>OV702280.1:78080487-80580487 GCA_916181665.1 Avena sativa | reverse complement strand
TCATGGAGCCACTTGCCTTCAGCCCTAATGCGTTCAAGAACATCAAGGTTGATGTCCTCGTACCAAGAAAGCACGAAGGAAAGGGCCTTGTCCGCTGCAGCTCGGCCGGCCGACTCGCGCCATTGATCCAGCCTATCTTCGGTAAGAAGGAGCCTATCAGCCAGAGGATCGATGAGGGTGGGTGCGTCTTCAACCGTCCAGAGCATTCGTAAAGCATGGATCGCTGATTTGAGCAAGTCTACACCACATGAATTGAGGGTCTTGACGCACTCTGACAACGATTCGAGATGCTCATCAATAGTCACCTCGCCATTAGCTGGAGCGCCAGATTCGGCTCGTACTCTTTTCATGGCCAGTATGGCGAACATATCAGCCTCTAGAAAATTCTATGCAAAAGCAAAAGAACATTAGCAAAACAAGGAAAAAAGCAAACAAAGGAATGAGCACAGCGAAAAGGGTAAGGACTCACTACCGAGGAAAGAATTGATGGAGCCGAGATTGCTTTGCCAGTTCTTGGCCTTGGCTTGGAGGGCATCCAGATCCATGTGAGCCGACTCAACCGCCGACTCGGCCTCCTTGAGCAGCTCCTTGGTCTTCTCGGCGCTGGAGGCATGCTGGCCATCTTTCTCGGCAAGATCCTCCTGCAGCCCATTTACCTCATCCTGGTGCTTCTGCTTCATATCCTCCATTTCTTTCTTCAGCCGAGTCACCTCATCTCGCTCCTTCTGGAGTTCGGTTTGGTGCTTCTTTGCTTATTCGGAATAGATCACTCGTCAGCAACAATAAGGCTATCTCGATCCATCAGGATAAAAGTGGCAAAGGATAAGCATGAACACAAAGCAGCCAAATAATTGCTAAGAGCTTACTTTCCATATCACTGATCTGCGAGTGTAGTGCATCAATGGTGGACTGGGCAGAAGCTGTGGGAAAACAGCAAGAAAAGATCAAGGAAATGAAACAGAGAAAGGTACGCCTAATAAAGATATGGCGAGTAAGAAAATTACCTTGGCCTTGAGTCTCGGCTTGCAGCTTTTGGTGAGCAAGTTCGAGCTTGCGATGCTCCCAGAGGATAGCTTGATGCACCTTGGTGCGCTCATTGTGCGTAAGCTACATAAGGAAAGGGATAGTCAATAGAGGCAAGATCAAGCCTATGGCCGAATAAGAGCTGATTTATAGTTTAGAGCTTATAGCCGAGTAAGTTCCTCACTCGGCAGTAACCTCGGGGACTAGGGGTCATGTATAACAAAAATACTCAATACACAAAAGAGTAAAAATATTATGTACCTTGTTCACTTCATCTCCGCGAACCATTAAGGCAATTGCCTGCTGGGTCAAGTCAGAAATGGCCTTGGGGCCCAACATCATTTTCTTGCCGGCACTGGAGCTACCCTATTGCTCGCCCGCGGCGTCCCATGCCACGGCATAATGCTCCGCAGCACCAAGGCCATTACCACTAAGCGTCCGAGTAAGAACTTGCCCCTTTTTTAGGGAAGTTCCCACATTGGCGCGGGTCGCAGCGGCACTGGTGTGCAGGGTAACAGCTTTAGAACTGCCGCCCGACCCGGCGGTTGCGGATCCACCCGGCTTACCCGCTGAAGAAAGTATCATTTTTGATGTTGTGGGCCGGATCTGAGGAGCGGTGCCTAGGGCATGGACGAAGGTCATCTTCTTGGTAGATGTGGGCTTGCCGCATGAAGTGTGAGCCGGACCTGAACCAGCAGGCCGGGTCTGGTTATTTGACAGAAGAGGAGAGCGAGCAGGTATGGTTGGTGATAAGATGGGAGCTGACTGAGCGGGCTCAGCAATGTTGCTGGCACCAAGATCAGGAAGTTGTTCATGAACACCAACTTGCGGGCTGGTAGCAGGAGAACTGGGGGCGAAGGTTTTCTCAACGCCACTGCTGCCAGCACCAAGATCAGGAAGTTGTTCATGAAGTGCAGCAGAAGAGCTAGGCTGAATCTCCTCCGACGGGTGTGCCACCGGGTCTGACTAACACTAAGAAGCGTGAGCTTCAGCAGTGGGAGCATCGACTCGTATGGGGCTCTGCACCGTGGAATCAGCAGGAGGAGGAGGGGCCTTAGAGGCGAGGTGATGCTAGGAGCAGCCTGGCTGGCCGACAAAGGCGCGACGCTAAAAATAAAAAAAATGCTCATAAGAACGCAATCACAAAACAGGAAAGGAAAAATGGAAAGTAAGCAAACAACCAACGCTTACCCAGAAACGGTCGGGTCACGCGGTGGGCGACGTGTGACTCGGCGCCCAGCTGCTTTGCGAGTCTCCGACAGCGTGGTAGCAGCAGGAGCAGCAGGAGTAACCTTCTGCTTCTTGGCCAGCTGAGCACTGGAGGAGGCCCCACGCCATTTACCAGGCTTGGCAACAGGGATTTTGCCGACTCCGTCCACAACGAGAGGGGGACTGTCATGTACCTGGCCAGCTACATAAGTAAATGACAGGCTCACTCGAATAAGTTAGAGGGCTAAGGTCGAAAAGCAGGTACCTCTAGAATCTCACAATCATCATCATCATCGTCGTCAGACCAATCTCGTAAGGGATTTCGAGTGTGGCTCTTACCCGGAGTAGAAGCAGTGCCCGCATGCGGAATGGGCATGAAGCACTCCAGATCATACTCGACTTCGTCGAAGTCGGAGCGGTCCTTCTTGTAAGCACTAGGAGGGACCATACTGTCATCAACCTGGTGAACAAGATTCTGCGAAAGATAAACAGAATAAGAACATAGAATGAACAAGATGGTAGATGAACATAAGAAAACCTATGTCAGATAGAAAGTGATTCGAAAACTTACCCAGGGGACAGTCCTAACTCGGCTAAATGGACGACAGCTCCAAGCTCAATCCTCTGCCAAAGTCAGCTTGAAGATCGAGCTTACTCGGCAGGACAGAGTCATGGGTGAGCTCCTTCGTGGAATGCCGAGTGGAGTCCTGCGTGCCGCTCATGAAGCACATCTTGTGGCTCATAACTTGGATGGGGCTGACCCGGCGTGCAATAAAAGTACACATGAGATCCGTGTCAGCAAGATGGAAGTTCTCATCCGGCGACAACAACCTCTCTAGAATTACATTTTCCTCGTTCACCACAGTGTTCTTGTCGCGCGGGTCAAGCTTCCAGTACTCTTTGTTGGGGACCTCGCCCGAGAAAGGGGGAGCCAGATGTAATCAGTGGCTCCGCTGTTTTTGACATTGAAGAAAGTCCTATGCCATTTCTTGCAAGAGTCTAAGCCAGTGACCCGAGGAAAGATGGATTCTCTCCTAGGTGTGATGCTAGCAGCACCGCACCGAGTCGGCCTCTTCTCAGCACGGGGAGCGCCAGGCTGGGGAACTACTTGTATCCTAAAATTAAAATATTTGGCCCATAGAAGAACTGTAGGCCAAATGCCAAGGTAGGCCTCACAAGCAGAAATAAAACAAGAGAGGGAGCCAATGGCATTGGCGGGCAAGTGATGGGTCTGAAGATGGAAAGTGGAAAGGAAATAAACAAAGAAATTGCTCACGGGCAAAGCGAAACCATGCTCAAAGTGGGAGAGGAAAACCACCCTCTCATTGCCCTCAGGTTCAGGAGAAATCTCACCGGCAGGGAGGCGGAAATCCACCTCGAGAGGGATGCGCCTAGTGGAGCGCAGCCATTGGACCTCCTTCGCGGAGACCTCAGATCCCTCCCAGCCTCCGCGCTCGCCGGCGGGAACCTCCTGTTCCTCCGCTCCAATGGCAGCATCGCGAGCCTCCATGACCTCCCTGGATTCAGTCTCTTCCACTGTTGGAAGAGGCTTGGACAAGCAAGGACCCGTAGTGGAATAGAATGGGGAAAGGAGGAATCACAGAGGAGAAACCGTGAAGAAGAAGAACCGTAAAGGGGCAGTTGGGATTTTGGAGGCGCAAGGAAGAAGAAGAGGCTATGGGGAAACTGAACGGGCGAGGGAAGTTATGTTCCCCTCACCCCTACTTAAGGGGAGTAAAAACCCCAATCGTGGGATCCCTCTGCACCGTGCGGCCAGCGTGTGGCCGTGTATTCAGCCGAGTGAGCCAGTCAGCGAGCTCCACGGGTATACAATACACGGAAAATCCACTGCCACGTCACGTAGTTCAGGACGAAGGGCGTAGAACGATGGGACTACCACGGTGACGGGGAATTACTGCGCAGCCGTCACTATGCAGTCAGAGCTTGGAACAAAATTTGAGGCAATTCACCATGATTACCAGCTGTCAGTGAATGAAGCACGCCGAAAATGACTCGGAATTGGACAAAATGACTCGGCACGAGGCAAAAATGAGCCATAAAATCAAACATGAGACTCGAAAAGAGCAGAGTAGACTCAGCTAAAATCGAGGTTATGCCACACAGTGCGTCTTAGTGAAGTATATGCTAGTGACTCCAAGAGGGAGTATTTATGGTCGATAGTGGGTTCATGCCTCTATTTAATCTAAGGGAAGTGATAGAAATCTGTAAGGTTGTAGATGTGATGTCGCTACTAGGGAGAAAACAACGGTCTCTTGTTCATGGAACAAGTGGATTGTTTACCTTACACACTTTGCTTAAAGTAGTTATCCGGTGCTTGCAACTTAATACTGTGGGGGGCTCGGATGATAACCTGAAGGTGGATTACTAGTCATAGATGCAGTTGGATGGCGGTCTATGTATCTTGTTGTATTGCCCAATTGAATCTCATAGGATCATGAATGTCTAGTATTGCATTGTTAGGTCTTGCTTAGTCCTGTCAATTGCCCTGCTATAATTTGTTTACCCAGCATGCCATGTTTGTTTATCTTAAGGAGAAGACCTCTAGTGAACTATGGACCCCGGTCCAATCTTTACAATTGCTACATCTTCCACTATTACTGTTTATCTTTCTGCAAACCACTATTACCTACCACATCATACAGTTAATTATTTGTTTTCAGCAAACCGGTGAGATTGACAACCTCACTATTCATTGGGGCAATGTCTTGCGTTTGTGTTGTGCAAGTTTCCAAGTTGCTAGCAACACCTTTGAGTCGTTTCCTTCCTCCTACTGGTTTGATAACCTTGGTTTCTTACTGAGGGAAAACTTGCTGCTGTGCTCATCACACCTTCCTCTTGGGGACTCTCAACAAAGCTCTATAGTGATCTGAGCTACCATCATTGCATCATAAGTTAATCCCTCTCACGAAATATCAAGTAATAAAGTGTTCGTCCTTAGTAGGCACTGATACATCGGAAATGTATCTATAATTTTTGCTGATCCATGCTTGTTTTGTATCTACTTTGCTTTGCTTTGTATGCACTTTGAGGTGTTTCTATATCTTTTCTGGAACTAACCTATTAAGAAGATGCCAAAGTGCCAGTTGTCTATTTTCTTCTGTTTTTGGTTCCAGAAAGGCATAAAATCAATATTCTCGGAATTGGACGGGACAAAAGACAAAGTCATTATTTTCCCGGAGCAACACGGAACCACAAATCAGAGCCGGAAGGGGTCCACATGGTGGCCGCACCCTCCTAGGAGCAGGCAAGCCCTGGTGGCGCCCACAGGGGTGTGGTCCCCCTAGACCCCCACCGACCTTGATTCCTGCGCCTATAAGAAGCCTCTGACCCAAAAACCCTAGGGCATCCAGAAGAAATCCACAAAAACCCCTGTAGCGCCGCCGCCACCGAAGAGGAGATTCGGGGGACAGAAAGTCTCTGTTTCGGCACCTTGCCGTGACGGGGAAGTGCCCCCGAAGCCATCTCCATCGATCTCCATCGCCATCTTCATCATGGTTGCTAATTCCCATGATGAGGAGGGAGTAGTTCTTCCTCGAGGATAAGGGCTCTACCGGTAGCTATGTGTTCATCTCTCTGTCTATGCATCATCACATTGTGATCATGAGCTTTGTAATAAAGTAGATCTACCTTGCTACACAAATGCTTCAATAGATCTCTTATCTCCCCATGTGTGTGAAAGTGACTGTGTGCACGCCATGGTGGCACTTAGGTTTGAGTCTACATAAATACTCTTTGTGCTTTAATAGATCTATGCTTTTCCCCATGTGTGTGAAAGTGACAGCGTGCATACAGTGTGTGGCACTTTGGCTAGATTGAATATTTGTTATGATTTATATTTGGATTTGGATGTCTCTATGAATTTGTGGTGTTTGTTGGAACCATCTAGCGCTCAAGGTGACAGTGTGGGGTTATCTAGATTGGGGAAGGCAGACTTTGAGGAGTGATGTTATAGCCCTACCAATGATTAGAGTGTCCAACCGGAGAGTAGTTAAGAGTAGTATCATGAAGAGAGGATATTTATATGAGAGAGTGTTCACTAGTTAAAGTATGATCCCTAGGCCTTGTTTCTAAATATTGAAACACCATTCACAACTAGATTTCCACCAAGTTAAGATGCTTACCTTTGCCATTCTTAGCCTAGCTAGTAGCAACCAAGGGTGGTTATATATTCATGCTATATGAAATATTTCTAAGTCTGTTGACTTGTGTTTTTGCTTAATAAAACAACTAAGTGAATGAAACACCTGGGTGGAATGGAAAGAATGGTTTGTGTTGAGTGGTTACACAAGGCCCATTTCTATGGTTTACCTTGTGTATCTCACTTGTGGAAAGCCACCCAAGAACAAAGGGATTTGAGATGCCAAATGTTAAGAAGCTTCTAGTGCAGCCACATGGAATTATGGGCTCTGCCTGGATCATATAGGTTGCAATAACTTAGCCATTTGGACAGTTGGTGGTAATGGGATGATAGGTTTGGAACGCGTCCATTTGGTCTAAGGGAAGGCTTCTGAAAGGTCCTGTCTTGGTGAAAATCAAGTCTTCTAGGGAAAGTGCACAACCTCTGCAGATGGAAGAATCTAAGTACTGAGCCATGTCCCTGGTATTGGACAACTTGAGCATCAAGACATGGAAGCTATCAAGAATCTCCTCATCCCAATTTCTAAGTTAAAACTTGTGGTTGAACAAGGGTGAAGGATCCCCAATGTCTATTGGTGATTCCTTGGGAAAGTTTTGTCAAAGAAAAACTTAGTGTTTTCAACTAATAGGTAAAACCTATTTTGAGCAAAGAAAGCCTAAGCTACACTTAGCCAAATTCATGTAGTAACTAGATGCTAATATTCTACTAAGGTATCACTTGCCAATACTATTCCAATGTATTGACCCACTGTGGCTATAACTTTTGATGTTGCAGGTTATTCTGATGAGGATTAGGGGTTATGAGTCTACACTCAACATGCTTGCCTGTGGCACATGAAGATGAAGACTTATTATATATTTGAACTCTTGTATTAGGCCTGTGGCCATGGAGTTGTAAAAGACTATGTTTGTCTCTAGAATGATATGTAATAATGACCTTTGTTTCTGTGTACTTCATCTTAAACTGTGGATGCTAGCATTGACCCAGGGACTAGCATTGCAATCACAGGGATCCTTACCTTTATAAAGGGAGGGATCTTACACTTTTGATTTGAGCAACAGAAGATTTTCAAAAAAATCAGTTTCTGCCTGCTGGTTTGTTTTGACAGATTTCTGCCATTATTTGCATTTGCTTCTTATTGATTCCTTTTTGAGTTCTCTCTAGGTGAATTGAGCTTTTTGAAGGAGTTACTACAGTAGCTTGTGTTTTTATTGAAAATGTTTGCTGCTCCAAAGCTTTGCCAGAGGTTTAATATCTTTTGAATACACTAATGTTGCTAATGAAGATTGTGTGAAGTTTTGTATTAAGGAAAAATTTCAGGTGCAAAGAGAGAATGATGCAGTGAGATGAAGAATGGACTAAATCTCAATCTTGGGGATGCCACCCAAGAAATATCCAAGAGGTACAAGCGTCAAAGCTTGGGGATGCCCAAGGCATCCCCTTCTTCATCAATAAAAAAGCTCAGGTCTGTCTAGACACTTCGTTTTTATTGTTTCATGCACAACTGTGTTGTTCTTGGAGCGTCTTAGTTTTGATTTGGTTTTCTTAGGTTGTTTAGTTTGCTTAAATAAAGTATTTTGGACCCCTGTTCTCGCTGTGTTGTTTGCAAATAAGTTTCTTGGTGTTGGAAAGGAGTATGAAGTTCATGCTTGTAAGTGCAAGAGCAGCTTGCATTGACTATGACTTAGACTTTTGCATGACATGCTACGTGTTGTTTTGACCTTATTATTAGTGATTATTACTGTAGCATGTGTTGTTTCAAACAATTGTGATTGCTTAGTGTGCCTTGAAGAAATTATGCGTTGTTTTAGCATGCAAAAGCATAGTATTGTGGTATTCTCCTTTAATGCTTTGCTTGGGTTTACTTGGCACATGCTCACACCATGTTATGAATATGAACAAGTCACCATAGCCTCTGTGATCATTTAGTCCTTGACTTGTAGTACCACTATGTGCTTTGATTAGTAATGTTTTGTTGCTCTGCATGATTATGGCCATTATTGCTCTCTTAGTTGGTTGCTCCCAGTCTTTTGCTAGCCTCCACTTGTATGAGTAAGCTCTACTCATGCTTCCAATTCCCAAGAAACCAAGTTATCCCAAAGTGTCCACTATAAATTCCTATGCATGGTGTGTTACACCATTCCAATTATATTCTTGTTTCCAGCTATCTTCGAGTTAAAAAGTCTTTTTGTTATGTGAAAACTTAGTGATTAAATCCCTCACAAACTTGATGGCACACTTTATATTCTTTGCCCCTAATAAACTTGAACCATTGTGTATTCTATGTTGTATATGCTTGCACTTATACGTTGGAATTAGCGGAACCATGCTGTCATGGGGAACGTTTCAAAATTTCACTTGTACTTTATACTCAGTTGATATCATGCTCTTTTGTCTATGAATGTCACCGGTGTGAAATAAAGAGGGAACTTGTAAGTATATGGAGTATGTATTTTGTGTTAGAGAAATGCCTAGGCCGCTAGCCTAAGCCATGCCTAATCATGGTGGACTTGCAGCATCACCATAGTGAGCTATCTATGAAGCATCCTCAATAAAAATCTATGCTTATAGTAAATAAAAAGATCGCCGAGATGCTCATTGTCTACTTGCCTTGTCATTTTGGTTGTGGGATAGCTCCTGTACCATGTGCAAGGGGTACCCCGTTGGCGGTTCTCTATGATACGCATATACTTACAATGACAAGAACTTGCAGGTGACAGAAGTTGAGTAGCATGAGGTGTGGCCCTCGTATTCAAGGGACTTGAGATTGCCAACTTATACTTTGTCAAGCATATACTCCATCTTTGTTCACTTTAACCTTAATCACTTAAGATGCTTATGATAGGGGCAATGAGGGCTGAAAGCTAACAAGTACCATAATTTTTGGAAGCTCTTTTTGAAACCTGAAATCCCTACTTACTTTATAAAAGGCCTTTCTTCCACCATTATTTGAGTCTCCACCTTCTACCTTTTAGGCACCATTAAGAGAGCATAGTTGTCATTTTGTCTGCAGTGTCCCAAAACTTATTGATTGATGCATATTGTGATATTACTTGTTCTTGTGCTACTTGTTTCTAGTCACCCTTGTGAACTTTGAAGGTGTCCTATGCATCTATTTGCTACTCTATGAGGGACAAGCTGATTTCCACTATGCCATGTTTGTGTATGTGAAACAAACAAACGTTTTTCAATGCATATTATTCACGATCTTTGTTTGTAGCTTGACATGTTCCTTGCATAGTTACTATGTCCTATTGTTAGAACTCCATCTTTCATGCACATGTTTAGAGTTCTTTGATCACAGCTTTCAATGCCTGCAAATGGTTTGATATTTATTGTGAGGATGCATGTCACCTAAAAAATTATTCTTTTTATCACTTACCTACTCGAGGACGAGCAGGAGTTAAGCTTGGGGATGCTTGATACGTCGAAAACATATCTATAATTTTTTATGCTCCATGCTAGTTTTGTATCTACTTTGCTTTGCTTTGTCTACACTTTGAGGTGTTTTTATATCTTTTCTGGAACTAACCTATTAACAAGATGCCACAGTGCCAGTTGCTTGTTTTCTTCTGTTTTTGGTTCCAGAAAGGCAGAAAATCAATATTCTTGGAATTGGACGAGACAAAAGCCAAAGTCATTATTTTTCCCGGAGAAACACGGAACCACGAATCAGAGACGGAGGGGGGCCACAGGGTGGCCGCACCCCCTAGGCGCGGGCAAGCCCTAGAGGCGCCCATAGGGGGTGTGGGCCTATAACAAGCCTCCGACCCAACACCATAGGCCATCAAGAAGAAATCCACTAAAACCTCTGTAGTGCCGCCGCCACCGAAGGGGAGATTCGGGGGATAGAAAGTCTCTATTCCGGCACCTTGCTGGGACGGGGAAGTGCCCCCGGAGCCATCTCCATCGCCATCTTCATCACCTTTGATGATTCCCATGATAAGTATGGAGTAGTTCTTCCTCGAGGCTAAGGGATCTACCAGTAGCTATGTGTTCATCTCTCTCTATGAATGGTCATATTGTGATCATGAGCTTTGTAATCAAGTAGATCTACCTTTCTAATCAAGTGCCTCAATAGATCTCTGCTCTCCCCATGTGTGTGAAAGTGACAGCGTGCACGCCATGGTGGCACTTAGGTTTCAATCTACATAAATACTCTTTGTGCTTTAATAGATCTATGATTTTCCCCACGTTTGTTAAAGTGACAGCGTGCATACCGTGTGTGGCACTTTGCCTAGATTGAATATTTGTTATGAGTTATATTTGGAGTTGGATGTCTCTACGAAATTGTGGTGTTTATTGGAACCATCTAGCGCTCAAGGTGACAGTGTGGGGTTATCTAGATTGGGGAAGGTGGACTTTGAGGAGTGTTGTTATAGCCCTACCAATGATTAGAGTGTCCAACCGGAGAGTAGTTAAGAGTAGTATCATGAAGAGAGGATATTTATATGAGAGAGTGTTAACTAGTGAAAGTATGATCCCTAGGCCTTGTTTCTAAACATTGAAACACCATTCACAACTAGATCTATTGCATGTTTGCTTGCTTCCATCTTTATTTCAGTTTCACACACGTTACCCCATGTCAACAAGTCAGAAGCTATTTTATGGCACCATTACGACTTGTATTTCACTATCTCTTCGCTGAACTAGTGCACGTATACACCTGACAAGTGTATTGGGTGTGTTGGGGACACAAGAGACTTCTTGCATCTTGATTGAGGATTGCTTGAGAGGGAATACCTTTTACCACTTCATCCCTGAGTTCGATAAACCTTGGGTAATCCACTTAAGGGAAACTTGCTGATGTTCTAAAAACTTATATACTTGGAGGCCCAACAACTGTCTACAAGAATATAAGTGCGTAGACATCAGGCACTATTGCTAAGACTCGTCGTTTTGAAGCATCTCGTGATGATAGGGTGTGATAGATTCCACGTGTGCATACAATGGGTGCAAGCCAGATTTGCACATATGGATATTAAGGTTAACCTTGACGATCCTAGCATGTACATACATGGTCTCTGAACATGGAATATCGAAAGGTAAATCATAAATCATATGGATGATATGATGAACATGTTGACTATTCGCCTTTGAAGCTACATCATCTCTCGTGATGATCGGACTTGGTGTAGTGGATTTTGTTAGTGTAATCACCAAAACGACTCAAGGGATGTTGTTTTGAGTGGGAGTTCAAATAGTAATATGATTAAAGTTGAACACAATTTATCATAAATTAAATCAAAGTGAATTTGCATAATTGTTGTACTCATTGGGACCCGTTCACCACCTTATGCATAGCTATAATTGATATAATAGAACTATAGAATTCTGGATAGTTACTTTACGAACTGGTATCATATTGTTTTGAGCTTCAATCTAAATTTTAATAGTCCTATTGCAATCTTTCTGCAAACTCCTTTTACTCCATGAAGTTTAATAATTATTATTAAATCAAGAGTAACAATTCCACTATTAGTATCTAAAGTATCATGTTTTCCTCTATGATTCTTTCTATTCAAAAGATTGTGTTAATATCAAGATTATCTAGGATCTGAAAGACTTGTTTTAGAAACCATCATGTGTGGAAGATATTGCGATATCTAAAACAATGTTTTGGTTGCAACATGATAGAGTATAATTTGGCAAAATTAATGTTCTCATATTTGGTGAGAATTTGCAAATGTCAGAGATGCTAGACATCCTAATCCTCCAAAAGGTTTTGGAAAGCAACTTTATACTCGCGGTTCACCTTTATAAGCTATAGTAGCTTGATCATGAAAGTTGTCATGATAAGGATGAATAGAAAATGTTGGTAAAATATTTACTACACTAATAGATTACTAGCATAATGCCCGTGCGTTGCTATGGGAATAAAATCATGAAGTTATACTCGGACACACTATAGGGTCTAAAAGCCCGACTACAACTCCTCGTGAATCGGTGGAGGATGCCAAAAGAGTTGTACATAAAATTGGTTTCCCTAAAAAACATAAAATTGGTCAAAGCATAAAAGATTATACTCCCTCTGTCCTGAAAAGGATGTCATAGATGTATCTAAATTTGAATGTATCTAGGAACTATTTAATATAAAGATTCATCTAAAATTTAGAAAAACTTGCGACATCCTTTTCTATACGGAGGAATTATATGTTTCAGCAGGGTTAAAAGATGCAACACGCCAATTCATTTCAGTTTCATGACATGAAATGCACCCAATATATAAATTCCCATCAAGTTCCACATAGGCTACAACTCTAAAGATCACGAAGATATAGCCCACAACTACTTCTAGTTGCACTCGTAAATGAGTAAACCTCAAGTCCCTCTAGACACTATTTAGTATATAGGTTCATCCAAATTTTGACAAATCTAAGATATCTATTTTGGGCTGGAGGGAGTATAAAACATACATTTATTTATTATAACAACATTTCATTGGTTCCCCTCCATTCCATATAACCCATTGGTCAAAGCTGAGCCAGCCGTGAAGAATTCAATTCCGCGCATGAAGCTTTTAAAATGAAGAAAATAAGAAAGAACTATATTTCTCATGTACTCACAATCTTGCATATTACCAAACCAAATTGACAGTCAAAACGATAATGTTGAATTCTGAAAACAGTGCACATATAGTATTTCAGTTTATACCAACCATGTGCATTTAAACTGCTAGCACTATGCTTCTTTTTCCAGATGCCTACGGTCCTTGAATATCAACTGATGCATTTGTGCGCAGCCTACTGGATTGAGCACATTATGCACATAAGAAGTGAGCACAAATTAATCCATTGAAGGACTAGCCCTCCTAAGTCATGGTGAGATTTCCTCGCAGCTGCAAGCTCATGCCCAATTAATTTGTTCTGTTTCTGGGCAAATTATATATGCATATGACGAATCAAATGTTGCTCATCATTTTTTTGATCATAATTAACATATCTCACACAAGGAACTTGGTTCAAATGCATCCTCTCTCTCAGGTTCACCCTATTCATTTGCGAGAAGTCAACTTCAGATCCAGCAACGCATGCAACTCTAAGATCAAAGAATGTACCAAAGAATGGACTGCACGAGCATCAGACAATGCAGCAAAGAGCATTCACAGAGGAGCAGGGCAAAAAACGGACTGAACGAATTAGGAGTTCAGTCCCAAGAGATAAATTAGGGAGAGTCACCCCAACAACCAACCTAAGGTCCATCAGGGATCTCCCAGACCACTCCAGGATACCGAGCTTCGTCCCCCGATTCGCTCTGGAGTGGCATATGATACATGATGCTCCTGCCGGGGTTGTGCATCTCGGACGCGGCCATCCGCAAGATCGTCTGCCGATATGAGTGGGGAAGAGTGGCGAAGGATAGGACACCGGAAACAGAAGCTCGTGGATGAGGCTAATGTTGCAGTCCATGGAGAAGAGCACAAGCAGACACTCGTGAAGGAGGTGTCCATCAAGGGGCGGCGACACAGATTTACTGGCATGGGGGTGTGATGGAGTAAGGCATGAGGAGGCCGACTTGGGTAGTTGGCAGTCCACAAGCTAGGTAGCTCTCTGCTTTCTCCTATAGGTGGATTTGAGGTCTGATCGATGTGGCTACGGCCATCGGACCCGTAGATCGGAACTGAGCCTTGCTGATCTAGATAGGCATAGAGTGGTTACAGGGAGGCCATGGTAGAATAAGAGATGACTCTTGATTGTAGCTTCTGACTGCACGGCGTTGCTCGTCCATGTGGCGGTCGATTAGGACCAACTCTGTATGACCTCTTTGACGCCCTCCTCCAGCACCAGCTCCGCCCGACTTCCCTCATGCTCGACACACACGTCCTCGCTGGCCCGCTCCTTGCCTCGAGATCCTAGCCTCTGTAAGCTGCTTGTCTCCCTCTGGCCTCTCCCACAGCACACCTGTCTAGCACGCCTCCAGCCACCCGCCATCCCTCCTCCAGGACCTCCTCTCCCTGCCCGCATCCGTGGCCTGCCGATGGCCCTCCCCTCCCCTTATTCCCCTTGTGATCTCGCGGGGACGGGACCCTTTTTTATGCCGAAGCGGTACATAACTCATGGGAATTTGCGGTGGCAAACTATGTAAATTGTCCAAATACACAGGGGCAAAACGGAATACAGAAAAATCGGAACCAAAAGAGGGTACATACGAACCTACCTCAAAAAAATTAGTATATAGACTAAATAATGGATTTCAAAAGAATGCCAAACATTTGATGATGGTGATCTACTTCAAAGTGCAAGTTCAAAGGTATTAGTATTTTACTATATACACTTTGGACTATGTGTCATGTGTATGGCGCCACTGTCGATGTTGATAGATTCTTTTAAAAGGGAAAGTAAATGCTGAAAGAGAATCTCGGAAATATTTGGCAGAAAAGAAAAGAATGGAATTGTCCATCTTAGGTATATAGATGATATACATGTTATGGTTGTATTTTTTGCTTGTTAAACAATATGGTTCATGTGTGTAATGGATACCGAATTGGTTGGTGTGAAATGTCATGCAGGACAATAGAATTTATGAGCTGCAATGGCCTAAGTAACCAGCAAGAGATTATGTGATGATGTTTATCGAAAACAAATAAAGTGTTGTTGTGTTTCTCGTTGACATCAAAGTTTTCCTTTAATATTTGTTTCAATAATTATTATTATTTCAGGTATTATGAGAACAAAAGGTTGTTCACATAATTATTTTGATTTATAAGTCTGGTTGGAGAAATCACGTCCATAAAACTAATGCTCAAAATGTCGAAAGACAAATGATTGAAAGATCACTTAAGAAGTGACATCGTCTTTTAAATTATATTGGAAAGAAAACATGTAGAAAGTCCATGTTGATGTAATTTTGGAGTCTTTTGATTTTGATAAAATGAAAATTGTAATACTTTGCTGGAGATAATTAAAACTTTGTTCAAAGGCCAAAGAAGAACGAACAACTAACTTCTTGGAATTTGTACATATTGATGTATGTAGTCCATTGTGTGTAGTCATGAGAGATGGATTTCAACTTCATATGCTTTCTCCGGAAATTTGATTGAATATATTTGTATATTTACTTAATGAAGAAGAAGTGTGAAACATTTGAAAATGTTCAAAGACTTTCAAGATGTGGAAAATCATTGTAACAAGAAAATAAAGAGTTTATGATTAAATCATAAAGGAACATATTTGAGTCACAAGTTTAGCATAACACCTAAGATTTGAGGAATCATTGCAAGAATTTTCATTTCCCAAAACACCATATGAGTATGGAGTGTTCATGTAACACCCTCGCCTGATAAGGCTGAGTTCATGTGTATAGTGCCAATCCCTAGATCGGTTCACTGGCACACACAGTACAAAATGATACCAAATATAACCGTGCATCATAAATACAACGAATATGATCCAGAATTTACATTATTTATTCAAGTACACAGCGGAAAACGAATACAAGGTAGATCTCCATCCTCCAAATGTGCCACAGGCGAACAATTGTTGAGTGGAGTCTCGCGACCTATGAACGATCACTCAGATACGATACAACCTGCAACATGAAACGTTGCAGCCACGAATGGTCAATACATTGAATGTATGGCAAGTAGGCTAAAGTGGTTAACAACAGATCTATCAACTACATGCTTATTTGGCCAAGTGGAGTTCAGGCTCATTTGCATAAAGCAACAGTTTTATCCTAACATTTGTAACAAAGTAGTTTTCCAATACGATAAATAGGACACTCTGGTTCACTCCCAGGTGCTCCTACCCAATTATGTTCACCCAACAAGTTTTAAGTAATTAAGAAATGTGGCATCCCGCAAAACCACTACTAGAAAATCGCGTTGTTTTGTGCATTGCATCGCCATCATCCTGCATTGTTTGTCTGCATTATTTCGAAAAGCCTAGCTCTGTTTGTACAAACACCCCTCTTTATTTCAAAGGCAAAACCCCGATCGTATCGGATATGTTATTTCCTAAAAACTTTTTACAAAGTGTCCTTGTTTTAAAATAAACAACACCAAAACAAACACACATTCTAAAACAGCCCCCCCTAAATCCTAGTCCCACCAAATCAATTCCTGCCCACCTCTCACAGCTCGCCACCTCACCCTCTCACCCAACTCCTACCCACCTGCCACCTCACCGATCCACCACTTTTACCCTCTCCCTTTTTCTCACCCAGTCCCCCCTACCCCTCTCCCTCTGACCCGCGGGACCCACCCCAACCGCGGCCCACACACCACTCAACCCACCCCACTCCTCAGCCACACTCACACCACCCGCCAGCCTCCCACCCTCCCTGCACGCGGGCCCCGCCTGACCCAGCTCGCCTGCCACGCCCCGCTCCCCTCCCCAGTTCCGCCCCCCCCGATCGAACCGCCCCTGCCTCCTTCCACCCTGCTCCTCACGTCCTCTCTCCTCCCTTCTTCCTCCGGTCTAGCCCCGATGTTGCGGCCCCTTCTTCTCTGGCTCCGGGCGTCGCCCTCGCTGCAAGCTCGACCGCCGCTTCAAGCTCGCGCGGCAACCGCCGCGGATCTCCCTCGCCGGCCCCTTCCTTCCCGGCCTCCACCGCCTCGCCGGCCCGTTCCCCGCCCAGGCGCGCACCCCCCGGCGCCCGCCTCCGCCACCGTGACCCCGCCTCCTCGCCCTCCGCCGCCTCTGGCTGGTCCCGCGTCGCCTCCACCTCCACGAGCTCCGCCCACCGCCGCCTCGCCCTCCGCCGCTCGCCGGCTCCTCCCCGGCGTCGCCTCCCCACCTGTGCCGTCCCCGAGCTCCGCCCGTCGCCTCCCGCCGCTCCCTCGGCCCGCCGGTCGCGGAGCCCTGCCCCAGTCCCGAGCCGCTGCCGGCCACCTCTGCAGGGCACTGCCGGCCTCCCTCCACCCCTCTGTCCGCCAGGGCCGCCGTGTTCCGCCTCGCGCCACCCCGTGGAACTCCCTGGCCGTGGCGTCCTCTACGTGTTCCGCCAGCCGGGCCTCCATCCGTGCGGCCCTTCGAGCTCCTGTGTGCGTGTTCACGTATGAGCCTGCGTGTTTGTATGTTTAATCAGTTTTCGACACCTATCTTTGTGCATGTGTGCTATGTGAACCAGGCCTATATTCTGGCAAGTGTAGCTACGACATGTTCTGCTGACAACGGCCTCATTCAAACTCCGTTCCTCGCCAAGCTCTCCATCTTCGGTGCTTTCATCTCGGCCACTCTAGCCAAGTTTCCCTCGTCACAAGATCTGCAAGGCGATGCCACTCGGAGTGCTCCAACATGGAAACCGGAGGCGATGATGTCGGATGCGACCAGTCCTTCTTCTCGGAACCAAAGACCGTGGAGGCCAAGTCCCCGGGTTCAAAGGCGATAAGAACCCCGATCCGGAACGCCAAGTACTACCCTCGGACGCCAAAACCCGAACCGGAAGTACGCCAAGGTCGCCACCGACAATGGTCGGAACCCAAGCGTTCCGTCCTGGAATCTGGAGACCGAACCCGATAACCGCCAAGATCGTCGACACGGTTACGACATGAACTTCCGCTCGGCAACGCCAAGTGCTCCTTCCCGGACCCGAAGACCATCGGTCAAGTTCACCACCGACAAAAGACGGACTACAAGTTCTACTTCACGGATGCCAAGCGACAAGATCTACTACCCCGATCCGAAGACCCTAACCCCGGAGTCCGAGAACGATCCCGTCGAGACCGATCCCGTCGAACCCCGAACCCCAGATCCGAACCCTGAGACCGACCCCGGACCCCGGAACCCCAAGTTCTGCCGAACCCTAATGTGTGACCCCTTTTCTCGAGCCTTATTTTATAAATGAAATAAAACCTGTTGCATATTAATCATTCATCTCGCATGCATATTTGTGTGGTTTAGGGGGCCTTCTGCCGATTCACCTAATTAAATATGGGGCCCATATGCGGGCAAATCTAGCCTTATATTGGCCTCATTTAAATTTGTGCATCGAATCGGTACCATATCTTGCCATGTTAAGACAACATTTAAATAGCGGGGTAGCTAAACAACATGAACCACCTAATTAAATGTCGGGACCCCGGTTCCGCTTAATATGACCTAATTGTATCGCATCTTGTCATGTCATGCATCATATCATAAGCATGCCCGATCTTTTGCCGTAGTATTAAATATTGCATCCGGTGTTTATTCTAGTGTTTTGCTTCTTCGCGGATAAGGCCGTTGAGTTGATGCGAGTGTCGACCCGATCTTCGGTTGAACCTTCGGCAATGTTTTCAGGCGAGCATCTTCCCCTTTCTACCTATCTTACTTTTATAGTATTTATTCCCTCCTGTTGATCTATTGCTATCTGTGTTGCGATGCTCTAGTTTCCGTACCCTTGATATTACTTGCAGCCTTATATTGCCTTGGACACATCCTATTACCTGTTGTTTGGTAGATAGTTGGACTTGCGCGTCGTAGTCGCTTGCTCAAGTGCTGTTGCGTGTCGTCCAGTGCCACAGTTGTTGATGTATTGCCGCATGTTGTTGATGGAGATGATCCTAGTTTTACTTATCGTTCACTTTAATTCCTGTTTAACAACTAAAATTGAAGTAAGCAGAGGCATCGGTGGGTGATAGAAAATATTTGGTTTCCGAACGCCCACTTGTGTCCCGTAGGACCCCGAGTACTTGATACATGTTCCTTGATTTATCGCGCTATCCACATCCGGGAGGTATATGGGACCCCCCTTAGCCAGAGCTTGATTCCGTCTTATTTCTTGGGGCCACAAACTAGTTTGAGGTTTTATTTACTATCCTGTACTTATGCCATGCTACTTCTGTATTTACGATTGTGCGAGGAGCACACTGTACTGTTTAGGAATTGTGACCCGTTTTCGCGGTATCGACAAGCCCAGTCACACTTTCGGGTTCCCAGTCGTTTACAGCCGGCCCCACAAACCTTGAGGCCGTCTCGAAGTCAGCTAACTTCGTTGCGGGTCTACTTTAAGGGGTGGCCCCCTGAAATATTTCTGAATCCTGTGATTGCTTTGTCGTGAAGGCCTCGTTGGGTTTTGATTTGGTTTTTCCGAGGTTGATCGAGTGTGTGTTGCTATTGGTGCACCCCGGCCGGGTAAAACTTTCTGAAAGCCGTGTCCGCGGTTATGGACGACTTGGAGCACAGTATCTCGACCATAGACAAGCATAACTAAAGTTTATTGCTATAAATTTGACTTTATAATGACTAGTAATCAGCTTCACTATAATGGAATGGCTAATTAATACTGCCCACAATGGCTTGTTTGGAGTGTCGCTTGCGACCATTGTACCTGACTAGTAAGTATTGCAACTACAACGGAATGGCTGAATAAAAGTACCAACAACTGCTGGGTTTTGGGTTATCTCATGCTAATTGTATCTGATTAGTAAGTGTTGTAACTAAAACAGAATGGTTAACTAAAAGTACCCACTGCTTACTTTATCAGGATGATTAACCAAACCTGACTAGTAATTGCTGCAACGATAACTGAATAAATAAAACTGCCAACTGTGTGAGTTCCTCGGTTGACTTCCTCGTTTGGTATCGAGGGGGAAACACCAGGATGGGTTTGTTTGGTGTTAGTTTCAGGTTGGATCCGGATAGGTCATTTCTTATCCCACTCTGATAACCGCCAGTTGTATCGAGTCTCTATAGGTTGTTTAGTGCATGCTGCCGCTGCCGCTCAGTCCACCATACCTATGTAGGCGAGGACCGCCGAATTCTAGTCTCGCCGTGTACTGGCCTCAGTACTGACGCTCCTCTTTTTCCTTTGCCCTTTGTCGGCACCCCTTTTGTTTAAGCAGGTTTTGAGATCGACGTCGTTAGCAGGGTTACCCTTCCGGCTTGGCCTGGGCAGGGTTATGGACGCCATTGGTTATTCTTCAGGGCTCTTAGCCCCATTTGTATCTTGTCCGTAGCTGGACGCTGTATCGTTTTCAAGGTGATTTGGATCTTTGTTCTGCATATCTGTATTCTTGACTCATGGAGTCATGTTGTATATATATCTGTTCTGTGGGCCCCATCGAGGACTGTTGTGTAATGTTATTACTTCGTTTTCCACCCGCACGAAAGTGCCTGGTGGGCACCTTCGGATCGATTCTATGCGGGTTTGGCGGGTTTTCGCTAAACTTGCATAGGGCCGATTCTGAGGGTGTTACAGAGTGGTATCAGAGCTCAGCAGTTGCGATACCCCACAAGTCCAGCCTGTAGGATAACCTAGCTAACGGCCGAAGTAGAGTGTCAAAACTATTTTTGAAAATCGGTTGGATAGTTCTGATTAGGTCTGATTTTACTCCTTACCCCTCTGCTATTCTCCTCTTACCTCTACGTGTTTTGAATCCGCTCTCTTCTCTTTCTTCGAGTCCAGGATTTCTCGTGGTTGGGTTCCGTCGTACCTTTAGGGATTCGCTTCCTCCTTTGGTAACGGTGCTGCTACATCTGGTCTTCATGCTATTCGAGGAATCCTTTATCTGTGGAACCATTCTTTGTTCCTTGTTTGTGCCTTCCGGTGTTTTCTGACGCGACGACATCCTCTATGCCAGATCCGATGCAGAGTCTGCATCACTCCTTTGATCCGAACCTCGCTTGTCGAGATCTTCAGTCTGAATCCTGAGGGTTGGTTGCATAATCTATCTATTCGTGTACATAGTAATGCTTTGAGTGCGGGATGGAGTCGCGACCATACCACTTCTCTTATCATTCGCTTTTGTATATGGAATGGTGGATCGATGCAACTCTTACCCCTTCCATGAAAGTTAGAGGTGGCCCTACCTTTAAACTTCGTCTGTTGTTTATCCGGAGTGCTCTCTTGACGAACAGGATCAACGACCCTTTGTTAGTGGCGTCGCGAGGATCTACACGAAGCGAGAAGATTCAGATCGCCGCCCTTCTTTCCGGTACCATGAGGCGGATCTCGAGGGCGAGATCCATTGTTAGTGGTGTCGAATTGTGGCATCCCGCAAAACCACTACTAGAAAATCGCGTTGTTTTGTGCATTGCATCGCCATCATCCTGCATTGTTTGTCTGCATTATTTCGAAAAGCCTAGCTCTGTTTGTACAAACACCCCTCTTTATTTCAAAGGCAAAACCCCGATCGTATCGGATATGTTATTTCCTAAAAACTTTTTACAAAGTGTCCTTGTTTTAAAATAAACAACACCAAAACAAACACACATTCTAAAACAGCCCCCCCTAAATCCTAGTCCCACCAAATCAATTCCTACCCACCTCTCACAGCTCGCCACCTCACCCTCTCACCCAACTCCTACCCACCTGCCACCTCACCGATCCACCACTTTTACCCTCTCCCTTTTTCTCACCCAGTCCCCCCTACCCCTCTCCCTCTGACCCGCGGGACCCACCCCAACCACGGCCCACACACCACTCAACCCACCCCACTCCTCAGCCACACTCACACCACCCGCCAGCCTCCCACCCTCCCTGCACGCGGGCCCCGCCTGACCCAGCTCGCCTGCCACGCCCCGCTCCCCACCCCAGTTCCGCCTCCCCCCGATCGAACCGCCCCTGCCTCCTTCCACCCCGCTCCTCACGTCCTCTCTCCTCCCTTCTTCCTCCGGTCTAGCCCCGATGCTGCGGCCCCTTCTTCTCTGGCTCCGGGCGTCGCCCTCGCCGCAAGCTCGACCGCCGCTTCAAGCTCGCGCGGCAACCGCCGCGGATCTCCCTCGCCGGCCCCTTCCTTCCCGGCCTCCACCGCCTCGCCGGCCCGTTCCCCGCCCAGGCGCGCACCCCCCGGCGCCCGCCTCCGCCACCGTGACCCCGTCTCCTCGCCCTCCGCCGCCTCTGGCCGGTCCCGCGTCGCCTCCACCTCCACGAGCTCCGCCCACCGCCGCCTCGCCCTCCGCCGCTCGCCGGCTCCTCCCCGGCGTCGCCTCCCCACCTGTGCCGTCCCCGAGCTCCGCCCGTCGCCTCCCGCCGCTCCCTCGGCCCGCCGGTCGCGGAGCCCTGCCCCAGTCCCGAGCCGCTGTCGGCCACCTCTGCAGGGCACTGCCGGCCTCCCTCCACCCCTCTGTCCGCCAGGGCCGCCGTGTTCCGCCTCGCGCCACCCCGTGGAACTCCCTAGCCGTGGCGTCCTCTGCGTGTTCCGCCAGCCGGGCCTCCATCCGTGCGGCCCTTCGAGCTCCTGTGTGCATGTTCATGTATGAGCCTGCGTGTTTGTATGTTTAATCAGTTTTCGACACCTATCTTTGTGCATGTGTGCTATGTGAACCAGGCCTATATTCTGGCAAGTGTAGCTACGACATGTTCTGCTGACAACGGCCTCATTCAAACTCCGTTCCTCGCCAAGCTCTCCATCTTCGGTGCTTTCATCTCGGCCACTCTAGCCAAGTTTCCCTCGTCACAAGATCTCCAAGGCGATGCCACTCGGAGTGCTCCAACATGGAAACCGGAGGCGATGATGTCGGATGCGACCAGTCCTTCTTCTCGGAACCGAAGACCGTGGACGCCAAGTCCCCGGGTTCAAAGGCGACAAGAACCCCGATCCGGAACGCCAAGTACTACCCTCGGACGCCAAAACCCGAACCGGAAGGACGCCAAGGTCGCCACCGACAATGGTCGGAACCCAAGCGCTCCGTCCTGGAATCTGGAGACCGAACCCGATAACCGCCAAGATCGTCGACACGGTTATGACATGAACTTCCGCTCGGCAACGCCAAGTGCTCCTTCCCAGACCCGAAGACCATCGGTCAAGTTCACCACCGACAAAAGACGGACTACAAGTTCTACTTCACGGATGCCAAGCGACAAGATCTACTACCCCGATCCGAAGACCCTAACCCCGGAGTCCGAGAACGATCCCGTCGAGACCGATCCCGTCGAACCCCGAACCCCAGATCCGAACCCTGAGACTGACCCCGGACCCCGGAACCCCAAGTTCTGCCGAACCCTAATGTGTGACCCCTTTTCTCAAGCCTTATTTTATAAATGAAATAAAACCTGTTGCATATTAATCATTCATCTCGCATGCATATTTGTGTGGTTTAGGGGGCCTTCTGCCGATTCACCTAATTAAATATGGGGCCCATATGCGGGCAAATCTAGCCTTATATTGGCCTCATTTAAATTTGTGCATCGAATCGGTACCATATCTTGCCATGTTAAGACAACATTTAAATAGCGGGGTAGCTAAACAACATGAACCACCTAATTAAATGTCGGGACCCCCGGTTCCGCTTAATATGACCTAATTGTATCGCATCTTGTCATGTCATGCATCATATCATAAGCATGCCCGATCTTTTGCCGTAGTATTAAATATTGCATCCGGTGTTTATTCTAGTGTTTTGCTTCTTCGCGGATAAGGCCGTTGAGTTGATGCGAGTGTCGACCCGATCTTCGGTTGAACCTTCGGCAATGTTTTCAGGCGAGCATCTCCCCCTTTCTACCTATCTTACTTTTATAGTATTTATTCCCTCCTGTTGATCTATTGCTATCTGTGTTGCGATGCTCTAGTTTCCGTACCCTTGATATTACTTGCAGCCTTATATTGCCTTGGACACATCCTATTACCTGTTGTTTGGTAGATAGTTGGACTTGCGCGTCGTAGTCGCTTGCTCAAGTGCTGTTGCGTGTCGTCCAGTGCCACAGTTGTTGATGTATTGCCGCATGTTGTTGATGGAGATGATCCTAGTTTTACTTATCGTTCACTTTAATTCCTGTTTAACAACTAAAATTGAAGTAAGCAGAGGCATCGGTGGGTGATAGAAAATATTTGGTTTCCGAACGCCCACTTGTGTCCCGTAGGACCCCGAGTACTTGATACCTGTTCCTTGATTTATCGCGCTATCCACATCCGGGAGGTATATGGGACCCCCCTTAGCCAGAGCTTGATTCCGTCTTATTTCTTGGGGCCACAAACTAGTTTGAGGTTTTATTTACTATCCTGTACTTATGCCATGCTACTTCTGTATTTACGATTGTGCGAGGAGCACACTGTACTGTTTAGGAATTGTGACCCGTTTTCGCGGTATCGACAAGCCCAGTCACACTTTCGGGTTCCCAGTCGTTTACAGCCGGCCCCACAAACCTTGAGGCCGTCTCGAAGTCAGCTAACTTCGTTGCGGGTCTACTTTAAGGGGTGCCCCCCTGAAATATTTCTGAATCCTGTGATTGCTTTGTCGTGAAGGCCTCGTTGGGTTTTGATTTGGTTTTTCCGAGGTTGATCGAGTGTGTGTTGCTATTGGTGCACCCCGGCCGGGTAAAACTTTCTGAAAGCCGTGTCCGCGGTTATGGACGACTTGGAGCACAGTATCTCGACCATAGACAAGCATAACTAAAGTTTATTGCTATAAATTTGACTTTATAATGACTAGTAATCAGCTTCACTATAATGGAATGGCTAATTAATACTGCCCACAATGGCTTGTTTGGAGTGTCGCTTGCGACCATTGTACCTGACTAGTAAGTATTGCAACTACAACGGAATGGCTGAATAAAAGTACCAACAACTGCTGGGTTTTGGGTTATCTCATGCTAATTGTATCTGATTAGTAAGTGTTGTAACTAAAACAGAATGGTTAACTAAAAGTGCCCACTGCTTACTTTATCAGGATGATTAACTAAACCTGACTAGTAATTGCTGCAACGATAACTGAATAAATAAAACTGCCAACTGTGTGAGTTCCTCGGTTGACTTCACCGTTTGGTATCGAGGGGGAAACACCAGGATGGGTTTGTTTGGTGTTAGTTTCAGGTTGGATCCGGATAGGTCATTTCTTATCCCACTCTGATAACCGCCAGTTGTATCGAGTCTCTATAGGTTGTTTAGTGCATGCTGCCGCTGCCGCTCAGTCCACCATACCTATGTAGGCGAGGACCGCCGAATTCTAGTCTCGCCGTGTACTGGCCTCAGTACTGACGCTCCTCTTTTTCCTTTGCCCTTTGTCGGCACCCCTTTTGTTTAAGCAGGTTTTGAGGTCGACGTCGTTAGCAGGGTTACCCTTCCGGCTTGGCCTGGGCAGGGTTATGGACGCCATTGGTTATTCTTCAGGGCTCTTAACCCCATTTGTATCTTGTCCGTAGCTGGACGATGTATCGTTTTCAAGGTGATTTGGATCTTTGTTCTGCATATCTGTATTCTTGACTCATGGAGTCGTGTTGTATATATATATCTGTTCTGTGGGTCCCATCGAGGACTGTTGTGTAATGTTATTACTTCGTGTTCCACCCGCACGAAAGTGCCTGGTGGGCACCTTCGGATCGATTCTATGCGGGTTTGGCGGGTTTTCGCTAAACTTGCATAGGGCCGATTCTGAGGGTGTTACAAGAAATAAGGATGAGTGAGAAATATCATAGCATCGGTATCAGGTCGCTCAAATTGTCCATAACCGGGGACACCGCTAAGCACTTAGTTTATACACCCTGCAGGGGTTAGTACACTTTACCCCTGTGACTTGGCCAGCCCAGCTCGTACCACCACTCTCATATTGGGTGATGATAGGGAGAAGTCCAAGAAGGAACCATTCGGGAAGTAGCTCCCCAAACCCGACACGCACCGGTCCAACCTACACTATCTACATCTCTAGATACGTGGGTTCGAGTTACCATAACCTACTGATTTCAACCAACCGCCCATTTCATTATTGGCACATGGTTGCACATGAAAGCTACCAAACAAAGAAACCAATCCATTCTCAGTGTCCTAGGCGGCATTCCCCACCACAATCCACACTCGATGACCCAATCAATGCCATTCCGCCCAGGTGGTTCATTAAAACATGTTGGTTTGTCATTTAGCAAAACATAAGCCTTTCAAAACATATAACTTTTCATGATGTGATTCCCTTCCTCGTCTAAATAGCATAGCTAAGCAATCTACCAATACGATGGCTCATAAACAAGGAATACTGGGGAATAATATGGGACATAGCATAGCATATACACATCAATTCCTACATATGCAATTCTACAAAAACATCTATAATGCATAGGAAAACAGTAGGACATTTATGACCAAGATAGCACCACTTGCCTTTGTTGTAGATGTAGTTGATTAGATAATCCTTACAATTATATTGGCCTCTTTCGTAATAACCACAATACTTGCAATCATAGTAGTTGCACTCCTCGCAATCTAACATTTGAGGCAAACACAGCAAACACCATTCAAAACAGTGCAAACATGCAACAGTGCAACATTACAAGAAAACAATGATGAACAGATGCATGCATGACGATTTAATGAGTCACAATGGTTACATTTAGTGTTCTGAATATAGTTAGATTACATGAGGCATGTGGAAAGTCATTTAATGCACTAAAGCTTTTATTACTAAAGTTGTATCGATTTAATATGGTGTATAACACTTTAATCGAACTAAAGATGTTTATGTCGTATTAAATTGTGAACTAGATGCTACTGGATAGGTAATGCAATTTAGATATAGTAGCAATTTGATTCACCTAAAAAGGAGTTATAGATATTTTCTTATGATTAAAACACTATTTCAATGGGTTTAAATATTTCTATATGAATTTCTATTTTAACAGTACCAAATAATTTTTCATGCAAATTCTCTGTATAGATATCGTCAATACAAAACCTTAGCACTTGGATTCACCCTAATCGGAGTTATAGATCTTTTTGTATTACTTAAATAGTGTTTAAAGGGTTTTAAATGATTCATATAGTTTCTGTTGCCTAAAAATCAAACTAAAATTATATCTGTAATCTCCACGGAATTGTGAATCCAGGGACATATTATTTGTAATTTTCTGAGTAGTATTTATTTTCTTATGAATTTATTACTCTAAATAGACCATTAAACCATTTAAATCTTCACGGCAAAACCTTACAGTCAAAGGCTGAACTAATTGCATATTGATGATCTACAGTGAACCAGCTTTCCATCGGTATATTATTTATATTTTTGTGATATGCAAATAATTGGCTATGAATTTAATTATTTCTAAAGCCATTAAAACTAATTAAACTACTACGGGGTAAATAATCCGCAAAGCCTGGATCCAACCAGATATTATTAATGTACATTACATTAGCTTCAATTTGATATATTGTTCATATTTTTCGGAGTTACAGATAATTTTCTATGAATTTATTAACCTAAAATACCATTAAAATTAATTAAATCATTATAGTAAGTACGTACTGTAAAGGTTGGATCTATTCTATAAGATGATTCTGCGTGAAATTATCTTCAATTTGATATATTATACGCAATTTTTGGACGTTGTATGAATTTCTAATGAATTTTACAAGTTAGATCTATAATGTGCAATTTTAAATTCGAACGGAATATTCCAGGGAATATTCCGCTGACTGGACAGGTTGACTTTGCATGCTGACTGGGACTAGATGTTGACCTAACGTTGATGTGGCGTTGATGAAGAAGCTGACCGGGATGACGACATGGCACGCACCGGTTTGATTGGATCTCGACCGTCTTGATAGTATCCGGTGGCTAGAAGAAGAGATTGACCCGATTTTGGCCCAGAATAGACAAGAAACGGATCTGTGTTAGAGAGACAAATCCGTAGGTCAAATTGAAAAACTTAGAACATGAAAGTTGTGGGGAATCATTATTCCTACCTTCTCACCAAAGGAATTTGGATTTGAAGAAACGAGCGCGAGTACATCTTGGATTTACACCGTCAGATCTGAAATATTGCGATGCGAAATTCTCTGGCTGTGGTGGATGAAAAGAGTTGAGGATTATCAGGATTGAAATATTTCGACGAGTTCTACAACTTTCGTTTTTTGACCGAAGGCAAAAGACGAAGTCTAGATGGGTTAAAAAGCGAAATAAGATTTGGGCATGTGTAGATTCGGGATTTCAAGGAGAGAAACTCGTAGAGCTGTGGCTCCACGAGTTTATATGGAGATTTAGGATGTTGTAGAGATAGGTATTAGAGTAGGGAACAAGTAGAAACAAACGGAAGTTGATTCGGAGTTGTAGATAAAAATTTATAGCAGTTTGAGTAGAGATAGGTTTGTTAAAAACTGATTCGCACGCAATTTAAAGCAACTTGATCGATCCTTGTACGTGGCTGGCTCGGTCGGTCCGGGTGGGCCGGCCCGTTAGAATTTTTTTCTTTTCTTTTTCTATTTACTTGTTTCCCTCATATCTTTTGCATACGAACTCCAAATGATATGATTCTTGTTTCTAAAATTTTCTAAAATCGAATAGATCATTGTAGGATCATATTTGTAATATTTTTACTAGTTTGAAAGTAGTGGCTTTATAAATCCTTGTATATTCTATTTTATTTATATCTTTATTTGTTTGTTTTTATTCCATAACTTTTTCATAATAGCTCCAAATGAGCTAAATTTTGTTTCTAGAATTTTGTAATATTATTTGGATGGCTATAATTATCAATAATTTATGCCTTAGCAACAGTGGGTTTTATAAACTCAATTTAATTACCCTTAGGAACATTTGGGCGAATCAACTATAGGATTTAGGTACCAGGATTTGGATTTAGTTTGTGAGAACTTTGCATGGATGTAATGAAATGCTTCATGATTTTCATTTTGAAATCTTGCACACCAATTCTACAATCCATAATCAATCCATGCCCTTTTGCATATATGGCTACTTAGGTCATAACAAAAGAATATAAGATTTTGAATTCAAGGTTGAGAGGATTTTCTATTCAAAAAGTTTCTTCTCTTTGAGAATTTTCAACATAGTCAAACAATCAATCAAACTTATTTATTTATTTCACATTCCAAAATTAGGAGAATTTTGGGATGTGACAGTTCAAGATATCTAATGAATCCTTGTTTGACATGGTGAAATCAAATGTGTTAGTTATAAAATTGTCATTGTATAAAATTAGTGACTAATGCTTTTACACTGAAAAGAGCTCCATCATGATCCGTTGAAATGACACCATATAAGTTATGGTCTGGGATAATACCCAAGTTGTCCTTTCTTAAACTTTGGTATGCTAGGAATAAGTAAAATGTTTACAACCAAAGTCGGATGAGCATGTCTTTGTATGTTATTTCGAATAATTATTGGGTATTCCTCCATAACACCAAAGACAAAAGTGTTTGTCGCTTAGCTGTCAAGTTTCTTTAGAAGGATGTTTTCAGGAAAAGTTAAGTGGGAGGACAATAGAACTTTAATAAGGTTATTGAAACTTAGCTGTATGTGTTGATTTGCGCAGCGCCGGAAAGTGTCCTAGAGTCAGAAACAATGCTCATGGATTACGTGCCCCAAAGGTTATTGTAAGATCCCTCCTTTGTATAGGAAAAGGATCCCTGTGATTGCAATGCTAGTCCCTGGATCATTGCTAGCATCCACAGTTTAAGATGAAGTACACAGATACAAAGGTCACTATTACAGGCATTCCAGAGACAAACATAGTCTTTACAACTCCAAGACCATAGGCCTAATACAAGAGTTTGAATGAGTAAATAAATAAAAGTCTTTATCTTCATGTGCCACAGGAAAACATGTTGAGTGTAGACTCATGACTCCTAATCCTCATCAGAGTAACCTGCAACATCACAAGTTACAGCCACAATGGGTCAATACATTGGAATAGTATTGGCAAGTGATACCTTAGTATAATTTAGGTGGACTATATTACTATATGCAATTTGGCTAAGTGTAGCTTGGCTTGCTTTGCTCAAAATAGATTTTGCCTATTAGTTGAAATCACTAAGTTTTCTTTGTCAAAACTTTTCCCAAGGAACCACCAATAGACATTGAGGTCCTTCACCCTTGTTCACTCACAAGTTTTACTTAGAAAATTGGGATGAGGAGATTCTTGATAGCTTCCATGTCTTGATGCTCAAGTTGTCCTTTTCCAGGGACATGGCTAAGTACTTAGGTTTTTCCATTTGCAGAGGTTGTGCACTTTCCCCACCAGACTTGATTTTCACCAAGACAGGACCTTTCAGAAGCCTTCCCTTAGACCAAATGGACGCGTTCCAACCTACCATCCCACTACGACCAACTGTCCAAATGACTAAGTTCTAGCAACTTATATGATCCAGGCAGAGCCCATATTGCCAAGTGGTTGCACTAGAAGCTTCTCAACACTTGGCCTCTAAAATATCTTTGTTCCTGGGTGGCTTTCCACAAGTGAGATACACAAGGATCACCAGTCCCCTGGCCTTGTGTAACCACTCAACACAAACCATTCCTTCCATTCCACCCAGGTGTTTCATTTACTTAGTTGTTTTATTAGGCAAAACACAAGTCCAAAGACTTAGAAATATTTTCATCATAGCATGTATGTATTTCACCAACCCTTGGTTGCTACCAGCTAGGCTAAGCATGGCATAGATAGTATCTTAACTTAGGAAATTTTCTAGCAATTCTACAACTACTAGGATTTCCCAACATGGCATTTAAGCAAAATATAACATGCAAGGCTAAGAAAATATTTCTAGTGCTTAATGGAAAACATAGGAACAAAATATTCATGAAGTACCACTTTCCTTGGTAGTTTGGAGAGTAGCTACACTCCTCACAATCACAATCACTAGCACCAAAATCTACACAAGAATTATAGCAACAATCATATACAAAACATATACAATCAAAAATATATGCATGCATGCAAAATGATATGTGATGATTTTTAAAACTCAACCAAGCAAGTAAACAGTACTGGTTCATTAACAAGTTAAAAACTTGCCAAACAACATTTATTTAAACCCTAAATCATTTCCTAAACATTTCATAAAATCAAATTAGCCCTACACAAGTTTCTGAAAATAAAGTCATTTTAACAGATGCAAAACATTAAACACATTGCATAATTAGAAAGAGCTCGCTCTCCTGATTCCAACGGTATAAAATTTGTCAAATTCTAACGTGTGGATCAAAAGTTATAGCCAAAACAATTTGAACATCTAATAGATTCAAATTCTGTCTTTTAAATCTAACTATTGCCACGCGTCTTGTTCTAATTGGCCCGTACCGGTTCGGTCGGATCGATCAATGAGAGCCACACGATTTAAATGAAGATGCACGGCCAGATCTAACGCGTACCCCTTCGACACAGATCTAATCTTACTCGTTAGATCTAAATCCTACGGCCCTAATCTAATTAACCACAGACGGGCGGCGCTAGCGGCAACGACTGGCGGCGGCGCGCTCTGACAGTGGCGGTGCCGGCGAACTAGGGCGCCCAGAGAGGTGGGAAGATGCTCACCAGAACCGCAGTGACGAGGAGAAGCTCGACGTGTCCTTGGTTGGCGAAGGGGCGCTCGGAGCCGTCGCGGATTGCTCGTCGGAGTAGTCCCTGGCGGCTGTGGCTTCGGCTCGTCGACGTTGGCAATGTTCTGAGCCGCGCTAAGACAAGGGGAGGGTACCGTTAGATGCGCAGGATGCTGGGGATCTTACTCGTATCAAACAGAGGGCAAGGGGAGGCTGGAACTTACGGGGAAAGATCGTCGGAGTTCGAGCAGAGAGCGGCGGCGCTCAGTTGTTGAAGTTGCCGAGGCTACATGCCATCCGCGGGCAAACGGAAAGTGTCAGTAGATGCGCACGGAGATGCAGAGTAAGCCAGCATGAACCACGGGCAGAGGGGAGTGTGGTACTCACCGGAATTCGTCGGCGAGGTCGTCGGAGCAGCGGGGTTGCGGCGAGGAATTCTCGCAGCCTGGGGGCGTTCTGTGCTCGGGGTCTAGGGGGAAATAGAGAGGGGGCAGAGGGGGTTTAAGTAGGCGAGGTGGGGGGCATGAATCACTCCAGCATTGAACGGGAATTGACGACGCGAATCAAACAGGAAACGCCCGCGTGATTTGGGGATGAACCAGTCGCTGGGTGGAGACGACGATGGTCATGTGGGACGTGGCTGTCAGCGAGAGGAAAGGAGAGAAAGTGGGTCCAGACTGTCAGCGAGCTAGTGGGTGTGGGGCGAGTGAAGAAATACGGTTCGCGGGGTGGGCGTGCTGGGCTTAGCTGGGCCAGTTGGGCCAGATTCGGCTGAGGCTTATTTTTTTCCTCTTTTAAGCTTTTTCTTTTTCTGTTTGTTTTTCTAAAATGGTTTTCAAACCTCAATTCAAATATGTTTGATTCCAAAACTTTTCAGGATTTTTGTACCATAAATCTTGTACTCAAATAAGTGTCAAACACATCTGTTCACTCAAACACACTTGGGTCTTTTGAAAATAAAATAAAACCATGCCTTTATGAGGTGTGATAATAGGCATAGAATTGGTTTTATTTCATATTTTGCTTTGAGACTTTGCTCAAATTTTGAAATCACTTGGGTTTGGATTCTAAACAATACTGAATGGTTAACAGCACCTTACTCAAAAACAAGTAGCACAAGGGCTTGAGTAAACTTACATAAAATATTGAGCAACAATGCTCCTGTTTTTGAAATGATTTTTGAAATGAAATTCTAAATGATCATGGATGCATGGATGATATGCATGAGTCTGAAACATGATTTTAGGGATGTTACAAATCTAACCCCCTTAAGGTGAATCTCGCCCTCGAGATTCGGGTTGGCTAGCAAATAGGTGAGGGTGGTCTTTCCGAAGATCATCTTCTCTTTCCCAAGTCGCTTCCTCTTCGGTATGATGATTCCACTGCACTTTGCAAAACTTGATAGTCTTAGTCCGTGTGACTCTTTCTGCAGTCTCAAGAATCTTGATAGGCTTCTCCTCATAAGTGAGGTCACTCTCCAACTAAACCTCTTCCAAAGGTATAGTATCCTTCAAAGAAGTTTACTCCATTTCTGGATGTCATTTCTTAAGCTGACTCACGTGAAACACATTATGGACAGCTGACAAAGACTCTGGCAATTCAATTTCATCAGCAACTTCTCCTTTGCGACTTAGAATGTTGAATGGCCCAACATATCTTAGGGCCAACTTACCTTTGACTCCAAACCTTTTCACTCCACGAAGTGGTGACACTCTAAGGTAAGCTCTATCACCAACTTCGTAGGTGACTTCTCTACGCTTGGGGTCCGCGTAGCTTTTCTGTCGGGACTGTGCTATCTTCAATCTGTCTTTAACCAACTTGACTTTCTCTTCGGCTTCTTTGATAAGTTCTGGTCCGAACAAACTTCTTTCTCCCACACCATTCCATAACAATGGGGTGGTACACTTTCTCCCATAGAGAAACTCAAATGGTGCCATCTCAATGCTGGCTTGATAGCTGTTGTTATAAGAAAATTCTGCGTAAGGCAGACTTTCATCCCAACTGGCTCCATAGTCTAGAGCACATGCCCTCAACATGTCTTCAAGAATCTGATTAGTTCTTTCTATCTGTCCATCAGTTTGAGGATGAAAAGCAGTGCTGAATTCCAACCTCGTTCCCAATGAATCATGTAACTGTCTCCAAAAATGGGAAGTGAATTGAGTTCCCCTATCAGACACAATACTCTTGGGCACTCCATGTAGACATACAATTCTACTCATGTAGATTTTGGCTAACTTAGCACTTGTATAAGTTGTCTTCACGGGTATGAAATGAGCCACTTTAGTTAGGCGATCCACTACTACCCAAATAGAATCGTATCCTGACCGGGTCCTTGGTAATCCGGTAATGAAATCCATACCAATCTTGTCCCACTTCCAATCAGGAATAGGTAGTGGTTGAAGCAAACCGGCTGGTTTCTGATGTTCCGCTTTCACTCTACTACACACATCACACAAAGCAATATGTTCGGCGATGTCCTTCTTGAGATTATTCCACCAAAATCTTTCCTTCATGTCCATGTACATTTTGGTGTTACCCGCATGAATGGAATACGGAGAGTTGTGTGCTTCTTGCAAAATCAGTTTCCGAAGCTCCGGATCTTGTGGAACACAGATGCGTTTCCCATGCCATAAAGTACCATGTTCGTCTTCATGGAATCCTTTGGCTTTTCCTTTGCCTATCTTTTCCTTAACCTCTTCAATTTCTTTATCAGTCTTTTGGGATTCTTTGATCCTGTCCAACAAAGTGGGTCGGACATCCAAAGACATGAGATGTCCTTCAGGCACAATCTCCAATCTGAGATCTCTGAATTGGGCACACAAATCATCTGGCGATTCTCCTTTTGTAAGGCCATTCACAAAAACCTTACGTCTTAAAGCATCCGCTACAACATTTGCTTTACCGGGGTGGTATTGCAAACTCAAGTCATAGTCCTTGATGAGTTCTAGCCATCTTCTTTGTCTCATATTAATTTCCTTCTGGGTGAAGATATACTTCAAACTCTTGTGATCTGTGAACACTTCACAACGCTTACCCAAAAGGTAGTGTCTCCATGTTTTGAGGGCATGGACAACAGAGGCTAACTCTAAATCATGAGTAGGATAGTTCACTTCATGAGTTTTGAGTTGTCTCGAGGCATAAGCCACAAATTTTCCTTCTTGCATGACTACTGCACGCAAACCATGATGAGATGCATCACAATATACTTGGAAATCTTTTTCCAAGTTTGGCAAAGACAATACTGGTGCTGTCACAAGTCTCTTCTTCAATTTCTGAAATCTGAGTTCACAACCTTCAGACCAAGCAAATTTCTTGTCTTTCTTTAGCAATTCTGTCATAGGCTTAGCTACCTTGGAGAAATTCTCAATGAACCTTCTGTAGTATACCGCTAAGCCAAGGAAACTACGAACTTCTTTCACTGACTTGGGAGATTCCCATTCAGTTACAGCTGAAACTTTGGCAGGATCAACTGCTACACCATCTTTTGTCATAACATGACCAAGAGATCCAACTTCATTTAGCCAGAATTCGCACTTGCTGAATTTAGCATACAGTTTATGCTCTCTAAGCTTCTCAAGTATTAAACGTAAATGTCCTTCATGATCTTCTTTGCTCTTGGAGTACATTAAAATGTCATTGATGAAAACGACAACAAATTTATCAAGGAATTCCATGAACACCTTGTTCATCATATTCATAAAGTATGCTGGAGCATTGGTTAAACCAAATGGCATCACGGTATACTCATACAATCCATACCTTGTGGTGAAAGTTGTCTTAGGTATGTCTTGTTCTCTTATCTTGAGTTGAAAATAGCCTGACCGGAGATCAATCTTTGAGAACACACAAGCTCCTTCTAGCTGATCAAACAAGTCATTGATTATGGGCAAAGGGTATTTGTTCTTGATAGTCACCTCATTGAGTGAACGGTAATCTATGCACAACCTTTGACTTCTATCTTTCTTCTCCACGAACAAAACCGGGGCTCCCCAAGATGAAGAACTTGGTTGAATAAAACCTTACTGTAGCTGTTCTCCAAGTTGTTTCTTGAGTTCTTTCAGTTCATCAACTGACATCTTGTACGGTCTATTTGCTATTGGTCCAGATCCTGGTAGCAAATCAATAAGGAACTCCACATCTCTATCTGGTGGCATTCCCGGTAATTCTTCCGGAAATACATCCGGATATTCACTCACAACTGGCACACTGTCTATGCTAACCCCCTTAAGAGAATTTAGCATACTCCTTCTTGCTTCAAAGTTGGTCTTGAATCTGATCCTTTTATTTTCAGGAGTTGTGAGTGAGACAGTATGGTTGGCACAATCTATCACTCCCTTGTTCTTAGTCATCCAGTCCATTCCCAAAATGACATCCAATCCTTGGGAATTTAGGATTATCAAGTTAACGGGAAACTTATACTTCCCAAACTCTATAACTAGGTCATGACATCCTGAATTCACCATCATTTCTCCGCCAGGAGAACTTACTTTTATAGGACACCCAATAGTTTCTACTGGCAGTTCATTTCTTTCAACAAATGCTCTTGATATGAATGAATGAGATGCACCAGTATCAAAGAGAACAAATGCTGGAACAGAATTGAGTTTGAACTTACCAGCAACAGCATCAGGCTCCTCATAGATTTCCTCCACATTGATGTGGTTTACTTATCCCTTCTGGAAAGGGTTGGGCTTGTTGGGTCCTTCAACTTTCTTTTCTGGGCATTCATTTGCATAATGCCCCATCTTCTTGCACTTGAAGCATTCAACCTGACGGATGTCCTTCTTGCCAGGCTGGCTTCCACTGCCACTTCCATTTCCACTGTGGTGGCTCTTATATCCACCCTTGTGGTTTTTGTACTTGTCATTGTCATGACTACGGTGATGCTTGTTGTCATGACGGTTGTGGTTGTGGTGCTTGTTGAATTTCCCATGCTTGTGGGATCCTGAGCTTCCACTGTCATCATAATGGGAACGTTTGTGAGACGATCCCGAGCTGTGCTTATCCGAGTGCTTTCTCTTCCTGCTCTCAACTTGCTTCATTTTGTTCTCCAAAATAGCAGCATTATCACAAAGAGACTGGTATGTGGGAACATATGCCACAGCCAACTGCAGGTTCAGCTCATCATTCAAGCCTTCTAGAAAATTTTCCTTTCTCTTAGCATCGGTGTCAACCTCATCCGGTGCATAACGCGCCAGATTGTTGAACTGCTCAATATATTCAGCCACGCTGCGGTGGCGCTGCTTCAGATTATGGAACTCTTCCTTTTTCAGACTCATCACTCCAGATGAGATATGAGCAGTGTGAAAGCCATCCTCAAAGATAGCCCATGTCACATCTTCTATGGGAGTGGTGATCTGGAAGTTATCCCACCAAGTGGCGGCTGGTCCTTCCAGCAAATGTGCTGTAAATCTGACTTTTTATGCATCAGTATAGCCCACAGTTACCAAGTCCTTGTTCACGGAGCGTAACCAATCATTGGCCACCATGGGATCAGTTGTTCCTGAGAACTTTGCTGGCCTCAATCTCAAGAACCTGGTAAGCATGTCAAAACCCGGTGGGTTGTTGTTGTTGTTATTGTCGTTATTGTTGTTGTTGTTGTTGTTGTTGTTGTTTTGGTTCTGGATGAGCGTTGTCATCATTTTCATCAGTTGAGTTTGAGCGGTCATCATTTGCTGCATTTCTGGAGTGATGTTGTTGTTGTTGGGGTTGGGGTTTGCACGACGGGGAGGCATCTATGGTTTGTTCAATAGAGATAAGAATGAGATACCCATAGATGCTTTCATGCACAATACTTCACATAAACAATCACAAAGCATGCAACATAAAGATAAATATTCACAACCAGATAACAAGTTCGCAAAGTAAAACACACACAAATAACAAGCCATCCACATGTTGGATTGTCAATAACAAGTTCTCAATGACAAGTATGATAATAAATGATAAATGAGTAGTCAAATCTACTCCTCGGCATCAACCTCCTCCTCGACAAAGGTAAGACCTGCGTTCTCCATCGCGGTCTTGTATTCCTCGATGCTAGTGGTCAAGGTCTCTATCTTGGCTTTGAGAGCCCTCTTCTGGGAACGAAGCCTCTCAATCACCGGCTGCTGATGCTCGAGCTCGAAGTCCTTGGCCTGCAGTTCTTCAGTCATGTCCCGGATCTTCTTGTTCCTATCCTGGACTTGCTTTTCCTGACTCTTGAACTTTCTGTCCTGGCTCTCGAACTTCGCCTCCATCTCCTTAACTATATCATCTTGCTCCGCGAAGAGCTTGTCCTTCTCGCGAAGCTGCACCTGGAGTTCGTCGTTGCTGAGCATGACGTTGGTCCTATCAGAGTCCACGTGCCTAATGATAGCCTCTAAGTCCTGGAGGTATAGACGAATCGGCTCCGCTGTGTCCCTCGAATCATCCTCCAAGTCGATGGACTCTCCATCCTCATCACGTCTACCGAAGACGTGGAAGTGAGTACCTCTAACCTGTCGAGAGTGTCTCCCCAGCAGACGTCCTATCAGATCCTGCATGACTACCTCAAGGCCTCTCTCCTTGTCATCGTGCATGAGCTTGAAGACAATGGCCTCCGTGGTAGGCTCAGTCTGGCGTCCGGGCTGGTTAACCTTGAAGCCCCAGAGGTCTTTCCTCTCAAACTTGGTGAGGGGAAGCACCATGATGGTAGGAAGAGTGAGATTGAGCAAAGTAGTAAGCTCAACAATACGAGGACCAAAGAGAGTTCCCTGGAACTCCTCAACAGTGCTCATGGTAACAGTAAGCATCTATTTATAAGATAGAAAAAGTTAGAACAACACAATTCAAGATAAATCACAAGGCAAAACATCACTTACATATCCTTGGAAATTAAAACACACAAGTCATGGCACACATGGTTCCATTACAACAACCAAGGTTCAACTTATTTTTAAAGCAACATTTGGAAAATAAGGTGATAAGTGGTGGTCCAACTAACGTAGTACGTTTACAATCCTATCTCACTGGATTTGTTGGCTAACACAATGTTTCTAGAAGAAATCAGCCTATCCTACTCACATGACTCCATCACTAAGTCTATAATGTCTCCTCTTAAGGTTTGGTTGGTAGCTTCCAACTCTTGGTTGTGTTTCTTCTCTTCCTTTAGATCATTTTGGAGGTTGAGCATTCTGCACTTGACTCTATCACCAAGTTCTTTGATGGTCTTCCAAGATGCATCCCTCGCTGATTCAAAGAATGTAGTGTGCACCACTGAATTGGTGAACGTGCAGAATCCTTTTTCCTGGTGGTTGTCTTCCTTGTTTTTATACAAGTGAAGTTGCACCCACCAGTATTCAACTCCTTCATCCATCACAGGAAAACCTTTGTACACCGCTGCACCTTGTATCTCTAATGCAACCATGAGGTCCTTGAGAGCCTTGGGGAATTCTTTCTCACACTCCAAGGTCATTGTCATGAGTGGTCCTTTCCTTACGACTTTGTTGATGGAGTTCATCTACAAATAGAGATGAGAAGAAGATTAGAAAATTTTACGAGAAGAATAGACAAGTGTAGAAGTTGCTCAAAAATTTTCCTTAGTGGTTTCCAATCCTAGGGTCATAATCCTATAGGCAACACAGTGCTCTGATACCATCTGTAAGATCCCTCCTTTGTAAAGGAAAAGGATCCCTGTGATTGCAATGCTAGTCCCTGGATCATTGCTAGCATCCACAGTTTAAGATGAAGTATACAGATACAAAGGTCATTATTACAGGCATTCCAGAGACAAACATAGTCTTTACAACTCCAAGACCACAGGCCTAATACAAGAGTTTGAATAAGTAAATAAATAAAAGTCATTATCTTCATCTGCCACAGGCAAACATGTTGAGTGTAGACTCATGACTCCTAATCCTCATCAGAGTAACCTGCAACATCACAAGTTACAGCCACAGTGGGTCAATACATTGGAATAGTATTGGCAAGTGATACCTTAGTATAATTTAGGTGGACTATATGCAATTTGAATATATGCAATTTGAATAAGTGTAGCTTGGCTTGCTTTGCTCAAAATAGATTTTGCCTATTAGTTGAAATCACTAAGTTTTCTTTGTCAAAACTTTTGCCAAGGAACCACCAATAGACATTGAGGTCCTTCACCCTTGTTCACTCACAAGTTTTACTTAGAAAATTGGGATGAGGAGATTCTTGATAGCTTCCATGTCTTGATGCTCAAGTTGTCCTTTTCCAGGGACATGGCTAAGTACTTAGGTTTTTCCATCTGCAGAGGTTGTGCACTTTCCCCACCAGACTTGATTTTCACCAAGACAGGACCTTTCAGAAGCCTTCCCTTAGACCAAATGGACGTGTTCCAACCTACCATCCCACTACCACCAACTGTCCAAATGACTAAGTTCTAGCAACTTATATGATCCAGGCAGAGCCCATATTGCCAAGTGGTTGCACTAGAAGCTTCTCAACACTTGGCCTCTAAAATCTCTTTGTTCCTGGGTGGCTTTCCACAAGTGAGATACACAAGGATCACCAGTCCCCTGGCCTTGTGTAACCACTCAACACAAACCATTCCTTCCATTCCACCCAGGTGTTTCATTTACTTAGTTGTTTTATTAGGCAAAACACAAGTCCAAAGACTTAGAAATATTTTCATCATAGCATGTATGTATTTCACCAACCCTTGGTTTCTACCAGCTAGGCTAAGCATGGCATAGATAATATCTTAACTTAGGAAACTTTCTAGCAATTCTACAACTACTAGGATTTCCCAACATGGCATTTAAGCAAAATATAACATGCAAGGCTAACAAAATATTTCTAGTGCTTAATGGAAAACATAGAAACAAAATATTCATGAAGTACCACTTGCCTTCGTAGTTTGGAGAGTAGCTACACTCCTCACAATCACAATCACTAGCACCAAAATCTACACAAGAATTATAGCAACAATCATATACAAAACATATACAATCAAAAATATATGCATGCATGCAAAATGATATGTGATGATTTTTAAAACTCAACCAAGAAAGTAAACAGTACTGGTTCATTAACAAGTTAAAAACTTGCCAAACAACATTTATTTAAACCCTAAATCATTTCCTAAACATTTCATAAAATCAAATTAGCCCTACACAAGTTTCTGCAAATAAAGTCATTTTAACAGAAGCAAAACATTAAACACATTGCATAATTAGAAAGAGCTCGCTCTCCTGATTCCGACGGTATAAAATTTGTCAAATTCTAACGTGTGGATCAAAAGTTATAGCCAAAACAATTTGAACATCTAATAGATTCAAATTCTGTCTTTTAAATCTAACTGTTGCCACACGTCTTGTTCTAACGGGCGGCGACTGGCGGCAGCGCGCTCTGACAGTGGCGGTGCCGGCGAACTAGGGCGCCCGGAGAGGTGGGAAGATGCTCATCAGAACCGTAGTGACGAGGAGAAGCTCGACGTGTCCTTGGTTGGCGAAGGGGCGCTCGGAGCCGTTGCGGATTGCTCGTCGGAGTAGTCCCTGGCGGCTGTGGCTTCGGCTCGTCGACGTTGGCGATGTTCTGAGCCGCGCTAAGACAAGGGGAGTGTACCGTTAGATGCGCAGGACGCTGGGGATCTTACGCGTATCAAACAGAGGGCAAGGGGAGGCTGGAACTTTCAGGGAAAGATCGCCGGAGTTCGAGCAGGGAGCGACGGCACTCAGTTGTTGACGTTGCCGAGGCTACAGGCCATGCGCGGGCAAACGGAAAGTGTCAGTAGATGCGCACGGAGATGCAGAGTAAGCCAGCATGAACCACGGGCAGAGGGGAGTGCGGTACTCACCGGAATTCGTCGGCGAGGTCGTCGGAGCAGCGGGGTTGCGGCGAGGAATTCTCGCAGCCTGGGGGCGTTCTGTGCTCGGGGTCTGGGGGAAATAGAGAGGGGGCAGAGGGGGTTTAAGTAGGCGAGGTGGTGGCGTGAATCACTCCAGCATTGAACGGGAATTGACGACGCGAATGAAACAGGAAACGCCCGCGTGATTTGGGGATGAACCAGTCGCTGGGTGGAGACGACGATGGTCGTGTGGGCCGTGGCTGTCAGCGAGAGGAAAGGAGAGGAAGTGGGTCCAGACTGTCAGCGAGCTAGTGGGTGCGGGGGCGAGTGAAGAAAAATGGTTCGCGGGGTGGAGGTGCTGGGATTAGCTGGGCCAGTTGGGCCAGATTCGGCTAAGGCTTATTTTTTTCCTCTTTTAAGCTTTTTCTTTTTCTGTTTGTTTTTCTAAAATGGTTTTCAAACCTCATTTCAAATCTGTTTGATTCCAAAACTTTTCAGGATTTTTGTACCATAAATCTTGTACTCAAATAAGTGTCAAATACATCTGTTCACTCAAACACACTTGGGTCTTTTGAAAATAAAATAAAACCATGCCTTTATGAGGTGTGATAATAGGCATAGAATTGGTTTTATTTCATATTTTGCTTTGAGACTTTGCTCAAATTTTGAAATCACTTGGGTTTGGATTCTAAACAATATTGAATGGTTAAAAGCACCTTAGTCAAAAACAAGTAGCACAAGGGCTTGAGTAAACTTACATAAAATATTGAGCAACAATGCTCCTGTTTTTGAAATGATTTTTGAAATGAAATTCTAAATGATCATGGATGCATGGATGATATGCATGAGTCTGAAACATGATTTTAGGGATGTTACAGTTATGGTCATGAAGGTCTAGGTTTCTATTGAACCAAGGAGGTCGGGTAAACAATCAAATACTAAGATTTGAGAGTAAATTGTTGTTGTTTGATAATGATGAACAAACTATATGCAAAGAAGCGATGATGGGCCTTGACTCCGTCAGATGGCTTGAAGTCATAGAATCCGTGATAGTTCCATACATGAGAAATCAAGTTTTTGAGCTTTGAAGACCCTATGGAAAGGTGTAAGACGTTTTAGTAGCATTTGAATCTATAAAAAAATAGACATGGATGTTTCACATCTATATTCAACATGTCAAGAAAGAGTTTACGACAATGTTCAAGGAGTTGACTATGACAAGATTTGATCTTTCATAGCGATATTTAGTCTGGACGGATTAATGTAGCAACCACTACATATATTGGTATATGATAGTTGAACAAACAAAACAAAGTTTTTCTAATAGAATGGTTACCTAGGACACGTACATGACACAATCTAAAGGGTTTTGTTAATTAAAAGGATGCTAAAAGCATATGCAAACTTCAATGGTTGAAGTAAGCATCACGAAGTTGGAATGATCACTGTGATGAAACTGTTAAAAGAGTTTAATTTCATCGGACAAAATGAAGATGCTTGCATTTTCAAGAAATTAAGTGGGAGCGCTAAGACATCTTTTATTGACACAGGTTAAGAATTTCATTTCGATGAAACACTTAGGGAAAACTTGAATATTGGGCATGAATGTCTATATGGATAGATTGAGACACTAATATGGTTGTGCCAAATGTACATATATGAAATATTGAATGAGTTCATTATGGAAACGACAAGAAAGGTACTTGTCGCATAGGAAGGATTGAATCAAGATTCAACTATATTGACACTTGGTTAGTGAAACGAGAATCAAGTGTTTTGACACTTAGTGAGTGAAATCACAAGAATATTTTGATCAATCATACTATGATATGTATAAATCCAGATATGTCATGTGCTCTAAATGTTACGAGCATATACCAGAACGACTCATAAGATGATCATTGGCTGATATTAAGAATATTCTTATTATCTTTGGAAGAACTAAGAATATGTTATTTATGTACAAGTGAAAAATAGATATTTCATTGTAAAGTGTTAGATTCATACTAGTTTTGTCACAAGATATAAATTAAGTTTATCTCAGTTTAAACTATGGGTGGCACAATGTATTGGAAAGGAAGTTCCGTAACAGATTTGGATTATTTCCAAAGTTAAGACATTGTGACGGATACTACAACAAAAGGATAAAGTATATGACTACTATTGTAGCAACAATAGAGGGCATTTGTGTCAAGTAGTTTGTTATGAAACTAGGTGTGGTTCACAGTGGGCTGGTACTATGAAGATATATTGTACTACAATTGTATCAACATGGTTTAACCCCAAGGAACTAAAGGTCTCACCGAAGTGATGCATAGAGACGCAAACACATGGAAATACACACGGACCTGGAAGTGTCAGATCCAAAGATTATGTTTACCACTAGCAATCATGTATATACAACACAAGAAAGCCATAGGTGTTGAATGCACAAAGTTTTTCAAACTATATTATCGACTCTAGTGCAAGTGGGAGACTGTTGGAGATATGCCCAAGAGGCAATAATAAAGTGGTTATTATTTTATCTTTGTGTTTATGATAAATGTTTACATCCCATGCTATAATTGTATTATCAGGAAAGATTAATACTTGTTTGTTTTGTAAACATAAAAGAGTCCCTAGTAAGCCTCTTGTTAAGCTAGCTTGTTGATTAATAGATTATCATGGTTTCCTGATCGTGGACATTGGATGTTATTAATAACAAGGCCATATCCTTAGGAGAATGATGTGATGGACACACACCCATAGTAAGCATAGCATAAGATCAAGTCATTAAGTTCATTTTGCTACAAGCTTTCAGATACATAGTAGCCTAATTCTTCGACCATGAGATCATGTTAATCAGTGTCACCAGATGAGTACATTGATGACATCAAACACCACTTCTGTAACTAGGTGGTTATAAAGGTGGCATTGGGTATTCTGAAAGTGTGTGTTAAAGCTCATGGATCAAGAGTGGGATTTTCCCTCTCTCTAACATCCCACTTTCAGCAACCATGATCTATTGTCAAAAAGGCAAAAATCAGGAGGAACAAAAACTTGTTCGTCTTAAGTGTTGCAATGTTTGCTTACTTGTTTGCTTGTGTTCATGCAACTGATTGTGTATTAGGTGATATACTTCTTATCTAAACACTACTTGGCAATAGCTATTTTACAAAAGAGATGTCTTGGCTCATCTTTAATATTCTCAAATTTTCTGGCATTCCAAACCTAAGCCAATATGATTTTGATACAACAAACTATTTCCCTAGTTTCTATGTACAAAAACTATGGATAACTATGTATAATCTCCTTATGTTTTCAAGACAGCACTTCAACTACTCTCCTCTCTAGGTTTTTCCAAAACCTTTCATAAAACCTTTTCATTCTAACCTTGGTAGAAATACCAAGAGTTCCTTACCTTAATACAGAGAGCAACCCCTTCAAAATACCCATTCTTACCACAAGTTAGACTTGATGGTAACTTCTGTAGTATCTGATTGTTTAGTAAGATGAATTGCATTGATCTGTTGTTTTCCTTGTTTGCTTAGGAACTAGAGTGAGCTAATCTAGTAGATCATCCTTAGGGATCAAAATAATAGTTAAGATCATCAATACCTAACCAAATATCACAAACTAAATCTATCTAGAGTTCCACAAGTGAATCCTTAATCTACTTAACCAGATCAATCCTGAGCTAATCATTTGTATTAGCACCCAACTCATCAAACAACAACGAAAAGCATGGATCCCCTCTACCTAATCTATACTTCAATATCATCCACTTGATGATAAATATAAACCTTTGCACCCTCTCTCAATTGATCCCCCTTGCATACTTGTCCAAATCCACAAATCTGCTAAATTTGGCTAAGTCTGGAATCTTTAACTAGATTCAATCTTTGGAACTTCACCTACTCTAATCTGTGTGCATTCTCGAGAATGTACTTGAACCATCTTGTATTGCATCATTAGTACTACCAAAGCCCACCTTTTCCTTGGGATAAACCATTCTGGGTCCCACTCATCCATAATGGTTTTGTAGTAAAGAAAATAATCTTTTCTGCAAATATTATCATCTTGCCTACTTTGGCGACCTCCCCTTGACCAACTCTTGGCATGGTTATGATCTACTAACCATGGTATATCAAACCCTACTTCACTTGTTTCCATTGGAACCTTATGCATCTTAAACTCACCTGGTTTATAAGGCATCATGACAATCCTGCTATGGCAGCCTTGTTTTTAACAAAGTTTGCCATCTCTTCTAGATCACCTCAAAGACAACCAGGCCAAAATCTTGCTTCCATGGTCATCTATATGACATTGTCTAACCATCCATATAGCCCTTGTAACAAGGTGAGCTCTGAGCTCACCAATCCAGCCTTGTTTATGTGGTATAAAAATATAAAAGCCCTAGATCCTCCAATCCATCTCTTCCAAAAATCCATTTTGTTTATCACTACCCAAGGTGATTGATACGTCGGAAACGTATCTATAATTTTTGATGTTCTATGCTTGTTTAGTATCTACATTTCTTTTCTTTGTCTACACTTTGAGGTGTTTTTATATCTTTTGTAGAACTAACCTATTACCAAGTTGCCACAGTGCCAGTTGCATGTTTCTTCTGTTTTTGGTTCTAGAAAGGCATAAAATCAATATTCTCGGAATTGGATAGGAAAAAAGCCAAAGTCAATATTTTACCGTGGGGGACATGAATCCAGAAGATGAGACGGAGACGCGAACTGGGGCAGCCAGAGCCCCCTAGGCACCGGTGGGCCCTGCCCCGCGCCTGGGCAGGGTGTCGCCCCCTGGCCGCCTCCCGGCCTCGCCTCTTTGCCTATAAGAAGCCGACGATGCAGAAACCCTAAATACCTGATCAATATTCCACGAAACCTTCTATAGCCGCCGCCACCATCGTCCCTACATCGGGGGGGATATGAAGTTCTTCCGGGCACCCAGCCGGAGGGAAGATCATCCCGGAGGCCTTCCTTCCGGTATGATGCGTGAGTAGTTCCACCTTGGACTATGGGTCCATGTAGTAGCTAGATGGTTGCATCTCCTCCTTATGCTTTCATGTATAGATCTTGTGAGCTCCGTGCATGATCAAGATCTATTCTATTTGTAATAATGCATGTTGTGTTTGCGGGGATCCGATGGATATTGAGATTACTATGTCAGATTGATTAATTCTTTTGTCAATTTGATTCTATCATGTTTGTGTTGTTTGTGATCTTGCATGATCTCCGTTCTTAGTAGCTATCTTGGCCAAGTAGTTGCTAGTGACTCCAAGAGGGGGTATTTATGCTCGATAGTGGGTTCATGCCTCTAGTTTCTAAGGGAATTGACAGAAATCTCTTTGGTTGTAGATGTATTATTGCTACTAGGGAGAAAACAACGGTCTCTTGTTCATGGAACAAGTGGATTGTTTACCTTACACACTTTGCTTAAAGAAGTTGTCTGTTGCTTGCAACTTAATATTGGAGGGGGTTCGGATGATAACCTGAAGGTGGACTTCTAGTCATAGATGAATTTGGATAGCGGTCTATGTATATTGTTGTATTGCCCAATCAAATCTCATAGGATCTTTTTGTCTAGTTTGCATTGTTATGCCTTGCTCAGTTCCTATCAATTGCCCTGCTGTAATTTTCTTACCCTTCATGTCATGTTTTTTATCTAAGGAGAGCATCTCTAGTGAACTATGGACCCCGGACCAATATTTACCATTGATACATCTTCCACTGTTACTTGTTTACTTGCTGCAAACCATTACCTTCCACACCATACGTTTAATACTTTGTTACACCAAACCAGTGAGCTTGAGAACCTCACTGATTCGTTGGGGCAAAGTCTTGAGTTTGTGTTGTGCAGGTCTCTGTGTTGCTTGCAACACCTGTGTGACGTTTCCTTCCTCCTACTGGTTCGATAACCTCGGTTTCTTACTGAGGGAAAACTCGCTGCTGTGCTACCTCACACCTTGCTCTTGGGTTTCCCAACAGGCTTCACGCTAGCCATCAAGCTCTTTCTGGCCCGTTGCCGGGGAGGCTGAGGACGTCTTCACTAGGGGAGTCCTTCACTTCCTTTCTCTTTACTTTGTTTTTAGTTTTCTTTGTTTCTTTTGCTTGGTTTTGTTTGTCTCTTTTCAAAAAACCCAAAAAAATTAGTCTAATTTGGTTTGCTTTCTTTATTCAAAAACACACAAAAATTAGTTCCTGCTCTAGCTGCTGCTGTTTTTGGCTTGCCCACCTTTGCCAAAATGAATTCTGCTAAGAACACCAAGTTGTGTGACTTCACTAATACCAACAACAATGATTTCCTAAGCACTCATATTGCTTCACCTTCTCCTGATGCTACCTTTTATGAAATTAAGCCTGCTTTGTTGAATCTCGTGATGAGAGAGCAATTTTCTGGTGCAAGTTTTGATGATGCTGCTGACCATCTCAATAACTTTGTTGAACTTTGTGAGATGCATAAGTATAAGGATGTAGATGGAGATATTATTAAGCTCAATCTTTTTCCTGTCTCCTTGAGAGGAAAAGCTAAAGAATGGTTGCTATCTTTTCCTAAAAATAGTATTGATTCTTGGACTAAGTGCAAAGATGCTTTTATTGTAAAATACTATCCTCCTACTATGCCTAATCCTATTGAGCCTACTACTAGTGATGCTAAGTTGGAATTTGATATAGATGGTTGCAATATTTCTAAATTGATTCTGTTCTTGCAATAGCTTGCTAGAAGTCCTGATGCTAGTGGTATGCATGTTGCTTTCACTAAACATATTATAGATGTTCTTGTGAAAATTAAGGAAGAGAAGCTAAAACACAAAGCTTCTATTACTAGGAAAGTAGAAGATAGATGGGAACCATTATTAATGTGCAAGTGAATGACTTTGATCTCAAAGCTTCACGTGACCTTGGTTCTAGTGTCTCTATTATGCCTAGGATGATTTATGAAATGTTTGATTTTCCACCATTGGAAGATTGTTATTTGGATGTCCCACTTAATGATAATGATAAAAATAAACTCATGGGAGTATTAATGATTTTCACATTATGGTTAACAATGCTTATGTCCCTGTGGATTTCTATGTTTTGGATGTTGAATACAATGCTTCTTGTCCTATTCCTTTGGGAAGACAGTTTCTTAGAACAGTTGGTGCCATCATTGATATGAAAGAAGGCACCATCAAATATCATTTTCCATTTAAGAAAGGTATTTAACACTTACCTATGAGGAGAGAGAAGTTGCTTTTTTCTCCTCCTTTGAAAACAAGGTTTGATGTTAATGCTTCTTCATTTGAAAATACTTGATTCTTCTTGCTTCTTATGCCTAACTTAAAGGCATTAAAGAAAAGTACTTGTTGGGAGATAACCCAAGAGTTTCCTTGAGTATTGGAAGTTATTACTTCAGTAATGACCTCTCCTTGTCCTTTTTGTTTGCTTTTTGTGCCAAGAATGACCTCTAATGAGAGGGAAGTAAGATTTGGGGAGTTTCTGTCCCGAAACAGATTTCTGTCCTCCACCATAAACATTCGTGAGGAGCTTCTGTAAATCGAATTGAGCTGACAATTTACGAATAAATCCCCTAGTATGTTAGCTAACTTTAGTTAGCTCAACACATTTTTGTAACATCCCTAAAATCATGTTTTCAAATTTTTGCATATCATCCATGCATTCATGATCATTTAGGGTTCAATTTCAAAGTCATTACAAAAACAGAAGCATTTGGGTGCTTGTTATTTTATGTAAACAAGCATTGATTCAATGCTACTCTCTAGTGAGAGAATATTTGTTTTAAAAACCATTGTTGTATGTTCAAAGGTTTGTTTGATGAGTTCCAAGCTTGGAAAAAAATTTCCAAAACAAATTTGGTATTAAAACCATTTTCAAATCTTTATCAAATCATGTGCTAAGGCACTGTTTATTTTGAATATTTTCAAAAAGACCAAGCAAGTCTAATGAGACAGCAAGGTTTTATGCCCAAAAATATGAAGTTTACACTTTACAAAAATCCAGAAAAGTTTGGAATTCAAATGCTTTTGAATTTGTTTGAAAAGGATTCTTGAAAATCGATTTAGAAAAAGAAAAGAGAATAGAAAATAGAACTAGGCCTGGCTCCACGTTTTCGGCCCAACAGACAAAGCAGCCCACCCGGGCCACTCCTCTCTCTGCCTTTCCCCACCTGCGCAGAACCTACCCCCTCGCTGACCACTAGGCCCCGCAGCCACGTCACCTCGTCGTCCCCAAATCACGCCTGCGACCAGCGCCGCCGCGACCATTTCCTCCCCGACGCAAATGCGCTTAAATTCCATTGATGTTGTGCATGATTCTCGCCCTTGCACCGGCTATTTAACCCCCACCCCTCTGGGACCATTTCTCCTCACCCAGCGCCCCCACTCCGCCACCAGGCTGCCCACACTCTCACTTGCACCGCAGCAGTACCGAGCCACTCCGGCATGCGATTCCGGTAAGCATCGTCCGCCCCCTGTATCTGATTCATACAAGCGTGATCAGTGTGTCCTTGCGCATCTGCTCATGCCTTTCTTTTGCTCTGTATCGTCCTAGAGCGTCGTCATCGTCCACCACTGGAATCCACTGAAGCTCAACGCGACACCGGCGACCTCTCCTGGTTTGTACTGACCGCGCCTTCCCCTCTCGTTCATACCCACACACTCGTCTTGTCTGCACGCATCTAACGCAACCTTACTCGTGCCTTAGCGTGACCCGTAGCGTCGCCACCGTCTTCAGCAGCACACGCCCGACGACAGAAGCGACTCCGGCGAGCAATACCCGTCAACCTCGAGCGCCCCTTTGCCAGCCAAGCACACCTTGAGCATCAGCAACGCACGGCGAACTCGGTGAGGTATCTCTCCCTCTACCGCACGACCTAAATCGCCGGCAATTTCTCTGACAGAGCCGCCGCCGCCACTCGCCGCTGCTGGCGCCCCCAGACTTTGGTCGCTTGATCCACAGCCGTTAGATCTAGATCCAACGCGTACGATAGATCACTTAACGAAACGTTTTCTTTAGAGCGGAGCCGCACAGCGTCACTTAAATCGTGCGGTCCACATTGGTCGATCCGTGCCAAGTGGTACCGACGAATCACAGAGCGTCGCGTTGCCTGAGTTTAAATTTAAAACAGAAATTTGATCTATTAGTTAATCAAACTTGTAAAATTCATAACTTTTGATCCACACGTCCAAATTTTACAAATTTTATAGCATTGGAATCAGGAGAGAAAATCCTTTCTGTTTATGCAATGTGTTTAATGTTTTGCCTCTGTAAAAATGGTGGTTTTTACATAAACATTTGTAGGCTTAATTTGTGTATAGTAATTATTTGAAAAATGATTTGTTGATCAAATAAAGTTTATTTTGTGTGTTTTGGACTTGTTTATGTTTTATTACTGTTTACTTGTCTTGTTTGGTGTAGAAAAATCATCACATGGCATTTGCATGCATTCATATATTTTTGTTTGTATATATTGATATGTGATTTTGGTGCCATTATTTTATGTGTAGATTTTGGTGCAAATAGTGATTGTGATTGTCAAGATTGTTGCTACTCCCCAAACTACCAAGGAAAGTGGTGCTTCATGATTTTATTCCTATATTTTTAAACTATGCACTAGAAATATTTTGTATAGGACTTGCATGAATATTTTGATAAGTATCTATATGCTATGCTTGGGAAATCCTAGTAGTTGTAGAATTGTTAGAAATTTCTCTAAGTTAAGATGCTTACCTTTGCCATGCTTACCCTAGCTAGTAGCAACCAAGGGTGGTTATATATTCATGCCATATGAAATATTTCTAAGTTTGTTGACTTGTGTTTTTGCTTAATAAAACAACTAAGTGAATGAAACACCTGGTGGAATGGAGAGAATGGTTTGTGTTGAGTGGTTACACAAGGCCCATTTCTATGGTTTACCTTGTGTATCTCACTTGTGGAAATCCACCCAGGAACAAAGGGATTTGAGGTGCCAAATGTTAAGAAGCTTCTAGTGCAGCCACATGGCATTATGGGCTCTGCCTGGATCATATAGGTTGCAATAACTTAGCCATTTGGACAGTTGGTGGTAGTGGGATGATAGGTTTGGAACTCGTCCATTTGGTCTAAGGGAAGGCTTCTGAAAGGTCCTGTCTTGGTGAAAATCAAGTCTTCTGGGGAAAGTGCACAACCTCTGCAGATGGAAGAATCTAAGTACTTAGCCATGTCCCTGGTATTGGACAACTTGAGCATCAAGACATGGAAGCTATCAATAATCTCCTCATCCTAATTTCTAAGTTAAAACTTGTGGTTGAACAAGGGTGAAGGATCCCCAAATTCTATTGGTGATTCCTTGGGAAAGTTTTGTCAAAGAAAAACTTAGTGTTTTCAACTAATAGGTAAAACCTATTTTGAGCAAAGCAAGCCTAAGCTACACTTAGCCAAATTCATGTAGTAACTAGATGCTAATATTCTACTAAGGTATCACTTGCCAATACTATTCCAATGTATTGACCCACTGTGGTTGTAACTTGTGATGTTGCATGTTATTCTGATGAGGATTAGGGGTTATGAGTCTACACTCAACATGCTTGCCTGTGGCACATGAAGATGAAGACTTATTTATCTTATTATATATTTGAACTCTTGTATTAGGCCTGTGGCCATGGAGTTGTAAAATACTATGTTTGTCTCTGGAATGATATGTAATAATGACCTTTGTTTCTGTGTACTTCATCTTAAACTGTGGATGCTAGCATTGATCCAGGGACTAGCATTGCAATCACAGGGATCCTTACCTTTATAAAGGGAGGGATCTTACAGATGGTATAATAGCACCGTGTTGCCTGTAGGATTATGACCCTAGGATTGGATTAGAAAGCACTAAGGAAAAAATTTCAACAATTTCCACACTTGTCTTTTTCTTCTCGTAAACTTTTCTAATTCTTCTTTCTCATCTCTATTTGTAGATGAACTCCATCAACGAAGCTGTAAGGAAGGGACCACTCATGACCATGACCCTAGAGTGTGATACTGAATTTCCAAAGACCCTCAAGAACCTTATGGTTACCATGGGGATACATGGTGCAGCTGTATACAAAGGTTTCCCTGTGATGGATGAAGGAGAAGAATATTGGTGGGTGCAACTTCACTTGTACAAAAACAAGGAAGACAACCACAAAGAATCAGGATTCTGCATGGTCACCAACTCAGTGATGCACACCACATTCTTTGATTCTGCAAGGGATGCATCTTGGAAGGCCATCAAAGAGCTTGGTGAAAGACTCAAGTGCAGAATGCTTAACACCCAAAATGACCTTAGGGAAGAAAATAAGCATACCCAAGAGTTGGAAACTACCAACCAACAACTAAGGGAAGACATCTTAGACTTGATTTTGGAATCTTGTGAACAAGATAGGCAGATGGCTACTAAGGATGCTTTGATAGCCATTTTATCTAGTGAGTGAGAGTTGTAACGTACTTTGTTAGTTGGACCACCACACTTATCATCTTATTTCCAAAATTTTGTCTAAGTTATGTTGAACCTTGGATGCTTGTAATGGATTTATGTATACCATGACTTGTGTGTTTGGTTGCAAATGATATGCTTGTGCTACCTTGTTTTGTGTTTTTCTATTCATGTTATTTATAACTTTTCTCTATCTTATAAAATAGATGTCTAATGTTACTATCAGCACGGCTGAAGAGTTCAAGGGAACTCGTTTTGGCACTCGTCTTATTGAGCTCACTAGTGTGCTCAATCTTCCGCTTCCTAGCATCATGATGCTTCCCCTCACCAAGTTCGAGAGGAAGGACCTTTGGGGCTTCAAGGTTACTCATCCAGGACGCCAGACTGAGTCAGCCACGGAGGCTATTACCTTCAAGCTCATGCATGATGATAAGGAGAGAGGCCTAGAGGTAGTCATGCAGGACTTACTTGGGCGTTTGCTAGGGAGACACTCTCGGGAGATTAGAGGTATTCACTTCCACGCCTTCGGTAGACGTGACGAGGATGGTGAGGCCATTTACTTCGAGGATACTACTAGAGAGACGGCAGAGCCGATTTGTCTATACCTCCAGGACTTAGAGGTTCTTCTTAGGCACATAGATACTGATAGGACCAACGTCATGCTTACCAATGACGAGCTCCAGGTGCAGCTTCGTGAGAAGGACAAGCTCTTCGCGGAGCAAGATGAGATAGTCAAGGAAATGGAGGCCAAGTTCGAGAGTCAGGATAGAAAGTTCAAGAGTCAAGAGAAAAGAGTCCAAGATAGGAACAAGAGGATTCGAGAGATGACTGCGGAACTAGAGGCCAAGGACTACAAGCTCGAGCATCAGCAGATGGTGATAGAGAGACTTCGTTCACAGAAGAGGGCTCTCAAAGCCAAAGTAGAGGCCTTGACTACCAATGTCGAGGAGTACAAGACCGCTATGGAGAATGAAGGTCTTACACTTGTCGATGAGGAGGTTGATGCAGAGGAGTAGTGATGACTACTCGTTTACTTATTGTTTACCATGCTTTTGATTATTGAGTCGCAATGACCATCCAACATGTGGATGGCTTGCTATTGGTGTTTGCTTTTCAAAACTTGTGGTCTATGTTGTTGAACTTTTGTTATTTTGATGACTGTTTGGTGATTATTTATGTGATGTATTGTGGATGCTAAGCATATATGGGTATCTCATTCTTATCCTTATTGAAAATCACAGATGCCTCCTCGACGTGCCAATTCCAACCCGAACAACAACAATGTCACCCCTGAGATGCAGCAGCTGATGACAGCACAGACGCAGCTGATGCAAATGATGACCACTTTCATACAGAATCAGAATAACAACAACAACAACAACAATAACAACAACAACAACAACAACAACAACAACAACAACAACAACAACAATCAGAACAATCCACCAGGTTTTGACATGCTCACCAGATTCCTAAGACTGAGGCTAGCAAAGTTCTCAGGAACTACTGATCCAATGGTGGACAATGATTGGCTACGCTCAGTGAACAAGTATTTGGTAACTGTTGGCTATACTGATGAAGAGAAAGTCAGGTTTGCAGCACACTTATTGGAAGGACCAGCAGCTACTTGGTGGGATAACTTCCAGATCACCACTCCTATTGAGGATGTGACATGGGCTATCTTTGAAGATGGTTTCCGCACATCTCACATCTCATCCGGAGTGATGAGTTTGAAGAAGGAATTTCATAACTTGAAGCAGCACCACCGCATCGTGGCTAAATATATTGAGGAGTTCAACAATCTGGCGCGTTATGCACCGGATGAAGTTGACACTAATGCTAAGAGGAAAGAGAAGTTCCTCAAAGGATTGAACGATGAATCCTGCAGCTATCTGTGGCCTATGTCCCCACTTATCAGTCTCTTTATGACAAGGCTAACATCTTGGAGAGCAAGATGAAACAGGTTGAAAGCAGGAAGAAGAAACACTCTGACAAGCACAACTCGGGATTGTCTCACAAGCGTTCCTATTATGATGATAGTTGGAGTTCTGGATCCCACGAGCATGGAAAGTACAACAGCCACCACAACCACAACCGTCATCATGACAACAATCATCACCGTAGTCATGATAATGACAAGTACAATAATCACAAGAGTGGGTACAAGAACCACCACAATGGAAGTGGAAGTGGTAGTGGAAGCCAGCCTGTCAAGAAGGATCTTAGTCAGGTTGAATGTTTCAAGTGCAAGAAGATGGGGCATTATGCAAATGAATGCCCAGAAAAGAAAGTTGAAGGACCCAAAAAGCCCAACCCTTTCCAAAAGGGACAAGTGAACCACATTAATGTGGAGGAAATCTATGAGGAACCTGATACTGTTGCTGGTAAGTTCAAACTCAATTCTGTTCCAGCATTTGTTCTCTTTGATACTGGTGCATCTCATTCATTCATATCAAGAGCATTTGTTGAAAGAAATGAACTACCAGTAGAAACTATTGGGTGTCCTATAAAAGTAAGTTCTCCTGGCGGAGAAATGATAGTGAACTCAGGATGTCATGATCTAGTCATAGAGTTTGGGAAGTATAAGTTTCCCATTAATCTGATAATCCTAAATTCCCAAGGATTGGATGTCATTTTGGGAATGGACTGGATGACCAAGCACAAGGGAGTGCTAGATTGTGCTAACCATACTGTCACACTCACAACTCCAGAAAACAAAAGGATTAGATTCAAGACTAACTTTGAACCGAAAGGGAGTAAGCTAAATTCTCTTAAGGGGGTTAGCATAGACAGTGTGCCAATTGTGAGTGAATATACGGATGTGTTTCCGGAAGAATTTCCGGGAATGCCACCAAATAGAGATGTGGAGTTTCTTATTGACTTGCTAACAGGATCTGGACCAATAGCAAAGAGACCGTACAAGATGTCAGTTGATGAGTTGAAAGAACTCAAGAAACAACTTGGAGAACAGTTGCAGAAAGGATTTATTCAACCAAGTTCTTCGTCTTGGGGAGCACCAGTGTTGTTTGTGGAAAAGAAGGATAGAAGTCAAAGGTTATGCATAGATTACCGTTCACTCAGTGAGGTAACTATTAAGAACAAATACCCTTTGCCTAGAATCAATGACTTGTTTGATCAGTTAGAAGGAGCCTGTGTGTTCTCAAAGATTGATCTCCGGTCAGGTTATTTCCAGCTCAAGATAAGAGAACAATACATACCTAAGACAGCTTTCACCACTAGGTATGGATTGTAGAGTACACCGTGATGCCATTTGGTTTGACCAATGCACCAGCTTACTTCATGAATATGATGAACAAGGTGTTCATGGAGTTCCTTGACAAGTTTGTTGTCGTATTCATCGATGACATTTTGATCTACTCCAAGAGAAAAGAAGAGAATGAAGGACATTTGCATTTGATACTTGAGAAGCTTAGAGAGCATAAGCTGTATGCCAAATTCAGCAAGTGTGAATTTTGGTTAAATGAAGTTGGATTTCTTGGACACATTGTGTCGGGAGATGGTGTAGCAGTTGATCCTGCTAAAGTGTCAGCTGTAACTGAATGGGAATCTCCTAAGTCAATAAAAGAAGTTCGCAGTTTCCTTGGCTTGGCAGGATACTACAGAAGGTTTATTGAGAATTTCTCCAAAGTATCTAAACCAATGATAGAGTTACTAAAGAAAGACAACAAATTTGCTTGGTCTGAAGGATGTGAACTCAATTTCCAAGAATTGAAGAATAGACTAGTGACATCACCAGTATTATGTCTGCCAGATTTGGAGAAGGATTTCCAAGTTTATTGTGATGCATCTCATCATGGCTTAGGTGCAGTGCTAATGCAAGAAGGGAAAGTTGTGGCATATGCCTCGAGACAACTCAAAACTCATGAGGTAAATTACCCTACTCATGATTTGGAGTTAGCCTCTGTTGTACATGAACTCAAAACATGGAGACATTATCTTTTGGGAAAGCGATGTGAAGTGTTCACAGATCACAAAAGTTTGAAGTATATCTTCACCCAGAAAGAATTCAACATGAGACAAAGAAGATGGCTAGAACTCATCAAGGACTATGACTTGAGTTTGCAATACCATCCCGGTAAAGCAACTGTTGTAGCAGATGCTCTAAGCCGTAAGGTTTTTGTGAATGGCCTTACTAAGGGAGAGTTGACAGATGATCTGTGTGCCCAATTTAGAGATCTCAGATTGGAGATTGTGCCCGAAGTACATCTCATGTCATTGGATGTTCAACCCACTTTGTTGGACAAAATCAAAGAAGCCCAAAAGATAGATAAGGAAATTGAAGAGATCAAAGAAAAGATTGGCAAAGGAAAATCCAAAGGGTTCCATGAAGACGAGCACGGTACTTTATGGTATGGAAAACGTATCTATGTTCCACAAGATCCGGAGCTTCGAAAACTGATTTTACAAGAAGCACATAACTCACCATATTCCATTCATCCGGATAACACCAAAATGTACATGGATATGAAGGAAAGATTTTGGTGGAATAATCTCAAGAAGGACATCGCTGAACATATTGCTTTGTGTGATGTATGTAGTAGAGTGAAAGCGGAACATTAGAAGCCAGCAGGATTGTTACAACCACTACCTATTCCTGATTGGAAGTGGGACAAGATTGGCATGGATTTCATCACCGGATTGCCAAGGACCAGGTCAGGATATGATTCTATTTGGGTAGTAGTGGATCGCCTAACTAAAGTGGCTCATTTCATACCCGTGAAGACAACCTATACAAGTGCTGAGTTAGCCAAGATCTACATGAGTAGGATTGTATGTCTGCATGGAGTACCCAAGAGCATTGTTTCTGATAGGGGAACTCAATTCACTTCTCATTTTAGGAGGCAATTGCATGAGTCATTGGGAACGAGGTTGGAATTCAGCACTGCTTTTCATCCTCAGACTGATGGACAAACAGAAATTACCAACCAGATTCTTGAAGATATGTTGAGAGCCTGTGCTCTAGACTATGGAGCTAGTTGGGATGAAAGTCTGCCTTACGCAGAATTCTCTTACAATAACAGCTATCAAGCTAGTATTGAGATGGCACCATTTGAATTTATCTATGGGAGAAATTGTACCACCCCATTGTTATGGAATGGTGTGGGAGAAAGAAATCTGTTCAGACCAGAACTAATCAAAGAGGCTGAAGAGATAGTCAAGCTAGTTAAGGACAGATTGAAGATAGCACAGTCCCAATAGAACAGGTACGCAGATCCTAAGCGTAGAGAAGTCACCTATGAAGTGGGTGATAGAGCTTACCTTAGAGTGTCACCACTTCGTGGAGTGAAGAGATTTGGAGTCAAAGGAAAATTGGCCCCAAGATATGTTGAACCATTCAAGATTCTGAGTCGTAAAGGAGAAGTAGCTTATGAGATTGAATTGCCAGAATCATTGTCTGCCGTTCACAATGTGTTTCATCCAGAAATGGAAGAGACTTCTTTGAAGGATACCATACCTTTGAGGAGGTTCAATTGGAAAGTGATCTCACTTATGAGGAAAAACCTATCAAGATTCTTGAAACTGCAGTAAGAGTTACTCGGACTAAGACTACCAAATTATGCAAAGTTCAATGGAATCATCATTCCGAAGAAGAAGCAACATGGGAAAGAGAAGATGATCTTCGGAAAGACCACCCTCACCTATTTGCTAGCCAATCCGAATCTCGAGGGTGATATTCACCTTAAGGGGGTTATATTTGTAACATCCCTAAAATCATGTTTTCAATGCTTTGCATATCATCCATGCATTCATGATCATTTAGGGTTCAATTTCAAAGTCATTACAAAAACAGAAGCATTTGGGTGCTTGTTATTTTATGTAAACAAGCATTGATTCAATGCTACTCTCTAGTGAGAGAATATTTGTTTTAAAAACCATTGTTGTATGTTCAAAGGTTTGTTTGATGAGTTCCAAGCTTGGAAAAAAATTTCCAAAACAAATTTGGTATTAAAACCATTTTCAAATCTTTATCAAATCATGTGCTAAGGCACTGTTTATTTTGAATATTTTCAAAAAGACCAAGCAAGTCTAATGAGACAGCAAGGTTTTATGCCCAAAAATATGAATTTTACACTTTACAAAAATCCAGAAAAGTTTGGAATTCAAATGCTTTTGAATTTGTTTGAAAAGGACTCCTGAAAATCGATTTAGAAAAAGAAAAGAGAATAGAAAATAGAACTGGGCCTGGCGCCACATTTTTGGCCCAACAGACAAAGCAACCCACCCGGGCCACTCCTCTCTCTGCATTTCCCCACCCGCGCAGAACCTACCCCCTCGCTGACCAATGGGCCCCGCAGCCACATCACCTCGTCGTCCCCAAATCACGCCTGCGACCAGCACCGCCGCGGCCGTTTCCTCCCCGACACAAATGCGCTTAAATTCCATTGATGCCGTGCGTGATTCTCACCCCTGCTCCGGCTATTTAACCCCCACCCCTCTACGACCATTTCCCCTCACCCAGCGCCCCCACTCCGCCACCAGGCTTCCCACACTCTCACTTGCACCGCCGCAGTACCGAGCCACTCCGGCATGCGATTCCGGTAAGCATCGTCCCCCCTGTCTCTGATTCATACAAGCGTGATCAGTGTGTCCTTGCGCATCTGCTCATGCCTTTCTTTTTCTCTGTATCTTCCAAGAGCTTTGTCATCGTCCACCTCTAGAAGCAACCTAAGCTCAACGCGACTCCGGCGACCTCTCCTGGTTTGTACTGACCGCACCTTCCCCTCTCGTTCATAGCCACACACTCGCCTCGTCTGCACGCATTTAACGCAACCTTTCTCGTGCCTTAGCATGACCCGTAGCGTCGCCACCGTCTTTAGCAGCACACACCCGACGACAGAAGCGACTCCGGCGAGCAATACCCGTCAACCTTGAGCGCCCCTTCGCTAGCCAAGCACACCTTGAGCATGAGCAACGCACGGCGAACTCGGTGAGCTATCTCTCCCTCTCCCGCGCTGTAACACCCTCAGAATCGGACCTATGCAAGTTTTAGCGAAAACCCGCCAAACCCGCATAGAAACGATTCAAAGGTGCCCACCAGGCACTTTCGTGCGGGTGGAAAACGAAGTAATAACATTACACAACAGTCCTCGATGGGACCCACAGAACAGATATATACCACAGCGACTCAAAGAGTCAAGAATACAGATATAATATACAAAGATCCAAATCACCTTGAAAATGACAGAGCGTCCAACTACGGACAAGATGCAAATGGGGCTAAGAGCCCTGAGGAATAACCAATGGCGTCCATAACCCTGCCCAGGCCAAGCCGGAAGGGTAACCCTGCTAACGACGTCGATCTCAAAACCTGCTTAAACAAAAGGATTGCCGACAAAGGGCAGAGGAAAAAGAGGAGCGTCAGTACTGAGGCCAGTACACGGCGAGACTAGAATTCGGCGGTCCTCGCCTACATAGGTATGGTGGACTGAAGCGGCAGCGGCAGCATGCACTGAACAACCTATAGAGACTCGATACAACTAGCGGCAATCAGAGAGGGGTAAGAAAGACCTACTCGGATCCGACCTGAAGCTAACATCAAGCAAACCCATCCTGGCGTTTCCCCCTCGAGACCAAACGAGGAAGTCAACCGAGGAACTCACACAGTTGGCAGTTTTACTTATTCAGTTATAGTTGCGGCACTTTACTAGTCAGGTTTAGATAATCGTCCTGATAAAGCAAGCAGTGGGCACTTTTAGTTAACCATTCCGTGATAGTTGCAACACTTACTAGTCAAATACAATTAGCATGAGATAACCCAAAAACCCAGCAGTTGTTGGTACTTTTATTCAGCCATTCCGTTATAGTTGCAATACTTACTAGTCAGATACAATGGTCGCCAGCGGCAACCCAAACAAGCAATTGTGGGCAGTTTTATTTAGCCATTCCGTTATAGTGAAGCTGATTACTAGTCATTATATAGTCAAATTTATAGCACTACTTTAGTTATAGTTGTCTATGATCGAGATACTGTGCTCCAAGTCGTCCATAACCGCGGACACGGCTTTCAGAAAGTTTTAACCCGACCGGGGTGCACAAATAGCAACACACACACGATCGACCTCGGAAAAACCAAATCAAAACCCAACGAGGCTTTCACGACAAAGCAATCACAGGATTTAGAAATATTTCAGGGGGCCACCCCTTGGAGTACACCCGCAACGAAGTAAGCTAGCTCCGAGACGGACCCGAGGTTTGGGTGGACGGCTATGAACGACTGGGAACCCAAAACTGAGCTTGTCGACACCGCGAAAACGTGTCCCGATCCTAAACAGTACAGTGTGCTCCTCGCACAATCGTAAATAAAGCAGTAAAGCATGGCATAAGTACAGGATCGTAAATAAAACCTCAAACTAGTTTGTGGCCCCAAGAAATAAGACTGAATCAAGCTCTGGCTAAGGGGGGCCCATAATTCCCCGTATGTGGATAGCGCGATAAATCAAGGAACATGTATCAAGTACTCGGGGTCCTACGGGACACAAGTGGGCGGTCGGAAACCAAATATTATCTATCACCCACCGATGCCTCTGCTTACTTACTTCAATTTTAGTTGTTAAACAGTAATTAAAGTGAACGATAATTAAAGCCAGTATCAGCTCCAACATTGCACAGGTGGCATCACTCCAACAACTGTGTTACTTGACAACACGCAGCAGCACTTGAGCAGGCGACTACGGCGCGCAAGTCCAACTATCTACCAAACAACAGGTAATAGGATGTGTCCAAGGCAATATACGGCTGCAAGGGATATCACGGGTACGAAACTAGAGCATCGCAACACAGATAGCAATAGATCAACATGAGGGAATAAATACTATAAAAGTAAGATAGGTAGAAAGGGGGAGATGCTCGCCTGAAAACATTGCCGAAGGTTCATCCGAAGATCGGGGCGACACTCGCATCAACTCATCGGCCTTATCCGCGAAGAACCAAAATACTAGAATAAACACCGGATGCAATATTTAATACAACGACAGAAGATCGGCATGATGCAAGTATGATGTATGACATGGCAGAAGTGCGATGCAATTAGGCCAGATTAAGCGGAACCGGGGTCCCGACAATTAATTAAACGGTTCAAGTGAATTAGCTACCCTGCAATTTAAATGTTGTTTGAACATGGCAAAGTAAGTTACCAGTTCGCTACACAAATTTAAATGAGGCCAATATAAGGCTAAATTTGTCCGCATATGGGCCCCATATTTAATTATTAGGTGAATCGGCATAAGGCCCCCAAACCACATGAAAATATGTATGCATGAACAATTAATATGCGACAAGTTGTATTATATTATAAAATAGGGTTTCGGAAAGGGGCACACATTAGGGTTCGACGATCTTGGGGTTCCGGGGTTCGGGGTCGGTCTCAGGGTTCGGATCTGGGGTTCGGTCTCGGCGGAAGCGTTCTCAGATAACGGGGTAGATCTTGGCGTCCCGAGAAGAAGGACTTGGGTCGGTGTCAGGGCGCATCGGATTCTTCCGGATCGATGCCGATCTTGTCGTCGCCGTGGTCTTCGAGTCCGTGCCATCGATTCGGTCTTGGCATTCGGGCGAGGTACTTGGCGTATCCGCGTCGGCGATCTTGGCGTTCTTCAGGTTCGGATGCGGTCCTCGGCGACTGGTCGGTTCCCTGTCGGAGGCCTTGGCGCTTCGGATCGGTCTTCGGTTCGGGGCCTCAGGGTCTTGGGGTTCGCGTCCGTGTGGCGATCTTGTCGTTCCGTGTAGGCGTTCTCGAGGTCGATGGCGAACTTGTCCGGTACCGGGGTTTTTCGGAGTTCATGGCGCGGCACCGGGTACGGGATCGGTCTTCGGGTTCGGGGTCTCGGCGTCCGGGCCCTCGCTTTCCACCAAGTGCATTCTTCTAATCCAACAGCCTCGAGCCGATCTTGTCGACAAGGGGGAACTTGGCGCTTTGTCAAACTTCTCCGTGTTTGGTTGTTGGACTCAGCACGACATCAAGGATCTTGGCAAGCGAAGGCGCTGCAGACGGTGGCGTGTGGCTTGAGACGCGTTGCGAGGACCCAACCGGAGGCCGAGGCAGGGGCATAGGGCGAGCACCGACGCGGAGGTCCACGAGGAGGAGGGGGTCGGCACGGCAGGCGCCAGGACGGGCGGCGCTCGAGGCGGAGAAGGCGGTGGCCGTGCGGGGTTGGGGCAGGGGCGACGTCCGGCGAGGTGGGGCGAGCCGGGACCCGCGGACGGGGCCAGAGGCACGGGGTCGCGCCGGCGCAGAGGGAGGGGACGAAGGCGAGGCAGAGCTGACGACGGGGAGGCGGAGGAGGAACCAGGGCGGCGGGGCTCGGGCTTGGAGGTGGCGGGGAAGCGGCGGTCGCTGGAGGCCGAGGCGGCGGAGGGGCTCGAGGGGGTGGTCCGGCGAGGAGGGGAGACGCGGCGGTCGCCTGCGGGGAAGGAGGAGGGCCGGGAGGCGCGGGCCGACGGGGAGGCGATCGGAGGCGGGGCTTGGGGGAGGAGGACGGGCGGCGGCGCCGGAGCGGAGGAGGAGGAGGCGCGCCGCGGGAGGGGGAGGGCGGCCGCCTCGGTGGTTGCCGAGGGAGGAGGGCGCGAGAGCGGGCGGCCGCGCTGGCGGAGCGGCGAGGAGGACTCGGGGCGAGCGGAGGCGGAAAGGGGCGCGGGGAGCGGAGGAGCCGGTCGAGCGGCGGACGGTTGGGGCTCGCCGGGAGGCGCCGGAGACGACGTCGGAGACGGAGGGGAGGCGCTGGTGGGGTGGGTTGGTGGCCAGGGAGGTTGGGGAAGGATGCGGGTGCGGAGTGCGTGCGTGAGGAGGAAGAGGGGTGCGGGAGAGATGGTGGGGGAGAGAGCAGGGGTGGGGGGCCGCGCGTGGTGGGGTCCACGCGGGTCCGGGGGACAGGGGGGTCGGTGGGGTACAGGTGGCAGGGTGGGGCTGGGTGTGTGTTGTGTGGGTTGAGGGGTGAGAGGGAGAGGGGTAGGATTAGGTGGCAGATGGGGATTGGGTGAGGAAGAGGGTTGGGGTGAGGTGGCGAGCCGCGAGTGGCTGGGGTGAGGTGGAGGGGGTGTGGGTAGCATAGGTCTGGGTAGCCTAGGGATTATGGGTGGGCCGTTTTGGAACTGGGGTGGTCGTTCGGGTCTATCCGGCCTGTTCGACTGCCCCACTAAAATAATATAATAGTTTATTTGTTTTAAATGCACCGTTTGCAAACCGATAGCAGACAAACAAAATAATCCGGAGACCCGGGGTTTGCGTTATAATTAAGATGGGGCGTTTTAGAAAACAAAAACAGGCTTTGCGAAAATAGTTTTAGGAAAACAATGCATGATGATGACGATGCAATGCACAAAATCAACGCGATTTTATAGTAGTGGTTTTGCGGGATGCCACAATTTGACACCACTAACAATGGATCTCGCCCTCGAGATCCGCCTCATGGTACCGGAAGGAAGGCCGGCGATCTGCGTCTTCTCGCTTCGTGTAGATCCTCGCGACACCACTAACAAGGGGTTGCTGTCCGTGATCGTCGGGAGAACACTCCGGGAACAAAAGGTCGAAGGTAGAGGTATCAACAAATAAAGCCACCCCTAACTTCGATGGAAAAAGGGAACCGATGCATCCTCATCCACTCCAAGGTACAAAAGCGAATAGAAGGGGTAGTCGGCATGGGGGCCAATCCATCACGCACCCAAACTATTACTCTGCACAATCAGTAGAAAAGAGTGCAACCATTCTCGGAGTCAGACTGAAGATCTCGACAAGCGAGATTCGGAAACAAAGGAGTGATGCAGACTCTGCATCGGATCTGGCGTAGATGATGTCGTCGCGTCAGAAAACACCGGAAGACACGAGAAGGAACAAAGAGAAGTCCACCAGACGAGGGGTTCCTCTGATAGCATGCAGGCCAGATGTAGCCACGCCGTTACCAAAGGAGGAAGCGAAACCCTGAAGGTACGACGGAACCCAACCACGAGAATTCCTGGACTCGAAGAAAGAGAAGGGAGCGGATCCAAAACACGTAGGGGTAAGAGGAGAATAGCAGAGGGGTAAGGAATAAAATCAGACCTAATCAGAACTATCCAACCGATTTTGCAAAAATAGTTTTGACACTCTACTTCTGCCGTTAGCTAGGTTATCCTACAGGCTGGACTTGTGGGGTATCGCAACTGCTGAGCTCTGATACCACTCTGTAACACCCTCAGAATCGGACCTATGCAAGTTTTAGCGAAAACCCGCCAAACCCGCATAGAAACGATTCAAAGGTGCCCACCAGGCACTTTCGTGCGGGTGGAAAACGAAGTAATAACATTACACAACAGTCCTCGATGGGACCCACAGAACAGATATATACCACAGCGACTCAAAGAGTCAAGAATACAGATATAATATACAAAGATCCAAATCACCTTGAAAATGACAGAGCGTCCGACTACGGACAAGATGCAAATGGGGCTAAGAGCCCTGAGGAATAACCAATGGCGTCCATAACCCTGCCCAGGCCAAGCCGGAAGGGTAACCCTGCTAACGACGTCGATCTCAAAACCTGCTTAAACAAAAGGAGTGCCGACAAAGGGCAGAGGAAAAAGAGGAGCGTCAGTACTGAGGCCAGTACACGGCGAGACTAGAATTCGGCGGTCCTCGCCTACATAGGTATGGTGGACTGAAGCGGCAGCGGCAGCATGCACTGAACAACCTATAGAGACTCGATACAACTAGCGGCAATCAGAGAGGGGTAAGAAAGACCTACTCGGATCCGACCTGAAGCTAACATCAAGCAAACCCATCCTGGTGTTTCCCCCTCGAGACCAAACGAGGAAGTCAACCGAGGAACTCACACAGTTGGCAGTTTTACTTATTCAGTTATAGTTGCGGCACTTTACTAGTCAGGTTTAGATAATCGTCCTGATAAAGTAAGCAGTGGGCACTTTTAGTTAACCATTCCGTGATAGTTGCAACACTTACTAGTCAAATACAATTAGCATGAGATAACCCAAAAACCCAGCAGTTGTTGGTACTTTTATTCAGCCATTCCGTTATAGTTGCAATACTTACTAGTCAGATACAATGGTCGCCAGCGGCAACCCAAACAAGCAATTGTGGGCAGTTTTATTTAGCCATTCCGTTATAGTGAAGCTGATTACTAGTCATTATATAGTCAAATTTATAGCACTACTTTAGTTATAGTTGTCTATGATCGAGATACTGTGCTCCAAGTCGTCCATAACCGCGGACATGGCTTTCAGAAAGTTTTAACCTGGCCGGGGTGCACAAATAGCAACACACACACGATCGACCTCGGAAAAACCAAATCAAAACCCAACGAGGCTTTCACGACAAAGCAATCACAGGATTCAGAAATATTTCAGGGGGCCACCCCTTGGAGTACACCCGCAACGAAGTAAGCTAGCTCCGAGACGGACCCGAGGTTTGGGTGGACGGCTGTGAACGACTGGGAACCCAAAACTAAGCTTGTCGACACCGCGAAAACGTGTCCCGATCCTAAACAGTACAGTGTGCTCCTCGCACAATCGTAAATAAAGCAGTAAAGCATGGCATAAGTACAGGATCGTAAATAAAACCTCAAACTAGTTTGTGGCCCCAAGAAATAAGACTGAATCAAGCTCTGGCTAAGGGGGGCCCATAATTCCCCGTATGTGGATAGCGCGATAAATCAAGGAACAGGTATCAAGTACTCGGGGTCCTACGGGACACAAGTGGGCGGTCGGAAACCAAATATTATCTATCACCCACCGATGCCTCTGCTTACTTACTTCAATTTTAGTTGTTAAACAGTAATTAAAGTGAACGATAATTAAAGCCAGTATCAGCTCCAACATTGCACAGGCGGCATCACTCCAACAACTGTGTTACTTGACAACACGCAACAGCACTTGAGCAGGCGACTACGGCACGCAAGTCCAACTATCTACCAAACAACAGGTAATAGGATGTGTCCAAGGCAATATACGGCTGCAAGGGATATCACGGGTACGAAACTAGAGCATCGCAACACATATAGCAATAGATCAACAGGAGGGAATAAATACTATAAAAGTAAGATAGGTAGAAAGGGGGAGATGCTCGCCTGAAAACATTGCCGAAGGTTCATCCGAAGATCGGGGCGACACTCGCATCAACTCATCGGCCTTATCCGCGAAGAACCAAAACACTAGAATAAACACCGGATGCAATATTTAATACAACGACAGAAGATCGGCATGATGCAAGTATGATGTATGACATGGCAGAAGTGCGATGCAATTAGGCCAGATTAAGCGGAACCGGGGTCCCGACAATTAATTAAACGGTTCAAGTGAATTAGCTACCCTGCAATTTAAATGTTGTTTGAACATGGCAAAATAAGTTACCGGTTCGCTACACAAATTTAAATGAGGCCAATATAAGGCTAGATTTGCCCGCATATGGGCCCCATATTTAATTATTAGGTGAATCGGCATAAGGCCCCCAAACCACATGAAAATATGTATGCATGAACAATTAATATGCGACAAGTTGTATTATATTATAAAATAGGGTTTCGGAAAGGGGCACACATTAGGGTTCGACGATCTTGGGGTTCCGGGGTTCGGGGTCGGTCTCAGGGTTCGGATCTGGGGTTCGGTCTCGGCGGAAGCGTTCTCAGATAACGGGGTAGATCTTGGCGTCCCGGGAAGAAGGACTTGGGTCGGTGTCGGGGCGAATCGGATTCTTCCGGATCGATGCCGATCTTGTCGTCGCCGTGGTCTTCGAGTCCGTGCCATCGATTCGGTCTTGGCATTCGGGCGAGGTACTTGGCGTATCCGCGTCAGCGATCTTGGCGTTCTTCAGGTTCGGATGCGGTCCTTGGCGACTGGTCGGTTCCCTGTCGGAGGCCTTGGCGCTTCGGATCGGTCTTCGTTTTGGGGCCTCAGGGTCTTGGGGTTCGCGTCCGTGTGGCGATCTTGTCGTTCCGTGTAGGCGTTCTCGAGGTCGATGGCGAACTTGTCCGGTACCGGGGTTTTTCGGAGTTCATGGCGCGGCACCGGGTACGGGATCGGTCTTCGGGTTCGGGGTCTCGGCGTCCGGGCCCTCGCTTTCCACCAAGTGCATTCTTCTAATCCAACAGCCTCGAGCCGATCTTGTCGACATGGGGGAACTTGGCGCTTTGTCAAACTTCTCCGTGTTTGGTTGTTGGACTCAGCACGACATCAAGGATCTTGGCAAGCGAAGGCGCTGCAGACGGTGGCGTGTGGCTTGAGACGCGTTGCGAGGACCCAACCGGAGGCCGAGGCAGGGGCACAGGGCGAGCACCGACGCGGCGGTCCACGAGCAGGAGGGGGTCGGCGCGGCAGGCGCCAGGACGGGCGACGCTCGAGGCGGAGAAGGCGGTGGCCGTGCGGGGTTGGGGCAGGGGCGACGTCCAGCGAGGTGGGGCGAGCCGGGACCCGCGGACGGGGCCAGAGGCACGGGGTCGCGCCGGCGCAGAGGGAGGACGGAGGCGAGGCAGAGCTGACGACGGGGAGGCGGAGGAGGAACCAGGGCGGCGGGGCTCGGGCTTGGAGGTGGCGGGGAAGCGGCGGTCGCTGGAGGCCGAGGCGGCGGAGGGGCTCAAGGGGGGCGGTCCGGCGAGGAGGGGAGACGCGGCGGTCGCCTGCGGGGAAGGAGGAGGGCTGGGAGGCGCGGGCCGACGGGGAGGCGGTCGGAGGCGGGGCTTGGGGGAGGAGGACGGGCGGCGGCGGCGGAGCGGAGGAGGAGGAGGCGCGCCGCGGGAGGGGGAGGGCGGCCGCCTCGGTGGTTGCCGAGGGAGGAGGGCGCGAGAGCGGGCGGCCGCGCCGGCGGAGCGGCGAGGAGGACTCGGGGCGAGCGGAGGCGGAAAGGGGCGCGGGGAGCGGAGGAGCCGGTCGAGCGGCGGACGGTTGGGGCTCGCCGGGAGGCGCCGGAGACGACGTCGGAGACGGAGGGGAGGCGCTGGTGGGGTGGGTTGGTGGCCAGGGAGGTTGGGGAAGGAGGCGGGTGCGGAGTGCGTGCGTGAGGAGGAAGAGGGGTGCGGGAGAGACGGTGGGGGAGAGAGCAGGGGTGGGGGGCCGCGCGTGGTGGGGTCCACGCGGGTCCAGGGGACAGGGGGGTCGGTGGGGTACAGGTGGCAGGGTGGGGCTGGGTGTGTGTTGTGTGGGTTGAGGGGTGAGAGGGAGAGGGGTAGGATTAGGTGGCAGATGGGGATTGGGTGAGGAAGAGGGTTGGGGTGAGGTGGCGAGCCGCGAGTGGCTGGGGTGAGGTGGAGGGGGTGTGGGTAGCATAGGTCTGGGTAGCCTAGGGATTATGGGTGGGCCGTTTTGGAACTGGGGTGGTCGTTCGGGTCTATCCGGCCCGTTCGACTGCCCCACTAAAATAATATAATAGTTTATTTGTTTTAAATGCACCGTTTGCAAACCGATAGCAGACAAACAAAATAATCCGGAGACCCGGGGTTTGCGTTATAATTAAGATGGGGCGTTTTAGAAAACAAAAACAGGCTTTGCGAAAATAGTTTTAGGCAAACAATGCATGATGATGACGATGCAATGCACAAAATCAACGCGATTTTCTAGTAGTGGTTTTGCGAGATGCCACACGCGCGACCTAAATCGCCGGCAACGTCTCTGACAGAGCCGCCGCCGCCACTCGCCGCCGCTGGCGCCGCCATACTTTGGTCGCTTGATCCACAGCCGTTAGATCCAGATCCAACGCGTACGATAGATCACTTAACGAAATGTTTTCTTTAGATCTGAGCCGCACAGCGTCACTTAAATCGTGCAGTCCACACTGGTCGATCCGTGCGAAGCAGTACCGACGAATCAGAGAGCGCCGCGTGGCCTGAGTTAATCTATTAGTTAATCAAACTTGTAAAATTCATAACTTTTGATCCACACGTCCAAAGTTAACAAATTTTATATCATTGGAATCAGGAGAGAAAATCCTTTCTGTTTATGCAATGTGTTTGATGTTTTGCCTCTGTAAAAATGGTTGTTTTTACAGAAACATTTGTAGGCTTAATTTGTGTATAGTAATTATTTGAAAAATGATTTGTTTATCAAATAAAGTTTATTTGGTGTGTTTTGGACTTGTTTATGTTTTAGTACTGTTTACTTGTCTTGTTTGGTGTAGAAAAATCATCACATGGCATTTGCATGCATTCATATATTTTTGTTTGTATATTTTGATATGTGATTTTAGTGCCATTATTTTATGTGTAGATTTTGGTGCAAATAGTGATTGTGATTGTGAAGATTTTTGCTACTCCCCAAACTACCAAGGCAAGTGGTGCTTCACGATTTTATTCCTATATTTTCAACTATGCACTAGAAATATTTTGTATAGGACTTGCATGAATATTTTGATAAGTATCTATATGCTTTGCTTGGGAAATCCTAGTAGTTGTAGAATTGTTAGAAATTTCTCTAAGTTAAGATGCTTACCTTTGCCATTCTTAGCCTAGCTAGTAGCAACCAAGGGTGGTTATATATTCATGCTATATGAAATATTTCTAAGTCTATTGACTTGTGTTTTTGCTTAATAAAACAACTAAGTGAATGAAACACCTGGGTGGAATGGAAAGAATGGTTTGTGTTGAGTGGTTACACAAGGCCCATTTCTATGGTTTACCTTGTGTATCTCACTTGTGGAAAGCCACCCAAGAACAAAGGGATTTGAGATGCCAAATGTTAAGAAGCTTCTAGTGCAGCCACATGGAATTATGGGCTCTGCCTGGATCATATAGGTTGCAATAACTTAGCCATTTGGACAGTTGGTGGTAATGGGATGATAGGTTTGGAACGCGTCCATTTGGTCTAAGGGAAGGCTTCTGAAAGGTCCTGTCTTGGTGAAAATCAAGTCTTCTGGGGAAAGTGCACAACCTCTGCAGATGGAAGAATCTAAGTACTGAGCCATGTCCCTGGTATTGGACAACTTGAGCATCAAGACATGGAAGCTATCAAGAATCTCCTCATCCCAATTTCTAAGTTAAAACTTGTGGTTGAACAAGGGTGAAGGATCAACAATGTCTATTGGTGATTCCTTGGGAAAGTTTTGTCAAAGAAAAACTTAGTGTTTTCAACTAATAGGTAAAACCTATTTTGAGCAAAGCAAGCCTAAGCTACACTTAGCCAAATTCATGTAGTAACTAGATGCTAATATTCTACTAAGGTATCACTTGCCAATACTATTCCAATGTATTGACCCACTGTGGCTATAACTTGTGATGTTGCAGGTTATTCTGATGAGGATTAGGGGTTATGAGTCTACACTCAATATGCTTGCCTGTGGCACATGAATATGAAGACTTATTATATATTTGAACTCTTGTATTAGGCCTGTGGCCATGGAGTTGTAAAAGACTATGTTTGTCTCTAGAATGATATGTAATAATGACCTTTGTTTCTGTGTACTTCATCTTAAACTGTGGATGCTAGCATTGATCCAGGGACTAGCATTGCAATCACAGGGATCCTTACCTTTATAAAGGGAGGGATCTTACACTTTTGATTTGAGCAACAGAAGATTTTAAAAAAAATCAGTTTCTGCCTGCTGGTTTGTTTTGACAGATTTCTGCCATTATTTGCATTTGCTTCTTATTGATTCCTTTTTGAGTTCTCTCTAGGTGAATTGAGCTTTTTGAAGGAGTTACTACAGTAGCTTGTGTTTTTATTGAAAATGTTTGCTGCTCCAAAGCTTTGCCAGAGGTTTAATATCTTTTGAATACACTAATGTTGCTAATGAAGATTGTGTGAAGTTTTGTATTAAGGAAAAATTTCAGGTGCAAAGAGAGAATGATGCAATGAGATGAAGAATGGACTAAATCTCAATCTTGGGGATGCCACCCAAGAAATATCCAAGAGGTACAAGCGTCAAAGCTTGGGGATGCCCAAGGCATCCCCTTCTACATCAATAAAAAAGCTCAGGTCTGTCTAAACACTTCGTTTTTATTGTTTCATGCACAATTGTGTTGTTCTTGGAGCGTCTTAGTTTTGATTTGGTTTTCTTAGGTTGTTTAGTTTGCTTAAATAAAGTATTTTGGACCCCTGTTCTCGCTATGTTGTTTGCAAATAAGTTGCTTGGTGTTGGAAAGGAGTAGGAAATTCATGCTTGTAAGTGCAAGAGCAGCTTGCATTGAATATGACTTAGACTTTTGCATGACATGCTACGTGTTGTTTTTACCTTATTATTAGTGATTATTACTGTAGCATGTGTTGTTTCAAACAATTGTGATTGCTTAGTGTGCCTTGAAGAAATTATGCTTTGTTTTAGCATGCAAAAGCATAGTATTGTGGTATTCTCCTTTGATGCTTTGCTTGGGTTTACTTGGCACATGCTCACACCATGTTATGAATATGAACAAGTCACCATAGCCTCTATGATCATTTAGTCCTTGACTTGTAGTACCACTATGTGCTTTGATTAGTAATGTTTTGTTGCTCTGCATGATTATGGCCATTATTGCTCTCTTAGTTGGTTGCTCCCAGTCTTTTGCTAGCCTCCACTTGTATGAGTAAGCTCTACTCATGCTTCCAATTCCCAAGAAACCAAGTTATCCCAAAGTGTCCACTATAAATTCCTATGCATGGTGTGTTACACCATTCCAATTGTATTCTTGTTTCCAGCTATCTTCGAGTTAAAAAGTCTCATTGTTATGTGAAAACTTAGTGATTAAATCCCTCACAAACTTGATGGCACACTTTATATTCTTTGCCCCTAATAAACTTGAACCATTGTGTATTCTATGTTGTATATGCTTGCACTTATACGTTGGAATTAGCAGAACCATGCTGTCACGGGGAACGTTTCAACATTTCACTTGTACTTTATACTCAGTTGATATCATGCTCTTTTGTCTATGAATGTCACCGGTGTGAAATAAAGAGGGAACTTGTAAGTATATGGAATATGTATTTTGTGTTAGAGAAATGCCTAGGCCGCTAGCCTAAGCCATGCCTAATCATGGTGGACTTGCAGCATCACCATAGTGAGCTATCTATGAAGCATCATCAATAAAAATCTATGCTTATAGTAAATAAAAAGATCGCTGAGATGCTCATTGTCTGCTTGCCTTGTCATTTTGGTTATGGGATAGCTCCTGTACCATGTGCAAGGGGTACCCCGTTGGCGGTTCTCTATGATACGCATATACTTACAATGACAAGAACTTGCAGGTGACAGAATTTGAGTAGCATGAGGTGTGGCCCTCGTATTCAAGGGACTTGAGATTGCCAACTTATACTTTGTCAAGCATATACTCCATCGTTGTTCACTTTAACCTTAATCACTTCAAGATGCTTATGATAGGGGCAATGAGGGCTGAAAGCTAACAAGTACCATAATTTTTGGAAGCTCTTTTTGAAACTTGAAATCCCTGCTTCCTTTATGAAAGGCCTTTCTTCCACCATTATTTGAGTCTCCACCTTCTACCTTTAGGCACCATTAAGAGAGCATAGTTGCCATTCTGTGTGCAGCGTTCCAAAACTTATTGGTTGATGCATATTGTGATATTACTTGTTCTTGTGCTATTTGTTTCTAGTCACCCTTGGTAACTTTGAAGGTGTCATATGCATCTATTTGCTACTCTATGAGGGACAAGCTGATTGCCACTATGCTATGTTTTCTGTATGTGAAACAAACAAACGTTTTTCAATGCATGTTATTCATAATCTTTGTTTGTATCCTTTCATGTTGCATGCATAGTTACTTAGTCCTATTGTTAGAACTCCATCTTTCATGCACATTTTTAGAGTTCTTTGATCCCATCTTTCAATGCTTGCGAATGGTTTGATCTTGGTTTTGATGGTGCTTGTGACCTCAAATATTATTATTTTTATCACTTACCTACTCGAGGCGAGCAGGAGTTAATCTTGGGGATGCTTGATACGTCGGAAATGTATCTATAATTTTTGATGCTCCATGCTTCTTTAGTATCTACTTTGCCTTGCTTTGTCTACACTTTGAGGTGTTTTTATATATTTTCCGGAACTAACCTATTAACAAGTTGCCACAGTGCCAGTTGCATGTTTTCTTCTGTTTTTGGTTCCAGAAGGTAGAAAATCAATATTATCGGAATTGGATGGGACAAAAGACAAATTCAATATTTTACCGTTGGGGACACGAATCCAGAAGATGAGATGGAGAAGCGAACTAGGGCGGCCAGACCCCCTAGGACGGGTGGGCCCTGCCCCGCGGCTCGGCAGGGTGTGGCCCCCCTGACCGCCTCCCGGCCTCGCCTCTTCGCCTATAAGAAGCCCCCGATGCAGAAACCCTAAGTACCCGATCAATATTCCATGAAACCTTCTGTAGGGGCCTGCCCCGTCGTCCCTAGATCGGGGGGATCTAAAGTTCTTCCCGGCACCCTGCCGGAGGGGAGATCATCCCGAAGGCCTTATCTCCGGTATGATGCGTGAGTAGTTCCACCTTGTACTATGGGTCCATGTAGTAGCTAGATGGTTGTATCTCCTCCTTGTGCTTACATGTACAGATCTTGTGAGCTCCGTTCATGATCAAGATCTATTCTATTTGTAATCATGTTTGTTGTGTTTGTGGGGATCCGATGGATATTAAGATTACTATGTCAGATTGATTGATGATTTTGTCTATTTGATTCTATCATGTCTGTGTTGTTTGTGATCTTGCATGCTCTCCATTGTTAGTATCTATCTTGGCCAAGTAGTTGCTAGTGACTCCAAGAGGGGGTATTTATGCTCGATAGTGGGTTCATGCCTCTAGTTTCCAAGAGAAGTGACAGGAATCTCTTTGGTTGTAGATGTGATGTTGCTACTAGGGAGAAAACAACGGTATCTTGTTCACGGAACAAGTGGATTGTTTACCTTACACACTTTGCTTAAAACAGTTGACTGTTGCTTGCAACTTAATACTGGAGGGGGTTCGGATGATAACCTAAAGGTGGACTTCTAGTCATAGATGCAGTTGGATGGCGGTCTATGTATATTGTTGTATTGCCCAATCGAATCTCATAGGATCTTTTTGTCTAGTATTGGATTGTTATGCCTTGCTCAGTTCCTATCAATTGTCGTGTTGTAATTTGTTTACCCTTCATGCCATGTTGTTTATCTAAGGAGAGCACCTCTAGTGAACTATGGACCCCGGTCCAATCTTTACCATTGATACATCTTCCACTGTTACTTGTTTGCTTGCTGCAAACCATTACCTTCCACACCATATGTTTAATCCTTTGTTACAGCAAACCGGTGAGCTTGACAACCTCACTGATTCGTTGGGGCAAAGTCTTGAGTTTGTGTTGTGCAGGTCTCCACGTTGCTTGAAACACCTGTGTGGCGTTTCCTTCCTCCTACTGGTTCGATAACCTCGGTTTCTTACTGAGGGAAAACTTGCTGCTTTGTTGCCTCACACCTTGCTCTTGGGGTTCCCAATAGGCTTCATGTTAGCCATCGGTGATCTTTCTAGAGACTTCAAGTTGACATCATCTACCTTGGATATAATTTTTTTCCAAATAATTCCCATAATTATTTGGATCCTAAAACTATTTAAATTCCATTTTTGGCAAAACCCTAGAATCTTTGTCTATAACGGAAAGTTTTTATTCTCCAAATCACTTTGCCAAATCAATGCACCTTTGATATCTATAATCATATCCCACCTTCTAATCCCAAAAATAAATATTTTTAAGATTCTTTATTATTTATTTTTTCCCTTTTTCTTAAATGGAAGAAACAAGAAATAATTGCCTAAAAATACTTTTCTACCTAAATAAATTCCAATAAAATTCTCCAATGTGTGATATGGTATTTGGAACCATCTCACACAAAAAACCAACCTAGATCAATGTAAAAATACCATATTAGCTTCTATAAACCATTTCTAGAGTTTTTGAATAATTGATATAAAGAGGACCAAAAAGCATCCAATAAATTCCAAATAAATCTTGAAGGTGTACAATGACCATACCTATCTACCAGTAGCCCTTCCTCATATTTCCAAGATCATAACATAGGACTTCCTTCATCAGCAACCATTAGGGCAGATTTGACCATATTACAAAAACCACTAGTAAACTCCATGAAACCTAACACGAACCTTGCCAAGCAAGCATTCACAGCACTCCCATCTGCTCTGGTCGACCATCACTGTAGCATGCACTGTAGAATCCCTAGCCCCCTTGTCCTCACAAGCATGGAACTAGGAGAGACATGTCACCCTAAAATTTTGTCCCTCTTAATTCCTTGCAATAGTAGTTCCCCCTCTCTCCCTGGTCGAGCACCTAGACCCCACACCCTCCCAGCACCGCCCAAGTCGACCTATCCCTGGCCAGCTCCTCCCTCCCTTTCCATAATGGACAAATTCCACCATGGACCTTCCCAAATTTTGTTTACAAGGCTAGAAGCCAGGAAACCACTTCCCCTCTGCCTCATTTCCACTCCTCTCCCTCTCCAGTAGCTCCCCTAGCACCCTCTCCTCCTCCCCTGCTCTACTTTGTTCGAGAAAAGGATAGAAAGAAGCTCTCGGCCCCGAGCAAGAAATTGAGTGTAGCCTCCTCCTCCTTGCTCACGTGGCCCTGCATGTCCCCTACCTTGCTTCCCTACCTCCTCTGACTCTCCCCATGTATTTTGTTTGGTCCAGGACCGTTGATACGTCGTAGACGTATCTATAATTTTTGATGTTCCATGCTTGTTTAGTATCCACTTTGCTATGTTTTGTCTACACTTTGAGGTATTTTTATACACTTTCTGGAACTAACCTATTGATAAGATGCCATAGTGCCAGTTGCCTATTTTCTGTTGTTTTTGGTTTCAGAAAGCTAAACAATGAATATTCTCGGAATTGGACGGGACAAAAGCCAAAGTTCATATTTTCCCCCGAACGATACGGAAAATTGTAGACAGGACGAAGGAGGACACCAGGGTGGCTACACCCTAGGTGTGTGCGGGCCCACCCTGGCCGTGCCCACAGGGGGTGTGGGCCCCCTGGACCTCCAGCGACCTTGCCTCCTACTCCTATAAGAAGCCCCCGACTCATAAACCCTATATCATCGACCAAAAAGCCACGAAAAGTTCCGCAGCACCGCCGCCACCGAAGGGGAGATGTGAGGGACAAAAAGTCTCTATTCCAGCACCCTCCCAGGATGGGGAAGTGCCCCCGGAGCCATCTCCATCGATTTCCACCACCATCTCCATCACCGTTGCTGATTCCCATGATGAGGAGGGAGTAGTTCTTCCTCGAGGCTAAGGGCACTACCGGTAGCTATCTATTCATCTCTCTCTCTACGCATGATCATATTGTGATCATGAGCTTTGTAATCAAGTAGATCTACTTTGCTACTCAAGTGCTTCAATAGATCTCTGCTCTCCCCATGTGTGTGAAAGTGACAACGTGCATGCCATGGTGGCACTTAGGCTAGAGTCTACATAAATACTCATCGTACTTTAATAGATCTATGCTTTTCCCCACGTGTGTGAAAGTGATAGCGTGCACACCGTGTGTGACACTTAAGCTAGGTTACATATATATTTATTATGTGTATATTTTTAGTTGGTTGTCTCTATGAAATTGTGGTGTTTGTTGGAACCATCTAGCGCTCAAGGTGACAGTGTGGGGTTATCTAGATTAGGGAAGGTGGACTTTGAGGTGTGCTGTTATAGTCCGACCATGGATTAGAGTGTCCAACCGGAGAGTAGTTAAGAGTAGTATCATGAAGAGAATATATTTATATGAGAGATTGTTCACTAGTGAAAGTATGATCCCTAGGCCTTGTTTCTAAGCATTGAAACACCGTTTGCATCTAGATCTATTGCATGTTTGCTTGTTGCCATCTTTGTTTCAGATTGCCTTTTGTTTATTCCTCCCGTCAAGCTCTTTTCTGGCACCGTTGTCTTATAATCATCCATAACACTTGTATTTCACTATCTCTTCGCCGAAACTAGTGCACCTATACACCTGACAAGTGTATTGGGTGTGTTGGGGACACAAGAGAGTTCTTGTATCTTAATTGCAGGGTTGCTTGAGAGGGATACATTTTACCACTACCTCCCTGAGTTCAATAAACCTTGGGTAATCCACTTAAGGGAAACTTGTTGTTGTTCTACAAACTTGTGCACTTGGAGGCCCAACAACTGTCTACAAGAATAGAAGTGCATAGACATCAAGCTATTTTCTGGCGTCGTTGCCGGGGAATAAAGAAGAAGCTCCCATGTCAACAACGCGCCATCATAGTATTTTCTGGCACCGTTGCTGGGGAGGAAAGGTAAAAGGCACTCACACACGTTACCCCAGGCCAACAGCAAGCCAGAAAGCTATTTTCCGGTGTCGTTGCCGGGGAGGTAAGGTAAAAGGTACTCACATCCTCTTTGTGTGTGAGTGCTCGAAGTAATTTCCTTTAGATTCTGCAATTTTGTCTTTTTGTTTCTTGTTTTCACTAGTTAGGCTTAATGGAAAACAACAACAAAATTAGAGAGCTTTATAGTGTTTATCTTGATTTAGGACATGAAGTGTTTGAAGAGAAAATTAAAAAACCTATGGAACTTTATTTCATGCTAATATCAATGTTATTAGTATGAATTCTTTCAACACCATCATTTCTAATTCTATGGAAAAGTCTAAGCTTGGGGAAGCTAGTTTTTATGAAAATGATCTTTTTAGTTCCCCGCCTTGGAAGATAGCTATTCTATTGCTTATGATGATACCAAACCTCCAATATATGATGATTACAATGATGAATATGATATTTTCAGTCCACCTACTATTGAGGAGAAAATTAATTATGATTATAATATGCCTCCTATATTTGATGATTATGGTGATTAGAATAATAATGATAGCTATTTTGTTGAATTTACTCCCACTGTAATTAATAAGAATTACTATGCTTATGTGGAGAGTAATAATAATTTTATGCATGTGGCTGATGATAAGAATGTTTTATGTGATAGTTATATTGTTAATTTTATTCATGATGCTACTGAAAGATATTATAAGAGAGGGAAACATAGTTTTATGCATCTCAATAATATTAAATTTCCCCTCTTTATGTTTAATGTTTTAAAGTTGGACTTGTTTTGCTTCCCTATGCTTTTTGCTTTATGCTTTCATAACTTGTTTCTTTACAAGATTCCTATGCATAGGAAGTGGGTTAGAATTAAATTTTTTATATATTTGCTTCTTGATGCTCTCTTTTATTTCAATTCAGATTTCTTATGTGAGCATCTTCTCATACTATCAAGCCTAACTTAAAGGCGTTAAAGAAAAGTACTTATTGGGAGATAACCCAAAAGTTTTCTTGAGTCTTGGAAGTTATTACCTCAGTAATGACCTCTCCTTATCCTTTTTATTTTCTTTTTGTGCCAGGAATAACCTCTAATGAGAGGGAAGTAAGATTTGGAGAGTTGCTGTTCCGAAACAGATTTTTGTGCTCCACCGTAATCATTCGTGAGGAATCTCTGTAAGTCGGTTGAGCTGATATTTTGTGAATAAATCCCTCAGTATGTTAGCTAACTTCCGTTAGTTCAATACTTTTTATTTGAGCAACAGAAGGTCTTTGAACAAATCGGCTACCTGCTGGTCTATTTTGACAGATTTCTGCCATTATTTGCATTTGCTTCTTGTTGATTCCTTTTTGGGTTCTTTTTTGGAAGTTGAGCATTTTAGTGAATTTCTGTTTTTAGTGATTTTTTTGTTGTTTTGAAACTAAACCCAAAGGTCTATTATCTTTTGAAATCACTAATCTTATATTTACTAATTGAAGGCACCGTAGAATACTCAACGTTAACTCTCACGGTCTAACAAAATTATCCGTCCGATCTGTTAGTCATCTGTGGTCTAGATTAATTAGACTAACTCGGGGTCGCGCATATGTAATCAATCAGCCAAGGGCTTAACTGGGACTTCTCCCCTGGATCACCCGTGTACCGTGCCATAAGAACCACCTAAGCAAAAGAAAACCTAATTAATCTCAGTCCGCCGTCTATCCGCTTCTTCGCCGTTTTTGCCGGATGCCGGATGCCGGATGCATGCCGCTGATCCTCTGCTTCCGGCGCAGTCCCCTCATCCGTAGGAGACACCCATCTCCACTTGCATCGTTTCCTACACTTCCGACCACCTCCTCTAGATAGGAAACCTTCAAACGTTGCATCCGCCTACCGCAGATCCATGTCTAGAAGTGGGCATAATGATTTTGTATTCTTTGTCCCGTATGACACACATGCTCTCTCTATTTTTTTGCAGGCACACACTGTGGACGCGTATAGTGGTGTTGATCTAGAATATTGCATGTGTGTATGACTTCAACCTATTTGAAAACATTACCAGCCACATCGATCGCACGAAATCAACCCTCAACAGTAGTAGCAATGCCATGTATGTCTATCGTTATAGGTGACATATACTGACCTTGAATTAGTTTTCTTATGAGACTGTGTAGTATAATCACTTTAAGATGTATCTGTTATATTCCAATAGGGTTTATTTCCTATATTTAGTTTCGGTGTGTTGACGACAGAGACAGGAATGATAGCTAAAGAGGTGAACATGGAGGATTATGAGAACACATACAAAGTACTATTGAGGTAGTCTATGCTAAAGCATTACATCAATCAATCAATGTGGGGCTTTCGAGCAGCCGGCGATGCTTGTTGAGGTGGATGGCATGGTTGCTTGGTATTCAGCAGCTGCTCATGACGCCATGCCGCACAGCAGAAATCATCAATGTTAGTTGCTTAGTTCTTATGTTCAAACTTCTATTAGTTCAAACCTTACCTTTTGTGTCCTGATACTTAGTGATTTCTTCTCTGAGATTTAGGCCTCTGCTACTCCCATGTCGTTACTAATGTTTAATATGTGTTGCTGTAGGGAGCGTTCAGTAGGGTCTGCTATTAGCATATCATGTTACAGATTTATATCTTCATGATTACACCATTTAGTTTCTATTGGTTCATCCTTTTCCCATGTCTGTTTCACTGAATGGCTACATACTTGAATACTTGATATAATCTGTCACATATGGGAGTGCAGTACATGATTCAGTTACTGGAAGGTATTATTGATTGTACTTTGTGTTTTTGTGTAGGTTGCTTTCGCCATTGTTATTTGCATGGCATACTTGGTCCTGAGCATGACTAATGATGGACAATTTGGCAAAGCAGCAGCTGAACAATTACATTGCTCTTAAGTCCAAACAAATATTCTTATATTTATCAGGTTTTGTATGCTTCCCAAGGATGATGTGCCCTGGAGCATAGTTATATTATTTATGCATGCATAGAAGATTATTAGTTATACAAGTTAGTTTAGCATTGAAGCTCTAGAAATTACCTCCCATGCCCCTATGATTTATATAAGATGTTCCAATTTTTCTTTCACATTTCACTATCTAATATTCTGAGGTGTTTATTCATCATATACAAGAACTGTAAGAGTCTAGATTGTACCCATAGCCTAATGTAATTCAGATGAATCTATTTAATATAGGAATAGAATATTTTCTTAATACTATCACCTACACTATTGTGATGTGAAATTCCAGCGTTAACATCTTATTGTGCTACTAGATTGTCAAAGAAAAGCTTCAATTGTTTTTGCTATAAAGCTTACCATATTTAGATAGAAAGTCGTGTCTCTAATGACCAATCTGCATATTTGTATTCAAGTATACCATGCGACTTCAATTTTACTCATGTCATAATATAGTCTTTGCATAACTTTTCTGGAAGACTCATAAGAGAAAAAAAAAGGTTAGGTATAACTACAAAATGCACGAAGAATGGACTATTCATACAAGACTGCAAGATAGTGAAAATGTTGAAACTTTGCTTGGCAAGATCTAATACTAATCCTTAACTTAGTATTTTTTCATTTTCCTCTTTTGTAAAATCTTTTGATTATTCGATGTCTCTACACCGAGATTGCTAACACTTTATACTGCTGATATCTATTTTACCATTCTAATTTTTAAACATTCTCGAAATCCAGAGATTTAGCAGTATCTTTATTGCCACCGTAGGGAGCATGAAAAAATGTTGGTGGGGGTAGTTTCATCAAAAGATGGCCACTAAATGATTTCTAACATATAAATGGTTCTGAATTAGAAAATGGTGGTCCTGTAGCTGAATGCTTCTTATATGTAGTTTTATAGAATACTCTGTTGTTAGCTGAGTAACCTGATATTTAAATTGCTCATTGCATACAAGTTAGAATCATTTTTCAAATAGTTAACACCTGTTTATTGATCTGTGTAGCTAAGATGGTAAATGGAAATATATAACTTAATAGCCAACGATATAAAAAACATGTGCATGTCATTTTGGTAACATCTAACTCAGTGTCTATGAAATCGAGTAGCATATTATTTACACATCTTCTAGATTAGAAAATGCACTAAAGGATTGTATTTACCAAGCTACGGAGTGAAAGAACATTTCTTAATCCCTAGTGTTTTGTGTGTTAGATAACAATATCAAGGATTATTTAACGTGTGTTGAAGTGTTGCAGCTCTCTCTAAGAAAAAGGGAATATTATCTGCCTTTGGGGGGCGAATAATCCGCCCCTCCCTCTTCCCAAGAGTGCGCGAGACCCAGAGAGGGGGCGGAGTTTGTGGACGGATTTTCCGGCCACGCCGGATAGTCCGCCCCCTCGAGTATTTCCTTCAAGCCAAGCCTGCGTCACTCTCTGTATGGGGGGGCGGAGTTTCCCTCGGACTTTCCGGTCCTTGGGCGGACTTTCTCCCAAGGCCGGATAGTCCGCCCCCGGTAGGGGCGGATAATCCGCCCCCCTCAGGAATTTTCTCCAAGACAAGGCTGCGTCGCTCTCTATTTGGGGGGCAGAGTTTTCCTCGGAGTTTCCGTCCTGGGGGGCGGACTTTCCCCCCTGGGCGGATAGTCCGCCCCAAAGGGGGGCGGATAATCCTCCCCCAAAGTTCTCCAACGGCTTGTTTTGCGCTTGGGGTATTTAAGCCTGTCTTCCCCCTCAGTCCAGAACTCTTGATTGATTAGAAAGAAAGGACCTTACCTGCAACCTTCATCCAAGAGAACTCCACCTAGATCCACTCAAAGGCTCTGTCCATTGGGGAATCAACGAAGGAGGACTCGTCCATCATCAACTACAATCAAGCGCTTCATCTCCTCTCCATTCATTTGGAGAACCACCGATCTAGTATTTCTTGCAAATACCTAGATCCTTGTTTTTGTTTATATTGATAAACCTTGTTCTTATGGCAGCTTGTTGTCATCTCGGGAGCCCCCAATTCGGTTGTCGGTGTGTGCCCCGATAGTGTTGTAAAAGGCACCGGTTCCCTCCTCGAAGGGATCCAATAGTGGAGAAGGTGGATCAGGCCTCTCGTGGCGAGATCCATCGGAGAATAGGGTGAGGCCTATTGTGGCATGGTGGTCTTAGAACCGCCCATCCCTCCAACGTAGATGTACTTCCCTTAACAAGGAAGGAACTGCGGTAAAACAAATCCCCGTGTCTCCGCGTGCTCCACTACGGTTCCTTCGCTCCTCTCTTTACGTGCTTAGTAGTTAGGGTTGCATATAGGGAAATTCTCGTAGTTGCATATCTAGAGAATTTACTTTGTGTCAAGCCTAAAATTGAAAAAGAATTAAAAATTGGTTAACACCTATTCACCCCCCCCTCTAGGTGCCCATACGATCCATTTCACGGAGGTAATAAATTCACTAAGGCTAAACATCACTAGCTTAAAATATAAAGTTGAGAACATGAGATACTGTTTTTAATGCCCATTTATTGCTTAATTTTCTCCTTTGTTTCATATTAAAATTCACCTCAGATTCACAATTTTTTCTATGCCCAACAACAACTCAACTACAAAAATTAATCAATAACTAGTTGAATAAATAGACATTATACATTTTTTCCATATGAATCACCATGTGAACTTATGCACGTTTCACTTAGTAAATTTTATAATCACGTGTTTATCAACAAAGCTAGCCCGTGCGATTGCACGGGTTCATGACTAGTGTTGCTAATGAAGATTGTGTGAAGTTTTGTATGAAGGAAAAATTTTAGGTATAAGGGAAGAATGATGTAATGAGATGAAGAATGGACAAAAACTCAAGCTTGGGGATGCCACCCCGTGTCACCCTAAGAAATATTCAAGAGGTACAAGCGTCAAAGCTTGGGGATGCCCAAGTCATCCCCTTCCATCAATAAAATCTCAGGTCTTTCTAGACACTTCGTTTTTATTGTTTCATACACTATTGTGTTGTTCTTGGAGCGTATTTGTTTTTGTTTTTAGTTTTATTTTGCTTGGTTTGATGTAATAAGTTGGTTGGATCCCAACGCACTTATTTTGGAGAGAGGCACACTCTATTTTCATTGCCTAGAACACTCTAGTTTTCATTCTTATTGTCTTGTGAGTGTTCTCTTTTTCTAGCATTGCGTTTAGCCTTAGTTTTCTTATGCTTTCTGCTTAGAATTTTTTAGTTCTTCTTTGTGGATTTGTGAGACAATATCACTGATCTTTATTGATTATTATCTTTGTGAGTTGTTTCAAATAAGTCGATTGGTGTTAGAAAAGAGTAGAAAGTTTCATTCTTATAGTGGTACAAGAAGGAGCTTGCTTTGACTCTGACGTAGACTTTATCATGTCATAGATGTTGTTTTGACCTTATGCTTAGTGATTATTGCTGTAGCATGACATATTCCAAACAATTAGGATTGCTTAATGTGCCTTGAAGGAATCATGCATTGCTTCAGCATACAAAAGCATAATATTGTGGTATTCTCCTTTGATGCTTTATTTGGGTTGACTTGGCACATGCTCACACCATGTTATGACTATGAACAAGTAACCATAGCCTCTATGATCATTTAGTCCTTGACTTGTGGTCCCACTTTATGCTTTGATTAGTAATGTTTTGTCGCTCTGCATGATTATGGCCATTATTGCTCTCTTAGTTGGTCGCTCCCAGTCTTTTGCTAGCCTCCACTTGTATGAGTAAGCTCTACTCATGCATCCAACTCCCAAGAAACCAAGTTATTCCAAAGTGTCCACTATAAATTCATATGCATGGTGTGTTACATCATTCCAAGTATATTCTTGTTTCATCTACCTTCCAATTAAAAAGTCACTTTGTTATGTGAAAACTTAGTGATTAAAGCTCTCACAAACTTGATGGCACACTTTATTTTTCTTGCCCCTAATAAACTTGAACCATTGTGTCATCTATGTTGTATATGCTTGCACTTATACGTTGGGATTAGCAGAACCATGTTGTCATCAGGAACGCTTTCAACATTGCAACTGTACATTGTACCCAGTTAATATCATGCTCTTTTGTTTATGGATGTCGTCGCTGTGAAATGAAAGGGGAGCCTATAAGTCCATGGAGTTATGTATGTGTGTTAGAGAAACGGCTGGGCCGCTAGCCTAAGCCATGCCTAATCATGGTGGAAACTTGCAGCATCACCACGGTGAGCAATATATGAAGCATTCTTCTTATAAAAAATGGAGATGGAAAAAAGAGATTGATAAAAAGAAAAAAAGAGATGACAAAAGAGGAAAGAGAGGAAAAAGCACCATTTTCCCATGGTAAATAAGATGATTGCTGAGATGCTCATTGTCTGCTTGTATTGTCATTCTGATTATGGGATAGCTCCTGTATCATGTGCAAGGGGTACCCTGTTGGCGGTTCTCTATGATACACATGTACTTACTATGACAAGAACTTACAGGTGACTAAAGTTGAGTAGCATCAGGTGTGGCCCTCGTATTCAAGGGACATGAGATTGCCAACTTATACTTTGTCAAGAATATACTCCATAGTTTGTTCATTTTAACCTTAATCACTTCAAGATGCTTATGATAGGGGCAATGAGGGCTAAAAGCTAATTAGTACCATAATTTTTGGAATATCTTTTTGAAACTTGAAATCCCTGCTTCCCTTTATGAAGGGCCTTTCTTCCACTATTATATTGAGTCTTCATCTTCTATCTTTAGGCACCAATTAAGAGAGCATAGTTGCCATTCATCGTTCTATGTGCATTTTCCCAAAACTTATTGATTGATTCATAATGTTGATATTGCTTGTTCTTAAACTATTTGTATCTAGTCACCCTTATGAACTTTGAAGGTGTCCTATGCATCTATTTTCTACTCCATGAGGAACAGGTTGAATACCACTATGCTATGTTTTCTATATGTGAAATAAACAAATGTCTTTCAATGCATTGTTATTCATGATCTTTTTTTATAACCTTTCATGTTGCATGCATAGTTACTTTGTCTTACTATTAGAACTCCATCTTTCATTCTCATGTTTAGAGTTCTTTGATCCCAGATTTCAATGCTTTACAATGGTTTAATCAAGATTGTGATGGTGCATGTCACCTCAAAAATTATTCTTTTTATCACTTACCTACTCGAGGACGAGCAGGAGTTAATCTTCGGGATGATTGATACGTCGTAAACGTATCTATAATTTTTGATGTTCCATGCTTGTTTAGTATCCACTTTGCTATGTTTTGTCTATACTTTGAGGTATTTTTATACACTTTCTAGAACTAACCTATTGACAAGATGCCACAGTGCAAGTTGCCTGTTTTCTGCTGTTTTTGGTTTTAGAAAGCTAAAAAATGAATATTTTCGGATTTGGACGGGACAAAAGCCAAAGTTCATATTTTCCCTGAACGATATGGAAAATTGAAAACGAGATGGAGGAGGACACCAGGGTGGCCACACCCTAGGTGGGCACGGGGCCACCCTGGCCGTTCCCACAGGGGGTGTGGGCCCCCTGGCCCTCCTTCGCCTATAAGAAGCCCCCGACTCAGAAACCCTAGATCATCGACCAAAAAGCCACGAAAAGTTCCGCAGCGGTGCCACCACCGAAGAGGAGATTCGGAGGCCAGAAAGTCTCTGTTCCGGCACCTGTCGGGACGGGGAAGTGCCCCCGGAGCCATCTCCATCGATCTCCACCACCATCTCCATCACCGTTGCTAATTCCCATGATGAGGAGGGAGTAGTTCTTCCTCGAGTCTAAGGGCTCTACCGGTAGCTATGTGTTCATCTCTCTCTCTCTCTATGCATGATCCTATTGTGATCATGAGATTTGTAATCAAGTAGATCTACTTTTCTACTCAAGTGCTTCAATATATCTCTGCTCTCCCCATGTGTGTGAAAGTGACAGCGTGCACGCCATGGTGGAACTTATTCTAGAGTCTACATACTCATCGTGCTTTAATAGATCTATGCTTTTCCCCACATGTGTGAAAGTGATAGCGTGCACACCGTGTGTGGCACTTAAGCTAGGTTACATATATATTTATCATGAGTATATTTTTGAGTTGGTTGTCCATATGAAATTGTGGTGTTTGTTGGAACGATCTAGTGCTCAAGGTGACAGTGTGGGGTTATCTAGATTGGGGAAGGCGGACTTTGAAGTTTGCTGTTGTAGTCCTACCATGGATTAGAATGTCCAACCAGAGAGTAGTTAAGAGTAGTATCATGAAGAGAATATATTTATATGAGAGAGTGTTCACTAGTGAAAGTATGATCCCTAGGCCTTGTTTCCAATCATTGAAACACCTTTTGCATCTACATCTGTTGCATGTTTGCTTGTTGCCATCTTTGTTTCAGATTGCCTTTAGTTTCTTCCTCCCGTCAAGCTCTTTTCTGGCACCATTGTCTTATAATCATCCATACTACTTGTATTTCACTATCTCTTCGCCGAACTATTGAACCTATACACCTGACAAGTGTATTGGGTGTGTTGGGGACACAAGAGACTTCTTGTATCTTGATTGCAGGGTTGCTTGAGAGGGATACCTTTGACCACTTCCTCCCTGAGTTCGATAAACCTTGGGTAATCCACTTAAGGGAAACTTGCTGCTATTCTACAAACCTCTGCACTTGGAGGCCCAACAACTGTATACAATAATAGAAGTGCGTAGACATCAACCGCCCCTATAGGTTAACTTGACGAGCCTCGAAGCCCACTCTGGTGTGCCTCCCGCATGAGCCCGGTCCCGGCATCGAACCCTGCCGTGCCGACCCTCCATCTACTTCGCGTTGCACTCCGCGTCGCCCGGTGACCTCCCCTTCACCAAAGACGGCCCACAGGTGAGCTCCCACCCTTCCCCTGCCTCTCTAGGGTTTCTGCGCTGGCGAGCTGCCCCTCGCGAGGGCGACCACCCACGTATGTCAGATCCAACGCGATCCGACGACCGGGAATGCCCCGTACCCCTTCACCCCTAGCTCAGCTGACGGGCTGGCACAGCTAGGCCGGTAGCCAATTCTTCGCCATGCAGTGCGTAACCTGTGCGGGCCGGATCTGCCTGCTGCGGCCTAGCATCCCCAGATCTGGCCTAGTGGCCTTTCTCGCCTTTTTCTTTTTTGTTTTGATTTCAGATCAAAATAATTGCAATTTAGTTTAAATACAAATAAAAATAAATACGACTGTGAATTGCCCAGATCTAATTTTTACTAGGATTCTATGTGTTTTTACTAACATGCAGAACAAGCCCTATGCCCAAGATAATAATCGTCATTTCCTGGTAAAATAAATGCCAAGGAGTATCTATTTTCACTAATATTTCCTTTCTAGAAATTTTGTACATCCAAATTGCATGAACCCAATTGGTACTGAAAGGTATCCTAGATACTTTACTTGCCACATTGATCCCACTCTAAATTGCTTCCTAAAATTCCCTTGGTAAAATAACAAGAACAACCCCTTTTTTACTTTAGGAAATTCTTGCGGTCAAACCAAATGAGGTATTGACCTATTTCCAACTCTAAAACTTACCAGTAACAATGTCCATCAAACCACAGAAGCCCTTAACTTATTATTTATTGGTTGAATTTTGGTGAATTAAACTATTCTATGCATGGTTTATTCACTAATAAAATCCCTACAATAAATATGTACATCGAAATGGGTGATTCCAATTTCTCCAGAAAGGTATTTAACACACCTAACATGTGACCTTGGAATCACCTTAATAGATCATGTAGAATAAATCAGATGAAAAAGACAAAAACCCTCTAGTACTGACTTTGGAAATTTCCTGAGGGCATTCTAGTAAATATTGTGGGATGATGCCGACTCCAAGTTAATGAGTCCAGCAAACACTACTTAACCACCTAAGGAAATAATTTTTGGAACTCCAGAACTATTCTGGTGAATTATTTGCTAAAACTAGATTTTTATTCACTAGAATATCGATTATAAATCAATGGAAATGCATAAAATAGTGAAACCACTTTTGTTGGTTTCAACTTATCAATACCTTTCTTATGATATCAATTTTTTGTATTGATATCATACAGAAATGGAACTTGATCTAAAAACTCTCTCCTACCTATTTCCTAGACCCTAAAACATATATGGATTTCCATTGGATGCTCCAAAACCACTCCAATGTTGGGAATATTCCCTAGAGGAAATCATGTATGATGATATTTCCCATTGTATTCATAAAGTTATTTAGTTGTCCTTGTATAAACATCTGATGTGTATCATTGAATATGTGATTTGGTTGTGGAACTATACATTCATGTTGTTTGTACTAAATATCCTTGGTCATTGAGGTTGTGCTGGACAGACAACTTAGACCAATGTGAAAGTTGGCTTGATGACTCATTTCCACTTGTCATGGGCATGGAGATGCTATTCCAACTTACACAGACTCGGCTAAAGAGTTTAGCGAGTCGGATTGACCCATATTGAGGTACAACGAACAAGTTGTCATCTGTATATCTCAATCAACGTAATCCTTAACCTGAGGTTATTGCATAGTCCGAGTTGAGGATCACCGACTTAGGTTTTGTCAAACACTGATCCGTAACTGGGCAGTTATAAAGGCAGGGTTCTGGTCGACTGAGAATCAAGCTGCGTGATGTGAATAACCAAGATGGGATTTTGCCCCTCCACTTGGAGAGATATTCTCTGGGCCCTCTCGGATGATATGATTCGAAAAGCATCGCCATGCACGACTCGTGATGGGGCTATGCCTACCGGGGTATGCCCAGCAGTACGTTTCCTATTGGCCCAAGCCGCCAGCGAGTGGGCCTGCAGGACGACGACTGGATCGAGACTTGGCGAGTATTCAGGCTACTAGAAGCTGGAAGACCAGAAGCGTACCTAGGCCCAGTCGGACTAGGTCAAAGAACCTCCGAATCCTTAACTAATTCGGTTTTAATCTGTAAACCCTAGCGAGGTGAGCCTATATAAAGCTCCCTAGGGTACGCATAGAGGATACGTTCCATCATACACCCAAGCGACTCGCCGCCTAGTCGTCGAGCTCGCCCCTTTGTACTCTCACCATAATACAATCTAGCAGGAGTAGGTCTTTATCCTCCGGGGGGCCGAACCTGGGTAAAACCTTGTGTCTCCGACCTCATCTCGCACAGCAGATGACTAGCTACCCTTACCAAATGTTCTACTACTCGCTGCCGATCGCAACGTCTGCCGTGGTCATTCCCATGATAGTGGCGCCCACCGTGGGGCCTGGCCGGTCAGGCCGGTGTTCTACGGCGATATCCAATCTGCCCATCAATGAGTCGATCGCCACCGGCCGCATGATCCCGATCGGCGAGATGCTCCAGATCTTGCCGAGCAGCTACGTCCCGGCGGCATGACCCGTCACACATAGCGTGATTCTGCCGGTCGGCACGATCAGCCTCTTCGCCGGTCTCACCGACGTCATCGTCTCGGAGGACTCATCTCGCATCCGCGAGTTGCCGCCACGGGACCGGCTCTCTGAGAGTCAGGTCCGCACGATTCACTGCCTCGCCTCCGAGTACGACTCGGCCCACAGCAACATGGCCGAAACCACCGTGGCCGCAGACGACGCGGCCCTCAACGACAAAGCTGATTCGGCGACCCCGGCATCGGCCGCCGGATCCATCGTCGCCGCATCGCCGGCGAGCTCCATCACCCAGGTCTCCAACGTCAGAGACTTCGAGGAACCCACCATTCTTGGGATCTTTGACTTCGACTCCGGGTCGGAGAACTCCGCCGACCTCCACGATGGAGCCGGTCGCCACGCCGCGACCTACATGGCGACTGGCGTCGACCCCCCGGAAGACCCCTTCTCCATGCCAATCCCACCAAACGCGACAGCAACGGAGGTCGAGGAACTCTGCCTGCGGCTGGCGGAGGCAGTCCGCAAGGAGCAAGCCGAGCACGAAAAATTTCGCCTTGAGCAGGCGACAACGCAGGAGCTATCGCGCTATCACCCACTCCGAATCAGGTCACGCCTGAACCCTACCGTTCAGGGGTGCACCCTGAACTTCGACGATGAGAACGACCCGGCTCGCGTGGCCAAGCGCGCGATCTACGAGAACACCCCACCAGGAGGAAGCACTCGACCCCCACCAGGAGCGATGGCCAACGGCGCCCCACCACCACCCAACCGCGCTCCCCCCAGGGACCAACCAAGGATCATGGTCTCCTCACGAGAGCGAGACACGAACGGCCTCCCGCTGTTCTCCACCCTAATGGACAACGTCGTCGCGAGCCGAGCAGCAGTCGACAACATCCAAGTCACTAGGGAAGGCGCCCTGCAGATCCAGTACGCCAAGGCTCTGCTCGCCAAAGCAGTTGAGCAACAAAATGCGGGCGCCGACTCACATGGTCGGATGTACTCGCGTTCATCAGGAAGCAAGGCGGCCTCGAGCGGCCGCCCAATGGAGGCGAATATCCTCAACTTCCCACCACCCGATCCCCTGCAGCTCCAACACCGACCCGCGAACGCGACACTCTCCACCAACGACCCACGGCCGGAGAACAACTTCGTCGCCGCCAATGGGCAGCCCGTCGATGCACGCACCCACATCATCAACAACCAGAGCTGGCGCGCACGCCAGCCTGAAGACCTGAGGCATACCCTCACCAACCGCCGCGACGGCGAACCAAGGGGATCGCTGAGCTGAGTCGGACCCCAGTGCTTCGGACCGATGATCCAAGGCGAAAGATACCCGGCGAACTTCAAAGCGCCGAGGGAGATCGAGAAGTACGACCCCTCGTATGATCCGTCCGTGTGGCTAGACACTTACCTCATGGCGATGGGGATAGCCGGCCACACCGACCTACTCGCCGCCCGCTACCTTCCCCTAATGATGGAGGGAGCATGCAGGCAGTGGATTAACACCCTCCCTGCGGATAGCATCGACTCCTGGGAGGAAATGCGCGACGCCTTCGTCAGGCACTTCGAGGGTTCATACACCCGCGCCACCACCATCGAGGACCTGGAGCGATGCATCCCTCAATTGGGTCCAACGGTGGCAAGACCTGTGGTACAACGCGGCCGGAATCCACCCGGACACCGCGATCCACTGCTTCAAGACCTCGTGCCGCTAAGAGCCCCTGGTCGCCAAACTCAAGCGAGTGTACAGAACAGTCGACAACATACCGGACCTCCTGGAGATCACAAAGAAGTACGCGGAGGAGGACCCAAACCAAGAAACCGACGACGAGTCGGGAGGAAATCGCCGCATGAGCGGCCACGACAACGGGAGGCGACCCGAGTTATGGTACAGCAACACTCGCCTCACCAGCAAGCACCGCGGTGACGGGCGAGTCGACTTCGTCACCAATGCCGGATATGTGTCGCGCGAACCCAAGAGCTTCTGCCATGACGGAGGACAGCGCCGCGACGGTGGCAACTACAAGGCAAAGCCGAGGTTCGATCCCACGACTCTCCTTAACCAACCCTGTGTGTTTCATAGCAGGGAAGGGAAGTCCGCCACACACAAGACCGCCAACTGCCACTCCCTCGAGGAGATCGAGAAGGCACGGCGTGCGCGGGAAGACCCCGAAAACAACCTGCCGAACGGCGGAAAGTTTGGCAGCATCGCCGGCTCGCTCCACACCTTCACAGGCTTCAACATGAAGCGCGGGAAGAAGGTCATCGCTCGCGTCGTCGCCGTCAACGCGGTGTCCTAGATAGACATCCCCCAATTGTTGGAGATATGACCAAGAGGCAATAATAAAGTGGTTATTATCATATATTCATGCTTATGATAAATGTTTAGATACCATGCTATAATTGTATTAACCGGAAACATTAATACTTGTGTGATTTGTAAACATAAAAGAGTCCCTAGTAAAGCCTCTTGTTAAACTAGCTTGTTGGTAAATATATGATCATGGCTTCCTGATCATGAACATAGAGATGTTATTGACAACATGGTCATATCATTAGGAGAATGATATGATGGACATACTCCTATAGTTAAGCGTAGCATAAAGATCAAGTCATTTAATATAGTTCATTTGCTATATGCTTTCTGATACATAGTAACCTAATTCCTTCAACCATGAGATCATGCTAATCACCATCATTGGAAGGATGCTTTGATGACATCAAACACACCACCGTAACTGGGTGGCTACAAAGGTGGCATTGAGTGTTCAGAAAGTATGTGTTGAGGCACATGGATCAAGAGTGGGATTGTCCATCCATATGACAGATAGATATACGCTGGGCCCTCTCGGTGGAATGTCATCCAATTAGCTTGCAAGCATGTGACTGGCTCACAAGGGATCACATATCACGGGAACGAGAAAAGAGTACTTATCGGTAACGAGGTTGAACTAGGCATGCAGAGATACCGATGATCAAAACCTCGGATAAGTAAACTATCGTGAGACAAAGGGAAATTGGTATGGTATGTAAGTGGTTCATTCGATCGCAAAGCAATCGTAGAAATATGTGGGAGCCATATGAATTTCCAGATTCCTCTATTGGTTATTGATCGGAGAAGTGTCTCGGTCATGTCCGCATAATTCACGAACCGTAGGGAGACACACTTAAGGATTCGATGTTGTTGAGTAGTGATGGAATGATGAGTAAGAGACCGAATGTTGTTCGGAGTCTTGAATGGGATCCGGGATATCATGAGGAGATCTAGAATGGTCCGGAGAATAAGATTCATATAAGGAAAGTCCTGTTTCGGAGTTCGGAAATGATTCCGGTGTTTTCACCAGGAATGTTCTAGAAGGGTCTGGAAGGTCTGGCACTCCGGAGAGGAAGGGTACATGGATGTGTCATGACAATGTGGAATGGTTGCATCATGTACTAGGTCACTTGGCTGGGCAATATGGAGAGAGAAATCAAATCCAAGTTTGAAAGTCAAATGCCAATTTGAAAAGTCAAATCTGAAGTTTGCTTGGTGGAGGGAGAGTAGGAAACCTACTTAGGAAGGAAGTCCTACTCCCTCCACCCGCCGGCCAAGGAGGAGGAGTTGGAGGAGGACTCCCTCCTCCCAAACCGCCACCCTCCACCTATATAAGGAGGGGTAGGGCACCCCCTACCCCTCACACCCAGACCCTAGCTCTAGGCGCCACCACCTCTCCAAGTGCTGCCGCCACCTAGGGCTCCTCAAGTCGCCGAGTTAGGGTTTCTCTAAACCCTAGCCGCCGGCCAGGCAACCCCCTTTGGTGCCTCTAATCCGTAGATCGCCAAAGCCCTCTCTTACTCCACCATACTCGCTCCGGCTTAGGCGAAGCCCTGCGGGATCTGCCCTCTACTTCCGACACCACGCCGTCGTGCTGCCGGAATCATGAGGAGAGTGATACAACCTCCGCTGCCTGCTGGAACATGTGAGAGGAAGGTCTTCATCGAGTAACGAACGTGTGACCGACTGCGGAAGCGCTGCCGGAATGCAGCGCCGGAAGGATCGTCTACGCGATCTTGAGATCGGCAAGTGTACGACTACATCACCCACGAGAATCTGCACTCGTTAACCGCTTTGGAATCTTCGAGGGTTAGTACTCTATCGACTCATTGCTGCAATCTAGTAGATAGATCTTGGATTGTGTGTGTTCATGCAATAGAATTTTTTTGTTTTCCATGCTACAAACCCCTACAGTGGTATCAGAGCCGTGTCTATATGTAGATCTGTTGCACGAGTAGAACACAATGGTCATTGTGGGAGGTGGTGCTTTTATTATCAATTGCTTTTTGTGTACTTTGCATCTTGCGGTATGATGGGATGAAGCAGCCCGGGCTAACATTACATGACATCGTTGATGAGACTTGCTCCACGCTCAACATGCAACTTGTATTACATAAGTGGCTTTGAGGGTGTCTGTCTCTCCCATCATAATATAGATTCAATTTACAATGGGCACTTGATAGTTCAAACATCAATGTTGTGGTTCTTGTTCGTAAGTTAGAACGACACTTATTGAAAGCCCCAAACCACGTAAAACATGCAAAGAAAATTAGAGGCGTCTAACTTTGTTTTGAAGGGGTGTGCTGTGATGTGATATGGCCATGATTGTGATTATATATGATGTATGCAATGTTCCTTATTATAAGTTGGCAACCGGCAGGAGCCATATGGTTGTTTTTTAAATCCGTTGAGACCTGCGTATCTATTATTCAAAGTAGTTGTAATAGTTGATGCTGGTGGAAGATAACCATGAAGCGGCGCCATTGACCTTGACGCCACACCGGTGATGATGGAGATCATGTTCATGCTTGAAGATGGAGATCAGAAGCACAAGAAGAAAGGCCATATCATATCACATATTATGAATTGCATGTGATGTTAATCCTTTTATGCATCTTGTATTGCTTAGTTCACGACGGTAGCATTATAAGATGATCCCTCAAGCACACAATTTCAAGTTTTAAAGTGTTCATCCTTAGTAAGCACCGTTGCTAAAGCTCGTTGTTTCGAAGCATCACGTGATGATAGGGTGTGTTAGATTTTGCGAGTGTATACAATGTGAGCAAGCCAGATTTGCTCATGCGGAAGCTAAGGTTTGATATTGACGAGCCTAGCATGTACAGACATGGTCTCAGAACACAGATCACCGAAAGGTAAAACATGAGTCATATAGTAGATATGATGAACATGTTGATTGTTCGCCATTGAAGCTACATCAACTCTCGTGATGATCGGTTTTGATGAGGTGAATTTGGTTCGTGTGATCACTAAAACAATTTGAGGGATATTGTTTTGAGTGGGAGTTCAACAGCAATATGATTAAGAGTTGAACACTATTTATCATAAATTAAATCAAAGTGAATTTGCATAGTTGTTGTAGTCATTGGCATCCGTTTACCACCTTGCGCTTAGTTTTAATTGAGATGTAGAACTATAGAATTCTGGTTAGTTACTTTACGAACTGGTATCATATTGTTTTGAAGTGTTAATCTAAATTTTAAAAGTCCCATTGCAAACTTTTAGTAAGTTTCGATTACTCCGTGAAGTTTAATAGTTGGTACTAAATCAAGAGTAACAATTCCAGTGTTGGTATATAAGTATCATGTTTATATCCATGATTCTTGATATTCAAAAGATTGTTTCAATATCAAGGTAATCTTGGAGTTGAAAGAGTTGTTTCAGAAACCATCATGTATGGGAGATATTGCGATATCTGAAACAATATTTTGTTGACAACATGATAGAGTATAATATGGCAAAGTATATGTTCTCATATTTGATGAGAATTTACAAAAGGTTGGAGACACTGGTTGTCCTAATCCTCCAAAAGGTTTTGGAGAGCAACATTATACTCACGATTCACCGTTATAAGCTAAAGTAGCTTGATCATGAATAATTCCATGATAAGGGTGAATATTTGATGTAGGTAAAATGTTTACTACACGAAGAGATTACTAAATAAAGGAATTTGAAAGAACACCAAACATTTGATGATGGCAATCTACTTCAAAGTGCAAGTCCAAAGTCATTGGTATTTAACTATACACGCTCTGGACTATGTGTCATCAGGATGGCCCCACTATTGATGTTGATAGATTCTTTCAAACAGAAAAAGAAATACTGAAAGAGAATCTCATAAATATATGGCAGAAAAGAAAAGACTAGAATTGTTTAGCTCAGGTATATAGAGGATATACGCGTTATGGATGTATTCTTTGTTGTTAAATAACGTGGTTCTTAAGTATTGGATACTGAATTTGTTGGTATGAATCATCATATGAAACAACAGAATTCATGAACTACAATGGCCTAAGTAACTATCAAAAGAATATGTGATGATGTTCATCGAGAACAAATAAAGGGTTATTGTGTTGCTCGTTAAACATCAAAGCTTGCCTTCAAGATTTGTTTTATCAGGTATTATGAGAACAAAAGGGTTGTTCAAATAATTGCCGTAATCCATAAAAGATTGATGATTTACAAATCTCGTTGGAGAAATCATATCCATAAAACTAGTGCTAAAAATGTCGAAAGACAAATTGATTGAAATATCACTTAGGAAGTGACATCGCCGTTTAAATTATATTGGAAAGAAAACATGAAGAAACTCCATGTGGATGGAATTTTGGAGTCTTTTGATTTTTGATGAAATGACGCTTGTGAAACTTTCCTAGAGATAATTAAAACTTCGTTCATAGTCCAAAAGGGAACGAATGCCTAGCTTATTGGAACTTGTACATATTGTTGTATGAAGTCCATTATATGTAGTCAAGAGCGATGGATTTCAACTTCATATGCTTTCTCCAAAAATTTAAGTGAATATATGAATATTTACTTAATAAGGATGAAGTATGAAACATTTGAAAAGTTCAAAGACTTTCAAGATGAAGTGCAAAATCATTGTAACAAGAATATAAATAGTTTATGATAAGATCATAAAGGAAGATATTTGAGTTACAAGTTTAGCATAATACCTAAGATTTAAGGAATTGTTCCGTTGATTTGCATTTCCCGAAACACCATAAGAGTATGGAGCGTTCGAGATATGTAATTAAACCTTGTTTGACATGGTAAGATCAAAGGTATAATTCATAAAACTGCCATTATATTTTAAAGATTAAAAGATTTAGAGACTACCGTTTTTCCACTGAAAATAGCTCCATCATAATCCATTGAAATGACACCATATACAGTTATGGTTTGGGATAAAACCCAAGTTGTCATTTCTTAAACATTGGTATGCTATGCATAAGAAATATGTTTGCAACCAAAGTCAGATGAACCTGTCTTTGTATGTTATTTCTAATAACTGTTAAGTATTCCTTCATAAAATCGGAGACAAAAGTGTTTGTCGCTTAGAACGTCAAGTTTCTTTGAGAAGGAATTTTTCGTGAAAATATAAGTGGGAGGACAATAGAACTTTGATAAGGTTAAAAGAAGCTTAGCTATATGTGCAAAGTTGCACAGCACCGACAACTATGCCGGAGGCAGCAACAATGCTCATGGCTCACGTGCCTCAGGTTGTGGTTACGGAGGTCAAAGTTTCTATTGAACCAAGTAGGTCGGGTAAACAATCAAATACCAAGATTTGAGGGTTGAATCATTATTTGAGAATAATGAACGGACTACATGCAAATAAGCGATGATGGTCCCTGACTCCGTAAAATGTCTTGAAGCCATAAAATCCGTGATAGTTCCATACACGATAAATCAAGCTTTGAACTTGAAGGACCCTCGAGAAAGGTGTAAGACCTTACAGTCGTGTTTGGATCTGTAAAGAAATAGACATGGATGTTTCACATCTATGAAATAGTCGACATGTTGGGAAAGAGTTCACAACAATGTTCAAAGGTTGTATATGACAAGATTTTATCTTTCATAGCGATATTTAGTCTAGACAGATTAATGTAGCAACCACTACATATAATTTTGTTATGTGGTAGTTGAATAAACAAAACAAGTTCTTCTAATAGAATTGTTACCTAGGACGTTTGCATAACACGGTCCAAAGGGTTTTGTTAATTCAAAGGATGCTAAAAATAATATGCAAACTTCAATGGTTGAAGTGAGCATCGCGGAGTTGGAATCTTCACCATGATGAAATTGTTAAAAGAGTTTAAATTCATCAGAGACGATGAAGATGCTTGCATTTGCAAGAAATTAAGTGGGAGTGCTAAGACATATTTCTAATACATTATGTGGAAGACATATTGTTGATTGGAAATGATGAATCTTTTATTAACACATATTAAGAATTTCATCCCGATGAAAGACTTAGGAAAAACCCAAATATTTGGCATCAATAGACGCTAAGATGGTTGTGCCGAAAGTACATAGATGATGTATTGAATGAGTTCAATATAGAAACTACAAGAAAGGTTATTGTCACACAAAAAGGATTGAATCAGTTCAATATTGATGATATATTCAAGTGTATTGACACTTGGTAAGTGAAACAAAGATTCAAGTATAGATTGATACTTGATGTATGAAATCACAAAGAGTATTTTTATCAATCATACTGTGATATGTACAAATCCAGATATGTCCTATGCTCTAAATTTTATGAGCATATACCAGAATGATTCATAAGATGATCATTGGACGATAGTAAGGATATTCTTATGATATTTTGGATGAACTAAGAATATATTATTTTGTAGAAGTGACAAATAGATGGTGAGTTCATTGTAAAAGTACTACATTGATACTAGTTTTGTCACAAAAGTACAAATTAAGTTTATCTCAATCTAAACTAAGGGTGGCACGATATAATGGAAAGTAAGTTCCATAATGGATTTGGATGAGTTCCAAAGTTAAGACATTGTGACAGATACTACAACAAAAGGCTAAGTATATGACTGCTATTATAGCAACAAAAGAGGGCATTTGTGTCAAGTAGTTTGTTATCAAACTAGGTGTAGTTCACAGCGGGATAATACTATGAAGATATATTGTACGACAATATTGTCAACATGTTTTAACCCCTAGGAACTAAAGGTCTCACCAAAGGACCAAATTTATACAAAGTCATCTCATTAGAGAATGAGTGATGCGTAGAGACGCAAAGACATGCAATTACACACGGACCTGGAAGTGTCAGATCTGGAGATCAGTTGACCACTAGCAATCGTGTACATACAAAACCGGAAAGCCATAGGTGTTGAATACACAAAGGTTTGAAACTAGATTATTGACTCTAGTGCAAGTGGGAGACTGTTGGAGATATGCCCAAGAGGCAATAATAAAGTGGTTATTATCATATCTTCATGCTTATGATAAATGTTTACATACCATGCTATAATTGTATTAACCGGAAACATTAATACTTGTGTGATTTGTAAACATAAAAGAGTCCCTAGTAAAGCCTCTTGTTAAACTAGCTTGTTGGTTAATATATGATCATGGTTTCCTGATCATGAACATAGAGATGTTATTGACAACAGGGTCATATCATTAGGAGAATGATATGATGGACATACTCCTATAGTTAAGCGTAGCATAAAGATCAAGTCATTTAATATAGTTCATTTGCTATATGCTTTCTGATACATAGTAACCTAATTCCTTCGACCATGAGATCATGCTAATCACCATCACTGGAAGGATGCTTTGATGACATCAAACACCACACCATAACTGGGTGGCTACAAAGGTGGCAATGAGTGTTAGGAAAGTATGTGTTGAGGCACATGGATCAAGAGTGGGATTTGTCCATCCATATGACGGATAGATATACTCTGGGCCCTCTCGGTGGAATGTCATCCAATTATCTTGCAAGAATGTGATTGGCTCACAAGGGATCACATATCACGGGAACGAGAAAAGAGTACTTATCGGTAACGAGGTTGAACTAGGTATGCAGAGATACCGACGATCAAAACCTCGGATAAGTAAACTATCAAGAGACAAAGGGAAATTGGTATCGTATGTAAGTGGTTCATTCGATTGCAAAGTAATCGTAGAAATTTGTGGGAGCCATGTGAATTTCCAGATTCCTCTATTGGTTATTGATCGGAGAAGTGTCTCGGTCATGTCCGCATAATTCACGAACCGTAGGGAGACACAATTAAGGATTCGATGTTGTTGAGTAGTTATGGAATGATGATTAAGAGACCGAATGTTGTTCGGAGTCTCGGATGGGATCCGGGATATCACGATGAGATCCGGAATGTTCTAGATAATAAGATTCATATAAGGAAAGTCCTGTTTCGGAGTTCGGAAATGATTCCGGTGTTTTCACCAGGAATGTTCTAGAAGGGTCTGGAAGGTCCGGCACTCCGGAGGGGAAGGGTACATGGATGTGTCATGACAATGTGGAATGGTTGCATCATGTACTAGGTCCCTTGGCTGGGCAATATGGAAAGAGAAATCAAATCCAAGTTTGAAAGTCAAACGCCAATTTGAAAAGTCAAATCTGAAGTTTGCTTGGTGGAGGGAGAGTAGGAAACCTACTTAGGGAGGAAGTCCTACTCCCTCCACCCGCCGGCCAAGGAGGAGGAGTTGGAGGAGGACTCCCTCCTCCCAAACTGCCACCCTCCACCTATATAAGGAGGGGTAGGGCGCCCCCCTACCCCTCACACCCAAACCCTAGCTCTAGGCGCCACCACCTCTCCAAGTGCTACCGCCACCTAGGGCTCCTCAAGTCGCCGAGTTAGGGTTTCTCTAAACCCTAGCCTCTGGCCAAGCCACCCCCTTTGGTGCCTCTAATCTGTAGATCGCCAAATCCCTCTCTTACTCCACCATACTCGCTCCGGCTTAGGCGAAGCCCTGCGGGATCTCCCCTCTACTTCCGACACCACGCCGTCGTGCTGCCGGAATCACGAGGAGAGTGCTACAACCTCCGCTGCCTGCTGGAACATGGGAGAGGAAGGTCTTCATCGAGTACCGAACGTGTGACCGACTGCGGAAGCGCTGCCGGAACGCAGCGCCGGAAGGATCGTCTACGCGATCTTGAGATCGGCAAGTGTACGACTACATCACCCACGAGAATCTGCTCTCATTAACCGCTTTGGAATCTTCGAGTGTTAGTACTCTATCGACTCGTTGCTGCAATCTAGTAGATAGATCTTGGCTTGTGTGTGTTCATGCGATAGAAATTTTTTGTTTTCCATGCTACGAACCCCTACACCAGTTCCTAAACTGGTCCGAGCAACCAATCACCTGGAGCCAGGAGGACCACTCGCCACGGATCGAATATCTGGGTCGAGTCGCCCTAGTGGTCAAGCCCAAGGTGGGAGACTACTGGCTGCCCAAAATGCTAATGGACGGCGGCATCTCCATCAACATCCTGTACCTAGACAGGTTCAGGCGACTGCGGCTCCTGCAGTCGATGATCGAGATGACCTACACCACCTTCCACGACATCGTCCCCGGTCGGAAGGCATACTCGATCGGCAAGGTGACGCAGCTAGTCACCTTCGGCACACCAGCAAACTTCCGCACCAAGCGGATCTTCTTCGAGCTGGTGCCGTTCAACAACCCCTACCACTACGTCCTGGGGCGCCAGGCATTCGCCAAATTCATTGCAGCTCCCCATTACGCGTACAATGCGATGAAGCTACCTGGGCCATGCGGCTTCATCACTGTCCATGGTGACCCCGACATGGCCGCAGAATGCGAGGCCAAAGGCACCGAACTCGCTGACGCCGTCATCGCGGCGGAGGCCAACCATGCCGAGGAGCTTGCCAAGTACGCGAGCGGGGTCAACAGCGATAACCCCACCATACTCAAGAAGCCTAATTCGGAGGGTGCTAACTCCAACGCCTTCGAGGCAACGACACACACCCGCACCGTCGAGTTGGTCCCAGGCGAATCCAACTAGACGGTGACAATCGGGACGGGCATGAGCCCAGCATAGGAAGGTGCGCTCATCGAGTTCCTCTATGAGAACAGGGACATCTTCGCATGGAAGCCATCCGACATGCCTGGTGTCCCGCAGGAACTCGATGAGCACAAACTCAACGCCGACCCCAAAGTGCGACCTGTCAAGAAGTCGCTACGGCCCTTCAATGAAGAGCGCTGACGAGCCATCGCCGAGGAGGTGCAGCGTACACTCGCTGCAGGATTCATTCGGCCAATCAAGTACTCCAAGTGGCTGGCAAACCCAGTCCTGGTCGAGAAGAAAAACGGGACCTGGAGAATGTGTATCGATTACAGAAATTTAAACAGCGCCTGCCCGAATGAGCAATTCGTCCTCCCACGGATCGACCAAATCATCGATTCCACCGCGGGCTCGGAGGCGTTATGTTTCCTCAACACCTACTTTGGGTACAACCAGATCAAAATGGCCATCGAGGATGAAGAGAAGACGACGTTCATCATGCCATTCGGAGCCTTCTACTACACTGTCATGACCTTCGGCCTAAAAAATGCCAGGGCGACCTACCAACGGTGTATGCAGGAGTGCCTTGCGAGCCAAATTGGCCGCAATATCCATGTCTACGTCGATGACGTGTTGGTGAAATCCACTCGCCAGGACGATCTACTCGGTGAAACCTTCGCCAACCTGCGAAGGTACAAGATATAGCTAAACCCTGGAAAGTGCACCTTCGGTGTACCAACTGGACAACTACTGGGATACGTCGTCTCCAAGCCCGGGATCGAGGCGAACCCCGCCAAGATCAACACAATCGCCCGACTCGGAAGACCCGAGTGCCTGCGCGACGTCCAGAAGCTGGCCGGGCGAGTCATGGCTCTCAGTCGCTTAATCCCCCGGTTAGGCGAGAAGGCGATTCCCCTTTATCGCCTAATGCGCAAGAACCCCACCTTCCAGTGGGACAAGGAGGCAGACGACGCGCTCCACGCTCTCAAGGAGGTGCTAATCACAGCACCACTACTCGCCACCCCTGTCGATAAGGAACCCATGCTGGTCTACGTCGCGGATTCCGAGCGCGTCGTCAGCGCCGTCATGGTCGTCGAGCGACCAGAGGAAGGGATGGAAATCCCGGTGTAGCGACCCGTATACTACATCAATGAAGTCCTCACCGAGTCGCGCCAGCGCTACCCGCAGTACCAAAAATTGGTATACGCGGTCTTCATAGCACAGCGGCGACTGTCGCACTACTTCCAGGAGCACCCAATAACGGTCTTATCCTCAGCACCGTTGTAGGACATCATCCGCAACCGCGAGGCGACCGGGCGAGTCGCCAAGTGGGCCGTCGAGATCGGCGTCCACAACATCAAGTACGAGCCGTGCAAGGCGATCAAGTCGCAGGCTCTCGCGGACTTCCTCGCCGACTGGGAGGAGGCCCAGCAACCGGAGAAGCTGCCATACCTCCACGACTAGAGCCTACACTTCGACGGCTCCAAGAACACAGACGGTCCAGGAGCAGGGATCGTGCTGACATCTCCGAAGGGCGACAAGCTCCGCTACGTCCTCTACCTCGACTTCACCCCCTGCACCAACAACATGGCCGAGTACGAGGCGCTACTCCATGGCATGCGAGCAGCCAAGGAAATGAACATCAATCGCCTGCGTTGCTATGGAGATTCTGACCTCGTCGCCGGGCAAGTCGCCGGCACCTGCGAAACCGTCTCCCCCACCATGGCGGCATACCGCCAAGCAGTGGACCAGCTGGGAGGACACTTCACAGGCTACTCTGTCGAGTGGATCGACAGGCGGAAGAACGAGGAGGCCGACACACTCTCTCGCATCGGTTCGACTCAACTCGCACCACCCGTTGGCGTCTTCCTTGACACCATCACCAAGCCCTTCGTCTCTCCCCCAAGGGAGATCCCGATCCGAATCCCGCTGCAACCGGAAGCAGCCCTGGTCGCATTAATAGCCGAGCCAAGCGACTGGACCGCACCATACGTCGCCTACCTGGAGGGAGGCACCCTACTCACAGACGAAACGGAGGCCCGGATGATAGCACGCCGCTGCAAATCTTTCTTCATCATCAACGGCGAGCTCCACAAGCGCAGTGTGACCGGCATGTTCCAATGCTGCGTCCAACCCGCTGAAGGACGCAAAATCCTCCAGGACATCCACTCGGGCGACTGCGGCCACCAGCTCTGGTCGCAACAGCCATGCGACATGGCTTCTACTGGCTCACCGCACACGCAGACGCTATCGACATTGTCCAGCGGTGCGTCGGATGCCAGAAATGCGCCAACCAGACTCATGTGCCGAGCTCGGCGCTCAAGACAATCCCCATCACCTGGCCGTTCGCAGTGTGGGGCATGGACATGGTAGGCCCCTTCAAGAAGGCCCCCTCTGGCTTCACCCACCTCCTAGTCGCAGTCAAAAAATTCACAAAATGGGTGGAGGCCAAGCGAGACCGCAAGTGCAACGGGAAGACCGCCACCAAGTTCCTACGCGAGCTCATCTATCGCTACGGGTTCCCAAACAGCATTATCACGGACAACATCACCAACTTCGCCAAAGGATCCATGGCCGAGTAATGCGAAGAGCACAACATCCGACTCGACCTCGCCTCAGTCGCTCACCCAGAGTCCAATGGCCAGGCGGAACACGCCAATCAGAGAATCCTCCATGGCCTGAAGCCACGGCTACAAGTCCCACTCGAGAGCACCGCTGGATGCTAGGTCGAGGAACTCCGCTCTGTCATCTAGGGAATCCGCACCTCCGTCAACAGGTCGACAGGATTCACCCCCTTCTTCATGGTTTATGGTGCCGAGGCAGTCATGCCAACCGACCTCGAGCATGACTCACCAAGGGTGGTAAACTACAGGGAGACTGCCAATGAGCTCGCACGCCAAGACGGATTCGACCAGCTCGACGAAGCACGCGACCTAGCTCGCTCCCGCACTGCCATCTACCAGCAAGGGCTCCGCCGCTACCACAGCCGGCGAGTACGGACTCGCACTTTCCAGGAAGGCGACCTGGTACTGCGCCTAATCCAGGACAAGAAAGGCATGCACAAGCTCTCACCCCCTTGGGAGGGACCATTCGCCATCGGGCGAGTCCTGGGCAACGACGCCTACTACCTCACCGACGTCCGAGGCAACGGAAAACTCGACGTCAAGCGGCCATGGAATGTAAACCTCCTACGGAAGTTCTACTGTTAGAACTCCAGACATGTACCGCCCACCCGCTATGAAATAAAACAGATTGGTTACCGCAAAATTGCGTCTACTCTCTGTGTCTTGTGCCACTCGCATTCGTAATAACAGTGTTACGCTATTCATAGAAGTCAACCTGTGGCAAAGCGACTGGCATGGCCAAGTAGTGCGGTACGAGGGCAGTGGGAAAACTCAGGCCTCGTACCGTCCACGAAAAACGCTAACCCGGAGCCCCATTGGAGTCGCCTAGCTCGATTGGCTCCCCGAGCCAAGACAACTGCACTCTCTAACCACAGCGACCAAGTCCTCCGCATCCTCAGCGCAGCAACTCAAACGGCCAAGTACCACGGTCGGGGACTGACACCCGACCAAAGACGAGCGGCTAGGAAAAAACGCCAAGTATGAGAGCGTGCCCAGGACTCGCCATGCGACTGATCTTACGGATCAGGCAGGAGTGACGCGCTTAACATAACGCGCTTAGTCCTCACCTACCCTGGGCCTACGACTAGAACGGCCAAGTACCACGCTCGGGGACTCGGCAACCCGACCCCGTTCGCGCCCGGGAAAACGGTCAAGTAAAGAGCACCCCTGGGAGTCGCCATGCGATTGGCTTTCCGAGCCATGGAGAGTCGACCTTAACTCACTAACAGTTCACAAAACATATAAAAACGAGGTAAACCCCATAAAAATGGCGGACGCGCTTGGGGACTCGCACAACCAACATCCAAATCACAAAACGACTGACAAAATAATAGAACCATTCCTTTATAGCAGCAAAATTTGTTTCGCGTACAAGGAGAGTCACATTGTTATTCTATACTAACTCCAAATGGCAAAACATTCTACTCCGCAGGTTTTGATGAAGACGCGCCACCATCCCTACGGCTACGGATAAAGGGCACGCAAGGGTTTGACGGATACATCGTCAGCTCGCCCTCCATCGTCGCACGGAACGGTTGTTCCACCTTGAAATCCCGGTGCTTCGGCTCAGGGTCATTTGGGGCGACAATCGTCTCCTGGTAGGGGATGAGGTCGCCCATGGCCCAAACGCGGTCGGAGTATACCGCGGCTCGGTCCATCAGCTTTAACACCTCGGCAGTCTCCACCGAGCCTATCGACGAGGGGTAACCGCTCGTGACATCGTCGAGGTCAAAGTCATCCGGGAAGTGGGCGAGCCCAAGGCTAAGCGCCGTCGCCGCTCCACGATGGAAGGCCGACCGCGTCATGAATTCCACGACCGACGGGGCCTTCTCCAGGTAGCGCCATACCTCGACAAGGTCGCTGGGAATCACCTCCGTGGGCGATATCTCCTGAAGGTACGCACCGAGGCAAGTCGCCGACAACACGGCCAAGTAGAACACGGTGGTCACACACTGCCGCACGTTGTATGACTGCGCCTCTTCCGCGTTATCAGTGATCAGGCCTGCGAACACACCAAAAACAGTAAGCAAAAGATCAAAACCGCAACACGGTACGTGCAATCGGAAGTCGGCTGAAGGAAAGCTTACCAATCAGCGGGCGGCAGAGGTCCGTGATGAAACTTTGAAGAGAAGAGAAATCATTTTGCAACCCAGCAACGAGCGCATCATACACCTTCCGTTCTTCAGCGGCAGAAGTGACGGCAGCCTTGGCTCGTCCTTCTGCCGAGATCGCTTTCGCCTTCGCCTCCTTGAGCTCACGCTCTAGATCGGCGATTCGCTTTTAGGCCACGCTCAAAGCGGACTGAGCTGCTGTCAAGTCACTTACCGGGACAAGGCTTTGGCGAGCCTCCTTCACCTCGGCCGCACTACTCTCTATGTCCAGAGCAAAACGGTCAACACCGTGACCAGTAAGCGACGAGTGCCAATTAAAGTATATACTAACCTACAGCCGCTTGAAGCTCCTTGTTCGTCTCCTGGACGGTGACGAGCTCCTTCTCCACACGGCACTTTGCAGCAAGCCACTCGGCTGACTCTCTCTGCAGGCCCTGCGCAACAACCACAGTGTCAAAAATAAACAATTCCTAAGTGCCCACCCGCTGAAATTCAGCGACTAGGCACTCGGGGACTGGACTACGAAATTCCTAAGTGCGCACCCGCTGCAATCCAGCGACTAGGCACTCGGGGAATGGACTATGAAATTCCTAAGTGCTCACCCACTGAAATTCAGCGACTAGGCACTCGGGGACTGGATAACATAAAAAACATTAAGAATCCGACCGACGCGAGCACCTAGCATGGGATTGGATAACATAAAAAACATTAAGAAATTCAGTGGCAAGATCCTCGGGACTGGACATACCTGGATGGGAGCACCTAGCATGCCATGAAGTTCCATCGCATCCACCGACGCGAGCACAACTGGAGTGTGGCCACGAGGCTATTCAACCTCCGCGCCGGTGGCCCTAGGAAGTTGTCTCGACAGCACTGAGGCACTCGCTGCGGAGGCCTTCACCACGAAGCGAGGGAAAGTCGCCGCTGCGGCCACTGCGCCACTCGAGGTCGGCTCGGCTGCATCGGTTGAGCCCGCAAGAACCGTACGTTGTGACCCCACATCTTCCATGGCCTTTGAAGCCTCTTCCGCTGCGGTTGAAGGCTCGCTCGGGGCAGCCGCCGGTTCGTCAGAGACCATGACGACGTAGTCGCCTTTCGTCCTTTTGGCGCCTTCGGGAGGGGCAATGACCTCGTCGCCCTCCTCTTCCGCGAGGAATCAGCTGGCACCTCTGCGGCGACTAGCGGAACCTTGGCCAATGAAGTATGGCCTATCTTCTTAACCCCAGTCCTGCGAAACAACTATGTCAATGAAGCTCTCCGGTTGAAACATAAGGCAAGAAGACGAGTAAAAGATCAAGGAGCACTCACTTGGCGACTGGAAGAAATCGCAGGCCGGTGCGGATGCTGGCCAGCTTTTCCAGTTCTGGCCCCAGCTTCTGACTGAGGCCCGTCTCGAACACATTGTGTGCCCAAGACACCGACAGTTTCTTCGAAGATGAAGCTGCGGCGGGAGCCTCCGTGGCAATCGTTGTGGGAGCCTCCCTTGGCGGCGAGGCCCCTGCGGCTGGAGCGGCCCCCAAGCTAGTGACTGGGGCAAACAACGGTGGCAACGACGCCAGTGCCACTTTGTCCATTGTGGCGGCGGCACCAGTCGCCGCGGCCGCGTGCGCCTTTATTTCCTTGGCGGAGCTGGTGGCGTCGGAGCTACTCACAGACCGAGGCGGAGACGCCGGCTTTGCCGGCTTTACCTTCTTCTTCGGCGGAGATTGCTTCTTCTTCTTCGACGGCGTAGCCTCACGGTGCGAGGTGTGCTCGGGGAGCTCGTCGTCGTCGTCATCGTGGGCCTCAAGGCTCTTGCTGGCCTCGAGTTCGTGCTGGTGCTGCCCGTGAGTCTTGCGAACCATGGGGGCAACAACCTCCACGGGTCGTCGTCCGCATCATTGTCGTTACTGCCTTCGTCGCTCTCGGTGTTTCCCTTGTCGGGTGATGACTCGCTCCCGTCCTGGGCGGACGAGCTCGAGTTCTCGTCGTCTGCGGGTGGAAGCCACCCTTCCACCACTTGAAACAACTGCAACAAAAACAAACGACATTAGCACAACCGCGAATGCATAAACTGTGACTGCGAGTGCAAAAGGAATGACAGCTTACCGTTGGAGTTGGGCGCCTCGCGGTACAAGGTGCGACCCCGGCCTTCACGTAGAGATACACCGCGGTATAAGGTGCGTCCCCGGCCTCGCGGTATAACGTGCGACCCCGGCCTTACCGTTGGGTAATCTTCTTCAGGGCCAGTGTGTAATCGTTGAGTCTCCACTCAACGAGGCAGGATTTCTTCGGGTCGTCCTTGCATGTATACTCGTACATGTAATGGTCACGGCTGGCCAGGGGCACGAGCCGTCGCCCGAGCCAGCAGTTGTGGAGGTTGATGGTTTGGAGGCCTTTCTTCTTCAAATTGCAAATGGTTTGCAACATCTCGTCGACAACCATCCGCTGCTCCAGCGGGAGTTTGATAACCTGGAGCCGACACAGCTCGGGCCGGTCGGCGGAGTACCTTGGAAGCGCCACTTCATCGCCTAGAGTCGACTCGGTGATGTAGAACCAGCTCTTCTTCCACTTTGGCGGGCAGCATCAAATCGAAGAATGATGCCTTCGACTTCAACTGGAAAGTCAGGCCGCCCGCGGCTAGCATTCGGCCGCCTGTTTCTTCGCGGATGATTCTCCGTGGAATAGATCTTGCCACAGGGGGAAGTAGGGCCCGCGGCCCAGGTAGCACTCATAGAACGCCACGAAAATGGCGAGCTGCTCGATGCTGTGTGGACTTAGATCCGACGACTGGATGCCGTAGTAAGCGCAGAATCGCCGGACGAAGAGGGAGGTTGGGAAGCCAATCCCCCGCTCTAGGTGACTGGTGAAGCAGATGAATTCTCCTTCGCGCGGATCCAGAATTACTTCTCTGGCCACAGGGATGCGCCATCTCCCGGCATGGAGGATCCCCGCCTCCTCGAATGATTTCAGTAGTGCCTTCGTGCACTTGGATATGCCCCATGGTTCGGCAGGAGGAGCCATCGGCCGGAGGATCGTGGGATGCGGAACTGTCTGGATCGCTCTGGTAGCTGCACGGAATGAGGAAACAAGGGTGCGCGAGATCAGAGGAAGTGAGGGAAGCGTTTTCCCGGTTCGCCCATCACTCTCCTTATATAGCGTTTGTTACCTGCCATTTTCGGGAGCCGTTACTACGCGGTAATTACGCCAATATTACCGTTGGATTACCCAACAACTAGTTTGACTAAAACTGATGGTCCAACTTCATCTACTCGACTCGCTGCCTCCAACGACTCGACGATTCGCCGACCCGATCACTATGACAGTGACTAACTACTCGTCGGCCCGTTCACCGAGCTGCGACATGATTGGTCGCTGTTATTGCAACTAAAATGACTAGTACTTTCCTTTGTTCATGAGTCCGCCGCCGATTCGACTAGGCGTCCGCATTGGACCTGCATACTCCGACTGCCAGCAAACTCCTGCGACGAATCAACGATGGTCTCGGGGACTACTGATGGGGATATGCCTACCGGGGTATGCCTAGCAGGACGTTTCCTATTGGCCCAAGCCGCCAGCGAGTGGGCCTGCAGGACAGCAACTGGATCGAGACTTGGCGAGTATTCAGGCGACTAGAAGCTGGAGGCCCAGAAGCGTAGCTAGGCCCAGTCGGACTAGGTCAAAGAACCTCCGAATCCTTAACTAATTCGGTTGTAATCTGTAAACCCTAGCGAGGTGAGCCTATATAAACCTCCCTAGGGTACGCATAGAGGATACATTCCATCGTACACCCAAGCGACTCGCCTCCTAGTCGTCGAGCTCGCTCCTTTGTACTCTCACCATAATACAATCTAGCAGGAGTAGGTGTTTAGCCTCCGGGGGGCCGAACAAGGGTAAAACCTTGTGTTTCCGCCCTCATCTCGCAACGCAGATGGCTGGCCGCCCTTGCCCCATGTTCTACTACTCGCTGCCGATCGCAGCGTCTGTCGTGGTCATTCCCATGACAACTCGGTTAAGTGTTAACCGAGGCGATCGACTAAGAGTTAGTCGGGTGAATCACTTATCTCGGATCGAGAAGAAAGTTGGAGTATTTAAGGGATGACATATATTCGCCTATAGTCTGACAAGGTATATTGTGAGGCAAAAGGGACTCGGACACAAGTCACATTGGAAAGTCAAGTCGTCATGAATCTTTGGTACTTGGGAGTCGGCATGTTCTGCTAGGAGCCACTACCGACTGATCGATTGAGAGTCGGACTCCAATCGTGTCCAAGTAGCCATGAGCTTGCGGGGTCACACACTTAAGAGCGGGAGCAAGTTTGGATTGGATCTGAACTAGAAATCTGGTTGGGTTGGACCCGAGCCTGATTTGGACCGAGTCAGTGAGTTAGACTCACAAGGACTAACATTATATGGGCTTTAGTGAATGGGCCATGCGAGCAGAGCCCACGTTCACTCCCTATATATAGTGGAGCATCGTAACCCAGAAAGGTTAATCGTTGATCGGTTAGGTCATTCCATGTGTTGGAAACCCTAGCTCCACAGCATTCCTGCCATCGATACGAACCTAGAAGTTCGCCATCGGTGCTCCTCCTTGCACGTGTGGATACCAGCAGAGGTGCTGGACGATCAGCACCAGGACGATCGGATCGCAAAGGACTGCACTGCATCAACTAACGCGCTTCATCAGTAATCCGCAACTGCGCGTCTAGTGGTAAACCTTGTGGCCTTCTACCTCAGCTAGATCTTGGGATCACCACGTTAGAGGAAAAGTTTTTTTTATCTCTGCGTGGCCCAACATCCAAACCCTTCTAAATCCATTTAATCAAGACCCTAGTTTATTATAACAGGTATACTTTGTTTGGCCAATCTATGCTTTGATGATTATATGCCTTGTGTTGATTGTACCCTTGCTTGTTTGCATGTGTGGACCCTGACGATGATAGTTGCGATTGTCATACGAAGAGAAGAGGAGATATTATTTTATTGGTATTTTGGTATTCTAAAGAAGTCCAGGACATTTATGCCATACTTCTAATCACAAGAAATCCACCTTCTTGCTGATTAGACCTTGTCCTAATAATTTTGTAACACCCCTATCTCTACTAATAGTAATTAGTGTTTGTATGTGCATAGCTTGAGCATCATATAATCTTGCTAAGATAAAAACCCACACAAGATTAACTAAACCCTAAAACCCTAGTTTCCCCTCTCTATTTGAAACCTATTCAAAATGGTTTTGAATTTTGAAAACTACAAAAAAATATGGAACCCAAATTGTTTACAAGGGTCCCTGCAATATTTTGAATATTTGCAAAGCACTAGTAATTTTAATGTATCAAAACAGATTTCAAAATGAAGATACAAAACAGAAATTACAAACAGATAAAGAAAAGCTTTTGGGAAATAAAAAAAAGATCCAGAAACCCTAATAGGCCGTATCCAGCAAGCCCACTCCACTATTCCTCTTCCCGCCGCTCGCGTGCGCGGCCAGCAGCCTAGCGCGGCCCAGCCCTGGCCCAGTACCATTTCGCCTCTCTCCCTGTCGTCTTCCTCCCGACGCCAAGCTTCTATGTTTCACGCCGCCGGCCGTTGATCCCTCCTCTGCGATTGACGCCGCCGACGAGCTCCAGGGGATGGATAAGAGTCACAGCGACCCTCCCTCTCGTCCTCATCCACTTCCTCTCTCTCTCCCGACCTCTCTCATATCTTCCCCGCAAGGTGACCGAACCCTAGCCGTCGGCCGCCGCATCGCCCCGCCGTTCCAGGCCTCCCCGGTCCCCGTTGATCTCCAAGGGAGCTCCGTTGTGCCGTCCTATCCCTCTCTGTCAAACCACGCAAGCGAGGATGGCCGCAATCGATCCAATCGTGGCATATTCTCTGACTCCGGCCATCGCCGTCTCCATTGATTCCGGCCACACCGCGCCCTTTCAACCTCACCGTCACTCTTGGTGAGATGCTCCATCTCCCAGTCCCCTCCATTAACCTCCTCTCTGCCTGTATCGCTTCCGCGCCGAGCGCCACCCACTGCCGCCGTCGGGCATGGTAACTGGCGTTGTTCCAGCGACCCAAAAAGGCTGGCGCCGCCTCTATTTCGCTCGCCTCACTCGTCTACGTCGAACACTCCTAATCCCATCGCCCAGCGCGCCTCAAAGCGCCGCCGCCGATGACCACCTGATGGTGGACGTCGTTGTGACGGCACCATGACGTCAGGGTGACGTGGCCATGGACCCTTTGACCATTGACCGCTAGTGTGGTTGATGATGTGGCATAGGGCCCAGCAATCAGTCATAGAGGCTAGGTTCTGCCTCGGTGAAAAATGACGCCCACCCCAGTGCTGACATCAGCGTGATGCAGTAAAGCTTTTAAATTGGTTTAATAAATCTTGAAATTGTTATAAATTTGTAAATTCAATAAGTAATTATTTATTAATAAAAAAAATACAAATAATATATCAAAATGTTCAGAAAAATAAACTCTATCCAATTACACTATAATCATGCATTGATAATCAACTTACATGACAAGTTTAATTAGATGAGCAAATGCACCCTCCCATATGCATTCGGGGTTTCTCTGAATTAGGGTTTGGACCCCTCGGACCCCAATTAAAATGACCAAGCATGTTTAGGGTTTCAATTTCAATAACTTTTAACTTATCATATCATCATCCTTGCTTGAGCATTGCATCGATGCCTTGTGTTGATTGTTTCCTTCCTTTCCGGTGTTTGGTTCTTTACTGGTAGAATACGATATCAGAATCGAGATTGAGTCCAAGACTGAAGATCAAGATCAAGTCATCAAAGGTCATCGACGAACAATGCCAACAAGATGAACCCTGGAAAGCTATATCCTTGTGGTTGTCGAACAAGTCAATATGATGGATATGAAGATCTATATTGGGTATCAACAGGCAAAGGCAAGCGAAACCCACACATGATATAATCCTATGCTTTCAAGAATTCTAAATGCTTGCCATGTGCATACGATTCTAAAGTCTTTTATCGATAGATAGAGTAATCCTATCTGATGCATGTTTCCTTTGAACCTATATTCCCTGATCCACTGCTCCTAGCATAACTAGGGTTGGCTTTATGATCGCTGCTAGAGCTACTTTATCTGTTGTGCTTAGCCGTGCTTTAGTAGTTCTGCTGATTCACCTGGTTGATGGTTCCGAGCTTCGAATGAACCTAGTTGGACAGGAGAATGTGGTATGACAGGTGAAGTAAGTTAAACATGCTAAGGCTTGTATGGGAGACCACGAGGGTTGGTTTTTGCAGTTCCATACTTGCCACCCTTAGGACCCGAGGTTCTTGCCTCTTGAACCAAGACGAGCGTACAGCCACACGGGGGTTTATGGGGACCCCCTTAACCCCAACTTTCCTAGTCTGATCCATGAGTCCGTAGTTTGCACATTTATTCGGCACCCGCATGGAAAAAGGTTTTGGAAAATGGTGCAATTATATAGGATGTGTCCGGGTGAAGGATGCTCGGCATTGAACTGGATCCCGGTACACAGAGTCGAGGACCACCTGGGAGTATGGCCAACTACCGCAACCGGGAGCCCTTATGGTGACTCATGGATTAGGCAAAAGTAAGGGAAAGGTTTCGGTCGATCACCCCCTGTCAGCACACCAAGGAAGTGTGTCATGTGACGCTAAGAGTCGGTCGGCGCGTGTGGGTAAAGTTGTACACCCCTGCAGGGTATTAATATTTTCGAAAAGCCGTGTCCACGGTTATGGACGACTTGGGGAATGGACGTGGGATCATAGAGAACTTGAACCTGATCGTAAAACTTGGCAAGATAAAGTGTGCTTAAGGATGCTTCCTCTTGGGTACGAGGGGGTGATCCTCGATGAGGTTCGATGATGACTTGGTGGATATCAAAAGATGATGATAAATACCTTGGAGATGTCACTTTCTTATCCACTTTTAAAACACTCTGATTATACGAGCTTGTTCTCCCTATTGTTTTAGAAAACAAAGATGGTTTTATGCAAAACAACTCCACCAGCCATAAGTATTGAGGACTACACCCTGTACTCACCCTTGCTTTGTTGATATTTTTGCAACAGAGTACATGTTACCATAGAAGATGAATTCTTTACGGCATCGACATCGACGAGTAGTTTGGAGTTCCCGGCCGGCAGCCTGGAATCTATGGAATGGGACGTCATCGTTATGCTTCAGGCCTCTTAGGCCATTTGTTAAGTTTGCTATACTTAATAGCATAATTTTCCTTCCGTTGTTTGATGTTTGTGGTCAGTGACCTCTGCTTGTAAAATTTTGGTTGTTCGCTCAGATATGGGCTTGCTGTAATAATTTTCGTGTCGTAGGGTCACTGATGTGTTACCGATTCTTCACTAGATATTCTCGAGCTCAAGGTTAAGCTTATTTCAGACGGAGGTCTGGTATTTGTTTAGCCTTGATCCCGGGGGTGTCACATGTTTTGGTATCAGAGCAGTACCGACTGTAGGAAACCCTTTCTATTGGTCGATGTTGAGTCTAGTGCTTGTGAAAACTATTTTCAAAGATGAAAATTATATGCGAAAACTCTGGTATGCTTCTTTTTCTTCTTATCTAGTTTCGCTCTAACTCTGGGTTATCTTATCTTGTGTTGATTTGGAAAAGTTTTGCTATCTCGTCTCTTTCTTCAAAGTTAGGTGCCTATTCAGGCATGTCGTTTCTCAACCAGTTGACCTAGCTTTAAGTTCTCTAGAGTCTGTTGTGTGTGTTTCTTGATCCCCTTGTTCTGTTTCTTCTGAGAGATTTCTTTCTGTCATAATCTCTCTATTTTATGGGTCCATAACCTCATGTTGATGGTTCCACAGTGTTCTGTTCTAGGCTTCGAGGTATATTTTCGTTTCGTGTGCCTCCTTTTAATTTGTTCGGGTACTTCAGAAGTTGTTTCTTCTCTTGGAAGCTACCTTGTGATTGCTACCTTGTGGTACCCTCTGTGCTTCTAAGATAGTAGTTACTCTGTTCTCTGGGTTTAACCCTCGGACTTGAACCTAAGATCCTCGATTGTGCTGGATTCCGGTGTTGTGAATCTTGTACATGAAGCTGACTTTAACCCAAGATCCATTCTGTTGAAACCTGTGGTTAATGTTCACACATTACCTCAGGATGGCTAGTACCTTCTAGTATAGCCTTCAATCTTGTGGATATTGTCGCTATTGAACAAGTGATGATAAAGGACTTCCCCTACCACATGCTATGGCAGATGTTCTTTAATGGAACCAAATAGATCACGACAAGAGTGATCCTCGTGATCCTACTTCTATACTCGTGACTCTGCCACACCTTACCTATTCTATGCATTGGTTTTCAGAAGGTTGATAATCTATGCATCTACATCTCGGGATTCCAACCTAAGCATGTTCTTTTCCCCTTGTTGTTTTCTGACCTTTGTCTACCAGTTGGTAGCCAAGTAGTAACTTGCACCCCGTGTCTTCCGATGTAAGATACTCTTGAGGTCTGTCAAGAAAAACCAGTTTGGGATGTTAGGAGAAACAAACTCCAGTACCTCGTCATTTCTAGGACCAGGTCAATGTGTTGTAATCCGCAAATCAAGAGGCATTGATTAGGTTCTATCTATTCCACCTTAAAGTGTCACACTCTTTTATACTAAGAGGTCGTGCTGAGTATCAGGAACCTTAATGAAGTGATGGTTTTACACATATTTACCCACCCTCCCTCGAGCTCTCGTGCTCGTGAATGATGCGTGTGCATAATAATGTGGTCATCTGAGATTAATAGCAATTTCCATTATTTTGAACTCAAAGGAAATTTGTGTCATTCTTAGCGTGATTGGTTAACCCTATCACTAAGCAAAGTTTGATTGTGCTACCAAGTCCGATATTCTGGTACAACCTTTTCAATCAAAGAGTTAGGTTCGTCCCAAAGCTCAAAGACTATGTCATCTTGCCTTACCAAGCAAGTTTCCCTCTCAAACTGAGTGACATATCGGTGGTCCGTGATATTCTAGATGTCTACTAGAAGTATCGCCATGTTGCCACATGACCGTGTTGTCAAGTTCTTGAGCAAGCAAGTTCCTTGAACTGCTATTTCTCCAAGGATCCATAGTGGATACCCCTGAACTAGTTGGTTGAGCTTAAACAACAACTTGGAGAGTTGTAACACAAAAGTTCTATCCAACTCAGTTCCTTCTTAAAGGGATATCTAGTTGTGCTCGTGTTGAAGCAAGATAGTAACTCCTTTGTGGATATGTTATCTTTCCTGCCTTTGATTTGATTTGGGCTATCGTCAAATCAAACTCAGTTCCAAAGTCTACCTGATGGTGTATTTATTTATGATGTCTCACCTAAGTGCATGTTCTTGTCCACTAGTCTGACCAATGTCTATGCCTTATTCATGCAACATATGAGTCCATCTTAATGGAGTGTTTAGATAAGTTTGTTATTGAGCCCATCGATGACATACTTATCTTCTCCATGTTATATGAGATTCATATGGAACATTTGGCATTAATGTTGGAAACTTTTGAGAACCATCTTCATGCCATTTCGAAGTATGTGTTCTTGATGGTAGAAGTAACCTTCTCCAATCGATGTGCAAATGTGGACAGATGTCGCCGTGGATTCGAGCAGAGTTATCATTTGTTTCCTCGGAAATCATTTCAAATTAGTCAAGCATGTGTGAAGAATTCTTGATATGGTAGGATGATTCCTTCACATCTCGAGAAGATCCTCCAAGCACACCAAGCCACTGATTGTTTTGTTCACGGAAGATAAGAAGTCCAATAGAACTTCGGTATCCTCCTAAATGTTTCCTAAACATGATTTAGTTGTGTTCGTTGCAAATGATTCATGTCGATGCAATTATATTTTGATAACTTGCTAATACATGTGTTTCACAATCTAGCTCATCTTTTGGAGCTTGACATTGTAGTCTGTGTCTTGAGAATCTAGTGGCTTTACCTCCGTGGTAAATATTGCAAATATTCTATTCGGACATGATGAGTCTGAAGTATCTCTCCACTCAACCAAATCTGAATCTCAAGCAGATATGATGGTTGGTGTTCTTCAAGGGTAGACATAGGTCTTTCTATACATCTGGCAAGATTGATGTAATGGTTGACACAATTAGCCGGAAGACCTATTGCCATACCCCTTAAATCAGCAATAACAACCACTCTTCATGAGGCTTCTTCTATGGCTTATTATAGGAGTTGTGCTTATGCTTTCCTTTGTATCCGAAGTCCGACCTTTACTTGATGATTGGTTAAAGTCCTGTCAGTAGCCTCCTAACGGTGTTTGGAACATCAAGGAGAACATTTAAAGTAGTGTTGCTAAATGTCTCTCGGTCGATCCTCCAGACCCTTTTACATTGGCAAGCGTCTTGTTATGCCAAGTACTTGGAGTCTGAGAATGATGTTTCTTTCTTCTCGTGTCATCAGGAATTTCTAAACTATTCATCTTGGTAGTGTAAAGAAATATCAAGATCTTTGGCAAAGATTTTGATTGTCCTGGATGAATAAAGTGTTTCCTTCCCATTTCCTTAAACATGTTCAAAGAGCGACCATGGTTTTGGTAACCAATAGTTTCTCTTGTTACATGTTCCTTGTGACTCTTACGAGTCCTCTCCACCAAAACACGTTTCTGTCTTGGCCTTCTGTTGAACAAAAGAGTGACCCTTCTGTGTCAAAAGTAGTTCAACAGCCTAGTTTTGTTGATATCTATCTCTTCCACCTGTAAAGCTCTACTGAGGTTGTTTAGTAGAGGTTACCTATCGAAGTCTGCGGTCATGTTCTTTCTGTTGGAAGTTCCCTTCCTTCAGAAGTCAAACTCTTCTGCAAGTTCCATGGTCTCAATCCTTATGAAGACCAGCTATCTGTCACCTTGAAACCATCTCCTTTTTTTTTCCTCTGTTACCTTGACGGGTTGCATGTTGATGGCTTTAGAGATGTTCGCGAAACATCTATCCATGAGTTGATCATGAGATACTCAGTTTGTGGTCCCGTGTCATTCCCTCTCTTCCTTAGTGTGAGCAGCCACCTCGAAGTTTACGAAGCGCTTTGTCCACTCGTCATGGTGGCATGGATCACCCTGTTCTAGAAGATCGTCGAAGTTTAGTGTGACCCTGTTACTTCTATCTTCCTACATAGGAATCTCGGGTCGAAATTCTTTTAAGGGGGATAGAATTGTAACACCCCTATCTCTACTAATAGTAATTAGGGTTTGTATGTGCATAGCATGAGCATCATATAATCTTGCTAAGATAAAAACCCACACAAGATTAACTAAACCCTAAAACCCTATTTCCCCTCTCTATTTGAAACCTATTCAAAATGGTTTTGAATTTTGAAAACTACAAAAAATATGGAACCCAAATTGTTTACAAGGGTCCCTGCAATATTTTGAATATTTGCAAAGCTCTAGTAATTTTAAATGTATCAAAACAGATTTCAAAATGAAGATACAAAACAGAAATTACAAACAGATAAAGAAAACCTTTGGGAAATAAAAAATATCCAGAAATCCTAATAGGTTGTAGCCCAGCAAGCCCACTCCACTCTTCCTCTTTCCTGCCGCTCGCGTGCGCGGCCAGCAGCCCAGCATGGCCCAGCCCCGTCCCAGTACTGTTTCGCCTCTCTCCCTGTCGTCTTCCTCCCGACGCCAAGCTTCTTTGTGTCGCGCCGCCGGCTGTCGAGCCCTCCGCTGCGATTGACGCTGCCGACGAGCTCCAGGGGATGGATAAGAGTCGCAGCGACCCTCTCTCTCGTCCTATTCCACTTCCCCTCTCTCTCCCGACCTCTCTCATCTCTTCCCCGCCAGGCGACCGAACCCTAGCCGTCGACCGCCACATCGCCCCGCCGTTCCAGGCCTCCACGGTCCCCGTTGATCTTGCAGGGAGCTCCGCCGTGCTGTCCTATCCCTCTCCGTCAAACCACGCAAGCGAGGATAGCCACAATCGAGCCAATCGTGGCATCTTCTCCAACTCCGGTCGTCGCCGTCGCCACTGATTCCGTCCACGCCGCGCCCTTTCGACCTGACCATCACACTCCTGGTGAGCTCCTCCATCTCCCAGTCCCCTCCGTTCACCTCCTCTCTGCCTGTATCGCTTCCACGCCAAGCGCCGCCCACTTCCGCCGTCGGGCATGGTAACCGGCGCTGCTCTGACGACCCAAAAAGGGTGGCGCCGCCTATATTTCTCTCGCCTCACTCGTCTGCGTCGAACGCGCCTAATCCCATCGCCGAAACCAATCACCGAAAAGAGAAAGCAACACTCAACACATGGCATGTGCAATGCTCATACAACATGGATCGTATGACAAGTTAAACAATGTTGAATTGAACCCTAAAGCATGCTTGGTCACTTTAAAGGGGGTTCCGAAAGTCCAAACCCTAAAACAGGGGGATCATCGGAATCACCTGTGGGGTTCAATTGGTTCTTCTAATTAAACTTTCTATCAAAGTTGATTAGCAATGTATGATGATCGCTTAGTTGGATAGGTTTTATTTTTCTGAACATTTTGGTATATTATTTGTATGTTTCTGATTTAAAATGAATTAGTTATGAATTTCCCAAATTTTAATTCATTTTAATTTTTTTGGAATATTTAAATTAATTTCCAAACTTGGGCCCACATGTCAGACTTTTATTAATTTCAGAAAATATTTATGGAAATGATTAAAACCCTGACAAGTATGGCCCACCTGTCATATTATTTTCTATTTACAGAAATGATTTACAAAATAATTAATAAAATAAAAGGATTACTGCATCATCATGATGCAGTGCTGATGTCAGCAATGGAGAGGAGCTCCAGATCGAGCTCGGCTCGGCGCTAGGGGCGATGCGGGGCTGCGGGAGCGGGTGCGCTGGACGCGGGTGAGTGCGGGGAGCCAGAAAGTGGTGGCGCCGCTTCTTCTGGGTCACCGGAGACGGTGGTGCAACGACGAGCAACGGCGGCGGCGTCGGGCTCACGCGAGGAGGGAGATACAGAGGAAGAGGGGGCAAACGGAGGGGTGTTGGAGCACCATGGGCTCACCCTGAACACGTTGGTGGTGACTGTGAGGCCGGGAGAGGTCGAGGACGCCGGCGATGTCGACGACGAACGACGGTCAGAGGCGGATAAGATGGAGTCGAAGGCGACGATTCAAAGCACGCGAGGCCGATTCCTCCAGTGAAGATCATTTTCGCGATGAGGCGGTTCCAACGGCGGCCTCAGCTGGCCGTGGGGTGGCCGGAGACGGCGGGGCGACGCGGCATCTGCACGGCTAGGGTTCGGCGAAGGGGGAAAATGAGGGAGAGAGAGATTGATTTTTTCTTTCTTGATTAAACCAAAATGCAAGTGTAATGCATGCATGAAATGCTCGAACACATCTTATTTATATTACACAGAATGGTGGTATGTTACAGTAGGGCCTATACTAGAGTAGCATCCGGAGAGTCCTGGCCGGTTACTCGACCCACGACCGGTGTAGATCCGGGGCAGTGTAATCAGATGATGTGGGTACAGTGTACAACCTCTACAGATTGTAAATCTTATTGAATAGCCGAGTCCTTGGTCTTGGACGGTTGGGAAGGCTGATGTAGAGCGGTGCTGGTTTTTATTTTAAAAAGGACATCAGAAAAGTAATGGCTTGAAAAGGTTTTGACCATGGGATGGTCGGAAAAAGGAGGAAGGAGTTTGGTCATGGGATGGCCGGAAGGAAAAACAATTGGGTGACCCAATCCTAGTGTTTTACAAAACTTTTAAAAAATCTTTCCAAAATGTTTTATAGAAGTTTTTCAACAAGGATATAGAGATATGCTATATCTACAAGAGAAACTAGTTTATAAAAGAACCTCTACTAGAGCCGTCCTACTACCACAGCCATACTACATATCCTTTATTATGTTCTTAAGGTGGTTTGCGAGTATATTCAAAGTACTCATCAGCATTGTCCCTCGCTATCTACTTGGCCATATTTTCAGAAGATCGAGAAGCGATGAACAACCTGACGTCTATGCAAGCTAGGACGTATCCCAGTTAGTTGCCTGTAGGTTAAGGAATGACATGGGACCTGCGCTTGAAGACTTCCGCTATAAATGTTGTAATCACCATATTGGCAATAATGTAAGTTTTGTATTCGCTACATATGGATGATGTAATGAGACCTTATTTAGCATGGACGTTAGACAGGACAACCACTATTTTGGAAAACATCGGCTTTCGAAAATACTTTCTCCGAATAATTTTGAAGGAGTTCTTATCTTATCTTCTCTGACTTAAACTATTTGAAAATGTCTTACTCTATCTCTCGTCTAATTTCAAATGCTCTGTTTTCCAAAAAAACAAGTCTGACTTGGAAACCGCAAAGACGGAGGCTCCTATATGAAGAGACGCAGGGACAAGGCACCAAAGGAGATACCAACAACAAAAGACACTACAAGATCGCCCTACCAACGGAATCCTCACCCCGAAAAAGATCAAGTACGGTGCCGACGACACCGAATGGCAAGATATAAGTCAAGACCCCCGTAACGTCCGTACTTTTGGATTAGCATCCTTAGTATAGCATTCCCTTTATGGCGAGTAGTCACCCCTTAGTATATATGGTACGCTCTACTTCCTTGGCATGTGCTTATATGATGCTTGGAATGTGTTGCTTGACTGTCTTGGATCAGCCGATCCTAAAGCTTAGACCACCTTAATGGTGTATCCAGGCACCAACACCCCTCATCCCATATAATGAAACCTCTCCTCAGCAGGATGGCCACCTAAAGAAATCTCCGACAACCCCTATCTGTTCCTACTTTAATCGCCCTCAATAGAACGATGATCCTATCCAACCCTCTGCCAAACCAACAAGAATCCCTCACCGTGAAACAAAGGCCACAAAATACGGAAGATAAGGATGCTGACGACAACGAGTCTACTTATTCCTCAATACAAAGAAACACAAGGAGTTCAAGTAAGATAAACCCTCTGAAGCTAAAATGCCTCAACCTCGACTAAGGACCAAGAAGAGGCGTTGCTCCATGCTAAAAAATAACCCGACATAACCCTTGCGGCTTCATTAGGTAACCACCATAGTAAGGTAATCGCAATAAGGCGCCACTCAAAGGCCTCAACTCAAGCATCACGGCAATGCTCTATGACGAAGGATCAACACCAGCCTTGACGACCCTAAGTAAAACTTTAAGTTGGAAAGACTGCGTCTTCCCACTCAATTCCAGGAAGATCTCCAATCCAAGAACCTACCCCAAGCACCACTTCGAGAGTCGTAAGAGGAAACCGAAATCATACCTGCGCCTAATACTAATCGTATACCTTGATGAATCCGTATCTATATGTTTAAACTCACTCCTGCAACAAAAACCTATAGATGGCTCCTTCCCACTTACAAAGCATCATCATTGGAGAAAGCTTATAGCCCTTTGAAGAGCAACTGCACGACCTACTGAAGATCATCTGTTGTCTCCCACCTAAGATCGAAGGGACAGAGCTTCCCCGCAACAATTCAAGCATAACTCAATGGGTCATCAAGGCCACCATTCCCGCTCATGAGACCGACCCCAAACCCATCATATTCACCTTCATTGAAAAATAGTTGGGTTGATGGTGTCATGCGAGCTATACAACAAATCATGGCACGCCTATACAAGATCCATGAAGACGAGCTGAAACACACCCCTTACCACCTGTTTGGGAAGCGCGACAAAGATGGACTCCCCATCGACTCTTTTCTCACTTGTTGCATTGGAAATTAACTAGATAATATGGATTACTTATTGGAGCTCCATCAAGAACACCTTGACAAGACCCATCGCCAGAACATCCTCCTGCATATGGATCTCTCCATCCTCCGTACTCAGGAAAAGAGTCTACGAGCCGCCAATGCTCGTCTAGAAAGAATATGAGCCGCTCTAGCACCCTCAACTTCTGAGGCTAATACTTCCGAGATGTATAATGAAGAGCTATACTTCTACGAGTATCAACCCATATTTCAGTTACCACCACCGGAAGATCCACCTGCCAAAGCAACCACCGGAGAAGGCATGGCTCTCACTCTTCCCAATGAAGAACTGAATGTTCCTGAGACCCTCGAGGACCTGCGGTAACCAAAGTGAGTACCCAAACATAGTACGACGACAAGATCCTAGGAGCACTCTCGAGATAGTCCTTCGTACCCCACCAACCTTTTCTTCCCACATATCATCTTGAAACCTGTTTGGTAAGGCATCAAGTACCCTCGTCGTTGGCCGGCCCAAATATGCAAAGTTCTTGACGAATCATGTTTGATGATATGCCCGTATGATGCCCTTCTTTGCGAGTTTTACACATAACATTGCATCAGAATCAACCCGAAATGACAACCTCCTATGAGACCGCCTCTCTAGCCCGTCAACCGCAAATGGTATCCTCAAACCTCTCGGACCCCTAACTAGCCCAGAACTAACTACCAGGAAGCTAGTTAAACGCCCTCCCTGCTACGATTACTACAAGGTCGACATAAGATAACCCTCTCAGGACAAGATATTGGCGCCTATCATGAAGCGATTTATACAAGGTTGATAGAAGATAACTCTCTTAGGACGAAAGGTGTAGCACCCCTTTCAACATCAGCATGCCACTCCAATAAATAAAGCTCGCAACTCCACCAAGCACCCCTAGTGTCACTCTAAGGTGGAAAGACTGCGCCTTTCCCACCAAGCACCCCTAATCATTTCCAGAATCGTCGACCATGCATGGAGGACAAAAACCCGACACTTTGCTAGAATCAGAACATACCTCGAGAAAGTCCCCCACTCCAAGGACGACCGTCGAGCCAACACCCCGACAATTAAAGACCATAAAAGCAGAGAATATGACTTCAGCAAAAAGGGTCAAAGAAGGCTCAACGTGGTCTCTCCTCAGCAGAAAGATTGGAGTCTACGCTACACCAACCTAGAATTTTCCTAAGAGGAAAAGAATGCGTCTTTTCCAGTTGTTTCATCCAAACCGCCCAATCCGAAGCCACTCAGCTCCGACCCATAGTAGACCAAACCTTCTTGTAGTAGCATATTTATCATCTAAATAATTGCACCACCAAAATTGTTAAGAGGATGTTATCTCCCAACCCGAATCCTCCCTAATCTCGGGACGGGATTATTTGAAGGGGGAAAGGTCTATAACATCCCAATTTCAGAAACCCTGATCTTTTGTCAAAAAGGAAAAAATTAGGGGGAACAAAAACTTTTTCTTATTAAGTGTTGCAATGTTTGCTTCATTGTTTGCTTTGGTTCATGCAATTGATTGTGTATTAGGTGATATACTTCTTATCTCAACACTATTTGACAATAACTATTTCACAAAATAGATGTCTTGGATCATCTTTAATATTCTCAAATGTTCTGGAATTCCAAACCTAAGCCAATATGATTTTGATACAACAAACTATTTCCCTAGTTTCTATGTACAAAAACTATGGTGAACTATGTATAATCTCCTTATGTTTTCAAGATAGAACTTCAACTACTCTCGTCTCTAGGTTTTTCCAAAACCTTTCATAAAACCTTTTCATTCTAACCTTGGTGGAAATACCAAGAGGTCCTTACCTTACTTTAGAGCACAACCCCTTCAAAATACCCATGCTTACATCAAGTTAGACTTGATGGTAACTTTAGTAGTATCTTATTGTCTATTAAGATGAATTGCCTTGATCTCCTCATTGTCTTGTTTGCTTAGGAACTAGAGTGAGCTAATCTAGTATCTCATCCTTAGGGATCAAACAAATAGTTGAGATCATGAATCTCAAACCAAATATTTCAAACTAAATCTACCCAGAGTTGCACAACTGAATCCTTAACCTACTTAACCAGATCAATCATGAGCTAAATCTTTGTATTATCACCCAACTCATCAAAGGCCAACTACAAGCATGGATCCCGTCTACATAATCTATACTTCAATATCATCCACTTGATGATGAGTAATAAACCTTTGCACCCTCTCTCAATTGACCCCCCTTGCATACTTGTCCAAATACACGAATCTGTCAAATTTGGCCAAGTCTGGAATCTTTAACTAGATTCAATCTCTGGAACTTCACCTACTCTAATCTGTGTGCATTCTTGAGAATGTACTTGAACCATATTGTATTACATCATTATTACTACCAAGGCCCACTTTTGCCTTGGGATAAACCATTCTGGTTCCCACTCATCCATGATGGTTTTGTAGTCAAGATAATAATCTTTTCTGCAAATCTTATCATCTTGCCTACTTTGGCATAAGATCACATCCATATGACACCTCCCCTTGACCAACTCTTTGCATGGTTATGATCTACTAACCATGTTATATCTAACCCTACTTCACTTGTTTCCATTGTAATCTTGTGCATCTTAAACCCACCTTGTTTATAAGGCATCATGACAATCCTGCTATGGCAGCCTTGTTTTCAACAAAGTTTGCCATCTCTTCTAGATCACCTTAAAGACAACCAGGCCAAAATATTGCTTCCATGGTCATATATATTACATGGTATAACCATCCATATATCCCTTGTACCCAGGTGAGCTCTGAGCTCACCAATCCAACCTTTTTTACGTGGTATAAAAATATAAATGCCCTAGATCCTCCAATCCATCTCTTCTTCCAAAAATCCATCTTGTTTATCACTATCCAAGATGATATTGCTAGATACATAAAGTTTACATCATATACCTTGGATATAATATTTTTCCAAATAATTCTCATAATTATTTGGATCCTAAAACTATTTAAATTCCATTTTTTGGCAAAAACCTAGAATCTTTTTCTATAAAGGAAAGTTTGTTTTTTCCAAATAACTTTGCCAAACCAATGAACATTTGAGATCTATACATCATACCCCACCTTCCCATCCCAAAGATAAATATTTTTGAGATTCCTTATTATTTCTTTTTGCCCTTTTTCTTAAATGGCAAAAAGAATAAATAATTTCCTAAAAATATTTTTCTACCTAAATAAATTCCAATAAAATTCTCCAACGTGTGATATGGTATTTGGAACCATATCACACCAAAAAGCAACCTATCTCAATGTAAAAATACCAGATTAGATTTTATAAACCATTTCTGCACTTTTTGAATAATTGATATAAAGAGGACCAAAAAGCATCCAATAAATTCCGAATAAATCTTGAAGGTGTACAATGACCATACCTATCTACTAGTAGCCCTTCCTCATATTTCCAAGATCATAACATAGGACTTCCTTCATGAGAAACCATTAGGGAAGATTTGACCATATTACAAAAACCACTACTAAACCCCATGAAACCTCCCACAAACCTTGCCAAGCAAGCATTCACAGAAATCCCCTCTGTGCTGGTCGACCATCACTATAGCATGCACTGTAGAAGCCCTAGCCCCTTGTCCTCACATGCTTGGAACTAGGAGAGACATGTCAGCCCTCAAATCTTGTCCGTCTTAATTCCTTGCAACAGTAGTGCCCCCTCTCTCTATGGTCGAGCACCTGGACCCCACACCCTCCCAGCACCGCCCAAGTCGACCTATCCCTGGCTAGCTCCTCCCTCCCTTGCCCTAATGGACAAAGTGCACCATGGACCTCCCCACCTTTTGTTTATAACGCTAGAAGGAAGGAAACCACTTCCCCTCTGCCTCATTTCCACTACTCTCCCTCTCCAGCACGTCGCCTAACACCCTCTCCTCCTCCCCTGCTCTGCTCTACTCGAGAGAAGGAGAGAAAGAAGCTCTCGGCCCCGAGAAAGAAATCGAGCATAGCCTCCTCCTCCTTTCTCCCCTGGACCTACATGTCCCCTACCTTGCTTCCCTACCTCCTCTGACTCTCCCCATGTATTTTGTTTGGTCCAGGACCGCCCCTGCAGGTTAACCCGACGAGCCCTGAAGCCTACTCTGATGTGCCTCCCGCGTGTTCCCATTCCCGGAGTTGAACCCCGCTCCTCGTCGCACGTCGCATCGCCCGGTGGCCTTCCCTTTGCCAGAGGTGGCATGCAGGTGAGCCCCCACCCTTCCCCTGCCTCTCTAGGCTTTATGCGCTGGTGATCTACCCCTCGCGAGGACGACGACCTGCATCCGTCCGATCTAATGTGATCCGACGGCCGGGAATACCCCATACCCCTTCACCCCTAGCCCTACTGACGGGCCGGCCTAGCCAGCCCGATAGCCAGTTATTCACCGCGCAGGGCGCAACCCGTGTGGGCCGGATCTTCCTGCTGTGGCCCAGCTTCCCCCAGATCTGGCCCAATGGCCTTTCTCCCATTTTTCTTTTTGTTTTGATTTCAGATCAGAATAATTGCAAGTTGGTTTTCCGTGTGATTTTACTAACATGCAGAACAAGCCCTATTCCCAAGATAATAATCATCATTTCCTAGTAAAATAAATGCCAAGGATTATTTGTTTTCACTAATATTTCCTTTCTGGAAATTTTGTACATCCAAATGGCATGAACTCAATTGGTACCGAAACGTATACTTGATATTTATGTGCCACATTGACCCCACTCTAAATTGCTTCCTAAAATGCCCTTGGTAAAAATAACAAGAACAACCCCTTTTTGACATTAGGAAATTCTTGAGGTCAAACTAAATGAGGAATTGACCTATTTCCAACTCTAAAAGCTTACCAATAACAATGTCCATCAAAGCACAGACGCCCTTAATTTATTAATTATTGGTTGAATTTTGGTGAATTAAACTATTTTGTTTATGGTTTATTCACTAATAAAATCCCAATAGTAAATCTTTACTTCCAAATGGGGAGATTCCAATTTATCTAGAAACTTATTTAAACACCTAACATGTGTCCTTGGAATCACATCAAAAACTCATGTAGAATATATCCGATGAAAAAGACAAAACCCTCTAGTACTGCCTTAGGGAATTTCCTGAGGGCATTTTATTTAATATTTTGGGACGATTCCAACTACCAGTGAATCAGTCCATCAAACACTACTTAACCACCAAAGGAAATAATTTTTGGAACTACAGAACTTTTCTAGTGAATTATTTTCTAAAACTAGATTTTTATTCACTAGAAAATCCATTATAAATCAATGGCAATGGATAAAAAAGTGAAACCACTTTTGTTGGTTTCATATTATCATTACTTTTCTGATGATATCAATTTTGTGTATTGATATCATACACTTGATCTAAAAAATCTCTCCTACCTATTTCCTAGACCCTAAAACATATATGGATTTCACTTGGATGATCCAAGACCACTCCAAAACTTCTAAATACATTCTAATAAAGACCCTACTGAATTATAACAGGTATACTTTGTTTGGATGCTATATGCTATGATGCTTGTATGCCTTGTGTTGATTGTGCCCTTGCTTGTTTGCATGTATGGTCCCTGACGATGATAGTTGCGATTGTTTGACAAAGAGAAGAGGAGATATTATTTTATTGATATTCTGGTATTCTAAAAAAGTCTAGGGACATTTATGCCATACTGTTGATCACAGGGAAGCCACATTCTTGCTCATAAGACCTTGTCCTAATATTTTACTTATGCATGTTTTTATCTACTGTTTACGAAACTGCATGGGTTTATTATGCTAATTTTTATATGTGGAGATGTTTGTCTCCTCCAAACCATTACCCCTTTGTACTAATAAGTACAACCCCCTTTTAGACACCTATTTTCCTTAGTATGGTAGATGGTGATTTAACACCATAACCCCTTGGAGACCCATTTTATCCTAAGAAGAAAGCATAGGATGGGAAGACCCCAGGAAAATGTTATAAAAAGTTCTATGAGAAAACCTTGGTGAGTTGACCCACCAAGAGATGTTTGAAAAATGAAAAAGGTTTTGTTTTACAAAATGGATGGAGGAAAAATGTTTGCAAAAACGCACCCGATTCTTTACAGTTTGAATGCTAGAACAATTAACCTGTGCAACCACATTACTCTAGAATGGGACGGGGCTAGATTTGAAGTTTGCTACTCTGGTATTGGAATTCTCACGACTACTTATAAGGGATAATATCCCTCGAATTCCGCGGTTCCGTTATATAAAGGGAGAACTGCAAGGCAGTCACGTGGAGGAATTATGAACTACCCTTGGGAGCAGCCGGGCGATATTATGAGCCCCTCATTGAAAGTGCCCCTTCTCAAGGAGTCAGTAGGCACTCCGTTTGGTCCGTGGATCTATACGTCCCATTGTTGAGGGGAACATCTCATAGGGTAGGGCCTATACTAGAGTAGCATCCGGAGAGTCCTGACCGGTTACTCGACCCAAAATCGGTGTAGATCAGGGCAGTGTAATCGGATGATGTGGGTAAAGTGTACAACCTCTGCAGAGTGTAAATCTATTCAAATAGCCGAATCCTCGGTCATGGACGGTTGGGAAGGCTGCTGTAGAGCTGTGCTGGTTTTGATTTCAAAAAGGACTTCAGAAAAGTAATGGCTTGAAAAGGTTTTGACCATGGGATGGTCGGAAAAAGTAGGAAGGTGTTTGGTCATGGGATGACCGGAAGGAAAAGAAAATGGGTGACCCAATCCTACTATTTTCCAAAACTTTTCAAAAAGGTTTCCAAAATGTTTTATAAAAAAATTTCAACAAGGATATAGAGACATGCTATATCTACAAGAGGAACTAGTTTATAAAAGAACCTCTATTATATCCCTCCTACTACCACAGCCATACTTCATATCCTTTATTATGTTCTTAAGGTGGTTTGAGAGTACATTCAAAGTACTCATCGGCATTGTCCCTAGCTATCTACTTGGACAGTTTTCAGAAGATCGAGAAGCGATGAAGAAGCTGACGTCTATGCGAGCTAGGTCGTCTGCCAGTCAGTTGCATGTAGGTTAAGGCATTGTATGGGGTCTACGCTTGAAGACTTATGCTATAAATGTTGTAATCGCTATAATGGCAATAATGTATGTATTCTCTACTTATGGATGATGTAATGATCTTAGTATGTTATGCTCACGACTCACTGATCATGGGAACATGAATTGTATGCATAATGGGGATTCGCGGACCGTAAACCCGGGGTCCCACACTATCGGTGGAATGTCATCCAATTGGCTTGCAAGCATGTGAGTAGGTCACAAGGTATGTCACATCCCAGTATGAGTAAAGAGTACTTATCGGTAACGAGCTTGAACTAGGTATGGAGATACAAATCATCAAACCTCGGATAAGTAAAGTATCGCGTGACAAAGGGAATCAGTATCATATGTGAATGGTTCATTCGATCAAGAACTTATCATTGAATATGTGGGAGCCATTATGGATCTCTAGGTCCCGCTATTGGTTATTGATTGAAGAGTTTTCTCGATCATGTCTGCATAGTTGGCGAACCGTAGGGTGACACACTTAAGGAATCAATATTGTTTATGTAGATATGGAATATGAGTTGCAGAGAGAATGTTGTTCGGATTCTTGGATTGGATCCAAGACATCACGAGGTGATCCGGAATGGTCCGGAGAATAAGACTCATATCAGGAAAGTCATTTTCCAGGGTTCGGAAATGTTTTCGAAATTTTGACAAAAGCTTCTAGAATGTTCTAGAGGGGACACCAGCGGGCCCACTACCATGGTAGGGGGCCACTTTGGCTGAGGCATGCGATAGGGGAGAACTAGGTTCTTCCGCACCGAAGCCCAAGGGGCAAATTCGGCCACCAAAGGATTTGGGGACAAACCCTAAATAAGGAAAGGGGAGGTTTCCCATCTCTTCCCTTGGCCGAGTTGGGGAAGGAGTGGGTCAAGGGCTGGAAACCCTTGGCTGCACTCCCCCTCCATATTAGGAGGGGTGGGGGCGCACCACCCCTTGTGCCTTGCCCTTGGCTCTAAACCCTAGCCGCCACCTCTCTACGTCCTCCGTTCCTACTCCGGCTTAGGCGAAGCCCTGCAGGATTCTCCTCCACCACCATCAGCACACTGTCATGCTGCTGAGATTCTGAGGGGATCTACTACCTCTGCTGCCCGCTGAAACAGGAAGAGGAAAGTCTTCATCGACTCCATATGTGTGACTGAGTGCGGAAGCACTGCCGGAATGCAGCACCGGAAGGATCGTCTACACGATCTTGAGATCAGCAAGTGATTGACTACATCAACCACGAGAGTTAGTTCTCTCGTTAAATTATTTGGCTCTACGAGAGTTAGTTATCTTGAATCTTGTTGCACCGATCTTGTGAATTAGATCTTGGCTTTGCCATAGATTGGATCTTGGTTTTATGTTCTCTTGCGATAGAATTTTTTTGTTTTCCATGCAACAAACCCTACACTTGTTAGCTAGAAATTTGTGAGTTTTGTTTGAGGAATTAGAAACATGAATGGGCATATCTTGGAAAGTTTCCTTGACATTTTAGGAGTACTGGAATTTTTTTAAACATGTGGTTACGAATAAAATTAAAAAAATTATTAGTACTGGATTTTTTTGAGAAGTTAGAGAAACATCAAACAATTGTTTTCTATTTCTGCCATACATGCATCTCTGTTTCAATGTGATAAGACACACATGAATATATGCATTTATGTTTTTATATAGGTTGTAGTGAGTCTTTCTACTGTTATACATATGATCAACATCATCATATTTATTTGATTAGTATTAAATTTTCCTAATATTATATATATTTGGTCAGTAGTTATCTAATTATTTTAGGAGTATTGGAAAATTATTATACCATGTGTGTTACTCAGACAATTTAATAGTTTAGGAGAAGTGGAATTTTTTTAACAATTAGAAACATTAATCAATTGTGTTCTGTTTCTGCCATGTATGCATCTCTGTTTTAATGTGATAATACACCCATGACTACATGTATTTTTGTTTTTCCTACTGTTATATGTATTTGGTTAGTAGTTTTCTAATTATTTTAGGAGTACTACTTTCTTCTGAAGGGAATATGCCCAAGAGGCAATAATAAAGTGGTTATTATCGTATTCCTTGATTATGATAAATGTTTATTTTGCATGCTATAATTGTATTAATACGGAAACGTTAATACATGTGTGTTTAATAAACAAACAAAAAGTTCCTAGTTATGCCTCTCTCATAAACTAGCTCGTTGATTAACAAGATGATCAAGGTTTCCTGATCATGGACATTGGATGTTGTTAATAACGGGATCATAACATTAGTGTAATGGTGTGATGAACATTCATCCGAAGTATAGCATTACGATCAAAGTCATTGAGTTTATATTGCTATAACAACTTACGAAGTGATCCTAATCCTTAGACCATGAGATCATGTCAATCACTAACACCGGAAGAGTTTCTTGATAACATCAAATGTCACACCGTAACAGGGTGATTATAAAGATGGATTCAGAACTAATAAAGTGTTATGTTGAGGCCCATGGATCGAGAGTGGAATTTGTTCATCCCGATGACGGATAGATATACTCTTGGCCCTCTCGGTGATATCACATTGATTAGCTTGCAAGCAAGTGATTTGATCACTAGAATATTATATCACGGGAACGAGAAAAGAGTACATGTCAGTAACGAGATAAAACTAGGTATGGACATACCGATGATCTAATCTCGGACATGTAATATATCGCGAAACAAAAGGATTAAGATACTAGCATAAAAGGTTTCGACGATCACAAGAAAGTCATCGTTGAATGTGTGGGAGTCAGTATGGGTCTCCAGGTCCCGCTTCTGATTATTGATCCGAGAGGGGTCTCGATCATGTCCGCATTATTCGCGAACCGTAGGGTGACACACTTAAGAGACACCGACATCCATTTGGAGCAAAAGTTTTATGCCGAAAAGAATAACAAGCGCAGGAATTTATTTCACTATATACCGAAACGGGTTTTCGGGTGAAATTGGAGAAAGTGTTTCTGCATGTGAAATGAAATACTAGCAAGGGGTTATATGTGAATGTTTGTCATTAAAGTAATTTACAAAATTCTGAATAAATAAAAGGAGTTTTATTTAATGAGAGTTTGCATTAAATTTGGTGGAAATTTAATGGGAATTGAGTGGGTTTTTGAGTGGGTTTTTGAGTGGAGGGAATTGAAAGGCATTTGAGTGAGTGGAGTGTCCACCCACATGAATGTGGAACAGGTGGGGGCAGCCCCATGGCTGGGCGCATGGCCCCTTGGGTTCCCCCCCTCTCCCTATAAAAGGATTTTTTTTGTTTTCTATGCTGCGAACCCTACAGTGGTATCGGAGCCGGACCTATGCGTAGATGCTTTGCACGGGTAGTACACATATGAGTATGTGGGAGATGATGATCATTTTATTGCTTCTTAGTTGTACTTTGGATATTGGTGGAATAGTGGGATGAAGCGGCCCGGACAAACTTTACATGTCCTCGCACATGAGACCTGTTTCACGCTTGACATGCAACTAGTTTTGCATAAGTGGCCAGCGGGTGTCTGTCTCTCCTACTATAGTCAATATCTAATTTGCAACGAGTTGTCAACAATTTGGTTATCCTCGTTGTGGTTCATGTTGTTGGAATTATGCCCTAGAGGCAGTAATAAAGATGTTATTATTATAATTCTTGTTCATGATAAAGTTTATATTCCATGCTAGAATTGTATTAAGCGGAAACATTAATACTTGTGTGGTTTGTGAACAACACCGTGTCCCTGGTACGCCTCTAAGGACTAGATCATTGATCAATGATGGTTAAGGTTTCCTAACCATAGACATGAGTTGTCAATTGATAATGAGATCATATCATTGGAGAATGATATGATGGACAGACCCAAACTAAGCGAAGCAATTAGATCGTATCATCGTGTTCATTTTTGCGAAGCTTTTCCTATGTCAAATATTGTATTCCTTAGACCATGAGATAATGCAACTCCCTGGTACCGGAAGAAAGCTTTGAGGTCATCAAATGTCATCCTATGAGAGGGTGATCATAAAGGTGTCTCTCAGGTGATCGGAAAGTATCTGTTGGGTTGTATGTATCGAGATGGAATTTGTCCCTCCCAAGTCGGAGAGATATACTTCGGGCCCACTCGGTAATCGATATCAACACCGCTTGCAAGCATGTGGTTAAGGAGTTAATCACAAAGTGATATCGGATTACGGAACGAGTAAAGTACTTGCTGTGAACGAGATTGAACTAGGTATGACGGTACCGACGATCGAATCTCGGGCAAGTAAAATATCGCGAGACGAAGGGAATATATATATGGGATTGATTGAATCCTGGCATCGTGGTTCATCCTATATGATCATCGATGAATGTGTGGGAGTCAATATGGGTGCCCAGACCCCGCTGTTGATTATTGATAGAAGATCATGTCTGCATATTCTTGAACCCGCAGGGTCACACACTTAACGTATCTCGACGCTAGGATAGATTGGATAATTGGTTTATGAATTTTTGTTTGGAGTCTCGGATGGGATCCGGGACATAACGAGAGGTTCCGGAATGGTCCGGAGAATAAGATTCATATAAGGCAGTGCAGTTTTTGGAGTTCGGAATTGTTCCGGGTTAATCGGTATTGTACCGGAAGCTTCTAGAACCTTCCGGAAGGGGACCAACGTGGCCCCACCTTCCGGGAGGGGGCATGGGCCTATGAGGGAGTGTCCTGGCCGCATTGGGCCAGGGGCACAAGGCCCCATAGGGCCCAGCCGATCCTAGAGAGTTTAAATCGTTTAAACTAGAGATAGGGTTTCTAGAAGAGGGGAGAGTCCATGCCCCCCACTCCTTATCCTTTGGGCTTGGGGGAGGGGCTAGGGCTGTGCCCCCCCTCTATATAAAGAGGGGTGGGGGCGCACCAACCCCCCACACCTCTCCTCCAAACCCTAGCCGCCTTGCTAGCTTTCCTCTCTCCCTCCCGACTGTTTGTAGGCGAAGCCCTGCTGCAGAAATTCTCCACCATATACACCACGCCGTCGTGTTGTAGATCCAATCTATCTCTCCACCATACTTGCTGGTCCGAGGAAGGAGGAGACGTCGAGGTGCTGCACGTGTGCATCTCACGGAGGCACCGCCACTTGTGGTGCTAGATCGGATCGGATCGCGAGGAGGAGAAGCGAGTACGACTACATCACCCACGTTCCGACGAACGTTCCGCTGTGCGAATCTTCAAGGGTATGAAGATCTAATCCAATCTCTCTCGTTGATTGCATCTCCTAGATTAGATCTTGGCTTTCCCTCTGTTTGCATCTGTAGAAAATTTTGATTTACTATGCCGCGAAACCCTTCAGTGGTATCAGAGCTAGATCTATGCGTAGATGTGATTCACGAGTAGAACGCAACATGGTTGTTGCGGGCGTTGATGTTTTCTGTTGCAAGCCTCTTGTTTGTGTTCTTCTTATGACGCAGGATAGTGAGATTGAAGCGGTCCAGGCCAACCTTACGCGACATCGTTCGCGAGACCGGCTCCACACTTGACGTGTGGCTTGTTCCACACATGCGGCTGGTGGATGTCAGTTTCTCTCACTATAGTTGTCATGGGATTAACACCGGAGTTTGGCAACCATAATATCACCGTTGTGGCTTTCCGTAGGTAAGAATCGTTCTTAGCATCTACTCCCATAAGCCACGTAAAACATGCAACAACAAAGTAGAGGCGTCTAACTTGTTTTTGCAGGGAGTGTTTTCTGTGATATGGTATGGCCCAAGATGTGATGTGTATATTGTATGCGATGATCATGTTTTGTAATGTTTCATGACTTGCATGTCGATGAGTACACAACCGGCAGGAGCCATATGGTTGTCTTTATAATTGTGTATGACCTGTGAGTCAACTTCTTATACGCCATGTAATAGCTTCACTTTATCGCTAAGTAGTTTGCAATAGTTGTAGTTGCTATTCGTGGTGGAGGCAATCATGGTGGAGTGATGGAGATCATGCCGGAACGCACAAGATGGAGATCATTGCGCGAAGATTGGCTATACCATGTCACATAAAGTTATATGCATGTGATGTTTATCCCTTTATGTATCTTATTATGCTTAGATAGCGACGGTAGCATTATAAGATGATTCCTCACTTAAAGATCAAGATAAAAACTGTGTTCTCCCCAAGTATGCACCGTTGCAAAAGTTCGTCGTTTCCAAGCATCATGTGATGATCGGGTGCTATAGACTCTACGCTCACATACAACGGGTGCAAGCCAGTTTTGCACACGCGAAAATACTTGGGTCTAACTTGACGAGCCTAGCATGTACAGACATGGCCTCGGAACACAAGAACCGAAAGGTTAAGCATGAGTCATATGAATGATATGATCGACACTTCGTTGTCCACCATTGAAACCACATCTCTTCTCGTGATGATCGGATTAGGTGTGGTGAATTTGGATCGTGTTCACTAAACAACTTGAGGGATGTTGAATTTAGTGGGAGTTCATGTAGTAATTTGATTAAGTTGAACTATTTATCATGAACATAGTCTAAATTGTACTTGCAAATACTGTAGATCACATGGCCAAGTCCAACTTCAACGTTTTTGCTGAGAAGGAAAAGCTTAGAAACAATGGGTCTAACTTCACCAATTGGTTCCGCAATCTAAGAATCATTCTGTCTGGCGGACAAAAGGACTATGTCCTTGGGAAAGCGTTAGGTGACCCCCCTGCTGCAACTGCGCCGGCTGATGAGAAAGCTGTCTATCAGTCGCGCAAAGATGATTATGGTGTGATCAAGAGCACCATGTTGTTTGCTATGGAACCGGAACTTCAAAATCGTTTTGAAGAGTATCCCGGGCCCTTTGAGATTATCGAGGAGCTGAAAACCATGTTTCAGACTCAGGCCCATTCTGAGAGATATGAGATCTCCGAGAAGTTCTTTAACTGCAAGATGGAGGAAGGGATTTTCGTTAGTGAGAACGCCATTAAGATGACGGGCTACACTCAACGCCTTGAGCAACTGGAATGCACGATTCCAGAGGAGCTCAAGATTGGCAGGGTTCTGCAATCACTCCCTCCCAGCTACAAAAGTTTTGTAGTGACTCATAATCAGATTGGTTCCACTGATACGATCACCGAGCTCTTCGCAAAGCTGAAGGCTGCGGAGGTGGACATCAAGAAGGATAATCATGTGTTGATGGTCAACAAGCCCTCCTTTAAGAAAGGTAAGGGAGCAAAAAAGCCCTTCAAGAAGGGCGGCGGCAAGCGCGCCCCTGCTGAGAAGAAGCTCAAGTCTGGTCCTAAGCCGGACACTGAGTGCTACTATTGCAAGGACAAGGGTCACTGGAAGCGCAACTGTCCGAAGTACTTAGCGGACAAGAAGGCTGGCACCATCAAAGGTATATTTGATATACATGTTATTGATGTTTTCCTTACTAGCCCTCGTTGTAGTGCCTGGGTATTTGATACCGGTTCAGTTGCTAATATTTGTAACTCGAAACAGGAGCTACGGAATAGATGGCGGCTTGCGAGGGATGAGGTGACGATGTGCGTTGGCAACGGATCAAGTGTTGATGTGATGGCCGTCGACATGCTCTCCTTAGTTTTACCTTCGGGATTAGTTTTAAACCTTAATAAATGTTATTATGTGCCTGCGTTGAGCATGAACATTATTTCTGGATCGTGTTTATTGCAAGACGGTTATTCATTTAAATCGGAGAATAATGGTTGTTCTATTTATATGAGTAACATCTTTTATGGTCATGCACCTCTAGTGAATGGTTTATTTCTTCTAAATCTCGAAAGGGATGAAACACACATCCATAACATTGAGGCTAAGAGATGCAAAGTAGATAGTGATAATACTACTTATTTGTGGCACTGTCGTCTAGGTCATATTGGTGTAAAGCGCATGAAGAAACTCCATTCTGATGGACTTTTGGAGTCTCTTGATTTTGAATCATTTGACACATGCGAACCATGCCTCATGGGCAAGATGATCAAAACCCCGTTCTCCGGTATGATGGAGCGAGCAACGGACTTGTTGGAAATCATACATACCGATGTATGCGGACCGATGAGTGTTTCGACGCGCGGTGGATATCGCTATTTCCTCACTTTTACCGATGACTTAAGTAGATATGGGTATATCTATTTAATGAAACATAAATCTAAAACATTTGAAAAGTTCAAAGAATTTTAGAATGAAGTGGGGAACCATCGTAACAGAAAGATTAAGTTTTTACGATCCGATCGTGGAGGTGAATATTTGAGTTACGATTTTCTCACGCATCTTAAAGCAAGCGGAATCGTTTCGCAACTCACGCCACCCGGAACACCACAGCGCAATGGTGTGTCTGAACGCTGGAATCGAACCCTATTAGATATGGTCCGATCAATGATGTCTCTTACTGATTTGCCGTTATCATTTTGGGGTTATGCATTAGAAACCGCTGCATTCACTTTAAATAGGGCTCCATCTAAATCCGTTGAGACGACACCGTATGAACTGTGGTTTGGTGCTAAACCTAAGTTGTCGTTTCTTAAAGTTTGGGGATGCGAAGCTTACGTCAAGAAGTTGATGCCGGACAAGCTCGAACCCAAAGCGGAGAAATGCTTCTTCATAGGATACCCTAAGGAAACTATTGGGTATACCTTCTATCACAGAACCGAAGGCAAAGTGTTTGTCGCAAAGAACGGTTCCTTTCTTGAGAAGGAGTTTCTCTCGAAAGAAGTGAGTGGGAGGAAAGTAGAGCTAGACGAGGTTGTTGAACCTTCTCTTGAGTTGGAGAGTAGCGCGGCACCTGAAATTGTTCCAGTGTCGCCTGCACCAACAATAGAGGAAGCTAATGACAAGGATCATGAAGCTTCGGACGATGCTGCTACTGAACGTCGCAGGTCGACAAGGTCGCGTGCCCCTCCTGAGTGGTACAGCAACCCTGTCTTGACTGTCTTGTTGGTAGAAGACAGTGAACCTACGAACTATGAGGAAGCGATGATGAGCCCAGACTCTGAGAAATGGCTGGAAGCCATGAAATCCGAATTGGGATCCATGAGCGAAAACCAAGTATGGACTTTGGTGGATCCTCCTAGCGACCGAAAGTCCGTTGAGTGCAAATGGATATTCAAGAAGAAAACGGACGCGGATGGTAATGTTACCGTCTATAAAGCATGGCTTGTCGCAAAAGGTTTTCGACAAGTTCAAGGTGTTGACTACGATGAGACTTTCTCTCCCGTAGCGATGTTTAAGTCCATTCGGATTTTATTAGCAATTGCTGCGTTTCATGATTATGAAATATGGCAGATGGATGTCAAGACTGCTTTCCTCAATGGGAACATTGATGAAGAGTTGTATATGATGCAACCCGAAGGTTTTGTCGATCCTAAGGATGCTAGTAAAGTATGCAAACTTCAGCGTTCCATTTATGGACTGAAGCAAGCATCTCGGAGTTGGAACCTTCGTTTTGATCAAGTGATCAAGAGTTTTGGATTTGTTCCAAATTGCTACGAAGCTTGTATCTACAAGAAAGTGAGTGGGAGCTCGGTGACGTTTCTGGTACTGTATGTGGATGACATATTGATTATCGGAAATGACATCAACATGCTTAACGATGTGAAGAGTTATTTGAACAAGTGTTTTTCAATGAAAGACCTAGGTGAAGCTGCTTATATATTGGGCATCAAAATATATAGAGATAGACAAAGACGCCTGATAGCTTTAAGCCAGAGTACATACCTAGACAAAGTTCTAAAAAGGTTCAGAATGTATAAGACAAAGAAAGGTTCAGTGCCTATGTTGTCAGGTAAGATATTGAGCAAGGCTCAGTGTCCAGCTACGGTAAATGATAGGGAAGCTATGAGCAAAGTGCCTTATGCCTCGGCCATAGGTTCTATCATGTATGCCATGCTGTGTACTAGACCGGATGTGTCCAATGCTCTTAGTTTGACGAGCAGATATCAAAGTGATCTAGGAGTGGAACACTGGACAGCCGTAAAGAACATCCTAAAGTACCTAAATAGGACTAAAGAAATGTTCTTAGTCTATGGGGGTGATGAACAGCTCGTCGTAAAAGGTTACGTCGACGCTAGTTTCGACACCGACAAGGATGATTCTAAATCTCAGACAGGATATGTTTATATTTTGAATGGAGGAGTTGTGAGCTGGAGAAGCTGCAAGCAAAGCGTGATCGCGGGATCTACAGTAGAAGCGGAATACATGGCTGCTGCAGAAGCGTCAAGTGAAGGAGTTTGGATCAGAAACTTCATCACTGAGCTTGGTGTGGTTCCAAGTGCATTGGACCCACTGGAGATATTGTGTGACAACACTGGCGCCATAGCACTCGCTAAGGAACCAAGATATCATCCAAAGACCAAGCATATCAACCGCAAGTTTCATATAATCCGAGATTATATAGCAGATGGAGATCTGAAGATTAGCAAAGTACATACGGATCTGAATGTCGCAGATCCATTGACTAAACCTCTTCCACGTTTAAAACATGATCAACACCTCAGTGCCATGGGTGTGAGATTGTTGCCAGATGTAAACTAGATTATTGACTCTAGTGCAAGTGGGAGACTGTTGGAATTATGCCCTAGAGGCAGTAATAAAGATGTTATTATTATAGTTCTTGTTCATGATAAAGTTTATATTCCATGCTAGAATTGTATTAAGCGGAAACATTAATACTTGTGTGGTTTGTGAACAACACCGTGTCCCTGGTACGCCTCTAAGGACTAGATCATTGATCAATGATGGTTAAGGTTTCCTAACCATAGACATGAGTTGTCAATTGATAATGAGATCATATCATTGGAGAATGATATGATGGACAGACCCAAACTAAGCGAAGCAATTAGATCATATCATCGTGTTCATTTTTGCGAAGCTTTTCCTATGTCAAATATTGTATTCCTTAGACCATGAGATAATGCAACTCCCTGGTACCGGAAGAAAGCTTTGAGGTCATCAAACGTCATCCTATGAGAGGGTGATCATAAAGGTGTCTCTCAGGTGATCGGAAAGTATCTGTTGGGTTGTATGTATCGAGATGGAATTTGTCCCTCCCAAGTCGGAGAGATATACTTCGGGCCCACTCGGTAATCGATATCAACACCGCTTGCAAGCATGTGGTTAAGGAGTTAATCACAAAGTGATATCGGATTACGGAACGAGTAAAGTACTTGCTGTGAACGAGATTGAACTAGGTATGACGGTACCGACGATCGAATCTCGGGCAAGTAAAATATCGTGAGACGAAGGGAATATATATGGGATTGATTGAATCCTGGCATCGTGGTTCATCCGATATGATCATCGATGAATGTGTGGGAGTTAATATGGGTGCCCAGACCCCGCTGTTGATTATTGATAGAAGATCATGTCTGCATATTCTCGAACCCGCAGGGTCACACACTTAACGTATCTCGACGCTAGGATAGATTGGATAATTGGTTTATGAATTTTTGTTCGGAGTCTCGGATGGGATCCGGGACATCACGAGAGGTTCCGGAATGGTCCGGAGAATAAGATTCATATAAGGCAGTGCAGTTTTTGGAGTTCGGAATTGTTCCGGGTTAATCGGTATTGTACCGGAAGCTTCTAGAACCTTCCGGAAGGGGACCAACGTGGCCCCACCTTCCGGGAGGGGGCATGGGCCTATGAGGGAGTGTCCTAGCCGCATTGGGCCAGGGGCACAAGGCCCCATAGGGCCCAGCCGATCCTAGAGAGTTTAAATCGTTTAAACTAGAGATAGGGTTTCTAGAAGAGGGGAGAGTCCATGCCCCCCACTCCTTATCCTTTGGGCTTGGGGGAGGGGCTAGGGCTGCGCCCCCCTCTATATAAAGAGGGGTGGGGGCGCACCAACCCCCCACACCTCTCCTCCAAACCCTAGCCGCCTTGCTAGCTTTCCTCTCTCCCTCCCGACTGTTTGTAGGCGAAGCCCTGCTGCAGAAATTCTCCACCATATACACCACGCCGTCGTGTTGTAGATCCAATCTATCTCTCCACCATACTTGCTGGTCCGAGGAAGGAGGAGACGTCGAGGTGCTGCACGTGTGCATCTCACGGAGGCACCGCCACTTGTGGTGCTAGATCGGATCGGATCGCGAGGAGGAGAAGCGAGTACGACTACATCACCCACGTTCCGACGAACGTTCCGCTGTGCGAATCTTCAAGGGTATGAAGATCTAATCCAATCTCTCTCGTTGATTGCATCTCCTAGATTATATCTTGGCTTTCCCTCTGTTCGCATCCGTAGAAAATTTTGATTTACTATGCCGCGAAACCCTTCACATGTTCGTAGGTAAGAACGGATCTATCTTCGAAAGCCCTAAGCCACGTAAAACTTGCAATGGATAAATTAGAGGCGTCTAGTTTAGATTGTTGTTGGGCTATTGTTATGATATGGTGATGTTGTAAGTAGAAGTATAAAATTATACTCTTACAACACACATAACGTGTAGGTTCCATAGACCTTGGCCTTACACATAGAGGTATGATAGAGATCATACCACGATGCACATGATGGAGATCAAGTGCGGGAACCATATCATTTCACTTATTAACATGTGATGTTTATTGCATCTTATATTGCTTGTTTGGAATTTTATTAGCATAATAAGATGATCCCTCATTTAGATATCAAGATAAAAATGTGTTCTTCCTTAAGTATGCACCGGCAATGTATCGTCGCTTCAAGACATCACGTGATGATCGGGTGTACTTGAATCCACGAGCATATCTCGGGTGTAAGACAGTTACACACGCGAATACTAAGGTTCTTACTTTGGCGAGCCTAGCATGTAAAGACATGGCCTCGGAACACGGACCGAAAGGTTAAGCATGAGTCATATGTTTTGATATGATGACCATATGGATGCTCGCCTTTGAAGCTAAACCGACTCACGTGATGATCGGACCTGGTGTAGTGGATTTGGTTCATGTAATCGCCAAAAAGACACGAGGGATATCATTTTTGAGTGAGAGTTCATTTCTAATTTGGATTAGTAGAACTCAATTTATCATAAATTAAATCAAAGTGAATTTGCATAATTTGTTGTAGTCATTAGTATTCGTTCACCACCTTATGCATAGTTGTAATTGAGATAATAGAACTATAGAATTCTGGATATATACTTTACGAACTGGTAATGTATTGTATTGAGTGTCAAACTAAAGTTTAAAATCCTATTGCAAACTTTCAGCAAACTCTGTTTACTCCGTGAAATTTAATAATTGGTATTAAATCGAGAGTAATAATTCCAATGTTAGTATCTTAAGTATCATGTTTGCCTCCATGATTCTTGATTGTTTTAATATCAAGTTTATCTAGGAGCTGAAAGAATTGTTTCAGAAACCATCATGTGTGATAGATATAACGATATCTGAAACAATGTTTTGGTTGCAATATGATAGAGTATAATATATGTTCTCATATTGGATGAGAATTTACGAAGGTTGGAGATGCTAGACATCCTAATCATCCAAAAGGGTTTTGGAAAGTAATGTTATACTCACGATTCGTCTTTATGAGCTACATTAGCTTGATCATGAAAGTCGTCATGATAAGAATGAATAGAAGATGTATGTAAAGTGTTTACTACACTAAAGGATTACTAAAGAATGGATTTTGAAAGAATGCCGATCATTTTGATGATGGTAATCAACTTCAAAGTGCAAGTCCGAAGGTATTATTATTTGAATATACACGCTTTGAACTATGTGTCATGTATATGGTGCCACTTTTGATGTTGATAGATTCTTTTAAAAGGAAAAGGAAATGTTGAAAGAGAATCTATTAAAATATATTTGGCAGAAAAGATTGGAAATATCCAATTTAGGTATATAGATGATATACAAGTTATGGTTGAATTCTTTGCTTGTTAAAACAATGTGGTTCTTGGGTATTGGATACCGAATTGGTTGGTATGAAATTTCATACAGAACGACGCAATTCATGAACCACAATGGCCTAAGTAACTAGGAAGAGAATATGTAATGATGTTCATCAAAAACAAACAAACCGTTGTTTTTATTTCTCGTTGACATCAAAGCTTGACTTCAAGATTTTTTTTAATAATTGTTATTTAAATCAGGTATTATGAGAACAAAGGTTGTTCAAATAATTACTGTATTCCATATAAGATAGATGATTTACAAATCTAGTTGTAGAAATCACATCCATAAAACCTAATGCTAAAATGTCGCAAGACAAATGATTGAAAGATCACTTACGAAGTGACATCGCCATTTAAATTATATTGCAAATAAAACATGAAGAATTTCCATATTCATGGATTTTTGGAGTCTTTGATTTGATCAAGTGACGCTTGTGAGACTTTCTTCGGGATAATTAAAAACTTTGTTCAAAGGCCAAAGAAGAACGAACGACTAAAATATTGGAATTTATACATATCGATGTATGTATTCCATTATGTGTAGTCGTAAGCGATGGGTTTCAACTTCATATACTTTCTCCGGAAATTTGAGTGAATATTCACTTAATGAGGAAGAATTATGAAATATTTGAAAATGTTCAAAGACTTTCAAGATGAAGTGAAAATCATTGTAACAAGAAAATAAATGGTTTATGATTTTATCATAAGGGATTTATTTGAGTTACAAGTGTAACAAGAAAATAAATGAATTATGATTTTATCATAAAGGGATTTATTTGAGTTGCAATTTTATCAAAACACCTAGATTTACATCTCCCGAAACACCATAGGAGTATGGAGTTTTTGAGATTTGTAAGGAAACCTTGTTTGACATGGTTGGATCAAAGGTGTTATTTATAAAACTGTCATTATGTTTTAAAAGATTAAAGATTTAGAGACTTCCGCTTTTACACTGAAAATAGCTCCATCTTGATCCGTTGAAATGACACCATGGAAGTTATGGTTTGGGGTAAAACCCAAGTTGTCATTTCTTAAATTTTGGTATGCTAAACATAAGTAAGATGTTTACAACCAAAGTCGGATGAACATGTGTTTATAGGTTATTTCTAATAACAATTGGTTATTCCTCCATAACACCAAGGACAAAAGGGTTTATCGCTTGCAGTTTCTTGAAAAAGGATTTTTTTCATAAATATTAAGTGGGAGGACAATAGAACTTTGATAAGGTTAATGAACCTTAGCTATATGTGCTGAGTTGCGCAACACCAAAAAATGTTCCGGAGGCAGCCAGAATGCTCATGGATCACGTGCCTCAAAGGTTGCGGTCACGGAGGTCTAAAGTTCCTATTGAACCAAGAAGGTCGGATAAATAATCAAATGATTGAGATTTGAGAGTAAATCATTATTGTTTGACAATGATGAACTGACTACAAAGAAGCGATGATGGGCCCTGACTGCGTCAAATGGCTTGAAGCCATAAAATCCGTGATAGTTCCATACACAAAAAATCAAGTTTTGAACTTGGAAGACCCTCCAGAAAGGTGTAAAAACCTATCGGTCGTATTTGGATCTATAAACAGGCATGGATGTCTCACATCTATGAAATATTCGACATGTCGTAAAGTATTTTATGACAATGTTCAAAGGAGTTGACTATGACAAGATTGGATCTTTCATAGCGATATTTATTCTAGATGGATTAAAGTAGCAACCACAACATATAATTTGGTATATGGTAGATGAAAAAACAAAACAAAATTCTTCTAATAGAATGGTTACATAGGACATGTACAATACACGGTCCAAAGGGTTTTGTTAAATTCAAAGGATGCTAAAAGGGCATGCAAACTTCAATGGTTGAAATAAGCATCGTGGAGTTGGAATCTTCATCGTGATGAAAAAGGAGTTTTCATCTGGAGACTATGAAGATGCTTGCATTTGCAAGAAATTAAGTGGGAGCGCTGAGACATATTTATAATACATTATGTGGAGGACATCTTGTTGATTAGAAATGATGTATCTTTTATTGACAAAGGTTAAGAATTTCATTTCGATGAAAAACTTAGGAAAAACCCGAATATTTAGCTTGAATGTCTATAGTGGATAGACTATGACGTTAATATGGTTGTGCCAAACGTACATATATGTGATATTGAAGGAGTTCAATATAGAAACAACAAGAAATGGTTCTTGTCACGTGGAAAGGAATTGAATCAAGATTCAAGTGTATCGACACTTGATAAGTGAAACAAGATTCAAGTGCTTTGACACTTGATGAGTAAAATTACAATAATGATTTGATCAATCATACCATGATATGTACACATCCAGATATGTCCTATGCTCTAAGTGTTATGAGCATATACCAGAATGAATCATAAAATGATCATTGGACAATAGTAAGGAAATTCTTATGATCCTTTGGAAGAACTAAGAATATAGTTGTGTAGAGGTGACAAACAATTACAAATAGTTCATTGTAAAGCGTTACATTGATACTAGTTTTGTCACAAGATACAAATTAAGTTTATCTCAATTTAAACTATGGGTGGCACAATGTAATGGAAAGAAGATTCCTTGATGGATTTGGATGAAATCCATAGTTAAGACATTGTGACGAATACTACAACAAAAAGGCTAAGTATATGACTTCTATAGTAGCAGCAAAGGAGGGAATTTGTGTCAAGAAGTTTGTTATCAAACTAAGGTGTGGTTCGCAACGGGCTAACACTAAAGATATATTGTATGACAGTAGTATCGACATGATTTAACCCCAAGGAACTAAAGGTCTCACCAAAAGACCAAATTTATACAATGCCATCTCATTAGAGAATGAGTGATGCGTGGAGACACAAAGACACTCAAATACACAAGGACCTGAAATGTCAGATCCCTAGATTATGTTAACCACTCGCAATTGCGTATATGGAACACTAGAAAGCCATATGTGTTCAATACGCAAAGTTTCCAAACTAGATTATTGTCTCTAGTGCAAGTGGGAGACTGAAGGGAATATGCCCAAGGGGCAATAATAAAGTGGTTACTATCGTATTCCTTGTTTATTATAAATGTTTATTTTGCATGCTATAATTGTATTAATACGGAAACATTAATACATGTGTGTTTAATAAACAAACAGAAAGTTCCTAGTTATGCCTCTCCCATAAACTAGCTCGTTGATTAACAAGATGATCAAGGTTTCCTGATCATGGACATTGGATGTTGTTAATAACGGGATCACAACATAAGTGTAATAGTGTGATGAACATTCATCCGAAGTATAGCATTACGATCAAAGTCATTGAGTTTATATTGCTATAACAACTTACGAAGTGATCCTAATCCTTAGACCATGAGATCATGTCAATCACTAACACTAGAAGAGTTTCTTGATAACATCAAACGTCACACCGTAACAGGGTGATTATAAAGATGGATTCAGAACTAATAAAGTGCTATGTTGAGGCCCATGGATCGAGAGTGAAATTTGTTCATCCCGATGACGGATAGATATACTCTGGGCCCTCTCGGTGATATCACATTGATTAGCTTGCAAGCAAGTGATTTGATCACTAGAATGTTATATCACGGCAACGAGAAAAGAGTACATGTCAGTAACGAGATCAAACTAGGTATGGAGATACCGATGATCGAATCTCGGACATGTAATATATTGCAAAACAACCGGATTAAGATACTAGCATAAAAGGTTCCGACGATCACAAGAAAGTCATCGTTGAATGTGTGGGAGTCAGTATGGGTCTCCAGGTCCCACTTCTGATTATTGATCCGAGAGGGGTCTCGATCATGTCCGCATTATTCGCAAACCGTAGGGTGACACACTTAAGAGACACCGACATCCATTTGGAGCAAAAGTTTTATGCCGAAAAGAATAACAAGCGCAGGAATTTATTTCACTAGATACCGAAACTGGTTTTCGGGTGAAATTGCAGAAAGTGTTTCTGCATGTGAAATGAAATACTAGCAAGGGCTTATATGTGAATGTTTTTCATTAAAGTAATTGAAAAAATTCTGAATAAATAAAAGGAGTTTTATTTAATGAGAGTTTGCATTAAATTTGGTGGAAATTTAATGGGAATTGAGTGGGTTTTGACTGGAGGGAATTGAAAGGCATTTGAGTGAGTGGAGTGTCCACCCACATGAATGTGGAAGAGGTGGGGGCAGCCCCATGGCTGGGCGCATGGCCCCTTGGGTTCCCCCCCTCTCCCTATAAAAGGAGCCCCCTCCCTCTCTCTCACTTACACCTCCTCGTGAAGGTTCTCTCTCCCCCTCTAGAATTTATTCCCCATGGTCTCGGACTAGCGAGATACAAGTTCCCGGTGGCTATTCGGCAAGAAAGAGTTGTGCTTATGCTGCATCGCTGGAGGGAGGAGGCAGAGGTTGCTCAGTGCCTCGAACGTGTGTGCGAGCACGGATGCGCTGCTGATTTGCGGCGCTAGGACTTCCTCTCGATCTTGAGATCGGCAAGAGATCGTCTACATCAACCACGAGTCGAACTCGTTAAGCTTTATCAGTCTTCAAGGGTATGTTCTCTACGTATACATCCGCCCATTGTTTGTATCTAGTATTTAGATCTTGGTACATAGTTCCCATCGTAGGAAATTTTTTGTTTTCTATGCTGCGAACCCTACATCTTCATTAGTAGTAAATTCTCCCTAATGTTATATGTATGATCAACATCACATATTTATTTGGTTTTTTCCTTAGACTTTTCCTTGTCACTTCAAGGAAAAAACTCAACCAGTATGTCAATAAGTGGTTACCAGCTTTGGCTGGAGGGAGGTTTGATCTTGTGTTGGTGAAAAGGGAACAAGATACATTCATAAGAGGACCATTCTGATTATCTTTCTTGAGGATACACAATGTTGCTATCCATGAAGTGGTGAACTTTAGCTTAATCACATGAGATGATTATGAAGAAGATGAAGGAGTTGAAGAGGAAGGAGATGATCAGTCTGTGTTGAGTATGGAAGTACATGCCCCTAACGGTGACATCAAGGGATTCCAGACTATTTATAGTACGTGTGTTTTTCTATCAAATGTATGTATTGTCTTCCATATTAATTATCTGGAATACCTTTTAATGGTAATTGAATTTACAGGCATTAGGGTGCCATTTGTGGACTCCTACATTAGAAGTGCTTTATACAGGAGTGTTTTCACAGATATGCATCTAATTACTATGGAAGACATGTATCTCATTACTTGCTAGATGCTGAAGGATGTAATCTGGATATGTCGGATTCATGATAAGGATGATTTTTTCCATCTCTCTGACATGTAATTCTATGTTAGAAGTCTCAGTGCACTTAATTCAGCTAAGAACACCTTTGTGAGTTATTTTACCTAAGGACATGGTTTCAATTTTACTTTTGTGTTTACTAATGTGTTTTAATTATTTCATCATTCTAGGTCATGCCATCATGCTTTTCACTTGGTTACAACATCCCAAAGAATGGCACAAATTTGTTTCATAGTTATGGCATGGAAGACATAGTTACTGGCCAGTACACCATCGTCCGTGGCAACTTGAACTAGATAGTGTTCTCCAATGGTTTGAACCTCTTCTAAAACATCAACCAACTTGAAGGTGGTTCACTAGTTTCTGCGAGGGTGAAAATGAGGGAACATTGCATTATCTAGTTTGTGACCAGAATTCGCCGAACCCTCCAAGGAAGACTGCATCCTTCTTTTGTCTAGCTAGATCTAATGCAGGATAATGTTTAAAGTTGTGAATAAATATGTTTGAAGTATTCAAGATATTATGAACAACTAGGTTTGTAATATACTCACCTACCTTGCCATTTGGTTCTGAATAATTCACAAGTTTTAGGATTATCAAAATCTAGAGTGTCCGAATATATTTGGAGTTCTGAATATTCGCTCAAGGAGACTTCCTACAAGGAATTAATGAAAAAGGTTAAATTTATGGGAAAATCCTATATAAGTAACCAAATGATATTACATAGTGATTAAACATTGGAAATAGTTGATTTCTAAACACTTGCACCCTATTGCTCTGCACCAAGCGCATGAACACTAGGAGTTGGCATACCTTTCAAGGTACAAGATGCAAGGTTTGTACTAAACCATATATTTTCTTGAATGCATGAACCTAATTTAGTCTTACGACTCAATTTAACACTAACAAGCATGTATAACCACCTTCCTTTGCCTTTTGGTTCTCAATAATTCTCAAATTTTAGGATCACCAAAATCCAGATGGTCCAAATATATGTGGAGTGTCTGAATATATTGTTATGGTAGAGATATTTATTTTTACAAGCCGCCTCCTATAGAAATTCCACTTCCATTTGAAATTGAGAAACCCCCATAGGTCAGCTTTGTCACTTCTAGATCCAGCTCCACCTACCGCTGTACCTAAGTCTAGAACGAGGCAGCCGCCACGCATCGACACCGACTGACATGGGTGTTCCCTACAAGTGCGTAATGTTGGCCTACCCGGTCAAGCCCAACAGAAGCCCGTGAAACAACATACCCATGATGGCGAAGCCCAGAAGGATTTCTGGTGGCCCAAGCCCAAGAAAGATTCGACTCCTTGCAGGACACGTTTTCTTTAGATAGAAACTCAAAGAGAAAAACCCTAAACCTGTAAATGACTCGGCCTATTCCCTGGACCTAGACTATATATATAAAGGCTAGGAGGACACGACGAGGAGGACACCTGATAACCCTAGCATACATAGCGCTAGATCCAATATGCGCACGCCTGTAATATTTGGCTTCGCCGTCAATCGAGAGCAGACAAGCAGGAGTAGGGTTTTCCCTCTAGGGGCCTAAATATGGGTAAATCATTTTTCCCGTGTTGCTTGTATGTTAGCCGTTCCGTGATCTCCAGCGTCCCCTCCTTCTACAAAACCCAAGTCCATAATGGTCATTGATGAATCGAACACTCTTCAATTGGCACCGTTTGTGGGAACTGGGAATGTTGATGTTGCGGTCGTGATGGCCCCATTTGCCACGATCTTCGACTCTTCTGCAATGGAGAACCACCTCCTCTTAGGTACCATCAATTTCACAATCTGTTCACCAGCGGCCCTCTAGGACTTCTATTCCGTCGGAGATGGAGTCGACATGATGGTTGGCAGCCTATGCTTCTAGGTTGGCACAATTTGCCTCCTCGATCGGGTGGCACCACTGGTGATCGCACCTGCCTTGTGGATACCGCCGATTCGCATGCTTGGCGCACCCATGATGGTGTATGACACAGATAGCACCACCTGCCGCAACTTTGATCTCAGTGACCCGCCAACAGAGGAAGGAACCTACAGTTCCGGATCTGAAAGATGTGGGAGCAACGACCTCCCTGGTCACTTCATGTGTGCGGTCTTCGTCAACGCCCACGTCGACAACAGGACCAATCCACAGGCTCCCAATGCTACGAATGGAGGTCATCCTCCGAACACCAACACCAACAGAGGCGCACCCCTGAATCCCGATGGGACTGCTCCTCGAAAACCTAATGCCGCTAACGGTGGAAAAATGACTCGGTAGCAGATCCACCTCAACGAAGTCAAGTGGGATAGGGTCAGAGATGTTGTACGAGGCAACCCTCTACCATTGGGCTCCTCATGCTACATGTTGATGGGATACCACTGTCTCCTTGTGAAGGAGCACAACCGACAAGTTCGGTAGCATAAAGAGCTCGAACAGTGTCAGAAGGCAGCCGATGAATCATGCGCTCGACGAGCTATGCTCTCCTCCATCGGCGGGTCATCCTCAAACGGCAATGATGGCAACACCGCCTACAAAAGTCGCTCTTAACTGGAGTGCATGGACCCAAGCACCAGATGCGAGGCCACTAAGGCACTCGACCTATCCTTCATGTCAATGGACTCGTAGGGCAACATGATGCCCAAAACACCGCAGGCCACGTCATAGCAGCTACTACATACCTGCTTTCCAATCAACCACTAGCCCGGGATCCATGATCGGAACCACACTAACCGGGGAAGAGTCTCCGGAGCCAAAGAACAAGACCATGGTAATGTTCACAAGTAACCACATGTCCTCATCTGAATAGGACAACCACAATCTGTCACGGCGATGCCATAGCCCGCATGAAGGATCCGTAACTACGACGCTCGTGATGAACTTATGCAAAGAAAGATCGACAAGATGTGCACCAGACGCGCATGCTCGACTGAGTCGGAAGAGGACGACACGGAGCTCTGCTGTGCCAGATGCTTCAGCCGAGCCATACGGCAATCAAGGATGCCTATGGGATATAAGTTCGCTTTGGATAACCAGAAGTTTAACGTCCTGTAGGAGCCAAAAATCTGGCTGGACAATCATGTCTCATCAGTCAAACTGCATGGTGGAAGTAAAAATATAGCCATGCAATGCCTTCAGCTATAGATGAAGGTTACAGCATGAGCATGAATAAACAATCTCGCCTCCGGATCCATCCGCAGCTGGGAGGAGCTTGTCTACAGCTTCATGCATAACTTCAAGTGCACCTTCAAGAGACCGGCCTCAATCGAAGAGTTGTGTGCCTATTGCTAAAGGTCCAACGAGTCCATTCGCTCCTACGTCTAGCATTGGTTCGTCATCAAGAACTCCGCTGAGGATATATGAGAGGAAAGGGAAATCGATTCCTTCAACTGCGGCATGAGACACCACGAACTCAGGGGAAGACCTAGGGCGCATCAAGACCAAAACCATCAACCATCTGATGGATATCTCCAATCGCTAGGCCGATAGTAAAGACGCGGTCCACAAAAACCGAACATGTTCGGATGACAAGGACGACCTTGGCCACAGACGCTACCACCGAGGAAAGATGAGAGCGTGCGTCTATGATGACCGCAAAGAAATCGACATGGCTGCAGCTGGCTATGCCGATCGCCGTGATGATGGGAACCGCAACAACGTCTACCGCAATGGCAGCTACCGCAATAGCGGAAAGACCATGAAGTCGTGGCAACACTCGTGACTATGAGACATCCACGATCCACAATCTATCGAGTCCTTGTAGCATCTACTTCTACATTGACAAACAAGACGGCAAAAAGAAGTCTAGCCAACTGCTCAAGGACGATGAGGGTTCCACAAGCTCCACGAGGGTTACTCCTAGCTGCGACGCGATGCAGTGAACAAGGGGTTCTGTTCCACCCCCGGGCCCATTGCATATGGCGCCCCACCACCACCACCTGGAGGACCAGCACAGCCTGCAGCTGCACCAGCCCAAAACAATGGAGCGTAATAGTACCCATGACCGTTGGTTACCATGATGATACATTCCATCTAATAGGATCTAGAAGACGATCGCCCACCAGATAAACCTGGCCTTTACCTCCCCACCAGACATACTTGAGTACCTCAGCGGCTCGGAGTCATGTATCACCTTCGACCGATCTAACCATCCCCGTCAAGTTCCCCTCCTAGGACATTTCGGCCTGGTGCTCGAGGCCCAGACCGGCAGTTTCCAGATGAGTCGCGTGTTCATGGACGACGGCAGCGGCATAAATCTCATGTTCGCTAGAACCATAGCAGCCAAGCGGATACAACTCACCATCCTAGTGGCATCCAACACTACGTTCCACGGCATAGTCCTAGGGAAAGGGATTTACCCCTAGGAAAAATATGGCTCGTTTTCATATTCAGCACCCGCAAGAACTTTAGGCGCAAGAGGCTCGAGTTCAAGGTGGTTGACTGGCCCTCACAGTACCATGCCATCCTTGGTCGCGTGGTATTCACACGATTCCTGGCGATACAGCAATATGCGTATCTTGAAGATGCCAGGACTCAACGAAGTCATCACCATCCCAGGGAGCTTCACCAAATCCGATAACTGCGAAAGAGATTTCAACAGAATGTCCCAATCTTTCGGCATGCAAGTGGAACTCGCAATGCTGAAGGAGTCAACAAACACCAGCCTCCCTCCTATGACCAAGCAAAACACTCTGGATCTATCTGTCGACTCCACGGTCAACACCAAAGCGGTGCAGGTCCCCTCGATGGACCTCACCAAGACAGCCCTCATTGCCAACAATCTGATTCCTCCGTGAGCGGTGGGAAATTTTTGCCTGGTATGCGGCGAACATGCTAGGAGTTCCCAGGGAATTCTCCGAGCATGCCTTCAACATGTACCCAGATGCACGACCAGTCAAGAAGTCGATGCTTCGACTATCCGAAGGACGAGATGATGCAATTGGCATCAAAGTCAACAGAATCCTCGAGGCTGATTTCATAAGAGAGATCAAGGAAAGCACCTAGGTAGCTAACCACGTGCTAGTACCCAAGAAGGACATGGACATCATGTGGATGTGCGTGGACTTTACTGCCCTCAACAAGCACTACCTGAAGGATCACTTCCCATTACCGCGGATCGATCAAATATTTGACTCCACCTCGGGATGCGTACGTCTCTTGTAGTTTGACACCTACTCGGGCTAGAACTATATTCAACTTAAAGTCAAGGATCAGGAGAAGACAACATTCATTACGCTGTTTGGGGTCTTTTGCAACAACACAATGCCTTTAGGGATCAAGAACGCGGGTGAAACTTATCAACGGTGCATGCAGGCCTGCCAGAAGAATCAAATTAGTCGAAACATCGAGGTATATGTCGACGACATAGTGGTAAAGACCAAGGAGAGCTGAAGATTGATAGACGATCTTTTTGAGACCTTCGACAACCTTGATCGCTATAGGATAAAGCTAAACCTAGAAAAGTGCGCCTTTAGCCTCCGATCCGGGTAATTAATCGAGTACTTCATCTACGTGAGAGGCATCGAGACTAGCCCAAAGAAAATAAATGCCATGCTGGCCATGGAGAAGCCGAAGAATGTCAAAGGGGTCCAACAGCTAGATAGGCTAATTGCAGCGCTCAGCAGGTTCATCAGGCGCATGGGCGAAAAGGCTATACCCTTCTACCAGCTCCTCCACAATTCAGACAAATTTGAGTGGATAGCCGAAGTCAATGAAGCATTCGAGGACCTCAAGTGTCTACTCTATAACTTTCTCGTGCTGGTGACACCAAAAGAGAGAGAGCCTATTCTTCTATACATCAACACAACACACCAGGTGATCAGCACGACACTCGTGGTTGAACGCTCCATAGAGGGCAAAACCCATGTGGTACAATGCCTAGTGTACTACCTCAGTGAGGTACTGACACCAAAAAAGCAGAGGTATCCTCACTACTAGAAGCTAGACTACGGCGTGTTCATGACTGCGCCATTACTTCCAGAAGCACAAGATAGTGTTTGCTAACAACATTTCACTATCACACATCCTCAACAACCACGAAGCAATAGGGCGAGTAGCCCTATTGGACATAGAGTTGTCCCCACAGGACGTCATCTATGAGCGGTGCATTGCCATCAAGACATAGGTGCTCCCTGATTTCCTTGTCCACTGGATGGAGCTACAACTTCCAAATACTCCGGACATGTCGCAGCTATGGACAATGCACTTCGACGAATCCAAATGTGAAGAAGGAGCTGGAGTCAAAGTAATCTTGACATCTCCACTAGGAGAAAAAATGAGAAACGTCCTGCGGATGAGGTTCCGAGCCTCCAACAATGAAGAGAGTAAGAGGCCTTGATCCATGGTATGCGGATGGCAAAGGTGTGTGGTGCCACCCAGCTGGTCATCTACGATGATTCCAACCTCGTCGTACAATAAATGATGAACCAATGTGACAGCGTTAGCAACAATATGATCGCATACCGTGACCTATATAATGCACTCGAAGGATACTTCAACGGATGCGAACTTCGGCATGTCGTCTGAGAGAGAAATGAAGAGGCTGACAAGCTCGCTAACGTTGGCTCTACTTGCGCATCGATCCTGCTAGGTGTCTTCTTGGAGCAAATCTGCGAATGCTCCATTAAATGTAAGAAGCCCAAGAGAACACCAGCGGCTACAACAGGCTTGGGGGATACGCCACCCGACAACCTCGACGCGCCAGCAGAAGAGGAGTCAGAGATACCACTTGTGAACCTCATGCAAGTCCTAGCAATTGAGCAATCATGGCGACCTCTACAAGCGAAGCATTATCGGAGTCCTCCAACGATGTGTCACCAACGGTCACAGGAGGAACATCCTCCTATACATACATGAAGGCATTTTCGGGCACCATGCTGGTAGTCACGCCCTGGTCTCCAAAGACTTATGTGATGGATTCTACTGGACAATAGCGATGCGTGACGCCAAGGACATAGTCGAAAAGTGCACCGCCGGCTACACGCCCTTGTTCATGGTGCACGGCGCTGAAGCTATGTTACCCACCGAGGAACATTACAAGGCCCCACGGGTCGTTGCTCACAACAAAGCTGAATGTAAGGACGCACTCGAGGACTCTGTCGATCTGCTGGACGAGTCACGCGACATTGTCACTGCTCATTCGACGGTGTACCATTAAATCCTCTGCAACTATCACAGCCGACGGCTATGACCAAGGTCCTTCGTCGAAGGAGACCTCATCCTGCGACTCAAGAAAAAGGGGCACCTGAAGCTTGAGTCACCCTAGGAAGGGCCCTACATGGTCACCGAAGTTATTTCAAGTGGCACGTACCGCCTCAAGGACATCGATTCCGGAGTAACATAGTCCAACCCTTGGAACGTCGCACAGTTGCGGTGCTTCGGTGCTTCTACCCTTAGCTGTTTTTACATACAATAAGACTTCTCAGCCAGTCTATTCAGCCAAACCCTGTACTTCCTACCTTACAATGAATAAAATCTAAGTTCCTTGGCTAATATGTCTTTTCTTTCTACAATTTTATGTTCATAAAACACACTCGGGGGATGCACCTCACTCGATGACTTCGTTGTCTCCTTTAATACCGAATTCACCTAAGTAGCTGACCATGTCATTGAACCCTTGAAAACTCCAGCATAGTTGCAACCCAATAAATTTTACATTGTTCTACATAACACTTGCAGGAAAAAGGCCACTATCCTCGCTAAAGAAACACATTGGTTCGCTCATCAAAGAGTCAAACAATACGCGCTGGGAAACTTCCTGGTAGTACGGGCGCATGTTCCACGCCATGCCATCCGGAGCGGAAGGCAGCCCCACGACTGTCGGAGATTTTTCCCGTGAAGGAACTAGGGTACAAAGATCCCTTGGTTCAAGAAGGGCTAAACACGCATTCTTCAAGAAGCCTCGGCGACGGTGGCGATAGAGGGAGCAAGATCACGGTAGAGAGTTGACACGGGTTTTTTTACCCAAGTTTGGGACCCTCGTGAGGAGGTAAAGCCCCTGCTCTTGCTTTGTTGTATTGCTTGCTTGCTTCGCGAGGGTATAATGGAGGTTGCAAGTCTACGGTTTAGATCATCAGGGATAGATATGTTCTAAGGTAGGAAAAGGGTCTCTCTTATAAAGGGCGGCATAGAGCATCTTCCCCTGACCTTTGGGCGGGAAGGGCATCCACAATGCCGATCCTCGGGATCCCGGTCTAGGAAACTACTTTTGGTGGACTTGTTCGAGCTTACCGTGCTCCACACCGTCCTCCTATAAAGTGGCCTCCCCCAACGTCGCTTGTCCTCATTCGACGCTCTCTACTTTTTCCCCTTTCACCGAAAGGACTCTTACACAACGAGATTGTCTGTCCTTTCCCTTCAAAAGGGGAGGCGGACCAAGGGTTCCTTTACCAATGCATCTAGAACTGTAGGGCCACTACACTCCCAATCGGGACTCGATTGATGCTTTGCTTGGCGAAGTTACCGTCTTGGCCTCAACGCTCTCCGAGGTATCCGAGGCATGGGGGCATAGTATGGCATAGTGGTAGGATCCCTCGGGAGGTGATCCCTCCGGAGGTTCAATCCCTCGTGAGGCGGGGCATCGTGGTGCTAGAATGGTTGGGGCACCTCTAGAGGCGCTTCTTCCTTTTGAGGCTGGCGGTTTCTCTAGAGCGGGGCTCGTCAATCGTGGGGACGTGGCACCCTGTTTTCCAAGGCCCCAACAGTAGCCCCCAGGCTCCTGGCTTGCATGTGTCTCCTGGTAGGCTCGAAGGGGCAAGCGACTTTTAGACGGTGGATGCCCCCCCACTCTCTCTTGTTCAACGTGAACCGGACATGCTTGAATCTGGGCCATGAAGTTCAACCGGACACACCCTCCCGACCGTAGATGGGGGGCGCACTGTTCCTTCTTCGGGAGTTGTTCTCATGATGCGACAGCGCGTGTGGCCTAGCGGTTAATACCGCATGTGCGGTGTAATGATGCTTCTTTTCGACTGGCCTGGTTAAATCGGGGTGTGGGGAAGGAGTCTTTTCACTACCATGCCACCACTCCCCTTCTTACTTTCTTGCACTCCTGAGCCAAAGCTTTCGCTCCTTTCATGGCGTCCACATGCCTTCCGCTCATTGAGGCATTTGAGGCACAGATCCTCTCGGCTCCGGCCAAAACGGAGGAGGCCCTGCTGGCAAAGAGCGACCGTGGGCAGCCACGCGGAAGCGACCGAGGGAGACGCGGCGGCCATGGTATTTCCCTTGACGTGGTCGCGCTCGTAGAGGCGGAGGTAGACATTGAAGAAGCTCCTGCTAGGCGTGGGCGCGGCCGCCCCGCGGTAGCGGCCAAGGTCGCCATGTGGGGAGACGTGGTAGATCCGGGGTCAAACCCTGACTCTCCTCACCTATCGCCGCTTTTCCCCCTCCTGCGGTGGTCAAGATCGAGGATGACCCCGTGCCTGCCCAGGTTAAGGACATCATTCTTATCCTCGGGGAACTCCGATTGGTTCGCCCATGTCAGGCTCCCCTCACGCTTCGCGCTTTGAGTCATGGAGAGCCTCAATGAGGAGGTGGAGCTGCGGCACTCAGGGGGCCTCGGTAAATGGAGATTCAGTGTCGAGAACCTTCCGCCTAATGAGATATACCTCTGCCGCGGTTGGAGCCGCTTCCTCGCTGCTCAACACATCCGTCGTGGCTTCGTGTTACGCTTTCGCTTCACCAACCCAGAAAACTTCTCCATTACGGTGTTCCACACCCTCCTGTGTCGAGTCGCGTATCCGCCGGTCCTCTAAACGCATCAGGGTAGGATCCCGGTGGCCAAAGCCTGCACGCTGGTGGGTCGCTGGCCTTTTGCTAGCATAGATGTTGGGTGCTTCGTCCCTTAGCCCTATTTTTTGAAGACATGTCTTGTAAGGAAGGGGGACCTGTAACAGATCTCCATGATTGGCGTCCTTCTTCCACATGTCCATTATGGTGCCTGGAGTTCTGTTGTATGTGGTGATGGCGTAGTGCCTGCTTGACAAAGCCGATGGAGGAGGCTCGTGCCCTCTTTCCGTAGGGACAGGCCTCTTGAGCCTTCGAGGGTGCTTCATGAAGCACAGAGTATCCTGGGGCGGTGCCCACCCAAGGTGAAGTCGATAGGGGTAACACCTGGAGATGCGCTTCTAGAATACGGCACCTGGGGGGCGCCGTTTGAAGAGTGCTTCCAGCCGGAAGACTGGAGTATTGAATAACAGGCCCCGCACGGTCAGGCTTTGCAAGGTTGCCCCACTATCTTGGGGTGCGGCCCTTCGGTCTTATAGAGGACGCCTTAGGCCTTAGGTCCTTAGGTTGCTCAGGCGATTCGCTGTTGCTTGCCGACATGATGCATTAGAGGGTCCTCTCGGGGAGAGTCCTTGCTACATACCCTCGTGGAGGGGTTTGTCGCCGACCTCCATGGAGTGCATCCTTGAGTGGTGGCACTAGCCTCACGAGGCTCATGTGCATCACTATTTCTTGGTCATACGGGAGAAGCCGATGTCCGCCCTCCGAGGGAAGGGGAGCGACCGTGCCGTGGCTGCCTCTTTGAAGGTCTGCGGCTGGGGTTACCTCCCGAGCTATTCGGCAGGCCTTCCGGTGGAGTGATGTAGGGCTGGCGCATGATGGCGTCCAAATCGACCCGATGGCGGATCCTCTCAAGCCCTGAGGAGTAATTGTGACACGAGGGTCCTCCGCTTCGCATGCCTTTCATGGGTTTCTCCTGAGGGGATGAACATAACGCGTGAGCGCGTGCCGCTAGAGTCCCGAAATGCACTTATGAGAAGTGGTGTAAGCGCTAGGAACCGTAGGTGAGGTAACTTGTTGCCGACTAGGACTGTAAGTTCAGAGCTCATGTTCTAGGCCCTACGAAGTTTAACCGCTAGAGGGCGTGTCTCCAGGGTTGCCCCCTAAGCCTCTCGAGGAGAAAGCCGTAGGACTTAGCGCTTTTACCACCAGCCCCCGTGTCGAGGGTTATATGGGTTTCACACGAGCTTTTTATAAATGTCTGGAACCGTGGGTGAGGTGACTTATAGCCAGACCCGGTCCGTGAGTTCAGAGCTCGACACATTAGGTCCTGAGAGAGCTCGGGTTACGGAGAAACGGGGCCTCATGGGACGTCTCTAAAACATTTTTTCTTTTTAAGATCAGGAGCTTGGGTGAAGAAACTCGTAGCTAGACCCTATCCGTAAGTTCAGAGCTCAAGCTTTAGGTCCTGGACTGGCCAACAGAGGGGAATGTTCCCTCACAAGCCGCCACATAGACCTTACAAGGAGAGGGTCATAGAGAAAATGCGCGTACCGCTGAGGCTCAATCATGCTCCGTGCGAGGGACACAAGCACCATAGACTGTAAGTGAGATAACTTCTGGCCGGAACAAGTCCGTAAGTTCAGAGCTCGAATCTTCAGGCTCTGATGATGACGGGGAGTGATCGGTGACGGGACCGTTCCCAGCCCACCGCTAGCATGGTGTATGTTTGGGAACCTAGTTAGGTATGGTTTTCAGGGAAGACCTTTCCAAGGGAAAAACTAAACAATAAGACGTGTGTGAAACACAAGATCCAAAAAACCGATGAGAGTTCTAGCTTATTACAGCACCACCATGGGTCGCACGGGGTCTTGCTAAAGATAAGACTGCAAGGTATGGGAGTTTCTTTAGGATAACCTTCAAAAATTTGTGTAGTCGGGCGCGTTGCTTGGATAGGCTTGTCCACCTTCCTACAGCCATGAGCTCCTACTCGGACGGTAGCCTAGCTTCCCTCGGGGGGCTATCGGTGATGCTCGCACGCTGGGTGCAGTTCACCGTGAAGTCGGGAGCCCCCTGGTTGAGGTAGTTCTCGGGAGCCTCTTCAGCGCCCGCGTGGGGTGGTGACGGTGCCTTTCCCATCTTGAAGGCTCGGATGCCGACCGCACCTTGCTTCTCGCGAGGCGGGAACAATGCGGCCGCCACCCTCTTGGACGTTGCGTTCTCCTGAGCCACCATATGTTTCCTCCTCGACGAGCCCCCAATATAGTCCAATGCGTCCATGTTCTCGGGGAACGCAGCGGACGATGCATTGAAGGTGTGCTCGAGGGAGCGCAGGGCCTCCACTTCATCACAGTGGACCGTGATGGTTTCGCCGCTGCCTCCTGACATCTAAAGGATGTTATAGGCGCGGTGAGTGGCCGCCATGAACTTGCCTAGAGCAAGGTATCCGAGGATGATGTTGTACGGGACCTCGATGTGGACCACGTCAAAGTCGATGAGCTTGGTGCGATAGTTGTCCCGCGACCCCAATGTGACGGAGAGGGGCACCTAACCGATGGATATGGTGGTTCTATTGGTCACGCTAGAGAACAACATGGTCAGCATCAGCCTGTCGTAAGGCACCTAGAGCTGGGAGAACATCTTAGTGGAGATCACATTTAGGACAGCCCCTCCATCGATGAAGGTATTTACAACCGCAATTTTGCTGATGGTGGGGGTGCAGATCATGGGGAGAGTGCCCAAGGGCCTGGTGGATATGGGGTGGTCACGAGCGTCAAAGGTGATGGGGTACTGAGACCACTTGAGATTCGGGGACGGGACTCCTGTCCTGGCCACGGCAACCTCACGAGTGAGCATCTTGAAGTGCCGGTTGGATAGTATGCGCTGGCCCCTAGCGGTACCTGGTAGCCCCCAGCGTCCACAGCACGACCCTTCTCTGGCCGCGAGGGACCTTCTACACAACGTTGGCCTGAGGGCCCATCTGCGACGTGTCGCGTCCTTCGGAGTCTTTGTTCTAGTGCTCGCCTCTATGGTTGCTTCCACTCACACCACGACCCCCGTCACCACCAGATCTTCCCCTTCTCTAGTTGTTTCACATCTCTCGGAGCTTATTGAGCTCATAGAAGTCCTCGGTGGGGTGTCCTCTCCTATTGTACAAGTGATAGTATGCGCTGTTGTCTCGTTCCCCTTTGTCGTGCTCCTCGTGAGGATATTTTCTGTCAGGTTCTATGGCTAGGATGACGACAGTCTTGCGATTGGAGTCCTTGTCCTTTCTCTTGGATGAGCTCGAGAAAGATCTTGGCATACGTGGTGAGGTCTCCGCCTCGGTGAGGCCGAACATCTGTCCCGCCTCCGCATTGGCACACATTTTAATCATGACGAAGAGCTTGGCATCCGTGGTGAGGTTCTCACCCCGGATGCCGATCTTCTCCCACATCTTGACGTCCTTGACGCCCTCGAAGAAGGCGGTGATGACATTGGAGTCCGAGATCTTGGCGATCTTGTTGCGGACTTGCCTGAACCTCTACAGGAACTTGAAGAGAGTCTCTCCAGGTTGCTGACGCACCTGGCGGAGGTCGAAGTATGTGAGTGGGAATTAGTAGCTCCCCTTGAAGTTCGTGATGAAGAGGGAGATGAGCTTGGCCCACGAGCCGATGGATTCCTCCGGAAGGTTCATCAGCCAAGTGCTGGCCATATCCTTCAGGAATAGGGGAAGCCAGTTCGCCATGATGCGGTCGTTGCCTCACGCGTCCTCTATGCCTGTGGTGTAGAGTTGTAGGAACTCACATGGGTTTGTCGTCCTGCCGTCGCATGCAGGTGTGTCTGGATGAAACTTTTGCGGCCAGACCACACGGCGGATCCCCTTGGTTAGGGCGAGATAGCCGTTGGCGAGGGACGCACGGTTCTCCTCACCCGCGGTGGCGATTTCCTTGGAGAGACGGTCTTCGCTCCCGCGCGGCTGTGCCACGGCCACTGGGGGCGAGACAATCTAGCAGCTGTTGGCCATTAGTGGGGTCACCGGGTCGGGCCTGGTGGCCCCGTTGTGGTGCTGGACCAGTCGCGGACCCTCATCCCCTGTACCTGGTCCTTCCCTTGAGCCCCTCCTCCCGCAGGTAAAGAGTGGTTATATCGAGGAGCTCGGCGATCCAGTCACACCACCTCTCCTTGTCTGGTTTGGCCGTTGGGTGATCCATGAGCTCCTGCACCATGTGCAAGGAAGTGGTATGAGAGAGCGAGGTGGCTCCATGCAAGGAGGACGGGGATTCCTACAACGGGCTGTAGGTAGCGCCCCTGTCATCCTCAGACCATGAGTCCTGCTCGGATGGGGCATGTCACGGAGTCAGGTCGGTCTGGGCCTTTCTCTCCGTGCGATAGAGCGCACACTCAGCACAGGTCTCGATGCGATTCGACATGTGGCTGAGGTTGGTGAAGGTCTTAAAACCACACCTCAACCCCCTACCTAGCGTGCCAAATGTCGGATATTTGTCTCGTAAAGGAACTAAGGTCCAATGATCCCTTGGTTTGAGAGGGGGATGAACACGCAATCCCAAGGAGCCTCAGTGACGGTGATGACGGCGGAGCAAGAACACGGCAGAGAGGTGACACAGGTTTTTTACCCATGTTTGGGACCCTCATGAGGAGGTAAAGGCCCTACTTCTACTTTGTTTTATTACTCGCATGCTTTGCGAGGGTACAATGGATGTTGCAAGTCTAGGGATTAGATCGCTGGGGATCGATCTGTTCTAAGGTAGGATAAGGGTCTCTTATATAGGGTGGCAGCAGACCTCTTCTCCCAGCATTTCGGTGGGAAGAGCGTCCATAGTGCAGTTTCTCGAGATCCTGGTGTAGGAGACTACTTTTGGTGGACTTGGTCCATCTCGATGTGCTCCACTTCGTCCTCCTCTAAGTGGCCTCCCCCGATGTCTCTTGTCCACATCTGGTGCTCTCTTCTTTTTCCCCTTTCACCGAAACGCCAAGGGAAGGAGTCTTCCACCACGAGATTTCCTATCCCCTCGGGCGCTTGGACCGAGGATTCCTTTACCAATGCAGCTGGCATTGCAGGGCCACTACGATCCCTGTCAGGACTCGACTCATGCTTCGCTCAACGAAGTTACCATCTTTCCCTCGACATGCTCCGAGGTATCTTTGGCTTGGGGGCGTAGTGGCGGGGTCCCTCGGGATCTTCTCCCTCCAGATGTTCAATCCATCATGAGGCGAGGGCCTCGCGGTGCTAGCATGGTTAGGGCACCTCTAGGTTCTGCTGCCTCTCGAGGTTGGCGGTATCTCTGGTGTGGGGCTTGTTAATCATTGGGACATGGCACCCTGATTTCTAGGGCCCTGATAGTGGCTAACTCTGCCAGATCTACGTCTCGACGGTGGAACCACACAAGGGCCATGGAGGCCTTGGCACCCGCAACAAGTTGCTGCTGCACAAGTCCCTTCATGGCATCCACACTCCAAAATTTCTCCAGCATGCCAAGGAAACTAGACAGAAACGCATCCAAAGGAAACATAGCAGCCCAGATGGAAGCGAAGGATGTCCTTGTGCGCTTCAAAACCTCAAGGACCTAATGAACATGGTCCTGCACTATCTCCACCATGATTGCTTGATCTGGTCCATCTAGAAGAAACCTCCATCTTCTAGCTCTTGCTGAGTAAGGAAGTTCGGCCTAATATCAACGCGCTCTTTCTCTTCCTATGGAATGAGATTAACAACTGCTAAAGATAAACATCTCATCATCCGGGCGCAAATAAATCAGCACAGCACGTGAAAGTTCGAGTGATACTAACATTGTAACCAATCGCCATGCTGCCGGAATTCTTCCTTTTGACAGCCTTTTCAGTCTTTGACTTCCACACATCGGATTGACCATGGATGATATTGACATCTTTTTCCAGGCTCCTCGTGTGTTCACATAACAGTAGCAACTGCGACAACTCGCTCGCCTTCGTCTGAGCAGCATCCAATGGAATTGGTGAAGCCACTGGAGAACCACTCGAAGGTCCCTATGAGGCACAAAGCAACAAGTAATAAGGAACAAACAAATTGGGCAAACCAAACGAAACATATACTTACAACTCAAGCAATTGCATAGCAGTCCAAACATCTTTCAGTACAAAGGAATTTCATGGCACTACAAAAAAAATCAAATATAGGTGGACAACTAGGCAGCAGAAGGGCCCTGAGGATTCGCCGCATCCGAAGCAGTCTCAGCCTCCGTGGCTTGCGCTGCGGACAACCACCACAACTGCATCCACGAGAATGTCCCCATGGTCCAAGACATGGCGGTCGAAGGAAACACTAGTGGCATCTTCAGCTGCGCAAGAACAAGTATAATTCATAAATAGGAAAAACACAAAAGTTGGGAGAGCAGCAGCTAGAACGATTCGAGTAATTTACCAGATAACGCATGAGCGATAATCATCAGCTACTCTTACATCGCCTTCTCCCACATGGAAGCATTAGCTGCAAGCTTCTCCTCGCTCTCATTTGCTTCCTGCTTGAAGAGCTCGATCGCTTCCACATCATCCTTAGCCTTGGTTTCCGCTTGACTGCGACTCTTCCCGAGTGAGTCTAGTTTGCAGAGACCCTCGTTGTTCTCCTCTACAAAGGCCAGATAAATAAGGTCAAGTACAAATCCCTAAACACGCACCCAAAGAACATGGATAGTAAGATACTTATTCTGAAGCTTTGAAAATCTACAACTAAGGTAAGGTGCTACTGGCCATGGTGCTACAAATCGCGAATGAAGGGTTGCACCAGAAAAACTTCAGTCAGATGGACAAGAGACTCATATGCTCGTTAATAGTAAACCAATGATACTTACATGTCCACCCGAAGAATAAGAGGGTTTAGCTTGTGCTTTCCGGGTAACAACTGCGTGAGTCCTCGTCTTGGAGGAACTCGATGAGTCATCGCTGAAGTTGGCCATAGTCTTTGGGGAGGGCATCACAACATTAGCGCTCGCTGCCTTCGATTCCACGACCATCTCCTCAGTATCATCCTTCATGGACTCACCCGCAAAAGACCCTTAGATACAACACAAAGAGGAAAAACATACAAGTGTCACTCATAACACAAAACTAGCATAGACAAGGGATGTCAGACAGGTCAAAGACCAGCGTAATCGCTGGAATTGGAGAATAAATGCCTCCATCAGGGGTGTGCTTCTTCAAAAACACAGGCCCCTTCGAGGTCGGGGGCGTTGAAGCATCTGAAGCCTTGCATCGAATCCTCTTGCAGGAATTGATGTTGCTACACTCGGGGCTTCCTCCTCCGCTGGTGAATGGGCAGCGAGGACGGTAGACTCTCAATGTTCCATGTCCCCACCGTCCGGTGGCTTTGAGTATTCCTCAGGAAGGGGAGGCAACATGTCCTCCACCTTTTAATCCTATGCAACATCAAGGACTCTTGTTAGATTAAAACAAGTGAATATTAACAATGACCAAACATCATTACATGCAAATAAATGACTCACCTAAGGAACTTCGTTGAGGGCGCTGAAGGCCTCAGTCGACGACTCCGCCGGCAGAGCCTCATCAGACTTAAAGAAAAGGAGTGGCCTGATGGCCTTGTCGAGGTCTGTCGAGGAGAGCTCCTCGGCTGACACCCTCGTCAGGTCATTGGGGACAGCATATAAGAACATCGGGTACACCCTCGCCTTGAGGGGCTGCACCCGACATCTAAGGATAGTGCGACTGATGTTGATGCCGGCGACCTCCTTGCCCCGCACCAACTACAGAGCCTCCACCATCTTGTACATCGCATCGACAACCTTGGTCTCAGCGGAAGGAATATCGTTCCACCAAGCATGCTTCCTAGAGATCACTATGTTGGCATCAAAGGGTGAAGACCATAGTGCTAGTCTCCTAGCTTTACATAGCGGATGTAGAACCACTTTTTCCTCCATCCTTGGGCGGACTCGCAAAGATGGAAAGAGAAGTACTGCTGATTGGGGCAGATATATATTTTGCAGCCGCCCAGCTCATATACTACGCCGCTGGAGCCGGACTTCCTCTTGAAGGCATAGAGCTTCTTGAAGAGGCTGAAGTGTGGCTCCATTCTGAGCCAACACTCGCACATCATGATAAAGCATGCAATGTGCAGAAGGGAGTTGGGCATCAACTAGTGCAGTTGAAGCCCATATAGAAAAAGAAGCCCATGAAGAAAGTTGTGGGCAGGAAGAGAAAGGCCCCGAAGGACGAAGGCGTAAAACATCACCCAAAAACCTCCAGGTGGGTCAGGAATTACCTCTGAACTAGGGATTGTCGTTTCCCTTATACTGAGGGATCAGATGGGCTTCGCCCGGGCGGTGCAGGTCCAACTCCCTCATTGTCGACCTCTGCCAACCGCCATTGGTGAAGCGGTCGGTGGTGATCTTCTTGGCAGCTCCAGTGGCGCTGGTTCCCACTCCAGCAAACTTCTTCGGTTTGCCCATCTTATTAGTGTGGTGCACTGTGCGATGTGCATGGACGAAAGAGGAAGGAAATACGTGGAGAATTTCTAGTGCAAGAAGAAGCAAAGGACTCTGGAAAGATGAAGTGAAAATATCAAGCGACGAAGTGTAAATTTCTACCATAGCCCTCAACAGTATAAATGGAGGAAGATGATGATGATTGGCCATTGATCTACTAAACCTATCACGTCTCAAATATCCCATTGCACACGTGGAGGCTGCCGCCCGAACCGTCGCGAGCACATCCTCCAGTACACACGGAAATTGAGGCGATGCAGTAAATTTTGCGTAAACTATGCGTGACTGGTCAAATCCCAGTAAGAATGTGGGAACCATGACTATCTCGTCCCATCAACTTCGACGCCGTAGATGATTCAGCTCACCAGGCATCACCAATGACATCACCAATTGCAAAAGTAGAGGGCTGCAACAGCTCCAAACTTTTCACTCAAGACAAAGTACTTACTCGAGTTTGTGGCTTGACCAAATACTCGGGAGCTACTCCTATCAGGAGAGCTGATCACGCACTTGAAGAATTGGTCAAATCCCTGAGGCACTCGAAGATAATTTGAAAATACTTTTTTAGTGTCATTTTTTTATGCTTTGAGTCCTTCTTCTAGTCCATGAATTGACTATGGACTCAAGGACTACTCCCATAGGGAGCGTTTGTTACATCGGTTTGTGAAGTTCATTCGCAAGGTTAAAGTCTCCGCTTGACTCTATGACTCGAACAGACACTCGAGGGATACCCCATAGGGAGCACTTGTCACGCAGCCTATGATTTAATTGGTTGTGATCCTTCAGATCCTTTACAGCTACAGCAAACACAAACAACAAAACAATTGGCGATTCCGCTAAAAAATAATGCTAAGAGAGTTAACGTCTCCCTAGTCACCCAAAACGCCTCCACGGAGATAAAATTTCGGAGGCTATGTCTGTGACACAAAGGTAAGACCTACAGATGCAATCGGATGGCCTGGCAATTCACCTAAATGTGTTCTGCTAGTAATAACTCGTGTCAACATGCACGATGGAAAATCCTGATGGACACGTTGGGTATATAACTTAAAACACTTGAATTCGACTCATGTAAGTCCTCCACGGCCTAAGTCGAATTACACTAGAAAGTTTGAGGGTTCGCGTCCGGGGACTCGAGTCTGAGTATATAGTGTTGTTTTGCCAAAGGTAGTTAACTGACCCTGATCCATCAGGAGAGTCAGGCACGCATATCAAATATCCCTATGAACCAATACGCTGACCCAAAATAGATTTGGATGAAAGCACTCGAAGACTTAAGAGTCTCTAGTCAAATCTACGATTTGACTAAACACTCGAGGGATACTGACATGGGTATGCCCTATGGGTGCCTAATGTTGGCCGCCCCGGTCCAGCCTAGAAGAAGCCCGTGTAACAATGTAACCCTGATGGAGAAGCCTAGAAGGATTTTGGGTGGCCCAAGCCCAAGAAGGATTCGACTCCTTGCAGGACATGTTTTCTTTAGATAGAAACTCAAAGGGAAAAACCCTAAACCTGTAACCAATTCGGCCTATCCCCTGGACCTGATATATATATATATATATATATATATATATATATACAGGCCAAGGAGGACACCTGATAACACTAGCATACACCGCCAGATCCAATCTGTGCACCCCTGTAATCTTCGGCTTCGCCATCAATCGAGAGCAGACAAGCAGGAGTAGGGTTTTCCCTTCGGGGGCCTGAACCTAGGTAAATCCTTTTTCCCGTGTTACTTGTCTGTTAGTCGGTCCGGGATCTCCAGCGTTCCCTCCTTCTCCAAAACCCAAGTCCATAACAATGGGCATTGAAGACGATGACGCTAACCCACCCTATGCGATGGTGATTGTCGCCCCACTGTAGATCTAGAGATGATTATTGTTATTAGAAATTGTGACTAGATATTGGATAATTATTGTTAGAAATTGTAACTAGAGATTAGAATTAGCAGAGAATATGTATTTGGAGATTTAGCATGTAGTTAGATTAACTAATCACTTGTGGTTTTATATATTGTATAAGATATATGGCAATGTGCATATTTGCAATACTTATAGCAAGGAAAGAATCTTGTCAGCTGGCTAACTGTTTAGTGTTCATCTCATACCTGGTTATTTCGAGAAATAAGTGGTCTATTCTTAAAACTCTTACTATTTAAATTCATCTTATACCTATCAGCATATTAAAATCATTAATTTAATGTGTTCTTTTGGTGCACATACCATCCCATGCATTGCAAGGGCACATTTCAATGAACTCACATGAGATATGGTGCAAATCCAAGCTTGTCGACAGACATACATGGTTGAAGCGCAACCAGGGACATCTAGAACTTTATTGATAGGTGGAGGGTGGCATCGATTCATTGTTCATCTAGAGATGGTCAATTGTTGTGCCTTTACTTGCAAGGACACAAACAAAGGATAACTATCATCTATCTAAACAATGTTGGTGTAACTACCTCGGTGAATTACGCTCCTAGTTACCAGCCCGGATGAGCGGAAATGGTTGAAATAGTACGGTGGGGCCCAAATGCCACTCACAGGTAGACCTTTCGGCCGTCCCAACCATTTCCAAACATCGGGACAAGAACGGGCGGCGTAATCGGCAGGCGAAGGGATCAACTACATACACAAATGAGTATGTATGCAAGCCACCATACAACAGTACATCAGAGCCATTCCATCTAAAAAGAAAGGAAAAATTGCAACGCCATACGGCAAGATCCAAATATCCTAGATAGATATAATAGTTTAGGATAGCTCCACCTACATCAAACATCAGAGTATCAGGCGGAAGCGGCAAACAAGATCCGAGTACGGATAAGAAGCAAATCGGCATAAGATGCCCCATAAATAAACACATCCCGCCCACAGATCTCACGGATCCCCGTTCCCGGAATCTCTACACCGAATGATCGTTGCCCACATCGTCCGTCTCCTCCACCCAGTATCCATCTCGTGAGTGTACCTGTTCATCTGAATCAAATAATTTATCGTGTGAGACCCTAGGGGTACTCAGCAAGTCTTTATGCCTCTAAAGGGGACACAACCTGGGGTGACGCAATTGCAGCAAAAGATAAACCCTAACAGTTCTATAGAAACTCGCTAACCATCCGCCTAACCAAAGATAGACGGATGTCCGTGAATTAATGACAACAGTTGTAACACTAATATTAACAGATCCATCCTCCTCCTCGCTTACCAACGAGGAAGCGGACGAACAACCCCCCCATCCGTTGGCAGTTTTATTATCCATTCCATGAGTGTTGCACTATTTACTAGTCAGTTACTTAGTCAACTTAAAAGCGGTACTTTAGTTATACTTGTCTATGATCGAGAAACTGTTCTCCAAGTCGTCCATAACCGCGGACACGGCTTTCAGAAAGTTTTACCCTGCAGGGGTGCACAAATAGCAACACACACTCGATCAACCTCGGAAAAACCAAATCAAAACCCAACGAGGCTTTCACGACAAAGCAATCACAAGATTCAGAAATATTTCAGGGGGCCACCCCATTAAGTATACCCGCAACGAAGTTAGCTGACTTCGAGACGGACTCAAGGTTTGCGTCAATGGCTGTAAACGACTGGGAACCCGAAAATGTGACTGGTCTTGTCGATACCGCGAAAACACTCCGCTGACCTAAACAGTACAGGTGCAGTACCTCGCACAATTTTAAATAAAGCAGTAAAGCATGGCATAAGTACAGGATAGTAAATAAAACCTCAAACTAGTTTGTGGCCCCAAGAAATAAGAATGAATCAAGCTCTGGCTCAGGGGGGTCCCATAATCCTCCCGGATGTGGATAGCGCGAATATTCAAGGAACAGGAATCAAGTACTCGGGGTCCTACGGGACACAAGTGAGCATGAAAAACCAAATAGCAGATATTGCTCACCGGTGCCACTTTCATTAGTTATCCCATACTACTCAGGTTAAGTTATTTAGGTACCTCGTTATCCATCAGACACTCACATACCCTACACATGCTGTTCTACGACTCGCATGGCTCAAACAACTCCTGTAGTAATGGGTCATGGGATGGAGGAACAATCTTCGGTGGGGTTTAAAAGTAAAGGCTATGCAGTACTTGGGATTCAGTTTAATGCAATCGCGACTCGATGATGCAAGAATAAGATAGAGGCAATAGTTACTGTATGTATGCAAGCATGTGGTAGTGCTTGCCTGGCAACTCAGTTGAAGCGAGAGAAGTATCTGGGTAGTGCTCCTGGGTTTCTTGATATATCCCCTGCTCAGTGTCTATTCGAAGAAGAACCAACCAAACAAGGGCCAATATAAATAAAGTGCACAAGCATAGGAATAAATATGCAACAAGCAAACAATCATGCCATGATGAATGATGCACAATTTGCATGGCAATGAAGTAGCATGGCATGGGTGAGGTGAGAAACAATAATTAAGCACTTTGTTAAATTATTTAGGCATGTTTTACTCCCATAAACAGTTCTGATTATTCAATATTTATATGATGCATGCTTCAATTCAGATCATGGAATGCATAAACGGAAAGGTCTCGTCGAGCTGATCATTTTAGACATATTATTTGTCAAATTTGGAGTCATAAAACAAAAGTTATTAATTCATTAAGGGGGAAGGGCATTTTCTTGTAATTTTAGCCAACTTGAAATTTAAAGTGTTCAAAATATATTTTGGAGGGCATATTTGAATTCCTCACATTTTTTAGGTTCAGAATCATATGTCATTTGTTTAGTTTGGATTTATAATTTAAAAGTTATTTGAAAACAGATTTGAAATATGACTTTAAATTGAATTTGAAAGGATTTAAATTAAAACAGAAATAAACAGAACTTTTTGTACTCAGGCAGATACAGACCCAGCCGCTGATGGGTGGGCCAGCTGCTGACTGGGCAACCTACACGCAGGAAAAGGGTTTCCGCACCTCGAGCTAAACTAGCCCCAGAGAATGACAGGTGGGACCGACGGCCACGCGGACCCACACACGGGCGCGCCAGCGGGGATGCGACACGTGGGGCATCCGTGGGAGTGCGGGTTGAGACTTTAAAAGGCTAGGGGGTGTTCTGTAAAATGTGCAGAGAGGCTGACGGTGGGCTCGGCAGGAGCGCGGGTTGAGGAAACAAAAAGGTGGGGGTTTTCTGTAAAACGGCGCCGCGGAACTGTGGATCTTCTCCACCGTTTGGCGCGCGCGGTGCGCGGCGCAGCGAGGCGGGGATCAAACGCGCGACCTGCGGGGTGCGTGACGAGGGCGGGAACCAGTGCGGCTGGTGAGGGGAGGTTGCTAGGAGGGGGATGGGCGGCTAGTTGAGGCACTACGCGGCGCGGGAGCGAGCAGATCGCAGCGAGCGGCGGTGCACCGAGGGCGCTCGACGGAAGGGCCGGCGGATCTAGGGCGGCACGGCGAGGCGGATCATGTCAGGGGGAAAGAGGGTCGTACCGCGGAGAGATCGGTGCGGTCGGATCGGGCTGGGAGGCACTGGAGCAGCGAGGACGCAGGCGCTCCCCGGAGCTAGGGTTTTCATCGGAGCGGCGTCGGCCTGGGGCCCCTGGTCCTCCTCCTCCTCGTTGCCGTGTGCAGGGCGACGCAGTGGGACGCGCCGGTCTTCCTTGACAACCCAACAACATGCCGCCGGCTTGCAACGGGTAGGTGGGGTAGAGGCCGACGGTGAGGTCGTCGGGGTGGATGTGTGGTAGAAGGGGGAGGAAGAGGGGATAGGGCACGGCTCTGGGGGATCTGGGAGATGCAGGGGAGGCCGTGGGGAGTAGATAAGGACGGGAGAGAGGGGTAGATGGCGTGGGGGCTCGGGGTGGAAAAGGTGGTAGGGTGGCCACCTTTTTCTTCTCCACGAGCACGTGATCGAGCTAGAGCTCGGGCAGGAGCAGGGCAGGCAGGTGGCTTCCAGGTGGGGACGGGCGAGGCCAAGGAGGTGGTTCGGTGTGGGGCATGCAGGCAGGAAGAGAGGAGAAAGGAGGAGAGGGGAGGCTCGGGCTAGGTTGGAGGAGCCTCGGGTAGGGTTTGTTTAGGGTTGGGTAGAGAGAGAGAGGGGTAGACAGGTGGGCCTGCTAGGTGAGAGAGGAGAGGCCGAGAGGGAGGGGTGGCATGGTAGATAGGTTTAGGGTTTGAAAGAGGGGGAGCTAGGTTTAGGGTTTCATGTAGGATTTTTAGGTTTTAACACATGCTTAAAGAAGGATCCAAGATGAAGGGGTGAGGGAGGAGTAGACTAAAGGATGCATGGTCATGACTAGATCAAGTGTGGAGGAAAGATGGAGATGGAAAGGATTTTTCATGAACATGCATGGCATACACATGTGAGAAAAGAAACTTGATGAGCACTAAGCAAAAAAGAAATAAACCAAACAAGGTGAAAGATTAGGGAGAGAAGGGAGAGCTCCAAGAGACATACACCACTCAGAAATTCATATAAAATCCCAAAGGACTAGAATGTGGTGGTGCTTGCATGGCCCATGCAAAGGTATTAAATGCCATGTCTTAATCTTGTGAAAACAAAATAATAAACATGGCATTATTCTTATGCATTCCCAAAATGTGGAATAAAGGCCAAGCAAAAGGAATTAGAATTAGATCCATCCTATCTCCCATGAGCTAGATTAAATACCAAAAGAAAATAGAATACAAGCTCATGGATAATGGAATGGTGGAATTTTAAGGTGGTGAAAGAAAGGTGATGGAGTGGAATAAAAGATATGCCCCCAACTCAACTTGGGCATTTAAACAATATATCAATATCCAAATACAATATCAAGAGACAAATACAATTGATAATGAATAAGAGAGAAGAACCAACACAAAAAGGGTTTTATATGATGCTCAAATGCAAGGTGGCATGATGACATGAGCATGATAAAATGATGATGCAACAATTATATATATGAAGTAGCCATTATATAGACTAGGCTAGTAGCATTGCAATTGTTAGACAATTGGGATGCTACAACTCTCCCCCACTAAACAAGAATCTCGCCCCGAGATTCCTAGGAAAAAGAAAACAACACAAGGAGAGGCGGGTATTCGAACGAAGGTGACCCTCACGTTCCCAAGTTGATGAACAACGGAATGGTGCGACCACTACACCTTGCAAAACCTGCTAGAGTTGTTGCGAGTCTTACGTTTTGCTTGAGAAACAACGGGTTAGAAGAGTTGAAGGATTGTCGTGAGACAAGAAGGATAAGATGGGCATAGCTACGGTTTTCCCAAGAAACATGATAAAAGAAAAAGATCCACTGGTGAAAGAAAGGACGAGATGATGCATCGTAGATAAAGAAAGACACACCATTAAGATTAAAGATTTACCGATACTATAGAGGATGAACCTTTATCTCGCCGGAAGAAAAAGAGCTAGATTGGAGAGTTTTGAACCACTATTACAATAGCATCGTATCTTTCCTCGGATTTGAGAAATGAAATTCGGAAACAATATTGCCTTCAAACAATAGAGTCCCTTGATAACAACAGAAAGATTTAGTTAGACATCGTCGGATTAGATTCTTGTTGCGCCGGTAAGAACCAAGGATCACGCAATTGAGGTGCGCGGATATAACTTCCAGAGACGGATGTGAAGCCATATCATGGTGGAATCCCGAGAAGCAAGGAATATGGAGGATCTGGAGTTTATTGTAGAGATATTTATTGCTTTCTTTAGCCTTGAGGCTAATGCAATAGATTTGCGGCTGATGGCATCAACCATAAATGGCTTTACCATAGAAAAAGAATTGATGAAACAAAGAGAGAGATGGTTTCCTTTAATCTTGTTTGGGGATATCGAGCATCGGTAGAAAGACGAGGATAGAAAAAGGTTTGCGTTTGTTTCCACCAGATAATTGAGGATTTTGCTCCGTGTAGAAAGGATGAGATCACCAACAAGAGATTATTGATTACTTTCTTCGAAAGAGCACTCCGGAAAAACAAGGACGGAAGTAAAAATATCCAGGGATAAAGGCCACTTCTAACTTCCGTGGAATGAGTGAAATCACATTAATTCCCCAATTCAATGTACAAGAGCGAATGATAAGAGTAGTGGTATGGTAGCTACTCCATCCCGCACTCAAAGCATTACTCCACACATGAATAAGAAAACCATGCAACCCAACTACCGAAACAGACTGAAGGTGTTGGCAAAAACTCATAGAACTCCGTTAGAAAACAAGGATAGATGCAAACGATTCGCCGGATTCATAGATAGATAAAGATGATGATGTTGTCGTCATGTCGGAAGTACCAAGCCACCGGAAAGATATAAAGGAAGATCACGGAGACAACTGCAAAATTTCACAGATATAGAAAAAGATAGCACCACTTGAACAGAAGGAATACAAGATCTGGAAGGTCTTCATGGCCTCCGGTGGATTGAGCATAGACGATAGAGCGAGAGGGTTTCAAGAGATTACTTAACGAGATTGAGGTGAAAGAACTCCATGTTCTTCTTGAAATGATTGAGAGAGATTTAGCAGCCTTGAGGAAATCTTCAGCGGAACGACGATGATAACTTGCCAACAAGGAACAACTCCGGATTGGTTGAGATGGCGGATGGAATTAACAATGGACTTGCTGATTCCAGAGTTGAAGTAATGTATTTAGCAGAAGGACGTGGTCGAGATATGTGACTTCAAAAATTCAGAATTCTCACTTTGAGACTTTGCACACAGGCAGTGCTCACGAAGCTCGAGAGAAAGAGACACAGATGATCTTCCATGTCCTTCCATAGATATCGAATAGGCAAGCATATTATCAACATATACCACCATGGATTAACAAGATATTCCCAGAATACCAAGTTCAAAAGGCGAGAGAAACGAACAAATGCTCGAACACTTCCTGAGCTCAACACTCTTAGAAAGATCAATATTAAGAGCACGGGTTCGTGTTGAAGAAGATGCACTGGAAGAATAGATTATCTGTTCCTTCGGAAGAAAAAGAGATGTCACCTGGTTCACATTGTCGATCGGATCACCGGTTACAAAGATAAAGAGATCTTGGATAAGAACCGATGATAGCTCATACCTTAAGCAAAGATATCAGAGACGAAAAGATGCAATTCCCTCGTATCCAGGAGAATTGTGCAGATATGGGATTCAAAAGGATGTGCAGCATGATGGACAGATGATAGACCGCCATAGTGCTTGGAGAAACTCTGGATTGCCAAAGATGCTTGGATATGCATAGATATGATCGCGGTGTACTCAAAATCATAGGAGATAACCGTCACCATTTGGAGGATAGTGTTGATAGCATTTTCCATATTCCACTCCGTCATTCAGATCGATATGACACTTATCATGAGTGGAATATAGCTATGCCGAGAACCAAATTACAATCATCAGCATCAGATCGACACATGTTATGTAATTAGCCCAAGAGAATTGGAGATGAAATGAAACTCTAGGATTAAGCGCCGGTGACAAAAGAATGAGTTAGCATGGACATGCTGATAAAAGGGAGATAGATAATGTTTCACACACGACTGAAAAGGAGTGTGGAAGCACAGATGTATCAAAGAAAAATTTTCCGCATTTTTCGGCATTAAAATACCAATAGATGCGCAAAAACACTTATCAGGTAGTGGTATACCAATAGTTGCTAATCGCTACCTGATGGTTTCACAGAATGTGGAGTTGCTAGAAGGAAGGACACCCTTAAGAAGATGGCACTGGTTAACAAGGAGTTAGATAGATCGCCCCGGTATTCAAAAGCCTGTCAGTATGGAATGTACCAACAGTTGATAACCAAAGGCAGATAAAGATAACATGTTGGATGCAAACAGATAGACAAGGAATTACACACACACACACATTCTATGGTACTACGGAAACCCAGAACACGTGAATCCTAGTTTGAACTTTTAAGAAGAGGATTGAAAACGTTACACTTCCTTACCAGAAAAGGGTGGGTGGGTGGGTAAGAAGAAAAGTGGAAGCAGTCCTACTCTCGCGTTTTGTTTTTCCCTAGTATACATAACTACCAAAATATTTGCTAGACTGACAACGACCATTTGGCTGAGACCCTGAAGGGCGGGATGCCTCTGATACCAATTGTAACTACCTCGGTGAATTACGCTCCTAGTTACCAGCCCGGATGAGCGGAAATGGTTGAAATAGTACGGTGGGGCCCAAATGCCACTCACAGGTAGACCTTTCGGCCGTCCCAACCATTTCCAAACATCGGGACAAGAACGGGCGGCGTAATCGGCAGGCGAAGGGATCAACTACATACACAAATGAGTATGTATGCAAGCCACCATACAACAGTACATCAGAGCCATTCCATCTAAAAAGAAAGGAAAAATTGCAACGCCATACGGCAAGATCCAAATATCCTAGATAGATATAATAGTTTAGGATAGCTCCTCATACATCAAACATCAGAGTATCAGGCGGAAGCGGCAAACAAGATCCGAGTATGGATAAGAAGCAAATCGGCAAAAGATGCCCCATAAATAAACACATCCCGCCCACAGATCTCACGGATCCCCGTTCCCGGAATCTCTACACCGAATGATCGTTGCCCACATCGTCCGTCTCCTCCACCCAGTATCCTTCTCGTGAGTGTACCTGTTCATCTGAATCAAATAATTTATCGTGTGAGACCCTAGGGGTACTCAGCAAGTCTTTATGCCTCTAAAGGGGACACAACCTGGGGTGACGCAATTGCAGCAAAATATAAACCCTAACAGTTCTATAGAAACTCGCTAACCATCCGCCTAACCAAAGATAGACGGATGTCCGTGAATTAATGACAACAGTTGTAACAGTAATATTAACAGATCCATCCTCCTCCACGCTTACCAACGAGGAAGCGGACGAACAACCCCCCCATCCGTTGGCAGTTTTATTATCCATTCCATGAGTGTTGCACTATTTACTAGTCAGTTACTTAGTCAACTTAAAAGCGGTACTTTAGTTATACTTGTCTATGATCGAGAAACTGTGCTCCAAGTCGTCCATAACCGCGGACACGGCTTTCAGAAAGTTTTACCCTGCAGGGTTGCACAAATAGCAACACACACTCGATCAACCTCGGAAAAACCAAATCAAAACCCAACGAGGCTTTCACGACAAAGCAATCACAAGATTCAGAAATATTTCAGGGGGCCACCCCATTAAGTATACCCGCAACAAAGTTAGCTGACTTCGAGACGGACTCAAGGTTTGCGTCAATGGCTGTAAACGACTGGGAACCCGAAAATGTTTCTGGGCTTGTCGATACCGCGAAAACACTCCGCTGACCTAAACAGTACAGGTGCAGTACCTTGCACAATTTTAAATAAAGCAGTAAAGCATGGCATAAGTACAGGATAGTAAATAAAACCTCAAACTAGTTTGTGGCCCCAAGAAATAAGGATGAATCAAGCTCTGGCTCAGGGGGGTCCCATAATCCTCCCGGATGTGGATAGCGCGAATATTCAAGGAACAGGAATCAAGTACTCGGGGTCCTACGGGACACAAGTGAGCATGAAAAACCAAATAGAAGATATTGCTCACCGGTGCCACTTTCATTTGTTATCCCATACTACTCAGGTTAAGTTGTTTAGGTACCTCGTTATCCATCAGACACTCACATACCCTACACATGCTGTTCTAAGACTCGCATGGCTCAAACAACTCCTGTAGTAATGGCTCATGGGATGGAGGAACAAGCTTCGGTGGGGTTTAAAAGTAAAGGCTATGCAGTACTTGGGATTCAGTTTAATGCAATCGCGACTCGATGATGCAAGAATAAGATAGAGGCAATAGGTACTGTATGTATGCAAGCATGTGGTAGTGCTTGCCTGGCAACTCAGTTGAAGCGAGAGAAGGATCTGGGTAGTGCTCCTGGGTTTCTTGATATATCCCCTGCCCAGTGTCTATTCGAAGAAGAACCAAACAAACAAGGGCCAATATAAATAAAGTGCACAAGCATAGGAATAAATATGCAACAAGCAAACAATCATGTCATGATGAATGATGCACAATTTGCATGGCAATGAAGTAGCATGGCATGGGTGAGGTGAGAAACAATAATTAAGCACTTTGTTAAATTATTTAGGCATGTTTTACTCCCATAAACAGTTCTGATTATTCAATATTTATATGATGCATGCTTCAATTCAGATCATGGAATGCATAAACAGAAAGGTCTCGTCGAGCTGATAATTTTAGACATATTATTTGTCAAATTTGGAGTCATAAAACAAAAGTTATTAATTCATTAAGGGGGAAAGGCATTTTCTTGTAATTTTAGCCAACTTGAAATTTAAAGTGTTCAAAATATATTTTGGAGGGCATATTTGAATTCCTCACATTTTTTAGGTTTAGAAACATATGTCATTTGTTTAGTTTGGATTTATAATTTAAAAGTTATTTGAAAACAGATTTGAAATATGAATTTAAATTGAATTTGAAAGGATTTAAATTAAAACAGAAATAAACAGAACTTTTTGTACTCAGGCAGATACAGACCCAGCCGCTGACGGGTGGGCCAGCTGCTGACTGGGCAACCTACGCGCAGGAAAAGGGTTTCCGCACCTCGAGCTAAACTAGCCCCAGAGAATGACAGGTGGGACCGACGGCCACGCGGACCCACACACGGGCGCGCCAGCGGGGATGCGACACGTGGGGCATCCGTGGGAGTGCGGGTTGAGACTTTAAAAGGCTAGGGGGTGTTCTGTAAAATGTGCAGAGAGGCTGACGGTGGGCTCGGCAGGAGCGTGGGTTGAGGAAACAAAAAGGTGGGGGGTTTTCTGTAAAACGGCGCCGTGGAACTGTGGATCTTCTCCACCGTCTGGCGCGCGCGGTGCGCGGCGCAGCGAGGCGGGGATCGAACGCGCGACCTGCGGGGTGCGCGACGAGGGCGGGAACCAGTGCGGCTGGTGAGGGGAGGTTGCTAGGAGGGGGATGGACGGCTAGTTGAGGCACTACGCGGCGCGGGAGCGAGCAGATCGCAGCGAGCGGCGGTGCACCGTGGGCGCTCGACGGAAGGGCCGGCGGATCTAGGGCGGCACGGCGAGGCGGATCATGTCAGGGGGAAAGAGGGTCGTACCGCGGAGAGATCGGTGCGGTCGGATCGGGCTGGGAGGCACTGGAGCGGCGAGGACGCAGGCGCTCCCCGGAGCTAGGGTTTTCGTCGGAGCGGCGTCGGCCTGGGGCCCCTGGTCCTCCTCCTCCTCGTTGCCGTGTGCAGGGCGACGCAGTGGGACGCGCCGGTCTTCCTCGACAACCCAACAACACGCCGCCGGCTTGCAACGGGTAGGTGGGGTAGAGGCCGATGGTGAGGTCGTCGGGGTGGATGTGTGGTAGAAGGGGGAGGAAGAGGGGGTAGGGCACGACTTTGGGGGATCTGGGAGATGCAGGGGAGGCCGTGGGGAGTAGATAAGGACGGGAGAGAGGGGTAGATGGCGTGGGGGCTCGGGGTGGAAAAGGTGGTAGGGTGGCCACCTTTTTCTTCTCCACGAGCACGTGATCGAGCTGGAGCTCGGGCAGGAGCAGGGCAGGCAGGTGGCTTCCAGGTGGGGACGGGCGAGGCCAAGGAGGTGGTTCGGTGTGGGGCATGCAGGCAGGGAGAGAGGAGAAAGGAGGAGAGGGGAGGCTCGGGCTAGGTTGGAGGAGCCTCGGGTAGGGTTTGTTTAGGGTTGGGTAGAGAGAGAGAGGGGTAGACAGGTGGGCCTGCTAGGTGAGAGAGGAGAGGCCGAGAGGGAGGGGTGGCATGGTAGATAGGTTTAGGGTTTGAAAGAGGGGAAGCTAGATTTGGGGTTTCATGTAGGATTTTTAGGTTTTAACACATGCTTAAAGAAGGAGCCAAGATGAAGGGGTGAGGGAGGAGTAGACTAAACGATGCATGGTCATGACTAGATCAAGTGTGGAGGAAAGATGGAGATGGAAAGGATTTTTCATGAACATGCATGGCATACACATGTGAGAAAAGAAACTTGATGAGCACTAAGCAAAAAAGAAATAAACCAAACAAGGTGAAAGATTAGGGAGAGAAGGGAGAGCTCCAAGAGACATACACCACTCAGAAATTCATATAAAATCCCAAAGGACTAGAATGTGGTGGTGCTTGCATGGCCCATGCAAAGGTATTAAATGCCATGTCTTAATCTTGTGAAAACAAAATAATAAACATGGCATTATTCTTATGCATTCCCAAAATGTGGAATAAAGGCCAAGCAAAAGGAATTAGAATTAGATCCATCCTATCTCCCATGAGCTAGATTAAATACCAAAAGAAAATAGAATACAAGCTCATGGATAATGGAATGGTGGAATTTTAAGGTGGTGAAAGAAAGGTGATGGAGTGGAATAAAAGATATGCCCCCAACTCAACTTGGGCATTTAAACAATATATCAATATCCAAATACAATATCAAGAGACAAATACAATTGATAATGCATAAGAGAGAAGAACCAACACAAAAAGGGTTTTATATGATGCTCAAATGCAAGGTGGCATGATGACATGAGCATGATAAAATGATGATGCAACAATTATATATATGAAGTAGCCATTATATAAACTAGGCTAGTAGCATTGCAATTGTTAGACAATTGGGATGCTACAGTTGGCAAAGAGAAGAAGATGACGAAGAAGAGGAAGAAGATGATGAACCGCCCATAGACCAGTTATCTCCAATTATATCCTAGAGATGCAAACTTGCACATGATGAGAATGATCACCTCCAACAAATCATTCCTCCAAGTAATTCCTTCATTGGGGTGCTATTTTCACCCGCTTGATGAGGTAGAATGTCGGGAGGCAACTTAGGCACGTATATGTGGTCACTAAAGGTTGGTGGCAGCACTAGGTAAGGCACAGGGGCTCGCGAACATCGGTGCAGGCATTGAAGATGAGTCGCGTGTTCATGCACGATGGCAGCAGTATAAATCTCATGTTCGCTAGAACACTAGCAGCCATGCGGATACCGCTCACCATCCTGGAGGCATCCAACACAACCTTCCACGGCATAGTCCCAAGGAAAGGGGTTTACCCCTAGGAAAAATATGGCTCGATGTCATCTTCAGCACCCCCAAAAACTTCAGGTGCAACAAGCTCGAGTTTGAGGTGGTTGACTGGCCCTCGCAGTACCATGCCATCCTTGGTTGCGTGGCATTCACACGATTCCTGGAGACACTGCAATATGCATACATTGAAGATGCCAGGACCCAACAAAGTCATCACCATCCCAGGGAGCTTCACCAAATCCGATAACTGTGACCGATATTTCAATAGAATGTCCTAGTCTTTCGGCATGCAAGAGGAACTCGCAAGACTGAAGCAGTCAACAAACACCGGTCTCTGTCCTGTGACCAAGCAAAACATTCCGGATCTATCCATCGACTCCATGGTCAACACCAAAGCAGTGAAGGTCCACTCGATGGACCTAGCCAAGACGTCCCTCATTGCCAACAATCTGAGTCCTGCATAGGAACTCACGCTCGACGAATTCCTCTATGAGAGCTGGGAATTTTTTGCCTGGTATCCGGTGAACATGCTAGGGGTTCGAACAGAATTCGCCGATCATGCACTCAACATGTACCCAGATGCACGGCCAGTCAAGAAGTCGATGTGTCGACTGTCCGAAGGATGAGCTGAAGCAATTGGCATCAAAGTCAACAGAATCCTCGAGGGTGATTTCATAAGAGAGATCAAGGAAAGCACCTGGGTAGGTAACCTCGTGCTAGTCCCCAAGAAGGACACGAACATCATGTGGATGTGCATGGACTTTACCGCCCTCAACAAGCACTGCCCGAAGGATCACATCCGATTACCGCGGATCGATCCAATCTTTGACTCCACCTCGGGATGCGAACGTCTCTTGTTTCTTGACGCCTACTCAGGCTATAGCCAGATTCAACTGAAAATGCTAGGATCAGGAGAAGACAACATTCATTACACTGTTTGGGGTCTTTCGCAACAACACAATGACTTTTGGGATCAAGAACAAGTGAAACTTATCAAAGGTGCATGCAGGCCTGCCTGAAGAATCAAATTAGTCAAAATATCCAGGTATATGTTGACGACATAGTGGTAAATACCAAGGAGAGCCGAAGATTGATAGACGATCTCCGTGAGACCTTCGACAACCTTGATCGCTATAGGATAAATATGAACCTGGAAAAGTGTGCCTTTAGCGTCTGATCCGGGCAATTACTCAGGTACTTCATATCCGCGAGGGCATCGAGGCCAACTCAAAGAAAATAAATGCCATGTTGTTCATGGAGAAGCCGAAGAATGTCAATGTGGTCCAACAGCTAGCTAGGCGAATTGCAGCGCTCAGCAGGTTCATTATCCACATGGGGAAAAGGCTCTCCCCTTCTACCAACTCCTCCGCAAGTCAGACAAATTCGAGTGGAAAGCCAAAGACGATGAAGCATTCGAGGTCCTCAAGAGTCTACTCTCTACCTCTCTCGTGCCGGTGACACCAAAAGAGAGAGAGATCATATTCTGCTCTACATCAACGCAACGCACTAGGTGATCAGCATGACACTCGTGGTTGAACGACCCATAGAGGGCAAAACCCATGTGGTACAATGCCTAGTGTACTACCTAAGTGAGGTACTGACACCAAAAAAGCAGAGGAACCCTCACTACTAGAAGCTAGACTACGGCGTGTTCATGACTGCACCATTACTTCCAGGAGCACCAGATAGTGGTTGCCAACGAAGTTTCACTGTCACACATCCTCAACAACCACGAAGAAATAGGGCGAGTACCCCTATTAGACATAGAGTTGTCCCCACGGGACATCATCTACGAGCGGTGCACTGCCATCAAGTCGCAGGTGCTCCCTGAGTTGCTTGTCCACTAGATGGAGCTACAACTGCCAAATACTCCGGAAATGCCTCAGCTATGGACAATGCACTTCGACGAATCCAAGCGTGGTGAAAGAGCTAGAGATGGAATAATCTTGACATCTCCACAAGGAGACAAAATGAGATATATCCTGCGGATGAGGTTCCGAGCCTCCAACAATGAAGAGAGTAAGAGGCGCTGATCCATGGTATGCTGATGGAAAAGTTGTGTGGTGCCAGCCGGCTGGTCATCTACGGCGATTCCAACCTTGTCGTACAATAAATGATGAACCAATGTGACAGCGTTAGCAACAATATGATCGCATACCGTGACCTATATAATGCACTCGAAGAATACTTCAACGGATGCGAACTTCGGCATGTCGTCTGAGAGAGAAATGAAGAGGCTGACAAGCTCACTAACGTTGGCTCTACTTGCGCATCGATCCTGCTAGGTGTCTTCTTGGAGCAAATCTGCGAATGCTCCATTAAATGTAAGAAGCCCAAGAGAACACCAGCGGCTACAACAGGCTTGGGGGATACGCCACCCGACAACCTCGACGCGCCAGCAGAAGAGGAGTCGGAGATACCACTTGTGAACCTCATGCAGGTCCTAGCAATTGAGCAGTCATGGCGAGCTCTACAAGCAAAGCATTATCGGAGTCCTCCAACGATGCGTCACCAACGGTCACAGGAGGAGCATCCTCCTATACATACATGAAGGCATTTTCGGGCACCATGCTGGTAGTCACGCCCTGGTCTCCAAAGACTTATGTGATGGCTTCTACTGGACAATAGCGATGCGCGACGCCAAGGACATAGTCGAAAAGTGCAATGCCTGCCAACGATTCACGGATAATCCGCACGCACCAGGCGTAGAACTGCGACCAATACCACTCGCATGGCCCATCGTGTAGTGGGTACTCGACATGGTCGGCAATATGCAAAAGTCCTCGCCTGGAGGATACGTCTTCCTCTTGGTCATAGTCGACAATTTTACCAAGTGTATCGAGGCTACGCCCGTAACAAACCAAACCGGTGCCACCGCCTTCAAGTTCTTCCATTCCATAGTATATAGGTTCAGGGTGCCACACCGCATCATCACCGACAATGGAACAAACTTCACCTTGAAGGAGTTCCAGGACTTCTGTGATGGCATCGGTATCAACATCACCTACGCCTTGGTCGCACATCCACAGACCAACGGTCAAGTCGAAAAGGCCAACGACCTCGTATGCAGCAGGATCAAGAAGAGACTCGTGCGACCTCTTGAATGAGCAGCGGTAGCCTGGACAGACGAACTGCCCTCCGTCCTCTGGAGCCTGGGAGCAATGCCGAATAGCACCACCGGCTACACGCCCTTCTTCATGGTGCATGGCGCTGAAGCTATGTTACCCACTGAATCTATGGACACACTCGAGGACTCTATCGTTTTGCTGGACGAGGCACGCGACATTGTTGCTGCTTGTTCGATGGTATCTAGTAAAGCCTCCGCAACTATAACAGCCGACGGCTACAACCAAGGTCCTTCATCGAAGGAGACCTCATCCTGCGACTCAAGAAAAAGGGGCACCTGAAGCTCGAGTCACCCTAGGATGGGCCCTACATGGTCACCAAAATAATTTCAGTTGGAGCCTACTGCCTCAAGGACGTCAATTACGGAGTAACATAGTCCAACCCTTGGAACGTCGCACACCTGTACTTCCTACCATACGATGAATAAAAGCTAAGTTCCTTGTCCAATATGTCTTCTCCTTCTACAATTTTATGTTCATAAAACACACTCGGGGGCTGCGCCTCACCCGATGACTTCGTCATCTCCTTTGATACCGCATTCACCTAAGTAGCTGACCATGTCATGGAACCCTTGAAAACTCCAGCATAGTTGCAACCCAACTAACAGGTCAGCAAGGAGAGGAGATCGATAGAGCATTAGGCTGACGAAAAGGACATGCAAACTTATAAGAAAAAGCATCACATGAAGCACATAATATAAATATTACAAGGGCGGCAACAGCCCAATCAAAACTATACAAGTTTTACATTGTTCGGCATAACACTTGTAGGAAAAAGGCCACTATCCTCGCTGAAGCAACACATTGGTTTGTTTATCAAAGAGTCAAATAATACGCGCTGGGAAACTTCCTGGTAGTGCGGGCGCATGTTCCACGCCATGCCATCTAGATCAACAGGCAGCCCATGGCTGTCGAAGATTTTTTGAAGGAACTAGGGTACAAAGTTCCCTTGGTTCAAGAGGGGCTGAACACGCGTTCCCAAGGAGCCTCGGTGACGGTTGCAATAGAGGAGCAAGATCATAGAAGAGAGGTGACACGGTTTTTTTTACCTAGGTTTGGGACCCTCGTGAGAAGGTAAATCCCCTACTCTTGCTTTGTTGTATTGCTTGCTTGCTTCACGAGGGTATAATGGAGGTTGCAAATATAGGGTTTAGATGATCGGTGATAGATCTGTTCTAAGGTAGGAGAAGGGTCTCTCTTATATAGGGCGGCATAGGGCATATTGCCCCAACCTTTGGGCGGGAAGGGCATCCACAGTGCCGATCCTCGGGATCCCGGTCTAGGAAACTACTTTTGGTGGACTTGGTCGAGCTCACCGTGCTCCACTCCGTCCTACTGTAAAGTGGCCTCCCCGATGTCACTTGTCCTCATCCGACGCTCTCTGCTTTTTCCCCTTTCACTGAAACGGAAAGGTAAGGAGTCTTCCGCCATGATATTATCTGTCCTTTCCCTTCAAAAGGGGAGGTGGACCGAGGGTTCCTTTATTGATGCAGCTAGAACTGCTTGGGCCACTACGCTCCCAATCGGGCCTCGACTCATGCTTAGCTCGATGAAGTTACCGTCTTTCGCTCAACGCTCTCCGAGTTATCCGAGGCATGGGGGCATAGCATGGCGTAGTGGTAGGCTCCCTCGGGAGGTGCTCCCTCCGGAGGTTCAATCCCTCATGAGGCGGGGGCCTCGTGGTGCCAGCATGGTTGGGGCACCTCTAGAGGCGCTGCTTCCTTTTGAGGCTGGCCGTGTCTATGGAGCGGGGCTTGTCAATCATGGGGTCGTGGCACCCAGGTTTCCAAGGCCCTAGCAGTAGACCCCAGGCGCTTGGCTTGCATGTGTCCCCTCGTAGGCTCGAAGGGGAAAGGGGCCTTTAGACTATGGATGGCCCCTCGCGCTTTCTTGTTCAACAGGAACCGGTCATGCTTGAATCTGGGTGTGAAGTCCGACCAGCCACACACTCCCGACCGTAGATGGGGGGCGCACTGTTCCTGCTCCGGGAGTTGTTCCCATGATGCGATGGTGCATGTGCGGTGCAATGATGCTTCTTTTCGACTGGCCTGGTTAAATCATGGAGTGGGCAAGGAGTCTTTTCACTTCCATGCCACCACTCCCCTTCTTCCTTTCTTGCGCTCCTGAGCCGAAGCTTTCGCTCCTTTCATGGTGTCCACATGCCCTCCTCTCATTGAGGCAGTTGAGGCACAGATCATCTCGGCTCCGCCCAAAACGGAGGAGGCCTCACTAGCGAAGCGCGGCCGTGGGCAGCCACACGGAATCTGCCGAGGGAGACGCGGCGGCCATGGTACGGCCCTTGACGTGGTCGCGCTCACAGAGGTGGAGGTGGACATTGAAGAAGCTCTTTCTAGGAGCGGGCGCGGTCGTCCTCGCGGTAGAGGCCAAGGTCGCCACGCGGGGTGACGTGGTAGATCCGGGGTCGAACCCGGACCCTCCTCACCTATCGCTGATGCTCCCCTCCTGCGGTTATCAAGATCGAGGATGACCCCGTGCCTTCCCAGGTGAAGGACTTCATTGTTATCCTCGGGGAACTCCGACTGGTTCGCCCATGTCAGGCTCCCCTCACGCTTGGTGCTTTGAGTCATGGAGAGCCTCAATGAGGAGGTGGATCTGCGGCACTCTGGGGGCCTCGGGAAATGGAGGTCAGTGCCAATACCCTTCTGCCTAATGAGATGTACCTCTGCCATGGTTGGAGCCGCTTCCTCGCTTCTCACCACATCCGTCGTGGCTCTATGTTATGCTTTCGCTTCACCAACGCAGAAAACTTCTCCATTATGGTGTTTCACACCCTCCTGTGTTGAGTCGCGTATCCCCCGGTCCTTTGAAGGCATCGGGGTAGGATCACGATGGCCAAATCCTGCACGCCGGTGGGTCGCGTGCCTTTTGCTAGCATAGATGTTGGGTGCTTCGTCCCCTAGCCCTCTTTCTTGAAGACATGGCTTCTAAGGAAGATCGTTATGTGGACCTGTAACAAATCTCCGTGCGTGGCGTCCTTCTTCCGCATGTCCATTATGGTGCCTGGAGTTCTGTTGTATGTGGTGATGGTGTAGTGACTGCTTGACGAAGCCGATGGTGGAGGCTCATGCCCTCTTTTCATAGGGACAAGACTCTCGAGCCTTCGAGGGTGCCTGAGGAAGCACGGAGTATCCTGGGGCGGTGCCCACACGAGGTGAAGTCCATAGGGGTAACACCTGGCCAGGCGCTTCCCGAAGACGGCACCTGGGGGCGCTGTTCGCGGAGTGCTTCTAGTCGGCAGACTAGACTATCACATAACAAGACCCGCACGGTCAGGCTTTGCGAGGTTGCCACACTATCCCGGGGTGCGGCCCTCCGGTCTTGTAGAGGACTCCTTGGGCCTTAGGTCCTTAGGTTGGTCAGGTGATTCGCTGTTGCTTGCCGACGTGATGCATTAGAGGGTCCTCTCGGGGAGAGTCCTTGCTACATACCCTCGCGGAGGGGTTTGTCTCCGCCTCCATGGACTGCATCCTTGAGCGGTGGCACCGACCTCACGAGGCTCATGCGCAGCGCTATTTCTTGGTCATGCGGGCGAAGCCGATGTCGGCCCTCTGAGGGAAGGGGAGCGACCCTGCCGTGGCTGCCTGTGTGAAGGTCCACGGCCGGGGTTACCTCCCGAGCTATTCGGTAGGCCTTTCAGTTTAGTTATGTAGGACTGGCGCCTGATGGCGTCCATAGCGACCCGATGGCGGATCCTCTCAAGCCCCGAGGAGTAATTGTGACGCGAGGGGGCTCCGCTTCGTGCGTCTTTCATGGGTGCCTCCCGAGGGGATGACCATAACGCGTGAGCGCGTGCTGCTAGACTCCTGAAATGCACTTATGTGAAGTGTTGTAAGCGCTAGGAACCGTAGGTGAGGTCACTTCCTGCCGACTGGGCCTATAAGTTCAGAGCTCATGTTCTAGGCCCTGCGAAGTTTAACCGCTAGAGAGGGTGTCTCCATGGTTGCCCCGTAAGCCTATCGAGGAGAAAGCCATAGGACTTAGTGATTTTACCTCCATCCCCCGTGTCGAGGGTTATATGGGTTTCACACGAGTTTTTTATAAATGTCAGGAACCGTGGGTGAGGTGAATTATAGCCAGACCCGGTCCATGAGTTCAGAGCTTGACACTTTAGGTCTTGAGAGAGCTTGGGTTGCCGAGGAACAGATCCTCATGGGATGTCTCTAAAATATTTTTTCTTTTTAAGATCAGGAGCGTGGGTGAGGAAACTCTTAGCTAGACCCAGTCCGTAAGTTCAGAGACCCAGTCCGTCATGAGGTTGTGATCGATGCTAGATACTTGGTTCATGGAGAGGTGGTGGCTTCTGGTATCTCTATTGATCTTCAGGTGAAGAGGGTTGTGGTTGGTACTGAAATTTTACCAAGCCCTTTGGTTAAAAAAATTTCCACCAATATTGAGAAGATGGTGCCTAGATCTCTGGATTTCTCTGAAAATCTCCCCTCAGGGTGTGCTTCTAAAGATGTTGCTTCGTGTCGACCTGCCCTGGATTTTTCTTTAGGGCGTGATTTTGAGAAGAGAATTTTTGATAAATTCAGGCATCAAGTTAATTTCATTGGTGGTTTCAGGAAGAGACCATTTTATCTGGTCTGTTCTTTTGGGAGGGCAAATTTTAAGTTGGACTTTCATACTGTTAGTCTTGCTCTTCAAGCCTGTTTTGGTGGTAATGCTTCTAAATTCCAGGTGAAGCTTCTGCAAGATAGACCTTTTCGTTTCTCGGTTGCTTCAAGGGCAGTGGGCTTTGAGATCTACAATATCTCAAAGTTTTCATGTCATTCTTTTGTGATTCATGTCAATCTTTGGGGTAATGGGGGTCCGAACTGGATTCATGAAGAAAGGGAATTCTACAAGGAATCTGCTAAGGAATGTAAAGTTGTCACGTACAAAAAAGAAAGTGCAAAAAAATCTCCTTCTTTAAAGCCTCCCGGTAAAGGTGGCTCGGTTTTTCAAAGACTCAAATTTCCTGCGTCACCTGAGGGTCCTTCGCCTGTGATTGAGCATCGTATTAATGGGGAGTTCAAATCAGGTCTTCATGGCAGATATTATGCTCAGGTGCTCAATGATGAGGGTTTTAAGTCGATGGTAACGCCGGTCAGGTCTGGGGGGGGGCGCCAATCGCGCGACATTTAAATTATCTGGGCTCCTTCCTTTTCTGAAATTTCCCTCTTTCCCTAATTGTAATTGGCCCGACAAATCGTATGAGGGATGGTTCAAGGCCCAGGTGGTTTCTCATTCCCGGCCCGTCATTCACGGCAGTTTTCACGAGTTCACCACTTCGTTGAAAAAAACAACTACCACTTCCCCTGTCTCCTCAACTCCCCCGCCCGCTGAAACCCCATTCCCCTCCTGCTCGTCGCCGGCGAAGGGCATCGCTATGGCGAACATTCCGATTGATCCTGCGCCTTTCCTGCCGAATGGCTTCCAGATTATGCAAGTGGCTGGGCGGAATCATGTTAAAAGGGTGGTGGTGCCTCGGAGGTCATGAGCACATGAACAGTATGCTATTGCTAACATTTTTCCCCTCCCTCGTGATCCTGTTCCGTTCTTGAATATCCATGGTGTCCTAGTTGATTTCTTCAACAATGAGGTTGGAGTGCACTTCAGAGATATCCAGGATTGTCCCTTTGGGTCTGCATATGTGCAATTCCACCATGTCAGCGACCGTGACAGACTCATTGCGGCGAGCCCGATCCCGTTTTAAGATGTGCATGTTTCTTTTGTTAAGCACAATGAGGGTGATAACTGGCCTATGACTCAGTTTAATAATGAGTGCTGGGTGATGCTGGTAGGGCCTCCCCTTGACCACTGGCATACGGAGGATCTGAATGCTTTCTTTGCGGACATTGGAAAAGTTCTCTTGTGGGAGAGGGACCCTGACCAAAAGGGTAGGATTATTGCTAAAATTCGTGTTACTGACTTGGTTGACATCCCCAAGAGTGTATGGTTTACCATAGGTGACCTAGTGGAGACTGAGTCATGGACTTTTTCTGTTGAAGTTCTTCAGAGTCACTTGCTTGGTGGGGGCCCACCTAAGGAGGACCCACTGCCAGATGACAATGTGGACCCACACCCTGTTCCTGCACATGGTCCAGTCTTTGGGCCTCAGGTGCCACCTCCCCCCCTCCCCCCTGCTCCTGGGGGTGATTGGGGTCAGTGGATGGCTCCTGTGCAGGACCCTGCTCCTGCTGGTGGGAATGCTGAAGGTTGGGGCCCCTGGGAGGCTGCTGCTGCCCCTGTTCAAGGCCCTGTCATTGCTCCTGGAGAAGACATGCCTATTGACAATCAGCATCTGCCACCTCAGGATGTGAACAGTGGAGTTACAGGTGCTATCATTGTTCAAGACTGGGAGTCTGATGATGATGAATCTGTTAATGAGCCTGAGGCTGTGGAGGAGCCTGGTGTAGCAGTTGCACCTCAAGGGGTTGGCATTGGGGAAGGCCTGAAAAATATTTTTCAAAACTATTTGGCTGATGAGGAGGAGGCCAATTCTGATGCTGAGGAGGGGACAGGAAGTCCTATGGATTCAAGTACTGTGGCCCCTGAAAATGATGATTGGATGCTGGAGGATCAGCACCTTCTTTCCCCAAATGAGGCTCACCTTCAGGTTGGGATGGTGAGAACATTTATATCCATTCCTGATGTGCATGTTGCCAAGCAGGGATTTTCCCAACAAGGCTTGGAGCTCTGGGAGAATTATTTTGCTCCCCATATTCAGAAGGAATCCTCTTCAAAGGGTTCTCTTAAATGTGATATTCCTGTAAGTTGGTTTAACTTCATTACTCTCATGCTTGCTACTCCTGAGAAGTTTAATTGGGTCAAGGGATTTCTTACTTCTCCTTTATGGGAAATTATTAAAGAACCTATTACTGAGGAAAGTTTAATTTCGTTCATCATTCCTAATGAGAACTTTTCCCAGATGGCCCCTTCTTGCCTGGGTATTGAAGTCAATAAATATTCATGCTCTCCCTCTACCCCTGCTAGAAAGAGAAAGGGCAAGGAACCTCTTGTGGAATCTGAGGTGAGAAGAAGTCCTAGAATTGTTGAACTAACTGGGGGTTTTAAAAGTCACTTAAATTGTCAAATTGTTGATTGCCTGGTTTCTAATGCTGCTCCTCCTTGCCTGAATTCCAAAGTGGTTAAAAATCTTGCTGCTTCATTCTGCAAGGTAAAAGATGGGGACCTGGAGAAGAGGTTACTCAAGAAAGGGAAGGCCAATGATGTGGCTGTTAAGGCTCCTACAAAAGGCAGCATTAAAGGAGGACCCTCTTCCAGCTTGGGCATTGGTGGCAAGAGGAAGCCTGGGGCTGCTGGTACCTGTGGACAGCAAGCCAAGAAGAAGACCACTTCTTAAGTGTGTTAATGTATCAAACTAAATCTTTTGCTGGAGTCTTGTTGACTCCCTGTTATGGGTTCTGTGATTGTGATATTGCAATGTGGATGGTACTTGTTGTGGATCATCTCTGTGGTACCCTAAATTGGTTGAGCTTTTGTCTCTGTATTTACTGTTTCCTCTTCTGGGTGATTACATTATTTACATCACCCCACATCTATACTTGCTCCTGGTTTCTTAATGAATAACAAAAGAACTTGGAAGATCTTGAATTGGAATATCAGGGGAATCAATTCTGAAAAAAATGGATTGCTCTCAGAAGCAAAATTGAGGAGTCTGGGTGTGACATTATCTGTCTCCAAGAAACTAAGCGAGAGGATTTTGATAGTTCCTACATTAAAAAATTCTGCCCCTCCAAATTTACCAACTTTGAATTTCTTCCCTCCAGAGGTGCATCTGGAGGTTTGATCACCATTTGGAATGGCTCCCTGTTTTCTGGACAACTTTCTTTCCTCAATGAGTTTTCTATCTCCATTACCTTGACATCTCTCTTGTCCAATAAATCCTGGATCCTCTCCAACATTTATGGGCCATGTTTACCTGAAAAAATTCTGAATTTTTAGACTGGTTTGGCAGCATTGATATGCCTGATGATGTGGATTGGCTTATTGTGGGAGATTTTAACTTCTGTAGACAGCCTTCAGATAGAAATAAATTGGGTGGAGATGTGAATGGTATGCTTCTCTTTAATGAAGCCATTAATAATTTGGGTCTCATTGAATTACCACTTAAGGGTAGAAAGTTCACTTGAAGTAACATGCAGTAGGATCCCCTCTTGGAAAGATTGGATTGGTTTTTTACTTCTGCTGCCTGGACTCAGAGTTTTCCCTCAACTTTTGTTGCTCCTATTTCAAAGCCCACTTCTGATCACCTTCCCTGTGTCATTGCCATTGGCACAATGATCCCAAAAGCTCAGGTGTTCATTGGTTACATCATAAGGAGTTTAAAGCTATTGTTCAAAATGCCTGGAACATTCCTGTGGGTTTTATGGATTCTGCAAAAAAAAATGCTAAATTCAAAAATGTGAGAAGAGGGCTGAAGCTTTGGGCCAAACAGCTACCTTGCCTAAAGGCACAAATCTGTAATGTTAATGCCACCATTGACTTGCTTGATATCATGGAGGAAATGAGAACTCTTACTGTTCATGAGTGGAATCTTAGGGATATCCTGAAAGATCTTATTATTTGTCTTTTACAAAACCAGAATACTTATTGGAAAAAGAGAGGAAAAATTAAATGGGTTAAGCTGGGGGATGAGAACACCAAATTCTTTCACTCCAGAGCTACCATAAGTTTTAGACATAATTACATTTCCATGCTCAAGGATGATTCTGATCTTGAGGTCTATGATCATGATGGAAAAGCAAATCTTCTTTGGAATTCCTTTAAAAATAGAATGGGCTCTTCTGATAAGCCTGAAATGCATTTCAATCTTAATGACTTGGCTGGTGACTGCTTAAGCCAGGAGGAAAGGGATGCTTTGGAAAAGCCTTTCTCTGATGAGGAGATTGATGAAGTCATCACAAATCTACCTAATGATAAGTCCCCTGGCCCTGATGGTTTTAATAATGAATTCATGAAGCTTTGCTGGCCTATTATCAAGGATGATGTGAAGCATTTACTTGTGGACTTCTATGAAGGGAATGCCTCTTTGGAAAGCATTAATTCTTCTTTTATCACCCTCATTCCAAAAATTGCTGCTCCTTTGACTCCTGCTGATTTTAGGCCTATTTCTTTGCTAAATAGTGTCCTTAAGATTATCACCAAGATTCTGGCTAATAGACTGCAAAAAGTCATTCTTAAACTTGTTCACAAGAATCAATATGGTTTCCTCAAGCAAAGATCTATCCAAGACTGTTTAGGTTGGGCATTTGAATTTCTTGATCAATGCCACAAGTCAAAGGAGGAAATTTTAATTCTTAAGTTGGATTTTGAGAAGGCTTTTGACAGAATTGAGCATTCTGCAATCATCAATATCCTTAAAGCCAAATGTTTTGGAGTTAAATGGATTTCTTGGATTCAGATGATCTTTGGGTCTGCTTCTTCCTCTGTGCTTTTAAATGGTGTGCCTGGGAATTTTTTTTACTGTAGAAGGGGTGTCAGGCAAGGAGATCCTCTGTCTCCTTTATTGTTTGTTCTGGCTGCTGATCTCCTTCAAAGTATCCTCAATAAGGCAATGAACCTGGGTCTTCTTTCTTTGCCCACTGAGAATGTATTCTGTCCTGACTTCCCTGTGGTTCAGTATGCAGATGACACTTTAGTAATCCTTAAGGCTGATTTTGAGCAACTCTTGTGTCTTAAGTCAATCCTACATACTTTTGCTCTCTCCACTGGACTCAAAGTCAATTATTCCAAGTCCAGCATGATGCCAATTAATATGGATTCTGAGAGGCTTGGGCATTTTGCTAATACCCTTTCTTGCCTCACTGGTTCCTTGCCTTTTACCTATCTTGGTTTGCCCCTGAGCTTGAACAAACCTGTTGTGGAACATTTCTTGCCTATTGTTCAGAGAATTTAAAGAATGTTGTGTGGAATAGCTCACTTTCTGAATTATGGAGGGAAATTGCAGTTAGTTAAATCTGTGTTATCTTTCCTTCCCATATATTACATGAGTTGTTTTGATCTCCCTGTCACTATCAAGGAGCAGTTGATTAAATATATGAGGAAATGCTTGTGGAGAAAGAAAACTTCTCATGTTCAAGCTAGAGGTACTGCTCTTGTAGCATGGAAGAAAGTTTGTAGACCCAAAAACCAGGGAGGATTGGGAGTTCTCGATCTTAATGTTCAAAATTCTGCTCTTCTTTTGAAGAATTTGGATAAGTTTTATAATCATAAGGATATTCCTTGGGTTCACTTGGTATGGAATACTTACTATTGTAATGATAAGCTACGTGGAAGAAGTCTTGAGGGATCCTTTTGGTGGAAAGCTCATCTAAAACTGATTGACATTTTTAAAGGACTTGCAAAGTGCTTGGTTGGAAATGGGAAATCCACACTATTCTGGACTGATATGTGGAATGATAACTGCCTCCAACATAAGCTTCCTCACCTCCTTTCATATGCAAAAAACCCTCACATCTCTGTCAGTGAGTTCCTGCATACTGCAAATACTCAGGATCTCTTTTATCTTCCTTTGTCCCAACAAGCTTATCAGGAATATCAAAGTCTTGAACAAATTCTCAATTCTTGCAGGGATGGGGAATCTGATTGTTGGTCTTACATTTGGGGCAGTAATTTTTCGGTGAAAAAGGCTTACTGCTCTTTAGCCGGTTACCAATCGGTTCAGCCACATTTCTCTTGGGTTTGGAAATCTTCTTGTCAACAAAAGCACAAATTCTTCTTCTGGCTCTTACTGCTTGATAGACTCAACACAAGAAATCTTCTGAAAAGGAAATGTTTTTCTCTGGCATCTTATGACTGTGTCTTCCAGGGCTGCAATAGTGAAGAAACCAGTTTACATTTGTTTTGGGAATGCCCCTTTGCAAGAGCCTGCTGGGCTGAAATTTCACAGGTCAATATGGCTGATCAAAGCATCTTTGAAGTTTTAGCCAGTATTAAAAAAGACCTCAAGGTCCCTTTTGCAATGGAAATTCTGATACTTGGAACTTGGGGCATCTGGATTTGCAGAAATAATGAAATTTTCAACAATCAGCAAGCGTCGATGGAGACCTGGAAGGCTATTGTAGCCCAGGAATTAAGATGGGTCCTTTATAGAATTAAGAAGAAGTATTATCAGGGCCTTAAGGTTTGGATTGAAACCAATTTAGACAGGAGATAGCTGATTAGAATGTTATCCCTCTTCTTTGAGGTGGAATATGTTTGTAAATATTCTTTTATAACTCTCTATAATATATAAAAATTGCAGTGGGGTTTTTTGCCCTACTGTTTTACCCTCAAAAAAAAGTTCAGAGCTCAAGCTTTAGGTCCTGGACTGGCCAACAGAGAGGAATGTTCCCACACAAGCCACCCTGTAGACCTTACCAGGAGAGGTCCATAGAGAAAATGCGCGTATCGCTGAGGATCAATCATGCTCCGCGCGAGGGACACAAGCACCATAGGTCGTATGTGAGGTAACTTCTGGCCGGAACAAGTCCGTAAGTTTAGAGCTCCAAACTTCATGCTCTGATGATGACGGGGAGTGACCGGTGACAGGACCGTGCCCAGCCCACCGCTAGCATGGTGTATGTTAGGGAACCTAGTTAGGTATGGTTTGAAGGGAAAATCTTTTCGAGGGAAAAACCAAACGGTAAGACGTGTGTGAAGCACAAGATCCAAAATACTGCTGAGAGTTCTAGCTTATTACAGCACCACCATGGGTCACACGGGGTCTCACTTAGACTGCATGGTATGGGAGTTTCTTGAGGATAATCTTCAACAAGTCGTGTAGTCGGGCGCGTTCCTTGGAGAGGCTTGTCCACCTTCCTACAGCCATGAGCTCCTGCTCGGCCGGTAGCATAGCTTCCCTCAGGGAGGCTGTCGGTGTTTCTCGCACGCTAGGTGCAGTCCACCGGGAAGTCGGGAGCCCCCGGGTCGAGGTAGTTCTAGGGAACCTCTTCATCGCCCGCGGGGGTGGTGACGGTGCATTTACCCTCTTAAAGGCTCGGGTGCCGACCGCGCCTTGCTTCTCGCTAGGCGGGAACAACGCGGCTGCCGCCCTCTTGGTTGTGGCGTTCTCCTGAGCCACCATATGTTTCCTGCTCGAGAAGCCCCCGACATAGTCCAATGGGTCCATGTTCTCGGGGTAGGCGGCGGCCAATGCTTTTAAGGCATGCTCGATGGAGCACAGGGCATCCACTTTATCATAGTGGACCATGATGGTTTCTCCGCTGCCTCCCAACATCTTGAGGATGTTATAGGCGCGGTGAGTGGTCGCCATGAACTTTGCTAGAGCAAGGTATCTGAGGATGACATTGTACGCGAGCTTGATGTGGGCCAAGTCAAAGTCAATGAGCTCGGTGCGGTAGTTGTCCCGCGTCCCAAATGTGACAGAGAGGCGCACCTAAACGATGGATATGGTGGTTCTATTGGTCACGCCAGAGAACAGCATGTTCAGCATCAGCCTGTCGTAAGGCACCTAGAGCTGGGAGAACATCTCGGTGGAGATCATGTTTAGGCCAGCCCCTCCATTAATGAGGGTATTTGCGACCGCAATGTTGTTGATGGTGGGGGTGCAGATCCTCGGGAGAGTGCCCACGGGCCTGGTGGAGACAGGGTGGTCACGAGCGTCAAAGGTGATGTGGTACTGAGATAACTTGAGCTTCGGGGACGGGACTCCTGGCCTGGTGGCGGCAACCTCACGAATGAGAATCTTGAAGTGCCGGTTGGACACCGAAGCCTGGGAACCACCAAGGATCCAGGAGATGGCCCCTAGCTGTACCTGGTAGCCCAAAACGTCCTCAGCATGTCCCTTCTCTGGCTGCGAGGGAGCTGCTACACAGCGTTGGCCTGATGGCCCACCTACGGCGTGTCGCGTCCTCTGGAGTCGTTGTTCTAGTGCTCGCCTCCGTGGTTGCTGCCACTCACACCACCACCACCCTCGCCACCAGATCTTCCCCTTCTCTAGTTGTTGCACATCTCTCGGAGCTTCTTGAGCTCATAGAAGTCGTCGGTGGGGTGTCCTCTCCTATTGTGGAGGTGATAGTACGCGTTGTCGTCCCGTTGCCCTTTGGCTCGCTCCTCATGAGGACATTTTCGGTCAGGCTAGGATGATGGCATTCTTGCTCTTGGAGTCCTTGTCCTTTCTCTTGGATGAGCTCGAGGCCTTGGGTGTGGTCTCTGCCTCGATGAGGCCGAACATCCGTCCCGCCTCCGCATTGGCGCACTTTTTAACCATGACGAAGAGCTTGGCATCTGTGGTGAGGTTCTTACCCCTGATGCCGATCTTCTCCGCCATCTTGACATCCTTGCCGCCCTCGAAGAAGGCGGTGATGACATTAGAGTCCGAGATCTTGGGGATCTTTTTATGGACTTGCCTGAACCTCTATAGGAACTTGAAGAGAGTCTCTCCAGGTTGCTGACGCACCTGGCAGAGGACAAAGTATGTGAGCAAGCTTTTGTAGCTCCCCTTGAAGTTCATGATGAAGAGGGAGATGAGCTTGGCCGACGAGCCGATGGATTCCTCTGAAAGGTTCATCAGCCAAGTGCTAGCCATATCCTTCAGGCATAGGTGAAGCCAGTTCGCCATGATGCGATCGTTGACTCCCGCGTCCTTGATGCCCGTGGTGTAGAGTTGTAGGAACTCACATGGGTTGGTTGTCCTGTCGTTGCACGTAGGTGTCTCCGGACGGAACTTTTGCGGCCAGACCACACGGCAGCGCCCCTTGGTAAGGGCGAGACAGCCATTGGCGAGGGCCGCATGGTTCTCCTAACCCGCGGCGGCGATTTCCTCGGCAAGATGGTGTTCGCTCCTATGCGGCTGTGCCACACCCGCTGGGGGCAAGACAATCTGGTAGCTCTTGGCCACCAGTGGGGTCACCAGGTCGGGCCTGGTGGCCCTGTTGTGGCGCTGGACCAGCCGCGAGCCCTCATCCCCTGTACCTGGTCCTTCCCTTGAGCCCCACCTCCCGCAGGGAAAGCGTGGGTATGTCGAGGAGCTCGGAGATCCGGTCACACCACCTCTCCTTGCCTGGTTCGGCCGGTGGGTGATCTAGGAGCTCCTGCACCATGCGCTTGGTGTCCTCAGGCGTGAGAAGCTCGTCGTGTCTGCGCAAGGACGTGGTGCGAGAGAGCGAAGTGGAGCCATGCGAGGAGGACATGGATTGCTACAACGGGCGGTAGGTAGCGCCCCTGTCATCCTCAGACCATGAGTCCTCCTCAGATGGGGCGTGTCACGGAGTTAGCTCGGTTTGGGCCTTTCTCTCCGTGCGACAGAGCGCACACTCAGCACGGGTCTCGATGCGAGTCGACATGTGGTCGAGGTTGGTGAAGGTCTTAAAAGCGCACCTAAACCCCCTACCTAGTGCGCCAAATGTCGGATATTTGTCTTGTGAAGGAACTAGGGTCCAACGATCCCTTGATTCGAGAGGGTGATGAACATGCATTCCCAAGGAGCATCGATGACGGTGGTGACGGTGGAGCAAGAACATGGAAGAGAGGTGACACGGGTTATTTTACTCAGGTTCCGGACCCTCGTGAGGAGGTAAAGTCCCTACTCCTGCTTTGTTGTATTACTCACTTGCTTCGCGAGGGTACAATGGATGTTGCAAGTCTAGGGTTTCGAGCGTTCGGGATCGATCTGTTCTAAGGTAGGAGAAGGCTCTCTTATATATGGTGGCATCGGACCTCTTCTCCTAGCATTTGGGTGGGAAGAGCGTCCATAGTGTCGTTTCTCGAGATCCTGGTGTAGGAGACTACTTTTGGTGGACTTGGTCCATCTCGCTGTGCTCCACTTCGTCCTCCTTTAAAGTGGCCTCCCCCGACGTCGCTTGTCCACATCCAGCAATCTCTGCCTCTTCCCCTTTCACCAAAATGGAAAGGGAAGGAGTCTTCCACCACGATATTTCCTATTCCCTCGGGCGCTTGGACCGAGGATTCCTTTACCGAGGGAGCTGGCACTGCATGGCCACTGATACGTCGGAAACGTATCTATAATTTTTGTTGCTCCATGCTTCTTTACTATCTACTTTTCTTTGCTTTGTCCGCACTTTGAGGTGTTTTTATATGTTTTCTAGTACTAACCTATTAACAAGTTTCCACAGTGCCAATTGCTTGTTTTCTTCTGTTTTTGGTTACAGAAAGGCAAAAAATCAATATTGTCGGAATTGGACGGGACAAAAGCCAAAGTCAATATATTACTGTGGGCAACACGAAGCCAGAATACGAGACGAAGGAGGCTCACAGGGGACCACACCGCTTGGCCGCGTGGGTGGGCCCACCCCGCGCTTGGGGGGGTGCACCCACCCTGGTGGCCCCCCTTCCTCGCCTCTTCGCCTATAAGAAGACCCTAATGAAGAAACCCTAGGCACCCGATCAAAACTCCACAAAACCGTCTATAGCAGCTTCCACCGTCGTCCCTAGATCGGGGGGGGGGGGTCTGAAGCTCTTCCCGGTACCATGCCGGAGGGGAGATAATCCCGCAGGCATTATTCTTCATCATGCCAGCGTCCGCTATGAAGCGTGAGTAGTTCCACCTTGGACTACGGGTCCATGTAGTAGCTAGATGGTTGTGTCTCCTCCTTTGTACTTTCATGTATACATCTTGTGAGCTCCGTTCATGATAAAGATCTAATCTATTTGTAATCATGCATGTTGTCTTTGTGGGGATCCGATAGATATTGAGGTTACTATGTCAGATTGATTAATGGATTTGTCTATTTGATTCTATCATGTCTGTGTTGTTTGTGATCTTGAATGCTCTCCGTTGTTAGTAACTATCTTGGCTAAGTAGTTGCTAGTGACTCCAAGAGGGGGTATTTATGCTCGATAGTGGGTTCATGCCTCTAGTTTCCAAGGGAAGTAACAGAAATTTCTTCGGTTGTAGATGTGATGTTGCCACTAGGAATAAAACAACGGTCTCTTGTTCATGGAACACATGGATTGTTTACCACTTTGCTTAAAGCAGTTGTTTGTTGCTTGCAACTTAATCCTGGAGGGGGTTAGGATGATAAACTGAAGTTGGACTTCTAGTCATATATGCAGTTGGATGGCGGTCTATGTATATTGTTGTATTGCCCAATCGAATCTCATAAGATCTTTTTGTCTAGTATTGCATTGTTATGCCTTGCTCAGTCCTGTTATAATTTGTTTACCCAGCATGCCATGTTTGTTTATCTAAGGACAACACATCTAGTGAACTATGGACACCGGTCCTATCTTTACCATTGATACATCTTCCACTGTTACTGTTTACTTGCTGCAAACCATCATCACCTTCCACACCATACAGTTAATCCTTTGTTATAGCAACCGGTGAGATTGACAACCTCACTGTTAGTTGGGGCAAAGTCTTGAGTTTGTGTTGTGCAGGTTTCCATGTTGCTTGCAACACCTTTGAGGAGTTTCCTTCCTCCTACTGGTTTGATAACCCTGGTTTCTTACTGAGGGAAAACTTGCTGCTGTGCTGCATCATACCTTGCTCTTGGGGTTTCCCAATGGGGTGTTCAACACGCATCAGCCACTACGCTCCCTGTTGGGACTCAACTCATACTTTGCTCGACGAAGTTACCATCTTGCCCTGGACGTGCTCTGAGGTATCTTAGGCTTGGGGGCGTAGCGTGGCATAGTGGCGGGGTCCCTCGGGATATGCTCCCTCTGGATGTTCAATCCCTCGCGAGGCGGGGGCCTCGTGGTGCCATCATGGTTGGGGCACATCTAGGCTCTTCTGCCTCTCGAGGCTGGCGGTTTCTCTGGTGTGGGGCTTGTCAGTCATTGGGACGTGGCACCCTGGTTGCTAGGGCCCCGACAGTTGCTATGTTTGCTAGATCTACAACTCGACGGTGGAACCGCACAAGGGCCAAGGATGCCTTGGCACCCGCAACAAGTTGCTCCTGCACAAGCCCCTTCACGGCATCCACACTCCAAAATTTCCCCAACAAACCAAGGAAACTAGACAGAGACGCATCCAAAGGAAACATAGCATCCCACCTGGATGTGAAGGATGTCCTTGTGCGCTTCAAAACCTCAAGGACCTAATGAACATGGTCATGCACTGTCGCCACCATGATCGCTTGATCCCGGTCCATCCAGAAGAAGCTTCCAGCTTCTAGATCTTGCTAAGTAAGGAAGTGAGGCCGAATATCAACGCGCTCTTTCTCTTCCTGTGGAATGAGATTGACACCTGCTAAAGAGCAACATCTCATCATCCGGGAGCGAATAAATCAGCATAGCACGTGAAAGTTCGAGTGTTACTCACATTGTAACCAATCGCCATGCTGCCGGAATTCTTCAAGGAGATACTTCTCCCTTTTGACAGCGTTTTCAGTCTTTGACTTCCACACATCAGATTGAGCACAGATGATATTGACATCTTTTTCCAGGCTCCTGATGTCTTCACATAACAGTGGCAACTGCGACAACTGTTGGGGATATGCTATATGGGTATCCTCATAGCATGTCTCTTATCCGGATAACCCGGGTGGACTACAGTTGGTAGCATGGCCCATGGCCTGCTGGGCGGCCCAGTTAGATGGATCTAGAAGGGAGGCCCATGCCGGATGAAGGAAGGCTACTAAGGAGTCACTGAGTTACCCGGAGACTTGGAGTGCAAGACACGCCAGACTAATTGTATGCAGTGTAGGACTCTGTAACCTGTCCAGCTAGGACTTTCCCTATAACCCTAGGACATGGCGACTATATAAGTCGGGCATAAAGGAGCCTTTAGGGCGCAACCTAGTATCAATTAACATACACCTCGCACATTGAACCAAACCCTGTAACTCGGTGTATTTCCATTATAGTGATTTATAGCAGGAGTAGGATTCTGTCACCGTTGTGGGATCTGAACCTGGGTAAGCTGTGTTACCTCGTAACCCGTCAGCCGTCCTCCTTACCCCACGTCTCTAAACACGCACTCTGAGGACCCCTCCATGGCGTACTCATCGGCAATACCATGATAGTTGGCGCCTACCATGGGGAAATAGGCGCTTCAGGCTCTACAGCGGGCGAGGTACAAGATCTTCGCGGGAATCGGAGAAAATATAGCCATCGGTCGCGTTCTCTTCTCAGGCAACGTTACGATCGTCCCTCCTGACGAGTTTTGGATCACGCCGAAGACGAACCCTACGCGGTGTGCAATCGTCCCCATCGGAGATATCCACATCTTCATCGGTGAAACCGACTCGGGCACTAGTTCCCTGTGAGTCAGAGGAGCATCAAGACCCGCACGGACCACCTATGGGCAGGATACGCTCGCGGAAGGATCGATGTCGGATCTCTCTTCGGAGTTTGCCGGCAAAGATTAGAAAAATTCAAGGCCCACCCAAACCACCCCTGTGCAGGATATAATGGTCGAAGATCGCTGCAAATCTGTCGGCTTCGCCCTGTGCAGGATATAATGGTCGAAGTTCATCAGAGTGGTGACCATCTTCGATCTGGTGCGTTGCATTCAAAGAGAGGGCGAAAACCCCCGCGATTACCTTGCCAGGTGGCTCCGTATACGGGCCGATCTGGCTCATTACCCCAATGTTGATGCCATGTATCACTTTGTGGAAGGACTAGACCAAGGCATGCTTCTCCGACATACGCTAAGGCGGCAGCAGGCTTCAGGACGCCTCACCTTCGAAAGCATGGTGAACACCGTCAACAGCTATGTGGGGGCTGAGGAGGAAGCTCAGACAGAACTTGCGCTCATTGGCAGAGCCCCTCTGCTTCATCTACCACCACCACCGCCTCCGGTCATCATCGCCACAGCTACACCACCACCTCCAGTCATCATCGCTGCTGTTGCACCTCCACCGCCCATCATCAAGGAAGCCCTGGCAGCTTCCGACTCTTTGCTTGACATGCTCTATGTCGACATCAGTGATGACTAGGAGGAGATAGTTTTCAGCCCAGAGGAGCTAGACTCTGCCATGCAGGAGATGGAGGAGGATTACAAGCGCGACGAGCAGGCCAACAACGCTGTCACGTCCCAAGAGGTGTTCGTCGCCATTGGGACGGCGATGGATGAAGATCAACCCGGATGAGCTCCGCATACAGCGCTGGACAAAAGGAAGGGACCACTTGTTACTGCCGACAATGATCGCGCAAAGTTCATGCCCCCTCCGTGTAACCCAGTGCAGCAGCCACGGGAACTCGGCACCGGTCCGAGCAACAACAACACTGCAAACCTATCGCCTCCGGCATCTCCGTCTACCGCTGCCCAAATTACTCCGGCTGATAGAGTGGTGTACGACAACTTGCTCGTAGAGCCCATGACCGTGGACCATATACAGAACGTAGTCCAGCTTGACGAGAAGTGCCAACAGCTACTGGAGGAAGCACAAGCCATCGCGGAGGAAGGCACACAGCTAGATCGAGATCTGGCTAATGCGCAGAAGTCAATAGACAAAGATACAGCCATGGAGGCCGAGTACAAGACTCTGCTCAAGCAGCAAAAGGCTAAGAAAGCTCCGTCTCGCATCATCAATGATCCTGGTGTACGGCGAAACCTAGGATGGGCTCCCTCGAAGCCGGCACAGGCCAAGCCATACATTGACAGTGAAGGAAGGCAGGTGATGCCCACCCCTCTCCTCAACCTCGCCGTCGCCAAGACCCTTCTGGAGCAGGATAGATTACCCGCGGCTGTGGACCAGGTCAATGACCTTGTGACCAAGGCAGTAAACAGCAGGAAAAGGCCACCTCTCATTGGCTTGAGTCTGACCCAGCGTTCTGCCAGTCTAGCCAGCATAAGCCGCCAAGCAATCGATCTCCTCATGATATCGGGTCCCAGAATGGTTCGTCAGAATGAAGACGGAGGGATGCGTTCAACAGGAAGGATGCTATCCCCATATCCTCTGACCATGGAGGCAAGGCTCAACCTCTTCGCCCATCTCCACCGCCCCGGTCCCCCCGACATCGCGAAGAAACCAAGGCTCATCGTCATAAGGATATGCCTCCGCCAAGGCAGGGCGGCATTGTCATCCGCGATAACAAAGAGCAGACCCGTCATGACGGAGAGCGCAACCAAGGACACAAGAGCAGGTCACGCCATGACCCTCCATGTCCGACAAGCAACCGCGACAAGCGTGAGGCATCGCAGGAGGGTAACAGCAAGAAGGCTAACCCACTGCCACCTCTACCTCCGTCGCCACCTAGCAGCCACCATGCCGGAGGAGGCCCGCGTCGTTCACGCAGCCCATCCCCTGATGGCAAGAAGAAGAAAAGAATCCCGGAGCCATACGATGCACATTCATGTCTGGACAAGATCCACGAGGCCCCAGAAGGACCCTGCGTAGGACCATGTTGCTTCGGACCTGTGATACGGTCCGCAACTTACCTCAAGGGTTTCCGGATTGACAAGACCATCAAGCCCTATGACGGCACCGCCAAGCCAGCTACATGGTTGCAGGATTACGGTAACGTGGTGGAGATTGCCGGGGGTATCCCCAACGTCGTCGTCAAGTACCTCCCATTGATGTTGGCGGGCACGGCCCGGCAATGGATTGATGACTTGTCAGAAAGATCCATCTGCAATTTGTTGGACATGCAAGAAGCGTTCACCAAGAACTTAGAAGGAACGTACAAACGTCCTTGTACTGTTGGCGATCTACAGCGGTGCGTGCAGGAGAAAGACGGGACATCTCGCGCCTACCTCTCCCGCTGGCTGGATATGAAGAATTCTTGCGCAGGAGTGCACACTCAGACCGCCATGGCCGCCTTCATTGATGGCTTGAAAAGGGGCACGTTGCTCCGACATAAGTTGAAGCACCTGCAGGACAATCACTAGCTAGGTCTCAACCAGATGATTCAGCTAGCCAGTGAGTTCGCAACTGCTGACGACGATGCTCGCGGCTCCCTGCCGGCAACGGCCGTTCCAACTCAAGCTCGGAGGAATAGCAGCACCAAGCGGAAGACCGCGCCAGGAGAAAAGCAAACCTCAGACATGGTCGCTATGGGTTTTGTAGGACGAGGTGCTGGCGGAGAGCATGGCCGAGGATGGGGGGCTGGTCATGGGCAGCAGCGAGAAAGTGAAACTACCTCGATAGTGCTCCGCGTTCCCCAGACCTACGAGGAGTACCGTGATATGCCGTGCCTCGTACACCTCGACGCCAACAGCAAGGCCACTCACACCAATCGCCATTGCAAGTTCGTTAACGATCTTAAGGAGGACCTGGAGTCCGGCTACAAGCAAAGTCGGAAGAACAGACCACGAGGAAAGGGCAATGGGAAGAAGAAGGACGAGGAGTCCAAGGATTCAAGTGACATGGATGAGGATGTTGGCCCCAAGCAAGCCGCCAAGAGCGACGGCAAGGGCAAGAACCCCTTCGAGAAGAAGGCGGCCGTTTTCCACACTTTCCTTGGGACCCCCGTTGTCCGACAACAGAAGACCTCTATGAGGATACCGATGTACACTCTACCCCCTAGTTCCCTAGTACCTACGCTGGTCGGAGATTCCAATTACTTGGGACAGGAAGGATCACCCAGACCTCATCCCTACGGAGAACCAATACGCCATGGTCATCAACCCCCTGATTGACGGCAATGAGTTCACCAAATGTATGGTGGATAGTGGAAGCAGAAACATCATATACCTGGATACACTTCACAAGATGAACTTGACGGAGGCTAACTTAAGGCGGACCAACACCATCTTCCACGGCGTAGTTCCTAGTCGGGAGGCTCGGTCCCTTAGGTGCATCACACTTCGGGTCTCTTTTGGTGATGTTAATAATTACCGCCAAGAGCGCATGACCTTTGAGGTGGTCCCCTTCAAGAGCGTGTACCACGTAATATTCGGATGCGACATCTTCCACGCCTTCATGGCCATGCCATGCTTCATCTACAACAAGCTCAAGATACCCGGACCAAACGGAGTCATCACTGTATCTGGAAGCTTTACCAAGGCAAGGGACTGTGAGATTGGAGAAGCAGCCTTAAAGCTGTCCTCTACAGCGAAGAATTCAAGGAGATCCAGAGCAAGGTCGATGCCTCAGAGATTCCAGCGTCGAAGAAGAATTCCTGACTCCGCCCAAGATTTCAAGGCCGCCATCGAAACCAAGCCAGTGGAACTTGTGGTAGGCGATGCATCCAAGATCACCGCCATTGGGACGAACCTAGATCCCAAATAGGAAAGCGCGCTCATCGAGTTCCTCCGTGATAATAGGGACATCTTTGCCTAGCAACCTGCCGACATGAGAGGTGTACCTAGGGAACTTTCCGAGAATAGCTTGAATATTGATCCAAAAAGCAAACCGGTGAAACAACCTCTACGACGCTTCAGAGACGAGAAGAGACGTGCCATAGACAAAGAGTTAGCTAGGTTACTTAAGGCTAGTTTTATCTGAGAAGTCCTTCACACCCGATGGGTGGCCAATCCTGTACTTGTCCCCAAAAATGGAACCAAAGAATTAAGAATGTGCGTTGATTACACTGGCTTAACCAAAGCGTGTCCCAAAGATCCGTTTGCTTTGCCTCGCATTGACCAAGTCATTGACTCGACGGCTAGCTCGGAGATTTTGTGTTTTCTTGATGCATACTCAGGATACCACCAAATTAAGATGAGGAAGTCGGACCAATTGGCCACTTTGTTCACCACACCTTACGACACGTTTTGCTATGTCACGATGCCCTTTGGGCTGAAAAACACAGGTGCTACGTACCAGCGGACAATGCAGTGTTGGCTACATCATCAAATTGGTTGGAACGTTCACACCTATGTGGACGATATAGTGGTGATGTCTAAAAAGTCAAACGACTTAATCTCCGACTTAAAAGAAACCTTTGATAATCTTCGGAAATACAACATGATGCTTAACCCTAAGAAGTGCGTCTTTGGGGTTCCAGCCGGCAAATTGTTGGTCTTTATCGTTTCCCAATGCACGTGAACCCGGAAAATATCAAAGCCATCCTAAACATAAACCGTCCGACATGCCTGAAGGATATACAACGGCTAACAGGTTGTGTAGCAGCCGTTAGTCGGTTCGTCAGCCGACTTGGAGAGAAGGCCCTACCGTTGTACAAGTTGCTAAAGAAGGCGCACAAATTTACATGGACGGACGAGGCAGATGGAGCACTGAAGCAGCTAAAGGAAACACTATCCTCGGCGCCTATCCTTGCAGCACCCGAACCTAGGGAGCCTATGTTAGTCTACATGGCGTCCACCAACTAGGTAATCAGCATCATCGTTGCGGTAGAGTGGAAAGAACCAGGGCATGAGTACGGAGTTCAACGACCAGTTTACTATGTAAGCGAGGTCTTGGCGGAGTCCAAGCAGCATTACCCGCACTACCAGAATATAGCTTATGGAGTGTTCCTTGCTTATAGGAAGCTAAGGCACTACTTCCAGGAGCACCCTATCACAGTGGTGAGCAAGACTCCACTGTCCGACATCATCAACAACAGCGACGCTATAGGAAGGGTCGCGAAGTGGGGCATTGAACTTGCCGCCTTTGAGATCACCTACAAGAGACGCGACACTATTAAGTCACAAGCCTTGGCGGATTTTATTGCAGATTGGACGGAGATGCTAGATGTTACCCCAATGCCGGAGCCAGAATATTGGGTAATGCACTTTGACGGATCAAACCTACTCAATGGCTCGGGGGCTGGTGTACTATTATAGTCACCAACCGGGGAAAAGCTACACTACGTTCTGCAGATCCACTTTGAGGCTACAAACAACATGTCGGAATATGAAGCACTCATGCACGGACAACGCATAGCCAAGGATATTGGCATCAAGCGCATAGTTTGTTGTGGAGATTCCGACTTGGTTGCCTAGCTGGTGGCTGGAACCTGGAACACGCGGAACCCTATGATGTCGACATATCGCGACGAAGTGGACGAGATAGCCAATAGCTTCTTAGTCTACAAAGTCAAGTATGTATCTACGGAGCAAAATGAGGCGGCTGATCTATTGTCTAAGCTTGGATCAAGGCACAAGAGAATTCTGCCTGGCGTTTTCCTGGAGCATCTACGGACACCATCCGTGAAGGGAGCTGACATCGACAACCCGGATAGAGTTGAATCTTTCGTTCACGCAGTGACAAAGGTCCCTCCGGCTTGGACACAACCGTTCATGGAATATCTCATAACGAAACTTTGCCCAATGATGAAGTCAAAAGACGACAAATAGTACATCGAGCAAATGGCTATACCATAATCAATGGATAGATCTACAAAAGAAGCACCACTGGTGTATACCTTAAGTGTGTTTCCCAGCAAGAAGGTATTGAAATTCTACGTGAGATCCATCTTGGAGATTGCGCGCATCACGCCGCTCCTCGATCATTGGTCGCCAAGGCCTTCCGGAAAGGATTCTACTGGCTAACCGCGAAGGCGGATGCTGACAAGATGGTTGAGACATGCATGGGATGCCAGTATTATGCCCGACAACCCCATGTTCCAGCTGACGAATTGCGAACAATACCAATAACTTGGCCATTTGCAGTCTGGGGGCTAGACATGGTTGGTCTATTACAGACGGCACCATGTGGGTTTACGCATCTGCTAGTAGCAGTTGATAAATTCACCAAATGGATAGAAGCTAAACCCATTAGAAAGCCTGATGGGGAAACTGCCCTTAGGTTTGTCCGAGATCTAGTGGTGAGATTTGGTCTCCCACGTAGCATCATCACCGACAACGGAAGCAACTTGTCACTCGGAGAAGTGGAAGCCTATTGTTGGGACAAAGGCATCCGACTTGACCTAGCATCTGTGGCACACCCACAGTCCAATGGAAAAGTTGAGCGAGCCAATGGATTAATTCTACAGGCAATCAACCCACGTCTAGAGGCACCGCTACATAGAGCAGCTGGATCCTGGGCGGAGGAACTACCATCTGTGTTGTGGAGTTTACGAACTACACCCAACAGATCCACCGGCTACACCCCTTACTTCATGGTATATGGAGCAGAAGCCATCCTTCCTTTCGACATCCTTCACGATGCACCAAGAGTTGCCGCCTATGACGAAGATGACACTGATGAATCCAGACACCTAGATGTGGACCTTCTCTAGGAAGAGCGTGTTTTGGCATGCCAAAGATCCACCATCTACCAACAGAAACTACGCAGCTACCATAGTCACTACGTTCGACATCGCTCGTTTAAAGAGGGGGATCTGGTGCTCCGACTTAAGCAGAAGAAGTCACAAAAATTATCCCCGTCATGGCAAGGACCGTTCATCATAAGCAAGGTGCTGCTCAATGGGTCTTACTACCTCGTTGACAATCGTGAACTTGAGGATAGACCCAACAAAGATCATAAACATAAGCGACGTGACCTAGATGATGACTACCCGGAGCTTGATCGGCCATGGAACATAGCACAGCTATGTCCTTTTTACACTTAGCATATTTTCTATCTACTGTGTACCTCTTATATGATAAATTAAATAAAGAACTCTGGTTCACTCATATTTTTGAGTCTTTTACCTCCTTTAGTGTTCATTTTTGGATCGTATAAAACCTTTATGCACAAGTTTGCATTTACACTTGTGAAAATTCAACCTATGGGCGTTAGCTTAAGTTTTCTGGTCTACATGTTCTCTGTTGTTTTTATGTGGATTCTGGAGTAGTGAGTTTTGGCACTTGTTGTTGGTGATTTTGTACTTAGGTTTTTTATGGTGCCATTGGGCATCATCACCTGAGTACATGGTTCCGATTATGAGTTTTCCGACTCACGAAAGGTCAAGCATAAAAACTAGAGTAATGGATAAGCCAAAACTTGCTCAAAAAATAATTACATGCCGGAACTAGTGCTTAAGTAGCAGGAAATGACACCTATTGTTTTTCTGCGTTAAGATAACTTAGTAGTTTTTCTGCATACATCAAACCAGAGGAGACAAATATTACAAAGTGTTTTTCATTTCTCTGGCGCAGGAGACTTGGATGTAGCATCATCGGCACCAGGAGAGTCATCGTCCTCGAAGTCGGTGGTCTTGAGGGACTCGGAGGAGCTTTGTTGGTTGCCATCAATGGTCTCTAAGGGCACGAAGACATTGTGGTCGACCAACTCGGCAACCCTAGTGTCATAGCCCACGAGAGATGCCTAGATAGACTTATGGTCAATCTTTTGACCGTCATTGTCTATGTCGGGAAGACCTGAGGTTACCACATTGATGTCGGCATCTTCATATTGCGCCTTGACCATCGATAGTGCTATCCTTGCACCAGCCCGTGTACAGGAAGCTTTCCAGCTTAAAATACACTCGGGGGCTTGGCGCAGGATCTCTGAGAACTTCATCACGGAATCCACCGCTTTGATATTGATCTAGAGGGGCTTGGCTATCTCCTTGGCCTGCCTGATGGCGATGCAGATAAAGTTGCCAGCGAGGACCATGCATTCCTTAGGTGGAGGAGGCGATTGGGTTAAACCAATAGGAGCTGCAATTCCGACAAGGGAGCACATGAGTTCAATAACACAAAAGTTCAAAGTACCTGGCTTACAAAAGTACAAGACAGAGATTCACTTACCAAAGATGCTCGCCTCATCTTGCTAGAGCGTCTCCACCATGGAGTCCCGTTCTTGTCAGAGGATCTTGTATGCTTCCAGATTACGCTGATTCTGCTCATCGGCAGCTCTTTTCTTCTCTTTCAGCATCGCAATCTCCTCCTTCAAGCGGTTCATCTCAGTGTTGGAGGACTCCTGTAGAACTTTCATGGAGTCCTCGTGCATCTTCAGCATATCTTTTCTCTCCTGCTTAAGGATCTTGTTTTCGTTGTCCAGCAACTGAATGTGCTTAGACTGCTCAACAATGTCCTTGGCCTTGGCGATGGTAACTGCAAGTCATAGAAAGAACATTACATAGTGAGTAGTCAGAGAATGGAGGCACAAGACCAAGCCGAAGTACGAAAACGAAAGGAAAAACAGACTCTTGCTCTTGGTGATTTGTTCCTTCAAGAAGGCAGTTTTACCCTTTTCGGCTTCCAACTCCGCATGCTTCTTATGTAATTTCTCATTGGCGACACCTCTCCGAGCATTCTCATTCTATGGAAAGAAAATTTGAAGCTGTTTAGTCTACTTGGAGCATCTAGCCGGATAACTATCCACCTAGAGGCTTGGGGGCTACAGTGAGAGTTTTTAACTCAGAAGTTGCTTAGTTTTCTTTAAGCACCTAGTCGGAACTAATTCAGTTTTCAACTAGACGCTTGGGGGCTACAGTATGTGTTTTAAATTCATCAAGTATACTTAGTCTTTTTTATAAGCATCTAGTCAGAACTAATTCAGTTACAACTAGAGGCTTGGGGGCTACACTATTGAAGTTTACAAACACTGCGTATGATACTCTGAAGTATCTAGTCAGAATAATTCATTGAAACTATATACATGGGGCCTATAGTGAGAAGTTTTCTAGCTTAGTCACTCTTAGAGCATTCAGATGCAAAGACCTATGGTTTCCCGTCTAAATCCTCGGGGGCTACAGTGGGATACTCATATGAAATGCAAAAGGCAAATAAAACTTACAAGTGCGATGATCTTGAGGTTGGTAGCTCTCTCGGCAAACAACTTGCTGAAGGAAAGGTTGTTGCCTCCCAAGATATCTGCTTATTGGAGAAGCTCCTCAAGACCGCAGGTTGGAGATGTCGGTGTTGCACCAGGAACTAGAGTGGAGCTACTCGGCATAAGCGCTGGGTAGACTATCTTCAGGAGCTCAGTGGTTATCCTGGGTGCAGAGGCGCCGCCTTCGAGGGATGTTCCACCCACCACCACTGCCTTACTGCTACCGATCGCATCCTTAGCCGGAGCTTTAGCCATTTTGGTTGCGGTACTTTCATGCATCGCCTGATCATCGGAAACGATGATATCCGCGGAGGCACCTGAGTCCACTTCCATGGCGGAAGGGACAGATGCATCTTTGGTCGGAGAACTTGTTAGAGCAGGTGAGGGCTGGACGCTGGGGGTGACAGGGGAGATGGCGAGGGATGCATGGTGGGACACATCATGATGCAGCATATCTTTAATGTTTTTGGAATCCCCCAAAGTTTTGGAGGTCTTGTTCAAACTCAAGCCATCTTTCTTCCTGAAACGTGCAAAAGTATAAGTACATGAATAAGATGAACAATGGACAATTTCGGAGGATGAGGGACTTACACAACAGTGGGTGCTTTGGTAAAAGGGATCCCGGTGAGCCTTTTCTTCTCCGCCTCTAGGGAGGCGGTAGTCTTCTTGCAGGCTCCACCCTCTGTCTTCTTCTTCATGCCTCTGTCGGTAGCATCAGAGGTGGAGCTCTTCCGCTTACGCGCTAGCGGGACATCGTCGTCGGACACGACGGTGACTTCCTTCATCTTGGGGTCATAGATTTGGGAAGCCATGCTATCCTCCTGTAGACTGCTAAGCTGTTAAGTGAAGACCAAAGTGTTAGATGAGATGGTAATGTCTAGACGGAAGAACTGGAGTATATGTCATACACGGAAAATAAACAGGTACCTTTGGGCACTTGTTCTCCTCGAACATGTCGTAGGTCATGGTGAATCCACGCTTCATGTCCTTCACCTTAACGATGTCCTTGAGGCAAAGCTTGACGGAGTCAGTCGAGAAATTGTCCTCGGAGATGTGGAGGCTATCCTTCCTCTCCTTAGAGTACTCGTGCATCAGCTTGGAGCGGTGTTGCACAGGCTGGATCTGCCTGACAAACCAGCACATGGCTAGGTCCAATCCGATTGGACCCGTCGCCACAAACCACTCTATCCGCCTTACGGCGCGGGAGGCATCGTTGTTGGAGGGAAGGGTGGCATGGATCTCCATGTCGGGGCTTTGGCAGCGGCTTCGTTGACAAAGTCCGGATATGTCGCTTCTCGGCCATCCAGAGGGATATCTGGGCCGTAGAAGTACGTCCATTGCCAGTTCTTACAGGACTCATGGCCGACGATGTCGGGGAGCCGCTGGCCAGGCCGGATCTTAAAGCTAATCGTCCCACAGTTCCTGAGCTCATCCTTGCCGGCTCCGGCTTCCCTCTTGACGGTGAAGAAATAAATAAAGAGATCTAACCTAGGCCTAATCCCTAGGTAACCCTCACAAAGCGCCGAATAGTTGTTAAGCATGAGGATGCTATTGGGGGAAACGTTCTGAGGTTGAACCCGGTAATGGTTGAGGACAGCTAGGAAGAAACTGGAGATCGGCAAGGAAACGCCGCGTACCAATTGTGCCTTGAGGTACACCTTCTCTCCGACATGGGGAGAAGGGGTGACCTCGCCTGTCGGCGCCACCCGCCAGAAGAGCCCCTCCATCGCATGGAGGTCACCCTTGACGAGCAGCTCCTTGATGTCGTTGTCATGATGTTCGAGCCATGCCAGTACCCTTTATGGGAATCGTTCTCTTCTTCAAGCAGCTCTAGCGCCGTTGGATAATGGTCACCGCCGGTGGATTCAACCACCGCGGACTTGGGTAGCACTAGCCCCTCTAGGGGCACATAGACAGTTCTCGCCGGCTTCACCGCGGCATAGCCTGACGCCGCCATGGAGGGAGTAGAACTGCTGCTCGCCATTGGAGAGAGAGAGTGGTGACTGGAAATATTGGGAGGCTAGGGTTTTTCGTGTGTCGCGCGGAGGGCTCGAGAAGGTGCTCGCTGGAGGAATAAGATGACACAGAGGATGAATGAGGTGAAAAGTAAAACTTCACCGCAGATGTGATTTATAACCTCAGGCGTCAAGATTTGTGCAAAGTGATTGAATGGTCGGCGCGTGGACGACGTGTACGAGTGCGTGCGCGTAAATATTGCCACGTTCCCAACCGTCACCGCTAACGGTTCGTATCCTTCGCGCGGAAAAAACGGACAGGATTGTGTTCTCTGCATGTGTGAGTTACGATGCGTTGTTGACCTATGTCTACGTCATCCTAGCTGTCACTGGCAGGTGAAATATCACATCGGAATATTCCGGCATGGACAGATCCAGTCCGGCTACGAGAAGAGTATGATGGAAGATTTAGCGTTTCTCCGACTTACAAGTTGAAGACGGAGAGCATTGCAGGGTTCTTGGGAGAACTTCAAGATATTGCTTGAAGATTTGCCGACATCCATCTAGACGAAGCATTTAACCTGAAGAGGCAAGACAATGCAAGATCTCGGAGTTCTCCGGGGGCTACTATTGGGGATATGCTATATGGGTATCCTCATAGCATGTCTCTTATGTGGATAACCCGGGTGGTCCACAGTTGTTAGCATGGACCATGGCCTGCTGGGCGGCCCAGTTAGATGGATCCAGAAGGGAGGCCATGCTGGATGAAGGAAGGCTACGAAAGAGTCACCAGCGTACCCGGAGCCTTGGAGTGCAAGACACGCTAGACTAATTGTATGCAGTGTAGGACTCTGTAACCTGTCCGGCGAGGACTTTCCCTGTAACCCTAGGACCTGGCGACTATACAAGTCGGGCCTATGGGAGCCTTTAGGGCACAACCTAGTATCGATTAACATACACCTCGCACAACGAACCAATCCCTGATTTATAGCAGGAGTAGGATTCCGCCACCGTTGTGGGATCTGAACCTAGGTAAGCTGTGTTACCTCGTACCCGTCAACCGTCCGCCTTACCCCACGTCTCTAAACACGCACTGTGAGGACCCCTCCATGGTGTACTCGTTGGCAATACCACGACAACAACTCGCCCGCCTTCGGTTGAGCAGCATCCAAAGGAATTTGTGAAGCCACTGCAGAACCACTCGAAGGGCCCTATGAGGCACAAAGCAAAAAGAAATAAGGATCAGAAAAATTTGGCAAACCAAAGGAAACATATACTTACAACTCAAGCTATTGCATAGCAGTCCAAACATATTTTCGTACAAAGGCATTTCATGGCACTACAAAAAAACAAAAGAAAATATAGGTGGATAACTAGGCAGCAAAAGGGCCCTAAGGATTCGCCGCATCCAAAGTAGTCCCAGCCTTCGTGGCTTGCGCCGGGGCCAACCACAGCAACCGCATCCACGAGAAGGTCCCCATGGTCCATGACATGGCGGTCCAAGGAAACACTAGTGGCATCTTCAGCTACGCAATAACAAGTCTAATTCACAAATAGGAAAAACACAAAAGTTGGGAGAGCAGCAGCTAGGACGATTCGAGTAATTTACCAGATAACGCCTGAGCGACAATCATTAGCTGCTCTTCCATAGGCCTTCTCCCACATGGCAACATTAGCTGTAAGCTTCTCCTCGCGCTCATTTGCTTCCTGCTTGAAGCGCTCGAGGGCTTCCACATCATCCTTATCCTTAGTTTCCGCTTGACTGCGACTCTTCCTGAGCGAGTCCAGTTTACAGAGAGCCTCGTTGTTCTCCTCTACAAAATCCAGATAAATAAGGTCAAGTACAAATCACCAAACATGCACCTGAAGAACATGGACAGTAAGATACTTAATCTGAAGCTATTGAAAATCCGCCACCAAGGTAAGGTGCTGCTGGCCAAGGTGCTACAAGTCGCGAATGAAGGGTTGCACCAAAAAAACTTCAGCCAGAGGGACAAGAGACTCATAGGCTCGTTAATAGTAAACTAATGATACTTCCATGTCCACCCGAATAGTAAGAGGGTTTAGCTTGTGAATTCCAGGTAACAACTGCGTGAGTCCTCGGCTTGGAGGAACTCGATGAGTCATCGCTGGAGTTGGCCACCGTCTCAGGGGAGGGCATCGCAGCATCAGCGCTCGCCGCCTATTATTCCATGACCATCTCCTTAGTATCGTCCTTCACGTACTCACCCGCAAAAGACCCTTAGATACAACACAATGAGGAAAAACATACAAGTGTCACTCATAAAGCAAAACTAGCACACACAAGGGATGTCGGACAGTTCAAAGACCAGCGTTTGTTTCTACTTCTAGGCCGGCTGCTGAGGATCCACTTCATGAATTGGCACCGCCGGAATCGGAGAAGAAATGCCTCCATCAGGGGCGTGCTACTTAAAAAACACAGGCCCCTTCGAGGTCGACGACATTGAGGCATATGAAGCCTTACATCAGATCCTCTTGCGGTAATTGATGTTGATACACTCGGGGCTTCCTCCTCCGCTGGTGAATGGGCAGCGGGGATGGTAGACTCTGAATCGTCCATGTCCTCACCGTCCAGTGGCTTTGAGTATTCCTCAGGAAGGGGAGGCAACATGTTCTCCACCTTTTGAACCTACGCAACATCAAGGACTCTTGCTAGATTAAAACATAGTGAATATTAACAATGATCAAACTGCATTACATGCAAATAAATGACTCACCTAAGTAACTTCATTGAGGGCGCTGAAGGCCTCAGTAGACGACTCCACCGACAAAGCCTCGTCAGACTTGAATTAAAGGAGCGTCCTGATGGCCCTGTCGAGGAGAGATCCTCGGCTGACACCCTCGTCGGGTCATTGGGCCCAGCGTACAAGAACATCAAGTACACCCTCCCCTGGAGGGGCTACACCCGACATCTGAGGAAGGTGCGGATGATGTTGATGCCGGCGACCTCCTTGCCCCACACCAACAAAAGAGCCTCCACCCACTTGTACATCGCAGCGACAACCTTGGTCTCACCTGAAGGAATATCGTTCCACCAAGCACGCTTCCCGGAGATCACTGTGTTGGCATCAAAGGGGTGAAGACCATAGTGCTTGTCTCCCAGCTTCACATAGCAGATGTAGAACCACTTTTTCCTCCATCCTTGTGCGTACTCACAAATATGGAAAGAGAAGTACTGCTGATTGTGGCGGATATATATTCTGCACCCGCCGAGCTCATATACTGCGATGCTGCAGCCGGACTTCCTCTTCAAGGCATAGAGCTTCTTGAAGAGGCTAAAGCGTGGCTCGATTCCGAGCCAACACTCGCACATCATGTTAAAGCATGGAATGTGTAGAAGGGAATTGGGCATCAAGTAGTGCAGTTGAAGCCCACATAGAAAACAATCCCATGAAGAAAGTTGTGGGCAGGAAGAGAAAGCCCCCAAGGACGAAGGTGTAAAACATCACCCGAAAACCTTCAGGTGGGTCAGGAATTACCTCTGAACTAGGGATTGGCGTTTCCCTTATCCTAGGGGATCAGATGGGCTTCACGCGGTGATACGTCCAATTTGCATCACCATTCTATATCATAATTTGCCTCTATTCATTGATATATGTCTTATTATGAGGTATCACTTATGTCTTTTCCATAGTTTTTGCATGTTGGGTGATTCTTGGAGGATGGACTGCTGGAGTCTGGATTCTGATGAAAAAAGAGGTGTTTTGATGCAATTTCGCGAAGATCAGAAAAATACTAGAAAAATATCGAAAAATATATTTTCCCAAAAGACGAAGGAAGCCAGAAGGGGAGGCACCGGGCCACAGGTGGCCCACACCCCCCTAGGCGCGGGCCCACCTTTCCCCGCGCCTAGGGCAGGTTTGGACCACCTTCTCGGCCTCCGACTCCTCCCTCTTGCATATATCTTCTTTACGGAATCCTAACACCAGGGGAGTGACCACAGATAGATTTCCGCCGCCTCTGCGGGACGGAAAACACCGAGAGAGAAAGATCTCTCTGGCAGACAGATTTCTACAGGGGAAATTCCTTCCCGGAGATGGGAGATCGTTGCCATCAACACCGTCATCAAGCTAGGCTTCATCGGGATCATCATCATCATCCACACCATCATCTCCACCAGAACCATCATCACCACTCTGTCCTGGTATAACAATTGTGTTGGATATTGCTTTAGTTCTTAGGGGAAACTTTCCCGGTGTTAATTACCATTATAGTTGATGCTTGTGAGTGGAACCATTGGATTATTGTTTATGATCAGATTGTTATTCATCACCATATCATCTTTGATCTTGATCCATATGATGTCCTGTGAGTAGTTCGTCTAGTTCTTGAGGACATGGGAGAAGTCATGTTGTTATTAGTGGATCTATGTTGAGTTATTATTCAATGGTTTAGTATTTAAGTCTTGGTGCTATACTTCTGGTGGTGTCATGTGAACGTCGACTACATGATACTTCACAATTTATGGTCCTAGGGGAATGCATTGTGTATTTGGCTACTAATTGTGGAGTTGCCGGAGTGACAGAAACCTGAACCCCTGTTAGGGCACCTTTGCACAAGGGAGCATAGGATCTCAGAGTTTAAGGCTGTGGTTAGGTTTATATTTTAATTACTTTACTGTAGTTGCAGATGCTTGCAGGGGGTTTAATCACATGTATGTATTAGTCCAAGTAAGGTTGGTACATTAGCATAGGTTCACCCACACAACAATTACAACACCAAAGAAGAGTACTTAGCTATTTTAAGCGAAAGCACTTGACATAATTCCCATGTGTCCTCGAGAACGTTTGGTCCTTATAAATATTTTCACCGGCTCTTTCTTTACTAAGAAAGGATTGGGCCACTTGCTGCGTTTTTTCTTTATTACTTGCTCTTTTTTTTGTTGCTTTATCAGAAAACCCATCAAAATCCGTTTGCTAAGTATTTACAGAGATTTCCTGCTCCATACCACTAGTCAACACCTTCTGCTCCTCGTTGGGATTGACACTCCTATTTATCGAAAGTACTATGATACACCCCCTATACTTGTGGGTCGTCAAGACTATATTCTAGCGCTGTTGCCAGGGAGTGAAGCGCTATTGAAGAGTGGAACTGGTAAAGGAAACTTCTACTTTGAGTATTTCTTTTTGTTATTGGTTGTTGCTTTGTTTCCAATATGGATAACCCACTTGCTTTTCTGTTTGGGAAAACTACTACCACTTCTAGGGTAGTAGATGAACCACCACCTGTTGAGATAGATCCTTTTAAGATACCTACAAGTATTGTTGATCGTGTTATGGATAATTATTATTTTGGGGATGGAACTGTCCATCTTGGTGATCATTTGCTTTTTATCCATGAATTATGCGGGTTGTTTAAGTGTGCAGGTATCACAACTGAACATGTGAAGAAGAAGTTACTCTCTATATCCTTGAAAGGGAGAGCTGAAGAATGGTATAAGCTGATAAAGAATGGACAATCCATGGAATGGGAGGAAATGTCTTCTCTCTTTTATTCTAAATTCTATCCTACCAGTGAGATTCATATGGATAGAAATCTGATATATAAATTTTGGCCTCGTGATGGAGAGAGTACATCTCAAGCTTGGGGGAGATTTAAGTTACTGATTCTTAAATGTCCTATTCATGAACCCCCTAACAACTTTTATGCTAGGCTTTCTCTTCATGATAAAGATTTACTAGATGCTTCTTGTGCCGGATCATTCACACGTATGAAGGAAGAAGCTAAATGGGATCTACTAGACTGTATTCAAGAGAACACTAAATCTTGGGATAATGACAAGGGAAGAAAGTCAGGTATAAACTATGATTATGAATGCATTAAATATTTTATGGGAACTGATGACTTCCGTGATATTAATAATGAGTTTGTTCTTGATCCTCAAGTTCTAGCAAAATGTTTTAATGCTTTTGCCGCTTATGTTTTAATTCACAAGTACCACGCTCCTTATAAAGACACATGTTCCTGCTAGCGTAGAGGTTTGTAGTGTTGATCCTATTTTTCCTGAACCTTATGTTGAGAAAATCCCTTTTCCCACTAAGGTAAAGGAACATTCTATCATAGCTAATGTGGTTAGCAAAAGTGCAAAGAAAACTGTGGAGCCCGATGATCTTATTAATATTGAGCCTGTGGTAGCTATTGTGAATGATCTTGTTACTAGAAACATAGAGGATGAGCATATTGTATTCTATGAAGACACTACTAACATTGTTTCTCATCCTAAAAAAGCTAGAAAAGCAAGTGTCCATGTGCTTTCTGTTAGAATTGTTACTCATAGCTATTATGTTTTGTGTGATATTGGTGCTAGTTCTAGTGCTATTCCTTATGAGCTTTACAGGGACATTATGCATGAAATTGGTCCTTGTGAGCTTGAGGACATTGATGTGGTTATTCACCTTGCTAATAGAGAGCAAGTTTGCCCCATTGGAATTGTAAGAGATGTGGAGGTCCTTTGTGGTAAGATCAAATATCCTGCTGATTTTCTAGAACTTGGTAAAGAAGCTAGTAAAACATATCCTATTATCTTTGGTAGACCCTTCATGAATACTTGTGGGGATATTATAGATTGTAGGAAGGAAAACAATTTGACTAAGTTTGATGGAGAGTCTTATGAGTTTAATTTTTCCAAATTTGCCAAACCTCCTTATGAAAATGAACTGCCTAATGATGATTTCAGGGTTGAACAACTTTATGCTATTTCTCCTGCTCCTGACAATGCCTTGCAGCAGTTTATGGAAGATCACGAAAGTGATGTCTTCATGAAGGAAAAAATAAGATTGATGAGATTTTTCTTCGTCAGTTGGAGCAACTTAAGCATAATCTACCTGTTGAAGACTTGGGTACCACACTACCACCTAAATGGGACCCTGTTTTCGAATTAAAACTTGTACCTGATGATCTTAAATATGCTTAGCTTGATGATAAGAAAGTGTATCTTGTTATTATTAGTTCTAAACTTCCAGGAAAGGAAGAATAAAGGTTATTGGAGATAATGAAGAAACACCGAGGAGCTATGGGTTATACTCTTGATGATTTAAAAGGAATTTCTCCCACTATATGTCAGCATGCTATTAATATAGAGCCTGATGCAAAACCAGTTGTTGAGCACCAGCACCGTTTAAATCCCAAGATGAAGGATGTGGCAAGAAATGAGGTATTAAAACTCCTTGATGCTGGTATTATTTACCCTATTGCTGATAGCCAATGGGTTAGCCATGTTCATTGTGTCCCCAAAAAAGGAGGGATAACTGTTGTGCCTAATGAAGATAATGAGCTTATACCCCAAAGAGTAGTGGTTGGGTATAGATTGTGCATTGATTTTAGAAAAATCAATAAAGTTACTAAGAAAGATCATTATCCTTTTCCCTTTATTGATCAAATGCTTGAGAGGTTATCCAAAAAGACTCACTTTTGTTTTCTTGATGGTTATTCTGGTTTCTCTCAAATTGCTGTGAAAGCACAAGATCAAGAGAAAACCACTTTCACTTGTCCTTATGGTACTTATGCTTATAGGTGTATGCCTTTTGGTTTATGTAATGCTCCTTCTACCTTTCAGAGATGCATGTCTGATATCTTTCATGGTTTTTGTGAATAAATTGTGGAGGATTTCATGGACGATTTCTCTGTCTATGGAACTTCTTTTGATAACTGTTTGCACAACCTTGATAAAGTTTTGCAGAGATGTGAAGAAACCAACCTTGTTCTTAGTTGGGAGAAATGCCATTTCATGGTTAATGAAGGGATTATTCTTGGACACAAAATTTCTGAAAGAGGTATTGAAGTTGACAGAGCCAGAATTGAAGCAATTGAGAAGATGCCCTGCCCTAGAGACATAAAAGGTATTCATAGTATCCTTGGTCATGCTGGTTTCTATAGGAGGTTTATTAAATATTTCTCCAAAATTTCAAAGCCTCTTACTAATCTTCTTCAAAAAGATGTCCTTTTGTTTTTGATGATGATTGTAAGGAAGCTTTTTAAACATTAAAGAAATCTTTGATTACTGCTCCTATTGTTCAACCACCTGATTGGAGTTTACCTTTCGAAATTATGTGTGATGCTAGTGATTTTGCTATTGGTGTTGTCCTTGGGAAACGTGTTGATAAGAAGTTGAACGTTATTCGTTATGCTAGTAAGAATCTAGATGATGCTCAAAAGAACTATGCTACTACTAAAAAAGAGTTCTTAGCTGTAATCTTTGCTTGTGATAAGTTTAGACCCTACCTTGTTGATTCAAAGGTCACTATTCATAGTGATCATGTTGCTATTAAGTACCTTATGATGAAGAAGGATGCTAAGCCTAGGATTATTAGATGGGTGTTGCTTTTACAAGAGTTTGATCTACATATTGTAGATAGGAAAGGTGCTGAAAATCCTGTTGCTGACAATTTATCTCGCTTGGAAAATATTTCTTTTGACCCTCTACCTGTTAATGATAGTTTTCCAAATGAGCAGTTGGCTGCAATAAGGGTAAGTCCGCATGAAAGTCCTTGGTATGCTGATTATGCTAACTTTATTGTTTCCAAGTATTTGCCTCCCACTTTTATAGCCCAGCAAAGAAGGAAATTCTTTTATGATCTAAGGCATTACTTTTGGGATGACCCACATCTATATAAAGAAGGATTATATGGCATTATGCGTAGATTTGTTCCAGAATTTGAACAACAAGAGATATTGAGAAAATGTCATGGCAGTGCTTATGGAGGACATCATGCTGGGGATAGGACTGCACAAAAGGTTCTACAGTCTGGATTTTATTGGCCTACCCTTTTCAAGGATGCAAGGAAGTTTGTCCTATCATGTGACGAATGTCAACGAGTTGGTAACATTTCTAGACGCAATGAAATGCCTATGAACTATTCTATTGTTATTGAACCTTTTGATTGTTGGGGGTTTGACTTCATGGGTCATTTTCCTCCTTCAAAATGGTATACTCATATTCTTGTTGATGTAGACTATGTTACAAAGTGGGTAGAAGACATACCTACAAATAGTGTTGATGGTAAGACCTCTTTGAAAATGCTTAAGGATGTTATTTTTCCTAGGTTTGGTGTGCCTAGATATCTCATGACTGATGGAGGCTCTCATTTTATTCATGGGGTTTTTAGAAAAACTCTCGCTAATTACGATGTAAACCATAGAATTGCTTCAGCTTATCATCCCCAAACCAGTGGGCAAGTAGAACTTTCCAATAGGGAAATTAAATCTATCTTGCAAAAGACTGTTAATAGATCTAGGAAAAATTGGGCTAAGAAGTTGAATGGTGCTTTGTGGGCTTATTGAACTGCATATAAAAATCCTATGGGGATGTCTCTTTACAAAATGGTCTATGGGAAAGCTTTCCACTTGCCTTTAGAATTAGAACACAAAGCTTATTGGGCAATGAAAGAGTTGAATAGAGATTTCAAACTTGGTGGTGAGAAAAGGTTGCTTGACATGAGTGCCTTAGATGAGTAGAGAAGTGAAGCTTATGAAAACGCTATACTCTTTAAGGAAAAATTAAAAAGATGGCTTGATAGGAGGATTCTCAAGAGAGAGTTCCATGTTGGCGAGAAAGTTATTTTGTATAGGTCTCGTCTCAGATTTTTTGCAGGGAAACTACTCTTGAAATGGGAAGGACCTTTTGTTATTGAGGAAGTATATCATTCAGGAGCTATCAAAATGTCTTCTTTGAAGGATGACATGACATAGATGTTGATGTTATTCAAATGGTGACTCCAAAAGAATTTATTAGAAACCAAACACCAAAAACTGCAGAGTTCGTCTTTGAATAGGTAAAAAGGTGAAAACAGAAGGTTCATGAAATCCCAATCTTTTTATATTTTTGATGTTTTTAATACATAAGGGAAGTTACGAGACGGAACAGAGGAGGAAACGGAGGCCAGGGTGGCCAAACCCACCCCAGTCGCGGGCCCACCTTGCCCCGCGCCTGGAGGGGGTGTGCCTCCCCCGAGCTCCGTCTATGCCTTGTTTTCATATCAAAACCTTCCTTATGCTTTGAAACATCGTAATATAAAATCCCCCGGATTCCCCGAGGTTCTTGCATTGAGTTCTCGTCGTGTTTTTGTTTTGATCTGTTTCTGTCAGGCAAATTCTTAGTTTTGGAGCTACAATGTCTTCCTCTGGATCACCCAAGGAGGATTCCTCTACGGATGTCCTCAACCCATACATGTATGAGTTGAAGATCCATCCCAAGGAGTTGATTCTCAAAGATGGGAAGGTACAGATGAAAGAAGTTCAAGGCCCCAAGGGAGAAGGAAGTCTGGAAGACAGGATGGAAGCATTGGAGCAGGAGGTTTTCAGGTACAAGAAGATGGCGGAACGCGAAGTGGATGTTAATCACAAGATAAATTCAGAACTCATCGCCAAACACGAGGAGGAGGTGGCTGAGCTCCGAGAAGAAATATTCTCGCTTCGTTAGACCACCAACCAATTACAAGCACAACTTTACGACATAAAAAATAAAAAATGTGAGTATGAGGCCAGATTTGATCGCATAAGCTCTGCTGATGGTTTCAGGATTGCAGAGACAAGAACATCCTTTTTGGATGGAGAACCTTTGCCTTGGAAGTTTTATGATGACAAGAGAATACCACCACCATCGAAGGAGTAATTCATCATCAGGTTTGACATCCCCTTGGCTTATTTCAAGCTTGGGGGAGTGTCGTGGTATCACAACCATTATCTTTTATCTTTTACCTTTATAGTGGATTCATATCTTTGGTAGAGGTGTTATCCTATAGTTTCGTTTGCATGTGGAACTATCTCTCCTTTAGTTGGTTATCTATGTATCCGTTGGTGGGAGTGCCTTTATGGAATATTAATGAGAAGTTTCATCTTTTACTTTTTGCACTTCTTATTTTAGTTTGCAATCTCTATTATATGATGGATCTTGTTGATCAGTATTGGCATCACTTTGGGAGCATCAAGTGGATCTAAATTGGTTTTGGCAAGCCGAGTTCTAGCTAGTAGCAACACTTTTTGAGGTTTGAAAGAAAAAGAGAAAAAGCTTATAGGTATTTTGTATCATTTATTTTCTTTCTTCTTGGCTCATAAGCTTTTGTGTCTTCAAGAAAGATTGCATGTTTGGCTTTATTACTTGTATGTTTTCTTGTTTCTTTCAACTCTCTTGCTTGTTACCCAGCCTTGCTAGCTAGAAAGTTGTTTTCAGAAGGCATACTTCTCATGTTTCAAATCCCTTTGAACCAAAACCTTTGCCATTTGTGTCCACCATATCTACCTATTAGCATTTTTGCTATTCCAAGCAAATTCTCAAGATTCATCTATCTTTCGAATTAAAAAGTATTTTTTTATGTGAAAAATAGTTAGTAAATATATCACGGACTTGATGGCACACCTTATTTTCTTGCCCCTAATAGACTTGAACCATTGTGTCATCGAAGTTGTATATGCTTGCATCTATACATTGGAATTAGCAGAACCGTGCTGTCATGGGGAACGCTTTCAACATTGCACTTGTAGTTTGCACACAGTTGGTATCATGCTCTTTTGTTTGTGGATGTCAATGGTGTGAAATAAAGAGGGAACTTGTAAGTCCATGGAGTCTGTATTATGTGTTAGAGAAACGCCTGGGTCGCTATCCTAAGCCATGCCTAATCATGGTGGAAACTTGTAGCATCACTATAGTGAGCTATCTATGAAGCATCCTCAATAAAAAGCTATGCACATAGTAAATAAAAATATTGTTGAGATGCTCATTGTGTGCTTGCCTTGTCATTTTGGTTATGGGATAGCTCATGTACCATGTGCATGGGGTACCCCGTTGGCGATTCTCTATGATACGCATGTACTTACAATGACAAAACTTACCGGTAACTAAAGTTGAGTAGCATGAGGAGTGGCCCTCATATTCAAGGGACATGAGATTGCCAACTTATATTTCATCAAGCATATACTCCATCTTTGTGCACTTTAACCTTAATCATCTCAAGATGCCTATGATAGGTGCAATGAGGGCTCAAAGCTAGTAAGTATCATAATCTTTTGGAAGCTATTTATGACTTGTAATCCCTGCTACCCAATATAAAGGAACCTTTCTCCTATTTTCTTAGTTGAGACAGTAGACCTACTTCCTCTCTATCTCTAGCAAGCATTTGAGTTGTTGTGTTTCAAGCATTCATACGGTGATTTATTCAATCATGTTCCTTATCTTCCTTGTTTGCACAAGGCTCTTATCTATTGAGTATTACTTTGAAAGCCTTCATTGCGAAAAACCCTTTTGAGCAAAGAGTGCTCCTGTTATAAAACTTCTACAAAAAGCTTTTTGTGAAACTGTTTGCCAGTTGTTCTTTGACCAGGAACAAGAGTTTGCCTATTTCAATTATCATTTATCTTTATGCATCTCTATTGTGACTCCTGTACTTGTTGCAAGCTAAGTTATATAATGGTGAGTTGCTTTCTTCTATGAGTTGTGCGATGGTAAGTGTGATGCTTCTTGTCGACACTTCACTCCATAAACCTGTGGACATGTTTACTGAGCTTAGTTTTTTCTTGGGGACAAGCGAAGATCTAAGCTTGGGGGGAGTTGATACGTCCAATTTGCATCACCATTCTATATCATAATTTGCCTCTATTCATTTATATATGTCTTATTATGAGGTACCACTGATACGTCCAAAACGTATCTACTTTCTCAAACACTTTGCTATTGTTTCCCCTCTAAACTTGTGTGATTTGGATACAACTAACATAGACTGATGCTGTTTTCAGCAGAATTACCTTGGTGTCTTGTTTTTGTGCAGAAAATCAACTATCAGGAAAAATCCCAAAAAATATGCCAAAAATTATATTTCACCAGAAGATCCACGGAGCCAGAAGACGAGACGGAGAGGAAGCCTGGGGGGGCACACCCACCCAGGCGTGGGCCCACCACTGGCCGCGCCTAGAGGGGGTGCAGCCACCCCAGGCACCCCCTCAGCCTCCCTCTACGCCTATAAGTTTCCCTTCGACCTAAAACCGAGGGGGGTTCGATAGTTTTCCAGAAAGAGTCCCGCTACGCCGCCGCCACTATAAACCAAGATTCGGATCCAAAAACTCCGTTCTAGCACCCTGCCGGGACGGGGAGTTTGGAGAGGATCATCGCCATCGTCATCACCAACGCATCTCTATCAACCACCGATGTTTCCCTCGTCCATGAGTGAGTAATCCCCCACTGTAGGCTTGGGGATGGTAGGTATTGGATGAGTTCTATCATGTAATCGAATAAGATCTGTTAGGGCATAGTGCCTAGTATCTCTATTAGTGCTATGTTACTTTGTTGCAACTTGTTGTGCTTAATGCTTGTCATTAGGGCCCGAGTCCCATGATCTCAGATCTGAGATTATCATTGAATCATTATGATAGTATTATTTGTGATCTTATCTGCAAGTTGTGTACAAATATCATTGTCCGGATCCAAAGGCCCCAAAGTGACAATAATTGGGACAACCAGAGGGATGGCTGTGGTGTGAGGATCACATGTGTTCACTGAGTGTTAATGCTTTGCTCCGATGCTCTATTAAAAGGAGCACTTTAATTGCCAATAGTTTCCTAGAGGCCCAGCTGCGACAGACTGGCTGGACAGAAGATGTTGTGGAAGTTCTCATTGCGAGCACGTATGACTATATTTGGAGCACATGCCTAGGATTGTTTAGTACTTGGATGCTTGTTATTATTTATTTGTATTGCCCTAGATCTTGAAGTTACATGTTTAGACTCGTCCATGCAACGCCCGTCCATCCATCCCTATGCCTACCGCACTCGAATCCTACTGTTACTGTTACTATTGCTCCTGTTTCACTGCTGTTGTTGCTGCTGCTATTGCTTTGTTGTTACTACTACCAAACTATTGCTACTGATAAACTTCTGTGAGCAAGAACTATTTCCAGGTGGAGCTGAACTGAAAAATCAGTTGTTAAGGCTTGCAAGTACTCTTTGGCTCCCCTTGTGTCGAATCAATAAATTGAGTAATACTACCCGCAAAGACTGTTGCGATCCCCTATACTTGTGGGTCATCAAGACTATTTTCTAGCGACATTGCCGGGGAGCATAACTTTATTTGTAAGTTCAGTTTGATCTATTATTGTTCACTGCTACTCCTTTCATCATGGGTAAGTCTCGTGATGGAAAGTTCCCTATTTTACCATCCACTACAAGAAGAGGTACAGTCCTAAACACCTTTGTTGCTCTTGATTCATCGTCTGTGATAAGTTAGCTTGTTACACCACCACCACATACTCATGCTACTACTGCTGAATCTGAAACTGCTTTGATGCTCATGATGTTACTTCTATTGTGCTTGATGCGAGTGGTTGTTGGGGGGGTGACCCCGGATAGGTTAAAGACGGGGAAAGACGAGGGTACGATCCCCGTCTGGTTTCCGAGTTACAGTCTAAGTTGGCCGAATCCTGTAGAAGTCGCCCGACATATGGAGGCGAGAGACCCATATATGTATATTAAGAATTTACCCGGCCGAGATATTACGTAAGTCGGCCGGGTTAGCCTGAGTGATCTTGATGCAGGTGAAGGACGATCCGAGCAATGCGAGGAAGGACCGAATGATATGAAGATTGCAGGAGAAGGAGAAGCCTGAAGTCAAACCCTAGCTGCAAGCTAGGGAGAATCTGAGCGGAGCCAAGCGCTAGGGACAAAGGCGCAGAGCGACAGAGAGGCAGGAGGAGGTCACGGAGATGACAGTCCAGAAGCCCGAGGCGCACAGGAGGGGCCCTCTTAAACCTTGCCGTCATTAGAGGGGCGACAGGGAAAGGGGGGCGCTGAACTACTATATTGGGACGAGCATATTCCTCGAATATGCTTGCCACGTCAGCCCTAGAGGAACCAAGGGCTCTCCTTTATAAGGAGAGGCTTGGACTCAGAAGGGGGGATCGACTGAAGTTAGAGCCGTAGGCTGATAAAGTTCTTCTCTTCTCCCTGTATACAACTCAAGGAGCACTTGTAGCCCAAGGAAGAAGAAATAAAGATCTTTGCCTTAGTCTTCTGTGTGTAGAATCAACTACATCTTCCCTCCCTAGATCCCTCTAGCATCCATTGGCCCCATACTTTAGCCTACCCATGGCATCTGCCGTGATACCACCACGACAGTTGGCGCCCACCGTGGGGCCAGCAGCGGTGCTAGCTGGAGTTATGATCCGGACGGGAAACTTCATCAACACGGGCGAGCGCGTTGTTTCTGGCTTGGTCCAGAGATTTGGTCTCTGTGACTATGTCAGCGACAATGCAGGGAGCTTCAGGGGGAAAACTCCCCCGCGTAATGGTGTCTTCATCAGCCTAGGCGGGCACAAGGTTTACGTCGGCGTCGACATCTCCGGCGTTTATCCTCACCGAGTTGTTGTTGCAGGAGAGCCACCTCTTAACGCAGCAAGCCGTCCGCCCAGAGCACATCCTGCAGGCAGCATCGAGGTGATGGTCGCTGCCAGAGTGCAAACTGGATCAGCAGCAGCCGGGTCAAGCAGGGAACCCGCCACAGGTGTACAAGGCGCACCCAGGCAGACCGCACCACAACCCACCGAGGTAATCCCGCCAGCGACCAACCCGACCGAGGTGCAGGACACCACCCCAAAGGCACCAAGAGTAAGAGGGCCACCTCTGGAGAAGCCAGAGAACATTCTTCAGGCGACCATAGAAAACTTGACTACGCCTGTAGCGCCGATACTTGATCCGGCAAATGCTCAGGCAGAGTTGGAGGAAACCAGGCAAAAGGTGCTGGTAGAGGCCAAAAAGGTGTCGGCCTTGCGGGAGTCCTTAAACAGGACCCTGCGAGAATATGCCAAAGCTAATAAGCTAGACGTCGCACCCGAACGGGTGGACGAATTAATATTGAGAGGGAAAAACCTCATGGATGATATCAACAAAGAGCATGATGCTCATAAAGCAGAATCAGTGGATTTGGGCTTGCCGAGGTACAGTACCCCGGCAAGAACCTAAGAGCGGCAAATGCCGCAGCATTAGAATTAGAGGGGTTGACCGGCGAGGCCCGGCAGAAACAGCAGGAAAGAGTGAATGAGCTGGTGCGCATCGTGAACCAGCAAAACGAAGAAATGCTGAGAACAAACCCGGCGAGGCCGGGGGCCTCGCGGATGGTTCACTCGGCAGGGGCAGCACCTGCCTTATCCGTGGCAGCAGCATCTTCACCCGGAAATAATGCACGAAGGGATAAAGCAGTAACCTCAGGAAAGAGGAACAAGCAAATTGTTCCATATGATCCGGCAATGGCTAGAAAGGCAAATGAGAACAGAGGCAATGCAAGCCGAGGTAACAGTGGGGAGAGGAACCACGACCATGTGGAAAAAGACGGCGGAAGCCGAGGCAATGGAGATCTCGGCAGAAGAGAACCCGCAAGAGGCAATCATGAGAACAATACCCCGGTCGAAGTAAGGAGAGAGCTGCCGCTCAACCCGCAACCAAGGGATGAACCCCGGAAGGAAAGAGAAACAAGGCCAGCTCGCCACAATCAAATTAATGAGAGATACAATGATGGTTATTCCAAGATGGAGTATGCGATCCATGGCGGAGACAACCGCTATGGAGTACAAGATAGAATTCTGTACAGGGATTTGCCATCAAATGATGCAAGAGTAAAACTGGATCGGCTATACCGGTCCGAACTGTTGGAAGAACAGGGTCCACCAGGGCCGACATGCTTTGGACCACAGATCATGGGCGAACCGCCTGTGCCAAATTTTCAGCTAGCAAGGGGCACGAAAACGTATAATGGGAGCACCAAACCGCAGGACTGGTTGATTGATTATGCCACTGCTGTGAAAATAGCGGGTGGAAACTTACGATGGGCAGTACGGTACGTACCACAAATGCTGGAAGGACCAGCCAGGGTGTGGCTGAATAATCTACCAGCGGGCAGTATCAACTGTTGGCTAGATTTTTAGAAAAATTTTGTCAGCAACTTTACTAGCACATACAAGAGGCCAAACAGGCCACAACAGTTAGCCATGTGCAAGCAGAGGCCGAATGAAACAGATAGAGAATTTTTAACTCGGTGGTGTAACCTGAGAAACTCATGTGAAGGGGTTATAGAATCACAAGCAATAGCTTGGTTCGCGCAAGGATGCCACTATGGCAGCGTATTGTGGCAACATCTGCAAAGAGATATGCCGACCACACTGGCAGAAACTATCAGAATAGCAGACTCCTACGCATTAGGAGACCCAACGCAACCAGAATTAATGTCGGCGGATCATCGCGAGCAACAGGACCATTATGCAAGAGATTTGGCCGGGTCATCCAGGCGCAGTGATTTCAGAGGAAGAAGAAGAGAGGAAAGGCCGGATTATAGATATAATTCGGCCCAAGTGGCGGCAGTAGCACAAGATCAGCCGAGTCACGGAGCAACTCAACGACAGAAGAATGGACCTCAGCAGTGGACACCAAGGAATGAAGGAAAAAGGCAGTGGACCCCAGAACAAAAGAAACAGTGGCAGGAGAGGCCGAAATACACGTTCGAATCCATGTTAGATCAGCCATGCAAATTTCACACGTCAAACCCATCCAGGCCAGCCAACCATACGACCCGCCAATGTGCATGGATGAAAAATGCAATGGGGAACCCCGCAGGAGTTCAGGCACCCCATCAAGTACATCGGCAACATCCACCACAGTTGACTGGAGCAAATGCACAGCAACTGATGTTACCGCCCCCTCCCCCGAGGTACGATAATTCGGATCGGAGAGACGCGGTACATCAAGTGATGAACCAAGTCCAGGATGGAAGGACGAATCCGGCGAATACTGGACGCAATGATTACAGAGAACATCATCAGTCTTATTGCGTGTTCACAACGGAACAACAAGACAAGCAGAGTGTGCAGCGCCGGCATATGGAAGTAAATGCAGTTATGCCGGCAGTACCAAGATATAAGCCTTGGTCGGATCAAGAGGTAACTTGGAGCATAAAGGATCATCCCAAGATAATGCCGAATCCTGTGTCATATGCACTTGTATTAGACCCAACATTTGTTGGACCGAGCATCAATGTGAAATTCTCAAAAGTAATCATTGACAACGGAAGCAGTATCAACATCATGTACAAAGATACCATGCATAAACTCGGAATATCGCAGAACATGTTGCAATCCACGAGGACCACTTTCCATGGGATAGTGCCAGGGCTTTCATGTGAACCCATTTGGTAAGGTCCGAGTGGATGTGTTATTCGGCACAAGGGATAACTGCAGAGCAGAAAACTTAAAGTTTGAGGTGGTGGATCTAGAGAGCTGCTATCATGCTTTACTCGGACGGCCAGCATTGGCCAAATTCATGGGCAGTTGTCATGTAAGTTATCTGAAAATGAAGCTACCCGAACCACAAGGAGTAATAACAGTTGCAGGGGATTACAAGAAGTCAATGGAGTGTGCTTCAGCCGGGTCAAATTTGGCCGAATCATTGGTTATAGAAAGAGAAAAAATAAGGATTCAAGAGGTAGCAGCCCTCGCTCAGTCGGCACAGCTGAACATGCCGGCGCTAGCCAACCCGCATGGCAGTGTCTCTTTTCAGCCGACTAAAGAAATGAAGAAATTTCAGATCGATGAGCAATTCCCGGAGCGTACTGTTACTATTGGTGCAGGCCTGGACGCTAAATAGGAAAGCGAGCTCACCAACTTCTTCCATGAGAATCGGGACATATTTGCATGGTCAACTCAGGATCTGCAAGGTGTTCCGAGGGAGTTGGCTGAGCACTCTTTGAACGTAAGGCCAGGAGCAAGGCCGGTGAAGCAACCTCTCCGCCGCTTCGCCGAAGACAGGATAAAAATAATAGGAGATGAAATAGCTCGGCTCCTCACGGCCGGGTTCATCATGGAGGTGTTGTATCCGGATTGGTTGTCGAATCCGGTGCTAGTAGAAAAGAAGAAAGATGATCCCAATGTAGCCAATGTATGGCGAATGTGTATCGATTACACCAACCTGAACAAGGCGTGTCCAAAAGATCCTTTTCCATTGCCTAGAATAGACCAAGTCATTGATTCGACCGCTGGTTGTGAGTTATTGTCATTTGTAGACGCGTATTCTGGTTTCCACCAGATACCGTTAAATCCGGCCGATCAAATAAAGACCGTGTTTATTACTCCGTACGGGGCTTATTGCTATCGCACAATGCCATTCGGCCTGCGAAACGCAGGAGCAACATATCAGAGATGCATGCAAAAATGTCTACACGATCAGATAGGAAAAAATGTACAAGTATATGTAGATGACGTGGTCATCAAAACCAAGGAAAGCAAAACGTTACTGGAAGATATACGGCAGACTTTCGCGAACTTGAGAAGGTTCCGAATGAAGCTTAATCCAGAAAAATGCACGTTTGGCGTGCCGGCAGGAAAATTAATCGGTTTTCTTGTATCTAGCCGAGGTATAGAGGACAACCCAACAAAGATAAAGGCAGTAGAAAGAATGGAATTGCCAAGATGTTTAAATGATGTACAAAAATTCACGGGTTGTCTGGCTTCGCTTAGCCGGTTTGTATGTCGGCTAGGAGAGAAGGCGCTACCACTCTATCAGCTGATGAAGAAATCAGATAAATTCATTTGGACTCCACAAGTGGACAGCGCATTTCATGAGTTGAAAAAGATGTTGGTCATAGCACCCATTTTGGCTTCTCCATTATCAAAAGAGCCTATGTTACTCTATGTAGCGGCTACCAACAGAGTAGTGAGTGCTGTAGTCGTAGTGGAACGACTTGAAGATGGTAAGTCGGTTCAGAGGCCGGTGTATTATTTAAGTGAGGTGTTATCCACTTCAAAGCAGAATTATCCACATTATCAGAAGATGGCTTATGGGGTATATATGTCGGCGAAAAAGCTTAAACATTACTTCGAAGAGCATCCCATCAAAGTGATCTGTGAGGCGCCCATAGCCGACATATTGAGCAACAAAGACGCAAGTGGCCGAATAGCAAAATGGGCAATCGAGTTGTCACCATACGCTCCACAATTTTATAGGAGAGATGCAATCAAATCCCAGGCGGTCGCCGACTTTTTCGTAGACTGGGCCGAGGTGCAGTATGAGCCACCATTGCTAGACCCAAATTATTGGACTATGCATTTTGATGGTTCCAAACTAAGGAATGGTTTGGGGGCAGGAATAGTGTTAACCTCGCCTAAAAGAGACCAACTGAAGTATGTTCTACAAATACATTTTGCTGCATCCAATAACGTAGCCGAATATGAAGCACTGGTCCATGGATTGAAAGTAGCAAAAGAAATTGGCATACGCCGAATCTTGTGCTATGGCGACTCGGATCTGGTAGTACAGCAAGTCTCAGGCAGTTGGGACGCATTAGATGCTAATATGGCTTTATACAGATTTCACGTGCAAAAGATCAGTGGATACTTTGAAGGATGTGAATTTCACCACATACCTCGGGCAGAAAATGATGCCGCAGACACGTTGTCAAAACTAGGATCAACCCGGCAATCAATTCCTCCGGGTATTGCCCTGGAACACCTCAGGAAACCATCAATAATCCCATCACCAGAATCCGAATCTATCTTTATCCCGGCAAATTCAGCAGAAGATAACGCGCCGATGGAAGTAGACCAGCAATATAACTCGGAACCCCCCAAGAGGAGGACAGCCGAAGTAAGCACAATCATGGGGAAAGCCGAGATAGGTATGTCGGCAGAAAACATGGAAATAGACAGTGAGATCACACTAGAAAAAGTCACACCGCTATGGGCACAACCCATATTCTCTTACCTAAAAGACTCGATGTTGCCGAGTAATGAGGTATTAGCTAGACAAACTGTAAGGAGAGCAAAAGCTTATACAATCATAAACAATGAGCTATATAAAAGAAGCATCACAAGCGTGTTGCAGAAGTGTGTGAGTTCGGCAGAAGGTCAGGAGATCCTCCTAGATATACACCAAGGAGAATGTGGGCACCATGCCTCATCTCGTGCCTTGGTAGCCAAAGCATTCAGGCATGGATTTTATTGGCCGGCGACATTGAAAGAAGCAAAAGAATTAGTTGAAAAATGCAATGGGTGTCAGATATACGCAACCAAAATACACATGCCATCGGCCGAGTTAAAAACAATACCCATCACTTGGCCATTTTCTGTATGGGGTTTAGATATGGTGGGACCATTTAAGCCGGCACGAGGAGGAATGACCCACATATTGGTTATGGTGGACAAGTTCACAAAATGGATTGAAGTGAAACCAATAAAAAATGCGATGGGTCCACAACAGTGAAATTTCTCAAAGATATTATCTTAAGATATGGGTATCCGCACAGTATTATTACAGATAATGGCACAAACTTTGCAGAAGGAGCCTTTGCCAGATTTTGCAGAGAGAAACACATAAGACTAGATATTGCCTCTGTGGCTCACCCAGCATCTAATGGGCAAGTGGAAAGGTCTAATGGACTGGTGCTATCAGGAATAAAACCACGACTTGTCGAACCATTGCAAAGGTCGACAGGATGTTGGATTGAGGAACTCCCAGCCGTACTATGGAGCCTCAGGACTACCCCGAATAGATCAACAGGTTATACACCATTCTTTCTGGTATACGGGGCAGAGGTCGTACTTCCAGCCGACATAATATATGACTCGCCAAGAGTTACTCAGTATACAACCTCGGAGATAAACGAGATAGCTCGGCAAGATACTGTAGACCTGCTAGAAGAAGCCAGAGAACTGACACTATCACGATCAGCTATTTATCAGCAGAACCAGCGACGATATCACAGCAAGAAGGTGAATCCAAGGGTGTTCAAAGAAGGAGATTTAGTCATCCGACTGGTGCAACGCACGGCCGGCATGCACAAGTTGTCACCTCCATGGGAGGGACCATTCATTGTGAGCAAAGCATTGCATAACGATGCCTATTATCTAATCGACGCTCAGCCCCCCGGAGGGAACAAGGCAGACAAAGCTGGCGAAGAAACGAAGCGTCCATGGAATGTAGCTTTGCTTCGACCATTTTACTCGTAGCATAATATCTCAAGGTCAAGAACCAATGATGTATTGAACCTCGGCACCCAGAGCAGTGACTCGAGGACTGCCATATGTTATTTCAATTTCATGTTATGTATTTGAACCTCGGCACCCAAAGCAGTGACTCGGGGACTGCCATATGTTATCTCAATTTCATGTTATGTATTTGAACCTCGGGACCCAGAGCAGTGACTCGGGGACTGCCGTGTGTTATTTCAATATCACGTTATATATTTGAACCTCGGCACCTAGAGCAGTGACTCGGGGACTGTCGTCTATTATTTCAATATCATCCTATGTACTAAATCTCGGCACCCAGAGCAGTGACTCGGGGACTGCCATATATTATTTCCATTTCATACTAAGTATTTGAACCTCGGCATCCAAAGCACCCAGACAGTGATTCGGAGATTGCCATATATTGTTCCAAAGTAGTAGTCAACCTCTGTTCAGAACAGATCAATATTATATGATATTCAGAGCTCACGCCTAGACTACTCGGCTAAACCACGAAAAACGAAGGCAAGGACACATCCTAAAATCAGGAAATTGCGGGACATCAAAGCAAGAATTCGGACGAACACCCACTTAAACAAAATGATAACAACTACAAGCGTATATGTCACAGCAGTACACGGCAAAAGAAATTCAAATCATACAGAGAGCGGACAAATGTTTCGCGTACATCATACGCCCGGCATACCAGGGATAAGAAATAACTTAAGCATTGCTCGCTGGAGAGGCAGCAACTTGGTCAGGCGCTGGGCACTCCGACGTAGGAGGAACTTCGACCGAGGTTGCCTCGCCCTCCATAGACCCAGGTGCAACTTCAGCGAAAGCCCGAGGCTGCTCAGGAGCATCAGTCTGTGCAGTTGAATGCCCAGTACCTTTGGAGGAGGACCGCGCATCGCCGTCACTGTCCGAGCTTGAACTGGAGCTGCCAGATGTGGCCGAGTCATCCTCACCCTCCCCTTGCTCAGCCGAATTGTTATCCGAGGCATCCTCAACTACGACCTCCTCATCCGGGTTTGGAAGAAAACTCGGCCCATCATTCCAGGTATGCACGTCGGCATACTCGACGAGTTGGAAGGCGCGAGCTTGCCGAAGAGCGACGAAAGTGGGGTCTTCAAACCAACGAGAACCAGTGCGCAGATTTCTCAGGATATCAAGAGAGATGTCTTCGTACCATGACATAATAACAGTGAGATCCATATCAGCGCCAGCTCGCCCGGCTGATTCCCTCCAGAGACTTAGTTGCTTCTCGGATGCCATCAGTCTCTTCACCAGTAATTCAACCTCATTGATATCAGGGGTCCCAGAGGTGTTCGGCCAGAGAACATGGTAAGCTCGAATAGCTGCCTTCACCAAATCCCGGCCCATAATCTTCATTGGACCAACCGCAGCACCAACAGCAACCAGAAAATCCTCCATCGAATACTCCAAATCAGCGGCAACAGGGACACCTCGGTGTACACGAGCCGCAAGAACTGCTTTAGAACTCACAGGTTTAGCTTCGGGAAAATGATCTGCGCAAAACACGAACGTGTCAGGTGGCAGCAAGGACAAAGAGAAAAATATAATTCGGCCGTGCCAAGAAGCTTACGATGAATGTAACTCATCATGATCTGGAGGTCTTTGGCCCAATCAATCTTTCTCTTCTCAAAGCGAGCGATTTCCTCGCTCATTCCCCGAGTTTTCAGTTCGGCAGCGTCGAGGAGTTCTTTATTCTTCTGCAGCTCCAAAGCCAGCCGATTCTTCTCTTCGGAGAATTCTTGATCGACCTTTTCTAGTTCGGATTTCTGAGAAAGCTTAAGGGTCTCCACCTCGGCCCGTAGGCGAGCTATTTCATCATCTTTTTCTTTTAGCTGCGCCAAATGAGTAGCGCTTTGTTCTAAAAAATGCAGCATCACGTCAGGCATGGGCGTGCAGTCTTGATGAGATACTGCAAAGGTTTGCAACTCGGCTTTACCACAACCAAACGAAAAAAAAAATTAGCACGTATTCTAAAGCGCGAAAAGAGGTAAGGTAAAAGGGAGACTAACCTTCCAAGCTCTTAACTTTCTTCTCAAGACGAATGTTAAGGTTATTGATATTACCTGTTCATCAAAAAAGTGAGCCGGCATCTCGCGGACAAATCAATAAGACCGCCGAGAATAACGAAAAGGAACTATCGACTTACCAACCTTTTTTACCACAGGAAGGATTTTCTCATACTTTTCTTCCAGTTTGCGGTGCGAAAAAAGCAACCTCTGAAATTCGGCAGTACGCCAGTCATGTGCAACCTGGGCAATGGAGCAAAATGATAAATGGATATTCGAAGCTAAATCAGATCCGAGTCAAGCAAAACTTAACTCGGATCTAGGTGGCTGGATATTCAAAGCTAAATCAGATCCGAGTCAAGCAAAACTTAACTCGGATCTAGGTGGCTGGATATTCGAAGCTAAATCAGATCCGAGTCAAGCAAAACTTAACTAGGATCTAGGTGGCTGGATATTCGAAGCTAAATCAGATCCGAGTCAAGCAAAACTTAACTCGGATCTAGGTGGCTGGAAATTCGAAGCTAAATCAGATCCGAGTCAAGCAAAACTTAACTCGGATCTAGGTGGCTGGATATTCAAAGCTAAATCAGATCCGAGTCAAGCAAAACCTAACTCGGATATAGGTGGCCGGATATTCGAACCCTAGAAATAAAGTTAAATTAAGTAAAACATCATTAAACTTCCAAGCATATAACGAGTTATTTCCTTGCAAGTTTCGGGGACTAGAGCATATAGTAACATCTGGGGAACTAATCTAAACTCTGCAAAACAGCAATTACCTCATTCATCTTGTTAGTGACAAGGATGAACTTGGCGGCTTGATCGAAACGGCCGCTGATGTCGGAAAGCTGAAAGGGCTGATTGATGGGATTACCCTCAAACTAATCAGCAGCATTCCAATTATTGGCATACTCCACCAGCGAGCTGAGGCTGTTCCCACTAGTTGTCCGAGTTAAGACCTTACCCCGGACATGTTGTGTAACCACTGCAGCCGCAGGGCTCTTATGAAGAGCAAGCTGGGTGCTGGCAGCCGAGGCAACGGAGGCTTTGGTAGGCGCAGTTCCCTTGCGCAGCATGTCGGCAATACTCGGTTGAGAAGAGCCGACAAGACCTTTCTGGGAAGAGGAGGCCTTGGTGGCAACAGCTTTTCTTGCCTTAGAAGAGGCATCAGTAGGAAGAGATACCTCGGTAATGGGAACGGTGTCTTCAGGAGCAGTAGGATTCACGGTCGCAGAAGGCGCCGAGATAACGACCTCTTCGGCCGGGGCTGGAGTGGATGTAGAAACTGCTGGGGCAGATAGAGGCTCAGTAGCGGCGCTGGGACCCACAGAAGGGGCAACGGGTTCGATGGAAATCTCGGAGGGCCGATTGGAATCAATGTCGACAAAAGGAGTTTCAGGCACGTCGCGACGAGGAGGCGATGGATTCGGAGATGAAGGAGAGGCAGCACGAGCAGGACTGGGAATCCTAGTATCTTCGACGGGCGGAGGAGACGGCTGCCGAATCGGGCGGCTAGTCATGCTAGGACCGCCGGGCTTAACAGAAAGCGGAGCCCTGCAAAAATAATAAAGAAAAAAGGGTGTCAGTATGAAAAACAGAAAGAGAGAAACAAGAAATACGAGCAAAAGGAACTTACCCGGCGACCCCAGGCATAGTCTTGCGCCTAGGAGGATTCGGAGCGGATTTCTTCATTCGTTTCTTGGGGACCGCCTCTGAGGCACTAGCAGGAGCCCCGCGTTTCCCCGAGGTAACAGGGGGTCGAGAAGCAATAGGCTCGGCGTCGTGAACCTGACCGGCCGGATTAGCTGGGAAAGTAGAAGCCGGAAATGCATAAGAAATAGGCATTGCGGCAACTACCTCAAGAACTTGGACCTCGTCCGAATCACCTTCCTCCTCGTGCGCCGAGGTCTTGCCACGAGCTCGAGCCGGGGCAGGATCCGACTTAGGGACGAACTCTTCCGAGTCCGGCTCACCAGTATCCGGGGTGCTCCGGTCCGCAGGCCACAGAAGCAACAAAACTTCGGCATCCTCATTCTTCTGCTCTACGAACCTCTGCAAGACAAGGAAAAAGAAAGTTAGCGGAATCCGTTACGAAAACAATTGAATAGCACAGCGTTATTGATTAAGCTTACTTCGGGAGGCGGACGATCGCGGGTGAACGGTTTCAATCCCCAAGCCCAATCCTCAGGCATCTCCGTCTTGAAGATAGCTCGGCCACGCTTATAGATAAGGTAATTGTCCAGATCCACGGTCGAGACTCGGTTAGGGTCAAGAGGACCGCTCATGTAGCACAGTTTGTGAGTCCGCTTCTGGAATGGGCAGATTCGGCTACTGATAAAGGTAGCCTTCAGGTCTTCGCCGCATAACCCGGCGCGGATCAGCTCTTTAAGCCGAATCTCAAAAGCCTCGGCCAAGGCATGACTCTTCCTCGGATTGTAAGTCCAATTCACCTTAGAAGGCGTACCAATTGAGAAGGCAGGAAGCCGAATCTTGTCCTCCGTCCCTCTGTTCTTGACGTAAAAGAAGGATTTGTGCCACTTCTTGTACGACTCTAACCCGGTGACACGAGGAAATACGGATTTCCTCCGAGGTGTAATGGACGCTGCCCCACATTGAGTAAGCAATTTCTCGGAAGGGTGCAGAGACTTGTCAGGGACTACGTTAGAACGAATCTGGAAGAACTTCGACCAGACGTGCACGGACGGCCATAGGCCGAAGTATCCCTCCGAGGCGGAGATAAAAGCAGAAAGAGGAGCGATGGCATTCGTAGGAAGATGATGCGGCTGAAGGACGAAGTAGTCGAGAAACTCTCTAGCAAAATCGCTAAGAGGGAGACCAAAGCCACGCGCGAAGTGTGACATAAAAACTACATACTCGCCCTCCCCAACATCCGGAGAGGACTTGCTGCCGGGTAAGCGACAGGAGACCTCGGCGGGAATCCTCCGAGTTCGGATAAGCCACTCAATCTCGCGGCGTGTAACAGAAGATCCTTGCCACGAGCCTCGCTCGGGCCCAGAGCCTCGCTCGGGCCCAGAGCCAGCGTCATCATCCTCTACCAGAGCACCACTAAAGGAGCTAGACATGGGTTCGCCGGAAAGATCGACTGAAGTTAGAGCCGTAGGCTGATAAAGTTCTTCTCTTCTCCCTGTATACAACTCAAGGAGCACTTGTAGCCCAAGGAAGAAGAAATAAAGATCTTTGCCTTAGTCTTCTGTGTGTAGAATCAACTACATCGTCCTTCCCCAGATCCCTCTAGCATCCATTGGCCCCATACTTTAGCCTACCCATGGCATCTGCCGTGATACCACCATGACAGTGGTTCATTAGGTCCTTTCCTAGATGCTACTATGGCTAGTCTAGGAAATACCGAAACTCCTAGTGAAGACACTGTTACACCTGTTAGCTCACCTGAGTCTAGTGAGAGTAATGATATTAATGATGGTTACATTGAGTTCACTGATGATTTTGTTGAAGAGTGCCAAAACACACATGGTACTAGTGCTATTAAGAGTCTCCATGCTAGACGTACTATTATGCCTAAACTGTCCTTTGATGCTAAGTTTGCCATCTCTCCCATAGATATTAAAGATGAAGATTATGATTTCTCTCTTGATTTATCTTACTAAGACATTGTTGAGAAAGAACCTTTTTGTGGAACTGAAAATGAGAGTGATGTGGCTCATATGAATGAGCTTTCTACTATGAGTTCTTTATTCTCTGATGATTTTAAGATGCGCAAGTACTTTGTTACTAAGATCTTCCCCTTTTCACTAAAAGGAGAACCTAGGGCTTGGTTTAATATATTACCTCCTAGTTCCATTGATAGCCCTGATTGCTTGATTGCTTCTTTCTTCCAGAAATATTTTCCTCCTAGTGCTAGACATGCTGCTTTGCAGAGACTTCTTGATTTTAAACAGGGAGAAGAAGAGAAATTGCCTGAGTCATGGACAAGGTTCTGTTTCTTGATTCATGCACATCCTGGATGTCCATTACCTAAGAATGAACTTCTTGATATTTATTTTAATGGACTAACTAATGATTCTAGGACATACCTAGATTGCTTTGCTGATTGTGTTTTCAGGAAAACGACTCCTACAGATGCTGAAGAGTTAATGGCTAAGATAAGCAAGAATTATGATGATTGTACTTCAACTGAGCTAGATACACCTGAGCCTATTATTCCTGAACCAGTTCCAGCACCAATGTCAAAGAAGATAGAGTTATTGCATTAAATGATGAAGTGATGAAGGAAGCTAAGAGGTGTCTAAAGGAGAAAGGTATTAGAGCTAAAGATGTGAAGAATCTACCTCCTATAGAAGAATTGTGTAAGCCAATTCCCCACTCATCTACTATTGAGGTACACTCTCTCCAACACTTTGATGAAAGTGATATTCCTTATGGTAAGCCTCCTGATCAATGTTTAGAGGAACTTGACACATTTATTGTTAAGCAAGGGTATTTTAATAAACAAGTTCAGAATCATTTATTGGAAAACTCTAGATCTATCAATGATTTGAAAGATATTGTGGAACGAACTTCTATTGATATTAAAATGCTTTGTAAAAACTTTCAAATGGTTCAGACTCAACTTGATCAACTTGCTAAGGTGCAAAAGGATATGCTAGTTAATGCTTCAGGAGATAAAAATGCTTATGGAATTAGAACTAGGAGTGGTATAGCTACTCAAGATCCTTTATATCCTGAAGGATGCCCTAAAAGAATTGATCAGGATTCCCAACAAGGTGAAGATAGTGGTAGTCCTCGTAAGAGGAAGAAAAAGAAACATAAGATAGTTGAGGAACCACTTGAACCTGCTGTAGATTCTAATAGTATATCTGTCACTGATGCTGAAACTAAGAGTGGTAATGATAAAAATGAGTCTCCCGATAAGGAGGAAGGTGAGGAAGAACCTGAGAAGCACACTAAGAACACTAGGTACACAAAGGAAGATATTATTGCTAATAAACATCGTAAAGAGAGAGAACCTTGGGTACAGAAACATATGCCTTTTCTAGGTAAGAAACACATGTCAAAGGAGGAAGAACACTACAACAAGTTTTGTGAGTGGATGAAGCCTTTATTTTTGCAAATTCCTTTGACTGATGCTATTAAATTTCCTCCTTATTCAAAGTTTATGAAGGATATTGTCTCTAATAAAAGGAAGATTCCTAATAAGGAGATTTCTACCTTGCTTTCTAATTACTCCTTTAATGGTAAGGTTCCAAAGAAACTTGGTGATCCAGGTATACCAACTATTCCTTGTTCCATTAATAATAATTATGTTAGAACTGCTTTGTGTGATTTGGAGCTGGAGTTAGTGTTATGCCGTTTTCTCTCTACAAGAGACTCCAGCTAGAAAAGTTGATACCAACCGATATATCTTTGCAAATGGATGATAAGTTAACTACTATTATTGTTGGTATATGTGAGGATGTTCCTGTTGAAGTTGCTCATAATTGCATGGTTTTAACTGATTTTGTGGTGCTTGAAATGCCTGAAGATGATAATATGTCTATTATTCTTGGGAGACCTTTTCTTAATACTATAGGTGTTATCTTCAATTGAAATCAAGGAAAAGTAACATTCAATATTAATGACAAAGCGCACACTTTCTATTTCCCTAAGAAGGTTGTTAAGATCTATTGCCTAAACTCCGTTGAAAATATTGAGAGCATCAAGTTTGGAGAAATATATTGTCCCATTCCACAAGAAAATATTGAAACTATTATGATTGGGACTATTGCTATCAAGTATGAGGTAGCATAATCACCTTGTGGAATGCAAAGTTTTGCTTCATATAAGATTGTTTTGGTAACAAGACTTGATCAACCTTGTTAACAAAAGGATTTTAATGAACAAAATAATGTTTCCACTTTGGTTATACTTTCTTTCTTTTACTTTTTTCCTTCCTAGTCTTTGCTTTAGCTTTAGTTTTCCTAGTCTTTACTTTATTAGAGCTCCTGTAGTTTGGCTTTTGGTTTGCTTTTGCTTCTTCTAAAAAAATTGTTTCTGTAAGAAAATCAATTTTCATACCCTGAAAATTGGCCAAAAATAAAGTTTCCCGAAAAATCCCAGAAAATTCAAAATAAATTTTCCTCGAAAAAAGGGACAGAGAGGAACCAGAAGTGAACCAGGGGGCCACCCCAGGCTACCACACCCATGGTAGGCGCAGCCTACCAGGTGGCAGCGCCTGGGGGGTCTGGCCCACCTAGGCCCCTCCAAGCTGCCTCCACAAAGCCATCTTCTTTCTCTCTCCCGAAAAACACAGGAAAACTTTCTCAAGCTCGAGTTCTTGCAGTTCTAGCTCGCGATTTTCGATATCCTTGTTCAGCCCATCTCAAATGCTGATTTTTGGAGGGATTGTTCCTTGGTATGTGCCTCCTCCACTTGTCCAATTAGATTTGTGATTGGTAGATTGTATCTTGAGTATTTTGCTGCTATAGGTGACAGGTTGTTTGAGATTGCATGGTTGTTCTATGCTTAGAAACTTTGTTTTGATGCATGTGTAGTCCTGTAGCAAGTTCCTATAGTAGTTGCTCATCATTTATCAACTTATAAATCACTTGGTTTGATGGTTGTCTAAAAATTTCAGCAAGGAAGATGAGTGCTTATCCACTGAATCAATATGACTTGATGGTGCATGAGACAATGAAGGTTCGTCATGAGGAGGTAGTTTTTCGTTCCATATATCCATGCCATGAATTTATGAGAGCTGCGGGGATCCTCCAAGATTTCCAAACTATGGTTACAAATGCAAGGTTAGAACACTTTGTTGAAGGTGAAACATTACAATATGTTAAGCTAACCATCGATTTTGTGCAGGACTTCCAGTTCACTTGGTCTACTTCTAATCCCACGGTCCATTACAAAATATATAATATACATGTCGACCTGCCTTTTGCTGATTTCTGTGCAGCAATTAGAGTACCTTAGTGGGGATCTTGTGAGAAGATCAAGGAGAGGCCCAAGTGACTTATGGATTTATATGCTGAGATTTGCCAAGGTTTCGACTTCTCAAAGGAAAGTGGTAAAATTCGGAACATTCAACTCCCAGCTATTAGATACTTTGCCTATTTCATTACCGAGTGTGTTCTTGCTAGAAAGTTATCTTCTTTTGATCTAGCTTTTATTGCAGCTGCTCTAAATAGGAATATATCTTATAACCTGGGTGTGCTGATAGCTCACCGTCTCACCACCAACCGCGAGAAGGGTGGAATTTGTGGAGGTCTCATTGCTTCTAGGTTGCTAGCTTTCCATGGCAGCTGCTCTGAATAGGAATACATCTTATAACCTAGGTGCGTTGATAGCTCACCGTCTCACCACCAACCGCGAGAAGGGTGGAATTTGTGGAGGTCTCATTGCTTCTAGGTTTCTAGCTTTCCATGGGTTAGAGCCTCATTATTCCAATTTCAGTTCCCCATAGAGAGGCTTGATATTGAATCCATGATTCAACATGGTTTTTTTTCCTTGGGGGCTAAAGTGAGAAGTTTACCATATGAATTATCTTTTGCCCAGCAAGGTCGGAGAAAGGGTAGGACTGAGAAAATAGTTTATTTGCCTTCACCTGCTTTGTTTAACATTGATAATAGGCAAGGATGGTCGCTTACAGAGGAGGAGGTTGACACATATGTGGGGGAACTCTCCCATCAAGAGGAAAATGTTGAAGAGGATGCCTAAGACAATTCAGTTCAGCCCTCCAACTTGGGAGAGTCTTCATACCAGTAGCCCTCATTTGAGTGGGGTGCGTCTTCTTCTTCAGCGCAAGAACCTGACTATGATCATACCTATGATGACCCAGCATCATGGGGTTACTACCCGCACTATTGAACCCCGCTTAGGCCAAAATCCTTAACTTGGGGAGAGGTATACTGACGTCACACTCATTTATATATCATGTTCGGTGGGTTCTTTGTATATCCATTGTTTTGCTTTCTTTTTGGTTCTTGTTGCATCTTTCTCAAAAACACAAAAATACCAAAACATATTTTCGTTGTTTCTCTTGGTTTGTTTCTTTGCTTTGGTTTTACTTAAAAGAAAAATCCAAAAAGATTTTGCTTTGTTTGCTTCTTGTTTGGTTTGCCTTTTTCTTTGTTTGGTTTTTATTTGTGTGCTCTCTTTAAAAAAATCGAAAACACCAAAAAAATTGTTTGTTCTTCTTTGGTTTTGTGCATTCTTTGCAGGGTTCAGCCGTCCTTAGTGGATTTTGGTTTCATGTTAATTATTAAAGTCACACAAGTGAAGTTCAATAATGAAGATTAAGACAACTTGAGGTGTGGTAAGTGTAGGGGTTCGTAGCATGGAAAAAAAAATTCTACCGCATGCAAACAAACAATCGAAGATCTATCTACTAGATTGTAGCAACGAGTCGATAGAGGAACTCACCCTCGAAGATTCCAAAGCGGTTAATGAGAGCATATTCTCGTGGGTGATGTAGTCGTACTCTTGCCGATCTCAAGATCGCGTAGACGATCCTTCCGGCGCTGCGCTTCGGCAGCGATTCCATAGTCGGTCGCACGTTCGGTACTCGATGAAGACTTTCGTCTCCCTTGTTCCAGCAGGCAACAGAGGTTGTAGCACTCTCCTCGTGATTCCGGCAGCACGACGGCGTGGTATCGGAAGTAGAGGGGAGATCTCGCAGGGCTTCGCCTTAAGCCGGAGTGAGTATGATGGACTATGAGAGAGGCCTTGGTGATCTAGGGTTTAGAGGCACCAAGGGGGGAGCTTGGCCGGCAGCTAGGGCTTGGGAAGCCCCAAGTCGGCAACTTGGAGAAACCCTAGGAGGCGGCGGCGACTTGGAGGAGGCCGGCTGCTAGGGCTAGGGTTTTGGTGTAGGGAAGAGGGGCAGCCCTGCCCCTCCTTATATAGGTGGGAGAGCGCCGGTTGGGAGGAGGGAGTCCTCCCCCAACTCGGCCTCCTTGGCCGGCGGGTGTAGGGAGGAGGACTTCCTCCACAAGTAGGCTTCCTACTCTCCCTCCAAGCAAACTTGCCATTTGACTTTTTCAAATTGGTGTTTGACTTTTAAACTAGGATTTGATTTCTCCCTTTATTTTGCCCAGCCAAGTGACCTAGTACATGATGCAACCATTCCATATTGTCATGACACATTCATGTACCCTTCCCCTCCGGAGTGCCGGACCTTCCGGACCCTTCTAGAACATTCCCGATGAAAACACCGGAATCATTCCCAAACTCCGAAACAGGACTTTCCTTATATGAATCTTATTCTCCGGACCATTCCGGATCTCCTCGTGATATCCCGGATCCTATCCGAGACTCCGAACAACATTCGGTCTCTTTATCATCATTCCATAACTACTCAACAACATCAAATCCTTAAGTGTGTCTCCCGACGGTTCGTGAATTATGCGGACATGATCGAGACACTTCTCCGATCAATAACCAATAGAGGAATCTGGAAATTCATATGGCTCCCACATATTTCTACGATTACTTTGCGATCGAATGAACCACTTATATACGATACCAATTTCCCTTTGTCTCATGATAGTTTACTTATCTGAGGTTTTGATCGTCGGTATCTCTGCATACCTAGTTCAACCTCATTACTTATAAGTACTCTTTTCTCGTTCCCATGGTATGTGATCCCTTGTGAGCCAGTCACATGATTGCAAGCTAATTGGATGACATTCCACCGAGAGGGCCCGGAGTATATCTATCCGTCATATGGATGGACAAATCCCACTCTTGATCCATGTGTCTCAACCCATACTTTCCGAACACTCAATTCCATCTTTATAGCCACCCAGTTACGGTGTGGTGTTTGATGTCTTCAAATCATCCTTCTGGTGATGATGATAAGCATGATCTCATGGTCGAAGGAATTAGGTTACTATGTATCAGAAATCTTATAGAAATTGAACTATTAAAATGACTTGATATTTATGCTACGCTTATCTATAACCTTGTGCATCATATCATTCTCCTAATGATATAACCTTGTTATTAACAACATCTCAAATGTTCATGATCAAGAAACCATGATCATCTATTAATCAACAAGATAGTATTATAAAGAGGCTTTACTCGGGACTCTAATTTAGTTTACAAATCACACAAGTATTAATGTTTCTGGTTAATACTGTTATAGCATGAATGTAAACATTTATCATAAACACAAATATATAATAATAACTACATTTATTATTGCCTCTAGGGCATATCTCCAACAGTAAGAGGCTGGTAATGAACTCTATTTTTTTCATTTTTGTACATATACTCATCATTGTGAGCATGCTTAGCCTATTTGTGTAAGATGTATGTCATTATGGATGTAGTAGTTCTTGCTTGTCTATGATTAGCTCCAGCTTGCTAATAGTTTGTAGCATGTCATATGAATGTTTTCTTGCATTGTTTTATTCATATTTTGGTATGAAATTGTGGTATCCTCCTCTGACTGTTCATGTGAATCGACTTGGCACATGCTCATGCATGCATATGACTAATCAATAGTCAGTAAGCCTTGATGATTTATTTTTCTTCAGAGTTCTTGTATCACTTTCATGCCATAATTAGCCTTGTTTTGTTGCAAGCATGATTATGACAGTTATTGCTCTCTCGTTTGTCGTTATCTCTCTATTGCTAGCCTTCACTTTCACTAAGTATGTGATCTACCATTGCTTCCAACTCACCAAAACCAATATTGCCATTGGTGTCCACCATACCTACCTATTAGCATCGTTTGCTATTTCAGTGCATATTCTATATGCCGTGTTTTCTTCCAAAATAAAATGTTTGTCTGTTTTGAGAAAGTTAGTTAGTAAAGCTCTCACGAACTTGATGGCACACTTTATTCCTTGTGCTTAATAATATTGAACCATCGTGACATGTCCATGAAAGTTATATGCTTGCAAATTATATGTTGGGAGTTAGCAGAACCGTGCTGTCATGGGGAACGCTTTCAACACTTTTTGGATATCTCATCCAGTTGATTCCTTGCTCTTTTGTTTACGGATATCGTCAATGTGAATTAAAAGGGGAGGTTGTGAGTTCATGGAGTCTATACATTGTGTTAGAGAAACGCGTGGGCCGCTAGCCTAATCCATGCATAATCATGGTGGAAACTTGCAGCATCACCATAATGATCATCTATGAAGCATCCTCAATAAAAAGCTATGCATATGGTAAATAAAAAGATTGCTGAGATGCTCATTTTCTCCTTGCCTTGTCATTTTGGTTATGGGAAAGCTCATATACCATGTGCAAGGGGTACCCCATTGGCGGTTCTCGATGATATGCATGTATTTACAATGACAAGAACTTTCACGTGACCAAAGTTGAGTAGCATGCGGAGCGACCCTCATACTCAAGGGACTTGGGATTTATAGTCTATGGTCTGTCAAGCATATGATTTAGAGTGGACCTCACTTTCCCCTTAACCACATGAAGATGCCTATGATATGGGCAATGAGAGCTCAAAGCTAATGAGTACCTTCCTTTCAGCATTTGGAAGCCTTTCAAACCATCACAAAACCATTTTCACAACTTTGTTGAGTCACCACTTATTCTATGAGCACCTTCTTGAGAACATAGTTGTCATTCTTGTGTTTGTTCCAAAACTTGGTTAATTATGTCATGACTTTGATGCTTGTATCTCTGATATCTTTACCTCTAGTCTTCACTTGAACTTCGGAGGTGCCTTGGCATTTATTGTGCTCTTCAAACAAAGGCAAGCGAGATACCACTCTATCATACCTTATTATGAGCATTGCAATGTTGCTTATGTTTATATTTCATGCTACTTATTATTATTGAGTTGGTTTCTCTTCATAGCTTGAAATGACTATTGAGTAGACTTAGTTGCATATTCCTTATTATGAATTGTCTAAGCATCTACTCATGTGCTGAGAATATTTACATCATATGAAGCAAAGTGTTCGTCAAAGTACTTTTATCGCACTCAGTTTTCAACGGAATTGCTTGAGGAAAAGCAATAAGCTAAGCTTGGGGGAGTTGATACGTCCAAAACGTATCTAGTTTCTCGAATACTTTGCTATTGTTTCTCCTCTAAACTTGTGTGATTTGGATACAACTAACACGGACTGACGCTGTTTTTAGCATAATTACCTGGACGTCTTGTTTTTGTGCAGAAAATCAACTATCAGGAAAAACCCCGGAAAATATGCCAAACATTATATTTCACCCGAAGATCCACGGAGCCAGAAGACGAGACGGAGAGGAGCCCTAGGAGGCCCACACCCACCCCAGGCGCGGGCCCACCACTGGCCGCGTCTGGAGGGGGTGCAGCCACCCGAGGCACCCCCTCGGCCTCCCTCTGCGCCTATAAGTTTCCTTTCGACATAAAAACCGATGGGGGTTCGATAGTTTGCCAGAAAGAGTCCCGCTCCGCCGCCGCCACCAGAAACCAAGATTCGGATCCAGAAACTCTGTTCTGGCACCCTGCCAGGATGGGGAATTTGGAGAGGATCATCGCCATCGTCATCACCAAGGCATCTCCATCAACCACCGATATTTCCCTCATCCATGAGTGAGTAATCCCCCGCTGTAGGCTTGGGGATGGTAGGGATTGGATGAGTTCTATCATGTAATCGAATAAGATCTGTTAGGGCATAGTTCCTAGTATCTCTATTAGTGATATTTAACTTTGTTGCAACTTGTTGTGATTAATGCTTGTCACTAGGGCCCGAGTGCCATGATCTCAGATCTGAGCTTATTATCGAATCATTATGATAGTACTGTTTGTGATCTTATCTGCAAGTTGTGTACACATATCATTGTCCGGATCCAAAGGCCCCAAAGTGACAATAATTGGGACAACCGAGGGGGATGGCTGTGGTGTGAGGATCACATGTGTTCATGGAGTGTTAATGCTTTCCTCCGGTGCTCTATTAAAAGGAGCACCTTAACCAGTAGTACCCTAGAGGCTCCGCTACCACGGGCTGGCTGGACAGAAGATGTTGTGCAATTTCTCATTGCGAGCACGTATGACTATATTTGGAGCACATGCCTAGGATTGTTTAGTACTTGGATGCTTGTTATTATTTATTTGTATTGCCCTAGATCTTGAAGTTACATGTTTAGACTCGTCCATGCAACGCCCGTCCATCCATCCCTATGCCTACTGCACTCAAATCCTACTGTTACTGTTACTATTGCTCCTGTTTCACTGTTGCTGTTGCTTTGCTATTACTACTACCAAACTGTTGCTACTGATAAACTTCTGTGAGCAAGAACTATTTCCAAGTGCAGCTGAACTGACAACTCAGTTGTTAAGGCTTCAAAGTATTCTTTGGCTCCCCTAGTGTTGAATCAATAAATTGGGTAATACTACCCGCGAAGACTGTTGCGATCCCCTATACTTGTGGGTCATCAATCACTTATGTCTTTTCCACTGTTTTTGCATGTTGGATGATTCTTGGAGGATGGACTACCGGAGTCTGGATTCTGATGGAAAAAGAGGTGTTTTGATGCAATTTCACGAAGATCAGAAAAATACCAGAAAAATATGGGAAAATTAGATTTTCTTGGAGGACGCAGGAAGCCAGAAGGGGAGGCGCAGTCGGGCCATAGGGAGCCCACACCCCCTAGGCGCGGGCCCACCTTTCCACACGCCTAGGGCAGGTGTGGCACACCTACTCGGCCTCCGACTCTGCCCTCTCACCTATATCTTCCTTACGGAACCATAAAACCAGGGGAGCAACCATAAAACACCGAGAGAGAAAGATCTCTCCGGCAGACAGATTTCTGTCGGGGAAATTCCTTCCCGGAGAGGGGAGATCGTCTCCATCAACACCGTCATCAAGCTAGGCTTCATCAGGATCATCATCATCATCATCCACACCATCATCACCACTCCATCCCGTTGTAACAATTGTGTTGGATATTGCTTTAGTTCTTAGGGGAAACTTTCCCGGTGTTAATTACTATTGTAGTTGATGCTTGTGAGTGGAACAATTGGATTATTGTTTATGTTTAGATTGTTATTCATCACCATATCATCTTTGATCTTGATCCATATGATGTCTTGTGAGTAGTTCGTCTAGTTCTTGAGGACATGGGAGAAGTCATGTTGTTATTAGTGGATCTGTGTTGAGTTATTATTCATTGGTTTAGTATTTAAGTTGTGGTGCTATTCTTCTAGTGGTATCATGTGAACGTCGACTACATGGTACTTCACCATTTATGGGCCTAGGGGAATGCATTGTGTATTTGGCTACTAATTGTGGGGTTGCTGGAGTGACAGAAACCTGAACCCCTGTTAGGACACCTTTGCACAAGGGAGCGTAGGATCTCAGAGTTTAAGGCTATGGTTAGGTTTATATCTCAATTATTTTCCTGTAGTTGCGGATGCTTGCAGGGGGTTTAATCACAAGTATGTATTATTCCAAGTAAGGTCAGTAAATTAGCACAGGTTCACCCACGCAACACTTACAACACGAAAGAAGAGTACTTAGCTATTTGAAGCGAAAGCACTTGATAGAATTCCCATGTGTCCTTGAGAATGTGTGGTCCTTATAAGTATTTCCACCGGCTTTTCCTTTGCTAAGAAAGGATTGGACCACTTGCTGCATTTGTTCTTTATTACTTGCTCCTTGTTTTGTTGCTTTATCAGAAAACCCCTAAAAATCCGTTTGCTAAGTATTTACAGAGATTTCCTACTCCATACCACTAGTCAACACCTTCTGCACCTCGTTGGGGTCGACACTCCTATTTATCAAAAGTACTACGATACAACCCCTATACTTGTGGGTCATCACGCGGGCGGTGCAGGTCCAGCTCCCTCATCGTCGACCGATGCCAACCGCCATTGGTGACTCGGTCGATGGTGATCTTATTGGCAGCGCCAGTGGCGCTGGTTCCCACTCTTGCAACCTTCTTTGTTTTTCCCATCTTATTAGTGTGGTGGACTGTGCGATGTGCATGGAGGAAATAGGAAGGAAATACGCGGAGAATGTCTACCGCAAGAAGAATCAAAGGACTCTGGAAAATGGCAGAGGCAAAGAGAGAAAGACGAAGTGAAAACATCAAGCGACGAAGGGTAATTTCTACCATAGCCCTCAACGGTATAAATTGAGGAAGACAAGGACGAATGGCCGTTGATCTACTAAACCTAACACGTCTCAAATATCCCATTGCACACGTGGCGGCTGCCGCCCGAACCGTCGCGAGCACACCCTCCACTACACATGGAAATCGAGGCAATGCAGTAAATTTCGTGTAAACTACACGTGACTGGTCAAATTCCAGTGAGAATTTGGGAGCCATGACTATCTCGTCCCATCAACTTCGCCACTGTAGATGATTGAGCTCACCAGGCATCAGCAATGACGTCACCAATTGCAAAATCAGAGGCTTGCAATGGCTCCAAACTTTCGACTCAAGACAAAGTACTTACTCGAGTCTATGACTCGACCAAATACTCTGGAGCTACTCCTATCAGGAGCGCTGATCACGCACCAGAAGAATTGGTCAAATCCCTGAGGCACTAGAAGATAACTTGAAAAGACTTTTTCAGTGTCATGTTTTTATGCTTTGAGTCCTTCTTCGAGTCCATGACGCGACTATGGACTCGGGGGCTACTCCCATAGGGAGAGTTTGTTACATCGGTTTATTAAATGCATTCGCAAGTTTAAAGTCTCCGCTTAAGTCTACAAATCGAACAGACATTCGAGGGCTACTCGCATAGGGAGCATTTGTCACGCAACCTATGATTTAAGTGGCTATGGTTCTTCAAATCCTTTACAGCTACAGCAAACACAACCAACAAAACAACTAGCGATTCCGGTCAAAAATAATGCTAAGAGAGTTAACGTCTCCCTAGTCACCTGAAACGCCGCCACGGCGATAAAATTTTGGAGGCTATGTCTGCGATGCAAAGGTAAGACCTACAGATGCAATCAGATGGCCTTGTAACTCACCTGAATGAATTCTGCCAGTAATAACCCGTGTCAACATGCACGATGAAATATCCCGATGGACACGTTGGGTACATAACTTATAACACTTGAATTCGACTCATGTAAGTCCTCCGTGGCCTAAGTCGAATTACACTAGCAATTTTCCAGGTTCGAGTCCGGGGACTCGAGTCTGAGTAGATAGCATTGTTTTGCCCAAAGGTAACTGACCCTGATCCATCAGGAGAGTCAGGAACGGATATCAAATATCCCTATGAACCAATATGCTGACCCGAAATAGATTTGGATGAAAGCACTCGAAGACTTAAGAGTCTCTAGTCGAATCTACGATTTGACTAAACACTCAAGGGCTACTGACATGGGTATGTGTAGCATCCCATTTGTCTAACAACTGTAATGCTACTTGGTCTAGTAATATAATGGCTACTTCATATATACAATTGTTGCATCATCATTGTATCATGCTCATGTCATCATGCCACCTTGCATTTAAGCATCATCTAAAACCCTTTTTGTTTTGGATCTTCTCTCATATGCATTGTCAATTGTATTTGCCTCTTGATATTGTATTTGGTTATTGATATATTGTTTAAATGCCCAAGTTGAGTTGGGGGCATATCTTTTATTCCACTCCACCACCCTTTCTTTCACCACCTTATAATTCCACCATTCCATTATCCATGAGCTTGTATTCTATTTTCTTTTGGTTTTACATCTAGCTCATGTGGGTTGGGATGGATCCAATTCTAGCTCCACATGCTCTCATATAGGTACCATATTGTTTCCACATTATTGGTTTATGAGAGCCACATGGCCACCTTTGCATGCCTTGAGAGTGGAACCTTTTTCTAGCTTCCATATGGGTTGTTTTGGGGTTATGCTCATGTTGGGATATTTTGGGCTTACTAAATATCTAGTGTACCTACACACTAGCATGTCCCATTTGTATTCAAATATGATCATCTCCATCTACTCCACTTGGAACTTTCATGTAAATCCTTAGCTTGGCCCTTACCCCATATTTGGAATGCATATGTATAAATGCCATGAATAACTATTTTGTTTTCACAAGATTAAGACATGGAATTTAATGCACTTGCATGGGCCATGCAACCATCACCACTATTTGATCTCCCTTGGTTTTCTTGGAATTTTGATTATTTTCCCTTTTGTTGAGCTCCAACATTTCTCTCTCAATCCTCACCTTGCTCCTTCTCTCCTTGCCATGTGCATCACAAGCCACACCTCTCTCTACCTCCCTCTCCCTTTTTGGTATCTCTATTTTGTGTTCTATAATGTGGGAACCCATTGCTAGGGTTCCATATTTTATCAACTGCTTTTATTCTTGCTCCAAACCCCTACATCCTCTAATCTAGTAAAGTGCCCAAATTGACACATACACATCGTGTATGTGGGCATCCTCTCTTTCCCATATGCTAATTCCCTCTAGTCTATTTTGTTGCCTAGACACCTTTGTTCAAAAACCCCTGCAAAGATTCAAAATAGTTTGAATAAGTTGCTTTCTTAAAACTGGCTAAATATAAACATAAAACAAAACAATTGAACTAACAAAAAGAAATAGAAAATAAATAAAAGGAAAGCTAAGAACCTGCTGGGCCGCAGCCCAAGAGAGAGCAGCAGCCACCCAGCCCAGGCGGCATCCAGCAGAAGCAGGCCCACTCGGGGTCCTTCTCTTCCTCTTCATGGCCCAGTACCCCTTCACCCCGACGCCGTCTCCTGTTCCTCTTCATCTGTCGCCACCTCTCTCTGCCTCGCTAACGGGAGGGACCAGGTTGCCGTCGCCCACCGTCAGCCGCGGAGGCCTCCTTGAACCCTAGCCTCCCTTCTTCCATCCTCGCGCCACCATCCCCACCTCTCTACAGCTAATCGGAGCTCACTCGAAACCCGGCGCCGCCCCGTCACCTTGGGCAACATCAGTTGCCGCTGAGCTGCAGGAGCGCTCCCCGTCCTCATCTTGGTCTCTAGGAACGCCAAGGAAGGAGCCGGACCTGCAGTAGCTACTCCACGTAGGTCCTCCGCGTGTCTCGCCCATCGTCGCCATCGCCTCTCCGTCGTCATCATCGGTCGCCAAGCTCGGCCACTTCGCTGACCTCCACCTCGGTGAGCCCCCTCTGTGTTCCGGCTCTCCTCCGCCCACGTCCGCCACCGGAGTCGCCTCCCAGTCACCATGCATGGTCGCGATCCAGCAGCCGCCTCCCTCGCTGCCGTTCGTCGCGCACGCCGCATAGCAGTAGCAGCAGCCGCGCGTATCTGCAGAGCTGCCGCAGCCAGTTTCCCCCTCTTTTCGTCAATGAAATCCCGCAGTTGCATGCCTCCTTTGATGAAACTCTGAACACGGAACTTGTAGCCTGTAGACCCCTCTTCAACTTTAGTTCTTGTGGTTTGCTCAGATTCGCAAAGGTTTCTTCGCCATCATCCTCTAAAGTTTAGGAAAACTCGCGGTTTTACTGTCGATAAAAAAAATTCAGTTTTCCACTCTATCAGCCTCTGTTCCTCCTCGTTTTCCCGCCGTCTCAGCCCATCTCCGGAGAAACATCCTAAACCAAACTTGTAAAAACCGATCCCCTCCATAACTTTGATTTTTGCGGCATCGAGAAATTCCTAGCGGTTTAGTCGACATCTTCATCGCAAGATCGGGGTCAGCTAGCTGTTTTTGCGGAACTGATTCAGATCGTCAGAACACCTCCCAGAACTTTTTATAAAAAGGCCCCTGTGGTTTTCTCTTTTCCAACCCGCGGTCCTCAACCCACCTGTCCTGTGCCCAGTCAGCATTGTGGCCCACCTGTCATCCTCCTTGGGTAGAAATCCCGCGAGTGACAAAGTCCAGAGAATCTTTTCTGAATTCAAATTCAAATTTGTTTATATTCTGTTTAAATATAAACTAAGTCATAACTTTCAAATGATTTGGAATTTGAATTCGAACTTTATATGAAATATGTTTTTGTTTTTGAATGTTGATTCAAATCTTTAATCAAATATTTTTCAGAATTAATTTAAATAGTCAACCTTTGACTTTGACCCTATTTAATAATTTTGACTTTAAAATAAATTTAAATTCATAATTCCAAATAATACAAATAATATATGTTTTCAAATCAGAAAAATGTGAGGAATTCAAATATGCTATCCAAAATATATTTTGAACACTTTAATTTGCAAGTTAATCAAAATTACAACAAATTGCCCTTTTGCATTAATTAATTAATAACTTTTGACTTATAACTTCAAATTTAACAAATGATATGTCTAAAATGATTAGCTCGACGAGACCTTTATGTTTATGCATTCCATGTTTTGTTTTGCAGCATGCATCATATAAATATAATGTAAACAGCAACTAATATGAGGATAAAATGTGGCCAAAACTCAATAAAATGTTTATTTCTTGTATTCTACACCTCACCCATGCCGTGCTACATTATTGCCATGCAACTTGTGCATCATTCATCATGGCATGATTGTTTGCTTGTCGCATTTTATTCATATGCTTGTGCACTGTATTTATGTTGGCCCTTGTTTGTTTGGTTCTTCTTCGAGTAGACGCTGAGCAGGGGATATATCAAGAAAACCAGGAGCACTACCCAGATCCTTCACTCGCTTCAACTGAGCTGCCAGGCAAGCACTACCACATGCTTGCATACATATAGTACCTATTGCCTCTATCTTATTCTTGCATCATTGAGTCGCGATTGCATTAAATTGAATCCCAAGTATTGCATAGCCTTTACTTTTAAAACCCCACCGAAGCTTGTTCCTCCATCCCATGAGCCACTACTACAGGAGTTGTTTGAGCCATGCGAGTCATAGAACAGCATGTGTAGGGTATGTGAGTGTCTGATGGATAACGAGGTACCTATACAACTTAACCTGAGTAGTAATGGGATAACTAATGAAAGTGGCACCGGTGAGCAATATCTGCTATTTGGTTTTTCATGCTCCCTTGTGTCCCGTAGGACCCCGAGTACTTGATTCCTGTTCCTTGGATATTCGCTCTATCCACATCCGGGAGGATTATGGGACCCCCCTGAGCCAGAGCTTGATTCATTCTTATTTCTTGGGGCCACAATCTAGTTCGAGGTTTTATTTACTATCCTGTACTTATGCCATGCTTTACTGCTTTATTTAAAATTGTGCGAGGTACTGCACCTGTACTGTTTAGGATCGGGACATGTTTTCGCGGTATCGACAAGCCCAGTCACACTTTCGGGTTCCCAGTCGTTTACAGCCGTCCACCCAAACCTTGAGTCTGTCTCGGAGTCAGCTAACTTCGTTGCGGGTAGCTTAATGGGTGGCCCCCTGAAATATTTCTGAATCCTGTGATTGCTTTGTCGTGAAAGCCTCGTTGGGTTTTGATTTGGTTTTTCCGAGGTTGTCGAGTGTGTGTTGCTATTTGTGCACCCCTGCAGGGTAAAACTTTCTGAAAGTCGTGTCCGCGGTTATGGACGACTTGGAGCACAGTTTCTCGATCATAGACAAGTATAACTAAAGTACCGCTTTTAATTTGACTAAGTAACGGACTAGTAAATAGTGCAACACTCATGGAATGGTTAATAAAACTGCCAACGGATGGGGGGTGTTCGTCCGCTTCCTCGTTGGTAAGCGAGGAGGAGGATGGATCTGTTGATATTACTGTTATAACTGTTGTCATTAATTCACGGACATCCGTCTATCTTTGGTTAGGCGGATGGTTAGCGAGTATCTATAGAATTGTTAGGGTTTATCTTTTGCTGCAATTGCGTCACCCCAGGTTGTGTCCCCTTTAGAGGCATAAAGACTTGCTGAGTACCCCTAGGGTCTCACACGATAAATTATTTGATTCAGATGAACAGGTACACCCGCAAGATGGATACTGGGTGGAGGAGACGGACGATGTGGGCAACGATCATTCGGTGTAGAGATTCCGGGAACGGGGATCCGTGAGACCTGTGGGCGGGATGTGTTTATTTATGGGGCATCTTATGCCGATTTGCTTCTTATCCGTACTCGGATCTTGTTTGCCGTTTCCGCCTGATACTCTGATGTTTGATGTATGAGGAGATATCCCAAACTATTATATCTATCTAGGACATTTGAATCTTGCCGTATGGCGTTGCTATATTTCCTTTCTTTTTAGATGGAATGGCTCTGATGTACTGTTGTATGGTGGCTTGCATACATACTCATTTGTGTATGTAGTTGATCCCTTCGCCTGCCGATTACGCCGCCCGTTCTTGTCCCGATGTTTGGAAATGGTTGCGACGGCCGAAAGTCTACCTGTGAGTGGCATTTGGGCCCCACCGTACTATTTCAACCATTTCCGCTCATCCAGGCTTGTAACTAGGAGCGTAATTCACCGAGGTAGTTACAGTATGCCCTACGGGTGCCTAATGTTGGCCGCCCCGGTCCGGCCCAGCAGAACCCCGTGAAACAATGTACCCCTGATGGCGAAGCCTAGAAGGATTTTGGGTGGCCCAAGCCCAAGAGGGATTCGACTCCTTGCAGGACACGTTTTCTTTAGATAGAAACTCAAAGGGAAAAACCCTAAACCTGTAACCAATTCGTCCTATCCCCGGGACCTCATCTATATATATACAGGATATGAGGGCACGACGAGGAGGACACCTGATAACACTAGCATACACACTGCTAGATCCAATCTGTGCAACCCTATAATCTTCGGCTTCGCCATGAATCAAGAGCAAACAAGCAGGAGTAGGGTTTTCCCTCCGGGGGCCTAAACCTGGGTAAATACTTTGTCTCGTGTTAATTGTCTGTTAGCCGGTCCATGATCTCCAGCGTTCCCTCCTTCTCCAAAACCCAATTCCATAACAATGGGCATTGAAGACGACGACGCTGACCCACCCTATGCGATGGTGAGTGTCGCCCCACCGTAGATCTAGAGATGATTATTGTTGTTAGAAATTATGACTAGATATTGGATAATTATTGTTAGAAATTGTAACTAGAAATTATAATTAGTGGAGAATATGTATTTGGAGATTTAGTATGTAGTTAGATTAACTAATCACTTCTGGTTTTATATATTGTATAAGATATATGGCAACATGCATATTTGCAAGACTTGCTACAAGGAAAGAATCTTGTCAGTTGGATAACTGTTTAGTGTTCATCTCGTACCTGGTTATTTCTAGAAATCAGTGGTGTATTCTTAAAACTCTTACTATTTAAATTCATCTTATACCTATCAGCATATTAAAATCATTAATTTAATATGTTCTTTTGGTGAACATACCATCCCACGCATTACAAGGGCACATTTCAACGAACTCACAAGAGATATGGTGCAAATCTGAGCTTGTGGACAGACATACACGGTTGAAGTGCAGCTAGGGACATCTAGAACTTGATTGGTAGGTGGATGGTGGCATCGGTTCATTGTTGATCCAGATATGGTCAGTTGTTTTGCCTTTACTTGCAAGGACACAAAAAAAGATAACTATCATCTATCTAAACAATGTTGGCAAAGAGGAAGAAGATGACGAAGAAGAGGAAGAAGATGACGAACCGCCTATAGACCAATTATGTCCAATTATCTCCTAAAGATGCAAACTTACAGATGGTGAGAATGATCACCTCCAACAAATCATTCCTCCAAGTAATTCCTGCATTGGGGTGCTATTTTTCACCCGCTTGATGAGGAAGAATGTCGGGAGGCAACTTATGGCACGTATATGTGGTCACTGAAGGTTGGTGGCAGCACTAGGTAAGGCACAGGGGCTCGCTAACATCAATGCAGACACGGCAGTGACATGACCGACACGATCGTGTCCACGGCGTCGCGGCCAGGTGGTTCAAGGGAAGGAAGAGGCTACGGGTTGACGCAGCGCAACGAGGTGGCCATGGAAGCACATGCAAGCAGCAGCGGGACGCTCGGCAGATGAAGCACGCAAGTAGAGAAGCAGAGAGCAGCAGCACATGCAGGCTTCTTGACAAAAAGAGAAGGTGATCTAGGAAGCGATCAATCACGGAAGGTTGTCTAGGAAGGTGTGGCACTCACCATGGGGCTGTTGGTGGGGTCGGACAGGCGCGTGGTGACGGCGATTGGCGATGGGGCTCATGGCGGCGCTGCTAGGGTTTGGCTCGGCCTTGCTCTGGTTTAGCTGGTCCTAGGCCTGCTCCTCTTCTTATCCATTTACAAGGACGACCTACTTGTGTCAGCGATCTTCTCCAATGTCCTAGTGCGCCTATCCTCCTACTCCCAATGTCGGTCGAGGTGGATATGGGGAAGAGAGGGATGATGCAGGGCAGAGCCCATAAGAGATCTAGATGGAAGGTTGGTGCGGTGGGGAGCTATATAAGGATAGAGAGGGGAGGCAACAACACATGGGTGCTCAGGTTAGGGTTGTTGCAAATGCATCTAGGGTTTCTTTCGCCTCTACTCTCTCTCTCTCTCTCTCGGTGGACGGCAGGGGTTTAACCAGGGTTAGGATAGTGGTCCTGGTGGGATTCTTGGGTAGCAAGATCAGAGGGAGGTGGGGTTTAACTGGAGAGGAAAGAGGTGGCACATGGCCACATGGTCATGTGACCATGGTGGTCTTTGGTTAGGGTTAAGGGAGAAGGGTAGGTTGTTTAGGTTAGTGGTGGTGAGATGGTTTGGCTCAACCAAAACCAAGAGAGAATGGTAGGGCTAGGTTAGCTAGAGGGATTGGATAGATGGATAGGTTTATTTTAGGTTTTTCTTGTTTGAATTCATTTGTTTTGGTTTTATTTATTTAAACCAAGCTCATTACAAACTTCTCAAAGAACAAGATCAAGCAAAACTAATGAGAAAACAAGGAGAAGAATGTAGATGGATCATTGGGATTTATTTGAATTGATCCAACTTGAATGAATTCAAATCAAATAAGGCCCATAAATCCAAAGGAATTCAAGAAGAGGAAGATGATGGGTAAGCTTTCATGGGCCATGCATGTGAAATAAATGCCTATAATAATTTTGAAAACAACTATCATGATCATGGTCATTTATTCATACATGCTTCAATTATTTGAATTAACGCAAATCAAAGAAAATGGAAGCTTACTTCCCATATGGACTAAATAAAAGAGAAGACAAGAATATAAGGTGGCCAAGCTTGTGTGTATGATCCACTAGCCAACATATGCCACAATTATACTCCTACATGATAATTTATTAAAATTCAAACCATATGGAAGCTAGACAAGGAATTCCACTCACATAGCTTGCAAAGTTGTCCATGTGGGTTCCCATATTCAATATTGTGAAAACAACATCGTTCACATATGGAAGCATCTAGAAAGAAGTGGATCCACCCCAACATACATGAGCTAGATTTAAATAACACATAGAAATGCTTATGCTCATATATAGTTTGGATGGTGGAATTATAAGGTGATGACAAGAAAGGTGGTGGAGTTGGAAAATATATGCCCACAACTCAACTTGGCATTAAGCAATATATCAAGAGCCAACTACAATATATCAAGAGACAAATAAAAGTAATGCAATATAAATGCATATGGGATAAAAACCAAATAAAGAGGTTTTATATGATGCTCAAATGTAAGGTGGCATGGTAACATGAGTAGGATATAATTATGATGCAATAATTACATGTAGGAAGTAGCATTTTTATTATTATCTAAAGTAGCATTATTAGATGTTAGACAGATGGGATGCTACAACGGAATGGTAGGATACTCAGAACAGAGGTCATCCTTGCTCTCCGAAGTTGCTTCATCAACGGAATGGTGTGACCATTGCACCTTGCATAACTTTATAGACTTGTTACAAGTATTGCATTCTACAACTTCAAGAATTTTTATGGGGTGATCTTTATAGGATAGGCCTTCTTGGAGGTCGATGAGCTCGTGATCCACGTTCGGCCAAGATCTTTGAAGCACTTCTTGAGTTGAGAGACATGAAAGACATCGTGCGCCTTGAGTTTTTCAGGAAGCTCAAGTGCATAAGACACTTCTACTCTTATTCCGCAGATTTTGAAGGGACCGATGTATCTCTGTTCAAGCTTTCCTTTGATGCCAAAACAATGAGTGCCACTCATGGGAGTGACCCGGAGGTAAACAAGATCACCAGGAACATACTCCATATCCACAGGTTTCCTGTCATAATTTATTTTTTGTCAACTCTAAGCAACTTTCAACTTCTCAAGATTGATAAGAACCTTCTCTTCTACTTGAGTGACAATGTCAGTGCCAAAGAAGTTCCTTTCACCTGTCCCTGACCAACTAATCGGAGTACGGCACTTGCGGCCATAGATAACCTCAAAGGGTGCCATCTTGAGACTCTTATGGAAGCTATTGTTGTAGGAGAACTCAGCATATGGAAGGAATTCGCCCCATTTCATGCCAAAGGAGATTACACAAGAGCGAAGCATATATTCAAGAATTTGATTGATTCTTTCCACCTATAATTGCGATTGAGGGTGGTCTATTGTGCTAAAATTTAGCTTAGTTCCCAAGCCTTGTTGGAAAATATCCCAGAACTTGGAGGTGAAAGATACTCACACGATCTGGGATGATTTCTATAGGAACTCCATATAGAGAGACAATCCTGTTGACATAAAGTTTAGCCAATTGACTAGCAGAAATATTTTCCTTGAATGGAATGAAGTGAGCCACTTTGGAAGGCCTATCGATGAAAACAAAGATTGCATTGTTGCCTTTCTGAGACCTTGGAAAGAAAGTTATGAAGTCCATCTCTACTCTCTCCCATTTCCATCCCGGAGGCTTGAAAGGTTGAAGAAGACCAGGTGTTTTTTGATGAACGGATGTCACTGTATGGCAGACGTCTCACTTAGAGACATATCTGGCATAGTCCTGTTTAATCCAGGCCACCAATACTGTGTTTTTAGATCCATGTACATCTTGGTGCTGCCCGGGTGGACAGACAGGATAGAATCATGAGCTTATTTAAGAAACTCTTCTCTCATGCCTAGGAGTTCTGAAACAACCATCCTGTGATCATAGAAAAGAGTGCCTTGATCATCGAGGTGGTATGATTCATACTTCGAATTCTGAGACTTTATTGCATACTCTTTGCACAAGGGATCCTCAAGATGAGCGGATTGAATATTTTTCTTCTAAGGAAGTAGTATCCACCAAGTTTGCAAGGTATCCTTGGGGAACTAGCCCGAGGTTGAGTTGACGGAATTCCTCGCACAGTTGAGGTTCAAGCTTCTTCACCTTGAGATTATTGACATAAGCTTTGCGACTCAAGGCATCAGCCATCACATTTGCTTTGCCCAAAGTATAGTTAATCATGAGATCAAAGTAATTAATGGTTTCAATCCATCTCCTCTGCCGAAGGTTGAGATCCGGCTGGGTGAATATATATTTGAGGCTCTTGTGGTTACAAAAGAACTCACAACGGTTGCCAAGCAAGTAGTGTCTCCATACTTTCAAAGCAAAGACAACTGCTGCAAGTTCCAGATCATGAGTTGGTTAGTTGACCTCATGGGTTTTCAATTAACGAGAAGTATATGCAACGACTTGCTTGTCTTGCATGAGAATAGCACCAAGTCCTTGGAGTGATGCATCGCAGAAGATATGAAAGGGCTTTGATGGATCTAGAGGAACCAAGGCAAGTGTGGAAGTGATATTTTCTTGAGAGTTTCAAAGATTTTTTGGAAAGCAGGTGTACAAAGGTATTTCTTCCCTTTCTTGAGGATATCGGTAAGAGGCTTGGCAATCTTGGAAAATTTTTGAACAAATCAGCGACAATAGCTCGCCAATCCGAGGAATCTGCGAACTTCTTTGACATTCTTTGGAGGAAGCTACTCCACAATTGTCCAAACAGTGTCTGGGTTGATAGAAATGCCTTATGCAGAAATGTCATGGCCCAGATAGGTGACTTTCGGCAGCCATAATTCACACTTGGGGAACTTTGCATAAAGGAGGTTATCGTGAAGCTTGGTGAGGACACAACGGAGATGTTCAACATGTTCCTCTTTTGACTTGGAATAGACTAGAATATCATCGATATAGACTACCACAAACTTGTCAAGATACTCCATGAAAACTGAGTTCATGAGCCTCAAGAATGTAGTAGGTGCATTGGTGAGACCAAAGGACATGACCGTGTACTCATACACGCCATAACGCGTAGTGAACATTGTTTTGGGAATGTCTTATTTGCGAATCTTGATTTGATGATATCCACTTCTCATACCGAGCTTAGAGAATACCATGGATCGAGCGAGCTGATCAAAAAGATCGTTGAAGCGAGGAAGAGGGTACTTGTTTTTGCATTGAGAGCTTGGTAGTCAACACAAAGTCGATCAGTCCGATCTCGCTTCTTCACAAAGATTTTTGGGCTACACTAGCAAGAAGTTCTATGCTAAATGAAACCCAACTTCTCTTGTTCATCAAGTTGCCGCTTGAGTTCAGCTAGGTCATTAGGTCCTATTTTTAAGGCCACTTGGAATAGGAGTGGTTCCAGGTTCCATTTCAATCACAAACTTGACCTCTCGTTTAGGAGGCATACTTGGTAACTCTTCCGGAAAGACAAGAGGGAAATCACAGACCACTGGTACATTTTGAAGATCATCCATAACATCAACGTATTGAACACCCAAGGAGTATAGATGGAGAGTGGGAGTTTGCCTTGGAGAATATACAATGTGACCTTCAAGAATCTTCAAGTAAACCAAGTAATTAGAACAATCGATCATGGATCCATTAGCATTCAACCAGTCCATACCCAAGATGATGTCAATATCTGAGTTGCCTAGAATAATCAACGAGGCTAGAAACAAAGAACCACCAATTTGAATGTGATTTCCATGACTGATTTTGGAAGCCTTCATATTTGAGCCTAGAGCTTGTACCATTATCTGATACAACATAGGATCCGAGGATAACTTATTCTTATGTGCAAAGATGCTACACACAAAAGAATGCGATGCTCCAGTATCAAATAACACTCGTGCAGAGACTGAGTTAATGGGGAGCATACCCAGCACAACTCCAGGTTCCGGATGGCACCCACCGGGTTCGGGTCTAGGTTTAGCCCCCCATAGCAGTACCCAACCCTCCTCCCCGTCCCAATGACCCGGCCCCATACCCGCCGACAGGTCTCAGTTTCCTCAAGACCCACGACCCGACTGGGTACGGGGACCTGCAAGTGGCGCTCAAGCGACATCTTGCGCATCCAATTTGAAGGGAATATGCCCTGAGAGGCAATAATAAAGTGTTTATTATGTGTATTCCAAGTATATGATAGATGTTTATTTTGCATGCTATAATTGTATTAATACGGAAACGATAATACATGTGTGTTTAATAAACAAACAGAAAGTTCCTAGTTATGCCTCTCTCATAAACTAGCTCGTTGATTAACAAGATGATCAAGGTTTCCTGATCATGGACATTGGATGTTGTTAATAACGGGATCACAACATTAGTGTAATGGTGTGATGAACATTCATCCAAAGTATAGCATTACAATCAAAGTCATTGAGTTTATATTGCTATAACAACTTACGAAGTGATCCTAATCCTTAGACCATGAGATCATGTCAATCACTAACACCGGAAGAGTTTCTTGATAACATCAAACGTCACACCGTAACAGGGTGATTATAAAGATGGATTCAGAACTAATAAAGTGTTATGTTGAGGCTCATGGATCGAGAGTGGAATTTGTTCATCCCGATGACGGATAGATATACTCTGGGCCCTCTCGGTGATATCACATTGATTAGCTTGCAAGCAAGTGATTTGATCACTAGAATGTTATATCACAGGAATGAGAAAAGAGTGCATGTCGGTAACGAGATCAAACTAGGTATGGAGATACCGATGATCGAATCTCGGACATGTAATATATCGTGAAACAAAGGTATTAAGATATACTAGCGTAAAAGGTTCCGACGATCACAAGAAAGTCATCGTTGAATGTGTGGGAGTCAGTATGGGTCTCCAGATCCCGCTTCTGATTATTGATCCGAGAGGGGTCTCGATCATGTCCGCATTATTCACGAACCGTAGGGTGACACACTTAAGAGACACCGACATCCAATTGGAGCAAATGTTTCATGCCGAAAGAATGAACAAGCGTAGGAATTTATTTCACTAGATACCGAAACAGGTTTTCGGGTGAAATTGCATAAAGTGGTTATGCATGTGAAATAGAATTCTAGCAAGGGGTTATTTGTGAATGTTTGTCATTAAAGTAATTGACAAAATTCTGAATAAAATAAAAGAGTTTTATTTAATGAGAGTTTGCATTAAATTTGGTGGAAATTTAATGGGAATTTGAGTGGACTTTTGAGTCGAGGGAATTTAAAGGGCATTTTGTGAGTGGAGTGTCCACCCACATGAAGAGGGGAGGGCAAGGGGGCAGCCCCATGCGCCGGCCACCCCCTTGGGGTTCCCCCCCCCCTCCTCCTATAAAAGGAGCCCCCCTCCTCACTTGTCTCTCACACCTCCTCGTGAAGGATCTCTCTCCCCCTCTAGAATTTATTCCCCATGGTCTCGGACTAGCGAGATACATGTTCCCGGTGGCTATTCGGCAAGAAAGAGTTGTGCTTCCGCTGCATCGCTGGAGCGAGGAGGCGGAGGTTGCTCGGTGCCTCGAACGTGTGTGCGAGCACGGATGCGCTGCTGATTTGCGGCGCTAGGACTTCCTCTCGATCTTGATATCGGCAAGAGATCGTCTACATCAACCACGAGTTGAACTCGTTAAGCTTTGTCGGTCTTCAAGGGTATGTTCTCTACGGATATACATCCGCCCGTTGTTTGTATCTAGTAGATAGATCTTGGTATATAGTTCACATCGTAGGAAAATTTTTGTTTTCTATGCTGCGAACCCTACAGTGGTATCAGAGCCGGATCTATGCGTAGATACTTTACACGGGTAGTACACAGATGAGTATGTGGGCGATGATGATCATGTTGTTGCTCCTTTGTTGTAATTTTGGATATTGGTGGCATAGTGGGATGAAGCGGCCCGGACAAACTTTACATGTCCTCGCACATGAGACCTGTTCCACGCTTGACATGCAACTAGTTTGCATAAGTGGCTAGCGGGTGTCTGTCTCTCCTACTATAGTCAATATCTATTTTGCAAGCGAGTTGTCAACAATTTGATTATCCTCGTTGTGGTTCATGTTCGTAGGTAAGAACGGTTCTATCTCGAAAGCCCTAAGCCACGTAAAACTTGCAATGGATAAATTAGAGGCGTCTAGTTTAGATTGTTGCTGGGCTAGTGTTATGATATGGTAGTGTTGTAAGTATAAGTATGAGATGATACTCTTACAACACACATAGCGTGTAAAATCCATAGACCTTGGATTTACACATATAGGTATGATAGTGATCATACCACGATGCACATGATAGAGATCATCTGCGGGAACCATATAATTCCACTAATAAACATATGATGTTTGATAGCATCTTATATTGCTTGTTTAGCGCTTTGTTAGCATAATAAGATGATCCCTCATTTAAATATCAAGATAAGAATGTGTTCTTCCTTTAGTATGCACCGATTATGTTTTCGTCGCTCCAAGACATCACGTGATGATCGGGTGTTCTTGGATCCACGATCATATTTCGGGTGTAAAACAGTTACACATGCGAATACTAAGGTTCTAACTTGGCGAGCCTAGCATGTACAGACATGGCCTCGGAACACGGACCGAAAGGTTAAGCATGAGTCATATAGTTGATATGATGCCCATTTGATGCTCGCCTTTGAAGCTATACCGACTCACGTGATGATCGGACTTGGTGTAGTGGATTTGGTTCATGTAATCACCAAAAAGGCACGAGGGATGTCGTTTTTGAGTGGGAGTTCATTCGTAATAAAGATTAGTTGAACTCAATCTATCATACACTTAGTCTAAACTTTACAAATTCTGTTGTAGATGGCACCACCTGCTTTTAATTTCAATGTGTTCATGGAGAAAGAGAAACTAGCAACGAACGGTAGCAACTTTACCGAATGGGCCATGAATTTGAGGATTCTCCTCTCTGCTGCACAAAAGCAATATGTGCTAGAAGCGCCGTTAGGCCCCCCACCTTTTGATGATGCCCTTGACGAGGAGAAGAATGTCTATCAGACTCGTCAGGAGGACCACAACTTAGTTCATTACGGCATATTGTACGGGCTAGAGCCGGAACTTCGAAAGCGTTTCGAAAACGGCAATGCATTTGATACAATGGGTGAGTTGAAAATGATTTTCGACACACATGCTGCTGTAGAGAGCTACAACGCTTCAGAAAAGTTCTTTAGCTGCATGATGGAAGAGCACAGCTCCGTTAGTGAGCATGTACTCAAGATGTCGGGTTACGCCGATAAGCTTGTGTCCTTGGGAATATCGATTCCCATTGACTTAGGCATCCATCGTGTTCTGCAGTCTCTGCCACCTAGCTATAAGAGCTTCGTGATGAACTATAATATGCAAGGCATGAAGAAGTCTCTCCCCGAGCTTCTGTCAATGCTTAAAACTGCAGAAGTGGAGATCAAAAAGGAACATCAAGTGTTGATGATCAATAGGAACACTGGTTTCAAGAAAGACAAGAAGGGAAAACGGAAGGGAAGTAAGGGCGGCAAGCCGGTTGCCGCGCCTGAAAATAAACCCCGAGTTGGACCTAAGTCTGATTCCGAGTGCTACTATTGTAAGGGGACTGGCCACTGGAAGCGCAACTGCCCCAAGTATCTGGCAGACAAGAAGGCCGGCAAAGGCAAACAAAGGTATATATGATATACATGTTATTGATGTGTACTTGACTAGTGCTCGCAGTAGCACCTGGGTATTTGATACCGGTTCAGTTGCTAATATTTGTAACTCGAATCAGGGGCTGCGGAACAAGCGACCGCTAGCAAGGGGTGAGGTCAAGTTGCGTGTCGGCAATGGATCAAGCGTTGATGTGATCGCCGTCGGAACGCTGCCTCTCCACTTGCCGTCGGGATTAGTTATAAACTTAAATAAATGTTATCTGGTGCCTGCACTGAGCATGAACATTGTATCTGGATCGTGTTTGATGCGAAGTGGTTATTCATTTAAATCCGAGAACAATGGTTGTTCCATTTATATGAATGAAATCTTTTATGGTCATGCACCGATGATGAATGGTTTATTTCTATTAGATCTCGATGATAATGTTACACATATTCATAATGTTGATGCTAAAAGGATTAAACTTAATGATGATATATCCGCATATATGTGGCACTGCCGTCTAGGTCATATTGGCGTTAAACGCATGAAGAAGCTCCATTCGGATGGACTTTTGGAATCACTTGATTATGAATCATTTGATACATGTGAGCCATGCCTTATGGGCAAGATGACTAGAACGCCGTTTTCCGGTTCAATGGAACGGGCGACAGATTTATTGGAAATCATACATTCTGATGTATGTGGTCCAATGAGTGTGTCGGCGCGAGGTGGATATCGTTATTTTGTTACTTTCACGGATGATTTGAGTAGATACGGTTATATCTACTTGATGAAACACAAGTCTGAAACCTTTGAAAAGTTCAAGGAATTTCAGAATGAAGTGGAAAATCATCGTAATAGAAAGATCAAATTTCTACGGTCCGACCGTGGAGGTGAGTATCTAAGTTACGAGTTTAGCACTCACATGAAAGAGTGTGGAATTGTTTCACAACTCACACCTGCCGGAACACCACAGCGAAATGGTGTGTCGGAACGTCGTAATCGTACTTTATTAGATATGGTTCGATCTATGATGTCTCTAACGGACTTGCCGTTGTCATTTTGGGGTTATGCACTAGAAACTGCTGCATTCACTTTAAATCGGGCACCATCTAAATCCGTTGAAAAGACACCGTATGAATTGTGGTTTGGAAACAAACCTAAGCTGTCATTTCTTAAAGTTTGGGGATGCGATGTTTATGTGAAGAAACTTCAACCGGATAAACTCGAACCCAAAGCGGAAAAATGCGTCTTCATAGGATACCCTAAAGAAACTATTGGGTATTCCTTCTATCACAGATCCGAGGGCAAGGTTTTTGTTGCCAAGAATGGATCCTTTCTAGAGAAAGAGTTTCTCGCGAAAGGTGTGAGTAGTCGGAAGGTAGAACTCGAAGAGGTTGTGGAACCTTCTCTTCAAAGTATGGCGAGTAGCGCAGCGCCGGAAGTTGTTCCGGAGTTGGCTCCACCTGTTGAAGAGGGAACTAATGATAATGATCATGAAACTCCGAAAGAGAGTACTACCGAACCTCGCAGGTCAAACAGGACGCGTGCAGCTCCCGAGCTGTACGGAAATCCTGTCATGAATTTCATGGTTGATGAAAATGATGACCCTGTGACGTATGAAGAAGCGATGATGAGCCCGGATTCCAACAAATGGTTAGAAGCCATGAAATCCGAGATGGAATCCATGTATGAAAATCAAGTTTGGAACTTGGTGGAACTACCTCACGACCGAAAGGCCGTGGAGAACAAATGGATTTTCAAAAGGAAAATTGATGCTGATGGTAATGTGACCATCTATAAAGCTCGACTTGTCGCAAAGGGGTTTCGACAAATTCAAGGAGTTGACTACGATGAGACTTTCTCTCCCGTAGCGATGCTAAAGTCAGTTAGGATTATGTTAGCAATTGCTGCATATTTCGATTATCAGATATGGCAGATGGATGTCAAAACCGCGTTTCTCAATGGGAATATTGAAGAAGAGTTGTATATGATACAACCAAAGGGTTTTGTCGATCCTAAGGATGCTAACAAGGTGTGCAAGCTTCAGCGATCCATCTATGGATTGAAGCAAGCATCACGAAGTTGGAATCTCCGCTTTGATGAGGTGATCAAAGAGTTTGGATTTGTCCAAACTTATGGAGAAGCTTGTATTTACAATAAAGTGAGTGGGAGCAATGTGGCATTTCTGATATTATATGTGGATGACATATTATTGATCGGAAATGATATAGATCTTTTAAACAGTGTTAAAAGTTATCTAAACAGCAAATTTTCAATGAAGGACCTAGGTGAAGCGTCATACATATTAGGCATAAAGATCTATAGAGATAGATCTAGGCGCCTAATAGGGCTATCACAAAGTACATACCTTGATAAGATTTTAAAGAAGTTTAAAATGGTCGGAAGTAAGAAGGGGTTCTTACCTATGTTGCAAGGCAAGACATTGAGTAAGACTCAAAGTCCGGCTTCGGCGGAAGAAAGAGAGATAATGGACAAAGTCCCCTATGCTTCAGCCATAGGCTCTATAATGTACGCCATGCTATGTACAAGACCGGATGTGGCACATGCTATTAGTTTGACTAGTAGGTACCAATCGGATCCAGGTTCGGAACACTGGATAGCGGTCAAGAATATCCTTAAGTACTTACGAAGAACTAAGGATATGTTTCTTGTATACGGAGGTGAAGAAGAGCTCGTCGCTAAGTGTTATGTCGACTCTAGCTTTGACACCGATCCGGATGACTCTAAGTCTCAATCCGGATACGTATTTCTCATGAATGGCGGAGCGGTTAGTTGGAGGAGCTCCAAACAACCTATGGTAGCGGGATCAACAACGGAGGCCGAATATGTTGCTGCTTCAGAAGCGGCTCAGGAAGCAGTTTGGATGAAGGAGTTCATATCCGAACTAGGAGTGGTGGCAAACGCGTTGGACCCAATGGTGATCTATTGTGACAACAATGGTGCCATTGCCAATGCCAAAGAGCCAAGGTCTCACAAGCATTCCAAACATATTAAGCGCCGGTTTCACTCCATCCGCGAGCATGTCAAGGATGGAGATATAAAGATTTGTAAAGTACATACGGATCTCAATGTAGCAGATCCGTTGACTAAAACTCTCCCTAGAGCAAAACATCATCAACACCAGAACTCAATGGGTGTTAGATTTATCACTATGTAACTAGATTATTGTCTCTAGTGCAAGTGGGAGACTGAAGGGAATATGCCCTGAGAGGCAATAATAAAGTGTTTATTATGTGTATTCCAAGTATATGATAGATGTTTATTTTGCATGCTATAATTGTATTAATACGGAAACGATAATACATGTGTGTTTAATAAACAAACAGAAAGTTCCTAGTTATGCCTCTCTCATAAACTAGCTCGTTGATTAACAAGATGATCAAGGTTTCCTGATCATGGACATTGGATGTTGTTAATAACGGGATCACAACATTAGTGTAATGGTGTGATGAACATTCATCCGAAGTATAGCATTACGATCAAAGTCATTGAGTTTATATTGCTATAACAACTTACGAAGTGATCCTAATCCTTAGACCATGAGATCATGTCAATCACTAACACCGGAAGAGTTTCTTGATAACATCAAACGTCACACCGTAACAGGGTGATTATAAAGATGGATTCAGAACTAATAAAGTGTTATGTTGAGGCTCATGGATCGAGAGTGGAATTTGTTCATCCCGATGACGGATAGATATACTCTGGGCCCTCTCGGTGATATCACATTGATTAGCTTGCAAGCAAGTGATTTGATCAGTAGAATGTTATATCACAGGAATGAGAAAAGAGTGCATGTCGGTAACGAGATCAAACTAGGTATGGAGATACCGATGATCGAATCTCGGACATGTAATATATCGTGAAACAAAGGGATTAAGATATACTAGCGTAAAAGGTTCCGACGATCACAAGAAAGTCATCGTTGAATGTGTGGGAGTCAGTATGGGTCTCCAGATCCCGCTTCTGATTATTGATCCGAGAGGGGTCTCGATCATGTCCGCATTATTCACGAACCGTAGGGTGACACACTTAAGAGACACCGACATCCAATTGGAGCAAATGTTTCATGCCGAAAGAATGAACAAGCGCAGGAATTTATTTCACTAGATACCGAAACAGGTTTTCGGGTGAAATTGCATAAAGTGGTTATGCATGTGAAATAGAATTCTAGCAAGGGGTTATTTGTGAACGTTTTTCATTAAAGTAATTGACAAAATTCTGAATAAAATAAAAGAGTTTTATTTAATGAGAGTTTGCATTAAATTTGGTGGAAATTTAATGGGAATTTGAGTGGACTTTTGAGTCGAGGGAATTTAAAGGGCATTTTGTGAGTGGAGTGTCCACCCACATGAAGAGGGGAGGGCAAGGGGGCAGCCCCATGCGCCGGCCACCCCCTTGGGGTTCCCCCCCTCCTCCTATAAAAGGAGCCCCCCTCCTCACTTGTCTCTCACACCTCCTCGTGAAGGATCTCTCTCCCCCTCTAGAATTTATTCCCCATGGTCTCGGACTAGCGAGATACATGTTCCCGGTGGCTATTCGGCAAGAAAGAGTTGTGCTTCCGCTGCATCGCTGGAGCGAGGAGGCGGAGGTTGCTCGGTGCCTCGAACGTGTGTGCGAGCACGGATGCGCTGCTGATTTGCGGCGCTAGGACTTCCTCTCGATCTTGAGATCGGCAAGAGATCGTCTACATCAACCACGAGTTGAACTCGTTAAGCTTTGTCGGTCTTCAAGGGTATGTTCTCTACGGATATACATCCGCCCGTTGTTTGTATCTAGTAGATAGATCTTGGTATATAGTTCACATCGTAGGAAAATTTTTGTTTTCTATGCTGCGAACCCTACACAATTTGTTTCCCGACAGCGAGATCTCCACTCAAAGCGGTGGCCATCGCCGGAAGAGATCCCCTTGTTGACCTTGGGAGTCTCGACCATGGATTCTTGGTGGGCCTGAGGCAACACAAGAGGAGGGAGTAGGATGCGAGGGGGCCAGTAGAGGCGTAAGGGCAAGGTGCGGTCAGCGGTGGTGGAGAGGGTGCTTGGTTGGATCTATGAATGTTGCATAACAGTGGGATCTGGGAGGCGTGCCACGCGCATGAATTCATACTTGCAGGAGAGAGAGAGAGAGAGAGAGAGACAAGAGGGATGTGGGCCATTCAGCGACAAAGAGGGGATACGAGAGCGACCGAGCGATGCAATGTGGAATTGGTGGCTGTGGGGGAATCGATTGGGATGGGGTAGGTGGGACATGTTCACGTCTGGGACTCTGGGCGTGCATGGGTTAGTAGATGATGTTAGATGTGGGGTCCAGGTTTTGTTGTCGGGTCTACAGGTTAGAGGGTACGGGTTTGGCCCCTCTAGACCCGCACCCGCTATACCCGACGGGTGTGAAAATTTACCTATAAGTAGCACCGCGGGTCTTTTTTTTCAACCATACCCTCCCCATTTAATGCGTCGGGTTTGCGGGTATCGGGTACCCATTTCCATCCGGACTCCGGATGTGTGTGTTCATCTTGAACGAGATTGGCGTTGTTTACTCAGGTAACAGTTGATCCAGGCTTGTTTTTGGTGTTGAGATCGCGTGGTGTAGGTTCCCGAAACAAAGCAGTAGTCGAAGCACGTTTTGGCATGGGTGGAGGAAGAGCTTTGTAGTTCATTTGATACTTCCCCTGCTAGTGTCCAGTGTCACCACAAGTGAAACAAGCGCCACTCGGGCAAGGAGTAGAGTATCCAGAAGGTCCACCATACGGCGGTCTCGGATAGTTATTAATCCAGGTTGGCTTGACTCAATGTAGTTTTGCCACCATAGAGCAGCCTATCCATATAGCATGTGAGTAGCGAACCTGACTATGTATTGTTCAGTAATATCAGCGGAATTAACCAACCTTGTAATTTCACAGAGATAATCGTCAGCATCTAGTGGCTCTGCAGTCACCTCGAACTGCCTAGGGTTGAAGTGCAAGAAGTCCTTCAGTGTGCCATGTTGAGTAGGAGGAGCAAACTCATTCCCGCAAACACCCTTCCCAAACCTTAGCTGGTTCTACTACAAAGTCCCCAACGTACTTGAAATGTTGACTAGTGCAACCCCAACTCTAGAAAACCTGAAGCCTCTTCTTCAGCATTGCGACGTGGAAGAGGCGCCATCCTGTTATAGATGGAAAAAATTGCATTAGTAACATAATGGAGAATTCTTAATAATCCAGAATAGCACTAAGATGGAATTAACCATGATTAAATGATACAATTTACTAAGATGATATTAGAATATCAAACAAAGTTCATAGAACCTAGAAGAGAGTTAGCATATCACAAATGACTGAAAAGGAGTGTGGAACACAAATCTACAAAGAAAAAATTCCACAAATTTTTGGCATTATAATACCAACTAAGTGTGCAAAACCACTTAACAGATAGATATTAGCAACTCCACATCACGTGAAAGCATACTTAAAGAATGAACACCCCTAACTAGTTCGCGTCGGTAAACAAAAAATCAGACAGATCCCATGATTTTACAAAGAATTAGATAGATCGTGTCGGTTTACAAAAGACTGTTTGTATGGAATGTACCAACAGTTGATAACCAAAAGGCTCATTATGATAACAAGTTTAATGCAACATCTAGACAAAATATTTTACACACATATCCTATGTTACTATGGAAACCCTAAACATGTGAATCCTAATTATAATTTTTAAAAGAGGGTTGATAAACACTACACTTCCTTAACAGAAAAGGGTGGGTGGATGGGTAAGAAGAAAAATGAAAGAAGCCCTACTCTCACGTTAGTTTTTCGTTAATATATATAACTATCATAAATATTTTTTAGACTGACAACGACCATCTTGGTTGAGACCCTAAAGGGCATAATGGCTCTAATACTAGTTGTAATACCTCGGACACTAAACTCTAAGCAACAAGCTATTATGAACCAAAAGTGGATAAGGTGTTCTACCATGGAGGCCCAAAGGCCACCCACATGTAGGCCCATCTAAGTGGACCAGGGCGCGGTATCGGCAAACCACCCTACCCACTTTTCAAGAATATAGTATTAGGTGCGAGTGGCGTAGTCAATAGGTCTGCAAACAAAACATACACAAATGAGTATGTATGTCAGTGACATACAATAGTACATTAGAGTTAGACCATCTAAACGAGATAGAAATATTCAATGCCATACGACAAGATTGAATTATCCTAGATAGAGATTATAGTTTAGGATACATCCTCATACATCACACATCAAAGTATCAAGCAGAAGCAGAAAACAAGATCCGAGTACAGATGAGAACAAAATTGGCATAAGATGCCTAGAAATAAGCACATCCCTCGCATAGAACTCACGGATCTCCAAACCCCAGAATCTCTATGCCTGACGATCGTTGCCACCATCATCAGTCTCCTTAACCCAGTAACATTCCTGAGAGTAAACCTATCCATCTGAACAATATTTATCATGTGAGACCCTAGGGGGCTCAGCAAGTCTTTATGCATCTAAAGGGAACAACCTGAGGGTGATCCAATTGCAGCGAAAATAAAGTCTAGTAGTTCTACAGAGACACGCTACAATATCCGCCTAACCAAAGATATATGAATGTTCATTAAATAAACAAAAGTTAATTACCCAACAGATATAACAACATAAATACACGGCACTCGCCCTCCTTCCTGTTACCCAAACGAGAAGGCGGAAGAACATCCGATCCATTGGCAGTTTTATTAACCATTCCATGAATATTGTACTACTTACTAGTAATTTTTACTCAAGTTAAAAGCAGTACTTTAGTTATAGTTATCTATGATTGAGAAACTGTGCACCAAGTAGTCCATAACTGCGGACATGGCTTTCAGAAAGATTTACCCTGTGGGGGTGCACAAATAGAAACACACGCACGATCAACCCCAGGAAGAACCAAATAAAAAGTAATGAGGCATCACGACAAAGCATTCGCAAAATTAAAAAATGATTCCAGGGGTTCACCCCACTAAGCTACCCGCTACGAAGTCATCCGGCTCCGTGACAGACCCAGCGTGTGTGTGGCAACGGCTACAAATGGCAGGGCACCCGAAAGTGTGACTGGGCTTGTCGATACAGCAAAAACATGGGACATGCATCCCAAACAATTCAGTAGTAAATGCTCCTTGATCAACAATAGTAAATATAGAAGTAGCATGGCATAAGTATAAGATAGTAGTAAAGCCCCAAAATAGTTTGTGGCCCCAAGAAATAAAGTGTGAATCAAGCTAAGACTAAGGGGATTCATGGTCCCACATGAGGATAGTGCGATAGTGAAGGAATAATAATCAAATACTCGGGTCCTATGGGACACAAGTGAGCGAATAAAAACCAGATCTCAAATATTGCACACTCGTGCCTCTTTCTTGAGTTCTCCCACTATTACTCAATTCATTTGTTTAGATACCTCATTATTCAAAGACACTCAAAACCCTACACATGCAGTTCTACGACTCGCATGGCTCAAACAACTCCAGTAGTAATATCTCATGGGATTGAGGAACAAGCTTTGGTGGGGTTTAAAATTAAAGGCTATGTAGTACTTCGGATTGCAATTTAATGTGTATCACCACTCATGATGCAAGAATAAGATAGATGTAATAGGTACTATATGTAGTACAAGCATGAGGAATTTATTGCCTGGTATCTCAGTTGCAGAATCGGTGGTATCCGAGTAATACTCCTAAGGATCTTGATAGTTCCCTTGCTTGGCGTCTATCCGGATAATAACCAAACACACATGGGCCATAATAAATAAAGTGCGCAATCAAATAAATCATATGCAAAAATCAAAACAATATATGCCATGATGGAATGATGCACAATTACATGGTATAACATAGTATGGCATGGGTGAGGTGTGGAAACAAAAAATAAGGATTTTTAATATTTATTTAATCACATTTTAGTTGCATAAACCATTCTTCCTCCTTTATATTTATATGATGCATTCTTCAATTCATATCATGGAACGCATAGTTAGAACATGATCATTGCGCTGATCATTTTAGACATATCATTTGTCGAATTTGGAGTTACGGAATTAAAGTTATGAACTTATTAAGAAATTGGCATTTAAATGGTATTTATTAATTCGAAAAATTTAAATGCCCAGAATATATTTTAAATGGCATATTCTTATTCCTGGCATTTTTCTTATTCAAAAACATATATTATTGTATTATTTGTTTTTATGAATTTGAAAAAATATTAAATTCAAAATTAAACAAATAGGGTCAAAGTCAAAGCTTCGACTAGTTTGAATTAGTTCTAGAAAGATTTGAAAATACATTTGAATTCATATTCAAAAATAAAACATGTTTCATGTTGGAATTATATTCAAATTCAGTTTTTTTAAAAGTTGTAAATAGATTTATATTTAAATAGAATAGAAAATGATTTGAATTTGAATTTGGAAATGAGTCGAGGTTTTTGTTACACAGGGTTAGCCAACCTATAGTCGATTATAGGTGGTGTCAAGTGTGTCTGCGGGTCCACGCACGTGTTGGATAGTGAGGTGGCGACACGTGGGTGGTTCGGGGACCCTGAGTTGAGGTTTACGAAGCTGAGGTCCCTTTTTATAAAATGACTGGACGACGGGCGTTAGAGAGGCTGGCTTGTGGGGCTTCTAGATGGACCACTGAATCAGCAAAGAAAGTTACAGGGGACTTATGGAAAAAATTACAAGCAAACTCTCTGAATCACTAATATTCTCCCTCGCGGGATAACTGTCAGAAAACCACCACGCAACAGTAGAAATTCAGAGCGCGCGCAACGCTCGAACTCGCGCTGAGGGCTGGCATGGATTGGTGGCTACCGCTATGGTATGTTGGGGCTTTGGCTATAGGTAGGTGGTTGCGCTAGGTAAGGCACAGGGGCTCGCCAACATTGACTTAGACACGACATCGACATGACTGACACGGTCATGTCCAAAACATCATGGCCAGGTGGTTCCAGAGAAGGAAGAGGCTACGGGTTGACGCGATGCAATAAGGCAGCCATGGCAGCACACGCACGCAGCAGCGGGACGCTCGGCAGATGAAGCATGCAAGCAGAGAGGCAGAGAGCGGCGGTGCATGCAGGCTGCTTGTAATGACCCCGAATCGAGTCTATGCAGATCTCAGCATTTTCCACCAAAATCCGCATAGAAGCGATCTAAAGATGCCCACCGGACACTTTCGTGTGGGTGGAATTTTCAACAAGTAGTTACATCACAATAGTTTACAATGGAACCCACAAGAAGCATATACATATACAACAATGACTCGAGTGAGTGAAGAATACACATGATACAATACTGAGAAAGAAATAGAGTAATATCTGACTATGGATAAGAACCAAATGGGACTAATAGTCCAGAATAACCAAGCGGCATCGATAACCCTGCCAGGCCAAGCCAGAAAGGTAACCTTGCCAACATCGGTAATCACATACCTGTCAAAGTCAAAGGGGTGCCAATAGAGGGCGAAGAAAAAAAGAAAGAGAGCGGTCAGTACTAAGGCCAGTACACGGCTAGTCTTAGAATTAGGTGGTCCTCGCATACATAGGTATGGTGGGATCAACAATAGAAAAGCTTGCACTATCCAATTTATAGAGACACACTACAACTACGGGTATTAGAGCGAGATAAGAGATCACTATACCATAGCAATAATATAACACCAAACATAACTCATCCGAAGATTTTCCCCTCGAAGTCCAGTCGAGGAAGTACTCTTGCATATCACACACGGCAATAATTTTAGTTAAGCGGGTATTTAGTTGATAAGGCTAATTACTAGTCATATTATTAGAGGTAAAACATTAGTGGCATTGTCTATGATCATGACACCGTACTCCTGAGGCATCCATAACCATGGACACACGACTTCTCGAAAATATTTACCCTACAGGGGTGCACTACTATATCCAAACGCATGCTCAAACCTCCAGGCAACATATTACACATGCCATTCGAATCTCACAATAAGAACTGTCTCTTAACTACGCACGTATCTAGAGACATCACCTATTGTGTTGATCCAACCAAGAGGCATGACGATTCCCAAGGAAGGCACATCGTTTGAGTCTATAGTCGGGTGATGCTCGTAAGATAACTTGTAGAGCTCCATCCCACCTCCGACATGATATCCTTATTTTATGCAATACAAGCCATGGTATTCCACCAAAAATATAAAATGCAAAGACATATCCAACTCATCCATGTCTCAGGACATATTCTGCATATGCACCAAATGGAAAACCAATTTTATAACCCTCTGGATAAATGAATAGCGCCGGTAGTTAAGGGGGGATCCCAGAGACCCCCACGTTTGGTTAGCATGATCAACTCAGAACTAGTATCATAGAATGAACGGGTCCTAGGTTGGCTCAAGCAGTTCCCAAAGTGGTCCCTACCGGGGCCTTATCATTAGGTGAAACCATAAGCATAACCATAACCAATATAAAAAATGTCGTCGGATTATCGAAAAGTACGCCATAGGGGGTCCTAAAGGCGTTGAGAAGATGGGTGTGAGACGTACGGTGTTCCTGAAGTGGTAAGCACAAGTTTACCCAGGTTCAGATGTGACTACGTGATTAGATTCTACTCCTTCTAGCAACCCAGTAATATGTCAGCGAGAGCCGGATGTTATAGCGGATTACTAGAGAGGTTTGCTTGTGCGTGTCGGTTGTGGTGTTGATGTGCCCTAAAGGATCTCATAGGGCCGGTTTATATAGTCACCGGGACCTAGGGTTACAGGAGAGACCTATCCGGCTACGTTACAGAGTCGGTAACTAGATACAGCTTGGACTACAATTAATACTATAGGCCTAAGTCGGTAAATCTTCTGGACCTTATCGTAGCCGGAAGTGACTCCTCCTCTTTCTCTGACTGGGTCGTCCGTGCAGCAAATATCTAACGCGTTGGTGGGCTACCCTGGTCAGCAAGTCCTGTGGGTATACCCGGAAAGTATATCCCCAACAATAGCCCCCGGAAGTCTCCAAGATCCAAAGTCGGATAAATCGTCTATCTTGATGGTTTCTTTGTCTTGAGAATCTTGAAGGGTTCCAGAAAAAGTCTTCCGGTACTGTAGAATTGTATGTCTTGTCTGAGTCGGATATGTCTTCTTGACTTTAGTCATTTTCCTGCTTGTTTCAAAACATGAGCCGGATTAAAACAATGGCGTGTTGTCTGACAACTTTTTCAGACCAGGCCTTGTCACTGACAAAAGTCCTGTCAGCATGACCGTTGTTGGGTCTGTCATTTACGGAACAGAACACCGTTTCAATGCCCGCGCGAGAATCGAGGGGGCGAAGGCATCGCGAGGAAGCCTCCTCTGTATATCCTATACGTGTGGCGCAAATTGCGCGGATTAGCGCGAATCTTGGTGCGGAGGTTAATAAAGTAGATATTTCTCCTTCTCCCAGATTCATTCCTCATGGCTCTTCATTGTCTCCTCGTACTCCTCGAGCGCTCCGCATCTATTCGCATCTGCACACCCAAAAACCCTTAGCGCCGCCAATCTTTGACCTTCTATAGCGAGATGGAGGCACCATCTAGTTCCGGAGCGGCAGCGATGACAAGCACGACAGCGGTGGACGAGAGGAAGCTGCGGGGCCTTTGGGTTCCTAGCTCCCTGAACAACACCGAGCTCCAAGTCATGGAGGACGAGGGCTACATCGTCGTCGGCACATGGAGGAGCAGCGTTGGAGAAGTCGTTCCCGCACCGTGTAACAGTGAGCGAGTAATCTTCGGCATGCATGTGGACCGCGGCCTCAATCTTCCACCCTTGGAATTCTTCACCAAAGTTCTCCAACATTATGGTCTGCAACTTCATAATCTTCCCCCCAACTCCTTGATTGAGCTTAGTGCTCACACAACACCTAGTGAGGGTTTTCTTGGCATTAAGCCAAGTCTCACTCTTTACCGGTACTACTATGGTACCCGGAAGAACTCTATTAGTGCCGGTGTTCCTTACACCACTGGCACCCTAAGCTTAGTTCTTAGGAAAAAATGAGTTTATCCTAGGATCAACGCTAGCGAATCAGTAAAAAGATGTGCCAGAACCTTCTTTTATCATAAGGATATTCCGGCTCCAAACAAGGCGGAAGGTCTTCCGACCTTCATCGACGGTGCCGCTTCCCACCAAGAATCGTGGGACGCAGAAGCACCAGAATTGTCCAAAGAGTTGGTCCTTGCTAAAAGGCGGATTGAGTTTTTGATGAAGCACAAGGAGCTCTGTGGATCTGAATTGACCCACTGTTGGCTGGACCGCTGGATTCAGCCATTGCAGTATCACGGAGACCGCTTGATGCATATGGTTACCAGAGACTAAAAATACAACCCAAAGGTTAGTTTGACTCACATATCTACGAAGGACTACAAGACCCGGATGCATTTTTTGATTAAGGAGCGGGTGGAGAATAAGATCCCCGAAGTCTCCATGAAAATGTTCACAGCCGACCGTCCTCTGACTCCGGTAAATATTTCAACTTTGTTTTAAGCTTTTTAGCTCTTTTCCGCCTTGTCATCCAACTTTGCTTTTACTGATGTTCTTAATGCTTATCATCTTGAGAAACTTCCCGAATCTGAGCTTTCCCCGGTTGAGGGTTAGCTCTCCGACGAATCGGAAGCGACGGAGGACAACGAGGTGAAATAAGTTCCTGCCTCTGCTTCCAAGAAGCGTAAGGCTAAGGAAACCGTTGTTACCGCTGGCACACAAGTGTTTCCAGTGGTTAAAAGGTAACCATATTGTGGTTTCTTGTACTGTGTACACGTTTCTTTCCGAAGAACACATGTCATTCATTCATGTGTGTTCCAGAGATAATTCTAATATTAAGAGTAAACTGAATCCCGAAAAGCTAGACAGTCAAGCAACTGTGTCAGTAGAAGCTTGGATTATCTCCAGTGATGCCTCCTCCAACTCCCAGCAGTACTCAAACCTTAGCACCAGAGGTTTATGTCTCTCCCAGCGTCAGTTATTTCATCCCTAACACTTCCATGACCTTGCTGTGGGGATACGGGTAGGCTACACTAGCGCAAATCAATATTTTCTACCGCGTGTACCAGGATTACTGTTGTCATAGATCACGGGATTACCACTAGACGCGCAGTTGCGGAATTGATGAAGCGCGTCGAGGCAGTGCAGACGTTCCATGTCTCCTCCTTGTCCTCGTCCCACGATCAGCTCCCCTTGCGCGGCTTGTCCAAGCGCTACAGATGCAGCGCCTCCGAGGTATCCACACGTACAGGGTGGAAGCGTCAAATGCCGGACTGCTAGGTCCGCGCGCGCGACACAGGCGTGAGGAGTGGCGGCTGGGAATAATCTGAGGTCTAAGGTCTAACCCTGGTCAGCTCGCCCCACCCTCCCTTATATAGGCGTCCCTAGTGGGCTTCTACATTAGCAGCCCATTAGTACCCTAAGCCTGGTCTAATTCGGATCCAATCCTCATTAGTCTTCCAGCCCCTTAAGTGTGTGACCCTATAGGTTCATATGCGTATAGACACGACACGAATACACTTATTCTGTCAATAGTTGGTAGTGGCCTCTAGCAAGACGTGCCAACTCCTAAACGCACACAAAAATCATATCGGATGAACCATCACAAGGTTTAGTACATGTCTTTCCCTTTGCCTCATGATATTTGGTCTAGCTCCAAGCTGACCTCCCTTTCTCGATACCGTGATTCGGAATCCCTTTACTAGGTTAACTCTTAACCATATGTAGCACGGCCATGTATTTCTGGATCCGATCACTCGAGGGGCCCAGAGATATCTCTCTCAAATAGAGAGGGGCAAATCCCATCTTGATTGACCATGCCTTGCAGCATGCTTCAGGACAAACCCGAAAGCTACCTTTATAACTACCTTGTTACGGTGCAGCGTTTGATAGCCCCAAAGTAGGTCGATCCACATCTCAAGTACATGCGACAATCTCAGGTCTAAGGACAAAACGTACACGATGTGTAGAGAGAGCTGCAACTAATTGCCAGTCTCAAGTTGGGTCAGTCCAACCCCATGTTCATAACATGTGTCCACATCATTGGTTTGACATCTCCATGTCTATGACTTGCAAAACATAGTCATCAACCAATCGATGTGCTAGTCTAATATTCAGGTGTGTCCTCACATGAACTCCGACTAGGGACAACTCTTAAATAACCATACAAGTATAGAGTTTCACAAACAATTCACGTAATTGCCAATCAATACAAGTTGCCTGATATGGATATTCAAGGAACATTACAATAAATCATGGATACATATGAAATATCATCATCTCTATGATTGCCTCTAGGGCATATTTCCTTCACTTGCAAGCCCTGGTTACCGTTGGTAGCTAGGCAAATGACAAGGGAGAACTCGTCAAGGGTAATGATACCATGGAAATGTCACTAGGAAAGATTGATAAAATAGCCGGCTCTGCTGCCTCCAGCCTAAAGAGGAAGAAGGAGGAGGAGATTCTCAACCTAGCGCAATCTAGCCTCGAGAAGCAAGTCCTTACTCCAGAGGCAGCGAGCCAGGAGACAGAGGATATCAAGCTGGTGAGGCTCCTAGACCAAATTTTGGTCCAGGATAAAACGATCGAGTCTGGCGAGATTCCAGCGACAAGCATTGCTCCCCTCTCCCTTGCCGAGAAAGTGTTCCACAACACGAAACTCGGGTTTGAAAAACTGCACTTGGAGCACATTCTAAGTTTTCCAAATCTCATTTGCAGTATTTATTATGATATCCTCTATCCCTCAAGCATAAAGTCGGATAAAGATCATAGCATAAAATCCGAGTTGATGCTTTACGGGATGCAAAAGAACAATAGAGTGTAGCCCCCAAGGCTCGTGCTGGATTTTGACTTAGTTAAAGTTGCAGCCCGAGTATTAGTAGCTATCTAACGGTTATTTCGTCTTTAACTTACAGAACGTTACATGTTTCAACCAGGACTTTCTCAAGAACATTTGCAACAAGAACAAAGAAATTAAGGCCTTGCGTCTTGAGAATTCCAAGTTGCAGGTTGAGAAGGATGAGGCGAAAGGTTTTTTCGTCCTTAACCTTAGTGTTTGTCATAGTCGAACTGTTTATATGACTGATAGCTTTTCCTTGAAAGAGCTTTTGAATCGATCTAGCAAGATGGTGGAGGAGGCCGAAAACTTCAAGGTCTTATAGATGGAGAATTCTAAACTCCGATACAAGATTGAAAAGCCAAAAATGAATCAAAGAAATCCATGAGTACCGTCCTGGAGTCAAGAAACATGGCGACCGAGAGTATCGAGAAGCTATTGGCCCTCGGAGATAAACAACTTGATCTAAGTAAGGATTTCGAGAGCTAGCAGGATTTGGCCCAAGCCATAGAAGCAGAACTGAAGAGTCTCCGAGAGGCATTCTCAGTGTAACCACTATGTGCTAGGTAAGATTTCCGACTTTCTTCTTCCTTTGATTTTCGACTTTCTTAGAGTCAAATTTGGAATTTTGGTTCTTTCCATGATCCTCTGCATCTTTCGACTCCTCTTCCTCTAAACCTTGTCACATACACAACTTGTCGAAGATTTTCTTTTCGACTTCCGCCAGACTCTCGAAGAGGCTGGCGAGTCGGTCAGGCTTTCTGGGTTGAGAAACATGCCAGTGCTCGAGGTGAGGGACAAAGTGAACTAGATTCCAAAGCTCATTGGGGATTGGAATATTTCCTACTCCCGGACTACTGCACAGACTGCCCTTACTATGGTGATGAGCCATCATAGTGACATTGAAATCTGGCACGTCACGAAGGGCATCGCTGACGAGGATGATGAGGGTAACCCACAAGACATCAAGGCTATCGAAGAATCTTATGCGGGTTATTCTTGTCACTTGGCGGAGATGAAGAACTACACGATGCCATTATTACAATCAGTCGATGTGCCTCCTTATCCCAAAGAGCCGGAAGATAGCCTCGTCGATGATGAAGAAGCTTCCGAGTCTTCAGAGCAAGGTGGCGACGATGTCGACTCCAGCGCTCCAAGGTCTCCACCACCACCGCCTGAATCTGTAGCATAAAATATTTGATGCATTATCCTGAAGTTTTCATTTGGTCTATAATGATGGGAACAATATTTTGCTTTGAATGTGTTGGTATGTAAGAACTAATGCTTTAGTACATAGCACTTATTGTATATATTTTAATATTTGTGCTCGAAATTTTCATAAGCACTCCGCGTTTGCACCTTTCATTTTATCTAGCTCTGTGCCTTGTCCCTTTCATGAGCCGACCAACCTTCAGCATGGAAACTCTGTCGAGTCAATGGAGCGCAATTGCTCAACCAGTTTATACTCAAAAACAGAGCTGAATTCTAGTACCAACAATTCATTACTCGGAATATGCCCGCGTCTAAGCAATCATATAAAACACCAAAGAATAAACACAAAATTATATTTACACCCTAAGGTAACATTTTTATATATATTCAAAAATTATAACTAGAATAAACATGAGCATAAATTACTTTCAATCATCCAGGGATTTTTTAAAACGACATGCTCTTTTGGAAATAATATGGCAAAAAACTTCTCCAAAATAATATACGAGGAAACCAATACTTTATTTCTCTTTGAACATGTACATATATGACTACAAGAAGATATAACTAAGAATAGAAGGGACGTAGCTGTGCAATGTTCCATGGATAGTCTAATTCATCCGGGTATGTACTACCACAAGCTCTCTTTCTCTTCCGAGTATTCGGTCTTTCCTTGATTGGTCCCATATCTGTTAAATAATATGACCCATTATGCAGAACTCTGCTGATCATAAAAGGTCCTTCCCAAATCGGGGAAAGTTTGAGCTTTCTCTTTTGCATGATTCGGAGAACCAAATCGTCTTTCTTGAAAGAACGATTTTGCACTCTTTGGCTATGATACTTGTGTAACTTCTGCTGATAGGCTGTAGATCTCTGCTTAGCAACGACGCGAACTTCTTCGACTATGTCGAGATCATCTTGTTGGGAAACTTCTGCATCTTCTTTGATATATGCTTTCTCTCGAGGAGACTGATGAATTAAATTACTTAGAAGAACTGCTTCTGCACCATAGACCAAGAAGAAAGGAGTATATCCGGTTGATCTGTTAGGAGTTGTTTGCAAGCTCCAAATCACAGATGGTAATTCTTCCGTCCAAGCCCAAGTGGCACGACGAAGTGGTTCCTCGAGAGGAGGTAGAAGTCCTTATACAATGAGACCGTTTTCTCTTTTGACTTGTCCATTAGCTTGTGGATGTGCGACCGATGCAATATCGAGTCGGATCCCTTGTTCTACGCAAAATTCGACTAATTCTCCCATGGAAAGTTGCTCCATTGTTGGTAATAATGCTATCCGAATCTAATAATTACGTCCTTGACGAACTTTCTGGATATGGCTCCATCGCAATTTGTTACAGTTTTAGCCAAAATCCATTTGGTAAATTTATCAACCATTACTAGTAGGTGAGTAAATCAACACTTTGCCGTACGAAACGACCCTACCATATCAAGCCCTCAGATTGCAAATGGCCATGTAATAGGGATTTTTCAGATCTGATCCGCCGGAACGTGTGCTTGAAGGGCATGCTTTTAGCAGCCTTTGCCCGTTTTGACAAGTTTCTCGGCATCTTCCTTAGATGTGAGCCAAAAGAATCCGTGTCTAAAAGCTTTTGCCACTAAGCATTTGGCTACAGTGTGGTTACCACACTCGCCTTTGTGTATTTCTTGTAAGATTCCCACTCCTTCTTCAGGAGACATATAGCGCTGGAAAACCCCTAAAACAGTCCGCTTATATAGCTCATCATTGATTATCATATAGGATTTTTTTCGTTGGACGATCTGTCGGCCCAGAACTTCGTCTTCCGGTAATTTTCTGTCTACCAGGAAATCCAGATAGGGTTTTGTCCAGCTGGAAATTACAGCTATAACTGCTACTAAAGGTGAGTCGGATTTCGTCGTATAGTCCTCATAAAATCCTGTGATAGAGGGGAATTTTAGGTGCTCTATAAAAGCGCCATTCGGGACTTGTTTCCACGCAAAGCCTATTCTTAATAAAGCATCTTCTTCCTCATTTTCTACTAGAGGGATGTGTTGAACCTTAAAACCCTCTAACGATTTAGATATTTGATCCACAACAGATTTGTAAGCTGCCATGTGCTTGTTTGTATTGCAGATATCAGATACTCGCTGAGCAACTAAATCCGAGTCTCGTAAACACATGAGTCTAGTTATGCCAATATTTTTGGCCATGCATATTCCATGTAACAGCGCTTCATACTCGGCAATATTATTGGTTGTCGTGAAGTGTATCTGTAACACATAGAACAACTTATCTCCTTGAGGTGACTTGAGCACCACACCAGCCCCCGAGACACCTCATGCTTTTGACCCGTCAAAATGTAGGGTCCAAAATTCCGAGTTTGAAAGGCTTATATTTTATGCCGTCTTTGTCCAATCAGCGATGAAATCGGCAAGTATATTGTTGTTCGTGTCTTGCACTCGATGTCGAAAGCTGCAAGCTCTATTCCCCGCTTTGCGACACGTCCTGTGGTGTCGTGGTTCTTGATTATATCTCGCAGGGGGGCACTATTCACCACTGTGATCTTGTGCTCTTGAAAGTAGTGTCATAGCTTTTTGGTAGCAAAGAATACTCCATAGTCTAGCTTTTGCTAATGTGTATACCATTGCTTCGACTCTATCAGGACCTCACTCAGGTAGTATGTTGGATGTTACACCTTATTCTCATAGCCTTCTTCCTCGCGCTCCACTGATGTTATCACGCTTATGAATTTGTTAGTCGGTACAATGTAAAGTAACATAGGCTCTGGTCCTACGAGGATTGGTGGATTTGAAAGTAAATCTTTCAAACTTCGTAGAGCAGCTTCAGCTTTCTGGGTCTAGACAAATTTGTCGGTTTTCTTCTAGATTTTGTACAAAAGCGCAGTTCTTTCTCCGAGTCGGCTGACGAACCGACTCACTGCTGCAATGCAACCAGTTAGACACTGCACGTCCTTCAGGCGAGTCGTCCTGGTAATGTTGAGTATAGCCTTGATTTTGTCTTAGTTCACCTCTATGCCTCTTTCAGACATGATGAAATCTAACAATTTTCCGGCTGCAATTCCAAAGAAACACTTCTTTGGATTTAGCATTATGTTGAATTTTCATAGTTTAGCAAATGTTTCCTCTAAGTTAGAAATAGGTGTTTCCTTATTTTTGGACATCACTACTATATCATCTACATATACATGGACGTTGCATCCAATTTGATCGTTAAGGCAACACTACATGGTGCGTTCATATGTATATCCAACGTTCTTTAAGCCAAAGGGCATAGTTTTGTAGAAGAAGGTTCTGAAAGGTGTGACAAAAGACGTCTTTAGTTGATACGATTCTTTCATCGGTATTTTGTGATATCCTGAGTATGCATCGAGAAAACAGAGTAGTTCCGACCCTGCCGTTGAGACGATAACTTGATAGATTCTAGGCAAATGAAACGGAAATTTAGGACAAGCCTTGTTCAAGGTGGTATAATCAACACACATCCTTAAATCAATAGTGTCCTTTTTAGGGACAAGTACAGGATTTGCCACCCACCTAGCATGGATGACCTCTGCGATAAATCCGGCTATAGCTTTGCGCTTCTCATCACCAAACCATCGTAAGGACTATTTGATGGGTTTAGCATCAGGGTACACATGAAGAGAGTGCTCGGCAAGTTCCCTAGGTACTCCCATGTCAGAAGGCTTCCATCCGACGATATATTTAATATATTTGAGGAACTCGACTAGCACGCTTTCCTATGCACGGTCTAAGACTACCCCTACGTTCGTCATCTTGCACGGATCATCTTCCTACAACGGCATCTTCTTCGTCTCTTTTGATGCCTTGAATTGCAGGCTTGGCTTCAGCACCTCGTTCTTCATGGAGGGAATCTTGGACGGGTCAATGGTATTCTTGATCTCCTTGTACTCCTAGGTGTGTAGCACGGCTTCAGCAAAGGCGGCAGATCCTTCCTCACAGTCTCGCACTTTCTTCGTGTTTCCCCGGATGGTAATGACGCCCTTTGGACCTAGAAGCTTTATCATGTTGTAGATGTAACAGGGGCAAGCCATGAATGCCCAGTAAGCTAGATGCCTAAAGATAGCATGGTAAGCACTTTTGAATGGCACCACCTCGAAGGAGAGTGGCTCGGTCCGATAGTTATCTCGGCTTCCGAATGTCACATCCAGTGTGATGTCACCCAGAGAATCCGCCTGTCTGCCTGGTACAATGCCATGAAAAGTTACACTGTTGTAACTCAACTGACTCTCGTGGATTTTCATGCGGTGAAGCGTTTCAATGCAGAGGATGTTGATGCTGCTACCATCGTCCATGAAAGTTTTAGAAAACTCATAGTCATTAATAAGAGGATTGACGACCAGAGGGTACTTTCCCCGAAGATGCGTTTTCCTCGGGTGGTCTATGTAGTCAAAGCTGATGGTTACATCCGACCAATCCAAGAATTGGGGAATAGCCGGAACCGTGGCGTTGAGCTCATGGAGAACCGCCTTTTTAACCTTAGCCGGCTAAGTCCCAAGGAAGAAGACGTATGCGTCTTTCTTTATGGGTTAATCCTTCTTTCCATCTGACTTGGGCTGTTCGGCATCCGCTTCTTCCATGTCGGAATCTTCCTTGGGCTCCTTGCCTTTCTATTTTTCTTTCCTTTTTGTCGCTTGTCTATGTAGCCAGCGGATTCGTCTTTCTCGATGTCGTTATTGAAATGACACTTAGCATTTGTGTGGGTAGAACCTCCACTCGCATTCAGGTGATGCATACAAGGGTTGTTGGAGATGTCGCCCCAGGAATATGATTTTTGGCCTTTTGATCTCCTCTACCGTGGACCCGAGAGGTTCCGCGACCTCGTCCCCGGCCGCCTTCGTGCCCTGCTCGTCCTTCGGATCCGAATGTTGTGTTGACAGCTGCGTTATCTGGAGCCAGTTTATCTTCCGAGGTATTCTTGTGCTTCTGAGTTTGTTGCTTCTGCTACTTGGCCACATTCGGATTGGAAAACATATTCAGCAGTCCATCTGAATCGTCATCGGCGTCAGCATATTTGCTTGTTGTTTCCATCATCTCTCCTAGATCTTTGGCATGGTCACGTTTCAGTCAATGACGCAAAAGTCTGACTGGGAGTCCTGGAATGAAAGCTTCAATCGCATTTGTTCATTTACTCCCTCGGAGGAGTTCTTCGTGTCGATCCAGTGTCCGAGGTAATCCCGGCAGGTTTCTCCGGTTGTTTGAGGGCAGCGCTGCAAGTCTCCGACTATGCAGGGCCTCCTGTATGTTCCCTCGAAGTTTGAAAAGAACGCACGTTTCATATCATACCAGTTGTGAATCGAGTTATCTGTTAGTTCATTGAGCCATGATCGAGTCGTCTTCCACAACATAAGTGGGAGATATCGAACTACAACCAGGCTGTTTCCTCCTTTGGCGATGCAGCAAGCCTGGAAAAAATCTTGAAGCAATGTCGAAGTCAACTAGAAATATGGTTCAATGGAAACATGGACCAAAGCATTTGGGTCCCACATATATGTCCTCTTCCTCATACCGCCGCACTACCATGTTTGACTCGATGCGATGGCGAGCGTCATTTGGCAAGAGAGATCTGCACCTTGGAGGCTAGCGGCTTCAGCACGGCGGAGTCGGATTCCTACTTCGCCTTCCACCATCGCCACCTCCGCCCCTGCGGATTCCATGGCTACGATGAGATCCTTCATTGTCGTTGTCGGACAATGATGGTGGCTCTGGCTGGTTATTTCTGGCTGAGCGACGCGATTCTAGAGCCCCATTATGTTGACTCCAAGGTTAATTTCTTCGGGCTTCATTCCTACTTGATTCAGGACGATCCAGGTCATCTCTTCGTCCGACGTTACCAGCCGGACGGCTTGGGGGTGGCATCCTTAGTCGATCTTGTTCTCGCTGGTGGCGCATCTCCGGGTCTTCTCTCTGGCGATTATACTACCGAAGATGGCCCTGGTGAGGCACCAATTCCCTGATGGAATCTTCAGACGCAGCCGCAATAACTCTTGACCGTCCCGCGCGGCCCTGCGATGGTGACCATTTGATCTGGTCCTTGAATTTTCTTCTTCCCGAGGACGGTGACGCTGATTCGTGTCTCTATGGGGTCTTCCATCAGCGCTTTGGCCTGCGCCAGTGTGGAAAAATTCCTACCTTGAGGCCAACTTGCCACTGAATGACACAACTATCTTTTATTGTTTCAATCCTTTGTTGAGCAACTCTATGCATTATCGGAACTGTTTCAGAGACGGATTATTGGCGAGAATGGATCGAGCAGCGGCAGCATTCTCTACCGGCGTGCTATAGACTCGGATCTTCTCTCTGGTTTTACCGTCAAATAAATCTCTATGGAAATCCGGGTTCCTATTAGCAAGAACCGGACCTCCCCTTGTCTTGCTTGGCAGTTGCTTGAATTCTGACTAGTACTGGGGAAGATTGCACTCTATCTGCTATCGGAGTTTAATGATGCGGGTGCCCTCTTCGAGCAAGAACAAATGATACTTTTCTAGGTCCTCGGTCCTTTTCTTTAGCTCCATCGGAGAAAGATCTGAAGCACTTGGGATTGGTACTGTGAGAGAGTCTCCGTAGATTTCGCGTGCACCTTTGGTGACACCGTTTCCATCCACACGAGAGTCGATCAGCGTGGGATCAATCAGATATCCATCTCGATTTCTTCGTAAACTTCCTCTTCATTGGATTCCTCCACCGGCTCAACCGGTGTCGGGTTTTTTTCTTCTTCTTCTTTGACTCCTCGGTAGACTTAACGTGTGTACCAATGATAAAGACGACTTTTGGTCTTGTAACGGGAGATAAACTTCCGTCGTTACTTTCCGTCGTGGTTGGCTTCTGGACCTCGAATGAACCTCTAGTGTCCATGTAATCTTGTGTGGTGTAGTCTTCATCCGTGCTACCATATGGAATCGGAGGATTCTCCGGATCACCCCGTGCTGGATTGGAGGCATACTCTTCTTCGTATGCTTCCATCTCCTTCTCAAACTCTCGAAGTTCCTACAACGTCAGTGATTCCTGAGGTGAAGCAGGTGAATCGGTATTTTCTCCGATAGCATCAAGAACTGAATCGTTTCTAGCTCCATCATCAATAGAGTTGGATCCAGAGCCCACATGGTGCACGAAGCAATGCTTGTTCTTATTCATGGTATTAAGGTACTGGAGTGTCCTGACTTCCGCCTCTATCATGCAGTTAACGCAGGGGCATGTTGTCGTTTGCTCATTCCTGTAACTCGAGAGCGATTTTCCTGCTTCAGCATCGACAGAGTCAGATCCGAAGCAAATATACTCCTCATCCATGTATCCAATCTCAATAAGGAGATCAGATCCTGATTTTTATTCCACCACCTCTTCCACTACAATAGCAGGCTAGGTGGGTTCTGGTTTTTCTGGGATCTTGAACTCTTCCGCCTTTGCCGATAGAGCATATCCGGATTTTTCTTCCGCCATGGTCATCACCTCAAGGGTGGGTTGGGCGGCTTCAGCAAAGCCAAGGTAGATTTCGATATCGCCGATAGAAATGATGGTGTAGGTTGTCACGGGCTCCTTATCCGGAATCCAAGTCTCGTCGAGAAGAACGAGAGGGACATCACTGGCGTAGACCACACGACCCATGGAGATTGTTTTGCCGATTCCTGCACAAGCAGATTCCGCCCGGAACAATGCTTCGAAAGTCACCTGCCCCACGGTGGGTGCCAACTGTCGTCGGATTGTCGACGAGTGTGCCATAGGGGGTCCTGAAAGTGGTTGAAAAGATGGGGTGTGAGACATACGGTGTCCACGGAGAGGTGAGCACAATTTTACCCAGGTTCAGATCTGACTGCGTGATCGGATCATACTCCTGCTAGCAACCTAGTAATATGTCGGCGAGAGCCGGATGTTACAGCGGATTACAAGAGAGGTTCTCCTGTGCGAGTAGGTTGTGGTGTTGTTGTTCCCTAAAGGCTCCCATAGGGCCGGTTTATATAGTCATCCGGACCAAGGGTTACAGGAGAGACCTATCTGGCTATGTTACAGAGTCAGTAACTAGATACAGCTTGGACTACAAGTAATACTACAGGCCTAAGTCGGTACCACTTTAGGGACTTGTCGTAGCCAGAAGTGACTCCTCTTTCTCTGACTGGGCCACCCATGAAGCAAAGCTCTAACCCGTTGGTGGACCACCATGGTCAACGTGTCCTGTGGGTATACCCAGAAAGTATATCCCGAACAATAAATTTAGTTTGTTAAGTTATCAACCATAACCAGATATCACGGTTCACCTATGTGAGAGCGGGCAACAGACCTAAGCATGCGCTACAACTCGCCAGGGTAGAGCTAGCTAATCAAACAAGGGAATAGAATAACCAAGGCAATATAGTGGAGCAGGTAAATAAAGAAACGGTACTAAAGCATCGTCAATAAAGGATAACAATATATCAACAGGAGGAAGTAAAGACTATAAATTCAAAATAAGTAGAATTGTAGAATGCTCTCCTGTGAGACAAAGTCAGGCAACCGGAGGCTTGTCGCAACTCGCATCCACTCATTGTCCTATGGAAAATGATGTGTTTCCCCCGGACGATCGCGTCGTCCCGTCGTCCTGCTCGTGCGCCGTTGGATCGGACGCGATCAAAACGTCCAGCGTGCGCCACGTCCAGAAGTCCCGAACATCCTGGAAACGTGCCGAAACCATCGCCCCGCACTTCATTCGGGCAGTTTTCCACTGTGGTTTCTGTGGAAGAGGAGACGGAGGTAACTGTAACATCCCTAAAATCATGTTTTGAAATATTGCATATCATCCATGCATTCATAATCATTTAGGGATCTTTTTCAAAGTCATTTCAAAGAAACAGAAACTTTGGGTGCTATTATTTCATGTGGACAAGCTTTGATCCAATGTTACTCTCTAGTGATAGAATAATTGTTTTAAAACCATTGTTGTGTGTACATAGGATTGGTTGATGAGTTCAAAAGCTTGAACAAAATTTCCAAAAAAAAATATGGTTTTAAACCATTTATATATCTTCATTAAATCTTGTGCTAAGGCATTGTTTATTTTGAATTTTCAAAAGGAACCAAACATGTCCAGCAAGGCAGCTTGGTTTTATGCCCAAAAATATGAAGGTTTCACTTTACAAAAGTCCAGAAAGATTTGGAATTCAAATGCTTTTGAATTTGTTTGAAAAGGATTCCTGAAAATCGATTTAGAAAAATAAAAGGGATTAGAAATCAAAACTAGGCCTGGCGCCACCTTTCCAGCCCATCAGAAAAAACAGCCCACCCGGGGTCCTCCCTTTCCCTCTGTTTCTCACCGCGCCCGCGCACACCCCCTCGGTGACCACTGGGCCCCACAGCCACGTCATCTCATCGTCCCCAAATCACGCCTGCGACCAGTGCCGCCGCGGCCGTTTCCTCCTGACACAAATGCACTTAAATTCCATTGATGCAGTGTGTGATTCTCGCCCCTGCTCCGGCTACTTAACCCCCACCCCTCTGCGACCATTTCCCCTCACTCAGCATTCCCACTTCGCCACCAGGATGCCCTTATTTGCTCTCACTCTGTCGCTGCACAGACAAACTCCGGCGGTGAATTCCGGCCAGCCACCATTGCCCCTTGCCTTCCAGACACCACGAGCAAGTTCCCCATCTCCCTCTACACCTGCCAGTATCACCCACTCGCCCGCGCGCGCTTCCATTCGTCGGCAACTTCAATGGCAAGCGAGCGCCACCGTCTGTCTCAACTCCGGTGACGTCTCCTGGTAATTTCCGACCGTCCCCGTCCTTCGTTTTGATGCTCACATTTTTGCTAGACTCGTGCGCAGCTAATCCAATGCTTGTTTCACTCTGGCATGGTCTACAACTCCGGCAACGACGACGAACAGCCTCACGTTCACCGTCGCCACCGCGACCCCAGCCACCTCCGTAGCCACCGCGATGCCATAGACCGAGCGCGCCGCCGCTCACCGTCGCCGCGCGCCGCCAGACTTTGGTCGCTTGATCGGTTACCGTTAGATCTAGATCTAATGTGTGAGATAGAATCACTTAACGAAGCGGTATGTTTAGATCTGGACCGTGCACAGTCACTTTAATCCAATGGCTCTTATCGATCAATCCGTGCGAACCGGTACGGGCCAATCAGAACACGCCGCGTGGCTAGGGTTTAGATTTAAAAACAGAATTTAGATCTAATTGTGATGTAAACTTGTAAAATTCATAACTTTTGATCCCCACTTTCAAATTTTGCAAATTTTATATCATTGGAATCAGGAGAGAAAATCCTATCTGTTTATGCAATGTGTTTAATATTTTGCCTCTGTAAAAATGGTTGTTTTGCAGAATCATTTGTAGGCTTGTTTTGAATATGGAATTGATTTGAAAAATGTTTTAAAGATCAAATAAAGTTTATTTTGAGTATCTTGGACTTGTTTATGTTTTAGTACTGTTTACTTGTCTTGTTTGGTGTAGAAAAATCATCACATGATATTTGCATGCATTCATATATTTTTGTTTGTATATTTTGTTATGTGATTTTGGTGCCATTATTTTCTATGTAGATTTTGGTGCAAATAGTGATTGTGGTTGTGAAGATTGTTTCTACTCCCCAAACTACCAAGGCAAGTGGTGATTCATTATTTTATTCCTATATTTTTCACCTATGCGCTAGAAATATTTTGTATAGGGCTTGCATGAATATTTTGTTAAGTATCTATATGTTATGCTTGGGAAATCCTAGTAGTTGTAGAATTTTTAGGAATTTCTCTAAGTTAAGATGCTTACCATTGCCATTCTTAGCCTAGCTAGTAGCAACCAAGGGTGGTTATATATTCATGCTATGTGAAATATTTCTAAGTCATTGACTTGTGTTTTTGCTTAATAAAACAACTAAGTGAATGAAACACCTGGGTGGAATGGAAAGAATGGTTTGTGTTGAGTGGTTACACAAGGCCCATTTCTATGGTTTACCTTGTGTATCTCACTTGTGGAAAGCCACCCAGGAACAAAGGGATTTGAGATGCCAAATGTTAAGAAGCTTCTCGTGCAGCCACATGGCAATATGGGCTCTGCCTGGATCACATAGGTTGCAATAACTTAGCCATTTGGACAGTTGGTGGTAGTGGGATGATAGGTTGGAACGCGTCCATTTGGTCTATGGGAAGGCTTCTGAAAGGTCATGTATTGGTGAAAATCAAGTCTTGTGGGGAAAGTGCACAACCTCTGCAGATGGAAGAATCTAAGTACTTAGCCATGTCCCTGGTATTGGACAACATGAGCATCAAGACATGGAAGCTATCAAGAATATCCTCATCCCAATTTTCTAAGTTAAAACTTGTGGTTGAACAAGGGTGAAGGTTTACCAATTTCTATTGGTGATTCCTTGGGAAAGCTTTGTCAAATAAAAACTTAGTGTTTTCAGCTAATAGGAGAAACCTATTTTGAGCAAAGCAAGCCTAAGCTACACTTAGCCAAATTCATGTAGTATCTAGATGCTAATATTCTACTAAGGTATCACTTGCCAATACTATTCCAATGTATTGACCCACTGTGGCTGTAACTTGTGATGTTGCAGGTTATTCTGATGATGATTAGGGGTTATGAGTCTACACTCAACATGCTTGCCTGTGGCACATGAAGATGAAGACTTATTTATCTTATTATATATTTGAACTCTTGTATTAGGCCTATGGCCATGGAGTTGTAAAAGACTATGTTTGTCTCTGGGATGATATGTAATAATGAACTTTGTTTCTGTGTACTTCATCTTAAACTGTGGATGCTAGCATTGATCCAGGGACTAGCATTGCAATCACAGGGATCCTTTCCTTTATAAAGGGAGGGATCTTACAGATGGTATCAGAGCACTGTGTTGCCTGTAGGATTATGACCCTAGGATTGGATTAGAAACTAATAAAGAAAAAAATTCAACAATTTCCACACTTGTCTTTTTCTTCTCGTAAACTTTTCGAATTCTTCTTTCTCATCTCTATTTGTAGATGAACTCCATCAACGAAGTTGTAAGGAAGGGACCACTCATGACCATGACCCTAGAGTGTGAGACTGAATTTCCAAAGGTCCTTAAGAACCTTATGGTTACCATGGGGATACATGGTGCAGCTGTGTACAAAGGTTTCCCTATGATGGATGAAGGAGAAGAGTATTGGTGGGTGCAACTTCACTTGTACAAAAACAAGGAAGACAACCACAAAGAATCAGGATTCTGCATGGTCACCAACTCAGTGATGCACACCACATTCTTTGATTCTGCAAGGGATGCAGCTTGGAAGGCCATCAAAGAACTTGGTGAAAGACTCAAGTGCAGAATGCTCAACACCCAGAATGACCTTAGAGAAGAAAATAAACATACCCAAGAGTTGGAAACTACCAACCAACAACTAAGGGAAGACATCATAGACTTGATTTTGGAATCTTGTGAACAAGATAGGCAGATGGCTACTAAGGATTCTTTGATAGCCATTTTGTCTAGTGAGTGAGAGTTGTAACGTACTTCGTTAGTTGGACCACCACACTTATCATTTCCTTTCCAAAAAATTTGTCTAAGTTATGTTGAACCTTGGATGCTTGTAATGGATTTATGTATGCCATGACTTGTGTGTTTGATTTCCAAAAATATGCTTGTGATGCTTTGTCTTATGATTTTCTCTATCTATGTTGATTCTAACTTTTTCTATCTCATAAAATAGATGCCTAATGTTACTATCAGCATGGCTGAAGAGTTCAAGGGAACTCGTTTCGGCACTTGTCTTATTGAGCTCACTAGTGTGCTCAATCTTCCGCTTCCTAGCATCATGATGCTTCCCCTCACCAAGTTCGAGAGGAAGGACCTTTGGGGCTTCAAGGTTACTCAGCCAGGACGACAGACTGAGCCATCCACGGAGGCTATCACCTTCAAGATCATGCATGATGACAAGGAGAGAGGCCTAGAAGTAGTCATGCAGGACTTACTTGGGCGTTTGCTAGGGAGACACTCTCGGGAGATTAGAGGTACTCACTTCCACGCCTTTGGTAGACGTGACGAGGATGGTGATGCCATTGACTTCGAGGATACTGCTAGAGAGACAGTAGAGCCGATTCGACTATACCTCCAGGACTTAGAGGTTCTTCTTAGGCACCTAGATACTGATAGGACCAACGTCATGCTTAGCAATGACGAACTCCAGGTGCAGCTTCGTGAGAAGGACAAGCTCTTCGCGGAACAAGATGAGATAGTCAAGGAAATGGAGGCCAAGTTTGAGAGTTAGGATAGAAAGTTCAAGAGTAAAGAGAAAAGAGTCCAAGATAGGAACAAGAGGATTCGAGAGATGACTGCAGAACTAGAGCCCAAGGACTTCGAACTAGAGCATCAGTAGGTGGTGATTGAGAGACTTCGTTCACAGAAGAGGGCTCTCAAAGCCAAAGTAGAGGCCTTGACTACCAATGTCGAGGAATACAAGACCGCTATGGAGAATGCAGGTCTTACACTTGTTGATGAGGAGGTTGATGGAGATGAGTAGTTATGACTACTCATTTACCTTTCATTTACCATGCTTTTGATTATTGAGTCGCAATGACCATCCCACATGTGTATGGCTTGCTATTGGTGTGTTTACTTTTCAAAACTTGTTGTCTTTGTTGTTGAACTTTTGTTATTTTGATGCTTGTTTATGATTCTCTGTGTGATGTATTGTGCATGTTAAGCATCTATGGGTATCTCATTCTTATTCTTATTGAAAACCACAGATGCCTCCTCGACGTGCCAACCCCAACCCGAACAACAACAATGTCACCCCAGAGATGCAGCAGCTGATGACAGCTCAGACGCAGCTGATGCAGATGATGACCACTTTCATACAGAATTAGAACAACAACAACAACAACAACAACAACAACAACAACAACAACAACAACAACAACAACAACAACAACAACAACAACAACAACAACAACAACAACAACAACAACAACAACAACAACAACAACAACAACAACAACAACAACAACAACAACAACAACAACAACAACAACAACAACAACAACAACAACAACAACAACAACAACAACAACAACAACAACAACAACAACAACAACAACAACAACAACAACAACAACAACAACAACAACAACAACAACAACAACAACAACAACAACAACAACAACAACAACAACAACAATCATCAGAACAATCCACCAGGTTTTGACATGCTCACCAGATTCCTAAGACTGAGGCCAGCAAAGTTCTCAGGAACTACTGATCCCATGGTGGCCAATGATTGGCTACGCTCAGTGAATAAGGATTTGGTAACTGTTGGCTGTACTGATGAAGAGAAAGCCAGGTTTGCAGCACACTTCTTGGAAGGACCAGTAGCTACTTGGTGGGATAACTTCCAGATCACCACTCCTATTGAGGATGTGACATGGGCTATATTTGAAGATGGTTTCCGTACAGCTCACATCTCATCCGGAGTGATGAGTTTGAAGAAGAAGGAATTTCATAACTTGAAGCAGCGCCACCACAGCGTGGCTAAATATATTGTGGAGTTCAACAATCTGGCGCGTTATGCACCGGATGAAGTTAACACTGATGCTAAGAGGAAAGAGAAGTTCCTCGAAGGATTGAACGATGAACTGAACTTGCAGCTATCTGTGGCCTATGTCCCCACTTATCAGTCTCTTTGTGACAAGGCTGCCATCTTGGAGAGTAAGATGAAACAGGTTGAAAGAAGAAAGAGGAAACACAACTCTGACAAGCACAGCTCGGGATCGTCTCACAAGCGTTCCCATTATGATGATAGTGGGAGTTCTGGATCCCACAAGCATGGAAAGTACAACAGCCACCACAACCACAACCGTCATCATGACAACAAGCATCACCGTAGTCATGACAATGACAAGTACACGAATCACAAGAGTGGATACACGAGCCACCACAATGGAAATGGAAGTGTTAGTGGAAGCCAGCCTGTCAAGAAGGATCTTAGTCAGGTTGAATGCTTCAAGTGCAATAAGATGGGGCATTATGCAAATGAATGCCCAGAAAAGAAAGTTGAAGGACCCAACAAGCCTAACCCTTTCCAGAAGGGACAAGTGAAGCACATCAATGTGGAAGAAATTTATGAGGAGTCTGATGCTGTTGCTGGTAAGTTCAAACTCAATTCTGTTCCAGCATTTGTTCTCTTTGATACTGGTGCATCTCATTCATTCATATCAAGATCATTTGTTGAAAGAAATGAATTACCGGTAGAAACTATTGGGTGTCCTATAAAATTAAGTTCTCCTGGCGGAGAAACGATAGTGAACTCAGGATGTCATGATCTAGTCATAGAGTTTGGGAAGTATAAGTTTCCCGTTAATCTAATAATCCTAAATTCCCAAGGATTGGATGTCATTTTGGGAATGGACTGGATGAGTAAGCACAATGGAGTGCTAGATTGTGCCAACCATACTGTCACACTCACAACTTCAGAAAACAAAAGGATTAGATTCAAGACCAACTTTGAACCAAAAGGGAGTAAGCTAAATTCTCTTAAGGGGGTTAGCATAGACAGTGTGCCAATTGTGAGTAAATATCCGGATGTGTTTATGGAAGAATTACCAGGAATGCCACCAGATAGGGATGTGGAATTTCTGATTGATTTGCTACCAGGATCTGGACCAATAGCAAAGAGACCATACAAGATGTCAGTTGATGAGTTGAAAGAACTCAAGAAACAACTTGGAGAACAGTTGCAGAAAGGATTTGATCAACCAAGTTCTTCGTCTTGGGGAGCACCAGTTTTGTTTGTGGAAAAGAAGGATAGAAGTCAAAGGTTATGCATAGATTACCATTCACTCCATGAGGTGACTATCAAGAACAAATACCCTTTGCCTAGAATCAATGACTTGTATGATCAGCTAGAAGGAGCCTGTGTGTTCTCAAAGATTGATCTCCGATCAGGATATTTTCAACTTAAGATAAGAGAGTAGGACATACCTAAGACAGCTTTCACCACTAGGTATGGATTGTATGAGTACACCGTGATGCCATTTGGTTTGACCAATGCACCAGCATACTTCATGAATATGATGCACAAGGTGTTCATGGAGTTCCTTGACAAGTTTGTTGTCGTTTTCATCGATGACATTCTGATCTACTCCAAGAGAAAAGAAGAGCATGAAGGACATTTGCGTTTGATACTTGAGAAGCTTAGAGAGCATAAGTTGTATGCCAAATTCAGCAAATGTGAATTTTGGTTAAATGAAGTTGGATTTCTTGGACAGATTGTGTCAGGTGATGGTGTAGCAGTTGATCCTGCTAAAGTGTCAGCTGTAACTGAATGGGAATCTCCTAAGTCAGTAAAAGAAGTTCGCAGTTTCCTTGGCTTGGCAGGATACTACAGAAGATTTATTGAGAATTTCTCCAAGGTAGCTAAGCCAATGACAGAGTTGCTGAAGAAGGACAAGAAATTTTCTTGGTATAAAGGATGTGAACTCAGTTTCCAAGAATTGAAGAAGAGACTAGTGACAGCACCAGTCTTATGTTTACCAGATTTGGAGAAGGATTTCCAAGTATATTGTGATGCATCCCATCATGGATTAGGTGCAGTGCTAATGCAAGAAGGGAAAGTTGTGGCTTATGCCTCGAGACAACTCAAAACTCATGAGGTAAATTACCCTACTCATGATTTAGAGTTAGCGTCTGTTGTCCATGCACTCAAAACATGGAGACATTATCTTTTGGGAAAGCGATGTGAAGTGTTCACAGATCACAAAAGTTTGAAGTATATCTTCACCCAGAAAGAAATCAACATGAGACAAACAAGATGGCTAGAACTCATCAAGGACTATGACTTGAGTTTGCAATACCATCCCGGTAAAGCAAATGTTGTAGCGGATGCTCTAAGCCGTAAGGTATTTGTGAATGGCCTTACTTAGGGAGAGTTTCCAGATGATCTGTGTGCCCAATTTAGAGATCTCAGATTGGAGATTGTACCTGAAGGACATCTCATGTCATTGGATGTTCAACCCACTTTGTTGGACAAAATCAAAGAAGCCCAAAAGACAGATAAGGAAATTGAAGAGATCAAGGAAAAGATTGGCAAAGGAAAAGCCAACAGATTCCATGAAGACAAATAGGGTACTTTATGGTGTGGAAAACATATCTTTGTTCCACAAGATCCGGAGCTTCGGAAACTGATTTTACAAGAAGCACACAACTCACCATATTCCATTCATCCAGGTAACACCAAAATGTACATGGATATGAAGGAAAGATTTTGGTGGAATAAACTCAAGAAGGACATCGCCGAACATATTGCTTTGTGTGATGTATGTAGTAGAGTGAAAGCGGAACATCAGAAACCAGGAGGATTGCTACAACCACTACCTATTCCTGATTGGAAGTGGGACAAGATTGGCATGGATTTCATCACTGGATTGCCAAGGACCAGGTCAGGATATGATTCTATTTGGGTAGTATTGGATCGCCTAACTAAAGTGGCTCATTTCATACCCGTGAAGACAACCTATATAAGTGCTAAGTTAGCCAAGATCTATATGAGTAGGATTGTATGTCTGCATGGAGTACCCAAGAGTATTGTGTCTGCTAGGGGAACTCAATTCACTTCTCATTTTTGGAGGCAACTACATGAGTCATTGGGAACGAGGTTGGAATTCAGCACTGCTTTTCATCCTCAGACTGATGGACAAACAGAAAGGACCAACCAGATTCTTGAAGATATGTTGAGGGCATGTGCCCTAGACTATGGAGCCAGTTGGGATGAAAGTCTGCCTTATGCAGAATTCTCTTACAATAATAGCTATCAAGTCAGTATTGAGATGGCACCGTTTGACTTTCTCTATGGGAGAAAGTGTACCACCCCATTGCTATGGAATGGTGTGGGAGAAAGAAATTTGTTCGGACCAGAACTAATCAAAGAGGCTGAAGAGAAAGTCAAGCTAGTTAAGGACAGATTGAATATAGCACAATCCCGACAGAAGAGCTACGCAGATCCTAAGCGTAGAGAAGTCACCTATGAAGTGGGTGATAGATCTTATCTTAGAGTGTCACCACTTCGTGGAGTGAAGAGATTTGGAGTCAAAGGAAAATTGGCCCCAAGGTATGTTGGACCATTGAAGATTCTGAGTCGTAAAGAAAAATTAGCTTATGAGATTGAATTACTATAATCATTATCTGCCATTCACAATGTGTTTCATGTGAGTTAGCTAAAGAAATGCCATCCAGAGATGGAAGAGACTTCTTTGAAGGATACTATACCATTGGAGGAGGTTCAATTGGAAAGTGACCTCACTTATGAGGAAAAACCTATCAAGATTCTTGAGACTGCAGAAAGAGTTACTTGGACTAAGACTATCAAATTCTGCAAAGTTCAATGGAACCATCATTCTGAATAAGACGCAACATGGGAAAGAGAAGATGATCTTCGGAAAGACCACCCTCACCTATTTGCTAGCCAATCTGAATCTCGAGGGCAAGATTCACCTTAAGGGGGTTAGATTTCTAACATCCCTAAAATCATGTTTTCAAAGATTGCATATCATCCATGCATGCATAATCATTTAGGGATCTTTTTCAAATTCATTTCAAAGAAACAAAAACTTTGGGTGCTATTATTTCACGTGGCCAATCTTTGCTCCAATGTTACTCTCTAGTGAGAGAATAATTGTTTTAAAACCATTGTTGTGTGTTCATAGGATTGTTTGATGAGTTCCAAAGCTTGAACAAAATTTCCAAAAACAAAATATGGTTTTAAACCATTTATATATCTTCATTAAATCTTGTGCTAAGGCACTGTTATTTTGAATTTTCAAATGAAACCAAACATGTCCAGCAAGGCATCTTGGTTTTATGCCAAAAAATATGAAGGTTTCACTTTACAAAAGTCTAGAAAGATTTGTAATTCAAATGCTTTTGAATTTGTTTGAAAAGGATTCCTGGAAATCGATTTAGAAAAAGAAAAAGGATTAGAAATCAAAACTAGGCCTGGCGCCACCTTTCCAGCCCATCAGACAAAACAGCCCACCCGGGGTCCTCCCTTTCCCTCTGTTTCTCACCGCGCCCGCGCACACCCCCTCGCTGACCACTGGGGTCCTCCCTTTCCCTCTGTTTCTCACCGCGCCCGCCGTGGCCGTTTCCTCCCGACGCAAATGCACTTAAATTCCATTGATGCAGTGCGTGATTCTCGCCCCTGCTCCGGCTACTTAACCCCCACCCCTCTGCGACCATTTCCCCTCACTCAGCATTCCCACTCCGCCACCAGGCTGCCCTTATTTGGTCTCACTCTGCCGCTACACATACAAAATCTGGCGGTGAATTTCGGCCAGCCACCGTCACCCTTGCCTTCCAGACACCATGACCAAGTTCCACATCTCCCTCTGCACCTGCCAGTATCACCCACTCACCCGCGCGCGCTCCCATTCGTCGGCAACTTCAACGGCAAGCGAGCGCCGCCGTCTGTCTCAACTCCGGTGACGTCTCCTGGTAATTTCCGACCGTCTCCGTCCTTCGTTTTGATGCTCACGTTTTTGCCAGACTCGTGCGCATATAACCCAATGCTTGTTTCACTCTGGCATGGTCTACAACTCCGGCAACGACGACGAACAGCCGCACCCGACGTCTGCCTCCACTCCGACGAGGAATCCCCACTGTGTCCGTGCACCCCTTGACAAGCCACCGCCACGTTGAGCTCCAGCACTCCTCTCCGAGTTTGGTAAGCCTCTCCGCTGACCCCAGCCCCCTCCGTAGCCACCACGACGCCATAGACGGAGCGCGTCGCCGCTCACCGTCGCCGCGTGCCGCCAGACTTTGGTCGCTTGATCGATAACCGTTAGATCTAGATCTAACGCGTAAGATAGAATGACTTACGAAGCGGTATGTTTAGATCTGGACCATGCACAGTCACTTTAATCCAACGGCTCTTATCGATCGATCTGTGCGAACCGGTACGGGCCAATCAGAACACGCCACGTGGCTAGGGTTTAGATTTAAAAACAGAATTTAGATCTAATTGTGATTCAAACTTGTAAAATTCATAACTTTTGATCCCCACGTTCAAATTTTGCAAATTTTATATCATTGGAATCAGGAGAGAAAATCCTATCTGTTTATGCAATGTATTTAATGTTTTGCCTCTGTAAAAATGGTTGTTTTGCAGAATCATTTGTAGGCTTGTTTGAATATGGAATTGATTTGAAAAATGTTCTGAAGATCAAATAAAATTTATTTTGAGTATCTTGGACTTGTTTATGTTTTAGTACTGTTTACTTGTCTTGTTTGGTGTAGAAAAATCATCACATGACATTTGCATGCATTCATATATTTTTGTTTGTATATTTTGTTATGTGATTTTGGTGCCATTATTTTATGTGTAGATTTTGGTGCAAATAGTGATTGTGGTTGTGAAGATTGTTGCTACTCCCCAAACTACCAAGGAAAATGGTTCTTCATGATTTTATTCCTATATTTTTCACCTATGCACTAGAAATATTTTGTATAGGGATTGCATGAATATTTTGTAGTATCTATATGCTATGCTTGGGAAATCCTAGTAGTTGTAGAATTGTTAGGAATTTCTCTAAGTTAAGATGCTTACCATTGCCATGCTTAGCCTAGCTAGTAGCAACCAAGGGTGGTTATATATTCATGCTATGTGAAATATTTCTAAGTCATGGACTTGTGTTTTTGCTTAATAAAACAACTAAGTGAATGAAACACCTGGGTGGAATGGAAAGAATGGTTTGTGTTGAGTGGTTACACAAGGCCCATTTCTATGGTTTACCTTGTGTATCTCACTTGTGGAAAGCCACCCATGAACAAAGGGATTTGAGATGCCAAATGTTAAGAAGCTTCTAGTGCAACCACATGACAATATGGGCTCTGCCTGGATCACATAGGTTGCAATAACTTAGCAATTTGGACAGTTGGTGGTAGTGGGATGATAGCTTGGAATGCGTCCATTTGGTCTATGGGAAGGCTTCTGAAAGGTCCTGTCTTGGTGAAAATCAAGTCTTGTGGGGAAAGTGCACAACCTCTGCAGATGGAAGAATCTAAGTACTTAGACATGTCCCTGGTATTGTACAACATGAGCATCAAGACATGGAAGCTATCAAGAATCTCCTCATCCCAATTTTCTAAGTTAAAACTTGTGGTTGAACAAGGGTGAAGGTTTACCAATTTCTATTGGTGATTCCTTGGGAAAGTTTTGTCAAATAAAAACTTAGTGTTTTCAATTAATAGGAAAAACCTATTTTGAGCAAAGAAAGCCTAAGCTACACGTAGCCAAATTCATGTAGTATCTAGATGCTAATATTCTACTAAGGTATCACTTGCCAATACTATTCCAATGTATTGACCCACTGTGGCTGTAACTTGTGATGTTGCAGGTTATTCTGATGATGATTAGGGGTTATGAGTCTACACTCAATATGCTTGCCTGTGGCACATGAAGATGAAGACTTATTTATCTTATTATATATTTGAACTCTTGTATTAGGCCTGTGGCCATGGAGTTGTAAAAGACTATGTTTGTCTCTAGGATGATATGTAATAATGACCTTTGTTTTTGTGTACTTCATCTTAAACTGTGGATGCTAGCATTGATCCAGGGACTAGCATTGCAATCACAGGGATCCTTACCTTTATAAAGGGAGGGATCTTACAGTAACCGATACGGAGATGGAGGCGACCACAGAGCGAGGCCCCTCGTCAACGGCGAGTGTTGGCTGGGGATGGCTCCGCCGACGGTCAGATCTTCCGGTTCGAATCCCTCTCCTCCATCTCGATTTCCCCTTCCGGCTTTCTCTCCTAGCACACGCGCTCGATTTCCCCTTCGGATCTCGAACCCTTAGGTAGCCACCGTGTGTTGCAGGGCAAAAATCTCGGATGGTGCCGTTGAATAAGAAGACCGGTCGGAAGGGGAAGCTAACCAGTGTGGCCTTATCCATGGCAGTGAGTTCATCTTCGTTTCCGCCAGTTAGGGTTTGCCTCCATTTTTTGCTGCATTCCCCTTCGTGATGTTTCCTGTGTTGTCGTTTGCGATAGGATTGATGTTCTAGTGTCTGTAAGGAATTACTACTGCAGCTTCTAAATCTGTAATTTGCTTGGTTTTGCTCCTGCAGCTACTATATATGTAAGGAATCTTCGGTTGATTTTTGATTTTGCTGCAATGTTTTCTTGATCTGGTGCCCCATACAACTAGTTATGCAACAAATTTCAGATGGAATTTGGTACAGTGGCTTTTATAGGCACACTTGGCCTTAGTATAATTTTTTGCTACATTGTTGCTTGTTATGGTGCCCCATTACAAATAGTTTGCTACATTATGCATGTGCACTCCCCTTTTAATTGTTTCAGTAGATTTTCTAGAAAAAATTGTCCTTCGTTAGTTTTTTGTTTTGGCACGCATTTTTCTACAATGTTTCTTTATATGGTTCCCCATAAAACTACTTTTTGCTACATTATGCATGTGACCTATCCTTTTAATTTTTTTAATAGCTTTTCTAGGCAGTTTTTGTCCTTACTTTTTGTTTTTTGTTTTTGCTACTGTGCATCTATCTATTTTAGATTTTTTTGCTTTAATACAGCTGCTACATTGTCAATTAGTTTTGCTGCACTGAGTTTAGTTTTTCGTGTTTGATGTTGTGCAGGAGGATAGGGTGAAGACATGGATGTCTAAAAACCACCTATCTGCGAAGTGTTTGCTCAGCCTGGCAAAAGGTCTTAATCTCGAAAAGCTGGCAGTTATTGCTTCGAAGAGTGCGTTCAGATCGAATTTAGATGTGTCGCCATTCAGGATTCCTAGTGGGTTGATAGATTACATTGCATTGCACACCGATCTAAATCTACGGGAGTTTAAAACACGAAAAAACATTATGGTTTTCACAAGAGATATGGTGAATAAGGTGTTCGGAATTCGCTACGGCAAGAAACCTTTAGAGCTCCTGAATAAAAATGACCCCTGTGAGCTTCGGGACATTTACAAAGCTGGCAGCACCAGGGCTGAGGTAGCTACTGCATTAGCTTTGCTCGAATCGTGCGCCAATACGGATGAGGCAACGATAATCCGGACATGGGACCTTCTTTGCTTGGCTCTCGTGGTTGCTCCTAAGAGCTCCAACAACATTAGCATTGAATATCTTGCCTCCATGGTTGACCCCAGCAAGACCGATGAGTATGCTTGGGATGAACACCTTCTGTATTTAGCTATGGCACAAGTGGATCATATTCGGAAGGAAAAGGCGATGCCACTGAAGCTCACCGAGGGAGAGACCAAATATGAGTTCTGGATCACTGGCCCTTTTGCTTTCCTTGGTGTACGTTACTCCTCTTCATATTTTTTTTTAGTTTGGATTATGCTTCGTTCAACTTCGGATTTATGTCCCTTACTAGTTTGTTATTCCATTTGAGCTTCCCACGAGACTGCGGCCATGTATCCAACAAGTATCTGCTAAGAGTATGCTTCGTGACAAACAGTGACTTCGAATTTGTTGTGGAACACGACCTTGAGCTTAAGGTATTGAACAACACTACAATTTTCGATTGGCTCCCGGTACAGCATTTCTGGCAGCATTGAATGGGGTACCTTGTTTGTGTTTTTTTGTTTTTTGTGTTTTTTGTGTTTTGTTTGTCATCTGACTATATCCTCATTGTGGGCATTTTCTCCCCCTATCGGAAACTCCGTACAATACTGATCTTGGTAAGGATCAAGTAAACAAAGATCCTCCAGCTCCTGCTTTAGATGAATCTGAAGTCAATCTTTCTGCCTCGTTGAATGAATACCTAGTTTTTCCTAGTAGCCAAGAACTAGAGGTATAGAATATGCTACATTAATGTTTCAGTATTGCTACATTGCCTTAGATAGGTTGCTTACTTATCTAAAATATTTTGCTGCCTCGTATGCATCAGATTGCTGCAAGATTCTGTTTTCCTTGCAAAACTATAACATTCTTGCTACATTAGGTTTTATAGTTTGCTTCATTAGTTTTCTATAATTGCTACCTTGGTGTACATATTTTTTTCTCATGCTTATGTTTAGTTTTTGATGTTTTTCTTTCTTTTGTTTCCTTTTTCTTATCAACAGGTACCTGCTCACTTCAAGCACTTGGCCGAGAAGCATAAGGCCTTTTGGGCTTCTGATGTTGAAACTACAATGAAGAATCTTGCTGTTGGGTTGAAACGGATGCACTCCCAATGCATGTCTGCGCTTTTGGTAGACATTGATGCACAATTGAAATACGGGGCTGGTCCTAGCGTCGTGTTTCCATCTGAAGCAGGGCTAGTAAATGAAGAAGAACGTGAAAAAGTTTTCGAGGAGCAAGAACCATTCGACGGTTTGAACAAGTCTGATGATGTTGAAGCAAGTGTCTATGCAGCAAAAGAGGATGTTACTGAAGCAAGAAGGGATGAAGAAAAAGAGGACGATACAGAAGCAATAGAGAATGAAGCAAAAGAGAATTAGACAGCAGCTAGAGGTGAGAAGCAGCAAGAGCCTGAGTTGCAAACACATGTTCACATACTGTATATGCCACAGTTTGCTGTAATTTTGGATTCCTCGCCCATGGGAGGAATTGATGTGCCAGAGCAGAAACCTGTTGATAGCCCGTTCAGGTCACCGCGGAGCCATGACTCGTCCGCTTGTCCTGCACATATAGACCCTGAAGCATGGAATCGTGCTCCTAAAGCTCCAGGTTTCGAGCTATTTTCGCAAGATTCTAATGATGTTGAAGGAGACGCAGGTAAAGCGGCTGCAGGTATACCAGCTGTGGAGGTACCAGATTTTGCTTCTTCAGTTGCTGCCGAGACACCTAGTGCTGTGGATCGAGCTGAACCATGTATGTACCTTTATCCCTTTGTAGCATTTTTTACCTTTATGCAACGCTTTTGCTTACTTTGTTTTTCTACATTTTGTTCCTGTTGGCCTCCCCTACAAGCATCGTTTGTGCTAAAAACGACTTTTTTTGTATTTTGCAAGGTGTCGTGCCTATTGATTCTAGTGCTAAGGGTGATGGAAGCTCTGGGATGGTGACACATGAGAAGAAGACGAGGTTCAAGCGGGCAGCAAAGGAGGAACTTACACCTCCAAAGAGTAAGAAGATCAAGGTGTCTAAAGACCAGGGTGAAATTTATACCAAGTTTTTCTCAAATGGAAGGACATTTAAGAGGCTCAAAAAAAAGAGGAAGGAGGAGGGACAGGGGCAGTTAGTTTTCTGTCATATTTTTTGCTTCAAAAGCTATTGAAATATTCTACATTTGTTTTAACTTGTAGCTCATTAACTGTATTTTGTTTTCTACACTGATTTAGATGTCTTTTTTCCTTTCCCCCTTTTTCATGTGGATGCTACATTAGTGTCCTATTTGTGCTACAATTGTGTTATCTAGTAGCTTACCTACTCTAAAATAGTTACTACATCAATTTGGTTTAATTCATTTTTTCCATTTGTTCGATATGCTTCATTACATTTTTGCTACATTTGCGTTACTCAGTAGCTTGTTTAGTACATGTTACTTGCTACTTGTAGAAACATGTGTTTATTCTTACATGAGTTTTGCAACATCTGTAGTAGGGGTGCAGATTATATGTTCAGCTTCAAACGATGTGTTTTGCTGTTTGGTTGCAGGAGGTGTTTCGTGCAAGTTGGACGCTAATTTTGCACATACAAGGGTTTTAAAGAATCTCTAAAGCTACGTGCATTTCTTAGTATAGAGGTGATGGATGTGTGGATTGAGAAGTTCAACCACGAGGCTATGATTATCTACAAGAACAGTGCACGCCACAAAAGGAGATATGCGTTCACGCTTAACATTGTGGTGAGCAAAATCTTGCTGCATAGTTTTTTCTGCTTCATATTTTTTTTCTTCAACATCTAACATTGTTTGTTGTTACCCACGATAACAGGAAAAACCGGTTGTTGATCCGAAGACATTCAACGAAAAAACTTGTTTGGATGAGTTCAATGATCAGTGTGGAAAGTACAAGGTCCTAAAGTGTGATATTGTGAGTTGTTTTTTCTTGCTACATGTACTGCTACATGCTACATCCTGTTTAATCTGGTCTTTGTTTACATGCTTCGATATAGCTTTATTTCCCTACTGTGAGGAATGAGCACTGGGCTGTACCTACTGTCAACAATATGATGAAGCAATACCACATCTTTGATTCGATGAAGATGGACAAGGGGGCTGGTCTCTTGGATGAGCTTGCACGAAACCTGGTAAGTATTGTAGCAAGACATGTTCATGCTATTTTGAGTAGCTTCCCTCTTTTTTTTGCTTCATTTAATAACCAACTTTTTTTGTTTGAATGGTGCAGTTTTGAACTTCACCACTCTTGTTGATGCATGTAACACCCTCGGATTGGCCCTATGCAAGTCTTAGTGATTCCCGCCAAATCCGCATAGAAACGATTCAAAGGCGCCCACCAGGCACTTGCGTGCGGGTGGAAAACGAAGTAATACCATTACACATTACTCCACGATGGAAACCACAGAACAGATATATACAACAACGACTCAAAGAGTCAAGAATACAGATTTACAATGTAAAGATCCAAATCACCTTGAAAACGATACAACGTCCGAGTACGGACAAGATACAAATTGGGATAAGATCCCGGAAGAATAACCAATGGCGTCCATAACCCTGCCTAGGCCAAGCCGGAAGGGTAACCCTGCTAACAACGTTTATCTCAAAACCTTCTTAAACAAAAGGGGTGCCAATAAAGAGCAAAGGAAAAAGAGAGCAGTCAGTACTGAGGCCAGTACACGGCAAGACTAGAATTCGGCGGTCCTCTCCTACATAGGTATGGTGGACTGAAGCGGCGGCGAAGCATGCGCTAAACAACCTATAGAGACTCGATACAACTGTCGGCTATCAGAGAGATAAGAAAGACCTATTCGAAACCATCCTGATACTACCACCAAACATAACCCATCCTGGTATTTCCCCCTCGAGACCAAACGAGGAAGTCAACCGAGGAACTCACACAGTTGGCAGTTTTATTCATTCATTCCATTGTAGTTGCAACAATGACTAGTCAGATATAGATAGCATGAGTCATCCTGATATAATAAGCAGTCACAGTTTTATTTAACCATTCCGTTGTAGTTGCTACACTTACTAGTCAGATACAAATAGTATGAGATATCCCAAGCCTAGTAGTTGTTGGTACTTTTATTTAGCCATTCCGTTGTAGTGAAGCTGATTACTAGTCATTATACAGTCAAATTTATAGCACTAATTTAGTTATACTTGTCTATGATCGAGATACTGTGCTCCAAGTCGTCCATAACCGCGGACACGGCTTTCAGAAAGTTTTACCCTGCAGGGGCCACAAATAGCAACACACGCACGATCAACCTCGGAAAAAACCAAATGAAAACCCAACGAGGCATCACGACAGAGCAATTGCAAGATTCATGTAATATTTTAGGGGGCCACCTCACCAAGCTACCCGCGATGAAGTTGGCCGGATCCGGAACAGACCTAGAGGTTTGCATCAATGGCTGTAAAAGACTGGGAACCCGAAAGTGTGACTGGGCTTGTCAATACCGCGAAAACACTCCGTTTACCTAAACAGTACGGGCGCTCCACGCGCAATCGTAAATATAGCAGTAAAGCATGACATAATTACAGTATAGTAATAAAGCCCCAAACTAGTTTGTGGCCCCAAGAAATAATATATGTCTCAAACTCTGGCTAAGGGGATTCATGGTCCCACATGCGGATAGTGTGAATATTCAAAGAACAGGTATCAAGTACTCGGGGTCCTACGGGACACAAGTGGACGGTTAAAAACCAAATAACATCTATTGCCCACTTGTGCCTCTGCATTATTTACCTAGTTCAATTTTAGTTATTAAACGATAATTAAAGCCATGATCATATCCAACATTAAACATGCGTCATTACTCCAACAACTGTGGAAGATCGACGGCGTGACGCATCACCTGCGTAAGCAACTACGACTCGCACGGCCGACTAGCTACCAAACAACAGGTAATAGGATGTGTCCATGGCATTATAAGGGTTGCAGGGAAGTATAACGGGGTACGGAATCTATAGCATCGCAACACAGATAGCAATAGATCAACAGGAGTAAGTAAAGAATAGAAATGTAAAATCGGTAGAAAGAGAGAGAGAATGCTCGCCTAAAAACATTGCCGAAGATTCGTCCAAAGATTGGGTCTACACTCGCATCAACTCATCGGCCTAATCCGTGAGGAAGCAAAACACTAGAAGAAACACCAGATTCACTATTTAATACTACGACAGAAGATCGGGCATGATGCATGCGTGATGTATGACATGGCAAAGGGTATGATGCAATTAGGCCATATTAAGCGGAACCGGGGTCCCGACAATTAGTTAGATGGTTCATGTTATTTAGGTACCCCGCATTTTAAATGGAGCCAATATTAGACTAGATTCCCCTGCATATGGCCTCCATATTCAATTATTAGTTGAGTCGACAATATCCCCCAAGCCACAATATGTATGCAAGCATGACAATTTAATATGCAACAGGTGTATATAGCATTTAATAAAATAAGGGCTCGGGTTTGGGGTCAAACATCTCGGACCGAAGATCTTGGGCGCCGGGGGATCGGGCTTGGTCTTATCGGGATCGTTCTTCGAGCTACGGCCTTCGGATCCGTGAATCGGGGGTCTTAGCGTCCCCTGGAGGAGAACATGGTGTGCCGTGACGGAGAACTTGATGTTCTGAGCCAGAGTTCGGCACCGATGGTCTTGTATGAATATTCAGGTTCTCCTCCTGTGTCGACCTTTGAAACATATTGCGACATGATTACTTGGCTCAAGGGAAATAGGCCTTGATATCAAAGACGAAGGGCTTGGCAGGTGTCTGGGTCTGGACGATGCGCTTGTGAGGATAAATTGCGCATAAAATACTAGTGTTGGTTTGTGGGGTTAGTCTAGAGATCCTATTGAGCTGCCAGAAGTGACAGCTGTCGGTCCTGAGTGACCGGGGGTGTTACAAAGCATCAAAGTTAGCACCTAAACTTGCTAAAGACATGGAGCTATACCTTCTCAAGACTCCTGACCATCCGCATCAAGTAACATTGTAAGTTTGCATCTTTTAGCTTCTCCTTTTTCAAATGCTTTTTATTGCTCACATTTAGCTTCTTATTTGCTTCTTTTCTGCATTTTCCAGATTTCACTGTGGATTCTTTGGCATCCTCTTCATGGAGAATTTCAATGGCAAGGTCATCACGGAATTTGACAACAACTACTGCCCGGATATTCGCAGGACTCTTGCAGCAGATCTCATTGAAGCAAGGGAGAACCAATATTCGATGGAGAAGCTCATGGAATAGGAGTTGAACCCAAAGTATATTAGCTTATGTAGTATCATTAGTGTGATGGAAGCAAGTTGTTAGCTAATGGAAACATTATTTTGTAGTGCGATGTAACCGTGAATGATTGTTCAGTTAGTTATTCTGATGTTAAGACAAATGTTAATGAAAATTTGGTGTTGATGCTTATTTCCTCCTTTTTATTGTCCTCTTTCTGCTACTCAATACTGTGATCATTCATGTTTGCGGTATAAATAAAATATTTGCTACATTAGTAGTACATATTTTCTACAAACCAATATATTAACAACTGCAACAGTGCATAAGAAATGCTACCTGTCGTCCTGCAGAATTTTGGCTCTGAATTCTAGGACACCACATGCCAGCTTATTTTTTTGTTTTTGCTACCTATGAACACTAGATATGCTGCGGGAAACAATTGAAATTGTACTTGAGGTATATAATCAAAATTATGAATATCTGGGCATAATTGTAGTTTTGTTGCATTATAAGAGCAGAAATGCTAGTATGGTTGAACTTTCCTGCTCACAATGTAATAAAAATTTGCTGCCAAAAAATGATCCAGGAATGACAACAGTTAGGAATTGTGCTGCTTTTGTACCGGGATGAAAATAGCTTTCATACAAGTTTATAAATAGACAATATGGAGATCTTTTTCATGCTAATAAAATCTGAAAAGTTGCTACAACTGTTCACACATGTTGCTGCACACACACTCAATATGAACTTTGACTGTATGTATGGAAGCACTTTACAAGTCAATGGTGACTGTATGTACGGAAGAAAAAATAAGTATTCAAAACTAGAGATTCAAATCTCCCGAGATTTTAGCTTGGAATAAGACACATTGTTGCATCGTGTGACCCTCTTCATGGCAGTACGGGAACTTCTGCGCCCTTGGCTTCTGCTTGGTTGTTACCTTCTTTGTCTTCTTCTCTGTGGGATGTTGTTCGACTTCTTGTGCTTTATTCCTTCTTTTTGCATTATTTTCGTCCCGAATCTCAACCAGTTGCTTTCTTCTAACTGACTTCTCTTTTGGATGCCCCTTTGGCTTAACTCGTGACGGGTTCTTCAACATGCTACTGGGAACATCATCTAGAGCTTCTTGCTATTGCTGCTGTGTGTCTATAGGTTGTTGTTCAGCTTGGTGTGGAGGCAAGCCTTGTTCATGAGCCACAGAATTTTCGCCATCATTTTGTTGTGCATCATCCGGAGCACTCCTCATGGAAGCAACAAATTTGCTTGCTTCATCAATCATGGTAGACACAACACAATATGTTTCATCGTTGAAACATGTATCCGATGCCAAGTCATTAAACTTCCTGCACAATGAGTTGTATTTGAGAGTATTTGTGCCTGGCACACCAAATCTTGCTGCATTGGAACCAGGATCAGGGGCAGGTGTTGTTGCTACAGTAGTCCAGCGTTGGAGCATGTATCGGTCTGGTATTCTTTGGATGTTCAATTGCACCATCACCCTGACGATGTGCGGGAATATCAGTCCACACATCTCAAATCTGTTGGAGCCACACAAGTATATCCCCTCTTCAATGTTTGCTTCAACCCAATATGTCTTGAGATCGAATTCGGGGTTTGGTACAAGATCAAAACAAAGCATTTCTGCCTCTGCCTGGGGTGGATAAAACCTTGTTGATGCTTCAAGAAATCTTCTGGAACCTACCAAAAACCTCCCTTGTGTAGAATTCAAGGGCCTGCTTTTCAATGCTCCAACTGCAAGGAAAATAAGTTTCACATATTGTCAGGGAATGCTATCATAGTTACTTGAAGCAAAAACACATTATGCAGCAACAAACACACTACTGAAGCAAAAACACACTTTTGAAGCAAACAAGACACTACTAAAGCAAAAAAAACACTTCTAAAGCAAAAACACACTACTAAAGCAAAAAACATATTATTGAAGCAACAACACATTACTGAAGCAAAAACATTATAGCACTCACCTGTCCCAAAGTGGCGCTGTTGTCGTATCCATTGTAAATCCTGCATTGTCTTCACGATCAAGCATCAGGTTCTGGCACAACTCATATTGCTGAACAAAGTTCCATATCGTGTCACTTGGCTGAACTAGGTGTTTTGAAGTAGTTGTTTAGGCCTTCATATATGCTAGTTGTGCTGGTGAATGGGAAGAAACTTTTCCTGAAATATATAGGTGCCCATGTGTTCCTTATTTTCCACATGTTTTGCAGGTGAGTGTTGTCAGCCATCTCAAAGTTTTGCAGCATTGTCTGTTAGCAGACCTCGAACTCAGCAACTGTGTCAGTGCCATAGCTACATGCATAGAATGCTTCTCTGAATGGATGACCTTCTCTCAATTGAGGTCCGTGTTTCGTTCTTGCAAGACGCGGCACATGGAATAGACAGAATTTGTGAACAGCATCAAGAAACACATTTTTGATAGCCCTGCCCATTGCTTGGTCCTGATCAGTCATGATATGGTCAGGGCACAACCCATTTGTAGCTTTCTTAACTTGTTTGAAAACCGATTAAAAAGTTTCAATTGTTTCATCAGGTAGGAGAGCACATCCTAAAACTATTGTGTGTGTGTGGCTGTTGATACCCACAAGAGGAGCAAATGGAAGGTTGTATTTGTTGGTGCAAAAGTCGTGTCGAAGAACAAACAGTCTTTGTACTTGGGGTACAGTGCCCTTGTCCTTCCATCAACCCAAAAGAGTGCCCGCACAATGTTGGCCTTATCTACTTTCTTCTCAAAGAAGAACTGAGGGCATTCTGCCTTTCTCATCTCAAAGTATTCAATCATCATGCTCAAATCATGCTCTGAAACTTCTTCTCGTAGCATTGTTCTAATGTTGGAACCATCACGCTTCACATACCCATGGCATCTAGGATCACCCCCATGAACACTGCCGAGGCACCTCATCATCTGTGCTATAGTTATGTTTTGCTCATGCAAGGCTTTATTAGCTGGAAATCCTCTTCGGAAACTTTCCTGTGAGAACGATAATACCTACGCTTGCCAATTTTCTACACCATTGGATGGGTATGCTCCTCGTTGAAAACTATCACAGTCCACTTCCTGTCTCGCTTCCCAACAAGCATCTTTGCTTTACAACCAAGCCGCAGCAATCTGTTTCTTTGCCTTGAGTCAGTTACATCCTTCTTCAAACCTGCTTGCTTGTTGCGAGGTTTCTGTGCAGAAGTGTTTCTCATGTCAATTGTAGCATCTTATCCGTTAGCAGCAAGACCAGTTGTGTTGCGATGATGTTTTGCTTCGTCAACAGGCTTCCCAGTGTGCACACACTCAAACACCCTACTTAGAATAGTTTCCTTTGCTGCTTCCCTTGCCATGCTGTATTTTGTATTTCCTATGTGTGTCCCAAAGCCAAGCTTGAAAGCATAGTCATTATATACTTGTTGCGCCACGTCAAGGTCATCAAAGTCATACCAACACAAGGAACAACTAGATGTGAGCAAATCTCTTCCCCAGGATCTTCAACGGCAATGGAAGTATTATCACTTGCTACACTTTGAGGCCCAGGTTTAAATTCTGTTCTTTGTTGTCCTTCATCATTGCTTTCTCCAATGTCTACAACATAAGCTTCCGGAGGCTAGTTCAGGTCAAAACCTCCAAGCATACTATCAGCTACAAATCCCTACAATTCAAAATAAGCTTTAGAGATGGAAATCACAAGATAGAAAAGTTCTACAAAATCAACGTATATTGTTGCTACCAAATTAACGCAGCACATAAAACTGTTTTTAGTTTGCTTCTGAACCAATTCCTACCAGAATCAATTGCCACCAGAACCAATTGCTGAAGCAATTGCTAACAATCTGAAGAAGAAAAACAGATTCAATAATGCTTCCTTCTCCCATATGAGCAGCATGCTTTCTGAATCAATTTATAGAAGAATAAATTGCTACCAGAATCAATTGCTACCATATTTGGTACATGCAGCAATTTTAATTTACTGGAAAATCAACTTAAAAATACTACCATATAGTTAATACTAAATTCTATACTTTTTTTTGCTAACAGCTTTGCTACATTGATTTGTTCCTACGAATCAAAACAATTTTGCTGCATATTCTCTTAAAGTGCTTCCTTCTTCCCATCCTACATTGTTTTTGCTACTGAAGCTAGCTATTGTAGTAAGTTGATAGAAAAAATAGTTTCCATGGGCTTCAAACCCTAGCTGCAAATTTTGAAGTAACTGCAGCCATGGACTTCAAACCCTAGCTTCAAATCCTTACCGATGATGGAGCTGGCTGATCAATCTCGGGGTCTTGATCGAAAAACACACCGGGATTGTTGTACCGGCCATGCAACTGCTGCTGCAACTGAGTTCTGGCGCCGCCACTCGCCGAATCGGATCCATGGCGCCTCCGTGCTGTAGGGTTCGAAGAAGTGCTCGAGGCGACGATTGGCGGTGGATTGGCGTGGTGAGGATATACATGGGTGGGGTACTGGATGGATATGCACAGGTGAGCCATGGGCGCCGCCAGGATTTGCTGCAGCTGTCGCCGCGGCGCCGCTGTGCACCGACCGGCGAGCAAAAGCCACGGGGGATGCGGGGATTTGCTCTGCTCTCGTTTTTCTACAATCGGAAGGTTTTTTGCTTCTGAAGCTAACGCGGGCTTATAAGGGGTGGCGGACAGGGTGAGTGGACGGCTACGATCAGGCCGATCGGACGGCTCCAGACCAGGACGATGGGAACCCCGCATCGTCCGGGGGACGCGTAGCGCCGTCCTTGTCCTATCCGATGAAGAAGCAAAACACTAGAAGAGGCAATGGATGCAATATTTAATACTATGGCGGAATATCTGGAATGTTCATGATATATTAAACACTAGAAGAGGCATGGCATGGCAATATAAAGTCTAACTTAGATATATTAAGGAGAATTGGAGTCCCGACAATTAAATGTTATAGTTCAAGTTGATTATTTACCGCCACAATTAAATTTTGGATCAAGAAGGCAAAACATGGCATCAGTGGGATAAACAATATTAAATGGAGGCGGAGTAAGACAAAATATCCCACATAACCACTCCATACTTAATTATTAGGTGAATCAATAAAATGCCCCAAGACCACTAGATATGTATGCAAGCATGAATATTTCATATGCAACAATATAGTATTTATACAAAATAGATATGTTTAGTTAGGGATCGCACGTTTAGATTCGACGATCTTGGAGTTCTCGAGAGGGGTTCAGGTTTGGTCCTCGGATCCGATAGGTGGAGAGACGGTGTTCAGGTCACCGTTGAGGTAGCATAAGTAGTGGAAGTGAGAAGGTAGTCACTAGATATAACACTTCTTTCGTTGATGGTCGGGACTACCTTTACGTTGCTTCGAGATTGGCCACCTGAGCCTGTTCGCCTGCCTTCTACGGAGGTAAGCTGGGCATCAGAGGTTTATCGTCGACTGGAGCATGTAGACTGGTGGCGATGGTGCGGGTCAAGACAGAGACTCAGCATGGCCTCGGAGCTATAGAGCCGTTGGCCAAGTACTTGCACCGCACGCGGGAAAGTGGGGCCGCACGGATGACTCGATGTGGTCAGATAGCGGCGGAGTTGACACGATTTGGAGCGGCCCCTACACATATGGAAAGGGCGGGTGTGCGCGCGTGGCCAGGGCTTATGAGGATCTACTGCTGCTGCGATGGGACAAGGGAGGCGGCAGAGCTCCCGAGCTTGTCGGCCGTACGCGTGGGGATCTGGCGGTGGTGATAGGTACCAGCAATCGGACACGCACGAGAGAAAAATAGGAAGTTCTGTCTACCGATTTTAGCTCAGATGCAAAACAGAAGTAGAGTGTTTGGATTGGATTGAAAAGGTAGCAAAGAAATGGCACGCCGGCCATGCATATCTACGACATGTTTACAAAAGCTAGCTCCGGTTGGATTAAGTCAAAGAAACGATGGTCGATTGAAAGGAGAAGAACACGACGCAGCAAGGACAAAGGAGAAGTGGGGAATTTGGCTCAGATTTGTATCTCAGATTGGGGATTGGGTCTAGGGTTTGGAAGCAAAGATGAAAAAGGAGTATTTATATAGTTTAAAATAGACTAGATACGACTAGTTTTAGGCCGTAATATAAGAAAACCTTTTCCGATATTATAGAAGACCAAAAATATTGTTTTATTTTGATTTAAAAACAAGATAAAGGGACGGGTTTAATAAAACCATGGGGATATTTTAGAAAAACAAAAATAGATTTTTAGCAAAATAATTTGAGGTTAAAATATACAAACAAAATATGCATGATGATGTCATGATGAAGCACAAAATAAATAACAATCAATTTCTAATTTCTAATATTTTCCGGGCATTATACTATTTGACAAAAAGAGCAGGCGATCTAGGAAGCGATCAAGCACGGGAGGGTGTCTGAGAAGGTGCGGCGCTCACCGTGGGGTGTTGGTGGGGTAGGGCAGGCGTGGTGCGACGACGATAGGCGGCGGGTCTCACAGCGGCGTTGTTAGGGTTTGGCTCTGCCTTGCTCTGGTTCAGTTGGTCCTGGGCCTCCTCCTCTTCTTCTCAGTGTATAGGCACGACCTACTGGTGCCGGTGATCTTCCCCGATGTCCTGGTGCGCCTCTCCTCCTACTCCCAATGCCGATTGAGGTGGATGCCGAGGTGGCTGACTATGGCGGTGGTTAGAGCTAGCTAGGGAGATGGGGAAGAGAGGTCCAGTGAAGGACAAAGCCTAGAGGAGATATGGAAGGTAGGTTGGTGCGGTGGGATCTAGATAAGGATAGAGAGGGGAGGCAGCAGAACCTGGGTGCTCGGGTTAGGGGTTTGTTGCAAAAGAAACAAGTCCTCTTGCTCTGTCAACACCCAGATTTTTAATCCTAGATGCCTGTTATGCCATACATCGCAATCCAAGGATTACTATTTTTGCGAGACATAACAGATTGGATATCACAGTACATCATCCATTACAAACCATACATAAGGTTTTACAACAAATAAAGGATCACATGATCCAGTCTTAATACAATCATAGCAGCGGAATAACGTAATAACGATAGCGTAGGCGAGACTCCATCTTCATGGTCACATGCAATGTTGACGATGGGAGATGATCCTAGTTGTCGTAACCTTCCTGCGGTGCATCCTCCTGATATTCTTCTTCATAGTCTTGTCACGGGAATAGCCAGGGCCAAAGACATGAGTACTCTTTAAGTAATCTAACAAGTGAAGTGGTTTTTAGTAGCAAATACTAGTGTTTTGCAAAAATCCAGATTTAACTTAACTGAATTCAGAAGTAAAGAAAGCTAGTTGAAAGTTTTATAACACCTATGTGGGAAATTGAATTTTCATATCACAACCCTATTGTGGTAAAGTCAAAGTCATGATTCATTTTATAAGTCATTTTGAAAACATCTTACGACGGAACAGTATGGCCATTCCAACAGTCCATCACCGCGGACGTGGCTATTTGAATAGTCTGACACTCTGAAGAGGTGGTACACTTTCACCACAATATTCGATACATCCGTCCGGAACAATCCTAAATTCACCATACTCAGTATGCGGATAATCACTCTTAACTTTTCAATTACACGCCCTAGTATAGGCACCTCTCCTATGAGTTTGGCCTCCCAACCATGACCAACTGTCATCTTGGGAACTGCATAGGTGGACAATCATTACAAGGTAGCCTCAGCTCAAACCTTGGCCGCAAGGGAACCCATACTAAGGTATATAAATTTCCAGTCAAGCCCTACCCAAATTTGGATATTTTGGTTGTACGGTAAAATTGGAATGGTATCGCATCCAGACAACCATCAGTTTTATAAAGGGCTAAGGCTCATGCCTCAACATTTTCATCATCAAAAATCATCTGGTGTTCAAGAACACATGTCAAAACATTTTAGTAGAATGACTCATCATTCTTAGGTTTTCATAACCATTTTCACCAAGTAATCCCATCTAAAGTGATCAAGTTTTATGCTTAGCACTAGCATCTACAAGTGGGGGTAAACACTAATGAGGGGTGGTAATCAAGTGTGACTTATCTAAGTTCAATCTCATGCCTCAGGATGACATCAAGATTATCCAACTTAGGCCAAGTTTTATGCTCTTTATGCTACCTTTAAAAGTATTTCTTAACTCTACAAATTACTAAGTAAACACAAATAAAAGCTTTGATAAAGAAATAAAATAATTAAGCTTGCAAGTAAAACTAGGATTGGGTATCATCAGTTGGTATAATCAAGGCATGCCTAATGCATTACATAGATTATCTTGTAGGTTTGAGCTTGCAAGTATGACTTGAATGGTTTATATTAGCTTGCCTTTTGCAGAGCAGTGGTTGAAGTTATCCTCGGCTTCTTCCTCGTAGTAGTCTCCTTCCTCCTCGTATACTTGGTCGGTACTAGCGTCTATAAATAAATACGAGTTACACAATCACTAGAAAATTCTTAACTACTATACTTAGCACACAATAGCTCACACTATATGATCTAGCATCATCACTATTATAACAAGGATTAAGGCAAAGGTTCTATTTATTTTATTTTAGAAAAGTAATTTCTAATCATTGAAAAACTACTTAAGATTTAATATTCTCCAACTAAAATAGGGGATCATGTCGACACATGTCATCACCACATATTTCAGTATATGGGAATGTGATTAAAAGTGGTGTCACAATTTAATGAGGATTAACCTTTTTATTTTAATTAAATAAAGTGACTAAAAATGCCTATGGGGCATTATTTTATTGCTTGTCCATTATTACTGCAAGTAAACCTAGATATTTTTATATATTCAGAATGGTCATGTTAAATGTGATTTTTGAGAGTTGGAATCAACTCAAAGCTTTTATGGTTGAATTTTGAAAAATGTTTGAATGCAGAAAAGTCTGAGAGACAGGGCGCGTGCATGCGGGTTTAAGTGGCTATCCCCACCATTCAACGAGACAGGGGGTGCAAAGGGGTACGTGATGATTTGGGTTGTAGGATTAGAAGCTAGATCTACGGCTGAGGATCATCGTTCATGTCTGAACATAACGCGGTGAGGTCGAACCCTAGTGCGGCTAGTGGAGGTCAGTGGTAGCTCACCGGGGCTCCGGTGATGGTAGGCGATGTGGGCAAACGACGAAGTCGACGACAGCGATCCTCCTGGTACCGGTGGCTCCTCCTGGGGCGGCTCAAATCAACGGCTCCTCTTCTCCTCCTCCACGGCAGACTCCGGCGAAATTCCGGCCACTTGGTTCTCGCCTTGCTCCGAGGATGAGTGGGTGTAATCAGTGAGAGGTCGGGAGTGAGATGGTGTGCTAAAATCAAACGTGGAAGGCCTCTATTTATAGTGTGACAAGGAGACCGAAGGGTGCGGGTGGAGCTCGTCGTGGTTGTCTGTACAGCGAGCTAACGACATGGATGGGGGTAGGGGATGGTGTGCTATCTCCTAGCAAAGCTCAACGGCATGATGGCGAGGCATGGGAGGTGCGATGCGGTTGGAACACTGCAATGCTCTGGGCGGGTCCGACGGGAAATTTAATGGCGCACGGGCTCTCCTGGTCACGCGGCGACGAACGGGCATGTCCGGGCGGATCCTGGGACAGTGGTGATCACGCACGCGAGCGGTGAGCGCGGGGCGCGGTCTGTGCGAGCGCGGCGCTGTGGCGCGCTCTCGGCATGCTTGTAGAGAAGCTGGGCGTGCTCGTTCTGAGTGGTCCAAAGGCTAGCAAGGCTTGGGCATTGGACAGGGGGTGGCAGTGGATGGTGGCTTGTGTCCCAAACAAGGTGCCTAGGCTTGGTGAGGCTCCTAGCTTGCTGTCGACATTGGGGTGGCAAGTTGGGCTGGGCTAATGTCAAGCTTACAGTGAGCTAGGTCTTGTTAACTAAGTTTGATCATCTACTGAGAGTGTAGTGTGAGCTAGAGAGGGAACAAGTTAGGCACAAACACTGCTCACTACAGTGTTTGATGTTTAATTTGATTTGTGTTCAGAAGGTGTTTGCCGAAATGGCCGCAAGAGATTTGAATTTGAATTTTTGAGTGAAACTTGGTGGGTGTACTAGTCACATACTATATAGTCTATGGTGGCTTGGAATGGTCAAGGTGAACTGGTTTGGTTGGGTTTTGAGAAATGGTGATCTTCACATATGATATAGATTCAATTTTGAATTGTCATTTGAATCAAGCTGCCACATGTTTCTGTGAGTTTTCAAGGTGGGCTTGGATTCACTTTTACTTGGTATAGCAAGTGGTGAAAAGAAATGGAATTGTTTCTGTTTGATATATTGGACTAGAAACACTCAAATTGGTTTAGTGAGCAAGATTGGCATAAATGACCATTAGCTCATTTTGTTTGTTTTTGAATTTCTCTTGATTTGTTTTTTTTCTTGGATTTGATTTAGATGATGTTGTTTTCATCTTTAAACCATTCCTTTCTATTCAAAACAATCACACAGCTCCATTCATGCATTCATACAATCATCACATACACACATGCATTCATATGATTTTAATTAACAAAAGTTTTTGTTAACCCTAATTTTGGTGATTGGAATTTGATAACCTTGATCAATATTTTTGGGATGTTACAAACCTTTCCTCCTTAAACAAAATCTAGTCCCGAGATTTGCGAAAAATCGAAAACTAGGATTTAAAGATTTCTAGAAACTTCATCCTAATGTAGTCTTCTTGCTCCTAGGTAGCTTCTTCAATGAGGTTACTCCAATGAATCTTGAGAAACTTGATACTCCGGGTCCTGGTGGTTCTGAAACCTTCCTCCAAAATACGGATGGGTACTTCGGGATACGTCATGTCATCATTGATCGCTATGGTTCGGTGATCAATGTTCTTGAAAACTTCAGTCTTCTCCGGGACTTGTAGGCATTTGCAAAGTAATGATATATGGAACACATTATGCACTACTGACATCTCCTCCGATAGTTCCGGTTGATATGATACTTCTCCTCGACGATTCAGAATCTTGAAAGGTCTGATATATCTGGGGGCTAACTTTCCTTTGAGCTGGAAACGTTGCATTCCTTTCAAAGGCGGCACTTTGAGATACACAAAATCTTCGATATTGAAGGTGAGGTCTCGACGTCTTTTGTCGGCATAACTCTTCTGTCTGGATTGGGCGGTCTTGAGGTGCTCAGGAATCTTGTGAACTTTCTCTTCGGCTTCTCGTAGGATGTCGGGTCCAAAAATCTGACTCTCTCCTACTTCCGACAAATTCAAAGGGGTATGACACTTCCTTCCATACATGAATTGAAATGGGGCCATTGCAAACTGGCTTGATAACTATTGTTGTATGAAAATTCTGCGAAAGGGAGACAATCTTACCATTTTGATCCATACTACAGCACACAGGCTCTCATCATATCTTCGAGTATTTGATTTACTCGCTCCGTTTGTCCATTAGTCTGAGGGTCATAAGCTGTGCTGAAATCTAGTCTTGTTCCCAATCCCACTTGGACTTTCTTCCAAAATCTCGAGGTAAACTGAGTTCCTCGATCTGACACGATGTTCTTGGGGACTCCATGCAAACTGACGATTAGAGCGATGTATAACTCGGCTAGCTTCGAACTCTGATAATTGGTCTTGACTGGTAAGAAATGGGCTAATTTGGACAGTCTATCAACTATGACCCAAATAGAGTCATTTCCCCTACTAGATGTAGGCAAACCGGTGATAAAATCCATTCATGCGGAATCCCATTTCCATTCCGGAATCTGCAATGGTTGCAACAGTCCTGCGGGTCGCTGATGTCCCGCCTTAACTCTCTGACAGATATCACACTTGGCTATATAGTTTCTGATTTCTCTCTTCATCTTATGCCACCAAAATTTCTCCTTTAAATCTTGATACATCTTCATTCCTCTGGGGTGGATAGAATAAAGGGTATCATGGGCTTCTTTCAAAATAGCTTGCTTCAACTCGGAATCTGCTGGCACACAGAGACGTCCTTTGTACCACAAAACTCCTTCTTCATCCTCGGTGAATCTGGGTACTTTGCCTGTACCGGTGCGACCTTTGATTTCGTCGATACTAGCATTTCCTTTCTGTGCCTCCTTGATCTGACTAATCAAAGTGGGTTGAAGTTCTATGCTATCCAAAAATCCTTCACTTACTAACTCCTTTCTAAAATCTTCCAACTCCTTTTGCAAACTTGGTTGCTCCTTCAAAATCATGGAGTTCAAGCGACACGACAATTTGCTACCACATTGGCTTTACCGGGGTGATAGTGGATATCCAGATCATAGTCCTTGATTAGCTCTATCCATCTTCTCTGCCTCATATTCAGCTCCTTCTGAGTGAAAATGTACTTCAGGATCTTGTGATCCGAATAAATCTCATAACGGTTTCCCATAAGGTAATGCCTCCATGTCTTCAGGGCTAAAACTACGGCTGCTAGTTCAAGGTCATGGGTAGGATAATTCTTCTCATGTTGCTTCAGTTGTCGGGATTGATAAGATATGAACTTGCCTTCTTGCATAAGCACACATCCGAGACCGATCTTGGATGCGTCACAATATACATCAAAAGGCTTCGTGATATCCTGCATGATCAAGATTGGGGCTGAAATCAATCTCTTCTTGAGCTCTTGGAAACTCGCTTCACATTTGTCCGTCCATTCAAACTTCTTATCCTTCTTTAACAATTGGGTCATGGGTCTTGCGATGCTCGAGAATCCTTCTATGAACTTCTGGTAGTATCCCGCTAATCCAAGAAATGCACAAACTTGGGTTTGAGTGGTTGGGGCTTGCCATTCTTCAACATCCGTAACCTTGGCGGGGTCAACGGAAATTCCTCTGGCTAATACAATATGTCCGAGGAATCCTAACTCATGTAACCAGAATTCACATTTGCTAAACTTGGCATACAACTGATGTTCCCTAAGGGTTCCAAGGATGGTCCTTAGGTGTAGCTCATGTTCTTCTTCTAATTTGGAATAGATCAGAATGTCATTGATGAAAACAACGACAAACTTATCCAGAAAGTCCATAAAAATCTTATTCATGAGGTTCATGAAATAAGAGGGGTCATTGGTTAATCCAAAAGACATGACAATATACTCATACAGTCCATATTTGGTGGTAAAGGCAGTCTTTGGAATATCCTCTACGCGAATCTTGAGTTGATGATAACCAGTTCTAAGATCAATTTTAGAAAACATTTTGGCACCAGTCAACTGGTCAAACAGGTCGTCTATCTTTGGCAGTGGGTACTTGTTCTTGATGGTGACATCATTCAGCTTCCGATAATCCGTACACAAACAGTTACCTCCATCTTTCTTGTCCACAAATAAAATAGGTGATCTCCATGGTGAAGCACTTGGTTGGATCAATCCTATATCTAGCACATCCAGTTGCTTCTTTAGCTCCACTAATTCAGACGGGTTCATACTATACGGTCTCTGAGCTATGGGTCTGGTTCCAGGGATTAGTTCAATGATAAACTCGATATCCCGATCTGGGGGCATACCTGGCAAAACATCTAGAAATACATCGGGGTATTCACTGACTATTCTGACTTGGTCAATGGTTGGTTGGGCTAGACTCTTGTTGCACTTGAACTGACGGGGCAAAAGTTTCAGATACATGCTCTACTGATATTCTGGCTGTACTGGTCATGGTTAGGGCTTTCTTGGCACAATCGATTAATCCTTTATGTTTCGGCAACCAATCCATTCCTAGTACTACTTCCAAACCTTTAGTTCCGAGTACTATTAGATTAGCATAAAAATCTATGCCATGGATTCGGATAGGTACGGCCTTACAAATTTGTCTAGCTTTGGTGGTTGAACCAAGTATTTGAACTATCATAACATGATTCAATTTTGTTGGTTAAATCTTACTAGTGCATGCAAATTCTTCGGTAAAAAACGAGTGTGATGCTCCAGAATCAAACAACACTCTTGCAAGTACTGAGTTAACTGAAAACATGCCCAGCACGACATCTGGCGCTTCTTGGGCTTCTTCAGCATGCATGAGAAATAGACGGCCGTTGTGGTTGAGCGAATTCCCTGGGGCAAATCTTCTTACAGGTTGAACACGACGCTGCCGCTGAGCTAGGGCATTCACATTGGCGGCTGCGGCAATCTTCTTGGGGCACTCATTGGAATAGTGACCTTTGGTTCCACATTCATGAACAAGTCACTAGGGACTTGTCCTTTGCTGCAACAGGCACAACATTGCTTCCAGTCCTTGGGGAAGTATTGGTGTTGGTGGCGACATTGTTGTTGTTGAACTTTGGCGGTGCATGATTGAAATTGCTGGGGTTTCCGGGGTTGTTGTTGTGGTTTCCTCCAGGCCTTGGGTTTCCTCCTCCACGGTTGGGATAGGTTGGACGGTTCATCGGGGTTCTATTGTTTCTTGGGGCAAATCCTGGAGATGGGTTGGGGCGATACTTTGGGGTATGGTGGGTTCCTGGTTGATGCATCATTCTACGCTTGCGGTTCTCATTGGCTTGGTTGATCTTGCCTTCCATCTGAATGGAAGAATCCACTAAGGCTTCAATATCAGCAAACAGAATGTTGACTAACACTGTCTGCATCTCATCATGCAGACCATTCAAGAATCTCTCCTTCTTCTTGGCTTCAGTGTCTGTAACACCCTCAGAATCGAACCTATGCAAGTTTCAGCGATCCCCGCCAAACCCGCATAGAAACGATTCAAAGGTGCCCACCAGGCACTTTCGTTCGGGTGGAAAACGAAGTAATACCATTACACAACAGTCCTCGATGGGACCCACAGAACAGATATATATACAATAGCGACTCAAAGAGTCAAGAATACAGATATAATATACAAAGATCCAAATCACCTTGAAAATGATAGAGCGTCCGACTACGGACAAGATGCAAATGGGGCTAAGAGCCCTGAAGAATAACCAATGGCGTCCATAATCCTGCCCAGGCCAAGCCGGAAGGGTAACCCTGCTAACGACGTCGATCTCAAAACCTGCTTAAACAAAAGGGGTGCCGACAAAGGGCAAAGGAAAAAGAGGAGCGGTCAGTACTGAGGCCAGTACACGGCGAGGCTAGAATTCGGCGGTCCTCGCCTACATAGGTATGGTGGACTGAAGCGGCAGCGGCAGCATGCTCTAAACAACCTATAGAGACTCGATACAACTGGCGGCCATCAGAGAGGGATAAGAAAGACCTATTCGGAACCAACCTGATGCTACCATCAAACAAACCCATCCTGGTGTTTCCTCCTCGAGACCAAACGAGGAAGTCAACCGAGGAACTCACACAGTTGGCAGTTTTATGTATTCAGTTATCGTTGCAGCAATTACTAGTCAGGTATAGATAATAATCCTGATAATATAAGCAGTGGGCCGTTTTAGTTAATCATTCCGTTGTAGTTGCAACACTTACTAGTCAGATACAATTAGCATCAGATATCCCAAAACCCAGCAGTTGTTGGTACTTTTATTTAGCCATTCCGTTATAGTTGCAATACTTACTAGTCAGGTACAATGGTAGCAAGCGACTACCCAAACAAGCAATTGTTGGCAGTTTTATTTAGCCATTCCATTATAGTGAAACTGATTACTAGTCATTATAAAGTCAAATTTATAGCACTACATTAGTTATAGTTGTCTATGATCGAGATACTGTGCTCCAAGTCGTCCATAACCGCGGACACGGCTTTCAGAAAGTTTTACCCTACAGGGGTGCACAAATAGCAACACACACTCGATCAACCTCGGAAAAACCAAATCAAAACCCAACGAGGCTTTCACGACAAAGCAATCACAGGATTCAGAAATATTTCAGGGGGCCACCCCTTGGAGTACACCCGCAACGAAACTGGCCGGCTCCGAGACGGACTCAAGGTTTGTGGGGCCGGCTGTAAACGACTGGGAACCCGAAAACTCGGGCTTATCGATACCGCGAAAACGGGTCACGATCCTAAACAGTACAGTGTGCTCGTCGCACAATCGTAATAAAGCAGTAAAGCATGGCATAAGTACAGGATCGTAAATAAAACCTCAAACTAGTTTGTGGCCCCAAGAAATAAGAATGAATCAAGCTCTGGCTCAGGGGGGTCCCATAATTCCCCGTATGTGGATAGCGCGAATATTCAAGGAACAGGTATCAAGTACTCGGGGTCCTACGGGACACAAGTGGACGGTTAACAACCAAATAACATCTATTGCCCACCTGTGCCTCTGCTTACCTACTTCAATTTTAGTTATTAAACAATAATTAAAGTGAACGATAATTAAAGCCATGACCATCTCCAACATTAAACATGCGGAAGTACTCCAACAGCTGTGGTATTGGACGACACGCAACATCACTTGGGCAAGCGACTACGACGTGCAAGTCCAACTATCTACCAAACATCAGGTAATAGGATGTGTCCAAGGCAATATATGGCTACAAGGGTTATCACAGGTACGCAAACTAGAGCATCGCAACACAGATAGCAATAGATCAACAAGAGGGAATAAATACTATAAAAGTAAGATAGGTAGAAAGGGGGGAGATACTCGCCTGAAAACATTGCCGAAGGTTCATCCAAGATCGGTTCGACACTCGCATCAACTCAGCGGCCTTATCCGCGAAGAAGCAAAACACTAGAATAAACACCGGATGCAATATTTAATACTATGGCAAAAGATCGGGCATGATGCATGTATGATGTATGGCATGGTAAAGGTGCGATGCAATTAGGCAAGATTAAGTGGAACCGGGGTCTCGACAATTAATTAAACGGTTCAAGTTATTTAACTACCCCGCAATTTAAATGTTGTTTTAACAAGGCAAAATATATCACCGGTTCGATGCACAAATTTAAATGGGGCCAATATTAGACTAGATTTGCCCGCATATGGACCCCATATTTAATTATAAGGTGAATCGGCATAAGGCCCCCAAACCACACAAATATGCATGCGAGTATGACAATTTAATATGCATCAATTTGTTATTACATTTATAAAATAGGGCTCGAGAAAAGGGGTCACACATTAGGGTTCGGCAGATCTTGGGGTTCCGGGGTTCGGGGTTCGGTCTCAGGGTTCGATGGGATCGGTCTCGGACAACGGGAAGTCGAACTTGTCGCATCCTAAAAGGGGGACTTGGTTGGCGTCGGGGGGCGCATCGGATTCATCCTGGTCGGTGTCGATCTTGTCGTTGCGACGACCTTGTCGGGTCCGCGCTTCGGATTCCGTGAGGCGATCTTGACGCTCCGTGTCGAAGTCCTTGAGGCTTTCTCCTTATTCACCGGTGGCGAACTTGGAAACGGCGTCAGGGTCCTCGGGGTACGCCAGGTTCATTCTTCAAAACATCGTTATCGAGACGATCTTGGCGTCCAAGTAGAAGACCTTCGGCCATCGGATCCATGCTTCAAGGGTCCGCGGCGAGCTTGTCCGATGGCGATAGATCTTGGGGTTCGGTCTTCGGGTATGGTGCCGAGGCGTCGGATCCAGGGGTCTTGACGTTCCACCGCACATTGACGAACTTGATAGGTGCTGCAGATCTTGACGTAGGCCGCATGGCTGGCTTGCAGGGTGGCAACCGGGGCCGACAAAAACCGAGGTGCAGACTGGTGCGACGGCCGGCAGAGGACACGCGACCGACAGCGCTGCAGGGTGCGCGCCCGAGAGGAGCATCGGGGAGGCGAGCTCCGGCGGAGGCTGATGGCGAGGTGGGTGAGGCACGGGCCGGCGAGGGGGAGGAACAGAGGGTCGCCGGAGTGCTCGGGCGGCGGCGGCGGCGGTTGCCGCGGCCCGCGGACGGCGGACGGTGGGCGCAGAGGGAGGCGGTGCGAGGCGGGTAGACGCGGTGCGGAGGGGATGCCGGCGGTGGCGGAGGCCGAGGACGGCCGGAGGCGGGGCTTGGCGCTGGCGGCGCGGCGAGGCGAAGGCCGCGGGCGGCGGAGGGAAGAGGAGGTCCAGGGCGGAGGGGAGAGCCGCGGCCGGTGCGGGAGCCGAGCGCGCGGGCGGACGAGGAGGAGCCCTGGGGCGGTGGCCGGCGACGGGCGGAGCTCGGGCGAGACGGGGCGAGGCGCGGCGGTGGAGCGGCGGGGGAGGACGGCCGGAGAGGGCTGGAGGTGCGGGGCGGCGGGGTCCCGCTGCGGCGGTGCTGGGGATCGGGCAGAGGGGGAGGTGCTCGCGAGAGCGGAGGGCGGCGGCGGGGGAGCTCGCAGCGGCGCGCGCTCGCGGTGGCGGTGTGCTCTGACTATTGGAGATGGTCTTTGTTTGAATTTGACTCAGGTTGCCTGACTATTGGAGACAGTCCCTACTAGGGGCCGTATGAGGTTGAGGAGTTCTTTTAAGAGGTCATGAGTACTAGCCGTCTCCAGATCGCACATCTTAGAGGTGTTTCGTTGTCTGCATCGTCTGAGATCGTATACCTTAGATCCACAAAGGAAAACCGTCTAAGGTGGTGTGCTCTTAGAGGCTATGATCTTGAGCCAGAATGAGAATTTGGCTGAGGCCTATGGGCAATAACCATCTCTAAGTAACGTGTTTGCACTAGTGATTGGCCCCATTCCCTCAATGTCACACGACATAGTCCCCTCATCGCTCACTATCACTCTACTCACTCTCCCTCCTGTCAGTCTTGTCCACCACCATCTCGCCAGCGGCAAATCTCTGGGCCCTAACCTCCAAGGGCTGAGGGTGAAAAATTTAAGGTTCATTGATGCTTTTGAGTAGATATATTATATCATAGAAAAGTTTGCAAAACACCAAATTATTTTGATGGGTACCTGAATTATTTTGGGGGAAATCACCAAAATTGTATCTAGTTTAATAGAAATAATTAAAGGAGGTATATGTTAATGTCTGTTAATTAATGTAATTGACGGATATTAAAATAAAGAAAAAATTGTTTTTAATGGATGAAACCATTTAATTTGAGTGGAAAATCCACTTACTTAAATGGATCTTGAGTGGAGGTGAGTGGAGTTCCCACCCACATAATGAGGGGAGAGGTGGGGGCACCTCATGTCATAGGTGATACACCCCTTGGTGGCTGCCACTCCCTCCCTTACACCATTCCTTGCAAAGGATCTCTCTCCCTCCTCCAGTTTCTCCACCCCTCAGATTAGCTAAGTCATGACCAAATAGTTTTCTTTGGTGGATCTACTACTTATGCTGCCTCGCTGGATCATGGGAATGGAGGTCGGTGTTGTTGCGGAACATGCTATGTCAAACAAAAAAAAATTAGTGCATAACCATGATCATAGGCTAGGGGAGAGGCAACAGATCATACCCTCAAAGATTGATCTAGCGGGAATTTGTCGATGACAAGGTTGGTCGTGCGTCGATCCCGTCAACAAGCCTTAGAGAGTCATGAGGAGATGTGTTAACCCACGGACTTCTCCTATGAAGATGCACCAATGAAGACGTCATCGTCGAAGTAGTCGGGTACATCAATTCCCGCAGCTAGTCGATTATCCACGAGAAGATTTCTCCGTGTGAATATCCGCACGATCAAGTGATCCAAGTGTCGCACCTCCACCGGTATCCACACGTACAAGATCAGTGACACCGCATCGAGGTGTGATCAAGAACACATGGTCGAAGTGGGAACATGTCGATGAAGATCCGACAACACTTCCATAGTCCCATCTAGATTACATCTAAACGGAGGTAGAACTCGGCAATGCTCTAGCGTCATAGTAGAAGAAGAAGTAACCAGGGCACACCCGATCTAGGGTTTATCACCATGCCATGGAGGTGGAGAAGAGAGGAGGGAGGTGGCGTCAGCGTGGGGAGACGGTGGTGCGCGGGCGGCGCGCGACCATGGAGGCTAGGGTTTTGGAGGCGATTGTGGCACCCTGGATTTACGGTCCGAGAATACCCGTTATGCATACAATTCATGTCCCCACGATCAGTAACCCGTGAGCATAACCGACCAGTATCATTACATCATCCAGAAAGTAACGATTACAAAACTTATAGTGTGGCCATTATGGAAAATAAAACACAAGTAGCGGAAGTCTTCAAGCGCAGAGCCCATGTCATGCCTTAACCTACATGCGACTGACTATGAAGAAGGCCTTGCTCGCATAGACATCAGCACGTTAGTCACTTCTTAACATGTGCAATCTGGCTAAGTAAATAGCAAGGGACAATGCCGGTGAGTACTTTGAATGTACTCGCAAACCACCGAGACAAGGTAACAAGATAATGCATATTGGGTTGTGGCGAGATAGCTCTGCATATAGTTGTTTCTGAAAAGCCTAACATTTGCATCTCTATACCTTTGTTGAAAAAGAGTTTTTAGAAAATATGCCTCCTTTTTGAAAGTCCGGATATCCTCATATCCTTGTTAAAAACTTTGAAAATAGTTTTATAGGAAAACACCTTTTTAAAACATCTTTGACCATCCCTGGTCAAAACCAAACTCGTTCTTATCTTTCCTCGTGACCAAGTCACATCCTTTTTATTCATCTCAGACATATCCCAAGGGTACTCCTAGAAATCACCTTTCCAACCGCCTTGACCATGGACACGACTATTCGAAAAGATTAGACTCTGCAGAGTATGTGCACTTTATCCACAGGAATCAATACATCCACCGGGATACAACCACGGCCCTATACACACCTTAGACGGGGGTTCGGATAATCAAACCTAACTTTTCATTTGTTGTTCCTAGTATAGGAACTTTCCCCATGGTTACTTAGTTCCCCCGGGACGAGTAACTGACTTCACAAGTCCGAATCTCCCTTCCCGAACTTCCTTAGCCATGCCACCCGTACTCACTTAACCTTGTATCGTCCGCGGGAGCTCCATAGTTGCAGCCGATCTCGAGGGAGTCAATAGAACCTTTCTGGGTATGACGACCACCTACGTGGAAAGGAACCGGCTTCGAGGGACTTAAACCCCTTTCTACGCGTTATGGCGTATCCCATACTAAGGAAAACAAACTATGAGTTAGCCCTGAGTCACACCCAGGCTAATGTGGTTACACTAATAAATTGTTCCAGTAAAAGACTCGAGTAACCCATTTCTTCTTCTCTTGCTTGACCTTCTCCTCTTCATCTTTTCTTTAGTAAAACATCCACTCGGAAACGATGCCTCTTTCCAAGGGTTTTCTTTTTGAAAACTTTGTGTTGGGATAAAACCCAAAATAGTTTTTTCATTGAAAAACCCATATTTTCCAAGAGGGAAGATGCTAAGCATCTTAGCCTTGATCTAAAGGGTAAAGATAGGTGTCAATAGTGTGGGCATCCTAATGTACACTCATCCATAACTTGGAGGAGACAAGTTACTCATGCCTTTTTTTTAATTGAAACAAACCATGCATTTAATCATGAAGTTCATAAACGAGATGTAATACTAATGATAAAAAGGAGTAGGTCAATATAGGAGTTCAGGAATGGTGGCTTGCCTATGACCACCGATATGTCCCTTGACGGTGTTAGAAAACTAGAATACCGAGTACAATAATAATATGAGAAACTTGATGCTTCCTTCTTCTCGGTGTCTCACAAATCACAACTATCGCTGTTATTGAGTATACATGCAAACAAACAATACCACATCATAACAAGGCATACAAACATGAAACCATACAACAAGCAAAGTATAGTCACATGATATACAATAGTAGGGTGCTGTCTGGTTAATTTGATGAGATTGGTAGAAGATTTGGAGTCATTAATTAGAAGGTGATCCTTTAAGATTTATAGTCTAGGGACTATCTAAGAGAGGGGTTTTTGACCAAGGGATTTCTCTGTATGATACCACTATATAAAAGTGATACCATCAGATAGGTATTGTTAAAATGAATCTAAGAAAAGTGGTTTAACTCTTTTATCAATTTCATTGATTTATTATAATTTTATAGTGAAGAAAACTCTAGTTTTAGGAAATAATTCTCCAGAATTGTTCTGGAGTTCCAAAAATTATTTCCTTGTGTGATTAGTTAGTATTTCGTGGAATTATTCAAGTGGAGTTGGAATCACCTCAAAATAATTACTGGAATGCCCTTGAGAAATTCCCAAAGATAGTACTGGATGAGATTTGTCTTTTTCATCATATTTAATCTACAGCAGATTTTCATGTGATTCCAAGAACACATGTTAGGTATTTAGAGTAAATTTTTGTAGAAATTTGAATCAACCTTTTTGGATTAGCATACATACTATAGTGATTTTATTAGTGAATAAACCATGCACATAATAGTTTAATTCATCAAAATTCATTAGATGCTTAATAAATTTTGGGATCTTGGGGTTTTATGCATATGGATATGTAGATGTACAAAGAGTTGGAATTAGGTCAATACCTTATTTGCTTTGACCTAGAGAAAATCTCAAAGGCAGATAAGGGCTGTTTTTGTTTTTCTATTACTGGCAAAACCTAGTTCACCTTGTCATGTGACAAGGTCCAATTGTTGAGTATTTCATTTATCTAACAGGTGAGCTTAGATTCATTCCATTTGGATATGTATAATTTCCTAGGGGTTTTATTTAATGTATTAGATACATGCTAGGAGATTAAATGCCAATACATAAGGAAATTTATTTTTGCAGGAACACCAGTGCTGCATGTTGCACAAAACATGTGGGCATAGGTAAGTATTTTGTTTTGGACAGAAATGAGATTGTTTCCAATTTTATTTGAATTAGAAATGAGCAGTGATTTAACAGATCTGGAAAATGAATAAAAGGGGGAAGGGGTTTTGGGCCGGATCTGGGGCTAGCTGGGCCTCCTCACGAGATTCCATCCCGCTCGGCCGTGCCCTGTGCGGGAAGGGGAGGTCAAACCTGGCCGGCCGGGGCCAGCGCATCAGCCTCCTGGAGGGCCGAAGGGGTATCAGGAGTTATGGGTTGTTGGATCTAAGGAGATCGAACGGTTGCGACTTGTCTTCTTCACAAAGAAGCTATCCCAACGATGGAACCCTAGCTTGCGACGGAGGGTGCGGGGAGGCTCACCTGAGGGATGGGAGACGGCGAGGAGTAGCAGAGATGAAGCGACGCTCGAGAGCGGCCCCGGTGATGGGTGGCACGGCCTGGTTCCGCGACTGGAACCTGCTCACGCAAGGGCGCCCGAGAGGGTGGTGACCTAGCTCGACGATGGCGACTGCAGGAGTGGTCCTGGACAAAAGGAGCGACATGGGGAGACTCAGAGAGGGTGAGGGAGTGCGGAGGCGCAACATGCAGAGAGAGGGAAGCTCGGGAGAGAGGGTTGTGCTCATTTTCATGGAGGAGGCTGAAGCTTCTTGCTCTTCTTCCCACGGGAAAGGCAGAGCAAGGGGGAGGGAGAGGGAGCTCTAGGGTGTGAGTGGGGGTAGTAGGGGGAAAATGAGGGAAGGGAGGAGAGATGTCAGGGCTCCTAGCCTTATAAGCCCGAGAGGAGGGGTCCATGATGGACAAGGTGTAGGAGGAGATTGGGGAGGAGGTGAGGCCGTTCGTTTGATGGCTTGGGTGGTGGGGTGGTCGAGTGGGACCAGCATCTCGACTAGGGGGAGGTGGAAGGGGTGGTGTGGCTGCTGTTTCTAAATGAGCAAGATTTTTGAGATATTTGGTATTCCTCTCTCTCTTTGCTTTCAAGGGGGATGGGACAAAGGATATGTTTGGCCACTATGCACTTCGACTAGAGAAAGGGTGTGTGCTTTGGAACATTGCTTGGTAATATTGGATGTGGTTTGATGGGGGTTCACTAGTGGTTTTTGTAATAAGGTCAAATCTGCCATAATGCTGGGTTATGAAGAAAGTCCAAAATCTTGCATTAGACAAGGTAGATACAATGGTTCTTGTAGATGAATATGGTCAAGGTACTTCCATAGGATTTATTTGGGATTTTTCTAATGATTTTTGGTGCACTTAAATTCATTTAATCAAAAAGTGCAAAAGTAGTTTTTAGAAGCTCCTTTGATAATTTTACATTGTACAAGATGGGTTTATGATGTGATATGGTCTTAAATACCATATTACACATTGGAGAATTTTATTGGGATTTATTGAGATGGGAAAGTATTTTTGAGGAATTATTTGTTGTTTCTGCCATTTAAGAAAAAGGGCAAAAAGAAATAATAAGGAATCTCAAAAATATTTAGTTTTTAGGTTAGAAGATAGGGTATGATACATAGAACTCAAATGTGCATTGAGTTCTCAAAGTGGTTTGGAGAAAAACAAACTTGCCTTTATAGGAGAGATTTTGAGAATTTTGTAAGACAATGAATTTAAATAGTTTTAGGTTCCAAATAATTATGGCAATTATTTGGGGAATTATCATATCCAAGGTAGATGATGTAAACTTTACTTATACATCATTTTCCACTTGGGTTTTTGAAGGGTTTTGGTGAAATGGGAAGAAACTAGATTTTACGGAATCTAGCGTTTTGTTATTTTCATGCGACCTAAACATGGCTGGATTTGTGAGCTCAGAGCTCACCTTGATATAAGGGATAGATGGGTGATTATACCAAGTTAGATAGATGTTCATGGTCACAAGAGTTAGGCTTGTATATATTGGAGGTGGTCTAGAAGAGATGGCAAACTTTGCTGAAAATAAGGCTACCATAACAGATACATCAAGATGCCTCATAAACCTTGTGGGTTTAAGAAGCAGAAAGCTCCAACTGTAGCACCCCAGATTTACGGTCAGAGAATACCTGTTATGCATACAATTCACGTTCCCATGATCAGTGAGCCGTGAGCATAACCGACTAGTATCATTACAACATCCATAAAGTAGCGAGTACAACAACTTACAAGGAGGCCATTATGGCAATTACAACACAAGTAGCGGAAGTGTTCAGCACAGAGCCCGTGCCTTAACCTACAGGCAACTGACTGCGAAGATGGCCTAGCTCGCATAGACGTCAGCACCTTCGTTCCTTCTTAACATCTGTAATCTGGCCAAGTAAATAGCCAGGGACAATGCCGGTGAGTACTTTGAATGTACTCGCAAACCACCGAGTCAAGGTAATAAGATAATGCATATATGGTTGTGGCGAGATAGCTCTATACTAAGCTGTTTTCTGAATAAAATCTATCATGGCATCTCTATATCTTTGTTGAAAAAGAGCTTTTAGAAAACATGCCTCCTTTTTGAAAATCTGGACAACTCCACCTCCTTGTTAAAAAGATTTAGAAATAGTTTTGTTGTAAAAAAACCCTTTGTAGAACCTTATCGACCATCTCTGGCCAAAACCCATATTATTCTTATCTTTTCCTCGTGACCAAGTCACATCCTTTGTATTCATCACAACTTAACCGAAGGGTCCTCCTAGCACTTGCCATTCCAACAGTCCTTGACCGTGGACACGGCTATTCGAATAGATTAGACTCTGCAGAGTTTGTGCACTTTACCCACAAGAATCAATACATCCGCAGGGATAAAACCACGGACTGCTACACATGGTAGACAGGGGTTCAGATAATCAAACTTACACTTTTGATTTGTCCATCCCTAGCAATGGCGGCTTTTCCTTTTGGGTTGTTCTCTCCGGTACGAGTATGGGGTATGATGACCCTGGTACTTACTCCCGTACTGACCCCTATCTCCAAACCGAATTCTGGAAGATAGCAATAGTGACAATCTTCCATCCGTACTACCTAAAAGAATACCGTATGTGAGAGACCCAATTGTTGCATCAGTGCCTTGTCCTACAGACAGCCTGGATTTCAGGGGATTTCTCCCCTTTAACGAGTAAGATCAGCCCCGGCTAAAGACCACAAACTACGAGCTAAGCCCCAGCGTCTGGGGTAATGTGGTTGCACGGATAAATTATTCCAGACATTGGCTTAGAACATCCCTTCCTTTCTCTTACATAAATTTCCTTTACCTATCTTCCTCTTCATTATCTTTCTCTTCATCCACCTCATATTTGCTTTAGTAAAACATCCACTCGGAAACGATGCCTCTTTCCAAGGGTTTTATTTTGAAAACCTTGCAGTAGGGTACAACCCAAAATAGTTTTAGCTTTGAAAATCTGTGGGTTCCAAGAGGGAAGATGCTAACCATCTTTGCCTCAATCTAAAGTGGTAAATATAGGTGAAAAAGGGTAGATGTCATAATAGACGTTCGTCCATAACTTGGAGGAGCCAAGTTACTCACGCTCTTTTATTTGAAATAAACCATGCCTGTGATCATGCAATTTATAAACGAGATATAAAACAGTTGATAAACAAAAGTAGGTTAATATAGGATTTCAGGAATGGTGGCTTTCCCGTGACCAGCGAGATGTCCCTTGACTTCTTTATAATACCAGAAATCCAATAATAACAATAATAAAGGTTCCCCTGATGCGTCCTTCTTCTCGGCGTCACTCAATCGCAACTATCGCTGTTATTGAGCATACATGCAAGAAAACAGTACACCAATCAATACAAAGCATGCAAGCATCAAACCATACAGCAAGCAAAGGATAGATACATGATATATATCAGTAAGATATTGGAGGTTTGATGTGACTGGATCGAGAGAAGATTTGGAGGCATTAGGGAAAAGATCCCTTTTTGGGATTATAAGTCTAGGAACTATCTAAAGGAGGGGTTTTTAATTAAGGACCAAATATGTATGATACCATTGTATAAAATGATACCATTGGATAGGTATTGATAAAATGAAACCAACAAAAGTGGTTTCACTAATTTATCAATTTCCCTTGATTTCTAATGGATTTTATAGTGGATAAAATCCTAGTTTTAGGAAATAATTCACCAGAACTTCTCTGGAGTTGCAAAAATTATTTTCTTGGGTGAAAGGAAGTATTTAATGGACAAAAATCAGAGGAGTTGGAATCTCTTCAAAACAATTACCAGAATGCCCTTGAGAATATCTCAAAGGTAGTACTGGACAAGATTTGTCTTTTTCATCAGATTTATTTTATAAAAGGTTTTTAGTTGATTCCAATGGCACGTGCTAGGTACTGAGAGTACCTTTCTGTAGAAATTGGAATCAACCCTTTTGGAGTTACAAAGCTACTGTAGTGATTTTGTTGGTGAATAAACTATGCACATAAGAGTTTAATTCACCAAATTTAAACATAACCTCATAAACTTTATGAGCTACTGGATTTCGTAGGATATGTATGTGTGTGTCATAGGGGAGTTGGAATTAGGTCAGAACCTCGTTTGGTTTGACCTAGGGAAATTCCTAAAGGCAGAAAAGGCTTTATTTTGTTATTTTTGCTACCAGCAAATTAGGAAGCAAAATAAGGTGGGGCCAGTGGGATATGAGAGGTAGGGTCAGTACCTTTCATAATCAATTGGATTTAGGTCATTTGTATATACTAAACTTACTAGAGAGTTTTATTAGTGTTGTGGATAGATCTTAGTATGGGATTTATCATTTTTATTCTAAACAACTTTTGGGATAGCCAATGCCTCTACACTTTAGGAAAAACCTTTGTGTATCTAACAAAATTTAGATCTGGGCAATTGGAAGGGTTTTCTATTTTTGTTTGCAATTAAACCAAACTGCTAAAAACAGATCTGGAAGAAATAAAAAAAGGAAAAGGGGTGGCCATGTTGGATCTGTTGGCTAATGGTCCGCGTGGGGGTGAATCTCGGCCCAGCTTGCGGGCGGTGCGCGGGAGGCCGGTTTCAAAACCCTGGGGAGCCACCCATCAGTGACAGTGTGCAGCGAAGGGGTAAGGGGCGCTGGGCACCGTCGGATTAAGACCGAATCGATGACCCACGGTCGTCTTCAACCTCAGTCGTGGCCCGACTGGGTGGAAACCCTAACGGCGGGCAGAGGGAGGTGGGGGAGCTGAGCGGCGGGGAGGTGTCGAGGAGGCTACGGGGCGAAGCGGTGTGCAGAGGGAAGTCAGAAGAGCGGCGGCACGTCAGGGTTCCACGAAGATCTGGGGGACGCGAGGGTCTACAGTGACGGGGATGGCTCGGGTGCGCACCGGGACTCGCTTGAGGGCCTGCATGTCGGAAGAAGGATCACCATTTGCACTAGGAAAGAGAGGGCAGAGCGTGGGTGGTGCATGCAGGGAAAGAGGAGCTCGGGGAGAAGAGCCTTGCTTGATTTTTGGAAGCAAGCCGAAGCTCCATCTTCTCCTTCTCTCAAGCAGTACCAGGCAGGGGATAGGGAGAGGGTTGTCTGGGTGGTGAGTGGAGTGAGGAGGGAGCAAATGAGGGGCAGGGTGTGCTGGGGGTGGCCGGTGGCCCTTTTATTTCAAAACCTCATGGGTATATATGAAATGTCCAAAATGGGCATGGGGTGGGGGGCTTCCCATTGGTTGCTAAGGGTGGTGCTGGGTGGTCCTGTGGTCAAAGGTAGGCAAAGAGGTGGTGAGAGGGACATTGCAGCTGTTGTGGCCTTTATTATAAAGATCTTTGCAAGATATGGTGGTCTCTCTCTCTCTCTCTTACAAACACTAGGGACAAAAGGGGAGGGGAGGTGCTACAGTAGCTTAGGTTAATGTGCATGACCAGGAGGGAGGTATGATGCTGTGTGTAGTACTTGACAAGCTTTGGTGGTGTTTGGAGTTGGTTTGAAACAAGTTTTGATTGAGTTTGCCAAATTGATCGATTTGAGGCTTGTGAACGAAGTTGCAAAAGTTGCATTGAGAAAAGTGTGGAAATGGTACTGGTAGGTGGTATAGGTCAAATAATCTCTCCATGATTTAAATGGGATTTTTATGATGATTTTAATCCCATTTAAATGCACTTCTTCTGAAAGTGCGGAAGTACATTATGGAAGCTAATATGATATTTTTACATTGGACAAGCTTGGTTTTTGTTGTTATATGGTCCTAAATACCATATTACACATTGGAGAATTTTATTGGGATTTATTAAGATGGAAAAGTATTTTTAGGGAATTATTTCTTGTTTCTGCCATTTAAGAAAAAGGGCAAAAAGAAATAATAAAGAATCTCAAAAATATTTATTTTTGAGTTGGGAAGATGGGATATGAAATATAGGCATCAAATGTTCCTTGATTTGTCAAGGTAATTTGGACAAAAACAATCTTTCCTTTGAGGACAAGGTTGTTGGGAAATTGGTAAGTGAAGGAAATTAAATAGTTTAATAACCCAAATAATTGTGGGGATTATTTGGAGATGCTCATATCCAAGGTATATGATGTGGAATTGATGTAGGCATCAAGATTAACCTTGGTTTTGAAGGAAGGTGGTGAAAAGGGTGGAAACTAGATTCTTGGATGATCTAGGGATTGGTTATTCTGATGCCATCTAAACAGGATTGGATGAGGGAGCTCAGAGCTCACCTAGGTACTAGGGGTATATGGATGGATAGACCAAGTCATATAGATGGTCATGGAAGCAGGAGTTGGGCTGGGTTGCATTTGAGGTGGTCTAGAAGAGATGGCAAACTTTGTTGAAAATACGGCTGCCATAACAGACACATCAGGTAGCCTCCTAAACCATATGGGTTTAAGAAGCACAAGGATCCAATGGAAACAAGTGAAGTGGGGATTTATAGGCCATTATTAGTAGGTCATAGCCAAGCAGAGAGTTGGTCAAGGGGAGGTGGCATGTAGATGTGATCTTCTGCCAAAGTAGGCAAGATGATAAGATTTGCAGAAAAGATTATTATCTTGACTACAAAACCATCATGGATGAGTGGGAGATAGAATGGCTAAGCCATGAGCAAGAGTGGGCTTTGGTAGTACTAACGATGTACTACAGGATGGATCAAATACATTCTCAAGAATGCGCATAGGTTGGAAACGGTAGAGCTCCAAAGATTGAATCTAGATAAGGAATCCAGACAGCCATTTTGGCAGATTATGGTTTTGGACTAGAGTGCAAGTGTAGAAGATTTTGAGAGGATGCCAGGTTCCAAACTCATGATCAAGGAGATTATGTTGAAGTAATAACTAATTAGATAAGATTCATGCTTAGATTGGGTCTCCACTGAGTTGGAAACCATCCAGAGGGATTATCCTTGGATTGATCTGAGCATGAGGGGAGGTGGTTACCTTAGTGGCTTAGGATATATATAGACTTGGATTCTTTCTTTGATATTGATGATCACAAGCCTATATTGGGTCCTAAGGGATGATATACTATATTAGCTCACTCTAGTTCTAAGAAAACAAGGCAATTAGCAGATTAAGGCAATTGATCAAACAGCAGATCAAGACAATTCATCAACCAGCAGATCAACGCAATTCATCATATTATCCAACTAGTACTAGGGTTACCATTGAGCCTAGCTTGAGGTTAGGATGGTTAGGTTGAAAGGGGCTTTGCTTTGAAGTAATATAAGTACCATCTTGCTATCTCTACCAAGATTGATATGAAAAGTTTTAATAAAGGTTTTTGGAAACCTAGAGATAAGGGTAGTTGAAGGTTCTGTCTTGAAAACATAAGGAGAGTATATATATATGTCTCCATAGTTTTGGAAATAGAAACTAGTAATGTATTTGGTTGGGTTGAAGTCATCTTAGCTTAGGTTTTTGAAATGCCAGAACATTTGAGAATATGAAAGATGAGCCAAGACATCTCTTTTGTAAAATAGTTTTTGTGAACTAGTGTTGAGATGAGGAGTACACAACTAATACACAAACAGTTGCTTGAGCACAAGAAAAAAAGTAAGCACACATTACAAGAAAAAGTTTTTGTTTCTCCCTCATTTTTGCCTTTTGGACATTTAATCGGGGTTTCTGAAATTGGGACGTTAAACCAATGGAAACAAGTGAAGTGGGGATTGATAGGCCATGATTAGTAGATCATAACCATGCAAAGAGTTGGTCAAGGGGAGGTAGCATATAGATGTGATCTTCTGCCAAGGTAGGCAAGATGATAAGATTTGCAGAAAAGATTACTATCTTAACTACAAAACCATCATTGAAGAGTGGGAACCTGAATGGATTAGCCAAGGGGGAGAGTGGTCTTTGGTAGTACTAATGATGTACTAAAAGAAGGTTGAAGTACATTCTCAAGAATGCATATAGGTTGGAAAAGGTAGAGCTCCAAAGGTTGAATATAAATAAGAAATCCAGAAAACCATTTTGGGAGATTTATGGATTTGGACTAGTGGGGTAGAGGGGATCCATGCTTGGATTGGGTCTTCACTGACTAGGAAGCTAGCAAAAGGGATTATCCCTAGATTGATTTGATTAGGAGATGAGATGGCCACTTTGGTGGCTTAGGGTAGATCCATAATTGGGATGCTTGGTCTTAGATTGATGATTAAAAACATAGATTGGGTCCTAAGGGATGATCTACTATATTAGATCACTCTAGTTCCTAAGCAAACAAGGCAATCAGCAGATCAAGGCAATTCATCAGACAACAGATCAAGGCAGTTCATCTTATCACTTATCCAACTACTAATAGGGTTACCATCAAGCCTAGCTTGAGGTAAGGATGGGTATTTTGAGTTGATTGTGCCTTGAAGTAATATAAGGGCCTCTTAGTATTTCTACCAAGGTTGGAGTGAAAAGGTTTTAGGAAAGTTGTTGGAGAAACTATAGGTAAGAGTAGTTGAAGTTCTGTCTTGAAAACATAAGGAGGTAACATATAGGTTTCCATAGTTTTTCTAAGTGACACTAGTGAAATATTTGGTTTTTGTAAAGTCACCTTGGCTCAAGTTTGTAATTGTCAAAACATTTGAGAATATGTGTAAGATAAGCCAAGACTTCTCTTTTGTAAAATAGTTTTTGTAAACTAGTGTTAAGATAGGAAGTATAACACCTAATACACAATCAGTTGCATGAACACAAGAAATCAAGTAGACAAACATTGCAACATTTATTAATAAAAAGTTTTTGTTCCCCCTAATTTTTGCCTTTTTGACAAAAGATCAGGGTTGCTGAAATTGGGATGTTGCAGACCTTTCCCCCTTACAATAATCTCGTCCCGAGATTAGAGAGGATTAGGGTTGGGTGATAACATCCGCTTAGCAATTTCACTGTGGAAAAATAAGATGCTAATAGGTTTTCCAACAAACAAGCATGGTCAGATACGGTTCAGAGCTGAGTGGTTCGGAGTGGATGGTTTAGATGAAACAAGTGGAAAAGAAGCAGTTTTTCCCCTTAGGACGAGTCTAGGTAGGTTTAGCATTGATAGGGTCCTTTCTTCTTGCGGCGAGTCGTTGAGTTGATCCTTCTTCATTCCTTCACCATGATAGTCAGCTTTCCTATCTTCAAGGTGTAGATACACTAGGTGTTGGTTGGACGGTCGACCTTGGAGTGGAGTACTCTCCTGAAGTACCTTCTGATTCTGGAGAAGTGCCAATTGTCGTCCTTCTTGCATGGTCGATGATTCGGAGTTGGAGGGTGGTCATCACATAATGGTAACTAGTATTCGACTCCAGAGGTCTATCGGGTTTTGGGCGGGAGAGACGCAGTATTTCCCCCTTAGAGCAACAGTAGGGGTTCTTAGTGGAGTCACCGACATTCTTTGTTGGAGTCGTATTTTGATGCTGGGGGATGGCACTGCACCTTTCATCCGGGGTGGTTATCTTCTGTCGACGTCGTAGGAACCGCTTCATGTGTTAGGAGGTCTACCAGAAGGGCGCCTACTAGCTTCCGCGTAGTGAGTTCTGAGCTGGTTAGGGGTCCGATGGGTTAGAGCATGCCATTGGAGTTTGGCGGTCTAGGAAACGAGGTCCTTTGGAAAGAGGTCGTTCCAGGTTTGGTCTGATGCAACGTCGTGGGTGATGTAGTCGTACTCGCTTATCCTCCTCGCGGTCCGATCCGATCTAACACCGCAAGTGGCGATGCCTCTGAGAGATGCACACGTGCGGCACCTCGCGTAGTGAGTTCCAGTATATCTCTCTGACTTGGGAGGGACAAATCCCATCTCGATACATACAACCCAACAGGTACTTTCCGATCACCTAAGAGACACCTTTATGATCACCCTCTCATAGGATGACGTTTGATGACCTCAAAGCTTTCTTCCGATACCAAGGAGTTGTATTATCTCATGGTCTAAGGAATACAATATTTGACATAAGAAAAGCTTCGCAAAGATGAACACGATGACACAATCTAATTGCTCCGCTTCGTTTGGGTCTGTCCGCCATATCATTCTCCCAATGATATGATCTCATTATTAATCGACATCTCATGTCTATGGTTAGGAAACCTTAACCATCATTAATCAATGAGCTAGTCCATAGAGGCATACTAGGGACACGGTGTTGTTCATAAACCACACAAGTATTAAAGTTTCCGCTTAATACAATTCTAGCATGGAATATAAACTTTATCATAAACAAGAATTATAATAATAACATATTTATTATTGCCTCTAGGGCATAATTCCAACAAAAACATGGAAGAGGGGACCATAGACTAGCATACTACCATGCTGAGTTCTTGCATCTTGTTGTCGTTCATGGGTCGAGTATCGACTTTGATTACGGTAGCTCCTCGGGGTTAGTAGAGTCGGAGATCTTTTAAAAGAGTGGTTGGCAGATATAGAAGAGAAAGGACATAGTGACGTCTTTAGAGAACTCGAGGCTTTGAGGTTGCTTTCTACTCCTTGGAGGGTAGTATTGGCAGCATCGGGTAGTCTTGCCATCTTAAATTTGAGCTTTGCGTGTACTGGGAGGACCGAGCAACTTCTGAAGATTGTTTATGAGGTCTTCTTTCTATTCCTATGACGACTCTCGAGTGATGTTTGGGGCAGGTCCTAGGATTGGAGATCTTCCTGGATTATCTTCCTGTAAGTGGGTCTTCTGGATTTTAGTAGAAAGACGCAGTCTTTGCACCTTAGAGCTTTTACTTGGGGTTGTCGATGTTGGGGTAGATCCTTCGTCTTGGAGCAAAAACGTGACGCTTGATTTGAGGCCTTTGAGTGATGCCTTATTGCGACTACCTTTCTAGGGTGGTTACCTAATGAGGCCATAATGGTTAGCTCTGGGTAGTTCTAGAGATTAGTGACGCTTCTTATTGGTACTTAGTCAGGGTGGAGACATTTTGGCTTCGGATGGTTTGTCTCCACCTGAACTCTCCTTGCTTTGCTTTGGTTCGATGATGGGGAAGGCTGGTTGTTTTCGAGCATCCTTATATTCCGGGTTCTTGGGGCATTGGTGTTATGGCGAGGACTTCCCTTTGATTCGACAAAGGGTGGAATAGGATCATTTCTCCTTTGGGGCGACTCGAACTAAGGCACGAGTAGGAGTTGTTGGGGATTTATTTATGTGGCCATCCTGCTAAGGAGAGGTTTCCAGCTATCGGGTTGCGAAGGTTCGCATCGTGATATGCCAACAAGGTGGTCAAAACTTTAGGATCGGATGATCCAAGGCAGACAAGCAACACATTCCAAGCATCATATAACCACATGACAAGAAAACAAGGCGTACCATAGGTGATAAGGGGTGACTACACGCCATAAGGGGAAACCTACATTGGGAAGGCTAATCCTATGTACGGATGTTACGGGGGTCTTGACTTCTGTCTTGTCATATGTTGTCGTCAGTGCCGTAGTTGGTCAATTTGGGGCCGATGAAGGACTTCGTTGGTAGGGCGATCTTGTAGTGTCTTTCGTCATTGGTAGCTCCTTTGGTTTGCTTGTCTCGGTGTCTCTTCATCTCGGGATCTCCGTCTCATAGTCTCCAAGTCGGACTTTGTTGTTGAAAACGGAACTTTTGAAGTAGAAGAGATATAGAGTAATCCATTTTCAACTCGTTTAAATAAGAGAAGATGAGATAAGAAATCTTTCGAGAAGCTTTTGAGAAATAGTTTTCGAAAGCCGGTGTTTTCAGAAATAGGGGTTGTCATGTCTAACGTCCATGCTAATTAAGGTCTCCTACAGTCAGGATGGCTCTGATACCAAGTATGTGGCACGCCGGATTTATGGTCCGAGAATACCCGTTATGCATACAATTCACATTCCCATGATCAGTGAGCCGTGAGCATAACCGACCAGTATCATTACATCATCCAGAAAGTAACGATTACAAAACTTACAAAGTGGCCATTATGGAAAATACAACACAAGTAGCGGAAGTCTTCAAGCGCAGAGCACATGTCATGCCTTAACCTACAGGCGACTAACTAGGAAGACGACAGCTCGCGTAGACGTCAGCACCTTCGTCACTTCTTAACATCTGCAATCTGCCCAAGTAAATAGCCAGGGACAATGCCGGTGAGTACTTTGAATGTACTCGCAAACCACCGAGACAAGGTAACAAGGTAATGCATATTGGGTTGTGGCGAGATAGTTCTACACTATAGTTGTTTCTGAAAAGCCTAACATTTGCATCTCTATACCTTTGTTGAAAAAGAGTTTTTAGAAAATATGCCTCCTTTTTGGAAGTCCGGATATCCCCATATCCTTGTTAAAAACTTTGAAAAAAAGTTTTATAGGAAAACTCCTTTTTAAAACATCTTTGATCATCTCTGGTCAAAACCAAACTCATTCTTATATTCCTCGTGACCAAGAAACATCCTTTTTATTCATCTTAAACATATCTCAAGGGTACTCCTAGAAAAACGGCTTCCTTTTGCAAGTCCGAATTTGACTAGTGTATCTTTCCTTGCCCATTACGGAAACATGTATGCACCTATTATGTAACCTTACATATATCCTAAGATGATCCGGGTCATCCCGGTACCTTCCAGAACCTTCCGCTCCTTCCAAAACCTTCCATATATATCCGGAATCATTCTGGACACTTCCGGGACCATTCTGGACACTTCCGGGATCATCCCGGACCTCTCGGAACCATTTCAACACCATCAGAGACACTCTCCGAATTCTTCTATCATCTCATTAATGATTATAACTTATTTAGAACACTCTCAGAAATATTCCGGACACCTCGATATATTCTGAGACACTTCGAACCCCTTCGGAATTACTTATCTACTAAATCTTCATTCAAAATCATATTCTAAATGCCATTGAACTCTTAAGTGTGTGACCCTATGTGTTCGGATATTTGTGGACATGTCCGGAACTCATTCCATCAAAATGATTACTATTGGCGTCTTGATACAGATAGTAACCCACACAAATAACACGAAGATCTTTATCGTGTGAGCCGCTGTATTATGTTCGATACATATCATATTGCTTTGTCGATACATTACATTGCCCAAGATGAAACACTAGGTTATTCTCATTACCCAACATGTACTATTTACTCATATCACACTATCAATGTTCATGTGTTCAATAACTTGGTCACTTGTACGTCTAGACGATGACGAACATCATAGAATATGTGTGGGCCCAGAGTGTATCTCTCCATCATTAGGAGTAGAAATTCCCTCAAGCACCCCATGTGAATAATTGGCATACCATACAGTAAGAGAAAGTATCAAATTTATGAATACTCCATAATGAGCAATGTTTGAAGAATCTTACCACGTCCATATTGTACCCAAGTTCGCATGTGTCTTGCGGACAAACGATCTTTAGTAAAGAAAATACATTGTTTATGAGAAACTACCAATAATAATATTGATTATGTGTTTCCCAGTATATCATGTTGGGTCTATCCGTCGTCATTGTTCCTCCAACAACTCTGATCTTATATATCACCGGAAACTCCACAACACATTGTCGGTTTGCCCATAGTCAGGAAACCGGGACTACCAATTATACATGAACTAGTCTTTGAGGTGAGACTAGGGATATATAAATGTTGTTTATGATTCCACACATGTATTAGGGTTTTCCTCCAAATACTCATTATCCGGACCTAATACAATTATAGCACGGAATAATAATCTTAATCATGAATAGGAAATATAGAATAATGCAATTTATTATTGCCTCTAGGGAATATTTCCATAAGTATCCCACTTGCACTAGAGTCAATAATCTAGTCAATATTTCAGCACTTAACACCTATGGCATACCCGTGTCCTTTATGGTTTGCATGTGGTAAACTTTCTCAACGGATCTGACAAGTTTATATTTGCATATCTTTGCGTCTTCATGCATCACTCATTTTCAATGAGACGGCATTTGTAAATGTTTGGTCAACTAGTGGGACCTTAGTTCATCAGCTGGAACTATATGTCCTCTATTTTCTCACAATAGATCTTCACAGTACTAGCACGCTCATAACTACACTAAGTTAAAAAATGAACCTTTTGACTCATAACACCCTCTGTAGGTGTTGTCATGACAATGATATACTCAGCCTTTCATTGTAGTATCCGTCATAGTATTTAACTTTGGAACTCATCCAAATCCAACATGGAATTTACTTCCATTCCACTACGCCACCTTCTTTAATTCATGTAGCCTAATTGAGATAAATTTATTTGTATATGTAACAAGACGAGTATCGATGTAACACCTTACAACGGACCGTTTGTCACTTATGCATACAAAACATATTCTTTGTCCTTCTAAAGTACATAATAATATACTTACTATTATCATATGATCATCATATGCCCATAACATTTTATAGCATAAGACATATCTGATTATGTACATATGATGGTGTACATGATTGATATAATCGTTCATGTGGTTTTATTGTTGCTTCAACCTCTTCCACTAGTAGGAAAACCCTTATAGCAGTCATTTTACTAGTAGCGTCCAAAATATAATGCGCGCCACCACCTGAATACGAAATAATAGTGGCGTTCATAAATTACCAAACACCACCACTATATGCTATTAGTGGCCTCTCATTATACTCGGACGCCATTAGTGACATGGTACCACAGACGAAGCTGGGACAAATCGACTGGTGGTGTTGTGGACCAACGAACGCCATGGCTACGCTCCGTTCTGGTGGTGTTCACCATGAATTGAACTTCATGTCTAATAAGCACTCTGCGGCCTTTTATAAGCGTCGCTGTTTGGATTGGATTGATCCCTACCTCGCCCAATCCATTCCCGAGCCTTCGCCCCGTCTGTCCCAGATCAGTCACCGAACGTATTACCTCCTCAACGAGCAGCTAGCTGCCGCAACGACCGCGGCCATCCCCGACCATCACTGCCACCGCCCTGTCCATTCCCGAGCCGCCAGTCTCTACACCTCTCACCTCTTCTCTGAGCCGCTGGCTGCCGCAACGACCGCGACCATCCCTGACCGTCGCCACCCCATCCATTCCTGAGCCGCTCGTCACCACACCTCTCACCTCCTCTCCGAGCCGCTGGCTGCCGCAACCACCACAGTCATCCCTGACCGTCGCCGCCACTGCCTGTTCCCGTGATGCCGATCGCCGCACCTCCCATCCTCTCCGAGCCGCTGGCCGCTGTGACCACCATCGTCATCCCCGTCCGCTCGCCGCAGCTTCCCCGTCCATGATGTCGATCAGCCACCAGCCATGCCTCCGATCCCCGTTTTTGTGCATTTTAGACAAATTTTAGATGCATATGTGAGTTAGATATTGATCTTAGAACTTCTAGAGATAAGTATGTTAGATAGTGTAGATATCGAGTTATGGGTTTGTTAATTTTAGGCCAAGACAATTTTATATGCAAATATCTCATCTCGTTACCACAAAGTCTAAATCAAGTATTTCCATATTCTTGTTTAGACTTGAGCGTTATCGATGAGGTATTTCCATATGCAACGATTCTCTCTTTGTTAGAGTTTGTGGTCCTAAAGTTGACAAATAATTTTATCATTCATACAACATGGTTGGGATAAATTGTGGTGCACAATATTGTCCACAACCATGTTATACGAACTGTGGAAATGTCTCTCTTCTTTATACAATGTTGTTAGTGTTGTTAGTTGTTAGTGTAGATGATTGTAGATTATTTTGGTTGTTTTTACTTCCAATGGTCAATGATTACACTTTGACATAATCTAATGCGAAAAGGTGCCAATAAGACCTTGTTGTGTGTCCATGAATATCTTGTGATTTGGTATTATAGGCACTCCTTTTGTCTTGTGTGTCTTTATATGAGACCTTTAGTTCAGCTATGACACCTTGTATTTGTAAGATTATTTTCCTTCCTTTATGTTTAAATTTTTGAAATTATTTTGGCTCGCTTACTCAGTCCCTGAAATTATTTTGCACATGGTCTTATGAACATACAGCAAATGCATCCCTGTATCAACTGTGGCCATGAAAGTTTTTGGGATAAGAAGTTTATCATAGTTCTTCCCGAAGACTTCGAGATTATGGCGGTATATTTGGTTTATTTATGATTTCCAGCCTTGCATGCATTTTGAATGAAACTAATTAACTATTGTTTTCATATATATTTTTCTCATACCATACCTTGACATGCAAGAAAGGACTTTCTTGACCATGTGAACATATGTGTCAATCACCAGGGACAATTTGAGGTTACCTTGGTGGAAGAGGCAATACCTGACAAGAGCTACAAGATTCTAGTCATCAACGAGGTGAATCGAACTTCCTTTACAAGACCACTTTGGACAGATTTGGTAGAAAGGTTTGCGATGGATGCCAGGATGAGGTTGAGAATCTACCTCGATAAAACTTGTGGATTCATATTTTTCTCGTACGAGATCCCTGACTCAGAGTCTTCTAACTTTGAAGATCATTCCCTTAGGTAGAACTAGTCTTCTAACTTTGTAGACCATGCCTAGTTAGAACAAGCTAGATAGTCCTCTTGTTGTATTCTGAATGCTATCCAGTAAAATTTGTTGTATCATATTGTTGTATTCTGAATGATGTTTAGTATTGTTGTATTCTATTGTTTTCTATTGCTGATATAATCAAGATTTTTCAGTATTTTTTTATTTGTCGAATTAATATTAATGGCGTTCCTAACGTATCAAACGCCACTAAAGCTTATCCTACAAGTGGCATTTGCTTAAACACCACTAGTAGCTAACTTAGTACTAGCATTCATAGTAGATTCCACCACTATCTTCTACTAGTAGTGTGAGATTAGTGGCATGCGCGTTCAACGCCACTAAACTCCTTTTCCAAATGTCGCCACTATGCATTTCCTACTAGTGTCCCATGCAGCAAGAACTCGTTCTTGTCGTATCCATATTGAACCACTTCAATATTTCATCTATGTACTTTGACATAACTATATTAGGCGCCTCAATCTATCTATATAGATATTGATTCCCACTATTCCCGTTTTGCCTAAGACTTTCACACAAATCTAATTTTAGTGAAATCTTACTTGTGTCAAGAAAAGATACATCTTTTTTCTGAACCGTATGACAGTAAGGGAAAACCCTACCACCTTGATTTTGTATGAAAAGAGTGTGGGATTACATCATGAAGGATGCCAAGGATGTATAAAAAACATGAAAAAGAAAAAAGATTACAAGGAGGGTATGAAACCATAGAGATGTGGGTGTAACTCTGCCTTGGTTCTATGCACCAGAAGGCTATAATCAGTAATAAAATTCTCCTTCCAGGATTGAACTATGGGGGTAATTGCATTGAATAGGAGATTATTCCTTTCCTTCTAGATATTCCAGGCCCCAAGTATAAACCTATCCATGAACATATTACCATTCCAATTATTTTTAGCCGCGGATACAATGTCCAATCTATTTCCTTGATTCTGCCAGTGGTTATTTAATTTATTCCAGCAAGCCTTACTAAAGGGCAATGAAAGAATAGTTGTTATGTCCCCTCTAGAGGCTTTTGACACATAAGACAGTCATATCTTGAGTGAAGGGTCATATTCTTCCTTCTCAGCAAATTTCTAGTATTTAGGCTATCTGAAAAATGGCAGCTAGCATAAAAACTTCACCTTCAGAGTGCATTTATATTTCCATATCTAGTTGAATGCTGCATGAGGAACTATATTCCGAAAACATAACTTATAATATTTATGTGAGGAGTATCTATCTATGCTCCAGACATAGTTCCAAGAATCATGTGGGGCTTCTCCAAGGTCAATATCTGTTGCTGCTTATTGGGGTTGTTTTATATATTCAAAAGCTTCAAAGGAGATAGGTAAAACTAATTTTGTAGAGAGGCTAGAAGATATTAGGAAGGAGTTAACATAGACATCTTCATTTTAAAGCATAAAAATAATCCCTTGTGAATTTTTCAGCTGCAATACCTCCCATCCAATCATCTTTCCATTGCCATTGTGATAGGATGAAATACCTCTAAAAATGGCATAAGATTTATCACATCCTTCCACCAAAAAGAGCCACAAGGGGCAACATCATGTGGAATCTTTCCTTGGTAATAAGACTTCCAGACTAGAGTAACCCAGGGAGTGTCCTCTCTATTATAAAATTTATGTAATAATTTGAGTAATAGAGCTTCATTCTGGAGCTTTAAGTTCAGTATACCAATGCCACCTTTTTTTAGGCCTACATACCTTGTCCTAGGACACCAGGGATTGGCATTTGACTGCATCTTCTGTTTTTTGTTCCATATACAATGCCTCCTTATTCAATAATTTTGGGTGAATATGTTAGGATCACATGGGGAACATAGAAATTGAGGTCAGAAGTGAATTGATGATAGTAGCTCTTCCAATATAAGCCATCATCATAAAAGAAGTAGTCATTCTCCTTTCAATCATGTCAACTAGTGGCATTAGATCCATTATAGTTGGTTTAGTAGTGCCAAGAGGTATCCCCAAGTATGTAAAAGGCATTTTCCAACCTTACATCCAAGGAGTGTAGCAAAGCCTTGAGCTCTATCAGTACCAATATTGATTGGGATCAGGGAAGACTTGAGTAAATTAATGTGAAGACCAGTGGAGGTTGCATACTAACATAAGATTTCTTTCATCATAGTAATTTGGATCTAACAAGCAGGCATTATAATGTGTGTATCATCAACATACTAAATGACATGTAAATCCATAATATAATCAGGGGAAACTGGGGCCAGTGAGAGCTGGTCTTGAAAAGCTTTGTTAATGGAAGATTGGAGTAGATCAGCTGTTAGCACAAATATTAGGGGAGATAGAGGATCACCCTGTCTTATGCCCCTTTTACAATGAAATTGTCTTCCAGGGACACCATTTAGCAAAACTAAGGATTTACCAGAATAAAAAATTGTTGAAATCCATTGTATCCACTTGTTATCAAAACCCATATGTTTCATAATTTTAAACATGGATCCATGATGAATGGTATCAAATGCTTTAGCAAAGTCCAGTTTTAGCAAGATGATCTCCTGCTTAGATGATTCACATTGGTGTATGAACTCAAAAGCCCATGCGAGACAGTCCTGAATGGTTCTTCCCTTAAGGAACCCATACTTATTTTTGTGCACTATTTTCAGGACAACTTGTTGTAAGCTATTATACAAAAGCTTAGTAATAATCTTTAAACAACAAAGGTGATGGGTTTGGACTTATTAACAGTTTTAGGAGAATTCACTTTAGGAATAAGGGTAATATGACCCATGTTAATGCTCTCCAGGTCTAAATTCCCGTATAGAATCAACAAAAAGTTGATAGATATCATGTTTAATGATATGCCAAGAACTTTTAAGAAATTGACCATTAAAACCATTTGGACCTGAAGCTTTTTGTACAGACACCAATCTGACAACATTGTCAATTTCATTAGTAGTAAAGGGTTTAGATAAATCCTCCAGTCCCTCCACAGGTTGAATGATGGATTGTCAATCAAAGAGCATATGGGGTGAGAAATTAGTGCCAAGCCTTTCCTTAATGGAATCATAGATAACCCTCTCCTTTTCCTCATGATTAGTGACTATGGTTCTATCATCAAGCTTGAGCTGTTAAATAGATTTCCTTCTATACATTTCAGTGGCAATGCTCTGGAAAAACCAATCGAGCTGCTCGAGTGGAGGGTTTTCTTGCATGTTTGACCATGTGAACTTCCTACCATTGATAGGCAATTCCGTCAGATGTTGAGATCTAATACAGTCATTAAATGTTAACATATCATTAATAACTCCACCTCCCCTGTTCCTATTACTTGGTGAACTAATAAAATTAATAAAACCCATAATTAACCAATCTTCAGAGTCTGGAATATTTAAGTCATATAATCACTATATAAAATCATCTCTTGCATCCCCTTTACAAGGTCCATAAATATTAACCAAACCCCATTCTTGAGCAGATTGAGTTGAAGTAAAGTGTACATATAAAGCATAGGACTCACAAAGCATTACAAGACCAGAGAAAACTTCACTTTGCCAAATAATAATCATACCACAAGAAGCTCCCATAGAAGGCACATAAGCAAATTCATCAAAAAAAGGAGGACATCATTCTTTAATAAAAGCCACATCAAAATGTACTTTGTTAGTCTCCTAGATAAAAACCTCTGCACATCCGCTAATGTGGATTGCCTTTTTAAAACTAACTGTAGGAACTAGCATTTAAACCCCTAATGTTCCAACATAAAACAAACCACTTTTTTAATAAAAGCATTATTAATCCTTGATATCCTGCTCCGTCTCCTCTTCCTGCAGGTCCTTAAGAAGCTGCTTTGGAGAAAGCTTTGATGGGTGAACACCACAAAGGTTTACACCTATATCTTGAATAGTAGCAATTGGAGTTGGGGGAGGGCTAGGATTCACCACATGCCTAGCTTCAGGATCTTCATCTTCCTTGTCATCCATCATAGCAGGAACCACCCTGGGTTTAATTTTGCATTAGAGACCCCTTTAACCCTTAAACCATTGTATTTGTTCTTTCTAGTGCTCCTTATAACCTGGTTTTCCACAGTAGGAGTCTCTAACGTTCTCTTATATCCAACATCCACAGCAACATCAAGGGCCAAATCTGAGTTAGGTAGCTCAAAGATCTGAACACTAGAAGTAGGTGGTATAGAATAGCTGCCAAGCTTCCTAATTTTCCTTGCATGTATCAGAAGAAAGCTTTCCCCAACCACCTCATGAAAAATTTCAGGGGACATCTTTAGATCAGGAAGCAGAGTTGCATTGAACTGCAGTTTTGGCATAGATGAATTAAGAAGCACTGCCTTGACCTCAGAGAATCTTGCCAAAAGACCATCACCAATGATAGGAGCAGAATTAGCATGAACCATCATGTTTAGAGTGAGAGTGGTAGAAACATCTTGCATTTGTTGGTCTTGATTAGCAGCAGGGGAACCTGAATGTTTAGAGATGTTGTCATTCCAAGTATGAGCAGGGCTATCCACAACATTGTTGATCGGAGGATGCACACCAGCAGTGAAATGCACTCCCTGGTCAACAAGGATAGCATGGAAGTTGATCAGAGGAGGATACACCATCATACCATCTTGAGCAGCAGCAACATTGTTCACCTGTTGATTACCCACATGATTCTGTCCATTAGGAGCACCAAAGGAGCCCCATTTTGTTGAAGCCAGAGGGAAACCTACTGCTGATAAATTTGTTCAGCAGTCTGCTCAATACCATACAGAGGGTGAGGGTTGCCATCCTTGGGCTCTGGGTCCTGAGGTGGTGGAGGAACATTGTCAACATGTGTGTTCCAATCAGTAGATCGTAGCATGACAATGGGAACAATCTAGCTACGCCTAGCAGCACCAAGTTGCATCATCACAAATCTTTTAGGAACCAACTTAGGATCAACAATCTAGACTTTTGCAAGAACATATTTATTGTTTGATCTAGGCAGATGCCATTCTGACAGTAAACAAAAATCATCGCAAGCTCTATTAATATAGAAGTTCGTATGATAATCCAAAGGAAAACCTAAAAAATCACCCAAATTTCATTGCCAAACTCTATGAGTCTCATATTCCTAGCCGCATCATGTTTGACAAAAGTAACTCGAGGGAGGCGAAGCGACTAGGGTAATAAGTGAAGGATTAACACCCTTATGATTTATTATCTTTAATTTAGGCTATTTTCCTTTAACCACCCCGATTTTCTAGCATCTTAAATTGATATGATTAATAAATCATTTGGATCGCCAAATCTTAATTGATTGTTGTAAAGGAACTGAGACTTGCTTTGCGTTTGTCTTGACATAATCTGAAGCCCAATGTCCAATCCGTTCACATTTCTTACAACGCAGTCCAATATCACAATCTTTAGCCAAATGTCCAGGACCCATACATTTGGCACACCTGACTCGAAAGATGACACGGCCCACGAACCGAGCCCAAAGACCTATAGCACAGACACAACCTAGGACAATTTGAAGCCAAATGATCTTGCATGCCACATATGCTACAACGGTCCAAAATAATAATAAAAATATCTCTGGGCGGGACAAATGGGATTTGAAAGTATTCCATAATATCACCCTCTGAATAATCACCATAAATCAGATCCACAATTTCCTCAAGTTTATCGTTAGGAAAATAAGCATAAAAATTATGAGTGAAAATATTTCTAGAAAAAACCTTCTTCACCTTAGCTCGTTCTAGCCGATCTATTGAAAGTGGATGCTGAAAACTTCCGAAGAAAAGACCTTGTGGAGTAATCTCACTAGGAAGCTCAGAGTTCAACTCATAATTTTTTGGAGGAATTGAATCTTTGTGAAAACCGAATTTTAATAATTCTAAGGCCGATGATGAAGAGGAATTTTGGGCAGAACTATCCTCAAGGAATTTGAGACTAGGTCTGAATCTAGTTGCACTTCTGTCAGAAACCTCCAATAATTTCTCATTAGAAGTGTCGAAGTGAACTAAATCATTAAAAAACCCAGAAGTGGCAGGATGAACTCCTCGAAATAAACTGAAGTGATAGACAAAGTCAGGTCAGGTTTTATCCCTCAATCCATAAATGAAATGTCCAACTTTGCTAGATGCCACAGAAAACCGGAAACACCAATCACTTAGTTTGAAAACCCTAAATCCAGATCAAACACCACCAATACAACATTGCAAGGCTAAACCGACTGATTTTTCAGATAATACAAATGCAGCTGAAGAGAAGGATACCACCAGAAAGAATCCCATGCAGATTTAGAGGGAGAGAAGTGTACTGAATAGCCAAAACAACGCCATACCTGGGCTTCCAAGGACAACCCTAGGGAAAAATCCCAATGAAGAAGACATTCCATCAAGAACAAAAAAGGGGGCTAGGTGGATATTGAGATCAAAAGCGATCACCAGCAGGATGGTAAGAAAGCTGAGGAAGATGCGAGAAAACTAGTCAGAATAAATCAGAGAGGTATACACCGGCGAGGCACATCGCCGGCATTAGGGGATGGTGGCGGCGGGGGCTAAGGGGAGAGGGGCTCATATTTCCAAGTGATGGCTCAGATTTCCAAGAAAAGATACATCATTTCCAATCAACGATATGTCGTCCACATGAAGTATTAGAAATATTTATTAGTGCTCTCACTTAATTTGTTGTAAACATACAAGCATCTTCACAGTTCTAGATGAAACCAAGTAAATATTCGAACTCCGTGATGCCAACTTATACCAATGAAGTTTGCACCCGTTTCTAGCATCCATTGGACTAACAAAACCATTGGGTCGTGTCAATACACACCTAGGATAATACTCCTTGAAAGTAACTTTGTTTTGTTATTAAACTACCATATCTTGTTGTAGGGTTCGCAGCATAGAAAACAAAAAATTTCCTACGATGTGAACTATATACCAAGATCTATCTACTAGATACAAACAACGGGCGGATGTATATCCGTAGAGAACATACCCTTGAAGACCGACAAAGCTTAACGAGTTCAACTCGTGGTTGATGTAGACGATCTCTTGCCGATCTCAAGATCGAGAGGAAGTCCTAGCGCCGCAAATCAGCAGCGCATCCGTGCTCGCACACACGTTCGAGGCACCGAGCAACCTCCGCCTCCTCGCTCCAGCGATGCAGCGGAAGCACAACTCTTTCTTGCCGAATAGCCACCGGGAACATGTATCTCGCTAGTCCGAGACCATGGGGGATAAATTCTAGAGGGGGAGAGAGATCCTTCACGAGGAGGTGTGAGAGACAAGTGAGGAGGGGGGCTCCTTTTATAGGAGGAGGGGGGAACCCCAAGGGGGTGGGCGGCGCATGGGGCTGCCCCCTTGCCCTCCCCTCTTCATGTGGGTGGACACTCCACTCACAAATCTCCTTTAAATTCCCTCCACTCAAAAGTCCACTCAAATTCCCATTAAATTTCCACCAAATTTAATGCAAACTCTCATTAAATAAAACTCTTTTATTTTATTCAGAATTTTGTCAATTACTTTAATGACAAAAATTCACAAATAACCCCTTGCTAGAATTCTATTTCACATGCATAACCACTTTATGCAATTTCACCCGAAAACCTGTTTCGGTATCTAGTGAAATAAATTCCTGCGCTTGTTCATTCTTTCGGCATGAAACATTTGCTCTAATTGGATGTCGGTGTCTCTTAAGTGTGTCACCCTACGGTTCGTGAATAATGCGGACATGATCGAGACCCCTCTCGGATCAATAATCAGAAGCGGGATCTGGAGACCCATACTGACTCCCACACATTCAACGATGACTTTCTTGTGATCGTCGGAACCTTTTACGCTAGTATATCTTAATCCCTTTGTTTCACGATATATTACATGTCCGAGATTCGATCATCGGTATCTCCATACCTAGTTTGATCTCGTTACCGACATGCACTCTTTTCTCATTCCTGTGATATAACATTCTAGTGATCAAATCACTTGCTTACAAGCTAATCAATGTGATATCACCGAGAGGGCCCAGAGTATATCTATCCGTCATCGGGATGAACAAATTCCACTCTCGATCCATGAGCCTCAACATAACACTTTATTAGTTCTGAATCCATCTTTATAATCACCCTGTTACGGTGTGACGTTTGATGTTATCAAGAAACTCTTCCGGTGTTAGTGATTGACATGATCTCATGGTCTAAGGATTAGGATCACTTCGTAAGTTGTTATAGCAATATAAACTCAATGACTTTGATCGTAATGCTATACTTCGGATGAATGTTCATCACACCATTACACTAATGTTGTGATCCCGTTATTAACAACATCCAATGTCCATGATCAGGAAACCTTCATCATCTTGTTAATCAACGAGCTAGTTTATGAGAGAGGCATAACTAGGAACTTTCTGTTTGTTTATTAAACACACATGTATTAACGTTTCCGTATTAATACAATTATAGCATGCAAAATAAACATCTATCATATACTTGGAATACACATAATAAACACTTTATTATTGCCTCTCAGGGCATATTCCCTTCAGTCTCCCACTTGCACTAGAGACAATAATCTAGTTACATAGTGATAAATCTAACACCCATTGAGTTCTGGTGTTGATCATGTTTTGCTCTAGGGAGAGTTTTAGTCAACGGATCTGCTACATTGAGATCCGTATGTACTTTACAAATCTTTATATCTCCATCCTTGACATGCTCGCGGATGGAGTGAAACCGGCGCTTAATATGTTTGGAATGCTTGTGAGACCTTGGCTCTTTGGCATTGGCAATGGCACCATTGTTGTCACAATAGATCACCATTGGGTCCAACGCGTTTGCCACCACTCCTAGTTCGGATATGAACTCCTTCATCCAAACTGCTTCCTGAGCCGCTTCTGAAGCAGCAACATATTCGGCCTCCGTTGTTGATCCCGCTACCACAGGTTGTTTGGAGCTCCTCCAACTAACCGCTCCGCCATTCATGAGAAATACGTATCCGGATTGAGACTTAGAGTCATCCGGATTGGTGTCAAAGCTAGCGTCGACATAACACTTAGCGACGAGCTCTTCTTCACCTCCGTATACAAGAAACATATCCTTAGTTCTTCGTAAGTACTTAAGGATATTCTTGACCGCTATCCAGTGTTCCGAACCTGGATCCGATTGGTACCTACTAGTCAAACTAATAGCATGTGCCACATCCGGTCTTGTACATAGCATGGCGTACATTATAGAGCCTATGGCTGAAGCATAGGGGACTTTGTCCATTATCTCTCTTTCTTCCGCCGAAGCCGGACTTTGAGTCTTACTCAATGTCTTGCCTTGCAACATAGGTAAGAACCCCTTCTTACTTCCGTCCATTTTAAACTTCTTTAAAATCTTATCAAGGTATGTACTTTGCGATATCCCTATTAGGCACCTAGATCTATCTCTATAGATCTTTATGCCTAATATGTATGACGCTTCACCTAGGTCCTTCATTGAAAATTTGCTGTTTAGATAACTTTTAACACTGTTTAAAAGATCTATATCATTTCCGATCAATAATATGTCATCCACATATAATATCAGAAATGCCACATTGCTCCCACTCACTTTCTTGTAAATACAAGCTTCTCCATAAGTTTGGACAAATCCAAACTCTTTGATCACCTCATCAAAGCGGAGATTCCAACTTCGTGATGCTTGCTTCAATCCATAGATGGATCGCTGAAGCTTGTACACCTTGTTAGCATCCTTAGGATCGACAAAACCCTTTGGTTGTATCATATACAACTCTTCTTCAATATTCCCATTGAGAAACGCGGTTTTGACATCCATCTGCCATATCTCATAATCGAAATATGCAGCAATTGCTAACATAATCCTAACCGACTTTAGCATCGCTACGGGAGAGAAAGTCTCATCGTAGTCAACTCCTTGAATTTGTCGAGACCCCTTTGCGACAAGTCGAGCTTTATAGACGGTCACATTACCATCAGCATCAGTTTTCCTTTTGAAAATCCATTTGTTCTCCACGGCCTTTCGGTCGTGAGGTAGTTCCACCAAGTTCCAAACTTGATTTTCATACATGGATTCCATCTCGGATTTCATGGCTTCTAACCATTTGTTGGAATCCGGGCTCATCATCGCTTCTTCATACGTCACAGGGTCATCATTTTCATCAACCATGAAATTCATGACAGGATTTCCGTACAGCTCGGGAGCTGCACGCGTCCTGTTTGACCTGCGAGGTTCGGTAGTACTCTCTTTCGGAGTTTCATGATCATTATCATTAGTTCCCTCTTCAACAGGTGGAGCCAACTCCGGAACAACTTCCGGCGCTGCGCTACTCGCCATACTTTGAAGAGAAGGTTCCACAACCTCTTCGAGTTCTACCTTCCGACTACTCACACCTTTCGCGAGAAACTCTTTCTCTAGAAAGGATCCATTCTTGGCAACAAAAACCTTGCCCTCGGATCTGTGATAGAAGGAATACCCAATAGTTTCTTTAGGGTATCCTATGAAGACGCATTTTTCCGCTTTGGGTTCGAGTTTATCCGGTTGAAGTTTCTTCACATAAACATCGCATCCCCAAACTTTAAGAAATGACAGCTTAGGTTTGTTTCCAAACCACAATTCATACGGTGTCTTTTCAACGGATTTAGATGGTGCCCGATTTAAAGTGAATGCAGCAGTTTCTAGTGCATAACCCCAAAATGACAACGGCAAGTCCGTCAGAGACATCATAGATCGAACCATATCTAATAAAGTACGATTACGACGTTCCGACACACCATTTCGCTGTGGTGTTCCGGCAGGTGTGAGTTGTGAAACAATTCCACACTCTTTCATGTGAGTGCTAAACTCGTAACTTAGATACTCACCTCCACGGTCGGACCGTAGAAATTTGATCTTTCTATTACGATGATTTTCCACTTCATTCTGAAATTCCTTGAACTTTTCAAAGGTTTCAGACTTGTGTTTCATCAAGTAGATATAACCGTATCTACTCAAATCATCCGTGAAAGTAACAAAATAACGATATCCACCTCGCGCCGACACACTCATTGGACCACATACATCAGAATGTATGATTTCCAATAAATCTGTCGCCCGTTCCATTGAACCGGAAAACGGTGTTCTAGTCATCTTGCCCATAAGGCATGGCTCACATGTATCAAATGATTCATAATCAAGTGATTCCAAAAGTCCATCCGAATGGAGCTTCTTCATGTGTTTAACGCCAATATGACCTAGACGGCAGTGCCACATATATGCGGATATATCATCATTAAGTTTAATCCTTTTAGCATCAACATTATGAATATGTGTAACATTATCATCGAGATCTAATAGAAATAAACCATTCATCATCGGTGCATGACCATAAAAGATTTCATTCATATAAATGGAACAACCATTGTTCTCGGATTTAAATGAATAACCACTTCGCATCAAACACGATCCAGATACAATGTTCATGCTCAGTGCAGGCACCAGATAACATTTATTTAAGTTTATAACTAATCCCGATGGCAAGTGGAGAGGCAGCGTTCCGACGGCGATCACATCAACGCTTGATCCATTGCCGACACGCATCTTGACCTCACCCCTTGCTAGCGGTCGCTTGTTCCGCAGCCCCTGATTCGAGTTACAAATATTAGCAACTGAACCGGTATCAAATACCCAGGTGCTACTGCGAGCACTAGACAAGTACACATCAATAACATGTATATCATATATACCTTTGTTTGCCTTTCCGGCCTTCTTGTCTGCCAGATACTTGGGGCAGTTGCGCTTCCAGTGGCCAGTCCCCTTACAATAGTAGCACTCGGAATCAGACTTAGGTCCAACTCGGGGTTTCTTTTCAGGCGCGGCAACCGGCTTGCCGCCCTTACTTCCCTTCCGTTTTCCCTTCTTGTCTTTCTTGAAACCAGTGTTCCTATTGATCATCAACACTTGATGTTCCTTTTTGATCTCCACTTCTGCAGTTTTAAGCATTGACAGAAGCTCGGGGAGAGACTTCTTCATGCCTTGCATATTATAGTTCATCACGAAGCTCTTATAGCTAGGTGGTAGAGACTGCAGAACACGATGGATGCCTAAGTCAATGGGAATCGACATTCCCAAGGACACAAGCTTATCGGCGTAACCCGACATCTTGAGTATATGCTCACTAACGGAGCTGTGCTCTTCCATCATGCAGCTAAAGAACTTTTCTGAAGCGTTGTAGCTCTCTACAGCAGCATGTGTGTCGAAAATCATTTTCAACTCACCCATTGTATCAAATGCATTGCCGTTTTCGAAACGCTTTCGAAGTTCCGGCTCTAGCCCATACAATATGCCGCAATGAACTAAGTTGTGGTCCTCCTGACGAGTCTGATAGACATTCTTCTCCTCGTCAGGGGCATCATCAAAAGGTGGGGGGCCTAACGGCGCTTCTAGCACATATTGCTTTTGTGCAGCAGAGAGGAGAATCCTCAAATTCATGGCCCATTCGGTAAATTTGCTACCGTTCGTTGCTAGTTTCTCTTTCTCCATGAACACATTGAAATTAAAAGCAGGTGGTGCCATCTACAACAGAATTTGTAAAGTTTAGACTAAGTGTATGATAGATTGAGTTCAACTAATCTTTATTACGAATGAACTCCCACTCAAAAACGACATCCCTCGTGTCTTTTTGGTGATTACATGAACCAAATCCACTACACCAAGTCCGATCATCACGTGAGTCGGTATAGCTTCAAAGGCGAGCATCAAATGGGCATCATATCAACTATATGACTCATGCTTAACCTTTCGGTCCGTGTTCCGAGGCCATGTCTGTACATGCTAGGCTCGCCAAGTTAGAACCTTAGTATTCGCATGTGTAACTGTTTTACACCCGAAATATGGTCGTGGATCCAAGAACACCCGATCATCACGTGATGTCTTGGAGCGACGAAAACATAATCGGTGCATACTAAAGGAAGAACACATTCTTATCTTGATATTTAAATGAGGGATCATCTTATTATGCTAACAAAGCGCTAAACAAGCAATATAAGATGCTATCAAACATCATATGTTTATTAGTGAAATTATATGGTTCCCGCAGATGATCTCTATCATGTGCATCGTGGTATGATCACTATCATACCTATATGTGTAAATCCAAGGTCTATGGATTTTACACGCTATGTGTGTTGTAAGAGTATCATCTCATACTTCTACTTACAACACTACCATATCATAACACTAGCCCAGCAACAATCTAAACTAGACGCCTCTAATTTATCCATTGCAAGTTTTACGTGGCTTAGGGCTTTCGAGATAGAACCGTTCTTACCTACGAACATGAACCACAACGAGGATAATCAAATTGTTGACAACTCGCTTGCAAAATAGATATTGACTATAGTAGGAGAGACAGACACCCGCTAGCCACTTATGCAAACTAGTTGCATGTCAAGCGTGGAACAGGTCTCATGTGCGAGGACATGTAAAGTTTGTCCGGGCCGCTTCATCCCACTATGCCACCAATATCCAAAATTACAACAAAGGAGCAACAACATGATCATCATCGCCCACATACTCATATGTGTACTACCCGTGTAAAGTATCTACGCATAGATCCGGCTCTGATACCACTGTAGGGTTTGCAGCATAGAAAACAAAAATTTTCCTACGATGTGAACTATATACCAAGATCTATCTACTAGATACAAACAACGGGCGGATGTATATCCGTAGAGAACATACCCTTGAAGACCGACAAAGCTTAACGAGTTCAACTCGTGGTTGATGTAGACGATCTCTTGCCGATCTCAAGATCGAGAGGAAGTCCTAGCGCCGCAAATCAGCAGCGCATCCGTGCTCGCACACACGTTCGAGGCACCGAGCAACCTCCGCCTCCTCGCTCCAGCGATGCAGCGGAAGCACAACTCTTTCTTGCCGAATAGCCACCGGGAACATGTATCTCGCTAGTCCGAGACCATGGGGGATAAATTCTAGAGGGGGAGAGAGATCCTTCACGAGGAGGTGTGAGAGACAAGTGAGGAGGGGGGCTCCTTTTATAGGAGGAGGGGGGGAACCCCAAGGGGGTGGCCGGCGCATGGGGCTGCCCCCTTGCCCTCCCCTCTTCATGTGGGTGGACACTCCACTCACAAATCTCCTTTAAATTCCCTCCACTCAAAAGTCCACTCAAATTCCCATTAAATTTCCACCAAATTTAATGCAAACTCTCATTAAATAAACCTCTTTTATTTTATTCAGAATTTTGTCAATTACTTTAATGACAAACATTCACAAATAACCCCTTGCTAGAATTCTATTTCACATGCATAACCACTTTATGCAATTTCACCCGAAAACCTGTTTCGGTATCTAGTGAAATAAATTCCTGCGCTTGTTCATTCTTTCGGCATGAAACATTTGCTCTAATTGGATGTCGGTGTCTCTTAAGTGTGTCACCCTACGGTTCGTGAATAATGCGGACATGATCGAGACCCCTCTCGGATCAATAATCAGAAGCGGGATCTGGAGACCCATACTGACTCCCACACATTCAACGATGACTTTCTTGTGATCGTCGGAACCTTTTACGCTAGTATATCTTAATCCCTTTGTTTCACGATATATTACATGTCCGAGATTCGATCATCGGTATCTCCATACCTAGTTTGATCTCGTTACCGACATGCACTCTTTTCTCATTCCTGTGATATAACATTCTAGTGATCAAATCACTTGCTTGCAAGCTAATCAATGTGATATCACCGAGAGGGCCCAGAGTATATCTATCCGTCATCGGGATGAACAAATTCCACTCTCGATCCATGAGCCTCAACATAACACTTTATTAGTTCTGAATCCATCTTTATAATCACCCTGTTACGGTGTGACGTTTGATGTTATCAAGAAACTCTTCCGGTGTTAGTGATTGACATGATCTCATGGTCTAAGGATTAGGATCACTTCGTAAGTTGTTATAGCAATATAAACTCAATGACTTTGATCGTAATGCTATACTTCGGATGAATGTTCATCACACCATTACACTAATGTTGTGATCCCGTTATTAACAACATCCAATGTCCATGATCAGGAAACCTTCATCATCTTGTTAATCAACGAGCTAGTTTATGAGAGAGGCATAACTAGGAACTTTCTGTTTGTTTATTAAACACACATGTATTAACGTTTCCGTATTAATACAATTATAGCATGCAAAATAAACATCTATCATATACTTGGAATACACATAATAAACACTTTATTATTGCCTCTCAGGGCATATTCCCTTCACTTGTGAATATGTAGTGGTTACTAGAATAATCCCAATAGACTTAAGCATCGTTAAGGAAGATCCAATCTTATCGTAGTCAACTCTTTGAACTTTTTCGTAAACACTTCTTTGAAAAGTTGAGCTTCTATGGATCTGAACATCCACGTCTATCTCTTTATAGATCCATATATGTTCGATAGGCGTAATGCCTTCTAGAGGCTCTACTATGTATCAAAACATGATTTCCATACACTAGTCTTCAACCCGTGCACCTGCACGGTCTAGTTTGTATGAAAAATAAATTAGTTAAATCCTTTTGAAACTATTTCTTTCTGAGGAAGTCCAATATTTTGGCAAGGGTTGTATGAAAAATAGCATGATTGATGAATATATGGATTGAGAGATACTCTCTAGAAAGGATTTTAATCTATTACACAATTAATATGATTTTTCTAAGTAACATAGTGTCAACATCTGGATTTTTAATCCCAGATGCCTGTTATGCCATACATCACAATCCCAGGATTACCATTTTTGTGAGACATAACAGATTGGTACCATAGTTCATCATCCATTACAAACCATAATAAAGGTATTACAAATAAAGGATCTCATGATCCAGTCTTAATACAATCAACTCAACGGAATAATATAATAACGGTAGCGTGGGCGAACCTCCATATTTAGGGTCACATGCAATGCTGATGAAGGGAGATGATCCTAGTTGTCATAGACTTCCTGTTGTCCGTCATCCTGGTAATCCTCCTCATAGTCTGGCCATAGGAATAGCCAGTGACAAAACCATGAGTACCCTTTAAGTACTCGCAAACTATCACTAATAAGTAAAGAGGTTTCAAGTAGGAATCCTAAGCTCTAGGTTGTTTTGCAAAAAGCCAGGTTTATCTCTAACTGAGTTTAGAAGCAAATAAAACTAGTTTAATGTCTTATAACACCTAAGTGGGAACTTAGTTTTCATGTTCACAACCCTGTTATGGTCAAGTCAAAGTCATGATTCATTTCACAAGTCATTTTGAAAACATCTGAAGAAGGAACAGTATGGCCACTCCAACTGTCCATAACCGCGGACGCGGCTATTCGAATAGTTTGACATTGTGCAGAGGTGGTACACTTTCACCACAACATTCGATACATCTGTTAGGAACAATCCTGATTCACCATACTCTGTATGCGGATAATCAATCCTAACCTTTCAATTACACAACCTAGTATAGGAACCTCCCCTATGAGTTTGGCCTCCCAACCATGACCATCTTTCATCTTGGGAACTAGAAAGGTGGACAATCATCACGAGGTAGCCTCAGCTCAAACCTCGGCTACAAGGGAACCCATACTAAGATATATAAACTTCAAGTCAAGCCCTACCCAAACTCGGGTATTGTGGTTGTATGGTAAAATTGGAATGGTATCGCATCCGAACACAACCATCAGTTTTATAAAGGGCTAAGGCTCATGCCTCAACATTTTCATCATCAAATCATATGGTGTTCATAACACATGTCAAAACATCTTATTAGAATGACTCATCATTCTAAGATTTTCATAACCATTTTCACCAAGTATTCCCATCTAAGGTGATCAAGTTTTATTCTTAGCACTAGCCACTAAAGTTGAGGGTAATCACTAATGAGAGCGCTAATCAAGTGTGACTTATCTAAGTCTATTCTAATGCCTTAGGATGACATCTAGTTCTATCTAACTTAGGCCAAGTTTTATGCTCTTTATGCTACCTCTAATATCTTTCCAAAATATCACAAACACTAACTACAAGTAAACAAAGAATTTTGATAAAGAAATACAATAGTAAAGCTTGCAAGTAAAACTGGGATTTGGTATAATCAAGTGGTATAACCAAAGCATGCCTAATGCATTGTATAAGTTATCTATCTTTCAAGGTTGCAAGTGTTATCTTGAAAAGTTATATCTTGCTAAGATGGCTTGCTTAGTTAACTTGTATTGTCAGGCTTGCCTTGAGTAGTGCAGTGGTTGAAGTTCTCCTCTGCTTCCTCTTCGTATCCTTGGTCGGTACTAGCGTCTATAAATAAATATGAGGTACACAATCACCAAACAATACTTAACTACTTATATTTGGCACACAAAGGTTCACACTAGATGATCTAGCATCATCACAATCATCACAAGAATTAAAGATGTAGTCTTAATTATTTTATTTTAGAAAAGTAATTTCTACTCATTGAAAAACTACTTATACTTAATATTCTCCAATTAAAACATGGGATCATGTGGACAAATGTCATCACCACATATTCTAATACTTGGGAATGTGATTTAAAGTGGTGTCACAATTTAATAATGTTTAACCTTATTATTTTAATTAATTAAAGTGACTAGAAATTCCTATGGGGCATTCTTTTATTACCTGTCCATTATTACTGCAAGTAAACCTAGATATTTTTATATATTCAAAAAGGTCTTATCAAATATGATTTTTGACAGTTGGAATCAACTGAAAAGAATTTATGGTTGATTTTTGAAAAATGTTTGAATGCAGAAAAGTCTCTGCCTTGTTATTTTTACCATGGGTGATCTATAAATTCAAATGGTTTGAATCCAACGGACTTGGATTTATAATTTCCATATCTTTCTAACAAAATTGGTTCCATGCAATTTGGTTTAGCAGAACTCTTTGAGTTGATTTTTGAAGTTACTGTCTAAACTAGGTTTGAAACTAAATTGAAAAATCTAAATTTAAACTACTGGGTTGCGCGGGAGAGTTAGTTGGGCCAGCCCACTGTTCACAGCGCGCGCGGGCTGGTTTAAGTGGTGTCCCCACTCGTCGGTGAGAGAGGGGGTGGCGAAGGGGTATGGGATGATTACGATCGTAGGATTAGATGCAAGATCAACGGCTCACGACCATCGTCCTCATCTGAACAGGACACAACGGGGACGAACCCTAGCACGGCCAGTGAGGGTCCACTACTGCAGAATAGTCTACCAGACACCCGCCTGTCACTCGTATTTATTTACTAGTGATAATCATTTATTTGTCCTTGCCACTATTTAGTTTTTACCAATGACATGTAGTTCTTTTACATTATCGTTTGCCCGTCACTGGTAAATATTTTTGGAATAAAAAATATTGTATTTGCATATATCGATAACAAAATATAATCACAGCACTCGTAGATAACAAAATATGATCATAAGTACTACAGAATGGAATTAACATCGATAACACAATATTTAAAACAAGTTTGCTGTGTCAAAACAACCAACATCTCAAATTCAAATCATCCAACTCTTATGAAATTTCAAAGCTTTCACCATCTGCTTCCCAAGACTCATCAGCTCTAGCTGCTGCCTAGAAAATCGCATCTTAAACAAACTCTCACATGGAGCATCTACCGAATTTGGCAGCAGACCAGCAACCAAAGGCAAACAACATCAGTTTAGCGGCACCACCCATCTTGAGGTTTTCAACATTCATCTGCATGGGATGGAAAATATAACACTTATTCAATAATATAATACTTATTCAGTAATAGAACACTTATTCAGTAATAGAACACTTGTGTCAATGCCTAGTTAGAGTCATTTTTAAACATTGCATGAGAAAAAGTTTTGGACTTGATATAACTCCCCAAGATGAGAGGAATTAATACCTGCCGGTAATACACATGTTGGTTTTGGCGGCTGATGTGCGCTCACTTGCAGCTTCTTGTTGTGCCCTCTCATTACGCTTCCGCTTTTTGCTACGTCATCCTACAGCGCCATCCCACATATTGTGTATGACATAATAGAAGTAGCTCAAAATCAATAACTTTAAATAAATCTCAGTGTATTGATTGACCACACTTTGCATCCAGTGAAACAGCCCCATACAGTATAACTGGGCACGGCTCCACTGCAGTTCTAGAATTGTTGTACATGTACGGTAGTGTGGAAAACCTGCCATCAAATTCAATTAGATAATGGATCTCCTTGACTCCTTCCTTTCTAGAGGCAAGCACTCCCATCAGTGCTGGACCTGCAAGGGTGGCACTCGCCGTGGCGTCTGACGACAAGGCTCACACGCCAATGTTGCTGACCAGTGTGCAAGTTACTTGCTCATGTACTGCTCATCGTTGGATATTTAAATACGATGTGTATTGATTTCTAGCTATCCTACCAAGTGAACCAATGAAATACATGAAATTATCACAATGCAAATAGGTAGGTAGTTCTTTACTGGATTGAGATAATTACATACCAAAAAGTCACAACAAAAATAAGTAAAGGTAGAGCTGAAATTCCAAAAATTCAATACTCAACTGGCGTTCCATGTGTCATTCATTTTAAGAAAAACCATAATGATTAAATACCCGGCCTGACTCATTGATGTACACAAATCGTAATATAAAAAATATAAACATTTTGCAATCTACAAGTGCATAGGAGATTTGGGGGAAAAGAGTACTTATTGTATTGGTGATCTGGTCCATGCACTAATATTGAGAGATACAAAGACACGAGCTACTGTGAGTGGCATCTAACCAATCTAGACAAGCTAAAAATTATTGCGGACGATGAGCGGCCGTCGGAAGGAATTTGCATGGATGAACAAAATCTATAAAAAATGCTTACATCGGATCAAACCAAGATAAAGTTAGAGAATAATCTGACAGGGGAAAGGGAGAAATTGGCCCTCGCTGGAGCCCAAACGTATGCCATTCACTTGTTCGCCATGCCTCCTCGGATTTGTCGGCACTAACATGGGTCACTGGCGGCCGGCGAGGGAGGAAATGTTTGCCCACAGCAGAGAGACTCCCTGGGGAGCGGAGGGAGGCGGCTAGGTCTCGGGCGGCAAGGAGTGGGGCCGTAGGATGCGGGCGTGCGATCGTGGCTGATTAACGTATAAGGAGTCTTGCCTAATGGGCTGGGCTCAGAGTTTATGTTCTTTTTATCTTTTAGAATATGTACAATAGAAAAATAGAACGGATGTTGCGTGCACTACGGTGCATCTAGGTTTAAATATGGACATTGCAACGAATATTTATAGTTGCCAAGTATGTATTGCTAAACGGATGTTTTCCTATAGTGCAGATGCAATGCGTGGATTTCATCTTTTTTCGTCGATCTCATCTATCAATTCTCCTTTAAAAAATAAACTGACTATCAATCCTTACTTCTCTAAAAATAAGAATTTCTCATCAACTCTAGATTTGTAGAAATTGTAGATCCACCGCTTCAATGAGTGAAATAAGAGGGGTTCTATCAAACTTAAATACCATATTCGAAACTGTAGGTGCCCAATATCCAATTTATTTGTACTTCAAACAAATGTATAAAATAATTGAATGACCGAGATGGAGCAAGAGTGACTAACCCCCATAGTCCGGCCTAGGGAGAGGAGGGGCAGGGGGTGCGCGACTGGGTGGGGAGCCTAGGGGCGAGCGGGTGGCACCGGCCTGGTCGATGCAGGCTGTAAAATTATCCCTGCTATCGGTGACGGGCCTTTAGATGCCTATCACTAAGAAAATTATCCTTTGAGATCATCTACACGAAAAATACTAGCCACATGCACATTTTAAAGTTGTCACTAATCAAAAAATTATTAGTGACAAGCATTTATAAATGCGTGTCACTAAATAATTTTTCCATTCTGCTGACCTTCACAAAAAATACTAGTAACAGCCACTAATATAGGTCTGTCACTAGTGTTTTGTACTAGTGACAGGCTTATCATTTCCCGTCAGTAGTAACACTTACTAGTGACAGACACAGTTTTGCCCGCCAGTGGCCATCTGGAGGCTATAAGCCTTTCTCCAGTAGTGGTCTAGGGAGGCTCACTAGGGTTCAGGCGAATGTCAGCGATGGGGGCGAATGAGGTTGTCAACGACGGCGGTTCTCCTGGTACTAGCGGCGTCTCCTGGGGTGGCCTGAATTGACGACGCCCTTCTCCTCCAGCAACGGTGGTCTCCGATGAAATTCTGGCGGCCTGGTGCTTGCCTTGCTCCGGAAATAAGTGGGGGTGGTTCTGAGAGAGAGGGGAGTGAGATGGTGTGGAGAAATGGTCCGGGGGAGGCCTCCTTTTATAGCCGAGCGAGAGAGGCCGAGCGACATGGGCATAGCTCTTCGGGGTCGGCGTTACAGCGGTCTACTGGCATGGCGCGGGGGCTAGGACGGTGCGCGGTCTCCTGGCGGTGCTCAGCAACTTGATGACGTGGCAAGGGGCGGTGTGGTTTGGTCGAAAACGTGCGGTTCTCTGCGCGGTACCGACGGCGAACTTCGTGGCGTGCGGCGGCTACGTGCCACGGTCGAGGAAATGAGCATGTCTGGTGGTATCCTGGGACGGTGGTGATCGTGTAGACCGGCGGCGAGATCTCGAGGTGGTCGTGTTAAGTGGGAACGACGCGTGAACTACGGTGCACGTCGGCATGGCATGACGAACTGGGCGCGACGCGTTCTCTGTGGTCCACGGCTTGGCGGTGCTCGAGGGCTGGACAGAGGGTGGCAGTGGACGGTGGTCTGCCTCCTAGACATGGTGGCTAGGCGCGGCGATGGCTCATGCTAGCTTGCCATGGTCAGCTAGCAAGGGGGTGCTCGGGGTGGCTCAGTACTGGTGCAAGGGTAGGGTTCTAGCTTGTTTAATGCAATGGTTATCACTGGGGGAGACAAGGGTGATTAAAGGGAGACAATGGCTTGAATGATCACTCAGTGAAAGTTTGTCCAATTTGATTTGTGTGAGCCAAGTGTTTGATGAAATGGCTGAAAGAAATTTATAATTAAATTTTTGAATGAAATTTGGTGGGTGTATTGGGCACATACTGGGTAGTATCTGGTTGTTTGGATTAGTCAAGGTGAACTGGTTTGGTTGGGTTTTGACAAATGGTGATCTTATCATATAAACTAGATTCAATTTTGTATTGTCCTTGGCATAGATTTGCAAAATATTTCTGTGGGTTTGCAAGGTGGGCTTGCTTTCACTTTTACTTGGTCTAGAAAGGGGTGAAAAGAATTGGATTTGTTTTTGTTAGAAATCTTGGACTAGAAATACTCAAAGTGGTCTAGTGGTTAACTTTGGTCAAAATAACCATTTGCTCATATTGTTTATAATTGAATTTCTATTGATTTGATTCTGCTTGGAAATGATTTAGATGATGTTGTTTTTATCTTTAAACTAATCCTTGCTATTTATAACCATCACAAAAGTCATTGCAAGCATTCATGCATTCATCACATACACACATACATTCATATTGATTTTAATTTCTAAAAGTTTTTGTTAACCCTAATCTTGGGTGATTGAAACTTGATAACCTTGATTAATATTTTTAGGCTGTTATAAACGGTATAAAAATAATTTTACACAATTTTTACAGTACATTAAAATAGCTTAGGCAGACTAGTATAGTTTTAGAAAAAGTATCCAAATAGTGATTGTTTGGATGGCTTATGACTTTTAATGCAAGAAAATAACATTAGTTAGTAGACATCGGAATGTATTATTATATATCCAATATGCACCTCCTTGTTTTATAAAATGTACTACAGCAATAGCTTCTATCTAACTACCAACATTTATCTTGACTACGGAAAGAAACAATTTGACTATTATGATCTTGGTGCACTCACTACAGGAATGGGAAGCTACGCCGACGGCCGATATCTACGCCGACGGCAAAACGTCGGGGCCGTCGGCGTAGCCATCATCTAGGCCAGCCCCGCCAAGCAGCCATCGGCGTAGAATTGCCCTCGGCATATCCTATGCTACGCCGACGGCTGCTCTCGGCGTAGCTATTTTTTATTTTATCTTATTAAACTTTGAAAAATCATAACTAAATCATTCTAATTCGGAAAAATACAAATAATATATCAAATTTGCAGAAAAATAAGACCTATCTATCTACACTCAAATATTACACATTTGTATATAAAAATTAAGTAAAACATAAAACATTATATATAGTTTAAAACGGGCATAAAAAATTAAAAAATGATCGAAACAATACGAAACCGTGGTGTTATATTATGTAACATAGTTAGAAGGAAAAATATCAAACTTGGTATTATACTATAGGCTTAATCCTAAGCAGCTGCGAGCGATTTGAGGGCATCTGGGGAGTGCTTTGCCGTTCTTGTGCGCTGGCCTATGGGCCTAGGCGATGATTCAGGTTGTCGGTGCGCTACGTGTGAGCTGTTTTCCCCCAACTCCTTCGCCGCTTTGACTAGGGGAAAGGGGTTTCGGTCTCTCCCCTTTCTACTGCCGCTCCTATCCACGTCTTCCATCCCAGCGCCGCCGCCTCCTCCTCCTTGCCGCCCTCCACAGCCACTACACCGCCACCACCTCCTTCTCGTCACCCACCCTAGCCACACCGCCGCTACCCCCGCATCGAGGACCGCCCCCAGTGTCTACATGGGCGTCAAGGACCTCCGTCGCTGCCACCCAGTGTGTACTCTGGCATCGAGGACCTCCACCCATCGATGGACAAGGGAGCCGCTTTCCCCGCAACAGCAATCCTCGCTTCTAGGCGTGTGCAGGAGAAACCCCCTCCCGGGCTCGGAGAAGGACAGGTACCAGACCACTGCCATAGATGCGTAGAAGAGTTGGTTGGTCTCCTCCGACGGCAACATGCTTCTGCTCTTCTTTGACGGCAACAATACGGTGACTGTTGAGTGTTGATTGATTCCTGCACATCGGTGAGTACCCACGCCCCGTCGCTGCCCTCAATCCCCACGCCTGGTCCTCCTTTCCATCTATGCGATAGGAGGTGAAGCTAAGCCCGGGAACTCCCGCCCCGGGCAGCGTTCGACAGTCGACGCTCAGCGTCGCTCGCGACAGCGCGCGCGTCGATTTGGCTGCCGCCCGACCTCTGAAGGAAGCTATCTCCGATAGTCTCCACATTCCCCGGTCGACCGCCGCTTTGACCGGCTGGTGGAGGAGCGGAACAGATTTCCCAACCGCCTCTTCTTCATCGTCCTGCTCCGGCATTGCGGCCTTCGATGCTGCCGCCTCTCTCCCTGCCTTCCCATCTCATCTGCTATACTTTCTCTTCCGTTCCCCTTACTCTGAGCAGGGCGACCGATTCCGGCCGGCTGGAGTCGTGGGCAGGATGAGGCGCAGCAATTACGGCTAGGCTGGCTGCTTCCCCTTAGCGCCCCTCCCACCCCCATCCGAGCCTCCGCGTGGCCGACGTCTCTGGGCGGGCGCGATGATCGGCCTCAAACTGGAGGTCGACTTCCACCAACGGGTATCTGGTTCCTTGCCGAGCAGCGGACGCCACATCTGGTGGTGAGCCCGACCACGGTGGCGCACAGACGGGCGCCCACGAGAAGCTTCACATCCGCCGCATCTCTTTGATAGCTGCATATCTTCATGTCCTCCTTAACCTGGTCAGCTCTCTCATCCTTTATTTATTTGGGGATTCCCATCTTTTATTTTCACTTCTACTAGGTTCAGCCAGGTGGATATCAGCAGTTCACCATAGCGATATTTTTCCTTCAATTCAATGCCGATTTTGCTATTCCAATCCCACAACAGTGTCCAACATACTCCTACAAGCAAGTTGGCCGCATATCTCCCCTCATGTTCTTCAGCCTTTTCAATTCTTCACTGCCGCATATCTTGACTTATAGAGTTATAGTAGAGCCAAAGGGGAAAGCTACGTTTGTGCTGTAGCTGAGAAAGATTGGTAGTGCAGTCGGAATATATTCATCTGATAAGCAGATTATGAAGTTCCTCTTCATTATGGACATTTTGTTTCTTCCTGTCTTTAGTAACTTATTTGAGTAATTCACTTTTGATAACTAGACATCCTATTTTATTTGCTCTTACTTCTGTGCTAGGTGTGTAGAACCGAATATGATAATCAGGCATAATCTTATTTTGAATGCAGAAAAACAAGACTTCACCAGATGTACAGTAGACGGACGAGGGTGTTGTCAGCTAGGCCATCTTGCCGGTGCTGATGGTAAAGAATATATGCACTCCAAGATGTCGGCGTGCTATAGGGACTGACTGGTGCATCAGAGCCTCAGGTGATTTCATGTGTAAGTGCTTAAGTGGTATTGTTTCTATATGTGTATTTTGCAACCTCACATTTCCGTTCTGTCTTAGTACACTGAATCGTACAGTTTAGTCTAATATTTGCTTAAATCCAGGATGGCTACACTTATTTTTATCCTAGAAACTATTGTTTCTCCGGCTTCCCTTATGACGATTATGCTTTATTTTTGGGTACTGAAAACCCTCTAGAGTTGAAGCATTCAAAAAGGTTGTGTATTGTTGCTCCCAGAGGAGTTTATCTGGTGTTGTCGTTGGTGATTTCCTGTTGTATTGTGTTCCGTTGTGTTCTTGTGTATGCTGTCGTCTTTCTGTAGATTATGTGTATGTGTACTTTTTCTTTCCTTCTAATTTTGTTTTGTGGATGCGCAGGAGCAGGTAATGGTAGATTGTACAGAACTGGTGGCCCTTCTGTTTGATGGTACACATGTGTACATGTGTATATCTAACACTTCATCGGGTATATCTAAAATATTTTTTATACTCTTAAGCTTGGTGAGAAGGAATGCTGCTGAGGGCATAAGCCGTGCCGCGCGTAGGGCTGTGGGACAATTTCATCACATAAAATGTTTGGTATACAACACCTATTCCCTCTCACCTGCCGAGGCGACTATCTCGCCGCGCTAGGGTTCCAAGCAGCCGCTGCCGCTCCCACCTGTCAGCGCTGCTGCTCTAACCTCCTGGCACCGCAACTGGTGTCGTAGCCGCTGCTCCTGCTGCATGTGCTTCCCGCAACTGCCACGCGCAGCCGCATCCTGCCATGACTGGACACGCCCGGCCTCCCACCAATGGTTGTTTATCTATAGATACCGGCCCCGCCACCTGCTCTACATGTCGCCAGCCGTCGTTCATGCATCGCCGCAGACACATACCATCACTATATCGCTTGAGCCTCTACGCCTGTATGGCCGGACGCCCGGGCCGCTCAAACTTCAGGCGTCTAGCATTATGGAGCAATTGCGGCCGCCTGCCGCGTCATCGCACGATGTACCACCACTAGATGAAGTTGTTCGGGAGGTGCTGCTCGGAATATGATGGCAGCGGGCCGCCAGGAAGAAGCGGGAGGAGGGTAACCATGTCTTGGCTATAGGTTGCAGTATTGGGGATGACAGTGTTAGTCGTGCTCTTGAGGATGTGGAAGGTCTCTCCTCTCATCTTCCTATTTTCCCTAGGCATGTCCTTTATTTTGTCATTGTTGTACTGATTTCTCACTATGTATGTTCACTTGTAAGTTGTAACGTTGAGTAGTTGAAGCAATGGAGTGCCTCTACCATGATCTGGGAAGTTTTTGGTATTATTGACTGCTGTAATTCTATCGAACAGCTAGATTTTATCTTCTTATAACCCTTTGTTTTCTATTTACCATAGATGTTTATTCTCGCTTCTTTTATAAATAGTTGTTTCGTGCTTACATGTTACTTGGTTCCTGCTGATGAATGTGATGTCAAAGTAGCTCTTACTATTGTGGTATTCTTATTTTTTTTTCTAAATTAACAAGATCCCTAAACTATCTAGATTCTGCAATCAACTAGGTTTTGTGATATTTGCTTCACAAAGAAATGTCTTAAGCTCCTTCACAACAATGAATATACACTTCATCTCAGTCAGGGTCAAAGGAAGGGCATTACCCATTAGGATCAGTTGAATGTGTCCACTCTTTATTTCCTCTGCCATATTGTTTTGTTACAAGTCTATGAACACTACAATGCAACATCCATATATATTCAATAGATAATTGTTCTTAGTGGATTTGTAGATTTAGAGAAAAACTTTTGCGTTGCCTTCAGGGCAACACCAACTTAAGCCATTAAATGATTTTGTATTATTGCATCTAAAGCTTCAATCATTCACTCATTGAATAGGCCCAATAAACTATTATGCTACATAACTAAATTGTGTACTATGACCCAGTAAATCGTGTTTACCCATGTTGATTAAATGTACATTTTGGAAACCTGGCTTATCATTTTATGACCATCCATATACAAGAATTTATTTTTTGTAGATTCTCAACAAACCCTTCTGGGTACATGATACACAATGTTTTATACCACAACTATAGTCACCACAAAAAGCTACAGTTTTGATATTCACGTGTTTCATGACTATTTACGGTGCGAAAATTGTTACCCTTGCGGTCATATGCTATATATGTTTAACATATATTAATGCAAGTTATTTTTTAAAAAAGTTATGCATGAATAGATGAAAACATAGTATGTCAAATTTCATTTTAATGAGATGTAGTTTATAAGACAAGTGAAAATGTACAAATCCAATTATTATCTTTTTCTATGCATGTTTAGCATTTGTAGGAGAATCTCAATAAGTAGAACAACTTTTTGTGGAGTTACTAATATACCCTTTTTTGCAGTCAAGAGATCGGAAATTTTATCACTATTAAAAGAAGGCATGTCCGGTGCAGGTCAATGACCTTGATTCCAACTGTGGAGAAGCTACCAAGTGGACCTGTAGGTTACAGAAAACATTGTCCTTCTCGGTTTGTTCATATCCCTAAAAAATCTGTTGTTGCTTCAAGGTTTATTCACTCCACTTTTTGATAATTTTATATGACAAAGGTGTACATGTTTGATGGTAGAGATATTAAAAAGGAGAAAACAGTTGAATAGCTTAGCCTTTGGCATCGAGGGAAAGACTAACCAAGAAAGGTTGGCGTACAAAGTTAGAGTTATGGTATGAGAGAAGTAAAAGTTAGATTTATGGTATTGATTCTTTGGATTAAACAGAGATAGATGGTGTGATTGTTTCAAAGTACAGATTACTTTGCAGGTTCGTGTTCTTGAAAAATGTTGGAAATGACAAATAAGTGTGAAGTTCCTTATCTTAAGCAACAAGTGCCCTAGAATCTGAAAATTTCCACAAATATATTTCCTGGTAGGTAATATTATGTCAATATTTATCTTATACATGATGTCAATATTTATCTTATACATGGAATGCCCCGGTGGCATGAGTGCTCCACATTTTGCATGACCTATTTGTTTTAATTCGACGGGATCAGGGTTGTATGTTGATTTCTGATTTCACCATGCTTTTTTAATTTCACTTAGGCAATCCATAGTCCTGCAGCTAGCCAATTGATCGATCTATCATATATGTTGCTTCCTTAATTCTTAGTTAACCTAAATAGTGGAATCCGTTTATTGTTTGGCCATATTTTTACAGGTTCAGTTTTAAAGATATATCAGGATAGTTCTTTCTGTATGTGTTATGAGATTATTGTATGGTTGCCTAGAAGCGGTTGATGTATCTGTATCGATGATTGATTTTCTTACTCATTTGTATAGCTAGAAGTAAGCCACTTGATGCAAAATATTATCTATTATGATATAATTGTGCTTTCTAGATTTCTATCTATTGATGTTGATGTGCTTTTGATATAGAAAAGTTATAAGGCTTGAAAGATGAACGAAGCACGCTTTTTTTTATTCTATACCTTAATGAATTATGGAGTGCTAATGCTTGCTATCCTTATGCATATATGCATGTATAATTTGATTTTTCTTTGACTGACAGAGGATCTGAGAGGAAAATGCTTCAGATGGTGTGGAAAACAAAAGCCGCAAGGCAACACCTCCTTTGGGAACCCTGCTCTTGGTTTACGGTTGGCATCAACTACAAGCAAAAACTAAATTAAATGTTTTACATCCAGCAGCAAAATGGTCCACCAAGCTTATCACACTTTGCCAGAACACACTACAGGCGGCGCGGCAAAGCGCGCATATTCGTCTAGTATTGATTATGTCTCAAAGAAACCTTCACAAAATGACCTATCTCATTCGAGGTTTCTTGGTTTTCGGGGTCAAATGACCAATGTTATGGCTAGAATCAAGGCATAGTTTCTGATAATGTGCCCATATTGTGCATACACATGCATCATGGGATGGCGAACAATGTTGCAGGAGGAAGTTTTCCTTTTCGTCGCACCAAAAAGCCATTTCCTATTTTCCGAGCACAAAAAATGGACGGTTTTGTGAAGCAAGCACCAAATGGCTAATTCAAAATGCTACCACCACATTTTACAAAAATACGATTCCACCTTATATGGAAAATGTCCCAACAGGGGGATCCGAAACCTTTTCGTACACCTCTGGTGAAAAAGACAAATTCCTGCCGAATCGGCAGGAAGTGGGTCAGATATGAACTACAGGTACATGATCCGATGTTCATGTTTTTTTTAAATCATTTTTAGGTTCACAATATGATATTTTATCAAAGATCCAATGCAAGTTTTTCTCTTCATCGCACCGAAAATCCATTTTTCATCATCCGAGCGCAAAAAGGGAATTTTTTAAAGCAACCACCTAATAGATAATTCAAAAACGGAGGGTTTGTTATTAGTTGATATGGATATCATATTTGGATTCCTCTCATTTTTTGATCAATTTAGACATATTATTTGTTAAATTCCGATTTACAGATTTAAAGATATTAATTATTCCATATCAAATATAAAAATACAAAAAAGTAAAATTATTATATTTTTATTTGAATTCAATAATATTTTTACTTATTCATTAATGTTTACTTAAATAATTGTTTGTAATTTCAAAAAATACAAACATGTTGAAAGAACATGTTGGGCCCCCATGTGTGGTTTTCGTAATTAATGACGATCTTTATGGACTAATGTGTGTATTAAGTTATACTTGTAGGATTTGTCCATTGGCATCGCTTGGAGCATGTGTTGGCTTCAAGGTCGATGAAAGATATGTTGTGCAAGCTCAATATGCGAGATCGATGATGAGGAATCAAGAAAGGCGTTCCATCTTGAGAAGGTCAAGTTCGTCTACATCAAGATCAAGTGTAATGCTCAAGGCAAAGGTATAATCTTGATAGGTTTTTCCTTTTGCCGGTCTCATGTTGTGTGTGGGAGACCGGGTTTAGGATAGATAACCGTACTATCAAGAGGGGCTCTCGAATGAGTAACTCGATCACATCGTTCGGAGAGAGCTCAAACCTTTGCATACTTGCATCATCGCATTTGGTTGTTATTTGGTCTTATCCATATGAGGATATAGAGCTTGTGGTAATCTCCATAACAAGCTATTGTCATCAAAATCGGATCTTCCGTTTGTATCTTGTTGCGATTTTGATCTTGGCGGTTTTTCGGTTTCTCACCAAGTGAGGTATCCCACATTATTCTACTTCATACTTTCTCACTTGGTGATAATAAATATTTCCAACGCAATTGGAATCGGGTCAATCGGAGTCTCCAATCAAAAGTTATGACCGTTTGTATATTTAATTTATTTAAATTGAAAAAGAAAAAGAAAAATATCTTGTCTGGGCTGAGCGGTACTACCGCAGCCCAGTACCGCTCGTGCATGGCACGCTCAGCCCACTTCTGTCTGGCCCGGTATCATTTTCCGGTCCTACCGGACCGGCCCAGTAGTACCGCCCATGTGGGCCGGTACTACCGGCGGGCCCATGTAATGTCTATCCCTGCTCCCAGCCACAAGCTCCCGCATACGCTGCTTGCTCTCTGCCGCCTGGCCCGCCTGGTCTCGCTGGCGCGCAAGCCGCCGCGCGCAGCCGCCCGATTCGCTCGCGCTGGGCCTCACCGCTGCACCAGCTCGCCTTGCTGCTCCTGCGCTCGCGTGGCGGGCTTTGCTACAGCGTTGACCGCGCGCGCTCGCGCACTGCTGCCTCGCCCGCCGCGCTTGCCGCCCGCCCGCACATGCAGCTGGCCGTAGGGCCCGCCTGCACCTGCCGCCCGGGCGTGTCGCGTGCGCTGCTGGAGCTGGCCACACGCGCGCTGATCTCCCCAGATCCCACTGCCCCACTCTGCCATGCGCCCGCTTGCTGCTCTGCTCCGTTGACCTGCTACCGGTCCAGACCGAAAATTAGCCCCAACGACCAGATTTTCTAGGCCCTCTATTTAAGCTTTGCCCGTTTTCAGTTTAGTTAGCTCCTCTCTTATCTATTAGGCTAAAATTTGTCCACACTTGCTCTAGATCTTGAAGCTTGCCTAATATTTTCTCTCCGATGATTCTTGCCCATATTTGAGTGGAAGAGAGAGGAGATCTAGACCCACGTTTTGACCTAACCGATTCATCTCTTTGTGAGTTAATCTTTGGGGATCTAGATTTTGGGGATTTTGTGTCTCTCTTTGATTCCTCCTCTCTTGTTCCCCCAATAGCTTTAGTAGCTTTGTTGGAACTTGAGAGTGAGGTGTAACACCCTCAGAATCGGATCTATGCAAGTTTCAGCGATTCCCGCCAAACCCGCATAGAAACGATTCAAAGGTGCCCACCAGGCACTTTCGTGCGGGTGGAAACGAAGTAATAACATTACACAACAGTCCGCGATGGGACCCACAGAACAAATATATATACCACAACGACTCAGAGAGTCAAGAATACAGATATAATATACAAAGATCCAAATCACCTTGAAAATGGTAGGGCGTCCGACTACGGACAAGATGCAAATGGGGCTAAGAGCCCTGAAGAATAACCAATGGCGTCCATAACCCTGCCCAGGCCAAGCCGGAAGAGTAACCCTGCTAACGACGTCGATCTCAAAACCTGCTTAAACAAAAGGGGTGCCGACAAAGGGCAAAGGAAAAAGAGGAGCCTCAGTACTGAGGCCAGTACACGGCGAGACTAGAATTCGGCGGTCCTCGCCTACACAGGTATGGTGGACTGAAGCGGCAGCGGCAGCATGCACTAAACAACCTATAGAGACTCGATACAACTGACGGTTATCAGAGAGGGGTAAGAATGACCTATTCGGAACCAACCTGATACTATCAACAAACAAACCCATCCTGGCGTTTCCCCCCTCGAGACCAAACGAGGAAGTCAACCGAGGAACTCACACCGTTGGCAGTTTTATTTATTCAGTTATCATTGTAGCTATTACTAGTCAGATGTAGATAATCATCCTGATAAAATAAGCAGTGGGCCGTTTTAGTTAATCATTCCGTTGTAGTGGCATCACTTAATAGTCAGATACAATTAACATGAGATAACCCAAAACCCAGCAGTTGTTGGTACTTTTATTTAGCCATTCCGTTGTAGTTGCAGTACTTACTAGTCAGATACAATTGTCGCAAGCGACAAACCAAACAAGCAATTGTGGGCAGTTTTAGTTAGCCATTCCATTATAGTGAAGCTGATTACTAGTCATTATAAAGTAAAATTTATAGCAATAAACTTTAGTTATAGTTGTCTATGATCGAGATACTGTGCTCCAAGTCGTCCATAACCGCGGACACGGCTTTCAGAAAGTTTTAACCCGACCGGGGTGCACAAATAGCAACACACACACGATCGACCTCGGAAAAACCAAATCAAAACCCAACGAGGCTTTCACGACAAAGCAATCACAGGATTCAGAAATATTTCAGGGGGCCACCCCTTGGAGTACACCCGCAACGAAGTAAGCTAGCTCCGAGACGGACCCGAGGTTTGTGGGGCCGCCTGTAAACGACTGGGAACCCGAAAACTCGGGGTGTCGATACCGCGAAAACGGGTCACAATTCCTAAAGAGTACAGTGTGCTCCTCGCACAATCGTAAATAAAGCAGTAAAGCATGGCATAAGTACAGGATCGTAAATAAAACCTCAAACTAGTTTGTGGCCCCAAGAAATAAGACTGAATCAAGCTCTGGCTAAGGGGGATCCCATACTCCCCGTATGTGGATAGCGCGAATATTCAAGGAACAGGTATCAAGTACTCGGGGTCCTACGGGACACAAGTGGGCGGTCGGAAACCAAATGTTATCTATCACCCACCGATGCCTCTGCTTACTTACTTCAATTTTAGTTGTTAAACAGGAATTAAAGTGAACGATAAGTAAAGCTATGATCATCTCCAACGTCAGACATGCGGCAATACACCAACAACTGTGGCACTTGACAACTCGCAACAGCACTTGAGCAAGCGACTACGACGCGCAAGTCCAACTATCTACTAAACAACAGGTAATAGGATGTGTCCAAGGCTATATAAGGCTGCAAGGGATATCACGGGTACGGAAACTAGAGCATCGCAACACAGATAGCAATAGATCAACAGGAGGGAATAAATACTATAAAAGTAAGATAGGTAGAAAGGGGGAGATGCTCGCCTGAAAACATTGCCGAAGATTCAACTGAAGATCGGGACGAAGCTCACATCAACTCAACGGCCCAATCCTCGAAGAAGCAAAACACTAGAATAAACACCGGATGCAATATTTAATACTACGGCAAAAGATCGGCATGATGCATGTATGATGTATGGCATGGCAAAGGTGCGATGCAATTAGGTCATATTAAGCGGAACTGGGGTCCCGACAATTAATTAGGTGGTTCATGTTGTTTAGCTACCCCGCAATTTAAATGTTGTTTAACAAGGCATAATATATCACCGGTTCGCTACACAAGTTTAAATGAGGCCAATATAAGGCTAGATTTGCCCGCATATGGGCCCCATATTTAATTAGAGGTGAATCGGCAAAAGGCCCCCAAACCACAGACAAGGATGCATGCAAGATGAATGATTAATATGCGACAAGTGGTATTAGGTTATAAAATAGGGTTTCGGGAAGGGGTTCACACATTAGGGTTCGGCAGATCTTGGGTTCCGGGGTTCGGGGTCGGTCTCAGGGTTCAGGGTTCGACGGGTCGGTCTCGGCGGAAGCGTTCTCGGATTACTGGGGTGGATCTTGGCGTTCCGGTAGGCGAACTTGGTGTGGCGTCGGGGCGCATCGGTCTCGCCCTGGTCGGTGTCGTTCTTGTCGGTCCGCGCAGTTGATCTTGGTGTTTCCGGATGGTCTTGCCGACTCCATGCGAAGGCCTTGGCGCTCTAGATCGGTCTTCAGGGTCTCGGCCATCGGATACTTGAAGGAGGTCAAGGCGTCCGGGATGAAGTACTTGGCGTTCTGCGTTGGTGTCCTTACCGCCTGGGTTCTCGAGCATCAAATCCGGGAAGGAGATCTTGGCGTCCCATGTAGAAGTCCTCGAGGTTCCATCTTGATCAACGATGCCAAACTTGGTCTCGGTCATCGGGTCTTGGTCTTCGGGGAGGTGGAACTTGATTGCGAAGTGTGCACAGGAGCGTGAGACCTCGTTGGCACCGCAACATCTTGGTTTGGTCACCAACGCCACCACAAAACACACTGCAAGATAACAGTTGCAGCCGAACTACGGTTCCAGAACCTGAACAAGGCATCCACGAGCGAGCACCGCGTCCCGGGCTGGGCTTGGATCGACCCCAGGAGGCGCACGGTACCGAGGAAAAAGGAGCAGAGGACCACCGGGGTCGCAGGCAGCGGCGCACTCAGGGTTGACTCGAGGCGGCGGAGGGACAGAGAGGCTAGGGTCGGGTCGGTCTGGGCGAGCTGCGGAGGCGGAGAGGGTGGCCTGCGCGGGGAGAGCCGGCGAGCGGGCGCGGGGTGAGCGGGGAGGGGTCTAGCGGCGAGCGGCGGTGGGGGAGGAGGACGCGGCGGCTGCGGGCGGAGCTCAGCGGAGGGGCGGGGGCGGTCAGGCGAGCGGGGCCGCCGGAGGCGGGGCGGAGCGGCGCTGCCTGCCGTCGAGGTCGCGCGGGCGCCGGGAGACGGAGGGGGGTGGGGAGCGGCGGTGGCGACGGGGTGGACCCGAGGACGGGGCGGAGTTGCGGAAGGCCGGCCGAGGCGAGGGTGGGGAGGGTGGCGGCGCCTGCAGGCGGGGAGGAGAACGGCGACGAGGGGGAAAACCGGAGGCGGCGGGGCGCGGAGGTGAGGTGGGCGCAGGAGGCCGGAGGAGGTACCGGAGGGGCGGGGATGAGAGGGCGCGCGGTGGTGGGGGGAAGAGCGGCCGGCGGCGATGGTCGGAGGGAGAGGGGGCGCGCTGAGGGAGGAGAGAGGAGGGTGGGGCCCGGGGGTGGGGACAGGGCGTGGGAACAGTGGTGAGGATCGGCTGTGGGGGGAAGTGGGGTGCGTGGTGTTGGGTGGTGTGTGTGTGGGTCTGTGAGGGGTGGGTTGGTTGGGGCTGGTGAGGTGGCGGTGTCTGAGTGGAGGGGGGGATTTCCACGGCTGATGTGGCGAGCTGCGATTGGGGAAGGTGATGTGGAGATGGCCTGGGTAAGATAGGATGGGTGGAAAAGGGTTTGTAGGTTGGGCCGTTTTAATTTCTGGGGGTAGTCGTTCGGGTCTATTCGGCCCGTTCGACTGCCCCACCAAAAATAATTCAATCTTTTATTTATTTTAAATGCACCGTTTGCAAACCGATAGCAGACAAACAAAAATATTCCGGAGACCCGGGGTTTGCATTTTAAAAACAAAACGGGGCGTTTAGAAAATAAAGACAGGTTTTTCTGCAAATAGTTTTATGCAAGCAAATGCAAGATGATGACGATGCTCAAATGCAATGTGGCATGATGACATGAGAATGCGGTCATGATGATGCAATGCACAAAAACAACGCGATTTTCTAGTAGTGGTTTTGCGGGATGCCACAATTCGACACCACTAACAATGGATCTCGCCCTCGAGATCCGCCTCATGGTACCGGAAAGAAGGTCGGCGATCTGCGTCTTCTCGCATCGTGTAGATCCTCGCGACACCACTAACGAGGGTTCATCCTCCATCTTGAAATCGGCGACACCACCAACAAAGGTTCGTTGTTCCTGATCGACGAGAGAACACTCCGGAGAACAAAGGACGAAGGTAGAGGTATCAAACGATAAGGCCACCTCTAACTTCCATTAGAAGAGGAAAAGTTACATTGATCCACCAGTTCGATGTACAGAGCGAACAGTAAGAGTCGGGTAGGGTGATCAGTCCATCCCGTACCCAAACTATCAATTCTATACATGAGTAGGAGAATCAGGCAACTCAACTCTCGAGATTTAGACTGAAGATCTTCATAGGAGGTATCCGGAACAAAGGGATGATGCCAGCAGAAATCGTATAAAAGACACAATGATTAGGTTCCGCGATGGTTCCATTGGCATGAATAACACATGCTCAAGGTATACTCCAACTTCATCAATGCTCGTCCTTCTCATATGTTTTTCAACGACACTGATATCCAGCAAGGAACACATATGGATAAAGAGCTCAAGAACAAAAGATTGGAGGAAGGGTACAACAGACAAGTTGCAGATTGGTGATCGTAGCACCTCCGTTACAAAAGGGAGAAAGCGAAACCCTGAAGGTACGACGGAAACCCAACCACGAGAAATCCTGGACTCGAAGAGAGAGAAGAGAGCGGATTCAAAACACGTAGAGGTAAGAGAAGAATAGCAAAGGGGTAAGGAGTAAAATCAGACCTAATCAGATCTATCCAACCGATTTTCCAAAAATAGTTTTGACACTCTACTTCGGCTGTTAGCTAGGTTATCCTACAGGCTGGACTTGTGGGGTATCGTAACTGCTGAGCTCTGATACCACTCTGTAACACCCTCAGAATCGGATCTATGCAAGTTTCAGCGATTCCCGCCAAACCCGCATAGAAACGATTCAAAGGTGCCCACCAGGCACTTTCGTGCGGGTGGAAACGAAGTAATAACATTACACAACAGTCCGTGATGGGACCCACAGAACAAATATATATACCACAACGACTCAGAGAGTCAAGAATACAGATATAATATACAAAGATCCAAATCACCTTGAAAATGGTAGGGCGTCCGACTACGGACAAGATGCAAATGGGGCTAAGAGCCCTGAAGAATAACCAATGGCGTCCATAACCCTGCCCAGGCCAAGCCGGAAGAGTAACCCTGCTAACGACGTCGATCTCAAAACCTGCTTAAACAAAAGGGGTGCCGACAAAGGGCAAAGGAAAAAGAGGAGCGTCAGTACTGAGGCCAGTACACGGCGAGACTAGAATTCGGCGGTCCTCGCCTACGCATGTATGGTGGACTGAAGCGGCAGCGGCAGCATGCACTAAACAACCAATAGAGACTCGATACAACTGACGGTTATCAGAGAGGGGTAAGAATGACCTATTCGGAACCAACCTGATACTATGAACAAACAAACCCATCCTGGCGTTTCCCCCCTCGAGACCAAACGAGGAAGTCAACCGAGGAACTCACACCGTTGGCAGTTTTATTTATTCAGTTATCATTGTAGCTATTACTAGTCAGATGTAGATAATCATCCTGATAAAATAAGCAGTGGGCCGTTTTAGTTAATCATTCCGTTGTAGTGGCATCACTTAATAGTCAGATACAATTAACATGAGATAACCCAAAACCCAGCAGTTGTTGGTACTTTTATTTAGCCATTCCGTTGTAGTTGCAGTACTTACTAGTCAGATACAATTGTCGCAAGCGACAAACCAAACAAGCAATTGTGGGCAGTTTTAGTTAGCCATTCCATTATAGTGAAGCTGATTACTAGTCATTATAAAGTAAAATTTATAGCAATAAACTTTAGTTATAGTTGTCTATGATCGAGATACTGTGCTCCAAGTCGTCCATAACCGCGGACACGGCTTTCAGAAAGTTTTAACCCGGCCGGGGTGCACAATTAGCAACACACACACGATCGACCTCGGAAAAACCAAATCAAAACCCAACGAGGCTTTCACGACAAAGCAATCACAGGATTCAGAAATATTTCAGGGGGCCACCCCTTGGAGTACACCCGCAACGAAGTAAGCTAGCTCCGAGACGGACCCGAGGTTTGTGGGGCCGCCTGTAAACGACTGGGAACCCGAAAACTCGGGGTGTCGATACCGCGAAAACGGGTCACAATTCCTAAAGAGTACAGTGTGCTCCTCGCACAATCGTAAATAAAGCAGTAAAGCATGGCATAAGTACAGGATCGTAAATAAAACCTCAAACTAGTTTGTGGCCCCAAGAAATAAGACTGAATCAAGCTCTGGCTAAGGGGGATCCCATACTCCCCGTATGTGGATAGCGCGAATATTCAAGGAACAGGTATCAAGTACTCGGGGTCCTACGGGACACAAGTGGGCGGTCGGAAACCAAATGTTATCTATCACCCACCGATGCCTCTGCTTACTTACTTCAATTTTAGTTGTTAAACAGGAATTAAAGTGAACGATAAGTAAAGCTATGATCATCTCCAACGTCAGACATGCGGCAATACACCAACAACTGTGGCACTTGACAACTCGCAACAGCACTTGAGCAAGCGACTACGACGCGCAAGTCCAACTATCTACTAAACAACAGGTAATAGGATGTGTCCAAGGCTATATAAGGCTGCAAGGGATATCACGGGTACGGAAACTAGAGCATCGCAACACAGATAGCAATAGATCAACAGGAGGGAATAAATACTATAAAAGTAAGATAGGTAGAAAGGGGGAGATGCTCGCCTGAAAACATTGCCGAAGATTCAACCGAAGATCGGGACGAAGCTCACATCAACTCAACGGCCCAATCCGCGAAGAAGCAAAACACTAGAATAAACACCGGATGCAATATTTAATACTACGGCAAAAGATCGGCATGATGCATGTATGATGTATGGCATGGCAAAGGTGCGATGCAATTAGGTCATATTAAGCGGAACCGGGGTCCCGACAATTAATTAGGTGGTTCATGTTGTTTAGCTACCCCGCAATTTAAATGTTGTTTAACAAGGCAAAATATATCACCGGTTCGCTACACAAGTTTAAATGAGGCCAATATAAGGCTAGATTTGCCCGCATATGGGCCCCATATTTAATTAGAGGTGAATCGGCAAAAGGCCCCCAAACCACAGACAAGGATGCATGCAAGATGAATGATTAATATGCGACAAGTGGTATTAGGTTATAAAATAGGGTTTCGGGAAGGGGTTCACACATTAGGGTTCGGCAGATCTTGGGTTCCGGGGTTCGGGGTCGGTCTCAGGGTTCAGGGTTCGACGGGTCGGTCTCGGCGGAAGCGTTCTCGGATTACTGGGGTGGATCTTGGCGTTCCGGTAGGCGAACTTGGTGTGGCGTCGGGGCGCATCGGTCTCGCCCTGGTCGGTGTCGTTCTTGTCGGTCCGCGCAGTTGATCTTGGTGTTTCCGGATGGTCTTGCCGACTCCATGCGAAGGCCTTGGCGCTCTAGATCGGTCTTCAGGGTCTCGGCCATCGGATACTTGAAGGAGGTCAAGGCGTCCGGGATGAAGTACTTGGCGTTCTGCGTCGGTGTCCTTACCGCCTGGGTTCTCGAGCATCACATCCGGGAAGGAGATCTTGGCGTCCCATGTAGAAGTCCTCGAGGTTCCATCTTGATCAACGATGCCAAAATTGGTCTCGGTCATCGGGTCTTGGTCTTCGGGGAGGTGGAACTTGATGGCGAAGTGTGCACAGGAGCGTGAGACCTCGTTGGCACCGCAACATCTTGGTTTGGTCACCAACGCCACCACAAAACACACTGCAAGATAACAGTTGCAGCCGAACTACGGTTCCAGAACCTGAACAAGGCATCCACGAGCGAGCACCGTGTCCCGGGCTGGGCTTGGATCGACCCCAGGAGGCGCACGGTACCGAGGAAAAAGGAGCAGAGGACCACCGGGGTCGCAGGCAGCGGCGCACTCGGGGTTGACTCGAGGCGGCGGAGGGACAGAGAGGCTAGGGTCGGGTCGGTCTGGGCGAGCTGTGGAGGCGGAGAGGGTGGCCTGCGCGGGGAGAGCCGGCGAGCGGGCGCGGGGTGAGCGGGGAGGGGCCTGGCGGCGAGCGGCGGTGGGGAGGAGGACGCGGCGGCTGCGGGCGGAGCTCAGCGGAGGGGCGGGGGCGGTCAGGCGAGCGGGGCCGCCGGAGGCGGGGCGGAGCGGCGCTGCCTGCCGTCGAGGTCGCGCGGGCGCCGGGAGACGGAGGGGGGTGGGGAGCGGCGGTGGCGACGGGGTGGACCCGAGGACGGGGCGGAGGTGCGGAAGGCCGGCCGAGGCGAGGGTGGGGAGGGTGGCGGCGCCTGCAGGCGGGGAGGAGAACGACGACGAGGGGGAAAACCGGAGGCGGCGGGGCGCGGAGGTGAGGTGGGCGGAGGAGGCCGGAGGAGGTACCGGAGGGGCGGGGATGAGGGGGCGCGCGGTGGTGGGGGGAAGAGCGGCCGGCGGCGATGGTCGGAGGGAGAGGGGCAGCACCGGGAGGGAGGTCGCCGGAGGGAAGAGGGGGAGGTGCGAGCCGGCGGTTGCCTGGGGACGGGAGAGGCTGGCGAGCGGTGGGGCGAGCGCGGGTGAGGGAGAGGGGGCGCGCTGAGGGAGGAGAGAGGAGGGTGGGGCCCGGGGGTGGGGACAGGGCGTGGGAACAGGGGTGAGGATCGGCTGTGGGGGGAAGTGGGGTGCGTGGTGTTGGGTGGTGTGTGTGTGGGTCTGTGAGGGGTGGGTTGGTTGGGGCTGGTGAGGTGGCGGTGTCTGAGTGGAGGGGGGGATTTCCACGGCTGATGTGGCGAGCTGCGATTGGGGAAGGTGATGTGGAGATGGCCTGGGTAAGATAGGATGGGTGGAAAAGGGTTTGTAGGTTGGGCCGTTTTAATTTCTGGGGGTAGTCGTTCGGGTCTATTCGGCCCGTTCGACTGCCCCACCAAAAAAAATTCAATCTTTTATTTATTTTAAATGCACCGTTTGCAAACCGATAGCAGACAAACAAAAATATTCCGGAGACCCGGGATTTGCATTTTAAAAACAAAACGGGGCGTTTAGAAAATAAAGACAGGTTTTTCTGCAAATAGTTTTATGCAAGCAAATGCAAGATGATGACGATGCTCAAATGCAATGTGGCATGATGACATGAGCATGCGGTCATGATGATGCAATGCACAAAAACAACGCGATTTTCTAGTAGTGGTTTTGCGGGATGCCACATGAGGGATTTGAGCATCTTTGTGGTGTTCTTGCCATTTTCATTTGGTGCATCGGTTTGAGTTCTCCTCGGAGGATTTGGTTTGAGTTGCTCATTAGAGCTTGTCCCTCTTGGGTTCTTGGAACCCTAGACGGTTTTGTGGCCTTGGTGGCATTGTGGCCTTGGTGGCATTTGTTGAGGCCTTTTGTGGCATTTGTTGGGAGCCTCCAATTAAGTTGTGGAGAAGTTCCCCAACATTGTGAGAGATTCTGGTTGCCACCGACAGGTGCACCGATAGTGGAAGCGTGGATCGATCCCATTGCGGTGAGATTCACCGGAGAATAAGGGAGGCCTTTTGTGGTGTTGGTGGTTTGATTCCACCCCCTCTCCAAACGAGACGTACTCCATGTTGGGAGGAACTCGGTAAAATATCGGTGTTCCCGTGTGCCTCGGTTATCTCTATACCCGAGCTCTTTACTTATGGACTTTACATTGTGATAGCCTTCATGCTTGAAGTAATATATATCTTGCTATCACTTTGTTGCTTGTATTGCTTAGCATAAGTTGTTGGTGCACATAGGTGAACCTTAGTTGTTCTAGGTTGTGCTTAACAAAGTAAACACTAGTTTTATTCCGCCTTTGTTGAGCCACTATAGGAAAAGTTTTAATCGCCTATTCACCCCCCTCTAGGCGACATCTGTATCCTTTCAATTGGTATCAGATCCCAGTCTCTCATTTTAGGCTTCACCGCCTTGAGAGTAAATATGTCGGCTAGGGGATTAGTGCTCAAGGACACGCTCACATTCGATGGCACAAATTATGATGTTTGGAAAATTCGCATGCTTAATTTATTTCGAGAAATTCACCCAATTATCGAGGGATATCTATATGTGGGTCTCTCTTCTCCTATGGATACCCAAAACGAATCTTTAGAGGTGAAGTTGAATTCTCATATAGATGCTCTAGCTACTAAAATTATTTTGCATGTTGTGAGCAATGTAGTTCTTTCTTCTATCATGCCTTATTCAAGTGCTCGTGAGATATGGACCAAGCTTCAAGATAAATATAGCAAGTCCAACATTTTTGAGGATGATTGTGTTGCTTCCACTTCCGGTCGAGATGAGTTCTCATCCTCTACCACTTCACCAACATGTGACTTTTCACAAGGTAATGATATGGTGAGTGGTGATAGAAATTGCAATTTGGATAGTGTGCTTACTATTTGTAATCCTTCATCCCTATCTAGTTGCAATGATCTATCTTTGGACCTTAACACTTCTAGCACTCAAAACTCCTTACATGCTTGTGTTAATAGTCCTTGCATATCATGTAGAAATGACTTGAATAAATCTCATGATGATATGCTTGTGTTGTCTTGTTGCCATGATAAAAATGCTTCCATTTCCTCTAGTGCTTGTGTTGCTAACCATGTAGAGGAAAATGAAGATTCTATGGACTAAGACAAGGTCTTGAAGAGAGCTACAAGTGCAATCTCATCATCACCTTCCTCCGGTTCTCACATGTGCCTTATGGCTAAGGGAACAAAGGTAACCTCTTTGAATCCCATTGTATCTCATGATGATGATGATGATGAGGTTGAGAATGATAATGATGATTATAGAAGTAAGTATGATATTACCTCTATTAAGAAAATGGGAGAGGTTGTCTATAGCGCTCTCTTCAAAAATAAAATTGCTTCCTCCAACTTCCTTGAAATCTTGAATTGTGCTATAGAAGGCAATGATCTTATTGAGGAGCAAGAAAACTTAATTGATGAAAAGTTTGCACTTGAGCGTGAGTATGCTAATGAAGTTGCACAACTAAAGGACTCCCTTGAAGAAGAACAAACCACCAAAGAATCTCTTGAGGAGACATTTACTCTAGAATTATCTAGAGTAAAGGAATACCATGATAGAGAACTTGCGGTGGCTAACTCCTTCAAGATTAAAAATGATGAACTTGAAGTTGCTTATGCTAAACTTGTTGAGGATTTTAAGCACCTCAAAATGGCTCTCGGGTCATTAATAGGGAGCTCATCAAACTCACCGAGTCACATGAGCAACTTAAAGCTTCATATTTAAAAGAGCTTGACAAGTTGTCCTCACCTCTTGCTAATTATAATGATGCTTGTGCTACTAACTCTATTTCTTGTGAAGCATCTATTTTAAAGGAGAATGTTGAGCTAAAGGCTCAACTTGCTTTGATAACTAGCAACTATGGGAAATTACAAGAAAGTCATGATAAGCTCTCGAGCTCGCATGAGGATCTTATAGTCTCCCATGGTAGGCTAAAATTAGCTCATGAGGCCATCGTGTCAAAGGTAACATCTAGTGGGCCTCATGTGGACATTAGCACTATATCTACTCCAAATATTTATTGCCATGTGCTAGTCCATGTAATTCATCCTCTCACAACCATGCTATATCTCGTGATGAATTACATTTCGTGCCTTGTTGCTCTAACAATGTGGCATCTACTTCCTCTAGTACATTTGTTGAAACTAACCATGTAGAGGAAATCAAAGAGCTCAAGGCTCAAGTCACTTCTTTGAAGAATGACTTGAAAAGGGGTCATCAAGGGAAGGTCGCACTCAACAAAATCTTGAGTGTGCAAAAATCCCCCAATGACAAGAGTGGGCTTGGATTCAACTCCAATGTCAAGAACAAGTCCACTATCATGTTGAAGCACAAGGACAACAAGAAGAATGGCCAAGATCAACTCAAGAATCCGGCCAACATTGTTTGCTTCAAGTGCAAGGAAGAAGGGCACCATGTTAGATCTTGCCCATTGAAGAAAAAGCCTCCTAGTGTGAAACAACAAGGGAAGCGTCCTCAAGCTCCACCTCAAGTCATTAATGGGCCACTTCCTAAGAGGACTACTCGAGCTCTTCCTCGAGTTGTAGCTTTACCTAAGAAGAAAGATGGCAAGAGTAGAACTTGCTACATATGCCGTGAGAAGGGGCATATTTATTCCTCATGCACTATCGGTATCTCCTCATCCAACCCTATCATTATTGATGATGCTTATTCTCTTTGTAAGGATGAGGTTGGCAATGTGTTTGCCAAATTTGTTGGTGCTCAATGTGGGTTCAAGAAAAGAACCATTTGGGTTGCCAATCCTATTGTGACTAACCTCTTAGGACCCAACTTGGTTGGGGACCAACAAGCCAAAACTTGATCAATAGGTGTTGTTGGAGGGCATTGGAGTCTTGGCTACATTATGAAGAATTGAGGGATCTTCATCAATTATTATTGCCAAGCCAAGCCATTTGGATTATCATGATTATATTATATTCCCAATGTTCCTCCTTGCGGTAACATATGCTTAACTCATTACATTGAAAGTTACTCGCCCCTTGTGCATGTGTTGGTTTTGTATTTTCCATGCTTTTGTACATGTTGTGCTTTCCACTTAATTATCTTGAGGTATCAAGTATATTTGTATATGATTAGGTGGCACAGCATGTATGTGTGTTTCTTGTATTGAAGCCTTAATTGATTATATTTGATATCTTATTTGCCTCTTGTGAGAGATTAATGGATTATCCCATTTTGGGGGAGTGTTATGCTTGGGCATTCAACAATCCTAAAATTGTGTGTACATGAGGAATACCACCTAAGTATTTATATTGGATTATTGTCTAGTCTCTATGTGGTATAATTCTCATGAGAAATTTAAGTTTTATAATGTCCATTAATCATCTCTATTTGTATCCTTTTGCCTCGGGTTGGCTTTATGGTAGTATCACATTATGGGGGAGTCATACGCTTAGTGCATATTACAATCCTAGAAAATGTGAATATTTGAGGTTGTGTCACTTAGAATTGATATTGATAATTATCTAGCGCCTATGTGACACATTTGCTCATACAGGTTCCAATTTGCCTGAATGTCTTTATTGATCTTATCTTGGATCTTGTATATGAGAATGGTTCTTGGTATGTGTTTCCTCATATTTAGATATATATATCCTCATGGAAACCATTTGCTTCAAGTTACTCTAATCACTAGTGAGTGTGTGACTATTGGAAGCTACCAAGAATCTTGATCGAAGTATCATGCTTAATTTCTTATATTTAGTTGTATGCTTATTGTTGTGACTATGATCTTGGATATCCATGCAATCTACCTTGGGAAAATTATTCCCAATATTTCTTGTCCTTGGACAATGAGTACCCAACTTATGGTAGAATTTATTGATCATATTCACTTTGGCCCTTGCTTAATTTTATCCTATCTTTGGCCAAGAAAATGTTTTGTGTTGTCTCCCAAGCCTTCCTTGCTTCTTGTGGATCTTCTTATTTTATTGATATCCTCTTGTGTTTTACTTATTGTAGGTACTAGTGATGATCCCATTTGTGTGCATTTTGCATTTAAAAGGAAAATCCTACATAATGCACTATCTATGGGGGAGCTCTCCTATGTTATTTAGAACACTCATATTTATGCTTCTTTGTTTGATCCATATCGTGTTTTATGTACTTGGAACCTCAATCTTTTCGTTTGGTACTTATGCCATCATGTGAAGTTTGGGGAGTTTGGTTTCTTGTTGGAACCTTTCTCTTTTTGGAAGTTAGTTTTGTCTCATTCCTTGTTTCTTGATTTGACCATTTTAGAATGAGATAAATCTCTGAGCATTTTTATTTTTATCTATATTTTGCTCTTTTGGTCTTAGCCTAGTTCATTTGTTGAACTTGTGATCTTTCATGTGTTGAATTGGTTCTTTGATACCATTTGGACACCGCTTGTCTTGTCACACTCTTTTGTGTGCAATATCGTTTTTACTTGTTGTTTTTGTTCAAATTGTATCTCCTTTTTGGTTCTTGAAAGCTTTATGCATGCTTATTTACTATATGTTTGTATAATGACATGCCTTCTTTCTTTGATCCAATATATAGGGGAAACTCCACCAATTCCCATCGGCTAAGTTGTGCATGAAATTCAATTTCATATCAATATGCACATAATTATGTAAAGTCTCTCCTATGTATTGTAGTTGCACTAACTACTTTAGACCCAATAAGTTTGGGACCATTTTGTACTTAAATGTGTTTTAGGTACATTGGAGATATATTGGACGCTTGTCTCTCAGTTTTGAAGAAGTGATGCTAGGAAGAAAATTTGAGGCAAGCTATAGGATGACCAACGAATTCATATCCTCTACATCCTACCAATTATATCTCGGAAACAAGTATCTCTTTCTCATGCTCACATATCTTGATTCCAACCGTTTGTCGGTTACCTTCTAGCATGAATTAATGTATTTGTAATTGTTGTAATTCTAGCCATGGTTTTAAGAGGACTCTATATTGTATATGTGTTTAAGTTGAGATGAGTGCATATAATTGGGACTATACAAAATCATGCATATGATCCTCCAATCCAAAATATGTCAATCTAGCAATTTTATTGCCTATCATTTCATCAACTTCTCTCATGTGCAATAGTGATATTTTTGCTAGTCTATTTTATCTCGTGCGCTGCTAGAGCTGGCCCCACGCGCGCTGATCTCCCCATATCCCACTGCACCACTCTGCCATGCGCCCGCTTGCTGCTCTGCTCCGTTGACTTGCTACCGGGCGGTAGTACCGGTCAAAACCGATACTACCGGTCCAGACCGAAAATTAGCCCCAACGGCCAGATTTTCTGGGCCCTCTATTTAAGCTTTGCCCGTTTTCAGTTTAGTTAGCTCCTCTCTTATCTATTAGACTAAACTTTGTCCACACTTTCTCTAGATCTTGAAGCTTGCCTAATCTTTTCCCTCCAATGATTCTTGCTCATATTTGTGTGGAAGAGAGAGGAGATCTAGACCCACGTTTGGACCTAACCGATTCATCTCTTTGTGAGTGTATCTTTGGGGATCTAGATTTTGGGGGATTTTGTGTCTCTCTTTGATTCCTCCTCTCTTGTTCTCCCAATAGCTTTAGTAGCTTTGTTGGAACTTGAGAGTGAGGGATTTGAGCATCTTTGTGGTGTTCTTGCCATTTGCATTTGGTACATCGGTTTGAGTTCTCCTTGGAGGATTTGGTTTGAGTTGCTCATTGGAGCTTGTCTCTCTTGGGTTCTTGGAACCCTAGACGGTTTTGTGGCCTTGGTGGCATTGTGTCTTTGGTGGCATTTGTTGAGGCCTTTTGTGGCGTTTGTTGGGAGCCTCCAATTAAGTTGTGGAGAAGTGTCCCAACCTTGTGAGAGATTCCGGTTGCTACCGACAAGTGCACCGATAGTGGAAGCGTGGATCAATCCCATTGGGGTGAGATTCATCGGAGAATAAGGGAGGCCTTTTGTGGCGTTGGTGGTTTGATACCACCCCCTCTCCAAACGAGACGTACTCCATGTTGGGAGGAACTCGGTAAAATATCGGTGTCCCCGCTTACCTCGGTTATCTGTATACCCGAGCTCTTTACTTATGCACTTTACATTGTGATAGCCTTCGTGCTTGAAGTAATATATATCTTGCTATCACTTTGTTGCTTGTATTACTTAGCATAAGTTGTTGGTGCACATAGGTGAACCTTAGTTGTTCTAGGTTGTGCTTAACAAAGTAAAAACTAGTTTTATTCCGTCTTTATTGAGCCACTCTAGGAAAAATTTACTCGCACATTCACCCCCCCTCTACGCGACATTCGTATCCTTTCACATGTGACATGTTGATATAAGAGTTAATATGATTGATATCATAGTACTGACAACAATGTATGAATTACTTTGCGGAAACAGATTCTGAAGGAATGAGGAAGTTAAGTGTGCTGAAGCTGGAGTAGTATTAGGATGAGTGATCGGTTGGAAAGTTCAACCAAGACTGTAATTTAATTAAATATTAAGTGTAATTTGTGTTAAAAATGTTCAAAGTGAAAGATTAACGAGTCAAACAATTCAAAGATTCAAAAATTGAGAAAAAAATTTAAAAAAATAATTTTTTTAAAATGTTTTTGCAACCTGTCGACAAGCTATGCCGACGGCCGCTACGCCGACGGTATTTTGATACGCCGACGGCCTCTATGTGCTCCGCCGAGGGAGTCCTTTGTCGAGGAGGCTACGTCGATGGCAGCCGTCGGCGTACTATATGCCGAGGGCAGCCGTCGGCGTACCATACGCCGAGGGCATTTTAGCCTACGCCGAGGCTTTTTTGCCTCGGCGTAGCGCGCGCGTCCTGCAGTGACTATTTTTTTAATAGGCTACAAAGTACAATTATCTTTCTACTATACGTGCAGAATTTCTTGCGGTGATTTATTTTCGTGATGGTCCTACATGGTGTAGTTTGGACAAAATAATTATTTCAATTTAGGTCCACGAATATTGATATATTTATATGGCAGCAACTGGAAGAGAAACTCATTAAGATATGTACATAATTTTCACACCAATAAAAATTGGAGGCTCCATATAGGTCCGCAAGTCTGCAACTACATATCCAATTTTCTTACGGCTGCTAGTGATAACATTCAATGTTCTATTTTTTTTGTTTTGTCTTGCTTTGGAAAACTTTGTACATAAATAACCTTTTTCTCAGGAGTGGCAGACCAAGAACTTCTAGAAGCCTGGGCAACATGCCTATGATAAATAAATCTTGGACAAATTTCTATAAAAAATCATGGAATATAAGGCGTAGCGTGAACGACAAGCCCGGGGGTCCGCCTGGGCTAAAGGTATGGTGGATCCGCCAATGTTTCTCACTAATCATAGCAGAACGACTGCCTTTATAATATTAAAAAAATAACAGACAAATCATTAATTATGAAACCGTAACACTTACACCACATAATATTTATAGGAAGCCAATCTAGTGGCTTATTATAGGGAGACAAAAAAATCTTAGACAACATTTACATGCCCATAAATAGTATTTTTTTTAAATCACATTGTTCTCTTGATGCAAAGAACGAAATCAAATAAAAACCATATGGATAGCATGGTAGGGAAGTCCCCGTTTGAGACTTATGTAGACACATCAATCTTATGATATTTCCGCAAAAAAAAAAAATCAATCTTATGATATGATATGACCATGTCATCTTTTTTTGTACATTTAGTTATTTTAAAATTTAAGTGTGGACCTTAGGAAATTTGTCATAATAGTACAATATTAGTTAGATACATATGTATCTACACAAAGCCGTGTCCATTAATTTGCAACGGAGGTAATAGTATATTAGTATTGAGTTGTTAGGAAAGAAAGGTACCACCTGAACTACGAAGATCGGTACACTCTGGGTAAATCCTTGTGACTTCCACATCCGAGAGCTTTGAGAGGACCACGTAGTTCCCTACCATGGCAGTTGTACGTCTGATTTGCTTCAGACTGCTGTTGGTACAGCAGCAACTCCGTAACCAATTTGATATTATCAAGTCTACGGTCTAACTTAGTTATTTTAAACTTATAATCAGCATAGTTATATTTTCCACTTGAATTTAAACCTGTCAAAAAAGATCTATGTTTTTGCAGATGGGTCATAGAATTTAAATACCTGAGTTCCCTAAAGAAACATAAATCATAGTTGCCCGCGATTAGCAAGACTACAGATGAAATTAATTGCTGATTCAGACATATATTCCACAGGGCGGATAACATCAAGCAGTTCACGCCCATAGCGCTTATCAATGTCATCTTCAAGCTGATAGCCAAGGCGTTTTCTACCAGACTTTCTCCAATTGCTCACATAATTATTGCGCTCTTGCAGACGGCTTTTATCAAGGGCAGGTTCATCCTCGATGGTGCTTTGGCCTTGCATGAGATTGTTCACAAGCTAAAGTCCAAGAATCTTCATGCGGTCCTTCTCAAGATCGATTTCGAAAAAGCCTACGACAGAGTCAGTTGGCAGTTTCTGCGGGAGGTTTTACTTCGTAAGGGTTGCGAAGGGGGACTGCTCCACTGTATCATGCAGTTGGTGTGTGGGGGTCAATCGGCGATCTCTATTAATGGGGAGGTTGGCCCCTTTTTCCGTAACAAGAGGGGGCGAGGCAGGGAGATCCGCTCTCGCCCCTGCTGTTTGACCTTATGGCTGATGCCCTGGACCTGATCTTAGGCAAGGCGAAGGGCGCGAGACATATCAGGGGGTAGTTCCGCACCTAATCCCGGGAGGGGTTACGCACCTGCAGTATGTCGACGACACGATGCTCATGATTCAGAATTCTGCCACGGAGATCGCCAACCTCAAGTTTATTCTTGTGTGTTTTGAACTCCTTTCCGGAATGAAGATCAATTACCATAAGAGTGAGGCTATTGTGATGGTGTTAGAGAAGGGCGATCAGGCCAGGGTGGCCAACCTCCTTAACTGCCAGCAAGACAAGTTCCTGTTCACATATTTGGGCTTCTCCATTGATGATCGCAAGCTTACCATCAATGACCTCCAGCCATTGGTTACTTGAGTGGGCATGAGGGTGGAGCCCTGGCAGGGTAAGTTCATATCCTCGGCTGCTAGGCTCACTCTTATCAATGCGTGCCTCTCCAGCCTCCCTACGTATGTTATGGGCCTTTTTCTTCTTGCGGATGGTACCCACGCATGGATCGATTCGCTCAGAGAAGGTTCTTCTGGGAAGGGCAGGGCAATAAAAGGAAGTACCACATGGTTAGCTGGAAGGAGATTTGTACCCTAAGTGCCAGGGAGGACTTGGGGTGACAAATACAAAGCACATGAATATCTCTCTGATGCTGAAGTGGATCTGGCGTTTGCTCACCGAAGACGATGAGAAGCTCTTTGGCTCCAACTGTTGAAAGCTAAATATAAGGTGGTTGAGTTGTTCGATTCCACGTCTGCAGGGGGGTCTCAGTTCTGGCATAGCATTCAAAAAATCAAGCACCTCTTCAAACTGGGGGCAGATTCTGCCCTAGAAGGGACTCCAACGTGCGGTTTTGGACCGATCTCTGGATTGGCCCTGCCCCCCTCTGCGTGCGTTTCCCGCGGCTGTTCGCCATTTTCGCGGTTCCTGCGCTATCTGTTGGTAAAGCCAGGGTCAGGGGAGCATGGCATCCCCAGTTTAGGAGATCTTTTGGGCCAGAGGAACTGGCCCAATGGAAAGTCCTTGTTGGCGGAACTGGGGCCGGTTACGCTTCTGGGGGAGCGCGATCATGTTTCCTAGGAGCTGGAACATACTGGCAGGTTCTCGACCAGATCGGTATACCAGGAGCTATCCAAGGGGACTCACTATCAAGTTTTGGAACATATCTGGAATTTGCGTGTGCCCTTGAAATTCAAGATCTTCCTCTGGCAACTCCTGCGTGGCAAACTCCCATCCAACGATCAGATCCCGAAGAGACATGGTCTGTCCCTTGGTCTTTGCGTGCTTTGTGGCCAGCTGGAGGATGTGGACCACATCTTCTTCCGATGCAGTCTGGCCAAATTTGCTTGGAGTGAGGCTCGCTTGATGTTTGGGATGACCTGGAATCCTTCTTCCAGGGCCCAGTCGTGCGAGGTGGTGGAAGGGTTCCACGGCAATGTCCGGTAGGCTCTATGGCTGTTTTTTACGGCTCAGTTTTGGGCCATTTGGACCACCCGTAACAAATTCATGATTGAATCCAAGTTTCCGCGTCAACCTGCTGACATTGTTTTTAAATCCATTCTTATTATGCAGCAATGGAGGCTTCTGCAGAAATCCAAGACGCTACTCTTCCTGGAGGAGATGCTCATCATGCTGCGCAGGCTGTTCGCTGAAACGCACTCCCCCGTCGCCAACAACTCCGACCCCTAAGCTGCCTGCCCCTTTGGTGCTCGTGTCGTTTTTATGTTATGTTATGTTGTTGTTGGACTCCTGTGGTTCTTGCCTGCTAGTGTAGCGGTCATAAACTATTTCTGTGTTTTTGGTGCCGCCTGCGGGCATGGTCTGTATGTTGTGTTCACAGCTATAACTTCTCGCCTATGTTGGGGCTTTATTAATTTAAAGCCGGACATGTGGTTCCTTCGGTCTAAAAAAAATATATTCCACCAGGATGACATATGACTAAGCGTGAGGAGTGGTCTACATAGATAATCACATGGTGACCAACGCCCATAAACTAATACAATATTCAGTTAGATCATCAATGCTTCGTTGTAAATCACATGTCATTAGGATCATGGAGGTAGCCGGTGATGACATCAATCAACAGAGATGGAGAAGACCCCAGACCTAATAAGAAAGTGGAGAGGCGGATTGCTTACCATCATTAATTTAAGTTAGACCAAAATCTGACCTATCGGAGCTGAAGCTAGAGTGCATAGTATTCGAGTGCTCCAGGAGGTGTCAGGCTTGCCTTGCACAAATATTAGCCTCTACTACCGGCGACGCATGGCCAAAGGCCACAGCCATGACATGAATCATTCAGAAGGTGGGCATGATGGGCTGCCGGATCAAACTTTATTCCCTTGATTGCTCGCCATATTAGGAAAGGCCATGAATTAGATCTGCAGGCACAAATCGAGAGGATGAACGCAGCCACGCCCATACTACAAATCGAGAGGATCTGCAGACACAAATCTGAATCCACGCTCGCTAGGTGAGTAGAGTGGTTACCTTGGAGACCCGGAAGAGGGATTCACGATCTCTAACTTCATAGAGATGATGCGATCAAGGCGGCATCGCTGGAGCCTTGTTGGAGGCTCGATGGAGACGTGAAGGTGACCATCACAGGAAGCGGTGATGCATATCGGAAGGGTCGAACAGATATATTTTTTAGAATAAGAACATCATCCGTAGATTGATAGGACTTCTACTACCGCAAAAAAAGTAAGGTATCCTAGCCATAGGATTTATATCTTATGGTTGTTTTAGACGTATACTCTAGAATTAACGTGGTGTCTGCCTCCAATTAGTAAATATAAGATATAAGATGTATATCATCATGGATTTTATGGCTTCTAGCCATTTAATGGAGTAAGGGCATATCATTTCTTCTTTGTTGTTGGTTCATCATCGTCCAACAATAATGCTTCGTCCTCAAATCCTACTATTTGAATACAAATTTTATATAACCTATTTGGTTCAATAGGAACTTCGATTTCCGGACGACAATATTTTGTAGGTGCGGGAGTCTCAGGCGCCAAACACTTTTCGGTGCTACGCTACTTTTCTCATGTTGCTCAGATTCAATAACCTCATCAAGTTATATTGGCCTCCCACTCTAAAACTTTTGCGAGGAACTTCTTTCTCGAGAAATATATCGTACTTGGTGACAAACACTTTTGTCTTTTGCTTTGAAGGTACAAGGAATCCCCAGATGTTACCAAGGGATAACCTACAAGGATACATTCATCCTATTTTGGTTTGTAAACAATTTACATATGCCTAGCATACCAAAATTTGAGAAAAGACATCTTTGGGTTTAAATCCATGGCATAACTCATACGGTGTCATTTCGACGGATTATGATGTCACACTATTCAGTGTAAAGCAGTAGTCTCTAAAGCATAATCCACAATAATATAACGATAATTTTATTTGTTTCATCATAGATCTAACCATGTCAAACAAGGTTTGATTACATATCAAGAACACTTCAAACTCTTGTGGTGTTTCGAGAGGTGCAAGTTGTGGAACAATTCTGCAACTCTTAGATGCTTGTTAAAATTGTAACTCAAATATTTTTCCTCTATGAACCAATCATAGACTCTTGATTTTCTTGTTACGATGATTTTACACTTCATGTCAAAACACTTTGAACACTTCTCAAATGTCTCATACCTCTTTCTCATCAAATAGATATACCCATATATATCCACTCAAATCATCGGTGAAAGTATATGAAGTAGACGAATCCACCACGCATGCTACATATACTAAGCTATGCACATCAGCATGTATGATCTCCGAAAAGTTAGCCGTCCGTTCAACATTGGCCTATGAACGAAGTTTTGGTATTTTAGATAAGTCTTATAAGTGTCGATTGATTCAAAGTCAAATGACTCCAAAAGTCCATCAACATGGATTGTCTTCATGTGTTTCTTTCTAATATGACCTAAACGGTGGCGTCACAATTTACCCATACCGTTTTTATCCATCTCTTCATGATTGAGCTACTATAGCTTGATAGGAGGGATATGAGAACAAGATCAGTGCTTCAGATTTTCATTGTTTAGGCGCCTAGCATCTTCAATCTTTGCATACACTCATACAATATAAGCACACGTTGCACCTAAATAATTCTCAATCATATTGCATCAAAACAAGGTTTTAGATATCAAATATCTTTCACTCCTTGCTTGTTTCTGAAACAATCTTTTCGGTTCCTAGAACACTTAGATTCTCAAAACATATTTTGAATATGAAGTTTCATGGTGGCAAGCATGATGTAGATACTAATTGGAACCATTGCATTTTGCTCATATTGCATCGAGCACGGGAGGGTTTACCAAAAGATTGCAATAGGACCCAATATTTAATTGTCACACTAACATTATGGTACCAGTCTATAAAATAAAATTACCAGATATCTATAGTTCTTTTATGTCAATTAACAAACTAAGTGTAAGATGGATAACGGATGCCAATGAATACTACGAACTATATAAAGTCACTTAGAATAATAGTTCATGATTAACGAGCTACTCAAAATTAACAACTTAATTATTTTGTAGCTCCCACTAAAATCAATATCTCTCATGATTGATACTTAGTGATTGAAGATGCACGAACTTGTTTTACGAGCGTCAATGTTGCATCGCGCACTAGGGAACAAGACAGGTAGGTAATCATACCAATCATATCACCAATATTTTGATTCTTGTGTTCTATACTCTAGACGTTCTAGGTAGTATGTCAAGTGAACCTTAGTGTACCAGCAGTGTGGAAGTTTTGCACCCACATTATAAACTTTGCTAGGTGCACCCATGTTACATGCCACACAAGTTCGAAGCCCATGTTATGTGGTACTTATAGAGAACACACGATACCTTGATAATTTTAAGTGAGAGATCTCCTTTTTATTACGACTACCACGCAACAAATAAAGTGCATAAAGGATTACCATCACATGCAATTCAAATAATGATATGGTATAGCACTTTGCGTCAACGATCTCCATCATCAACGTCTTCCAGCGCCACGTACTCCACACGCCTTGTGCATAGGATCGAGGTCCATCTTTGCATGATCATCATCGCCAAGTCTTTCTTTTACAATTATTTCTACTATATCTTATAAAGTAAAAACAACTATGACTATTGCAATAATATTATGACAATCATCGCGTCCCCGACTACTTATGCCCAACGGGATTACAACATAATAAATCTCATACATCACATTGCAAACATCTCATTGCTATACCACATCATAAACAAGTGAGACGCCTCTAACACACTTTGCTAACCTACGAGGCCAGGGCGGGCCCACTTGAAGTCAAAGGTATTCAGATGCATACCCAAAAAATTTGACTAAAAACTACATACATATACTACATAGAAGGTATATGTATGAGAAAAATCAAAAATGAAAGCCACGAGAGAGTATTCATGTGACAAAGGCCAATTTCTCTATGTGGCCTAGCTAACTTGGCGATTTGACCCAATTGGCTCTATCCACACCACACGTACAGAGTAGAGAAGTCCGAGTTGTTCTTGTAATTACTAGCTCCTCCCGACCGCTACGTGACTCCCCATCTAGAACCACTCATAAAACGATCCTAATCCTGGACGAGAGTTTGCGATGGAGATGACAGAATTCTCACGACTGGCGGTACTCGTCCCGCGCTCCGGCCGACGCGTCTCCATGCCCCCTCGTCCCGAAGACCTAGCGCAGCCACCGGCCGGCTGGCCGCTGCACTCCGCAGCCGGCACCCTACTACCCGCTGCGTTTCTGTTTGCATTCTCCAGCCAAGTTCTCGATCGCAATTAGTAGCTCACCAGATTCAAGAACTAGGTGTGTAATTCAGACTGCTCGATTCTTCTCTGTTTTTTTGTTCAGTCGTTGAGATACAGTAAAAAATTGAGATCACCTTCAGTTTCTAAAATAGGAATGAAATAGCCCGAAATTTAGTACATCTCATTGTTATTTACATTTTGAATTTTGTATAGGTTGCATTTTTTAGAAAGATGAAGAGGCAGTCAGGTCCTATTGTTGATTTGAATGATTCTTTGGAAAAACCTGCAGCGAAGAAAAAATAGTCAAAAATCAAACGAATAGTCAAGTTGAAAAACAATGCAACCAATCGGTGATATTCCAAGGGCAAGATAGCAGCGGGAGTGGGACAAGTATGCAACCAGAATCAGAGAGAGCTTCTAGCACATAAGCAAATAATGGGGAAATATCAGAAGGTGATTGTAGAACGATAGAGAGGGATTGCGAAATATGTTGGATGTATTATTGAGCCTCATGGGCTAGTATATATAGATATACATGGGATCATCTTGGAGTACAAGTCAAGTTAGCTAGAGTCCTAACTATCCTAAACTACCATAACAACCGTGTCCGTATAATACTCTAACATCCCCCACGCAGTCGTAGCGGTAGCGTCGTGAATAACTGGAACGTCGTGGACAATCGGACTAGAGATAAACCGAAGTAGAATCTAGTAGGCTGACATCCCCCTGCAATCTAAGCGGGAACATCGTGGACGGTGTCACGTCGTGGTAGCTTGGACTGTAGTGGAAGCTGGTGAGATGCTCAAGCGAGGTGATAGTCCTTGTGTCGATGTCAAAGGAGCCGAGAGTGTGAGGCGGTGCCGAGGTCGGGATAGGCATGCAAGTGGTCGCCGTGGTCACTGTCGTGGTAGGGGATGTCGCTGTCGAGGTAGCCGCACGTGAAGCCGCATGCGCATAGTGCGCAAGGAGGATTACAGAGACGTGTCACGGCAGTCCTTGAGGATGTAAATGCCGAAGCTATGCAGTCCGAGCCGTCGAGGACGAGGTGTGGCCATAGTTTTGCCAGAACCAGGCACACATCAGGGACAAATGCACACTCCGGTTTTGCCAGAACCAAGTATGAAAATAAGAACTCGTCGATGACGCGGTCGAGGCAGTCGTATAGGGGTCAATGCCGAAGAAGTCGTTATCACAGCCGATGAAGATAAGACATTGATCCGAGTTTGCTAGACTTAGGAACACGTCGGGGACGAAGGCACTCCTGGTGTTGCCAGTACCAGGCGTGCGAGGGGCAGGGACCATCATCAAATTGTCACCATGTCATAGAGACTAGCAGAGGAGGCCTACATAACGATTGTGTGGTGCAGAGTGGAAACAGGAGAGATGTCGATGATGTGCACGGTTGTTGAAGTAGATGAGCAGGTGGTGTAGTCGAGGACGACGATGACACTGACAGCAAAGTTGTAGTGTACAAAGTATTAGAGTGCGGTGAAGCCAGCGCTGACCCGGATGTTGGAGATATGCCCTATAGGCAATAATAAATGTAGTTATTATTATATCTTTGTGTTTATGATAAATGTTTACATTCATGCTATAACAGTATTAACTAGAAACAATAATACTTGTGTGATTTGTAAACTAAATTAGAGTCCCTGGTAAAGCCTCTTTATAATACTAGCTTGTTGATTAATAGATGATCATGGTTTCTTGATCATGAACATTTGAGATGTTGTTAATAACAAGGTCATATCATTAGGAGAATGGTATGATGGACATACTCCTATAGATAAGCGTAGCATAAAGATCAAGTCATTTTAATAGTTTAATTTCTATAAGCTTTCTGATACGTAGTAACCTAATTCCTTCGACTATGAGATCATGCTAATCACCATCACCGGAAGGATGCTTTGATGACATCAAACACCACACCGTAACTAGGTGGCTATAAAGATGGCATTGAGTGTTCGGAAAGTATGGGTTGAGACACATGGATCAAGAATGGGATTTGTCCATCCATATGATGGATAGATATACTCTGGGCCCTCTCGGTGGAATGTCATCCAATTAGCTTGCAAGCATGTGACTGGCTCACAAGGGATCACATATCACGGGAACGAGAAAAGAGTACTTATCGGTAACGAGGTTGAACTAGGTATGCAGAGATACCGACGATCAAAACCTCGGATAAGTAAACTATCGTGAGACAAAGGGAAATTGGTATCGTATGTAAGTGGTTCATTCGATCGCAAAGTAATCATAGAAATATGTGGGAGCCATATGAATTTCCAGATTCCTCTATTGGTTATTGATCGGAGAAGTGTCTCGATCATGTCCGCATAATTCACGAACCGTAGGGAGACACACTTAAGGATTCGATGTTGTTGAGTAGTTATGGAATGATGATAAAGAGACCGAATGTTGTTCGGAGTCTCGGATGGGATCCGGGATATCACGAGGAGATCCGGAATGGTCCGGAGAATAAGATTCATATAAGGAAAGTCCTGTTTCGGAGTTGGGGAATGATTCCGGTGTTTTCATCGGGAATGTTTTAGAAGGTTCTGGAAGGTCCGACACTCCGGAGGGGAAGGGTACATGAATGTGTTATGACAATGTGGAATGGTTGCATCATGTACTAAGTATCATGGTTGAGCAAAATAAAGGGATAAATCAAATCCTAGTTTGAAAAGTCAAACGCCAATTTGAAAAAAGTCAAACAACAAGTTTGCTTGGTGGAGGGAGAGTAGGAAACCTACTTGGGGAGGAGTTACTCTCCCTCCACTCGCCGGCCAAGAAGGCCGAGTTGGGGGAGGACTCCCTCCTCCCAACCGGCCACCCTCCACCTATATAAGGAGGGGTAGGACACCCCCTACCCCTCACACCCAAAACCCTATCCCTCTCCTCCAAGTCCTGGCGCCACCACCTCCTAGTGCCGCCGCCTAGGGAACCTCCAACTCGGAGAGTTGGGGTGTTCCCCAAACCCTAGCCTCCGGCTACACCCTCCCCTTGGTGCCCTCTAAACCCTAGATCACCAAGGCCTCTCTCATAGTCCACCATACTCGCTCCGGCTTAAGGCGAAGCCCTGCGAGATCTCCCCTCTACTTCCGACACCACGCCGTCGTGCTGCCGGAATCGCGAGGAGAGTGATACAACCTCCGCTGCCTGCTGGAACAAGGGAGAGGAAGGTCTTCATCGAGTACCGAACGTGTGACCGGATGCGGAAGAGCTGCCGGAACGCAGCGCCGGAAGGATCGTCTACGTGATCTTGAGATCGGCAAGAGTACGACTACGTCACCCACGAGAATCTGCTCTCGTTAACCGCTTTGGAATCTTCGAGGGTGAGTTCCTCTATCGACTTGTTGCTACAATCTAGTAGATAGATCTTGTCTGGTTTGTTTGCATGCGGTAGAATTTTTTTGTTTTCCATGCTACGAACCCCTACACCGGAGTGGTCATGCTGGATGCCTAGAAAGGCGCGACCGCGGTAGTCGATGTAGGCGAAGAAGAACCCGGCAGCATGACGAAGACCATGCGCATACGATGGTGATTGATACGTCGTAAACATATCTATAATTTTTATGTTCCATGTTTGTTTACTATCCACTTTTCTAAGCTTTGTCTACACTTTGAGGTATTTTTATACATTTTCTAGGACTAACCTACTAACAAGATGTCGCAGTGCCAGTTGCCTGTTTCCTGCTGTTTTTGGTTTCAAAAAATATAGTAAGGAAATATTCTCGGAATTGGACGGGACAAAAGCCAAAGTCAATATTTCAACGAGGAGAACACATAGACCGAAGGGAGACCAGAGGGGAGCCACAGGGTGGCCACACCCCCCATGCGCAGGCCCACCCTAGGCCACACCTGGGCAGGGTGTGGGTGTCAACACCCGGATTGTTAATTCCAGATGCCTGTTATGCCATACATCGCAATCCCAGGATTACTATTTCTGCGAGACATAACAGATTGGTACCATAATTCATCATCCATTACAAACCTTAATAAAGGTCTTACATATAAAGGATCTCATGATTCGGTCTTAATACAATTAACGCATCGGAATAATATAATAACGGTAGCATGGGCGAAGCTCCATCTTCAGGGTCACAAGCAATGCTAACGATGTGAGAAGATCCTAGTTGTCATAGACTTCCTATTGTCCATCATCCTGATAGTCCTCCTCATAGTATGGCCACAGGAATAGCCAGGGACAAATCCATGAGTACTCTTTAAGTACTCGCAAACTATCACTGACAAGTAAAGTGGTTTCAAGTAGGAATCCTAAGCTCTAGGTTGTTTTGCAAAAACTAGGTTTATCTCTAGCTGAGTTCAGAAGTAAATAAAACTAGTTTAAGGTTTCATAACACCTAAGTGGGAAATTAGTTTTCACTTTCACAACCCTTTTGTGGTCAAGTCAAAGTCATGGTTCATTTCAGAAGTCATTTTGAAAACATCAGACGTCGGAATAGTATGGCCACTCCAACTTTCCATAATCGTGGACGCGGCTATTCGAATAGTTTGACACTGTGCAGAGATGGTACACTTTCACCACAACATTCGATACATCCGTCAGGAACAATCCTGATTCACCATACTCTGTATGCGGATAATCAATCCTAACCTTTCAATTACACACCCTAGTATAGGCACCTCCCCTATGAGTTTGGCCTCCCAACCATGACCATCTTTCATCTTGGGAACTAGACAGGTGGACAATCATCACGAGTAGCCTCAGCTCAAACCTCGGCTACAAGGGAACCCATACTAAGATATATAAACTTCTAGTCAAGCCCTACCAAACTCGGGTATTGTGGTTGTACAAAAAAATTGGAATGGTATCGTATCCAAACACAACCATCAGTTTTATAAAGGGATAAGGCTCATGCCTCAAAATTTTCATCATCAAATCATCTGGTGTTCATAACACATGTCAAAACATCTCATTAGAATGACTCATCATTCTAAGATTTTCATAACCATTTTCACCAAGTATTCCCATCTAAGGTGATCAAGTTTTATGCTTATCACTAGCCACTAAAGTTAGGGGTAAGTACTAATGAGGGTGATAATCAGTGTGACTTATCTAAGTCTAATCTCATCCCTCAGGATGACATCTAGTTACACCTAACTTAGGCCAAGTTTTATGCTCTTTATGCTATCTCTAACAACTTTCCAAAATTCACAAGTCACTAAGTAAACATAAATAAAAATCTTTGATAAAAAAATAAAACAATAAAGCTTGCAAGTAAAACTGGGATTTAGTATACTCAAGGTTGTCTAATCAAAGCATGCCTAATGCACTGCATAAATTATCAAGCTTGCACAGTTGCAAGTATTAGCTTGCTAGGATGGCTTGCCTTGAGCAGCACAGTGGTTGAAGTTTTCCTCTGCTTCCTCTTCGTAGTAGTATCCTTCCTCTTCGTATCCTTGGTCGGTACTAGCATATATAAATAAATACGAAGTACACAATCACCAAACAATACGTAACTACTTGCATTTGGCACACAAGGGTTTACACTAGATGATCTAGCATCATCATAATCATCACATGAATTAAAGACTTAGTCCTATTTATTTTATTTTATAAAAGTAATTTCTACTCATTTAAAAACTACTTAAGATTTAATATTCTCCAATTAAAATATGGGATCATGTTGACACATGTCATCACCATCTATTTTAATACTTGGGAATGTGATTTAAAGTGGTGTCACAATTTAATAATGTTTAACCTTATTATTTTAATTAATTAAAGTGACTAGAAATGCCTATGGGGCATTCTCTTATTACTTGTCCATTATTACTATAAGTAAACCTATATATTTTTATATATTCAGAAAGGTATTATCAAATGTAATTTTTGAGAGTTGGAATCAACTCAAAAGCATTTATGGTTGAATTTTGAAAAATGTTTGAATGCATAAAAGTCCCTGCCTTGTTATTTTTACCATAGGTGATCTATAACTCGAAATGGTTTGAATCCAACGGGCTTGGATTAACAATTTGAATACCTTTCTAACAAAATTGGTTTCATGCAATTTGGTTCAGTGAATCTCTCTGAATTGATTTTAAAATTACTGTCTGAACTAGGTTTGAAACTAAATGGAAAAATCTAAATTCAAACGACTGGGTTGCGAGGGAGAGCTAGTTGGGCCGGCCCACTGCACACATCGCGCGCAGGGCTGCTGACAGATGGGGTCCACTAGTCAGCGGAACTAACTAAACGAAACGGTATCTATGAATCTGAACCTTACGATCTAATTCTAATCCAACGGTTGAGGGCCGTCATCGACGACAAGCTACTCCAGCGAGGAACTAACCCTAACGCGGCCAGTGGGGGCCTGGGGCAGCTCACCGGGGCTCAGGTGATGGTCGGCGATGGGGGCGGATGAGGTTGTCGACGACGGCGGTTCTCCTGGTACTGGCGGCTTCTCCTAGGGTGGCCGCAATCTTCGGCGCCCTTCTCCTCCAGCAACGGCGGGCTCCGGCCAAATTCTGGAGAGTGAGAGCTCGCATTCCTCTAGGATAAAGTGGGAAGGATCAGTGAGAGGTGGGGAGTGAGATGGTGTGGACGAATCGAGCTGGGAAGGCCTCCTTTTATAGGCAAGCGAGAGGGGCAGCACGGCTTGGGCAGAGGTCGTCGGAGGCGACGGTACATGCAGCTATCGCCGTGGCTGAGGCTAGGGGACAGTGCAGTCTCCTGTCGGTCGTTGCTAGCCTAAAGGCGAGGCGTGAGGCGGTGGGGTTTGGTCGGAAACGTGCGACGCTCTGCATGGATGCAGAGGTGTTTGCGACGGCGTGCGGCAACTGCGGGTCGTGCGGCGGCGACGGGGGTGTCTGCGGGGTTGCTGTGGTCTTAGTGCGTGTGCGCGTGCGCGGCGCGGGCGAGGCGCGGTCCGTGCGAGGCAGTCGGCTACGGCAAGCTGGCGCGCTCTCGACATGGCACAGAGGTATAGGGCGCGATGGTGCTAGGGTGGTCCAGGGATCTTGGTCGAGGCGGGGACAGGGGGTGGCGGTGGAGTGCAGCGTGTCTGGTGCGCGTCGTGGGTGAGGGCGGCGATGCTCCTGGCGTGCTGTCCACTGTTGGCCAGCGACGACCAAAAATGGGCAGTGCTCCACTGTGCCCACGGCTAAGAAGGGTTTGGTCTAGGGGATTGTCTAGACTCAAGAGAGACAAGAGAGTTAAGAGGGGACCAAATGGTCGAAGATCATTGCTCACAACAGTGTAGTTAGGCCATGGCTTATTTGTGTCTGCAAGGTGTTTGAAAAAATGGCCGAAAGAAATTCATATTTAGATTTTTGGATGAAACTTGGTGAGTGTACTGGGCACATACTTGATAGTATACGGTTTCTTGGATTTGTCAAGGTGAACTGATTTGGTTGGGTTTTGAGATATGGTGATCTTACCATATGAACTAGATTCAATTTTGAATTGTCCTTGGCATAGATTTGCAAAATATTTCTATGGGTTTGCAAGGTGGTCTTGGGTTCACCTTTACTTGGTCTAGCAAGGGGTGAAAAGAATTGGATTTCTTTCTGTTAGAAATCTTGGACTAGAAACACTCAAAGTGGTCTAGTGAGAAAGATTGGCAAAAGTGACCATTTGCTTATATATCTTGTTTTTGAATTTCTCTTTATTTGATTCTGCTTGAAAAATAATATATAGATGATGTTGTTTTCATATTTAAACCAATCCTTGCCATTCATAACAATCAAACCTGTCCATACAAGCATTCATGCATTCATCATATCCACACATGCATTCATATTGATTTTATTTAACAAAAGTTTTTGTTAACCCTAAATTTGGATGATTGGAATTTGATAACCTTGATTAATATTTTTGGGATGTTACGAACCTTCTCTCCTTAAAAAAAATCTCGTCCCAAGATTTGAGAAAAAGAGAAAACTAGGATTTAAAGAGATCTGGAAACTCCGTCCTAATGTAGTTTCTCGCTCCCAGGTAGCTTCTTCTTCAGTGTGGTTACTCCACTAGATCTTGAGAAACTTGATACTCCCGGTCCTGGTGGTTCTGAAGGCTTCCTCCAAAATACAAATGGGTACTTTGGGATATGTCAGGTCATCGTTGATCTCTATGGTTTGGTGATCAATATTCTTGAAAACTTCGGTCTTCTCCGGAACTTCTAGGCATTTGCGAAGTAGCGAGATATGAAACACATTATGCACAACTGACATCTCCTCTGGCAGTTCTAGTTGATACGATACTTCTCCGCGGCATTCAAAATCTTGAAAGGTCCGATATATCTGGGGGATAACATTCCTTTGAGTTGGAAACATTGCATTCCCTTCAAGGGTGATACTTTGAGATACACAAAATCTCAGATATTGAAGGCTAGGTATCGACATCAACTGGAAATGTTCTTTGGGACTCCATGCAAAATGACTCTTCTAGAAATGTACAACTCTTCTAGCTTTGAACTTTGATAAGTGGTCTTGACTGGTAAGATATGTGCTAATTTGGACAGTCTATCCACTATGACCCAAATAGAGTCATTTCTCCTACTAGATGTAGGCAAACCGGTGATAAAATCCATTTCAACGGAATCCCATTTCCATTCCGGAATCTTCAATGGTTGTAATAGTCCTGCGGGTCTCTGATGTCCCGCCTTGACTCTCTGACAGATATCACACTTGTCTTTGTAGCTTCCGATTTCTCTCCTCATCTTATGACACCAAAATTGCTCCTTCAAATCCTGATATATCTTCATTCCTCTGGGGTGGATAGAATAAAGAGAATCATGGGCTTATTTAAAAATATCTTGCTTCAACTCAGAATCTGCTGGTACACAGATACATCTTTTGTACCACAAAACTCCTTCTTCATCTTCGGTGAATCCGGGTACCTTCCTTGTACCGATACGATGTTTTATTCTGTTGATACTAGCATTTAATTTATGCGCCTCCTTGATCTGACTGATCAAAGTGGGTTGAAGTTCTATGCTAGAAAAAATACTTCACTTACTAGCTCCATTCCGAAATCTTCCAACTCCTTGTGCAAACTTGGTTGCTCCTTCAGAATCATGGAGTTCAAGTGACACGACATCTGCTAAGGGCATCTGCTACCACATTTGGCTTTACCGGGGTGATAATGAATGTCCAGATCATAGTCCTTGATTAGCTATATCCATCTCCTTTGCCTCATATTCAGCTCCTTCTGGGTGAAAATATACTTCAGGCTCTTGTGATCCGAATAAATCTCACAACGGTTAACCATGAGGTAATGCCGCCATGTCTTCAAGGCTAAAACTACGGTTGCTAGTCAAGGTCATGGTAAGGGTAATTCTGCTCATGTTGCTTCAGTTGTCGAGATAGATATGATATCACTTTGCCTTCTTGCATCAACACACATGCGAGACAAATCTTGGATGCGTCACAAAACACATCAAAAGGCTTTGTGATATCCGACATTATTAAGATTGGGGCTGAGATCAATCTCTTGTTAAGCTCTTGAAAACTTGCTTCACATTTGTTCGTCCATTCAAACTTGTTATCTTTCTTCAACAATTGGGTCATGGGCCTTGCGATGCACGATAATCCTTCTACGAACTTGCGGTAGTATCCCGCTAATCCGAGAAATGCACGAACTTGGGTTTGAGTGGTTGGGGCTTGCCATTCTTCAACATCCTTAACTTTGGCGGGGTCAATAGCAATTCCTCCTGCCGACACGATATGTCCGAGGAATCCTACTTCCTATAACCAGAATTCATATTTGCTAAACTTGGCATACAACTGATGCTCCCTAAGGGTTCCAAGGATGGTTCTTAGGTGTAGCTCATGTTCTTCTTCTGATTTGGAATAGATTAGAATGTCATCGATGAAAACAACGACAAACTTATCCAGGAAGTCCATAAAAATCTTATTCATGAGGTTCATGAAATAAGAGGGGGCATTGGTTAATCCAAAGGACATGACAGTGTACTCATACAATCCATTCTGGTGGTAAAGGCAGTCTTTGGAATATCCTCTGCGTGAATCTTGAGTTGATGATAACTAGTTCTAATATCAATCTTAGAAAACACTTTGGCACCGGTTAACTGGTCAAACAGATTGTCAACACCCGGATTTTTAATCCCAGATGCCTGTTATGCCATACATCGCAATCCCAGGATTACCATTTTTGCGAGACATAACAGATTAGATATCATAGTACATCATCCATTACAAACCATACATAAGGTCTTACACAAATAAGGATCACATGATCTAGTTCTTAATACATTCAAGCCGCGGAATAACATAATAATAATGGTAGCATGGACGAAGCTCCATCTTCAAGGTCACAGTCAATGCTGACGATGGGAGATGATCCTAGTTGTCGTAACCTTCCTGCTGTCCATCCTCCTGATAGTCCTCTTCATAGTATGGCCACGGGAATAGCCATGGACAAATCCATGAGTACTCTTTAAGTACTCGCAAACTGATACTAACAAGTGAAGTGGTTTTTGAGTAGGATATAATAAGCTCTAGGTTTTTTTTGCAAAAAGCCAGATTTATCTCTACTGAGTTTAGAAGCAAAGAAAGCTAGTTGAAAGTTTTATAAAACCTAAGTGGGAACTTGAATTTCATATCACAACTCTGTTGTGGTCAAGTCAAAATCACAAATCATTTCTCAAGTCATTTTGAAAACATTTGACGATGGAACAGTATGGCCACTCCAACTGTCCATAACCGCAGACGCGGCTATTCGAATAGTTTGACACTCTGCAGAGGTGGTACACTTTCACCCCAACATTCGATACATCCTTCAGGAACAATCCTGAATCACCATACTCAGTATGCGGATAATCAATCCTAACCTTTCAATTACACGCCCTAGTATAGGTACCTCTCTTGTGAGTTTGGCCTCCCAACCATGACCAACTGTCATCTTGGGTACTGCACAGGTGGACAATCTTCACAAGGTAGCCTTAGCTCGAACCTTGGCCGCAAGGAAACCCATACTAAGGTATATAAATTTCCAGTCAAGCCCTACCAAATTTTCGGGTATTGTGGTTGAAGGGTAAAATTGGAATGGTATCGCATCCAGACAACCTTAAGTTTTATAAACGGCTAAGGCTCATGCCTTAACATTTTCATCATCAAAATCATCTGGTGTTCAAGAACACATGTCAAAACATTTCAGTAGAATGACTCATCATTCTAAGGTTTTAATCAGTTTCACCAAGTATTCCCATCTAAAGTTGATCAAGTTTTATGCTTAGCACTAGCATCTACAAGTGGGGGTAAATACTGATGAAGGGTAGTAAACAAGTTTATCGTATCTATTTTCAATCTCATCCCTCAGGATGACATCAGGGTTATCTCACTTAGGCCAAGCTTTATGCTCTTTATGCTACCTTCATATGTATTTCTAAAATCTACAAGTCACTAAGTAAACTCTAAGAGAAAGCTTTGGTAAAGAAATAAAATACTAAGCTTGCAAGTAAAACTAGGATTGGGTATCAAGTAAGGTAAGCTTGCAAGGATTAGCTTGCTTAGTCAATTTGTATAGTGAGTCTTACAAGTTTGCAAGTATAGGCTTGCCTTGTGCAGAGCAGTGGTTGAAGTTCTCCTCGGCTTCCTCTTCATAGTAATCTCCTTCCTCCTCATATCCTTGGTTGGTACTAGCGTCTATAAATAAATACGAGGTACATAATCACCATACAATACTTAACTAGTTCTATTTATCACACCAAGGTTTTCACTAGATGATCTAGGATCATCACAAACATTACCATCATCAAAGCAATTGTTTTATTTATTTGATTTTGGAAAAGTAATTTCTACTCATTGAAAAACTACTTAAGATTTAATTTTCTCCAACTAAAACATGGGATTATGTTGACACATGTCATCATCACATGTTTCAGTACTTGGGAATGTGATTTAAAGTGGTGTCATAATTTAATAAGGTTTAACCTTTTTATTTTAATTAACAAAAGTGACTAGAATGGCCTATGAGGCATTATTTTATTGCTTGACCTTTATTTGTACAAGTAAACCTATATTTTTTTATATATTCAGAAAGGTATAGTTAAATGTGATTTTTGATAGTTGGAATCAACTCAAAAGCTTTTGTGGTTGAATTTTGAAAAATGATTGAATACAGAAAAGCTTCTGCGTTGTTATTTTTACTATAGGTGATCTACAATTCCAAATTAATTGAATCAACCGGCCTTGGATTAAGTACTACAGTACCTTTCTAACAAAATTGGTTTCATGCATTTTGGTTTAGTGAATCGAGCTGGGTTGATTTTTGAATCTAGGTACAGAACTGAGTTTGCAACTAAAAGAATAAATCTAAATTTGAATTACTGGGTCGCGCGGGATGTTAACTGGGCTAGCCCACTGCGCATAGCGTGCGCGGGCTGGTTTAAGTGGCAGTCCCCACTCGTTAGTGAGATAGAGCGGTTGGCGCTCCGGCGCGCTCTCGGCTCGCTCGCAGAGCGGCTTGGCATGCTCGGGTTGTATGGTCCAGTGGCTGGCTACGCTCGAGGCTTGGACATGGCGTGGCGGTGGACGGTGGAGAGTGTGTCAGACAAGGTTGGCGAGGCTAGTGCTTCTCCTAGCTCGCTGGCGACATGGGAGTGGCAATGTTGCTCTCATCCTGCTTGCCATTGATGGCATGGTCTGCTTTACAGTGAGCTAGAGAGGGTAAACAAGTTAGATGATCTACTAAGAGTGTAGTGTGATCTAGATAGGGAACAAGTTAGGCACTGATCACTTCTCACAATAGTGTTTTGTGTTTGTTTGATTTCTGTTTGCAAGGTGTTCGATGAAATGGCCGAAAGAGATTCAAATTTGAATTTTGCATTCAAACTTGGTGGATGTTTTGGTTACATACTAGGGAGTCTCTGGTTAGTGGGATTGGTCAAGTGGAACTAGTTTGGGTGATTTTTGAAAAGGGGTGATCTTCACATATGAATCAGATTCAATTTTGAAAGGTGATTTGAATCAAGTGTCCAAATGTTTCTGAAGGTTTGAAAGGTGGGATTTGATTCACTTTTACTTGGTCTTGCAAGGGGTGAAGCGAAATGGAAAAGTTTCTGTTTGAAATCTTGGACTAGAAACACTGAAAGTGGCCTAGTGAGCAAGATTGGCAAAAATGACCATTTGCTTTATTTGTTTTTTTTGGTTTTCTCCTGTTTTGTTTCTGCTTGGAATTGTTTTAGATGATGTTATTTCATATTTAAACCCTTCCTTGCTATTTATATCAATCACACAAGTTCATTCATTTATTTATACAATCATCACATACACACATGCATTCATTTTATTTTTATTTAACAAAAGTTTTTTGTTAGCTCTAATTTTGGTGATTAGATTTTGATAATCATTATCAATATTTTTGGGATGTTACAAAACTTCCCTCCTTAAACAAAATATCTTCCCGAGATTTGAGAAAGAAGAAAAAAGATTACCTAAGATTTAAAGAGATCGGGAAGCTCCGTCTTGATGTGATCTTCTCGTTCCCATGTAGCTTCTTCAGTGTGGTTGCTGCGGTGACCCAGCATACCACTGCATGATGTAGTACACTATAGTCGTTGACATAATACCGATGGAACATTGTTCCATCCGCATTATATCCCTTAGAGTGGTACAACAGAAACATCGCGGGTCCAAGAAAACACTTTAGATTACATATAACATATTACAAAAGATTCAGTGAACTTCCTCGAACAGTGAGGAATATTATACAGAAAGAACCAGAAAGATCCACTCGGAGTTACTTTAGAAGTACTACTATTAATATATGTATAAGGCTTGAAAGTACTACTATAGTATTGTTCTACAGAAGTAGGTTTTAGATTCTAGGAGTTTTATTTATATTCTACACTTCATCTTGTCTTTGATAGCTTCTGGTAAGGTCTTGGACTACGTTGATCTCCCTCAGATATCTTCAACTCTTCAAGTAACTTATTTCCTAGAAACGCCATTGGTTTCTCCGAGATCTAGCAAGGGTTAAGAAGATACGTTGAGTATGAGCGTACTCAGCGAGTTTACTAAAGAGACGTGTTTGATGCACTATCTACATCCACAGACCATAGGTCGTAGGCAATGCAAGTTTTCGTAAACATTTCTTCAAAGGTTGCTTTTATTCTGAAAAGCTATGTCCATCAGCCTTCACGGGTTTACCAGAAGTTTCATGGAGTTCCTTTCCCGCAGCGTTCCCATCTCCTTCCCGGAACAGGGAGTAACAAGTTATAGTTTTTACACTTTGCAGAGGTGCGTTGCTTTACCCTTGAGAGATCTTAGCTTTGTTGCACATCCGAGTTATAGGCTCGTTCACACTTCCTTGGTGTGAGGCCCAGACTAAGATCCAAGCCAATCACTGTCCTTCTCCGTGACCCCGCATAACCGACGGATTGCACATCAGACCTAGGATAAAACTTGTTTCCATTATCAGCCTAAGGTGTACAACCCTCATAGATACCAGAAGCCGTGAGACATTGAGGGGTCCCACCCATAACATGCTAACCCTCTACAAGAGGAGTTGCAACAATGGCCCGGTCATCCGTTGGCATGCGAGAGAGAGCCAATCCAGCTGACTTCTCCGTCCCATTCCAAATCTCATGGTTAACGCATAATATACGGCGCAAGAATCACTGGCGACATTGGTTGTTAAGTCCTAGGTAATATGTTTCTTTACCACCGGAACTTTCATAATAGGTTCTTACCTCCAGGTAAATAACCTATAATCATATTATTATGAAAATAGTGTTTTCTAACCCTTTTGAAATGCAGGTGATGACAACACTGGATTTGCAAAATACTTTACAAAAAATAATCAAAGGATTGCAAGATTATGTACTCACGGTCTTCGAGCTAATAGAAGATCCAATATCTGAAATCATCATCATTGGTCCGGGAAGGACTAATGTTTAAAGAAGAAAGATGCCATTATGCATAAATAATGCTATCCAATTTTAGAATTCCCAAAGTGAAACCCTCCGCATTATAAATAAGTTGATCTTAGGTATCTTCTTTAAGATTGGGTTTATCTTTAAGTTTAGTTCATAAGCAATGGCATTGATAAGGAACTTAAGTGTTAACAATCCAAAATATACAAGTACGGATATAGTAATGTGATTATCTGATGACTAGGATAAAAAGTCCTTGGGATTGAGTTGTTAAGAGCTGAAGGAACTATTATAGATTTGTTTGTTTGAAGTGGCAAAAAGAATAACATTTGAAGAAACTAGTGTTTAGTTAAAGTTAATTAGTCTTGAGGGTTATTAGGTTTTACATTAGCGTTGGTGATGGTTATGAATGATGTTAAGTTATCATATTTTAATTGATGGTACAAGTTACCAAAGTTAATTTTAAAAACATGAATAAATTTCAAATGAGATGTTTATGATTGTTTAGACCAAATTTAAATATAAAAAATAGAAATGAATTTTAAGATATAATGAGTTTTAGAATATCATCTAGTTTTAGGGTTTTGACAAATATGATTATGGATGATCTTTTTTAATGTAAGTAAAATATGAATTTACCACATGCATCTTATTCATGGGAGCATAATTAGATGATATTATAAATTTGTTAGAGTTTAGAATCATTTTAAGAGTGGTTAAAAGATGAAGATTATTCACCATCTTATACATGAGTGATATATAATATTTATTTAAAAGGAGTTTTATTTGAATTTAAGATTTAATAAGGGTATTTAAAAGTTAATAGTTATACTTAAGTTTTATTATGAATTAAGATTATGGAATTAGACCTAATAATTAAATTTAAAGGATTTAGTGTTTTTACTAAGAAATGTGATTTTTTCTTTCTTAGTAGATAATTATGGAGAATTCACAAAGGGGTTATTTTATTTTAGTAAAATAAGTAAATGAGTTTTATTATCTAAGGTTACTTAAATGTTTTTGAATAATATATATAGTATTTTTATAGTAAAATATATTTATTCAAGATCTTAAAAATGATTTTATTTATTTTTAAGTATTACCTTTATTTTTATAAAATTCTTCAAAGAATTAAGTGTCTTTAAATATTTGCTTTATATTTTATTTGTAAAACTCTAAGTTAGTATTTTTATAAAATAGTAGAGTTATTTTTATACACAAAAATGATTTTTATTTATTTTTAGGAGTTTTTCTTATTTTATGAAATTTTATGTAGGATTTTAGTAGCTTTAATATTTATTTTTATTTTATTTAGCTCAAACAAGTAGTTTTATATTTTTCTTATATAGATCTTTCTGTTGTGATTACTTAGATGTATTGTATATATATTTTTATGATTTTTCTATATTTCCATAGAGTATAAATTATGGTTAGGGGTAGTTTGGTTATTTAGTAATTGGTTAATCAACCTCTTATTTTTATTTTCAATTTAACCTGGTGTATAAGACCATCTGGCCTTTCGGCCCATCTAGGCCCAACTAGCTAGGCCATTTCTATCCTAACCCTATCTCTCTCACACTACTCACACACGCATACCCGCACGGATTCTCCTCTCTCACTCCCTGCACTCGCCTCTCCGTCGGCAGAGCCGCCGTCTGCCTCCTCTCCGGCCATCACCGCCGGTGCCCACCACCTACGCTTGCAGGCGCTGCCTTGTCTGATCTCCTTCCTCTATTTCCTGCCGCCACTTCCTCTGTCTGTGCTACCTCCCTCTATGGAGCTAGGGTTTCGCCGCCTCGTCTCAGTCGTGGGCCGGTGATGCCCCCGTCTCCTTGGCATTGATGGCTCTACGACGTGCTGATGGAGCTGATGCGGCTTGGCACAGGTAGCAGCGCTGCAGCGCTCCTCATGTTGCCATGCCTCTGTGGCTTGTTGTCGATTCCCTTGGGTGCTATTGGTAAGGCTTGGCGTGGGTTGAGTGCCACCGGTGCTCCTCGTGCCGCCACGCCAATCTTCACTGCCGGTCTGCTTCCTCTCCAATCTCTAAGCGAGGACAAAGGTAATTATGATTCTTCCCCCTTGTTCTCTATCTCCCTTTCGATTCCTTACTGCCACTCTGTCAAACCCTAATTGGGGCTAATCCCGTGTTCTAGGGTTCAACTGCTAGACGAAATTAATTGTGACCTTATGCTTGTGGTTGGTAGGTAATATTCATTAGATGGATTAATTGAATCTTGGTTTTGCTAGTAAGAACCCTCAGAGTGCTAGGACGTTTCCTAATTGTCTTGCTAAGAAATTGATCTAAGAAACCCTTCTCGATGATTACAGTAGACATGAAAATTCAAAACATTGGTTTGGATTTATCTAGTTGGAATACTTGCTGATCTGAACATTTGCTAGTTGATGTTGACAGTTAAGAACTATTGACACTGATTCCTAATTGTGTTGGTTAGGAAAATGATTTGGAAATCATATTTGTTTGAAATTGATGTTGGATGCAAGTAACTAGTCGCTTCTGACATTATATGACCATGGAAAATACACTGAAATGATTCCTAGAAATTATTAGGAAGATGATTTGAATTCATTATTAAATGAGATTCTGAACATATATATACTTGATTCTTAGGGTTAATGCCTAAGAAAATGATATTAATTGGTCCTTTTCAATTTTTGGTTGGCTTCTCTGACAAAAGGTGTGGATCATTGATTCAGGTGCATATATGATGATGGTGGTGATTTGGTTTATTGTCTTTGTTGATAGTAAAGTAAAGTGTACCATTGATTCCTAGAGTCTTCTACTAGGAAAATGATTGGTTTGTTTAGCTAAGATATCTCAATGATTATTTTGGGTGATGATACATTCTAATAGCTAGTGTGTATCAGACTGTCACTGTGGGGCCTCCATTTTGGAGTGTGCACAGTGACATATCTTGTTTGCATGATATGTAGTGGGCTTAATTGACTAAAACTTGATAAGATCATATACCTGGCCTATGATGCAAAGAGTGAGGCCAAACTCTCAATAAGAACAAATACTAAAGTGTGGCTACCAGATTCTCTAGGATGAACTTGCATAGCATCACTATGCAAACTAAGAGAAATATCTCCTTCTAATCCTCCCAGACAATCTCTAGTTGCAGGTTAGCTAGATTTGGATGAATTTGTAATAAGGCCATTATTATATTTGAACCTGATGGTGCAAATTATGAAATAACAGATGCTATATGATCTGGTGGTACATTCATTTACCTTGATGCCTTGTGTAGATGATAATTTCTGGATTTGGTTGAATCACACCAATGTATTTGATCTGATGTTGATGATCTGATTCATTTACTGCTTCATGTTCCTGTCCTTCTCCACCTAGTTGCTATACTTCACTTGTTCTTGATCTACTCCTGATGCAACTGTGGCCTTGCCTTCTTCTCCTGAGACTAATTCTTGGATGGATCCAAGGAGCAACCAGAGTTGATTGATGGTGCTGGTCTAGATTTGTGATCTTGTGGTTGTTTATGTGTGGGCTTGGGAGCTCTAGTGATAAGAAATGAGCCGGGGTGTGTGTTGATGTGCTATAGAGAGATATGTATCAACTCTAGCTGAGCTGCTACGGCTGTGCTCTCCCTTTGTACTTCTTGTGATGCTTCCTGGTGTTGACAACACTACATAGCTTCATGTATGTGTAAGATGCTTACAGCTGGGCCCCATATAGTGCAAGTTTCCATCTGTGGAACTTGTGCCTATGGATGAGCTCTGCTTGGAAGATATTTTCTATGGATCACTTTGGCTGGAAGTTTGGTATTATCTTGAATTGGTTTAATAATTTGATGTTGCCAAGTGGATTACTAAGGTTGGGAATCCCATCTAGCTCATCTTGGGCCGAGGACCTTATTGGCTTAAACATAATCTGTTTAGTTGATTTAGTGCTAAACATGATTATTCCTTTTTATTATTGTTGCCTCTTTCTTTCTAATTGAGTTTAGCTAGTCTTAAGAGGGTGCCATAACATGCTAGTTGTTGCCTAATAATACAAATGATGAAATCTATGCTGGTTTCTTTGGACCTTAATTTTGCCTATCATACTCAAGTGTATAGCTCATAGATTAAACTTTCTACTGATGGTGTAGATTGGGTGGTACCCTCTTAGGTCATTAGTGGATTTTGGTAGTTCTTATCAAAATTCCTAAGCTATTTTCATATATTAAATTGCCTCACCTATGGTGGGGCAAATATTTTAACATTAAAACAATGTTTATTCTCTATTGTTTATTTTACAGGAATGAAGTTCAAGAAGAAGAAAAGAAGCTTAGTTAGGTTTTATTTTTAATCTTGCTGTAATTTCCTTTTTATTCACATGTGTAAAGATTTTGTATTATTATGTGATTGTAAATAATGAACTATTTATTTATTAATTGTTCTTTTGTAAATCCTAATTGTAAAGACAATGTCATATATATTTTGTTGTAATAAAGAATTATTTTATTTATTTCAATAATGTAATTCTTTTTTTCTACTTATTTGTTTCATGATACTTTACTTTTATTTATGTATTGTAAAGTAATACTATATGCATATATATTTATATTAATAAAGAATCCTTTTTATATTATTAAATATTTCCAATTCCTATTTGTGAATTTTATAAATTCATTTTAATTTCATATTTGAAATTCAAATACATGTTTGAACAAATTTCCTCCGAAACAAAGAATTCTACAAAGGTCATGTCGAAATCTATCGCACTTTCTCCGAAGTTTCCTTCAGTACAAGAGAGATCTCGATCCCTCCATAGCTCTTTTAGTTTTGCGCGAAAATTCCCCGGATTTTCTTATGCATGAATGCAATGCACAAACCTGTGTCCTTTTTATTTCTAGGTGCTAATCCTGGGATGTTACAGTTACTCAACTAGATCTTGAGAAACTTGATACTTCGGGTCCTGGTGGTTCTAAAAGCTTCTTCCAAAATACGGATAGGTACTTTGGGATACGTCAGGTCATCGTTGATCTCTATGGTGCAGTGATCAATGTTCTTGAAAACTTCAGTCTTCCCTGGGATTTCAAGGCATTTGTGAAGCAACGATATATGCAACACATTATGCACGGTTGACATCTCCTCTGGCAGTTCCAGTTGAGACGATACTTCTCCTCGGCGACTCAGAATCTGCAAAGGTCTGATATATCTAGGGGATAACTTTCCTTTGAGCTGGAAACGCTGCATTCCTTTCAAAGGCGACACTTCAAGATACACAAACTCTCCGATATTGAAAGCGAGGTCTCGACGTCTCTTGTCAGCGTAACTCTTCTGTCTTCACTAAGCGGTCTTGAGGTGATCACGGATCTTGTGAACTTTCTCTTCTGCTTCTCGTAGGATGTTGGGTCCGAAAATCTGACTCTCTCCTACTTCCGACCAATTCAAAGGTGTACGGCACTTCCTTCCATACATGAATTCAAATGGGGCCATTTGCAAACTAGCTTAGTAACTATTGTCGTAAGAAAATTCTATGAATGGCAGACAGTCTTCCCATTTAGATCCATACTCTAGCACACAGGCTCTCAACATATCTTCGAGTATTTGATATACTCGTTCCGTTTGTCCAGCTGTTTGAGGGTGATAAGCTGTGCTGAAATATACTCTTGTCCCCAATCCTTCTTGAACTTTTTTCTAGAATCTCGAGGTAAACTGAGTTCCTTAATCTGACACGATGTTCTTGGGGACTCCATGCAAATTCAAGATTCTAGCGATGTACAACTCCACTAGCTTCGAACTCTGATAAGTAGTCTTGACAGGTAAGAAATGGGCTACCTTGGACAATCTATCAACTATGACCCAAATAGAGTCGTTTCCCCTACTAGAAGTAGGCAAACCGGTGATAAAGTCCATTCCAATTGAATCCCATTTCCATTCTGGAATCTGTAATGTTGCAACAGTCCTATAGGTCTCTGATGTCCCGCCTTGACTCTCTGACAAATGTCACACTTGGCGATGTAGCTTCCAATTTTTCTTTTCATCTTATGCCACCAGAATTGCTCCTTCAAATCCCGACACATCTTCGTTCCTCCAGGGTGGATAGAATAAAGAGTGTCATGGGCCTCTTTCAAAATAACTTCCTTTAACTCTGATTCTGCTGGTACACAGAGACATCTTTTGTACCACAACACTCCTTCATCTTCGGTTAATCCGGGTACTTTGCCTGTACCGATGCGACGTTTGATTCCGTCGATAATAGTATTTCCCTTCTGCGCTTCCTTGATTTGACTGATCAAAGTGGGTTGAAGTTCTATGCTAGCCAAAAATCCTTCACTTACTAATTCCATTCTAAAATCTTCCATCTCCTTGGGCAAACTTGGTTGCTCCTTCAAATTCATGGAGTTCAAGCGGCACGGCAATCTGCTAAGGGCATCTGCTACCACATTGGCTTTACCGGGGTGGTAGTGAATGTCCAGATCATAGTCCTTTATTAGCTCGATCCATCTTATTTGCCTCATTGCGGTGACCCAGCATACCACTGCATGTGTAGTACACTATAGTCGTTCACATGACATCCACAGAACACTGTTCCGTAAATATCACATCCTCATAGTGGTACAACAGAAACATTGCGGGTCCATATTACAAGAGTACACACATTATTATTATTACAATACCGAAAGTTCAAGACTTCCAAAAGATTCAACTTACAAACCAAAATATAAAGTGTTTCAGCGGAATTTAAAAGGAACAACTCCGACTAGGAGTTGAGCTCAATAGCTTATTCTATAAAGTTCATGCTACTTGGCTCCGTTGGTTACTATTAACTAGGGATACTTAGTTGGACTCGTTATCATCGTCACCATAGCGGATTTCGTAATCCACTCCTTCAATTCCTCTGGACAGATCAGGTTCCTCGTAGAACACATCTTCTTGGCATTCGGCTGCATACATTGGAACGTCTTCGGGATCCTCAGAGTCTAAGCAAGGGATCAAAGGAAAGAATGAGTAACAGTGTTACCCAACAATTTCATTATATGCAAGGTGGGAAGTTTGATGCTCTAAATACCACCTCGGATTATAAATCCTTGGCGCTATGAAATTTTTGTAAATCTTTCTTCAAAGATTGATTTTATTCTGAAAAACTATGACAATCAGCCTTCACAGGTTGACCAAAACTTTCATGGAGTTCCTTTCCTGCCGCATTCGTAGCTCCTTCCCGGAACAGGGAGTAACAAGTTATAGTTCTTACACTCTACAGAGGTGTGTTACTTTACCCATGAGAGATCAAATCTTTGTTGCACAACCGGGCGTACTTTCCCGTCCACAGTTCCATGATGTGGGGCCCAGTAGTTGGTCCAAGCCAATCACTGCCCCCTTCGCGACGCCGCATGCCTCCTTGGTGTACACCATGCCCACATAATTAATTACGGATATGGTTTGTACAAACCGTTAGATGCTAGAACTATCATGGGACGTTGAGGGTTCCCACCGATATGCTGCATATCCCCTACAAATTACCAATTAATATGCACGCTTCGAGGATAACAGCCACGACCTGCACATCCGGCTTCATGCAAGAGGAAGAAGATACAATAGACTTCTCTGTCCCATTCCAGATCTCATGGCTAACGCATAATATACGGCGCTATAATCACTGATGTCAGGGGTTATTAAGTCCCTACTTGATCATCATTGTTGCAAATAGAACTTTAAGTTCTATTGCTCCATCATATCACCACTTAGGATGATATCTAAAATTTCTTTATTTGTGAAAATAATATTTTATTTCTTTTATAGAATATATGATAACACACAATTTGCAAATACTTGGATAAAGACTCTTCAAAGGACATGAGCAAGTGATGAACTTGCCTTGTGATGGCAAGGTAGTGAAGTCTGATGCTTGCACTGGACCTTGAGCTTCTAGTTCTACAAAAACATCATTATTGTCCGGTAAGGACAATATTTAAAGAAGAAAAATGATTATGCAAGTAATGTAATGCATTATTTAATTCTATATGCATTTTACCTATGTAAGGTGCCTTTTAATAAAGAATTTATAAATATTACTTTTTAATATTTATAGCATATATTTAATTATTTTATTTTATTTCCCTTTTTATTTGACTTTTATTGATTTACTAATTCTTTTAGGAATTATTAATTATACATTAAAAATTTTATTAAATATTTATTTAGTATTTTTTAAAAATAATATAATATTAATATATAATGAAAGTGATTTTTATTTATTTTTATCATCTTTCGATAATTTTGTAAAATTCCATACGGAATATATAAATTACAAAATTCTTATAAAAATTTGAATATTCAAAATTTTATAACTTATTTTATTTGGATAGAGGGGATTATTGTGAATCGAAAAATATTTTATTTATAATTTTTTGGACTTCTATTTTATTTTCTAGAATTTTATTGAGGTCACGGGCATTTTGGTCTTTTCCAATTGATTAAAATAGTGTTTTTAAACGACTTGGGCTGGCCTTTTGGGCTTATTGGGCCAGTGTGGCACAATAGGGCAGGGTCAAAATCATCACCCCGAGGGGTTTTGGCCCACCCAGCCCACTCTTTCTGCCTCCTCATCGTTCTCACCTTTCCTCTCCCTCGACCCCGTGGGCTCTGGCGCTGGCGCTGGCGATGGCCGCCGTTGTGGCTTCCCCTGGCCGTTGCTATGGTGCAGGGCGAGGTTTGCGACTACGCTGATTCATCTAGTCCAACTTGATTTTGCTCCAGGGCTTCCCCTTGGCCAGGTTCACCCTGTTCCCGAACCCTAGGGTTAGGGGAAAGTGCTGCCGCCGCCGCCGTGGTCCCACCTATGGTGGTGTGCTGGGTTCGTGTGCTGCTGTGGCCACCGCCGTGGCTGGTGCAGGTTGCAGTGCCCTCTGGGTGCTCCCTGTGCCGCCGCGGGTTCGTCGGCCAATCTGCTTCCTCTTCCATTTGTCAGCGAGGACCCCGGGTAAGTTGCCTCTGTGGGTCTTGTTCATGCTACCACCATGAATTTCTCTGTGTGTATCTAGTGGATTTTCGTGCCTAGTGACTATGTTCTGATTAGGGTTCATCTCCTAATTAGGCTTCTTGTTCTGATTAGGGTTCATAACCCCATGTTGATCATATCCATGATGCTTTAGATCTAGTGGTGATCATACTTGAGCATGAAGAATGATTGTTTGCTGTGGATCATTATTTGTAGTGGCTTTGTTGATGCTAGTGGCTTGTCATATTTATTCCACTGGTAATTCACTATGATCCAATGTTAGTGTTTCAATGGAATCCCTGATTGGAAATGTTGTTGATCTGAGAACTTACTCCACTGTTAGAATGCTTATACTAACAGTAGTCCTCTCCGTAGTTGCTTACTGCAATTATAATGGTAGGCTTGTATGAGATTATACATACTGAATATAATCATTACATGTTAATGATTTTCTGTGGATGTATAGATGAATTTGATGTTGATTCCTGGCACTTGGCTTCAAGAAGATGATATTTATTGGCATTCCCTTTTTTCTGTGGAAACTAAGTAAAGATTGGTTTTAGCTGATTTAGAACATGTCCTTGTGATACCATTATGATCTGGCACACAAGTGATTGAGTTTTATTTCTGGGCTTAGCTTTGACAATACTTGTGATTAATACTGGCAAGATAAAATGAAATATTTTCTTAACTCTCCTGCCTATGATGTGTAGGGTTCGCAGCATAGAAAACAAAAATTTTCCTACGATGTGAACTATGTACCAAGATCTATCTATTAGATACAAACAACGGGCGGATGTATATCCGTAGAGAACATACCCTTGAAGACCGACAAATCTTAACGAGTTCAACTCGTGGTTGATGTAGACGATCTCTTGTCGATCTCAAGATCGAGAGGAAGTCCTAGCGCCGCAAATTAGCAGCGCATTCGTGCTCGCACACACGTTCGAGGCACCGAGCAACCTCCGCCTCCTCGCTCCAGCGATGCAGCGGAAGCACAACTCTTTCTTGCCGAATAGCCACCGGGAACATGTATCTCGCTAGTTCGAGACCATGGGGGATAAATTCTAGAGGGGGGGAGAGATCCTTCACGAGGAGGTGTAAGTGAGAAGTGAGAGGAGGGGCTCCTTTTATAGGAGGAGGAGGACACCCAAGGGGGTGGCCGCCGGCCATGGGGGCTGCCCCCTCCCCTCCTTCATTCATGTGGGTGGACACTCCACTCACAAAATGGCCCTTCCATTTTCTCCACTCAAAAACCCACTCAAATTCCCATTAAATTTCCACCAAATTTAATGCAAACTCTCATTAAATAAAAATCTTTTATTTTATTCAGAATTTTGTCAATTACTTTAATGAAAAACATTCACAAATAACCCCTTGTTAGAATTCTATTTCACATGCATAACCACTTTATGCAATTTCACCCGAAAACATATTTCGGTATCTAGTGAATAAATTCCTGCGCTTGTTCATTCTTTCGGCATGAAACTTTTGCTCCAATTGGATGTCGGTGTCTCTTAAGTGTGTCACCCTACGGTTCGTGAATAATGCGGACATGATCGAGACCCCTCTCGGATCAATAATCAGAAGCGGGATCTGGAGACCCATACTGACTCCCACACATTCAACGATGACTTTCTTGTGATCGTCGGAACCTTTTGCGCTAGTATCTTAATCCCTTTGTTTCACGATATATTACATGTCCGAGATTCGATCATCGGTATCTCCATACCTAGTTTGATCTCGTTACTGACATGCACTCTTTTCTCATTCCCGTAATATAACATTCTAGTGATCAAATCACTTGCTTGCAAGCTAATCAATGTGATATCACCGAGAGGTCCCAGAGTATATCTATCCGTCATCGGGATGAACAAATTCCACTCTCGATCCATGAGCCTCAACATAACACTTTATTAGTTCTGAATCCATCTTTATAATCACCTTATTCAGGTGTGACGTTTGATGTTATCAAGAAACTCTTCCGGTGTTATTGATTGACATGATCGGTCTAAGGATTAGGATCACTTCGTAAGTTGTTATAGCAATATAAACTCAATGACTTTGATCGTAATGCTATACTTCGGATGAATGTTCATCACACCATTAAAATAATGTTGTGATCCCGTTATTAACAACATCCAATGTCCATGATCAGGAAACCTTGATCATCTTGTTAATCAACCAGCTAGTTTATGAGAGAGGCAGAACTAGGAACTTTCTGTTTGTTTATTAAACACACATGTATTAATTTTTCCGTATTAATACAATTATAGCATGCAAAATAAAAATCTATCATATACTTGGAATACACATAATAAACAATTTATTATTGCCTCTCAGGGCATATTCCCTTCAGTCTCCCACTTGCACTAGAGACAATAATCTAGTTACATAGTGATAAATCTAACACCCATCGAGTTCTGGTGTTGATCATGTTTTGCTCTAGGGAGAGTTTTAGTCAACGGATCTGCTACATTGAGATCCGTATGTACTTTACAAATCTTTATATCTCCATCCTTGACATGCTCGCGGATGGAGTGAAACCGGCGCTTAATATGCTTGGAATGCTTGTGAGACCTTGGCTCTTTGGCATTGGCAATGGCACCATTGTTGTCACAATAGATCACCATTGGGTCCAACGCGTTTGCAACCACTCCTAGTTCGGATATGAACTCCTTCATCCAAACTGCTTCCTGAGCCGCTTCTGAAGCAGCAACATATTCGGCCTCCGTTGTTGATCCCGCCACCACAAGTTGTTTGGAACTCCTCCAACTAACCGCTCCGCCATTCATGAGAAATACGTATATGGATTGAGACTTAGAGTCATCCGGATCGGTGTCAAAGCTAGCGTCAACATAACACTTAGCGACGAGCTCTTCTTCACCTCCGTATACAAACAACATATCCTTAGTTCTTCGTAAGTACTTAAGGATATTCTTGACCCCTATCCAGTGTTTCGAACCTGGATCCGATTGGTACCTACTAGTCAAACTAATAGCATGTGCCACATCCGGTCTTGTACATAGCATGGCGTACATTATAGAGCCTATGGCTGAAGCATAGGGGACTTTGTCCATTATCTCTCTTTCTTCCGTCGAAGCCGGACTTTGAGTCTTACTCAATGTCTTGCCTTGCAACATAGGTAAGAACCCCTTCTTACTTCCGTCCATTTTAACCTTCTTTAAAATCTTATCAAGGTATGTACTTTGCGATAGGCCTATTAGGCGCCTAGATCTATCTCTATAGATCTTTATGCCCAATATGTATGACGCTTCACCTAGGTCCGTCATTGAAAATTTGCTGTTTAGATAACTTTTAACACTATTTAAAAGATCTATATCATTTCCGATCAATAATATGTCATCCACATATAATATCAGAAATGCCACATTGCTCCCACTCACTTTCTTGTAAATACAAACTTCTCCATAAGTTTGGACAAATCCAAACTCTTTGATCACCTCATCAAAGCGGAGATTCCAACTTCGTGATGCTTGCTTCAATCCATAGATGGATCGCTGAAGCTTGCACACCTTGTTAGCATCCTTAGGATCGACAAAACCCTTTGGTTGTATCATATACAACTCTTCTTCAATATTACCATTGAGAAACGTGGTTTTGAAATCCATATGCCATATCTCATAATCGAAATATGCAGCAATTGCTAATATAATCCTAACTGACTTTAGCATCGCTATGGGAGAGAATGTCTCATCGTAGTCAACTCCTTGAATTTGTCGAAACCCCTTTGCGACAAGTCGAGATTTATAGACGGCCACATTACCATCAGCATCAGTTTTTCTTTTGAAAATCCATTTATTCTCCACGGCCTTTCGTTCGTGAGGTAATTCCACCAAGTTCCAAACTTTATTTTCATACATGGATTCCATCTCGGATTTCATGGCTTCTAACCATTTGTTGGAATACGGGCTCATCATCGCTTCTTCATACGTCGCAGGGTCATCATTTTCATCAACCATGAAATTCATGACAGGATTTCCGTACAGCTCGGGAGCTGCACGCGTCCTGCTAGACCTGTGAGGTTCGGTAGTACTCTCTTTCGGAGTTTCATGATCATTATCATTAGTTCCTTCTTCAACAGGTGAAGCCAACTCCGGAACAACTTCCGGTGCTGCGCTACTCGCCATACTTTGAAGAGAAGGTTCAATAACCTCTTCGAGTTCTTCCTTCCGACTACTCACACCTTTCACGAGAAACTCTTTCTCTAGAAAGGATCCATTCTTGGCAACAAAAACCTTGCCCTCGGGTCTGTGGTAGAAGGAATACCCAATAGTTTCCTTAGGGTATCCTACGAAGACGCATTTTTCCGCTTTGGGTTCGAGTGTATCCGGTTGAAGTTTATTCACATAAACATCGCATCCCCAAACTTTAAGAAATGACAGCTTAGGTTTGTTTCCAAACCACAATTCATACGGTGTCTTTTCAATGGATTTAGATGGTGCCCGATTTAAAGTGAATGCAGCAGTTTCTAGTGCATAACCCCAAAATGACAACGGCAAGTCCGTCAGAGACATCATAGATCGAACCATATCTAATAAAGTACGATTACGACGTTCCGACACACCATTTCGCTGTGGTGTTCCGGCAGGTGTGAGTTGTGAAACAATTCCACACTCTTTCATGTGAGTGCTAAACTCGTAACTTAGATACTCGCCTCCACGGTTGGACCGTAGAAATTTGATCTTTCTATTACGATGATTTTCCACATCATTCTGAAATTCCTTGAACTTTTCAAAGGTTTCAGACTTGTGTTTCATCAAGTAGATATAACCGTATCTACTCAAATCATCTGTGAAAGTAACAAAATAACGATATCCACCTCGCGCTGACACACTCATTGGACCACATACATCAGAATGTATGATTTCCAATAAATCTGTCGCCCGTTCCATTGAACCGAAAAACGGCATTCTAGTCATCTTGCCCATAAGGCATGGCTCACATGTATCAAATGATTCAAAATCAAGTGATTCCAAAAGTCCATCTGAATGGAGCTTCTTCGTGCGTTTAACGCCAATATGACCTAGATGGCAGTGCCACATATATGCGGATATATCATCATTAAGTTTAATCCTTTTAGCATCAACATTATGAATATGTGTAATATTATTATCGAGATCTAATAGAAATAAACCATTCATCATCGGTGCATGACCATAAAAGATTTCATTCATATAAATGGAACAACCATTGTTCTCGGATTTAAATGAATAACCACTTCGCATCAAACATGATCCAGATACAATGTTCATGCTCAGTGCAGGCACCAGATAACAATTATTCAAGTTTATAACTAATCCCGACGGCAAATGGAGAGGCAGCGTTCCAACGGCGATCACATCAACGCTTGATACATTGCCGACACGCATCTTGACCTCACCCCTTGCTAGCGATCGCTTGTTCCACAGCCCCTGATTCGAGTTACAAATATTAGCAACTGAACCGGTATCAAATACCTAGGTGCTACTGCGAGCACTAGTCAAGTACACATCAATAACATGTATATCATTTATACCTTTGTTTGCCTTGCCGGCCTTCTTGTCTGCCAAATACTTGGGGCAGTTGCGCTTCCAGTGGCCAGTCCCCTTACAATAGTAGCACTCGGTATCAGACTTAGGTCCAACTCGGGGTTTCTTTTCAGGCACGGAAACCGTCTTGCCTCCCTTACTTCCCTTCCGTTTTCCCTTCTTGTCTTTCTTGAAACCAGTGTTCCTATTGATCATCAACACTTGATGTTCCTTTTTGATCTCCACTTCTGCAGTTTTAAGCATTGACAGAAGCTCGGGGAGAGACTTCTTCATGCCTTGCATATTATAGTTTATCACAAATCTCTTATAGCTAGGTGGCAGAGACTACAGAACACGATGGATGCCTAAGTCAATGGGAATCGTTATTCCCAAGGACACAAGCTTATCGGCGTAACCCGACATCTTGAGTACATGCTCACTAACGGAGCTGTGCTCTTCCATCATGCAGCTAAAGAACTTTTCTGAAGCGTTGTAGCTCTCTACAACAGCATGTGTGTGGAAAATCATTTTCAACTCACCCATTATATCAAATGCATTGCCGTTTTCGAAACGCTTTCGAAGTTCCGGCTCTAGCCCATACAATATGCCGCAATGAACTAAGTTGTGGTCCTCCTGACGAGTCTGATAGACATTCTTCTCCTTGTCAGGGTCATCCTCAAAAGGTGGGGGGCCTAGTGGCGCTTCTAGCACATATTGCTTTTGTGCAGCAGAGAGGAGAATCCTCAAATTCATGGCCCATTCGGTAAAGTTGCTACCGTTCGTTGCAAGTTTCTCTTTCTCCATGAACACATTGAAATTAAAAGCAAGTGGTGCCATCTACAACAGAATTTGTAAAGTTTAGACTAAGTGTATGATAGATTGAGTTCAACTAATCCATATTACGAATGAACTCCCACTCAAAAACGACATCCCTCGTGCCTTTTTGGTGATTACATGAACCAAATCCACTATACCAAGTTCGATCATCACGTGAGTCGGTATAGCTTCAAAGGCGAGCATCAAATGGGCATCATATCTACTATATTACTCATGCTTAACCTTTCGGTCCGTGTTCTGAGGCCATGTCTGTACATGCTAGGCTCGCCAAGTTAGAACCTTAGTATTCGCGTGTGTAACTGTTTTACACCCGAAATATGGTCGTGGATCCAAGAACACCCGATCATCACGTGATGTCTTGGAGCGACGAAAACATAATCGGTGCATACTAAAGGAAGAACACATTCTTATCTTGATATTTAAATGAGGGATCATCTTATTATGCTAACAAAGCGCTAAACAAGCAATATAAGATGCTATCAAACATCACATGTTTATTAGTGAAATGATATGGTTCCCGCATATGATCTCTATCATGTGCATCATGGTATGATCACTATCATACCTATATGTGTAAGTCCAAGGTCTATGGAGATTACACGTTATGTATGTTGTAAGAGTATCATCTCATACTTCTACTTACAACACCACCATATCATAACACTAGCCCAGCAACAATCTAAACTAGACGCCTCTAATTTATCCATTGCAAGTTTTACGTGGCTTAGGGCTTTCGAGATAGAACCGTTCTTACCTACGAACATGAACCACAACGAGGATAACCAAATTGTTGACAACTCGTTGAAAAATAGATATTGACTATAGTAGGAGAGACAGACACCCGCTAGCCACTTATGCAAACTAGTTGCATGTCAAGCGTGGAATAGGTCCCATGTGCGAGGACATGTAAAGTTTGTCCGGGCCGCTTCATCCCACTATGCCACCAATATCCAAAATTACAACTAAGGAGCAACAACATGATCATCATCGCCCACATACTCATATGTGTACTACCCGTGTAAAGCATCTACGCATAGATCCGGCTCTGATACCACTATAGGGTTCGCAGCATAGAATTTTTTTCCTATGCTGTGAACTATATACCAAGATCTATCTCTTAGATACAAACAACGGGCAGATGTATATCCGTAGAGAACATACCCTTGAAGACCGACAAATCTTAACGAGTTCAACTGGTGGTTGATGTAGACGATCTCTTGCCGATCTCAAGATCGAGAGGAAGTCCTAGCGCCGCAAATCAGCAGCGCATCCGTGCTCGCACACACGTTCGAGGCACCGAGCAACCTCCGCCTCCTCGCTCCAGCGATGCAGTGAAAGCACAACTCTTTCTTGCCGAATAGCCACCGGGAACATGTATCTCGATAGTTCGAGACCATGGGGGATAAATTCTAGAGGGGGAGAGAGATCCTTCACGAGGAGGTGTAAGTGAGAAGTGAGAGGAGGGGCTCCTTTTATAGGACGAGGGGGGCACCCAAGGGGGTGGCCGCCGGCCATGGGGGCTGCCCCCTCCCCTCCTTCATTCATGTGGGTGGACACTCCACTCACAAAATGGCCCTTCAATTTTCTCCACTCAAATTCCCATTAAATTTCCACCAAATTTAATGCAAACTCTCATTAAATAAAAATCTTTTATTTTATTCAGAATTTTGTCAATTACTTTAATGACAAACATTCACAAATAACCCCTTGCTAGAATTCTATTTCACATGCATAACCACTTTATGCAATCTCACCCGAAAGCCTGTTTCGGTATCTAGTGAAATAAATTCCTGCGCTTGTTCATTCTTTCGGCATGAAAATTTTGCTCCAATTGGATGTTGGTGTCTCTTAAGTGTGTCACCCTATAGTTCGTGAATAATGCGGACATGATCGAGACCCCTCTCGGATCAATAATCAGAAGCGGGATCTGGAGACCCATACTGACTCCCACACATTCAACGATGACTTTCTTGTGATCGTCGGAACCTTTTACGCTAGTATCTTATTCCCTTTGTTTCACGATATATTACATGTCCGAGATTCGATCATCGGTATCTCCATACCTAGTTTGATCTCGTTACTGACATGCACTCTTTTCTCGTTCCCGTAATATAACATTCTAGTGATCAAATCACTTGCTTGCAAGCTAATCAATGTGATATCACCGAGAGGGCCCAGAGTATATCTATCCGTCATTAGGATGAACAAATTCCACTCTCGATCCATGAGCCTCAACATAACACTTTATTAGTTCTGAATCCATCTTTATAATCACCCTATTCAGGTGTGACGTTTGATGTTATCAAGAAACTCTTCCGGTGTTATTGATTGACATGATCTCATGGTCTAAGGATTAGAATCACTTCATAAGTTGTTATAGCAATATAAACTCAATGACTTTGATCGTAATGCTATACTTCGGATGAATGTTCATCACACCATTACACTAATGTTGTGATCCCGTTATTAACAACATCCAATGTCCATGATCAGGAAACCTTGATCATCTTGTTAATCAACGAGCTAGTTTATGAGAGAGGCAGAACTAGGAACTTTCTGTTTGTTTATTAAACACACATGTATTAATGTTTCCGTATTAATACAATTATAGCATGCAAAATAAAAATCTATCATATACTTGGAATACACATAATAAACACTTTATTATTGCCTCTCAGGGCATATTCCCTTCATGATGTTGGTCTGAGGCTCTAGGATTTTAAGTCCTAGTTAGTTGAGAAATTAGTTTGTTTGTAACTTGTAAGGTTAGAGGTGCTATTCTCTCTGGGAGGATTGCCCTGATTTAATAAGAAAAAATGAAGAATGATTTAAGTTGCATACTAAACTCTATGATGCTGGTCTAAGAGATTAGTGATTTTGGTTGAGTTTGATTTCTTATATTTATTCTAGAAATCGCTAGGATAGATTCACCTCACTTTGGTGATTATTGAGCGATTGTTTCATAAAGCAACACATGCTTTTGTTTAGATACTATGATTGAATCATGTGATGGTTTTATGAGGCTCACCAAGAAATCTGATGATGGTGGAGTAAAGTGGTGATGATCTTGATCTGGTGTTGCTGAACTCCTGTGGACATGGCCTTGCTGTCCACCTGATCCTTCCCCCTCCTTATGTCACCATCCTGGTGATGAGATCTAGGCTTTGGTTGGTTTGGTTGCTGGTTTTTGTGCTTGGTTTAGCTGTTATCTAGGCTGGCTGTTCTTGGGTGTGTGCAGTAGAGAGATGCACTAATGTGCCACTTCACGGTAGTGATTGTGGTTTTGTGATATTGGGGCTGTTCTGTGGGGTCGACAACACACCACATGCATGTTGGTGTGTGTCCTGCCTATGTGCACTTGTGGATATGTTCAGAATTTTGAAACTTACTATCACCAGGTTACTTTCACCTGGCTGGTGAATTTGTCCCTCTTGGCTGTCATTTGACTTCTGGCTTTAAACTTATGAAAGATGGATTCTTTCATATTGGTGAAACTTGCCCCTTTTTATAATTTCTCAATGATGAATTTGTCAAGTGCACTTCACTGATATGTCTGAGAGAAAATACTACTAACAGTAACCTTTTATTTTTCTATTTATTTTTCTGTTTTGTTTTGCAGGTACAGATATAAAGATGAAGATTTAGTTTAGGTTTAGATAAAGAATAGTTATAGAATACTCCAATGTAATTTTCTTATTCTTTTGTAATTTTATTTTTATTATTTTGTATTCTTCATTTTATTCTACTGTAATAAAGATTACATTATTATTAATAAAGAATATTCTTATTCTTTATATATTTGCTTTTGTGAATTGTGTGGATGATTTCAATAAGTTATAATTTTTGTAACTTGATTATATATTGATGATATGAAATAAGTTTCATATTCATTATTGTTTTTCTTTGGATAGAATTTAAGTTATAATATTTATTTCTTAATTAAATTGAGATTCAAAACTTATCCCTAAATTATTTGAATTATAATTCAAACACTCAAGTTTAAAATTCAAATTCATTTTAAAACACACATAATTCCTTAAAGATCATATAAAAGTCTATAATAATCACCCTTTAAGACTAAACCTAGTCACAAAGTATGAAAGAAACATTGATCACTTAAGGTTTTTATTTGGCGAAAATTTTACCCACCTTTTCACAAATGAATGCATGCAACATTCCATTTTCCTAAATCTACCCTTTATGTTTCGACATCCAATCCATTCCTAGTACTACTTCCAAACCTTTAGTTCCAAGTACTATTAGATTAGCATAAAAATCTATGCCATGGATTCGGATAGGTACGGCCTTGCAAATTTGTCTAGATTTGGTGGTTGAACCAGGTATTTAAACTATCATAACATGCTTCAATTTGGTGGGTTGAATCTTACTAGTGCATGCAAATTCTTTAGTAACAAATGAGTGCGATGCTCTAGAATCAAACAAGACTCTTGCAAGTACTGAGTTAACATAAAACATATCTAGCATGACATTTGGTGCTTCTTGGGATTCTTTAGCATGCATGAGAAAGAGACGGCCGTTACGGTTGAGCGAGTTCCCTAGGAAAAACCTTCTTCGAGGATGAACACGACGCTGCTGCTGAGATGAGGCATTTGCATTGGTGGCTGCGGCAATCTTCTTGGGACACTCATTGGAATAGTGACCATTGGTTCCACATTCATAACAAGTCACATGGGACTTGTCCTTTGCTGCAACAGGCACAACATTGCTTCCAGTCCTTGGGGCAGCATTGCTGTTGGTGGCGACTTTATTATTGAGCTTGGGTGGTGCACGGTTGGAATTGCTGGGGTTGCCGGGGTTGTTTGATTTCCTCCGGGCCTTGGGTTTCCACAGTTGGGATAGGTTGGACGGTTCATCGGGGGTCTGTTGGTTCTTGGGGAAAATCCTGGAGATGGGTTGGGGCGATACTTTGGGGTGTGATGGGTTCCTGGTTGATGCATCATTGCGACGCTTGCGGTTCTCATTATCTTGGTTGATCTTGCCTTCTATCTGAATGGCAGAATCCACTAAGGCTTCAATATCAGCAAATGGGATATTGACTAACATTGTCTGCATCTCATCATGCAGACCATTTAGGAATCTCTCCTTCTTCCTGGCCTCAGTGCTGATCTCATCAGGGGCATACCTGGACAGAGATAGGAATCTATCACAGTACTCTACCACAATCATTCTTCCTTGCTTAAGCTCCTTGAATTCATCTCTCATCCGCATAATCAAACCATGTGGCACATGGGTTCGACTGAACTTGAGTTTTAATTCATCCCAAGCCATCATTTTTCCTCCATTCATGGTGCGAACGCTGTTCCACCATGCCCTTGCATCTCCGTCCAGATAGTGGGTGGCAAACAGTACTTTCTCATTATCCTCTACTCCGGTGACTTCCAAGTTGTTCTCCATGGTTTGCAGCCAATCATCGGCATCTAGGGGCTCTTCAGACTTACTAAAGATGGGTGGGTTGGTGTTCTGGAAATTCTTGAGCTTGGATCCATGGTTGTCCTGATTTCCATGGCCCTGATTGTTGTTGTTGGCCATCTGAGCGATGTGTTGGAGGGTAACTAAGTTGGCTTGACGCTCTGCTCTTTCAGATTCATGGTCCAAAACCAACATTTGCAAGATTTGGAACATCATGTCCGAGGATGAACTGCTTCCTCCGCGAGGCATCTGAAGATTTAGATGGATCATGAGAAATGAGGGAAATTTCTAAGGTTCAGGGTTTTGGAAAAGTTTTCAAAGTTTGGCTCACATTTTTCTAGCAACTTGCTTTTCATTCATTCATCACACATCATACAACACACAACACAACAAAGGAAACAAATGGTTTTGAGAACCATTCCGGGAAACTACGATACAATGGGACTGGATACAACTCACTAGCACTAGTTCTCAAGTGCTACTAATCCTCAGAGTCGGTGTCCTCCTCATCCTCATCATCATCATCATCATCATCAATGAAAGCGAAGTCATCCTCATCGGTGAAGAAGTCCATGGCATGATCCTCTAGAAAGTCATCATCATCACTGATATAGGAGTAGGGGTCTCCACGAATATCCTCCCCTGCATTCTCCCTCTCCTCAAGCTGCACATCCCTCTCATGGATGGTCTCCTCCAAGTCTGTGATCTTATGGCGGAGACGAGCATTGATGCGCTCCTTCTTGTCGAGCTGACGGCGACGAGATTGGCGATCCTTCACTAGCATGGTGATGGTCTGATCCTTCTGGGCAGCGATTACAAACTTGTGGTTGGCGTAGGAACAGGCATTGTCCAACTCCTTCTGCCGGTCATACATCATGAAGCCGAGGTGGTCCACTTGGTTCTTCAGCTCAGGGTGATATGGTGCCTCCAGGGGCTGTCCCATAGCATCATGCCTTGTGTAGAACTCAAAGCGGGTAACCTTGATCTGATTAATACTCTGCCCACACAGACGGGCAAGAGATTCCTGCATGGCCCTGGCAAGTTCATCTAGCCAGTTGTTTTCTCTGATGGTGAACTGAATTCCCTCTGTGGTGGGGACTTCAATCTTTCCTCTAAGACTTGCAACAATTAGCCATTGCAACTCCTCTCCTTCCTAATCGTTGAGATGAGCTCCAAAGAACTCGGGGTGCGGATGCTCCAGCATCTCCGATAGCTAGTCCAAGTCACGCTCAAATATGAGGTCTCCTCCATTCCCCAACTGATAGAACTTGCTATACTTCACGTCCATCTATAAGAATATAGGATGAGTAAGTTAGTAGAGTGCTCAAGTGTGTCAAATTTTATGTAAGTTTAAAAGAATTTTTGGAGAACATGAATTTTCATGAAAGAATCTACGTGATAAGAATGAGAATAAGTTTTCATAAATAATCACTTCCTTGATTTTTGAAACCAAGTTTTTGATTCAAACTTCCATTCTAAACTAGGTTCTCCTATGGTCACGATGGCTCTGATACCAACTTGTCAACACCCAGATTTTTAATCCTAGATGCCTGTTATGCCATACATCGCAATCCTAGGATTACCATTTTTGTGAGACATAACAGATTGGATATCATAGTACATCATCCATTACAAACCATACATAATATCTTACACAAATAAGGATCACATGATCCAGTTCTTAATACATTCAAGCAACGGAATAACGTAATAATAACGGTAGCATGGGCGAAGCTCCATCTTTAAGGTCATAGGCAATACTGATGATGGGATATGATCCTAGTTGTCGTAACCTTCCTGCTGTCCGTCCTCCTGATAGTCCTCTTCATAGTCTGGCCACGGGAATAGCCAGGGACAAAGCCATGAGTACTCTTTAAGTACCCGCAAACTAATACTAACAAGTGAAGTGGTTTTTGAGTAGGATATACTAAGCTCTAGGGTTGTTTTGCAAAAAGCCAGATATATCTCTACTGAGTTTAGAAGAAAAGAAAGCTAGTTGAAAGTTTTATAACACCTAAGTGGGAACTTGAATTTCATATCAAAACTCTATTGTGGTCAACTTAAAATCACAAATCATTTCTCAAGTTATTTTGAAAACATCTGACGACGGAACAGTATGGCCACTCCAATTGTCCATAACTACGGACGCAGATATTCGAATAGTTTGACACTCTCCAGAGGTGGTACACTTTCACCACAACATTCGATACATCCGTCAAGAACAATCCTGAATCACCATACTCAGTATGCAGATAATCAATCCTAACCTTTCAATTACACGCCCAAGTATAGGTACCTCTCCTGTGAGTTTGGCCTCCCAACCGTGAACAACTATCATCTTGGGTACTGCACAGGTGGACAATCTTCACAAGGTAGCCTTAGCTCAAACCTTGGCCACAAGGGAACCCATACTAAGGTATATAACTTTCCAGTGAAGCCCTACCCAATTTTCGGGTATTGTGGTTGTACGGTAAAATTGGAATGGTATCGCATCGAGACAACCATCAGTTTTATAAAGGGTTAATGCTCATGCCTTAACATTTTCATCATCAAAATCATCTAGTGTTCAAGAACACATGTCAAAACATTTTAGTAGAATGACTCATCATTCTAAGGTTTTCATAATCAGTTTCACCAAGTATTCCCATCTAAAGTTGATCAAGTTTTATGCTTAGCACTAGCATATACAAGTGCGGGTAAATATTAATGAAGGGTGCTAAACAAGTGTATCTTATCTAATTTCAATCTCATGCCTCAGGATGACATCAAGGTTATCTAACTTAGGACAAGCTTTATGCTCTTTATGCTACCTTCATACACCTTTCCAAAATCTACAAGTCACTAAGTAAACTCTAAGAGAAAGCTTTGATAAAGAAATAAAATACTAAGCTTGCAAGTAAAACTAGGATTGGGTATCAAGTAAGGTAAGCTTGCAAGGATTAGCTTGCTCAGTCAATTTGTATAGTGAGGCTTGCAAGTTTGCAAGTATAGGCTTGCCTTGTGCAGAGCAGTGGTTGAAGTTCTCCTCGGCTTCCTCTTCGTACTTATCTCCTTCCTCCTCGTATTCTTGGTCGGTACTAGCGTCTATAAATAAATACGAGGTACACAATCACCACACAATACTTAACTAGTTCTATTTATCACACCAAGGTTTTACTAGATGATCTAGGATCATCACAAACATTACCATCATCAAAGAAATTGTCTTATTTATTTGATTTTGGAAAAGTAATTTCTCCAACTAAAACATGGGGCTATGTTGACACATGTCATCACCACATATTTCAGTACTTGGGAATGTGATTTAAAGTGGTGCAATTTAATAAGGTTTAACCTTTTTATTTTAATTAATAAAAGTGACTAGAATGGCCTATGAGGCATTCTTTTATTTCTTAACCATTATTTATGCTAGTAAACCTATATATTTTTATATATTCAGAAAGGTATTGTTAAATGTGATTTTTGAGAGTTGGAATCAACTCAAAAGCTTTTGTGGTTGAATTTTGAAAAATGTTTGAATGCAGAAAAGCTTCTGCCTTGTTATTTTTACTATAGGTGATCTACAATTCCAAATGAATTGAATCTAATGGGCTTGGATTAAGAACTCCAGTACCTTTATAACAAAATTGGTTTCATGCATTTTGGTTTAGTGAATCGAGCTGGGTTGATTTTTGAATCTATGTACAGAACTGATTTTGAAACTAAAAGAATAAATTTAAATTTGAATTATTGGGTCGTACGGGATGTTAACTGGGCCGGTCCACTGCGCACAGCACACGCGCGAGCTGGTTTAAGTGGTTGTCCCCACTCGTCAGTGAGATAGAGGGGTGCGAAGCGGTATGGGACGATTAGGGCCGCACGATCAAACTCTAATCCTACGGCTGTGGTTCATCGTCCACGCCTGAACAGGACACGACAAGGTCGAACCCTAGCGCGTCCAGTGGGGGTCGTGGAGGCTCACCGGGGCTCAGGCGAGGGTCGGCGATGGGGGCGAACGACGAAGTCAACGACGGTGAACTTCCTGGTACCGATAGCTTCTCCTGGGGCGGCTCCAATCAACGGTGCCCTTCTCCTCTAGCAGCGGCAAACTCTGGCCAAATTCAGGCGATGCGCTGCTCTCCTTGCTCCGGGAGTGAGGTGGCATTCTTCTGAGAGAGAGGGGAGTGAGATGGTGTGAAGAATTAGTGCTGGGGTGGCCTCTATTTATAGTGCTAGATGGGGACCGAATAGCATGGATGGAGCTCGTCGGTGTCGTTGTTACAGCGAGCTACGGGCATGGGAAAAGGTAGGGGACAGTGCATTGCCTCCTAGCGAAGCTCCGCGGCTTGATGGCGAGGCATGGGGCGGTGTGAGGCGGTCGGAACATCATGGCGCTCTGGGCGGGTCCGACGGCAGTTTTAATGGCGCATAGCGTCTATGGTCCGCGCAACGGCGAACGAGCATGTCCGCGGTGTTGCTGGGGTGCTAGCAATCCTGCTTGCACGCGGCGAGGGCGCCGCGTGGTCTGTGGGCGTGTGTCACGGTTGGCGCTCTGGCGCGCTCTCGGCTCGCTCGCAGAGAGGCTTGGCATGCTTGGGCTGTGTGGTCCAGTGGCTGGCTGCACTCGAGGCTTGGACAAGGGGTGGCGATGGACGGTGGAGAGTGTCTCAGACAAGGTTGGCGAGGCTAGTGCTTCTCCTAGCTCGTTGGCGACATGGGGGTGGCAATGTTGCTCTCGGCATGCTTGCCATTGATGGCATAGTCTGCTTTACAGTGAGCTAGAGAGGGTAAACAAGTTAGATGATCTACTGAGAGTGTAGTGTGAGCTAGATACGGAACAAGTTAGGCACTGATCACTCCTCACAATAGTGTTTTGTGTTTTTTTGATTTCTGTTTGCAAGGTGTTTGATGGAATGGCAGAAAGAGATTCAAATTTGAATTTTGGATTCAAACTTGGTGGATGTGTTGGTTACATACTAGGGAGTCTCTAGTTAGTGGGATTGGTCAAGTGGAACTGGTTTGGGTGGTTTTTGAAAAAGGGGTTATATTCACATATGAATCAGATTCAATTTTGAAATGTGATTTGAATCAAGTTGCCAAATGTTTATAAAGGATTGAAAGGTCGGATTTTATTCACTTTTACTTGGTCTTGAAAGGGGTGAAGAGAAATGGAAAAGTTTCTGTTTGAAATCTTGTACTAGAAACACTCAAAGTGGCCTAGTGAGCAAGATTGGCAAAAATGACCATTTGCTTTATTTGTTTAGTTTTTGATATTCTCTTGTTTTGTTTCTGCTTGGAATTGTTTTAGATGACGTTATTTTCATTTTTAAACCCTTCCTTGCTATTTAGATCAATCACACAAGTTCATTCATGCATTCATACAATCATCACATACATCTTCATGCATTCATACAAGGCTAAACCCTAGTAATTGCATTGTTATGGCTTCCTCAGTTCCTGTCAATTGCCCCGCTATAATTTGTTTACCCTTCATGCCATGTTTTTTATCTAAGGAGAGCACCTCTAGTGAACTATGGACCCCAGTCCAATCTTTACCATTGATACATCTTCCACTATTACCTGTTTACTTGCTACAAACCACTATTATCTTCCACACCATACGTTTAATCCTTTGTTACAGCAAACCAGTAAGCTTGACAACCTCACTGATTCGTTGGGGCAAAGTCTTGAGTTTGTGTTGTGCAGGTCTCTGCGTTGCTTGCAACACCTGTGTGACGTTTACTTCCTCCTACTGGTTCTATTACCTTGGTTTCTTACTGAGGGAAACTTGCTGTTGTGCTGCTTCATACCTTGCTCTTGGGGTTTCCAACAAAGCGATCCACGACAAGTACTGGGCGCCATTAAGCTATTTTGTGGCGCCGTTGCCGGGGAGGCTAAGGACGTCTTCACTAGGGGAGTCCATCACTTCCTTTCTCTTTACTTTGTTTTTAGTTTGCTTTGTTTCTTTTGCTTGGTTTTGTTTGCCTCTTTCTAGAAAAACCCAATTTTTTTTGTCTAGTTTGGTTTGCTTTCTCTATTCAAAAACCCCCAAAAAATAGTTCTTGCTCTAGTTGTTTCTGCTGTTTTTGGCTTGCCCACCTTTGCCAAAGTGAACTCTGCTAAGAACACCAAGTTGTGTGACTTCACTAGCACCAACAACAATGATTTCCTAAGCACTCCTATTGCTCCACCTGCTCCTAATGCTACCTTTTATGAAATTAAGCCTCCTTGTTAAATCTTGTGATGAGAGAGCAATTTTCTGGTGCTGGTTCTGATGATCCTGCTGCCCATCTTAATAGCTTTGTTGAACTTTGTGAGATGCCAAAGGATAAGGATGTAGATGGATATATTATTAAGCTTAGACTTTTTCATTTCTCCTTGAGGGGAAAAGCTAAAGAATGGTTGCTATCTTTGCCTAAAAATAGTATTGATTCTTGGACTAAGTGCAAAGATGCTTTTATTGGAAAGTACTATCCTCCTACTAAGATTATTGCTATGAGAAGTGACATTATGAAATTTAAACAACTTGATAGTGAACATGTTGCTCCTCCTTGGGAAAGAATGAAATCTTTGGTTAAAAATTGCCCTACTCATGGAGTCACTGCTTGGATGATTATCCAAAAATTTTATGCAGGTTTGAAGTTCTCCTCAAGAAACCTATTGGATTCTGCTGCTAGAGGTACTTTTATGGGACTCACCTTGGGAGCTGCAACAAGGCTCCTTGATAATATGATGGTTAACTACTCTGAATGGCATGTTGAGAGAGCTCCACATGGTAAGAAGGTAACTTCTATTGATGAAACTTCCTCTTTGAGTGAAAAGATTGATGTTATTATGGCTATGCTTGTTAATGGGAAAGCTCCTCTAGATCCTAAAAGTGTTCCCTTAGCATCTTTGGTTTCTCAAGAAGAGCAAGTTGATGTGACCTTCATTAGAAACAACAATTTCAACAACAATGCCTATGGGAATAATTTTGGTAGCAACAACAATTATAGGCCTTATCCTCCTAATAATAGAAACTCCTATGGAAGCTCTTACAATAATTCTAGAAGTGCCCCCTATGAAATTGAAGTCATGCTCAAGGACTTTATTAGTAAACAAACCACTTTCAATAAGAATATAGAGGAAAATCTTTTAACTGTTGAGAAAAATATATCCTCTTTGTCTGAAGCTCAAACTTCCTTGGTTAATAAAATGGCTGCTAAGCCTGAAACTATGGAAAATACCTTTGCTACTACTCATGCCATACAAGTTACTATTGATGAAAATGTTAGGCTGTTAGCTCAATTTCATGCTAAGTGGAAAAGGGAAGCTGAAATTGATAGAAACAATAGTGTGTGCACTATCACCACTAAACCACAAGTAGCCCCTATTCCTCCTCCTACTATGCCTACCACTAGTTATGGTAAGTTTGACTTTGATATTGATGGTTGCAATATTTCTTAAGTGATTATGTTCTTGCAAAAGCTTGATAGAAGTCCTGATGCTAGTGATATGCATGTTGCCTTTACCAAACACATTACAGATGCTCTTGTGAAAATTAAGGAAGAGAAGCTAAAACACAAAGCTTATATTCCTAGGAAAGTAGAAGATAGTTGGGAACCCATTATTAATATGCAAGTGAATGACTTTGATCTCAAAGCTTCATGTGATCTTGGTTCTAGTGTCTCTATTATGCCTAGGAAGATTTATGAAATGCTTGATTTGCCACCATTAGAAGATTGTTATTTAGATGTCCCACTCAATGATAATGCTAAGAAGAAACTCATGGGGAGTATTAATGATGTTCTCATCATGGTTAACAATGCTTATGTCCCTGTTGATTTCTATGTTTTGGATGTTGAATACAATGCTTCTTGTCCTATTACTTTGAGAATACCTTTTCTTAGAACAGTTGGTGCCATCATTGATATGAAACAAGGAACCATTAAATATCATTTTCCATTCAAGAAAGGTATTGAACACTTCCCTATGAGAAGAAGGAAGTTGCTTTTTGCTCCTCCTTCGAAAGCAAGATTTGATGTTAATGCTTCCTCATTTGAAAATACTTGATTCTTCTTGCTTCTTGTGCCTAACTTAAAGGCGTTAAAGAAAAGTACTTGTGTGGAGATAACCCAAGAGTTTCCTTGATTCTTGGAATTTATTACTTCTGTAATGACCTCTCCTTGTCCTTTTTTTTCTTTTTGTGCCAAGAATGACCTCTAATGAGAGGGAAATAAGATTTGGGGAGTTGCTGTCCCGAAATAGATTTCTGTCCTCCACCAAAAAAATTCGTGAGGAGGCTCTGTAACTCGGACTGAGCTCAACATTTACGAATAAATCCCCCAGTATTTTATCTAACTTTCTTTAGGTCAACATTTTTTGATTTCAGCAACAGAAGATGTTTTGACAGATTTCTGCCATTATTTGCATTTGCTTCTTATTGATTCCTTTTTGAGTTCTCTTTAGGTAAATTGAGCTTTTTGAAGGAGTTACTACAGTATCTTGTGTTTTTAGTGAAAAGCCTTGCTGTTCCAAAGCTTTGCCAGAGGTATAATATCTTTTGAATAAGCTAATGTTGCTAATGAAGATTGTGTGAAGTTTTGTATGAAGGAAAAATTTCAGGTGTAGAGAGAGAATGTTGCAATGATATGAAGAATGGACAAAAGCGCAAACTTGGGGATGCCACCATGGTTTCACCCCAAGAAATATCCAAGAGGTACAAGCGTCAAAGCTTGGGGATGCCCAAGGCATCCCCTTCTTCATCAATAAAAAGCTCAGGTCTGTCTAGACACTTCATTTTTATTGTTTCATGCACAGTTGTGTTGTTCTTGTAGCGTCTTAGTTTTCGTTTGCTTTGCTTAGTTTGCTTGAATAAAGTAGTTTGGACCCCCGTTCTTGCTGTGTTATTTTGCAAATAAGTTTGCTTGGTGTTTGGAAAGGAGTAGTAAGTTCTAGCTTGAAGTGCAAGAGGAGCTTGCATTGACTGTGACTTAGACTTTAGCATGACATGCTAGGTGTTGTTTTAGCATTATGCTTAGTGATTATTTTTGTAGCATGTCTTACTCCAAACAATTGGGATTGCTTAGTGTGCGTTGAAGAAATTATGCGTTGTTTTAGCATGCAAAAGCATAGTTTTTTGGTATTCTCCTTTGATGTTTTGCTTGGGTTGACTTGGCACATGCTCACACCATGTTATGACTATGAAAATTCACCATTAGCCTCTATGATCATTTAGTCCTTGACTTGTAGTACCACTCTTTGCTTTGATTAGTTTTCTTTGTTGCATTGCATGATTATGGCCATTATTGCTCTCTTAGTTGGTTGGACCCAGTCTTTTGCTAGCCTCCACTTGTATGAGTAAGTTCTACTCATGCTTCCAACTCCCAAGAAACCAAGTTATTCCAAAGTGTCCACTATAAATTCCTATGCATGGTGTGTTACACCATTCCAAAGTATATTCTTGTTTTCATCTATCTTCCAATTAAAAACTATTTTGTAATGTGAAAACTTACTGATTAAAGCCCTCACATACTTGATGGAACACTTCATTCTTTTCCCCTAATAAACTTGAACCATTGTGACAACTTTGTTGTATATTCTTGCACTTATAAGTTGGAATTAGCAGAACCGTGTTGTCACGGGGAATGTTTTCAACATTGCACTTGTACCTTGTTGTACTCAGTTGATATCATGTTCTTTTGTCTATGGATGTCACCGGTGTGAAAAAAAGAGGGGACTTGTAAGTCCATGGAGTTTGTATACTGTGTTAGAGAAACGCCTGGGCCGCTAGCCTAAGCCATGCCTAATCATGGTGGAAACTTTCAGCATCACCATACACTACTAGAAAAATGGCTATTGGTAATCAGCACATCTGTGGCTCACATGGTTGAAGTGCCCCATGGCTAAAACATGCGTGGCTCACCTGTGGGCAGTGCCCTCCTAGTAACTAGAACAACCGTGGCGCACATGGTCATAGTACGCCACAGATATGTGTGGGCCAGGGCCCTGCTGGCCGCATGCCGCATACCCGTAGCGCACATGGGGTAGGTGCGCTACGGTTGTTGTGGTTAACCGCGGCGCACATGCAGGTGGTGCACTACGCCTAAGTGAAGGCCCCTCTGTTCTGTAAATGGGCAGACACATCTGTGGCGCACTCTGGCATGTGCGCCACGGTTGTGATTATTCCCTGTGGCGCACTAGGGCCATGTGCACCACGGATGTGTCAACCAGTATTTTTTTGGCAGCTCCACTTTGTGCACACGTGTTATCATCCACCACCCCACACTTCAGTTTCCCCTTCTTCTTCCTCCTTAGATCTAGTCGGGATCCTTCTCCTCACCACCTCAATTTCTCCACTCATTCACCATTTTTACCGTGTAGAACTTGCCTTGGATGTTACATACGTAATAGAGGAAGCTCTCCGGTCTCTCATCTCCTTCTCCGGTCTTGCGCACACCTCTCCTTTCCATCTTCTCGCGATCGGTCTCTCATCTTGGTAAGTTGTCCATGTAAGGATGTGTTCATGTGTATATGGATGATATGCTCATATGTATGTAGATGATCGATGCTCATGATGTGTGTGTATATGGAGAGTATCGATGATGCTCATGCATGTGTGTATTGGAGAGGATAATGATATGTTCATGTGTGTATGGATCGGTCTCTCTCTCTCTCTCTCTCTCTCTCTCTCTCTCTCTCTCTTGTATTTGTGTGTGAACAAGTTGCCATTTGTTTTCACAAAATGTTGATTCATTTCCATTTTGGAAAGACTTTGGCATTTCACAAAGGTCCTTATTTTAGGATAGGTCATGACGAAATTTTCTATCGACCATTGCATGCATGCATTGATTATGTGGTTCTAATAGACTTCTAATTGTACCGTGTACGCCGTGTAGGCAAAAATGGTGCTCATAATTAGCGAAGGAATTGTGGCTAGATTTTTGAAATGTGGGACGGCCGACATGATATGAAATAACAAGACGGAGATAAGATGTCCGTGCAAAAGATGCAAACTCAACTGGGTGATCGACCCAGATTCCGGGAATCTGCAGGCGCACCTGCTCTGCCATGGTTTCATGGATGGATACACTCGTTGGAATCTGCAGTCGCACCTGCTCCGCCATGGCTTCACGGAGGACGCACTACTCCTGATGATCAGGAAGATGACGATGATCATGAGTCGGGGATGACACAAGGTGATCGGAAGGGTAAAAAGTTCAAGAAGAACGAATATTACTGCCCTCCTTCTTGCTTCACTCTAAGCCAGGATGAGATCAAACAGTTTTTCAAGTGCCTTCTAGGAGTCAAATTTCCTTACGGCTACGCGGGCAAGATAAGCAGATACCTAGACGAGAAGAAGCAAAGGTTTAGTGGCATGAAGTCTCACGACTGTGCCGTGCTAATGACGTAGGTACTTCCTGTTGCACTAAGAGGGATAATGGACGAGCACGTCTGTGAAACGTTATTTGGCCTCTGCAAGTTTTTCGACGTCATCTCTAGGAAGTCGATTGGCGTGAATCAGCTCGGGAGGCTACATGAGGAGATCGTGGTGATACTATGCGAGCTTGAGGTCTACTTCCTGCCCGCATTCTTCGACATTATGGTGCATCTGCTGGTCCATGTCGTGGAGGACATCGTCCAACTCGGGCCGATGTTCCTCCGCAGCATGATGGCATTCGAAAGGATGAATGGATACATCAAAGGATATGTTCGCAACAGGTCCCATCCAGAAGGAAGCATAGCCAAGGGCTTTCTGGCCTAAGAGTGCATCTCTTTCTGCATGAATTATCTAGACATCGAGAACCCTGTCTGTCTTCCCGTCAACAGGCACCTTGGCAAGCTCGACGGATCTAGTCACCGAGAGGGTCGTCGCATACTGCATGCAGACTTCGATTTCTGACGCGCAGACTTTGATCGAGCAAACCTCGTCGCGCTACAACATTTAGAACTGGTTGATCCTTGGGTACAGAAGCACAAAAGGTTAATCGAGAAGAAGTACAGTGACCGGGGCATACTGAGGACGCGAGGAGAAATAATCAAAGAGCACAACTCAGATTTCACCCGTTGGTTTAGGAAGATGCTCCTTGATAATCCCCCGCGATCGCATTATTCTGACACGGAAAAGATCATATTCACCTTGTCGCAGGGACCGATGCAAAACCTGGTGACCTATCAGGCGTATGATATCAACGACTACATTTTCTACATGGAGGAAAAGGACAACAAGTGTGATTATCAGAATTCAGGCGCAACGTCCGAATTCTACACCGATGACAACGTGAAGGAAAGATTCTACGGAAGGATCGAGGAGATCTGGGAGCTCGACTACTGTGGCAAAAAGGTGCTGATGTTCCGTGTCAAATGGGAAAAGAGCATCTAAAGAGAACACCGGTATTTCACAACCATGGTTATACCCGAAGAAGCCAAATCCAAGGCAGTCGGTGCGAACATGGCCGCGAAAAATGAACCGTGGGTACTGGCTACCAAAGTGGACCAATGTTTTTTCATTACCAACCCGACAAAGCCTAGCTGTGTTGTCGTGAGGAGAGGAAAAAGAAACTTCATCGGAATGTATGGAGTTGCCAACGAGCAAGACTTCGACCAGTACGGCGATCCAAAGATTGAAGATGACAACGACTACGATGCAACAACATACATCACAAGAAGAAAAAGGACAAACCTACACAAAAAGGTAGCCCGTTCGAAAGAAGAAACATTAAAGTTTTGGGGCTAAATTATTCAACCGCGACAAAGAAGGGAAAAAATATTGTAAAAGGCTAGCTCAAAAAATATTGTAAAAAGCGTGGTCGAAAAAGATTGTAATATTCAAGGAAAAATTATTATGACATATTTGTATCATGGAAAAATTATTATGACATATTTGAATCATATTTGTACCACTTTTATGACATATATTTTCACTTTTGGGAATTTTTGGAATATTTAAAAGTATTTTAAAAACAAAACAAAACAAAACTTTTATGGCATATATCACCACTTTTTGGCATTTTTTGGAACATTTAAAAGTATTTTTAAAATAAAAAAAGTTGGGCACCAAGATTCGAACCTAGGTGCTCATAGGTTTAGAATAGAGTAGTGGGCGAAACCAGTGGGATAAGGTAGTGCTAGTGATAACTATGGGGGTGGTAGCCCTCTTATCTGACTAGTTCTACCCACTTAGGCGTAGCACACCCTGTTCAAGTGCGCTACGGTTATCCGTAGCGCAGTTGGCTAGGGTGTGCTACACCTAAGTGGGTAGGACTAGTCAACTTGCCATGTCGTCCCTAGACCTCCCCATCGTCCTCAGACACAGACGAAGCCATCCCCATCGACTCGCCACCATCGCCGCATACCATCCGCATCGACTCCACCGGTGCCGCAACACATCTGGATCGACGCGCGCCCAACCAACCACGCCAGGAGGAGGAGGAGACCGCCTCGCCCGCATGCTCGTTCCATGGAAGAGGAGGTCGTAGTCGGTGTCGATCCGTCGAGGAGGAGGAGGCCGCCGCATGATCGAGGAGGAGGAGGCCACCGCCGCACGTTCGAGGAGGAGGAGGCTGCCGTGTAGTCCGTGGAGGAGCCCGCCCACACGCGCACCGTAGCTCGAGGAGGAGGAGTCCGTGGAGGAGCCCGCCCGCACGCGCACCATCGCTCGAGGAGGAGGAGGCCGTCGAGGAGCCCGCCGTCGTCCTTGTCTCAGAGGTGAGCCTCGCTCCTCCCCTCTCTCCCTCTCTCTGCATCCATTCCTGGGCAGTATCTTGCAAGATAGTAGCTTGCAAGATAGAGGAGGAGGCCATGGATTACGGTTCAGAGGAGGCCGTGGATTAGGGTTCCTGGATTAGTCCGTGGATTAGGGTTCAGATGAGGCCGTGGATTAGGGCAGTAGCTTGCTAGTGTTAGTGTTCAGAAAATTCTACTGTTAGTGTTGTAGCGGTAGCTTGTTCTTGAACTTAATTAAACTTGTCGATGGTGCATCATGAAACCCCACAGAAAATTACAAACAAATAATAACCATAGTGTCGTTATTAGGAATGATGTCTGATATACATGGTGGCTTTATGATTTTATAATTTTCTTAAATACTAATGGATAGCTTATATGAATTTTAGTCCTGGGACTAGATAGATGATATGGACCTGTTACTTGTGAACCTAGCCTGTAACAGATGTCTTAAATAAATGATTCCTAATGTGTTTAGGAAGATGATTACTAGATGGATGAGTTGTTTTAGTGGCTTCTCTTTCCTGGGTTACTTTTGTGGTGCATTAAAATTATATATGACCCCTAGAGTTTTGGCTAGGAATTGTTCACAAGTACTGTTATATTGCAATACTAGAATTCTTGGACTACCTCTGAAAGGTATAGTTATGACTTGGGTTAAGCTAAGTTCGTACGAGTACCAACTATGTCATTTGGTACTGGAGTGAAAGGGGTTTGGCTGGAGTGACAGTGACTGTTTGGTTTGGGTCCTGGCGAGCCAATTTTTGAACAAGTTCTCATGTAGATGGTTCAACCCCATGGATCTTCTTGTCGATAACCTAAAAAGTGATAGAGAAGTGCAAAGAAATTTTGACAAACATATTTAGTATCAAGAGAGCTCTGGGGTAATTTTGTTAGATAGACCAAAGGTTGAACTGGGCATGACACTTGTGCTCAAAGTACCAGGTACCTCTGTTTGGATGGGCTAGATTGTAGTGGAGTGTAGCTGGTTGTAGTTTTTGGATGCATATTTGTACGGGTGGTTGCAGTTTTCGCATGTACCCTGAAATTTAGTAGGCCACGGGTACTCTCTGGTCCAAATCATGTACTGCATCCCAATGAACACCGCACTCCAAATCTGCTCCTGTGAATACCAACTAATTTGCTAGGCAGGTGATTCTTGAATGTCAAGGTACTGTTTGTGAATTGTTCATAGTTTTGCTAGAACACAAGTTGGATTATTGGTAGAACACAAGTTGAATGTCAAGGTACTGTTTTGCTAGAACACAAGTTTTTACTGTGATCGTTGTAGGTTTAGATGGTAGATACTCAATATCACTTTTACTATGTAGGGTGTAGGTTTTATGCTTATCTCGTCTGATGAGATAAAAATGAAATGCTTATCAGATAAGCATACTCATCCAGCAACTCAAAGGTTATGCTTATCAGATAAGCATACTCATCCAGCAACTCAAAGGTTATGCTTATCAGATAAGCATACTCAATATCATCTGATGGTTTTTATCTCATTAGATAAGCATACTCAATATCACTACACAGTGTTAATATTATTTTTGTCAATATTGATGGTTTTTATCTCATCAGATAAGAATTTCATTTTAATGGATGTAGTTAATGGATTAATATAGGCATAACCTGATGCTAGACTTGATGGAAGACCTGATGCTAGGCATTACCTGATGTAATTAATCAGTGAGAATTCCTAGACTTGATGGAAAACCTGATGTTAGGCATAACCTGATACTAGGCATAACCTGGTGCTAGACTTGATGGAAAACTATATGTGCTACTCTTTTTGATCATCTAGGCACTGTTGTTCATCTAGGCACTGTTGTTCAATATTGATTTGATCATCAACATGTTCTTCAAAATCTGGATCTACTGTTTTTGCACTATTTTGATCCAGCTTTAAATCTAGAAATGACAGCTACTGTTTTTGCGCATTAGCTGACATGATGAGGAACAAAATGTACAAATCAACACATTATATATTTTTCCAGCAGTATGTGCTGCTACTACTATATGTGATACTGGCTGCTACTACTATATGTGCTACTGGCTGGTTGCTACTACTATATGTGCTGCTGGCTGCAAAAAAATATTGTGCTGCTACTACTATATCTGTTGCTGGATCTGGCCATTTATTTTTATATACCTAGTAATGATCTTGATGTGCTTGTTGTGCTGGTAATGTGCTGGTAATGTACTGGCTGTGCTTGCTGTGCTTGTGCTTGTATGAAGCACTTTATTATGTCGTGTATGCAGGTTCTTGTATGAAATGAGTCCTGATTTTTGCCGGAATGTTGATTAACTTCCGTTTCGGAAGAAATTGGGCACTCTAGTTTAAGAAAATTAGCAAAGATCATGCCTGATTTTTCCGTGCATTTAACCAATTTTTTTTATTAGTGCAAAGATGTGTGACAACGACGAGGCTGGATGTTCTAAGCGCATCAGCGCTAAAGGAGAACTCAGACCTCCGAATAAACAATTGACATTCTGGGAGGCGCCCATCGGCTAGAAGACGATGAAGAATACCATCCTTCGGAGAGCGAGGATGATGAGATGGAAGACGCCGAGGAAGAAGTCGAAGGAACGGCGGGTGATGAAACCACTGATGGAGGCGAGGGCACAGGGAGTGGTAGCAATCCTCCTAAGAAGAAGAAGAAGCAGAAGGAACGACGCCCGAACACGGTCTGCACCGTCAGGGAGGAAATTACCGAAGTGAGCCCAACAGAGGTTCCTTTGGAGCCGGACCTTGTCGTCAGAGGGTACGGTGGGCAAGAGGCGGCGATCACCCGGACAACCATCTCGATCAACACCGAGAATCTCCGGCATAAAGATAATGGCCAATTGCGCACACTACTCTTCGAGAAGCTCCACGCAAGATACAAGTTCCCCGTTGAGTATCGAAACACAAATTATCATGGGAGCGAAGTAAACAAATCCTCCCTCACAAAGATGAGCACCGCCCTGGCCAGCTGGAGAACCCGGATAAAGAAGAAGATCTATAAAGAAGGCAAAAGTCTCGAGTAGATCCACAAGATTGACCCGCAGATCACCAAAGATCAGTTTCGGGAGTTCAAGGAGAGGTGTGAATCCGAAAGAGCCCTTGCCAATAGTAATCAGGGAAAGGTGCTGCAGGCGATGAATATAGGTCATCACCATCCGGAGCTGGTGGATACAGAACCGCGGAGGCCAAATGGAATAAGGAGGACAAAGAGTATAGATCTAAGGGGATAGAAAACCCCTTTGCGAAATTCGAACCCGGGCAGGTTCGAAACTTCATCAGGGCCCGTTACCATGTGGACCCAAAAACCAAACAACTCACCGCGGATCCTGCAGTGAAGGAATTTGAGGAAATTGTGGTAAGTAATATAATTATCGCGGATCAACTCGATTGCATTCTAATCAATGAAGTCTAGTTTCTAAACGGTTCACTGTTACTTCTTCTGCAGGAGGAGGAAATTGTTGCTAGTCATGGATCCCAGGGTTCCTCATCCCAGGGGTCGACAGCGGCCACCCGGTGGGATAACCCTTTTAACAGGAAGATGAACTGGGCCAAGAAAATAGAGCCGGTTACGAAGAAGCCGTCGTCGGCTGGCCGTCTAGCCGGCCTCGGGGGTAAGAATTGGGTGGATCATTTTGGTCCACCGCCGAGGACGCGTGTGGCGCCGTCGGGAAGGAGCGAGGAGGAAAACCGTGAGGTTCAAGAACTTAAGGAACAAGTGGCGCGGATCCCGAAGATTGGCCAAGATAACCTGGCAATCACCCTCACGTCCTTCCTGCCTACCTTGGTGGAGTCAATAGCGAACTGGAGTGTGGGTAGTCGAGTAGGGTCGTGCCCGATTCCATGCACGGTCAGCAGCCACTTGACCAACGCGGCACCGACGAATCAGGCTAACTATGTGTTCGTGACCCCGCGCACTAGCACCGCGGCGCCGCAAGTATTGGTGACTCCCCCTGCCATCACCGCGGCGTTGTACATGTTGGTGGCCCCCCTGCCATCGTGGCGGCGGCACCGGAGCTCCAAGCACCCGGTAGGGAGAATACACCAGCGGCTAGCACCGCGCCATCAAGCAACCCCTCCGTCTCTTGCACGCCCGTCATCGTATGCCGTGCCTCGACATTAGCCGATCTCGATGCCATCACGGTAAACAAATTGCTTTACCGCCTTTCATGCCATATGTTACTCTTATGGCATCTCTGACGACGCCGTACATGTTTTCCGTAGACGAATGTTCCTTGCACTCTAAGGGATGTTGCCAAGGGTACCATCGTTCAACCCTTGCAGCGCACGTTCCGCTCAAGGCCGATGCCACATAGCGTGCACAGGGTTAAAATTAGTCGGGTGCTAAGGGGCTGCGACGACCTGGAACCTCCCATTCAACCCCCAGGAGCGGATGAAGAAGAGTCGGCTATCCTCAGAAGTTGATTCGGATTATTCTTGCAATGGCCAAAGAGCATGATCCGTCTGGGGACGGCAGGGGCCATCACGCCACAGACAACAGCACCGCATGTCGTGCCAGCGACAAGCGGTGGCAAGGCCCCCTTACCGCCCTCGCCGTCACCTCCACGCAGTGGGTCGGATGATCATATTGATGATATGCACATGGCACAGGATCCGGCCGAGGACGACGAAGACTGGAATGATCACTTCTTCAACACTCAGTTTAGCAACAAAGACCTAGCTGGTGGACCCACAGAGAAACCCACTATCACCAAGCGTCTGTTTGGTTCTCAGGATACGCCTCCAGCTTGCGCCTTTATAGAGCCAGCTGATACAACCAACCGGCCCTTTATTCTAAGCCCCGACACACTACATAGGGCGGCTGGTGCTCAGATTGCGGTGCCTGCCCGCTCTCCAAAAGGAAAAAAGGGCAGGAAAAGACCCGAGGGTTTAGGGTTTAGGGTTTAGCATCTCGAGCTAGCCGGTGTCGTCAACTACGAATCCGATTAGGTTTCGGGACGGGCCACCATGACCCGAGGGTATTATGTGGAGGATTCATGTGGCGGGTGAGCCCATGCTACCTAAGAATTTGCGGAGGCTCGCCAGTTCAGAACTGCAGAGTGCGCATGACGGCGTGCTGACGATAGAGAGACGCCTTCTGGCGGAGAAAGATCCCTCGCACCCAGTATTCGTGGTTAAGGTGCCACCAGGCTTGGGCTTCATCGACAATGCCCCTGCGGATCTTTCTTCCTGCGGTTTGGACGACATCTTCAATATGTTCCACCTATACCCGCTGCACTATACCATGGTCCGCCTTTTTTTTCTCTTAGCGTGGCCATGCGGATCATTAGAGAGAACACACCGGGCATCGCTATAGTGGACCCCTACTACATGCGTGACGGCTTCTTGGGTTCCCCCGCTAAACGACGTATCGTGGCCTCGTAGCTAAAAAGAATCTTTGTGGCGAACAAGACAAAGGAATACATTCTCGTGCCTTACTTTCCCGAGTAAGTCGTTATTTATTCGCCACCGTCGATTGGATTTATTAGATTATCATCATTCTTTTTCCAACCCATTCCATTTGAATTTTTTGCGCAGAGATGAACACTGCACGCTCATCTCCTCATCGCCGAAGCATTCGCACGCCATGTATTTCGACTCGGGGAGTCTAGAAAAGAAAAAACAACTACGACAAGATCAAGGAAGTTCTCGATGATGCTCTCACTAGCTATGCCTCGACGAAAGGCACCACCTTCGTGCGTACGAAAGTCAAGTTTGGCAGGCACATGTTCAACCACGTAACAGAGTTCCCCTGCGTGAAGCAGCCAAAAAGTAGTAAGAAGGAAGCCTACTACGCACTCCATCACATGAGGACGTTCCTACTAGACCAGCAGAATTCTATGCTGCCAGATCATCTCAAACAGTGTGCCAAAGCAAAGGCCAAGATCACTGATTCAGATATTAGACAAGAGATGTATCGCATCCAGCAGCAGTTTGGGGCAATCATCTTTCGTGATGTCATGACTTTGGGGGGGGGGGGGGGGGATCTTCTACGAAGGAAATATCCCGAATAACCATGACATAGAAGATCGCCTAGAGATGCAGGGTGACTATAGGAAGTTCATGATGAGACAAGGCGTCCTCCCGTTCCCTAAGCCGAGCCAAAAGGCTTGATGTTGTCCTAGTTGTAGTTCCAAACTATAGATGACCTTTGTGTGCGTGTGTACAAGTGTACATGCTACTACTTATCTTATTAGGTTTATGAATCATCCCTCACTTCTTTTTCTTATTATTATTATATATCAATCGCTTGGTTTTTTTGCTTACTCTTTGGTCCTTTTCTCACTTTGGTCCTTCTTTTTCCTTACTTTATTAGTCTTTTTTCGAGAATAATGCCGATGATTGAAATGTCGTGGCACACTATATATGTGAATGTGCTACGCCGGGATTGTGAGCCTTGTGATATGCACAAGTCCAGGTCTTGTGCAACCTACATGGCTCACGGTTCCGTCGTAGCATATTCCTGTGTCCAACAACCTATGTATATATATGAGGCATTCTTTTTGATTTACTTTGGTCTTTTTCAACAATAATGCCAATGATTGAAATGTCGTGGCACAATATATATGTGAATGTGCTACGACGGGATTGTGAGCCTTGTGATATGCACAAGTTCAGGTGTTGTGCATCCTACTTGGCTCACAGTTCCATCATAGCATATTCCCGTGTCCAACGACCTATGTATATATATGAGGCATTCTTTTCGAGTTAATTTGGTCTTTTTCAAGAATAATGTCGATGATTGAAATGTCGTGGCACACTATATATGTGAATGTGCTGTGATGGGATTGTAAGCCTTGTGTTATGCATAATTCCAGATGTTGTGCATCCTACTTGGCTTACGGTACCATCATAGCATACTACTATGTCCAATGAGCTAGTTATATATCAGGCATTCTTTTTGAGTTACTTTGATCTTTTTCGAGAATAATGCCGATGATTAAAATTTCGTGGCAAACTATATATGTGAATGTGTTACGAAGGGATTGTCAGCCTTGTCATATGCACAGGTCCAGGTGTTGTGCATCCTACTTGGCTGACAATTCCCTTGTAGCATATTCCTGTGTCCAACAACCTAGTTATATATGAGGCATGCCTTTTGAGTTACTTTGGTCTTTTTTGAGAATGCCAATGATTGAAATGTCGTGGCACACTATATATGTGAATGTGTTGTGATGGTATTGTACGCCTTGTGCTATGCACAAGTCCATGTGTTGTGGATCCTACTTGGCGTACAGTTCTATCGTAGCATATTCCTATGTCCAACAACCTAGTTATATACGAGGCATGATTTTTGAGTTACCTTGGTCTTTTTGAGTTGGGAGTACTTTCTATAAGTGTATCTTCATATGCGACTTTAATTATACATGTTTTTTTTCAATCACCGGTTAATTATTATTGTCAACTTGTAGATGACGTGGTACGTCTTGTACAAGGGACGGGTTTCCGGAGTTTACGATGATTGGGAAGACTGCCAGAGACAGGTGCACCATTTCAGTGGCAATAGCTATAAAGGGTACAACACTATGGCGGAGGAGGAAGCTAGATACACGCGCTATCTAGCGGGAGTTAGGACGAGGAACCGGATGAAGACCTACACCTTCGCCGCGGTGATCATGCTTATCGTCTTTGGTTGTTTATCCCGCATTTGTGTCTAGCTAGTTTAGATGTCTAGGCGAGCTTCCGAGCTCTAACTTGTTCGAGACACATGTATTCGCATGTCACCAACTACTTTGTAACTTGATCGAAACAATGTATAACTTATGTATTCATGTATGAGACTTAATTATCTATATGTATTTGTTTCAATCTTGTTTTGAAAATTGTGTATTTATATATAATTGTATATCTTGTATCTATGTGTGTATATCTGCCTCTAATATTGTATATAATCTGTATTGTATATCATCTGGCTCTGAAATAAAAAAAACAAAAAAACGCCCGTGGCGCACATGACATAGCTTTTGTGGCGCACTACAGCTAAAGCGCACCTGCGCAGCTTAGTGACGCACTGCAACGTGCGCCACAGAAGATCCAACGTGTAGCGCACCTGCCCTCCTAGCTGTGGCACACTAGCAGGTGCGCTACGCCTATATCGACACAACCGTGGCGCACCAGGCAGTGCGCCACAGCTACGAGATAGCCGCAGCGCGAAGCTAGTGGCGCACTGCTAGTGCGCCACGGATGGCCATTTCATGTGCGCCACAAAAAGGCGTTTTCCTAGTAGTGATAGTGACATCTATGAAGCATTCTTCTTAAAAAAAGAGACACATTGAGAAAAGAGGAAAGAGATAAAAAATCACCATATTGCCATGGTACATAAGAAGAATTGCTGAGATGCTCATTGTCTTCTTGCCTTGTAATTTTGGTTATGGAAAAGCTCATGTACCGTTTGCAATGGGTACCCCGTTGGCGGTTCTCAATGATATGCAAATACTTACAGTGCCAAGAACTTACCTGGACCCAAAGTTGAGTATGCATGAGGTGTGGCCCTCGTATTCAAGGGGCATGAGATTGCCAACTTATACTTCGTCAAGCATATACTCCAACTTTGCCACTTTAACCTTAACCACTTCAAGATGCTAATGATAGGGGCAATGAAGGCTGAAAGGTAACAAGTACCATAATTTTTGGAAGCTCTTTTTGAAACTTGCAATCCCTGCTTCCTTTAAAAAAAGGCTTTCTTCCAACACTATTGAGTCTCCACCTTCTACCTTTAGGCACCATTAAGAGAGCATAGTTGTCATTCTGTGTGCAGTGTTCCAAAGCTTATTAATTGATGCATATTGTGTTATTACTTGCTCTTGTGCTACTTGTTTCTAGTCACCCTTGTGAACTTTGAAGGTATCCTATGCATCTATTTTCTACTCTATGAGGGACAAGCTGATTGCCACTATGCTATGTTTTCTCCATGTGAAACAAACAAACATTTTTCAATGCATGTTATTCATGATCTTTGTTTGTAGCTTGTCATGTTGCATGCATAGTTACTATGTCCTATTGTTAGAACTCCATATTTCATGCACATGTTTAGAGTTCTTTGATCCTAGCTTTCAATGCGTGCAAATGGTTGGATATTTATTGTGAGGGTGCATGTCACCTCAAAAATTATTCTTTTTATCACTTACCTACTCGAGGATGAGCAGGAGTTAAGCTTGGGGATGCTGATACGTTGGAAATGTATCTATAATTTTTGATGCTCCATGCTTGTTTTGTATCTACTTTTCTTTGCTTGTCTACACTTTGAGGTGCTTTTTACATGTCTTTTGGTACTAACCTATTAACAAGTTGCAACAGTGCCAGATGTCTTTTTTCTGCTGTATTTGGTTTTAGAAAAGTTAGTAAAGAAATATTCTCGGAATTGGACGGGACAAACGTCAAAGTCAATTACTTTCCGTGGGGAACAAGAAGTCCAGAGGAGAGCCGGAGGGCCCGGCCAGGGGGGCCAGACCCACCCCAGGTGCGGGGGCAGGTAGGCCCGCGCCTAGCTAGGGTTTGGTGGTCCTAGCCGCATCCCGGTTTCGCCCCTTCGCCTATAAGAAGCCCCCGATGCAGAAACCCTGAGTAGCCGATCAGAAATCCACGAAACTGTCTGTAGACGCCACCACCATCATCCCTAGATCGGGGGGGGGGATCTGAAGTTCTTCCCGGCACCCTGCCGGAGGGGAGATCATCCCGGGGGCCTTCTCTCCTGTATGATGCGTGAGTAGTTCCACCTTGGACTATGGGTCCATGTAGTAGCTAGATGGTTGTATCTCCTCCTTTGTTCTTCCATGTGTAGATCTTGTGAGCTCTGTTCATGATCAAGATCTGATCTATTTGTAATCATGCATGTTATGTTTGCGGGGATCCGATGGATATTGAGATTATTATGTTGGTTTGATTAATGGTTTTATCTCTATGATTTTATCTTGTCTGTGTTGTTTGTGATCTTGCATGCTCTCCGTTGCTAGTGGTTATCTTGGCCAAGTAGTTGCTAGTGACTCCAAGAGGGGGTATTTATGCTCGATAGTGGGTTCATGCCTCTAGTTTCCAAGGGAAGTGACAGTAATCTCTTCGGTTGTAGATGTGCTATTGCTACTAGGGAGAAAACAACGGTATCTTGTTCATGGAACATGTGGACTGTTTACCTTACACACTTTGCTTAAAGCAGTTGTCTGTTGCTTGCAACTTAATACTAGAGGGGGTTTGGATGATAACCTGAAGGTGGACTTCTAGTCATAGATGCAGTTGGATGGCGGTCTATGTATATTGTTGTATTGCCCAATTAGCCTCATAGGATATTTCTGACTAGTAATTGCATTGTTATGCCTTGCTCAGTTCTTGTCAATTGCCCCGCTTTAATTTGTTTACCCTTCATGCCATGTTGTTTATCTATGGAGAGCACCTCTAGTGAACTATGGACCCCGGTCCAATCTTTACCATTGATACATCTTCCACTTATACCTGTTTACTTGCTGCAAACCACCATTATCTTCCACGCCATACATTTAATCCTTTGTTATAGCAAACCGGTGAGCTTGACAACCTCGCCGATTCATTGGGGCGAAGTCTTGAGTTTGTGTTGTGCATGTCTCCGCGTTGCTTGCAGCACCTGTGTGACGTTTCCTTCCTCCTACTGGTTCAATAACCTCGGTTTCTTACTGAGGGAAACTTGTTGTTGTGCTGCTTCATACCTTGCTCTTGGGGTTTCCAACGAAGAGTCCCACGCCAAGTACTGGCTCCATCACTCCTCGCCTCGCCGCCTACAAGCCCTGCCGCCATGGCTCCACCACTTTGTCTCTGCACCTACGCCGCCAGGGCCGCCCTCGCCTCCTCTTCCCCGTATCGCGTCCGGCTGCGTGCCCTCGTCTCCGACGCCACCATAGGGCCCGGCCTCCCCGAGCCTCCGCTGGCCTCGCCCATTCTTCTGGCGGTCCGAGAGCTCCGTCGCCCTGCAACCGGCCAAGACCCGGAGCGACTCTGCCCCGCCTCCTGTGCCGCCCGTCGCCAACCGTCGAGGTCCCGATGTCGACCTTATGCATCTCTGTGAGACCCTGGCACATGGCTCAATAGGATTGATAGGAAACCCATACCAACAAGTTGCAACTTCTTTTCCGAAGCTCATTCGAAAAGAACTCTAAGGTTAAGCATGCTTGGCCTAGAGCAATTCTAGGATGGGTGACCGACCGGGAAGTGGGTAACCGGGTGCGCATGAGTGAGGACAAAATGCGCATAAAAGACTAGTGTTGGTCTGTGGGGCTAGTCTAGAGATCCTATTGAGCTGCCAGAAGTGACAGCCGTCGGTCCGGAGTGACCGGGGGTGTTACAAATTGGTATCAGAGCCGACCATCGCGGTTAAACGGGCGTGTGCGGGTCAGTGGCAGACATGTGGCGCATGGCGCGTGTGGCCCGGAGTGGACACGGCATGGCACATGTGCCGGCACTGGACGCACAGACGTGTGCCAAGAGGGTACTTTCTTGGCTTGTGGTTAATCGACGAGGAATCGATCTTCTAAGGGTGGTGTATATGAGACCCTGGCGCATGGCTCAATAGGATTGATAGGAAACCCATACCAACAAGTTGCAACTTCTTTTCCAGAAGCTCATTCGAAAAGAACTCTAAGGTTAAGCGTGCTTGGCCTAGAGCAATTCTAGGATGGGTGACCGACCGGGAAGTGGGTAACCGGGTGCGCATGAGTGAGGACAAAGTGCGCAGAAAAGACTAGTGTTGGTCTGTAGGGCTAGTCTAGAGATCCTATTGAGCTGCTAGAAGTGACAGCCGTCGGTCCGGAGTGACCAGGGGTGTTACACTCTCTACCGGCACGCACGCGTGTTTGACATGTGCTTGTGTGTTCTTGTTGGCTCATAAACATTTGTTTATGTGTTGATCCGTGAAAGTTTCGGGTAGGCGTCCACGGGCCCCCCCAGCTATCTTCCAAGACCCATCTCCATCTCGACAAGTTGCCAACAAAGCCATGTTCTTATGAAGTAACAAGATGCGTCAAGATCTCCTCGCCGACAAGACTGGCTTGATGCTGAGGATATCGAAGTTTGTACATGGAGACACTCGAAGGCCATCGACACCAGAACCCGAGTCTTCGACATGGACTCTCAAGATCCCTGATTCCAGATCTGAATACTGATTCCGGCGTTCGAAGACCGATCTCCTACCCGGATCCAAACCCGAACCTCCGAACCCCAAGATCTTCGAAACCGAGATGTGTGATCCCTTTCTTTGGACCCTATTTTTATAACATATGATATCTACTTGTTACATTAAACTGTTCATGTTTACATGCATATTGTGGGTGTTTGGGGCTATTTCGAAGATTCACCTAAATTAAATGTGTAGACCATATGCAGGCGAATCTAGTATAATATTGGCTCCATTTACATTTGTGTAGCAAACTGATTCCATGTTTTGCCTTGTTAAGCCAACATTTAAATTGCGGGGTATCTAAACAACTAGAACCATATATCTAATTGTCGGGACCCCGGTTACGCTTAATTGCCTAATGGTATTGCATCATTGCCATGTCATACATCATACATGCATCATGCCCGATCTTCTGTCGTAGTATTAAATAGTGCATCCGGTTTTTCTTCTAGTGTTTGACCTCTTCGCGGATTAGGATGATGAGTTGATGCGAGTTTCGACCCGATCTTTGGGTGAACCTTCGACAATGTTTCCATGCGAGCATTCTCCCCTTTCTACCTATCTTACTTTTATAGTCTTTATTTCCTCCTTTTGATCTATTGCTATCTGTGTTGCGATGCTCTAGTTTTCGTACCCGTGATATCCCTTGCAGCCACTATATTGCCATGGACACCTCCTATTACCTGTTGTTTGGTAGATAGTCGGCCTTGCGAGTCGTAGTTGCTTGCGCAGGTGTTGTTTCGTGTTGTCGATGTTCCATGGTTGTTGGAGAAATGCCTCATACTTAATGGTGGAGATGATTATGGCTTTAATTACCGTTTAATAACTAAAATTGAAAGTAGGTAAATAATGCAGAGGCACCGGTGGGTAATACACAATATTTGGTTTTTAACCGCCCACTTGTGACCAACTAGGACCCGAGTTCTTGACACATGTTCCGAGATCGAGCGCGCTAACCACAGGTGGGTTGTGTGGGCACCCCCATCGATTTAGTACCTGATTTCAAAGTACTCTATTGGGAGCCACAACCTAGTTTGGGGCTTTATTACTATCCTATACTTATGCCATGCTTTACTGCTTTATTTACTATTGCGCGTGGAGCGCCTGTACTGTTTAGGAACCCCGTGCCACGTTTTCGCCGTATCGACAAGCCTAGTCGCACTTTCGGGTTCCCAGTCGTTTACAGCCATCGCCACACACCCTGGGTCCATATCAGAGACGGCCGAGTTCGTTGCGGGTAACTTAGTGGGGTGGCCCCCATGTGCATGCTTTGGGTCTAGGAAACGTCGTGTCTGAAACCCCGTCGACATACCGTTGGGTGTATGTTTTGTGATCTTGTACCTACCTGATCTGACAACAAGGGTGTAGGTGTGTGTGGAAACTTTGGTGCACCCCTGCAGGGTTAAATCTTTCTGAAAGCCGTGTCCGCGGTTATGGACGACTTGGAGCACAGTATCTTGATTATAGACAACTATAAATAAAGTAAGGTTATCAATTTGACTTTGTGATGAATAGTAATCAACTTCACTATAATGGAATGCAAATAAAAGTGCCAACAGTTGCTGGATTTGGGATGACACATGCTACTTCTATATCTGATTAGTAAGTATTGCAACTACAATAGAATGGTTAACTAAAACTACCCACTACTTATGTTATCAGAACGACTCCTGCTATCTATATCCGACTAGTAATTGCTGCAACTATAATGGAATGAATAAAACTGCCAACTGTGTGAGTTCCTCGGTTGACTTCCTCGTTTGGTCTCGAGGGGGGAAATACTAGGATGGGTATGCTTGGTGGTACTATCATGTTGGCTAAGAATAGGTCTTTCTTATCCCTCTCTGATAGCCGACAATTGTTTTGAGTCTATATAGGTTGTTTAGTGCATGCTGCGCTGCCGCTTCATTCCACCATACCTATGTAGACGAGGACCACTGTATTCTAAGACTCGCCATGTATTAGCCTCAGTACTGACCGCTCCCTTTTTCTTTTTCCCTTTGTCGGCTCCCCTTTTGTTTAAGCAGGTTTGCGATCGACGTCGTTATCAGGGTTACCCTTCCGGCTTGGCCTAGGCAGGGTTATGGACGCCATTGGTTATTCTTTAGGGCTCTTAGCCCAATTTGCATCTTGTCCGTACTCGGACTTTGTATCGTTTTTAAGGTGGTTTGGATCTTTGTAATGTATATTTGTATTCTTGACTCATTGAGTCTTGGTTGTATATATTTGTTCTATGGGTCCTGTCGTGGACTATTGTGTAATGATATTACTTCGTTCTCCACCCGCACGAAAGTGCCTGGTGGGCGCCTTTGAATCGTTTCTATGCGGGTTTGGTGGGAATAGCTAAAACTTGCATAGGGCAGATCCGAGGGTGTTACAACTAGATTCAATTTTGAATTGTCCTTGGCATATGCCCGTGCCATCAAGCAGCCCCTCCGACTCTTGCACGCCCGTTGCCGTATGCGGTGCCTCGACATTAGCCAATCTCGACGCCATCACGGTAAACAAATTGCTTTACCGCCTTTCACACCATCTATAACTCTTATGGCATCTCTGACGAAGCCGTACATGTTTTCTGCAGACGGATGTTCCTTGCACTCTCTTATGTTACGTGAACAACGAGTTGAGGGATGTTGCCAAGGGTACCATTGTTCAACCCTTGCAGCACACGTTCCACTCAAGGACGATGCCAGATAGCGTGCACAGGGTTAAAATTAGTCGGGTGCTAAGGGGCTGCGATGACCTGGAACCTCCCATTCAACCCCCAGGATCGGATGAAGAAGAGCCAGATGTCCTCAGAAGTTGCTTCGGCTTATTATTGCAATGGCCAAAGAGCATGATCCGTTTGGGGACGGCGGGGGCCATCACGCCACAGACAATAGCACCGCCTGTCGTGCCAGTGACAAGTGGTGGCAAGGCCCCCTTACCGCCCTCGCCGTCACCTCCACGCGGTGGGTCAGATGATCATGTTGATGATATGCACATGGCGCAGGATCCGCCCGAGGACGACGAAGAATGGAATTATCACTTCTTCAACACTCAGTTTAGCAACGAAGACCTAGCTGGTGGCCCCACAGAGAAACCCACTATCACCAAGCGTCTGTTTGGTTCTCAGGAGACGCCTCCAGCTTGAGCCTTTATAGAGCCAGCTAATACAACCAACCGACCCTTTATTCTAAGCCCTGACACACTACATAGGGTGGCGGTGCTCAGATTGTTGTGCCTGCCCGCTCTCCAAAAGGAAAAAAAGGCAGAAAAAGAAAATCTAGCAGCTCGAGCCAGCCGATGGCATCAACTGTGAATCCAATCAGGTTTCGGGACGGGCCACCAAGACCCGAGGGTATTATGTGGAGGATTCATGTGGTGGGTGAGCCCATGATACCTAAGAATTTGTGGAGGCTCGCCAGTTCGGAACTGCAGAGTGTGCATGACGGCGTGCTGACGATAGAGAGACGCCTTCTGGAGGAGAAAGATCCCTCAGACCCGGTATTCGTGGTTAAGGTGCCACCAGGCTTGGGCTTCGTCGACAATGCCCATGCGGATCTGTTCTTCCCGCGGTTCGATGACATCTGCAATATGTTCCACCTATACCCGCTGCACTATACCATGGTCCGCTTGTTTTCTCTCATCCTGGCCATGCAGATCATTAGAGAGAACACACCGGGCATCGCTATAGTGGACCCCTACTACATGCGTGACGGCTGCTTGGGTTCCCCCGATGAACGATGTATCTTGGCCTCGTACCTAAAAAGAATCTTCGTGCCGAACAAGACAAAGGAATACATTCGCGTGCCTTACTTTCCCGAGTAAGTCGTTATTCACTCGCCACCGTCGATTGGATTTATTAGATTATCATCATTCTTTTTCCAACACATTCCATTTGAATTTTTTTGCATAGAGACGAACACTACACACTCATATCCTTATCGCCAAAGCATTCCCACGCCACGTATTTTGACTCGGGGAGTCTAGAAAATAAGAAAAACTACGACAAGATCAAGGAAGTTCTGGATGATGCTCTCACTGGCTATGCCTCGACGGAAGGCACCACCTTCATGCATACGAAGGTCAAGTTCGGCAGGCACGTCTTCAACCACGTAACGGAGTTCCCATGCGTGAAGCAGCTGGAAAGCAGTAAGAAGGAAGCCTACTACGCACTCCATCACATGAGGGCGTTCCTACTAGACCAACAGAATTCTACGCTACCAGATCATCTCAAATAGTGGGCCGAAGAAAAGGCCAAGATCACTGATTCAGATATTAGACAAGAGATGTATCACATCCAGCAGCAGTTTGGGGCAATCATCTTTCTGATGTCATGACTTCGGGGAGGATCTTCTACGGAGGAAATATCCCGAATAATCGTGACATAGAAGATCGCGTAGAGATGCAGGGTGACTATAGGAAGTTCATGACGAGACAAGGCATCCTCCCGTTCCCTAAGCCGAGCCAGAAGGCTTCATGTTGGCCTAGTTGTAGTTCCAAACTATAGATGACCTTTGTGTGTGTGTGGACAAGTGTACATGCTACTACTTATCTTATTAGGTTTATGAATCATCGCTTACTTCTTTTGCTTATTATTATAATCAATGCTTGGTTTTTTTGCTTACTCTTTGGTCCTTTGCTCACTTTGGTCCTTCTTTTTTCCTTACTTTATTAGGATTTTTTCATGAATAATGCCGATGATTGAAATGTCGTGGCACACATATATGTGAATGTGCTATGACGGGATTGTGAGCCTTGTGATATGCACAAGTCTAGGTCTTGTGCATCCTACTTGGCTCACCATTCCGGCGTAGCATATTCCTGTGTCCAACAACCTATGTATATATATGAGGCATTTTTTTTGATTTACTTTGGTATATTTCGAGAATAATGCCAATGATTGAAATGTCGTGGAACAATATATATGTGAATGTTCTACGACGGGATTCTGAGCCTTGTGATATGCACAAGTCCAGGTCTTGTGCATCCTACCTGGCTCACAGTTCCATCGTAGCATATTCCTGTGTCCAACGACCTATATATATATATATATATATATATATGAGGCATTCTTTTCGAGTTACTTTGGTCTTTTTCAAGAATAATGTCGATGATTGAAATGTCGTGGAACACTATATATGTGAATGTGCTACGACGGGATAGTTAGCCTTGTGATATGCACAAGTCTAGGTGTTGTGCATCCTACTTGGCTAACTGTTCCGTCATAGCATATTCATGTGTGCAACGACCTAGTTATATATGAGGCATGCGTTTTGAGTTACTTTGGTCTTTTCTGAGAATGCCGATGATTGAAATGTCGTGGCACACTATATATGTGAATGTGCTGCGATGGGATTGTCCGCCTTGTGCTATGCACAGGTCCAGGTGTTGTGCATCCTACTTGGCAGACAGTTCCATCGTAGCATATTCCTGTGTCAAACAACCTAGTTATGTATGAGGCATGCTTTTTGATTTAGGAGTACTTTCTATAAGTGTATCTTCATATGCGACTTTAATTATACATGTTTTTTTTCAATCACCGGTTAATTATTATTGTCAACTTGTAGATGACGTGGTACGTCGTGTACAAGGGACGGGTTCCCGGAGTCTACGATGATTGGGAAGACTGCCGGAGACAGGTGCACCATTTCAGCGGCAATAGCTACAAAGGGTACAACACTATGGCGGAGGCAGAAGCTAGATACACGCGCTATCTAGCTAGAGTTAGGACGAGGAACCGGATGAAGACCTACACCTTCGTCGCGGTGATCATGCTTATCTTCTTTGGTTGTTTATCCCGTGTTTGTGTCTAGCTAGTTTAGATGTCTAGGCAAGCTTCCAAGCTCTAACTTGTTCGAAACACATATATTCGCATGTCACCAACTACTTTGTAACTTGATCGAAACAATGTATAACTTATGTATTCATGTATGGGACTTATCTATATGTATTTGTTTCAATCTTGTTTTGCGAATTGTGTATTTATATATATAACTGTATATCTTATATCTATGTGTATATCTGACTGTAATATTGTACATAATATGTATTGTATATCATCTGGCTCTGAAATTAAAAAAACACTCGTGGCGCACATGGGACAGCTTCCGTGGCGCACAGTGTCTAAAGCGCCCCTGCGCAGGCTAGTGGCGCACTGCCACATGCGCCATAGAAGATAAGTTTTGTAGCCCACCTGGACAACTATCTGTGGCACACTGGCTTGTTCGCCACGCCTATCTCGACACAACCGTGGCGCACCAAGCAGTGCGCCACGGCTAGGAGATAGCCGCAGCGCAAGCCTAGTGGCGCACGGCTAGTGCGCCACCGATGGCTTTTCCACGTGCGCCACTGACGAGCGTTTTCCTAGTAGTGTTCATAAGAACATGGCTTTGTTGGTAACTTGTCGATATGGAGATGGGTCTTGGAAGATAGCTGGGAGGGCGCGTGGACGCCTACCCAAAACTTTCACGGATCAACACATAAACAAAAGTTTATGAGCCAACAAGAACACACAAGCACATGTTAGACACGCGTGCGTGCCGGTAGAGAGGCACAAGGTCGACATCGGGACCTCGACGGTTGGCGACGGGCGGCAAAGGTAGCGGGGCAGAGGCGCTCCGGGTCCTGGCCGGTTGCAGGGCGGCGGAGCTCGCGGATCACAAGCATAATGGGCGAGGCCAGCGGAGGCTCGGAGAGGCCGGGACCTGCAGTGGCGTCGGAGACGAGGTCACGCAGCCGGGCGCGGTATGGGGCAGAGGAGGCGAGGGCGCCCCTGGAGGCATCGGTGCTGAGATGAAGTGGTGGTACCATGGCGGCAGGGCTTGTTGGCGGTGAGGCGAGGAGGTCGGGAAGGGGCGACCGGACGCGAAGTGAGGGCCGCGAGCGAGCTCACGGGGACACAGGGCCGCTGGACGGAGACGGCCGACGCTGCTGGCCGGCGCGAAGGTGAGGCATAGGGTCGCAGTGCAGGAGAGGGTTGACGGGGTGCTGATGGCGTTAGTCATCCTTGATGGGAAGGGATATGGGTCAAATATGGCGGGGAGATCGTTGAGCAACCACAGAAGGGCATCGGCAGGGCTCCTGCAGGGGGGAGGCGAGGGAGGAGAGGATGGTGGCGAGAGGAAGCGACAGTGAGAGGAGTGTCTGGCGGCGGAGGGCCAGCGATGCGGGGCGAGAGAGGGGATCGTGTGGGGCGCCTGCGGTTGGTGGAAGAGGTGGGTCCAAGCGGGCCTTGTCCGCTCCCTTTTTCTTTTGCCCTTTGTCGGCACCCCTTTTGTTTATGCAGGTTTGAGATCGATGTCGTTAGCAGGGTTACCCTTCCGGCTTGGCCTGGGCAGGGTTATGGATGCTATTGGTTATTCTTCAGGGCTCTTAGCTCAATTTGCATCTTGTCCGTACTCGGACTTTGTATCGTTTTCAAGGTGGTTTGTCTCTTTGTAGTGTATATTTGTATTCTTGACTCATTGAGTCGTGGTTGTATATATTTGTTCTATGGGATCTGTCGTGGACTATTGTGTAATCTTATTACTTCGTTCTCCACCCGCAAGAAAGTTCCTGGTGGGCGCCTTTGAATCGTTTCTATGCGGGTTTGGTGGGAATCGCTAAAACTTGCATAGGGCCAATCCGTGGGTGCTACAACTAGATTCAATTTTGAATTGTCCTTGGCATAGATTTGCAAAATATTTTGTGGGTTTGCAAGGTGGGCTTGGATTCACCTTTACTTGGTCTAGCAAGGGGTGAAAAGAATTGTATTTGTTTCTGTTAGAAAGCTTGGACTAGAAACACTCAAAGTGGTCTAGTGAGCAAGATCGGCAAAAGTGACCATTTTCTTATATATCTTATTTTTGAATTTCTCTTTGTTTGATTCTGCTTGAAAAATGATTTAGATGATGTTGTTTTCATCTTTAAACCAATCCTTGCCATTCATAACAATCAAACAAGTCCATACAAGCATTCATGCATTCATCACATATACACATGCATTCATATTGATTTTAATTAACAAAAGTTTTTGTTAACCCTAAATTTGGATGATTGGAATTTGATAACCTTGATTAATATTTTTGGGATGTTACATTGGGCCCCCTGGCTGCCCCATGCCTCCCCTCTTCGCCTATAAAAGCCCCCCGATGCCAAAACCCTAAGGACCTGATCAGATCTCCACAAAATAGTCCATAGCCGCCCCCACCATCGTCCCTAGATCGAGGGGATCTGAAGCTCTTCCCGGCACCCTGCCGGAGGGGAGAGATCATCCGGGAGGCCTTCTTCATCACCATGCCATCCTCTGGTATGATGCGTGAGTAGTTCACTCTTGGACTATGGGTCCATACAGTAGCTAGACGGTTGTTTCTCCTCCTTTGTGCTATCATGTTTAGATCTTGTGAGCTTCGTTCATGATCAAGATCATCTACTTGTAATCATACCTGTTGTGTTTGCGGGGATCCGATGGAAATTGAGATTACTATGTCAGATTGATTATTGATTCTATCATGTCTTATTGATTATTGATTCTATAATGTCTGTGTTGTTTGAGATCTTGCATCCTCTCCATTTCTAGTAGCTATCTTGGCCAAGTAGATGCTAGTTACTCCAAGAGGGAGTATTTATGCTCGATAGTGGGTTCATGCCTCTACTGAATCTGGGGAAGTGAAAGAAATCTCTAAGGTTGTAGATGTGATGTTGCCACTAGGGAGAAAACAAAAATCTTTTGTTCATGGAACAATTGTATTTTTTACTTTACACACATTCCTTAATGCAGTTATCCGTTGCTTGCAACTTAATACTGGAGGTGGTTCAGATGATAACCTGAAGGTGGATGGCGGTCTATGTATATTGTTGTAATGCCCAATGAAATCTCATAGGATCATGAATGTCTAGTATTTGCATTGTTATGCCTTGCTCAGTTCCTGCCAATTGCCCCATTATAATTTGTTTACCCAGCATGTTATGTTATTTCTCTTAAGGAGAGCACCTATAGTGAACTGTGGATCCCGATCCAATCTTTACCATTGTTACATCATCCACTGTTACCATTTACTTTATGCAAGCAACCATTACCTTCCACATTGTACGTTTAATCCTTTATTTTCACCAAATCAGTGAGATTTACAACCTCACTATATGTTGGGGGCAAAGTCTTGAGTTTGTGTTGTGCAGGATTCCAAATTGTTGGCAACAACTTGGAGTTGTTTCCTTGCTCCTACTGGGTCGATAACCTTGGTTTCATAACTGATGGAAAAATTACTGCCGTGCTCATCATACCTTCCTCTTGGGGTATCCCAACGAATCTCTACTATTGAGACACGTCAAGGATTTTTCTGGCGCCGTTGTCGGGGAGTTTAAGGACAACTTCACAAGGGGAATCCTTCATAACCATTCTCTTTACTTTGTTTTTGTTTTGCTTTGTTTTTCTTGTTTCTTTCTTTCAAAAATACAAAAAAATTAGTTATGTTTGGTTTGCCTTTTCTTATAAAAACACAAGAAAAATTAGTTCCTACTATAGTTGTAACATCCCTAAAACCATAATTTCAAAGTTTGCATATCATTCATGCTTGCATATAGATTTGGGAACAATTTCAAACTCATTTCAAAAAAACAGAAGCACATAGTGCTATGATTTTATGTGAGCAGATTTAAATCAAATGTCCATCCCCATTTGAGAAGTTTGATTGATTCTAAACCTAGCTTGTTGGTCTTTCTTATAGAAAGGATTGAGTGTGGTTTGGACCAAGATTTACAAATTGGAAATGTTTCATAAACCATTTCTCAAATTTTGCAAAGCAAGTGCCAAGTCTTTAATATTTTGTTCACCCAGCTTGACTAATCCATTGCAAAAGCCACCCCTTGTTCTTATGCCTATATTTGAGACTACTGCTCACTGCAAAAATCCCAAGAAGATTTGAATTCAAATGAAACTTGAATTCATTTGAAAATCAATCCAGAAAATTGAAACAGAAAAAGAAAAAGGAGAAAGAATTAGAAAAAGGCCGGCGCCAGGATTCCAGCCCAGCAGCAGAACAGGCCCAGCTAGCCCACCCGGGCCATTCCTCTCCCACTCGCACGCGCCGACGCACCCACACAGCCGCTGATAGCCAGACCCCACCTCCTCTTCGCGCATTTCGCTGACGAGCGGGCCCTCTCCACGTTGCCCTCGTCTTCCCCAAACCGCGCCCGCGACCACGTCGCCGCTGCTGTCAAGGCCGGTAATGGCGCGGCATAATTAGCCATTATGCCGCAGGCGTTTCCTGTCGCGCCTGGGCCTATTTAATCCCCTCTGCACCGAGAACTTTCCCCCCCCACTCTCCTCGCTCACTCCGCCACGAGGCTGCGCGCATTAGCTCTCGAAGCCCCGCTGTACCGACGACTCCGGCGATCGATTCCGGTGAGCCTCGAACGCCCCCCTCTCTCTGGTTCAAACGATGTTGCCCAGCTTGATCTTGCGGATACGCTGACGCCTTCCTTTTTCCTGCTCGTGGCCCAGGCCGTCGTCTCCGTCCTCGACCGAAACCACCTGCGCCGCCGAGAGAATCCGGCGACCAATTAAGGTAAAACCCGAGCGCCCCTTGCCCCCTCCTTCACGCGAGTTTGTTCGCCTGCATCTTGCGCAACTCCTGATGCCTCTGGTTCGTGCTAGGGCGACGCCAAACCTCGCCAGTGACCATGTCTGCAAGCGACCGACGCCGCCCGCAACTCCGACGAGCTCCAGAGACCGTTCCCGCGTGCCCCTTCGCAAACCAACGCCACGTCGAGCTTCAGAACGCCACCGCGGATCTGGTAAGCTACGTTTCCCTCTTCCGCGCGACCTAGAGCGCCAGCACCGCCGCTGTCAGGCGCGCCGCCGCTGGTAGCCGCCGCGAACGCCGCTCGTGTTTGGTCAGAATGATTAGGAGCGTTAGATGTAGATCCCGCGGCTGACATTAGAAGTGAGCGAAGAGGTAAGCGTGCATCTGAGCCGCCAGATCTCACTTAGATCCTATGGCCCGCAGAGCTCGATCCGGCCGAACCGGTACGCGCCAATAGAAACACGACGCGTGGCTAGAGTTTAAATCAAAAACAGAATTCAAATCAGATTTAGATCCAATTTTCAAATGGCTATAACTTTTGATTCCCACGTTAGATTTTTGCAAATTTTATACCGTTGGAATCAGTGAGTTAAGACCTTTCTGAATCTGCAATGTGTTTAACAAAAAGTTTCTGTTAAAATGACTTTGTATGCAGAAACATATTTAGGTCCATTTTGAGGATAGAATTTGTTTAGTAAATGGTTTTAGTGCTAAATAAGTTTAGTTAACAAGTTTTTGACTTGGTTTTGTTTCTGTATCATGCACTTGCTTGGTGGAGTTTTCAAAATCATCACTTAGCAATTTTCTTGCATGCATGCATTCATATTTTTGTTTGTATATGAATTGTGTGTAATATTGTGCTACAAATTTTTGTGTAGATTTTGCTAGTGACTGTGATTGTGAAGAGTGCTACTCTCCCCATTACCAAGGCAAGTGATACTTCATGATATTTCCACCCTTTATTTTGAATAAGCATTAGAATTATTTTTGCTAGGCTTTGCATGCTACTTTTGCCAAATGCTATGTTGGGAAATCCTATGTAGTGTAGAAATGTAGAATTGCTAGGAAATTTTCCTAAGTTAAGTTAATATGCCATGCTAAGCCTAGCTAGTAGAAAACAAGGGTTGGTAAAGAATGTACATGATATGATGAAATAATTCTAAGTCCTTTTGGAATCATGCTTTTCTTAATAAAACAACTAAGTCAATGAACTTCCTGGGTGGAATGGGACTTGAATGGTGGTTTTTGGTTGAGTGGTTACACAAGGCCATGGATTTGGCTTGTGTATCTCACTTGTGGTATGCCACCCAGGCACAAAGGGATTTGGAGGCCAAGTGTTGAGAAAGCTTACAGTGCAACCACTTGGCAATATGGGCTCTGCCTTGATCCTATAGGTTGCTAGAACTTAGTCATTTGGACAGTTGGTGGTAGTGGGATGATAGGTTGGAACGCGTCCATTTGACTAAGGAAAGGCTTCTGAAAGGTCCTGTCTTGGGAAACCAAGTCTGGTGGGGAAAGTGCACAACCTCTGCAGATGGAAAATCTAAGTACTTAGCCAAGTCCATGGCAATGGACAACTTGAGCATCAAGACATGGAAGCTACAAGAATCTCATCACTCCAACTTCTAAGTAAAACTTATGGGTGAACAAGGGTGAAATACCCCAATGTCTATTGGTGGTTTCTTGGGAAAGTTTTTGACAAAGAAAACTTAGTATTTTCAACTAATAGGAAAAATCTATTTTGAAGCAAGGCAAGCCAAGCTACACCTAGCCAAAATGCATATAGTAATATAGTCCACTTAAAATCTACTAAGGTATCACTTGCCAATACTATTCCAAACTATTGACCCACTGTGGCTGTAACTTGTGATGTTGCAGGTTACTCCGATGATGAATAGGAGTCATGAGTCTACACTCAACATGCTTGCCTGTGGCACATGAAGATGAAGACTTGTGTTTATTTACTTATTCCAAAACTCTTGTATTAGGCCTGTGGCCATGAGTTGTAAAAGACTATGTTTTATCTCTGGAATGATGTAATAAATGACCTTTGTATCTGTGTACTTCATCTTAAATTGTGGATGCTAGCAATGATCCAGGGACTAGCATTGCAATCACAGGGATCCTTTCCTTTACAAAGGAGGGATCTTACAGATGGTATCAGAGCACTGTGTTGCCTGTAGGATTATGACCCTAGGATTGGAAAACCACTAAGGAAATTTTTTTAACTACTTCTACACTTGTCTATTCTTCTCGTAAAACTTTTCTAATCTTCTCATTCGCATCTCTATTTGTAGATGAACTCCATCAACGAAGCCGTGAAGAAAGGACCACTCATGACCATGACCTTGGAGTGTGAAACTGAGTTTCCCAAAATTCTCAAGGAACTCATGGTGGCAATGGAAGCACATGGTGCAGCTATTTACAAAGGCTTTCCAGTGATGGATGAAGGAGTGGAGTATTGGTGGGTGCAACTTCACTTGTACAAAAACAAGGAGGACAACCACAAAGAAAGAGGATTCTGCATGTACACCAACACTGTGATGCACACCACATTCTTTGAGTCAGCAAGAGAAGCAGCTTGGAGGACTATCAAAGAACTTAGTGCTAGAGTCAAGTGCAGAATGCTCAACCTCCAAAAAGACTTAGAGAAAGAGAAGGAACATACCCAAGAGTTGGAAGCCACCAACCAAACCATAAGGGGAGATATTATAGACTTAGTGATGGAATCATGTGAGCAAGATAGGCTAGTTGCCTCTAGGAACATTGTGTTAGCCAACAGATCTAGTGAGATAGGATTGTAAACGTACTTCGTTGGTTGGACCACCACCTATCACCTTATTTTCCAAAATGATACCTTAAATAAGTTTGGACCTTGATTGATGTAATGGAATCATGTATGCATGATTTGTGTGATTTTGTGTTCCATGGATATGTATGAAGTGTTTGTCTTGTTTTATCTTAAATTGTCTTGTCCTAACTTTTCTATCTTATAAATAGATGCCTATTACCATCAGCACTGTTGAGGAGTTCCAGGTTACCCGTTTTGGTCCTCGTATCGTTGAGCTTACCACCTTGCTCGATCTCCCTCTTCCCACCGTCATGGTGCATCCACTCACCAAGTTCGAGAGGAAGGACCTCTGGGGCTTCAAGGTGAACCAGCCCGGACGCCAGACAGAGCCTACTACAGAGGCCATCGTCTTCAAGCTTATGCACGATGATAGGGAGAGAGGCATGGAGGTCATCATGAAGGACCTGATAGGACGTCTGTTAGGCCGTCACTCTCGACAGGTTAGGGGCACCCACTTCCACGTCTTCGGAAGACGTGATGATGATGGAGAGTCCATCGACTTTGAGGAAGACTCGAGGGACGCAGCAGAGCCGATACGTCTCTATCTCCAGGACTTAGAGTCTCTTATTAGGCACGTGGACACGGACATGACCAACGTCATGCTCAGCAATGACGAGCTCCAGGTGCAGCTTCGCGAGAAGGACAAGCTTTTTGCACAGCAGGATGAGATAGTCAAGGAAATGGAGACGAAGTTTGAGGCCCAGGACTGTAAGTTCAAGAGTCAGGAGAAACGCGTCCAGGATAGGAACAAGAAGATCCGAGACATGACCGAAGAACTGAAGTCCAAGGATTTTGAGCTAGAGCAGCAGCAGATGGTGATCGAGAGGCTTCGCTCCCAGAAGAGGGCTCTCAAGGCCAAGATCGATTCCTTGACCACTACGATTGAGGAGAACAAGACCGCGATGGAGAACGCAGGTCTTACCTTTGTCGAGGAGGAGATTGATGCTGATGAGTAGACTTGACTGCTCGTTTATCTTTTATTATCGCACTTGCTATTTGTGAACTTGTTATTGGACCATCCGACATGTGGATGGCTTGCCACTTGTGTGTTTTATCTCGAGAACTTTGTTATTCTGTTGTTGAGCTTTTATCCTTGAGTTGCATGCTATGTGTTTGCTTGTGATGTATTGTGCATAAAACATCTATGGGTATCTCATTCTTATCTCTATTTGAACAAACCACAGATGCCTCCCCGTCGCGCAAACCCCAACCCCAACAACATCACTCCAGAAATGCAACAGATGATGAATGCTCAGACACAGCTTATGCAGATGATGACAACATTCATCCAAAACCAGAATAACAACAACAACCCCAATAACAACAACAACAATAACAACAACAACAACAACAACAACAACAACAACCCTCCGGGTTTTGATATGCTCACCAGATTTCTGCGTTTGAGGCCAGCTAAGTTTTCAGGGACAACTGATCCCATGGTGGCCAATGATTGGCTATGTTTTGTGAACAAGGACTTAGTGACCGTGGGCTGCACGGATGCTGAAAAGGTCAGGTTCGCAGCGCATCTGTTGGAAGGGCCAGCCGCCACATGGTGGGACAACTTCCAAATCACCACTCCCTTAGATGAGGTGACTTGGGCTATCTTTGAAGATGGATTTCGCACTGCTCATATCTCATCAGGAATGATAAGTCTGAAAAAGAAGGAGTTTCAAAATCTGAAGCAGCGCCACCGCAGCGTGGCTGAATATATAGAAGAGTTCAACAATCTGGCGCGCTATGCACCGGATGAGGTTGACACAGATGCCAAAAGAAAGGAAAAGTTTCTGGAAGGCTTGAATGATGAGATAAACTTGCAGTTGTCTGTGGCATATGTTCCAACTTATCAGTCTCTGTGTGATAAGGCTGCTATTTTGGAGAATAAGATGAAGCAAGTCGAGAGTAGGAAGAGGAAACACTCTGACAAGCACAGCTCGGGATCGTCTCACGAACGATCTCATATTGATGACAGTGGAAGCTCAGGATCCCATAAGCATGGAAAATTCAACAAGCACCACAACCACAACCGTCATGACAACAAGCATCACCGTAGTCATGACAATGACAAGTACAAGAACCATAAGAGTGGACATAAGAGCCACCACAGTGGAAATGATAGTGGAAGTGGAAGTCAGCCTGCAAAAAGAGACATCAGTCAGGTTGAGTGCTTCAAATGCAAGAAGATGGGACACTATGCAAATGAGTGCCCCGAAAAGAAAGTTGAAGGACCTGTCAAGCCCAATCCTTTCCAGAAGGGTCAGGTGAACCACATTAATGTGGAGGAGGTCTATGAGGAACCTGACGCTGTTGCTGGTAAGTTCAGACTCAATTCCATTCCACCATTTGTACTCTTTGATACTGGTGCATCTCATTCATTCATATCAAGAGCATTTGTTGAAAGAAATGAACTACCGGTAGAAACTATTGGGTGTCCTATAAAAGTAAGTTCTCCTGGAGGGGAAATGATAGTGAATTCAGGATGCCATGACCTAGTCATAGAATTCGGGAAGTATAAGTTTCCCGTTAACTTGATAATATTAAACTCCCAAGGTTTGGATGTCATTCTGGGAATGGACTGGATGACAAAGTACAAAGGAGGGATCTTACAATAGTTGTTGGTCTATTATTGCCTTGCTTTGTCATGCTTTCTATCAATGTTTGGTTTATTTGAAACTACTTCTTATTGGCAAGGTTGGTTCACGGAAGAACAAAAATATTATTATAAGGAACACTGCTTGTCACAAAAGGGAAACACTTATGGGACAAATTGATAAATTGAATACCATTGCTAGAAACGTGTGCTTTACTTATAATGTTACTTATTGCTTTGATAAATCTTGTTGCTGTAGGAGGTATAAACACCTCCCTTTTCAATGTGAGTATAATGATAATGTTACCATATCTTCTTATGTTAAGGGAAATTATGAATTTTATGATGTGGAACAAATTGAAGAATTTATTGCTTGGAAGGGTGCATTTGAACTTCCTAGTTTGCTTGAAAATACTGATGATTCACCTTATGAATATGAGTTCTATGATACACTTAAATTTTTCTTTGATAATTACAAGGAAGAAAATGGCTATATTCTTGAATATATTAATAGATACTTTCCCCAAACGGAAGAGACTAATGCCTTGCAGGAGTTTATGGAAGAAGAAATTGCAGAACCTAAAAGCTCATTAGATGAAAAAGAGGAGGAGAGTGATGAACAAAAGGAGGAAGAATGGATCTACCCATGCCTACCTTCTAATGAGAGTAACTCTTCATCCCATACATTATTTGATTGTCCCCCATGCTTACCAAAGGAGGATGGATGTTATCCTCATGTGGATCCTTTTGAAATATCTACTATGAGTAAAACTTGCAATAATAAGTATGCTCCTGTTATCTATGATAATCCTTTATTTGTGCCTGACTTCGAAATGCATGGTACTAAAGATTTTTTCTTAGAAAATGTTTATGATAAAGCTCTAGATGATGGTCCTATATTGGTTGATAATATTAATAATACTACTACTGAAAATGAGATTGGAGAGGTCTTGACTTCATCTTGGAACCCCATTCCTCTTAAGAATGATCAGTCATCTTGTTATAAAATTGTTAAAAGTGGGTTTAAAGGTTTTAATCCCACTATTTTTTAGCTTGATAAAAATTATGTGTTTGTAGATCATGAAAAGCATGCTTTATGTGATAGTTATATTGTTGAGTTTATTCATAATGCTACTGAAAATTAGTATGAGAGAGGAAAATATGGTTTTAGAAGTTTTCATGGTACTAAAACACATCTCTATGTGCTGAAAGTTTTGAAGTTACTTTTGTTTTATCTTGCTATGCCTGTCACTTTGTTCTTTGTGAATTTATTTGCATACAAGATTCCTATGCATAGGAAGACGGTTATACTTAAATGTTTTTTGAATTTGCTTCTTGATGCTCTCTTTTACTTCAATTCATATTTCTTTTGTGAGCATCTTCTCAAATTATCATGCCTAACTTAAAGGCGTTAATGAAAATTACTTCTTGGGAGATAACCCAATAGTTTTATTGGGTCATGGAAGTTATTACTTTTGTAATAATCTCTCCTTATCCTATTTGTGTGATTTTGTGCTAAGAATAACCTCTAATGAGAGAGAAGTAATATTTGGGGAAGTTGTTGTGCCGAAACAAATTTTTGTGCTTCACTATAAAAATTCGCGAAAAATCTCTGTATGTCGGAGTGAGTTGTAATTTTCTGAATAAATCTCCTAGGTTGTTATCTAACTTCTGTTAGTTCAACACTTTTTGATTTTAGCAACATAAGGTCTTTGAAAAAAATGGTTTTTACCTGCTGGTCTGTTTTGACAAATTTCTGCCATTATTTGCATTTTCCTCTTTATCAATTTCTACTTGGGTTCTCTTTGGTAAATTGAGCTTTTTGAAGGAATTTCTATAGTATCTTGTTTTTTTAATGAAAGTTTTTCTGTTTTAAAACTAAACCCAAAGGTTTATTACTTTTGAATGCACTAAGGTTGCTAATGAAGATTGTGTGAAGTTTCTTATGAAGGAAATTTTTCAGGTGTAAGGGAAGAATGATATAATGAGATGAAGAATGGACAAAAGATCAAGCTTGGGGATGCCACCCCATGTCACGCCAAGAAATATTCAAGAGGTACAAGAGTCAAAGCTTGGGGATTCCCAATGCATCCCCTTCTTCATCAATAAAAATCTTATTTCTCTTTCTACACACTTCGTTTTTATTGTTTCATGCACAGTTGTGTTGTTGTTGGAGCGTCTTAGTTTTCGTTCTTGGTTTTCGTTTGCTTAGTTTGCTTGAATAAAGTAGTTGGACCCCCACTTGATGTTTCAAATAAGTTGATTGGTTTTGGAAAAGAGTAGAAAGCTTCACGCTTATAGTGATACAGAAGGGAGCTTGTTTTGACTGTGGCTTAGACTTTATCATGTCATGCTAGATGTTGTTTTGACCTTATGCTTACTGATTATTGCTGTAGCATGACTTGTCCAAACAATTGAGATAGCTTAATGTGCCTTGCCAGAATCATGCGTTGTTTTAGCATACAAAAGCATAGTATTGTGGTATTCTCCTTTGATGCTTTGTTTGGGTTGACTTGGCACATGCTCACACCATGTAATGACTATGAAGCATTCACTATGCCTCTATGATCATTTATTTTTTGACTTGTTCTACCACTTTATGTGTGACACCCCGGTTCTGAAAAGACCGTGGCCTCTATGTGACATGCCAATCCCTGGATCGGTTCATTGGCCCACAATAGAGTAAGATAGATAACATAGCAAAATATCCGTGTATCATGATCTACAAAGATCCAGAGTACCATTATTACAATAAAAGCTTAGCACAAAGCTAGCTCAAATTATTCAGGTAGCAACATTGTTAAGATAAATTATCCATTCTTCAAATTGCCCACAAGTGAACAAGTGCCGAATGGAGTACCGTGGCCTATAACGATCAATCAGAATCGGAATAACCTGCAACATGAAACGTAGCAGCCCCGAAGGGTCAATACATGGAATGTATGGCAAGTAGAGATAGTAATGGAGACAGTAGTACTAACATCTACATGCATATTTGGCAAGTGGAGCTGTGTCTGGCTTGCATTTGCAAATACATTTGTCCTACTTTCATAAACAGTTTTTGATTTTCTTTGAAAAGAATCCCAATTAAGTTAACCCAACAATATTAAAACAATTATGAAATTAGAATGAACGAGAAACATGTCATGGGATCAATATCAAGCAACTCAGTTGTCCATAACCGGGGACACGGCTAATCGATTAGTTTATACACTCTGCAGAGGTTAGTACACTTTACCCATGTGACTTGGCCAGCCCAGCTCGTACCACCACTCTCATTTAGGGTGATGATAGGGAGAAGACCAAGAAGAGACTGTTCGGGAAGTAGCTCCTCAATCCCGATGCGCACCGGTCCAACCTACCAAAATTCTACATCTCTGGATACGCGGGTTCGAGTTACCACAACCTACTAAGTCCAACCAACCGCCCATTTCATTATTGGCACATGGTTGTACACGTAAGCTACACAATAAAGAAGCCAATCAATTTCTCTCGATACCTGGGTGCCTTTCCGCCATGAAACCACCAAAAATTATCAATACCATCACACCCAGGGGGTTCATTGATTAAGTTGTTTTTATGTTTTCACAAACCAATACTTTTAGAAATAAGTTTCAATGATGTAACCCAGCCCTCGTTCAATATAGCATGGCTAAGCACATCTACCAACGGTGGTTCATCTACAAGGAAAGCCCTACCACATAATAGGACATAGCATAGCGATAGTATCATCCTACATATGCATCTACAAAATACACGACAATGCATTGAAAATAGTAGGACGATATCATGAACAAAGTAGCATCTACTTGCCTTGGTTGTAGCGGTCGGAAGAACAATCCACACACGAGCAAGCGTTGCACTCGTCACAATCTACACGACACAATTGCATTCATAAACAAACAATCCACAACATATGCAACAAATATGATGCATGAATGCAAGAATGGCAAGTGAATTGGTGCTACAGCTGCACCACAACATCCTATACCAAATACTACCGAATACATGCATGGAAAAAATAGATTTGGCGCAAGGAAAACTATTAGCCAAAACTAGTGATCACTACTAGAGTTAGAACTTAAATAATTCACTACCGGTAGTATGCTGTTTGTAAAATCTTGGAAATATTATACCGCAAAGGCATCGCTGATTAGAAACAGTGCCAATTGGAATTACTCAAAAAGGAGTTATAAAACTTCCCGAGTAATTAAAACACTGCAGAAAGCCATTAGACAATTACTGCAGAAGTTTTTACTGTAAGCCTATCTTTTTAATTCACGATGAGATTCCCCTCGTTCATACGAGTTCAGGGACATATCATACGCGATTTTCGGAGCTACGGATCTTTTTCTACGAATTTATTACTCCAAAAAAGCTACTAACTAGTTTGATTAAACTGTACTAAACCTGACAGTAAAATTCTGAACAAAAGCTACAGCGAGATTCTACACGACTCACTGAACTCGTACATATTTTATTTGCAAATTTTGGCCAAACGGTTTAATTTCTACGCAATTTACAAGATTCTACCAAAATCTGCCCACTAAAAGGATTAACGAAATTGACCCAGTCAACTGTGTCTGTTTGACTGGTCAACTCGTCTGCTGACTGGGCGCTGACTGAGCGTCTGACTAGTCAACGCCTGAGGTGCTGACCAGTCAACGAACGATCTAAGCCGCTGATCTGAGATCTGACGGTGGCTGCTGTCTTACCGGAAACGGATGGCGAAACGGACTCCGGCGAGCTCCGGACGGCGGCGACGATCGGTTCCAGCGTCGGGGTTCTTCCTGCACGGACGTACACACGGTCACTACGGGTCGAGAAAATTACATCGCGCGCGAGGCGGCGCGTACGTGCGTGTGTGTGCATGTATGCATGCATGCGATAACGCGCGCGTGCGCGTGTGTGTGTGTGCGCGCGCGGCGTAGCGGCACACGCCGCGAGGCGGCGGCGAGCGGCTGCAAGGCGGCCGCCGGGGGCGCAGAGCCCGCGTGTGGCAGCGGCGCTGCAGGGCGGCGGCGATGCGGCGCTGGCGGCGGCGGCGCAGATGGCGGAGGGCGGCGGGGATGGCGTGTGGCGGCGCTGGCGGGGGTGGCCCGGCGGCGGCGACGCGGGCGGGTGGCGCGCGGCGGCGGCGGAAGGCGGCGGAAGGCGGCGCTGCGGGGGCGGTGATGGGATGCGGCGGCGGCGGGAATAGGGAGAGGAGAGAGAGAGGAGGCGGCCGACAGACCTGGCGGCGACGGCGACGAGGGGCGGTGGCCGGCGGCGGAGGGCGGCGGCGGCGCGGTCCTCGGGAGGCGCGCGCGCGGGGCTGGGAGGCGGCGGCGGTCGCGATCGCGAGGTGGGGGTCGGGCACGTTTAACGAGGCAGGTGGGGTCCTGTTTAAATAGTACCCTGCGCGAATTCTACTCAGAATCGGTCCAGAAATTGACTCCGATTCGGAAATCGGTCCAGATTTTCGGACCGTTTTCCGGCGGTTTACTAAAACGTCCGAGTCTTTTGCATACGAACTCCGATTGGAGCGATTCTCGTTCCTACGGGTTCGTATCGTCGAGGGGCACAACCTTCAGTCGAAGTTTGAGCGAAAACTCGAACCTACAAGGGTGGTTGTTGCAAGTCTCTCTAAAGCTCCCCGCAGGAACCTTGTAGCGAAACAAAATAGGGTTTTGAAGATAGCGTTTCGCCGAACCTTTCTACTCGACGGTTTTGCATGGAAAGATATGATGCAATGCTATGAATGATATGCAAGACCAAATCTAAAATTTGGGATGTGACAAGACTAACCCCCTTAAGATGAATCTCGTCCTCGAGATTCGGCGCGGCTAGCAAATAGGTGTGGGTAGTCCTCTCGGATGTCATCCTCACGCTCCCAAGTGGCTTCCTCTTCGGTGTGGTGGCTCCACTGTACTTTGCAAAACTTGATTGTCTTGGTACGGGTAGTCCTTTCTGTTGTCTCCAGAATCTTGACCGGCTTCTCCTCGTAGGTCAAGTCATTCTCAAGCTGAACCTCCTCTAGTGGTACAGTGTCTCTTAATGGTGTATCCACCATCTTCGGATGGCACTTCTTCAGCTGGGATACGTGGGACACGTTGTGAACAGCAGACAGAGCCTCTGGCAACTCCAACTGATAAGCAACTTCTCCTTTGCGTGCTAAGACCCGATACGGTCCAATAAATCGAGGTGCCACCTTACCCTTAATTCCAAATCTCTTGATTCCACGAAGTGGCGATACTCTAAGGTATGCTCTATCACCTATCTCATACACCACTTCCTTGCGCTTGGCGTCAGCGTAGCTCTTCTGTCTTGACTGTGCTACCTTCAGCCTGTCCCTAATCAAGGCGACCTTCTCCTCAGCGTCCTTGATCAAATCAGGTCCAAACAACTGACGTTCTCCTACTCCATCCCATAGCAATGGTGTTCGGCACCGTTTCCCATATAGCACATCGAACGGTGACGTCTTGATGCTGGTTTGATAGCTGTTGTTGTAGGAAAACTCCGCATACGGCAAATTATCATCCCAACTAGAGCCATGAGCCAAGGCGCAAGCTCTCAGCATGTCCTCCAAAATCTGATTCACCCTCTCGGTCTGTCCATCAGTCTGTGGGTGAAACGCTGTGCTAAACTCCAATCTAGTACCAAGTGACTCGTGCAGCTGGCACTAGAAGTGTGAGGTAAATTGGGTGCCTCTATCAGATATGATACTCTTGGGAACTCCGTGTAGGCACACAATCCTGTCCATGTAAATCTTGGCCAACTTTGCACTCGTATAGGTCGTCTTTACTGGTATAAAGTGGGCTACCTTGGTCAAATGGTCGACCACTACCCAAATAGAGTCATACCCTGACCTGGTCCTGGGCAGTCCTGTGATAAAGTCCATTCCCACTCTATCCCATTTCCAATCCGGCATAGGCAATGGCTGTAGCAGTCCTGCTGGCTTCTGGTGTTCTGCCTTCACTCGGCTGCATACATCACATAGGGCAATATGTTCTGCGATGTCTTCCTTCATGTTGTTCCACCAGAATCTGTCCTTTAGGTCCATGTACATCTTCGTATTGCCCGAATGTATGGAATATGGCGAGTCATGAGCTTCCTACAGAATCAACTTCCTTATCTCGGGATCGTTGGGGACGCACAAACGATCTCCGTACCACAAGGTTCCTTGCTCATCCTCGCGGAATTCCCTTGCTCGACCTTCCTTCATCTTTTCCTTAACTTCATCTATCTCTTTGTCTCCTATCTGAGCCTTCCTGATTCTGTCCTGTAGCGTTGGTTGGACTTCCATTGTTGCCAAGTATCCTTCAGATACTACCTCCAGTCTAAGGTCCCTGAATTGCTTGCACAAGTCCTCGGGCAATTCACCAATCGTCAATCCATTGGCATAAACCTTCCGGCTCAGAGCATCAGCTACTACATTGGCCTTTCCTGGGTGGTATTGTAGATTCATGTCATAATCCTTGATAAGCTCCAACCATCTCCTTTGTCTCATGTTCAATTCCTTCTGTGTAAATATGTACTTCAGGCTCTTGTGGTCGGTGTACACATCACAGTGTTTTCCCATTAAGTAATGCCTCCATACCTTGAGCGCATGAACCACTGACGCTAACTCCAAGTCATGCGTGGGGTAATTCCGCTCATGGTGCTTGAGTTGTCGCGAGGCATACGACACTACTCTCCCATCTTGCATCAGCACACTCCCAAGTCCCTGTCGAGAAGCATCGCAGTACACTTGGAAATCCTTCTGAAGATCTGGTAAACACAGAACAGGCACGGTCACTAGTCGACGCTTCAGTTCCTGAAAGCTGGCTTCACATACGTCTGACCATTCAAACTTCCTCTCCTTCTTCAGAAGTTCATTCATCGGCTTAGCAATCTTGGAAAAGTTTTCAATGAACCTCCTGTAATATCTAGCAAGTCCCAAAAAGCTTCGAATCTCTCCCGCATTCTTAGGTGCTTCCCACTCTGTCACTGCAGTCACTTTGCTTGGATCAACAGCGACTCCTTCTCCTGACACTACGTGTCCAAGAAATCCAACAGTGTTAAGCCAGAATTCACACTTGCTGAATTTGGCATACAGCTTGTGTTCCCTCAGCTTCTCCATAATCAGTCGCAGATGCTTCTCATGCTCAGCATCATCCTTGGAATATATCAGTATGTCATCGATAAACACCACCACGAACTTGTCCAAATACTCCATAAATACCTTGTTCATCATGGTCATGAAGTATGCCGGGGCATTCGTTAGTCCAAAAGACATAACTGTATACTCATATAAACCATACCTAGTGGTGAAGGCGGTTTTTGGTACATCCTCCTTCCGGATCTTCAATTGAAAGTAGCCAGATCGCAGATCAATCTTGCTGAACACCTTTGCTCCTTCCAGTTGATCAAACAAATCATTTATGTTCGGCAGAGGGTACTTGTTCTTGATAGTTACTTCATTCAGCGAGCGATAGTCCACCACTAATCTCTTGGTGCTGTCTTTCTTCTCAACAAACAGAACAGGTGCTCCCCATGGCGACGCACTAGGCTGAATGAATCCCTTCTCCAGCTGTTCCTTCAACTGTTTCTTCAATTCTTTCAGCTCATCCACATCCATCTTATATGGTTTCTTCGCTATTGGTCCTGTTCCCGGCATCAGGTCGATAAGAAACTCTACTTCCCTGTCAGGTGGCATCCCTGGCAGTTCTTCCGGAAACACGTCGGGATAATCCCTAATCACTGGCACAGTATCCATGCTAACCCCCTTAAGAGAATTCAACTTACACCTTCCTGGTCGTGCAGCTGACTTGAATCTAATCCTCTTACCATCCGGGGTTTTGAGTGAAACAGCTCGCTGTGCACAATCTATGTGTCCCCCATGCATGGACATCCAATCCATACCCAGAATAACATATAATCCCTGTGAATCCAACACTACCAAATGTGCAATGAAGTTGTGTGTTCCAATCCTCACAGTTAAATCGCGGCATCCCGCACTAGCTATCATATCTCCTCCAGGTGAACTCACTCTAAAAGACCTCTTCATAGACTCAGTAGATAACTTATACTTATCCACAAATGCCCTTGATATGAATGAATGCGATGCACCAGTATCGAAAAGTATAAGTGCAGGGTAAGTGTTGATTGGGAACTTACCAATCACAAGGTCAGGCTCATCTGGAATCTCCTCCACATTCATGTGGTTCACTGTGGCTTTCTCGTTGTTGGTTGGCTTCAGTCCTTTCCTCTCTGGACAGTTGTCAGCATAGTGTCCCTTCTGTTTACACTTGAAGCACGTCACCTCACTCAGATCCTTCTTCACAAAGCTGCGATCACGGTTGCGGTCATGTCCACCGTGTCCTCCAGAGTGGTGAGAGTGTCCTCCCTTGTGGTTGTGGTGGCTGCTCCTATGGTTGTCATGACGATGCCCATCGCCTCCATGGTGGTGGCGGTCATGTCTTCCATGGTCACTCCCTCCATGCTTGGAGTATCCATCATATGAAGTGCGAGGCTTGGGGTGAGAACCAGTGTGGTGACTGTTGCTCTTTCTCTTGCGGTTCTCCACCTGTTTGTGCTTCCCTTCCAAGATCCTAGCCTTGTCCATAAGCTCCTGGAAAGTGGGGCAATAAACCACAAGTAGCTGTACTGAAAGCTCATCACTGAGGCCATCCAAGAATCTCTCCCTCCTTTTGGCATCAGTGTCAACATCCTCAGGTGCATAACGAGACAGGTTGTTGAACTCCTCAATGTACTCGGCCACGGTGCGATTGGTTTGGCGCAAATTGCGGAACTCCTTCCTCTTCAGGCTTCACTCTCAGCTGCAACTGCAACAGCTTCATCTCCTCCACCATCATCGTCTCCATCATCATCATCCTCGTCCTCATCATCGTCATCTCCACTGTCATCATCATCCCCATTGTTGCCATCATCTCCATTGTCATCATCAGAGGGTGGATTCAGCTGAACTTGGAGAGCGGCAATCTGGGCTGTCATAGCTTCAATAGTTTGATCCCTTTCCTGGACTGTCCCTTGCAATTGCTGTATGTTCTGGGTGTTCTCCTGCACAGTACCATGAAGATGTGCTATGGTTGCATCTCTGGCTATCAGGGCATTCTCCAGAAGTCCCACAGCTTCATGCAAGGTGTCAATCTCCTGTCCTTGGACCACCATACCATTGCTAGTAAAATCTGCAATCTCCTTTAGCATCCTCACCTTCTCTGCTAGAGCTCCATTCTCCTTTTCCATGTCCTCTATGTGCCTCCGACGGGGCGGCATGTTGTTCCTGTCGCCCGGGGTAACCACAATGTTCCCATCTTCATCACGCCTCACATAGTCACGGTAGGGTGAATCTGCTGGCAGTAGGTGTCGGACATAATGGCACTGGCGAGACAGGGCTTCATGTATGGCCAAGTTGATTCCAAGTCCCCAGTTGCAGTATGTCTTGGTGTAGATCAAGTGCGCGGGGTTTAGCAAGGTGGCATCTCTGAATATGAAGGTAGTGATCTCCCATGCATCCTCTCCATATCCATAGGTGTACAGCCTTCTTCCCTTGAACATGGGTAGTGGCAATCCCAATGACTGCGAGAGCTGAGCTAACTGCCTTGCAAAGGGCCTTGGTGACTCCATGGTGACATACTCAGTCCTGACGTCTCCCATCTATCAAGTAAAATAGGAAAGTATGAGAATAGCATATGGTAAGAATTTACGAGGGTGAAAGACATAAGACGAAAGACAGAGTTAATATAGGCTTTAATAATTCTATGGCTTCCTAATCCAATCCTAGGTCACGATCCTACAGTCGACACACGGGCTCTGATACCATCCTGTGACACCCCGGTTCTGAAAAGACTGTGGCCTCTATGTGACATGCCAATCCCTGGATCGGTTCATTGGCCCACAATAGAGTAAGATAGATAAGATAGCAAAATATCCGTGTATCATGATCTACAAAGATCCAGAGTACCATTATTACAATAAAAGCTTAGCACAAAGCTAGCTCAAATTATTCAGGTAGCAACATTGTTAAGATAAATTCTCCATTCTTCAAATTGCCCACAAGTGAACAAGTGCCGAGTGGAGTACCGTGACCTATAACGATCAATCAGAATCGGAATAACCTGCAACATGAAACGTAGCAGCCCCGAAGGATCAATACATGGAATGTATGGCAAGTAGAGCTAGTAATGGACACAGTAGTACTAACATCTACATGCATATTTGGCAAGTGGAGCTGTGTCTGGCTTGCATTTGCAAATACATTTGTCCTACTTTCATAAACAGTTTTTGATTTTCTTTGAAAAGAATCCCAATTAAGTTAACCCAACAATATTAAAACAATTATGAAATTAGAATGAACGAGAAACATGTCATGGGATCAATATCAAGCAACTCAGTTGTCCATAACCGGGGACACGGCTAATCGATTAGTTTATACACTTTGCAGAGGTTAGTACACTTTACCCATGTGACTTGGCCAGCCCAGATCGTACCACCACTCTCATTTAGGGTGATGATAGGGAGAAGACCAAGAAGAGACTGTTCGGGAAGTAGCTCCTCAATCCCGACGCGCACCGGTCCAACCTACCAAAATTCTACATCTCTGGATACGCGGGTTGGAGTTACCACAACCTACTAAGTCCAACCAACCGCCCATTTCATTATTGGCACATGGTTGTACACGTAAGCTACACAATAAAGAAGCCAATCAATTTCTCTCGATACCTGGGTGCCTTTCAGCCATGAAACCACCAAAAATTATATATACCATCACACCCAGGGGGTTCATTGATTAAGTTGTTTTTATGTTTTCACAAACCAATACTTTTAGAAACAAGTTTCAATGATGTAACCTAGCCCTCGTTCAACATAGCATGGCTAAGCACATCTACCAACGGTGGTTCATCTACAAGGAAAGCCCTACCACATAATAGGACATAGCATAGCGATAGTATCATCCTACATATGCATCTACAAAATACACGACAATGCATTGAAAATAGTAGGACGATATCATGAACAAAGTAGCATCTACTTGCCTTGGTTGTAGCGGTCGGAAGAACAATCCACACACGAGCAAGCGTTGCACTCGTCACAATCTACACGACACAATTGCATTCATAAACAAACAATCCACAACATATGCAACAAATATGATGCATGAATACAAGAACGGCAAGTGAATTGGTGCTACAGCTGCACCACAACATCCTATACCAAATACTACCGAATACATGCATGTAAAAAATAGATTTGGCGCAAGGAAAACTATTAGCCAAAAGTAGTGATCACTACTAGAGCTAGAACTTAAATAATTCACTACCGGTAGTATACTGTTTGTAAAATCTTGGAAATATTCTACCGCAAAGGCATCACTGATTAGAAACAGTAACAATTGGAATTACTCAAAAAGGAGTTACAAAACTTCCTGAGTAATTAAAACACTGCAGAAAGCCATTAGACAATTACTGCACAAGTTTTTACTGTAAGCCTATCTTTTTAATTCACGATGATATTCCCCTCGTTCATACGAGTTCAGGGACATATCACACGCGATTTTTGGAGCTACGGATCTTTTTCTACGAATTTATTACTCCGAAAAGGCCACTAACTAGTTTGATTAAACTGTACTAAACCTGACAGTAAAAGTCTGAACCAAAGCTACAGCGAGATTCTACACGACTCACTGAACTCGTACATATTTTATTTTCAATTTTTGGCCAAGCGGTTTAATTTCTACGCAATTTACAAGATTCTACCGAAATCTGCCCACTAAAAGGATTAACGAAATTGACCCAGTCAACTGTGTCTGTTTGACTGGTCAACTCGTCTGCTGACTGGGCGTCTGACTAGTCAACGTCTGAGGTGCTGACCAGTCAACGAACGATCTAAGCCGCTGATCTGAGATCTGACAGTGGCTGCTGTCTTACCGGAAACGGATGGCGAAACGGACTCCGGCGAGCTCCGGACGGCGGCGACGATCGGTTCCGGCGTCGGGGTTCTTCCTGCACGGACGTACACACGGTCACTACGGGTCGAGAAAATTACATCGCGCGCGAGGCGGCGCGTACGTGCGTGTGTGTGCATGTATGCATGCATGCGATAACGCGTGCATGCGCGTGAGTGTGTGTGTGCGCGCGCGGCGCAGCGGCACACGCAACGAGGCGGCGGCCGGGGGCGCAGAGCCCGCACGCGGCAGCCGCGCTGTAGGGCGGCGGCGATGCAGCGCTAGCGGCGGCGGCGCAGATGGCGGAGGGCGGCGGTGGCGCGCAGCGCTGGCGGCGGGGATGGCGTGTGGCGGCGCTGGCGGCGGTGGCCCGGCGGCGACGACGCGGGCGGGTGGCGCGCGGCGGCGGCGTCGGCGTCGGCGGCGGAAGGCGGCGCTGCGGCGGCGGCGCAGATGGCGGAGGGCGGCGGTGGCGCGCAGCGCTGGCGGCGGGATGGCGTGTGGCGGCGCTGGCGGCGGTGGCCCGGCGGCGGCGACGCGGGCGGGTGGCGCGCGGCAGCGGCGGAAGGCGGCGGAAGGCGGCGCTGCGGGGGCGGTGATGGGATGCGGCAGCGGCGGGAATAGGGAGAGGAGAGAGAGAGGAGGCGGCCGGCAGACCTGGCGGCAACGACGACGAGGGGCGGCGGCCGGCGGCGGAGGGCGGCGGCGGCGCGGTCCTCGGGAGGCGCGCGCGCGGGGCAGGGAGGCGGCGGCGGTCGCGATCGCGAGGTGCGGGTCGGGCACGTTTAACGAGGCAGGTGGGGTCCTCTTTAAATAGTACCCTGCGCGAATTCTACTCAGAATCGGTCCAGAAATTGACTCCGATTCGGAAATCGGTTCAGATTTTCGGACCGTTTTCCGGCGGTTTACTAAAACGTCCGAGTCTTTTGCATACGAACTCCGATTGGAGCGATTCTCGTTCCTACGGGTTCGTATCGTCGAGGGGCATAACCTTCAGTCGAAGTTTGAACGAAAACTCGAACCTACAGGGGTGGTTGTTGCAAGTCTCTCTAAAGCTCCCCGCAGGAACCTTGTAGCGAAACAAAATAGGGTTTTGAAGATAGCCTTTCGCCGAACCTTTCTACTCGACGGTTTTGCATGGAAAGATATGGTGCAATGCTATGAATGATATGCAAGACCAAATCTAAAATTTGGGATGTGACATTATGCTTTGATTGATAATGTTTTGTTGCTTTGCATGATTATGGCCATTATTGCTCTCTTACTTGGTCGCTCACAGTCTTTTGCTAGCCTCCACTTCTATTGAGTAAGCTCTACTCATGCATCCAACTCCCAAGAATCCAAGTTATTCCAAAGTATCCACTATAAATTCCTACGCATGGTGTGTTACACCATTCCAAGTATATTATTATTTTATCTATCTTCCAAATTAAACTTATTATGTGAAAATTAGTGATTAAAGCTCTCACAAACTTGATGGCACACTTTATTTTTCTTGCCCCTAATAAACTTGAACAATTGTGTTGTATATGATTGCACTTATGAGTTGGGAATTAGCAGAACCGTGATGTCACGAGGAACACTTTCAACACCTATAAATATCTACCCAGTTGATATCATCCTCTTTTTATTTATGGATGTCGACGATGTGAAATAAAAAGGGAGCTTGTAAGTCCATGGAGTTATGTATGTGTGCTAGAGAAACGCCTAGGACGCTAGTCTAAGCCATGCCTAATCATGGTGGAAACTTGCAGCATAACCATAGTGAGAAATCTATGAAGCATCCTCAATAAAAAACCTATGCAAATAGCAAATAAAAAGATCCCTGAGATGCTCATTGTGTGTTTCCTTGTCAGTTTGATATGGGATAGCTCCTGTATCATGGGGCAAGGGGTACCCCGTTGGCGGTTCTTTATGATACACATATACTGTAACTACCTCGGTGAATTACGCTCCTAGTTACAAGCCTGGATGAGCGGAAATGGTTGAAATAGTACGGTGGGGCCCAAATGCCACTCACAGGTAGACCTTTCGGCCGTCCCAACCATTTCCAAACATCGGGACAAGAACGGGCGGCGTAATCGGCAGGCGAAGGGATCAACTACATACACAAATGAGTATGTATGCAAGCCACCATACAACAGTACATCAGAGCCATTCCATCTAAAAAGAAAGGAAATATAGCAACGCCATACGGCAAGATTCAAATGTACTAGATAGATATAATAGTTTAGGATATCTCCTCATACATCAAACATCAGAGTATCAGGCGGAAGCGGCAAACAAGATCCGAGTATGGATAAGAAGCAAATCGGCATATGATGCCCCATAAATAAACACATCCCGCCCACAGATCTCACGGATCCCCGTTCCCGGAATCTCTACACCGAATGATCGTTGCCCACATCGTCCGTCTCCTCCACCCAGTATCCATCCCGTGAGTGTACCTGTTCATCTGAACCAAATAATTTATCGTGTGAGACCCTAGGGGTACTCAGCAAGTCTTTATGCCTCTAAAGGGGACACAACCTGGGGTGACGCAATTGCAGCAAAAGATAAACCCTAACAATTCTATAGATACTCGCAAACCATCCGCCTAACCAAAGATAGACGGATGTCCCTGAATTATGACAACAGTTATAACAGTAATATCAACAGATCCATCCTCCTCCTCGCTTACCAACGAGGAAGCGGACGAACAATCCCCATCCGTTGGCAGTTTTATTATCCATTCCATGAGTGTTGCACTATTTACTAGTCAGTTACTTGGTCAAATTAAAAGCGGTACTTTAGTTATGCTTGTCTATGATCGATAAACTGTGCTCCAAGTCGTCCATAACCGCGGACACGGATTTCAGAAAGTTTTACCCTGCAGGGGTGCACAAATAGCAACACACACTTGATCAACCTCGGAAAAACCAAATCAAAACCCAACGAGGCTTTCACGACAAAGCAATCACAAGATTCAGAAATATTTCAGGGGGCCACCCCATTAAGTATACCCGCAACGAAGTTAGCTGACTTCGAGATGGACTCAAGGTTTGTGGGGCCGGCTGTAAACGACTGGGAACCCGAAAGTGTGACTGGGCTTGTCGATACCGCGAAAACGGGTCACGATCCTAAACAGTACAGGTGCTCCTCGCACAATAGTAATAAAGCAGTAAAGCATGGCATAAGTACAGGATAGTAAATAAAACCTCAAACTAGTTTGTGGCCCCAAGAAATAAGAATGAATCAAGCTCTGGCTCAGGGGGGTCCCATAAGCCTCCCGGATGTGGATAGCGCGAATAATCAAGGAACAGGAATCAAGTACTCGGGATCCTACGGGACACAAGTGAGCAGGAAAAACCAAATAGCAGATATTGCTCACCGGTGCCACTTTCATTAGTTATCCCATACTACTCAGGTTAGGTTGTTTAGGTACCTCGTTATCCATGAGACACTCACATACCCTACACATGCTGTTCTACGACTCGCATGGCTCAAACAACTCCTGTAGTAATGGCTCATGGGATGGAGGAACAAGCTTCGGTGGGGTTTAAAAGTAAAGGCTATGCAATACTTGGGATTCAGTTTAATGCAATCGCGACTCAATGATGCAAGAATAAGATAGAGGCAATAGGTACTAAATGTATGCAAGCATGTGGTAGTGCTTGCATGGCAGCTCAGTTGAAGCGAGAGAAGGATCTGGGTAGTGCTCCTGGGTTTCTTGATATATCCCCTACTCAGCGTCTATTCGAAGAAGAACCAAACAAACAAGGGCCAACATAAATAAAGTGCACAAGCATAGGAATAAGATGCGACAAGCAAACAATCATGCCATGATGAATGATGCACAATTTGCATGGCAATAAAGTAGCATGGCATGGGTGAGATGTGGAATACAAGAAATAAACATTTTATTGAGTTTTGGTCACATTTTATACCCAAATAAGTTGCTGTACTCTTTATATTTATATGATGCATGCTGCAAAACAGAACATGGAATGCATAAACAGAAAGGTCTCGTCGAGCTGATCATTTTAGACATATCATTTGTTAAATTTGGAGTTATAAATCAAAAGTTATTAATTAATTAAGGTGGAAGGGCATTGTATTGTAATTTTGAACAACTTGAATTTTAAAGTGTCCAAAATATATTTTGAAGGCCATATTTGAATTCCTCACATTTTTCTGATTTGAAAACATATATTATTTGTATTATTTGGATTTATGAATTTAAATTTATGTTTAAGTCAAAATTATTAAATAGGGTCAAAGTCAAAGGTTGACTAGTTTGAATTAGTTTTGTAAAATATTTGATTAAAGATTTGAATTAACATTCAAAAACAAAACATATTTCATATAAGGTTTGAATTCAAATTCCAAACCATTTGGAAGTTATGAATGAATTTATATTTAAACAGATTTGAAATTTGAATTTGAATCAATTCGAAAAGTTTGAATTAAACAGGAATTCAGAAATACTTTTGTTACTCAGACAGACCTAGCCAACGACACTGACAGGTGGGCCAGCAAGCGGGGAGGCCCACTGCGCGCGTGCAGGCTAGGGATTGCGGGTTGGGAGGAAAAAACTTCAGGGACCTAAATGGAAAAGCGTAGATGGATGTCTGACGAAACTGAATTTTAGATCTGGCAAAAGCTGTGAGCTGAGTCAACTTTGCATCGAAGATGGCGAGCAATCCTTTGGGAATTTTGTGATGCCGCAAAAATGAAAGTTGTAGAGGAACGATAGGGCTACAACTTTCGTTTTTGGGGTTTCTCCGGAGGAGGGCTCGATCGCCGGGAAAAACACCGGGAACAGGGGCGCGCGAGACTGACGGTCTGAACTAGGATACCAGGAACATCTCGTTCTGAACTTGCGGCAGCAGGCGTGTACCGAGCGGGATTTCTAATGACGACGACGGCGATTACGCTATGGAGATGATGCAAGGAAGAAAGGAACGGAGAATTGAACCTCACCTCAATCAATTCCAGCCGGAATCGGGTTCGGGGGTGGAAGAAGATGGTCGAGGCGAGGCGGTGTGGTTCTGTGCTCGTCCAGGAAAAAAAGAGGAAGCAGAGGCGCCATGTCCAGCTCCTCCTAGAGCTCACGAGGTTGTCGATGAAGACCGCTTGCACGCCCTTCGGCTCCAGAAGGTGGTCAAGGCGACGGCGCGTTGACGCTCTCCTCGCTGCTACACTCAGGTCGGGGTTGATACCGAGTAAGAGGGAGGGGATGGCGGCGCGGGATGTAGAGAGGGGTCTCTAGGGTTGGAGATAGGATCGAAGGGGATAAGAAGGAGGGCAGGCGAGTGCGGGGTGAAGAGGACAACGGCGGGTGGACGCCTACCTGCTCCCCCGTTTACCTGCAGAGAGAAAGGGGGGTCGGGAGGAAGACGGTGAACAGGACGGCGTCTGGGAGCGAAGGGGTACCGGGCCGTGGAGGAAGGTGGGCCGGAGGAGGGTATTGCACTGGTAGGCTGCTGCTCTCTCTTGGGCTGCTGCGGCTGGGCCCAAGGTGGGCTGCTGCCAGGTATGAACCTCTCTCTTATTCCTTCTTCTTTTTATTTTTATTTGTTTTGTTTGTTTCAAATTCAAGCAAGCATTTTATTTCAAATCTTTTTGAACCTTGCAGATAGTTTTGAACAGAGAATTTTGGGAACGCCAAAGATAGAAAGGAGGGAAAAAATAGAAGTGGAGATGAGTGATGCCCACATACATAAAAGTAGTATATGCCATTTTGGCATTTTACCAGATTAGGGTTTTAGTAAAAGAACAAAACTCTTTTTCCAAAATATTGGACCCTAACAATGGCCCTTGATTGTATAAAACAAGATAGGGATACAAAGAGGGAGGGAGATGAGATGAGAGATGATCCACTCAAGAATTCAGATAAAATCCAAAAGACTTAAATGTGGTGATACTTGCATGGCCCATGCAAAATAATTAATGCCATGTTTATTCTTGTGAAAACAATAATATTTACATGGCATTATTCTTATGCATTCCCAAAAGTGGAATTAAGCCAAGCAAAAGAATTTATAGAAGTAGATCCATCCTATCTCCCATGAGCTAGATTAAATAACAAAAGAAAATCAAATGCAAGCTCATGGATAATGGAATGGTGGAATTATAAGGTGGTGAAAGAAAGGTGGTGGAGTGGAATAAAAGATATGCCCCCAACTCAACTTGGGCATTTAAACAATATATCAATATCCAAATACAATATCAAGAGACAAATACAATTGATAATGCATATGAGAGAAGAACCAACACAAAAAGGGTTTTATATGATGCTCAAATGCAAGGTGGCATGATGACATGAGCATGATATAATGATGATGCAACAATTATGTCTAGGAAGTAGCCATTATATTACTAGACCAAGTAGCATTACAGTTGTTAGACAAATGGGATGCTACAACTCTCCCCCACTAAACATGAATCTTGCCCCGAGATTCTAGGAAGAAGAAGAAGACTCAAAGAGGGTAGGATAGTTGGCATGGAGCTCATCTTCACGCTCCCAAGTGGCTTCATCAACAGAATGGTGCGACCACTGCACCTTGTAGAACTTAATGGACTTGTTGCGAGTCCTTCTTTCTGCGATCTCAAGGATTTTTGTGGGGTGTTCTTGATAAGACAGATCTTCTTGGAGATTGATTAGCTCATGATCCACGGTCCTGCCGGGATCCTTGAAGCACTTCTTGAGTTGAGAGATGTGGAAAACATCATGGACCTTGAGTTTTTCCGGGAGCTCAAGAGCATAAGCAACTTCTCCTCTTCTTCCACGAATTTTGAAAGGACCAATGTATCTAGGAGCCAGCTTCCCTTTGATACCAAAACGGTGCGTGCCTCTCATGGGAGTGACACGAAGGTAAACGAGATCACCAGGGACATACACCATGTCCGTGTGCTTCCTGTCATAATTGCTCTTCTGGCGACTTTGAGCAATCTTCAGATTTTCAAGAATGATGTGCACCTTCTCCTCCGCTTGAGTTACAATGTCAGGGCCAAACCAAATTCTTTCTCCTGCACCCGACCAACCAATCGGAGTTCTGCATTTGCGGCCATAGAGAGCCTCAAATGGTGCCATCTTTAGACTTTTCTGAAAGCTGTTGTTGTAAGAGAATTCAGCATAAGGAAGACATTCTTCCCACTTCATGCCAAAAGAGATGACGCAAGCACGAAGCATATCCTCCAGAATCTGATTGATCCTTTCAACTTGTCCTTGCGACTGAGGGTGGTAAGCTCTGCTGAAGTTCAACTTTGTTCCCAAAGCATTTTGGAAACTTTCCCAGAACTTGGAAGTGAAGATGCTCCCACGGTCTGAACTGATCTCAAGCGGAACCCCATACAGAGAGACAATTCTGTTGATATAGAGCTCAGCCAACTGAATTCCAGAAATTGTTTCCTTGACGGGGAAGAAGTGAGCCACTTTAGAAAGCCTGTCAATGACAACAAAGATTGCATTGTTGCCCTTCTGCGACCTTGGAAAACCAGTGATGAAGTCCATCTCTACTTTCTCCCATTTCCATTCCGGGGGTTTCAATGGCTGTAGAAGACCGAAAGGTTTCTGATGGACAGCTTTCACTCTGCGGCAGACATCACACTCCGAGACATACTTGGCACAATATCGTTTCAAACCCGGCCACCAATATTGTGTTTTCAAGTCCATGTACATCTTTGTGCTGCCAGGGTGGATAGAAAGAACAGAATCATGCGCCTCCTTGAGAACTTGCTCTCTCAAACCCGGGTAGTTCGGAACAAACATCCGGTGTTCAAAGAAAAGCGTGCCTTGATCATCGACGTGGAAGGACTCATACTTCGGAAGCTGAAGTTTGGAGATGATCTTTTTGGTGTGCGGATCACCAAGCTGACGAGAGCGAACCTTTTCTTCCAAGAGAGGAGTAGCCAGAAGGTTCAGGAGATGCCCTTGTTCCACAATTTCAAGGTTGAGCTGACGGAATTCCTCGCACAAGAGAGGCTGTTGTTCTTCCATCATGAGGTTGTTGACATAAGCTTTGCGGCTGAGAGCATCGGCCATGACATTAGCTTTGACCGGAGTGTAGTTGATGGTCAAATCAAAATCATTGATTGCTTCAATCCATCTCCTCTGCCGAAGGTTGAGATCAGGCTGAGTGAAGATATACTTCAGACTCTTGTGATCAGAAAAGATTTCACAACGGTTGCCAAGCAAGTAGTGCCTCCATAGCTTCAAAGCAAAGACAACTGCTGCGAGCTCGAGGTCATGTGTAGGATAGTTGATCTCATGCGTCTTCAACTGTCGAGAGGCATAAGCAACAACTTGTTTTTCTTGCATAAGGACCGCACCCAATCCTTGCAAAGAGGCGTCACAGAATATCTGGAAAGTCTTAGATGTATCTAGAGGAACCAAGACTGGTGTGGAAGTGAGCTTCTCTTTGAGTGTCTCAAAGCTTGCTTGACATGCAGGAGTCCAAAGGTATTTCTTGCCTTTCTTGAGGAGATCGGTAAGAGGCTTCACTATCTTCGAAAAGTTCTGAACGAAGCGACGGCAATAACTAGCCAAACCAAGGAAACTCCGCACTTCTTTGACATTAACAGGAGGAAGCCATTCAACAATTGTCTTTACAGTTTCCGGGTTGACTGCAATGCCCTTGGCAGAGATGACGTGACCAAGATAGATTACTTGAGGCAGCCAAAACTCACACTTTGAGAACTTTGCATACAAGCGGTTCTCACGAAGCTTGTTTAGGACACACCGAAGGTGTTCTTCATGTTCTTCCTTTGACTTAGAATAGACTAAGATGTCATCCAGATAGACCACAACGAACTTATCAAGATACTCCATGAAAACCGAGTTCATAAGCCTCGAGAAGGTAGCAGGTGCGTTGGTGAGACCGAAAGACATGACCGTGTACTCATACAGGCCATAGCGGGTGGTGAAAGCTGTTTTAGGAACATCTTCCTTGCGAATCTTGATTTGGTGATAACCACTTCTCAAGTCAAGCTTAGAGAACACCACAGCTCCAGCTAGCTGATCGAAGAGATCATTAATCCGCGGAAGGGGATATTTATTCTTGATGGTTTTAGCATTGAGAGCCCGATAGTCAACACAAAGTCTATCAGTCATGTCTCGCTTTTTCACAAAGATTGTTGGGCTACCCCAACAAGAAGTACTGTGTTGAATGAAACCCAACTTCTCTTGTTCATCAAGTTGACGTTTGAGTTCAGCCAACTCAGCAGGACCCATTTTATAAGGCCGCTTGGAGATAGGAGCCGTTCCAGGTTCAAGCTCAATTACAAACTCAACCTCACGATCCGGAGGAATACCCGACAACTCTTCAGGAAAGACATCTGGGAACTCACAGACCACCGGAACACTTTGAATAGCTTCCATAGCATCATCATTCAGAGCCGCCAAAGAGAAAAGCTGGATAGCAGGAGTCAGACTTGGAGAAAAGACTATATGGCCTTCAGGAATATTCAAAGAAACCAAGCGTTCAGCACAATCAATCACAGCTGCATTTGCTGTCAACCAATCCATGCCCAAGATGACATCAATGTCAGAATTGCCCAGAAGAATTAAGGACGCCGAGAATGAAGAGCCACCAATCTCAATTTGATTGCCATGGCTGATATGAGCAGCCCTCATGTTTGAACCAGGAGATAGTACCACCAGACGACGTGATAAAGGAACCCTAGCCAGGTCATGCTCTTGTGCAAACTTATGCGAAACAAAAGAATGCGAAGCACCAGAATCAAACAAAACTCGTGCAGGGACTGAGTTAACGGGAAGCATACCCATCACAACTCCAGGTGTATGCTCAGCTTGAGCGACGTTGACACAGTTGGCACGAGCAAAAGTAGACCCGGGCTTGGTGTTGATGTTGAGAGCCCGAGGTGGTGGTGCACGAACCAAAGGAGAGCTTGCCGCAGATCTTGGAGGTGGTGGAGGAAGAGCTTTGTTTTTCATCGGACAGTTCCAGTTTTGATGTCCAGAGTCTCCACACGTGAAACAAGCACCAGGTGGACGTGGAGCAACGTAGCCAGGGACTCCGCCAGACGCTCCAGGGTAGTGGTGGTTGTAGCCCCTGGGAGCAGCAGTGAGGAAGTTTGTTGGCCTTGCCGCGAAGCTTGAAGGTCTTGGTGGAGCCGGGAGCGACGGTGGGGTGTTAGGAACCCAGACACGACGCTTAGAAGGAGTTGACATAGCTGAAGAGCTTGCTGCATCACGGTTGTGTTTCTTTGACTCCTCAAACACTTGCCTACTTGCTTCTTCCTGCAGAGCTGTATGCTGAAGTTCCAGAAAAGACGCTGGCCTTGCATGTGTGATTGCATATTTAATCGATGCATTGAGCCCTTTCCGGAACCTCTTTTGCTTCTTCTTGTCATCAGAGATCTCATCGCCACCATAACGAGAAAGGTTCATGAAGTTCCTGATGTAGGTATTGACATTGTCATTTCCCTGCTTGAGGTTGAGAAACACTTCCTTCATCCTTTCCATGACAATTTCTGACAGATACTGCTCTTTGAAGGCTCCAGTGAACTGTTCCCAAGTAGGCTGAAAACCAATGCAGTTTGCCTTCAGGTAATTCTCCCACCAGAGAGCTGCATCTCCCTTCAGAAGGTGAGTAGCACATTTTACCCATTCTTGCTCAGGAACATCAGCAGTCTCCAGTAGCCTTGACATCTCACGCAACCAATCATCAGCATCAAGTGGTTGATCGGACACATCAAATTGGCGTGGGTTGAACTTCAGGAAGCTTTTGATGTCTCCTCGCTTGGGAGGTGGAGGTAGTGGAGCAAACTCATTCCTCCGAACACTCTCTTCAAAACGCTGCTGGTTCTGCTGCATTGCTGCCAAGGCATTGGCGATGTTTGACAACGTGGACCCCAGTTCAGGTGGTATGTCCTCATCAGAACGGCGTGGTGGTGCCATCCTGTAATTGATATAAAACACAAGTCAATACTATAATGGAGAATAATAATAATCCAAAATAGTACCAAGATGGAATTAACCAAGATTAAAGGATACAATTTACTAAGATGATATTAAAATATCAACAAAGTTCAAAGCACCTAGAAGATATTAAGCATATCGCACACGACTGAAAAGGAGTGTGGTACACAGATATATCAAAGAAAATTTTTCCGCAATTTCGGCATTAAAATACCAATAGGTGCGCAAAATCACTTAACGAATCAAGATTAGTGACTCTACCAATTCAATATACAAGAGCGAATGATAAGAGTAGTGGTATGGTCGCGACTCCATCCCGCACTCAAATCATTACTCTGCACATGAATAAGTAGAACACATATCCTAACCCCTTCTTCTCACGATGAACCTAAAGATTAGTAACTACGGAAACGAACACCCCAAACAAGATAACGTCGGATAACAAAGAGTAAGACAGATCGCGGCGGTATACAACAGATCAGATAGATCGCGTCGGTTTGCAAAAGCCTATCGGTATGGAATGTACCAACAGTTGATAACCAAAAGGCCGATTGTGATAACAACTTGGATGCAACAGATAGACAAGGAATTACACACACACACACACACAACCTATGGTACTACGGAAACCCAGAACACGTGAATCCTAGTTTGAATTTTAAGAAGAGGATTGAAAACGTTACACTTCCTTACCAGAAAAAGGGTGGGTGGGTGGGTAAGAAGAAAAGTGGAAGCAGTCCTACTCTCACGTTTTGTTTTTCCCTAGTATACATAACTACCAAAAATATTTGCTAGACTGACAACGACCATTTGGCTGAGACCCTGAAGGGCGGGATGGCTCTGATACCAATTGTAACTACCTCGGTGAATTACGCTCCTAGTTACAAGCCTGGATGAGCGGAAATGGTTGAAATAGTACGGTGGGGCCCAAATGCCACTCACAGGTAGACCTTTCGGCCGTCCCAACCATTTCCAAACATCGGGACAAGAACGGGCGGCGTAATCGGCAGGCGAAGGGATCAACTACATACACAAATGAGTATGTATGCAAGCCACCATACAACAGTACATCAGAGCCATTCCATCTAAAAAGAAAGGAAATATAGCAACGCCACACGGCAAGATTCAAATGTACTAGATAGATATAATAGTTTAGGATATCTCCTCATACATCAAACATCAGAGTATCAGGCGGAAGCGGCAAACAAGATCCGAGTACGGATAAGAAGCAAATCGGCATAAGATGCCCCATAAATAAACACATCCCGCCCACAGATCACATGGATCCCCGTTCCCGGAATCTCTACACCAAATGATCGTTGCCCACATCGTCCGTCTCCTCCACCCAGTATCCATCCCGTGAGTGTACCTGTTCATCTGAACCAAATAATTTATCGTGTGAGACCCTAGGGGTACTCAGCAAGTCTTTATGCCTCTAAAGGGGACACAACCTGGGGTGACGCAATTGCAGCAAAAGATAAACCCTAACAATTCTATAGATACTCGCTAACCATCCGCCTAACCAAAGATAGACGGATGTCCGTGAATTATGACAACAGTTATAACAGTAATATCAACAGATCCATCCTCCTCCTCGCTTACCAACGAGGAAGCGGACGAACAACCCCCATCCATTGGCAGTTTTATTATCCATTCCATGAGTGTTGCACTATTTACTAGTCAGTTACTTGGTCAAATTAAAAGCGGTACTTTAGTTATGCTTGTCTATGATCGAGAAACTGTGCTCCAAGTCGTCCATAACCGCGGACACGGCTTTCAGAAAGTTTTACCCTGCAGGGGTGCACAAATAGCAACACACACTCGATCAACCTCGGAAAAACCAAATCAAAACCCAACGAGGCTTCCACGACAAAGCAATCACAAGATTCAGAAATATTTCAGGGGGCCACCCCATTAAGTATACCCGCAACGAAGTTAGCTGACTTCGAGACGGACTCAAGGTTTGTGGGGCCGGCTGTAAACGACTGGGAACCCGAAAGTGTGACTGGGCTTGTCGATACCGCGAAAACGGGTCACGATCCTAAACAGTACAGGTGCTCCTCGCACAATCGTAATAAAGCAGTAAAGCATGGCATAAGTACAGGATAGTAAATAAAACCTCAAACTAGTTTGTGGCCCCAAGAAATAAGAATGAATCAAGCTCTGGCTCAGGGGGGTCCCATAAGCCTCCCGGATGTGGATAGCGCGAATAATCAAGGAACATGAATCAAGTACTCAGGGTCCTACGGGACACAAGTGAGCAGGAAAAACCAAATAGCAGATATTGCTCACCGGTGCCACTTTCATTAGTTATCCCATACTACTCAAGTTAGGTTGTTTAGGTACCTCGTTATCCATCAGACACTCACATACCCTACACATGCTGTTCTACGACTCGCATGGCTCAAACAACTCCTGTAGTAATGGCTCATGGGATGGAGGAACAAGCTTCGGTGGGGTTTAAAAGTAAAGGCTATGCAATACTTGGGATTCAGTTTAATGCAATCGCGACTCAATGATGCAAGAATAAGATAGAGGCAATAGGTACTAAATGTATGCAAGCATGTGGTAGTGCTTGCCTGGCAGCTCAGTTGAAGTGAGAGAAGGATCTGGGTAGTGCTCCTGGATTTCTTGATATATCCCCTGCTCAGCGTCTATTCAAAGAAGAACCAAACAAACAAGGGCCAACATAAATAAAGTGCACAAGCATAGGAATAAGATGCGACAAGCAAACAATCATGCCATGATGAATGATGCACAATTTGCATGGCAATAAAGTAGCATGGCATGGGTGAGATGTGGAATACAAGAAATAAACATTTTATTGAGTTTTGGTCACATTTTATACCCAAATAAGTTGCTGTACTCTTTATATTTATATGATGCATGCTGCAAAACAGAACATGGAATGCATAAACAGAAAGGTCTCGTCGAGCTGATCATTTTAGACATATCATTTGTTAAATTTGGAGTTATAAATCAAAAGTTATTAATTAATTAAGGTGGAAGGGCATTGTATTGTAATTTTGAACAACTTGAATTTTAAAGTGTCCAAAATATATTTTGAAGGCCATATTTGAATTCCTCACATTTTTCTGATTTGAAAACATATATTATTTGTATTATTTGGATTTATGAATTTAAATTTATGTTTAAGTCAAAATTATTAAATAGGGTCAAAGTCAAAGGTTGACTAGTTTGAATTAGTTTTGAAAATATTTGATTAAAGATTTGAATTAACATTCAAAAACAAAACATATTTCATATAAGGTTTGAATTCAAATTCCAAACCATTTGAAAGTTATGAATGAATTTATATTTAAACAGATTTGAAATTTGAATTTGAATCAATTCGAAAAGTTTGAATTAAACAGGAATTCAGAAATACTTTTGTTACTCAGACAGACCCAACCAAAGACACTGACAGGTGGGCCAGCAAGCGGGGAGGCCCACTGCGCGCGTGCAGGCCAGGGATTGCGGGTTGGGAGGAAAAAACTTCAGGGACCTAAATGGAAAAGCGTAGATGGATGTCTGACGAAACTGAATTTTAGATCTGGCAAAAGCTGTGAGCTGAGTCAACTTTGCGTCGAAGATGGCGAGCAATCCTTTGGGAATATTGTGATGCCGCAAAAATGAAAGTTGTAGAGGAACGATAGGGCTACAACTTTTGTTTTTGGGGTTTCTCCGGAGGAGGGCACGATCGCCGGGAAAAACGCCGGGAACAGGGGCGCACGAGACTGACGCTTTGAACTAGGATACCAGGAACATCTCGTTCTGAACTTGCGGCAGCAGGCGTGTACTGAGCGGGATTTCTAATGACGACGACGGCGATTACGCTATGGAGATGATGCAAGGAAGAAGGGAACGGAGAATTGAACCTCACCTCAATCAATTCCAGCCGGAATCGGGTTCGGGGGTGGAAGAAGATGGTCGAGGCTAGGCGGTGTGGTTCTGTGCTCGGCCAGGAAAAAAGAGGAAGCAGAGGCGCCACGTCCAGCTCCTCCTAGAGCTCACGAGGTTGTCGATGAAGACCGCCTGCACGCCCTTCAGCTCCAGAAGGTGGTCAAGGCGACGGCGCGGTGACGCTCTCCTCGCTGCTACACTCAGGTCAGGGTTGATACCGAGTAAGAGGGAGGGGATGGCGGCGTGGGATGCAGAGAGGGGTCTCTAGGGTTGCAGATAGGATCGAAGGGGATAAGAAGGAGGGCAGGCGAGTGCGGGGTGACGAGGACAACGGCGGGTGGACGCCTACCTGCTCCCCCGTTTACCTGTAGAGAGAAGGGGGGTCGGGAGGAAGACGGTGAACAGGACGGCGTCTGGGAGCGAAGGGGTACCGGGCCGTGGAGGAAGGTGGGCCGGAGGAGGGTATTGCACTGGTAGGCTGCTGCTCTCTCTTGGGCTGCTGCGGCTGGGCCCAAGGTGGGCTGCTGCCAGGTATGAACCTCTCTCTTATTCCTTCTTCTTTTTATTTTTATTTGTTTTGTTTGTTTCAAATTCAAGCAAGCATTTTATTTCAAATCTTTTTGAACCTTGCAGATAGTTTTGAACAGAGAATTTTGGGAACGCCAAAGATAGAAAGGAGGGAAAAAATAGAAGTGGAGATGAGTGATGCCCACATACATAAAAGTAGTATATGCCATTTTGGCATTTTACCAGATTAGGGTTTTAGTAAAAGAACAAAACTCTTTTTCCAAAATATTGGACCCTAACAATGGCCCTTGATTGTATAAAACAAGATAGGGATACAAAGAGGGAGGGAGATGAGATGAGAGATGATCCACTCAAGAATTCAGATAAAATCCAAAAGACTTAAATGTGGTGATACTTGCATGGCCCATGCAAAATAATTAATGCCATGTTTATTCTTGTGAAAACAATAATATTTACATGGCATTATTCTTATGCATTCCCAAAAGTGGAATTAAGCCAAGCAAAAGAATTTATAGAAGTAGATCCATCCTATCTCCCATGAGCTAGATTAAATACCAAAAGAAAATCAAATGCAAGCTCATGGATAATGGAATGGTGGAATTATAAGGTGGTGAAAGAAAGGTGGTGGAGTGGAATAAAAGATATGCCCCCAACTCAACTTGGGCATTTAAACAATATATCAATATCCAAATACAATATCAAGAGACAAATACAATTGATAGTGCATATGAGAGAAGAACCAACACAAAAAGGGTTTTATATGATGCTCAAATGCAAGGTGGCATGATGACATGAGCATGATATAATGATGATGCAACAATTATGTCTAGGAAGTAGAAATTATATTACTAGACCAAGTAGCATTACAGTTGTTAGACAAATGGGATGCTACATATACTTACAATGAGAAGAACCTACCGGTAACTAAAGCTGAGTAGCATGTGGAACGACCCTCGTACTCAAGGGACATGAGATTGCCAACTTATACTTTGTCAAGCATATACTCCATACTTTGTTCACTTTAACCTTAATCACTTCAAGATGCTTATGATAGGGGCAATGAGAGCTGAAAGCTAACAAGTACCATAATTTTTGGAAGCTCTTTGTGAAATATGAAATCCCTGCTCCCTTTGAAGGGCCTTTCTTCTACTTTTATATTGAGTCTCCATCTTCTATCTTTACGCACCAATTAAGAGAGCATAGTTGTCATTCTTAGTTCTGTGTGCATTGTCCCAAAAATTATTGATTGATTCATAATGTTGATATTGCTTATTCTTGAACTATTTGTATCTAGTCACCCTTATGAACTTTTCAGGTGCCCTATGCATTTATGTTTTGCTCCTCCATGAGGGACAAGCTGAATGCCACTCTGGTATGATTTCTGTATGTGAAACAAACAAACATCTTTCAATGCATTGTTATTCATGATCTTTGTTTGTATCCTTTCATGTTGCAACATAGTTGCTATGTCCTATTGTTAGAACTTCATCTTTCATGCTCCTGTTTAGAGTACTTTGATCCCAGTTTTCAATGCTTGCAAATAGTTTGATCAAGATTGTGATGGTGCATGTCACCTAAAAAATTATCCTTTTTATCACTTACCTACTCGAGGACGAGCAGGAGTTAAGCTTGGGGATGGTTGATACGTCGTAAACGTATCTAGATTTTTTGATGTTCCATGCTTGTTTAGTATCCACTTTGCTATGCTTTGTCTACACTTTGAGGTATTTTTATACATTACTAGGGACTAACCTATTAACAAGATGTCGAAGTGCCAGTTGCTTGTTTTCTGCTGTTTTTGGTTTCAGAAAAGTTAGTAAGGAAATATTCTTGGAATTGGACGGGACAAAAGCCAAAGTCAATATTTCACCAAGGAGAACCCAAAGATCGAAGGGCGCGCAGAGGGGATCCAAAGGGTGGCCACCCCCCACGCGCGGGCCCACCCTAGGCCACGCCTGGGCAGGGTGTGGGCCCCCTACCGCCCTCCCACCTCGCCTCTTTCCCTATAAAATCCCCACGATGCCAAAACCCTAAGGACCCGATCAGATCTCCATGAAACAGTTCGTAGCCGCCGCCACCATCGTCCCTATATTGGGGGGATCTGAAGCTCTTCCCGGCACCCTGCCGGAGGGGAGAGATCATCCCAGAGGCCTTCTTCATCACCATGCCAGCCTCCGGTATGATGCATCAATAGTTCACTCTTGGACTATGGGTCCATACAGTAGCTAGATGGTTGTTTCTCCTCCTTTGTGTTATCATGTTTAGATCTTGTGAGCTCCGTTCATGATTAAGATCATCTATTTGTAATCATACATGTTGTGTTGGTGGGGATCTAATGGATATTGAGATTACTATATATGTCAGATTGATTATTGATTCTATCATGTCTTATTGATTATTGATTCTATCATGTCTGTGTTGTTTGAGATCTTGTATGCTCTCTGTTTCTAGTAGATATCTTGGACAAGTAGATTCTAGTTACTCCAAGAGGGAGTATTTATGCTCGATAGTGGGTTCGTGCCTCTATTGAATCTGGGGAAGTGACAGAAATATCTAAGGTTGTAGATGTGATGTTTCCACTAGGGACAAAAAAACAATATTTTGTTCATGGAACAATTGTATTGTTTACTTTACACACATTGCTTAATAAAATTACCCGTTGCTTGCAACTTAATACTGGAGGGGGTTCGAATGATAACCTGAAGGTGGATTACTAGTCATAGATGCACTTGGATGGAGGTATACGTATATTTTTGTAATGACCAATCAAATCTCATAGGATCATGAATGTACAGTATTTGCATTGTTATGCCTTGGTTAGTTCCTGTCAATTGCCCCGCTGTAATTTGTTTATCCAGCATGTTATGTTATTTATCTTAAGGAGAGCACCTCTAGTGAACTATGGACCCTGGTCCAATCTTTACCATTGTTACCATTTACTTTGTGCAAGCAACCATTACCTTCCACACTGTACGTTTAATCCTTTGTTTTCAGAAAACCAGTGAGATTGACAACCTCACTATAAGTTGGGGGCAAAGTCTGGAGTTTGTGTTGTGCAGGATTCCAAGTTGTTGGCAACACCTTGGGGTTGTTTCCTTTCTCCTACTGGTTCGATAACCTTGGTTTCATAGCTGAGGGAAAACTTACTGTCGTGCTCATCATACATTCCTCTTGGGGTCTCCCAATGAATCTCTACTATTGAGCCACGTCAGTGATCCGCTCCATAGGAGATGGCATGGTGGAAACCGAGGATGTCGGTGCACGAGGACGGCAAATTAGACTGCATGCAGCGAAGCTACGACCCGAGGGGGAGGCATAGTTGTAGGGTGCAAGTCGTTGTAGCGGCTGAGAGACCACCAGCGACATACATGTCAAGGAAGTACCATTGGAAGCCGGTAGCATGGCCCAAAGGCGGCAGCACTGCGTCCCAATGGGGCGACATAGCGGCAAACTATAGCTCGATCGGTAGTAGGTGCGTGCTCGGGGACGTGCTTGGCATAGACAGGCGCGGGATCAGTTGATTATACCTATGATGTACCGTGTGTGCCATGGCATGGCGATGCGTAGATCGTAGTCAATGACAACATTGTCGGTGAAGTCCTAGATGATGACGATGAAGATGATCCGAGCGGGATGGCCGTGGCAGCCTTCCAAAGAAGGCGTAACATCCTTCTGTGGTGTGCGGCAGCCTGCCATGAGGCCACAACAGCCTGCCAAGGCAGGCGCGGCCGCGAAGAGGAAAGGCACACAGGCGTGTTGTAGATCATCGATGCTGATGATTGGAGTAGAGGCGCATCAATGACGATGGCGGTGGGCCACTCAATCCGATCAAAGATCAGTAAACAAAAAAATATAACCAATCAAGAGATTAGAAAAAGAGACTTACAGGGAAGCCTATCACGGATCGGCGGACGAACCCTACATACGGGTTGCATACCCCAGGCGGAGATCCTGGAGATCGACCTCCCCGGGGGCAGCACGCGCGGAAGCATGCCGACGGCGGCTAGGATTTGGGATCGTTTTAGGTTGATACCATGTAGAATGATAGATATGGATTCTGAAATATGTTGGATGTATTATTGAGCCTCATGGGTGAGTATATATAGACGTATAGGGGATAATCTTGGAGTAAAAGTCAAGTTAGGCTAGAGTCGTAACTATCCTAAACTACGATAACAACCGTGTCCATATAATACTCTAACATCGATGAATAAAGTGATGGTGATGAATATGATGATGGTGTTTATTACGTTGAGCATGATCCTGGATTGAGGACTCCAATATCAAGGTATTATGTCGAAGTCCAAGATTCAGTTAGAAGGGCATACATCGCATTGGGGCCTTTTCGAACCAAGATGAAGAAGGAGGATTTCCCCCAACATATGTGTGGATGTATGCGCCGCTTCCAACCAAAGTGGCTTGATGAGTTCAAGTGGCTTGAATATAGTGTAGTTAGAGATGCTGCATATTGCTTTATTTGCTATTTATTCAAAGATGGCACTAAATATGCCGGTGGAGATAGTTTCATCAATGGAGGGTTTAGAAATTGGAACATGGAAACTAGATTTCGTAGGCATGCAGGTGAAATTAATAGTGCTTATTCTGAAGCCGAAGAGAAATATAATATGTTCATAACACCTAAAGCATAAATCCTGAGTCCATTGCCTCACACATCACACAGTTCAAGGCTCATTATCTAGCGCGCTTGACCTGGTCACTTAAGTTCATAAGATATATCTTGCGATAGGGGTTGGCTTTTCGTGGTCATGATGAGTCAAGAGATTAAAAAACAAAGGGAATTTTAAGAAATTTTCCAATGTCTAGCAGGTAACTTTGAAGAAGTAAATAAGGTGGTTCTTGGTAATGCTACACTTAATTGTCAAATGATAGACCAAAAAAATAAAAAACAACTCATTTCTTGTTGTGCTATTGAAACAACTAAATTTATCATAAAGGAACTTGGTGTTGAGTGTTTTGCAATTCTTGCTAATGAATATAGTGATGCATATCAACAAGAACAATGGGCTCTTTTCTTGCATTTTGTCAACAAATCAGGAGAGCCAGTTGAGAGGTTTCTTGGTCTTGTCTAAGTTGAAGATACTACATCATTGACTCTTAAAGAAGAAATTCAGTCTTTAATTCTTATGCATCAATTTCCTTTATCTAAGGTCCGTGGGAAGGGGTATGATGGAGCTAGAAACGTGAAGTGTCATGTGAATGGTTTGTAAAAATTAATTATGGAAGATTTACCTTCATCTTATTATGTTCATTGATTTTCCCATTAGCTTCAACTAACCCTTGTTGGTGTTACTAAGGAGAATATTGATTGCCAATGGGTTCTTTGGACGACTAGCATATTTGTTGAATGTCCTCGGGATGTACTGTAAAAAGATCTGCATGCTTCGCATAGCTCAAGCTCGGTATATGATTCAAGCATTGAAATTGGGTGAAATTGAAAGTGGACAAGGTTTTACACGCTGGGGATCTCACCATAGAACTGTAATGCATGTTATACATTTATATCCTGCTATAAAGAAAGTTCTTTTCAGGGTTGGGAAAGAAAGTAAAGGGGCTAAAGCTTTATGAGCTCAAACTATGATAGCAATATTTGAGTCATTTGAATTTGTTTTCTTGTTGCACTTGATGAATGAAATATTTTGATACACAAATGGATTTTGTAATGCTTTGCAAAGGAGGGATCAGGATAGTGTGAATGCAATGGACCTTTTTGTTGATACAAAGGTAGAATTTGATGTTTTGAGAGATGATGCTGGATGGAAAGAATTTCTTGATACAGTCACTTCTTTTTCTGTGAAGCACCATCTCAAAGTTTTTGACATGGATGGGAAGTACAAACCTATACAAAGAGAAAAGAGATTCTATAAAGATGCCATTAATTACCACCGGTTTCATGCTGATATGTTTTTAGGTGTCATCGATAGGCAACTTCAGGAGCTTAATTGTAAGATCTCACCCAATAAGGTAGAGATCCCTGTGATTGTAGTGCTAGTCCCTAGATCGAATTGCTAGCACCCACAGTTTAAGATGAAGTACATAAATACAAAGGTCATTATTACATCGAAATTCCAGGAGTACAATAGTTCTGACAACTCACTTAGCCTAAGGCTAACATATAAAGAGTTCTCATTACAAAGCATATAAATAAAGTCTTCATCTTCATGTGCCACATGCAAACATGTTGAGTGTAGACTCATAACCCCACTCACCATGAGAGTAACCTGCAACATAATAAGTTACAGCCACAGAGGGTCAATACAGTTGGAATTGTATTGGCAAGTGATATCATAGTTATGTAGTAGAGACTATCAACTACATGAATTTGGCTAAGTGTGGATCAGGCTGACTTTTCTCAAATAAGGTTTATCCTACTAGTTTTAAAATACTAAGTTTTTCTTTACAAAACACTAAGGAACCACCAATAGAAATTGGTGAACCTCTACCCTTGTTCACCCACAAATTTTATCTTAGAGAAATTGGGATGAGGAGATTCTTGAACCATTTCAATGTCTTGATGCTCAAAACTGTCCATAACTGAGGACACGTCTAAGTACTTAGGTTTACCCTCTCGAGAGGTGGTGCACTTTCCCCACAAGACTCGACATGCATCGAGACGAGACTTTTCAGAAGCAATCCCTCAGACCTCCATGGACACCATCCTATCAACTCTACCACCATCTGTCCATCTGGCTAAGTTCTTGCAACTTAGTGGGTCAAGGCAGATCCCATATGCCATGTGGTTGCACTGGAAGCTTCTCAACACAAAACATCTCAAATATATTTGTTCCTGGATGGCATCCAAAAGTGTGATACACAGGGTAAACCTTAGAAATGGGCCCCGTGTAACCACTTAACACAAACCATACAAGTCCCATTCCACCCAGGTGTTTCATGATTAAGGTTGTTTTCTTAGTCAAAAACACATAGGCATAAATTTTCCATAAAATCATAACATGAATTTTCCAACCACTAATTTTATTAGCAAGTCTAATCATTCTATCATACATTGTCTCCTGACTTAGGAAAATTCTACCGAGATATAATCTATAGGATCTTCCATAGCATAGCAACATGTTTGAAAACTATCATGCAAGTTCTACCAAAATAGTACTAATGCAATAGGTTAAATATCATGACATAAGATGAAATATCACTTTCCTTGGTAGCTAGGGGAATTGGTACAATCCTCACAATCACACACTTCACAATCCACAAAATCTACACAACAAAATTCAAACAAAATGTATGCAAATCAATATAACACTCAAAAATAATATGAATGCATGCAAAAGTGCAATGAGGTGTATAACACATGATAAAGTTTACAATTTAGAGTCTAAATAACACAAAACCCCCTAAAAATAATATACCTAATAATTTTTATAGCCAAAATAGTCCTACAAATGTTTCTATACAAAACTCAAATTTTACAGAATAAAATTACCAAAGTAAGGCCATAGAATTATAGCTCATAATTTTCTAAAACCATAGACACCTAATTTGTATTTTTCTGAATTACAGATCAAAAGTTATGAATTTAACAAGTTTTAATAAACTAATAATTCAAATCAGGATTTTAAATCGAAAACCTAGACACGCGGCGCTTCCGGATTGGCCCGTACTGGTTCTCGCGGATCGCGCGCGCGCACCGTTAGATCTCAGTGAGATCTTGCGGTCTAGATCAGCCCATACTATTTTGCCTAAACTTCTAATCGCAACCACTGGATCTAGATCCAACGGATCAAAATGCTCTAACCAAAACCTAGCGGCGCTAATGGAGAACACGGAGGCAGTGCGTCTGGAAACGGTGCTCTGGCGAGTCCAAGCATAAAGGAAGGGGGCACAGGGGTCATACCAAGTCTCCATCATGACGTGGAGGCAGTGCTGGTCGCGGACGAAGGAGGTGCGCACTAGTACAGCCGGAATCGCTCGACGGAGTTGAGCTCACCGTCGGGTGCTTGCAGAGGTTTATGGGGGCGAGCCTACAGGCCACGAGCAAGTGAATGACGAGTGTCATAAGAAGCACAAGACGATGGTGAGAACGAAAACATGAACTAGAGGGCCATGCGTGCACATGACTCACCGGAATTCGTTGATGAAACTCGTCGGAGCAGAGGCAGTTTGAGGTGGAATGCGTGGAGCCTTGCGATACTCAGAGGTTGTGGTGTGGGGGAAAATGGAGCGGAGGCCGAGGGGGTTAAGTAGGAGCGCTCGGAGGAGGAAATTACAAACGCAATCAAGGGGATTCAACACGATTTGATTCGGGGTAACGACAGCGGCGGGGCAGGTCATCGCGCGTTGATTGAGGACGAAGGGGGTGACGTGCAGGTGGGGTCCACCTGTCAGCGAGGGGGTGCGGCCGCGCGTGGTGAGAAACAGAGGGGAGAGGGAAATCCCGGGTGGGCTAGGTGGGATGCTAGTTGGGCCACGCCAGTTGGCTGGTATGCTCTATTTTTTTCCTCAAGTCGTTTTCTTTTTCTATTTTGATTTTCTAAATAAGATTTGAATGATCAAATCAAATCCATTCAAACCAAACTTTCACCAAATTTTTGTGAGACTATTCTAGTGTTTAAAAGTGTCCTAAACACAACAAACCACTCCAAAACCACTTGGGGTATAAAAACAAAAATAAAACACATGCCCCATACATGCAAATAAGAGGGGTTTAAAAATAAGAGAAGTTTGAAAATTTTGTACAATGCTCACATATGCTATGATGATATGAATGACATGAGAATGTTTTGATTTGAGGAAAATTGGGATGTTAAAAATCTAACCCTGTTAAGATGAATCTCGCCCTCGAGATTCGAATTGGCTAGCAAATAGGTGAGGATGATATTTCTGAAGCTCATCTTCTCTTTCCCAAGTTGCTTCTTCCTCGGTATGATGATTCCACTGTACTTTGCAGAACTTGATGGTCTTAGTACAAGTGACTATTTCTGCTGTCTCGAGAATCTTTATAGGTTTCTCTTCATAAGTGAGATCATTCTGTAGCTGAACTTATTCTAGTGGTATAGTGTCTTTTAACGAACTTTCTTCCATCTCTGGATGATAATTTTTCAACTATCTTACATGAAACACATTGTGAACTGCTGACAGAGATTCTGGTAGTTCTAGCTCATAACCAATTCTCCTTTACAACTCAAAATCTTAAATGGTCCTACATAACGAGGTGCTAGTTTTCCTTTGACTCCAAATCTCTTCACACCACGAAGTGGTGAGACTCTAAGATAAGCTCTATCACCTACCTCATAGGTGACCTCTCTATGTTTTAGATCTGCATAGCTCTTTTATCGGGATTGGGCTATCTTCATTCTGTCATTTACCATTCTGACTTTCTCTTTGGCTTCCTTGATCAGATCTGGTCCAAATAAATTTCTTTATCCTACTCCATTCCATAATAATGGTGTAGTCCACTTCCTTCCATAAAGGAATTCAAACGGAGCCATCTCTATGCTCGATTTATAGATGTTACTGTAAGAAAACTCTATGTATGGCAGACTTTCATCCCAACTAGATCCATAGTCTAGCGCACAAGCTCTCAACATATCTTCCAAAATCTGATTGGTCCTTTCTGTCTGTCCATCATTCTAGGGATGAAACGCAGTGCTGAACTCTAGTCTTGTTCCCAATGACTCATGCAGTTGTTTCCAAAAATGTGAGGTGAACAGAGTTCCTCTATCTAACACAATACTCTAAGGTACTCCATGCAGACACACAATCCTGTTCATATAGATCTTGGACAATTTAGCACTTGTATAGGTGGTCTTCACGGGTATGAAATGAGCCACTTTTGTTAGCGATCCACAACAACCCATATAGAATCATATCCTGATCTAGTCCTTGCCAATCATGTGATAAAATCCACACTGAATTTATCCTATTTCCAATCAGGTATTGGTAGTGGTTGTAATAACCCTACCGGTTTCTGATGCTCCGCCTTTACTCGAGTATACACGTCACACAAATCAATGTGCTCCGCGATATCTTTGTTTAGATTGTTCCACCAAAATATTTCCTTCACATCCATGTACATCTTGGTGTTGCCCGGATGAATAGAATATGGTGAATTATGTGCTTCCTTCAGGATTAATTTCCTTAGTTTAGGATCTTGTGGAATGCACATATGCTTTCCATACAATAAGGTTCCTTGTTCATCTTCATGGAATCCTTTTCCTTGCCTTTACTAATTTTACTCTTGATTTCCTCTATTTCTTTATCCAACTTTTGAGCTTCTTTGATTCTATCCATTAGTGTTGGTTGTACTTCCAAAGACATAAGATATCCTTCAGGGACTATCTCCAATCTTAGCTCTTCAAATTGAGCGCACAAATCATCAGGCAATTCCCCTTAGGTGAGGCCATTCACATAAACCTTGCAGCTTAATGCATCGGCAATGACATTTGCTTTCCCAGGATGGTATTAAAAACTTAAGTCGTAATCCTTGATAAGTTCTAGCCATCTTCTTTGTCTCATGTTGAGTTCTTTCTGGGTGAAAATGTATTTCAGACTCTTATGATCGGTGAACACTTCACAACGTTTTCCCAACAGATGGTGTCTCCATGTTTTGAGTGCATGGACAACAGAGGCGAACTGTAAGTCATGCGTAGGGTAGTTTACTTCATGAGTCTTGAGTTGTCTCGAGGCATAAGCCACCACTTTTCCTTCCTGCATTAACACGCCACCTAGTCCTTGGTGAGATGCATCACAATATACTTGAAAATCTTTCTCTAGATCCGGCAAGCATAACACTGGTGTTGACACTAATCTTTTCTTCAACTCTTGAAAACTGGTCTCACATGCTTCAGTCCATTCAAACTTCTTTCTTTCTTTATTAACTCCGTCATTGGCTTAGCTACTTTCGAGAAATTCTCGATGAACCTTCTATAGTATCCTGCCAAGCCTAGGAAACTACAGACTTCTTTGACTGTTTTAGGAGATTCCCACTCTCTTATAGCTAATACCTTTGCGGGATCGACAACTATACCATTCCCAGACACAATATGTCCAAGAAATCATTCCCAGACACAATATGTCCAAGAAATCCAACTTCATTCAGCCAAAACTCACATTTACTGAACTTGGCATACAACTTGTGCTCCCTGAGTTTCTCTAGAATCATACACAGATGTTCTTCATGTTCTTCATTGCTCTTGGAATAAATCAATATGTCATCTATGAATACTACAATAAACTTGTCAAGAAACTCCATGAACACCTTGTTCATCATATTCATGAAATAAGTTGGTGCATTAGTTAGCCCAAAAGGCATCAATATATACTCATACAACCCATATCTCGTGGTAAAAGCAGTCTTTGGTATATCTTATTCTCTAATCTTTAGCTGAAAGTAACCTGATCTAAGATCAATTTTTGAGAACACACTTGCTCGTTCTAGCTGATCAAAGAGATCATTGATTCTGGGTAGGGATACTTGTTCTTTATGGTCACTTTGTTAAGTGATCGATAATCTATGCATATCCTCTGACTTGTGTCTTTCTTATCGACAAACAATACTGGTGCTCCCCAAGACAAAGAACTTGTTTGGATAAATCCTTTCTTCAACTGTTCCGCAAGATGTTTCTTGCGATCTTTTAACTCATCAACTGACATCTTGTAGGGTCTCTTTGCTATGAGTCCAGATCATGGCAATAATTCAATCAAAAACTCCACATCCCTATCTGGTGGCATTCCTTGTAATTCCTCTGGAAACACATCCGGGTACTCCTTCACTACTGGTACACTATCTACGCTAACCCCCTTAAGAGAATTTAACTTGCTCCCTTTGGGTTCAAAGTTAGACTTGAACCTAATCCATTTATTTCCTAGGGTTATGAGTGTAACAGTTCATCTGGCACATTCTATTACTCCCTCATAACTGGTCATCAATCCATGCCTAATATTACATCCAATCCTTGGGATTCTAGGATTATCAGACTAACTGGAAACTTGTACTTTCCAAACTCTAGAGCTAGATCATGACTAATGACCCACAAGTATAGGGGATCGTAATAGTCTTCGAGGGTAGTATTACTCAATTTATTGATTCGACACAAGGGGAGCCAAAGAATACTTGCAAACCTTAACAACTGAGTTGTCAATTCAGCTGCACCTGGAAATAGTTCTTGCTCATAGAAGTTTATCAGTAGCAATAGTTTGTAGTAGCAACAGCAATGTAACAACAGCAGTAAAACAAGAGCAATAGTAACAGTAGTAGCAAACAATAGGATATGAGCGTGGTAGGCATAGGGATGGATGGACGGGCGTTGCATGGACGAGTCTAAACATGTAACTTCAAGATCTAAGGAAATTGCAGATAAATAAGAATAAGCATCCAAGTACTAAACAATCATAGGCATGTGCTCCATATATAGTCATGCGTGCTCGCAATGAGAACATGCACAACATCTTTTGTCCTTCCAGCCCGTTGTAGCGGGGCCTCAAGGGAACTCTTGGAAATTAAGTTTCTCCTTTTAATAGAGCACCGGAGCAAAGCATTAACATTCCATGAAAACATGTGATCCTCACATCACAGCCATCCCCTCAGGTTGTCCCAATTTCTGTCACTTCGGTGCCATTGGATACTGACAATGACATGTGTACACAACTTGCAGATAAGATCACAAATAATACTATCATAATGATTCAATAATAAGTTCAGATCTGAGATGATGGAACTCGGGCCCTAGTGACAAGTATTAAGCACAACAAGTTGCAACAAAGTCATATAGCACTAATAGAGATACTAGGCACCATGCCCTAACAATCTTATTCGATTACATGATAGAACTCATACAATCCCTACCATCCCCATAGCCTACAGCAGGGGATTACTCACTCCTGGATGAGGGAAACATGGATGGTTGATGGAGAGGCGTCGGTGATGATGGAGATGATCCTCTCCAAATTACCCCTCCCGGCAGGGTGCCAGAACGGAGTTTCTGGTTCCGAATCATGGTTTCTGGTGGTGGCGGCATAGAGGAACTATTTCTGGAAAAACATCGAACCCCTCCTCCGTTTTTAGGTCAATAGGCATCTTATAGGCAAAGAGGGAGCCCGAGGGGGTGCCTGGGGCAGCCACACCCCCTCCAGGCGAGGGTTGGGCCCACCCGCGCGGCAGGGGGTTGTGGGCCCCCCAGGGCTCCACTCCGTCTCGTATTCTGGCTCCGTGGATCTTCTAGTGAAATTGGATTTTTGGCATATTTTCCGGGATTTTTCCTGATAGTTGATTTTCTGCACAAAAACTAGACACCAAGGTAATTCTGCTGAAAACAACGCCAGTCCGTGTTAGTTGTATCCAAATTACACAAGTTTAGAGGAGAAACAATAGCAAAAGTGTTCGGGAAAGTAGATATGTTTTGGACGTATCAACTCCCCCCAAGCTTAGCTTATTGCTTGTCCTCAAGCAATTCAGTTGAAAACTGAGTGCGATAAAATAACTTTCACGAACATATTTGCTTCAAATGATGTAAATATTCTCAGGACAGGAGTAGATACTTGGACAATTCATAATAAGAAGTATGCAATTAAGTCTACTCAATAGTCATTCCAAGCTATGAAGATATTCCAACTCCAAAATAATAAGTAGCATGAAACATAAACATAAGCAACATTCCAATGCTCATAAGAAGGTATGATAGAGTGGTATCTCACTTGCCTTTGTTTGTAGAGAACAAAATAAATGCCAAGGCACCTCTGAAGTTCAAGTGAAGACTAGAAGTAAAGATATCAGAGGTACAAGCATCAAATTCATGACATAATTAATCAAGTTTTGAGACAAACACAAGAATGACAACTATGCTCTCAAGAAGGTGCTCATAGAATAAGTGGTGACTCAACAAGGAGGTGAAAAGGTTTTGAAAGGTTTGAAAGGCTTCCAAATGCTGAAAGTAAGGTACTCACTAGCTTTGAGCTCTCATTGCCCCTATCATAGGCATCTTTATATGGTTAATGGTGAAAGTGAGGTCTAATATGAGTTATATGCTTGACAGACCATAAACTGGAAATCCCATGTCCCTTGAGTATGAGGGCCGCTCCTCATGCTACTCAACTTTATTTACTTGTAAGTTCTTGTCATCGTAAATACATGTGTATCACAGAGAACCGCCAACGGGGTACAACTTGCACATGATACATCAACTATCCCGTAATCAAAATGACAAGGCAAGCAGACAATGAGCATCTCATCGATCTTTTTATTTGCTATTTGCATATGTTTTTATTGAGGATGCTTCACAGATTGCTCATTATGGTTATGCTGCAAGTTTCCACCATGATTAGGCATGGCTTAGGCTAGCGGCCCAGGCGTTTATCTAACACATATATATAACTCCATGAACTCACAAGCTCCCCTTTTATTTCACACCGACGACATCCGCAAACAAAAGAGCATGATATCAACTGGATATATATCCATAAGTGTTGAAAGCCTTCCCCGTGACAGCACAGTTCTGCTAACTCCCAGCCTATAATTTGCAAGCATATAACTTTCATGGACAGTCACAATGGTTCAGGTTTATTAAGTGCAAGGAATAAAGTGTGTCGTCAAGTTTGTGAGAGCTTTACTAACTAACTTTCTCAAAACAAGCAAACATTTTATTTGGAAGAAAACAAGGCATAATGAATATGCATTGAATAGGAAATGATGCTAATAGGGAGGTATGGTGGACACTGTTGGCAATATTGGTTTTGGGGAGTTGGATGCACAAGTAGAGCTCATACTCAGTGCAAGTGAAGGCTAGCAATAGAGAGGGAGCGAAAAATGAGAGAGCAATAACTGTCATAATCATGCTTTCAACAAAACAGGACTAATTATGGAATGAAAATGATATAAAAACTCTGAGGCAAAATAAAGCATCAAGGCTTACTGACTATTGTTTAGTCATATGCATGCGTGAGCATGTGCCAAGTCGATTCACATGAAACATTCAAAGGAGGATATCGCAATATCATACCAAGTTATGAATAGAACAATGTAAGCAAATATTCATATGACATGCTACAAACTATTAGCAAGCTGGAGCTAATCACAAGAAGCAAGAACTACTAAACACCTTACATGAACAGACTAAGCATGCTCAACATGGTGAGTATTGTTGTCGGATTGTTGACAAGTACGCCCTAGGCGGTCCTAGTGGCGTTGGAAAGATGGGGCATGAGACGTCGGATGTTCCAGGAGCGGTGAGCACAAGTTTACCCAGGTTCAGATCCGACTACGGTGATCGGATCCTACTCCTTCTGACAACCCAGTAATATATCGGCGTAAGCCGGATGTTACAATGGATTGCAAGAGAGGTTCGCCTATGCGAGTTGGTTGTGGTTGTGTATCGAGTTGTTGCCCTAAAGGCTCCCATAGGTCCGGTTTATATAGTCACCGGGGCCTAGGGTTACAGAGAGATACATATCCGGCTATGTTACAGTGTCGGTAACTCAGTACAGCTTGGACTACAAGTAATACTACATGCCTAAGTCGGTAACTCTTCTGGGCCTTGTCGTAGCCGGAAATGGCTCCTCCTCTTTCTCTTACTGGGCCGCCCGTGAAGCAAAGCTCTAACCCGTTGGTGGGCACCCTGGTCAGCGAGTCCTGTGGGTATACCTAGAAAGTATATCCCCAACAGTAGCCCCTGGAAGTCTTCAAGATCTGAAGTCAGATAAATTGTGTAGCTTGATGGTTTCTTCTTCTTGAGAATCTTGAAGGTTTCCCGAAAACTTCTTTCATCAATGTAGGATTCTAGGTCAGTTGAGTCAGATATATTCTATTCTGACCTTAATCTTTTCCCTGCTTGATTTGAAACATAAGACGGATTTTATAGCAGCGTGCTGACTGACAACTTTACAGGTCAGGTCCCATCACTGACAGGATTTCCATCAGCACGACTGTTGGTGGGTCCGTTCCTTACGGAATAGAACACCGTTTCAATGCCTGCGCGAAAATCTAGGGTGGGGGAAGAGTCGTGAGGAAGCTAACTCCCCCTCTCCTATGCGCGTGGCGATAATCGCGCGTCTCACTGCACGAATCTTGACGCAGAAACAAATAAGAGGAGAGGAAACCCTTCCTCTCAGATTCATATATCTTTCGATTCATTCATTGCTTACTCGTATTCCTTGAGCTTTCGGCACCCGTTCCCATATGCACATTGTTGATAAAAAAATCTCTCCTTCCCCCACCAGCCCTTCTTCCTTCAAGAACTATGGAGTCTACCTCGTCCTCAGGAGCGGCGGTGGCGGGTTCTGCGGCGGCGGACGAGAAGAAGATGCGGGGTCTTTGGATCCCCAGCGCCATGGATACTGCGGAGCTCCAATTCATGGAGGATGAAGGGTTCATCGTTGCTGGCACGTGGCGGAGCGCTTCAGGACACGCCATTCCCTCGCCGAAAGACGGCGAGAGGGTGATGTTCGGCACTCACGTCGACCGTGGCCTCAGCTTGCCTCCATCGGACTTCTTCATCGACGTCCTCAACCATTACGGTGTGCAACTCCATAATCTTCCTCCCAACTCTTTGCTTGAGCTTAGTGCTCACGCAACTCTGTTCAAGGGGTTTCTTGGCATTAGGCCAAGTCTCACCCTTTTCCGGTACTATTATGGTACCCGGAAGAACTCCACCAGTGCTGGTGTGCCTTATGTCACCAGAACACTTATCTTAGTCCTTAGGAGGAATCAGATTTATCCTAGGATTAATGCTAGTGAGTCCGTCAAATGCTAGGCCGGAACTTTCTTCTACCATAAGGATATTACGACTCTAGGAAAGGCGGAAGGTCTTCCAGCATTCGCCAATGGCGCCGCTCCCCACCAAGATTCATGGGACGCGGAAGCGCCGGATCTGTCGAATGTTTTGATTCTCGCCAAGGGGCAGATCGAATTTTTGATGAAGCATGAGGGTCTTCGTGGATCCGACTTGATCCACTGCTGGCTGGAGCGCTGGATTCAGCCTCTCCAGCACCACGAAGACCGCCTCATGCACCAAATCACCGGCGACAAGAAGGAGAACATGAAGATCAGCCCGAACCGGCTTTCGCCGAAGGACTACAGGACCCTCATGCAATATTTAGTCAAGGAAAGAGTGGAACGAAAATTTCGAGAAGTCTCCATGAAGATGTATACGTCCAACCGTCCTCTGACTCTGGTAAATATTTCGACTCTGCTTTCGCGTTTCGTCGTTTTCTTTGGTTCTTTCTCCGACTCTATTTTCATCGATGCTTTGCCGACTCTGTCAGCTCGAGAAACTCTCTGAGTCCGAACTAGATCCACTAGAGGGCTATGCTTCTAACGACCCGGAGGCAACGGATGATGATGAGGTTCAAGAAGTTGTTGCCTCTGTCTCCAAGAAACGTAAGGCGAAGGAAGTTGTCGCTGCTGGTAGCCAAGTGCTGCCAGTAGTTAAAAAGTAAGCACCTCACCTTCTATTTTTAGTACTCTTGTACCTTTGTTATATTTCCAGAGCACACCTAATATTTAGAATTTTCGTGTTCTAGAGTTAAATCATCGTGGAAGAGCAAGGTAAAACCGGACAGCAAGCCAGGCAAGCAGATGCGTCAGCAGAAGCTTGTAATTTCCCCTACTGTGCCGTCGTCAACCCCATCCACTACTCCATCAGCGCAGGGAGCTTCTGCATCTCTTTACGCTGGCAAGATCTCGAAAGCCCTGGTCACCGTTGATGACCAGGCAACTGACAATGGTGAACCGTAAACGTTAATGATCCCATGGTAATGACCACAGGTACCGTGGATAAGGTGCTTGACTCTATTATACCTGGCCTCAAGAGGAAGGAGAAAGAAGAGATCCTCAAACTGGCTCAGTCCAGTCTTGAGAAACAAATCTTGACCCCAGAAGCAGCAAGACAAGAGGAGGAGGACATCAAGCTGGCCAGCCTCCTGGACCAAATTTTTGTCCGGGACGCTAAAGTTGCATCCGGTGAGCTTTCAGCGATGGATGTTCCTTCCCTCACCCTTACCAAGAAGGTGTTTCATAGCACCAAACTCGGATTTGAAAAGTTGCACCTGGAACACATTGTAAGTTTCTGATTCTTATTTGCTTTTATTATCATATCCTATATCCCCCAAGCATAAAGTCGGATAAACATTGTTGGATCTGGGTTGATGCTTTTAGGTTGCGAAAGAACGATATAGTGTAGCCCCCAAGGCTCGTGCTGTAATTTTACTTAGCTAACTTGCAGCCCGAGTCTTAGTAGCCGTCTGACGGTATTCCGTCTCTAAACTTACAGAAAATTGCATCTTCCAACTAGGAATTGCTCAAGAATATTTCCAACAAGCGCAAAGAAATCAAAGCTTTGCGTTTTGAAAATTCAAAGTTAAAGGTTGAAAAATATGAAGCAGAAGGTAAACATTTCTGGCTTCCTCTTTGTCAGTTAAATGTTTTGTCATAGTCAAAGTTTTCTTTATCCGACTGATATTTTTGTCCTTGCAGAATTGTTATGCCAATCCAGCAAGATGGTGGAGCAGGCTGAAAACTTCAAGGTCTTGCAAGCAGAAAATGCTGAACTCCGGGAAAAGCTTGAGAAGCTAACTTTGGAATCGGAGAAATCAGTAGACGCTATCCTGGAGTCAAGCAAGCACGAGACCGTGAGGATCGAGAGGCTTCTAGCCCTCCGAGATAAGGAACTTGCTAATCTTAGAAAGGATTTTGATATCCAGAAAGATCTTGCCCAAGCCTCAGCAAGTGAACTAGACAGAATCCACAAGGAGCATCTGAATGGAATCACTTCGTGCTTGGTAAGATTTCCGAATCTTTTCTTCATGTTGTTTTCTTTTCGACTTTCATTTCAATCGAATCTTGACTTTTTGGTTCTTTCCCAGTCCCCCCTGAATCTTTCTGACTCCTCTACTTCTGTACCTCGCCTCGAGCGCATTAAGCTCGTCGGAGATGTCTTGTTCGACTTCCGGCAAACTCTAGAAGAGGATGGCGAAGCTATCAAGCTTTCCGACTTGTACACAATGTCAATGCACGAGGTGAGGGACAAAGTTAAGGATATTCCGAAGATGATTGAGGGCTGGAAGATCTCCTATGCTCGGACTGCTGTGCAAACAACTCTGACCATGGTGATGAACCACCATAGCGAGATGGAAATCTGGCACGTCACCAAGGGAACTGTCGTGGAGGATGATGAGGGTAACCCGTAAGACATCAAGGCCATCCAAGAATCTTGTGCAGGTTACGCTTGTCGGGTGGCGAAGATGACCAACTACATGACGCCATTATTCGAATCCGTCGACGCGCCTCAAGAGCCAGAAATCAGCAACGCTTCTGAGTCTGAGATCGAGGGCGACACTTCTGTTGATTCTAGTGTTCCACCTGCTTCATCACCACCGCCTATAGCATAAACAATTTCTATGCATTATCTTAAACTTATGACAATGTAATGATGGCTACAATATTTATTTTGTGCTGGTCTGTAAAAACTGATGCTTTTACTATCCTAGCACTTCTTCTTTATATATTTTCATGCTTTGTGCTTGAAAGTTTCTGAAGCACTGTTTTTTATATATTTATGTCTATTCTTATCGGTTTATCTGGCTCTCTGCCTCGTCCCTTTCATGGGTCGGCAAACCTTTAGCACGGAAACTTTGCCGAGCAACGGAGCGCAATTGCTAAACCAATTTAAACTCGGAAACAAGGTTGGCTTCCAGTACCAACAACTCATTACTCGGAAAATGCCCGCGTCTAAGCAATCAGATAAAGAATCAAAGTATAGATAATAATTTAAACTTTGTACCCTAAGGTAACATATTTAGATTGTTCAAAAATCGTAACCAGAACGAACATGAGCATAAAGTACTTTCAAGCATCCTAGGATTTTTGAAAAAATTACATGCTCTTTTGGAAATAAGATGGCAAAAACGTCTCAAAAATAACAATATGAGGAAACCAATACTTTATTTCACTTTGAAAATGTAAATATATGATTACAAGGAAATATAACTAAGAATAGAAGGGACGTAGGTGTGCAATATTCCATGGACAGTCTATTTCATCCGGTTTTGTGCTGCCACCGGCTCGCTTCCTTTTCCGAGTGTCAGGTCTTTCCTTGACTGGTCTCATGTCGATTAAATAATATGACCCATTATGCAGAACTCTGCTAACCATAAAATGTCCCTCCTAAATTGGGGAAATTTTGTGCTTTCTCTTTTGCACAAGTAGGAGAACCAAATCGTCTTTTCTGAAAGAACGGTTTTGTACTCTCTAACTATGATACTTGCGTAACTTCTGCTGATAGGCCATAGATCTATGATCAGCAATGACGCATACTTCTTCGATTATATCGAGATCATCTTGCCAAGAAACTTCTGCATCTTCTTCGATATACGCTTTGACTCATGTAGCTTGATGTATTAGATCACTCGCAGGAACTGCTTCTGCACCGTAGACCAAGAAGAAAGGGGTATAGCATGTTGACCTGTTAGGATTTGTACGCAAGCTCCATATCATAGACCGTAATCTTCCGCCCAAGCCCCCGCAGCCCGACGAAGCGGTGCTTCGAGGCGAATTCGGATTCCTTATAGAATGAGACCATTAGTTATTTCGACTTGTCCACTGGCTTGTGGATGTGCGACTGATGCAATATCAAATCGGATCCCTTGTTCTTCGCAGAATTCGGCAAGTTCTCCCATGGAAAAGTTGCTCCCATTTTCAGTAATTATACTTTGCGGATATCCGAATCTGATGATTACGTCTTCGACGAATCTTCTGGCTGTGGCTCCATCGCAACTTGTTACGGGTTTATCCTCAATCCATTTTGTAAATTTATCCACCATAACTAGTAGGTGAGTAAATCCACATTTTGCCGTGCGAAACGACCCTACCATATCAAGCCCCCAGACCGCGAACGTCCATGTAATAGGGATTGTTCGTAGATGTTCAGCTGGAACATGTTCCTAATGACCGTACTTTTGGGAGCCCTTGCATTTTTTGACCAGTTTGTCGACATCCGCCTTAGCTATAAGGCAAAAGAATCTGTGCTGAAAAGCTTTTGCCACTAAGGATGTAGCTGCAGCGTGGTAACCACACTCTCCTTCGTGGAATTCTTTTAAGATTTCCACTCCTTCCGAAGAAATATATCTCTGAAACATGCCAGAAAAACTCCGCTTATAGAGGTCATCATTTATTATAGTATATGCTTTTTCTCATCGGTTAAACTGCCGGCTCAGGACTTTGTCTTCGGGTAGTTTTTCGTCTATCAGGAAATCCAGATAGGGTTTTGTGCAAATGGGAATTACAGCTAGAACTGCTATTAAAGGTGAGCCGGAGTTCGTCGGATAGTCCTCATCAACTCCGACTATGGAGGGGACCCTTAAATGCTCTAGAAAAAATCCATCCGGTACTTGTTTGCGCGAGAGCCTATCCTTGATAGTGTGTCTGCTTCCTCATTTTCTGCTCGAGGGATGTGTTGAACCTCAAATCCCTCGAACGATTTAGATAATTCATCCACGACAGCTTTATATGCTGCCATGTGCTTGTTTGCGTTGCAAATATCGGATACTTGTTGAGCAACTAAATCCGAATCTCCGTAACACATGAGTCTTGATATGCCAATGTTTTTGGCCATGCGTATTCCATGTAGGAGTGCTTCGTACTCGGCAATATTATTGGTTGCCGTGAAGTGTATTTTCAACACATAGAACAACTTATCTCCTTGGGGTGATTTGAGAACCACGCCAGCCCCCGAGCCTCCTCGTGTTTTTGACCAGTCAAAGTGAAGGGTCCAAAATTCCGAGTCTAGAAGGCCTGAGTTTTCTGCCGTTTCAGTCCAATCAACGACAATGTCGGCGAGAATTTGGGACTTGATTGCTGTACGTGGTTTGTACTCAATGTCGAAAGCTGCAAGCTCTATTCCCCACTTTGCGACATGTCCTATGGAGTCGCGGTTGTTGATTATATCTCGTAGAGGAGCTGTGCTACTACTGTGATCTTGTGCTCTTGAAAATAGTGGCGTAGCTTTTTGGATGCAAAGAACACTCCATAGATTAGTTTTTGATGGTGTGGATACCGTTGCTTTGATTCTGTCAGGACCTCTCTTAGATAATAAGTTGAAAGTTGCACCTTATGCTCGTGGCCTTCTTCCTCGCGCTCAACTACTGTTACCACGCTTATGACTTTTTTGGTTGCTGCTATGTAGAGTAACATAGGTTTCCGAGGTTCTGGCGCTGCGAGAACTGGTGGATTTGAAAGTAGGTCTTTCAAACTTGCAGGTAGTTTCGGCTTCTGGGGTCTAGACAAATTTGTCGGTTTTCTTCAACAGTTTGTATAAAGGTGTGGCTCTTTCACCGAGCCAACTGACGAACCGACTCACAGCTGCAATGCAACCAGTGAAACGATATACGTCCTTCAGGCGAGTGGGTCTGGTAATGTTTAAGATAGCCTTGATTTTTTCCCGGTTCACCTCGATGCCTCTCTTGAAGACGATGAAACCTAACAATTTTCTGGCTGGAATTCCAAATAAACACTTCTTCGGATTTAGCATCAGGTTAAATTTACGTAGACTAGCAAACGTTTCATCCAAGTCGGAAATTAAACTTTCCTTCTTTTTGGACATAACTGCTATATCATCTACGTATAAGTGGATGTTGTGTCCGATTTGTTCATTTAGACAATGTTGCATGGTACGTTGATATGTTGCTCCTGCGTTCTTTAAGCCAAAAGCCATAGTTTTGTAGCAGAAGGTTCCGAAAGGAGTGACGAAAGATGTCTTAATTTGATCCGACTTTTTCATAGGTATTTGGTGATATCCGGAATATGCGTCGAGAAAACAGAGTAATTCCGACTGTGCCGTTGAGTCGATAACTTGATCGATTCTTGGCAAAGGAAACGGATCTTTTGGGCATGACTTATTCAAAGCGGTATAATCAACACACATCCTTAAATCAATGGTGCCCTTTTTAGGGACGAGTACAGGATTTGCCACCCAATCTGTGTGGATGACCTCTGTTATGAAAATCCATTTGCTCTAAACGGGCTAATTCCTTGGCTATTTGTCACATCCCAAAATTTTCCAAATTTTGAAATGTGAAAAAATAAATAAACAAAATAAATAGTTGTTGAAATTTAGGGTGAAAAGAAACTTTTTGATTCCAAATGGAAACATCAAAGACCCATCTTGGACAAACTTTGAATGAAAAAGGGATTTAAAAAGATAAACAAATAATAAATAAAATTATAAAAGTTGGAATCACCATTTTTGGATCTTTAATAAAAAGATATGGTTTTTATAAACAATGGAAGTAATAAATAAATAAGGGCTATTTTAAAAGGCCAAAATTGAAACTTGGCCAAGCAAATAAAATGAAAGATTTTTGTTTAATAAAAAGTGTAAAGGATTATTTAAATAAAATCATGAGGATTTATTTTTATCCAATTTCATTTAGGTAAAGACATTTCCATTTTAAATGAACATTAAAACATAATAAGGTATTTTAAATAATAATTCAAAGTGAATTATTTTCAAATAAAACCTACTGAAAAGATTTGGTAAAATTTAGAATTCAAATAGATTTTGGAAACATTAATAAAATCTTATTTGAATTAAAACAAGGGCCTATTTTAAATAATTAATATACCCAAAAAGAATAAAATAAATATTCTAATATGGGTTTTAGATTAAATAACAGTATTAAAATCTACACAAAGTTTGGCAAAGGTTTGAATTATTTGAATAGAAATCAAAACAGAAATTCAGAATAGAAAAAGAAAAATATTCTGAATAAAAAAAAGGGGAAATGAACCCAAGCCCACTATCAAGGCCCAGTCCAGCCCAGCAACTAGCCCACCTGCTCTCCCCACAGCGAATCATTTTCCACTCAGAAACACACCCGCGAAGTCACTGATCAATGGACCCCACACCCACTCCCTCCCTCTCGCAAACAACGAGACCCCACCTACCAGACCTTCGTTCTCACCCGCACGCGACCATTTCTCCCCTCTTCGCCGGTTTCTGGCTTGATTTCGCAGGATTAATTCGCCTTAATGCCGAGGCCGTTACCCACCGTGATCACGCCCTACTAAACGCCCACTCCTACTCTCTCTTTTCCCCCAGGCGCCATCTCCTCTCTGCCACCGGGCTGCCGCAATCGCGAGTTTGAACCCCCTCTGCTCCGACGAGGTCCTTCGTCGATTCCGGCGAGGATAGCCACCCCCTCGACCTCTCCTTCACACGAGGCTGATCCCCAGACTCCTACGCACCTCCCAGCACCAACCACTAGCCCGCGCGTTCACCAGAGGCTCGACAACATCATCATCAGAGCGTCGCCGCCTCCTGCCTCGACTCTGGCAAGTCCCCCCGGTGAGTACAGACCGCCCCTGTCCCTCTCGATGATACTCCTATGATCGCCGCACTCGCCCGCGTCTAACGCAGCCTTCATTTTGCCTTCTGGTAGCCTGTAGCCCTGCCCCCATCGACGAACAGAAGCACCTGGCGCCGCCGCAAACTCTGGCGAGCAATAGCCACTGCTCCAGTGCGCCCCTCGACAAACTGACCCTATCTTGAGCTTCACTGCAACCACGCGAGCACGGTGAGCATCCTCTCCCACGCGACCTAGTTCCTCGGCAACCTCCCCGTATGAGCGCGCGCCGCCGTCCGCTGCCGCTAGCGCAGTCCAGTTTTGGTCTGGCTCCTATACATCGTTGGATCATAATCGCGTGGCTACGATAGAAACTTAAGCGAAGCGGTATCAGTCGATATGTGCCGTGTGATTTAAAAGAAATCATGCGGACTGCGCAGCTCGATCCAGCCGAAGCGGTATCGTCCAGTAAGAATGAGCCACGTGTCCAGAGTTTGATTTAAAATAGAAATTTTGATCTATTAGATATGAAAACTTGCAAAATTCATAACTTTTAATCCACACGTACAAATTTTGCAAATTTATATATCATTGGAATCAGGAGAACAAGACCTTTCCAACCATGCACTTTGTTTAATGATTTGCTTCTGGAAACTTAGTTTTTTTTGCAGAAACTTGTGTAGGCATAATTTGAATCTAAAAATTATTCTAGAAATATTTTTATGGTAAAATCTTTGGCAAATGGATTTTTTGAACCTACTGACCATAGAAACCAACTTATGGATTTAAAAATGTATTTTGTGAAGCCAAAGAATAAATATTTGAATGAGAGCATTTCGAGTCAAATAAAAATATTTTTTATGTGTTAAAAATACTTTTTGAATAAAATCTTTGGAAAATGATTTGAATTAAACTCTATGACCCTAAAGACCAAGTTTTGATATTTAAAAATATATTTGATGAACCCTATAAAATTATTACTTTCCAAAAAGGCATTTCCAACAACATAAAATATCACTTTGGTATAAAATTGGTTTATGGGGTGAAACCTTTTGCAAATGGTTTTAATATTAAACAATTGACCTTAAAACACTAACATGTTGTGTTTAAAAATATTTTACAAACTCTAGGGATTATCATTTTGATTTAAATCATTTCTAGCAAAACAAAATGATTTAAATGGCCATTTTCACCAACTTGAAGTTAAATGGTTTTACCACTTTTTGTAAATGACCAATATGAGCTTCAAAATGTTTAGAGCCTACTAGAAACCCACTTTTCCAAATAAAACAATATTTTGCATGCTTGCATGCATTGCCTTGTTTTTGTTATTTTATGTGGTGAATTGTTTGAATGCTAGTTGAATATGTGTTTGCTTGATTGAACTGTAGTGAAGTTAGAAGAGTGTGATATTTGCAAGATCAAGGAGTAAACCAATATTCCCTACTAAAAAGGCAAGTGACACTATCATCCATGTCCTACTATTTTTATCACACTTAGTGGATTTTTGTAACATGCATGATAGGACTACTATATTTCTATGTTATGCTATATCCTATTAGGATATCCTTATATCTTCCTTAGTGAAAAACAATGTAGTTATAGTATGCTTAGCCCTGCTATATATTTGGGATGGGATACATGATATGATTATATGAAGTGTTGGAAAAATATATGTTTTATACAAACAAGTACTCAATGAGCCACCTGGGTGGAAAGAGGATACTCAATTTTGGACAAGGTGGCAACAAAGGGAACCATGTTTAAATGGCTATCTTTTTCTATGTGCACAAGAAGAAAACCACCCAGGGACTTAGAGATTGGACATGTTTCTCGTACAGTGGCTTCCGTGTACAGCCTCATGCTAAATGGGCTCTGGCTTAGTCAACTACATAGTGGAAGACCCATGCATTGGCATATTTAGGTTAACTAGAATTGTGTATGGAAATATATCCATACATTGGTGCTTGGTAGTCAATCTAGCATTGTGTATTGGGAGGACTTCTATGAAAAGACTTTGTCACATTCTCGATCTGCCGGTACTCCATTTGGTGAGTACTTATCCAGTGGCCACTGGTGGCGTCAAGACGAGATTGTGTCATGTGGGTAAAGTGTACAGCTTCTGCAGAAGATCAAATTCTAAGTACTTAGTCGTGTCCCCGGTTATGGACAACTCTGAGCAACTAAGGCCTAAAGCTATGGAAGATCTCGACATTCCAATTTCTCAAAGTAAAACTTGATGGCGACAACAAGGGATTAGAAGCACTTGGAGTTTTCCAAGGAGATCAGAAAGATTTGACAAAAGATCAGAACTATTTTGAAAAGATAGGATAAAACTATATTTCTTTCTGTAAATGAGCCTAAACCCTACTTAGCCAAGCATGCATGTAATGATAGGATCCACTTATTTCTACATAGTAGTGAAACTTGCCAATACAATTGAAATGTATTGACCCTTGTGGCTGCAACTTATTATGTTGCAGGTTTGTTTGATGTTAGTGAAGTGTGTTGAATAGGATTACAAGTATACAACCAACATGATTGCCTATGGCACTTTGAAGATGAAGGACTCCATGCTATAGTTATTTATGATGCATTGTAATGAGATAGCCAAATGAGCTATGTAAGATGTAATGAATTGTTTTATTCCTGGTTATAAAGTTGTATTATGACCTTTGTTTCTTGATATTACATCTTAACTGTGGATGCTAGCTATTGATCCAGGGACTAGCATTGTAAACACAGGGATCTCTACCTTATTAAAGGTTGGGACCTCTACAGATGGTATCAGAGCACTATTTTGCCTGTAGGATTGTAACCCTAGGAATGGACAAAACCCCCTAGAAAAATAGGAGTTGTATTTGTTCCAAAACTAATTTACAAACAATCTTGTAAACTCTTTCCTCAACCTTTTTGGTTTTGATTCTACATCTCTTCCTTTTTAAACTTGATGGACAAAGCCTCCACCATGACCAAGGACTTCAACTTAGACATCACTATGGACTACAAGTGAGAACCAAGAGAACATTAGATTGCCTACCAACTATCTAAGACATTGAAAAAATGTTAGTGTATGGATGATATTGACCTATGAGGTATGACTATACTAAGTTAATTATTTCAAGAAAACTTGTTGTTTCCTTCAACTCATGAGTTAAGCTCATAAGTTGTTAAGTGAATATTTGCTTGTTGATTGCTTGATTGTTTGATTGAACTTGATTGTTTTGGGTGGTGTGTTAGAACTTCTTTAGACCTATCCATCATTACTTATCCCTATCAAACCAACAGATGCCTCCTCGTCGTGCCTACCCTAACCAAAACAACAACAACAACATCACTCCCGAGATGCAGGAAATGATGACAGCTCAAGCTCAAATGATGCAAATGATGATGCAGTTGGTGCAAAATCAGAATCAGAATAACAATAACAACAACAACAGCAACAACAACAACAACAACAACAATCAAAATAATCCTCCAGCACTTGACATTCTCTCCAGGTTTCTAAAACTAAGGCCTTCAAGGTTCTCTGGAACAACTGATCCAATGGTAGCCAATGACTGGTTACGTTCGGTGAAAAAGGACTTAGTGACTGTTGGCTGCACCGACGAAGAGAAAGTTAGGTTTGCAGCATATCTGCTCGAAGGACCAGCAGCAACATGGTGGGACAACTTTCAGATCACCACTCCCCTTGAGGATGTGACTTGGTCTATTTTTGAGGATGCTTTCCGTACATCTCACCTCTCATCTGGAGTGATGAACTTGAAGAAAAAGGAGTTTCACAATCTGAAACAGCGTCACCTCAGTGTGGCTGAGTACATTGAAGAATTCAACAATCTGGCACGCTATGCACTGGATGAAGTTGATACAGATGCTAAGAGGAAGGAGAAATTCCTCAAAGGACTTAATGATGAGTTGAACCTGCAGTTGTCTATTGCCTATGTCCCAACTTATCAATCACTCTATGAAAAAGCCACCATCTTGGAAAACAAGATGAATCAAGTTGAGAATAGAAAGAGGAAGCATAAACTCAAGTATCACTCAGGATCATCACAAAAGAAGCGTTCATTCAAAAACAGAAATGAAGATTCTGAACCACATCAGTATCACCACAACAACAATGGAAGTGATAATAATGGAAATGATACTGACAATGGAGATGACCTTGGTCAGAACCAACATGACAATTTCAGGAAGAAAGACATTAGCTAGTTGCAGTGCTATAATTGTAAGAAACATGGACACTATGCATCAGACTGTCCTGAGAAGAAAAAGAAGAAGGATGCTAGAAGCTCCAATGGAAATGACTCCAATGTGGCCCAGAAAGGACATGTGAACCACATTAACATGGATGGGAACCTTGAAGAAATAGAAGATGTGGATGTCAGGAATTAGTTAACTCAGTTGAGTCAAATAAGGATTCCTTGTTGGATATCGATCATTGAACCCATAGTCAAGGGAATCATCAATGTAACCCTATAAGACTTTCTTTTAAGGGTGGTAGTACCCTAGTTGCCTTGAAGCCAACTTGTAACCTCTAGCCTTCCCAAATCTCGGGACGAGATTTCTGTTAAGTGTGGTAGCCTGTCACATCCCAAAATTTTCCAAATTTTGAAATGTGAAAAAAATAAATAAACAAAATAAATAGTTGTTGAAATTTAGGGTGAAAAGAAACTTTTTGAATCCAAATGGAAACATCAAAGACCCATCTTGGACAAACTTTGAATGAAAAAGGGATTTAAAAAGATAAACAAATAATAAATAAAATTATAAAAGTTGGAATCACCATTTTTGGATCTTTAAATAAAAAGATATGGTTTTATAAACAATGGAAGTAATAAATAAATAAGGGCTATTTTAAAAGGCCAAAATTGAAACTTGGCCAAGAAAATAAAATGAAATATTTTTGTTTAATAAAAAGTGTAAAGGATTATTTAAATAAAATCATGAGGATTTATTTTTATCCAATTTCATTTAGGTAAAGACATTTCCATTTTAAATGAACATTAAAACATAATAAGGTATTTTAAATAATAATTCAAAGTGAATTATTTTCAAATAAAACCTACTGAAAAGATTTGGTAAAATTTAGAATTCAAATAGAGTTTGGAAACATTAATAAAATCTTATTTGAATTAAAACAAGGGCCTATTTTAAATAATTAATATACCCAAAAAGAATAAAAGAAATATTCTAATATGGGTTTTAGATTATGTTAAATAACAGTATTAAAATCTACACAAAGTTTGGCAAAGGTTTGAATTCAAATAGTGTTTGAATTATTTGAATAGAAATCAAAACAGAAATTCAAAATAGAAAAATAAAAAGATTCTGAATAAAAAAAAGGGGAAACGAACCCAGCCCACTATCAAGGCCCAGTCCATCCTAGCAACTAGCCCACCTGCTCTCCCCGCAGCGAATCATTTTCCACTTAGAAACACACCCGCGAAGTCAATGATCAATGGACCCCACACCCACTCCCTCCCTCTCGCAGACAACCAGACCCCACCTGCCAGACCTTCGTTCTCAAACGCACGCGACCATTTCTCCCCTCTTCGCCGGTTTCTGGCTTGATTTCGCAGGCTTAATTCGCCTTAATGCCGAGGCCGTTACCCACCGTGATCACACCCTACTAAACGCCCACTCCTCCTCTCTCTTTTCCCCCAGGCACCATCTCCTCTCTGCCATCCGGCTGTCGCAATCGCGAGCTCGAACCCCCTCTGCTCCGACGAGGTCCTTTGTCAATTCCGGAGAGGATAGCCACCCCCTCGACCCCTGCTTCACACGAGGCTGATCCCCATACTCCTGCGCACCTCTCAGCACCAACAACTAGCCCGCGCGTTCACCATAGGCTCGGCAACATCAACATCAGAGCGTCGCCGCCTCCTGCCTCGACTCCGGCGAGTCCCCCCGGTGAGTATAGACCGCCCCTGTCCCTCTCAATGATACTCATGTGATCGTCGCACTCGCCCGCGTCTAACACAACCTTCCTTTTGCCTTCTGGTAGCCTGTAGCCCTGCCCCCGTCGACGAACAGAAGCACCTGGCGCCGCTGCAAACTCCGGCGAGCAATAGCCACTGCTCCAGTGTGCCCCTCGACGAACTGACCCTACCTTGAGCTTCACAGCAACCACGCAAGCACGGTGAGCATCCTCTCCCTCTCCCGCGCGACCTAGTACCTCGACATCCTCCACATCTGAGCGCGCGCCGCCGTCCGCCGCCGCTAGCGCCGCCCAGTTGGTCAGGCTCCTATACACCGTTGGATCATAATTGTGTGGCTACGATAGAAACTTAAGCGAAGCGGTATCAGTCAATCTATGTCGTGTGATTTAAAAGAAATCCTGTGGCCTGCGCAGCTCGATCCAGCCGAAGAGGTATCGTCCAGTAAGAATGAGCCACGTGTCTAGAGTTTGATTTAAAACAGAAATTTTGATCTATTAGATATGCAAACTTGCAAAATTCATCACTTTTTATCCACACGTCCAAATTTTGCAAATTTTATATCATTGGAATAAGGAGAACAAAACCTTGCCAACCATGCACTTTGTTTAATGATTTGCTTCTGGAAACTTAGTTGTTTTTGCAGAAACTTGTGTAGGCATAATTTGAATATAAAAATTATTCTAGAAATATTTTTATGGTAAAATCTTTGGAAAATGGATTTTTTTGAACCTACTGACCATAGAAACCAACTTACGGATTTAAAAATGTATTTTGTGAAGCCAAAGAATAAATCTTTGAATAAGAGCATTTCTAGTCAAATAAAAATATTGTTTATGTGTAAAAAATACTTTTTGAGTAAAATCTTTGGAAAATGATTTGAATTAAACTCTCTGACCCTAAACACCAAGTTTTGAGATTTAAAAATATATTTGATGAACCTATAAAATTATTACTTTCCAAAAAGGCATTTCCAACAAAATAAAATATCTCTTTGGTATAAAATTGGTTTATGGGGTGAAACCTTTTGCAAATGGTTTTAATATTAAACACTTGACCTTAAAACACTAACATGTTGTGTTTAAAAATATTTTACAAACTCTAGGGATTATCATTTTCATTACACTTAGTGGATTTTTATACATGCATGATAGTACTACTATATTTCTATGTTATGCTATATCCTATTAGGATATCCTTATATCTTCCTTTGTGAAAAACAATGTAGTTGTAGTATGCTTAGACCTTCTATATATTTGGGATGGGATACATGATATGATTATATGAAGTTTTGGAAAAATATATGTTTTATACAATAAAACAAGTACTCAATGAACCACCTGGGTGGAAAGAGGATACTAAATTTTGGACAAGGTGGCAACAAAGGGAAACATGTTTATATGGCTATCTTTTTATATGTGCACAAGAAGAAAACCACCCAGGGACTTAGAGATTGAACATGTTTCTCGTACAGTGGCTTTCGTGTACAACCATATGCTAAATGGGCTCTGGCTTAGTCAACTACATAGTGGAAGAACCATGCATTGGCATCTTCAGGTTAACTAGAATTGTGTATGGAAATAAATCCATACATTGGTGCCTGGTAGACAAGCTAGCATTGTGTATTGGGATGACTTCTATGGAAAGACTTTGTCACATTCTCGATCTGCCGGTACTCCATTTGGTGAGTACTTATCCAGCGGCCACTGGTGGCGTCAAGACGAGATTGTGTCATGTGGGTAAAGTGTACAACTTCTACAGAAGATCAAATTCTAAGTACTTAGCCGTGTCCCCGGTTACCGACAACTCTGAGAAACTAAGGCCTAAAGCTATGGAAGATCTCGACATTCCAATTTTTCAAAGTAAAACTTTATGGTGACAACAAGGGATTAGAAGCACTTGGAGTTTTCCAAGGAGATCAGAAAGATTTGACAAAAGATCAGAACTATTTTGAAAAGATAGGATAAAATTATATTGATTTCTGCAAATGAGCCTAAACCCTACTTAGCCAAATATGTATGTAATGATAGGATCCACTTATTTCTACATAGTAGTGAAACTTGCCAATACAATTCTAATGTATTGACCCTTGTGGCTGCAACTTATTATGTTGCAGGTTTGTTTGATGTTAGTGAAGTGTGTTGAATAGGATTACAAGTCTACAACCAACATGATTGCCTGTGGCACTTTGAAGATGAAGGACTCCATGCTATAGTTATTTCTGCTGCATTGTAATGAGATAGCCAAATGAGCTATGTAAGATGTAATGAATTATTTTATTCCTGGTTATAAAGTTGTATTATGACCTTTGTTTCTTGATATTACATCTTAACTGTGGATGCTAGATATTGATCTAGGGACTAGCATTGTAAACACAGGGATCTCTACCTTATTAATGGTTGGGACCTCTACACTATTGCTTTGCGCTTTTCATCACCAAACCGTCTTAAGGACTGTTTGACGGGTTTAGCGTCTGGGTACACATTAAGAGAGTGCTCGGCAAGTTCCCTAGGTACTCTGGTCATGTCAGATGGCTGCCATGCGAAGATATCACTATTAGCTTTGAGGAACTCGACGAGCGTGCTTTCCTATGCGTGGCCTAAGCCTACCCCTATGTTCGTCATCTTGGAGGGATCATCTTCCTTCAACAATGTCTTCTTCGTCTCTTCCGACGCCTTGAACTGCAAACTTGGCATCAGCACCTCTTTCTTCATAGTGGGAATCTCGGACGCATTGATAGTCTTCTTGACCACCTGGTACTCCTGGGCGTGTAGCACGGCTTCGGCGAAGGCAATAGATCCTTCATCGCAATCTCGCGCCTTCCTCGGATTTCCTCGTACGGTGATTACGCCCTTTGGACCTGGAAGTTTAATCATGTTGTAGATGTAACAGGGACGGTCCATGAACGCCCGGTAAGCCGGACGTCCGAAGATGGCGTGGTAAGCACTGTTGAACGGTACCACCTCAAAAGAGAGTGGCTCGGTCTGGTAATTATCTCGGGTTCCGAATGTCATGTCCAGAGTAATCTCACCCAGAGAATTTGCATGTCTCCTTGGTACAATTCCATGGAAAGTTACACTGCTGTAACTTAACTGGCTCTCGTGTAGCTTCATGCGGTGGAGCGTCTCGATGTAGAGGATATTGATAATGCTCCCACCGTCCATGAGTGTTTTTGAGAACTCATAGCCATCAATAAGAGGATTCATGACCAAAGGGTACTTTCCCCGATGATGTGTTTTCCTCGAGTGATCTGAACCATAAAAGGTGGTAGACACCTCTGACGAGTCCAGGAATTGGGGGACAGCCGAACCGTGGCATTGAGCTCACGAATAACCGCCTTTTTGTCCTTAGCTGGTTGGGATCCAAGGAAGCAGACGTATGCGTCTTTCTTAGTCGTATTTTTTTTCCCGTCCAACTTGGGCTTTGCCGTGGCTTCCGCTTCTTCCATGTCGAAATCTTCCTTGGGCTCCTTTACTTTCTCGGAATTTTTCTTTCCTTTTCATCGCTTGGCTCTGTAGCCAGCGGATTCGTCTTTCTTGATGTTGTCATTGAAACGACACTCGGCATTTGTATGGGTAGATCCTCCGTTACTATCCAAGTGGTGGACACAGGGATTATAGGCAATGTCAGCCCAGGTATAGGTTCTTCTGGGTTGTTGGTCTCCTCTGCCCTGGATTCGGGAAGTTCCGCGGCCTCTACCACGGCCGCCTCCGCGCCCTCATCGTCCTCCAGATCCGAACGTTGCGTTGATAGCTGCATTGTCCAGAGCCGGCTTTTCGTCCGAGGTGTTCTTGCACTTATGAGTTTGCTTTGGATGTTTGTCCGTATTGGGATTGGCCAAAATATTTAGCAGCCCTTCCGAATCATCATCGGCGTCAGCGTAATTGCTTGCCGTCTCTATCATTTCTCCCAAATCTGTGACGTGGTCACGCTTCATCCTGTGACGTAAAAGTCTGACTGGAAGTCCTGCAATAAAATCTTCTATCGCGGTTTGCTCATTTACTCCTTTGCAGGAGTTCTTCATATCGATCCAGCATCCGAGGTAATCCCGGCAGGTTTCTACGGGTCTTTGGGTGCAACGCTGCAAGTCTCCGACTGTGCAGGGCCTCCTGTTTGTTCCCTCGAGGTTTGAAAAGAACGCAGTTTGCATATCATACCAGTTATGAATTGAATTCTCTGGCAGTTCATTGAGCCATGATCGAGATGTCTTCCTCAACATCAGTGGGAGATATCGGACTGCAACCAGGCTTTCTCCTCCTTTGGCAATGCAGCAAGCCTGGAAAAAATCCTGGAGCCAAGTATCTGGCCGAGCTGCACCGTCATAGGGCTGAATAAGTTTGGCGATGCCAAAGTCAACCGGAAATTTTGTCTGACGTATATGTGGACCAAAGCACTTAGGTCCCACGTACACATCCTCTTCCTCGTATCGCCGCGCTTCTATGTTTGTTTCGATGTGATGGCGAGCATCGTTTGGCGAGAGATCTGCGCCTTGGAGGCTCGCGACTTCTGTGCGATGGAGTTGGATTTTCTGCTTCTTCTGTCACCGTTGCCGCCTCCGCCCCTGCGACTTCCGTGGCTACGACGTGATCCTTCATGGTCACTGCTGGGAGACGATGGTGGCTCGGGTGGATTATTTCCGGCTGTGTTTCTTGGTGGTGGAAGTGGAGCCTCATTATGCTGACTCCGATGCATGTTTCTCTAGGCACCGTCCCTACTAGATTCAGGACGGTCTGGATCATCTCCTCGTCTGGCATTGCCAGCCGGACGACTCGGTGGTGGCATCCTTAGCCGATCTTGCTCGGTGGCGGCATGTTTCCGGGTCTTCTCTGTAGCGATTGTTTTGCCGACGATGGTCCTGATGAGGAACCATTGCCCTGATGGCGTCTTCGGTCGCAGTCGGAGTAACTCTTGCCCAGTCACGTGCCGGCCGGCGAGAGTGGCTGTTGGAGCCGGTCTTGGCATTTTCTTCTTCTCCACGGGGATGATAGCGCTGAGCCGTATCCCTGTGGAGCCTTACATCAGCGCTTTGGTTAGTGTCAGTGTGGAAAAACTCGGATTTTGAGGCCAGCTTGCCACTAAATGACGCGGCCACCTTTTGCTGCTTTAATCCTTTCTCTAGCAATGCGACGCACTACTGGACCTGCTGCGGAGACAGATTGTTGACGAGGATGGCTCGAGCTGCAGCAGCGTTTTCCACCGGTGTGCTTTAGACTCGGATCTTCTCTCCGTCTTTTCCGTCGAATAGATCTTTGTGGATATCTGGATTCTTGTTTGCAAGAAACAGACCTTTCCTTGTTTTGTTTGGATGTCGCTTGAAATCTGACTAGTATCTGGCAGGATCATTGTCTAACTGCTATCTCATCTCGACGAGGCACGCGACCTCTTCAAGTAGAAACAAGCGGTGCTTTTCCAGGTCCTCAGCCCTTTTCTCCAGCGGCTCTGGCGTAAGATCCGAAGACGTTGGGATTGGAATTGTGAGAGCATCTCCGTAAATTTCACGTGCACCCTTGGTGACAACGTGTCCATCCACAGGAGGATCGATCGGGGTGGGATTAATCGGATCTCCGTCCTGATTCTCCATCTCGATCTCTTCATCAACTTTTTCTTCGTTGGTTTCCTCGACGTCCGGCTCCGGTGGAATCAGATTCTTGTTCTTCTTCTTCTTTGACCGACTAGTAGCCTTAATGCTCGTACCAGTGGAAAAGACGGCTTTTGGTCCGGTACCGGGGGATAAACTTTAGTCTGTACTTACCTTCATGGTTGGCTTGTAGACCTCGGAGGAATCTCCGGTGTCCATGTCATCTTGCAAGGTGTAGCTTTCATCCATGCTATCATATGGACTAGGAGGAGTTTTCGTCTTACCTGGCGTTTGTCTGGAGACGTGCTCTTGCTCATACTCCTCTATCTCTTTGTCGAAGTCTCGAAGTGCCTGCGACGTGATTGACTCCACTAGGGAGCCAGGTAAGTCGGCGTTTTCTTTGATTGCGTCTAGGACCGAGTCACTACTAGCTCCAGCATCGACAAAGTCGGATCTAGTGCTTATGTGGTACACGAAACAATGTTTCTTCTTATTCATGTTCTTGAAGTAGTGGCGCAGCTGGGTTTCTGCCTCCTCCATCTCAAAGTTCTCTGTGATGCTAGCGATTGCTTCGTAATCAATGTAGGGGTGCTTCATCAAATCCTTCATCCTGTGCTTCAAGGGTTGTTTTTCTGCTACAAAGTCCTGTATGGCGGAGCCGTAGCGAATATGTTCCTCATCCGTGTATCCAATCTCATCTTGGAGATCAGATTCGGATTCTTCTTCCACCTCTTCCTCCACTATAGGAGTAGGCTGGGTGGGTTCGATTTTCTCCGGGACCTTGAACTCATCCGCCTCTGCAGACAAAGTAGATCTGGATGTTTCTTCCGCGATGGTCATCACCTCAAGGGTGGGTTGGGCGGGTTCAGTGAAGACGAGATAGATATCGATCTCTCCGATAGACATGATCGTGTAGGCTGTCATGGGTTTTGAAGATGGAATCCAAGTCTCATCAAGGAGGATGAGAGGGACATCACTGGCGTAGACCATGCGACCCATGGCGATTGTTTTGCCGATTCCTGCACGCACAGATTCCTCCTAGAACAATGCTCCAAAGGTCACCTGGCCCACGGTGGGCCCCAACTATCGTCGGATTGTCGACAAGTACGCCATAGGGGGTCCTAGTGGTGTTTGTAAGATGGGGTGTGAGACGTCAGATGTTCCAGGAGCAGTGAGCACAAGTTTACCCAGGTTCAGATCCGATGGCGGTGATCGGATCTTACTCCTGCTAGCAACCCAGTAATATATCAGCATAATCCGGATGTTACAATGGATTACAAGAGAGGTTCGCCTGTGCAAGTTGGTTGTGGTTGTGTATTGTTGTTGCCCTAAAGGCTCCCATAGGGCCAGTTTATATAGTCACTGGGGCCTAGGGTTACAGGGGAGACATATCCGGCTACGCTATAGAGTCGGTAACTAAGTACAGCTTGGACTACAAGTAATACTACATGCCAAAGTCGGTAACTCTTCAGGGCCTTGTCGTAGCCGGAACTGGCTCCTCCTCTTTCTCTGACTGGGCCGCCCGTGAAGCAAAGCTCTAACCCATTGGTGGGCCACCCTGGTCAGCGAGTCCTATGGGTATACCCGGAAAGTATATCCCCAACAAGTATATGTACAAAAATGAAAACAAATAGAGTTTGTTACCAGCCTCTTACCACACCTCAAGTTGTCTTAATATTCATTATTGCCCTTCACTTGCGTGGCTTGAATAATAACATGAAACCAAACTCCACTGAGGACGGCTGAACCCTGCAAAGAACTCACAAAACCAAAGAAGAACAACAAATGTTTTTGGTGTTTTTGTTTTTTTAAAGGAAGCAAACAAAACAAAGCCAAACAAAGCAAAAGCAAACAAAGCAAAATATTTTTGGATTTTTCTTTAAGGCAAACCAAAGCTAAAAAGCAAATAAACAAACAAAGAGAAACAATGAAAATATTTTTGGTATTTTTGTGTTTTGAGAAAGGAGAAACAAAAACCAAAAAGATAGTGAAACAATGGATATACAAAGAACCGATGAAACTTGATATATATATGATAGTGATGTCAGTATACCTCCCCCAAGATTAGGCTTTTGGCCTAAGTGGGGCTCAACTCCATGGTGACCAAGAAGGTGCACCTCCGTAATATGACGAGGAGGACCCTTCATCCTAGTACGAGCTCGAGGACTCCCCTGGGTAGTGCATAGAGGGGTCGTATGAGGGCGCGTCCCCCTGATAGTGTCCATGGAAGCCAAGAATGCATAGCTTCTCATCCATCTCCTCCTTGGAGCGTGACAAATGTCCCTGGTAAATACTGAACAAAGTGGTTCAGGGCAGAGGGATCTCTCTCTTCCCCGTCAGTAAACAACATTCTATAAACTAGGCTCTCAAGGGTAGATCCAGCAGTGACAAACTGATGCGCTTTCATGGCAACAAGATCAAGCCTCTTAGGAGCCAAAACTGTATCGTTTGGATCAACATCAAGGTCTAAAGCAGCAACAACACGTGCAGCAATAATACCCCCATAAATGGGTCCCCTAGAAGCTAAGCGACGAGCAATAAGAGAACCAAGATTGTACTTGGTTTCATTGTTGAGTGCAGCAGCTAGGAAGGCCAAATGATAGTTGAAAATATTGCTAGTGTTCTCCCTACCAAGAACACTAGTGGAAAGATAATAAGCAAAGTACCTGATAGCTGGGAGTTGAATATTTCTTATCTTTCCCCGCCGGGCTCTACGGTCATCATCATTGGTTATCCCGCGGTAGAGCTCCAACAAATTAGTGGGTTGAGCTGGAATATTATTCACCATCCCAGCTGTACCAATACCTAGGATCTCACAAAATTTCTTCAATTTCATGGAGTAAGGCCTGTTATAGATTTTGAAAGACACATCTGGTTTGAACAGGTTGTTAGAAAAAGAGAAACTCTCCACAAAGGTTTTAGTGAGCGTAGCATACTAAACACTCTCATCCTGCATATAACTCATTAATCCAAACCTCCGAACTAAGGTTAGGAAATCATTGAGAATCCTAGCAGCCCGCAAAAAGGTTGGACAAGGAAAGGTGAAACGTTGCACATCCCCCTCATCTCTCTCGTTGCCAAATCGCGGTGTAATGAGATCCTCATTGAATGAGGGCCTAGCTCGTGAGGATGATCTTGAAGGCCTTGCCCTCCTAGGTGCATCACTCTCAAATATTTCACCAAAGGTGTGATTGTCCATGACCCTTTTTTCTGAAATTTTTAGACAAACATCAAACCAAGTGATTTCCAAGTTGATAAATGATGAGAAACTACTATAGGAACTTGCTAGAGGGCTACACATGCATCAAAATGTAATCTCTAAGCATAGAACAAGCATGCCAGCTCACACAACCTGACACCTATAGCAGCAAAATACTCAAGATACAATCTACCAATCACAAATCTAATTAGAAAAGCGGCGGAGGCACATACCCAGGAGCAATCCCTCAAAAAATCAGCAGCAAATATGGGCTGAGCAAGGAGATCAAAAATCGGGAGCAAGAACAGTAAGAACTCGAGCTTGAGAAAGTTTTCTGGTGTTTTTCGGGAGAGAGAAAGAAGGTGGCTGGGAGGAGGCATCTTGGAGGGCCACACCCCGGCCAGGCGCCACTTGGGGATGGCCGCGCCACCAGGGGGTGTGCTGTCCTGGTGGGTCCCCTGGGCCACTACAGGTGTCCCTCTGCCCCTTTTTCGAGGAAAAAATTATTATGAATTTTCTGGGATTTTTCGGGAAACTTTATTTTTGGCCAATTTTCAGGGTATGAAAATTGATTTTCTCGCAGAAAAGATTTTTTTAGAAGAAGAAAAAAAAGCAAACCAAAACCAAACTACATAAGTTCCAAGACACTCTAACAAGCAAAAAACTAGCAAAACTAATGCTAACAAGAGGAAAAACAAAGACTGGGAAGGAAAAGTGAGCAAGTATAACCACTGTGAAATCATTATTTTGTTCATTAAAATTCCTTTGCTAACAAGGTTGATCAAGCCTTGTTATCAAAACAAACTTATATGAAGCAAAACTTTACATTCCACAAAGTGATTATGTTACCTCAAACTTGATAGAAAAGGTCCCAATCATAATAGTTTCAAAACTTTCTTGTGGAATGGGACAGTGTGCTCTTTGTCATTAATATTAGAAGTTACTTTTCCTTCATTACAATTGATGACAACACCTATAGTATTAAGAAAAGGTTTCCCAAGAATAATGGACATATTATCATATTCAGGCAGTTCAAGCACAACAAAATCAGTCAAAACCAAGCAATTATGAGCTACTTGAACAGGAACATCCTCACATATACCAACAGGAATAGTAGTTGACTTATCAGCCATTTGCAAAGATATATCAGTTGGTATCAACTTTTCTAGCTGTAGTCTCTTATAGAGGGAAAAAGACATAACAGTAACTCCAGCTCCCAAATCACATAAAGCAGTTCTAACATAATTATTCTTAATGGAGCAAGGAATAGTTTGTATACCTGGATCACCAAGTTTCTTTGGAACCTTACCACTGAAAGAATAAGAAGCAAGAAAAGTAGAAATCTCCTCATTAGGAATCTTCCTTTTATTAGAGACAATATCCTTCATATACTTTGAATAAGGAAGCAACTTAATAGCATCAGTCAAAGGAATTTGCAAAAATAAAGGTTTCATCCACTCACAAAACTTGTTGTAGTGTTCTTACTCCTTTGACTTGTGTTTCTTATTTGGAAAAGGCATAGGTTTCTGCACCCAAGTTTCTCTCTCACTACCATGTTTTTTAGCATAGTGTATCTAGTGTTCTTAGTGTGCTCCTCCGGGTCTTCCTCCACTTTATCCTTATCAGGAGCATCATTTTTATCATTACCACTCTTAATTGTAGCATCAGAGATGGATATACTATTAGGATCTATAGCAGGTTCAAGTGGTTCCTCAACTATTTTATGTTTCTTTTTATTTCTCTTACAAGGACTACCACTACTTTCACATTGTTGAGAATCCTACTCAATTCTTTTATGGTGTCCTTCAGGATATAAAGGATCTTGAGTAGCTACACCACTCCTAGTTCTAATTCCATAAGAATGTTTATCTCCTGAGGCATTAACTAGCATATCCTTTTGTACCTTAGCAAGTTTATCAATTTGAGTTTGAACCATTTGAAAGTGTTTACAAAGCATTTTAATATCATTAGCAGTTCTTTCCACAATATATTTAAACTCATTAATAGCTCAAGAGTTTTCCAATAAATTATTCTAAACTTGTTTATTAAAATTACCTTGTTTAACAATAAATGTGTCAAGTTCCTCTAAGCATTGATCAGCAGGCTTACCATAAGGAATATCACCTTCATCAAAGTGGAGAGAGTGTACCTCAATAGTAGATGAGTGGGGAATTGGCTTGCATAATTCTTCTATAGGAGGTATATTCTTCACATCTTCAGCTCTAATACCTTTCTCCTCAAGACATTTCTTAGCTTCTTTCATCACTTCATCATTTAATGCAATCACTGCCCTCTTCTTTGGTATTGGTGTTGTAATTGGTTGAGGCACAACTAGTTTAGGAGTAATAGGCTCAGGTGTATTTAGCTCATCTGAAGTCCAATCATCATAATTCTTGCTTATTTTAGCCATTAATTCTTCAGCATCTGTAGGAGTTCTTTTCCTGAAAACACAGTCAGCAAAACAATCTAGGTACGTCCTAGAATCATCAGTTAGTCCATTATAATAAATATCAAGAAGCTCATTTTTAGGTAATAGACATCCAAGATGTGCATGAATCAAGGCACAGAACCTTGTCCATGACTCAGGCAATCTCTCTTCTTTTCCCTGTTTAAAATCAAAAATTCTCTGCAAAGCAGCATGTCTAGCACTGGGAGGAAAATATTTCTGGAAGAAAGAAGCAATCAAGCAATCAGGGCTATCAATGGAACCAGGAGGTAGTCTATTAAACCAAGATTTAGCTTCTCCTTTTAGTGAAAAAGTAAAGATCTTAGTAATAAAGTACTTGTGCATCTTAAAATCATCAGAGAATAAAGCACTCATAGTGGAAAGCTCATTCATATGAGCTACAACACTCTCATTTCAGTCCCACGGAAAGGTTCTTTCTCAACAATGTCTAAATATGATAAATCAAGAGATAAATCATAATCTTTATCTTTAATATCTATGGGAGAAGTGGCAAACTTAGGATCAGAGGACAGTTTAGGAATAATGGTACGTCTCTCAAGGAGACTCTTAATAGCACTAGCACCATGTGTGTTTCGGCACTCCTCAATAAATTCATCACTAAACTCAATGTAACCATCATTAATATCATATCTCTCTCTAGACTCAGGTGAGATAACAGGTGTAACAGTGTCTTCACTAGGAGTTTCAGTACTTCCTTGACTAGCCATAGTAGCATCTAGGAAAGGACCTAATGAACCACTCGCATCAAGAACAGTAGAAGTAACATCATAAGTATCGTAAGCAGTTTTAGATTCAGCAGTAGTAGCAGTGTGTGTAGGATGAGTATGTGGTGGTGGTGTAACTAGCTTACTTATAACAGACGGTGAATCAAGAGGATCAGAGGTGTTAAGGACTGTACCTCTTCTTGTAGTGGATGGTAAAATAGGAAACTTTCCATCACGAGACTTCCCCATGATGAAAGGAGTAGCAGTGAACAATAGTAGACCCTAGTGAACTTACAAATAAAGTTATGCTCCCCGGCAACAACGTCAGAAAATAGTCTTGATGGCACATAAGTATAGGGGATCGCAACAATCTTCGAGAGTAGTATTACCCAATTTATTGATTCGACATGAGGGGAGCGAAAGAATACTTGCAAGCCTTAACAACTGAGTTGTCAATTCAGTTGCACCTGGAAATAGTTCTTTCTCACAGAAGTTTATCAGTACCAACAGTTTGTAGTAGGAACAACAAAGTAACAGTAGCAGTAAAATAAGAGCAATAGTAACAGTAGTAGCAAATAGTAGGATATGAGCGCGGTAGGCATAGGGATGGATGGACGGGCATTGCATGGACGAGTCTAAAGAGGTAACTTCAAGATCTAGGGCAATTACAGATAAATAAGAATAAGCATCCAAGTACAAAACAATCATAGGCATGTGCTCCATATATAGTCATGCATGCTCACAATGAGAACTTGCACAACATCTTTTGTCCTGCCAACCCGTTGCAGGGAACTACTAGAAATTAAGGTGCTTCTTTTAATAGAGCACCGGAGCAAAGCATTAACACTCCATGAAAACATGTGATCCTCACATCACAGCCATCCCCACAGGTTGTCCCAATTTCTCTCACTTCGGGGCCTTTGGATCCAGACAATGATATGTGTACACAACTTGCAGATAAGATCACAAACAATACTATCACAATGATTCAATATTAAGTTCATATCTGAGATCATGGCACTCAGACCCTAGTGACAAGCATTAAGCACAACAAGTTGCAACAAAGTAAAATAGCACTAATAGAGATACTAGGCACCATGCCCTAACAATCTTATTCGAATACATGATAAAACTCATCCAATCCTTACCATCCCCATATCCTATAGCGGGGGATTACTCACTCATGGATGAGGAAAACATGGATGGTTGATGGAGAGGCTTCATTGATGATGATGGCGATGATCCTATCCAAATTCCCCGTCCCGGAAGGGTCCCAGAACGGAGTTTCTAGTTCCGAATCACGGTTTCTGGTGGTGGCGGCGCAGCACACTATTTCTAGAAAAACATCGAACCCCCCCCCCACGGTTTTTAGGTCAAGAGGCATCTTAGAGGCATCTTATAGGCAAAACGGTAGCCCAAGGGGGTGCCTGGGGCAGCCACACACCCTCCAGGCGTGGGCTGGGCCCACCCGCGCGGCAGGGGGTGTGGGCCCCCAGGGATCCAATCCGTCTCGTATTACGGCTCCGTGGATCTTCTGGTGAAATAGGATTTTTGGCATATTTTCCGGAATTTTTCCTGATAGTTGATTTTCTGCACAAAAACTAGACACCAAGGTAATTCTCCTGAAAACAGTGTCAGTCCGTGTTAGTTGTATCCAAATCACACAAGTTTAGAGGAGAAACAATAGCAAAAGTGTTCTGGAAAGTTCATACGTTTTGGATGTATCAATGACATCCAAAATTTACTATCATCTCTCCACCTGGGGAGCTTACTTTAATAGGAAATCCAATGGTTTCAATTGGGAGTCTATTTTTTTCTACAAATGCTCTTGAAATGAATGAATGTGATGCGCCGGTATCAAAAAGGATAAGTGCGGGAAAGGAATTAATCTTGTACTTACCAGCCACAGCATCATACTCCTCTTGTAATTCCTCCACATTGATGTGGTTCACATGACCCTTCTGAAAAGGATTTGGCTTGTTGGCTCCATCAGTCTTCTTTTTGGGGCATTCATTTGCATAGTGCCCTATTTTCTTGCACTTGAAACATTCAACCTGACTGATGTCTCTCTTTGCTAGCTGATTTCCATTGACATGTCCATTATAGTGACTCTTGAATCCACTCTTGTTGTTTCGGTGATCCCCATTTTTGTGTCCATGATGTTTATTGCTATCATGGTGACGGTTACTGTTATGGTGGTTGTTATGATTCCCGTGCTTGTGGGATCCAGAACTTCCACTACCTTCACCATAAGAACGTTTATGAGATGATCCTGACCCATAATTATCAAAATGATGTTTCCTCTTCCTATTCTCCACTTGTTTCATCTTGCTTTCCAAGATGGTACCTTTGTCACACAGAGATTGATAAGATGGAACATAAGAAACCGATAGTTTCATGCACATCTCATCATTCAGCCCTTCAAGGAACTTCCCCTTCCTCTTTTAATCAGTGTCAACATCATCTGGTGCGTAGCGTGACAAATTGTTGAACTCTTCAATATATTCAGCAACACTGCGATGGCGTTGTTTAAGGTTGTTAAATTCCTTCTTCTTCAACCCCATCACTCCTAAAGAAATATGAGCAGTGCGGAATCCATTCTCAAATATTTCCCAACTCACTTCTTCAATAGGGTTAGTGACTTGAAAGTTATCCCACCAAGTAGCTGCTGGTCCTTCCAGTAAATGAGCTACAAACCTGACTTTCTCTACATTAGTGCAACCAACTGTGACCAAGTCCTTGTTCACGGAATGTAGCCAATCATTTTCTACCATAGGATAAGTTGTACCAGAAAACTTAGCAGGCCTCAATCTTAGAAACCTTGTGATCATATCAAAATCTGGTGGATTGTTCTGGTTGTTGTTATTGTTATTATTGTTGTTGTTGTTGTTGTTTTGGTTCTTATTCTGATTGGCCATAAACTGAGTCATCATCTACATCAAATGAGTCTATGCAGTCATCAACTGTTGCATCTCATTGACATTGTTGTTGTTGGGATTGGCACAACGAGGAGGTATTTGTGGTTTCTATAAGGATAAGTAAGGATAAATAACCCCATAGATCCTATCATGCACAATACAGCATATAACAACAATCACAAACAAGCAAGCACAAAATAAATTTTTAGGGTTCAAAACATCACAAGGAACAAGTTTGCAAAGATAAAACACACTAGCAGAGTCATCCACAAGTTGGATGATCAATGCGACTCGATAATAAAGTGATAAGATAAATAAGTAGATAGATAGGCATCTCTACTCCTCCATGTCAACTTCCTCCTCCACTAGAGCAAGTACTGCTGCGACAAATCCTGCCTTGTACTCCTACAAGCTGGTGGTCAAAGCATCAACCTTCTCATGTAGCCTTCTCTTATGTGAATGCAGCCTCTCTATCACCTCGTGATCCGCCTCTAGCTGAAGGTCCTCAAGCTCCAACTTAGTCTCTAGGTCCTTGATCTTCTTGTTCCTATCCTGTATCCTCTTCTATTGGCTCTTGAACTTCTTCTCTTTCCTTTAAAACTTCTTCTCCATCTCCTTGATGCGCTCCTCTTGCTCCTTGAAGGCCTTGTCCTTCTCCTTAAGCTAGACGAGTAGCTCATCATTGTCTAGCATCACATTGGTCCTATCAGTATCAAGGTGCCTAATGAGACTCTCTAAGTCCTAAAGGTCGTTTCGTATAGGCATGATGGTCTCCTTAGTAGCCTCGTCCAAAACTATAGCCTCTCCGTCCTCGTCACGTCTCCCAAAGAAGTGGAAGTAGTGGTCCTTGAGCTCGGTAGTGACGTCCACAAAGGCGTCCTAGCTATTGGAGATATTCCCTAGAGGCAATAAATAAAGTGGTTATTATTATATCTTTGTGTTTATGTTAAATGTTTACATTCATGCTATAATAGTATTAACCAGAAACATTAATACTTGTGTGATTTGTAAACTAAATTAGAGTCCCTGGTAAAGCCTCTTTAGAATACTAGCTTGTTGGTTAATGGATGATCGTGGTTTCTCGATCATGAACATTGAGATGTTATTAACAACAAGATCATATCATTAGGAGAATGGTGTGATCTACATACTCCTATAGATAATCATAGCATCAAGATCAAGTCATTTCAATAGTTCATTTGCTATAAGATTTCTGATACATAGTAACCTAACTCCTTCGACCATGAGATCATGCTAATCACCATCACCGGAAGGATGCTTACATCAAACACCACACCGTAACTGGGTGGCTATAAAGGTGGAATTGAGTGTTCGGAAAGTATGTGTTGAGGCACATGGATCAAGAGTGGGATTTGTCCATCCATATGACGGAGAGATATACTCTGGGCCCTCTCGTTCGAATGTCATCCAATTAGCTTGCAAGCATGTGACTGGCTCACAAGGGATCACATATCACGGGAACGAGAAAAGAGTACTTATCGGTAACGAGGTTGAACTAGGTATGCAGAGATAACGACGAACAAACCTTGGATAAGTAAACTATCGCGAGATAAAGGGAAATTGGTATCATATGTAAGTGGTTCATTCGATCGTAAAGTGGTTCATTCGATCGTAGAAATATGTAGGAGCCATATGAATTTCCAGATTCCTCTATTGGTTATTGATCAGAGAAGTGCTCGGTCATGTCCGCATAATTCACGAACCATAGGGAGACACACTTAAGGATTCGATGTTATTTAGTAGATATGGATTGTATGTAGGGAAACCGAATGTTGATCGGAGTCTCAGATGGGATCCGGGATATCACGAGGAGATCCGGAATGGTCAGGAGAAGAAGATTCATATAAGGAAAGTCCGATTCCGGAGTTCGGGAATGATCTCGATGTTTTCATCGGAGAGGTTCTAGAAGGTTCACCGGACTAGAAGGGGAATGGTCCATGAATGTGTCATGGGTAAGTGGAATGATTGGATCATGTCCTAGGTCACTTGGTTTGGCATTTGTGAGAGAGAATTAAAGCTCTAAATTGAAAGTCAAAAGGGAGGTTTGAAAAGTCAAACGGGCACAATAGTTTCCTAGTGGAAGAAGGAAAGGGTCCTTTCTTCTATCTAACTTGGGTTTGGATATGGATTCAAACTCCCCTCTCCCAAGGCTGCCCCCCTCTCATAAATAGAGGGGGACGGCTTCCCCAAAGACCACAACACCAAGCCCTCCCCACCCCGTGCGCCGCTGCCGCCGGCCCATCGCCGTCTCCCTAGCCGCCGCCGACACCTCCTCCTCTCCGGCCTTCCAAACCTAGATCGCCAGAAACCCTAGATCCACCATAACTCGCACCGTCTTAGGCGAAGCCCTGCGGGATCTTCCCTCTACTTCTGACACCACGCCGTCATGTTGCCGGAATCGCGAGGGGAGAACTACAATGCCTGCTGGAACAAGGGAGAGGAAGGTCCTCATCGAGTACCGAACGTGTGACCTACTGCGGAAGCGCTACCGGAACGCGGCCCGGAAGGATCGTCTACGCGATCTTGAGATCGGCAAGTGTACGACTACATCACCCGCGAGAATCTGCTCTCGTTAACCGCTTTGGAATCTTCGAGGGTGAGTACTCTAATCGACTCGTTGCTTCAATCTAGTAGATAGATCTTGGCTTGTTTGTATGCATGCGGTAAATTTTTTTTGTTTTCCATGCTATGAACCCCAACAGTGGTATCAGAGTCGTGTCTATATGTAGATGTGTTTCACGAGTAGAACACAATGGTCATTGTGGGCGTTGATGCTTTTGTTGTCGATTGCTTCTTGTGTACTTTGCATCTTGCGGGATGGTGGGATGAAGCGGCCCGGGCTAACCTTACATGATAACATTCATGAGACTTGCTCCATGCTTGACATGCAACTTGTATTGCATAAGTGTCTTTGCGGGTGCCTGTTTCTCCCAACACAGTGAAGATTCAATTTACAACGGGTAATTGACAATACTAGTATCAGGGTTGTGGTTCTTGTTCGTAAGTTAGAACGACACTTATGGAAAGCCCCAAACCACGTAAAACATGCAAAGACAATTAGAGGCGTCTAACTTTGTTTTGCAGGGGTGTGTTGTGATGTGATATGGCCATGATTGTGATTATATATGATGTATGCAATGTTCCTTATTGTAAGTTAGCAACCGGCAGGAGCCATATGGTTGTCTTTGAATTCTGTTAAGACCTACGTGTCTATTATTCAAAGTAGTTGTAATAGTTGATGCTGGTGGACGACAACCATGAAGCGGCGCCATTGACCTTGACGCCATGCCGGTGATGATGGAGATCATGTCCGTGCTTGAATATGGAGATTGGAAGCACAAGAATACAGACCATATCATATCACATATTATAAATTGCATGTGCTGTTAATCCTTTTATGCATCTTGTATTGCTTAGTTCGCAACGGTAGCATTATAAGATGATCCCTCTAGCACAAATTTTCAAGTTATAAAGTGTTCATCCTTAGGTAGCACCGTTGCTAAAGCTCGTTGTTTCGAAGCACCACGTGATGATCAGGTGTGTTAGATTCTGTGAGTGTATACAACGGGAGCAAGCCAGATTTTCTCATGCGGAAGCTAAGGTTTGATCTTGACAAGACTGGCATGTACATACATGGTCTCAGAACACGGATCACCGAAAGGTAAATCATGAATCATATAGTAGATATGATGATCATGTTGATTGTTTGCCATTAAAGCTATATCAACTCTCGTGATGATCGGTTTTGATGTGGTGGATTTGGTTCGTGTGATCACTAAAACAATGTGAGGGATTTTGTTTTGAGTGGGAGTTCACCTAGATTAATTTAACTATTAATTAGAACTCAATTTGTCATAAACTTAGTCTAAACTATTGCAAATATGTTGTAGATCAATGGCGGCTCCTACCATCAATTTTAATGCATTCCTAGAGAAAGAAAAGTTGAAAAACAATGGAAACAACTTCGCGGATTGGTTCCACAATTTGAGGATTGTCCTCAATCACTGGTGGAAAACAGGGTTGTAGTCGTGGGCTGCAACGGGCTCTAGTCCCGGTTTTGGGCCCGAGACTGCGAAAACGGGACTGGAGGCCCCCCCTCTAGTCCCGGCTCTCTACGTCCCGCAACTGATAACATCCACGTGTCTGTTTCAGCGCCGCGGGGGGCGGAAACCCTCTAGTCTCGAGTCATAACACCACCCAGGACTATAAGGTTTCCTGTCGCGGCAGAGAATTGTGTGATTCTCTACCGTGGCAGAGATTGTGTATTTCCTTTTTTTGCCATTTCGTTCCTTTTTCGTTTTGCGTTTCACTATAATTTCAAACATATATTTAAGTACACATATTCTACGCTAGTACATACACAGTACATGTTGATGCATCTATATAATTAATCGATCCCTTGCAAGCATACATTGATGATATATATATCAAAAGGAAGAAATGTTTTGAAATTACATGGTCATTGATGAATATATATATCATATCAGCTACATGGAGATCACTAAGGCAAATCGAGTTCCACGTCATCCGCATAATGCTCTCCATGTACATCAAGGACGTCCTTCATCATAAATCCCGCCAGCTCCTCTTGAATTGCTCTTATGCACTGGTCTGGCTCTAGTTTCTCCCGCAAATCATAAATATATTGTGAGTCAACTTTCCGCTCACTGGTCAACTCGCGGATGTACTCGCAGATGTAGTATCCACATAAATGAGTTCCCGGTGGCTGCTGTAAACTCTTCACCATTTTATAAGTTAGCTACTCTTTGAATAGAACTAGTATTTTCTGTCTAAACTGTGTCCAACACCTTCTCGGCAAACAAAATGAACAAAGGAGTTATTAGTTACTTGATATTAGGAAATGAATGAAAGAGAATGATAATGCGATAATGATTGAAATTACTTATGGAGCATTGCTTTCATGTCTCTCCACTGCTCTTGGTCCCAACTTAATGAGTCGTGGACTTCAACTAGGGAGTTGTCAACTTGAATGTTTAGCAAGATCCAGTGGAATCTGCGGACGTTCACATAAGCATACAAGCATAGCTCATCGAGTAAGAAAAACTAAAATGTGTACAAGATATAAACACTCACTTGAAGTTGTAAGGAAATAGTATTTCCTTAACAAAATTATTCTCGGTTAAGAACCTGCACAGGTCTTCCTCCACGTCCTTGGGGTGATTCTTTAACGTATATTCATTAACGATATATGGGTCAATGAACCCAACGTCGTATCTTCTAGCTCTTTTGCATTCAAGCATCTTCATTCTGCAGAATATAATATCATACAAAAGGATATATAGTTAGGATAATATATTAAATGCAATGAACGAGCTGAGCTACAAACTTAATTATAGAAATAAATCACTTACAGATAGTAGCAACCAATGATAGATTTGTCGAGGGCGCGCTAGTTGTATAACTGAAACAGTTCGGTCATTTGAACCTGTATCGAGTATGGTTTGAAGTGATGCTCCTTTCTAACGTCCACCGGAAACCAATCTTTCTGATGCTTTTTTCTGCTTGCGACATGTACCATTCGTGTAGATTTCGCATATATGTGGATAGACGCGCGAGCTCCTCATTACTGACTAGAGGCTCCCCTTGGACATACATCCGTACTATCTGACCCACTAGCGTATCTTCATAGCCTAAATATTGACCAAGAGATATTTTTGCTTCCGTAGCAAGTGCTTTGGCCTGCGATACAGTGATTCCCATTAGTGCAGCATTATTACGGGCTCTGGGGTCCATTATTTGCATGTCCATATCCATTTCAGCTCTGAAGGCCTTGTTGAGGTCTGAAATGACTTTGAGTGGGGCGACGGATTGATTCTTCTGTGCTTCGAGCTGGGCAACTTGCTTCCCGCTTTTTCCACATGTGAATTTTTTCTTCTATGCTTGCTTAATAATCTCCTGGTCATAGTATGATTCTAGATTTACCGATATCTGGGATGGTTGCTCAAGAAAGGACTTAGCCCACTTTTTGGTTTTTTCATCATATACTGGCTTTGGCTTAGGATTTTTGGGTGCAAAATGCGCCTTAACTTGGGCAGCCACATCCGCGTTAGTTTCCTCATCGGTCTTGTCACAAGGTCTCTTTGGAAGAGCCAACGGGATGTCGACTATCTTCGCCGTTTGACCTTTCTTCGATGTGGGGAACGGGGGAGCATTGAACTTCTGTTTCTTTGACGAGGTAGTAGTATTGCATGGAGGCAGAGGCGGAGATCAAGTATTGCGCGGAGGCAGAGATCGAGTTTATGTACTCCTGCCGCGGCGATCGTCAGCGGGGCAGGGGGACTTGGAGGTTGGTGATAATCGGGTTGGGGTGGACTTGGAGGTTGATGATATTCGATGCAGGGTGGAGTTGGATTCCTCGGAGTCGGTGGCCTTGGAGCCGAGCCTGGAAACTTGATGTACTTCTTATTCCATAGAATGATGTTGCGCTTGACATCTCCTAGTTTCGTAAGGCCTTCAGGCGTAGAAATTTCAATCTCTAGGTCCGCAAAATCCTCCACTATGTCATCCACCGTGACACGAGCATAGCCTGGTGGAATCGGAAGTGAATGGTGGAGTGCTCCAGTTAGACAAGGTAAAGCAGGTGCCAATCGCCACCATGAAGGACATGTTGTTCATTGGCTGATGTAGCTCACATTGTGCCATCTCTCGGACATCATCCACGGGGTAGTGAGGAGCCAGTGCATCATCTAGCAGTGCTTGATCATCATCGTGGACCTCCGTGGAAGCCACGTTGCTTCTCCGCTGGCTAATATCCAATGCAGGATCATCAGCCCGCGGATGAGTTGACGACGGCGGCCCTTGGCTAATTTCATGCATGAGGTTCTTCAGATCAGCTAGGTCCTGCTCTACCCTAGAGATCCCGTCTGCCTCCCGGTCCTTCTTTCTCTGACGGCTTCTGTAACTGGCATCGTACTGAGGAAACCCTTTATTCCACGAGACATCGACGCCTTTGCCTCGTGTTCGTCCTCCCTTTTTAGGATTCCCTAGGGCGTGTGTCAGCTCGTTGTTCTCTCTCTCGGGACGGAACAATCCCAATTGAGCATCGTTCATTCCTTGAATAAGGTCTTGGGAGGGTTTTAGAATTTTTTCAAGAAATAATGTCTTCCCTGTTTCTGGGTCCAACGATCCCCCGTGCCCGTACCACCAGTGCTTTGACCTCTCGGGCCATCCATCTATACCAGGAGTGACGCCTCTAGCCCTCATTTTCTTCTCCATAGTTACCCACTTAGGGATGGCACTCTTGTAGCCACCTGTCCCCATTTTATGATGGTATTTATTTTGAGCAGCATTTAACGCGTTCTTTGCCGACATTGCCTTTGCTTTATCAGATTGCTTGTACTGTACAAAATCGGGCCACTGTTCTATCAACTTCTCGTTTACTCCTTTGAAGTCTGGAGTTTTCTTTTTCGTGACATATTTCGCGTATCAACTTTTCTTATGGTTCCGGTATAGTTCAGACATCTTGCTTAGAGCCCACTCCTTGACTTTCGCTCTATTTTCAAGCCCAACCGGCCTTAGGGTAATACCATCTACCTCAAATTCTTCATACTCTAGAGGTAGTATGAAATGCGCTATGAGCTTCTGCCAAAGGTCATCTTTGGCATCATCGGTGACATAGCTGTTGGATTCTTCATCGGGTTTCTTTGACTGATTCCATTCTTGGATGGTGATCGGTAGGTTGTCCCTAAGAAGCACCCTGCATTGATTTATAAACATCCTCCGGTGCTTCTCTGGAGCAATCGGTTCACCATCATCATCTATTTCTTCGATGGTGAACCTCTGATTACCATCCAAATTTTTGTTCGGCCCTCGTTTTGTTTGAGCTGTCGATTGCTTCGATCCGGTGGGCTAAAATAACAAGAGAGAGTGATTAATATATATCTAGATCAGTTAATGAATAGAGGTAACACGAGGCTTTATATATATATGTACCTCGCCGGATCCTGTCGAGGGGCCATCATTATTGTTGTTATTTGTTTGCCCTTCGTCCATCCGGTCTTCCCCTTGATACATTAGGTTTTCCTCTAGTCCATCACCGGATGGATTAAAACATGAGGATATCTCTTCCTCGAGCAAAATATCTTTGCCAGTAGTAATATTAAGAGGAATTTCACCTCTTATCATGCCCTGAAGATAACCTTCACCAATGCGACCAGGATCTTCGGATGGATCCATGACTTAATTATCTATAACAAAAAGAGAGTTAAACAGGTTAGAAAAACAATAACCCAAATAACTAAAAAAACAATAACCCTAATATTATTTGCGGTAAAACAATAATCTTAATAACTAAAACAAAAAACAATAACCCTAATTAATAACCCTAATATTACTTATGGTAAAACAATAATCCTAATAACTAAAAAAAACCCTAATATTACTTATGGTAAAACAACAATCCTAATAACTAAAACAGAAAAAACCTAATATTATTTGTGGTAAAACAATAATCCTAATAACTAAAACAAAAAAACCCTAATATAAAAAAACTTTAAAAAAACTATAACAAAAAACCCTAATAAACCTAATTATAATAATCCTAACTATAAAAAACTATACAAAAATAACAAAAAACTATAAAAAAACCACCCGTGTGGCCTCTCGATTGAGCTCACCCACGAGGCGGCGAGGCGGCACGACACGACACGGCGGGGCGGCGACACTGCCGTGAAACTATAATAATATAGTACTAACATTTCCTAATAATATACTAATAATATAAATACTAAGAATAACGTTTATACAAAACCAAAATATTACTAATAATAATAATAAATATTACTACAAAAACCTAAATATACTACTAATTAATACTAGACTAATTAATACTATACTAATTAATACTATACTAATTAATACTAGACTAATTATACAAAAACCTAAATATATAATTAATACTAGACTAATTAAATAACCACTTCCGGCGAGGTGGGCGCCCGGAGGAACAACGACGCGGCGAGGCGGTGCGGCACGACGGGGCGGCGCGACACAGCGGGGCGGCGACACGGCCGGGCGGCGTGGCACGGCGCGCGAAGGCTCGGCGATGCGGTGCGGCACGGCGGGGTGGCGCGACACGTACGACGGGGCGGTGACACGGCAAGGCAGCGCGGCACAGTGCGCGGAGGCTCGGCGATGCGGCGTGCGGCGGCTCTGCGATACGGCGGGGCTGCCAGAGACGAGGGCGGCGGCGCGGGAATCAGCCGGGAAGCACCTCCCCTGTTCTCTACGTCGACGGCGCCTCCTCGTCTTCATCTTCGTCATCAAATCTTGCTAAGTGCTGGGTGGACGCGTCAGGGGAAGGCGCGTGGTATATAAAGGGTCACCCCTTTAGTCCCGGGTCAAGCCACCGCCCGGGACTAGAGGGTTTTTTTGGCCGCTTCGTTTTCGCGCGCGCAGGCACCCTCTTGTCCCGGGTCGAGCCACGGCCCGGGACAAGTTTGTTATTTGTAAATTTTTCTTTTTTTAATTCAAATCAAATACAAAACTTTGGAAAATCATATCTTTTATTGTAAAAATCCAAATAAAACAAATAATATGTCTATTATTATCAGAAAAATATAAATAATCTTAATATAATATCCATATATATATATTTGCATCATTTATAAATTATTTAATTTTTAATTTTTCTTTTTTAATTAAAATCAAATATAATACTTTGGAAAATCATATCTTTTATTGTAAAAATCCAAATAAAACAAATAATATGTCTATTATTATCAAAAAATATAAAGAATCTTAATATAATATCCATATATCTGTCCGCATCATTTATAAATTATTTCATTTGTAAATTTCTTTTTTAATTCAAATCAAATATAAAACTTTGGAAAATCATATCTTTTATTGTAAAAATCCAAATAAAACAAATAATATGTCTATTATTATTAGAAAAATATAAAGAATCTTAATATAATATCCATATATCTGTTTACATCATTTATAAATTATTTCATTTGTAAATTTTCTTTTTTTCATGCAAATCAAATATAAAACTTTGGAAAATCATATATTTTATTGTAAAAATCCAAATAAAACAAATAATTTGTCTATTATTATCAGAAAAATATAAAGAATATTAATATAATATCCATATATCTGTTTGCATCATTTATAAATTATTTCATTTGTAAATTTTATTTTTTAATTCAAATCAAATATAAAACTTTGGAAAATCATATCTTTTATTGTAAAAATCCAAATAAAACAAATAATATGTCTATTATTATTAGAAAAATATAAAGAATCTTAATATAATATCCATTTAGTTCCGGTTGTAGTCACAAACCGGGACTAAAGATATTTCCCGCCATTTCCCACCGCTTCCCGCCAAGTTTTCCCGCTCTTTCCTTTTTACGAGAGCTTTTAGTCCCGCTTGTAGTCAATAACCGGGACGAAAGATGTTTCCCGCCATTTCCCAAAGCTTCCTGCCAAGTTTTCCCACCCTTTCCCTCTATATCTAGGGCGATCGCGCCATGGCTATCCACACATCCACACCTTCCTCTCTTAGAACAATGGACAACGCCTACTGGGCCATTCTGATCCTCGAGGAGCTGTGCGCCTCCAACTACCCTTGTCCGCCGGCTGGATGCTTTTCAACACCCGGATTTTTCAATCCTAGATGCATGTTATGCCATACATCGCAATCCCAGGATTACCATTTTTGCGAGACATAACAGAATTGGATACCACAGTACATCATCCATTACAAACGATACATAAGTTCTTACACAAATAGGGATCTCATGATCCAGTTCTTAATACAACTTCAAGCAGTGGAATACGTAATAATAACGGTAGCGTAGGTGAAGCTCCATCTTCGGGGTCACATGCAATGCTGACGATGGGAGATGATCCTAGTTGTCGTAACCTTCCTGGGCTCCATCTTCCAGGTACTCCTCTTCATAGTCTGGCCATGGGAATAGCCAGGGACAAAGTCATGAGTACTCTTTAAGTACTCGCAAACTAATACTTACAGGTAAACGGGGTTTTTGGATAATAGGACACTAGGCTCTAGGGTTGTTTTGCAAAAGCCAGATTTATCTCTACTAGGTTCCAAAGCTAGTCACAATTTTATAACTCCTAAGTGGGATCTTGTAACTCATGTCACAACTCTGTTGTGGTCAAGTCAAAGTCTCAATTTAGTTCACAAGTCATTTTGAAAAGTCTGACGGGGGAACAGTATGGCCACTCCAACTGTCCATAACCGCGGACGCGGCTATTCGAATAGTTTGACACTCTGCAAAGATTGTACACTTTCACCATAACATTCAATACATCCGTAAGGAACAAATCCTGAATTCACCATACTCAGTATGCGGATAATCAATCCTAACCTTTCAATTACACGCCCTAGTATAAGCACCTCTCCTATGAGTTTGGCCTCCCAACCATGACCAACTGTCATCTTGGGTACTGCACAGGTGGACAATCTTCACAAGGTAGCCTCAGCTCAGACCTTGGCCGTGAGGGAACTAATACTAAGGGATATAAGTTTCCAGTCAAGCCCTACCCAATATTCGGGTATTGTGGTTGTACGATAAAATTGGAATGGTATCGCATCCAGCCAACCATCAGTATTATAAAGGGATAAGGCTCATGCCTCAACATTTTCATCACCAAAATCACCAAGTGTTAGGAAACACCTGTCCAAAACATTTCAATAGAATGATCCATCATTCCAAGGTTTTCATAACCATTTTTCCACCAAGTATTCCCAATCTAATGTTGATTAAGTTTTAGGCTTAGCACTAGCATCTACAAATGGGGTAAGTACTAATGAGGGGTGGTAAACTAGTGGAGTTTCAACTTGGTACAACCTTATATCTTAGGCTGATATCAAGGTTTCTAGCTTAGGCCAAATTTTATGCTCTTTATGCAACGTTCAAATATCTTTATAGTATTTATAATTCACTTAAGTAAACTCTAAGTAAGCTTTGATAAAGAAATAAAGTAAGAAGCTTGCAAATAAAACTAGGATTGGTTTATCAAGTGGATATGATCACATATGCTTAAGGCATATAGTAGGTATGGTAACAAGTAGGGGTTTGTTACATCAGTAGGGTATCTTGCAAGGGTTAGCTTGCATCAACATCAAAATAAGCTTGCATAGGTATAGCATCTTGCAAGTGTTAGCTTGCCTTGTGCAGAGCAGTGGTTGAAGTTCTCCTTGGCTTCTTCTTCGTAGAATCCTCCTTCCTCCTCGTATCCTTGGTTGGTACTAGCGTCTATGAATAAATACGAGGTACACAATCACCAAACAATACTTAACTACTTGCAATCATCACACACAAGGTTCCTATAGATGATCTAGCATCATCTCTAACATTACAAGGTTAAGGCTTGGTTTAATTACTTTTATTTTTAGGAAAGTAATTTCTACTCATTGAAAAACTACTTAAGATTTAATATTCTCCAAACCAAATATGGGATCATGTTGACACATGTCATCACCACATATTGTACTCCATGGGAATGTGATTTAAAGTGGTGTCACAATTTAATAAGGTTTTACCCTTTTATCTTAATTAATTAAAGTGGCTAGAAATGCCTATGTAGCATTCTTTTATTTACTTGAACATTATTTCTGCAAGTAAACCTATATATTTTTATATATTCTGAAAGGTATGGTTAAATGTGATTTTTGAGAGTTGGAATCAACTCAAAAGCTATTATGGTTTAAATTTGAAAAATATTTGAATGCGGAAAAGCTTCTGCCTTGTTATTTTTACTAAGGATGATCTACAGATCCAAATGACTTGAATCCAACGGGCTTGGATTCAGCATTCACAGACCTTTCCAACAAAATTGGTTTCATTCAATTTGGTGTACTGAATCTATCTGGGTTGATTTTTGAAGTTGGGTACAGAAGTGTGATTGAATTGGAATGGAAAAGGTTTAATTTGAATAACTGGGCTTGCATGGGAAACGTTAACGGGCCGGCCTGCTAAGCGCAGTGCTCCCGCGGGCTGCTTAAGTGGGTGTCCCCACTCGTCAGTGACATGAGGCTGGGCGAAGCGGTATGGGGCAACGTGGATCGTTCGATCTAGTTCTAATCCAACGGCTGGGAGTCATCGTCGACGCGAGACAACGCCGGCGAGAACGAAACCTAGCGCGGCCAGTGAGGGGTGCTGGGGGCTCACCGGGGTACGGGCGAGGGTCGGCGAGGCAGGCGAACGACGAAGTCGACGATGGAGAACTCAGGGTTGGTCGCGGCAGCTCCTGGGGTGGACGAAATCGATGGCTCCCTTCTTCTCTAGAGGCGACGGGATCCGGTGAAATTCCGGCGGGGTGGTGCTCGCCTTGCTCTGAGAACGGTGTGGCACGATCAGTGAGGAGAGGGGAGTGAGATGGTGTGAAGAAATCGAGCGGAGGTGGCCTCTATTTATAGTCGAGCGAGGGGACCGTCGGGGCGCATGGTGAGCTCGTCGGGGGCGATGTTACAGGCGGCTAATGGCATGGACAAGGGTAGGGGATGGTGCGGTGTCTCCTGGCGATGCTCAACGACATGGTTTTGAGGCGTGGGGCGGTGTGGCTTGGTCTAGAACGGGCGATGCTCTGCGCGGCAGAGGCGGCGTCTTCGACGGAGGGCGGTGGTTGTGCGGCACGGGGCGGCAAACGGGGATGTCTGGCAGTCTCCTGGGTCGGTGGCGATTATGTGTGCACGCGGTAAGGGCGGCGCGCGGTCTGTGGACGCTGGTCGAGGGAGGCGCTCTGGTGCATGCTCGGCATGGTCTCTGGCGGTCTGGGCGCGGCTCTTGGGCGTGGTCCAAGGCTTGGCAACTCTCGCGACTGGGACAGTGAGTGGCGGTGGATGGTGGGCTGCCTCCCAGACATGCTGGCTAGGCTTGCTGCTGCTCCTATCTTGCTGTCGTCTATGGGGTGGCAAGGGGGTGCTCGGCTGTTCACCATTGATGGCAATGGCAAGCTCACAGTGGTGCTAGTGCTTAGTTAATCTTACTAGATGATCTACTGAGCTGGGTGTGAGCTAAATAGGGAACAAGTTAGGCAAGAATCACTGCTCGCAATAGTGTTTGATGTTTTGTTTGATTTGTGTCTGCAACTTGTTTGATGAAATGGCCGCATGAAATCAAGTTTTGAATTTTGAAAAGATTTTTAGTGGGTTTGCTAGATTGGTGCTGGTGAGTCTGCATATGCTTGGGTTTTGAAAGTTGAGCTTGTTTGAGTGGTTTTTGAAAAAGTGGGATCTTCCCATATGATCAAGATTCAATTTTGAATTTCATTTAAACTATGCATTTGAAAGTTTCTGGATGATCACAAAGTGGGCCATGATACCTTGTTATGAGTACAATCAAGGGGTGCAAAGATCCAGAAAAGTTTCTGTTAGGTTCTGGAAGTTTGAAACAGCCAAAGTAGGCTTGAGAGTTAAATTGGTCAAAGTGACCATTCATTTAATATATGTGTTTTGATTTACTTGTCTTTAGGAAAAGTGTGGGAAATGTTTTAGATGATGTTTATTTCACCTAAGAAACGTTTTACAAGCAAAGAAACAAACAAACAAGGTGGTTTTAAAATAATTCAAAATCAATGCATACACATATGCATGCATTCATAATTTTATTTAGAAAAGTTTTTGTTAATCCTAATTTTGATGATTAGAGTTTGATGATCCAAGCTTAGTAGTTTTGGGATGTTACAAACCTTCCCCCCTTAAACAAAATCTCGTCCCGATATTTGAAAAAGGACGAAAAGATTACCTAGGATTTGAAGAGATCGGGAAACTCCGTCCTGATGTGATCTTCGCGCTCCCAGGTAGCTTCCTCTTCTGTGTGGTTGCTCCACTCAATCTTGAGAAACTTGATACTTCGGGTTCGGGTAGTTCGAAAAGCTTCTTCCAAAATGCGGATGGGTACTTCGGGATAGGTCAGATCATCGTTGATCTCTATGGTCCGGTGGTCGATATTCTTGAATACTTCGGTCTTCTCGGGGACTTCGAGACACTTGCGAAGTAACGAGATATGGAACACATTGTGCACGGCTGACATCTCATCAGGTAGCTCCAGTTGATACGATACTTCTCCTCGATGGTTCAGAATTTTGAAAGGTCCGATATATCTGGGGGCTAACTTTCCTTTGAGTTGGAAACGCTGCATTCCCTTCAATGGCGACACTTTCAGATAAACAAAATCTCCTATATTGAAGGCGAGGTCTCTACGTCTCTTGTCGGCGTAACTCTTCTGTCGGGATTGGGCGGTCTTGAGGTGCTCATGAATCTTGTGAACCTTCTCTTCTGTTTCTCGTAGGATGTCGGGTCCGAAAATCTGACTCTCTCCTACTTCCGACCAGTTCAAAGGGGTGCGACACTTTCTTCCGTACATGAATTCAAATGGGGCCATTTGCAAACTGGCTTGGTAACTGTTGTTGTAATAAAATTCTGCAAACGGTAGACAGTCTTCCCACTTGGAACCATATTCTAACACGCAGGCTCTCAACATATCTTCGAGTATTTGATTTACTCGCTCCGTTTGTCCATCGGTCTGAGGGTGATACGTGGTACTGAAATCTAGGCGGGTTCCTAAAACTTCTTGAACTTTCTTCCAGAATCTTGAGGTAAACTGAGTTCCTCGATCCGATACTATGTTCTTGGGGACTCCATGCAAACTAACGATTCTAGCGATGTATAACTCCGCTAGTTTCGCACTCTGATATGTGGTTTTGACAGGCAAGAAATGGGCGACTTTGGACAATCTGTCCACTATGACCCAGATAGAGTCATTTCCCCTACTAGAAGTAGGCAGTCCAGTGATAAAGTCCATTCCTACAGAATCCCATTTCCATTCCGGAATCTGCAATGGTTGCAACAATCCAGCGGGTCTTTGATGTCCTTCCTTGACTCGCTGGCATATATCACACTTGGCGATATAGCTTCCGATTTCTCTCTTCATCTTATGCCACCGAAATTGCTCTTTCAAATCTTGATACATCTTAGTTCCTCCGGGATGGATAGAATAAAGAGTATCATGAGCCTCCTTCAGAATAACTTCTTTCAACTCAGAATCTGCTAGTACACAAAAGCGTCCTTTGTACCACAACACTCCTTCTTCATCCTCAGTGAATTCGGGTACCTTGCCTGTACCGATACGACGCTTGATTCCGTCGATACTAGCATTTTCCTTCTGCGCCTCCTTAATCTGACTGATCAAAGTGGGCTGGAGTTCTATGCTAGCCAAAAATCCTTCACTTACTAATTCCATTCGAAAATCTTCCATCTCCTTGTGCAAACTTGGTTTCTCCTTCAAAATCATGGAGTTCAAGCGGCACGGCAATCTACTAAGGGAATAGGCTACCACGTTGGCTTTACCAGGGTGATAGTGAATGTCCAGGTCATAATCCTTGATTATCTCAATCCATCTTCTCTGCCTCATATTCAGCTCTTTCTGAGTGAATATATACTTTAGGCTCTTGTGATCCGAATACATCTCACAACGATTTCCCATCACGTAATGTCTCCATGTCTTCAGGGCTAGAACTACGGTTGCGAGTTCGAGGTCATGGGTTGGGTAATTTTGCTCATGTTGCTTCAATTGTCAGGATAGATAAGATATAACTTTGCCTTCTTGCATTAGCACATATCCGAGACCAATCTTGGATGCGTCACAATACACATCGAAGGGTTTCGTGATATCCGGCATGATCAAGATTGGGGATGAAATCAATCTCCTTTTGAGTTCTTGAAAACTCGCTTCACACTTGTCGGTCCATTCAAAATTCTTGTCCTTCTTCAGCAATTGGGTCATGGGTCTGGCGATACTCGAGAATCCTTCTACGAATTTGCGGTAATATCCCGCCAATCCGAGAAATGCGCGAACTTGGGTTTGAGTGGCTGGGGCTTGCCAATCTTCTACATCTTTCACTTTGGCAGGGTCAACGGTAATTCCTCCGGCTGATACAATGTGACCGAGGAATCCTACCTCCTGTAACCAGAATTCACATTTGCTAAACTTGGCATACAACTGATGCTCTCTAACGGTTCCAAGAATGGTTCTTAGGTGTAGCTCATGTTCTTCTTCTGATTTGGAATAAATCAGAATGTCATCGATGAAAAAAACGACAAACTTATCCAGGAAGTCCATAAAAATCTTATTCATGAGATTCATAAAATAAGCGGGGGCATTGGTTAATCCGAAAGACATGACTGTATACTCATACAATCCATATCTGGTGGTAAAGGCAGTCTTTGGAATATCCTCTGCACGAATTTTGAGTTGATGATAGCCAGTTCTAAGATCAATCTTAGAATATACCTTGGCACCAGTCAACTGATCAAACAAATCTTCTATCTTGGGCAAGGGGTACTTGTTCTTGATGGTGACATCATTCAACTTCCGACAATCCATACACAAACGGTTACCTCCATCCTTCTTGTCCACAAACAAGACAGGTGATCTCCAAGGGGACGCACTTGGTTGAATTAATCCTATTTCCAACATGGAATCCAGTTGCTTCTTCAGTTCTGCGAGCTCTGACGGGTTCATACTATATGGTCTCTGGGCTATGGGTCCGGTTCCGGGGATTAGTTCAATGATAAACTCGATATCCCTATCTGGGGGCATACCGGGCAAAACATCTGGAAATACATCGGTGTATTCACAGACTATCCAGACTTGGTCAATGGTAGGTTGGGCTATACTCTTGTTGCATTTAAATTGACGAGGTAAGGTTTCAGATATATGCTCGACTGATAGTCCGGCTGTACTGGTCATGGTGATGGCTTTCTTGGCACAGTCAATCAATCCTTTATGTTTGGACATCCAATCCATTCATAGTACTACTTCCAAACCTTTAGTTCCGAGTACTATCAGATTAGCATAAAAATCTGTGCCATGGATTCGGATAGGGACGGCTTTGCAAATTTGCCTAGCCTTGGTGGTTGATCCGGGAATTTGAACAATCATAACATGCTTCAGTTTGGTTGGTTGAATTTTAATGGTGCATGAAAATTCTTCGGTGAAAAATGAATGCGATGCACCAGAATCAAACAACACTCTTGCAAGTACCGAATTAACAGAAAACATACCCAGCACGACGTCTGGCGCTTCCTGAGCTTCTTCAGCATGCATGAGAAAAAGATGGCCATTGCGGTTGAGTGAATTCCCTGGGGCAAATCTTCTTCCAGGCTGAACACGACTCTGCTGCTGAGCTGGGGCATTGGCATTGAGGGCTGTAGAATTCTTCTTGTTGGGGCACTCGTTGGAATAGTGGCCTTTATTTCCACAGTCATAACAGGTCACTTGCGACTTGTCTTTGGCTGCTACAGGCACATCATTGCTTCCAGTCCTCGGGGCAGTGTTGGGGTTGGCGGTAGCATTGTTGGTGTTGAACTTGGGTGGGGCACGGGTGAAATTTCTAGAGTTGCCGGGGTTGTTGTGATTTCCTCCGGGTCTAGGGTTTCCACGGTTGGGATAGGTCGGACGATTCATCGGGGGTCTGTTGGTTCTTGGGGCAAATCCTGGAGATGGGTTAGGGCGATACTTTGGGGTCTGATGGGTTCCTGGCTGATGCATCATACGACGCTTGCAGTTCTCATTGGCTTGGTTGATCTTTCCTTCCATCTGGACAGCGAAGTCGACAAGGGCTTCAATATCTGCAAAAGGGATACTGACTAACACTGTCTGCATCTCGTCATGCAGACCATTCAGGAATCTTTCTTTCTTCTTGGCTTCAGTGTCTATCTCGTCCGGGGCATACCTAGCTAATGACAAAAATTTGGCACGGTATTCCACTACAGTCATCCTTCCTTGCTTCAGCTCTCTGAACTCGTCTCTCATTCTCTTGATCAAACCTGGTGGTACATGGGTTCTGCTGAACTTGACCTTGAATTCCGCCCAGGTCATCATCTGGCCTCCGGTCATTGTGGAAACATTGTTCCACAATGCCCTCGCATCTCCGGCTAGATAATGGGTGGCGAACAGGACTTTCTTCTTGGCTTCCACTCCGGCGACTTCTAGGTTATTTTCCATGGTTTGCAGCCAATCATCAGCGTCTAGGGGTTCTTCTGACTTAGTGAAAACAGGTGGGTTGGTGTTCTGGACATTCTTGAGCTTAGATCCATGGTTGTACTGATTTCCGTGGCCTTGGTTGTTGTGGGCTAGCTGGGCTATCTGCTGCAGAGTGGCTAGGTTGGCTTGACGTTCCGCTCTTTCAGCTTCGCGGTCAGAAGTCAACAGTTGCAGGATTTGCAACATCGGGTCCGGGGCTGAACCACTTCCTCCACGTGGCATCTGAAGATTGACATAGATCGTGAGAAAAGAGGGAAATTTCTAAGGTCTTGGGTCTTTGAAAAGTTTTTAAAGTTTGACTCAGATTTTTTTAGCAACTTGCTTTTCATTCATTCATTCATAGCACACAGTACAACACACACCACAACCAAGAAAAACAGATGGTTTTAAGAACCATTCTGGAAACTACGATACAGTGGGACCGAATACTACTCACTACGCTAGTGCTCAAGTGCTACTACTCCTTGGAATTTGTGGCTTCATCATCTTCATCATCATCGATGAAGGCGAAATCATCCACATCGGTGAAGAAGTCCATAGCCTGATCCTCCAGAAAATCATCGTCATCGCTGAGATAGGAGTAAGGGTCTCCACGAAGATCCTCTCCCGCATTCTCCCCTTCCTCCAACTGCATGTCTCTCTCGTGGATGGTCTCCTCCAAAGATGAGATGCGGTGGCGAAGACGGGCAATAATGCGCTCCTTCTTGTCGAGCTGACGGCGGCGAGACTTGCGATCCCTTGCTAGCATGGCGATGGTCTGGTCCTTTGTCTTGATGATGGAAGACTTGTGGTTGCAGTAGTCACGGCAGTTGTCCAACTCTTGCTGACGATCATACATCATGAAGCTAAGGTGGTCCAATTGAGTCTTCAGCTCGGGATGGTATGGGGCTTCCAGTGGTTGTCCATTTGCATCACGCCTTGGGCAAAACTCAAAGCGAGTACCCTTGATTTGATTGATGCTCTGCCCACAAAGACGGGAAAGAGCTTCCTGCATTGCTCTAGCAAGTCCATCGAGCCAGTTGTTTTCTCTCAAGTTAAACTGAATTCCATCCGCAGTGGGAGGTTCAATTTTTCCTCGGAGACTTGCAACAATTAGCCGCTGCAGGTCTTCTCCTCCTTGATCATTGAGCTGAGCTCCGAAGAACTCGGGGTGCGGACGCTCCAGAAGTTCCGAAAGCTGGTCCAGATCCCTCTCAAAGATAATGTCTCCTCCATTCCCAAGTTGGTAAAACTTGATGTACTTCACGTCCATCTATAAAAATAGAGGATGAGTAGATTAGCAGGGTGATCAAGTGTGTCAAAATTTTATGTAATTTGCAAGAGTTTTTGAGGAACATGAATTTTTAGGAAAGAATTTAAAGATATAAGAATGAGAATAAGTTTTTGTAAATATTTATTTTCTTTGGTTTTGAAACTAAGTTTTTGGTTCAAACGTCCAGTCTAACTAGGGTCTCCTATGGTCAGGATGGCTCTGATACCAACTTGTCAACACCTGGATTTTTCAATCCTAGATGCCTGTTATGCCATACATCGCAATCCCAGGAATACCATTTTTGCGAGACATAACAGAATTGGATACCATAATACATCATCCATTACAAACGATACATAAGTTCTTACACAAATAGGGATCTCATGATCCAGTTCTTAATACAACTTCAAGCAGCGGAATACGTAATAATAACGGTAGCGTAGGTGAAGCTCCATCTTGGGGGTCACAGGCAATGCTGACGATGGGAGATGATCCTAGTTGTCGTAACCTTCCTGGGGTCCATCTTCCAGGTACTCCTCGTCATAGTCTGGCCATGGGAATAGCCAGGGACAAAGCCATGAGTACTCTTTAAGTACTCGCAAACTAATACTTACAGGTAAACAGGGTTTTTGGATAATAGGACACTAGGCTCTAGGGTTGTTTTGCAAAAGCCAGATTTATCTCTACTAGGTTCCAAAGCTAGTCACAATTTTATAACTCCTAAGTGGGATCTTGTAACTCATGTCACAACTCTGTTGTGGTCAAGTCAAAGTCTCAATTCAGTTCACAAATCATTTTGAAAAGTCTGACGGGGGAACAGTATGGCCACTCCAACTGTCCATAACCGCGGACGCGGCTATTCGAATAGTTTGACACTCTGCAGATATTGTACACTTTCACCACAACATTTGATACATCCGTCAGGAACAAATCCTGAATTCACCATACTCAGTATGCGGATAATCAATCCTAACCTTTCAATTACACGCCCTAGTATAAGCACCTCTCCTGTGAGTTTGGCCTCCCAACCATGACCAACTGTCATCTTGGGTACTGCACAGGTGGACAATCTTCACAAGGTAGCCTCAGCTCAGACCTTGGCCGTGAGGCAACTAATACTAAGGGATATAAGTTTCTAGTCAAGCCCTACCCAATATTCGGGTATTGTGGTTGTACGATAAAATTGGAATGGTATCGCATCCAGACAACCATCAGTTTTATAAAGGGCTAAGGCTCATGCCTCAACATTTTCATCACCAAAATCACCAAGTGTTTGGAAACACATGTCCAAAACATTTCAATAGAATGATCCATCATTCCAAGGTTTTCATAACCATTTTTCCACCAAGTATTCCCAATCTAAAGTTGATCAAGTTTTAGGCTTAGCACTAGCATCTACAAGTGGGGTAAGTACTAATGAGGGGTGGTAAACTAGTGGAGGTTCAACTAGGTACAACCTTATATCTTAGGCTGATATAAAGGTTTCTAGCTTAGGCCAAATTTTTTGCTCTTTATGCAACCTTCAAATATCTCTCTAGTATCTATAATTCACTTAAGTAAACTCTAAGTAAGCTTTGATAAAGAAATAAAGTAAGAAGCTTGCAAATAAAACTAGGATTGGTTTATCAAGTGGATATGATCAGATATGCTTAAGGCATATAGTAGGTATGGTAACAAGTAGGGGTTTGTTGCATCAGTAGGGTATCTTGCAAGGGTTAGCTTGCATCAACGTAAAAATAAGCTTGCATAGGTATAGCTTCTTGCAAGTGTTAGCTTGCCTTGTGCAGAGCAGTGGTTGAAGTTCTCCTCTGCTTCTTCTTCATAGAATCCTCCTTCCTCCTCGTATCCTTGGTCGGTACTAGCGTCTAATAATAAATACGAGGTACACAATCACCAAACAATACTTAACTACTTTTGCAATCATCACACACAAGGGTCCTATAGATGATCTAGCATCATCTCTAACATTACAAGGTTAAGGCTTGGTTTAATTCCTTTTATTTTTAGAAAAGTAATTTCTACTCATTGAAAAACTACTTAAGATTTAATATTCTCCAAACCAAATATGGGATCATGTTGACACTTGTCATCACCACATATTGTAGTCAATGGGAATGTGATTTAAAGTGGTGTCACAATTTAATAAGGTTTTACCCTTTTATCTTAATTAATTAAAGTGGCTAGAAATGCCTATGTAGCATTCTTTTATTTACTTGAACATTATTTCTGCAAGTAAACCTATATATTTTTATATATTCTGAAATGTATGGTTAAATGTGATTTTTGAGAGTTGGAATCAACTCAAAAGCTATTATGGTTTAAATTTGAAAAATGTTTGAATGCAGAAAAGCTTCTGCCTTGTTATTTTTACTAAGGATGATCTACAGATCCAAATGACTTGAATCCAACGGTCTTGGATTCAGCATTCACAGACCTTTCCAACAAAATTGGTTTCATTCAATTTGGTGTACTTCATCGATTTGGGTTGATTTTTGAAATTGGGTACAGAAGTGTGTTTGAATTGGAATGGAAAAAGTTTAATTTGAATAACTGGGCTTGCGCGGGAGAAGTTAACGGGCCGGCCTACTAAGCGCAGTGCTCCTGCGGGCTGCTTAAGTGGGTTTCCCCACTCGTCAGTGACACGGGGCTGGGCGAAGCGGTATGGGGCAACGTGGATCGTTCGATCTAGTTCTAATCCAATGGCTGGGAGTCATCGTCGACGCGAGACAACGCCGGCGAGAACGAAACCTAGAGCGGCCAGTGAGGGGTGCTGGGGGCTCACCGGGGTACGGACGAGGGTCGGCAAGGCGGGCGAACGACGAAGTCGACGACGGCGAACTCAGGGGTGGTCGCGGCAGCTCCTGGGGTGGACAAAATCGATGGCTCCCTTCTTCTCCAAAGGCGACGGGCTCCGGTGAAATTCCGGCGGGGTGGTGCTCGCCTTGCTCTAAGAACGGTGTGGCACGATCAGTGAGGAGAGGAGAGTGAGATGGTGTGAAGAAATCGAGCGGAGGTGGCCTCTATTTATAGTCGAGCGAGGGAACCGTCGGGGCGCACGGTGAGCTCGTCGGGGGCGATGTTACAGACGGCTAATGACATGGTTTTGAGGCGTGGGGCGTTGTGGCTTGGTATGGAACAGGCGATGCTCTGCGCGACAGAGGCGGCGTCTTCGACGGCGGGCGGTGGCTATGTGGCACGGGGCGGCAAACGGGGATGTCTGGCGGTCTCCTGGGTCGGTGGCGATCGTGTGTGCACGCGGTAAGGGCGGCGCGTGGTCTGTGGGCGCTGGTCGAGGGTGGCGCTCTGGCGCACGCTGGCATGGTCTCTGGCGGTCTGGGCGCGGCTCTTGCACGTGGTCTAGGGCTTGCCAACGCTCGCAGCTGGGACAGTGAGTGGCGGTGGACGGTGGGCTGCCTCCCAGACATGCTGGCTAGGCTTGCTGCTGCTCCTAGCTTGCTGTCGACTATGGGGTGGCAAGGGGGTTCTCGACTGTTCACCATTGATGGCAATGGCAAGCTCACAGTGGTGCTAGTGCTTAGTTAATCTTACTAGATTATCTACTGAGCTGGGTGTGAGCTAACTAGGGAACAACTTAGGCAAGAATCACTGCTCACAATAGTGTTTGATGTTTTGTTTGATTTGTGTCTGCAACCTGTTTGATGAAATGGCCGCATGAAATCAAGTTTTGAATTTTGAAAAGATTTTTAGTGGGTTTGCTAGATTGGTGCTGGTGAGTATGCAGATGCTTGGGTTTTGAAAGTTGAGCTTGTTTGAGTGGTTTTTGAAAAAGTGGGATCTTCCCATATGATCAAGATTCAATTTTGAATTGTCATTTAAACTATGCATTTGAAAGTTTCTGGATGATCACAAAGTGGGCCTTGATACCTTGTTATGAGTACAATCAAGGGGTGCAAAGATCCAGAAAAATTTCTGTTAGGTTCTGAAAGTTTGAAACAGCCAAAGTAGGCATGAGAGTTAAATTGGTCAAAGTGACCATTCATTTAATATATGTGTTTTGATTTACTTGTCTTTAGGAAAAGTGTGGGAAATGTTTTAGATGATGTTTATTTCACCTAAGAAACATTTTACAAGCAAAGAAACAAACAAACAAGGTGGTTTTAAAAGAATTCAAACTCAATGCATACACATATGCATGCATTCATAATTTTATTTAGAAAAGTTTTTGTTTATCCTAATTTTGATGATTAGAGTTTGATGATCCAAGCTTAGTAGTTTTGGGATGTTACAATGCTGAGCGCTGGAGGGATTCCTGTCCCTCCTGTACCTCAAGGTACCGCACACCAGGCGGCCATCACGAACCACTTCTACCACGAGCTCACGTCGGAGCAGCGGATGGATCCCCAGTGGGATCCCGACATCTACGACACTTGGAATGTCTTCTTCGGTAATAGGCGGGAAAGGGAGCTCGCCAGGTACGAGGGTCATGGCCCGCCGCCGGTGAACCACAACGAAGTCGGCCGCCGTCTGTGGTGGGCGAACCGTACTATCATCGGAGTGATGCGCTACATCGCCGAGGGAGACCATCCTCGCCTGTGGTGCCCACAAGTCCACTCGCCACAGAGCCACAAGAAGGCCCCTCCCCTTCCCGGCAGTAGAGGCATCGTCTTCCAGGAGACCCCTCCCCCGCCCTCCGTGAATTCGAGGCCGGAGTGGCCCCTGGTATATGCCATGGCTGGGCTGAGGATCCCCGAAGTGGCAGGTGACGATGATGATGACGATGACGATGATGAAGAAGACCCTGAAGGTGCGTACTATGGGACTAGGCTTGATTATGACTAAAGGGGCGGCTTTAGTCATGAGTGTTAGCTAGTCCCAGTTTGTCCCAGTTTTTAATATTAATAAATGTCTTGAGTGTTACCTAATTATGAAGATGTTGTATTTAGAGGAAAATTCCTATAAATAGAGGAAAGGGCGGGCAGGCTGGATCGAGCAGCCTATAAATAGAGGTACATGCCTATAAAGAGAGGGTTCATCTTTAGTCCCGGTTGGAGAAACCAACCGCGACTGAAGGGATTGCGGCAGACTGGGCCAGGCAGCACTAATAATAGGGGTGAGTGTCCACATTATGTCGTGCGGCTTGTACCTTGTCCCGGATGGTGTCACCAACCGGGACTAAAGATGAACCTTTAGTGCCGGTTGGAGACACCAACCGGGAAAAACCATGAGTCAGCACTAATAATAGGGGGTGAGTGTCGACATTATGTCGTGAGTGTCGACATTATGCCGAGATGCTTGTGCTATAAATAGACATCCTTGTGAGTCCAGTCCTCCAGCCAGTTTGAGGCATCTCCAAGATGGTTTTCGGGAGCAGGGACACCACTACGGCCAGTTTCATGGAGATGCCGCCAGAGCCCAGTCCTCCGGCATCTCCAAGAAACTGGTCATAGAGGCACTCCCTAATATGTGAAATTAGTTAGCTCCCAGGCGTATTGATCTAGTTAGAGAAGTTACAAGCTGCAAGATGGTTTTCGAGATTAGGGACACCACTACGGCTAGTTTCAGGGAGATGCCGCCGGAGCCCAGTCCTCCGGCATCTCCAAGAAACCGGTCATAGAGGCACTCCCTAATATGTGACCTCACGCGTTTGGAGATCAGATCTTAATGGTAAGTATGAATCAGGACTAAAGGCCCCCCTTTAGTCCTGGCCCAGCCACAAAACGGGACTAACACACTCAAGATTGTTTGCAGACAACACTATAAAAATGGACACATGGAGCATCTTCACTCATAAAATGTTACAATTATTACACATCATTTCTTCGCGTGTGCTTCTTTCTGATCCCGCCGTATCCATGGAGCATCTTCATTCATTAACATGATGCTTGTGTCATCCTTCACCGCGAAGGGCGGAATTTCATGAAACTTATCACAATCTTCTGACATGTCTGTCTTGTCCTCCACTCCCGCGATGTTTCTTTTTCCTGAAAGAACTATGTGGCGCTTTGGCTCATCGTCTGATGTATTATTTTTCTTATTTTTTCTTTTTCTAGGTTTGGTAGACATGTCCTTCACATAGAAAACCTGAGCCACCTCATTGGCTAGGACGAATGGTTCGTCCATGTACCCAAGATTGTTGAGATCCAACGATGTCATTCTGTATTTCTTGTCTACCTAAACCCCTCCTCCTGTCAGCTTGACCCATTTGCACCGAAACAAGGGGACCTTAAAAATAGGTCCATAGTCAAGTTCCCATATCTCCTCTATGTAACCATAATATGTGGTCTTTGACCCATTGTTGTCTGTTGCATCAATGTGGACACCACTGTTTTGGTTGGTGCTCTTTTTATCTTGGGCTATCGTGTAAAATGTATACCCATTTATCTCGTACCCTTGGAAAGTCGATATAGTCGAAGATGGTGACCTAGACAACAAGTATAGCTGATCTCCAAGAGTGTTATTTTTTATGAGATGTTGCAAACAACCGCCGAGACCCTTCATGTGTTCATCTCTAATCCAAGAGTCATGCTTTCCAGGGTTGTTGGAGCGTAAGATTTTCTTGTGTTCCTCGATATATGGGGCTGCCAAGATAGAATTCTGTAGAACGGTGTAAGAATGTCCGTCCCTACATATTATTGATTTCCTTCGTAGAGTACCCTTTCCACTCAGTCTCCCCTCATACCGCGATTGAGGAAGACCAATCGGCCTAAGGTCAGGAACAAAGTCAACACAAAATTCAATGACCTCCTCTGTTCCATAGCCCTTGGAGATGCTTCCTTCTGGCCTAGCACGGTTATGAACATATTTCTTTAAGATTCCCATGAACCTCTCAAAGGGAAACATATTGTGTAGAAATACAGGACCGAGAATGGAAATCTCTTCGACTAGGTGAACCAGCAGGTGCGTCATAATATTGAAGAAGGATGGTGGGAACACCAAATCAAAACTGACAAGACACTGGACCACATCATTCTGTAACCGTGGTAGATCTTCAGGATTGATTATCTTCTAAGAGATTGCATTGGGAAATGCACATAGCTTCACAATGGGTACTCGAAAATTATCTGGTAGAAGCCCCCTCAATGCAATCGGAAGCATTTGTGTCATAATCACGTGGCAGTCATGAGACTTTAGGTTTTGGAACTTTTTTCTGCCAAATTTATTATTCCCTTTTTATTCGATGAGAAGCCAGACGGGACCTTAATACTGCTTAGGCATTCAAAAAATATTTCCTTCTATTGTTTGGTAAGAGCATAGCTGGCATGACCTTGAAACCATTCTGGATGAAGGCCATCTGGGTCTTTCATATGTTGATGGTCCTTTCGTGCTTCCGGTGTATCTTTTGTATTCCCGTACATGCCCAAGAAGCCTAGCAGGTTCACGCAAAGATTCTTCGTCACATGCATCACATCGATTGCAGAGCGGACCTCTAAGAATTTCTAATATGGTAGCTCCCAAAATATAGATTTCTTCTTCCACATGGGTGCGTGTCCTTCAGCGTCCTTCGGAACAGATTTTCTGCCAGGACCCTTTCCAAAGGTTACCATTTGATCCAAATCTTTGACCATATCAAATATATCAGCACCAGTACGCTCCTTAGGCTTCGTCTGGTGACATGCCAGACCGTTGAAATGCTTGCCTTTCTTTCTTAAGGGATGCTTGGCCAAAAGAAATCGACGATGCTCATTGTATACATTCTTCTTACAATGTTCCAAATATATACTTTCAGTCTGTGTGCATGCATTGTATCCCTTGTTGGACTATCCTGAAAGGTTACTAAGAGCAGGTCAATCATTGATTGTTACGAAAAGCAATGCTCGGTGGTTAAATTCTTCCTGCATGTGCTCATCCCACACCCGTATGCCCGGTTCGTGCCACAACTGTAAACGTTCTTCCACTAATGGCCTTAGGTACACATCAATGTCATTGCCGGGTTGCTTCGGACCTTGGATCAACACTGGCATCATAATGAACTTCCGCTTCATGCACAACCAAGGAGGAAGGTTATAGATGCATAGAATCACGGGCCAGGTGCTGTGACTGGAGATCTGCTCCCCAAAGGGATTCATGCCATATGCACTTAGACCAAACCTTAAACTCCTTGCATCATCTGCAAAGTCTGGGTACTTTCTATCGATTTTTCTCCATTGCGACCCATCAGCAAGGTGTCTCAACATCCCGTCTGACTTACGTTCCTCTTTATGCCATCGCAACAACTTGGCGTGCTCTTTGTTTCTGAATAAGCGTTTCAACCGTGGTAATATAGGAGCATACCACATCACCTTGGCAGGAACCCTCTTTCGGGGGGGGGGGGGTGCTCGCCCTCAACGTCACCAGGGTCATATCGTCTAATCTTATACCGAAGTGAAGTGCATACCGGGCATGCATCCAAATTCTCATACTCCTCACCGCGGTAGAGGATACAGTCATTAGGGCATGCATGTATCTTCTAAACCTCTAAACCTAGAGGGTAGACAACCTTTTTTGCTTCGTACGTACTGGCGGGAAATACGTTATCTTTTGAAAGCATATTCTTCATCATTTTCAGCAACTTTTCAAATGAGGAGTCAGGTATAGCACACTCAGCCTTCCATCGCAGCAATTCCAGTGTGCTGCCGAGCTTTTTCACACCATTTTTGCAATTTGGGTACAACAACTTTTTGTGATCCTCTAACATGTATTGAACTTCACCCTATCCTTTTCAGTTTCACAATCTCTTCGTGCATCGGCAATGGTCCGACCAAGATCATCAGCGGGTTCATCATGTGTCTCTTCTTCATCCTCCCCTTCAACATCCCCCATGGAAGTATCTCCGTACTCAGGGAAACCATGATAGTTGTCATCCTCCTCCTCTTCTTCATTGTCTTCCATTATAACCCCTCTCTCTCCATGCTTGGTCCAACAATTATAACTGGGCATGAAGCCGGACTTCAATAGGTGGCTGTGAAGGGTTTTTGAGTCAGAGTAATCCTTATGATTCCTACATCCACTACATGGACAGAATACAAAACCATTGCGCTTGTTTGCATCAGCAACACAAATGAATTCATGCACGCCATTAATGAACTCGCCAGAGCGTCGGTCAGTACCGTACATCCATTCCCGGACCATCTGCATTATAGTAAAAGTATATCAAAAACATTACGCAACATGATAAAATTATTACAAGTTATATTGAGAGCTTCTAGAGCATTAATTTTGAATTTTGAAAAATTTACATGCACCAATTTGTGAATTGGAGAAAACAATCAACATGATAAATGTGGAGTTTTTTATTATTGTTCTATCAGTGAAAACCTCATTCCATTCTAAGCTCTAAAACTCTAAAATTACACATTTCAAATTTTAGTAACTATGTGCCTAATCAAAATTTGTTACACATATATATCAAAATCCTTCTACTTCTAGAGCATGCATGCATTGACCCATATCTGTATACTTCTAGAGCATTATAGAGCTAAAGTAGCAATAAGAGATGAAAGAATGAAGTTCTAACCTTTTAAAGCTTTGGATTTAGGGGTTGCAAACTAAATCTTGAGAAAAAAATGGCATGAACTCTCTTGCTTCTTTGAGAAAAATGGCCACCAAATGCTTTACGGCAGCAGGACAGGAAGCAGAATATATAGTGGTGGACATCTAGTCCCGGGCCGTGATATGACCCAGGACTAATAGTCCACGAAAAGACCAGCTGGCCTGCTCCAGGTCATTAGTCCCGGTTCGTATTACGGACCGGGACTAAAGATCTGGTCCGGCCCGGGACTAGTGACTACAGCCGTTTCTAGCCGTTAGAGGCCTCACCGCCCGGGACTAGTGCTCCCACTAGTCGCGGGCTGTGACAGGCCGGGACTGCTAGCGTTGTTCATGTCGAACCGAAGCTGGTTTTTCCAGTAGTGAATGCTGGTAATTTGACCTATGTGCTGGATGCACCGCTAGGTGACCCACCTGCAGCTGATGCTACCGATGAGGTAAAGAATGTTTTCCTCGCTCGAAAGAATCAGTACTCCATAGTACAGTGTGCTATCTTGTATGGTTTGGAATCGGAGCTTCAGAAAAGGTTTGAGAACCATGACCCACATGATATTGTCCGTGAACTCAAAATGATATTTGAGGCGCACGCGGCAGTTGAGAGTTATGAGGCTTCTGAAAAGTTCTTTAACTGCAAGATGGAAGAGGGGAGCTCCATCAGTGAGCACGTGCTTAAGATGTCTAGGAACGCAAGCAAGCTTCAAACCTTGGGTATAGTGATTCCTAATGCTTTGGGGATTCACCGTGTCATCCAATCACTACCACCAAGTTACAAGAACTTTGTGATGAACTACATTATGCAAAACATGGAAAAGTCGTTGCCCGAACTCTTCTCCATGTTAAAATCTAAGGAAGTAGAGATCAAGAAAGATCACCAAGTGTTGATGGTCAATAAGACCACCAAATTAGAGAAGCAAGGCAAGTCTAAGAAAAAGGGAAAGTTCAAGAATGGTGGTAAGAAAGTTACCGCGCCAGCGAATAAGACCAAGGCTGGGCCTAAGCCTGATACTAAGTGCTTTTACCGCAAGGGAGAAGGTCACTGGAAGCAGAATTGCCCTAAGTACTTGGTGGATTTGAAGAACGGCAACATCAAGAAGAAAGGTATATTCGATATACATGTTATTGATGTGTATCTCACTAGTACTCGTAGTAGTGCTTGGGTATTTGATACTGGTTCGGTTTCTCATATTTGTAACTCGAAACAGGTGCTGCAGATTAGACGGAAACTAGCAAAGAACGAGGTGACAATGCGCGTTGGAAATGGATCAAAGGTTGATGTGATCGCCGTCGGCACGCTACCTCTTCATCTACCATCGGGATTAGTTTTATATTTAAATAATTGTTATTTGGTGCCTGCGTTGAGCATGAACATTATATCAGGATCATGTTTATTGCGAGATGGTTACTTGTTTAAGTCCTAGAATAATGTTTGTTCGATTTATATGAGTAATATATTTTATGAACATGCACCTTTGATAGATGGTCTATTCTTATTGAATCTAGATTATAGAAGTACACACATTAATAACATTGAAGCTAAATGTTTGAAATTAAGCGATAACTCGACCTATATGTGGCACTGTCATCTTGGTCATATTGGAGTGAAGCGTATGAAGAAACTCCATTCCGATGGACTTCTTGAATCACTTGATTTCGAATCACTTGAAAGATGTGAAGCATGTCTGATGGGTAAAATGACTAATACTCCATTTTCTGGTATGATGGAGCGAGCTACGGACTTACTGGAAATCATACATACCGATGTGTGTGGTCCAATGAGTGTAGCATCGTGCGGTGGTTATCGTTATGTTCTTACCTTCACGGATGACTTGAGTAGATATGGGTATATCTATTTCATGAAACATAAGTCCGAAACTTTCGAGAAATTTAAGGAATTTCGAAGTGAGGTAGAGAATCAACGTAACAAGAAGATTAAATTTCTATGATCTGATCGTGGAGGTGAATATCTAAGTTACGAGTTTGGCGAGCATTTGAAGAAATGCGGAATACTTTCACAATTGACACCGCCGGGAACACCACAACGTAATGGTGTGTCCGAACGTCGTAATAGAACTCTCTTAGATATGGTTCATCGTATGATGTCACTTATAGATTTACCATAATCGTTTTGGGGTTATGCATTAGAAACAGCCGCATTCACTTTAAATAGGGCACCATCTAAATCCGTTGAAACGACACCGTATGAATTATGGTTTGGAAAGATTCCTAAATTGTCATTCCTTAAAGTTTGGGGTTGCGAAGCTTATGTAAAGAAGTTATAGCCAAACAAGCTTGAACCCAAAGCGTAAAAATGCGTCTTCATAGGATACCCGAAGGAAACTATTGGGTTTACCTTCTATCATAGATCCGAGGGCAAAATCTTCGTTGCTAAAAATGGATCCTTTCTAGAGGAGTTTCTCTCGCAAGAAGTGATAGGAAGGAAAGTAGAACTCGACGAGGTTGTTGAACCTTCTCTCGGACATGAGAGTAGTGCAGCACCGGAAGTAGTTCCTGTGGCTCCTACACCAATAAGAGAGAAATCTAATGATGTTGATCATGAAACTTCGGTTGAAGTAACTACGAAACCATGCAGGTCAACGAGAACTCGTACCACTCCTGATTGGTATGATCCCGTTATGAGTGTCATGCTGGTGGACAACACCGACGACCCTGCGACAAATGAGGAAGCGATGATGAGCCCAGATTCCAATAAATGGCAAGATGCCATGAAATCCGAGATTGGGTCCATGTACGAAAACCAAGTATGGACTTTGGTGGACTTACCGGATGGCCGGAAGGCTGTCGAGAACAAATGGATTTTCAAGAAGAAAACAAATGCTGATGTTAATGTTACTGTCTATAAATCTCGACTTGTCGCAAAAGGGTTTCGACAAATTCAAGGAGTTGACTACGATGAGACTTTCTCACTGGTAGCGAAGCTAAAGTCTGTGATGATTTTATTAGCAATCACTGCATATTATGGTTATGAGATATGACAGATGGATGTCAAAATGGCATTCCTCAATGGACACATTGATGTAGAGTTGTATATGGTACAACCCAAAGGTTTTGTCGAACCTAAAGATGATAACAAGGTATTCAAACTTCAACGGTCCATTTATGGATTGAAGCAAGCATCCCGGAGTTGGAATCAACGTTTTGATAAGGTAATCAAAAGTTTTGGTTTTATACAAACTTATGGAGAAGCTTGTATTTACAAGAAAGTGAGTGGGAGCTCTGTAGCATTCTTAATACTATATGTAGAAGACATATTGTTGATTGGGAATGATGTAGACCTTCTTAATAGTGTCAAGGATTATTTGAATAATAGTTTTTCAATGAAAGATCTTGGCAAAGTAGCTTACATATTAGGCATAAAGATTTATATAGATAGATCAGGATGTCTAATATCATTTTCGCAGAGTACATATTTGGACAAATTTCTAAAGAGGTTTGGAATGGAAGATAGCAAGAAAGGGTTCTTGCCCATGTTGCCCAATACGACCTTGAGTAAAACTCAAAGTCCTATAACGGCAGAAGTTAGAGAAAGGATGAGTAAGACTCCCTATGCCTCAGCCATATGATCTCTTATGTATGCCATGCTATGTACTAGAACCGACATTGCATATGCTGTTAGTTTGACTAGGAGATATCAAAGTGATCCAGGAGTGGATCATTGGACATAAGTCAAAAACATCCTTAAGTACTTGAGAAGAACTAAGGATATGGTACTTTCTTATGGAGGTGATGAACAACTCATTGTTAATGGTTACACCGATGCTAGTTGGAACACCGATCCAGATGATTCTAAATCTCAATCTGGATACGTATTTACTTTGAATGGTGCAGCAGTTAGCTAGAGGAGTGCAAAGCAAAGCGTTGTGGCGAGATCTTCAACTGAATCGGAATACATAGCTGCTTCGGAGGCTTCACAAGAGGCGATATGGATGAAGGAGTTCATTACAGAGCTTGGTGTGGTTCCAAGTGCGCTGGACCCAATGTTTATCTATTGTGATAACATGGGCGCCATAGCCAATGTGCAAGAACCAAGGTCACACAAGAAGCCGAAGCACATCAAGCTACGTTTTCACGCTATTCGAGAGCATGTCCAAAATGGTGACATAAAGATTTGCAAAGTACACATAGATCTGAATGTGGCGGATCCGTTGACTAAACCTCTCCCTAGGGCAAAACATGAACAACACCAAACCGCCATGGGTGTTCGGTATATTACCATGTAATCTAGATTAGTTGACTCTAATGCAAGTGGGAGACTGTTGGAGATATGCCCTAGAGGCAATAATAAAAGTGGTTATTATTATATCTTTGTGTTTATCATAAATGTTTACATTCATACTATAATAGTATTAACCAGAAACATTAATACTTGTGTGATTTGTAAACTAAATTAGAGTGGTAAAGCCTCTTTATAATACTAGCTTGTTGGTTAATGGATGATCGTGGTTTCTCGATCATGAACATTGAGATGTTATTAACAACAAGATCATATCATTAGGAGAATGGTGTGATGTACATACTCCTCTAGATAAGCATAGCATAAAGATCAAGTCATTTTAATAGTTCGTTTGCTATAAGATTTCTTATACATAGTAACCTAATTCCGTCGACCATGAGACCATGCTAATCACCATCACCGGAAGGATGCTTTGATGACATCAAACACCACACCGTAACTGGGTGGCTATAAAGGTGGCATTGAGTGTTCGGAAAGTATGTGTTGAGGCACATGGATCAAGAGTGGGATTTTTCCATCCATATGACGGATAGATATACTCTGGGCCCTCTCAATGGAATGTCATATAGCTTGCAAGCATGTGAGTGGCTCACAAGGGATCACATATCATGGGAATGAGAAAAGAGTACTTATCGGTAACGAGGTTGAACTAGGTATGCAGAGATACCGACGATCAAACCTCGGATAAGTAAACTATCACAAGACAAAGGGAAATTGGTATCGTATATAAGTGGTCCATTCGATCGTAAAGTAATCATAGAAATCTATGGGAGCCATATGAATTTCCAGATTCCTCTATTGGTTATTGATCGGAGAAGTGTCTCGGTCATGTCCGCATAATTCACGAACCATAGGGAGACACACTTAAGGATTCGATGTTGTTTAGTAGATATGGAATGTAAGTAGGGAAACTGAATGTTGTTCGGAGTATTGGATGGGATATGGGATATCACGCGGAGATCCGGAATGGTCCGAAGAATAAGATTCATATAAGGAAAGTCCGATTCCAGAGTTCGGTAATGATTTCGATGTTTTCATCAGAGAGGTTCTAGATGGTTCACCGGACCGGAAGGGGAATGGTCCATGCATGTGTCATGGGTAAGTGGAATGATTGGATCATGTCCTAGGTCACTTGGTTGGGCATTTGCGAGAGAGAATTAAAGCTCTAAATTGAAAGTCAAAAGGGAGGTGAAAAGTCAAATTGGAACAATAGTTTCCTACTAGAAGAAGGAAAGAGTCCTTCCTTCTATCCAACTTGGGTTTGGGTATGGATTCAAACTCCCCTCTCCCAAGGCTGCCCCCCCTCTCATAAATAGAGGGGGAGGGCTGCCCCAAAGACCACAACACCAAGCAAATAAGAGGGGTTTAAATTAGGGCCCCAAAGACCACAACCCTAAACACAACAAACCACTCCAAAACCACTTGGGGTATAAAAACAAAAATAAAACACATGCCCCATACATGCAAATAAGAGGGGTTTAAATTAGGGTTTGCTAGGTTTTGAAGTTTGAAAATTTTCTGCAATGCTCACATATGCTATGATGATATGAATGCCATGAGAATGTTTTGATTTGAGGAAAATTAGGATGTTACATTAATAGCAGGTAAACACAGAGCTACTTAGATGCATGTCATCATTTAGTCCAGCCAAGTCATTCTCTGTTCTCAATGTTGATAATTTGGTTAGGCTTGCTGAATTCCATCCTCATGATTTTGAATTTACAGAACTGATCCAACTTCCTTTTCATCTGAACCGCTATATTAATGACGTGAGTAAGGATGAAAACTTCGAAAAATTGATTAGTCTGGCACAACTTTCTATGATGCTTGTTAAAACAGATCGGGTCCTTCGGTATGATATAGTTTAGAAACTTCAGAAATTGGTGCTAGTTTTGCCTGTTGCAACTGCTGGTGTTGAGAGAGTGTTTTCTTCAGTGAAGTTTATAAAAAAACAAGATAAGAAGCAAGATGGGCAAGAGGTTTTTGAATGGTTGCTTGGTAACATTCTTTGAGAGGGAGTTCTTCTTACACGTTAAGTATGAAGATATTATCACTACTTTTCAAGCCTTAAAGGATCAGAAAGTTAACCTATAACTTGTAAGCTTTCTAAACATTTTAATATTTTCTTTCCTCTATATATTCCAAAATTTTCTTCTTTGTTATGTTGAATAGTTGGAACTTATATAATTTGATCAATTTCATGTTATGTACTGCCCCCATTTGACCGCCTGAAAATGCAAAATTGCAGTAGAAATATTTGATCTTATTTTCATTCCAAGAAGGATCTAGGAAATATTTTAAGAAAACGAACAGAACGACAAATATGTACTCCCTCCGTTCATTATTATAAGGTGTATAGTTTTTTTGCACGGATATTAGCGCATAGGCTAAAATGGCAAATTTCCATACTTGCGAACAGGTGATCAATGTGAGAATAGAGAAAAAATAGAGAAATCTCGGTATATTATCTCTCCTAATCAGATTGACTCCTAAATTGTGTTAAAAAAATCCCACAATCCCACAATCCCATCATATATATTATATTCTAGAAATTTTTATAGAAAAGTATACACCTTATATCAAGAAACGGAGGGAGTATATACTTTTAGATTAGAACGACTAACATATAGCTTTCTTAGCCTGGTATACATTGGCCTAAATCGCTAGTATGTTAGTTCAACAGTTTAACACCAATCTTCATGTATACGGTACACTGTACACACGTCCATGGGGCCGACTTCAAATCTTTACTTCCTGCTGATGTATTGGACTATTCTATAAATCTATGATATTGGTCCCAATTTATTTCATAAATTTTTTGTATTATACAGTTGTGTTTTGAGGGATATGTATTATATAGTTAGAACTAGATGATTCTATAATCGTAATATGCATGCCAAAAACTAGGCTCTAGACTGTTAAATTTATTATGCCCTTTTAAACTTTGAATACACACTCTATAAATCCTATGTCCGCCCGCTGTCAGGGCTCTATGGTGACATAGGGAACCATTCATTACCTCTACATGGTAAGAAAGCATCATCATTAATCGACTTGCATTTTAACTGTCACATCCCAAGGTTTTGGAAATTGGGACTAGAAATTTTTTTTTTTAAATGTCATTCATGAGCATTGTATTGCATCGATGCAAAAATTGCAAGAATCAAATTCGAAAACCCTAATCCTAATAAGTTTTGCAAATATCCCTACAAGAAATAAATAGGAATTATATAAATCCAATATTTTTGAACTAAATGAAAGGGTACAAAAATGATCTTAAAATGATCTACTAAATATTATAAAATTGTAGGAACAAATTTCAGCTCATTTGGAGTTATAGAGAAAAAGTTATTAAAAAAATAGAAATCATGAAATAGAAAAGGAAAAGAAAAAAACTAAACTACCTACCTAGGCCAGCGACCGAAGCCGGCCCAGCCCAGCTACCCCTACCTATCAACCACGCGGCCCTTCCCGCTAGCAGAGCGCCAGCCCACCCATAGAAGGTCAGCCCAGCACAAGCAAGCAGCAACCCGCAGTCGTGCCAGCCCATTTTCCCCTCTCCCGGTTTCACCGCCAGGTGGGCCCAGCCCCGTTATCCCCAACCTCCGGCGCTGGAGACCAGCAAGAACACGCCCATGTTCCCGATCCAAATCCCCGCAAAATTTGCTCCGATTCTATTTGGATTCGACCCCTCCTCCACGCATCCCTCCCCATATAAACCAACCCCCTCATTCTCCGTGCGAAATTTTCGCTTCAGCAAACCCTAGCACCGCCCGAAGCTCTCCCGATTTCGTCGTCTGTCTCTGCCGCCTGTAGTAGTTGACGAGCACGAATGCGAGGTGAAGAGCCTCCCGCGACTCCCCTTAACCCCTTTCCTCTCCTCCTTGACATGCCGTATCTCCCTGACACCTCCTCCTTCTCGCAGGGACACTGCAGCACGCGCAGGCCGTCACCAGAGCACCACCGCTGCCGCGCCGCTCCAGTTTCTCTGTGCCGCCACATGAGGAAGCAACGCTGTACGACAGAACCACCAGGATGACCGCCGCCGGCCGTTGTACCCCGTTGACCACCTCGCCGCCGACGAAGATCACCAGAGCCACCGCCACCGACATCCCCAGAGTGCCATCGCTAGCCACCATCGCTGTTATCACTGCGGGCTCGCCAACGTTGCACAACATTGTACGATCTAATATAGACATCTCATATCTCCTTCAGCCGATCCGAGTCGCGGAGCCGAAGCCGAGCCTGGACTCAAGTCAAGCCGTACGAGCCGCCGATCTGCGACCGTCAAATCATGATCCTGCGGTTACCATCGAGTCACTTAACCGAAGGGCTAAGAGCAAATCACAAGCAGCCACGTGGCCTGCAGACTTGTAATTCAAAAATCCAATTTTATAAATAGCAGAAAATTGTCATGTGTTGCAAAATCCATATAAAAATATCTACATGTCCAAAAATTATAAAATAATATACCGTTGGATTCAGAAAATCGTGTAGAATATTAATATGAAATTATATATAATGTTTACTGTATATATTTACTGTAATAAATTAAATAGTTTAATGGAAATTTTATACTAAATAAATCATAGTAAATTATCTGTAGATCCTAAAAATAAAAATAAGGTGTCTATGGATTCATAATTACGTATACAACATTAATAAACTGTTGGATCCAACTTTTACAGTGCAGAAATTACTATAGTAATTTAAATAATTTTAATGGCCTTTTAAAGTATAAAAATCCATAGTAAATAATTTATAGATCTGAAAAATATGGATAATATGTCCCTACAATCACAATCTCGTGTAGATTCCAGATATGGTTTTAGTTTAAATTTTAGACAATGTAACTATTTAAGTGATTTAATCTCTACTAAATAGTAATCAAATCATAGAAAAAGATCTACAACTCCGATTAAGGTGAATCCAGTTGCTAATGGTTCGTAATAACATCCCCTATCCAGTACATCCCAGAACCAAATTTAATACGATAACTAGAGCAGAAGTTTTAATAGAAACATTAAAACCTCTATATTGGCAATTAAGAATTAATAATAAATAATCTATTGCATTAAATGATTTGCCACAAGAATCATTTGATCTAGTAATGTTTATAGAACTAATTACAACCATTGTGACATATTAAATCATCATGCATGCATTTTTTGATCATTGTTTTGTTGTATTGTGCATAATTGCATTGTTTTGAATGGTGTGTTTGTTGTACACTTGTTTTGATCGATAGATTGCGAGGAGTGCAATGTTTGTGATTGTGACGAGTGCAACCTTCTCTATTGTGAGGAGAATATGAACGACTACATCTTCTATATCAAAGGAAAGTAGAGCTATCATAAGTGTCCTACTATTTTTCCTATGCATGTAGTATGATTTTCAGTAGTGATGCATGTGTAGGTGTTTTTACTACTATGATATGCTATGACACTCAGGCATGATTGCCATATCTCCATGACTTGATTTCTTTGAGACATCGTATTGTAGTTTCTTAGCCATGCTTATTAGATACGCAAAAGGTAATTCATGATTGACTATGTTATGGAAATTTATGTTTTTCTATAATGAAAACAACTGAAATTTAATAAATCTCCTGGGTGTGATGGATTGATGTTTTTGGATGGTTTATAGCGGAAAGCACACCTAGGCTTCAGAGGTTGGACATGTTTATTGTGTAGTAGCTTTCAGTATAGCCGCATGTTATTATTTGTCTTGACTAAGTAAGTTGTGGGAACCTGACCCGACGTGACTAGCAGATGTAGGGGATGTAGATTGGTATGGGTCCATCCTGAGGGCTCAGGGTTCTACTTCTGAAAGGTTTCGTCTTGGTTTTCTCCCTACCATAGCACAAAATGAGTGTAATGGTAAGTGATGATGCTCGACGTGGCACTTCGTTGGTAACCCCAAGCGTAGGGTGTGTGAAGAGCAAGCAACAAGTTTTCCCTTAGTTGAGACCAAGGTTATCGAACCAGAAGGAGGAAGGAAACGTCACACAGGTGTTACAAACAACATGGAGACCTGCACAACACAAACTCAAGACTTTGCCCCAACGAATCAGTGAGGTTGTTAAGCTCACCGGTTTCTGTAACAAAGGATTAAACGTATGGTGTGGAAGGTAATGGTTTGCAGCAAGTAAACAAGTAACAGTGGAAGATGTATCAATGGTAAAAATTGGACCGGGGCCCATAGTTCACTAGAGGTGCTCTCCTTAAATAAACAACATGGCATGAATGGTAAACAAATTACAGCTGGGCAATTTACAGGAACTGAGCAAGGCATAACAATGCAATTACTAGCCAGAAAGATCCTATGAGGTTAACTGGGCAATACAACAATATACATAGACCGTCATCCAACTGCATCTATGACTAGAAGTCCACCTTTAGGTTACCATCCGAACCCCCTCTAGTATTAAGTTGCAAGCAATAGACAAATTCTTCAAGCAAAGTGTGTAAGGTAAACAGTCCACATGTTCCATGAACAAGAGAACGTTGTTTTCTCCCTAGTAGCAACAACACATCTATAACCGAAGAGATTATTGTCACTTCCCTTGGAAACTTGAGGAATGAAACCACTATCGAGCATAAATACTCCCTCTTGGAGTCACTAGCAACCACTTGGCCAAGATAACCACTAGCAAACAGGGAGCATGCAATATCACAAACAACACAGACATGATAGAATCATAAAGATAAAACCATTAATCAAACCAACATAATAATCTCAATATCCATCGGATCCCCGCAAACACAACATGCATGATTACAAATACATTAGATCTTGATCATGAATGGAGCTCACAAGATCTATACATGAAAGCACAAAGGAGGAGATACAACCATCTAGCTACTACATGGACCCATAGTCCAAGGTGGAACTACTCACGAATCATACCAGAGAGAAGGCCTCCGGGATGATCTCCCCTTCGGCAGGGTGCCGGGAAGAACTTCAGATCCCCCCGATCTAGGGACTATCATGGCGGCGCTACAGACGGTTTCCTGGATTTCTGATCGGGTACTCAGGGTTTCTGTATCGGGGGCTTCTTATAGGAGAAGGGGCGAGACCAGGAGGCGGCCAGGGTGCCCAAACACTAGCCAGGCGCGGGGCTGGGCCCACCCGGCCCTACGGTGGGTATGGCCCTCCTGGCTGGCCTTCCGGGCTCCCCTTTGGACTTCTTGTTCCCCACGAAAAGTTATTGACTTTGTCCTTCGTCTCGTCCAATTCCGAGAATATTTCTTTACTAACTTTTCTGAAACCAAAAACAGCAAAAAATATGCATCTGGCACTGTTGCAACTTGTTAATAGGTTAGTACCAGAAAACATGTAAAAAGCACCTCAAAGTGTGGACAAGTAAAGCAAAGTAGATACAAAAAAAGCATGGAGCATCAAAAATTATATATACGTTTCCAACGTATCAGCATCCCAAGCTTAACTCCTGCTTGTCCTCGAGTAGGTAAGTGATAAAAGAATAATTTTTGAGGTGACATGCACCCTCACAATAAAGATCCAACCATTTGCAAGCATTGAAAGCTGGGATCAAAGAACTCTAAACATATACATGAAAGATGGAGTTCTAACAATAGGACATAGTAATTATGCATGCAACATGGCAAGCTACAAACAAAGATCATAAATAATATGCATTGAAAAACGTTTGTTTGTTTCACATGTAGAAAACATAGCATAGTGGCAATCATCTTGTCCCTCATAGAGTAGCAATATAATGCATAGGACACCTGCAAAGTTCACAAGGGTGACTAGAAACAAATAGCACAAGAGCAAGTAATAACACAATATGCATCAATTAATAAGCTTTGGAACATTTCACACATAATGACAAGTATGCTCTCTTAATGGTGCCTAAAGTTAGAAGGTGGAGACTCAAGTAATGGTGGAAGAAAGTTCTTTTTGTAAAGGAAGCAAGGATTAAAAGTTTCAAAAAGAGCTTCCAAAAATTATGGTACTAGTTAGCTTTCAGCCATCATTGCCCCTATCATAAGAATCTTGAAGTGGTTAAGATTAAAGTGTCAAAGCTGGAGTATATGCTTGACGAAGTATAAGTTAGCAATCTCATGGCCCTTGTATATGAGGGCCACACCTCATGCATACTCAACTTTGGGTCCAGGTAAGTTCTTGTCATTGTAAGTATTTGCATATCATTGAAAACCGCCAACAGGGTACCCCTTGCACATGGCACAGGATCTTTCCAATAACCAAAATGACAAGGCAAGCAGACAATGAGCATCTCAACAATTCTTCTTATGTACCATGGGAATATGGTACTTTTTTCTCTATTTCCTCTTTTCTCAATGTGTCTATTTTTTTATAAGAAGAATGCTTCATAGATGTCACTATGGTGATGCTGCAAGTTTCCACCATGATTAGGCATGGCTTAGGCTAGCGGCCCTGGCGTTTCTCTAACACAGGATACGAACTCTAGGGACTTACAAGTTCCCTCTTTATTTCACACCGGTGACATCCATAGACAAAAGAACATGATATCAACTGAGTACAACAAGGTACAAGTGCAATGTTGAAAACATTCCCCGTGACAGCACAGTTCTGCTAATTCCAACTTATAAGTGCAAGCATATACAACAAAGTTGTCACAATAGTTCAAGTTTATTAGGGGCAAAGAATAAAGTGTGCCATCAAGTTCGTGAGGGCTTTAATCACTAAGTTTTCACATAACAAAATAGTTTTTAATTGTAAGATAGATGAAAACAATAATATACTTTGGAATGGTGTAACAAACCATGCATAGGAGTTTATAGTGGACACTTTGGAATAACTTGGTTTCTTGGGAGTTCGAAGCATGAGTAGAGCTTACTCATACAAGTGGAGTCTAGCAAAAGACTGGGAGCAACCAACTAAGAGAGCAATAATGGCCAAAATAATGCAATGCAACAAAGAAAACTAATAAAAGCAAAGAGTGGTACTACAAGTGTAAGGTTCCCAACCTTTAATAAGGTAGAGATCCCTGTGTTTACAATGCTAGTCCCTGGATCAATAGCTAGCATCCACAGTTAAGATGTAATATCGAGAAACAAGGGTCATAATACAACTTTATAACCAGGAATAAAATAATTTATTACATCTTACATAGCTCATTTGGCTATCTCATTACAATGCAGCAGAATATAACTATAGCATGGGGTCCTTCATCTTCAAAGTGCCACAGACAAACATGTTGGTTGTAGACTTGTAATCCTAATCAACACATCTCACTAACATCAAACAAACCTACAACATAACAAGTTACAGCCACAAGGGTCAATACATTTGAATTGTATTAGCAAGTGATACTATGGTAGTATAGTGGAGTCTATCATCTATATGCATTTGGCTAAGTGGAGCTTAGGCTTGCTTTGGTCAAAATAGATTTTCCTTATCTTTTGAAAAACACTAAGTTTTTACTTGACAAAAATCACCCAAGGCATCTCCCAATAGAAATTGGTGATCCTTCAACCCTTGTTCAGCCACAAAATTTTAACTTAGAAATTTGGATGAGGAGATCCTTGATAGCTTCCATGTCTTGATTCTCAAATTGTCCTTTACCAGGGACATGCTAAGTACTTAGATTTTACACTCTACAGAGGTTGTGCACTTTCCCCACAAGACTTGGTTTCACCAAGACAAGATCTTTCAGAAGCCTTCCCTTAGACCAGAATGGACGCGCTCCAACCTATCAAACCCCTACCACCAACTGTCCATTTGGATAAGTTGTTGCAACCTATATGATCCAGGCAGAGCCCATAATGCCAAGTGGCTGCACTTGAAGCTTCTCAACATTTGACATCTCAAATCTCTTAGTTCCTAGGTGGCCATCCACAAGTGAGATACACAAGGTAAACCATAGAAATGGGCCTTGTATAACCACTCAACACAAACCATTCCTTCCATTCCACCCAGGTGATTCATTCACTTAGTTGTTTTATTAAACAAAACACAAGTCCTTGACTTAGAAATATTCCATGGTATGAATATATATTCCACCCTTGTTTTCTACTAGCTAAGCTAAGCATGATAGTAGTAGGAATCTTAACTTAGGAAATTTCTACTAAGGTTTCATCTACTAGGATTGCCCATGGCATAGTTTACACTTAGCAAAAATTCCATGCAAGTCCTACTTAGAAATATCACTAGTGCAGAAAATAATGGGACAAAAGTATGAAGCATCACTTGCCTTTTTTGGTAGAGAGTATAAGTTCACTCCTTGATGTTGCAACAATCACACTCTTCAAATTCCACTACAATTCAATCAAGCAAGCAAGAATTCAATCTACCATTCAAGTAATTCATCACATGAAATGATAGAAACAAAACAATGCATGCAAGCATGCTAAAGATTGTTTTATTTGGAAAAGTGGTTTCTAATAGGTTATAAACATTCTAAAACACCTATTGGTCATTTTTATAAAGGTGGAATAACCATTTGCAAAGGATTTTACCTATAAACCAATTTTAAACCAAATCAATATTTTATGTGGTTAGAATTGCCTTTAGCAAATAATAATCTTTATAGGGTTCACCAAATTTATTTTTAAATAATAAAACTTGGTGTTTGGGGTCAGAGAGTTTAAATCAAAACATTTCCCAAAGGTTTTCTCCAAAAAGAGTTTTCCACGAATAAACAATATTTTTATTTGACTAGAAATGCTTTAATTCAAAGTTTTATTATCTTGCTTCACAAAATATGTTTTTGAAACCACAAGTTGATTTAGATGGTCAGTAGGTTCAAACAATCCATTTTCCCAAAGGTTTTATCACAAAAATCATTTTAGAAAGAATTTTATATTCAAAACATGCCTACACTAGTTTCTGCAAAAACAACCATTTTATCAGAAGCAATTTACTAAACAAAGGGCATGGTTGAAAGTACTTGTCTTGCTGATTCTATTGATATCAAATTTGCAAAATTTGGACGTGTGGTTTGAAAGTTATGAATTTTTCAAATTGGCACATCAAATAGATCATTTCTGGTTTTTATTCAAACAGACTGGCCACGTGTCTTATTCCTATTCGCCGGTACCGTTTCGCTCAGATCGGTCGCTGTGGAGCATTGGATTTAAATTAGATCGAGTGGCTCAGGATCAATCTTACCTCTTCGTCTAGATCTAATCCTAGCCAGTCAAAACGCATCCTACGGCTACAGTGCGATTGCCAGGAACTAGCGGCGTGAGCGACGGTGGCTAGCGGCGGCGTGGTTTGTCAGCGGCGGAGCCGGCAATACAAGAAGCGAGAGGGGATGTGGTGTGGCTGACCGAGATTGCCGTGGCATGGGGATGCTCAACTTGTTCGCGTTGGTCGAAGGGGCGCACGGGTTCAGTCGGAATTCCTCGCCGGATATGTGTCTGTCGACAGCTTCTCCGTTCTCGTCACTTGCGAGAGTTACAGGTCACGAGAAGACGCGCGAAGAGGGTCATTAGATGCGGGAGAGTTTGGAGATCATGCGTGTGTCATCTTGAGAGAGAGGGGAGGACGGGACTTACAGGGAGAGGTCGTCGGAATGACGGCAGACGGTGGCGCTGCTCTGGCGGAGACGTTGCTGAGCTTGCAGGGCGAGCGCGATCACGGGGCTGAATCAACGCGGCAGTAATGAGTATTGATGCGAATTAAATTGGGCAGAAACCACTGGCGAGGTTAGCGCGCAGGTGAGAACGACGATGAGGTGGCAGTGGGGCCTGGCATCAGCGAGTGAGAGAGAATGGGGGTGGGGTCAGGCAGTCAGCGACTTTACGGGTGGCTTATCTGGTTCGAATCGTTTTCCTGCGTGAGAAGAGAGGGAGTGGGCTGCTGGGCCAGATGGGCTCGGCTGGGCTGGGCTGCTCCTATTCCTTTTTTTTATCTGTTTCTTTTTCTTTTTCCATTTCTTTTATTCTGTTTTGATTTTGATTAATCAATTCAAACAACTTTTGAATTTCAAACCTCAACCAAACTTTGAGGAGATTTTAATACTGATTAATATTACATTTTAAAGTCAAATTTAGAATATTTCTTTTATTCTTTTTAGGGTCTTTTAATTAATTAAAATAGGCCCTTGCATTTATTCAAATAAGATCAAATATATTTTTAATCCTTATTTAAATTTCATTTTTCCACAAAACCTTTTCAGTAAGTTTTATTCAATTATAAGGATGTCAAATAATTCACTTTGAATTATTTGGAATAATTTTAATATGATTTATTAATCATTTTAAATTGGGTACTTGTCTTTATTCCAATGAAATTAAATATAATTTTAATTCCATAAAATTTTATTTGGAAGATTTCTTTGATCTTATTTAAGTTAATTAACTAACTTTTAATCCACTTGGGTAAATTCCAAATATTATTTTCCCATGATTTAATTAATCATTTCTACTAGGGATTTTATCTTTATTCCAATAGAATTTGGTTAATGCCATTTTACTTGGAAATTCTTTATCATTTTATTTTATTTGGATTTGGATTCTATTCATTCCATTTGCTTAATGGATAAGGCCAAGATTTAATTTGGTCTTTAAATATTTCTTATTTAATATTTCTATCTTTAACTTATAAAATCCATATCTTTTTATTTATAGATCCAAACTTGGTGATTAAAATTTGTAAAATCTTATTTAATATTTGTTTATCCTTTTAAATATCTTTTAAGACTATTTGCTCACCATTTGGCATGGATTTTAGATAGGTGCTTTATTGGCTTTGGAAATTCAATTTCCTTATCTTATTAAATTCATAAGATTTTATCTATGGCTCCAAATTAAGTGAAACCAATTTCTATGGTTATATAGTATTTCTATTTGTCATTCTTGATCATTTATAAATGTTTGTTGACAAATTTTTATATGGATCAAATCCATAGGCTTGGAGATAACTTGGAAATGATTTTATTCTACTAGGATTTAGGGTTTTGGTTTAACTTTTCCAAGTGTTTTAAATTTCAAGATACATTCATTGAGGAATGCATTTCACTTGATTTGGATTTTGTTGGATTCAAACTTTAATTAAAGTTTGTTCAAGATGGGATTTTAAGTTTTCATTTAGAACCAAAGTTTCTTCTCACCCTAAATTTCAACAATTATTTATTTTGTTTATTTATTTTTCACAACAAGTCAAGGACTACATGATCATAGAGGACTAATGGTGACTTGTCATAGTCAGAAAATGGTGTGAGCATGTGCCAAGTCAACCCAAACAAAACACCAAAGGAGAATACCACAATACTATGCTTTTGCATGCTAAAACAACGCATAATTTCTTCAAGGCACACTAATCAATCCCAATTGTTTGGAACAAGACATGCTAGAGCAATAATCACTAAGAATAATGCTAAAACTACACCTAGCAAACTAAACAAACTAAGCAAAGCAAACGAAAACTAAGACGCTCCAAGAACAACACAACTATGCATGAAACAATAAAAACAAAGTGTCTAGACAGACCTGAGCTTTTTATTGATGAAGAAGGGGGATGCCTTGGGCATCCCCAAGCTTTGACGCTTGTACTTCTTGGATATTTCTTGGGGTGACACCATGGTGGCATCCCCAAGCTTGAGCTTTTGTCCATACTTCATCTCATTGCATCATTCTCTCACTACACCTGAAATTTTTCCTTCATACAAAACATCACACAATCTTCATTACCTACAATAGCTTATTAAAAAGATATTAGACCACTAGCAAAGCTTTGGAACAACAAGGATTTTCACTAAAAACACAAGATAATGTATTAACTCCTTCAAAGAAACTCAATTTACCTGAAGAGAGCTCAAAAAGGAATCAATAAGAAGCAAATGCAAATAATGGCAGAAATTTGTCAAAACAGACCAGCAGGTAGAAACGAATTTTTTCGAACATCTTCTGTTTCTCAAATCAAAAAGTGTTGAACTAAATAAAGTTAGACAATATACTGGGGGATTTGTTCGTAAAGTTTGAGCTCAATCCGAGTTACAGGGCCTTCTCACGAATTGTTTTGATGGAGGACAGAAATCTGTTTCGGGATAGTAACTCCCCAAATCTTACTTTCCTCTCATTAGAGGTCATTCTTGGCACAAAAATCAAACAAAAAGGATAAGGAGAGGTCATTACAGAAGTAATAACGTCCAAGACTCAAGGAAACTCTTGGGTTATATCCCAACAAGTACTTTTCTTTAACACCTTTAAGTTAGGCACAAGAAGTAAGAATAATCAAGTATTTTCAAATGAGGAAGCATTAACATCAAATCTTGCTTTGAAAGGATGAGCAAAAACAACTTCTCTCTTCTCATTGAGAAGTGTTCAATACCTTTATTGAATGGAAAATGATATTTGATGATTCCTTCTTTCATATCAATGATGGCACCAACTGTTCTAAGAAAAGGTCTTCCCAAAGTAATAGGACAAGAAGCATTGTATTCAACATCCAAAACATAGAAATCATCAGGGACATAAGCATTGTTAACCATAATGATAATATCATTAATACTCCCCATTAGTTTCTTCTTAGCATTATAATTGAGTGGGACATCCAAATAACAATCTTCTAATGGTGGCAAATCAAGCATTTCATAAATCTTCCTAGGCATAATAGAGACACTAGAACCAAGATCACATGAATCTTTGAGATCAAAGTCATTCACTTTCATATTAATAATGGGTTCCCAACTATCTTCTACTTTCCTTGGAATAGAAGCTTTGTGTTTTAGCTTCTCTTCCTTAATCTTAACAAGAGCATCTGTAATGTGTTTGGTAAAGGCAACATGCATATCACTAGCATCAGGACTTTTAGCAAGCTTTTGCAGGAACGTAATCACTTCAGAAATATTGCAACCATCAATATCAAAGTCAAACTTAGCATCACTAGTAATAGGTTCTCTAGGGTTAGGCATAGTAGGAGGAGGAATAGGGGCTACTTGTGGTTTAGTGGTGATAGTGCACACATTATTGTTTCTATCAATTTCAGCTTCCCTTTCCCACCTAGCATGAAGTTGAGCTAACAGCCTAACATTTTCATCAGTAGTAACTTCTATGGCATGAGAAGTAGCAAAGGTGTTTTCCATAGTTTCAAGTTTAGCAGCCATTTTATTAACCAAGGAAGTTTGAGCTTTAGACAAAGAGGATATATTTTTCTCAGCACTCAAAATTTTTGACTGTAAACTAGGAATTTCTCTATTCAGATTCTCAAGCTGAAGACTAATGTTTTTCAAGATAATAGATCGTTCCTCCATAGTTTTAGTAAAAATCTTGTTTTGCTCATATTGCATTTGCATAAATTTTGTAGTGGATCTCTCAACTTCTAGAATCCTCTCTTCACTAGGCATTCCAGATCTATCATGATAAGCATTTCCCCTAGGAGGGTAAGGCCTATAATTGTTGATGCTACCAAAATTATTCTTGTAGGCATTGTTGTTGAAATTATTGTTTGTAATGATGTTCACATCAACTTGCTCTTCTCGAGCAACCAAAGAGGCTAAGGGAACACTATTAGGATCTAGAGGAGCTTTCCCATTAACAAGCATAGCCATAATAACATCAATCTTTTCACTCAAAGAGGAAGTTTCCTCAATAGAATTTACCTTCTTACCATGTGGAGCTCTCTCAACATGCCATTCAGAGTAGTTAACCATCATATTATCAAGGATACTTGTTGCAGAACCCAAGGTGAGTCCCATAAAAGTACCTCCAGCAGTAGAATCCAACAGGTTTCTTGAGGAGAAGTTCAAACCTGCATAAAAAGTCTGGATAATCATCCAAGCAGTGAGTCCATGAGTCGGGCAATTTCTAACCAAAGATTTCATTCTTTCCCAAGCAGGAGCAACATGTTCACTTTCAAGTTGTTTAAATTTCATCATGTCACTTCTCATAGCAATAATCTTAGTAGGAGGCTAGTACTTTCCAATAAAAGCATCTTTGCACTTAGTCCAAGAATCAATACTACTTTTAGGCAAAGATAGCAACCATTCTTTAGCTTTTCCCCTCAAGGAGAAAGGAAAAATCCTGATCTTAATAATATCTCCATCTACATCCATACTTTTGCATCTCACAAAGTTCAACAAAGCTATTAAGAAGGGCAGCAGGATCATCAGAACTAGCACCAGAAAATTGCTCTCTCATCACAAGATTCAACAAAGCAGGCTTAATTTCATAAAAGATAGCATCAAGAGCAGGTTGAGCAATAGGTGTTCTTAGGAAATCATTGTTGTTGGTGCTAGTGAAGTCACAAAATTTGGTGTTCTCAGCAGAGTTCATTTTGGCAAAGGTGGGCAAGCAAAAAACAGCAGCAACAGCTAGAGCAGGAACTAATTTTTTGTGTTTTTCGAAAAGATCGAAACAAAACCAAGAAAAAGAAACAAAGCAAACTAAAAACAAAGTAAAGAGAAAGGAAGTGAAGGACTCCCCTTGTGAAGACGTCCTTATCCTCCCCGGTAATGGCGCCAGTAAGTCTTGATGATGCTCGACGTGGCACTTCGTTGGTAACCCCAAGCGCAGGGTGTGTGAGAGCAAGCAGCAAGTTCTCCCTCAGTTGAGACCGAGGTTATCGAACCAGAAGGAGGAAGGAAATGTCACATAGGTGTTGCAAACAACGTGGAGACCTGCACAACACAAACTCAAGACTTTGCCCCAACGAATCAGTGAGGTTGTCAAGCTCACCGGTTTGCTATAACAAAGGACTAAACGTATTGTGTGGAAGGTAATGGTTTGCAGCAAGTAAACAAGTAACAGTGGAAGATGTATCAATGGTAAAGATTGGACTGAGGTCCATAGTTCACTAGAGGTTCTCTCCTTAAATAAACAACATGGCATGAACGGTAAACAAATTATAGCGGGGCAAATGATAGGAACTGAGCAAGGCATAACAATGCAATTACTAGCCAGAAAGATCCTATGAGGTTGATTGGGCAATACAACAATATACATAGACCGTCATCCAACTGCATCTATGACTAGAATTCCACCTTCAGGTTATCATCCGAACCCCCACCAGTATTAAGTTGCAAGCAACATACAACTGCTTTAAGCAAAGTGTGTGAGGTAAATAGTCCACATGTTCCATGAGCAAGAGACCGTTGTTTTCTCCCTAGTAGAAACATCACATCTACAACTGAAGAGATTATTGTCACTTCCCTTGGAAACTAGAGGCATGAACCCACTATCGAACATAAATACTCCCTCTTGGAGTCACTAGCAACTACTTGTCCAAGATAACCACTAGCAACGGAGAGCATGCCAGATCACAAACAACACAGACATGATAGAATCATAAAGATAAAACCATTAATCAAACCAAAATAATAATCTCAATATCCATCGGATCCACGCAAACACAACATGCATGATTACAAATAGATTAGATCTTGATCATGAATGGAGCTCACAAGATCTATACATGAAAGCACAAAGGAGGAGATACAACCATCTACCTACTACATGGACCCATAGTCCAAGGTGGAACTACTCACGAATCATACCGGAGAGAAGGCCTCCGGGATGATCTCCCCTTCGACAGGGTGCGGGGAAGAATTTCAGATCCCCCCTGATCTAGGGACGATGGTGGCGGCTACAGATGGTTTCGTGGATTTCTGATCGGGTACTCAGGGTTTCTGTATCGGGGGACTTATTATAGGCAAAGGGGCGAGACCGGGAGGCGGCCAGGGTGCCCAAACCCTAGCCAGGAGCGGGGCTTGGCCCACCCGCACCTAGGGTCGGTCTGGCCCCCCTGGCTGGCCTTCTGGGCTCCCCTCTGGACTTCTTGTTCCCCCCGGAAAGTTATTGACTTTATCCTTTGTCCCGTCCAATTCCGAGAATATTTCTTTACTAACTTCTCTGAAACCAAAAAGAACAGAAAACAGGCATCTGGCACTATTGCAACTTGTTAATAGGTTAGTACCAGAAAACATGTAAAAATCACCTCAAAGTGTGGACAAGTAAAGCAAAGTAGATAGTAAACAAGAATGGAGCATCAAAAATTATAGATACGTTTCCAATGTATCAGTAAGAGCGGGTTGACTAGGTCGTGCGGGTAAAGTGTACAACCCCTGCAGGGTGTCTAAACTAAGTACTTAGCCTTGTCCCCGGTTATGGACAACTATGAGCAACTGGGCCTGGAACTGTTTGGAAGATCTCACTCATCCCAACTTCTTAATTACTAAAACTTGATGGGTGAACATGGGTTTAGGAGCATACAAAAGCTAAACTGTCTTGTTTCTACATGGATTTATGCTGGTATGTCCGTAGAAGATTGTTTTGAAGAAACAAAAGTATTTTGAAAGTAGGGAAAAGTTAAATTGCTTTTAGCAAATGAGCCTGAACTTCACTTAGCCAAATATGCATGTAGTTGCTAGATCCTTTGTACTCATTAGTTCTACTTGCCAATACATTCAAAGTATTGACCATTAGTGGCTGCAAGCTTTCATGTTGCAGGTTATATCATTTCTAAGTGATCGTTATAGGTCCCGAGACTCCACTCAATGATTGTTCGTCTGTGGCACATTTGAAGAATGGAGATCTACCTTGTTATTGTTTCCATTGTGTACTTGTGTAATATAATGTAAATTCTGGATCAAATTCGTGTATTTATGATGTATAGTTATATTTGGTATCATTTTGTACTGTGTGTGCCAATGAACCGATCCAGGGATTGGTACTATACACATGCACTCAGCCTTATCAAGCGAGGGTGTTACATAACTTGTTCGGAATGTGTCCCCATTGCACTATAAATAGTACAATCGCTTCAATAGACTTAATAAATATACGTGACCCCTATGTGAACTTCGCCAAATTCACAAAATCCCAAAGTACAAAATTTATCTGGACTATTGCAGAAAAATAGGCACCCGATAAAGTTGTTTTAGCACGTAAAGTAAACTTCACAATCCAGTCTCGATCCGAAGAACGTAAAGTCGGATCAGGCCGCTAATCACACAATACCACCAAGATCCAAATTGCAACAATTGGGTAGCAGGAACAAGATTAACAATGGTGGAATTTGATGATTCCTTTATCCGTACATGTTCCTACTATAGCCCGCTCTGATACCACTGTTGGGGTACGCGCTATGCAAAACAAAAAAAAATTAGCGCATAACGAGGATCATATGCAAGGGGAGGGGTGACAGGCTCATATTACTGTAGAGCTTCATTGGGTGACCCCAAGAGGAAGGTGTGATAAGCATAGCAACAAGTTTTCCCTCAGTTAAGAAACCAAGGTTATTGAACCAGTAAGAGTAAGAAAATAACTCCAAGGTGTTGCTAACAACTTGGAATCCTGCATAACACAAACTCAAGACTTTGCCCCAACTTACAGTGAGGTTGCCAATCTCACTGGTTTGCTGAAAACAAAGCATTAAACGTACAGTGTGGAAGGTAATAGTTTATTGTAGAAGATAAACGCCAATAGTAGATGATGTGTCAATGATAAACTTTGGACCGGAGTCCACAGTTCACTAGAGGTGTTCTCCTTCAGATAAATAAAATAACATGCTGGGTGAACAAATTACAACGGGGCAATTGAGAGGAACTGAGCAAGGCATAACAATGCAAATACTAGACATTCATGATTCCTATGAGATTTGATTGGGCATTACAACAATATACATAGACCTCCATCCAACTGCATCTATGACTAATAATCCACCTTCAGGTTATCGTCTGAACCCCCTCCAGTATTAAGTTGCAAGCAACGGATAATTGCATAAAGAAATGTGTGTAAAGTAAACAATGCAATTGTTCCATGAACAAAAGATTGTTGTTTTCTCCCTAGTAGCAATAGCACTTCTACAACCTTATATATCTCTATCACTTCCCCAGATTCAATAGAGGCATGAACCCACTATCAGGCATAAATACTCCCTCTTCGAGTCAATAGCATATACTTGGCCAAGATAGCTACTAGAAACTAAGATCATGCAAGATCTCAAGCAACATAGACATGATAGAAGCAATAATCACTAAGACATGATAGAATCAATAATCAATCTAACATAGTATCTCAATATCCATCGGATCCCCACAAACACAACATGTATGATTACAAATAGATGATCTTGATCATGAACGGATCTCACAAGATCTAAACATGATAGCACAAGGAGGAGAAACAACCATCTAGCTACTGTATGGACCCATAGTTCAAGGGTGAACTACTCACGCATCATACCGAAGGCTGGCATGGTGATGAAGAAGGCCTCCGGGATGATCTCTCCCCTCCAGCAGGGTGCTGGGAAGATCTTAAGATCCCCTCGATCTAGGGACGATAGTGGCGGCGGCTACGGACTGTTTCGTGGAGATCTGATTGGGTACTTAGGTTTTTGGCATCGGGGGGCCTTTATAGGCGAAGATGCAAGGTAAGGGGATGCCAGGAGGCACACATACTGCCCTGGCATGGCTTAGGGTGGGCCCACGCCTAGGGGGTGTGCCCGCCCTGTGGAGCCCCTCCATCTCTCCTTCGGTCTCTATGTTTGTCTCGGTAAAATATTGACTTTGGCTTTTGTCCCGTCCAATTCCGAGAATATTTCCTTACTAGCTTTTCTGAAACCAAAAACAGCAGAAAACAGGCAACTGTCACTGCGCCATCTTGTTAATAGGTTAGTCCCAGAAAATGTATAAAAATACCTCAAAGTGTAGACAAAGCATAGCAAAGTTGATACTAAACAATCATGGAATATCAAAAATTATAGATACGTTTACGGTATCAAGCATCCCCAAGCTTAAATCCTGCTCGTCCTCGAGTAGGTAAGTGATAAAAAGAATAAATTTTGAGGTGGCATGCACAACATCACAATCTTGATCAAACCATTTGCAAGCATTGAAAGCTAGGATCAAAGTACTCTAAACATGAGGATGAAAGATGAAGTTCTAACAATAATACATAGTAACTATGTTGCAACATGGAAGGATACAAATAAAGATCATGAATAACAATGCATTTAAAGATGTTTGTTTGTTTCACATATAGAAAACATAGCATCGTGGTATTCATCTTGTCCCTCATGGAGTAGAAAAACATAAATGCATAGGACACCTTCAAAGTTCATAAGGGTGACTAGATACAAATAGTTCAAAAACAAGCAATATCAACATTATGAATCAATCAATAAGTTTTGGGACAATGCACATAGAACTAAGAATGACAACCATGCTCTCCTAGTTGGTGCATAAGGATAGAAGGTGGAGACTCAATATAAAAGTAGGAAGAAATGCCCTTCATAAAGGGAAGCAGCGATTTCAAGTTTCATAAAGAGCTTCCAAAAATTATGGTACTTGTTAGCTTTCAGCTCTCATTGCCCCTATCATAAGTATATTGAATTGATTAAGGTTAAAGTGAACAAAGTATGGAGTATATGCTTGACAAAGTATAAGTTGGCAATCTCATGTCCCTTCAGTACGGGGGCCGTTCCACATGCTACTCAACTTTAGTCACCGGTAAGTTCTTATCATAGTAAGTATATGGGTATCATAATGAACCGCCAACGGGGTACCCCTTGCCCAATGATACAGGAGCTATCCCATATCAAAATGACAAGGCAACAGACAATGAGCATCCCAGTGATCTTTTTATTTGTATTTGCATAGGTTTTTATTGAGGGGGTGCTTCACAGATTGCTCACTATGGTTATGCTGCAAGTTTCCACCATTATTAGGCATGTCTTAGGCTAGCGGCCAAGACGTTTCTCTAACACATATACATAAATCCATGGACTTACAAGCTCCTCTATTATTTCACACCGACGACATCCGCAAACAAAAGATCATGATATCAACTGGGTAGATATGTACAGGTGTTGAAAGCGTTCCCCGTGACAACATGGTTCTGCTAATTCCCAACTTATAAGTCCAAGCATATACAACATAGATGACACAATGGTAAAAACAATTTGTGAGAGCTCTAATCACTAATTTTCTCATAACAAGTTTAATTTGGAAGATAGATAAAACAAGAAGATACTTGGAATGGTGTAACACACCATGCAAAGGAATTTATAGTGGACTCTTTGGAAAAACTTGGTTTCTTGGGAGTTGGATGCATGAGTAGATCTTACTCAATACAAGTGGAGGCTAGCAAAAGACTGGGAGCGACCAACTAAGAGAGCAATAATGGTCATAATCATGCAGAGCGACAAAACATTATCAACTAAAGCATAAAGTGGAACCACAAGTCAAAAATAAATGATCATAAAGGATAAGGTGACTGGTTTATAGTCATAAATGGTGTAAGGATGTGCCAAGTCAACCCAAACAAAGCATCAAAGGAGAATACCACAATACTATGCTTTTGTATGCTAAAACAATGCATTATTCTTGCAAGGCACATTAAGCAATGTAAATTGTTTGGAACAAGTCAAGCTACAACAATAATCACTAAACATAAGGTCAAAACAACATATAGCATGACATGATAAATTCTAAGCCATAGTCAAAACAAGCTCCCGTTTGTACCACTATAAGCATGAAACTTTCTACTCATTTCCAAGACCAATCAACTTATTTGAAACATCATATCAAATGCGGGGGTCCAACTACTTTGTTCAAGCAAACTAAGCAAATGAAAACCAAAAAAAAACTAAGAAGCTCCAAGAACAACACAACAGTGGATGAAACAATAAAAATGAAGTGTCTAGAAAGAGACCTGAGATTTTTATTAATGAAGAAGGGGATGCCTTGGGCATCCCCAAGCTTTGACGCTTGTACCTCTTGAATATTTCTTGGGGTGACACGGGGTTGAATCTCCAAGCTTGAGCTTTTTTCCATTCTTCATCACATCATATCATTCTTCCCTACACCTGAAAATTTCCTGCATACAAAACTTCACACAATCTTCATTCGCAACATTAGTGCATTCAAAAGAATAAACCTTTAGGTTTAGTTTCAAAACAGCAAAACTTTCATTAAAAACACAAGCTACTGTAGCAATTCCTTCAAAAATCTCAATTTACCAAAGATAACCCAAGAAGAAATGGATAAAGAGGCAAATGCAAATAATGGCAGAAATCTGTCAAAACAGACCAGCAGGTAAAACCGATTTTTTCGAAGACATTATGTTGCTCATCGAAAAGTGTTGAACTAACAAAAATTATATAACAACCTGGGGGATTTACTCAGACTATTACAGCTCAGTCCGACATACAAAGATTTTTCACGAATTTTTACAGTGAAGCACGAAAATCTGTTTCGGACAACAACTTCCCCAAATCTTACTTCTCTCTCATTAGAGGTTATTCTTGGCATAAAAATCAAATAAAAAGGATAAGGAGAGGTTATTATAGAATTAATAACTTCCAAGACTCAAGAATACTATTGGGTTATCTCCCAATAAGTACTTTTCTTTAACGCCTTTAAGTTAGGGACAAGAAGCAAGAATCAAGTATTTTCAAATGAAGAAGCATTAACATCAATATTTTCTTTAAAAGGACGACCAAAAGGTAACTTATCTATCCTTATAGGGAAGTGTTCAATACCTTTCTTTAATGGGAATTGATATTTAATGATGACTTCTTTCATATCAATGATGGCACCAACTGTTCTAACAAAATGTCTTCCCATAGTAATAGGACAAGAAGAATTGCATTCAACATCCAAAACATAGAAATCAACAGGGACATAGGAATGTAATTATACTCCCTATGAGTTTCTTTTTGGCATTCTCATCAAGTGGGACATCTAAGTAGCAATCTTCCAAAGGTGGCAAATCAAGCATTTCATAAATCTTTCTAGGCATAATAGAGACACTAGAACAAATGTCACATGAAGCTTTAAGATCAAAGTCATTCACTTGCATATCAGTGATGGGTTCCCAACTATCTTCTACTTTCATAGGAATAGAAGCTTTGTGTTTCAAATTTTCTTCCTTAATTTTAATGAGAGCATCTGTAATGTGTTTTGTAAAAGCCATATTCATAACACTAGCATTAGGACTTCTAGCAAGCTTTTGTAGGAATATAATCACTTCAAAAATATTGCAGCCATCAAGATCAAAGTCAAGCTTAGCATCACAGGTAGTAGAATTATTGGGTTTAGGCATTGTTGTAGGAGGAATGGGGACTTCTTGTGGTTTGCTAGCATTAACATTGGTGGTAGTAATAGTACAAATACTATTGTTTCTAGCAATTTCAGCTTATCTTTCCCACTTAGCATGTAATTTAGCTAACTGTCTAACATTTTCATCAATAGTAACTTGTATGGCATGAGTAGCAGCAAAGGTACTTTCCAAGGTTTCAGGTTTAGCAGCCATTTTATTAATCAAAGAGGATTGCGCTTCAGTCAAAGATGAAATATTTTTCTCAACATTCAAAAGCTTTTCCTCCACAGTCTTGTTGAAAGTAGTTTGTTTACTAATAAAGTCTTTAAGCATGACTTCAAGTTTAGAAGGAGCACTTCTATTCTTGTTGTAGGAATTTCCATAAGCATTACCATTGGGAGGATAAGGGCTATAATTATTATTACCAAGATTATTCCTATAGGCATTGCTGCTGAAGTTGTTATTTCTAATGAAGTTCACATCAAATTACTCTTCTTGAGAAACCAAAGAGGCTAAGGGACCATTATTAGGATCAATATGAGATTTTCCATTAAAAAGCATAGACATGATAACATCAATTCTATCACTTAAGGAGGAGGTTTCTTCAACATAATTTAACTTCTTACCATGTGGAGCTCTCTCCGTGTGCCATTCAGAATAATTAACCATCATATTATCAAGGAGCTTTGTTGCAGCACATAAAGTAATGGTCATAAAGGTACCTCCAGCAACAGAATCTAACAGATTTCTTGAAGAGAAATTTAGTCCTGCATAAAAAGTTTGGATAACATCCAAGTAGTCAGTCCATGAGTGGCACAAATCTTTACCAAAGATTTCATTCTTTCCCAAGCTTGAGCAATATGTTCATTATAAAGTTGTTTAAATTTCATTATTTCACTTCTCATAGATATAATCTTAGCAGGAGGATATTATTTTCCAATCAAAGCATCTTTGCATTGAATCCAAGAATCAATACTATTTGTAGGCAAGGATAGCAACCATTCTTTAGCTTTTCCTCTCAAGGAGAAAGGAAACAATTTGATCTTAATAATATCTCCATCTACATCCTTATATTTTTGCATCTCACAAAGTTCAACAAAGTTATTAAGGTGGGCAGCAGCAGCATCAGAACTAGCACCAGAAAATTTCTCTTTCATAACAAGATTCAACAAAGCAGGCTTAATTTCATAAAAGGTAGCATCAGGAGCAGGTGGAGCAATAGGTGTACTCAGGAAATCATTGTTATGTGTGCTAGTGAAGTCACACAACTTGGTGTTCTCAACAGAGTTCATTTTTGCAAAAGTGTAGCAAGCCAACAACAACAACAACAACTAGAGTAGGAACTAATTTTTTGTGTGTTTTTTATAGGAAAAGCAAAACAAACAAAAATAATTTTTTTAAAATTTTTGATAAAAAGAAGCAATCAAAACAAAGCAAAAGAAACTAAGAAAAAAAAGTAAATATAATGGTTGTGAAGGACTCCCCTTGTAAAGTTGTCCTTAAACTCCCCGGCAACGGTGCCAGAAAAATCCTGACAGGCTCAGATCACTGTAGAGCTTCGTTGGGAGACCCCAAGAGGAAGGTGTGATGAGCATAGCAGCAAGTTTTCCCTCAGTTATGAAACCAAGGTTATCGAGCCAGTAGGAGTAAGGAAACAACTCCAAGGTGTTGCTAACAACTTGGAATCCTGCACAACACAAACTCAAGACTTATCCCCAACTTATAGTGAGGTTGTCAATCTCACTGGTTTGCTGAAAACAAAGGACTAAACATACAGTGTGGAAGGTAATAATTTCTTGTAGAAGTTAAACGGTAACAGTAGATGATGTATCAATGATAAAGATTGGACCGGGGTCCACAGTTCACTAGATGTGTTCTTCTTAAGATAAATAACATAACATGTTGGGTGAACAAATTACAGTGGGGCAATTGACAGGAACTGAGCAAGGAACTGAACAGTGCAAATACTAGACATTCATGATTCCTATGCGATTTGATTGGGCATTAAAACAATATACATAGACCGCCATCCAACTGCATCTATGACTAATAATCCACCTTCAGGTTATTGTTCGAACCCCCTCCAGTATTAAGTTGCAAGCAACGGATAATTGCATAAAGAAATGTGTGTAAAGTAAACAATGCAATTGTTCCATGAACAAAAGATTGTTGTTTTCTCCCTAGTAGGAATAGCACATCTACAACCTTATATATCTCTATCACTTCCCCAGATTCAATAGAGGCATGAACCCACTATCGAGCATAAATACTCCCTCTTGGAGTCACTAGCATCTACTTGGCCAAGATAGCTACTAGAAACGGGGAGCATGCAAGATCTCAAACAACACAGACATGCTAGAATCAATAATCACTAAGACATGATAGAATCAATAATCAATCTGACATAGTATCTCAATATCCATCGGATCCCCGCAAACACAACATGTATGATTACAAATAGATGATCTTGATCATGGACGGATCTCACAAGATCTACAAATGATAGCACAAGGCGGAGAAACAACCATCTAGATACTGTATGGACCCATAGTCCAAGGGTGATCTAATCACGCATCATACCGGAGGCTGGCATGGTGATGAAGAAGGCCTCCGGGATGATCTCTCCCCTCCGGCAGGGTGCCGGGAAGAGTTTCAGATCCCCACGATCTAGGGACGATGGTGGCGGTGGCTACAGACTGTTTCTTGGAGATCTGATCGGGTACTTAGGGTTTTGGCATCGGGGGGCTTTTATAGGCGAAGAGGCGAGGCAGGGGGCAGCCAGGGGGCCCACACCCTGCCCTGGTGTGGCCTAGGGTGGGACCACGCCTGGGGGTGTGGCTGACCTATGGCGCCCCTCCGTCTCTCCTTCGGTCTCTGTGTTCGTCTCGGTAAAATATTGACTTTGGATTTTATCCCGTCCAATTCCAAGAATATTTCCTTACTAGCTTTTCTGAAACGAAAAACAGGAGAAAACGAGCAACTAGCACTGCGGCATCTGGTTAATAGGTTAGTCCCAGAAAATGTATAAAAATACCTCAAAGTGTATAAAAAGCATAAGTTGATAATAAACAATCATGGGACATCAAAAATTATAGATATGTGTACGACATAACAAGAGGAAATGGATCATACCCTCGAAGATCGATCTAGCGGAAGTTTGTCGGTGACAAGGTTGGTCATGCGTCGATCCCTTCAACAAGCCTTAGCGAGTCGTGAGGATATGTATTATCCCACGGACGGCCCCCATGAAGATGCACCAATGAAGACATCGTTGTCGAAGTAGTCGGTACATTGATTCTACAGCTAGTCGATTAGCCATGAGAAGATTTTCCTTGTGAAGATATGCATGATCAAGTGCTCCAAGTGTCACACCTACACCATTATCCACACGTACAAGATCAGGGACACTACATCGAGGTGTGATCAAGAACACATGGTCGAAGCGGGAACATGTTGATGAAGATAAGGCAGCGCTTCCGTAGTCCCATCTAGATTAGATCAAAACGGAGGTAGAACTCGACATCGCTCTAGCGTTATAGTAGAAGAATAAGTACCTAGGGCACACCCTCTATGGTGACCCAGCTTACCACTGCATGTGTATTATACTATAGTCGTTGACATGACACTCATACACCACCGTTCCGCAAATATCACATCCCTCAGACTGGTACAATAGAAACACTGCGGGTCCAAATTACAAACATACACACATTATTATTATTACAATACCAAAAGATCAGTACTTTGAAGTTATTCAAACTTACAAACCATACTTATAAGTTTCAGCAAAAGAACGAAACTTCAAACATGTATCATAACTTGAGCTCAACTACTTATTATATAGGGTTTGTGCTTCTCGGCTCAACTTAAGTGCTATATAACCATAAGCAGCTACTCAGACTCGTTGCCTCCAACTCCATAGAATATCTCGTATTCCACCCCGTTCACTCCTCCGGATAGGTCTCGTTCCTCATAGTAGACATCCTCCTATCCTTCGGTAGCATACATCAAAGTGTCCTCTGGCTCCTCAGTGTCTAAGCAGGGGATCAAAGGAAAGAGTGAGTAATAGAGTTACCCAGCAGGTTCATCATATGCAAGGTGGGAAGCTTGATGCTCTATCTACCACGTCAACCACGTCACACTATCGGTCCTTGGCACTATGCAATTTTTGTAAACATTTCTTCAAAGGTTAATTTTAATATAAAAACTATGCCCATCAGCCTTCATTGGTTGACCAGAAATTCATGGAGTTCCTTTTCTGACGTGTCCATAGCTCCTTCCCGGAATAGGGTGTAACATGTCACAATTCTTACACTCTGCAAAGGTGCGTTGCTTTACCCATGAGAGATCAAATCTTTGTTGCACAACCGGGCATACTTTCTTGTCCACAATTCCGTGATGTTGGGCCTACTAGATGATCCAACCAATCACTACCCTTCTCCATGACCCAAGAAGGAATATCTCTGTTAACCCCCATATAGGCATATATAACCCTGGTAACCCCTTGGAGACTCCAGTTAGCAGATCATGACCCTAGCAATAGCAAAGTGGCAGATCTACCTCTAACATCCCCTCATGGATAATCTAGACACAAATATCGTGGGGACATAAGGGTTCCCACCCATGATAAGTCCTTGCAGGAAATCTATAGCCTCACGATAAGGCCATCCATTCATGTGAAAGGAAGAAGATCCAGCTGACTTCTCTGTTCCATTCCAAATAGCATGGTTAATGTGTGATATATGGCGCTAGAATCATTGATGTCATTAGTTATTAATTCCTATATGATGGATCTTACTGCACATGGAATCCTATATTCCATTACCAATCTTATATTTATCATCACTTAGGATGATAATAGAATTTTATTTCTTTGAGAAAATAGTGTTTTCTTTCTCCTTATTATAACATAGGTGATAATATACAAGTTGTAAATACTTTGATAAAACTCATCAAAGGACATGAGCAAGTGATGAACTTGCCTTGTTACTGCAAGGTAGTGAAGTCGGATGCTTGCACTCGACCTTGAGCTTATATTTCTACAAAACACCATTATTGACTAGTAAGAACAATATTTAATGTACCAATTCATAAAATTTCTTTATTAAAAGAAAGTTAATAGTTAATATTTCTTTAATATATTGTAAATTTTATATTTAATATTTTTGTGATAACACACATTAATTTAAGAATTTAAAACTAATTTTTATTTAATTTTAGCTCTTATTTTTAAAAAAAAATTCTATTCAAGAATAAGTGTTTTAAATTTAGAGGATTCTATTTTATTACAATAAAATACAAATTAGAATTTTCTTAAAGACTATATCTATTTAGGACCATAAAAGTGAATTTTATTTATGTTTATAAAATTCCATAAGAAATTGGGATTTCTATTTTCGTGCCTCTGGTTCCTTAGTTGTACTCAGTTTTCCCCGGCCGCTTAACTTTTCCGCACTTTAGCCCATATCCTTCTAGGAAACTCATCCAAGAGCTCGAATGTCACATCCCAAATTTTAGAATTGGTACTGCATAACATACATGTCATTGCATCATGAACATCATTGCGAAAATTCAGTTTGAAAAGGTTTTGGCAAAACCCCTCACTTGCATTTGCATTTTGTCACCTACACTTGAGTGCGCGGTTTCTACCTTGCGTCTGCTAGAATGGTATATTTTAGTTGTCTGGAAGGCACAGGTGCATAGAGGGTTCCGACATGAACCCGTAGCACTTTGAATCGCCTCAATCGGAGGTCCAAATCAAAAGTTAAGCCCTGCTGAATTTTCTGTCAAAGTTCAGAATCAGTTCAGGCAGAAAGTTCAGTCTAAATATTACCGAGGAAGAAGAAAAGGGAAAATCAAAAAAAAAGAGAGCAGCGCAGCGCAGCCAGCCGGCCGCAGTCCCAGCAGCCCACCCGGGGCCTGCCAGCGCAGTGCCCAGCAGCAGCCGAAGTGCATGTCCTATTATGTGGTTGGGTTTTCCTGTAGATGAGCCACCGTTGGTAGATGTGCTTAGCCATGCTATGATGAACGAGGGCTGGGTTACATCACTCAAGGTTGTTTCTAAATGTATTGGTTTGTGAAAACTAAAAACAACTTAATCAATGAATCTCCTGGGTGTGATGGGATTGAAAATTTTGGTGGTACCATTGCAGAAAGGCACCCAGGTATCAGGAGAAAATGATTGGATTTTTTATTTTGTAGCTTACGTGCATAACCATGTGCCAATAATGAAATGGGCGGTTGGTTGGACTCAGTAGGTTGTGGTAACTCGAACCCACGTATCCAGAGATGTATAATTTTGGTAGGTTGGACTGGTGCGTGTCGGGTTTGGGAAGCTACTTCCCTAACGGTCCCTTATTGGACTTCTCCCTATCATCACCCAATTTGAGAGTGGTGGTACGAGCTGGGATGGCCAAGTCACATGGGTAAAGTGTACTAACCCCTGTAGGGTGTATAAACTAATCGATTAGCCGTGTCCCCGGTTATGGACATCTGAGTTGCTTGATATTGAGTTCATGACATGTTTCTCGCTCATTCTAATTTCATAATTTCTTTAATGTTGATGGGTTAACTTAATTGGGATCTTTTCAAAGAAAATCAAAAATTGTTTAAGAAAGTAGGACAAAGTTGTTTGCAAATGCGAGCTAGCCACAGCCCCACTTTCCAAATATGCAAGTAGATGTTAGCTCTATTGTCTCCTTTAATAGCTCTACTTGCCATACATTCCATGTATTGACCCTTCGAGGCTGCTACATTTCATGTTGCAGGATATTCAGATTCTAAGTGATCAATTTAGGCCACGGTACTCCACTCGACACTTGTTCACTTGTGGGAAATTTGAAGAATGGAGGAGTTACTTTATTTATGTTGCTACTTGAATAAGATGAGCTAGCCTAGAGCTAAGCCCTTTATTGTAATAATGTTACTCTAGATCTTCGTTATTTATGATACACGAATATTTTGCTATGTTATTCATCTTTATTCTATTGTGGGCCAATGAACCGATCCAGGGATTGGCATGTCACATAGAAGCTACGGTCTTTTCAGAACCGTAGTGTTACATCGAACGACAGCTACCGTTAGGTTAACCGTTGGCTGACGTGTGGGGTCGTGCAGTGTGGGACCACGTGGGGCCGGTTGGTCAAGAAAGTGTTATGCTGACATGTGGGGCCGTGCCATCTGGGACTGCGTGGGCCGGTTTGTTGGGAACGCGTTATGGGGGACGTGGTGTGGGACCACGTGGGGGAACGTTTGGTGGTTACGTGCGCCTTGTCGCCTAAATTGGAAGTTTTCTTTTTTGTTATTTTTATGATTGGCCTTTTTAAGAAAGCCTTTTCGCCCTCTATCTTGCTAACAATTGTGTTTTTTCCCATAAAGGTAGCGAGAGCAGCTTCTCTCTTCATTCATTATTCCTTTTGGCCCTCATTTTTTCCCAATATGGTAGCAAATATAACCCGCACCATAAATACATTCAGTAAATAAAGAAGATGTATATAAAGCAGCTAATATAGGATATATAGTACGGTACTTAATGAGGTTCGACAATTACGCTGCTCAGTAGTAGAACCGGACAAGTTCAACACAGATAATGCAAACGAAGCTGCTTTACAGCAGCAGCAGTACAAGATCAGTGGCCCCTCATGGCCTCCACTAGGATGGCCTCCGCCTCCTCCCTCTAGCGCTTCCTCCACTTCTTTATGCCAAGTCCCTTGACCTTGGACGCCTTGGGATTGATCGGGGGCATGCAACCCTCCTCGATGTCCACCTTCAGGAGGTTGTGGAGGTGAAACTGAGCGTCTGGTGCTTGGCTCTGAAGCCATGGAAGTTCACGGACAGGCCGCAGGTCTTCACGTCCTCGGCATGCTTCACGAGGGAGTTGAAGTCGGTGGCGTGTAGCCTCCTGGTGCAGAAGGGGCACCTGTAGATGTTGCCGGTGAAGAAGTTGTCATACTGGCCAGACTTCATCCTCCTTAGCACCTGGCGAGTCTTGGTGTCCTTCGACTCGTCGTCGATGTTGACGTCGTTGTTATCCACTGTTGGAAAAGCAGTAGAGTGCAATAAGGACATGATTGAGATAACTTGATTATCAGGATTGATTACTTGCATAAATTAACCGATTGAGATCCCCTGATTATTCCCCAATCCCTAAATCTTAAACCAAATCGAATATTGATCCCAACTACAAATCGGTGCTAGTAGTGACTAGCGAATCCCTTAACTACAACTTAGAGGACAAATACAATAGGATTTAAATACAAAAATGGGGATTCATCTAAATATGACATCTAACACAAGATCATTAGCTACTATAAAAATACCTAGCCTCCAACGATTGAATATATGAACAGCCGAACCCTAATAAGAAACGATCTAGCATCCAACGATGGGAATGGGGGAAGAACAAAAAAGGGGAGAAAACCCTAGTTAGCTCCGACCAAGGGTCGATGATACTGGTGTCATAGGGGTTCTCCGGCTTGATGTAATCCTCCTCCCCGTAGGGGTCCCAGGCAAGCGAGATCTTCCCGAGACCAGCGGGGGACTCCTCACCGGATGCTATGGCAAAAGCGGGGACGGGGACGGCGGCTACCTTCGATGCCTCTACGGGGGCCTGTACAGGGATGAGGGTCTCCTTTCCGGTGGTCTTGGAGGCGATGATGGACACCGTTCTGTTCTTCTCCATCGTCGGCGTGGTTGGGGTTTTCTTGGGGGTTTGTAGAAGGTGATGGGACAGTGGAGACAGTTGCGTGAGTGAGCAAGGGAGTGCTGAGTGAGAGTGAGGAGGCCTCTATAAAGGTGAAGGGAGAAGACGTTTCGTTGCACCACCGTGCACCACGTAACCACGTATGCTACTGCACCATGCATGGCCCCACGTGCCCTCTACCGCCTCGTGCACCCCGACACGCATACCATGTGCATGTTTTTCCCTCGTGTCTAACCCTAGCGACTTAGTTGTACTCAGTTTTTCCCTCCAGTACTAACACCACAGTGTGCAATATACTCACTTTTACCCTCCGGTGGCTGGTCAACAAAGAGTCAACAAATGTGTTTTAGCTAGCTAATTGAGTCATTTTATGCATAACAAATTCAAAAAGATCAAAACATACGGGCATCTACCCAGGAAATCTTATTATGTGCCCTACCACCATAAGATATGTATATGAATAAAATTTTAACCTAAATTACCACTTCTCAAATGACCTACTGTCTACGAAGGTACATGGCTTTCAACTCAAGCCTCTTCCCAAAATATTCCTCCCAGAACATAGTTTGTCTGATTGAGGCAATAATTGTCAAACTGATGTATATTTGAATTGCAAATAGTTTGATGTATGCCAAGATGTATTTTATTTTAGAATAGAAGCATTTTCCATTTTTTAAATCACTTAGTCAGTTTTGCTAGTTTTGCCCTTTGTCAGTTTTTCCCTTAGTTTCTAAGTTCTACTCAGTTTTTCCCTTGGTTTTTAAGTTCTACTCAGTTTTCCCCTCTCTCTTAGTCACAAACTCTCACACGTGTGCTCATCTTGGCTGATAGCTCTGATTGGTCAAGACAGTTGTCACGCGGATCGTTCCCACGAACCGTTGATCCTATGTGATATGGCGGACATGATAACCCCTATATCTGTTAAGGGCACCCCTCTATCCATGAAAAAATAATGAGTTTGCCATCGGTACTTTAAATCCATAATCAAATGATATTGAATATAATTTGAAGGGAAAGTGTTGAAAGGTGTATAATTTTCGTATATGCAAGTTTATGCATTAAATTTCACTCCATGAAAATGATAAATGATCAGGATTTTATTATCACAACATTATCATGTACTAACTGCGACTTCAAAGAGTTCAAAGGTGTATAATTGTTGTATATGCAAGTTTATGCATTACATTCTATGAAAATGATAATATCTCAAGATTTTCTTAGCACAACATTATCATGTCGTAAGTGCGATTTCATAGTGTTCAAATGTTTATAATTTTCGTATACGCAAGTTTATGCATTATATTTCACTCAATGAAAATGATAAATGATTAGGATTTTCTTAGAATAACATTATCATGTCCTAAGTGCGATTTCAATGATTTCGAAGGTGTATAATTTTCATATATGCACGAGGCATAAATATTTTAGGTTAGCGATCAATTTTCATGCTCTAAAAATGGTAAACTCTCAAGATTTTATTAGGACAACATTATCATGTCCAAATTGTAATTTTTAGGTGTTCAAGAGTTGTGTCAATTATAAACATTGTTGGGGATATGCTATATGGGTATCCTCATAGCATGTCTCTTATCTGACTAACCCGGGTGGCCCATAGTCGGTAGCATGGCCTGTGGCCTGCTGGGCGGCCCAGTTAGGTGAATCCAGGAGGGAGGCCCATGCCGGATAAAGGAAGGCTACGGTGGAGTCACCAGCGTACCCGGAGCCTTGGAGTGCAAGATACACAAGACTAGTAATAGACGGTGTAAAACTCTGTAACCTGTCCAGCTAGGACTTTTCCCTGTAACCCTAGGACCTGGCGACTATATAAGTCGGGCCTATGGGAGCCTTTAGGGCACAATAACTTAGACTCTCTAGTCACCTCGCACAGCGAACTAATCCCTGTAACTCGGCGTATTGCCATTATAGTGATTTATAGCAGGAGTAGGATTCCGCCACCGTTGTGGGATCTGAACCTGGGTAAGCTGTGTAACCTCGTACCCGTCAACCGTCCGCCTTACCCCACGTCTCTAAACACGCACTGTGAAGACCCCTCCATGGCGTACTCGTCGGCAATACCACGACAGTTGGCGCCCACCGTGGGGCAAGAGGCGCTTCAGGCTCTTCAGCGGGCGAGGACCAAGATCTTCGCGGGAATCGGCGAAGCCGTAGCCATCGGTCGCGTTCTCTTCTCCGGCAACGTTCTGATCGTCCCCCCCGACGAGTTCTGGATCCCGGCAAAGACGAACCCTACGCGGTGTTCGATCGTTCCTATCGGAGACATCCACCTCTTCATCGGCGAAACCGACTCGGGCACTAGTTCCCTAGGAGTCGAAGGAGCATCAAGACCCGCACGGACCGCCTACGGGCAGGACACGTTCGTGGAAGGGTCGATGTCGGATCTCTCTTCGGAGTTTGCCGGCAAAGATCGGAAAGCATCAACACCCGCACGGACCGCCTATGGGCAGGATACGTTCACGGAAGGATCGATGTCGGATCTCTCCTCGGAGTTTGCCGGCAAAGATCGGAAAAATTCAAGACCCACCCAAACCGCCCCTGTGCAGGATATAAAGGTGGAAGATCACTGCAAATCCGCCGGCTTTGCCCGTGCGTCTGGACAGCAGATATCCAAGTTCGTCGGCGTGGTTACCATCTTCGATCTGGCGCACTGCGTTTAGAGAGAGGGCGAAAACCCCCGTGACTACCTCGCCAGATGGCTCCGCATATGGGCCGACCTGGCCAATTACCTCAATGATGACGCCATCTATCACTTTGTAAGGACTGGACCATGGCATGCTTCTCCGACATTCTCTAAGGCGGCAATAGGCGTCAGGCCGACTTACCTTCGAAGGCATGGTGAACACCGTCAACAACTATGCGGAGGCCGAAGCGGCAGCTCAGACAGTGCTTGCTCTCATTGACGGAGCCCCTCCGGTTCAGCCACCACCACCGCCTCCGGCCGCCATCGTCGCAGCAGCACCACCACCTCCAGTCATCGTCGAGGCTTTTGCACCTCCACCGCCCGTCATCGAGGAAGTCCTGGCACCCTCCAACTCTGTCATTGACGCACTTTATGCTGATTTCAGTGAAGAGTCAAAGGAGATAGACTTCAGTCCAGAAGAGCTAGACTCCGCTATGCCGGAGATGGCGGAGGAGTACTCGCGCGACGAGCAAGCTAATAACACCGTCATGTCCCGAGGGGTGTTCATCACCATTGGACAGCGATGGATGAAGACCAACCCGAGCAAGCTCCGCCTACGGCATAGGAAAAAGGGAAGGGGCCACTTATTGCTGCCGACAATGATCGCGCAAAGGTCATGCCCCCTCCGCCTAACCCAGTGCAGCAGTCGCAGGAACTCGGCACCGGTCCAAGCAACAACAACACCGCAAACTTGCCGCCTCCAGCATCTACGTTGGCAGCAGCCCATGTTACTCCAGCTGATAGAGTGATGTACGACAATCTCCTCGTTGAGCCACTAACCGTTGATCATATCCGGAACGTGACTCAGCTTGACGAGAAATGCCAGCAGCTGCTGAAGGAGGCGCAAGCCATCGCGGAGCAAGGCGCTGAACTAGATCGAGATCTGGTCAATGCGCAGAAGTCCATAGAGAAAGCAAGAGCAATGGAAGCCGAGTACAAGACTCTACTGCAGCAGCAGAAGGCTAAGAAGGCTTCGGCTTGCGTCATCAACGATCCTGGGGTACGGCGCAACCTAGGATGGGCTCCCTCGAAGCCGGCACAGGCCAAGCCATACATTGATAGTGAAGGCAAGCAGGTGATGCCCACCCCACTCCTTAACCTCGCCGTCGCCAAGACCCTTCTGGAGCAGGATAGATTGCCTGAGGCAGTAGAACAGGTCTATGACCTAGTGGCCAAGGCGGTAAAGTAGCAGGACAATGCCACCTCTCAGAGGCTTGAGTCTGACCCAGCGCTCTGCCGATCTAGCCAGTACAAACCGCCAAGGGACAGATCTCCTCAGGATGTCGGATCACAGACGGGTTCATCAAAACGAAGACGGAGGGATGCGCGCAACAGGAAGGATGCTATCCCCATATCCTCCGACCATGGAGAAAGATCCCAACCTCGCCGCCCATCGCCACCGCCCCGATCCCCCCAACGTCAGGAAGACTACAAGACTCACCATCGCACGGATATGCCTCCACCAAAGCAGTGCGGCATTGTCATCCGCGACAACGTGGCACAGACCCATCATGATGAAGAGCGCCACCAAGGACGCAAGAGCAGGTCACACCACGACCCTCCGCGTCCGACAAGCAACCACGACACGCGTGGGGCGTCGCAGGAGGGTAACAACAAGATGGCTAACCCACCGCCACCTCTGCCTCCGTCGCTGCCAAGCAGTCACCATGGCGGAAGAGGCCCGCGTCGTTCACGCAGCCCGTCCCCTGTTGACAAAAAGAAGAAGAACCCAGAGCCATACGATGCATGTTCATGGATCGATAAGATCCACGAGGCCCGGGAAGGACCATACCTGGGACCATGTTGCTTTGGACCTACAATACGGTCCGCAACTTACCCCAAAGGTTTCCGGATTGATAAGACCATCAAGCCCTATGAAGGCACCGCCAAGCCCGCCACATGGTTGCAGGACTACGGCAACGCGGTGGAGATTGCCGGAGGCAACCCCAATGTCGTCGTCAAGTACCTCCCGTTAATGTTGGCAGGCACGGCCCGTCAATGGATCGATGACTTGCCGGAGAGATCTATCTACATCTGGCTGGACATGCAAGAAGCATTCACCAAGAACTTTGAAGGTACATACAAGCGTCCCTGCACTGTGGGCGATCTACAGCGGTGCGTGCAGGAGAAAGACGAGACATCTCGCGCCTACCTCTCCCGCTGGCTGGATATGAAAAATTCCTGTGCAGGAGTGCACGCCCAGACCGCCATGGCCGCCTTCATCGATGGGTTGGAAAGGGGCACGTTGCTCCGACATAAGCTGAAGTGCTTGTAGGACAATCATCAGCTTGACTTGAATCAGATGATTCAGTTAGCTAGTGAGTTCGCAGCTGCTGACGACGATGCTCGTGGCTCTTTGCCGGCAACGGCCGTTCCGACTCAAGCTCGAAGGAACAACAGTACAAAGCGGAAAACCGCTCCAGAAGAAAAGCAATCTACCAACATGGTCGCAATGACTTTTGCAGGACGAGGAGAAGGTGGACAACGTGGCCGGAAGGGGAGCAGGCCGCGGGCAACAACGAGGAAGTGAAACCAACTCGGCGCCACTCCGCATTCCCCAAACCTACGAAGAGTACCACGATATGCCGTGCCTCGTACACCTCGACGCCAACGGCAAGGCCACCCATACCAATCGACACTGCAAGTTCGTCAACGACCTCAAGGAAGACCCGGAGTCCGGCTATAAGCGAAGTCGGAAGAACAGACCCCGAGGCAAGGGCAAGGGGCAGAAGAAGGAGGAGGAGTCCAAGGATTCAAGTGACATGGACGAGGACGTTGAACCCAAGCATGCTGCCAATAGCGACGACAAGGGCAAGAACCCCTTCGCAAAGAAGGCCCCAGTCTACCACACTTTCCTTGGCACCCCCACCGTCCGACAACAGAAGACCTCTCTAAGGATCCTGATGGCCACTCTCCCCCCAGTTCCCCAATACCTGCGCTGGTCAGAGGTTCCAATCACTTGGGACAGGATGGACCACCCAGACCTTGTGCCCACGGAGAACCAATACGCCATGGTCATCAACCCATTGATTGACGGCGTGGAGTTCACCAAGTGCATGGTGGATAGTGGAAGCAGCATCAACATCATGTACCTGGATACACTACAGAAGATGAACTTGACGGAGGCAAACCTAAGGCGGACCAACACCGTGTTCCATGGCGTAGTTTCTGGTCGGGAGGCTGGGTCCCTTGGGTGCATCACACTTCAGGTAGCCTTTGGCGACGTTAATAATTACCGCCAAGAGCGCATGACCTTTGAGGTGGTCCCCTTCAAGAGCGTGTACCACGTCATATTTGGCCGCGGCATATTCCACACGTTCATGGCCAAGCCATGCTTCGTCTACAACAAACTCAAGATACCCGGACCGAACGGTGTCATCACCGTATCCGGAAGCTTTACCAAGGCAAGGGACTGCGAGATCAATGAAGCAGCCATTGCAGAACCTGTCCTCTATAGCGAAGAATTCAAGGAGATCAAGAGCAAGGTCAATGACTCAGAGATGCCTTCGTCGAAGAAGTAGATCTCCGACTCCGCTCCTGCGTTCAAGGCCGCCATCGAGACCAAGCCGGTGGAACTTGTGGTAGGCGATGCCTCCAAGACCGTCTCCATTGGGACGAACCTGGATCCCAAATAGGAAAGCGCGCTCGTCGAGTTCCTCCATGAGAATAGGGACATCTTTGCCTGGCAACCTGCCGACATGAAAGGTGTACCTAGGGAACTTGCCGAGCACAGCTTAAACATAGATCCAAAATGTAAACCAGTGAAACAACCTCTACGATGCTTCGGAGATGAGAAGAGACGCGCCATTGGCAAAGAGATAGCTAGGTTACTTAAGGCTGGTTTTATCGAGAAGTCCTTCACACCTGATGGGTGTCCAATCCTTTACTTGTCCCCAAAAAGGGAACTACTGAATTAAGAATGTGCGTTGATTACACCGGCTTGAACAAAGCGTGTCCCAAAGATCCGTTTGCTTTGCCTCGCATTGACCAAGTCATTGACTCGACGGCTGGCTCGGAACTTTTGTGTTTTCTCGATGCATACTCAGGATACCACCAGATCAAGATGAGGAAGTCAGACCAATTGGCCACTTCGTTCACTACCCCTTACGGCACATTTTGCTATGTCACGATGCCCTTTGGGCTGAAAAACGCAGGTGCTACCTACCAGTGGACAATGCAACGTTGCCTTCACGACCAAATCGGTCGGAACGTTCACGCCTATGTGGACGATATCACGGTGATGTCTAAAAAGTCAAACGACTTAATCTCCGACTTAACAGAAACCTTTGATAATCTCCGGAAATACAACATGATGCTCAACCCTAAGAAGTGCGTCTTCGGGGTTCCAGCCGGCAAACTGTTGGGCTTCATCGTTTCCCAGCGCAGAATCGAGGTTAACCCGGAGAAAATCAAGGCCATCTTAAACATAAACCGTCCGACGTTCCTAAAGGACATCCAACGACTAACAGGTTGTGTTGCAGCAGTTAGTCGGTTCGTCAGCCGACTTGGAGAGAAGGCTCTGCTGCTGTACAAGTTGCTGAAGAAGGCGGACAAAATCACATGGACAGACGAAGCAGACGCAACATTGAAGCAGCTCAAGGAGATTCTTTCCTCAGCGCCCACCCTTGCAGCACCCGAGCCTGGAGAGCCCCTATTAATTTACATGGCGGCAACCAACCGGGTTATTAGCATCGTCTTCGTGGTAGAGCGGAAGGAACCAGGCTACGAGCACGGAGTCCAATGACCAGTTTACTATGTAAGCGAGGTCTTGACGGAGTCCAAGCAGCGTTACCCGCACTACCAAAAGATAGCTTATGGAGTATTCCTTGCTTCTCGGAAGCTGCGGCATTACTTTCAGGAGCACCGAATCACAGTATTGAGCAAGCCTCCACTGTCCGACATTATCACCAACAACGACGCTACAGGAAGGGTCGCGAAGTGGGGCATTGAACTTGGCGCCTTCGAGATCACCTACAAGAGACGCGACACTATCAAGTCACAAGCCTTGGCGGATTTTATTGCAGATTGGACGGAGATGCCAGATACCACTCCGTTGCCAGAACCAGAGTACTGGGTGATGCACTTTGACGGATCAAAGCTGCTCAACGGCTCGGGGGCTGGTGTATTGCTACAGTCACCAAAAGGAGACAAGCTACACTACGTTCTTCAGATCCACTTCGAAGCTACAAACAACATGGCGGAGTATGAAGCACTCATTCACGGACTGCGTGTAGCCAAGGATATTGGCATCAAGCGCATAGTTTGCTGTGGAGATTCCGACTTGGTTGCCCAGCAGGTCGCTGGCACCTGGAATGCGCGGAACCCTATGATGGCGGCATATCGCGACAAAGTGGACGAGATAGACAAGAGCTTCTTGGGCTACGAAGTCAAGTATGTGCCTAGGGAGCAAAACGAGGCGGCTGATCTACTGTCTAAACTTGGATCAGGGCGCAAGCAAATTCCGCCAGGAGTTTTCCTAGAGCATCTACGCACACCATCCGTGAAGGGCGCCAACATCGACAACCCGGATAGAGCTGACTCTTTCGTCAACATGGTGACAAAGATCCCTCCGGCTTGGACAAAACCGTTCATGGAATATCTCGAACACGGAACTTTGCCCGACGACAAATAGTACGACGAGCAAAGGGTTATACCATAATCAATGAGCAACTCTACAAGAGGAGCACTATTGGTGTATAGCTAAAGTGTGTTTCCCAGCTAGAAGGTATGGAAATCCTACGCGAAATCCATCTCAGAGATTGCGGGCATCACGCCGCTCCTCGATCGTTGGTCGCGAAAGCCTTACGGCAAGGATTCTACTAGCTGACCGCGAAGGCGGACGCCGACAAGCTGGTTGAGACATGCACATGATGCCAGTATTATGCCCGACAACCACATGTTCCTGCTAAAGAATTGCGAACAATACCAATAACTTGGCCGTTTGCAGTCTGGGGGCTAGACATGGTGGGGCCGTTACAAACGGCACCATGTGGATTTACACATCTGCTTGTAGCAGTTGACAAATTCACCAAATGGATAGAAGATAAACCCATTAGAAAGCTTGATGGGGCAACTGCCCTCAGATTTGTCCGGGATCTAGTGGTGAGATTTGGTCTCCCACATAGCATCATCACCGACAATGGAAGCAACTTGTCACTTGGAGAAGTGGAGGCCTATTGCTGGGACAAAGGCATCCGACTTGACCTTGCGTCTGTGGCACATCCACAATCCAATGGTCAAGTTGAGCGAGCCAATGGATTAATTCTGCAGTGAATCAAGCCACGTCTTGAGGCACCGCTACATAGAGTAGCTGGAGCCTAGGCAGAAGAATTGCCATCTGTGCTGTGGAGTTTACGAACTACACCCAACAGATCCACCGGCTACACCCCTTACTTCATGGTATATGGAGCAGAAGCCATCCTACCTTCCGACATCCTCCACGATGCACCAAGAGTTGCCTCCTATGACGAAGATGACGCTGAAGAATCTAGACGCCTAGATGTGGACCTTCTCGTGGAGGAGCGCGTTTTGGCATGCCAAAGATCCGCCATCTACTAGCAGAAGCTACGCAGCTACCATAGTCGCCGCGTTTGGCATCGCTCGTTTAAAGATTGGGATTTGGTGCTCCGACTTAAGCATAAGAAGTCACACAAATTATCCCCGCCATGGGAAGGACCGTTCATCATAAGCAAGGCGCTGCTCAACGGGTCTTACTACCTTGTCGACAATCGTGAACTCAAGGATAGACCCAACGAGGATCATAAGCGTAAGCGACGTGACCCGGATGATGACTACCCGAAGCTTGATCGGCCATGGAACATATCAGAGCTACGTCCTTTCTACACTTAGCATTTTTTATCTAATTGTGTATCTCTTAAATGATCAATGAAATAAAGCTCTTTGGTTCACTCATTTTGCTGAGTCTTCTACCTCCTTTAGTGTTCATTTTTTGATCATATAAAACTTTTATGCACAAGTCTTGCGATTGCACTTGTGAAAATTCTGCCTACGGGCGTTAGCTTAAGTTTTCTGGTCTACACGTTCTTTGTTGTTTTTATGTGGATTCTGGAGTAGTGACTTTTGGCACTTGTTGTCGGCGATTTTGTGCTCAGGTTATTGACGGTGCCATTGGGCATCATCACCTAAGCGCATGGTTCCAACAACGAGTCTTCCGACTCACGAAAAGTCAAGCATAAGAACCAGAGTAATGGATAAGCCAGCACTTGCTTAAAAAATATACATGCTGAAACTTAATTCTTAAGTAGCAGGATACGATAACCATTGTTTTCCGCCTTAAGATTGCATCAACAAAGTTTTTCCCGCTCTTTGGGTGCAGGAGACTTGGAGGCCGCATCATCACCAGCCGGAGAATCACCCTCAGCATCGGCGCTGTGGTGAGACTCAGATGATTCCGGGTCGGCGTTGTCGAGAAAGTTCCTATGCATGAAGACATCAACATCTACCAACTCTGCAACCCTGGTGTCATAACCCGCGAGTGATGACAGGATGGCTTCGTGATCGATCTCCTTGCCGTCATCATCTACGTCGGGGATGCCAGAGGTCACCGTGTCGATGTTGGCATCTTCATAATGTGCCTTCACCATAGACAGCGCCATCCTTGCGCCAGCCCGTGCGCAAGAAGCTTTCCAGCTTGCGACACGCTCGGGGGCTCGGCGCAGAATCTCTGAGTACTTCGCCATGGAGTCCGAGGCCTTGATATACATCTAGAGGGGCTTGGCAATCTCCTTGGCTTGGGCGATGGCAGTGTTGATGAAGTTGCCGGCAAGAATCATGCATTCTTTGTCCGAAGGAGGCGAGCGGGTTAAACCCATAGGCGCTGAAAATTCTGACAAGAATTGCATGAGTTCAATAAATTCTAAGTATCCAGACTACGAAACTACAAGGCGGAGGACACTTACTGAAGATGCTGGACTTAGCCTGCCATACAACGTCCGCCAAGGATTCCTTCTCTTGTTGGAGGAGCTTAAACGCCTCGCTATGGCGAAGGTTTTGCTCATCGGCAGCTTGCTTCTGATCCTTTAGGATCGCAAGCTCCTCCTTCAAGCGATTTATCTCCTCGGAGGCGGAATCCTGCAGGGCTTTCATGGAATCCTCGTGCATCTTCAGCATTTCTTCCCTCTCCTTCTTAAGGATCTTGTTCTCACTGTCCAGCTGCTGGATGTGCTTGGACTGCTCAACAATGTCCTTGGCCTTGGCGACATGCTCTGCAAGTCGGAGAAAACAAAGTACACATTGATTACTCGGAGATTATGGGCACAAAAGTAAGACGGAAATGCGCAAAAAGAAAACAGACTCTTGTTTTTGATGATCTGTTCCTTCAAGATGGCAGTTTTACCCTTTTCAGCTTCAAGGTCTGCGCGCATCTTCTGGTACTTGTCATTGGCCATGCCCCTCCGAGAATTCTCGTTCTGTGGAAAAAAATACAAAGTCAAGTCGTTGTTTAGTCTGCCTGGAGCTTCTAGTCGGAGATTTTCCACCTAGATGCTCGGGGGCTACAGCGAGAGTTTTTAACTTAGCAATGTGCTTAGCTTTTCTTTAAGCATCTAGTCAGAACTAATTCAGTTTTCGACTACAGTCTTGGGGGCTACAGTATAAAGTTTTTAACTCAGAAAATGCTTAGCTTTTCTTTAAAGCATCTAGTCGGAACTAATTTAGTTACAACTAGAAGCTTGAGGGGCTACGGCACTGAAAAATATAAACACTATGTATGCTACTCTTAAAGCATCTAGTCGGAACAATTTCTTCCATCTAAATGCTTGGGGGCTATAGTGAGAGTTCTTTCTAACTTAGTCACTCTTAGAGCATATAGATGCAAAACCTGTGGTTTTCCGTCTACATCCTCGGGGGCTACAGTGGGATACTCATACGAAATGCAAAAGGTAAAGTGAAACTTACAAGTGCAATGATCTTGAGGCTTGTAGCGCTCTCGGACAGCAGCTTTCCAAAGGCAATGCTGTTTCCTCGCAAGATGTCTACTTGCCGGAGTAGCTCCTCACGACCGTATGTCGGAGATGACGGCACTCCTCCAGGAACCATAGTTGTGTTACTCGGCATGAGCGTCGGGTAAACAATCTTTGGGAACTCGAAGGGTTTCTAAGGAGTAGGGGCGCCGCCTTCGGCAGAGGTACGAGCTCCCATCATCGCCTTGCCGCTACCAATGGCATCCTTAACCAGAGCTTCAGCCATTTGAAGAGCAGCACTCTCCTGTGTCGCCTGCTCACCGACAACAGCAAGCTCGGTTGAGGCGCCAGAGTGCACTTCCATGGCGGAAGGGCCTGGTGCCTCCTGGACTTGACAGCTTGTCGGGGCGGAGGAGGGCTTGACGGCAGGAGTGGCAGGTGCGATGGCGGGAGAGGAGTCGCGATGCAGCATATCTTTAATATTTCTAGAATCCCCAAGAGTCTTGGAGGACTTCTTGAGGCTGGTTGTGGCTTTCTTCCTGAAACGTGCAAAATGCATAAGTACAGGAATAAGACAGATAAATAAGACAATGTCGGAGAATGAGAGGCTTACACTAGGGGGGGCGCTTTGGCAAACATTTCGGTGGCTTTCTTATTTTCCGCCTCCAGGGCGACAGTACTCTTTTTGGAGGCTCCACCCTCCATCTTCTTCTTCTTACCTCCGTCGGCAGCGTCAGAGGCGCCAACGGGACATCGTCGTCGGACACGACCGTGACTTCCTTCAGCTTTGGATCGTAGATTTGAGCAGCCAGGTTGCCCTCCTGTAGATCACTAAGCTGTTAAGTGAGAAATCATCGTGTTAGACAAGATGGGATTGGCAAGACGGAAAAACTGGTGCAATGTCATACACGGAAAATAAATATCTACCTTTGGTCACTTTCCGTCTACGAACATGTCGTAGGTGAGGGTGAAGCCACGCTTCTTATCCTTCACCTTGACGATGTCCTTGAGGCGGAACTTGACGGGGTCGCTCGAGAAGTTGTCCTCGGAGATCCGGAGGGTATCCCTTCGGTCGCCGGTGTACTCGTGCATATACTTCGTGCGGTGCTGCAGAGGTTGGATCCGCATAATGAACCAGCACATGGCTAGGTCCAAGCCGGTTAGACCCGTCTCTATGAACCACTCGATCCGCCTTATTGCGTGAGAAGCGTCGAGGTCGGAGGGAAGGGCGGCATGGGACCGCCATGTGGAGACTTCAGCGGCAGCTCCATCCACGAAGTCCGGGTACGTTACTTCTCGGCCCGCCAAAGGAATGTCGGGGCCGTAGAAGTACGTTCGTTGCCAGTTTTTGCATGACTCGTGGCCGACTATGTCGGGGAACCGCCGGCTAGGTCGGATCTTGAATCTTATGGTGCCGCAGTTCCTAAGCTCCTCCCTACTGTGTCCGGTTTCACGTTTGATGGTGAAGAAGTATACGAACAAGTATAACCTAGCCCTAATCCCTAGGTAACCCTCACAAAGTGCCGCGAAGTTGCTAAGCACTAAGATACTATTGGGGGAGAGGTTATGGGGTTGGACCTTGAAGTGATTCAAGACGAACAGAAAGAAGTGGGAGATGGGCAGAGAAACGCCGCGTACCAATTGCGCCTTGAGGTATACTTTCTCTCCGGCTTGGGGAGAAGGCGTCACCTCGCCGGCCGGCGCCGCCCGCCAGGAGAGCCCCTCCGTCGCGGGGAGGTAGCCTTCGGTGACCATCTCTTGGATGTCACGGTCGGTGATGTCCGAGCTGCGCCAATCGCCTTTGTGCGAGTCTGGCTCCTCTTCCAGGGGCTCCAGCGCCGCCAGATTGTGGTCGCCGCCGGTGGTTTCAATCACCGCCGACGCGGGGATGACCAGGCCCTCTGGGGGCACGACGACGGAGCTCGCCGTCTTCGCCGTGGCTTCGCTCGATGCCGCCATCGACGGGGAGGAGCTGCTGCTAGCCATGGAAGGAATGGAAGGAAGCGACTTGTGCAGAGAGAGGCTAGGGTTTCTCGAGGTTTTCCGCGGAGAGCTCGAGGAGGCGTGCGGCTGGAGGAAGAAGACGATGACGCGAGAGAATGGGGTAAAAAAGTGGCAAGTGTCCCACGGTTACTATTTATCTTACTATGCGTCAAGATTCGTGCAGCTAATCGGACGGTTGCTGCGTAGACGACGTGTTCGTGAACGTGCGCGGTAATTTCGCCACATCTCCAACCGCCGCTGCCAACGGTTCGCATCGCTCGCACGGGAAAATCGGATATGATTGCGTTCTCTGCATGTGTGAGTTACGAGGCGTCGCTAACCTACAGCCTACGTCGTCATAACTGACATGGTAGATGAGCCGTCCCATCGAAGATTCCGGCATGGACGGACTTAATCCGACAACGGAAGCGTACGATGGAAGATTCAGCATTTCTCCAACTTACTCATAGAAGACGGAGAAACCTTTGCAGGGTTCTTTGGGAGGACTACAAGATATTGCTTGACGATTTTCCGACATCCATCTAGACGGAGCATTCCACGGGAAGAGGCAAGATGGCGCAAGATCTCGGAGTTCTCCGGGGGCTACTATTGGGGATATGCTATATGGTATCCTCATAGCATGTCTCTTATCCGACTAACCCGGGTGGCCCATAGTCGGTAGCATGTCCTGTGTCCTGCTGGGCGGCCCAGTTAGGTGGATCCAGGAGGGAGGCCCATGCCGGATAAAGGAAGGCTACGGTGGAGTCATCAGCGTACCCGGAGCCTTGGAGTGCAAGATACACAAGACTAGTAATAGACGGTGTAGAACTCTATAACCTGTCTGGCTAGGACTTTTCCTTATAACCCTAGGACCTGGCGACTATATAAGTCGGTCCTATGGGAGCCTTTAGGGCACAATAACTTAGACTCTCTAGTCACCTCGCACAGCGAACCAATCCCTGTAACTCGGCGTATTGCCATTATAGTGATTTATAGCAGGAGTAGGATTCCGCCACCGTTGTGGGATCTGAACCTGGGTAAGCTATGTAACCTCGTACCCGTCAACTGTCCTCCTTACCCCACATCTCTAAACACGCACTGTGAGGACCCCTCCATGGCGTACTCGTCGGCAATACCACGACAAACACTCTTTTCAATTAAGAGTTGTATAATTTTTTAATTTGAAAGCGTTCAAGAGTTGTGTCAGTTATAAACACTCTTTTTACATTAAGAGTTGTACAATTTTTTTAGTATGAAAGTGTTCAAGAGTTGTGTCAACTATAAACACTCTTTTACATTAAGAGTTGTATAATTTTTGTAATTTTAAAGTGTTCATGAGTTATGTCAATTATAAACACTCTTTTATATTAAGAGTTGTATAAATTTTTTTAATTTGAAAGTGTTCAAGAGTTGTGTCAATTATAAACACTATTTTAAATTAAGAGTTGTATAATTTTTTAATTTGAAAGTATTCAAGAGTTGCTATGGACACTCTTTTACCTCATAGATTCACTTGATTGCAGTCGAGTCATTAACTCGATAAACCAATTAAATCATTGGAACGGCTCGCGAGAAGCATCCTCCATAGAAAGCAAGCGCCCGACTGAGCTCTAGAGTTGCTCCAATTGATTGTCTATAGCAAGCACCCCTGTCTAATCAGAACATTTTGGTGCGAGATCTTACCTTCCCTGCGCATAGTTGCCATTGTCATCCTTCATATAGGTCATGGGACGGTACCATACTATTGCCAGGACGAACAGAAGGCAGAAGTGAATCTCGACAAAGGGTCGCCATCGCTGGAGAAGGGCCGCCATTGCCGGAGAATAAGAATAAGAAAGGGGAGGCAATGACATGGGAGCGGGGTTGGCTCGGGGTCCCATCTTTCAACGCCAACCTGGGTAAGCTGTGGGTCCCATGCTGATATAGATAAGTGAAGAGAGGTGTCCACTATGGGAACCGACTGAACACTGCCCCACTTCTCAGCATGTAACGGAAAGGGTCCACTACGGGACACGACAGAACAGGTCCCCACTTGTTAGCACGTAACGGTGAGGGTCCACTACGGGACCCTACTGAGCGCGGCCCCACTTGTCAGCATGCAACGGCAAGGCTGACAGATAGCGAGTTTCAAAATGTGTGAGAGTTTCATAGAAGGAGATGGTGATAAGTGAGGAAAAGTAAAGCGGCTTGGGAAAATTGATTACAACTAAGGAACCAAGGGCACAAAAGTAGAAATTCCTAAGGAATTTATGTCATAAAAATAATTAACCCAGATTTATCATTTTAAAGTGCAATTCCCTAATTTTCTTGAATAGATTTCATTTTTATGAACGCATGGATATTTTATTTGTATTTTTAGGATTTTTATTCATTTTCTTATAGCTTAATTTATATTGGGGTTATTTTAGTCTTTTTAATAAACATATTTAGTTTCTTTTTCTTTAAAACTGGGACTGGCCCGCTGGGCTGGCCCAGCCTGACTCGGCCCAACTGGGTTGGGTCTAACCTACCCAGAGTGCCACTAGACCGCCTCACCAGCCCAGTTCTCTACTCTCTCTCTCTCGCTTGCATCGACCTCATCCTCTGGTCTTCTCCCTCTGGAGATCGTGAGTTTCCCCTCCATCGGCGCTTGATTCTGGACGCCATTGTCCTCCCCTACTATTTTTGCAGTGCAGGATGACGATGCTGCGTCATCCTATCCTCTTCTATTCGTCTACCGCGCCATCTACTGGCGGTACCGCCACCGCACTAGTGCCTAGGGTTTGTAACTTGGATATACCCTACGGATGCACGACATTGGTATACCTGGTCCATCACAAGGAAGGCCCATGCGAGGACACACAGCCCATGAAGATTTCAGGTGGCCCAAGCCCATGGCGGTTTCGACTCCTTGGAGGACAAGTCTAGATTAGATAGAATTTCAAAGGGTATGAACCCTAATTTGTAACCAACTCGGCCTAACCAGGGACATGCCTATCTATGTAAAGTCCAGGATGGTACGGCGAGAAGGATCTCTCAACTCACCTCATACGCAGCTCATGCCAGATTGCATCTGCGCACCCCTATAACTTTTGGTTCCACCGTAATCAAGAACAGACAAGCAGGAGTAGGATTTTCCCTCCGGGGGCCTGAACATGGGTACACCTCGTGTCCCCTTGTTTCCTTCCTATTAACCATTCCACGACTTCCAGCATCCCCATCTTCTCCAAAACCCAAGTCCATAAAAATGGGAATTGACGGGATCGAACCTCGTCAATTGGCGCCGTCTATGGGAAATGGGGACGCTGATCGTGTGGTCGTGACGGTTCCATCCAGAGCGATCTACAACTCATAGGCAACGGAGAATCACCTCCTCTTCGGCTCATTCGACTTCACCACCCACTCGTCGGCCACCCTGAAGGATTTTGAGTCCGTCGACGACGGGCTCGAGATGCTATTCGGGAGCTTCTACTTCCAGATGGGGCAGACCGGCACCCTTCGCCTCCCGGAGATGGTGCCACTACCATCCATTAGGCCCGCTTCGTGGGTCCCACCCATCGACGTGTTGTACGTGTCAACGCTGAAAAGCGATTCGGATGACAGCAACAGCTGCAACTCCGATCTATGCGGCCCTCGATCGGATGAAGGAACATACGGTTCTGGATCCGAAAGTTGCGGCAGCAACAGCCCGCGCCGCGAGTGCTACCTATGCGCCACAATCAACAATGGAGCGGACCCACCGCTGGATTCGAGTGCACAACCACCTCCCAATCCCCCACCCAACCCGCAAACTGGGAACGGAGGAAACATGGGAGATCCGCCTAACAGAGCCAACGAAGGTGACGGTCACACCTACAACCAGATCAACCTCAACGAGGAAGGCTGGCGCCAAGCACGCGAGGCCGTGGCAGGCAACAAAATCCTACCTGTGAATGCCTCCCGAGGTCTATTGATGGCCTACCACCTCCTCCTGATCGACGAGTACAACCGGAAGGTGAAGATGATGGAGGAGCTCGAAAAGCATTAGAAGGCAACTGCGGAGTCCAGCGCGCGGCGAGCTGCGCTCTCCACCCCTGGCGGCTCCACTTCACATGGCAACAATGACAACAAGTATCGCTCCCGCATGGAGCACATGGACCCTGCCGTGCGACGCGAGGTCACCCGGGCCCTCAACACGTCCTTCATGACGATGGACTCGCATGGCAACATCATGCAGAAGATGTCGCAGGCTGCGATCATGGCAGCCACCACCTATCTCACGTCCAACCCACCTCCGGTGGGCGACCCAAAAAATGCAATGCATAATTCTTCACTAGCAGACCTCGGACTCGTCAAAGCTGCGCTCCACGATGAAGCTCCTATGGAGCCAAAGAAAAAAGCTGTGGTTAAGTTCACTAGAGACCGCACAACCTCATCTGAGGAGGAGGACGAGCACGACCTGCCCCGGCGCCGTAGAAGCAACTACGATGCTCGCAACGAGCTCACCCAATGCAAGATCAACAAATCAGGCGCTAAGCGCGCATGCTCCACTAAGTCGTAAGAAGAAGACGACGGAGAGCTGTGCGGAGCCAGATGCTTCAGCAGATCCTTTTGGATGCCGAAAAATTTCAAGCTCCCTTCCGACAACCCAAAGTTCGATGGCACGCAAGAGCCAAAAGCTTGGCTCGACGATCACCTGTCATCGGTCAAGCTCCACGGCAGAAACAAGAACACCGCCTTACAATGCCTTCAGCTACAACTGACAGGCGCAACCAGGATCTGGCTCAGCAGCGTTTCCTTCGGCTCCATCCGCAGCTGGGAAGAGCTAGAGTACAGCTTCATCCGCAACTTCAAGGGCACCAACAAGAGGCCAGCCTCAATCGAAGAACTGTGGGCCTGCACCCAACGGGCAAGTGATGGTGCGAGGCGCCCAGATTTCAAGGAGGATCTTGGGCGCGTCAAGCCCTAGACACTTGACCACCTCATGGACATCGCCAACCGATCAGCAGATGGCGAGGATTCCGTCAACCGGGCGTATTCGTATGACGAAGACGACTATGGCCATAGATGTGAACGCCGCAGCAAAAGAAGATTGCACGCCTATGACGACCGTGACGGAGTCGACATGGTTGCGGATGGATACGGCGATCAACACGACGACAACAACCACAATAGTGGATACCGCAGCAGCAACTACCTTGACGGCGGGCGACCCAAGCAAATGTGGCAACGTCGCAACCTCGACGACGAGCCTTCAGCATACGACAAGCTGTCTGGTCCCTGCACCATCCACTTCTACATTTACAAACAATATGGTAAGAAGAAGGCCAGCCACATGCTCAAGGACTTCCGAGAGTTCTAGAAGATCAGCGAGGGCCTCATCCAAATGCGGCACCAGACCGTGAACCCTGGAGTCGGACCCGCACCCGCACCAGGTGACATCGCCCGCAGAGCTCCTCGACCACCACCCGACGGACTGTCGCAACCGCCGGTCGCACCAATGCCAAACAATGGTGCAGGTGGGTACCCACGACCAAAAGGGTCCCTGATGATCTAGAAAGGGCGCCCAACCAATAGGGTGGAGAAGAAGATAACCCGCCAAGTTAGCCTGGTCGTAACCTCTCCACCAGCCATACCTGAATACCTTACCAGCTCGGAGTCCTGCATCACGTTCGATCATTCAGATCACCTACGCCTGATCCCTCGCCCAGTGCTCGAGGCCCAGATCGGGGGATTCAAAATGAGCCGCGTCTTCATGGATGGCGGCAGCGACATCAATCTGATGTTCGCTAGCACACTCGCAGCAATGCAGATCCCGCTGGGTAGCCTAGAACAGTCATACACGACGTTCCATGACATAGTCCCAGGGAAGGGCATATACCCCCTGGGCAAGATTTGGCTCGACTTCATCTTTATCCAAACCAAAAACATCAGACACGAGCGGCTAGATTTCGAAGTGGTGGACTGGCCATCACAGTACCACGCCATCCTCGGGCATTCGCAAGATTCTTGGCATTAACGCATTACACATACCTCCTACTAAAGATGCCAGGACCTAGGGGCGTCATCGCCGTCCAAGGAAGCTTCACCAGGTCTGACCACTTCGAAAGAGACTTCAAGAGATCTCCCAGTCATTCGACATGCAGGAGGATCTCACGAGGCTCAGAGAGGTGACGGACAATGGGGCGCCCCCAGTCACCAGGCAAAACGCACCCGATATGTCGTTCGACTCCACAGTCAACACAAAAAAGGTGCAGGTCCACCCAACGGACGCCTCCAAGACGGCGTTGATCGCCAACAATCTGAGTCCAGCATAGGAAAGCGCGCTCGTCAAATTCCTCCGTGAGCGGTGGGAAAATTTCGCCTGGTGTCCTACGGACATGCCAGGAGTTCCCAGGGAATTCGCCGATCATGCACTCAATGTGTTTCCTGATACGAAGCCAGTAAAGCAGTCGATCCATCGACTATCCGAACCAAGAGCCGAAGCTATTGGAATCAAAGTCAAAAGACTGATCGACGCCAACTTCATCAGGGAAATCAAGGAAAGCGAGTGGCTGGCCAACACCGTGCTGGTCCCAAAGAAGGACACGGACATCCTGCGAGAAACTCTCCTTCCTCGATGCCTACTCAAGCTACAACCAGATTCGGCTGAAGGATGAAGACCAGGAGAAAACGACGTTCATCATGCCGTTCGGGGTATTCTGCTACAACACCACGCCGTTCGGGATACAACCATATCGGTCGCAACATCCAGGTCTATGTCAACGACATAGTAATCAAGACCAGGGAGGCCAAAACGCTCATCGACGATCTCCGCGAGACGTTCCATAACCTTGTTCTCTACAAGATCAAGTTAAACCCAGACAAGTGCGCCTTCCGCGTCCCGTTTGGACATTTACTCGGGTACTTCATCTCCCAACGGGGCATCCAGATGAACCCGATGAAAATCAGGGCCATACTAGTCATGGAGAAGCCGGAGAACCTCAAAGGAGTCCAAAAGCTAGCCGGACGAATCGCGGCGCTAAGAAGATTCATCAGCCACATGGGTGAGAAGGCCCTTCCCTTTTATCAGCTGCTGCACAAAACAGATAAGTTTGAGTGGACACCCGAAGCGGATGATGCGTTTGAAGACCTCAAGCGGCTGCTCTCCACATCACCTGTCCTAGTCACGCCGAAGGAACGGGAGCCTTTTCTGCTATACATTATAACCACACATCAGGTGGTAAGCTCCGTACTCATGGTCGAGCGACCTGAAGATGGCATGGCCCATGGGGTCCAATGCCCAATCTACTACCTCAGCGAGGTACTGACCACGACAAAGCAGAGGTACCCTCATTACCAGAAGCTTGCCTACGGCGTATTCATGACGACGCGTCGGCTGAGTCACTACTTCCAGGAGCATCAGATCATGGTCGTCAATGACATCCCGCTGTCGAAAATCCTAAACAATCCCCAAGCCACGGGGCGCGTAGCCTTATGGGGCATCCAACTGTCCCCTCTAGACATAATCTATGAGCGGTGCACCGCCATCAAGTCTCAGGTCCTCCCTGATTTCCTCGTCCACTGGATGGAACTCCAGTTGTCGGATACTCCGGACATGTCGCAGTCCTGGACGATGCACTTCGACGGATTCAAGAGCGAGGTCGCAGCAGGGGCTGGCGCCATACTGACGTCCCCTCAAGGCGACAAGATGAAATACTTCCTTCGGATGAAATTTTGTGCCTCTAACACCGAGGCCTAATACGAGGCCCTCATCCACGACATGAGGATGGACAAGGTGTGCGGTGCAACACGCCTCGTCATCTATGGCAATTCGAACCTTGTCGTCCAGCAGACGATGAACGAGTGCGACGTTTACAACACCAACATGATCGCGTACCGCGCTCTCTACAACTCACTCGATGGGGACTATGATGGCTACGAGCTTCGGCATGTCGGCAGGGCAAGCAAGGAAGACGATGATAGGCTCACCAACATTGGCTCCACCTGCGCACAAGTGCCACAAGGAGTGTTCCTTCAACTAATCTGCATGCCCTCCCTCAAGAGGAAATTCCCAAACGGCTCAGCCGACAAAACAGAGCACTCGGGGGCTACGCTACCAGAGGGACAAGAGGGACCCGAGAAGCTCGACACAGAGGCCGAGCTGGTCATCCTGATGCAGGTCAGGGCGATTGAAGAGACGTGGATGCAGCCATACATTCAATACCTCATAAACAATCAACTGAACGATGACCTGATAGATGCCTGGCGCATATCTCGTTGGTCAAAAGCCTTCACCATCATCAATGGCGATCTGTACAAGCGTAGCTTTTCGGGTGTGCTCCAACAGTGTGTCACCATCGGTGACGTCAAAAGCATTCTCCAAGACATCCATGAGGGTATCTGCGGCCATCATGCAGGCAGTCGCGCCCTAGTGGCCAAAGCTCTACGAGCTGGGTTCTACTGGCCAACCGCAATGAATGATGCCAACGACATCGTCCAAAGATGCAATGCCTGGCAGAGGTACGCGGACAAGACACGTGCTAGTGTCCGAGCTGCGGCCCATACCGCTAGCCTGGCCCTTCGCCCAGTGGGGCCTAGACATGTTTGGAAAACTTCCAAAGTCCTCACCAAGAGGTCACATCTTCCTCTTGGTAGCAGTCGACAAATTCACCAAGTGGATCGAGGCCATGCCCATCACCAACCAAAGCGGAAAAACTACCATCAAGTTTTTCAAGTCCATTGTCTAAAGGTTCGGCGTGCCCCATAGCATCATAACAGACAACGCCTCAAACTTCATATCGAAGTAATTCCAAGACTTTTGCAGGAACCTCGGATCAACATATCATACGCCTTTGTGGTGCACCTACAGACCAACGAACAGGTCGAAAAGGCCAACGGCATCAAGAAGCGCCTGTTATGCCCACTCGACAGGCTTGCGGGAGCCTAGGTAGACGAGCTACCTTTGGTTCTCTGGGTCCTCCGCACAACTCCAAACAGCCCAACTGGATACACTCCCTTCTTCATGGTGCATGGACCGAAGCCGTGCTACCTCCGAACTACGCCACAAGGCCCCACGGGACGTCGGTTACGGCGAAGCCGAATCATCGGCAGCACTTGACACAAATACCCTCCTTTGCTGCTATTATAGCAGTCATACACTTAGCCTTTTGTTGTAGTATCCGTCACAATGTCTTAACTTTCGAATTCATCCAAATCCATCATGGAACCTCTTTTACATTACATTGTGCTACCCATAGTTTAAATTGAGATAAACTTAATCTTGTATCTTGTGACAAACTTAGTATCAATGTAACACTTTACAATGAACTATTTGTCACCTTTATATAAATATATTCTTAGTTCTTCCAAAAGATTATAAGAATATCCTTACTATTGTCCAATGATCATCTTATGTTTCATTCTGGTATATGCTCATAACATTTAGAGCATAGGAAATATCTCGATGTGTACATACCATGGTATGATTGATCAAAATATTCTTGTGATTTCACTCACCAAATGTCAAAGCACGTGAATCTTGTTTCACTTACCAAGTGTCAATACATTTGAATCTTGATTCAATTCTTTTCCATGCGACAAGAACCTTTCTTGTCGTTTCCACATTGAACTCATTCAATATCTCATATATGTATGTCTAGCATAACCATATAGTTTCTCAATCTATCCATATAGACATTTATGCCTAATATTCGGGTTTTGCGTAAGTCTTTCAACGAAATGAAATTCTTAACCTTTGTCAATAAAAGATACGTCATTTCCAATCAACAATATGTCCTCGACATAATGTATTAGAAATGTGTCTCAGTGCTCCCACTTAATTTCTTGGAAATGCAAGCATCTTCATTGTCTCCGATGAAATTAAACTCCTTTAACAGTTTCGTCACGGTGAAAATTCCAACTCCGCGATGCTTACTTCAACCATTGAGGTTTGCATCCCTTTCTAAGCATCCTTTGAATTAACGAAACCCTTTGGACTGTATCATGTACACGTCCTAGGTAACCATTCTATTATAAGAACGTTGTTGTGTTTATTCAGCTACCATATACCAAAATTATATGTAGTGGTTGCTACATTAATCCGTCGAGACTAAATATTGCTATAAAGATCAAATCGTGTCATAGTCAAATCCTTAAATATTGATGTAAAATCTTTAGGACATGTTGACTATTTCATAGATGTGAAACATCCATGACTGTTTTTTTATAGATCCAAACATGACCGATAGGTTTTACACCTTTCCGGAGGGTCTTCCAAGTTCAAAAACTTTATTTCTCGTGTATGGAACTATCACGGATTTTATGGCTTCAAGCCATTTGACTGAGTTAGGGCCCATCATCACTTCTTTTCATGCATTCGGTTCATCATTGTCAAACATTAATGATTTCCTCTTAAATCTTAGTATTTGATTGTTTACCCGACCTACTCGGTTCAATAGGAACTTAGACCTCCATGACCAAAACCTTTGAGGTACGTGAGCTATGAGAATTGTGGCTGCCTCCGGGACAATTTCTGGCACTGCGCAACTTTTCAAAGTGACAAAAAATTCCTCCCACTTAACTTTTGCAAAAAATTCCTTCTTAAGAAACTTCACGTTTCAAGTGACAAACTCTTTTGTTCTTGGTGTTATGGATGAATACCCAACAAATTCTTTGGGATAACCTACAAAAACGTGCTTATCCGACTTTGGTTGTAAACATTTTACTTATGCTTAGCATACAAAATTTAAGAAAGGACAACTTGGGTTTTATCCCAAACCATAACTTATATGGTGTCATTTCAACGGATCAAGATGGAGCTCTTTTCAGTGTAAAAGTGGTAGTATCTAAAGCTTTAATCTTTTGAAATATAATGGAAGTTTTATAAATAACACCTTTGATCTAACCATGTTAAACAAGGTTCCTTTACAAATCTCGAACACTCCATATTCCTATGGTGTTTTGGGAAATGCAAATATATGGAATGATTCCTCAAATTTTAGTTGGTTTGCTAAACTTGTAACTCAAATATCTTCCTTTATGATCAAATCATAAATTCTTTTATTTTCTTGTTACAATGATTTTCTACTTCATCTTGAAAGTCTTTGAACATTTTCAAATATTTCATACTTCTTCCTCATTGAGTAAATATAAATATATATTCACTCAAATTTCCTGAGAAATCATATGAAGTTGAAATCCATCGCTCACGACTACACATAATGGACTACATACATCAATATGTAATAATTCCAATAATTTAGTCGTTCGTTCTTCTTTGGCCTTTGAACAAAGTTTTAATTATCCTGATGAAAGTCTCACAAGCATCATTTGATTAAAATCAAAGACTCCAAAAATCCATTAACATGGATTTTCTTCATATTTTTCTTTCTAATGTAATTTAAACGGTGATGTCACTTTGTAAGTGATCTTTCAATCATTTGTCTTGCGACATTTTTAGCATTTGGTTTTATGGACATTATTTCTCTAAATAGATATGTAAATCATCCATCTTAAATAGAATACTGTAATTATTTGAACAATCTTTGTTCTCATAATACCTGATTTAAATAGCAATTATTAAAACAAATCTTGAAGGCAAGCTTTGATGTCAACGAGAAATACAAACAACAGTTTGTTTGTTTTCGATGAACATTATCACATATTCTCTTGCTAGTTACTTGGGCCATTGTAGTTCATGAATTGCGTCGTTCTGTATGAAATTTTATACCAACCAATTCGGTAGCCAATACCCAAGAACCAAATTATTTAACAAGCAAAGAATATAACCATAACATGTTTATCATCTATATAACTTAGCTGGACATTTCTAGTCTTTTCTTTTCTCTGCCAAATATTTTATAGATCCTCTTTCAGCATTCCCTTTTCCTTTTAAAAGAATCTATCAACATCAATAGTGGCACCATATACATGACACATAGTCCAAAGCGTGTATAGTCAAATACTAATACATTTGGACTTGCACTTTGAAGTTGATCACCATCATCAAATGTTTGGTGTTCTTTCAAAATCTATTCTTTAGTAATCTTTTAGTGTAGTAAACATTTTACCTACATCTTCTACTCATCCTTATCATGACAACTTTCATGATCAAGCTATTATATCTTATAAATGTGAATCACAAGTATAATGTTACTTTCCAAAACACTTTTGGAAAATTATGACGTCTAGCGTCACAAACTTCGCAAATTCTCATCCAATATGAGAACATATATTTTTCTAAATTATACTTTATCATATTGCAACCAAAACATTGTTTCATATATCATAATATCTGTCACACATGATGGTTTCTGAAACAATTCTTTCAGCTCCTAGATAACCTTGATATTTAAAACAATCAAGAATCATGGAGGCAAACATGATACTTTATATACTAACATTAGAATTGTTAATCTTGATTTAATACTAATTAATAAACTTCGTGGAGTAAACAGAGTTTGCTAAAAGTTTGCAATATTACTTTAAACTTTAGATTGACACTCAAAACAATATGATACTAGTTTGTAAAGTAAATATCCAGAATTCTGTAGTTCTATTATCTTAATTAAAACTAAGAATAAGGTAGTGAACAAATGTCAATGACTACAACAAATTATGCAAATACACTCTAATTTAACTTATGATAAATTGAGTTCGACTGATCCAAATTAGAAATGAACTCCCACTCAAAAACAACATTCCTCATGTCTTTTTGGTGATTACATGAACCAAATCTACTACACCAAGTCTGATCATTACGTGAGCCGGTGTAGCATCAAAGGCGAGCATCTAAATGGACATCATATCAACTATATGACTCATGCTTAACATTTTGGTCTATGTTCTGAGGCCATGTCTGTACATGCTAGGCTTGCCAAGTAAGAACCTTAGTACTCGCGTGTGTAAAACTATCTTACGCCTGAAATATGATGTAGGTGCATCGTGGAATGATGTCTTGAAGTGACGAAACATAAACCGTTCGTACTTAAGGGAGAACACATTTTTATATTGTTATCTAAATGAGGGATCATCTTATAATGCTACTAAAACGCCAAACAAGCAATATAAGATGCAAACAAACAACATATGCTAAAGTGATATGATATGGTTCTTGCACTTGATGACTATCTTGTGCATCATGGATATCTTTATCATTCCTATATGTGTAAGGCAAAGGTATATGGAACTTACACTTTGTCATATTATAATTTTCAATAGTATCAATCCATACTACAAAATATAACACTAGCATTTCATAGTACTTGTCCGGCAAAACAAAAACTAGACGCCTCTAATTTATCTTTTGCATGTTTTACGTGGCTAAGGGATTTTGGAGATAGAACTGTTCTTATCTACGAACATGGAACCAGAATGATGACAATAAAATTATTGGCAACTCATTGTAAATCAGATATTGATTATAGTAGGAGAGACAGACACCTGCAAGCCACTTATGCAAAACTAGTTGCATGTCAAGCGTGGAACATGTCTCATGTGCGAGGACATGTAAAGTTTGTCCGGGCCGCTTCATCCCACTATGAAACCAATATCCAAAATACACATAAGAATCAATAACATGACCATCAGCACCCACATACTCATATGTGTACTACCCGTGCAAAGCATCTACGCATAGATCCGACGCTGATACCACTATTGGGTTTGTAGCATAGAAGAAAAAATTCCTACGATGGGAACTATATGCACCAATATCCATCTATGTAGATACAAGAAACGGGTGGATATACATCCATATAATACATACCCTCAAAGACCGAAAAGCTTTACAAGTATGAACTTGTTGGTGATGTATCCGATCACTTGCTGATCTTAAGATCATGATGAAGTCCATCTGGTCCAGTAGGGCCAGCACCATCAAGTCCAGCACCGCAAAGCAGTGGTGCATCCATGATCGCACACACGTTCTGGTATCCCCTACAACCTCTGCTCCCTCGCTCGAGCAAAGCAGCGCAAGCAAAAAATCCTTCTAGAAAAATCCACCGAGAACATGTATCTCGCTGATCCGAGACCATGGGAAATTCTAAAAGGGGGACATACATCCTTCGCGAGGAGGTGTGTGGAATGAGCAGAAGGAGGTGCACCTTATATAGGGGAGGGGGAATCCCAAGGGGCATGGCCGCCGTCCATGGTGGTGCCCCCACCTCTCCCTCCATTATGGTGAGTGGAGCTTCCGCCCACATAATCAAACCTCCACTCACATTCATTAATTTTCCACCAAAATTAATGTATCTCTCATTTAATAAAACTATTTTATTTATTTTATACAGAATTTTGTTAATTACATTAATTAACAAACATTCATGTAAAACCCCTTGCAACATTTCAATATCACATGCAGAACCAGTTTCAGCAATTTTACACGAAACAATTCCGGTTTCCATTGAAATAATTCTAGCGCTTTGATATTCTTTCTCTGGAATCTTATTTGCTCCAAATGATGTCGGTATCCCTTAAGTGTGTCACCCTACGATTCGTCAATAATACAGACATGATCGATACCCTTCTCTAATCAATAATCAGTAGCGGGACCTGGAGATCCGTACTAACTCCCAAACATTCAGCGATGACTTCTATGATCGTGTGAACTTTTTACGCATGTAACTCAATCCCTTTGTCTCGCGATATATTACATGTCTGAGATTCGATCATCGGTATCTTCATACCCAGTTTGATCGCGTTACCGACATGTACCCTTTTCTCGTTCCCGTGCTATAATATTCTAGTGATCTTATCACTTGATTGCAAGCTAAATAATGTGATATCACCGAGAGGGCCCATAGTATATCTATCCGTCATCGGGATGGAAAAATTCCACTCTTGGTGCATGAGCCTCCACATAACACCTTCGTAGCACTGTACCCACATTAATAGTCACCCTGTTACATTGTGACATTTGATGTTATCAAGATACTCTTCCAGTGTTAGTGATTGACATGATCTCATGGTCTAAGGACTAGGATTACTTCAGATGGTGTTATAGCAATATAAACACAATGAATTTGATCGTAATGATATACTTCGGATGGATGTTCATCACATCATTCCAACAATGTTGTGACCTCATTATTAACAACATTGAATGTCCATGATTAGGAAACCTTTGATCATCTTGTTAATCAATGAGCTAGTTTATAAGAGAGGCATAACTAGGAACTTTCTATTTGTTTATTAAACACACATGTATTAATGTTTCCGTATTAATACAATTATAGCATGCAAAATAAACATTTATCATAAACAAGGAATAATATAATAACAATTTTATTATTGCCTCTCGGGCATATTCCCTTCATATATGTTTATAGTGCTAGTAATGATGATCTATTTAGATAAATAGTTCTATTGTGGATCTTTTAGCACTAGTGACTCTAGTGCTTTTCTTGCCCATGGTTATTAGTAAGATCTACTAATTCTTGATTGGTATACATTATATATACTGAGTATCACTAGCTATTCATGTCAAATGAATCAAACCAATGATTCCTAAAATGATTAGGAAGATGATTTAGTTGTTTCTTTGGAAGATGTGTTTGAAACTGTCCTGATGGTAGAAATGATTTAGTTGCTACAGAGGATCTACCCTCTATTGGAATGTGCCTTGTAGCACAACATGATTTGACATGCTTCTATCTAGCTTAGACTAGAAAATATAGGATTTGTCAATGATGTTGGTCTGAGACCAATCCTTTACTAAGAACAAATGTGCTTTAGTTGCTGTCCATTTTCTTATGTGTTCCATGATCAATATATCATGATTTTGCATGAAAATAAATGTTTGCATGATCAAGAGATAAATCTAAGGCTTTGAGAAATACCATGATGCTAGAGTAGATTGTGGTAGCCTATGGATTTGTGCTAGTGTTGCCTGCTCTTCTAGTACCATTGGTTGTTCTCTCCTTGATCTGCTATCTTGGCTTGGTGCTGATGCTCTAGGCTCCAGCTTTCCCTTGATGTCCACCAAATCCACCCCTCCATCATGTGACCATCTTGTGTGGTTCCCTTGCTGATTACTATGGTGTATTCTTGCTTGATCTAATAGAAACTGGTGAAATCTGCTATGGTGTCGGTTGTGTTCTTGAGATAGAGAACTATGACTATGTTTGAGAACCTATGAGCAAAACAGGTTTGGTTGTGTGCGTGCCATGGTTTTGATCCCTTGGCTACTCTTCCTGCTATCGACAGTACACTACATGCATTTAGTTGAGTGAGCTGCTTCAGTAAGGCCTTTTCCTTTTGATCAGATCAAGTGAAAATTATTCACTTCCCCTTCCTTTAATTTTACCTAATCTTGTGAAACATGCCCCTTTAATTTTACCTAATCAAGCTCTTTTGAATTTACAAGAACAGATATTGTACTTTTGGTGAAACTTGCCCCTTTTCTTTACTCAGTGAGGTAAAATGAACAATTCATTTCACTACTCAAGGCTAATAGTAAAAATAAAAGAATTACATTCTTTGGTTTCTTTATTTTATTTATTTTGCAGGTACAAAAGCACTGATGATCAAGATATGTAGAATAGGAATAGATAGATATTAGTTTAGGGTTTTCTTTATTTAGTTACATTTGTAATATTTCATTTCTAATCTTTGTGAAAGATCAATGTAATATTGTTCTTCTATTAAATAAAGTTTCCAATTTCTTTAGAATTGTTCATGTAATGTTTTTAGAATACATTTGTATTTGTATTGTTGCTATTGAATAAAAGAAATAAATAAGAAGTATTTTCTTATTTGAGTTGTTCTTTCTGAATTGTTTTCAACTCTTTTTATTGTTTTATAGATATTAAATATTCAAACAATATTAACTAAATCATTATGGAAAACAATAAAATACTAAATATTTCTAACTTTTAAATCTTCTCAAAGTTATTCAAATTTAAATATATACTCAAATTATTCACCCAAAATCATTTAAATTCCTAAAGATCATGTTAAAATTTATAACAATCACTATAAAGAGATTAACCTATCTCCAAATAGTGAAGGAAATTCTGATCTCTCCAGGGTTTTGTTTGGTGAAAAAATTTCCCTAGTTTTACAAATGAATGCATGCAAATGCACAAATTTCTATTTCTACCCTTCGTTGGTTCCTAAACGTTGGGGTGTTATGGTGATAGGGAAAAGGTGTCCGATCTTTCGATGAGATGGTGATAGTCGATTTGGTGGGGTTCGGGCTTGACGATCCGACTACACGTGCGAGCACGAGCGCCAATGCAATCGCTAGGCCAATCTCCTGGAGGTTACCGATCCTGCGGGAACACGATCAGCCTGACCAGCGAGGGTCTTAATTCCTATCTGAAATCGAGAACAAGTAAGAACTAATATTGCAATCAAGATATTGTGGATTAAGATGAAAGCTTTATTGAAAAAGGTGGGATCCTGTATAGGTGCGAAGTACAAGAGGCCTCTGCGACGCTCGAGCCTTGGCGAAGTTGCTATGATGGCTAACTTAATGTCTAAACAAAATCTAAGTCTATGGTGACGGCTAAGGGGATTATTTAAGGAGAAAGAGGCGGGGTTTCGTCCAGCCATAGAAGTGGTGGCCGAATCCAACCCTACAAGTCCTTTTCTCCTCAAATACGGACTCTAAAAAGTGGCTATTTAAAATCCTGCGAAAATTACATGGGCCTGGCCCAAAATAAAGGTGTCGCAGCACCATATTAAGCTATGGACAAATTTGTGAAGTATTAATCTTGAATATTTCATCCAAGCCTTCTTTCTTCATTATGGTGGCCTCAAAGTTCTGAAATCTTCATCCGTGGCCTTCTCTTGAATCATCACATGCTTGCTTCCATCTCCATGCATGACCATTCTCCAATGCTTGTCCCTCTTATCCATGCTTGGTCCATCATTCCTAAGAGTAAGAAATACATCTGATTTAGGCAGCATCATATTCTCATGTATGTGAGGAATAGTTCCAAGAAACGAAAGTACCTGATAGTTAAGTTGTTTGGCACGAGATCGAGTGATGGGTCCTTGTATGTGTATAGCTGTAGGTACAACGGTTGTATCAATAGATGGGATGTCCACATCATGCTCCCCTTCTTGAATTGAAGTCGTCCTCGACGCAATCTCATCTTCCTCACCAAAGTGAGGCCTCAAATCTACAATGTTAAACATAGGACTAACCGTACCAAAGTCTGCAGGCAACTCAAGTTTATATGCATTATCATTTATTTTCTCTAACACCTTAAAAGGACCAGCAGCACATGGCATTAACTTAGACTTGCGTAAATCAGAAAAACGATCTTTACGCAAATGTAACCAAACAAGATCTCCAACATCAAACACAACATGCTTTCTCCCTTTATCCCCAGCAAGTTTATACTTAGCATTCATGTGTTCTATGTTAGCTTTAGTAGTATTATGCAAGTTTAATATCATTTCAGCGCGTTGAGTAGCATCCAAATTATTTTGCACCGAAGAAGGTAAAGGCAATAAATCAATAGGTGCACGAGGAACAAAACCATACACGATCTCAAACGAGCACATCTTTGTGGTAGAATGCAGCGAACGATTATAAGCAAATTCTATATGAGGTAAACACTCTTCCCACAATTTTAAGTTCATCTTTAAAACAGCCCGCAACATAGTAGACAAAGTTCTATTTACTACTTCAGTTTTTCCATCAGTTTGGGGATGACATGTAGTACTAAAAAACAATTTAGTCCCCAACTTAGCCCATAAACATCTCCAAAAGTGGCTAAGAAATTTAGTATCACGATCAGAAACAATGGTATTTGTCAAACCATGTAAACGAACAATTTCACGAAAGAAAAAATCAGCAATATGCGCAGCATCATCCGTTTTATGACAAGGAATAAAGTGTGCCATCTTAGAAAACCGATCCACAACAACAAAAATACAATCCCCCCTTTTGTGTACGTGGCAATCCCAAAACAAAGTCCCTAGAAATATCCTCCCAAGGAACACTAGGAACAGGAAGAGGCATATATAACCCATGTGGATTAAGGCGAGACTTAGCTTTTTGACAAGTAGTGCAGCGTGCCACAAATCTCTCAACATCTCGACGCATAAGTGGCCAAAAGAAGTGTGCAGCAAGAACATCCTTCGTTTTATTGACACCAAAGTGTCCCATCAATCCTCCTCCATGCGCCTCCTGTAACAACAAAAGACGAATAGAACTATCTGGAATGCATAGTTTGTTAGCACAAAACATAAATACATCATTTAAGATGAACTTGTTCCATGTTCTACCTTCTCTACAATTCTGCAACACATCTTTAAATTCAGCATCATGCACATATTGTTCCTTAATAGTTTCCAATCCAAATATTTTTAAGTCAAGTTGAGATAACAAATTATAACGGCGCGACAAAGCATCAGCAATAATAATTTCTTTACCCTTTTTGTGTTTGATAACATAAGGAAAATACTTAATAAATTTAACCCACTTTGCATGATGACGATTCAACTTAGCTTGACTATTAATGTAAGATCCCTCCTTTATAAAGGAAAATGATCTCTGTGATTGCAATGCTAGTCCCTGGATCAATGCTAGCATCCACAGTTTAAGATGAAGTACACAGAAACAAAGGTCATTATTACAGTCATTCTAGAGACAAACATAGTCTTTACAACTCCAAGGCCACAGGCCTAGTACAAGAGTTTGAATAAGTAAATAAATAAAAGTCTTCATCTTCATGTGCCACAGGCAAACATGTTGAGTGTAGACTCATGACTCCTAATCCTCATCAGAGTAACCTGCAACATCACAAGTTACAGCCACAGTGGGTCAATACATTGGAATAGTATTGGCAAGTGATACCTTAGTATCATTTTGGTGGACTAGATACTATATGCAATTTGGCTAAGTGTAGCTTGGCTTGCTTTGCTCAAATTAGGTTTTGCCTATTAGTTGAAATCACTAAGTTTTTCTTTCTCAAAACTTTTCCCAAGGAACCACCAATAGACATTGAGGTCCTTCACCCTTGTTCACCCACAAGTTTTACTTAGAAATTGGGATGAGGAGATTCTTGACAGCTTCCATGTCTTGATGCTCAAGTTTTCCCTTTCCAGGGACATGGCTAAGTACTTAGATTCTTCCATCTGCAGAGGTTGTGCACTTTCCCCACAAGCCTTGATTTTCACCAAGAAAGGACCTTTCAGAAGCCTTCCCTTAGACCAAATGGACGCGCTCCAACCTATCATTCCCACTACCACCAACTGTCCAAATGGCTAAGTTCTAGCAACCTATGTGATCCTGGCAGAGCCCATATTGCCAAGTGGCTGCACTAGAAGCTTCTTAACATTTGGCCTCTAAAATCTCTTTGTTCCTGGGTGGATTTCCACAAGTGAGATACACAAGGTAAACCATAGAAATGGGCCTTGTGTAACCACTCAACATAAACCAGTCCTTCCATTCCACCCAGGTGTTTCATTAACTTAGTTGTTTTATTAGGCAAAACACAAGTCCACTGACTTAGAAATATTTTATCATAGCATGTATATTTCACCACCCTTTGTTGCTACTAGCTAGGATAAGCATGGCATAGATAAGCATCTTAACTTAGAAATTTCTAGCAATTCTACAACTACTAGGATTTCCCAACATGGCATATAAGCAAAATATAGCATGCAAGACTAGCAAAATATTTCTAATGCTTAGTAGAAAACATAGGGATAAAAATATCATGAAGCACCACTTGCCTTTGTAGTTTGGAGAGTAGCTACACTCCTCACAATCACAATCACCATTGGCACCAAAATCTACACATAAAATCATAGCAACAATCACATACAAAATATATACAAACAAAAATATATGAATGCATGCAATATGATATGTCATGGTTTTTAAAACTCAACAATACAAGTGTGCAGTACTGGTTCATAAACAAGTTCAAAACTTGCCAAACAACATTTATTTAAACCTTAAAACATTTCTTAAACAATTCATATACTCAAAATAGCCCTACACATGTTTCTGTAAAGAAAACCATTTTAACAGAAGAAAAACATTAAACACATTGCATATTTGTGTAGGGTTCGCAGCATAGAAAACAAAAATTTTCCTACGATGTGAACTATATACCAAGATCTATCTACTAGATACAAACAACGGGCGGATGTATATCCGTAGAGAACATACCCTTGAAGACCGACAAAGCTTAACGAGTTCAACTCGTGGTTGATGTAGACGATCTCTTGCCGATCTCAAGATCGAGAGGAAGTCCTAGCGCCGCAAATCAGCAGCGCATCCGTGCTCGCACACACGTTCGAGGCACCGAGCAACCTCCGCCTCCTCGCTCCAGCGATGCAGCGGAAGCACAACTCTTTCTTGCCGAATAGCCACCGGGAACATGTATCTCGCTAGTCCGAGACCATGGGGGATAAATTCTAGAGGGGGAGAGAGATCCTTCACGAGGAGGTGTGAGAGACAAGTGAGGAGGGGGGCTCCTTTTATAGGAGGAGGGGGGGGAACCCAAGGGGGTGGCCGCCGGCCATGGGGGCTGCCCCCTCCCCTCCTTCATTCATGTGGGTGGACACTCCACTCACAAAATGCCCTTTAAATTCCCTCCACTCAAAAGTCCACTCAAAATCCCATTAAATTTCCACCAAATTTAATGCAAACTCTCATTAAATAAAACTATTTTATTTTATTCAGAATTTTGTCAATTACTTTAATGACAAACATTCACAAATAACCCCTTGATAGAATTCTATTTCACATGCATAACCACTTTATGCAATTTCACCCGAAAACCTGTTTCGGTATCTAGTGAAATAAATTCCTGCGCTTATTCATTCTTTCGGCATGAAACATTTGCTCCAATTGGATGTCGGTGTCTCTTAAGTGTGTCACCCTACGGTTCGTGAATAATGCGGACATGATCGAGACCCCTCTCGGATCAATAATCAGAAGCGGGATCTGGAGACTCATACTGACTCCCACACATTCAACGATGACTTTCTTATGATCATCGGAACCTTTTACGCTAGTATATCTTAATCCCTTTGTTTCACGATATATTACATGTCCGAGATTCGATCATCGGTATCTCCATACCTAGTTTGATCTCGTTACCGACATGCACTCTTTTCTCATTCCTGTGATATAACATTCTAGTGATCAAATCACTTGCTTGCAAGCTAATCAATGTGATATCACCGAGAGGGCCCAGAGTATATCTATCCGTCATCGGGATGAACAAATTCCACTCTCGATCCATGAGCCTCAACATAACACTTTATTAGTTTTGAATCCATCTTTATAATCACCCTGTTACGGTGTGACGTTTGATGTTATCAAGAAACTCTTCCGGTGTTAGTGATTGACATGATCTCATGGTCTAAGGATTAGGATCACTTCGTAAGTTGTTATAGCAATATAAACTCAATGACTTTGATCGTAATGCTATACTTCGGATGAATGTTCATCACACCATTACACTAATGTTGTGATCCCGTTATTAACAACATCCAATGTCCATGATCAGGAAACCTTGATCATCTTGTTAATCAACGAGCTAGTTTATGAGAGAGGCATAACTAGGAACTTTCTGTTTGTTTATTAAACACACATGTATTATCGTTTCCGTATTAATACAATTATAGCATGCAAAATAAACATCTATCATATACTTGGAATACACATAATAAACACTTTATTATTGCCTCTCAGGGCATATTCCCTTCAGTCTCCCACTTGCACTAGAGAGAATAATCTAGTTACATAGTGATAAATCTAACACCCATTGAGTTCTGGTGTTGATCATGTTTTGCTCTAGGGAGAGTTTTAGTCAACGGATCTGCTACATTGAGATCCATATGTACTTTACAAATCTTTATATCTCCATCCTTGACATGCTCGCGGATGGAGTGAAACCGGCGCTTAATATGTTTGGAATGCTTGTGAGACCTTGGCTCTTTGGCATTGGCAATGGCACCATTGTTGTCACAATAGATCACCATTGGGTCCAACGCGTTTGCCACCACTCCTAGTTCGGATATGAACTCCTTCATCCAAACTGCTTCCTGAGCCGCTTCTGAAGCAGCAACATATTCGGCCTCCGTTGTTGATCCCGCTACCACAGGTTGTTTGGAGCTCCTCCAACTAACCGCTCCGCCATTCATGAGAAATACGTATCCGGATTGAGACTTAGAGTCATCCGGATCGGTGTCAAAGCTAGCGTCGACATAACACTTAGCGACGAGCTCTTCTTCACCTCCGTATACAAGAAACATATCCTTAGTTCTTCGTAAGTACTTAAGGATATTCTTGACCGCTATCCAGTGTTCCGAACCTGGATCCGATTGGTACCTACTAGTCAAACTAATAGCATGTGCCACATCCGGTCTTGTACATAGCATGGCGTACATTATAGAGCCTATGGCTGAAGCATAGGGGACTTTGTCCATTATCTCTCTTTCTTCCGCCGAAGCCGGACTTTGAGTCTTACTCAATGTCTTGCCTTGCAACATAGGTAAGAACCCCTTCTTACTTCCGTCCATTTTAAACTTCTTTAAAATCTTATCAAGGTATGTACTTTGCGATAGGCCTATTAGGCGCCTAGATCTATCTCTATAGATCTTTATGCCTAATATGTATGACGCTTCACCTAGGTCCTTCATTGAAAATTTGCTGTTTAGATAACTTTTAACACTGTTTAAAAGATCTATATCATTTCCGATCAATAATATGTCATCCACATATAATATCAGAAATGCCACATTGCTCCCACTCACTTTCTTGTAAATACAAGCTTCTCCATAAGTTTGGACAAATCCAAACTCTTTGATCACCTCATCAAAGCGGAGATTCCAACTTCGTGATGCTTGCTTCAATCCATAGATGGATCGCTGAAGCTTGCACACCTTGTTAGCATCCTTAGGATCGACAAAACCCTTTGGTTGTATCATATACAACTCTTCTTCAATATTCCCATTGAGAAACGCGGTTTTGACATCCATCTGCCATATCTCATAATCGAAATATGCAGCAATTGCTAACATAATCCTAACTGACTTTAGCATCGCTACGGGAGAGAAAGTCTCATCGTAGTCAACTCCTTGAATTTGTCGAAACCCCTTTGCGACAAGTCGAGCTTTATAGACGGTCACATTACCATCAGCATCAGTTTTCCTTTTGAAAATCCATTTGTTCTCCACGGCCTTTCTGTCGTGAGGTAGTTCCACCAAGTTCCAAACTTGATTTTCATACATGGATTCCATCTCGGATTTCATGGCTTCTAACCATTTGTTGGAATCCGGGCTCATCATCGCTTCTTCATACGTCATAGGGTCATCATTTTCATCAACCATGAAATTCATGACAGGATTTCCGTACAGCTCGGGAGCTGCACACGTCCTGTTTGACCTGCGAGGTTCGGTAGTACTCTCTTTCGGAGTTTCATGATCATTATCATTAGTTCCCTCTTCAACAGGTGGAGCCAACTCCGGAACAACTTCCGGCGCTGCGCTACTCGCCATACTTTGAAGAGAAGGTTCCACAACCTCTTCGAGTTCTACCTTCCGACTACTCACACCTTTCGCGAGAAACTCTTTCTCTAGAAAGGATCCATTCTTGGCAACAAAAACCTTGCCCTCGGATCTGTGATAGAAGGAATACCCAATAGTTTCTTTAGGGTATCCTATGAAGACGCATTTTTCCGCTTTGGGTTCGAGTTTATCCGGTTGAAGTTTCTTCACATAAACATCGCATCCCCAAACTTTAAGAAATGACAGCTTAGGTTTGTTTCCAAACCACAATTCATACGGTGTCTTTTCAACGGATTTAGATGGTGCCCGATTTAAAGTGAATGCAGCAGTTTCTAGTGCATAACCCCAAAATGACAACGGCAAGTCCGTCAGAGACATCATAGATCGAACCATATCTAATAAAGTACGATTACGACGTTCCGACACACCATTTCGCTGTGGTGTTCCGGCAGGTGTGAGTTGTGAAACAATTCCACACTCTTTCATGTGAGTGCTAAAATCGTAACTTAGATACTCACCTCCACGGTCCGACCGTAGAAATTTGATCTTTCTATTACGATGATTTTCCACTTCATTCTGAAATTCCTTAAACTTTTCAAAGGTTTCAGACTTGTGTTTCATCAAGTAGATATAACCGTATCTACTCAAATCATCCGTGAAAGTAACAAAATAACGATATCCACCTCGCGCCGACACACTCATTGGACCACATACATCAGAATGTATGATTTCCAATAAATCTGTCGCCCGTTTCATTGAACCGGAAAACGGCGTTCTAGTCATCTTGCCCATAAGGCATGGCTCACATGTATCAAATGATTCATAATCAAGTGATTCCAAAAGTCCATCCGAATGGAGCTTCTTCATGCGTTTAACGCCAATATGACCTAGACGGCAGTGCCACATATATGCGGATATATCATCATTAAGTTTAATCCTTTTAGCATCAACATTATGAATATGTGTAACATTATCATCGAGATCTAATAGAAATAAACCATTCATCATCGGTGCATGACCATAAAAGATTTCATTCATATAAATGGAACAACCATTGTTCTCGGATTTAAATGAATAACCACTTCGCATCAAACACGATCCAGATACAATGTTCATGCTCAGTGCAGGCACCAGATAACATTTATTTAAGTTTATAACTAATCCCGATGGCAAGTGGAGAGGCAGCGTTCCGACGGCGATCACATCAACGCTTGATCCATTGCCGACACGCAACTTGACCTCACCCCTTGCTAGCGGTCGCTTGTTCCGCAGCCCCTGATTCGAGTTACAAATATTAGCAACTGAACCGCTATCAAATACCCAGGTGCTACTGCGAGCACTAGTCAAGTACACATCAATAACATGTATATCATATATACCTTTGTTTGCCTTGCCGGCCTTCTTGTCTGCCAGATACTTGGGGCAGTTGCGCTTCCAGTGGCCAGTCCCCTTACAATAGTAGCACTCGGAATCAGACTTAGGTCCAACTCGGGGTTTCTTTTCAGGCGCGGCAACCGGCTTGCCTCCCTTACTTCCCTTCCGTTTTCCCTTCTTGTCTTTCTTGAAACCAGTGTTCCTATTGATCATCAACACTTGATGTTCCTTTTTGATCTCCACTTCTGCAGTTTTAAGCATTGACAGAAGCTCGGGGAGAGACTTCTTCATGCCTTGCATATTATAGTTCATCACGAAGCTCTTATAGCTAGGTGGCAGAGACTGCAGAACACGATGGATGCCTAAGTCAATGGGAATCGATATTCCCAAGGACACAAGCTTATCGGCGTAACCCGACATCTTGAGTACATGCTCACTAACGGAGCTGTGCTCTTCCATCATGCAGCTAAAGAACTTTTCTGAAGCGTTGTAGCTCTCTACAGCAGCATGTGTGTCGAAAATCATTTTCAACTCACCCATTGTATCAAATGCATTGCCGTTTTCGAAATGCTTTCGAAGTTCCGGCTCTAGCCCATACAATATGCCGCAATGAACTAAGTTGTGGTCCTCCTGACGAGTCTGATAGACATTCTTCTCCTCGTCAGGGGCATCATCAAAAGGTGGGGGGCCTAACGGCGCTTCTAGCACATATTGCTTTTGTGCAGCAGAGAGGAGAATCCTCAAATTCATGGCCCATTCGGTAAAGTTGCTACCGTTCGTTGCTAGTTTCTCTTTCTCCATGAACACATTGAAATTAAAAGCAGGTGGTGCCATCTACAACAGAATTTGTAAAGTTTAGACTAAGTGTATGATAGATTGAGTTCAACTAATCTTTATTACGAATGAACTCCCACTCAAAAACGACATCCCTCGTGCCTTTTTGGTGATTACATGAACCAAATCCACTACACCAAGTCCGATCATCACGTGAGTCGGTATAGCTTCAAAGGCGAGCATCAAATGGGCATCATATCAACTATATGACTCATGCTTAACCTTTCGGTCCGTGTTCCGAGGCCATGTCTGTACATGCTAGGCTCGCCAAGTTAGAACCTTAGTATTCGCATGTGTAACTGTTTTACACCCGAAATATGGTCGTGGATCCAAGAACACCCGATCATCACGTGATGTCTTGGAGCGACGAAAACATAATCGGTGCATACTAAAGGAAGAACACATTCTTATCTTGATATTTAAATGAGGGATCATCTTATTATGCTAACAAAGCGCTAAACAAGCAATATAAGATGCTTATCAAACATCATATGTTTATTAGTGAAATTATATGGTTCCCGCAGATGATCTCTATCATGTGCATCGTGGTATGATCACTATCATACCTATATGTGTAAATCCAAGGTCTATGAATTTTACACGCTATGTGTGTTGTAAGAGTATCATCTCATACTTCTACTTACAACACTACCATATCATAACACTAGCCCAGCAACAATCTAAACTAGACGCCTCTAATTTATCCATTGCAAGTTTTACGTGGCTTAGGGCTTTCGAGATAGAACCGTTCTTACCTACGAACATGAACCACAACGAGGATAATCAAATTGTTGACAACTCGCTTGCAAAATAGATATTGACTATAGTAGGAGAGACAGACACCCGCTAGCCACTTATGCAAACTAGTTGCATGTCAAGCGTGGAACAGGTCTCATGTGCGAGGACATGTAAAGTTTGTCCGGGCCGCTTCATCCCACTATGCCACCAATATCCAAAATTACAACAAAGGAGCAACAACATGATCATCATCGCCCACATACTCATATGTGTACTACCCGTGTAAAGTATCTACGCATAGATCCGGCTCTGATACCACTGTAGGGTTCGCAGCATAGAAAACAAAAATTTTCCAACGATGTGAACTATATACCAAGATCTATCTACTAGATACAAACAACGGGCGGATGTATATCCGTAGAGAACATACCCTTGAAGACCGACAAAGCTTAACGAGTTCAACTCGTGGTTGATGTAGACGATCTCTTGCCGATCTCAAGATCGAGAGGAAGTCCTAGCGCCGCAAATCAGCAGCGCATCCGTGCTCGCACACACGTTCGAGGCACCGAGCAACCTCCGCCTCCTCGCTCCAGCGATGCAGCGGAAGCACAACTCTTTCTTGCCGAATAGCCACCGGGAACATGTATCTCGCTAGTCCGAGACCATGGGGGATAAATTCTAGAGGGGGAGAGAGATCCTTCACGAGGAGGTGTGAGAGACAAGTGAGGAGGGGAGCTCCTTTTATAGGAGGAGGGGGGGGCACCCAAGGGGGTGGCCGCCGGCCATGGGGGCTGCCCCCTCCCCTCCTTCATTCATGTGGGTGGACACTCCACTCACAAAATGCCCTTTAAATTCCCTCCACTCAAAAGTCCACTCAAAATCCCATTAAATTTCCACCAAATTTAATGCAAACTCTCATTAAATAAAACCCTTTTATTTTATTCAGAATTTTGTCAATTACTTTAATGACAAACATTCACAAATAACCCCTTGCTAGAATTCTATTTCACATGCATAACCACTTTATGCAATTTCACCCGAAAACCTGTTTCGGTATCTAGTGAAATAAATTCCTGCGCTTGTTCATTCTTTCGGCATGAAACATTTGCTCCAATTGGATGTCGGTGTCTCTTAAGTGTGTCACCCTACGGTTCGTGAATAATGCGGACATGATCGAGACCCCTCTCGGATCAATAATCAGAAGCAGGATCTGGAGACTCATACTGACTCCCACACATTCAACGATGACTTTCTTGTGATCGTCGGAACCTTTTACGCTAGTATATCTTAATCCCTTTGTTTCACGATATATTACATGTCCGAGATTCGATCATCGGTATCTCCATACCTAGTTTGATCTCGTTACCGACATGCACTCTTTTCTCATTCCTGTGATATAACATTCTAGTGATCAAATCACTTGCTTGCAAGCTAATCAATGTGATATCACCGAGAGGGCCCAGAGTATATCTATCCGTCATCGGGATGAACAAATTCCACTCTCGATCCATGAGCCTCAACATAACACTTTATTAGTTCTGAATCCATCTTTATAATCACCCTGTTACGGTGTGACGTTTGATGTTATCAAGAAACTCTTCCGGTGTTAGTGATTGACATGATCTCATGGTCTAAGGATTAGGATCACTTCGTAAGTTGTTATAGCAATATAAACTCAATGACTTTGATCGTAATGCTATACTTCGGATGAATGTTCATCACACCATTACACTAATGTTGTGATCCCGTTATTAACAACATCCAATGTCCATGATCAGGAAACCTTGATCATCTTGTTAATCAACGAGCTAGTTTATGAGAGAGGCATAACTAGGAACTTTCTGTTTGTTTATTAAACACACATGTATTATCGTTTCCGTATTAATACAATTATAGCATGCAAAATAAACATCTATCATATACTTGGAATACACATAATAAACACTTTATTATTGCCTCTCAGAGCATATTCCCTTCAATTTGGAAAGGGCTTGTTCTCCTGATTCCATTGATATAAAATTCATCAAATTTGAACGTGGGGATCAAAAGTTATAGCTAAAACAAATTCAAACCACTAATAGATTCAAATCCTGTTTTAAATCTAAACCGTTGCCACGCGTCTTAATCTAATTGCCCTGTACCGCTTCGCGTTGGATCACGTTTCGGAGCCGCTGGATCTAACTTAATCGCGCGGCCCAGATCCAATCTTACCGCTTCGCCCAGGTTCTATCGTATCCGCAGGATCTAGATCTAATGATCCTAAGCAGCCTGACCATCCACTGGCGGCGATAGGCGGTGGCGCCTCTGTCAGAGTTGCTACCGGCATTCTAGGTCGCGCGGGAGAGGGGGAAGGGGCTTACCAGACTCGCCGTGTGCTGCTGATGCTCAAGGTGGCGGTGGTTTGGCAAGGGGCGCATGGAGATGGTCGCTGGAGCTCGTCGAAGTTGCGGGCGGCGTCAATTGCTTGCTGTCGAAGACGTTGCCGGGGTTCTGCATCGACCAAGCAAGAGCCAGATGGTTTAGGAGATGCGCAAGGGTCTGGCGATCAAGACTGTATCAAAAAGGAGGCAAGGGGCGGTCTCATTTTACCTGAATCGCACGTCGGAGTCGAGCGGCGGCTCAGGTGCTCGCGGGTGAGAACGAAGACGTCGCTCTGGGTCATGAGAAAGCAAACGGAGGGCATTAGAGAACGCGCAAGGTCATGCTGGTCACGGTGGTTTGAACTAGAGGCAGAGGGGCGGTCTGTACTCACCGAGATTCGTCGCCGGAGTTGCTCTGTCTGCGGCGGCGCAAGGGCGATTGCGGGCAGCCTGGGGGCTTATCTGTCTGGCTTTGTTGGGGGAAACGGCCGCGTGGGGGAGGTGGTCTTATAGCCAGAGCGGGGGCGAGGATCGTGCGCGGTATCAAGGGAATTTAAGCGAGGAATCAACACGGCAGTGAAGGGCGGAGGAAACGGCCGGCGATGTGGTCGTGGGCGCGATTTGGGGAAGATGAGGATGAGCTGGCGAGGTCCACCAGTCAGCAAGTGAAACAGAGAGGGGGTGGGTTCGCGTGGTCAGTGACCTGGTGGGCTCGTCTGCGAGTGAGAGAGAGAGGGGGAACCCGGGTGGGCTTAATGGGCTGGATTCGTAGTTGGGCCAGATAGGTGGCGTTGGCCTTTTTCAATTTCTTTTCTCCTTTTCTTTTTTTGTTTTGATTTTCTAAAATGATTTTGAATTCCAAATCAAAAGAGTTTGAATTCAAATCTTCTCTAGGTTTTCATTCAGCAAACCTTGCACTCAAATGTGTGTCAGACACTACTATTTACTGAAAACACTTGATCAAATGAAAATAAAAATAAAACCAAGCCTTTAAGATATATATACAATAGGCATAATATTGTTTTTATTTACTCATTTTGTTTTGAAACTTTGTTCAAACTTTTGATGGTGCCTAAGTTTTAATTTCAAACCTTACTGAACCAAAACAAGTACTCTTCTCATTGGAAGATAGCACTATGGCTAGAGCAAACTTACATGAAATAATAAGCATATATGCTTCTGTTTTGAAATGATTTGTTTGAAATGAAACCTATATGATCATGGATGCATGGATGATATGCATGAGTTTAAAACATGATTTTAGGGATGTTACAAATCTAACCCCCTTAAGGTGAATCTCGCCCTCGAGATTCGGATTGGCTGGCAAATAGGTGAGGGTGGTCTTTCCGAAGATCATCTTCTATTTCCCATGTTGCTTCCTCTTCGGAATGATGGTTCCACTGCAATTTGCAAAACTTGATAGTCTTAGTCCGTGTGACTCTTTCTGCAGTCTCAAGAATCTTGATAGGCTTCTCCTCATAAGTGAGATCACTTTCCAATTGTACCTCCTCCAAAGGTATAGTATCCTTCAAAGAAGTTTCTTCCATTTCTGGATGACATTTCTTACGCTGACTCACGTGAAACACATTATGGACAGCTGACAGAGACTCTGGAAATTCAATTTCATAAGCAACTTCTCCTTTACGACTCAGAATCTTGAATGGCCCAACATATCTTGGGGCCAACTTTCCTTTGACTCCGAACCTCTTCACTCCACGAAGTGGTGACACTCTAAGATAAGCTCTATCACCAACTTCGTAGGTGACTTCTCTATGCTTAGGATCTGCGTAGCTTTTCTGTCGGGACTGTGCTATCTTCAATCTGTCCTTAACCAACTTGACCTTCTCTTCGGCTTCTTTGATAAGTTCTGGTCCGAACAAATTCTTTCTCCCACACCATTCCATAACAATGGGGTGGTACATTTTCTCCCGTAGAGAAACTCAAATGGTGCCATCTCAATGCTGGCTTGATAGCTGTTGTTATAAGAAAATTCTGCGTAAGGCACGCTTTCATCCCAACTGGCTCCATAGTCTAGGGCACATGCCCTCAACATGTCTTCAAGAATATGATTAGTCCTTTCTGTCTGTCCATCAGTTTGAGGGTGAAAAGCAGTGCTGAATTCCAATCTCGTTCCCAATGACCCATGTAGCTATCTCCAAAAATGGGAAGTGAATTGAGTTCCCCTATCAGACACAATACTCTTGGGCACTCCATGTAGACATACAATTCTACTCATATAGATTTTGTCCAACTTAGCACTTGTATAGGTTGTCTTCACGGGTATCAAATGAGCTACTTTAGTTAGGCGATCCACTACTACCCAAATAGAATCATATCCTGACCGGGTCCTTGGTAATCCGGTAATGAAATCCATACCAATCTTGTCCCACTTCCAATCAGGAATAGGTAGTGGTTGAAGCAAACCTGCTGGTTTCTGATGTTCCGCTTTCACTCTACTACACACATCACATATGTTCGACGATGTCCTTCTTGAGATTATTCCACCAAAATCTTTCCTTCATGTCCATGTACATTTTGGTGTTACCCAGATGAATGGAATACGGTGAGTTGTGTGCTTCCTGTAATATCAGTTTCCGAAGCTCCGGATCTTGTGGAACACAGATACGTTCTCCATGCCATAAAGTACCCTGTTCGTCTTCATGGAATCCATTGGCTTTTCCCTTGCCAATCTTTTCCTTAATTTCTTCAATTTCCTTATCAATCTTCTGGGCTTCTTTGATCTTGTCCAACAAAGTAGGTTGAACATCCAAAGACATGAGATGTCCTTCAGGCACAATCTCCAATCTAAGATCTCTAAATTGGGCACACAAATCATCTGGCAATTCCCCTTTAGTAAGGCCATTCACAAAAACCTTACGACTTAGAGCATCTGCTACAACATTCGCTTTACCGGGGTGGTATTGCAAACTCAAGTCATAGTCCTTGATGAGTTCTAGCCATCTTCTTTGTCTCATATTAATTTCCTTCTGGGTGAAGATATACTTCAAACTCTTGTGATCTATGAACACTTCACATCGCTTTCCCAAAAGATAGTCTCTCCATGTTTTGAGTGCATGGACAACAGAGGCTAACTCTAGATCATGAGTAGGGTAGTTCACTTCATGAGTTTTGAGTTGTCTCGAGGCATAAGCCACAACTTTTCCTTCTTGCATAAGTGCTGCACCCAAACCATGATGAGATGCATCACAATATACTTGGAAATCTTTTTCCAAGTCTGGCAAACACAAGACTGGTGCTGTCACAAGTCTCTTCTTCAATTCCTGAAAGCTGAGTTCACAACCTTCAGACCAAGAAAATTTCTTGTCTTTCTTTAGCAATTCTGTCATAGGCTTAGCAACCTTGGAGAGATTCTCAATGAACCTTCTGTAGTAACCTGCTAAGCCAAGGAAACTACGAACTTCTTTCACTGACTTGGGAGATTCCCATTCAGTTACCGCTGAAACTTTAGCAGGATCAACTGCTACACCATCTCCTGACACAACGTGTCCAAGAAATCCAACTTCATTTAACCAAAATTCACACTTGCTGAATTTGGCATACAGTTTATGCTCTCTAATCTTCTCAAGTATCAAACGCAAATGTCCTTCATGATCTTCTTTGCTCTTGGAGTAGACTAAAATGTCATCGATGAAAACGACAACAAACTTATCAAGGAATTCCATGAACACCTTGTTCATCATATTAATAAAGTATGCTGGAGCATTGGTCAAACCAAATGGCATCACGGTATACTCATACAATCCATACCTTGTGGTGAAAGCTGTCTTAGGTATGTCTTGTTCTCTTATCTTGAGTTGGAAATATCCTGACCGGAGATCAATCTTTGAGAACACACAAGCTCCTTCTAGCTGATCAAACATGTCATTGATTCTAGGCAAAGGGTATTTGTTCTTGATAGTCACCTCATTGAGTGAACGGTAATCTATGCATAACCTTTGACTTCTATCTTTCTTCTCCACGAACAAAACTGGGGCTCCCCAAGATGAAGAACTTGGTTGAATAAATCCTTTCTACAACTGTTCTCCAAGTTGTTTCTTGAGTTCTTTCAGTTCATCAACTGACATCTTGTACGGTCTCTTTGCTATTGGTCCAGATCCTGGTAGCAAATCAATAAGGAACTCCACATCTCTATCTGGTGGCATTCCCGGCAATTCTTTCGGGAACACATCCGGATATTCACTCACAATTGGCACACTGTCTATGCTAACCCCCTTAATTGAATTTAGCTTACTCCCTTTTGATTCAAAGTTAGACTTGAATTTAATCCGTTTCCTTTCCGGGGTTGTGAGTGCAACAGTACGATTAGCACAATCTAGTACTCCTTCATACTTAGCGATCCAATCCATTCCCAATATTACGTCCAGTCCTTGGGAATCTAGGATTATCAGACTCATTGGAAACTTATACTTTCCAAACTCTATTACTAGATCCTGGCATCCAAGACTTACTATCATATCTCCACCTGGAGAACTAACTTTTATTGGACACCCAATATTTTTAGTTGGAAACACGTTTCTATCAACAAATGCTTTTGATATGAATGAATGCGATGCTCCAGTATCAAAAAGAACAAATGCTGGAATAGAATTGAGTCTGAACTTACCAGCAACAGCATCAGGCTCCTCATAGATTTCCTCCACATTGATGTGGTTCACTTGTCCCTTTTGAAAAGGGTTGGGCTTGTTGGGTCCTTCAACTTTCTTTTCTGGGCATTCATTTGCATAATGCCCCATCTTCTTGCACTTGAAGCACTCAATCTAACTAATTTCCTTCTTGATAGGCTGGCTTCCATTGCCACTTCCACTACCACTGTGGTGGCTCTTATATCCACCCTTGTGGTTCTTGTACTTGTCATTGTCATGACTACGATGATGCTTATTGTCATGATGACGGTTGTGGTTGTGGTGTTTGTTGAATTTCCCATGATTGTGGGATCCTGAGCTTCCACTATCATCATAATGGGAACGTTTGTGAGACGATCCCGAGCTGTGCTTGTCTGAGTGCTTTCTCTTCCTGCTTTCAACTTGCTTCATTTTGCTCTCCAAAATAGCAGCCTTATCACAGAGAGACTGATAAGTGGGAACATAGGACACTGATAGGTGCAAGTTCAGTTCATCATTCAGCCCTTCAAGGAACTTTTCCTTCCTCTTAGCATCAGTGTCAACTTCATCCGGTGCATAACGCGCCAGATTGTTGAACTCCTCAATATATTATGCCACGATGCGGTGGCGCTGCTTCAGATTATGGAATTCTTTCTTCTTCAGACTCATCACTACAGATGAGATATGAGCAGTGCGAAAGCCATCATCAAAGATAGCCCATGTCACATCTTCTATGGGAGTGGTGATCTAGAAGTTATCCCACCAAGTGGTGGCTGGTCCTTCCAGCAAATGTGCTACAAATCTGACCTTTTCTGCATCAGTACAGCCCACAGTTAACAAGTCCTTGTTCACAGAGTGTAGCCAATCATTGGCCACCATGGGATCAGTTATTCCTGAGAACTTTGCTGGCCTCAATCTCAAGAACCTGGTAAGCATGTCAAAACCCGGTGGGTTGTTGTTGTTGTTATTGTTGTTATTGTTGTTGTTGTTGTTGTTGTTTTGGTTCTAGATGAACGTCGTCATCATTTGCATCAGCTGAGTCTGAGCTGTCATCATTTGCTGCATTTCTGGAGTGATGTTGTTGTTGTTGTTGGGGTTGGGATTGGCATGATGTGGAGGCAACTGTGGTTTGTTCAATAGAGATAAGAATGAGATACCCATAGATGCTTTCATGCACAATACATCACATAAACAATCACAAAGCATGCATCATAATAATAATAGTTCAAAAACAAAAACGACAAGTTTGCAAAGTAAACACACCAATAACAAGCCATCCACATGTTGGATGGTCATTGTGACACAAATAAAGTATGATAAATAAATGATAAATGAGTAGTCGACTCTACTCCTCGGCATAAACCTCCTCCTCGACAAAGGTAAGACCTGCATTCTCCATAGCGGTCTTGTATTCCTCGACATTGGCGGTCAAGGTCTCTACTTTGGCTTTGAGAGCCCTCTTCTGAGAACGAAGCCTCTCAATCACCGTCTGCTGATGCTCGAGCTCGAAGTCCTTGGCCTGCAGTTCTTTAGTCATGTCCCGAATCCTCTTGTTCCTATCCTGGACTCGCTTCTCTTGACTCTTGAACTTTCTGTCCTGGCTCTCGAACTTTGCCTCCATCTCCTTGACTATTTCATCTTGCTCCGCGAAGAGCTTGTCCTTCTCACGAAGCTGCACCTAGAGTTCGTCATTGTTGATCATGACGTTGGTCCTATCAGTGTCCACGTGCCTAATGAGAGCCTCTAAGTCTTGGAGGTATAGGCGAATCGGCTCAGCTGTATCCCTCGAAGTGTCCTCGAAGTCGATGGCCTCTCCATTCTCATCACGTCTGCCAAAGACGTGGAAGTGAGTACCTCTAACATGTCGAGAGTCAGACGTCCAATCAAGTCCTGCATAACTACCTCTAGGCCTCTCTCCTTGTCATCGTGCATGAGCTTGAAGATGATGGCCTCCGTGGTAGGCTCAGTCTGGCGTCCGGGCTGATTGACCTTGAAACCCCAAAGGTCTTTCCTCTCAAACTTGGTGAGGGGAAGCACCATGATGGTAGGAAGAGGGAGATTGAGCAAAGTAGTGAGCTCAACAATACGAGGACCAAAGCGAGTTCCCTGGAACTCCTCAACAGTGCTGATGGTAACATTAGGCATCTATTTATAAGATAGAAAATGTTAGAACAGCACAATTTAAGATAAAACACAAGGAAAAGCATCACATACATATCCTTGGAAATCAAAACACACAAGTCATGGCATACATGGATCCATTACAACAACCAAGGTTCAACTTATTTTAAGCAACATTTGGAAAATAAGGTGATAAGTGGTGGTCCAACTAACGAAGTGCGCTTACAATCCTATCTCACTAGATATGTTGGCTAACACAATATTTCTAGAAGCAATCACTCTATCTTGAGCACATGACTCCATCACTAAGTCTATAATGTCTCCTCTTAAGGTTTGGTTGGTAGCCTCCAACTCTTGGGTATGTTTCTTATCTTCTTTTAAGCTATTTTGGATGTTGAACATTCTGCACTTTACTCTTTCACCAAGTTCTTTGATGGTATTCCAAGCTGCATCCCTTGTCGAGTCAAAGAATGTAGGGTGCATCACTGAATTGGTGAACATGCAGAATCCTGATTCCTTGTGGTTGTCTTCCTTGTTTTTATACAAGTGAAGTTGCACCCACCAGTACTCAACTCCTTCATCCATTACAGGAAAGCCTTTGTACACAGCTGCACCATGTATTTCCATTGCAATCATGAGGTCCTTGAGAGCCTTGGGAAATTCTGTCTCACAATCCAAAGTCATGTCATGAGTGGTCCTTTCCTTACGGCTTCGTTGATGGAGTTCATCTACAAATAGAGATGAGAAAGAAGATTAGAAAAGTTTACGAGAAGAATAGACAAGTGTAGAAGTTGTTGAAAATTTTCCTTAGTGGTTTCCAATCCTAGGGTCATAATCCTACAGGCAACACAGTGCTCTGATACCATCTGTAAGATCCCTCCTTTATAAAGGAAAAGGATCTCTGTGATTGCAATGCTAGTCCCTGGATCAATGCTAGCATCCACAGTTTAAGATGAAGTACACAGAAACAAAGGTCATTATTACAGTCATTCCAGAGACAAACATAGTCTTTACAACTCCAAGGCCACAGGCCTAGTACAAGAGTTTGAATAAGTAAATAAATAAAAGTCTTCATCTTCATGTGCCACAGGCAAACATGTTGAGTGTAGACTCATGACTCCTAATCCTCATCAGAGTAACCTGCAACATCACAAGTTACAGCCACAGTGGGTCAATACATTGGAATAGTATTGGCAAGTGATACCTTAGTATAATTTTGGTGGACTATATACTATATGCAATTTGGCTAAGTGTAGCTTGGCTTGCTTTGCTCAAATTAGGTTTTGCCTATTAGTTGAAATCACTAAGTTTTTCTTTGTCAAAACTTTTCCCAAGGAACCACCAATAGACATTGAGGTCCTTCACCCTTGTTCACCCACAAGTTTTACTTAGAAATTGGGATGAGGAGATTCTTGACAGCTTCCATGTCTTGATGCTCAAGTTGTCCTTTTCTAGGGACATGGCTAAGTACTTAGATTCTTCCATCTGGAGAGGTTGTTCACTTTCCCCACAAGCCTTGATTTTCACCAAGACAGGACCTTTCAGAAGCCTTCCCTTAGACCAAATGGACGCGCTCCAACCTATCATTCCCACTGCCACCAACTGTCCAAATGGCTAAGTTCTAGCAACCTATGTGATCCTGGCAGAGCCCATATTGCCAAGTGGCTGCACTAGAAGCTTCTTAACATTTGGCCTCTAAAATCTCTTTGTTCCTGGGTGGCTTCCCACAATTGAGATACACAAGGTAAACCATAGAAATGGGCCTTGTGTAACCACTCAACATAAACCATTTCTTCCATTCCACCCAGGTGTTTCATTAACTTAGTTGTTTTACTAGGCAAAACACAAGTCCAATGAATTAGAAATATTTTATCATAGCATGTATATTTCACCACCCTTGGTTGCTACTAGCTAGGCTAAGCATGGCATAGATAAGCATCTTAACTTAGAAATTTCTAGAAATTTTACAACTACTAGGATTTCCCAACATGGCATATAAGCAAAATATAGCATGCAAGACTAGCAAAATATTTCTAATGCTTAGTAGAAAACATAGGGATAAAAATATCATGAAGCACCACTTGCCTTGGTAGTTTGGAGAGTAGCTACACTCCTCACAATCACAATCACTATTGGCACCAAAATCTACACATAAAATCATAGCAACAATCACATACAAAATATATGCAAACAAAAATATATGAATGCATGCAATATGATATGTGATGGTTTTTAAAACTCAACAATGCAAGTGTGCAGTACTGGTTCATAAACAAGTTCAAAACTTGCCAAACAACATTTATTTAAACCTTAAAACATTTCTTAAACAATTCATATACTCAAAATAGCCCTACACATGTTTCTATAAATAAAACCATTTTAACAGAAGCAAAACATTAAACACATTGCATATTTGGAAAGGGCTTGTTCTCCTGATTCCATTGATATAAAATTCATCAAATTTGAACGTGGGGATCAAAAGTTATAGCTAAAACAAATTTAAACCACTAATAGATTCAAATCCTGTTTTAAATCTAAACCGTTGCCACGCGTCTTAATCTGATTGGCCGGTACCGCTTCGCGTTGGATCACGTTTCTGAGCCGCTGGATCTAACTTAATCGCGCGGCCCAGATCCAATCTTACCGCTTCGCCCAGGTTCTATCGTATCCGCAGGATCTAGATCTAACGATCCTAAGCAGCCTGACCATCCACTGGCGGCGACAGGCGGTGGCGCCTCTGTCAGAGTTGCTACCGGCGTTCTAGGTCGCGCGGGAGAGGAGGAAGGGGCTTACCAAACTCGCCGTGTGCTGCTGATGCTCAAGGTGGTAGTGGTTTGGCAAGGGGCGCACGGAGATGGTCGCTGGAGCTCGTCGAAGTTGCGGGCGGCGTCAGTTGCTTGCTGTCGAAGACGTTGCCGGGGTTCTGCGTCGACCTAGCAAGAGCCAGATGGTTTAGGAGATGTGCAAGGGTCTGGCGATCAAGACTGTACCAAAAAGGAGGCAAGGGGCGGTCTCATTTTACCTGAATCGCATGTCGGAGTCGAGCGGCGGCTCAGGTGCTCGCGGGTGAGAACGAAGACGTCGCTCTGGGTCATGAGAAAGCAAACGGAGGGCATTAGAGAACACGCAAGGTCATGCTGGTCATAGTGGTTTGAACTAGAGGCAGAGGGGCGGTTTGTACTCACCGAGATTCGTCGCCGGAGTTGCTCTGTCTGCGGCGGCGCAAGGGCGATTGCGGGCAGCCTGGGGGCGTATCTGTCTGGCTTTGTTGGGGGAAATGGCCGCATGGGGGAGGTGGTCTTATAGACAGAGCGGGGGCGAGGATCGCGCGCGGTATCAAGGGAATTTAAGCGAGGAATCAACGCGGCGGTGAAGAGCGGAGGAAACGGCCGGCGACGTGGTCGTGGGAGCGATTTGGGGAAGATGAGGATGAGCTGGCGAGGTCCACCAGTCAGCGAGTGAAACAGAGAGGGGGTGGGGTCGTGTGGTCAGTGACCTGGTGGGCTCGTCTGCGAGTGAGAGAGAGAGAGGGGGAACCCGGGTGGGCTTAATGGGCTGGATTCGTAGTTGGGCCAGATAGGTGGCGCTGGCCTTTTTCCATTTCTTTTCTCCTTTTCTTTTTCTGTTTTGATTTTCTGAAATGATTTTCAGTTCCAAATCAAAAGAGTTTGAATTCAAATCTTCTCTAGGTTTTCATTCAGCAAACCTTGCACTCAAATGTGTGTCAAACACTATTGTTTACTGAAAACACTTGATCAAATGAAAATAAAAATAAAACCAAGCCTTTAAGATATATATATAATAGGCATAATATTGGTTTTATTTACTCATTTTGTTTTGAAACTTTTTTCAAACTTTTGATGGTGCCTAAGTTTGAATTTCAAACCTTACTGAACCAAAACAAGTACTCTTCTCATTGGAAGATAGCACTAAGGCTAGAGCAAACTTACATGAAATAATAAGCATATATGCTTCTGTTTTGAAATGATTTGTTTGAAATGAAACCTATATGATCATGGATGCATGGATGATATGCATGAGTTTAAAACATGATTTTAGGGATGTTACAATTAATATGCTTCAAATATTCATGATCAGAATGTATAACAAATTCTTTAGGCCATAGATAATGTTGCCAAGTTTCTAATGTCCGAACCAACGCATATAATTCTTTATCATAAGTAGAATAGTTCAGACTAGCCCCACTCAATTTCTCACTAAAATATGCAATAGGTTTTACTTCTTGTAATAACACACCTCCCAACCCAATTACACTAGCATCGCATTCAAGCTCAAAAGTCTTATTAAAATCAGGAAGTTGGAGTAAGGGAGCATGTGTTAGCTTATCTTTCAATATCACGAAGTCCTGTTGTTGTGCATCGCCCCAAACAAAGGGCACATCCTTCTTGGTAAGTTCATTCAGTGGCGCGGCAGTTGATCCAAAGTCTTTGACAAAGCGCCTATTAAACTAGTGAGACCAAGAAAACTCCTCACTTGTGTGACCGTCTTGGGCTAGCTGCAGCCAATTATCAATAGCTTCAATCTTGGCTAGATCCGCTGCAATACCCTGTGATGTAACAATACAGCCAAGAAACACAACTCGATTGGTGCAAAAGGTGCACTTCTCAAGATTACCAAACAAACATGCATCACGTAAAGCATTGAAAACAACACGTAAATGGTCCAAATGATCCTCTAAAGATTTGCTATAAATCAGAATATCATCAAAGTAGACTACCACAAAGCATCCAATGAAACCACGTAAAACTTCGTTCATTAATCTCATGAAAGTGCTGGGTGCATTAGTTAAACCAAACGGCATCACTAACCACTCATACAAACCGAACTTAGTTTTAAATGTTGTTTTCCATTCATCTCCCAATTTCATACGAAGCTGGTGGTAACCACTACGCAAATCAACTTTAGAAAACATGGTAGAGCCACTAAATTCATCAAGCATGTCATCCAAACGTGGAATAGGATGACGATATCGAATAGTGATATTATTGATAGCTCTACAATCAGTACACATGCGCGAAGACACTACAAGAAATCTGGGCTTCTATGACCCTCCATTTTCGTCACTGAATCGTCACGGTAGTTCATCTATGACGATTCTATGACGAAAATGAAATCGTCGAAAGCTGGGCGTCGCAAATGAACTATAACGACGATTTTGGTAAAATCGTCATAACCATTTGTGACGATATTGGATCGTCATAAAAATTATGACGATCCAATATCGTCATGGCTAAATTGGCCTCGCCAGATCAGATCCTACGTGGCCAATCCGACGTGGCAAGAAATCAGCCCAGTCCATTTTGATGGTCTACATGGGCCAAGCCCAAATAATTTCAGCCTTTTATTAACTGGACCTTGGCCTTTTCAATGCTCGTATTTTTGTCCTAGGCCTTTTGTAATCCATTTAATCATTGGGCTTTGGCCATTTTCGGTGCTTCTAAGTTTTGGGCTTCGGCCTATTCACAGTACATTTTATTTTCCTTTATTTGCCTTTATATTCTTTTTTTCTAAATGGTACACTGTTCCGAATCAGAATTTGTTTAGAGCCCAAATACGATCTATTTCACTGGTACAGCGGACAAACAAAACAAATAATCCACAAAGAAATCAAATTACAATCGCAACATTTAACCAAACATAAGTCTCATATGTTGATAATCAACACAGTTAAGATGCATTTCAAACACCAAGCACATATAATAATAAGAGAACACATGCTCTGACTAAGCAGGTACAAAGCGATCTCTCAGGGAGAGAGTGGCAAGCTGATCAGATGAGGCATTGGCCTTCAGAGCATCAGACGACTCAATAATTTGTCTGGTCCATCTCAATATTTAACCAAACACCAAGCACAGTTTTGGGTTGATCAGCTGCTAGGCACTGCGGAGAATAGCTCCATAGCTTCTGTCACTTTGGCCTTCAAAGAATCAGGCAGACTCAATAAGATGAAGAACATGCCTGTTCCATCTCAACAAGCATTCCAGTAAAACCTTAGCAGCAAGATCATGATCCAGCTGATCAACAGGTGGGTACAAGCTTTCACCAAGCATCTGCACAAATTATACAAGTTTATGTCTTAGCTCTTTAACACAATCATCAGTACTGAATTAAACTCTACTATGAGATGGTATACTGGTAACAACAGATGCTCAAAGCCCAGTTTACAAGTACAATGTATTACTTAACTAAAATAACTATACAATGTATTTATATACTCCTAACATTTAACTACAGCTGATATTTATGATACAAGGCTCCATTAGAATAGTTGGTTGATCAATTTGTTGACCATGGAAGTGGTTGACATGGACCGTTATCCATATGGTTGTCCATGCAATCATAGCCTAATGTAAACTAGAACTTGCGTAATTTAGCAGGATGAATTTGTTCAGTTAGTATGGTAGTACCGACCTAGTATGTCAGTCGCCATGTCCCTGAAGCGGAGCTGGCGACAGCCTTGCTGCACTTGGTGCTCCAGGACACGGGAGATGAGATTATGAGTAGAAGGTGACCACAGCGCCCACGACAAGGCAGATCATCCCGACCGACCACCCCAGTGAACGTGAATGGCAGGCAGATCATACTTGACTAATAATGGAGTATATGATGTGGTGATTGGATAATTAAGGAGACTCGTGATTAAGAAAAACGAAGTGCACATGGGGGACTAGGAACGTATGGCTTCTATGGATAGTCAAGTTAACTAACAATGTCTAACAACGTAGGTGTACAAAATTGTGTGCTTTTGGATAGTCAAGTGGAATGACCTTAAGAAATTTCAGATTCATAACCACTATAAACTATGGTAGCCAGATTTATAGATATGTTTACAACTTTACATACTTGAGCCACTGTTAACATATAAACATATGAGCAATAGTAAGAAAGAATAATATGTGCTATGTTTACTAAGTACGGTATGAATTAAAGGCAAGTTTTCTGTGACTCCATTTTTTATTCATTCTATTCACAAACAATGTAACAGTAGCAACCATGTGACTCCATTAGTTTTATGTTAGTAGCTTTCTTAACAAGTTCTATGAAGACAACACATAATGCAAGTAAACATAACATGATTAGATCATGAACTTTTGAAGAGGAGAAAAGGAAGGAACCGAGGGCTTATCTAGACCATGGAGATCATGAAGATGATTAGACATTGAAGACTTGAAGACCTAGCCAGAGACATGTGTCCAGGCTGTTCGAAATACAGCAGCAAAAATAAGAAGATGCCACATTAAACATAGAGACAGGCGTGGGAAGGAAGTGGGGGCTTACAGTTCGTATGACCTCGTCGTGTCGTCGAGCGGCGCTGCCAGATGCGTGGGACGGGAAGCCCGCAACTGGAGACCACGGGAAGGGTACGGGATCTCGCCAGCGACAGTGAGTTGTGAAGCCAGGAGGCATAGACACAGGTGCTCAGCGCCTCTTTGCCCTGCCTCATTTGTTTGCCCTCCAGTACTTGAGCGCCGCTGGATCAAACGCCAGTGCCGCCTTCTGCATGTCATACCCACCTGGCCAAATTAACAAGTTCTATATCAGTACTGGTACCAGCGTCTGATTACAAAATCATGTGTTGGTACTGACTGAATATACCAGGTAGTACCCCTACTACTCACCAAGATAAACTGCCGCAGGAGACACTAGAAATAGCACGATCTCCATGCAAAAGGTTCAGCAAAGTACAATTACACATGCAAGAACACTTAATTAGTTAGCAAAATACTTCAGTGATCATATTAGAACAGTAAAAAAGAACGCCAATGTCAATTTTTGAACCATAGAAAGCACCATCTCCTTCATTGATCTGAAGACAGACATCCAAGTACTCACATGCAAGCAAAACAAATATTCTGGTCCTAGCTGGTTGTTACAACAGACATCTAAAAACAATGCACAAGCCTCTAAATTCAGAGATGGGAATGTACTGAAATCCACCACTCCTTCAATGACCTACACTAAAAAATTTACACAAGCAGGCAGAAAAAATCCAACATAGGCTCAGACTGAATGACCTAATATTTCTCTACACCAAACATTTTCAAGCATGATTAAAATCCAACGTTACAAGGTAGCAGGTACCACAAATTTTTATCATCAATTACATCAAAACAGAATCTCAGCAAGTAATCGGCTTGTAGTTATTATGACCATGTGAGCTATAACACCAAAGCATTACATGTGTCAAAATAAGCAAAAAGCACTTCTCATCTAGGAGAAGAGCTACTTATGCTGCGAAACATGTATTAGAAGAGGTCTCACCGGCGTGCGTGACGGCGGGGACGGCTCCCGGACGATGCTTCTCGTGGAGGGAAGTGGATCCTGGCCGTGGTGACTGCGTCTGGGGGTAGGCAGTGTGGCTCGTCCTGGTGGCCGGCGGCCCCTCTCTGGCGTGAAGCATCGAGCTTGCCTGGAAGTAGCCTTCCATGGCGGCACCGATTCCGGGGGCCGCGAGGAAATGGCACTTCGGCTTCCCTGTCCTTGTCCAAGACGAGCGCCGGAGCCGGAACTGCCGGGCCGAGCCGGGTAGCAGGTCGGAAAGGTAGGCAGAAGACCGGGAGAAGCCGCGCGATGCCGGGATGCGTCGTCCTCGACGGCGGCCGGCGGATGAGGCGCTAGGGTTTGCTAGGCAGCGCGATCTGAGGCGCGAGAAGACGGCGTGGGTGATGGAATGCAACGAGGAGAGGACGGCGGGGATGCGACGGCGAGGAGTTAGATGTGGTCGTCTCTGGAGAGAGAGATGGGGAATCGAGACGAGTGGCGGCAGCGACGGAATCGATACGAGTGGCGGAGGAGGAGGAGGAGGAGGAAGGGGCCAAGAGATCGCGATCTGGAATACGATCTGGCGGCGGGGTGCTGGGAGGGGGGATGTAGGTTGAGGTAGGGTTAGCGTTAGGGCTGGAAGCCTGGGAACCACACGAGGTGCAGTGGGTTTCTGGTCGTTGGATCGGTTTTTTGGGGCTGATCTGTGGGTAGCCCAGTCCTCCCTCCTGATTGGCCACAAAAATATTATAGTCTGTTATGACGATTTTACATCGTCGTAATCGAGTAAATATAACATATTTGGATGGGTCTGCCATATTATGACGATTTCAACTAACAAAATTACGACGATTCTGAGCCTATCGTCATAATTTTGAAGGGGTTTGGCCCTCCTGGAGTGGCTAGCGACGTTCAGGTGCAAATCGTCATAAAATTTATGACGATTTTACCATCGTCAAAATAAGAACGTCACAAGTTGACACATTTCTTGTAGTGAGAACCATCTTTCTTAGGTACCAAAATAATAGGAACAGCACAGGGGCTAAGGGACTCACGAATATGATCTTTGTCGAGTAGTTCCCGAATTTGGCGTTGTATCTCCTTTGTCTCCTCTGGATTGGTTCTATATGGAGCGCGGTTGGGCAACCTAGCACCAGGAATTAGATCAATTTGGTGCTCAATTCCTCTAATAGGAGGTAGTCCTGGTGGCAACTCAGCGGGAAAAACGCCCTCATATTCCTGCAAAAGGTTAGCAACAGCGGGTGGCAAAGAAGGAGGCATATCCTCAAATGAAAACAAAACCTCTTTGCAGATAATTGCATAAAATTGAGTATTGTTTACGTCTAGTTCAACAGTATTAATTTTATTTGCATGCATACATGGACTCTTCAAACGAATTTCAGTAGCATGTTTAGAATCAGATTTAGTGTTCTTTGGTGGTACAAAATCTGCAGCAACAATCTGATTCTCACTTTTATTTTTCTCCTCAGTTTTAGCTCTGCTAGCTCTAGCAAGATCATCTTTTAAAATCTGTTCAGGAGTCATAGGTTTTAGACCAATTTTCTTTCCATCATGCATTAGAGAATAGTGATTAGTTTTTCCATTATGAACATATTCTCTATCAAATTGCCATGGTCTAACAAGTAACAAAGAACAAGATTGCATAGGTACAACATCACAATCAACAAAATCAGAATATATACCAATAGTAAAATGCACGCGTACCGTTCGTGTTACCTTGATCTTGTGAGAACTCTCAAACCATTGGATGTAATATGAATGTGTGCGTTGTCTTATTGGAAGTGCAAGATTCTCTATCATGTCAACACTAGCCAGATTATTACAACTCCCTCCATCAATGATGATCCTTATAGCTCTTTCCTTGACAACACCACGTGTTTGGAACAGGATGTGGCGTTGATCATTCTCAGATTTGCTCAATTGCACACTCAACACACATTGTGTCACTAAGCTCTTATATTGATCAGCAGTTTCAGCTTCCATTACCTCTTTCTCTTCATCAGAATCAGAATTGTCTCCATCTCGAGCAGAAATAAGAGCTAATGTATCTTCATCAAAGTCACTCGCTGAATCATATTGACCATCATCACGCACCATCATAACACGTTGTGTTGTGCACTATCTCTCAATATGACCAAAACCCCAGCACTTGCGGCATTGTATATCCTTTGTTTTACCCGTAGAAGCCATAGAAGATGCACTAGGAGCAGGGGCATTGGAAGACGGTGGAGGAGCACCTGACGGAAATCTTGTGGTGGACTTGGATGTGGTAGTAGCTGGTGGAGAATCACGAGAAGAAGGCGCTAATTGTCGGGATGTCCAAGTGGATGTGCGACCTGCAGAATTATTAGTCCTCCTCCATGGTGTTTGGCGATCCTGCACTTCACGTTCAGCTTTGCAAGCAAGATGAAACAAACGAGGGATGGAATTATATTCCTTATAGTCTAATATGTGTTGAATGTCCTTGTTTAATCCACCAAAGAAACGTGCAAGCATTTGTTCAGTACTTTCAACAAGACCACACCGAACCATCCCCGTTTGCAATTCCTGATAATATTCTTCTACATAATTTTTCCTTTGTTCCAAACGTGTCAGATTCTTTAGTAAATCACGTTGATAAGTGGGAGGCACAAAACGAACATGCATAGCAGTTTTTAAAGCAGTCCAAGTACGAGGAATAGTAGTAGGATTTAAACAACAATACTCAGACCACCAAAGGGAAGCAAATTTAGTAAATTCACATGTAGCAACACTAACACACATATTCTCAGTATATTTTAAACATTCAAAATGTTGTTCTACTTTCATCTCCCATGTAAGATATGCATCAGGATTATATTTACCCTCAAAAGATTGAATATTTAATTTAAGCTTTGCGACATGATCATCATCACGTACCGGTGGTCGAGCGTTGCGGTGGTAATGTCGGGGTCGGCCAGCAGGGTGTGGAGGTTGTTCAACCTCCTCATCAAAAAGATCGTCATCGTCGAGGTCGTAGTAGTACCCGTCGTCGTCTTCCCCCAATGTCGCATCAGCAGCCGCGGTGGAAGCCTGAGGTGCCTCAGCTGCAGCTGTAGCCGCCTGAGGTGCGGCGACAGCTGAACCAGCAGTACGACCCGTGATCGGAATGCGCCGTGTGCCATGCAGAGGTCCCAATGGGACGGGGGCGGGTGCCGGCAATCTTTCCAAAACCTCCTTGAACCGAGCGTCAAGCTTGTCATTGAAGGATTTCTCGAGTCCATCGATCTTGGCCATGGCGTTCGTGAGCTTGGTGTCAAACTCCTCTAGTCGTGCATTGTGGCATCCCGCAAAACCACTACTAGAAAATCGCGTTGTTTTTGTGCATTGCATCGTCATCATCATGCATTGTTTGTCTGAAACTATTTTCGAAACGCCTAGTTTTGTTTTCTAAATAGCCCCCGTCTTATCTCAAATTAAAACATCGGTCTGTTCATGTCTTTTATTTGTCTAAAACTATTTGCAAAATTTATTTTAAAGAAAACCCTAGTCTAATTTCTAGTCCTAAATTTACCCAATCCTAGTCTACCCACCAATCCCCTCCCTCCACCTCACCTTCCCCTCCACCTCATCACACCCACCGCCACCTCACCAATCCACCAGCCCTCCCCACCTTCCCCAGGCCCACCTGGGCGCGTCCCCACACCCCTCTCTCTCTCTCACCTATCCCCCACCTACCCCCTCTCCCTTACAACCTGGACCCACCCTCTCTGGCCCACCTCTTCCTCATTCACCCTCCCACACCGACCCACCCCTAGTCAACCACCTCCCTGGGCCCGCGCCCCACCGGCCCCACGCCCCGGCCCCACCCCCCACAGACCCCCCCGCTCTCTCCTTCCTCTCTCTCCCTCTTCCGCTCCCCCTCTGCCCGACCCCGCTCCTTCTCCTCCTCCGGCGAGCCGCCGCCGCCAGCGGGATCCTCCGCCCCCCTCGCTCGCTCCCCACCTCCACTAGCTCCGCCGCCCACCTCTTCCCCACGCCGGCCACCCGCCTCCGTCGCCACGTCCCCTCACCGCCCTCTGCTCTCCGCCTTCCGTCGCCGCGCCCGGAGCTCACCACCCAACCCCCGAGCCGCGGCCGCCTCGCCACCGTTCTCCCTCCCCGGCCTCCAGCGCCTCCGCTCGCCGCCCGGGCCTCCCTCTCCGTCGCCTCCTCCCGAGCACGCCACGCCACCTCCCCGTCGCCGGGGCTCCACCCGACGCCACCGGCGCGCGGTACCGCGGCCACCGCCACGCCCTCCCCCTCGCCGCCGAGCTTCTCCGTCCGGCCTCGCCCGCCTGCCCTCCGGCCCCACCCGCGCCGGCGACCCCTCCTCCCCGCCTCTGCCTGCTGCACCCTCCGTCGACCGCCCAGCGCCATCCGCCGCGTCCGGCCGCCCGCCCGACGTCGCGCCTCCTTCGCGCCTCCTCCCGCCGCTCGCCGCCGGCTTCCCCGGCCAGAGCCCCTCGCCGCCCCTCCTTCCCCGTCTCAGCACCACCACGGGCGCCCTCCCCCTGGCCGGAGTCAGCTCGGCCGTGGCGTGCGTGCTGCGCCTGTGAGGCTGCCCTCCTCTGTTCCTTAACCCGGCCGCGCTCCGTCGTTCGCTGCAGGCGTCCGCGACCTCAAGGTCCTCGTCCCTGAGCCGTTCTCGAGATGTTTGTCCAGTGCTTGATCCGAGAGAACCCTGTCGAGAACCCGTGCGATCTGAAGACCGTACCGAACCCAGTGGCAAGTATGAACCCCCGACAAGATCTCCATCACGGAACTCCGATGCCTTCGGCACAGGGCATTGAGGATGCCGTCATGGACCCGAAAGAATCCCCGGACCCCAAGACCGACATCGTCACCCGAGAACTCCGACAAGGACGCCAAGCTCGTCGGAATCCCAGACGCCAAGTACTCCCTCGAGGACGCCGAGTACTTCACCCCGGACACCGAGACCCTGGACGACAAGTTCTCCTTCCCGGAAGCATTGACGCTCGTGCGACAAGATCTACTTCCATGATCCGAAGACCCTAAATCCCGGAGTCCGAGAACGATCCCGTCGAACCCTGAACCCTGAGACCGAACCTCGAACCCCGGAACCAAGATCTTCGACCCTAATGTGTGAACCTTTTTCCCGAGCCCCTATTTTATAAATGCTATACATAAACTTGTTGCATATTAAATTGTCATATCCGCATGCATATTGTCATGTTGGTTGGGGGCATTATGCCGATTCACCGCATAATTAAATATGGAGTCTATATGCGGGATATCTTTGTCTTATTCCGGACTCCATTTAAATCTGTGTAGCGAACCGATAACTTATCTTGCCCTGTTGTTACAACATTTAATTTGCGGGGTAGACAAATAACTTGAACCGTTTAATTAATTGTCGGGACCCCGGTTCCGCTTAATCTTGCCTAATCGCATCGCTCCTTTGCCATGTCATACATCATACATGCATCATGCCCGATCTTTACCATAGTATTAAATAGTGCATCCGGTGTTTACTCTAGTGTTTTGCTTCTTCGCGGATAAGGCCGTTGAGTTGATGTGAGCTTCGCCCCGATCTTCGGTTAAACCTTCGGCAATGTTTTTCAGGCGAGCATCTCCCCCTTTCTACCTATCTTACTTTTATAGTATTTATTCCCTCCTGTTGATCTATTGCTATCTATGTTGCGTTGCTGTAGCTTTCGTACCCGTGATATCCCTTGCAGGCTTATATTGCCTTGGACACCTCCTATTACCTGTTGTTTGGTAGATAGTTGGACCTGCGCGTCGTAGTCGCTTCCTCAAGTGCTGTTGCGTGTCGTCAAGTACCACAGTTGTTGGAGCATTGCCGCATGTTTAATGTTGGAGATGATCATGGCTTTAATTATCGTTCACTTTAATTATTGTTTAATAACTAAAATTTAAGTAGGTAAGTAGAGGCACAGGTGGGCAATAGATGTCATTTGGTTATTAACCGTCCACTTGTGTCCCGTAGGACCCCGAGTACTTGATACCTGTTCCTTGAATATTCGCGCTATCCACATACGGGGAATTATGGGACCCCCCTGAGCCAGAGCTTGATTCATTCTTATTTCTTGGGGCCACAAACTAGTTTGAGGTTTTATTTACTATCCTGTACTTATGCCATGATTTACTGCTTTATTACGATTGTGCGAGGAGCACACTGTACTGTTTAGGATCGTGACCCGTTTACGCGGTATCGACAAGCCCAGTTTTGGGTTCCCAGTCGTTTACAGCCGGCCCCACAAACCTTGAGTCCGTCTCGGAGTCAGCTACCTTCGTTGCGGGTGTACTCCAAGGGGTGGCCCCCTGAAATATTTCTGAATCCTGTGATCGCTTTGTCGTGAAAGCCTCGTTGGGTTTTGATTTGGTTTTTCCGATGTTGATCGAGTGTGTGTTGCTATTTGTGCACCCCTGCAGGGTAAAACTTTCAGAAAGTCGTGTCCGCGGTTATGGACGACTTGGAGCACAGTATCTCGATCATAGACAACTATAACTAAAGTAGTGCTATAAATTTGACTTTATAATGACTAGTAATCAGCTTCACTATAATGGAATGGCTAAATTAAACTGCCAACAACTGCTTGTTTGAGTTGTCGCTTGCGACCATTGTATCTGACTAGTAAGTACTGCAACTATAATGGAATGGCTAAATAAAAGTGCCAACAACTGCTGGGGTTTTGGGATATCTCATGCTAACCGTATTTGACTAGTAAGTGTCGCAACTACAACGGAATGGTTAAATAAAAGTGCCCACTGCTTAATTTATCAGGATGACTATCTATACCTGACTAGTAATTGCTGCAACGATAACTGAATAAATAAAACTGCCAACGGTGTGAGTTCCTCGGTTGACTTCCTCGTTTGGTCTCGAGGGGGAAACACCAGGATGGGTTTGTTTGAAGGTAGCATCAGGTTGGTTCCGAATAGGTCTTTCTTATCCCTCTCTGATAGCCGACAGTTGTATCGAGTATCTATAGGTTGTTTAGTGGTTGCTGCCGCTGCCGCTTCAGTCCACCATACCTATGTAGGCGAGGACCGCCGAATTCTAGTCTCGCCGTGTACTGGCCTCAGTACTGACCGCTCTCTCTTTTTCCCGTGCCCCTTGTCGGCACCCCTTTGTATAAGCAGGTTTGAGATCGACGTCGTTAGCAGGGTTACCCTTCCGGCTTGGCCTGGGTAGGGTTATGGACGCCATTGGTTATTCTTCAGGGCTCTTAGCCCCATTTGCATCTTGTCCGTACTCGGACGCTCTATCATTTTCAAGGTGATTTGGATCTTTGTATATAATATCTGTATTCTTGACTCTTGAGTCGCTGCTGTATATATATCTGTTCTGTGGGTCCCATCGAGGACTGTTGTGTAATGTTATTACTTCGTTTTCCACCCGCACGAAAGTGCCTGGTGGGCACCTTTGAATCGTTTCTATGCTGGTTTGGCGGGAAGCGCTGAAACTTGCATAGTGTCGATTCTGAGGGTGTTACAGAGTGGTATCAGAGCTCAGTAGTTGCGATACCCCACAAGTCCAGCCTGTAGGATAACCTAGCTAACGGCCGAAGTAGAGTGTCAAAACTATTTTGCAAAATCGGTTGGATAGTTCTGATTAGGTCTTATTTTACTCCTTACCCCTCTGCTATTCTCTTCTTACCTCTGCGTGTTTTGAATCCGCTCTCTCCTCTTTTCTTCGAGTCCAGGATTTCTCGTGGTGGGGTTCCGTCGTACCTTCGGGTTTTCGCTTCCTCCTTTGATAACGGTGTTCTACCATCCGGTGTTCATGCTGTTTGAGGAATCCGTCTACTGTGGTACCATTCTTTGTCCTTGTTTGTGCCTTCCGGTGTTCTCCGACGCGCCGACATCATCTACACTAGATCCGATGCAGAGTCTGCATCGCTCCTCTGTTTCCGAACCTCGCTTGTCAAGATCTACAATCTGAATTCCGAGCGTTGGTTGCATAATCCGCCTATTCGTGTGCAGAGTAATGGTTTGGGTGCGCGATGGACTGATCACCATCCGACTACTCTTATCATTCGCTCCTGCACATTGAATGGTGAATCATTGCAGTTATACTCCATCCATGAAAGTTAGGGGTGGCCTTACCTTTAAATTCATCCGTTGGTTATCCGGAGTGTTCTCTCGAGGAACGGGATAAACAATCCTTTGTTGGTGGTGTCGCTGATTTCAAGATGGAGAAATAACCCTTGTTAGTGGTGTCACGGCGATCTAAATGAAGCGAGAAGATTCAGATCGCCGGCCTTCTTTCCGGTACCATGAGGCGGATCTCGAGGGCGAGATCCATTGTTAGTGGTGTCGAATTGTGGCATCCCGCAAAACCACTACTAGAAAATCGCGTTGTTTTTGTGCATTGCATCGTCATCATCATGCATTGTTTGTCTAAAACTATTTTCGAAACGCCTAGTTTTGTTTTCTAAATAGCCCCCGTCTTATCTCAAATTAAAACATCGGTCTGTTCAGGTCTTTTATGTGTCTAAAACTATTTGCAAAATTTATTTTAAAGAAAACCCTAGTCTAATTTCTAGTCCTAAATTTACCCAATCCTAGTCTACCCACCAATCCCCTCCCTCCACCTCACCTTCCCCTCCACCTCATCACACCCACCGCCACCTCACCAATCCACCAGCCCTCCCCACCTTCCCCAGGCCCACCTGGGCGCGTCCCCACACCGCTCTCTCTCTCTCTCACCTATCCCCCACCTACCCCCTCTCCCTTACAACCTGGACCCACCCTCTCTGCCCCACCTCTTCCTCATTCACCCTCCCACACCGACCCACCCCTGGTCAACCACCTCCCTGGGCCCGCGCCCCACCGGCCCCACGCCCCGGCCCCACCGCCCACAGACCCCCCCGCTCTCTCCTTCCTCTCTCTCCCTCTTCCGCTCCCCCTCTGCCCGACCCCGCTCCTTCTCCTCCTCCGGCGAGCCGCCGCCGCCAGCGGGCTCCTCCGCCCCCTCGCTCGCTCCCCACCTCCACTAGCTCCGCCGCCCACCTCTTCCCCACGCCGGCCACCCGCCTCCGTCGCCACGTCCCCTCACCGCCCTCTGCTCTCCGCCTTCCGTCGCTGCGCCCGGAGCTCACCACCCAACCCCCGAGCCGCGGCCGCCTCGCCGCCGTTCTCCCTCCCGGGCCTCCAGCGCCTCCGCTCGCCGCCCGGGGCTCCCTCTCCGTCGCCTCCTCCCGAGCACGCCACGCCACCTCCCCGTCGCCGGGGCTCCACCCGACGCCGCCGGCGCGCGGTACCGCGGCCACCGCCACGCCCTCCCCCTCGCCGCCGAGCTTCTCCGTCCGGCCTCGCCCTCCTGCCCTCCGGCCCCGCCCGCGCCGGCGACCCCTCCTCCCCGCCTCTGCCTGCTGCACCCTCCGTCGACCGCCCAGCGCCATCCGCCGCGTCCGGCCGCCCGCCCGACGCCGCGCCTCCTCCCGCCGCTCGCCGCCGGCTTCCCCGGCCAGAGCCCCTCGCCGCCCCTCCTTCCCCGTCTCAGCACCACCATGGGCGCCCTCCCCCTGGCCGGAGTCAGCTCGGCCGTGGCGTGCGTGCTGCGCCTGTGAGGCTGCCCTCCTCTGTTCCTTAACCCGGCCGCGCTCCGTCGTTCGCTGCAGGCGTCCGCGACCTCAAGGTCCTCGTCCCTGAGCCGTTCTCGAGATGTTTGTCCGGTGCTTGATCCGAGAGAACCCTGTCGAGAACCCGTGCGATCTGAAGACCGTACCGAACCCAGTGGCAAGTATGAACCCCCGACAAGATCTCCATCACGGAACTCCGATGCCTTCGGCACAGGGCATTGAGGATGCCGTCATGGACCCGGAAGAATCCCCGGACCCCAAGACCGACATCGTCACCCGAGAACTCCGACAAGGACGCCAAGCTCGTCGGAATCCCAGACGCCAAGTACTCCCTCGAGGACGCCGAGTACTTCACCCCGGACACCGAGACCCTGGACGACAAGTTCTCCTTCCCGGAAGCATTGACGCTCGTGCGACAAGATCTACTTCCATGATCCGAAGACCCTAAATCCCGGAGTCCGAGAACGATCCCGTCGAACCCTGAACCCTGAGACCGAACCTCGAACCCCGGAACCAAGATCTTCGACCCTAATGTGTGAACCTTTTTCCCGAGCCCCTATTTTATAAATGCTATACATAAACTTGTTGCATATTAAATTGTCATATCCGCATGCATATTGTCATGTTGGTTGGGGGCATTATGCCGATTCACCGCATAATTAAATATGGAGTCTATATGCGGGATATCTTTGTCTTATTCCGGACTCCATTTAAATCTGTGTAGCGAACCGATAACTTATCTTGCCCTGTTGTTACAACATTTAATTTGCGGGGTAGACAAATAACTTGAACCGTTTAATTAATTGTCGGGACCCCGGTTCCGCTTAATCTTGCCTAATCGCATCGCACCTTTGCCATGTCATACATCATACATGCATCATGCCCGATCTTTACCATAGTATTAAATAGTGCATCCGGTGTTTACTCTAGTGTTTTGCTTCTTCGCGGATAAGGCCGTTGAGTTGATGTGAGCTTCGCCCCGATCTTCGGATAAACCTTCGGCAATGTTTTTCAGGCGAGCATCTCCCCCTTTCTACCTATCTTACTTTTATAGTATTTATTCCCTCCTGTTGATCTATTGCTATCTGTGTTGCGTTGCTCTAGCTTTCGTACCCGTGATATCCCTTGCAGCCTTATATTGCCTTGGACACCTCCTATTACCTGTTGTTTGGTGATAGTTGGACCTGCGCGTCGTAGTCGCTTCCTCAAGTGCTGTTGCGTGTCGTCAAGTACCACAGTTGTTGGAGCATTGCCGCATGTTTAATGTTGGAGATGATCATGGCTTTAATTATCGTTCACTTTAATTATTGTTTAATAACTAAAATTTAAGTAGGTAAGCAGAGGCACAGGTGGGCAATAGATGTCATTTGGTTATTAACCGTCCACTTGTGTCCCGTAGGACCCCGAGTACTTGATACCTGTTCCTTGAATATTCGCGCTATCCACATACGGGGAATTATGGGACCCCCCTGAGCCAGAGCTTGATTCATTCTTATTTCTTGGGGCCACAAACTAGTTTGAGGTTTTATTTACTATCCTGTACTTATGCCATGCTTTACTGCTTTATTACGATTGTGCGAGGAGCACACTGTACTGTTTAGGATCGTGACCCGTTTACGCGGTATCAACAAGCCCAGTTTTGGGTTCCCAGTCGTTTACAGCCGGCCCCACAAACCTTGAGTCCGTCTCGGAGTCAGCTACCTTCGTTGCGGGTGTACTCCAAGGGGTGGCCCCCTGAAATATTTCTGAATCCTGTGATCGCTTTGTCGTGAAAGCCTCATTGGGTTTTGATTTGGTTTTTCCGAGGTTGATCGAGTGTGTGTTGCTATTTGTGCACCCCTGCAGGGTAAAACTTTCAGAAAGCCATGTCCGCGGTTATGGACGACTTGGATCACAGTATCTCGATCATAGATAACTATAACTAAAGTAGTGCTATAAATTTGACTTTATAATGACTAGTAATCAGCTTCACTATAATGGAATGGCTAAATTAAACTGCCAACAACTGCTTGTTTGAGTTGTCGCTTGCGACCATTGTATCTGACTAGTAAGTACTGCAACTATAACGGAATGGCTAAATAAAAGTGCCAACAACTGCTGGGGTTTTGGGATATCTCATGCTAACCGTATTTGACTAGTAAGTGTCGCAACTACAACGGAATGGTTAAATAAAAGTGCCCACTGCTTAATTTATCAGGATGACTATCTATACCTGACTAGTAATTGCTGCAACGATAACTGAATAAATAAAACTGCCAACGGTGTGAGTTCCTCGGTTGACTTCCTCGTTTGGTCTCGAGGGGGAAACACCAGGATGGGTTTGTTTGAAGGTAGCATCAGGTTGGTTCCGAATAGGTCTTTCTTATCCCTCTCTGATAGCCGACAGTTGTATCGAGTATCTATAGGTTGTTTAGTGGTTGCTGCCGCTACCGCTTCAGTCCACCATACCTATGTAGGAGAGGACCGCCGAATTCTAGTCTCGCCGTGTACTGGCCTCAGTACTGACCGCTCTCTCTTTTTCCCTTGCCCCTTGTCGGCACCCCTTTGTATAAGCAGGTTTGAGATCGACGTCGTTAGCAGGGTTACCCTTCCGGCTTGGCCTAGGCAGGGTTATGGACGCCATTGGTTATTCTTCAGGGCTCTTAGCCCCATTTGCATCTTGTCCGTAGTCGGACGCTCTATCATTTTCAAGGTGATTTGGATCTTTGTATATAATATCTATATTCTTGACTCTTGAGTCGCTGCTGTATATATATCTGTTCTGTGGGTCCCATCGAGGACTGTTGTGTAATGTTATTACTTAGTTTTCTACCCGCACGAAAGTGCCTAGTGGGCACCTTTGAATCGTTTCTATGCGGGTTTGGCGGGAAGCGCTGAAACTTGCATAGGGTCGATTCTGAGGGTGTTACATGCATCCACATCTTCAGCGCGACCGACCAATAGCTCGGAGAAGTGGGCATGTAGTTCTTAGTTCGTCATTGTGGCAGGGTTACGCGAAGTATCTGTCATGGTTAGTTCTTTTAAAAGCACAGGTATATATGCCTATAACTACGGAAATATGGTGTAAGGCACGCGTAATCCGTCAAGCAATATACGAAGCTCTTACAAGTTCTTACCAAACATCAGGAAAAGGCGATGTGCAACCGCAAGGAGCAGTGGGTCCAGATATTGAACCGAGCGATTACGAGGAGTCGAGACACCGCATGTGGAGAAATCTGTGGATCTCTGGGAAGGCTTAGCAAAGGGGTTAGCAATTATCAAAACAACAATGCGAATGTGGAAAGAATGCTCAACGACGGTACTGTGATGGTCCTAGGCTAGACCGTACTAGAGACGCGAGCCTAGATCACCAACGATGTCACGACGCGACACAGCAAGCAATATATGATGATATGGCACCCTGAAAAGCGAACCGAGATGTCGAAAATCACTATGATGGCGAGTGTCTAGAACTGATCGACGGGGTCTAGAAATAGGTTAGCTCCAAAAAAAATTTGTCGAAATTTTTGTATTATGCTCCGGAAAGCGCTCAGGCGCCAAAAAATATCGCTATAACGACCGATGGAGAAAAGTGATCCCCGGATTCGAAAACCAGTATAACCAGGATTGTTTTTGCTCTCCTTCTGGACTTACGACTGAACTTTTAGCTCGACACGGACTTTAGCTCAACACGGAAACAACAAGGAAGGAGAGTAAAAATAAATAACTAGGAAACAATAACTCAACTCGGACTCGTGCCGCGGAAGGAAAGGTGATCGGATCCGTGTCGCGGTAGGAAGGCGGTGGCGGAGTTTTAGGGTTTATGGTGGCTGTGTGTATGGCGGCGGAATATGGTGGCGGAATATGGTGGAGGTGATCTACGAGTGTGGTGGTGACTACTGTGATCAGAACTCGAAACTCTAAGGGACGAGACACTAAGACCAGCAACTCGACGCGACGATGCAGACACAAATTCAACAATGCAAAACTGAAAAGATAATGCAAGGCGTAGATTGGTGATGGGATGGATCTAAACTCTAACGGTGTTTTTGGCTTTTTCATGGGTTATAGGTAAAACAGATCTAATCTACGAAAACAGTAAAATCTCACCGAGCAACCTGGAATCAGATACCACTTGATAGGGCAAAGGTGTCCGATCTTTCGATGAGATGGTGATAGTCGATTTGGTGGAGTTCGGGCTTGATGATCCGACTACACGTGCGAGCACGAGCGCCAATGCAATCGCTAGACCAATCTTCTGGAGGTTACCGATCCTGCGGGAACACGATCAGCCTGACCAGCGAGGGTCTTAATTCCTACCTGAAATCGAGAACAAGTAAGAACTAATATTGCAATCAAGATATTGCGGATTAAGATAAAAGCTTTATTGAAAAGGTGGGATCCTGTATAGGTGCGAAGTACAAGAGTCCTCTGCGACGCTCGAGCCTTGGCGAAGTTGCTATGATGGCTAACTTAATATCTAAACAAAATCCGAGTCTATGGTGACGAATAAGGGGAGTATTTAAGGAGAAAAGGTGGGGTTTCGTCCAGCCATAGAAGTGGTGGCCAAATCCAACCCTAGAAGTCCTTTTCTCCTCAAATACGGACTCTAAAAAGTGGCTATTTAAAATCCTGCGGAAATTACATGGGCCTGGCCCAAAATAAAGGTGTCGCAACACCATATTAAGCTATGGACAAATTTGTGAAGTATTAATCTTTAATATTTCATCCAATCCTTCTTTCTTCATTATGGTGGCCTCAAAGTTCTGAAATCTTCATCCGTGGCCTTCTCTTGAATCATCACATGCTTGCTGCCATGTCCATGAATGACCATGATCCAATGCTTGTCCCTCTCATCCATGCTTGGTCCATCATTCCTAAGAGTAAGAAATACTTCTGATTTAGGCAGCATCATATTCTCATGTATGTGAGAAATAGTTCCAAGAAACGAAAGTACCTGATAGTTAAGTTGTTTGGCACGAGGTCGAGTGATAGGTCCTTGTATGTGTATAGCTGTAGGTACAACGGTTGTATCAATAGATAGGATGTCCACATCATATAGTCTTCCCCCCTTAAATTAAACTTCGGCCCGAAGTTTTTCTAATGTGTACCTGAATAGTTCTGGATATGTTTCGCGTAGATCATCCTCTTTCTCCCAAGTTGCTTCTCCTTCAGGATGATGTTCCCATTGTACTTTGTAGTACTTAATAGCTCTGTTTCTTAACCTCTTCCAGTTCTCTTCCAGAATCTTGCATGGCTTCTCAACATAAGTCAACTCTGCTTGTAACTCAATCTCTTGATGTGTGATTGAATAATTTGGAACTTTGAGACATTTCGGGAGTTGTGATACATGGAAAATATTGTGAGCTTGAGCCAGCCTTTTTGGTAACTGTAAAGCATAGACTCAGTATCTTAAATGGTCTGATATACCTTGGACTCAATTCCTCTTACTCTGAATCTTTTTACACCATCATTGGACTTACCTTGAGATATACCATATCTCCCACTTCTGGATGCCATGATATTTGACATTCATCTGCATAACTCTTTTGACCACTTTGAGCTATCTTCAGTCGATCTCTAATGATGTCGATGTTATCCTGCTTCTCTTTAATATAGTTTGGCACAAATTATTTTCTACTGCCAAGTTCATACCAACATATTGTGATACCCACTTTCTACCATATAGTACTTGATATGGTGCTTCCTTCAGACTACTTTGATAGCTGTTGGTGTATGAAAACTCCACCAAGGGTATATGATCTTTCGATGAACCTCCAAAATCTAATGCACATGCTCTAAGCATATCTTCTAAGATCTGGTTAGTTCTTTCTGAATGGTCTCTAGTCTTTGGATGATAGGATGTACTGAAATCCAATTTCGAACCAAGTGCTTCATGTAGTTGTTTCCAAAACGCTGAAGTAAACACATATCCTCTATATGATACAATATTCTTGGGTACTCCATGTTTACTAACGATCTCCTTAACATATATTTCTACTAGTTTCTCAACATTATCCTTTTGTTTTATGGGAATAAAATGTGCACTTTTGGTAAATCTATCCACAATCACCCAAATCATATCCTTACACTTTAGGGTCATGGGTAATCCTATAATAAAATCCATACCAATGTCCTCCCACTTCCACTCTGGAATATCTAGTTGTGGTAGTGGTCCTGCTGGACTTTGATGTTCTGCCTTTACCCTTTGTCAAGTATGGAATTCACACACATACTTTGCAATATCCCTCTTCATGTTATTCCACCAAAATAACCCCTTAAGATCCATGTACATCTTTGTACTCCCTGGATGAATAGAGCATGGTGTCTCATGTGCTTCTCGGAGTACCACCTCCCTGATTTCAAGTACATCTGGTACATAAAGACGATTTTGAAACCATAAAGATCCATAATCTCCTACGTTAAAAGCTGATGTTTGACTTTGGGAAATTCTTCTCAGTTCTTTAGCATTGAAAGGATCTTTATCTTGATGTCTAAAAATCTCATTCCGAATATCACTACTACGCTCTTCCACGATTCTCATGGTAGCTAAACCTCCAAGAACTTATGTGCTTATGAATTGTATTTCTAACCTTTCCGAATCCATTTATAACTCTTTTAGCAGTTCCCTATTGATTGGTTGAGTGTCTATGCTCTTCCGGCTTAAAGTATTTGCTACTACATTGGCTTTTTTCACTACAAGAAATATGTTCATTTATGATCTTCTAATAGTGATCGTGAACAAAATCGTCATAGATTTATGACGATTCCATACTGGATGGTCGTAAGTAGTTCAGAGGGGTCAAAATCCAGAAAAATTAAGACGATTTGAATAAAAACGTCATAGTTTCCCTAGGTAAAATCGTCATAGTCTAGCTAATGTAGCATACAACATTATTTGTAAATAATTAAGAAGATTTAAAATCGTCATATCATACAAACTAGGATAAGTCAAAATGACGATGCGGCCACGTTACAACTTTTGCCAACGTGTCGTGTCTACGTGTCATTTCTGTGTACGTGTCAATATTTTTTTTTTTTAATATGTGTGGATATATTCTTAGATGTTTCCGATTGTGAGGTGTCTCTCGCTGAATCTAGACCTACTGTTGACCTCTCACTAACTATATGGACACGTTACAGAACTAACAAGCTGGTTCCGCCAAAACTGACACGTCCAACAAATCTAATTCCGTGAATAAATACCACAAAAAGCAAATTGCCGAAGCCCGCAGACCTCCTGTAGGAGGAAGACCATTCCTACCACTACACCATGCTATTGGATTGGTTATACTTCCTCGCTCGGCTTTTATAAATATAAGATTTTTGGTTGGGCCTAGGCCTTGCGAACGCTGTCCTCGTATTCTCCCTTGTTTCCTTTTCCTTTTCCAGGCGAGTCGGGCCTTGACGCGCGGTATGCTAGGTACCACCTCGGCTGGCCGGTTAGGATAGTTTAGTTTCTGTTTTCTTTTTATTTTTTTGTATTCTCTTAATTTTTTGTATTTTTTTCATAACATGTTCATAAGAATTAATTTTTTATGTTTTTCTATTGTCTTAATTTTCTATTGTCTTCACAAAACGCTATGTTTTTTCGCTCGGAAAATAAAAATAGATTTTTCGTGCGATGAAAAGGAAAACTTCCTCCTGCAACATTGTTCTTCATCCTAATATGCACATCAATGCATAATATGGGTCTAAAAATCATTTTTACAAAAAATCATAGGCATCGGATCATGTACCTGTAGTTTAAATTGGACCCACTTCCTACCGATTCGACAGGAATTTTTCTTTTTCACCAGGGGTGGACAGAAAGGTTTGAGATAACCTGGTTGGGACATTTGTCCATATAAGATGGCCTATTATTTTTGAAAAATAGGATGGTAGCATTTTGAAACTTTCATTTGGTGGTTGCTTCACAAAACGACCCTTTTTTTCCCTCGGAAAATGGAAAATGGCCTTTTTGTGTGACGAAAAGGAAAACTTCCTCCCGCAACATTGTTCGCCATCTCACGATACATATGGGTGCACAATATGGGCATATTATCACAAATTATGCCGTTATTCTGGCCATAATATCGGTCGTTTGGTCCGAAAGCCATGAAACCTCGGACATGATAGGTCATCTCTGAGAAGGTTTTTTTGAGACACTTGCAATATACCAAGTTTGGTATTTTTCCTTGCAACTATGTCACATAATAAGACACCACGCGAAGGATTTGCATTGATCGGACCATTTTTGAATTTTTTATACACGTTTCAAACTATCATTTTTATGTGACCAATCAGAAGATAAAACCAGACCACCCACGGATCACCCACCCAATCAGATATCAGCCGTTGTTAGGGCCTCCATCCAACGCTCCAAAGGCGCTGCACCAGTTTCTCCCGCCTCCCACACTTGGGCGTGAATAGACAGAAACACCCTAGTTCGAAGTATTGCACCACAGAAATGATAAGGGAACTTTGGTATAATCCTCCCACACCCATGACCCGTCCACCCAAACCCGCCCTAATCCCCACATGCACCCCGACCCCGCCTCCACTTCTGCCTCCTTCACGAGCCAGCAAACCCTAATCCCGACAGTGCCTCCCTCTCTCTGCTTCGCCTACACCACCTCCGTGAACCATCGTGCCGCCCTCTGTCTGCTTTATCTGCTAGCGCGCTCACCACTCCGTCGTCGCACCACTGACTCCCTACCCGGTCTCTGCCTAGTAGTTCCCTAAAACCCTAATCCCCTCCACCGCCCCTTCCCTTTCTCTCCCAGCGCCGCCCCTTCCCTCTCTCTCCCAGCATCGTTTGCGGCCGCTCCCACCCTAACGCGCGCCACCACGACCTGGTCGTCACAACCACGCGAGCGTCCACCCGACGATTCCTCCCCAATGCCTTCCTTCCTAACCCATCAATTTCGCTTCCGTCCTCCCTGCTGTTGGATGCAGCCTTCCCCAACCTCCCTTCCATCGATAACCTCCGCCTGGTCATGGCCCTTTCTACCGGAGGAGAAGGAGAATCGGCGCTCTCGGGGGAGAAGGAGAGTGAGCGCCGTCGGGGGAGAAGGAGAATCAGCGCCGTCGGGGGAAGGGTCGTGGGATGGGTGCAGGCTCTCGTCGGTGGCGCATAGATCGGCAACACACGACCGTCTTCTGGGTGCTCCGACCTCAAGCACATGTCCACGATCTCCTTCTGGCTGCTCCGACTTCCTAAAAATCCCCATCCAAGGTAAGGTCCCCGATCTGTAGCCTCACCTTCACTGTTTTTTTCTTAATCTGGAGCAGCGAGAGATTAAAAAGGATAGTTCTAATGGGTTGTAGATAATTGATAGAACTACAGATGGTCATGTAAGTGACGATTCTTCACCGAATTCATGTATTACTAGTTACACTTCTAGGCTTAACACACCATATGTAAAATGATTGAACAAAATAAAACTTATAAGCTCCATGGTCTTTAAATTTGTTTGATTGTTTACTTGATAGCAAGAGAAGTGAGATTTCTCAATGCAGTTTTTGGTTGAACAAAGAAAAGGCAAAATAGTATTAAAACTTTGTGGTTTATTAATTGAATGCCTTCTTATAGTACATATTGGAAGGTGTGATCTGATTATTCACTGCCTTAACATGACATTCAATAATGCCTTGCAGCCAAAAATAGGGGACTCGATTCCTCTTGAGAACCCAATAAAAACTGCTTATGTTTCATGTGCTTATACTTCAAATATACTATCTTTTGAATTTGCTAAATCTCAAACTCAATGCTAGTAATTATTTTAAGTGGCTTGAATGCTTTATGGTCAAATTGTAGTATGCTAGTGTTAGTAGAATTGGAAAGTACATGTCGTCTTATTATAGCTATCACGAAACTGCATGTTTAAAAATCATTATTCATATTAGTGTTCTTTGTTCATTGCAGGTCAAGTGAAGGCAGGTCGTCAATGGAAATTAAATTATGGATTTGGGTATGCAAATGATATCCTGGTTCTTATTGGTTATGCATATTAGAAAATGTTTTGATCCGCAACTTTGTTAGGCCCAGGTTTGGTTCATGATGAATTTGATATGATTTGGTCTGCACCTTTACTTACTATTTATGATGAATTTGATATGATTGTTGTTCAGGCATGCTGCCAATGCTATTACCAGAATTGGTGTTAGGGTCTGTTTAGGCCAGTGTAGGATGTCGGTTTATTAGTTGATGTGTTCTTAAGTCTGAACCCATGAAAACCTTGAGCCGTAACTTATGCCATCTCTTGTCATATGTATATTGTTGTTCAAATACTGCTACTTCAACTAAACCGTCAACAGTTGTATAGCTATTGGAATCAGGCGTTTCTTTGAACGTTGCAATCATTATTTTTAGTGTCCATCTTGTCTTATTTTTTGTCCAAATGAACATGAAGTTATCGAATTTCCCTTCCAAGAATTCAAAGTTGAGCTTGTTTGCATGCAGGGATGATCCTGAGCTTGACAACATGATTTAGATGAGTAGCATCACTACAGGTTATAGTGTATGTACAGACTGTCTTTATTTTGCAAAGAACACCTGTAGTTTGTTGTGCTTTTGTTTAGCATTTACTTGACTGTGATGATTAAAGTTCTTATTTGTGCATCTAAATCTATAGTTTTTATTGCCTCTGTAGTTCTTATTTATCCTTTTTTTTTGTCATGTACCAACCCGTTCAACTATTTGTGTAACTTTAGCTAGTTTATATAGTTTCTACTTTCTAGCATGAATAGTATGTAGCAATTTCAGCTAGCATTTGCTATGCTATGCTCCAGTTTATTTTTGAAATACTATGCTCCAACTTGTTGTATTATATGTCAATGCTTTTTACAATCCTTTCATATTGATATGTTTAGAATACTGTACTATTCTACTCTATTACTAGCTAGCAATACTATACAGTCTGTATTGAGATGATATGTTTCATAGTGTGAAAATATTCTCTGGCTAATGGCATCAACTGATCCATTAACTATGGTTGATCGACACACTGATCCAGTAACTATGGTTGATCGACACAAATCAACGAGTCTTCTTGATCAATATTAGAGGCAGATAGAAGCTTTGTTGTGTTTGGCTAGAGCTAGCTAGCTTTCCTTTAGTGTTTTTAACTTTCGCACATAACTGATAGCCATAATCATCATTTCCTCTCTTCTTATAGGAGCTCCAGGCTGAAGGTGGAAGAAGCCAAGGCTTCATTACTCAGCAAAGAGTAGTTAGTCATATTTCTTGAAGCTATTTGTATTTCATGGGTGATTTGAACAATGGAATAGTTGTAATATACTGGAATATATGTTTGTATCGGTTTCATATTCTTGGGTGATTGTAATATGTGTTGATTGTAATATTGATCTATTTTTTGAAACTTTTGTAATCATTCATGAAAATTTATGTGATTTGGGTTGTGTGTATGAATATATTTGCTGTGTATGTCTGAAATGAAACAAATACTGATGGTCTCTAAAAAGGCCTTGGGCCACGCAATTTTACACTAGAAAAAGTGTAACAGTTACAATAAATGGTTCAAAATAAAAAATAAAAAGATCCTAAAATGCAAAGGCCCTAAAAATAGTGAAGGCCGCCATGTTGGGCTTGGCCCAATGAATGAACTGAAATGATAGAAAAAATAAATTGGCCAAGTTGTTGGGCTTGGCCCATATAAACATTAGACGTGGACTGGGATGATTTAGTGCCACGTAGGATCGGCCATGTTGGATCTGACCTGGCTAGGACAAAATTCCCATGATGATATCAGATTTTCATAACGTCTATGACGATCCAATATCGTCATAGACGGTTATTTGTGATGCCTAGCTTTCGACGTTCTCAAAATCGTCATAAAATCATCATAAACGGACTACTATGACGATTCTGTGACGAAAATGGAGGGTCATATATAGCCAGATTCCTTGTAGTGTTCCAGGAGTATAAGTGAAGAAATATTTGTGTCTCTTAAGATCAGGGTGTACAATTCACACCTTGTTCCATAGAGAAAATGCCTCTATCCTTTTAAAGCAAAGACTACTGCTACTAATTCCAAGTCATGAGTTGGATAATTGACTTCATGAGGTTTGAGTTTTCTAAAACCATAAGCAATTACCTTGTGATCTTGCATTAACACAAATCCTAATCCTTCCTTTGATGCATCAAAATATACAGTGTAATCCTTTCCCGTTTCAGGTACTGCTAAGACCGATGCTATCAGTGGCGAACCTTGGAGAGAAATTAAGGGGGGCCAAGATGCTGATTAAACCATTTAATAGAAATAACTATTCCTAATTATCATTAATTTAGTCTTAATAACACTACTAATTAGAGAATTTGCACCAATGTTGGGGGGCCATGAATGTCCACCACTAGGTGTTGTAGTCAATATGGTCTTCAAATCTTGGAAACTGGCCTCACACTTCTCCTCACATAAGAATGGAGTATTCTTTCTTAGTAATTTGGTCACTGGCCCAGCTATTTTAGAGAAACCTTCAATGAATCTCCGGTAGGAACCTGCCATACCTAAGAAACCTATAATTTTCTTTACATTAGTTGGTGTATTACATTCTAGCAGTGATTGAACTTTGGATGGATTTACTACAATTCCATCTTTAATGATCACATGGCCAAGAAATTCTACCTTGTCTAACCAAAATTCACACTTGTTGAACTTAGCATATAGCTTATGTTCTCTTACGATTTGCAATGTTGTTGTAACAACCCTAGTTTTACTAAATAGTCATTAGGGTTTGAATGTGCATTCATGAGCATCATCATTAAAATGCATGCAAGAAAATAATCACAAAACCATAACCCTAATTTTCCTCTTCCTCTCAAATGCATTCAAATGGCTTTTTAATATTTTTGAAATAACAAAATGTTTGGAGCCAAATAGTATAAAGGGCCCCTTAGTGTTTTCACATATCCTGCAAAGCCTCTTGTATTTTGAAATTATTCAAAAATAGATTACAAATGAATATACCAAAGAGAAAAGTAGAAACATGAAAAGGAAAAAGGTTTTCTGAAATAAAACTCTGTTGCTAACACTAACTGGGCTGCACCCTATTTCCCTCTCTCCTCCCTGTCGCACGCGCTGCAAAATCCGGCCTCTCCCTTCTGTTCTAGGCTTGGAGGTCTCCTTTCGCCTTGTGTGCCTCCTTTTTATTTGTTCTAGGCTTCAAGTACTAGTTACTACTTTCTTGGGTTTTAACCCTTGGACTTGAACCTAAGATCCCCGATTGTGCCGGATTCTAGCGCTGTCAATCTTGTACATGAAGCTGACCTTTAACCCAAGATCCATTTTATTGACCTCTGTGGTTAATGTTCACACATTACCCCAGGATGGCTAGTACCTTCTAGTATAGCCTTCAAGCTTGTGGATATTGTCGCTATTGAATAGTGAAGATAAAGGACTTCCCCTACCACTAGCTATGGCAGATGTTCTTTAATGGAATCAAATAGATCACGACAAGAGTTCTTCTAGTGAGTCTCGCATCTGTACTCGTGACTCTGCCACACCTTTCCTATCTCTGCATTGGTTTTTCAGAAGATTGTTGACTTATGCATCCACATCTTGGGATTCTATCCTGAGCATGTTCCTTTCCTTGTTGTTTTCCGAACTTTGTCTACCAGTTGGTAGCCAAGTAGTAAATGTGCATTGGTTTCTTCCGATGCAAGATACTCTTGTGGTCTGTCATGACAAACTATTTCGGGTTGTCAGGAGAAACAAACTCCAGTACCTTGCCATTTCTAAGACCAGGTCAAAGTGTTATAATCCGCAGATCAATAAGCATTGATTATTTTATGTTCTGTTCTACCTTGAAGTATCACACCTTTTTATATTAAGAGGTCGTGCTAAGTCTCATGACCCTCTTAATGAAGTGATGCTCTTACAAATTTTTACCCACCCTTCCTCTGAGCAATTCGCACTCATGAGTGTTGTGCATGCGTAATGATGTGGCCATCTAGGATTCTTAGCAATTCTTGTTTCTGTGAACTCCAACGACATTTGTATCATTCCTAGCGTGATGGTTAACTCTATCACTAAGCCAAGGATGATTGTGGTACCAAGTACACTATTCTGGTGCACCCCCTTCGGTCAAAGAGTTAGGCTTGTGCTGAAGCTTTGAGACTACGTCTTCTTGCCTTACAAAGCAAGTTTCCTCTTGAGCTAAGTTACATATCGGTGGTTCGTGATATTCTGGATGTATTACTAGAAGTATCGCCATGTTGCCTAATGACCATGTTGTCAGGTTCTTGAGTAAGTTGTTTCTTCAAACCGCTCCTTTCTCCAAGGATCCATACTGGATACCCCTGAACTAGTTGGTTGAGCTTAAACAACAACTTGGAGAGTTGTAAGACAAAAGTTTTATCCAAATATGTTCCTCCTTAAAGGGATTCTAGTTTTGTTCGTGCTGAAGTAAGATAGTATGTTCTTCGGGGATATGTTATCTTTCCACACTTTTGATTTGATTTGAGCAATTGTCAAATCAAACTTAGTTCCAAGGACTATCTTGTCGGTGTATCTACTTGTGATGTTTCACCTGAGTACATCTTCATGTCCTCTGGTCTGACCAATGTCTATGCCTTGTTCATGCAACATATGAGTCCGTCTCAATGGAGTGTCTTGATAAGTTTGTTATTGAGTCCCTGGATGGCATCCTTATCTTCTCCATGTTATATGAGATTCATATGCAACATTTGGCATTAATGTTGGAAAACTTTTGAGAACCATCCTCGAGTCATCTCGAAGAATATGTTCGGATGTTAGAAGTAACCCTCTCTATTTCACGCGCAATTGTTGAAAGATGTCGCCGTGGATTCAAGTAGAGTTATCATTGCTTCCTCGGGAATCATTTTAAGTTAGTCAAGCATGTGCGAAGAACTCGTGATATGGTAGGATGATACCTTCATATTTCGAGAAGATCCTCTAAGCGCACCAAGCCACGGATTGTTTTGTCATGGAAGATAAGAAGTTCTAAAAAACTTCAATGTCCTCCTAAATGTTTCCCAACAAGGATTTAGTTGTGTTCATTATAAACAATTCATGTAGGTGCAATTGTCCTCTTATAATTTGCTAATACATGGAATTTGCAATATATCTCATCTTTTGGAACCAGACACCAAAGTCCATGTCTTGAGAATCCAGTAACTTTACCTTGTGGTAAATGTTGCACACTTTCTATTCGGACATGCTGAGTCTGAAGTATCTTTCCGCTTAACCAAGGTTGAATCTCAAGCAACATTAATGGTTGGTGTTCCCCAAGGTTTTGACCTAGTTCTTTTTAGAAATATGGCAAGATTCATGTAGCGGTTGACACAAAAGGCCGGAAGACCTATTGTCATACTCCCTTGAATCAGCAATAACAACTGTTCTTCATGAGGCATCTTATATGACTTATTAAAGAAGTTGTTCTTATGGTTTCCTTTGTATCCGAAGTCCGGCCTTTACTTGATGACTGGTTAAAGGCTTGTCAATATCCTACTAATGGTGTTTCGAACATCAAGGAGAACATTTAAAGTAGAGTTGCTAAATATATCTTGGTCAATCCTCCAGACCCTTCTATGATGGCAAGCGTCTTGTTATGCCAAGTACTTGGAGTTTGAGAATGAAGTTTCTTTCCTCTCATGTCATCAGGAATCTTCTAAACTATTCATCTTGGTGGTGTAAAATGATATCATGATCTTTGGCAAGGATATTGATAGTCCTAGACGAATTAAAGAGTTTCCTTTCCGCTTTATTAAACATGTTCGAAGAGCGACCATGATTTTAGTAATCAACAGTTTCTCCTGTTACATCTTCCTTGTGGCTCTTACGAGTCCTCTCCACCAAAATACCTTTTTGTCAGAAGCTTTATTCCCTCAGAAGTCAAAACTCTTCTGTATTTTTCCCCAGTCTCAATCCTTATGAAGACCAGTTATCTGTCACCTTGAAAACCTTCTCCTTTTATTTCCTCCGTTACCATGGCGTGTTTCATGTCGGCTGGCTTTAGAGATGTTCGCGAAACATCTATCCATGAGTTGACCATGAGATACTCAGTTTGTGGTTCCGTGTCATTCCCTCTCCTCTTCAGTGTGCGCAGCCACCTCGAAGATTATGAAGCGCTTCGTCCACTCTTCATGGTGGCATGGATCAACCTATTCAAGAAGATCGTTGAAGTTTAGTATAACCATGTTCCTTCTATCTTCCTAATTAGGAATCTCGGGACGAGATTCTTTTAAGGGGGATAGAATTGTAACTACCCTAGTTTTACTAAATAGACATTAGGGTTTGAATGTGCATTCATGAGCATCATCATTAAAATGAATGCAAGAAAATAATCACAAAACCCTAACCCTAATTTTCCTTTTGCTCTCAAATGCATTCAATGGCTTTTGAATATTTTTTAAATAACAAAATGTTTTGAGACAAATATTATAAAGGGCCCCTTAGTGTTTTCACATATCCTGCAAAGCCTCTTGTATTTTGAAATTATTAAAAAACAGATTACAAATGAATATACCAAAGAGAAAAATATAAACAGGAAAAGGAAAAGGAAAAAGGTTTGTTGAAATAAAAATCTGTTGTTAACACTAACTAGGCCACAACCCATTTCCCTCTTTCCTCCCCGTCGCCTGTGCTGCAAAATCCGGCCTCTCTCTCTCGTTTTGGTGCAACCCACAGCGGGCCATGCGCGGCCCACCCTGGCCGTACCGCTTCGGCCTCTCTCCATTGTCGTCCTCGCTCACGATAGCAAGGTGCTGCTGTGTGTCGCCAGCGCCACCGTCTGCCGTTGTGTAGTGATTCGCGCTCGCCGCCGCCACCGTAGAGGAGGATAAGGACCCCGTCGCCGTCTCTATCTTCTCCTCTGCCTCTCATCCTTCCCCAGGATCCCTATCTCTCTCGTTCCTCTTCCCGCTGAAACCCTATCTCACAGACATCGCCGGTGCCCCGCTGTTCTCGGTCTCTCCTCACCCAGCTGAAGGTCCCAGGACCTCCGCCTCATCGCCCTCGTCTTCCTCCATGAATCAAGCAACTGAGGGAGCCCCCTCCTCGCTAGAATCGACCCTGAACCATCATCGGCCACCGATGTTGTCATCGTCGATTCGGCGCCGTTCGACCATCCCCAGCCTTGCCGTCACCACCATCGTGCTCAGGGTGCGCTCGTGGTCCTTGTAGACCCCTCTCTTCCCTCCCACTCTCTCTCTGCTGCCCCCGCACCGTGCGCCTCCGTCTGCCACCGCGGAAGCTACTCGCCGGAGCTCCTCCGGTGACGTAAAAGCAGCGGTGCCACCACTTCTTGGCTCAGCGCACAGAGCCGCGTCAAACACACCCTTCCTCGCTGCCCCCCGCGTCAAACACACCCTTCCTCGCTACCCCCCGACCCCAGCCTGGGAGATCCTCCATTGCTGATGTCAGCATGAGGTCATTTCCTTGTTTTCTTTTATTTTAAATGTTTTCCATAAATCATTTCTGTAAATCAGAAAAATATGACAAGTGGGCCCTATATGTAAGTGATATAAACATATTCAGAAATTTCTGATTAATAAAAATGTAAAAGTAATTCCAAAATGTAATTATTTTATAATATTCTAAAAATGATATAAAATGAATTAAATTTGAGAAATTCATAACGTTTTAAATCAGAAAAATACAAATAATATATCAAAATGTTTAGAAAAATAAGATCTAAACAATAGCATCAGAATCATGCATTGTTAAGCAACTTTCATAGCAAGAATAATTCGAAGAACAAAATGAACCCCATAGGTGATTCCGAGGATCCCCTATTCTAGGGTTTGCACCTCTCGGACCCTGTTTAAAATGGTCGAGCATGTTTAGGATTTCAATTTCAATAACTTTTAACTTGTCATATCATCATAATTGATTGATCATTGCATCGCTGCCATGTGTTGATTGTTTCTCTTTCTTCTTGATGTTTGGTTCTTCTTCGATAGAATATGATATCGAGATCGAGATTGAAGACCGAGATCAACACCATCAAAGCTCGAAGACCAATACTTTACCAACTGTAATTAAGTCAAGTACTAGATGTCCGAAGATCTGCTTATTGGTTATCAACTGGCAAAGGCAAGCGAAGCCCCACATATACATATGAATCCTATACTTTCAAAGTATTTCATTCTTGCCATGTGTATATGATTCCAAAGTCTTTTATCGATAGATGGAGTAATATTATCTGATGCATGTTACCTTTGAAGCCTATATTCCCTGATCCACTGCTCCTAGCATAACTATGGTTTTGCTTGTGAAGCGTCACTAGAGCTATTATCTTTGCCGTGCTTAGCCATGCTTAGCTATTATCGCTGGTGCATCAGGTTGATGAATCACAGCTGCGAATGAACCTAGTATGACAAGATGACATGGTAAGACCAGAGATGAAAGTTAAACATGCTAAGGTTTGTATGGGAGGCCACAGTGGGTTGTGGTTTTTGTAGTCCCATACTTGCCACTACTAGGACCTGAGTTCTTTCCTATGGTCTAAGATGAGCGTACAACCACACGGGTGCCTGGAAACCCCCTTGACCAACTAACTTGCCGAGTAGATTCCATGAGTCACGTAGTTCGGTCTTTCCATTCGACATACGAATCTTGGTTGTTCTTGGAAGGAGGTGAAGGAGGTGCATTCATAACAGGTAGGTAAGCATGGTCGGGTGTAGGGTTCGCAGCATAGAAAACAAAAATTTTCCTACGATGGGAACAACTATGTACCAAGATCTATCTACTAGATACAAACAACGGGCGGATGTATATCCGTAGAGAACATACCCTTGAAGACCGACAAAGCTTAACGAGTCCAAACTCGTGGTTGATGTAGACGATCTCTGCCGATCTCAACATCGAGAGGAAGTCCTAGCGCCGCAAAACAGCAGCGCATCCGTGCTCGCACACACGTTCGAGGCACCGAGCAACCTCCGCCTCCTCGCTCCAGCGATGCAGCGGAAGCACAACTCTTTCTTGCCGAATAGCCACCGGGAACATGTATCTCTCTAGTCTGAGACCATGGGGGATAAATACTAGAGGGGGAGAGAGATCCTTCACGATGAGGTGTGAGTGAGAGAGAGGGAGGGGGGCTCCTTTTATAGGAAGAGGGGGGCACCCAAGGGGCCATGCGCCCAGCCATGGGGCTGCCCCCACCTCTTCCACATTCATGTGGGTGGACACTCCACTCACTCAAATGCATTTCAATTCCCTCCACTCAAAAAACCACTCAAATTCCCATTAAATTTCCACCAAATTTAATGCAATCTCTCATTAAATAAAACTGCTTTTATTTATTCAGAATTTTGTCAATTACTTTAATGACAAACATTCACAAATAACCCCTTGCTAGTATTTTCATTTCACATGCAGAAACACTTTCTGCAATTTCACCCGAAAACCCGTTTCGGTATCTAGTGAAATAAATCCCTGCGCTTGTTATTATTTTCGGCATGAAACTTTTGCTCCAAATGGATGTCGGTGTCTCTTAAGTGTGTCACCCTACGGTTCGTGAATAATGCGGACATGATCGAGACCCCTCTCAGATCAATAATCAGAAGCGGGATCTGGAGACCCATACTGACTCCCACACATTCAACGATGACTTTCTTGTGATCGTCGGAACCCTTTACGCTAGTATCTTAATCCCTTTGTTTCGCGATATATTACATGTCCGAGATTCGATCATAGGTATCTCACCTAGTTTGATCTCGTTACCGACTGTCACATCCCAAGATTTTCCAAATCTTGTAATGTGAAAAATAAATAAAATAAAATAAATTATTGTTGAAAATCAGGGTGAAAAGAAACTTTTGTTTTTAAAAGGAAACTTAAAATCCCATCTTGAACAAACTTTAATTAAAATTTTGAATTCAAAAAAATCCAAATCAAGAGAAATGCATTCTTCATGAATGTATCTGGAAATTTAAACACTTGGAAAATAAATCCAAACCCTAAACCCTAATGGAATAAAAATCATTTCCAAGTTATCTCCAAGCCTATGGATTTGATCCATATAAAACTTTTCCAACAAACATTTACAAATGATCAAGAATGACAAATAGAAATATTATAAATCCATAGAAATTGGTTTCACTTAATTTGGAACCATAAATAAAATCTTATGAATTTAATAAGATAAAGGAATTGAATTCCCAAAGCTAATAAAGCCCTTATCTAGAATCCATACCAAATGGTGAACAAATAATCCTAATATATTTAAAATTATAAGTAAATATAAAATAAGATTTTACAAATTGGAATCACTAAGTTTGGATCTCTAAATAAAAAGATATGGATTTTATAAGATGAAGAAAGAAATATTAAATAAAGAATATTTAAAGACCAAATTAAATCTTGGCCTAATCCATTAAGCAAATGTAATGAATATAATCCAAATCCAAATAAAATAAAAGGATAAAGAAATTCCAAAATAAAATAAAAAGGCATTAACCATTCTATCCCTATCCTAAGAAAGACAAATCTCTAATAAGAATTATTATATAATTCATGAGAAAATAGTATTTTGGAAATTACCCAAGTGAAATAAAAGTTGTTTAATTCAACTTAATTAATAAGATCAAAGAAAACTTCCAAATAAAATTTAGGGAATTAAAACTATATTTAATTCCATTGGAATTAAAACAAATACCCAATTCAAATGATTTATGAATCATATTAAATATCCTCCAAATAATTCAAGATGAATTATTTGAACCCAAATAAACAAATAAAAACTTACTGGAAGGATTTGGAAAGTTTTAAGAATTTAAATAGAGATTTAAAAACATTATTAAATCCTATCTAATTAAAAACTAGAGCCTAATTGGAATAATTAAAAGACCTTAAAGAAGAATAAAATTATTCTAAAATGATTCCAGAATGTTTTACTAATCAATATTTAAATCTTCACAAATTTTGGCAAAGGTTTGAAATAAAATTGAGGTTTGAATTGATTAAACAAAATCAAAACAGAAATAAAGAAAAGGGAAAAGGAAAAACAAACAGAACAAAAAAAAGGTAAAAGACCCAGCCCAACTAGCCTGGCCCAACTAAGCCAGCCCACCTCTCCTTCTCTCCCACAGAAAAACGGTCCGCACCAATGAAAGAACCCGCACAACATTTGACCGGTGGACCCCATCTCCCCACTCCTCTCTCACGTTGCCAAGCGGACCCCACCGCTAGCTCACCTCGTCGTCAACCCGCGACCAGTTCTTCCCCCCGTTACTGCCGATTGATTTGCGTCGTCAATTCTCTTCAATGACGCAGTGATTCTGCCCACAGACCATGCTCTCTTAATCGCCAGCATTCCCTCTACGTTTCCCCCTCAGTTCCCCACCTTAGCACGCCCCCAGGCCATCCTAATTCCTCTACGAAGCTCCATTGCCCCGACAAGTTCCGGCGTCGATTTTGGCCGGACCCTGCCGCCCCTTGGCCCCTCGACCACTCTCACCTGCTCCCCACTCCCTGGCGAACCTCCCAGTGGCATCAACTCGTCCCCGTGCGCCCAGAACACTCGGCAACAACGATGACCACCATCGCCACCGTCTGCTTCCTCTCCGGCGAAGCTTCTGGTAAGAACCTGACCAAGCCTCTCATTCTCCTTCACACACGCATCATCGCCAGGACCGTGCGCATCTGACCATGTCTTCCACTTGTCCTAGCACGCGCTGTAGCCTCGCTCCCGTCGACGTCTGACCGTACCCGACGCCAGCGAGATCTCTGGCGAGGAATTCTGATCAACCCCTGCTAACTATGATCCAGACGAATCGGTACCAGCGTATTAGATCAAGACACGTGTCCCTGCTGATTTGTTTAAAAACAGAATAGTTCTATTAGATGTTCCATTTTGTAAAATCTATAACTTTTAATCTACACGTCCAAATTTTGCAAACTTTATATCAATGGATTCAACAAGACAAGCCCTAGCCAACCATGCACTTTGTTTAGAAAATAGCTTCTGTTAAATTGTTTGTTTTTACAGAAACTTGTGTGTGCATGTTTAGGTTATAAAATTTATTCCAAAATGATTTGAGGATAAAATCTTTGGCAAATGGTGTGTTTTGAACCTACTGACCATAGGAATCACTTTGTGGTTTCAAAAATGTATTTGGTGAAACAAAAGAATAAATCTTTGATTTAAACCAATACTAGTCAAATAAAACTATGGTTTAATTATTAAAAATGGTTTTTGAAGAAAACCTTAGTGAAATGTTTTGGAAATAAACTCTCTGACCCTAAACACAAGGTTATATGTTTGAAAACATATTTTATGAAACCTATAGAATTTTGTCTTATTAAAAGCATTTCTACACCACATAAAATAATGACTTAGTCTAAAAATGGTTTATGAAGTGAAATCTTATACAAATGATTTTGCCACTTTATAAAATGACCATTAGGTGTTTTCAAATGTTTATGAACCATTAGAAACCACTTTTACAAATAAAAAAATTTTAGTATGCTTGCATGCATTGTTTTGTTACTATGATTTTATGTGATGAATTGCTTGAATGGTGGATTGAAATATTGTTTGCTTGATTGAATTGTAGTGATTTTAAGTGTGTGAAATTGCAAAGAACAAGGAAGTGAACTTATACTCTCTACCAAAAAGGCAAGTGATGCTTCATACTTTTGTCCCATTATTTTCACTATGCATTAGTGATATTTCTAAGTAAGACTTGCATGGAATTTTTGCTAAGTATAAACCATGCTATGGGAAATCCTAGTAGATGAAACCATAGTAAAATTTTCCTAAGTTAAGATTCCTACTACTATCATGCTTAGTTTAGCTAATAGAAAACAAGGGTGGAATATATATTCATACTATGGAAAAATTTCTAAGTTTGAGGACTTGCGTTTTGTTTAATAAAACAACTAAGTGAATGAATCACCTGGGTGGAATGGAAGGAATGGTTTGTGTTGAGTGGTCATGCAAGTCGAGTATGCTGGGGAAAACTTGGGCATCACCAAGTCCAGTATGCTGGGGAAAACTTGATGTCTCACTTGTGGATGGCCACCCAGGAACAAAAAGATTTGAGATGTCAAATGTTGAGAAGCTTCAAGTGCAGCCACATGGCATTATGGGCTCTGCCTGGATCATATAGGTTGCAATAACTTAGCCAAATGGACAGTTGGTGGTAGGGGTTTGATAGGTTGGAGCGCGTCCATTCTGGTCTAAGGGAAGGATTCTGAAAGATCTTGTCTTTGTGAAACCAAGTCTTGTGGGGAAAGTGCACAACCTCTGCAGCGTGTAAAATCTAACTACTTAGCCATGTCCCTGGCAAAGGACAATTTGAGCATAAAGACATGGAAGCTATCAAGAATCTCATCATCCAAATTTCTAAGTTAAAAACTTGTGGTTGAACAAGGGTTGAAGGATCACCAATTTCTATTGGGGGATGCCTTGGGAAAGATTATTTTGTCAAGCAAAAACTTAGTGTTTTCAAAGGATAAGGAAAATCTATTTTGAGCAATGCAAGCGTAAGCTCCACTTAGCCAAATGCATATAGATGATAGACTCCACTATACTACTATAGTATCACTTGCCAATACAATTCAAATGTATTGACCCTTGTGGCTGTAACTTGTTATGTTGAAGGTTTGTTTGAAATTAGAGAAGTTTAAATGATTAGGATTACAAGTCTACAACCAACATGTCTGCCTGTGGCACTTTGAAGATGAAGGACCCCATGCTATTGTTATATTCTGCTGCATTGAAATGAGATAGCCAAACGAGCTATGTAAGATGTAATAAATTATTTTATTCCTGGTTATAAAGTTGTATTATGACCTTTGTTTCTTGATATTACATCTTAACTGTGGATGCTAGCTATTGATCCAGGGACTAGCATTGTAAACACAGGGATCTCTACCTTATTAAAGGTTGGGAACCTTACACCGACATGCACTCTTTTCTCGTTCCCGTGATATAACATTCTAGTGATCAAATCACTTGCTTGCAAGCTAATCAATGTGATATCACCGAGAGGGCCCAGAGCATATGTATCCGTCATCGAGATGAACAAATTCCACTCTCGATCCATGGGCCTCAACATAACACTTTATTAGTTCTGAATCCATCTTTATAATCACCCTGTTACGTTGTGACGTTTGATGTTATCAAGAAACTCTTCTGGTGTTAGTGATTGACATGATCTCATGGTCTAAGGATTAGGATCACTTCGTAAGTTATTATAGCAATATAAACTCAATGACTTTGATCGTAATGCTATACTTCGGATGAATGTTCATCACATCATTACACTAATGTTGTGATCCCGTTATTAACAACATCCAATGTCCATGATCAGGAAACCTTGATCATCTTGTTAATCAACGAGCTAGTTTATGAGGGAGGCATAACTAGGAACTTCCTTTTTGTTTATTTAAACACACATGTATTGACGTTTCCGTATTAATACAATTATAGCATGTAAAATAAACATTTATCATAAATAAGGAATACGATAATAACCACTTTATTATTGCCTCTCGGTCATATTCCCTTCAGTCTCCCACTTGCACTAGAGACAATAATCTAGTTTGAAAACTTTGCGTATTGAACACATATGGCTTTCTGGAGTTCCATATACGCAACTACAAGTGGTTAACATAATCTAAGGATCTGACGCTTTCAGGTCCGTGTGTGTTTGCATGTCTTTGCGTCTTCACACATCACTCATTCTCCAATGAGATGGCATTGTATAAATTTGGTCTTTCGGTGAGACCTTTAGTTCCTTTGGGTTAAATCACATCGATACTATTGTCATACAATATATATTTAGTGTTATCCCGTTGCGAACCACACCTTAGTTTGATAACAAACTACTTGACACAAATTTCCTCCTTTGCTGCTACTATAGCAGTCATATACTTAGCCTTTTGTTGTAGTATCCGTCACAATGTCTTAACTTTGGAATTCATCCAAATCCATCATGGAAACTTTCTTTCCATTTCATTGTGCCACCCATAGTTTAAATTGAGATAAACTTAATTTATATCTTGTGACAAACCTAGTATCAATGTAACGCTTTACAATGAAATATTTGTAGTTGTTTGTCACCTCTACACAAATATATTCTTAGTTCTTCCAAAAGATCATAAGAATATCCTTACTATCGTCCAATGATCATTTTATGATTCATTCTGGTATATGCTTATAACACTTAGAGCATAGGACATATCTGGATGTGTACATATCATGGTATGATTGATCAAAACATTCTTGTGATTTCACTCATCAAGTGTCAAAACACTTGAATCTTATTTCACTTATCAAGTGTCGATACACTTGAATCTTGATTCAATTCCTTTCCATGCGACAAGAACTGTTTCTTGTCATTTCTATATTGAACTCCTTCAATATCTCATATATGTACGTTTGGCATAACTATATTAGCGTCACAGTCTATCCACTATAGACATTCATGCTAAATATTCGGGTTTTGCCTGAGTTTTTTTTCATCGAAATGAAATTCTTAACCTTTTTCAATAAAAAGATACATCATTTCTAATCAACAAGATGTCTTTCACATAATGTATTAGAAATATGTCTCAGCGCTCCCACTTAATTTCTTGCAAATGCAAGCATCTTCATCGTCTCCTGATGAAAACTCCTTTTCATCACGGTGAAGATTCCAACTCCGCGATGCTTACTTCAACCATTGAAGTTTGCATGCCCTTTTAGCATCCTTTGAATTTAACAAAACCCTTTGGACCGTGTCTTGTACACGTCCTAGGTAACCATTCTATTAGAAGAATTTTGTTTTGTTTATTCATCTACCATATAACAAATTATATGTAGTGGTTGCTACTTTAATCCGTCCAGACTAAATATCGCAATGAAAGATCAAATCTTGTCATAGTCAACTCCTTGAACATTGTTGTAAAATACTTTACGACATGTCGACTATTTCATAGATGTGAAACATCCATGTCTGTTTCTTTATAGATCAAAATATGACCGATAGGTTTTTACACCTTTCCGGAGGGTCTTCCAAGTTCAAAACTTGATTTCTCGTATATCGAACTATCACGGATTTTATGGCTTCAAGCCATTTGACGGAGTCAGGGCCCATCATCGCTTATTTGCATATAGTCGGTTCATCATTATCAAATAATGATTTACTCTCAAGTCTCAACATTTGATTGTTTATCCGACCGACTTGGTTCAATAAGAACTTAGATCTCCGTGACCACAATCTTTGAGGCACATAAGCTATGAGCATTATGGCAGCCTCCGGAACCATTTCCGGCGCTGCGCAACTCATCACATTTAGCTAAGGTTCGTTAACCTTATCAAAGTTCTATTGTCCTCCCACTTAACATTTATGAAAAATTCCTTCTTCAAGAAACTTCACATTTCAAGCGACAAACCCTTTTGTCCTTGGTGTTATGGAGGAATAACCAATTGTTATTCGAAATAACCTACAAAGACATGCTCATCCGACTTCGGTTGTAAACATCTTACTTATGTTTAGCATACCAAAATTTAAGAAATGACAATTTAGGTTTTACCCCAAACCATAACTTACATGGTGTCATTTCAACGGATCTAGATGGAGCTCTTTTCAGTGTAAAAGCGGAAGTCTCTAAAGCTTTAATCTTTTAAAACATAATGGCAGTTTTATAAATAACACCTTTGATCCAACCATGTCAAACAAGGTTACAAATCTCAAACACTCCATATTCCTATGGTGTTTCGGGATATGTAAATCTAGGTGTTTTGCTAAACTTGCAACTCAAATAAATCCCTTTATGATAAAATCATAATTCATTTATTTTCTTGTTACACTTGTAACTCAAACAAATCCCTTATGATAAAATCATAAACCATTTATTTTCTTGTTACAATGATTTTCACTTCATCTTGAAAGTCTTTGAACGTTTTCAAATATTTCACACTTCTTTCTCATTAAGTGAACATTAACTCAAATTTCCAGAGAAAGCATATGAAGTTGAAACCCATCGCTTACGACTACGCATAATGGAATACATACATCGATATGTATATATTCCAATAATTTAGTCGTTCATTCTTCTTTGGCCTTTGAACGAAGTTTTAATTATCACGTGGAAAGTCTCACAAGCGTCACTTGATCAAATCAAAGACTCCAAAAATCCATGAATATGGAGATTCTTCATGTTTTCTTTCCAATATAATTTAAACAGTGATGTCACTTCGCAAGTGATCTTTCAATCATTTGTCTTGCGACATTTTAGCATTAGTGTTTATGGATGTGATTTCTCCAACTAGATTTGTAAATCATCCATCTTATATGGAATACAGTAATTATTTGAACAACCTTTGTTCTCATAATACCTAATTCAAATAACAATTATTAAAACAAATCTTGAAGTCAAGCTTTGATGTCAACGAGAAAACAAACAACGGTTTGTTTGTTTTCGATGAACATCATCACATATTCTCTTGCTAGTTACTTAGGACATTGTGGTTCATGAATTGCGTTGTTCCGTATGAAATTTCATACCAACCAATTCGGTATCCAATACCCTAGAACCACATTGTTTAACAAGCAAAGAATACAACCATAACATGTATATCATCCATATAACTAAATTGGAAATTTCCAATATTTTCTTTTCTGCCAAGTATATTTTATAGATTCTCTTTCAGCATTTCCTTTTCCTTTTTAAAAGAATATATCAACATCAACAGTGGCGCCATATACATGACACATAATCCAAAGCGTGCGTATTCAAATAATAATACCTTTGGACTTGCACTTTGAAGTAGATCACCATCATCAAAATGATCGGTATTCTTTCAAAATCCATTCTTTAGTAATATTTTAGTGTAGTAAACACTTTACATACATCTTCTATTCATCCTTATCATGACGACTTTCATGATAAAGCTAATGTAGCTTATAAAGACGAATCGTGAGTATAACGTTACTTTCCAAAAACCCTTTTGGATGATTAGGATGTCTAGCATCTCCAACCTTCGTAAATTCTCATCCAATATGAGAACATATATTATACTCAATCATATTGCAACCAAAACATTGTTTCAGATATCGTTATATCTGCCACACATGATGGTTTCTAAAACCATTCTTTCAACTCCTAGATAAACTTGATGTTTAAATCAAGAATCATGGAGGCAAACATGATACTTAAGATACTAACACTGAATTGTTACTCTCGATTTAATACCAACTATTAAATTTCACAGAGTAAATAGAGTTTGCTGAAAGTTTGCTATAGGACTTACTTTAGATTGACACTCGACACAATACGATACCAGTTCATAAAGTATATATCCAGAATTCTATAGCTCTATTATCTCAATTACAACTATGCATAAGGTGGTGAACGAATGCCAATGACTACAACAAATTATGCAAATTCACTTTGATTTAATTTATGATAAATTGAGTTCTACTAATCCAAATTAGAAATAAACTCCCACTCAAAAACGACATCCCTCGTGTCTTTTTGGTGATTACATGAACCAAATCCACTACACCAAGTCCGATCATCACGTGAGTCGGTGTAGCTTCAAAGGCGAGCATCCATATGGTCATCATATCTACTATATGACTCATGCTTAACCTTTCGGTCCGTGTTCCGAGGCCATGTCTGTACATGCTAGGCTCGCCAAGTAAGAACCTTAGTATTCGCGTGTGTAACTGTCTTACACCCGAGATATGTTCGTGGATTCAAGTACACCCGATCATCACGTGATGTCTTGAAGCGACGAAACATTGTTGGTACATACTTAAGGAAGAACACATTCTTATCTTGATATCTAAATGAGGGATCATCTTATTATACTAATAAAACGCCAAACAAGCAATATAAGATGCAATCAAAACATCACATGTTTATAAGTGAAATGATATGGTTCCCGCATATGATCTCCATCATGTGCACCGTGGTATGATCTCTATCATACCTTTATGTGTAAGGCCAAGGTCTATGGAACTTACATGCTATGTGTGTTGTAAGAGTATCATCTTATACTTCTACTTACAACATCACCATATCATAACACTAGCCCAGCAACAATCTAAACTAGACGCCTCTAATTTATCCATTGCAAGTTTTACGTGGCTTAGGGCTTTCGAAGATAGAACCGTTCTTACCTACGAACATGAACCACAACGAGGATAACCAAATTATTGACAACTCGTTGCAAATTAGATATTGACTATAGTAGGAGAGACAAACACCCGCTAGCCACTTATGCAAAACTAGTTGCATGTCAAGCGTGGAATAGGTCTCATGTGCGAGGACATGTAAAGTTTGTCCGGGCCGCTTCATCCCACTATACCACCAATATCCAAAATACAACTAAGAAGCAATAAAATGATCATCATCGCCCACATACTCATATGTGTACTACCCGTGCAAAGTATCTATGTATAGATCTAGCTCTGATACCACTGTAGGGTTCCCAGCATAGAAAACAAAAAATTTCCTACGATGGGAACAACTATGTACCAAGATCTATCTACTAGATACAAACAACGGGCGGATGTATATCCGTAGAGAACATACCCTTGAAGACCGACAAAGCTTAACGAGTCCAAACTCGTGGTTGATGTAGACGATCTCTTGCCGATCTCAAGATCGAGAGGAAGTCCTAGCGCCGCAAAACAACAGCGCATCCGTGCTCGCACACACGTTCGAGGCACCGAGCAACCTCCACCTCCTCGCTCCAGCGATGCAGCGGAAGCACAACTCTTTCTTGCCGAATAGCCACCGGGAACATGTATCTCGCTTGTCCGAGACCATGGGGGATAAATACTAGAGAGGGGGAGAGATCCTTCACGAGGAGGTGTGAGTGAGAGAGAGGGAGGGGGCTCCTTTTATAGGGAGAGGGGGGCACCCAAGGGGCCACGCGCCCAGCCATGGGGCTGCCCCCACCTCTTCCACATTCATGTGGGTGGACACTCCACTCACTCAAATGCCTTTCAATTCCCTCCACTCAAAAACCCACTCAAATTCCCATTAAATTTCCACCAAATTTAATGCAAACTCTCATTAAATAAAACTCCTTTTATTTATTCAAAATTTTGTTAATTACTTTAATGACAAACATTCACAAATAACCCCTTGCTAGTATTTCATTTCACATGCAGAAACACTTTCTGCAATTTCACCCGAAAACCCGTTTCGGTATCTAGTGAAATAAATTCCTGCTCTTGTTATTCTTTTCGGCATGAAACTTTTGCTCCAAATGGATGTCGGTGTCTCTTAAGTGTGTCACCCTACGGTTCATGAATAATGCGGACATGATCGAGACCCCTCTTAGATCAATAATCAGAAGCGGGATCTGGAGACCCATACTGACTCCCACACATTCAACGATGACTTTCTTGTGATCGTTGGAACCCTTTACGCTAGTATCTTAATCCCTTTATTTCGCGATATATTACATGTCCGAGATTCGATCATCGGTATCTCCGTACCTAGTTTGATCTCGTTACCGACATGCACTATTTTCTCGTTCCCGTGATATAACATTCTAGTGATCAAATCACTTGCTTGCAAGCTAATCAATGTGATATCACCGAGAGGGCCCAGAGCATATCTATCCGTCATCGGGATGAACAAATTCCACTCTCGATCCATGGGCCTCAACATAACACTTTATTAGTTCTGAATCCATCTTTATAATCACCCTATTACGGTGTGACGTTTGATGTTATCAAGAAACTCTTCCGGTGTTAGTGATTGACATGATCTCATGGTCTAAGGATGAGGATCACTTCGTAAGTTGTTATAGCAATATAAACTCAATGACTTTGATCGTAATGCTATACTTCGGATGAATGTTCATCACATCATTACACTAATGTTGTGATCCCGTTATTAACAACATCCAATGTCCATGATCAGGAAACCTTGATCATCTTGTTAATCAACGAGCTAGTTTATGAGAGAGGCATAACTAGGAACTTCCTTTTTGTTTATTAAACACACATGTATTAACGTTTCCGTATTAATACAATTATAGCATGTAAAATAAACATTTATCATAAATAAGGAATACGATAATAACCACTTTATTATTGCCTCTCGGGCATATTACCTTCATCGGGAACAAGAGATGCCCGACATCCATAATCTTGAACCCTGCGCACATCATTAGGGACCGACTTCGGGACTCGTCCCCTTACGGCGGCATCTCCCTAGTGCGTGACTCATGGTCTCGGTGAAAGCAAGGTAAAGGTCGTGGTCAACCACTCTCTGCCGGACTTTCAAGGAAGAGGCCTAATAATATTTGGCATTAAGAATCGGTTGGTACGCGTGGGTAAAGTTGTACACCCCTGCATGGTTAAATCTTTTTGAAAAGCCGTGTCCACGGTTATGGATGAACTTGGTGACCAGATTCTAATATCATAGATAACTTTAACCTAATGGTAAAACTTGGCAGATAAATGTGTGCTGAAGGATGCTTCCTCATCGGTATGCAGGGGTGATCCTAGGTAGGTTCAGCTGATGATGATTCGGTGGATATCAAAAGGTGATCAAAGATAGAGATACTGCTCTCTTATCCCATTCTAAAATATCCTAATTAGTCGAGATTCTTGTCCCTCTTGTTTACGAAACAAATATGGCTTTATGCAAAAATAACTCCACCAGCCATAAGTCTTGCGGAGTACACCCTATACTCACCCTTACTTTGTTGATACGTTTGCAGCAGAGTAAGTGTTACCATATAAGATGAGTTCTTCACGACATCGACATTGATGAGTAGCTTGGAGTTCCTAGTCGGCAGTCTGGGATTTATGGATTGGACGTCATCGTTTTGCTTCAGGCCTCTTAGGACATTTGCTAAGTTTGCTATACTTAATAGCATAATTTGCCTTTCGTTGTTTTATGTTTGTGGTCAGTGACCTATGCTTGTAATATTTTGGTTCTTTTCTCAGTTATGAGCTCGTTGTAATAATTTTTGTGTCGTAGGGTCACTGTTATTTTATCAATTCTCTCTCTATACACTTTCAAGATTTAGGTTAGGATTATATCAGATAGAGGTCTGGGATTTGTCTAGCCCTAATCCTAGGGGTGTCATAGTTGTCCTCAAATGTTCTACATACTCCTCTTCATCCTTGGAATATATCACAATATCATCAATAAAAACTATGACAAACTTGTCCAGATATGGCATAAATATTTTGTTCATCAGGGTCATGAATATTGCTGGTGCATTGGTCAATCCAAAAGGTACAACGAGATACTCATGATGACCATATATTGACACAAATGCTATTTTTGGAACATCTTCAGGTCTAATTTTTATCCGATGGTATCCTGATATTAGATCGATCTTGGATAAACTCCATCTCCTTTAACTTGATCAAATAAATCTTGAATTCTTTGCAACGGGTACTTGTTCTTGATGGTGATGTTGTTTAGATTTCTGTAATCTCCACACATTTGTCGTCCTCCATCTCTCTTATCCAAAAAAATCACTGGAGTTCCCTATGGGGATACACTTTCTTGAATAAATCCTTTACTTGCTAACTCACCAATTTGCTCTTTAAGCTCTTTTAGCTCTTTCGGACCCATTTTGTATGGTGCCTAAGAAATAGGTGCTGTAGTAGGTATCAGATCAATAATGAACTCTATTTCCCGATCGGTAGACATTCCTGGTAATTCTGCTGGAAAAACATCTTGAAATTCGTTTACTACTAGAATATCCTCCAACTTGACATCCTTCATTGAGTTTAGTTGAATATCTACCATGATGTGGTTGTGTTTATCTGCCTGATAGACTATCCTTCCTCCACTTGGAGACTAAATTGAAACAGTTTTATCCTCACAATTTATCTGGGCTCCAAGTTCAATCATCTAGTCCAATCCTAGCACTACTACTATAACTTTCAACGGAATCACATATAGATCCGCAAAATAGGTACAACCACAAATTGAATAACTTGATGTTGTTTAATGTGGCATACTACTATGGTACCCCCAGCCATTATTACAGTCATCGGGCTTTCGAACATTGCCCTTCTAATCCCAAATTGATCACATAATTTCTAAGATATGAACAAAGTAGTTGCACCGTATCAAATAAAAAATTTCCGAGGTTGGTAAGAATGTTGGGTGTACCTATCACTACGTACTATGAGTAATCCACTGTGGCACCCCCGGGATCAGGGCTAAACAAATCCTAGACCTCCGTATGACATAAGCTTAACATTGAGCTCGAGGATATCCAGTATAGGATCGGTAACACAGCAGTGACCCTACGACACAAAATTATTACAGCAAGCTCATAACTGAGCAAAGAACCAAATTATTACAGGTAGAGGTCACTGACCACAAACATCAAACAATAGAAGGAAAATTGTGCTATTAAGTATAGCAAACTTAACAAATGGCCAAAGAGGCCTGAAGCATAATGATGATGTCCCAGCGCATAGATTCCAGGCTGCCGGCCGGGAACCCCAAGCTACTCGTCGATGTCGATGCCTTACGAAACTCGTCTTCAAGGGAGCACTTACTCTTTGACAAAAGTATCAACAAAGCAAGGGTGAGTACAGGGTGTACTCCGTAAGACTTTTGGCTGGTGGAGTTGTTTTGCACAAAGCCATCTTTGTTTATAAAACAAGAGCGAGAAGAAGCTCGTCTAATCAGAATATTTTAAAAGGGGATACGAGAGAGGCATCTCCAAAGTATTGATCATCGATTTTGATATCCACCAAGTCATCATCATCAAACCCTATCTAGGATCACCCCCTCGTACCCATGAGGAAGCATCCTTAAGACACATTGATCTGCCAAGTTTTATGATTAGGTTATAGTTCTCTATGATCTTAGAATCTGGTCACCAAGTGTTCATAACTATGAACACGGCTTTTCGAAAAGATTTAACCATGCAGGGGTGTAAAACTTTACCTATACGTACCAACCGAGTCTTAATGCCAAGCTATTTGCCCTCTTCCTTGGAAGACTGACAGAGGGTGGTTGGCCACGAACTTTACCTTGCTTTCGCCGAGACCATGAGTCACGCCCTAAGGATGGTTCTGCCGTAATGGGTAAATCCCAAAGCCGGTCCTCAGATGTGAGGTGAGGTTGGTTTACTAGGGGCACTATCTACCCCAAGCAACCTGGTCCACGCTTCCCTACCTATTATGAATGCACCTCCTTCACCGCCTTCGAGAAGATCCAGAATGCATGTCGAATCGAACGTCCGAACTCTGTGACTCATGGAATCTACTAGGCAAGTTAATCAGGTGAGGGGTTCCCAATCCCCGTGTGGTTGTATGTTTGTCTTGGTTCCAAAGACAAAAACTCGGTTCCTAGTGGTGTCGAGCATGGGACTACAAAAACCACATCCCACCATGGCCTCCCATACAAGCTTTAGCATGTTTATCCTAATATCACCTTTAATCTCATCTCATCACATTCTCCTGTCATACTAGATTCTCTACATCTGATACATCATCTGGATGAACCATCTCTTACAGCTATGCATGGCTAAGCGGGACATTATAAGTTCTAGAAGTGCAGACAAGCCAAGCCTAGTTATGCTAGGAGCAGTGTATCAGGTAATATAAGCTCAATGGGAGTAATGTAATAGATAGGATACTCTATCTATCGATTAAAGACCACAGTAGAATCGTATGCATCATGGCGAGAATGGAAATACTTTTGAAAACATAGGATTGTATCATGGTGAGACTATGCTTGCCTTTGCCCGTTGATAACCAATAAGTAGATCTTCAGAAGTCTTGTACTTGGCTTGGTTACAGTTGCTCAAGTATTGATCTTTGAACTTCGATGGTCTTGATCTCGGTCTTCGATCTCGATCTCGATATCTTATTCTATCAGAGAGAAGAAAACACTGGAAAAGAAGGGAAACATTCAACACATGGCATCGATGTAATGCTCAGACAAGGATGATGATAATACAAGTTACATTGTATTGAAATGTAACCCTGAGGCATGCTCGACAATTTAAACGGGGTTTTGAGGGGGTATAAGCCCTAATTCGGGGAAACTCCGGAATCACCTGTAAGGGGTTACTTTGTTTTTCTAATTAAACTTGTAATATAAGTTGTTGAACAATGCATGATTATAGATCAAATAGGTAGATCTCATTTTTCTGAACATTTTGATATATTATACACATTTTGTGAGTTAATATGAATAAGTTATTGATTTTACAATATTTATTCAATTTCTGGAATTATTAAGACCATTTAAATTGATTTATTGCTTCACTATTACGTCAGCACAGTGGTGGGGGTCGTTTTTCACTGAGGAAGAACCTAGCCAGAGTGGCTGACCGGTGGGGCCGATGCCACATCGGCAGCCACACAAGCAAAGTGGGACCGGGGTCGGTTTGACCGGGCTGACCGTGCACGTTAGCTTCATGACGAGTCAGCACGACATCACGCCGGCGGTGACCTTCCAAACGGCAGCTAGGATGGCGAACGATAGCACATGGGAGGGCAGGTCTAGGCTCGTGCGAACTGGGACTGTATGGCCAACCTAAAATGGGCGACGACACCTCAAAATGGTCACCGGAGCGTTGGCTGCAACGACGAGTGGCAACGACAAAGGGTGCACGACACGGAAGAGTACCATAGTTAGAGGGGAGAAACGGAGTGGTACATGAGGACCAGGAGTTCACCATGGAGCCGATGGAGGGGTCGGTGAGGAGTGGGGTGGCCGGAATCTATGGTGATGGCAGCGGAATACGTCGGGGAAGACAATGTCGATGGCGAGGAGTACGGGCGCCCCTCCTCGATTCTGTTGGCGAGGAAGTAGAGGGCGGCTATGCGGAGCTCCAGGGATGCTCAGCAGGGCTCGGGGTGGCCGGGAACATCGACGATGAGCAGCACCTGTGGCGGCTAGGGTTCGGACAGAGGGGGAATTGTGAGAGGGAGGTCGGGAGAGAGAGGGAGAATGGATGAGGGCGAGAGAGGTGTACCCACAATGATATTATCCACCCCCGAAGCTCGACGGAAGGCGAGATGCAGGCGGTGGCAGCGACACCGAGAAGTGAGCCTGTTTGGAGGAAGAAAAGGGAGGGGAGGAATGAAGCGGTACCAGGCCTGGGTGGGCCGTGCTGGACCGGCTACGGGCGCGCTGAGCGGCAGGTAAAGAGAAGAAGGAACTGGGCTGGCCTGCTGGCTCTTGTTTTTCTTTTAGAAATCTTTTTCTTTTTCTGTTGTAGTTTCTCTTTTGTATTTTCATTTTGAAATATGTTTTGGTACTTCAAAAATACCAGAAGCTTTTATAAAATATATGAAATAATGTGGGGTCCATTTATTCAATTTGGGCTCCAAACATTTTAGGTTTTCAAAATACAAAACCTTTTTGAATGCATTTCAAAGAGAGGGAGAGTATTAGGGTTTTTAGGATTTTACTTTAATTTTCTTTGCATGCATTTTAAGAGATGATGCTCATGATGCACAATCAAACCTAATTAAATATTAATAAAAATACGGGTGTTACATCCACCTCCTCCAAGGTTGCATAGTTCAGGTTTCTAGTAGGCCTGCTCCGTTTGTCGTTATTGTTCCTAACATAATTTCCACCCCTATTAGGTTGTCCACTGCCTCCACTTGCTGGTCCTCCGCCTTTAGTAGGCCAACCACCGGGTGGTTTATTGGGAAAATCAGGAATCAAATGCCCCTGCCGTCCACAACCATATTATATGATTGTGGGTTTATGGAGTTCACTTTTAACATGTCCAGGTAATCCACAGTTGTGACACGGGATACCCTTCCTCGATGATGGTGCACCCCGATCAGAATTATTATTGGAAGGCCTGATTCTTGGTTTAAACTAAAGATTAGGTTTAGGCTTACTTGCTTGGATCCTCTTTGTTTGCTTCTTCGCCCTCTTCCTTCTATCCTCTTGAACATTTTTGTAATCATCCACAAAAGTTATGTCCACATCTAGCAACTAGTGGAAAGTCTGCTTATTGGCAGGCCTTAAATGCATCTTCACATCGATTCAAACCACACAGAAACCGCTTCTTTCTTTTATTCCCCATTGTTCACCTCATCTTTATCATAGTGAGACAGTTGACTGAACTCCCAGATGTACTTCATGAAACTTGTATATCCTTGATGCAGCTCCTCGAATTCCCTTCGCTTGAGCTCAGTCAAACTTTCTGGTACATGATATTCATGAATATTTTCTTGAACTCCTCCCAGGTATACTCCCATCCCGGAGCTTGCATTGCTAGCTGATTCTCCCACCAAGATGTTGCAGGTCCGGTTAGAATATGTGTTGCATACCTCAACTTTTCCTCATCATTACACCCTACAGTTTTCAGTTTTCGCTCTGTATTTGCCAACCAATCCTCTGCATCCATTGGTTTAGGAGATGATGAAAAAGGTAAAGGCCTTGCATTCTGGAAGTCAAAAAGACTAACACCTCGACATTTAGGTTCTCTCTGATTTCCTGCTCGTCCCAACAACTCCTCCATGAACGTATTGTGAGATTCTTCGATCATTTGCATATATTGTATTAAATTCTTCTCCATTAACGATCTCATCAGTGGTGGTGGTATTCTTCCTTGGTTCCTATCGTCTTCGTCCGCCTTCTCTTTTTGACTCGCACTCCACGCGCTACTGTTCAGAGTTGGTTCATATTCCCATATCCATGACCCCCTAGTCCTACAACATAAAGCGAATACTCATAATTACATTATGCACATGTGTTCTGAGCTCAACTTCATTCATAGAACTAGACACACAATGGAAATCAAAATCCAAATAAGAACTAAATATGCATTAGACATATAATACATTACAAACCACATAGTTGGTACAATGTTAGTACAAGCCCGTACCAAAAAGGTACTACAAACTCATGTGAACACTATCTCACTTATTTAAATACAACAGCCTATCAAACACTAAAATACATAATATCATCTACTAACATACTTGAGTGATCCAAATCCTAAATAGCTGCGATGCTCATTATACATGCCTAGAATCCAACCGTGATGACGTCAAGTCCGACAGACAGTCTATGCAATAACTAGCCATTCAGAAGGAATGTACTCGGTATCTGAAGTATCAGGACATGATTTATCACACAGCTTGAGTTTATTAACCCCATCCAGCTCAGCTAAAAATTCCTCAGTAACCTTCTCATCATTTCCCCCTATATGCATCTCCTGAGCCCCACCACTAGAGTAATCAACAAAATACTCTGATTCCGTCTCTCCGTAGGTGCTCTGCTGGGTATGATAGTTGTGATTGATCATTGGATAATGTACATTCTCTGGGGTAGGATGATGTATAAGTGACTCAAACACCCTCTCTTCAGGATCTTCCTCCTCATCTTGACTTCCTATGAAGATGGCATTACTACTGCTATTAGTAGCATTGGACCTCTCACCCATCCAGCTAGATTGTATGGCATCTCTATCAGAACCATCTACTGATATTTGATTTCCTCGGTATCTGTAACACCCTTGCCTGATAAGGCTGAGTTCATGTATATAGTGCCAATCCCTGGATCGGTTCACTGGCACACACAGTACAAAATGATACCAAATATAACTGTGCATCATAAATACAACGAATATGATCCAGAATTTACATTATTTATTCAAGTACACAGCGGAAAATGAATACAAGGTAGATCTCCATCCTTCAAATGTGCCACAGGTGAACAATTGTTTAGTGGAGTCTCGCGACCTATAACGATCACTCAGATACGATATAACCTGCAACATGAAACGTTGCAGCCACGAATGGTCAATACATTGAATGTATGGCAAGTAGGCTAAAGTGGTTAACAACAGATCTATCAACTACATGCTTATTTGGCCAAGTGGAGTTCAGTATCATTTGCATAAAGCAACAGTTTTATCCTAACATTTGTAACAAAGTAGTTTTCCAATACGATAAATAGGACACTCAACAAATTTTAAGTAATTAAGAAATAAGGATGAGTGAGAAATATCATAGCATCAGTATCAGGTCGCTCAAATTGTCCATAACCAGGGACACGGCTAATCGATTAGTTTATACACCCTGCAGAGGTTAGTACACTTTACCCATGTGACTTGGCCAGCCCAGCTCGTACCACCACTCTCATATTGGGTGATAATAGGGAGAAGTCCAAGAAGGAACTGTTCGGGAAGTAGCTCCCCAAACCCGACACGCACCGGTCAAACCTACACTATCTACATCTCTGGATACGTGGGTTCGAGTTACCACAACCTACTGAGTCCAACCAACCTCCCATTCCATTATTGGCACATGGTTGCACATGAAAGCTACCAAACAAAGAAGCCAATCCTTTCTCAGTGTCCTGGGTGCCTTTCCGCAATGATACCACCAAAAATTATCAATCCCATCACACCCAGGAGATTCATTGATTAAGTTGTTTTAGTTTTCGCAAACCAACACATCTAGAAACAACTTCAGTGATGTAACCCAGCCCTCGTTCATCATCACATCTACCAACGGTGGCTCATAAACAAGGAATGCTATGGAATAATATGGGACATAGCATAGCATATACACATCAATTCCTACATATGCAATTCTACAAAAACATCTACAATGCATAGGAAAACAGAAGGACATTTATGACCAAGATAGCACCACTTGCCTTTGTTGTAGATGTAGTCGATTAGATAATCCTCACAATTCTCGTCATAATCACAATACTTGCAATCATAGTAGTTGCAATCACACACGTTGCACTCCTCGCAATCTATCGAGCAAACAATTGCATACAATCATAAACAATAGCACATAGAGATCAAACAAATACAACAAATGCATGCATGACAATTTAATAAGTCACAATGGTTGTTATTTTAGTTCTCTAAACAATATTGAAGTATATGATGCATGCAAGAGGCCAATTAATGCAATGGTGTACTTGTTATTAATAATTACTTGCCAATATAGGGGGTTTTTAATAGTTCTGTTGTAACGTCTATTCTAACTGTCGACTTAAATTTGTTTCTTGGGTTTACTGGATAGAAGACGTTAATACGAACCAGTAGGCGTTGGATTCACCCTAATCGGAGTTATAGATCTTTTTTTATAATTTAAATAGTGTTTAATGGGTTTTAAACAATTCATATAGTTTCTGTTGCCTAAAAATCAAACTAAAATTATATCTGAAATCTCCACGGAATTGTGATTTCAGGGACATATTATTTGTAATTTTCTGGGCCGTATTTATTTTCTTATGAATTTATTACTCTAAATAGGCCATTAAACCATTTAAATCTTCACGGCAAAACCTTACAGTAAAAGGCTGAACTAATTGCATATTGATGATCCACATGGAACGTGCTTTCCATCGCTATATCATTTATATTTTTGTGACAAGCAATTAATTTACTATGAATTTAATAATTTGTAAAGCCATTAAAACTAATTAAATTTCTACGGGGTAAATAGTCCGCAAAGGCTAGATCCAACCAGATATTATTAATGTACATTACAGTAGCTTCAATTTGATATATTGTTCATATTTTTCGGAGTTACAGATAATTTCCTATGAATTTATTAACCTAAAAGACCATTAAAACTAATTAAATTACTGAAGTAACCACGTACAGTAAAAGTTGGATCTATTCTGATAAGCTAATTCTACATGAAATTATCTTCAATTTGATATATTATACGCAAATTTTGGACGTGGTATGAATTTCTAATGAATTTTACAAGTTAGATCTATAATATGCAATTTTAAATTCGAACGGAATATTCCAGAGAATATTCCGCTGACTGGACAAGTTGACTTTGCATGCTGACTGGGACTAGATGCTAACCTGACGATGACGTGGCATTGATGAGGAAGCTGACCAGAATGGCGACATGGCACGCACCGATTTGATTGGATCTCGACCGTCTGGATAGGATCTGGTGGCTAGAAGAAGAGATCGACCCGATTTTGGCTCAGATTAGACAAGAAATAGATCTGTGTTAGAGAGAAAAATCTTTAGGTCAAACTGAAAAACTTAGAACACGAAAGTTGTGCGGAATCATTATTCCTACCTTCTCACCAAAGTAATTTGGATATGAAGAAACGAGCGCGAGTCATATTGGATTTACACCGTCAGATCTGAAATATATAGATGCGAAATTCTCCGGCTGTGGTGGATGAAAAGAGGTGAGGTTTGTCGGGATTGAAAGATTTCGACGAGTTCTACAACTTTCGTTTTTTGACCGAAGGCAAACGATGAAGTCTAGATGGGTTAAAAAGCGAAATAAGATTCGGGCATATGTAGATTCAGGATTTCGAGAAGAGAAACTCGTACAGCTGTGGCTCCACGAGTTTATATGAAGGTTTAGAATGGTGGGGAGATAGGTTTTGGAGTAGGAAACAAGTAGAAACAAACGGAAGTCGATTTGGAGTTGTAGATAAAAATTTATAAGTGTTTGAATAGAGATAGGTATAGAAAATCAATTTTCGCACGCTTTTTAAAGCACTTCGGGACAACCGATCGTGCCCGTGTTGTACGTGCGTCCTTAGCTGATCCGGTCCGGTTGTAATGACCTCGGATCGGTAAGGATCCTAAGTCCCAGTGATTAACATGCTAGTCCCTGGATCAATAGCTAGCACTCACAGTCGATGAAATATCATGTAAAACACAAAGTCTTTATTACACGAAGAATCCAGAGTATGAAATTATTACAAAAATTGCTTAGCATTATGCTAGCTCAAATAACAGCGTAAACATAAAAGCAGCATGAGTCCATCAACGCCGAGGCTTGTCGAGTGTAGACCCGCGATCCCTACGCACCTTTCAATCTTCGGATTCTGCACATAAGACGTGCAACCAACAAGTTGGGTCAATACTTTGAATGTATTGGCAAATTACACCAAGGAGAGAAAAGACTATCTCTACATGCAAGGTTGGTATAGGCTGTAGAGTTCATTTGCTCAAAGCTAGTTTTATTAAGTAGAGAGAAGAAGAGCGGATTGTCATACTTTGCAAACATTTGCTTAGATAATAATAAGGTCGAGTGGCACACAAGGATATTACGCACCAAGTGTCCAAACAACCAAACACTTGGATATTACGCACCAAGCGTCACTTGGATATTACACACCAAGTTCCCAAATTCCCACCCATTGGCGATATTACGCACGCCATGGGGTTTCAAAACTTTGTTTTAGAAAAGAGAGAGGAAGATCCTTCAGAGGCTCCATCCTTCAGACGCTCATTGTCGTTCTGTTATCGTGAACACGGCTGATCGATCAGATTTCAATACTCTCGAGAGTTTGTGCACTTTACCCACAATCCACGATCAAGTCCTTTTACAAACAAGACCATGGCGAGGCTTTCCCTTAGTAGCCCCTTTACCTTCCGGATCCAACCGTGCCAAGAACCTCCAAATGTTGGTACCCAGGTGAGGTTTCCCACTAAGTACTAGGCCAAGACAGAGCCCATAATGTATTGTGGTTGCACTGGAAGCTTCTGAATTCTGAAACATGGAATACTTCTTTGATTCCTGGGCGGCCGTCCTCCACCAAAATCTCACTCTTTGTCACGACAACCATTCCGCCCAGAAGAAAACTTAGTTTTATTTTGAAGTGGATTTGAGAAGAAAAGTTTGCTCTAGAGAGAGCCTTTATACTTAGAAAATTCTTTGTCTTTCGAACCCCCCAACGGTACTTTGTATATATAGCATAGCAAGCAATACTTAGCGAAAACAGGGGTACCTATTAGGATGGAAATCCTAAGTATAGAGCTACTCATGGCATACTACAAAATCATCGCACTTGCAAAATAATGCTAAGGAAAAATTCTACTAGAATATCCTACACATGCATACTACAGAATTTTGAAGATCACATGCATAGAATCAAAACTGGGACAAAATTATGAACAAGTGGTGTAACTTGCCTTGATCCGAGCAGCACTCTACACAATAGCACTCCTTAGCGCACTCCGAGCAATCTAACGAATCACAAACATAGATCTGATCACAACTTGTTCAAAGCATAACACAAAGGAAAACATGCATGCATGCAACATGGTAGTTTATGCAAGGTTGGTTAAATTGATCAAGGTAGCAAGTTTGTGTTGTGATAGTGTAAGGGTGTCACTAGGATTTATTTTCCAAGGGTTTAGATCTACTATAGTGTCACTAAACAAATCCTAGGATTATAAGGAGATCAACCATCTAGTTAGCCCCAAGCTAGATCTAATGACCCTAAGCAAAGCTCAGTGATTTGGATCAGTAGGTATTGTGGAAACAAAGTTATAGCAACAAGAATCAAATAGAATAGAATTTTAATTATTTTTTTATAGATTAAACTCTCTAATCTAATGATTAAAATCTACACCTAAAACATTACTGTAAACCTGCAATAATATTGCATATTTGGATTCTACATAAAATTAGGAATCCAATGGTATATTACAAGCTAAATTTGGACAAATATTCAATTTAACATGATTTTCGCAAGTTTGAAATCTAAATTTGAAACAGATCTGAACTTTACTTAAAGAGCTTGCCAAGTGGCAGCTCCTTATCGGTCCAGCTGGCAATGGGGGGGGGGTGACGCGGTGCTAGCACGTGCGTGCTGATGCGCGCGGCCACGTGGCACGTCGCTATTCGACGATACCCCTTCGGCGTTGATCTAAGCGTACGCGTTCAATCTTAATCCGACGGTCAGGAGGGCGGCGACGACTTACAAAGTTGTGACGGCGGCGCGGGCGGCGGTGGCGTCAGTGGTCGACGGTGGCGGCGCTCTGGCGGGTCCTTGGAACCGTGGCGGGGTCGACGAGGTTCGCCTGGCTCTCGCGGTCACGCTCGCGTCCTCGTCGCCTCGCCTTGCTTCCTCGGCTGGCAGCAGCGTCCCGCCGTTCTTCTTCTCCCTGGCGGCGCTCCGACGAGCAATTGCAGATGCGATTCTGCGAGAGAGAAGGGGAAGGGCACACGGCGCGAATCAGTGGTGAACGAGGAGCAGTTCTAGGGGAAGGAAGGAGCGAGAGGTGGTCCCGAACGTCTCGGCGAGGTCCGACCCGACGGCGGCGGCGCGGAACGTCGATCGTCTAGGGTTCCGCAAGGGGAAAAATCGGACGGGGTGAGGCCGAGGGTGGAGGGGGTTATATGGGGCGGAGATGTGGGCGAGGGGGCGGTCGAGTCCGACGCGGTTACGAGTCCGACGCGGCCGGCAGCCGTGTTCGCCGCGGTCTCCAGGAGGGAGACGACGGGGTGGGACCCCCGCGTCAGTGATGGAGGGGAGGAGCGGGCCGGTGCTGGGCTGCGGCGGCTGGCGGGTGCTGGTGGGCTGCGCTGCGGCCCAGTTAGGTAGGTTTTCCTTTTTTTCCTTTAATCATTTTCCCTTTTCTGTTTTCATAAAACCCTAATAACTTTTGCAACCTAGGTCCAAAATTAATGAAATTTGTTTCTAAATTCTCATAAAATTGAGGTGGTCAACATAGGACCATGGCTTACTGTTTTTACAAAGTTTTTGAAGGTTCAAACTACTACAACAAGGGTGCTCACTTATGAGAATATTTAATAGGGTTTTTAAAAGGGTTTATGTGTCAGGGTTTTTATTGCAATTTTTCAAATGCAGGATGCAATGATGCAAGGATGATGCATGACACTAATATCATCCTAATATAGAATCTGGTATGTTACAAACCTACCCCCCTTAAGAAGAATCTCGTCCTCGAGATTCGGGTTGGCTAGCAAATAGGTGTAGGTGTTCTGCCTTCAAGTCTTCTTCACGCTCCCACGTAGCTTCTTCCTCGGAATGGTGGTTCCATTGTACCTTGCAGAACCTTATAGTCTTGGTGCGGGTAATCCTTTCAGCTGTTTCCAGTATTTTGATGGGTTTTTCCTCATAGGTAAGGTCATTCTCTAATTGAACCTCATCTAGGGAAACGGTGTCTCTTAGCGGTGTTTTGGCCATCTTCGGGTGACACTTCTTTAGTTGCGACACATGAAACACATCATGAACAGTCAGTCCTTCCTGTAACTCCAACTGATAAGCAACTTCTCCTCTACGGGCCAGAACTTTATATGGTCCTACGAATCGTTGGGGCTAACTTGCCCTTGATTCCGAACCTCTTAACTCCACGTAGGGGTGAAACTCGGAGGTACGCACGGTCCCCACTTCATAAGCCACATCTCTACGTTTGGAACCAGCGTAGCTCTTCTGTCGGGATTGGGCTACTTTTAGCCTATCATGAATCTGTCGCACCTTTTCTTCGGCATCCTTTATCAAGTCCGGTCCAAAAAGACTGCGTTCTCCAACTCCATTCCATAGCAATGGAGTCCTACACTTCCTGCCATATAGAACTTCAAACGGAGCCATCTTGATACTTGTCTGGTAGCTGTTGTTGTATGAGAACTCAGCATATGGCAGGTTATCGTCCCAACTAGACCCATAGTCTAGTGCGCAAGCTCTCAACATATCTTCCAAAATTTGATTCACCCTTTATGTTTGCCATCTGTTTGAGGGTGGAAGGCAGTACTGAATTCTAGTCGGGTTCCAAGAGACTCATGTAGTCGTCGCCAAAACTTTGAAGTAAACTGGGTGCCTCTATCTGACACAATTCCCTTGGGAACACCATGCAGGCTTACAATTCTTGACATGTATATCTTAGCAAGCTTAGCACTTGTATATGTGGTCTTTACGGGGATGAAGTGAGCCACCTTGGTGAAGTGGTCCACCACTACCCAGATAGAATCAAATCCAGAACGGGTCCGGGGCAATCCCGTGTAGGTAGTGGTTGAAGTAATCCTGCCGGTTTCTGATGCTCGGATTTAACTCTGTTGCACACATCACACAGAGAAATATACTCTGCAATATCTCTTTTTAGGTTATTCCACCAGAATCTATCCTTCACATCCATGTACATTTTTGTGTTACCTGGATGAATTGAGTATGGCGAATCATGAGCTTCTTGTAAAATCATCTTCCTGATATCGGGGTCATTGGGAACGCACAAACGCTTCCCATACCAGAGGGTTCCTTGTTCGTCCAGACGAAATTCTTTAGTCTTTCCTTCACTTATCCTGACTCTTACTTCTTCCAACTCTTTATCTCCTTTTTGTGCTTCTTGGATCCTTTCTTGGAAGGTGGACACTATTTCCATAGTCGCTACGTGTCCTTTCGGGACTATCTCAAGCCTGAGGTCCCTGAATTGCTTGCATAAATCCTCTGGAAGTTCCCCTGTGGTAAGTCCATTTACATATACCTTACGACTTAAGGCATCAGCCACCACGTTTGCCTTTCCGGGGTGGTACTGTAAATCCAAGTCATAATCCTTAATTAGCTCAAGCCATCTTCGTTGTCTCATATTCAACTCCTTTTGGGTGAAGATGTACTTCAAACTTTTATGATCTGTGAACACATCACAATGTTTGCCCATGAGGTAGTGTCTCCATACCTTGAGTGCATGAACCACAGATGCAAGTTCCAAATCATGTGTGGGATAATTGTGTTCGTGGTTCTTAAGTTGTCGGGAGGCATAGGATACCACCTTCCCATCCTGCATCAATACACTTCCAAGTCCTTGTCGAGAAGCGTCACAATAGACTTGAAAATCCTTCTGGATATCAGGCAGACACAGAACTGGTGCCGTTACAAGGCGTTTCTTTAACTCTTGAAAACTTGCCTCACATGTCTCGGTCCATAGGAATTTCTTTTCCTTCTTTAATAGTTCCGTCATGGGTTTTTCTATCTTGGAAAAGTTTTCGATGAACCTCCGGTAATATCCTGCGAGGCCCAAGAAACTTCTAATATCTCCCACATTCTTGGGTGACTCCCATTCCGTCACGGAAGCTACCTTGCTAGGATCTACGGCAACTCCTTTAGCTGACACAACATGACCAAGGAATCCCACTTCCTTTAACCAGAACTCGCACTTGCTGAACTTGGCATACAACTTGTGTTCTCTTAGTTTCTCCATAATAAGGCGCAGATGTTTCTCATGTTCCTTCTCATCCTTTGAGTATATGAGTATATCATCTATGAACACTACGATAAACTTGTCCAAGTATTCCATGAACACCTTGTTCATCATGGTCATGAAGTATGCTGGGGCATTGGTTAGACCAAAAGACATCACGGTGTACTCGTACAATCCGTATCTTGTGGTGAACGCTGTCTTGGGCACATCCTGTTCTCGAATCTTTAGATGAAAATAGCCCAATCGTAGATCGATCTTTGAGAACACACTGGCTCCTTTTAGCTGGTCAAACAGGTCGTTGATGTTGGGCAGAGGATACTTATTCTTAATCATCACTTCGTTCAACGAGCGGTAGTCCACAACCAGCCTCTTGGTCTTATCCTTCTTTTCCACAAATAGGACGGGTGCTCCCCAAGATGACGCGCTGGGTTGAATGAACCCCTTGTCCAATTGTTCCCTAAGCTGTTTCTTTAGTTCTTTTAATTCGTCCACATCCATCTTGTATGGTCTCTTAGCTATCGGCCCCGTGCCTGGCATTAAGTCAATGAGAAACTCGATATCACGGTCGGGTGGCATTCCGGGTAGCTCTTCTGGGAAGACATCTGGGTATTCCTTTACAATAGGTACCTCCTCCAAGATAACCCCCTTAAGAGAGTTCACCATGACTTCTTTGAGTGCGAAGTTCGACTTGATACGAATCCTCTTCCCTTCCGGTGTTGTGAGCATGACAGTTCTCTTGGCACAATCTATGACTCCTTCATATTCGGTCATCCAATTCATGCCCAAGATTATGTCTAATCCTTGTGATTCTAGAACTACTAGACTGGTGGGAAAAACGTGTGTCCCAATCCTTAGTTCTAAATCCCGGCAACCGGAGTTTGCCACTATTTCTCCCCCAGGAGAACTTACCCTTAGAGGAAAGTTTATAGTCTCCGTTGGTATCTTGCCTCTATCCACAAATACCCCTGATATGAATGAATGCGATGCACCAGTATCAAAAAGAACAACTGCGGGAATAGAATTGAGTTTGAACTTACCAATCACAGAGTCTGGCGCCTCACAAGCATCCTCCATAGAAACATGATTCACCGTGGCTTTGACAAACGGATTTGGCTTCTTCCCGTTCCCATTGCCATGGTTGTGTCCATTTCCATTCCCATTACCATTGCCATTCTTCCTCTCGGGGCAAGAGGTTGCATAGTGCCCTGTCTTGTTGCACTTAAAGCATGTCACCTCACTGAGATCCTTTCCATTGCCGCCATTGCCATTGCGGTTTTTGTGCCCATTGTGTTTGTGGCCACCATGGTTATGACCGTTATGGTTGTGGCCATTATTGTTATAAGGTGGTGGTGAGGAATTGCGCTGCTTCTGGTACGGAACAGAGTGTTTGTGAGGGTTAGATTTCCTCTTGCGATTTTCTATGCTCTTCCTCTTTGATTCAACCACAATGGCTCTGTCCAGGAGTTCCTGAAAGTTGTCAAATTTCTGAGCCACAAGCTGAATGGATATCTCATCATTGAGCCCTCTTAAGAACTCCTCCTGTCTCTTGGCATCAGTGGAAACATCATCGGGTGCATAACGGGCTAGCTTATTGAAAAGCTCTCCATACTCGGTGACAGAACGGTGCAGTTGGTGTAGGTCGCGAAACTCGCGCCTCTTTAGAGTCATGACACCAGCAGCCACATGATGGGTGTGAAAAGCTAACTCAAACTGTTCCCAAGTGATAGCATCAATGTCCGGGTGGGTGACTTGTTAGTTATCCCACCATTCTGCAGCAGGTCCTTCAAGCTGGTGTGCGGCATAACGCACCCTGTCGGCTCCGGCAGCTTGCACGGTGTCTAGCTTCTTGTTGATCGTACGCAGCCAGTCATCAGCGATGATTGGTTCAGTGCTGCTAGTGAAGGTAGGTGGGTTCAGCCTCAAAAACCGAGTCAAGCGATCCTGTTGAGGAGGTGGCCGAGGTGGTGGTGGTGGCGGGTTGTTGTTGTTGTTTTGCATGTTCTGAGTGAGCAGTTGGATCAGCTGGTTCTGAGTGGCCAAAAGTTCTGCTATTTCTGGCGGGATTTCGGGATTCGCACGTCTTGGCGGCATCTGTGGGGTTTAAGAGAATAGTTAAGAAATAGACAGAAAGACTAAGTAGTAAACTCCTACCCTTATGAAAAACACACCAAGCACACAAGGCACACAAGGCATAACACCACAGATTTAGCACAGGAAACAACCAAATTTAACTAAACCAGACTTGTCTTGGTATTTATTACATTTGCGAATAACGTTCTACTATAGAATTAAAGGTGGTCCAACTACTACACATCTTCCACACCTTCCTCTTCCTCGTCCTCGAACGAGTAGCCTTCTTGCTCTAGAGTTGTCTTGTACAATTCCATCTCCTTTGTGGTGGCTTCAAGATTCTCTTGGAGGTCCTTTATCTCATCCTGTAGCTTCTTGGTAGTGGCTTCCAGCTGCTCCCGAAGTCCCTCCTTCTCGCTTTGTAGCTCCTCCACTAAACCTGTCTTCATTGCGGCTTCAAGTTGCTTTGCCAAGTCCCTCTTGGAAGCACGCACATCATTGATTATCTTGCAAAGGCCTTCGGTTTGCACTTCATCTCCATCGATCTGCTGTTTGAGTTCCCTAATTCTCTTGTTTTTATTTATCACCCTCTTCTCTTGGTTAGCGAACTTCTTCTCTTGGTCCTGAAATTTTATCTCTTGGAGCTTCATTGCCTCCTCCTGCTGCTTGATCATTTCTTCCTTCTCCTTGATGAGGGCGCATAGCTCATCATTCTTCAACATCTCGAGGAAGGTACCCTTCTCAAGGTCATGGATGTGGCACTCCAAGTCTTGATATTGTGTTCTTCGGCGCTTGGTAGAAGTTCTTTCCTCAAAGGTTAACTCCATGGGAATTCCTTCCTCATCTCGTCTTCCAAAGAGGCCGCCGCAGTGTCCTTGGAGAGCTTCATTATGACGTCCACATAGGCGACCAATGAGTTGCTGCAAGCTAATGCTAAGGGCCTTCTCCTTGGAATCGCTAACAATGTGGATTGCTATGTCTTCCTCCGGGTTCTTGCCTCGCTCTTTTCCTGGTTGAATGACCTTGACTCCCCAACAGCCGTCCTTGTGGAGTTTCTTCATTGTGCTCCCTTGGATTGTTGGGAGTGGAAGGTCCAAACGTGTGAGTAGATCCATGAGGCATCCTCCAAAGCGAAGGGGCTCGATGTCCGCGACGGTGTCATAGAGGAAGCTTGTCATCTTTGAGTTAGAAGAATGAGGGTTAGATACTTAAACAAGTAGAGGAAAACAGATACTAGAGGTGCGGAAAATAACTTAGTAGGAAACAAGTAAGTCACTAAATTTAGAGGTGGTTCCAATCCTAGGGTCACGTCCTACAGGCAACGATGTGCTCTGATACCATCTGTAATGACCTCGGATCGGTAAGGATCCTAAGTCCCTGTGATTAACTGCTAGTCCCTGGATAAATAGCTAGCACTCACAGTCGATGAAATATCATGTAAAACACAAAGTCTTTATTACACGAAGAATCCAGAGTATGAAATTATTACAAAAATTGCTTAGCATTATGCTAGCTCAAATAACAGCGGAAACATAAAAGCAGCATGAGTCCATCAACGCCCAGGCTTGTCGAGTGTAGACCCGCGATCCCTACGCACCTTTCAATCTTCGGATTCTGCACATAAGACGTGCAGCCAACAAGTTGGGTCAATACTTTGAATGTATTGGCAAATTACACCAAGGAGAGAAAAGACTATCTCTACATGCAAGGCTGGTATAGGCTGTAGAGTTCATTTGCTCAAAGCTAGTTTTCTTAAGTAGAGAGAAGAAGAGCGGATTGTCCTACTTTGCAAACATTTGCTTAGATAATAATAAGGTCGAGTGGCACACAAGGATACTCCCTCTGTTTCAAATTACTCCGCGCGCATGCTTACCAAGGTGGCCTAGTATTCTCTCATTTTTTATCAAAAAATTCTTAGAATTTTTGGTATACGTAGTACATATTTCATACTATCTATTTCAAAAATTCGAGGATTTTTTTGAATGAAAAATGAGGGAGTACTAGTTCACCTACGTAATCGCGCCGGCGGAGTAATTTGAAACAGAGGGAGTATTACGCACCAAGTGTCCAAACAACCAAACACTTGGATATTACGCACCAAGCGTCACTTGGATATTACACACCAAGTTCCCAAATTCCCACCCATTGGCGATATTACGCACACCATGGGGTTTCAAAACTTTATTTTAGAAAAGAGAGAGGAAGATCCTTCAGAGGCTCCATCCTTCAGACGCTCATTGTCGTTCTGTTACCGTGAACACGGCTGATCGATCAGATTTCAATACTCTTGAGAGTTTGTGCACTTTACCCACAATCCATGATCAAGTCCTTTTACAAACAAGACCATGGCGAGGTTTTCCCTTAGTAGCCCCTCTACCTTCCGGATCCAACCGTGCCAAGAACCTCCAAATGTTGGTACCCAGGTGAGGTTTCCCACTAAGTACTAGGCCAAGACAGAGCCCATAATGTATTGTGGTTGCACTGGAAGCTTCTGAATTCTGAAACATGGCAGACTTCTTTGATTCCTGGGCAGCCGTCCTCCACCAAAATCTCACTCGTTTTCCCGACAACCATTCCGCCCAGACGAAAACTTAGTTTTATTTTGAAGTGGATTTGAGAAGAAAAGTTTGCTCTAGAGAGAGCCTTTATACTTAGAAAATTCTTTGTCTTTCGAACCCCCCAACGGTACTTTGTATATATAGCATAGCAAGCAATACTTAGCAAAAACAGGGGTACCTATTAGGATGGAAATCCTAAGTATAGAGCTACTCATGGCATACTACAAAATCATCGCACTTGCAAAATAATGCTAAGGAAAAATTCTACTAGAATATCCTACACATGCATACTACAGAATTTTGAAGATCACATGCATAGAATCAAAACTGGGACAAAATTATGAACAAGTGGTGTAACTTGCCTTGATCCGAGCAGCACTCTACACAATAGCACTCCTTAGCGCACTCCGAGCAATCTAACGAATCACAAACGTAGATCTGATCACAACTTGTTCAAAGCATAACACAAAGGAAAACATGCATGCATGCAACATGGTAGTTTATGCAAGGTTGGTTAAATTGATCAAGGTAGCAAGTTTGTGTTGTGATAGTGTAAGGGTGTCACTAGGATTTATTTTCCAAGGGTTTAGATCTACTATAGTGTCACTAAACAAATCCTAGGATTATAAGGAGATCAACCATCTAGTTAGCCCCAAGCTAGATCTAATGACCCTAAGCAAAGCTCAATGATTTGGATCAGTAGGTATTGTGGAAACAAAGTTATAGCAACAAGAATCAAATAGAATAGAATTTTAATTATTTTTCTATAGATTAAACTCTCTAATCTAATGATTAAAATCTACACCTAAAACATTACTGTAAACCTGCAATAATATTACATATTTGGATTCTACATAAAATTAGGAATCCAACGGTATATTACAAGCTAAATTTGGACAAATATTCAATTTAACATGATTTTCGCAAGTTTGAAATCTAAATTTGAAACAGATCTGAACTTTACTTAAAGAGCTTGCCAAGTGGCAGCTCCTTATCGGTCCAGCAGGCAACGGGGGGGGGGGGGGGGGGGGGGTGACGCGGCACTGGCGCGTGCGTGCTGACGCGCGCGGCCATGTGGCACGTCGCTATTCGACGATACCCCTTCGGCGTTGATCTAATCGTACGCGTTCAATCTTAATCCGATGGTCAGGAGGGCGGCGGCGACCTACAAAGCTGTGACGGCGGCGCGGGCGGCGGTGGCGTCAGTGGTCGACGATGGCGGCGCTCTGGCGGGTCCCTGGAACCGTGGCGGGGTCGACGAGGTTCGCCTGGCTCTCGCGGTCACGCTCGCGTCCTCGTCGCCTCGCCTTGCTTCCTCGGCTGGCAGCAGCGTCCCGTCGTTCTTCTTCTCCCTGGCGGCGCTCCGGCGAGAAATTGCGGATGCGATTCTGCGAGAGAGAAGGGAAAGGGCACACGGCGCAAATCAGTGGTGAACGAGGAGCAGTTCTAGGGGAAGGAAGGAGCGAGAGGTGGTCCCGAACGTCTCGGCGAGGTCCAACCCGACGGCGGCGGCGCGGATTGTCGATCGTCTAGGGTTCCGCAAGGGGAAAAATCGGACGGGGTGAGGCCGAGGGTGGAGGGGGTTATATGGGGCGGAGACGTGGGCGAGGGGCGGTCGAGTCCGGCGCGGGTACGAGTCCAACGCGGCCGGCAGCCGTGTTCGCCGCGGTCTCCAGGAGGGAGACGACGGGGTGGGACCCCCGCGTCAGTGATGGAGGGGAGGAGCGGGCCGGTGCTGGGCTGCGGCGGCTGGCGGGTGCTGGTGGGCTGCGCTGCGGCCTAGTTAGGTAGGTTTTCCTTTTTTTTCCTTTAATCATTTTCCCTTTTCTGTTTTCATAAAACCCTAATAACTTTTGCAACCTAGGTCCAAAATTAATGAAATTTGTTTCTAAATTCTCATAAAATTGAGGTGGTCAACATAGGACCATGGCTTACTATTTTTACAAAGTTTTTGAAGGGTCAAACTACTACAACAAGGGTGCTCACTTATGAGAATATTTAATAGGGTTTTTAAAAGGGTTTATGTGCCAGGGTTTGTATTGCAATTTTTCAAATGCAGGATGCAATGATGCATGACACTAATATCATCCTAATATAGAATCTGGTATGTTACACCGGTGGGCCGGCCCGTTAGTTTGTTTTTCCTTTTCTTTTTTGTATTTACTTGTTTCCCTCATATCTTTTGCATACGAACTCCAAATAACACGATTATTGTTTCATATTTTTCTATAATTGAATAAATTATTGTAGGATCATATTTGTAATCTTTTTACTAGTTTGGAAGTAGTGAATTCATGAATCCTTGTATATTTCATTTTATTTATATCTTTATTTGTTTGTATTTATTCCATAACTTTTTCATAATACCTCCAAATGAGCTCAATTTTTTTCTAAAATTTTGTAATATTAATTGGATCTCTTTAGGCTATAATTATCAATAATTTATGCCTTAGAAACAGTGGGTTTTATAAAGTCAATTTAATTACCTTTACGAACATTTGGGCGAATCAACTATAGGATTTTGATACCAGGATTTGGATTTAGTTCGTGAGAACTTTGCATGGATGTAATGAAATGCTTATGAATGCTTCATGATTTTCATTTTGAAATCTTGCACACAATTCTATAATCCATAATCAATCCATGCCCTTTTGCCTATATGGCTAATTAGGTCTTAACAAAGGAATATAAGATTCTGAATTCAAGGTTGAGAGGATTTTCTGTTCAAAAAGTTTCTTCTCTTTGAGAATTTTCAACATAGTCAAACAATCAATCAAACTTATTTATTTATTTGACATTCCAAAATTAGGAGAATTTTGGGATGTGATAGTATCCAACATGTGGTCCCATTCTCCACCCATCAGAATTCTCAATAGGAACTTCTGAATCAATTGCCTCCTCGGAAGCCTGTGGTACTGGATACGTCATGTCTAAGTTAGGATCATAAGTAGGTTCTAGTATAGTGAATAAGGATATGGTGTAAAAGATACTGGATCTATGGGAATATCCTTAAATATTTGGCTAACCTTACCTATTGCTTCATTCTCTAGTTGAGATGCAACTTCTCCCTCCTCTCAGGATCAGTTAGATCCTCCAGCATATTATTCTGATCCTCCACTATGACTTGATGTGTATTATACAAAGACCCAACTAACAGTCAATATCGATCCATAAACTTGGAAGCTAATTTTGGATGCTTCTTAACTAAAGTAAGATGATCCGGTAATGGCTACGAGTCTATGGAATCATGAGGAATCACAACATATGATCTTCTTGCCAACTCTTGGGCTTTTTGCTCCCAAATAATGGCTATTGCCTCCATAATAACAACCTGGTATGCTGCTAAGTGACTTCTACCCTCACCCATGAGTAAATCGTGATATACACCAAGCTTCCCTGGTAGATGGATGCTAACACGATATTTTGCTATCATGTGCCCATCATAGTATGTCAAAGTACTAACTGGAATGGTGGTCGCACAACCAAAAACTCTAAAAATCGATCGAAGTTGTTCAGTTAAAGTCCCCTAATAATCCTCGAGAGTCTCTTCCTTCCTTACAAAAGTTTGTTTTGGAAACTTTGGTGCCATCTTAACTATGCACAAAATATTTTTAATTAGTAACTACAAATTATAACTATGCATTATAATAAAGAATTATCGCACTAAAAATATACGACAAAATATTCTCAATTGAATAATCATCATAATTTTTAGAGAACTCTTTATCGTTGCTACTTGAATCCTATAGGTAATTACCCTTTACTAGGTTTCCAACCTAAGGTCAATGCAATTGCTCTAGTACCAGCAACGGTGACCTAGCATACCACTACATGTGTAGTATATTATAGTCATTGACATGACACTTACAAAACACTATTCCGCAAATATCACTTCCCTCAGTGGTACAATAGAAACATTACGGGTCCAAATTACAAACATACAGACATTATTATTAGGGATTTATATTTCAATTCCCCTGGTTCGTTAGTTGTACACACTTTTCCCCAGCCGCTTAACTTTTCCTTGCTTTTTCCCATCTCCTTGTTAGAAACTCTAGCATCGGTTTGAAACTCGCTGTCCGTCGGGTCCCGTTAGTGTACCCTCGCCATTACATGCTGACAAGTGGAGCCGCATTCAGTCGGGTCCCATAGTGGACCCTCGTCGTTATGTGCTGACAAGTAGGCCCCCTTGATTACATTCTGACAAGTGGGACCACGTTCAGTCGGGTCCCATAGTAGGACCCCCCATGTTGGATTGCGTGGGGCCGGCTTGTTGGGAACGTGTTTTAGGGTATGTGGTGTGGGACCATGTGGGGTGCATTTGGTAGTTATGTCTGCCATGTCGCCTAATTTGGAAGATTTCTTTTATGTTATTTTTATGATTGGCCTTTTTAAGAGCGCCTTTTACCCTTTATGTTGCTAACAGTTGTGTTAATTTCTTCCCAAAAAGGTAGCAGATCTAGAGCAGCTTCTCTCTTCATTCATGGTTCCTTTTGGCCCTCATTTTTTCCCAATCTGATAGCAAATCTAACCAGCACCATAAATACATTCAGTAAACAGAGCAGACATAGATAAAGCAGCTAATATAGGATATATAAATAGAGCAGATGTAGATAAAGCAGATAATATAGGATATATAGTATGCTACTTAAACGAGGTTCGACAATTAGGCTACTCAACAGCAGCAGCTAGCAAGTTCAACACAGAAAACAAAATGATAGAAGCTGCTTTACAGCAACAGCAGCATTAACACAAGATCAGTGGCCCCACATGGCCTCTGCTAGGAGGGCCTCTGCCTCCTCCCTCTTGCGCTTCCTCCACTTCTTGCTGCCTAGTCCCTTGACCTTGGGTGCCTTGGGCTTGATCGGGGGCATGCGACCCTCCTTGATGGACGCCTTCTCGAGGTTGCGGAGGTGAAAACTGAGCGCCTGGTGCTTGGCTTTGAAGACATGGACGTTCATAGATGGGCCGTAGGTCTTCACATCCTCGGCATGCCTCATGAGGGAGTGTAAGTTTGTGGCATGTAGCCTCCTGGTGCAGAAGGGGCACCTATTGATGTCTGTGAAATATAGCCATCCACGTTTGCATTTAAACTACATATTATTCATATATTTGATGAAATATCTCTCTAAAACCTGCCACTAATGCCTAATGATCAAAGGGGTATGCAATCCTTTCTTGCTATTTTTTTTACGTAGATAATGACGTATTATGATGGAAATCACTACATAAATGCCAATGATACGAGATCTCCAACACGCCAAAGAAACCAGGAGTCGTGAGGAGGCTACTTCAAGCTTAACGACCAACTATACACATGCCGCCGTATAGTTTGCACCGACCTCCTTAGGTTAAACAGAAAAACTTTTGTGAAGGGATCCCTATATAAAGAGGCTTCAGGCAACGAGAAACAAGCCCCCGACTCCACAAGTTCGTTTCTTTCACCCTAAACTCTCCCTACTGCCATGCCGGAGGAATAGATCTAGATCTAAACCTCTAAATCCTTGTCCACCACCATAGCCATCTTCCACTTGTAATAGTAGATCTCATCTCCAATTGGGAACATTGTAAGACTATTTGTTATAAACTCTATGATCACTATTACAATGTTTATGATTGTCAATTTCATCTCTATGTGTGAGTAATTCTCCTTGGGCTAAGGGATTGGGCCTAGCCATGTAGCTTTTCTGCATGTTATTTATCATAGATGGGATCATGAATTATTTTGTATGACATGATGATTGTAGTACCCTCTATTACCTCAATCTAAGTGCTTGTCAGGCACCCAAGACCCCGAAGATTGATCTAGGTAAAGGGAGTGTGAGTAACAACTGATCTGTATGATAGGAACCCCAGTGACAGAAAGGGTAGTACGATTGTATGTGAGGAACTTACTTGGGATTAATGGTGACATCACTATGCATATCATTATTTTTCTTTCTTCTATAGATGAGACTAGTAGGTTATTGGCATAAGCGGTTGCGGAGGCGATAACATTTATGGATGCACTGCCAACATATAATTATCTTGCTCTATCAATTACATGAGTACTTTATAATTATATGTTATTCCCATCAGATCTTTTTGCGCATACACTGGTGAAAACCGAAGACCCTAGGACCTCTGTCTCTCCATCGTCAACAACAACAAGATCGCAAACTCTTGGTCCGGTGAAAATTCAATAGGAATTCTAAAACTCTCGATGGTCCGTTTAAGTAATCTCACTTTTCTTTCTGCTTCTCGAGGATTCGATAAACCTAGGTCTACTAGGGAATAAGAGCTATACTACATCCATAATCCAGATCGAAGGTATCAACCCTTTTTCTAGTGTTGTTGCCGGGGAAGTAATAGCTACTCTGGTGAGGTTAGTAGGAACCTTGCTAGTTTTAATTCTTGTTTTTCAATTTTGTTAGTTTTCTTTCAGTTTTTATTTGAAAAACCAAAAAATTAGTTAGCATTTTTCATTATTTCTTTATCATCATTAGTACTTGTTTAAGAAAATACAAAAACATAGGAAGTATGGCTGAAAACAAGCTTGGGGAGTTTGCAACTCCTAACAATGATTATTTGCATACTCCTATTTATCAGCCAGCAATTACTGCTGAAGATTATAAAATTAAGCCCCATTATTTAAGTTTGGTTAAACAGGATCAATATGGAGGCTCTAATGTAGAAGATGCAGGTATGCACTTAAATACTTTCACTAAAATATGTGATATGATGTGCATTAAAGATGTTGACCCGATGCGGTCAAGTTGCGCTTATTTCCTTTCTCTCTTAGAAGAAGAGCAAAAGAATGGTTGCTACCTTTGCCTAGAAATACTATTGCATCATGGGTAGAATGTACTTCTTTATTTATGACTAAATTCTTTCCACCTGCAAAGACTATGCAACTCAGATCTAATATTACTAGCTTTAGACAGGAAGAGCGTGAGCCACTAGCGCTTGCATGGGAGAGAATGTAAGAATGCATGAGAAACCATCCCATCCATGGGATGGAAGGCTGGTTAATTATCCATTTATTTTATAATGATCTTAACCCTGTTTCTAAGTCTATGCTAGACACTGCAGCTGGAGGAACATTTATGGGTAAGCAAATTACCGAAGCAAAGCAGCTGCTAGACAATATGCAAAGAAGGTGAACTCCATTACACCTTAAGAGAATGAAGAACTCTATGCTAAGTCGGATGATCTCATATTAGACGTTAAATGTAAGGAAACCCCGGTAAGAGCTACTCCTGAACAAACTATTGAAGAAGTAGACTTCATAGCTCGTAATGATTATAACCATGCTTGGAAGAATAATTATTATCCAAACTTTCAGAAACATTACTCTAGTACAGCAGGAAACTCTAATAATAATATGGCATCAAGAAATACTAGTCTCCAAGAAACTTTAAAGCTTTTATGGACTCACAAAATGAGCAAAACAACATTCTAGTCAAAATTACGGAAAATCATGATGTTATGCTTGGTAAATTATATAACCAAGATGTTAGTTTGAGAAATGATTTGCAGGCCCTCCAAGAAAGAACAAGGATCGTTGAGGCATAGCTAGGTAATATAACCGAGAGTCAAACTCTCATTCTAGCTAAATTCGCAAGTAAAGCTGAGCCTAATCCAGTAGAAGACCTCAAGATGATAAGAATCAAAATGGAGGATCCCGAAGAACTTGATGATAGCAATGCTCCTTCACCAAACTACACAGTTGAAGATCCTGTAAAAAGGATCAATATCAAGATTCCGGTAAGTGAAGGAAATGAGGAAGCCATGTATCAACACTTTGTTAATCAGGTAGCAATAAAGGTACGTAACCTTGAAGAATAATATAAGAAAATTTCTGAAAAATTGCGTGTTAAGCTAGATGATATATTTGAGCCCACAATTAAGATTAAAATTGGGACTAATTAAATAGCTGCACTATGTGATCTAGGTGCAAATGTTTCAATAATTCCAAAGATTCTTTTTAGCAAGTTGAATCTTGGCTCTGTTGAAATCACCGAACTAAAATTACATCTAGCAGATTCTACTTATAAACAAGCAGTTGGCATTAAAGAAATACTTTAGTTTACATTAATGGTTGTCCTACTCTTATTGATTTTGTTATTGTTGAGATACCTGAAGATGCTACTGCCCCTATAATATTAGGTCGTCCTTTCTTAAGAACTATTAAGGCTTTAATCAATTTGCATGAAGGGAATGTAAAGCTTCAATTGCCTTCACGGGATCCTTTTGTTATTCATTTCCTAGGAAAAAGAAAGCCCAAAAAGATGATAAGGAGGCCATCACTTTGAAGGCCAATTAATTTGGAGTGGGTGTTCCACTCATATGGCCTAAGTGAGAAATATCAAGGTCAAGATATTGACCATAAAAGAGCGCTGCATGGAGGCAACCCATGTGAAATAAAGCTTTGAGTTAAGTTTTAGGTTTTAGTTTAAATTTTATAAAGAATAAAGAGTGCTAGAAAACTCCAGTGAGAAGAAGAGATTCAGTGGTACTAAAAATTCTTGTTTTGTATCTGCCATAGTTGGTCGAAATTTTAGTCTGTCATTTTTCTGTCAAAACAAGGTCTTTCGCTAAGTTTTAGTCTAAAAAGTAATCCTCGAAGAAAGGTTAACGACCAACTACACGGCGGGAATAAAATTCCCTCCATATAGTTTCCACTATATAGTTATGTTACCCATCGATAATTTTTCATCCTAGGATACGGAAGGTTTGACGACCAACTATAAGGCGTGAACAGAATTTTCGGCCGTATAGTTACAGCCGCCAGACAGAAAACCTAGGAAACCCTAAAATTTTGCCGTCAGACCAACTATACGCCCGAAACATCTTGTTCCCGCTGTATTGTTCCCGCCGTATAGTTACATCCGACCACTTAAATGCACGGGGATGTACCCAAAACATCAAAAACACAATTCATTTTCTCTCTTCTACCTCCAAACTCTCTCAAAACCTCAAGGGATCTTCACCCCTGCTCATTTTTGTTCGAATTCCTCGCACACAAGTGATCTACGGTATGTTTCTCCTTTGATCCTCCAATTACTTTTTGCAAATTTATCTCTGATCTATTGTCATTATCAATATAGGATGAGACTTGTTTTGAACCAGTGACATGATTATCTTTCCTAGATTAATATGTTGAGGAGATTCTTTAGTGTGCTATAACTATTACTGTTGGATCAAAAGATTTATTATTGTCTCTTTTATTTGGTTTTATAAGATGAACACGCGGAGCCAGACACGTGCTCTTGCCGTAGATAGTTCTACTCGGGTTGTAGCTTAGGAATGCATGGGGATTCGATTCAAGAATAAAGTCCACCGTGATCGTTTTGACAGGATCAAAAACTGAGAAGTCAAGGCAACCAAGTGGGCTTTCCCCATCACTTTGAACCAACTCGGTGTTTCTGATAATTTTAATTTACTTTAAAATAGAGTCGGCCTGGAAACCTTTGTATTCCATGATGCACCAACCTATCTCCGGTTAACCATTGAATTTCTTAGCTCTTTGCAAAGCACCGTTAAGGCATGTCATGGGGAGGATAAGATTTCTTTCTGACTCATGAACAATAATTATTATCTAACACATGATGAATGGTGCAATTGTTTTGGTTTACCCAACAATGATCCTAATGCTTTGTGCGCAGCTTTTACCAACATGGAACCTTCCCCTGAACACTGCTATAACAGAATGAGCTTTACTTCTAGAGTCAGCAGAGGGAAGAATATTCAACATCCTACTATTCACTATTTGTTCTATGGTATTGCTAACACCTTGCAGGCGCACAATTAGTTTACAAGACTCAATGAGGAGGACATCTTAGTCCTTGCAAAAGCTTATTTCAACTATGACAACTTGTCACTTCACTTGGGCGCAATACTTGTGCGCTACTTGGAGTACCAATCCCACCAAATCCAAGGACCAATCACTTGTGGAGGAGTCATCACCGTTCTCGCCAATGTTCTAGGCATCGACCTAGGTGAGCTACATCCGGTGCTAGGTGAGCGACGTGTTGGTTTCTCTACTTTGAGGGCTTGTGGAATGATTACTAGGAGCGGTGGCGTTTATTATCCGCATATTGCTAGAGCTGGGCATATCTACCCCGCTCCTTTGCCTAATTATATTTTCTCTATAGAGGAAGGACGTGTGCTTTATGACTTATAGGTTGAGCAATACCAACCTGAGGAGGAGATTCCGGAGGAGGATGATGACCAATAGGAGGATCAATAATTCCCTCATCGGGAGCAGAAGCCACCAAACCGGTTTGCTACATATCAAGATTTCCAAGAACTTGGAGGAATTATGGAGGGAATGTATAATCTCGCCTTGAACCTCCGAGAAACAACAAGTAACGTTTCAGCTTTACAACTTTTTCCCTGCACCATGGTGATTTGAAGGGCTTGCAAAAGCCTAAGCTTGGGGAAGTTTTCTATCTATTTTATATATTTTGGTTTTTATTTGCTTTATCTTATTTTCGAGGTTATGCTTTTATTGGAGTTTATAAGCACTCGTGTTCGTTTCCCTAACACTTTATCTTAGTTATTTTATTTTGTTTGAGATTTTCAAGCCGATCTTTTCCGCAAATTTTCTATTCTTTAATCCCCCTTCTGAAAAACCACAAAAAGATTTCTCCGTTTATCTTTATTTTCCCTCTCTCTTTTTCTTTCCGCCTTTAAGTTCTCATTGATTTGCACGAGATTAATTGACTTTGAGTTTCCAAGAAACAAATAAAAAGGGAAGAGACAAGTGGAACCAAACATGAGATGTATGCCTTATGACTCCCCACTTTTGAGGTTTGAAAAACCCATGCTAGTTAGTAGTAATGTTGAGATGTTATACCGATGGAGTGAATCTCTAGATTGTAGTAAAATTTAGTTCGCATGGGTATTTAATTGAGTACATTTTTTTCCAGCTCTTGTAGTTAACCAACTCTTCCCTAAAAAATTGCTAAACAATTGAAATAAGAAAAAATCTTACAATTTGAAGACTTGGGTGTTGTAGTGTTTAGTCTTGAAAGCTTATTCTTAGAGACACTCAACACCACAGAAAATAATTATTGACTTGATAGCTCTCTTTATAAAGATTTGTTTAATTGAATTAATGTTTAGCGGTTTTTGTGAGCATGGCAAAGATTGACTTGTAAATCATAAGAATTATATAGCTTTATGCGTGTCAAACTTCATGGGATACCAACAACTCCGCTGGCCTACGAACAATCTTCATGGAGGAAACTCCTAGATTTCGTCTATGAGTTGATTAAACATATGTAGCAGCAATGCTATAATGGGTAAGATTCTTGGCACTCCCGGGTAGCTGTAACATGATGGAATCACTCCTCTGGCTGATATGAGTAATCATTATGCAAAAGTAACAAAGGCCTTAGTGATGCCACGAGTATCCATCTCATCCCGATAAACTAATGAATTTTTTTGGCATGCTCTCAATTACTTAAGAACTGAAATTCTTGTAGGACAATGAATACAAAAGTAGTGCTTGAAAAGTCTTGATTTATTGATATGGGAGGATTGAGATACTTTAGTGTATATGCTTTTCACGACAAACTCTCACACTCTTAATTCTACATGATTACACTTTATTGTTCAAAGGAAAGGCTAAGAGTTAATTACATGACATGGAATAAAGTTTACTCTTTTGAATCATCCATGCTTATAATTTTGCTGCGCTATAAAGATTCATGAAACCCGTATGATATGCTTGCCATTACTCTACCTATGCTGAAGTTTTTCAGATTAATAAAGTGGAGGAAATATGAGACTACCAATCATGGGTAAGATCATCATCTCGTTATTTTAGTTTAAATGCTGAGTTCCCTTTTTATTTTGGTTTTGTTGCTCGAGGACGATCAAGTTTAAGCTTGGGGAGGTTGATGGCTGTGAAATATAGCCATCCACGTCCGCATTTAAACCAGGTATTATACATATATTTGATGAAATATCTCTCTAAAACCTGCCACTAATGCCTAATGATCAAAGGGGTATGCAATACTTTCTTGCTATTTTTTCCTGCGCAGATAATGACGTATTATGATGGGAATCACTACATAAATGCCAAAGATATGATATTTCCAACACGCCAAAGAAACCAGGAGCCGTGAGGAGGCTACTGCAGGCTTAACGACCAACTATATGGCCCGCTGCCATATAGCTGCTGCCGTATAGTTTTCACCAACCTTCTTAGGTCAAACAAAACAACTTTCGTGATGGGACCCCTATTTAAAGAGGCTTTAGGCGATGAGAAAAAATCCCCCGACTCCACAAAATCGCTTCTTTCACCCTAAACTCTCCCTGGCACCATGCCGGAGGAATAGATCTAGATCTAAACCTCTAAACCCTTCTCCACCACCATAGTCATCTTACACTTTTAATAGTAGATCTCATCTCCAATTTGCGACATTGTAAGACTATTTTATATCAACTCTATGATCTATATTACAATGTTTATGATTGTCGATTTCATATCTATGTGTGAGTAATTCTCCTTGCGCTAAGAGCTTCGGCCTAGCCATTTAGCTTGTATGCATATTATTTATCATAGATGGGATCATGTATTAGTTTGTATGACATGATGATTGTAGTACCCTCTCTTTTCTCAATCTAAGGACTTTTCAGGTACCCAAGACCCCGAAGATTGATCCAGGTAAAGGGAATGTGAGTAACGACAGATCTGCAGGATAGGAACCCTAGTGACAGAAAGGGTAGTACGGCTGTATGTGAGGAACTTACTTTGGATTAACGGTGACATCACTATGCATATCATTAGTTCTCTTTCTTCTATGGATGAGACTAGAAGGTTATTGCCATAAGGGGTTGCGGAGGCGATAACATTTATGGATGCACTGCCCACATATAATTATCTTACTCTAACAATTACATGAGTACTTTATTATTATATGTTATTCCCATCAGATCTTTTTGCACAGCTACTAGTGAAAACCGAAGAACCTAGGTCCTCTCTCTCCATCATCATCAACAATAAAAACATCGCAAACTCTTGGTCTGGTGAAAACACAACAGGAATTCTAAAACTCTCAAAGGTCTACTTAAGTAATCTCACTTTGCTTTCTGCTTCCTGAGGATTCGATAAACCTAGGTCTACTAGGGAAAAAGAGATATACTACATCCGTTTTACGGATCGAAGGAATCACCTGTAGACATCACCAGCGAAGAAGTTGTCGTACTGATCGGACTTCGGCTTCCTTAGCACTTGTCGAGTCTTGGTGTCTATGGACTTGTCGTTGCTGCAGATGTCTCTCCTATCCACCTGTGGAAAAAATAGTAGAGTGCAATAAGGACATGATTGACATACCTTGATTATTTGCATTGATTACTTTCATAAATTAACCGATGGAGATCCCCTAATTATTCCGCAATTCCCAAATCTCTAACCAAATTGAATATTGATCCCAACTACAGATCTGTTCTAGTACTAACTATGGAATTCATCGAAATGCAAGATCTAACACAAGAGTATTATGTGACACCCCCAGGATCAGGGCTAAACAAATCCTAGACCTCCGTCTGACATAAGCTTAACCTTGAGCTCGAGGATATCCAGTGGATAATCAGTAACACAATAGTGACCCTATGACACAAAATTATTACGGCAATCTCATAGTTGAGCAGAGAACCAAATTATTACAAGCAGAGGTTGCTGACCACAAACATCAAACAACGGAAGGAAAATTATGCTATTAAGTATAGCAAACTTAACAAATGGCCTAAGAGGCCTAAAGCATAACGATGAGGTCCTTGCCCATAGATTCCAGGCTGCTGCCGGGAACCCCAAGCTAATCGTCGGTGTCAATGTAGTACCAAACTTGTCTTTAGGAGTAACCCTTACTCTTCTACAAAAATATCAACAAAGAAAGGGTGAGTACATGGTGTACTCCGCAAGACTTATGGCTGGTGGAGTTGTTTTGCATAAAGACATCTTTGTTTATAAAACAAGAGAGAGAAGAAGCCCGTCTAGTCAGAATATTTTAAAGGGGTGTAAGAGAGCGATATCTCCAAAGTATTGATCATCATATTTTGATATCCACCAAGTCATCATCATCTACCAACTAGGATCACCCCCTCGTACCCATGAGGAAGCATCCTTAAGCACACATTGATCTACCAAGTTTTACGATTAGGTTATAGTTCTCTATGATCATCACGTTCGTTCCCAAGTCATTAATATCCGTGAACACGGCTTTTCGAAAATATTATTACCCTGCAGGGGTGTACAACTTTACCCACACGTACTAAACTTCTCTTAATGCCACTAATCATAGCCCTCTTCCTTGGAAGGCCGGTAGAGGGTGGTTAGACACAACCTTTAGCTTGCTTTCACCGAGACCATGAGTCACGCCCTAAGGATGGTTCCGCCTAAACGAGTCAAATCCTGAAGCCGGTCCCTATATATGTGAGGCGAGGTTGGTTTACCAGGGGCACTATCTACCCTAAGCAACCTCGTCCACGCTTACCTACCTGTTATGATGAACCTTCACCCGTAAAATCTTTCAAAATGTTTTCAATGCGTATGTTGAATGGAACGCCCGAACTATGTGACTCGTGGAATCTACGAGGCAAGTTAGTCACTCGTGGGGTTTTCCAAGCCCCGTGTGGTTGTACGCTCGTCTTGGTTCAAGAGGCAATAACTCGGGTCCTAGTGGTGGCGAGCATGGGACTAGAAAAACCATTTACCACCGTGGCCTCCCATACAAGCCTTAGCATGTTTAATCTCATATCACTGATCTCATCTCATCATGTTCTCCTGTCATACTAGATTCTCTGTATCTGATACATCATTTGGATGGACCAGACTCAACAGCTATGCATGGCTACACAAGACACAATATAAGCTCTAGCAGTGCACACAAGCCAAACCTAGTTACGCTAGGAGCAGTGGATCAGGTAATATAAGCTCAAAGGGAGTAATGCAATAGATAGGATACTCTATCTATCGATAAAAGACCACAGTAGAATCTTATGCATCATGGCAGGAAATACTTTCGAAATCATAAGATTATATCATGGTGGGGCTATGCTTGCCTTTGCCCGTTGATAACCAATTAAGCAGAGCTTCGGACATCTTTTACTTGACTTGGTTATAGTTGGTCAAGTATTTGTCTTCGAGATTCGACGGTGTTGATCTCTGGCTTCGATCTTGATCACGATCTCGTATTCTACCAGGAAGAACCAAATACCGGAAAGAGTGGGAAAAAATCAACAATGGCATCGATACAATGCTCAAGCAAGGATGATGATATGACAAATTTAATTGTATTGAAATGTAACCCTAATATATGCTCGACCATTTAATCGGGGTTCCGAGGTGTCCAAACCCTAACTTGGAGAAACTCCGGAATCACCTGTGAGGGGTTACTAGGTTGTTCTAATTAAACTTCTCATGTAAGTTGATTAATGGTGCATGATTATAGAGTAATTAGATAGATCTCATTTTTCTGAACATTTTGATATATTATTTGATTTTTTCTGAATTACAGAATAAAAGTTATTGAATTTACAAGTTTTATTCATTTTTTGAAAATATTAAACCAGTTAAATTAATTTATTGCGTTAGTCTGACATCAGCACATGCATCAAATACTTTTTATACCGATGCAGAACCTAGCCACAGTGGCTGACGTGTGGGGCCAAAGCCACATCAGCAGCCACACAGGCAAAGTGGGGTCAGGGGTTAGATTGACCGGGCTGACCCACGCGGCTAACGTCAGCGCGACGTCACACCGGCGGTGAGCCATGGATCGGTGGCGGGGACGATGATAGGGAGCTCGCGGGACTGCGTGCGGGTGCGGGTTCGACTCGGCACTGCGAGGTGAGCACGTGGGTGGCGGCACCGCTAGGTTATGGTCACCGGAGCACGGGTTATGACGGCGAGCAACGGCGGTGCTCACGGGTCTGCGGCGGGTGACGAGCACAGAGAGGGCGGGGGACACAGTGTAGTGGTTCGTAGCATGCAAAAAAATTCTACCACATGCATATAAACAAACCAGGAAATATCTACTAGATTGAAGCAACGAGTCGATTAGAGTACTCATCCTTGAAGACTCCAAAGAGGTTAACGAGAGGAGATTCTCGTGGGTGATGTAGTCGTATACTTGCCTCTTAAGATCGCGTAGAAGATCCATCCGGGACTGCGTTCCGGCAGCGCTTCCATAGTCGGTCACACGTTCGGTACTCGATGAAGACCTTCCTCTCCCTTGTTCCAGCAGGCAGCGGAGGTTGTAGTTCTTCCCTCGCGATTCCGGCAGCACGACGACGTGGTATCGGAAGTAGAGGGAAGATCCCGCAGGGCTTCGCCTAAGCCGGTGCGACTTATGGTGGATCTAAGGTTTCGAGCGATGTAGGTTTTGAAGGCCAGAGAGGAGGAGGAGGTGTCGGCGGCGGCTAGGGCGACGGCGGCGTGCGGCAACGGCGGCTTGGGCAGCAGTGGCGCACGGGGTGGGGAGGGCTTGGTGTTGTGTTCTTTGGGGCAGCCCTCCCCCTTTATTTATGAGAGGGGCAGCCTTGGGAGAGGGGAGTTCGAATCCATACCCAAACCGAAGTTGGATAGAAGGAAGGACTCTTTCCTTCTTCCACTAGGAAACTATTGTTCCAGTTTGACTTCTCAAACCTCCCTTTTGACTTTCAATTTAGAGTTTTAATTCTCTCTCGCAAATGACCAACCAAGTGACCTAGGACATGATCCAATCATTCCGCTTACCCATGACACATTCATGGACCATCCCCTTCCGGTCCGGTGAACCTTCTAGACCCTTCTAGAACCTCTCCGATGAAAACATCGAAATCATTCCCGAACTCCGGAATCGGACTTTCCTTATATGAATCTTATTCTCCGGACCATTCCGGATATCCTCGTGATAACCCAGAACCCATCCGAGACTCCGAACAACATTCGGTTTCCCTACTTACATTCCATATCTACTAAACAACATCGAATCCTTAAGTGTGTCTCCCTAAGGTTCGTGAATTATGCGGACATGACCGAGACACTTCTCCGATCAAAAACCAATACAGGAATCTGGAAATTCATATGGCTCCCACATATTTCTACGATTACTTTGCGATCGAATGAACCACTTACATACGATACCAATTTCCCTTTGTCTCGCGATATTTACTTATCCGAGGTTTGATCGTTGGTATCTCTACATACCTAGTTCAACCTCGTTACCGATAAGTACTCTTTTAGTCTTTCCTGTGATATGTGATCCCTTGTGAGCCAGTCACATGCTTGCAAGCTAATTGGATGACATTCCATCGAGAGGGACCAGAGTATATCTATCATTCATATGGATGGACAAATCCCACTCTTGATCCATGTGCCTCAACACATACTTTCCGAACACTCAATGCCACCTTTATAGCCATGCAGTTACGATGTGGTGTTTGATGTCATCAAAGCATCCTTCTGGTGATGGTGATTAGCGTGATCTCATGGTCGAAGGAATTAGGTTACTATGTATCAGAAAGCTTATAGCAAACGAACTATTGAAATGACTTGATCTTTATGCTACACTTATCTATAGGAGTATGTCCATCATACCATTCTACTACTGATATGATCTTGTTGTTAATAACATCTTAATGTTCATGATCGAGAAACCACGATCATCCATTAACCAACAAGATAGTATTATAAAGAAGCTTTACCAGGGACTCTAATTTAGTTTACAAATCACACAAGTATTGATGTTTCCGGTTAATACTATTATGGCATGAACGTAAACATTTATCATAAACACAAAGATATAATAATAACCACTTTTATTATTGCCTCTAGGGCATATCTCCAATAGTTTCCCACTTGCACCAGAGTCAACTAATCTAGATTACATGGTAATATACCGAACACCCATGGAGGTTTGGTGCTGGTCATGTTTTGCCCTCGGGAGAGGTTTAGTCAATGGATCCGCCACATTCAGATCTGTGTGTACTTTGTAAATATTTATGTCACCATCTTGGACATGCTCTCGAATAGCATGAAAACGTATCTTGATGTGCTTCAGCTTCTTGTGTGACCTTGGTTCTTGCGCATTGGCTATGGCGCCCATGTTATCACAATAGATAGACATTGGGTCCAGCGCACTTGGAACCACACCAAGCTCTGTAATGAACTCCTTCATCCATATCGCCTCTTGTGAAGCCTCCGAAGCAGCTATGTATTCCGATTCAATTGAAGATCTCGCCACAACGCTTTGCTTTGCAATCCTCCAGCTAACTGCTGCACTATTCAAAGTAAATACGTATCTAGATTGAGATTTAGAATCATCCGGATCGGTGTTCCAACTAGCATCGGTGTAACCATTAACAACGAGCTGTTCATCACCTCCATAAGAAATAACCATATCCTTAGTTCTCAGGTACTTAAGGATGTTTTTGACCGCTGTCCAATAATCCACTCCTGGATCACTTTGATATCTGCTAGTCAAACTAACAGCATATGCAATGTCGGGTCTAGTACATAGCATGGCATACATAAGAGATCCTATGGCTGAGGCATAGGGAGTCTTACTCATCCTTTCTCTATGTTCTGCCGTTGCAGTACTTTGAGTTTTACTCAAGGTCGTATTGGGCAACATGGGCAAGAACCCTTTCTTGCTATATTCCATTCCAAACCTCTTTAGAACTTTGTCCAAATATGTACTTTGTGACAATGATATTAGACGTCTCGATCTATCTCTATAAATCTTTATGCCTAATATGCAAGCTGCTTTGCCAAGATCTTTCATTGAAAAACTATTATTCAAATAACCCTTGACACTATTAAGAAGTTCTACATCATTCCCAATCAACAATATGTCATCTACATATAGTATTAATAATGCTACAGAGCTCCCACTCACTTTCTTGTAAATACAAGCTTCTTCATAAGTTTGTATAAAACCAAAACTTTTGATTACCTTATCAAAACGTTGATTCCAACTCCGGGATGCTTGCTTCAATACATAAATGGACCATTGAAGTTTTCATACCTTGTTAGCATCTTTAGGATCGACAAAACCTTTGGGTTGTACCATATACAACTCTTCATCAATGTCTCCATTGAGGAACGCCGTTTTGACATCCATCAGCCATATCTCATAATCATAATATACAACGATTGCTAACAAAATCCTCACAGACTTTAGCTTCGCTACCGGTGAGAAAGTCTCATTCTAGTCAACTCCTTGAATTTGTCGAAACCCTTTTGCGACAAGTCAAGCTTTATAGACAGTAACATTACTATCAGCATCTGTTTTCTTATTGAAAATCCATTTGTTCTCGACAGCCTTCCGGCCATCCGGTAAGTCCACCAAAGTCCATACTTGGTTTTCGTACATGGATCCAATCTCGGATGCCATGGCTTCTTGCCATTTATTGGATTCTGGGCTCATCATCGCTTCCTCATATGTCGCAGGGTCATCGGTGTTGTCCACCAACATGACACTCATAACGGGATCATACCAATCAGGAGTGGTATGAGTTCTCGTTGACCTGTGAGGTTCCGTAGTTACTTCAATCGAAGTTTCATGATCAACATCATTAGCTTCCTCTCTTATTGGTGTAGGCGCCATAGGAACTACTTCCGGTGCTGCGCTACTCTAAAGTCCGAGAGAAGGTTCAAAAACCTCGTCAAGTTCTACTTTCCTTCCAGTCACTTCTTTCCAGAGAAACTCCTTCTCTAGAAAGGATCCATTCTTGGCAACGAAGATTTTTCCCTCGGATCTATGATAGAAGGTATGCCCAATAGTTTCCTTCGGGTATCCTATGAAGACGCATTTTTCCGCTTTGGGTTCAAGCTTGTCGGGCTGTAACTTCTTTACATAAGCTTCGCAACCCCAAACTTTAAGTAACGACAATTTAGGTTTCTTCCCAAACCATAATTCATATGGTGTCATTTCAACGGATTTATATGGTGGCCTATTTAAAGTGAATGCGGCTGTTTCTAATGCATAACCCCAAAACGATAGAGGTAAATCTTTAAGTGACATCATAGAACGAACCATATCTAAGAGAGTTCGATTACCACGTTCGGACACACCATTACGTTGTGGTGTTCCCGGCGGTGTCAATTGTGAAAGTATTCCGCATTACTTCAAATGCTCGCCAAGCTCGTAACTTAGATATTTACCTCCACGATCAGATCATAGAAATTTAATCTTCTTGTTACGTTGATTCTCTACCTTACTTTGAAATTCCTTAAACTTCTCCAAAGTTTCGGACTTATGTTTCATGAAATAGATATACCCATATCTACTCAACTCATCCGTGAAGGTAAGAACATAACGATAACCACCGCTCTATGCTACAATCATTGGACCACACACATCGGTATGTATGATTTCCAATAAGTCCGTAGCTCGCTCCATCATACCAGAAAATGGAGTCTTAGTCATTTTACCCATCAGATATGCTTCGCATCTTTCAAGTGATTCAAGAAGTCCATCGGAATGGAGTTTCTTCATACGCTTCACTCCAATATGACCAAGACGATAGTGCCACATATAGGCTGAGTTATCACTCAATTTCAAACGTTTAGCTTCAATGTTATTAATGTGTGTATTTCTACAATCGAGATTCAATAAGAATAGACCATCTATCAAAGGTGCATGTGCATAAAACATATGACTCATATAAATCGAAAACCATTATTCTCGGACTTAAACAAGTAACCGTCTCGCAATAAACATGATCCAAATATAATGTTCATGCTCAACACAGGCAACAAATAACAATTATTTAAGTATAAAACTAATCCCGATGGTAGATGAAGTGGTAGCGTGCCGACGGCGATCACATCAACCTTTGATCCATTTCCGACGTGCATCGTCACCTCGTTCTTCGCTAGTTTCTATCTATTCTGCAGCACCTGTTTCGAGTTACAAATATGAGCGACCGAACCAGTATCAAATACCTAGGCACTACTACGAGTACTAGTGAGATACACATCAATAACATGTATATCGGATATACCTTTCTTCTTGATGTTGCCATTCTTCAAATCCGCCAAGTACTTAGGGCAATTCCACTTCCAGTGACCCTCTCCCTTGCAGTAAAAGCACTCAGTATCAGGCTTAGGCCCAGCCTTGGTCTTCTTCACCGGCGCGGTAACTTTCTTACCGCCCTTCTTGAAGTTTCCCTTTTTCTTAGACTTGCCTTGCTTCTTGAATTTGGTGGTCTTATTGACCATCAACACTTGGTGATCTTTCTTGATCTCCACTTTCGCAGACTTTAACATGGAGAAGAGTTCGGGCAATGACTTGTCCATGTTTTGCATATTGTAGTTCATCACAAAGTTCTTCTAACTTGGTGGTAGTGATTGGAGGACACGGTGAATCCCCAAAGCATTAGGAATCACTATACCCAAGCTTTGAAGCTTGCTTGCATGCCCAGAAATCTTAAGGATGTGCTCACTGACGGAGCTGCCCTCTTCCATCTTGTAGTTCAAGAACTTTTCAGAAGCCTCATAACTCTCAACTGCCGCGTGAGCCTCAAATATCATTTTGAGTTCACGGACAATATCATGTGGGTCATGGTTCTCAAACCTTTTATGAAGCTCCGATTCCAAACCATACAAGATAGTACATTGAACTGTGGAGTACTGATTCTTCCGAGCGAGGAAAACATTCTTTACCTCATCGGTAGCATCAGCTGCAGGTGGGTCACCCAGCGGTGCATCCAGCACATAGGTCAAATTACCAGCATTGAGGACAATCCTCAAATTGCGGAACCAATCCGCGAAGTTGCTTCCATTGTTTTTCAACTTTTATTTCTATAGGAACGCATTAAAATTGATGCTAGGGGCCGCCATTGATCTACAACATATTTGCAATAGTTTAGACTAAGTTTATGAAAAATTGAGTTCTAATTAATAGTTAAATTAATCTAGGTGAACTCCCACTCAAAACAATATCCCTCACATTGTTTTAGTGATCACACGAACCAAATCCACCACATCAAAACTGATCATCACGAGAGTTGATGTAGCTTCAATGGAGAACAATCAACATGTTCATCATATCTACTATATGACTCATGCTTTATCTTTCGGTGATCCGTGTTCTGAGACCATGTATGTACATGGTAGGCTCGTCAAGATCAAACCTTAGCGTCCGCATGAGCAAATCTGTCTTGCTCCCGTTGTATACACTCGCAGAATCTAACACACCCTATCATCACGTGGTGCTTCGAAACAACAAGCTTTAGCAACGGTGCTTACTAAGGATGAACACTTTATAACTTGAAATTTTGTGCTAGAGGGATCATCTTATAATGCTACCGTCGCGAACTAAGCAATACAAGATGCATAAAAGGATTAACATCACATGCAATTCATAATATGTGATATGATATGGCCTTTCTTCTTGTGCTTCCGATCTCCATCTTCAAGCACGAACATGATCTCCATCATCATCGGCATGGCATCAAGGTCAATGGCGCCGCTTCATGGTTGCCGTCCACCATCATCAACTATTACAAATACTTGAATAATAGACATCCAGGTCTTAACGAAATTCAAAGACAACCATATGGCTCCTGCCGGTTGCGGACTTACAGTAAGGAACATTGCATACATCATATATAATCACAATCATGGCCATATCACATCACAGCACAACCCTGCAAAAAAAAGTTAGACGCCTCTAATTTTCTTTGCATGTTTTACGTGGTTTGGGGCTTTCAATAAGTGTCGTTCTAACTTACGACCAAGAACCACAACATTGATACTAGTATTGTCAATTACCCGTTATAAATTGAATCTACACTATGTTGGGAGAAACAGGCACCCGCAAAGCCACTTATACAATACAACTTGCATGTCAAGCGTGGAGCAAGTCTCATGAACGATGTCATGTAAGGTTAGCCCGGGCCGCTTCATCCCACCATCCCGCAAGATGCAAAGTACACAAGAAGCAATCGACAACAAAAAACATTAATGCCCACAATGACCATTGTGTTCTACTCGTGCAACAGATCTACATATAGACACGGCTCTGATACCACTGTACGGGTTCGTAGCATGGAAAACAAAAAAATTCTACCACATTCATACAAACAAGCCAAGATCTATCTACTAGATTGAAGCAACGAGTCAATTAGAGTACTCACCCTCGAAGATTCCAAAGCGGTTAAACGAGAGCAGATTCTCGTGGGTGATGTAGTCGTACACTTGCCGATCTCAAGATCGCGTAGAAGATCCTTCCGGCGATGCGTGCCGGCAGCGCTTTCGCAGTCGGTCACACGTTTGGTACTCGATGAAGACCTTCCTCTCCCTTGCTGCAGCAGGCAGCAGAGGTTGTAGTTCTTCCCTCGCGATTCCGGCAGCACGACGGCGTGGTGTCAGAAGTAGAGGGAAAGTCCCGCGGGGCTTCGCCTAAGCCGGTGCGAGTTATGGTGGATCTAGGGTTTCCGGCTATCTAGGTTCAGAAGGCCGGAGAGGAGGAGGAGGTGTCGGCGGCTAGGGCGACAGCGACGGGCCGGCGTTGGGGCAGCGCGGCGGCGGCGTGCGGCTTGGGCAGCGGCGGCGCACGGGGTGGGGAGGGCTTGGTGTTGTGTTCTTTGGGGCAGCCCTCCCCCTCTATTTATGAGAGGGGGGCAGCCTTGGGAGAGGGGAGTTTGAATCCATACCCAAACCCAAGTTGGATAGAAGGAAGGACTCTTTCCTTCTTCCACTAGGAAACTATTGTTCCAGTTTGACTTTTCAAACCTCCCTTTTGACTTTCAATTTAGAGCTTTAATTCTCTCTCGCAAATGCCCAACCAAGTGACCTAGGAAATGATCCAATCATTCCGCTTATCCATGACACATTCATGGACCATTCCCCTTCTGGACCGGTGAACCTTCTAGACCCTTCTAAAACCTCTCCGATGAAAACATCGAAATCATTCCCGAACTCCAGAATCGGACTTTCCTTATATGAATCTTATTCTCCAGACCATTCCGGATATCCTCGTGATATCCCGGATCCCATCCGAGACTCCGAACAACATTCGGTTTCCCTACCTATATTCCATATCTACTAAACAACATCGAATCCTTAAGTGTGTCTCCCTATGGTTCGTGAATTATGCGGACATGACCGAGACACTTCTACGATCAATAACCAATAGAGGAGTCTGGAAATTCATATGGCTCCCACATATTTCTAAGATTACTTTGCGATCGAATGAACCACTTACATACGATACCAATTTCCCTTTATCTCATGATAGTTTACTTATCCGAGGTTTGATCGTCGGTATCTCTGCATACCTAGTTCAACCTCTTTACCGAGAAGTACTCTTTTCTCGTTCCCGTAATATGTGATACCATGTGAGCCAGTCACATGCTTGCAAGCTAATTGGATGACATTCCACCGAGAGGGGCCAGGGTATATCTATCTGTCATATGTATGGAAAAATCCCACTCTTGATCCATGTGCATCAACACATACTTTCCGAATACTCAATGCCACCTTTATATACACCCAGTTACAGTGTGGTGTTTGATGTCATCAAAGCATCCTTCCGGTGATGGTGATTATCATGATCTCATGGTCGAAGGAATTAGGTTACTATGTATGAGAAAGCTTATAGCAAACGAACTAGTGAAATGACTTGATCTTTATGCTACGCTTATCTATAGGAGTATGTCCATCATACCATTCTCCTAATGATATGATCTTGTTGTTAATAACATCTTAATGTTCATGATCGAGAAACCATGATCATCCATTAACCAACAAGCTAGTATTATAAAGAGGCTTTACCAGGGACTCTAATTTAGTTTACAAATCACACAAGTATCAATGTTTCCAGTCAATACTATTATAGCATGAACGTAAACATTTATCATAAACACAAAGATATAATAATAACCACTTTTATTATTGCCGCTAGGGCATATCTCCAACACATAGGAGGGGTCCAGGAGGATCGCATGCTCACCCTGGAGCTGGAGGGGTCGACGGCGAGGCACGGGGTGGACCGGAGCGACGGGGATGCGGGCGGCAGAGGTCGTCAGGCTCGGAGAAGACCAGGTCAATGCTGACAACTGGAGGCGCCAGGGCTTGATTCTTTGGCGAGGAGAAAGAGTACGATGAGGCGGATCCTACGGTGATCTAAGATGGACCTGGGTCAGCCGGAGATAGCGGCGCTACGTGGCGACTGGAGCTAGGGTTCAGAGCTTTTGCTCGCGAGCGACACAGAGCGAGAGAGAAAGGGATAATGCTATGGGGATTGAGAGGGGATCCACACGATCTTTTCCTTGACACTAGGGGGCGGCGGCGGGCATCATAGCACGCAGGTGATCGACGGCCGGCGGACGGACATGCAGCAGCTTGACGTCATCGTGTCATTGACGACGACGATGAAGGAAGGAAGGCTGAATTGGTATGGGCCGGGGATGGGATGGACTGGGCCGCTCTTGGGCCGCTGGCTGTTGCGCGCTGAGCGGAAGAAAGGAGAGGGAAATATGGGCTGGCTGGGCTGCGGCCTATTTAGCTGCTGCAGCTCTTTTTTTATTTACAAAAGCTTTTCTTTTTCTATTTTGTATTTTCTCTTTGTAATTTCATTTTTCAAATCTGTTTTAAATCATTGAAAAATACCAGAGACTTTTAGCAACCCAGATTAGCTGCCCAAAAGGCAAAAATCAGGGGGAACAAAAACTTTTTCTTATTACATGTTTCAATGCTTGCTTACTTGTTTGTTGGTGTCCATACATCTAATTGTGTATTAAGGGATAAACTTCTTATCTCAACACTAGTTGACAAAAGCTATTTTACAAAAGAGATGTCCTAGATCATCATACATATTCTCAAATGTTCTTGCATTTCAAAAACCTGAGCCAAGATGACTTTGACACAACAAAATACTTTACTAGATTATATTAACAAAACTATGGAGACCTATATATACTCTCCTTATGTTTTCAAGACAAAACTCACAGCTACTCTTACCCCTAGGTTTTCCAAAACCTTTATTAAAAACCTTTTCATTCCAATCTTGGTAGAAATACCAAGATGGTCCCTATCCTACTTAAAAGTATAACCAATTCAAAATACTTATCCTTAACTCAAGCTAGGCTTGATGGTAACCCTAGTGGTAGTTGGATAAGTGATAAGATGAATTGCCTCGATCTGATGTCTGATGAATTGCCTTGATATGATGATTGCCTTGTTTGCTTAGGAACTAGAGTGAGCTAATCTAGTAGCTCATACCATATGATCCAATCTATGTTGTGATCATAAATCTAAAACTAAGCATCCAAATTTGGATCTATCCTAAGCCACTAAGGTGATCATCTCCTCTCCTAATCAGATCAACCTAGGGATAATCACTCCTGATAGTTTGCAACTCAGTGGAGACCCAATCTAAGCATGAATCACCTCTATACAATATATACCTCAATATTATACCTTTTATCATAAGATTGGAACCTAGCATCCTCTCAAAATCATCTACACTTGGACTCTAGTCTAAAACCCTAAGTCTGGAATTCTTACCTAGATTCAATCTTTGGAGCTCTACCTCTTCCAACCCATGTGCATTATTGGGAATGTATTTTAACCATATTTTATTACATCATTAGTAATACAAAATACCACTCTTTACCTTGGCTAAGCCATTATAATTCGCACTCATCCATGATGGTTTTGTAGTCAACATAATAATCTTTTCTGCAAATCTTATCATCTTGCCTAGTTTGGCAGAAGCTCACATCCATATGCCACCTCCCCTTGACCAAATCTTTGCATAGTTATGATCTAATAACCATGTCTTATAAAACCCTACTTCACTTGTTTCCTTTGGAACCTTGTGCATCTTAAACCCACCTGGTTTATTTGGCATCAGGACAATCCTGCTATGGCAGCCTTATTTTCATCAAGGTTTGCCATTACTCCTACACCACCTCAAATACAACCAAGCCCAAATCTTGCTTCCATGATCATATATATTACTTGGTATATCTATACATATACCCCTTGTACCAAGGTGAGCTCCGAGCTCCCTAATCCAACCATGTTTAGGTGGCATAAAAATAACCAAACCCTAGATTCCTAAAAATCTAGTTTCTTCCCATTTCACCCAAAACTCCTCAATAACCGAGATGGAATTGAGGTATAAATCAAGTCTACAACCTCCACCTTGAATATAACCATCCCCAAATAATTCCCGTAATTATTTGGATCATCAAACAATTAAATTCATTATCTTACAAATTCTCAAAATCTTTGTCCATAAAGGCAAGTTTGTTTTTCTCCAAATCACCTTGCCAAATCAAGGCACATTTGATGCCTATTTATCATATCCCATCTTTCCAACTCAAAAATAAATATTTTTGAGATTCTTTATTATTTATTTTTGCCCTTTTTCTTAAATGGCAGAAAGAAGAAATAATTGATTAAAAATACTTTTCCATATCAATAAATTCCAATAAAAATTCTCCAATGTGTAATATGTTATTTAGGACCATATCACATCAAAAACCCATCTTGTACAATGTAAAAATATCAAAGGAGCCTCTAGAAATTACTTTTTCCCTATTTGTTTAAATGGAAATAGAGGCATCTATAATCTTTTGAAAAATCCCAAATAAATCTTGAAGAGATGATTTGCCCTCATCTATCTACCAGTACTATCTCTCCACTTTTCCCAATGCAAAAATTTTAACTTACTTCACAAGCATCCAATTGAGCAATGTTTGCAATCCAAACAAACTTTGAGTCAAACCAACCTCAAACCACATCCACCCTAGGAAAGTAATCCACCACAGCACCCAACACACCCCTGGAAAACCAGCACTATAAAAAACCCTAGCTTGGTCCTTTAGTGCTTGATGAAAGAGAGAGAGAGAGAGAGAGAGAGAGAGAGAGAGATGCATTTTGAGGAAAATATCTTGGCTATTTAGTGCAGCAGCCACCACCTCCCCCTCCCACCACTCCTTGCTCGACCCCAGTACCCCACACCGCTCTCTCCACCGAACCTGAGGCCCAACCCTCGAGCAGCACCCCTCCTGCATACTCAATATGGACTTAGACCACCATACACCCTCTCCTTCGGTTTACAAGCCAAGGGGCTAGAGAACACCTCCCCTGCCCTCTCATTTCACTCCCTGACACCCACCAACCCCTCCCCGAGCTCCAGATCCCCTTCCCTTGCTCCCAATATCCATGGAGAAGGAGAACTACTCCTCTCGGGTTCTTTCTTGCATGCAATCTTGCCATGGATCTCTAGCTCCCAGCTCCCTCTACGCTCTGAGATCTACCATCTACCTCTCTGCTACACTATCCTCATCCTCTTTTTTTTGTTTCAGGAATGCCGGAAGCATCACCACAAGTTCATGCTCGAGGGGAGCTCTTTTTTCTAGGCTCGATGTCTCCGAGCACCTGCTGCCTCTCTGAGGGCCACCTCACTAGTTGCATGTGCGCACTCCTGGCTCCGCACCGACGAGCCCCTACAAGCCCGCACCAGTCATTTCCGTGCGAGACAGCTCCCGGAGGCAAACCCCAGCATGCCGCCCCTCGCTGGACTCCCCTTGGCATGCCGCGTCTCCTCCCCCAGTTAACACGGTACCACGAGCCCCCTAGGTGAGCCCCCTGGCCTCCCTCGAACCTATCTAGGGTTTCTTCCTCATCGTCTGGTTGCTGGGAAGACGATGTACACCCTCCGTCCGATCTGATCTAATCCAACAGCCTACAAGTCCCTGTACCTCTTCGGTGTGTCGCCTTGCTGACCGGTGGGCCTGAACTGGCGGGTCCGAAACCACCGTCTCCTGCGCAGCGCGCCCCCGGGTGGGCCGTTTTCCCTCTACATGGCCCAGTCTGGCTGAACACTTGGCCCAGATCGCCTTTAAGGTTTATTCTTTTTCAAACTTGATTAATAATAGCTGATGGCTTTAATTGCAGAACAAAATTAGAAATACATTCAAGAGTATAGCACTAAATTTTATTATACACCCTAGTGTTTCATCAAACCTTCAGCACCAAGATCTAGGCAAAATAGTAAACACACTTTCACTAGGACTTTATCTAGCAAAGCATACCTTTTCCAATCAACAAATCTCATCTGGAGATTCAAAACTCCAAATGAAGTAAATCGAATCACTAATGTAAGATATTAATATCATGGTTCAAATGGAATTGACCTCAGGACAATTGGAGCCTTTTTTAAGATAGTAAAAATAACAAAACTGACCTAATAATAACTTTATAAAATTCTCTAGGTCAAAGAAAATTGAATTTTGACCTAATTCCAACTCCTAGTGGACACACATAACTATATCTCTCAAACCCCAGTAGATCATAATTTTATGAACCTCTGTTGAAATTTTGGTGAATTAAACTATTTTGTGTATTGTTTAATCACTAATAAATTCATAGCAGTAGCTCTGTAATTCCAAAAAGGTTGATCACCAATAAATTATACATAATGGTATTTTCAGTACCTAACAAGTGTCCCTGGAATCACATCAAAACCATCTGTAGATTAAATATAATGGGAAAGACAAATCTCATCCAATATTGTCTTTGGGAATTTCTCAAGGGCATTCTATTAATTGTTTGGAGGTGATTCCAACACCTCTTGAATAAGTCCACTAAATAATACCTAATAACCCAAGGAAATAATTTTTGGAGCTCCATATTATGTCTGGTGAATTATTTCCTAAAACTGGAGTTTTATCCACTATAAAAATCATTACAAATCAATGGAAATTGATAAAATAGTGAAACCACTTTTGTTGGATTCATTTTATCAATACCTATCATTTTTATACAATGCTATCATACATAGAAATCCCTTGGTCAAAAAACCCCTCTCTTAGGTAGTTCCTAGGCTTTAAATCCAAAAGGATACCCTATTCCAATGCCCCCAAATCTTCTCCCAATCCAATCAAATCAATCCTCCAACACCCTACTGATGTATATCATGTAATTGTCATTTGCTTGTTGTATGGTTTGTTGTTTGTATGCTTTGTACTAAATGTGGTATTTCTCGTTTGCATGTATGCTCGATAACGGCGATAGTTGCGTTTGTGAGACGCTGAGAAGAAGTAAGCATTGGGTTATCCTTCTTATTATCGGTACTGGCATTATTGGTTTTCTGGTATTCTAAAGAAGTCAAGGGACATCTCGCTGGTCACAGGCAAGCCAACGTTCCTGAACTCTATATTAACCTACTCCTTTTTAGCAATTGTTTTATATCTCGTTTATGAATTTCATGGTTAAATGCATGTTTTGTTTCAAATAAAAGGCATGATTAACTCTGCCCCTCTCAGTTATGATGGAGTGTCCATTAGGACACTTAACCTCATTGACACCCACATTTACCCTTTAGATTGAGGCTAAGATGCTTAACATCTTCCTTCTTGGAAACTACGTATTTTCAATCATAAAACTATTTTGGGTTTTACCCTACCTCAAATTTTTTCAAAATAAAACCCTTGGAAAGAGGCATAATTTCCGAGTGGTGGTTTTACTAAAGAAGATATGAGGAGGATAATGAGAAAATGGAGCAAGAGAAAGAGAAGGGATGTTCTACGCCTTTACTGGAACAATTTATCCGTGCAACCACACTACCCTAGATGCTGGGGCTTAACTCGTAGTTTGTGGTGTTTAGCCGGGGATGGTCGTACTCGCTAAAGGGGAGAAATCCCCTAAAATCCGGACTATCGTGGACAAGGTACCAGTGCAACATTTGGGTCTCTCGCGGACGGTATGACTTATTGTTTGTACAGGAGGAAGTGGAGTCAAACTACTATATGCCAAACTTGGTTTTGGGTATAGGTTTGTACAGAAGGAGGGACTATGGCCGTCGTGCCACATAATCGTGCTGGAGAGAACAACCCAAAAGGAAAATCCGCCATTGCTAGGGATGGACAAATGAAACATTAGATTTGATTATCCGAACCCCCATTTACCGTGTGTAGCGGGCCATGGTTGTATCCCGGCGGATGTATTGATTCTTGTGGATAAAGTGTACAAACTCTGCAGAGTCTAATCTATTCGAATAGCCGTGTCCACGGTCAAGGACGGTTGGAAAGGTAATTGCTAGGAGTACCCTTGGGATATGTTTGAGATGTATAAAAAGGATGTGACTTGGTCAAGAGGAAAGATAAGAACAAGTTTGATTTTCACCAGAGATGGTCGAAGATGTTTTAAAACAGGATTTTACTATAAAAATGATATCAAAGTTTTTAACAAGGATATGGGGATATCCGGACATTCTAAAAGGAGGCATATTTTCCAAATACTCTTTTTCAACAAAGAAATAAAGATGCCAATGTTAGGCTTTTCAGAAACAACTATAGTGTAGAGCTATTTCGCCACAGCCCAATATGCATTATCTTGTTACCATGTCTCGGTGGTTTGCGAGTACATTAAAAGTACTCACCGACATTGTCCCTGGCTATTTACTTGGCCAGATTGCAGATGATAAGAAGTGACGGAGGTGCTGACGTATATGCGAGCTAGGCATTCTTCCCAGTCAATTGACTGTAGGTTAAGGCATGACATGGGTTCTTCGCTTGAAGACTTCCGCTACTGGTGTTGTAATTTCCATAATGGCCACTTTTTAAGTATTGAAATCGTTACTTTCTGGATGATATAATGATACTGGTCAGTTATGCTCATGTCTCACTGATCATGGGAACGTTAATTGTATGCATAACGGGTATTCTCGGACCGTAAATCCGGGGTGCCACAGGCCTGTACGGGGACAGGGGCCTCCTCGTCGGCGACGATAGCCACGACGCCGTACTTCGCCATCATCGGAATGGTTGGGTTTTCTTGGGGGTTTGAAGAAGGTGATGGGACAGTGGAGATGGTTGCGTGAGTGAGTGAGCGAGTGATGAGTGAGAGTGAGGAGGCCTCTATAAAGGTGAAGGGAGGAGATGTTTCGTTGCACCACCGTGCACCGCATAACCGCGTACCCTACTGCACCGTGCATGGCCACATGTGTCCTCTACCTCTCCGTGCACCGCGATACGTGTACCATGTGTCATGTTTTCTCCCTTGTGTCTAACCTTGGCCACTTAGTTGTGCTCAGTTATACCCTAGAGTGTAACACTGGCAGTTTGGTTGTACTCAGTTTTGCCCTCCAGTACTAAGACTTCCTTATGCAATATACTCACTTTTACCCTCCGGTGGCTGGTCAACAGAGAGTCAACGAATGGGTTTTAGCTAGCTAATTGAGTAATTTTATGCACAATACATTCAAAAAGATCAAAACATAGTGGCATCTACCTAGGGAGTCTTGTTATGTGACCTTCCACCATAAGAAATGTATATAAATCAAGTTTTAACCCAGATCACCATTTCTAAAATCACCTACTATATATGAAGGTTCATGGCTTTCTACTCAAGCCTCTTCCCAAAACATCCCTCCCCAAAATATAATTTGTCTAAATGAGGCAATAATTGTGAAACGGATATATATTTGAATTGCAAATAGTTTAATATATGCCAAGATGTATTTTATTGTATAAAAGAAGCATTTTCCATTTTTTAAATATCTTTGTTTTCTATTTGAACACCTTTGTTAGTTTTGCCCTTGTTTTTAAGTTATATTCAGTTTTTCCCTTGGTTTTTAAGTTCTACTTAGTTTTCCCCTCTCTCTTAGTCACAAACTCTCACACTTGTTCTCATCTTGGCTGCTCTGCTCTGATTGGTTGAGACAGTTGTCACACGGATCATACCCACCAACCATTGATCCTCTGTGAGGACAGGATAACCCCTGTATCTATCGGGGGGCACCCTCTATCCATGCACAATAACAAGTTTGCCACCAATACTTTAACTCCATAAACAAATGATTTTGAATATAATTTGAAGGGAAAGTGTTCAAATGTGTATAATTTTCGTATATGCAAGTTTATGCATTATATTTCACTCTATGAAAATGATAAATGATCAGGATTTTATTAGCACAACATTATCATGTCCTAAGTGCGATTTCAAAGAGTTCAAAGGTGTATAATTTTTTCCATATGCAACTTTATGCATTACATTCTATGAAAATGATAATCTCTCAAGATTTTCTTAGCACATAATTATCATGTATTAAGTCTGATGTCACAATGTTCAAAGGTTTATAATTTTCATATACGCAAGTTTAGGGATCACTTTTCACGCTCTAAAAAGGGTAAAGTCTCAAGATTTTCTTAGGATGCTATAATTTGAAAGTGTTCAAGAGTTGTGTCAATTATAAACACTCTTTTACATTAAGAGTTGTATAATGTTTGCAATTTGAAAGTGTTCAAGAGTTGTGTCAATTAGAAACACTATTTTACATTAAGAGTTTATATTTATTTTTAATTTGAAAGTGTTCAAGAGTTGTGTCAATTATAAAAACTCTTTTACATTAAGAGTTGTATATTTTTTTGAATTTGAAACTGTTCAAGAGTTGTGTCAATTATAAACACTCTTTTACATTAAGAGGTGTATAATTTTTTTAATTTGAAAGTATCCAAGAGTTGTGTCAATTATAAACACTCTTTTACATTAAGAGTTGTATAATTTTTTTAATTTGAAAGTGTTCAAGAGTTGTGTCAATTAAGAACACTCTATTAGATTAAGAGTTGTATATTTTTTAATTTGAAAGTTTTCAAGAGTTGCGTCAATTATAAACACTCATTTACATAAAGAGTTGTATAATTTTTTTTAATTTGAAATTGTTCAAGAGTTGTTTCAATTATAAACACTCTTTTACATTAAGAGTTGTATATTTTTTAATTTTAAAGTGTTCAAGTGTTGTGTCAATTATAAACACTCTTTTACATTAAGAGTTGTATAATTTTTTTTAATTTGAATGTGTTCAAGAGTTGTGTCAATTATAAACACTCTTTTACATTAAGAGTTGTATAATTTTTTTAATTTGAAAGTGTTCAAGAGTTGTGTCAATTATAAACACTCTTTTACATTAAAAGTTGTATATTTTTTTTAATTTGAAAGTGTTCAGGAGTTGTGTAATTTTCTTATTTATTATACATCCATCTCCCAATTTTTTTATTATAAACACTCTTTCACTTGATTACAACCAAGACATTAACTCGATAAACCTATTAAATCATCGGAACGGCTCACCGGTGGCATTCTCCATAGCAAGCACCCCCGTCTAATCAGAACATTTTGGTGCGAGATCTAATCTTCTCTTTGCACGGTTGCCATTGTCATCCTACATACAGGTCAACGGGACGGCACCATACTGCGGCCAGGACGAACGGGAGGCCGAAGTGAAGCTCGACAAAGGGCCGCCATCGCTGGAGAAGGGTCGCCATCGCTGGAGAAGAAGAAGAAAGGGGAGGCAACGGCACGAACGTGGGCACATGGCTGGCTCACGTGGATAAGATGTGGGTCCGACGCACATGTGGATAAGCTATGGGTCCCATGCTAATCTGGATAAGTGGAGAGAGGTGTCCACTACGGGAACCAACTTAACACGGCCCCACTTGCCAGCATGTAATGGCAAGGGTCCACTACAGGACCTGACAGACTGCAACCCCACTTGTCAGCACATAATGGTGAGGTTCGACTACGGGAGACGACCGAATGCATCCATACTTGTCAGCATGTAACAGCCAGGATGACGGACAGCGAGAGTTTCATAATAGGAGATGTGCAAAAGTGAGGAAAAGCTAAGCAGCTGGGGAAAAGTGAGTACAACTAAGGAACCAAGGGCACGGAAATATAAATCCCTTATTATTATTACAATACCAAAAGATCAGTACATTGAAGTTATTCAACCTTACAAACCATACTTATAAGTTTCAGCAAAAGAACAAAACTTCAAAGACATATCATAAATTGTAATCAACATCTTATTATATAGGGTTTGTGCTGCTTGGATCGACTTAAGTTCTATATAACCATAAGCAACTATTCAGTCTCATTTCTCTAACTCCATAGCGTATCCCGTAGTCCACCTTTGCACTCCTCCGGACAGGTCTGGTTCCTCATAGTAGACATCCTCCTGTCCTTCGGTAGCATACATCAAAGTGTCCTTTGGCTCCACAGAGTCTAAGCAGGGGATCAAAGGAAAGAGTGAGTAACAGCGTTACCAAGCAAGTTCATTATATGCAATGTGGGAACTTTGATTCTCTATCTATCACCTCGGACTATCAATCCTTGATAGGTTGACTAGAACTTCATGGAATTCCTTTCCTGTTGCGTTTGTAGGTCCTTCCTGGAACATGGAGTAACATGTCATAATTCTTACACTCTATAGAGGTGCATTTTTTAAATCATGAGAGATCAAATCTTTGTTGCACAACTGGGCATACTTTCCTATCCACAATTCCATGATGTGGGGCCTAGTAGTTGATCCAAGCCAATCACTTCCCTTCTCTGCGACCCCACATGGAACACGATTCCCCAAGCAGGAACACCTCCATTAACCCCCATATAGGCAGATATAACCCTGGTAACCCCTTGGACACTCCAGTGAGCAGATCATGTCCCTGGCAACCCACACCAAAGTGGTAGATCTACCTCTGATAGCCCCTCATGGATAATCTAGACACCAGTATCATGGGGACATAAGGGTTCCACCCATGCCGAGTCCTCGCAGGGAATCTACGGGTTCACGATAAGGTCACCCGTTCATGTGAAAGGAAGAAGATCCATCTAACTTCACCGTCCCATTCCAAATCGCATGGTTAACACATGATATACAGCGCTAGAATCACTAATGTCATTGGTTATTAATTCCTATATGATGGATCTTACTACACAACGAATCCTAGATTACATTGCTAATCTTATATTATCATCACTTAGGATGATAATAGCATTTTATTTATTTGATAAAATAGTGTTTTAATTCTCCTTATTATAACATAGGTTATAACACACAAGTTGCAAATATTTTGATAAAGCTCATCAAAGGAGATGAGCAAGTGATGAACTTGCCTTGTGACTGCAAGGTAGTGAAGTCAAATGCTTGCACTTGACCTTGAGCTTCTATTTCTACAAAACACCATTATTTCCTTGTAAGGACAATATTTAAATAAGAAATAATGAACATGCATATTAATGTAATACATCATTTTATTATTTATCTTCTTTGCATTTTTACCCCCATTTTAAGTCCTAAAATTTCTTTATTAAAATAAAGTTAATAGTTGATATTTCCTTAATATCTTCTAAATTTATATTTTATATTTTTGTTATAACACACATTAATTTAAGAGTTTAAAACTATCTTTTATTTAATTTGAACTATTATTTTTTAAAATTTTATTCAATAATAAGTGTTTTAAATTTATAGGATTCTATTTTATTACATTAAAATAAAAATTAGTATTCTATTTAGGATCATATATTTATTTTTAAGTATTGTATTTATTTTTTAAAATTACATAAGGAATTTATGTCATAAAAATAGTTAACCTTGATTTATCATTTTAAAGTGGAATCCCCTGATTTTCTTGAATAAATTACATTTTTATGAACACATGGATATTTTATTTGTATTTTTATGATTTTTATTTATTTTCTTAGAGCTTATTTTGTATTGGGGTTATTTTAGTATTTTTAATAATAGATTTTTTTCTTTAAAAATGGGCCAGGCCCGTTGGGCTGGCCCAGCCTGACTTAGGCCCAACTGGATTGGGTCTAACCCACCTAGAGTGCCACTGGAATGCCTCATCGGCCCAGTGCTCTCTCTCTCTCTCTCTCTATCTATCTCTCTCACTCTCTCTCTCTCTCTCTCTATCTCTCTCTCTCTCTCTCTCTCTCTCTCTCTCTCTCTCTCTCGCATCAACCTCATCCTCTTGTCTCCTCCCTCTGGCGTACATGAGTCGCTCGGCCGTCGCAGGTTGATTCTGGCCTCCCTTGTCCTCCCCTACTGTTGCTGCGGTGCAGGATGACGATTTTGACAATGTTGCGTCATCCTATCCTCTTCGATTCATCTCTTTCTCCCTCTACAGGCGGTGTTTCCACCTCACTAGCACTTAGGGTTTGGACCCTGTTAGTGACTAGGCGCTTTGACACCTCTCTGGTGTTCCCCTAATGCTTTGGTGATGATGTGGTGCCGCCCTCTCTTTGGTATCCACCATGTATGCGTCTTAGCGTGGGTTGTAGCGCCCCCCTAGGTGCTCCCCGTGCTGCCGTGTTCTTCCCCGATGCTGGCCACTTCTTCCTCTTCTAATTTCTTAGCGAGGACCTCGGGTAAGTGGTGATTTTTCCTTTCTTATCTTAATCCTCTCTGTAATCTCTCATTGTGGTATTGGATTACCCCAGATGGTTCCATACTTTGTTCTAGGGTTCTCTGATGATTAATACTACTTGTGGCTTGTGGCTAGATTGATTTAAGATTGATGGATTAAGAATTAGTCCTTAATTTCTGAACTTGTACTCGAGTTCATGTCTGATATGATTCAATATTGTCACTGTCTAGTGAATATCTGAATATTGTCTCAGATATTGTGGACATATATGTTTATCGTGCTACTGATGATGATCTATTTAGCTAAATAGCTCTAGTGTGAATCTTTTAGCACTAGTGAATCTGGTGCTTTTCTTTCCAGTGGTTATTAGTAAGATCTACTAATTCTTGATTAGTATACATGATATTCTGAGTATCGCTATCTGTTCCTATCAAGTGGAATCAAACAAATGATTCCTAAAATGATTAGGAATATGATTTAATTGTTTCTTACGAAGATGTGGTTGAACTGTCCTGATGATAGAAATGATTTAGTTGCTATAGAGGTGGTTCCATCTATTGGAATGTTCCATGTACCACAACATGATTTGATATGCTGCTATCTAGCTTAGACTAGAAAATATAGGATTGGTCAATGATGTTGGTTTGAGACCAATCCTTTACTAAGAACAGATGTGCTTTACTTGTTATCCATTATCTTCTATGTTCCATGATCAATATATCATGGTTTTGCATGAAAACAAATGTTTGTAACATGATCAAGAGATAAATCTAAGGCTTTGAGAAATACCCAGATGCTAGAGTAGATTGTGGTAGCATGTGGCTTTGTGCTAGTGTTGCGTACACTTCTAGTACCAGTGGTTGCTCTCTTCTTGATCTGCTATATTGGCTTGGTTCTTCTGCTTTCCTTGATTTTGTCATGCTCCTCCTGGTGTTGCTGATCCAAGCTTCAGGTTCCCCTTGCTATCCACCTAATCCACCCACTCCATCATGTGACCATCTAGTGTGGTTCCCATGTACTATGTTGGATTCTTGGTTGATCTAATGGAAACTGGTGAAACCTGCTATGGTGTTGGCTATGTTCTTGAGATAGAGAACTATGGCTATGTTTGAGAACCTATGGGAAAAACAGGCTTGGATATGTGCATGTTGTGGTTTTGATCCCTTTGCTCCTCTTCCTGCTATCGACCGCACACTACATGCATTTAGTTGAGTGAGCTTCTTCATTGTGGACTTTTCCTTTGGATCAGATCAAGTGAAAATTATTCACCGCCCCTTCCTTTTACTGTTACTTGATCTGGTGAAACTTGCCCCTTTATTTGGCTTATGATGTTGTACTGAAGCTCCTTCGGATTTACAAGAATAGATATTTTACTTTTGGTGAAACTTGCCCCTTTTCTTTGCTCAATGAGGTAAAATGAACAGTGCATTTCACTGCTCTAGACTGAGAGTAGAACTAAGAAAATTACTTTCTTTGGTTTATTTATTTTCTTTGTTTTGCAGGTATAGAAGCACTACTAATCAAATATGTAGATGAGGAATAGATAGATATTAGTTTAGGGTTTTCTTTATTTAGTTACATTTGTAATATTTCATTTCTACTCTTTTTGGAAGATCAATGTAATATTATTCTTCTATTAAATAAAGTTTCCAATTTCTTCAGAATTGTTCATGTAATGTTTTTTACTTGAAATGCATTTGTATTGTTTCTATAGAATAAATGAAAGAAATAAGAAGTATTTTCTTATTTGAGTTATTATTTTTGTATTGTTTTCAACTCTCTTTATTGTTTTATAATTATTAAATATTCAAACAATATTAACTAAATCATTATGGAAAACAATACAATACTAAATATTTCTAACTTATAAATCTTCTCAAAGTGATTCAAATTTAAATCTATACTCAAATTGTTCACCCAAAATAATTTAAATTCCTAAAGATCATGTAAAATTTATAACACTCACTATAAAGAGATTAACCTATCTCCAAATAGTGAAGGAAATTCTGATATCTACAGGGTTTTTTTGGCGAAATTTTTCCCCTGTTTTATAGATGAATGCATGCAAATGCACAAATTTCTATTTCTACCCTTCATTTTTTCCTAAATACTGGGGTATTACATCCGCCCTAGGGTTTATCACCATGCCATGGAGGTGGATAAGAGAGGAGGGAGGAAGCTTCGGCGCACGGAGAAGGTGGCACGCAGACGGCGCGTCGCAGCTGGCGACGCGCGGTGGTGGCGGCTAGGGTTTTAGAGGCGGTGGTGGTGCTGAGGCTTGGGGAAGCTTAGGTCACGACTTGGGTGCCTATTGATGATGCCCCTTGATTACCTTTTATGGGTGACAATGCCCCTTGGGTCATCCTTGACCCATCCCAAAAGTTTAGACTAGTTCCGGTAGGTGTAGGTCAAAATCCAAACCTAATAAAAATGGCTTCCTTTTGCAAGTCTAAATTTGACTAGTGTGTATTTTATGGAACGTGGCTGCACCTATTATGGAACCTTCCGGGCATCCTAAGATGACCCGGGTCACCCTGGAACCTTCCATAATGTTTTGGAACCTTCTGCTCCTTCCAAAACCTTCCATATATGTCCAGAACCATTCCGGACACTTCCGGGATCATCTGAGACATCTCGGAACCATTCCAAGACCATCCAAGGCACTATTGGAACCCTTCTCTCATCTCATTAATATTCAAAACTTATTTTAAACACTCTCTGCAATATTTCGAACACCTCCGATATATTCCAAGACACTCCGAACCCCTTTGGAATTACTTCCCTAGTAAATCTTCATTCACACTCATATTCTAAATGCCATTGAACTCTTAATTGTCTGACCCCATGGGTTCGGATAGTTGCGGAAATGTTTGGAACTCATTCCGCAACAATGATTACTATTGGTGTCTTGATACACATAGTAACCCCCCACAACTAACACGCAGATCTTTATCGTGTGAGCCGTTATATTATGTCCGATACATATCGTATTGCTTCATCGATACTTTAAATTTCCCAAGATGAAACACTATGTTATTCTCGTTACCCGGCATGTATTATTTACTCATACCGCACTATCGATGTTCATGTATTCAACAACTTGATCACGTGTCCGGACAGACGATGACGAACATCATACTACATGAGTGGGCCCAGAGTGTATATCTCGATCGTCAGGAGTAGCAATTCTCGCAAGAACCCCGTGTGAATAATTGGTGTACCATCCAGTAATAAAAAGTATCAACTTTATGATTACTCCGTTAAGAGCAACATTTGAAGAATCTTACCATGTCCATATTGTACCCAAGTTCACATCTGTATTGCGGTCAAACGATCTTTAGTAAAGGCAATACATTGTTTATAACATGTTGGGTCTATCCATCGTCGTTTTTCCCCCACAACTCCAATCTCATATATCACCGGCAACTCCACAACAAATTGTCGTTGAAACCGAGACTATCAATGATACATGAACTAGTCTTAGAGGCGAGTGATGAGTCCAAAATTGAAGCATATCTACCTTATGTTTTTGCATTATACTGTGTTTGTATTATACTATGTTTGTATGCACATTTTCGTCCATGTTCAATAGGATCTTTGTATTATACTATGTTTGTACGCACCTTTTTGTCCTTGTTTCAACAGGATACCGAATCACTAAGTACTACATGAACATATCAATTAGAGATGTCATATTATACTATAATGTTATATTTTTAAGTAATAAAAGTCATTTTATGGATTTAACTTCGCACCCGGAAGAATATCGAGCGAGGAGAAGCAACCAGTACCCATAACGGCCGGTGGTACGGGCAGAGCCCGCACGTACCGTCTGCACGTACTATGTTCCATCATATTTGCCTCGTCAAATACTTTCTCCTGGCGAAGACGAGTGGGAGATTCGACATTTACAGCCACCAGAAACCACAAAAAAACAGATCTGAAAGGGATCTAAAGGAGGAACTTGGCTGGGGTAAAAATCTCAGTTTCTTCACGGATCATTGAAGGACAACGCATCATTCCCTTCATCATCAATCATTGGATCTACATCACCCATTACCCCCATCCCTCATCTATTAAATCTTGTTGTAATTTCAGATTCAATTGTGGTTTGAATTAGATCTATCTTCGTACTTTTATCCATACATTTGATTATGATGATGTTATTGATTGCTACCATGTGTGAGTAGTTCCTTTTTTCTTAGGGAGATGGAGAAACCCTAGCACTATTATGAATTTTTAATAAATATGATATATTCTCGTGTCCATTTGACTTGCTGGTCTATGATAGATTTGTGATTCGTGTTTGATCTCTCTCTTTAGATGGTATGTGTATTGGGCCGCATATCATTTTCCTTCAGACTAAAGGGAGGGATAAATCCTTTGGACGTGTTTTGGGAGCATACCCAGAATCTCCCTGTGACAAATTGGCGTCGGCTCGTAACCTACATGGTCAAAGGAGGATTAAAGAGGGACTCCATAAGCTAATTACGATATCCACGAAGTGTTGGGCCACGCAGAGATAAAACAAAACTTTTCCTCTAACATGGTGATCCCGAGATCTAGCCGAGGTAGAAGACCACAAGGTTTACCACTAGATGCGCAGTTGCGGATTACTGATGAAGCGCGTCAGTTGATGCAGTGCAGTCCTCACGATATGATTGTCCTGGTGCTGATCGCACAGCACCTCGGCTGGTATCCACACGTACAAGGAGGAGCACCGGCGGCGAACTGCTAGGTTCGTATCGACGGTAGGACTGTTGTGGAGCTAGGGTTTCCAACACAGGGAATGACCTAACCGAAAAACGATTAACCTTTCTAGGTTACGGTGCTCCACTATATATAGGGAGTGAACGTGGGCTCTGCTCGCGCGACCCATTCACTAAAGCCCATATAACACTAGTCACCGTGAGTCCAACTCACTAACTTAGTCCTAATCCAGTTTATGTCCAACCCAACCAGATTACAGGTTTAGATCCAATCCGAACATGCTCCCGCTCTTAAGTGTGTGACCCCATAGGCTCATGGCTACTTGGACACGATTGGAGTCCGACTCTCAATCGATCAGTCGTTAGCGGCTCCTAGCAGAACCTGCCGACTCCCAAGTACCAAAGAGTCATGACGACTTGCCTTTCCAATGCGACTTACGTCCGAGTCCCTTTTTCCTCACGATATACCTTGTCAGACTATAGGCGAATAATTGTCATCCCTTAAATAGTCCGGCTCTCTTATCGATCCGAGATAAGTGATTCACCCGACTAAATCTTAGTCGATCGCCTCGGTTAACACTTAATCGAGTCGTGCATGGCCATGCTTTCCAAATCATATCTCATGAGAGGGCCCAGAGAATATCTCTCCGAGTGGAGGGGAAAAATCCCATCTTGGTTATTCACATCATGCAGCTTGATTCTCAGTCGACCCGAACCCTGCCTTTATCACTGCCCAGTTATGGATCAGCGTTTGATAGAACCTAAGTCCATGATCCTCAACTCGGACTATGCAACAACCTCAGGTCTAAGGATTACATTGATTGAGATATACAAATGATAACTTGCACTACAAGGAATCTGGCTATATATGACCCTCTATTTTCGTCACAAAATCGTCATAATAGTCCGTTTATGACGATTCTATGATGATTTTGAGATTGTCAAAAGCTGGGCGTCGCAAATAAACTATAACGACGATTTTAGTGAAATCGTCATAACCATCTATGACGATATTGGATCGTCATAACCATTATGACGATCCAATATCGTCATGGACAAACTGGCCTCGCCATGTAAAATCCTACGTGGCTAAGCCTACGTGGCACACAATCAACCCAGTCTATTTCTGTCATTTGTATGGGCCAAGCCCAATAATGTGGTCCATCAAATTTTCTGTAAAACTCGGTTGATTACTTGGGCCAAGCCCAACATGTCGGCCTTTTCTACATTCAGGGCCTTGGCATTTTTAAGGTCCATTTCTTTTTCATTTTCAACCATTTACTCAAAATTGTACATTTCTCTAGTCCAATGTTGGACGGGCCGTAGCGTTTTTTAAGCCCATCTAGCATTTGATTTATTTCAGACATACAGGCAGAAAATAGAGAATTTTTCTTAAACACAGCCCAAATAACATTATTTTCCATGAATGATAACGAAAAATAAAATATATATTACATTCAAGACATAGTGTACGTCACCCAAGAATATATATAACTGCTACAAATGTACAGTATGGTATACTACAACAATTGCATCGTTCGAATCGGCCAGATAAATATAAAGCTTCTAAAAATATCACCATCTACACTCTGCTGAGTACTGAATCCCTTTGCTTCTTCCACCTTCAGCTTGTAGCTCTTATAAAAGAGAGGAAATTGGTTATAGCGATAACAAAAGCAACATCTTCAAACAATAACATAGACTATTTGTATACTAGCAGCTATATAAACAATACTTGATTTTATTTTCTGCTATAGTAACAAAAACATGGTTTGAATTAGCAAAAATAGAAAATGAATAACAAAAATGACAACAACACCTAATATAGGTCCAACATTGTCTCCCATTTTGACTATATGTATGTCCAAAATTATAATCAGGCATGAAGTAGGAGGTTATTATTTGTTCTATTACAACACTTGATTGCATTAGTACATTCATTCTTTTACATACATTGCATGCCTCCTTGGTATGTACTGGGACTCTATGAACTATATTGTAAGTTACACAAATAGGATTAATACAACCATGACATGAACCTCACAAATAGTATCTAAACACATAATTCACCGGGAGCTGCATATCCTATCATCATTCCAACAAGAAGGGAAGACATGAACACACCAGGGTAGCAGGTAGGACAGAAGTACTCACCCGGATCCCTGGTTGTAGAGGTTGAGGAAGACAGCAAGGCACTCGACGAAAGGCTAGAGGCAGGTGAGCGCAATCTTCTGATGTATGGTGCCATGGCGGTGATGGCGACCCAAGGTACTGCTGTCCTAGGAGCACGGTGTGAAGCCAAAAGAGTAGAATACTTATTGAAGTAGGCATTTGGTAAAATCTGCAGGAAAGAAAGCTAACTCAAAAGTAAGAACTAGAACCACACACCATGAAACATACAAAAGGAGACTTAATAAATAAGATTTTTTTAACATTACCATGCTTAACTAACAACGAAATACAATTTGAGGAATTCTTAAAGCATAAACAAACAAGTGTAACACACATATATATATATATATATATATATATATATATAGATCATGCATGCATGTAGTAGCTCACAATATTGAGGCTATAAATTATGTTCAGATAATGTAAGAGAATGACTTACTTGTATAGCTAGCAGGAGACTTTCTTATACTAATTAGATAGTCATCAGAAGCCAAGTGTAAACTACCAGATTCAATTAGAGACTGAACTAATTAGAACTAGGTTTCACCACATAGTACTTAGTTTTGTAAAAAAAACATCAGGAGTTAATATACCTGCTCTTCTCTTATAGTCGGCATATTTCTTAGACTAGAATATTACAATGAACCAAATTGCCGATCAACCAGGCCATATGTCCACACTAAAGAATTCAAGGCATGACCCGTACAATTCACACAGATATCATTTTTACTTGCATCATGCATTTTAGCCGAGCAAGATCCGTAAAGATCAGGACCAAGTACTTAGAATCAAACACTTGTAACTTTATAACTATGACGACAATAAAATGATTGAGCTCACAGATACACACCAGCTGACACAATTCATCTACATGATTTTGTTCTACAAATTCATCTATCCCTAGTTCAATTGTTGGCTATGAAGTTCACGAAGATAAGTAGCTAGTGATTTAACAGGGTTGGCTTGCAGCGGGTACAGAGCAGCAACAGCGTGGATTGAATAGCGGGTACAGAGTGGCGGCAGACCGACGGTATTGATGTTGAGCAGTTCTTTTTCAGTAGGGGTAGCTATACAACTGTGATTATATAGAAACAAGTATAGCACTAGGGCTAACCATTTAATAGGCCTTAGCATAGCTTAGCCATAAAAGAAAATCTACTTTATCTAGCATTTAGAATAGGCCTGGCAGTTCCAGACTTGTTGCAATACGAGAAAGGTTTGAAATTTATACCACTATTCTCTAACGAAGCATCATGGTGAAAATTACTAAACAACATAAGATAATGCCCATACTAAGAAAAAATTATCCCATTCTCTCTCTGTTCTAGCCATTCAAACCAAACAAGCATCCGTAGACCCTAGCAAACTTCTAAAGCATGAAGTCACAGAGCAGAACAGAAAGGAGCAGAGGTGTGAGAGCCATATAGATACCATGAAGAGGTCGAGCTCCTCGCCCTCTGAGGGTCTGAGGGCCCAGCCGACAGCGTCAAGTGGGGGCAGGCGGGCCGCGACCTGAGCGTCGATGCGGGGGAGCTGGTCGACGGGGGTGGCGACACAGAGGCAGGCGACGACCTCCTTCATCCATGGAGGAGCAGGGTGTGCAACGTCAAGACATGGCACTGCCAGAAGGAAAGCAAGGCACAATTAGGTGGCCACATGACGCATCATGATCTCATGGCAACCGTAGGTGAGAGAATAATTATCAATGAGGGATATGAGAAGGTTTTGGAAATAAATAGACTCACATAAATACATACATAACCCGCAGCTATCTTATTGAATGAAAGGCACCATGTTGGTAACTAAACAAACCTCAAGAAGCAGAAGGTATGTTACCAGAATAATATTTATTTCTCAAATACACTCGAACCAGAAAGTATGCTACTAAAATATAATATTTACTTCTCCACTGGTCATAGTCATGCATATTGATACTACTTGATAATACTCAAGAGAATATTTTAAGGGAAAAAATCAAGATTGATATGGTCTGACTAAACTAATGCAAGCATGGTCTAATCAAACATCTAGAGTGGATGCATTATTTATTCTAGCATAAACACAACCGTAACAAACAAATCAATGCCTTCATGCAAAGAAGAACAGATAATAACAACACTTTTGCACCAAAGGATATAAAACAAGTGCGATTATTTCACACTTATCACAGTTATCACCCCTTCTTTTGAGCTACAGCCATGCATACATGGACCTGATATGAAAAACAACATTAAAGCACTAGATGCATTAAAAACAATAACTGGTTCATAGTATCATGAGCTACACCCCTTGTTCACCAAATTTTTGACACCACTGGAACACCACGGGAGGGCACCAACACCACCAGAACACCATTAGAGGGCACCACCAACACTGGAACAGCAAGGTGTCATGGTAAAAACCGAATGTCAATAAGCATTCAACACAGATCAGTTCCTAGAATAGGCGTATGCATAAGAGAATCGAGGTATATACATATTTTATACCTATATGGCTATACATGAACTAGTAGTACTACTACTAACAAAATAATCTGAGGCATTGACAAATATTCATGACAACATGGGTGCTGTTATGAGAGTGCATGTTTTAAGTAGTGTAAGCATGTTTAAACAATATCAGATTAATTTGTGCACATGGCAGCATGGCTTACTCATGATTATTGAAAGTACCAACACAGATTATAATTACTTATCAGTGAACCATATAAGTAGACCACAAGCAGATGGATTACATGTGTTTTGATGTATATACAACTAACTAAATCACATTAGACTTATCTAGATAATAAAGCATCAAAAAACAAAGTTGTTAAACAAACACAAACTAATCTGGTACCTAAATCCGATGTCTTATTCGAAAGACCTACAGCAAGAAAAACGTCCTACCCAAAGAAATCAATCAACAAAGAACTCATGCAAAGATTTACCAGTCTATAATCACACAACTATACTTTGTCATGTAATAAACACTAAAACAAAAATTAATTGGTACAAGTAGGCTCGTTCTTTCAAAGGTATCTAGATATGTGTATACCAAGCAGCAGAAGTTGGTCAATCTAGTGTATACCAAGCATTAGAAGTTGGGAAATTATGTGCATATGAACAGAACTAAACCATCCATCTAGTCTAGTTGTACTCAAAAGAGGAACACAAGAAAGAAAGAGCGAGAGATTTGTACTTGTTGGGAAGACAGGGGAAACGACAAAGCTGAAGAAGAACAGACCTGGACACCCTCCATCGTGCTTTTCAGCTGGAGGCGGCGCCTCGCTCGTGGAGGAGGTGGACACGAAGTTGGAGGAAGCGGGACTGGCCATGGGCCGCGAATCCGGGGTCGACGGGATCGAACCTGGTGTCCAACGGTAGGACCTCCGCATCCTAGAGGTCGTTGGTGCGGCCAGCGTCCTCGATGGAAGCTATGGTCCAGGTGGTTTCCGTGCGGATACACCACCACCCGGCGTTGTGGCTCCCGCCGCCATGGACGGAAAGGTCAAAAGGCGACCTCTACTCCTCGCTGTACATCCGAGGCTTAGGCTAGGGTTCGGTTGGAGGAAAGGTTTGGTGGTTCCACGAGGTAGACAATGGGGATTCGGGGGAGGTGGACGGCGAGGCAGTGAGTAGCCGGATTTGGCCGAGATCTAGCCTGGCGGCGAAGGTTGGGGCGTACAGGAATGACGAAGGAGAGGATGCAGCGCTTGGAGGTCAGGATGCTAGGGTTCGCTAGGTATGGGTTCCTCTCGCGCCTATAGCGAGGTCATCCACCGGTGGTGTGCCAGGTCATCGATCCATGGCTGGTGTTCCATAGATCACCATCTCATCCCTCCATCATGTTTGCATCCAACGGCTGGAATTTCCTCCGTCTTATATCTTGTCCTTCCTAGCACTATGACGATTTTATCTTATGCAATTACGACATTTCTGAGAAAAAATCATCATGATTTTGCTAGGTTTCGACCCTCCCGAACAGCCCATGACCATGTAGTCTAGAATCGTCATAAATTTATGACGATTTCATACACGGTCACAACCAAAAGGTCATAGTTTGACACATTCCTTGTAGTGTTGTTCGTTGTACCTCAATATGGGTCAATACTACTCGCTAAACTCTTTAGCCGAATCTGTGTAAGTTGGAATAGCATCTCCATGCTCATGACAAGTGGAACCGAGTCATCAAGCCAACTTTCACATTGGTCTAAGTTGTGTGTCCAGCACAACTTCGATGACCAAGGATATTTAGTACAAACAACATGAATGCATAGTTCCACAACCGAATCACATATTCAATGATACAAATCAGATGTTTATACAAGGACTACTTAATATCTTTATGAATACAATGGGAAATCTCATCATACATGATTTCCTCTAGGGCATATTCCCAACAGTCTCCCACTTGCACTAGAGTCAATCTTCTGACATCACATGTCTAAGCATCTAATGCCCATGGCTCTCAGGTGCGCCTCATGCTTCGGCTGTGGTAACGGCTTTGTCAATAGATCCGCAATATTTGCATCCGTATGTACCTTGCATAATTTGATATCACCCTGATCCACGAACTGGCGAATCAGGTGGTACCGCATTAGTATGTGCTTGTTCTTCGGGTGTTGTCTAGGTTCCTTGGCTTGTGCAATAGCACCATTGTTGTCACAATACACGTCTAACGGATTGGACGAGCCCTGAACCACACCAAGATCCATGAGGAAATTCCTCATCCAAACAGCTTCCTTTGTTGCCTCCGAGGCGGCAATATACTCAGCCTCTGTTGTAGACGCAGACACAGTCTCTTGCTTGGAACTCTTCCAGCTCACAACACCTCCGTTTATAATAAAGACGTATCCGGATTGCGAACGAGAATCATCAGAGTCGGTAAGATAACTCGCATCCGTGTAACCCTTTACACTGAGTTCATCTTCACCACCATAAACCAAGAACATATCCTTAGTCCTTCTCAAGTACTTTAGGATATTTTTAGCCGCTGTCCAGTGGATCTCTCCAGGATCAGCCTGGTATCTGCTCACAACACTTAGAGCATAGGAAACATCCGGCCTAGTACAAATCATGGCATACATGATGGATCCGACTGCAGAAGCATATGGAATCGCACTCATCCGACTTCTCTCATCAGTTGTCGAAGGACACTGAGTCTTGCTAAGTTTTACACCATGGGACATCGTTAAGAACCCCTTCTTAGACGATTCCATGTTGAACTTCTTCAACACTTTGTCCAAATAAGTACTCTGACTCAATCCAATGATCCTCCTTGATCTATCTCTATAGATCCGGATTCCGAGGATGTATGTTGCCTCACCCAAGTCTTTCATTGAGAAAATCCTTTCCAATGATTCCTTGGTTTCTTGCAACATCTGGACATCATTTCCAATCAGTAATATGTCATCCACATATAAGATTAGAAAATTTACTTTGTTCCCACTAAACTTATTGTACAAACAAGAATCATGATCACTCTTGATGGAGCCAAACGATTTGACTACCTCATCAAAGCGAATATTCCAACTCCGAGATGCTTGCTTCAACCCATAAATGGATTTCTGAAGTTTGCGCACCTTGTCAGCATTAGCCAGATTGACAAAACCCTCGGGCTGTATCATATACACGTCCTCGGTTAAATTTCCGTTAAGGAAAGCCGTTTTGACATCCATCTGCCATATCTCGTAGTCGAAATACGCAGATCAACCAAGTTCCAAACTTGATTTTCATCCATGGACTTTATCTCGGACCTCATGGCTCCAAGCCATGACTTGGAATCAGATCCCACCATCGCTTCCAAATAATTTTCCGGCTCATCACTGTCTAACAGTAACACATCACGAACACTTCGTAGTCTTGCCGATCTTCGTAGTACAGGTGTTGTTGCTGGCTCAGCTGCCACGACCGGCTCAACCTCCACGGTTTTTGCCTACTCGCTACTAGACGGTCCTCTCGAATTTCTTTGAGTTGCACCGTCCTCCCACTTACTCCCCGACTGAGAAACTCTTTCTCAAGGAAGACACCGTTCTGAGCGACAAACACTTTGCCCTCTTATCGGTTGTAGAAGTGGTAACCCAAGGTTTCCCTCGGATACCCCATGAAAATACATTTATCCGACTTGGCCGTAAGCTTGTCCGACTGAAGTCGCTTGACAAATGCTTCACAACCCCAAATCTTAAGAAAATACAAACTCGGCTTTTTGCCTGTCCACATCTCATGCGGTGTATTCTCTACCGATTTTGATGGTACTCTGTTTAGTGTGAACGCCGTTGTTTCTAGATAATAACCCCAAAATGATAAAGGCAGATCTGTCCGACTCATCATTGACCGTACCATGTCCAACAAGGTCCGATTCCGCCTTTCCAAAACATCGTTCCTTTGCGGCGTTCCTGGCGGAGTAAGTTGAGGAACTATTCCACAACTTTTCAGATGGTCATCAAACTCATGGCTCATGTACTCACCTCCTCGGTCCGACCGAAGAAACTTTATTTTCTTGCCGAGTTGATTATGTGCTTCATTCTGGAATTCTTTGAACTTTTCAAAGGCTTCTGACTTGTGTTTCATCAAGTAGATATATCCATACCTACTCAAATCATCAGTGAAGGTAATGAAGTACTCATAACCACCCCTGGCTGTCGTGCTCATTGGTCCACATAAATCACTATGTACTAGTCCCAACAAGTCGGACGCCCTTTCGCAACTCTTTGCAAAAGGTGTCTTTGTCATTTTGCCTAGTAGGCAAGATTCGCATGTCTCGAACGACTCCAAGTCGAACGAAGTTAGGAGTCCATCATCCTGGAGCTTCTTCATGCGTTTCCAACTTATATGACCAAGACGACAGTGCCAATAGTAAGTCATATTCAGATCATTTGGTTTTAACCTTTGAACATTTATGTTATAAACCGACTCACCATCAAGATTCAAAATAAATAACCCGTCCTGGACGGGTGCAAAGCCGTGAAACATATCATTCAAATACAAAGAACAACCATTATTCTTGATATTCGACTCATAGCCTTTCCTCATCAAACATGAAGCATAAATAATGTTTCGACTGAGCACTGGAACATAATAACAATTATTCAGTTCCATAATGAATCCGAAAGGTAAATGAAGTTGCATCGTGCCGACTTCCAACGCAGCAACTCTTGCTTTGTTGCCGACTCGAATATCAACCTCACATCTTGCTACGCTCCTAGTTCTTACCAGTCCCTGCAACGAGTTGCAGATGTGAATAACTGATCCGGTATCATATACCCAAGAACTATTAGGTGCATCAGCAAGATATATGTCTATAACATTACAAACAAGTGTACCTGAGTCAGAAGTCATACCTCCACTCTTGGCTTTCTCGGCCAAGTACTTGCTGCAGTTCCTCTTCCAGTGGCCATCCTCCTTGCAATAGAAGCAAGTGGATCTGACTGAAGGAGATGGCTTAGTCCCTGAGGAAGTTCTTGGGACCGGGTCCTGAGTCTTCTTTCCTCCTGACTTAGCCTTCTTCTTAGTCCAAGAACTCTTCTTGAACTTAGCCTTATTCTGCACCATCAACACTTGACTAGCGCCCTTCTTGAGATCCGCCTCTGCCTGCTTGAGCATCCCATGTAATTCAGTGAGCTTCTTATCCATACCATGCATGTGGTAGTTCAAAATGAACTACCCATATGCACTAGGAAGAGAGTTCAGAATTATATCCGTAGCGAACTCTTCGCTTATGGGGTAGCCAAGCCTCTCCAGAGACTGCACGTAACCAACCATTTTGATCACATGCGGACTCAGTGGATCACCATCCTTAAGCTTGCAACTCAGCAAAGCCTGAGAGACTTGATACCTCTCACTCTTTGCCTGAGCCTTGAACATACTTTTGAGGCTTTCGATCATATCGTAGGCCTCAACATGCTCGAATTGCTTTTGCAAGTCCGGTTCCATGTGAGCAAGCATAAGACAACTAATATCTGTGGACTCATCCTTAGCCCCACGGTAGGCATTGGTGGCAGCGATAGTCGCATTCTCATTCGGCTCATCTGGAAGTGGGTTGTCTAGGACATGGTCCTTCTTTTCTTGTTTGAGAACAATTCTCAGATTTTGATACCAGTTGGTAAAATTAGTGTCGTTCAGTTTATCTTTCTCAAGAATGGTTCTCAACGCAAAACCGGATATCTGAGAGTGACTGCTACTTGGTGCCATGATCTACAACAGAAAATATGCAAAACACTTAAGACATGTATTCATAAAAGAGCAAGCATATTAAACATTTTAATATTTTATGCTCCCACTAGAACCAACACCCCTCCGATGGTTCCTTAGTGATTTAGGATCCTAAATAAGCAAGTCGGCTAGTGAGCTTTAGCATCACCGCTAGCCACCAAGTGATCTACGTAGAAAACTCCTTGTCAATCGCATCTCATGCGACTCCTGTTGGACGGGTGGCATCACATGCCCCGGCTCCCATCCGACTTTTCCCCGAGTCCCACAACCGTTGTGATAGACCCGTCTAGCTTACCGAGTGTTTCCGCAGTAAGAGTCCGACTCGAACCCACCTAGTCAGAAAGAATTGGCAGCACCTCAATTTTATGAGCCCACTACCAAAAATGTCCGACTTGTGATGGTGCAAACACTGGCGGGAAAACCGACTAGACCTTCTTTGAGGGATTAAATTTTACCGACTATCTAATAGAGGTAAAACTGAGACATAACAATAACCCAAAATAAAGCATTTATAATGTGAAATGGTATTGCTCTCTTCATGGTGATCTCCATCTCCACAAAGCCTGTAATCCGACTCGTGCCAACTCTTGTCACTTGTCGTCTTACTCCATGTCGCCAACATGTACAACGCCTTGCATGCCTTCCGGGTTCTCCAAACAACTACACTAGCTTAGTAAAGTAAATTACATAGAGAATCCGACACGCAGGTCGTTATACAATAAAATGACAGCACCTAGGCTCCAGCCAGCTGACAAAAACCATGATTTGCAGATCACGTATGGATTACACACATACATCACACGCACATGAACCATACCATTCACAACTTCCTGCAAAAACGAGTTATGCATAGATACAATATCTAACGGTGTTGTGAAACTCGCAAGGACATCTAAGGCACTATGACAGGGCGAAGCCGGCGGTCCTCGCGGGTGCGGGCAGCGCCCGACGATTTTTCCGAAAACGTAGATCTCATCTACGATCCGAACATGGATTCCGACCATATTTCTGATTCGATCAAACTCTTTGATCTTCGATCACCGCTTCTGGATTTACGTGTCACAATCTACCCCGATGGAGGAAGCCGACCGGTAGGGGTATGTCGTTCCATGACCTCAGCAGTATGATCACGGAAATTAGATCTACCATTCCCCGAGCATAGTTGATCCAATCAACTTCGTATAAAACCGATCTATCTCATAGATCGACCACCAAATAGCACATAGATCTCATCTACAGTCAACCGCATATCACATATGCGAGATCTCGAGCCTAAAACCAGAAGCTATCGCTCTGATACCACTGTTGGGTCACGCAGAGATAAAACAAAACTTTTCCTCTAACATGGTGATCCCGAGATCTAGCCGAGGTAGAAGACCACGAGGTTTACCACTAGACGCGCAGTTGCGGATTACTGATGAAGCGCGTCAGTTGATGCTGTGCAGTCCTCACGATCTGATCGTCCTGGTGCTGATCGCACAGCACCTCTGCTGGTATCCACACGTACAAGGAGGAGCACCGGCAGCGAACTGCTAGGTTCGTATCGACGGTAGGACTGTTGTGGAGCTAGGGTTTCCAACACAGGGAATGACCTAACCTAACAACGATTAACCTTTCTCGGTTATGGTGCTCCACTATATATAGGGAGTGAACGTGGGCTCTGCTCGCGCGACCCATTCACTAAAGCCCATATAACACTAGTCACCGTGAGTCCAACTCACTAACTCAGTCCTAATCCAGTTTAGGTCCAACCCAACCAGATTACAGGTTCAGATCCCATCCGAACATGCTCCCGCTCTTGCTTTCTTTTACTCGAGAATGTTTTAGCCCTAATGAATTAAACCACGCGTTCACACTACCTTGCTACTTGCTTTCTTTTACTCGTTTTAATTCAATTTCTGCAAACAACCAAAAACCTTTCAAACACCCTTTACTTGAGATCAAAGGCAGCTTATAAGTATCCTTTGGTAGATAGTGATGAGGGGGGTAAAGTCGTTTACCAATAGCTCTCTGTGGGTTTGATATCTTTACTTTGAAACTCGATACAATTGATCTATGCACTTGCAGTCATCAATGAGACTAGGGATATCTAAATGGAGTTTATGACTCCACACATGTTTTAGGGTTTTCCTCCAAATACTCATTATCCGGAACTAGTAAAATTATAGCACGAAATAATAAACTTAATCAAGAACAGGAAATATAGCATAAAATGCAATTAAGTTGTCAAGCCGTATGTGTGACCGAGTATGGAGGCGCTGCCAGATATCAGCGCTTGTCTGCACATGATATTGAGATTGGCAAGTGTTCGACTATATAATCTCGATAAAACTTTTTGTCTTCGAGGGTAATTTTTTCTTGATCATTACCTACCCATTATGTGCATATTATATATTATATCAGGGGCACCTTTGTTGGTCAAATCGTAGGAATTTTTTGTTTTCTATGATGCAAACCCTTCAGGTGTTGTTACGAATGTCTGTCGTCGATGCTATGAGATCTTGTCACCGGTTCTACATATGCCCATCGACAATTCTATGAGTGTCCAATGTTGGTGCTTCCAATGACGGTCGCTGATGCTGCAAGGGAGTGGTCGTGTTTCTACAAACACCCACCGTTGAGCGTAGTCAGTGCTACATATGATCAATCGCTGATAACATAGCTACAAAGAGTGTCGTCGGTGCTACAAGGGAACAAAGGTGTTGCTAGAAATGCACCCCCTTGATGCTACGAGAGACTGTCCTTAGTGCTACATACTCCCGTCGTCGATGTCGTGTCCAGCGCCAGAGCTGCCAGTGCACAGCGACCCTGAGCACTTGTTTTGCTACAAACGCCCGTTATTGATGCTACGAGAGCCTATCATCGGTGCTACATATGACCATCACCGATAATACGAGTTTACAATGTTGGACATTACAATGACCGTCGTCCGTGCTACAAGGGATTAGTGGTGTTGCTACAAACGCTCGCTGTCGATCATCGTTAGTGCAACACATGTCCGTTGCAGATGCCAGAGTGGCTATGTGCTACAAGGGACCGACAATGTTGCTACAATCGCTATTGTCTATCCCATCATCGATGCTACATATGTCATCACCCATGCTATGAGTTTTTAGCACCAGAGCTACCAACGGCGACCGTCGGTGCTACAAGGGAGCAATATTGTTGCTACAAATTCCCGGTGTCGATGCTACCAAACCCCATTGTCGATGTTAGACCATCTAGTGCTGGAACTGCAATAACCACCCCATGTGATACAAGCAAACAGCTTGATGACGGGGCCTTGGCTCACCAAGGAGCGACGCGGGTGTTGCATAAATAGCTTTGTGCATGCCGCATGTCCATTAATGCTGCTGCAAACCAAACAGCAGGTTCTTCCTACACTAAAGATCTTGGAAGAGTTATGCCATAAGGGCATATCTAGCGGCACGATCCAAATGGTCTGTACACATCTAAACTGGTCAGTCCTGATGAGGGAGTTGACCGTGCACCCTCCAGCGGTGCGACCCATCCGGACCGACCCATCGGGCGCGACCCGTCCACCCACCAAATTTGGGTGCCTGATGCGATGGGAGTGGACGCGGGCGGACAGACCGCATTTCCACCCATGATGGCCGCGGGCGCGCATGGCAGCGACCATAAGGCTTCCCGTCGTCTCAGACGCGCTTGCATCAGACTAATCGGTGGAAGAATTCATGTCCTTCAACGCTGATGTAGACTGATTGATGAGTCGACACATTTCCCTGAGTTCTCTCTCCGATATTTATGGTGAAGGCTCGAGAATCTGCATGCGCACTGAAGACTAGGGCTACATAAACCAGGCCTATGCTTGTCGGCGCCGCACTCTCCACCCTAGTCATTGCTAAGCTCCCCCATTTCCACCACTGCTACCGCCATCGATAATGAAGATGAGTTCATGGTTGAAGAATAGGAAGAACTACACCAAGGCTACTTGAACTAGGTCACGCCAGCAACATGGGCCTCGGTCACCCACTCCACCGTTGATGCCGCACTTCCTCTGTGGTGTGCTGTCGCCGAGGCTGCAAGACTTCATTGGTCTTGCAGCACGTGACAATGTTCTCCACGACAGTATCGATCACCAGCATGACTGTCGCTACTTTCGGGTAGCAGAGTGCGAGTGGAGTTGGCGGGAGGGGGATGACATTGACCACCATGATGTCACCCTCCCTTCCGTCTGACACCTCAACTTGGAAAGGGTGCCAGTGCTGCCCGTGTCAAAGAAGGTGAAGGTGTTGGAGGCACATATGCGCCACCGAAACACCAAGCTCTGCTAGGATATCCGGTGGACGAGCGCTTACTAGAGCAAGGAGTACAGAAGAAATTGCTGGTGTGGGAGCACAAGGCGCATTGCTCGTCTTTGTTCCGTAGCAAGATACATCCCTAGGAGTTCAACGAGGGCGTAACCAACTTCTCCAATGACAAGGACCAGGACGATGACGATGAGGGAGAGGGCGATGGCCACGTTGTCAAGAAAGAAGTGGGTGCCTAGCAACTGCACCCGGAGTACTAGGCCTGTCACATCCCAAGATTTTCCAAATCTTGTAATGTGAAAAATAAATAAATAAAATAAATTATTGTTGATTTTTAGGGTGAAAAGAAACTTTTGTTTCTAAATGGAAACTTAAAATCCCATCTTGAACAAACTTTAATTAAAGTTTGAATCCAAAAAAATCCAAATCAAGAGAAATGCATTCATCATAAAATGCATCTGGAAAATTAAACACTTGGAAAATAAATCCAAACCCTAAACCCTAAATGGAATAAAAATCATTTCCAAGTTATCTCAAAGACTATGGATTTGATCCATATAAAAATTTGTCAACAAACTTTCACAAATGATCAAGAATGACAAATAGAAATATTATAAAACCATATAAATTGATTTCATTAAATTTGGAGCCATAGATAAAATATTAAGAATTTAATAAAATAAGGAAATAAAATTTCCAAAGCTAATAAAGAACCTATCTATAAATCCATACCAAATGGTGAGCAAATAACCCTAAAGATATTTAAAAGGATAAATAAATCTCAAATAATATTTTACAAATTGGAGTCACCAAGTTTGGATCTCTAAATAAAAAGATATGGACTTTATAATATGAGAAAAGAATTATTAAATAAAGAATATTTAAAGACCAAATTAAATCTTGGCAAAGACCATAAGAAAATGGAATAAGATATAATCCAAATCCAAATAAAATAAAAGGATAAAGAATTTCCAAAGTAAAATAAAATGGCATTAACCATTCCATCCATATTTTTAATAAAGACAAATCTCTAATAAGAATAATTATATAATTCATGAGAAAATAGTATTTTGGAATTTACCCAAGTGGAATAAAAGTTTTTTAAATTAATTTAAATAAAATAAATCTTCCAAATAAAATTTAGGGAATTAAACTATATTTAATTCCATTGGAATTAAAACAAATACCCAATTCAAATGATTTATGAATCATATTAAGCACTTTCCAAATAATTCAAGATGAATTATTTGACACCCTATTAAACAAATAAAAACCTACTGAAAAGATTTGGAAAGTTTTTAGAAACTTAAATGGTGTTTGACAATATTATTAAATCTCATTTGATTTAAAACAAGGGCTTATTTGAATAATTAAAAGACCCCAAAAAGAATAAAATTTTATTCCAAAATTGACTTCAGAATATACTATTAATCAGTATTTGAGTCTTCTCAAAATTTGGCAAAGATTTGAATTCAAATGAGTGTTTGAATTGTTTATTCAAAATCAAAACAGAATTAAAGAAATGGAAAAAGGGAAAACAAACAGAACAAAAAAAATGTAAAAGACTCAGCCCAGCCCAATAAGCCCAACACAGCCCACTGCTTCTCCCCGCGACAAAACGATTCGCACCATCGTCGGCACCCGCTCAGCAACTGACCGATGGACCCCACTACCCCTCCCCCTCTTTCGCTGACAAGACGACCCCACCGCCACGCAATCATCTTCCTCAACCGCTGACTCCGCCCCTCACCTCGCCGGCCGTTGCAGGCGATTAAAACTCGATTTAATCCGTGTTAACCTCGCCATTAAACGACCCCGCGACCATGATATCTTGAGCGCCTGCCTCCCCTCTCTCTTTCCCCTCCGTCGCCTCACCCTAGCGCGCCCCCAGGCTGCCCAATTTCTCTCTACACCGCCACTGTCTCCGACAAGCTCCGCGAGCGATTCCGGCCAGTCGACGTCGCCCCTCGCCCCCTCGACCACACACGCGTGCTCCACAGACCCTGGCGCACCTCCCAGTGCCATCAGTTCTCCCCCGCGCACCCCAGAGCCTCGACAACGACCAAGACCGACACCGCCACCATCTGTTTCCTCTCTGGTGAAGCCTCGGGTAAGAACCTGACCGCCCCTCTCTTTCGCTTTCACGCACGCATCCTCGCCACGACCTTGCGCATCTAACCGTGTCTTCCACTCGTCTTAGCCCGCTCCGTAGCTTCTTCACCAACGACGACCGACCGCACCCGACGCCAGGAGCATCTCCGGCGAGGAATTCCGACGACACCCGTGTGCCCCCTGCTACCCGAAGACCACCTTGAGCTTCGCCATACCCCTGCGATCACTGTGAGCCACTTCTTCCTCTCCCTTGCTTCCTGTAGCCACCACAGCGCCGCTAGCCGAGCGTCGCCGCCGCGCAGCCGCCGTCAGCGCCGCCAGTTCCTGGAAAGCGCTTTGTAACCGTAGGATCTTGATCACGTGGCCACGATAGATTGACTGAGCGAAGGGGTACGCTTGCCCCTGTGTCGCACGATCCACTTTAGATCTAACGGCTGTTGTCTGTCGATCCAACCGAACCGGTACAGACGAATTAGAACTAGACACGTGGCCAGAGATAATTTAAAACAGAAATTGTGTTCTATTAGATGTGCCAATTTGAAAAATTCATAACTTTCAAACCACACGTCCAAATTTTGCAAATTTTATATCAATGGAATCAGTAAGACAAGTACTTTCTGATCATAAACTTTGTTTAGTAAAATGTTTCTGTTAAACTGATTGTTTTTGCAGAAACTTGTGTATGCATGTTTAGAATATAAAAATTGTTCCAAAATGATTTTGGGGATAAAACCTTTGGAAAATGGGTTTGTTTTGAACCTACTGACCATAGGAATCAATTGGTGGCTTCAAAAATATATTTGGTGAAGCAAAAGAATGAATCTTTGATTTAAACCATTTCTAGTCAAATAAAAATATTGTTTATTTGTTAAAAATGATTTTTGAGCAAAACCTTTGGGAAATGTTTTGGAATAAACTCTCTGACCCCAAACACAAGGTTTTATGATTTGAAAATGTATTTGTTCAACCCTATAAAACTATTACTTTGCTAAAGATATTTTCAATCACATAAAATAATGACTTGGTATAAAAATGGTTTATGAAGTGAAATCTTTTGCAAATGATTTTGCCACTTTATAAAATGATCAATAGGTGTTTTCAAATATTTATAACCTATTATAAACCACTTCCCCATATAAAAAAATCTTTAGCATGCTTGCATGCATTTTTTTGTTTCTATCATTTTATCTGATGTTATGCTTGAATGGTAGATTGAAATATTGCTTGCTTGATTAAATTGTAGTGAATTGAAGTGTGTTAACATTGCAAGATCAAGGAGTGAACCTATATTCTCTACCAAAAAGGAAAGTGATACTTCATACTTTTGTCCCATTATTTTCACTATGCATTAGTGATATTCTAAGTAGGACTTGCATGGAATTTTTGCTAAGTGTAAACTATGCCATGGGAAATCCTAGTAGATGAAACCTTAGTAGAAATTTCCTAAGTTAAGATTCCTACTACTATCATGCTTAGCTTAGCTAATAGAAAACAAGGGTGGAATATATACTCATACTATGGAAATATTTCTAAGTTTGTGGACTTGTGTTTTGTTTAATAAAAAAACTAAGTGAATGAATCACCTGGGTGGAATGGAAGGAATGGTTTGTGTTGAGTGGTTCACAAGGCCCATTTCTATGGATTACCTTGTGTATCTCACTTGTGGATGGCCACCCAGGAACAAAGAGATTTGAGATGTCAAATGTTGAGAAGCTTCAAGTACAGCCACTTGGCATTATGGGCTTTGCCTGGATCATATAGGTTGCAATAACTTAGCCAAATGGACAGTTGGTGGTACGGGATGATAGGTTGGAACGCGTCCATTATGGTCTAAGGGAAGGCTTCTGAAAGATCTTGTCTTGGTGAAACCAAGTCTTGTGGGGAAAGTGCACCACCTCTACAGAGTGTAAAATCTAAGTACTTAGCCATGTCCCTGGTAAAGGACAATTTGAGCATCAAGACATGGAAGCTATCAAGAATCTCATCATCCCAATTTCTAAGTTAAAAACTTGTGGGTAAACAAGGGTTGAAGGATCACCAATTTCTATTGGGAGATGCCTTGGGAAAGATTTTGCCAAGCAAAAACTTAGTGTTTTCAAATGATAAGGAAAATCTATTTTGAGCAATGCAAGCCTAAAGCTCCACTTAGCCAAAAGCATATAGATGATAGACTCCACTATAATACCATAGTATCACTTGCTAATACAATTCAAATGTATTGACCCTTGTGGCTGTAACTTGTTATGTTGCAGGTTGTTTGATATTAGAGAAGTTTATTGATTAGGATTACAAGTCTACAACCAACATGTCTGCCTGTGGCACTTTGAAGCTGAAGGACCCCATGCTATTGTCATATTCTGCTGCATTGTAATGAGATAGCCAAATGAGCTATGTAAGATGTAATAAATTATTTTATTCCTGGTTATAAAGTTGTATTATGACCTTTGTCTCTTGATATTACATCTTAACGGTGGATGCTAGCTATTGATCCAGGGACTAGCATTGTAAACACAGGGATCTCTACCTTATTAAAGGTTGGGAACCTTACAGTGCTGCATTGTAATGAGATAGCCAAATGAGCTATGTAAGATGTAATAAATTATTTTATTCCTGGTTATAAAGTTGTATTATGACCTTTGTTTCTTGATATTACATCTTAACTGTGGATGCTAGCTATTGATCCAGGGACTAGCATTGTAAACACAGGGATCTCTACCTTATTAAAGGTTGGGAACCTTACAGATGGTATCAGAGCATTGTGTTGCCTGTAGGATTTGTAAACCTAGGATTGGACAAACCCCTCAGAAAAATAGGAGTTGTATTTGTTCCAAAACTTATTTACAAACAATCTTGTCAACTCTTTCCTCAACCATTTTGGTTTTAACTCTACATCTCTTCTATTTCAACTTGATGGATAAAGCCTACCCCATGACCAAAGACTTCACCATGTGCAAAGGACTTCATCAAACTCTAATGACTTCAACATCTTCAAGAGATTTCAACCTTACTCTAAATAAGGACTTCAACTTGGATATCACTAAGGACTACAAGTGAGACAAGAAATGTTACTCAAGACTTGAGGACTAAGGAAACACAACTTGGAAGGAACCATCAACACTTTGAAGTTTTGTGACCAAGAATTTTCCCTAGGAAACCATGATCCCATGCAAGAAGAATCAGCCAAGAAGGATGGAAAGATCTCAAGTGAACCATATAAATGGACCACCATATTAAGTATAGATCAAACACACCAACCTATGTGGTGTAACAAAAATAGTTTTGTTGCCTAAAAATGTGCTTGAACTTTGTTGTTTGAGTGGAATGTTTATTTGTGATTGGTTGCACATTGCTTGAGTGAATTGTGATGTGTGTGATTAGAATTGATTCCTTAGAAATATTTTGCCTATTCTAATCCCAATCCAACCCAAACAGATGACTTCTCCAAGAAACTCCAACATCAAGGATGGTGACAATAACAACAACCAAGAGGTCAACATGAGAGAACAACTATTAGTTAACCAAACCCATTTGAATCAGATGACAACTCAGTTATTAGACAACAACAATGGATTAGACCCAACCATACAAAAGATTTTGAAAATTCAATCCCAATTGTTGCAAGGGATGGCCACTCAAATGATCAACATGGGAGACAACTCTTCCAAAGGAGTTTGTGACAACAAGGATGACAAAGATGATATTCTAGAAGGAACCCAAGCTTGCAATATTTGTGGAGACAAGGATCACACTTCCAAGGAGCATGAAGATCAATGCCCCAATTGTGAAGAGAAACATCCAAATAATCAATGCCCCACATCCCAAGCTACTTGTTACTTATGTGAAGGAAATAATCATGTCCCTATCCAATGCCCCATCTATTCCATAGTTCAACAAAGGAAACAAGGTGGAGTGCAACAACTGATTGCAGACTACCATGAGAGAGCCAAGTCTACCAAGAAGGATGAATACAAAGGAAAATATCAGCTTGCACCTCCATGCAATATGACTCAATTTTAAGGACCAAAGAGGAGACATATGTATTATCCAAGGAATAATAAAAGGTCAAGGAGACCAGGAACTGTTCCTACCTTTGAGATAACATATGAAGAACATGAACTAGAAGCACTTTTAGCTTTGGAGAAACCCAAGAAAAATAAGGAAAAAAGGCATGTGCAATGTTGTCATTGCAAAGAAATGGGACACTATGCCAATGAATGTCCAGAGAAGAAGAAAAAGTATAAGGAGATTAGCCAAGTGTGGTGCAACAACTGCAAAAGAGCTAGGCCATTATGTATCAACTTGTCCACATAAGATACGTGAATAACTCAATCTTATCACATGTTACAATTGTGGTAACCAAGGACATTATGCAAGCAACTGTACAGAAAAGATGAAGCACAGGATAAACAAGCCTATGAAGGATCTCAGCCTAGTCACATGTTTCAAGTGTGGAAACAAAGGACACTATGCAGATGTTTGTCCAGAGAGATTTCAACAAGATCCCAAGCAAGCCAAGATGTAATCTAGTTGGAAATTTTTTAAGGGTGGTAGTACCCTAGTTCCTTTGAGCCAACTTGAAACCCTAGCCTTCCCAAATCTTGGGACGAGATTTATTTTAAGGGTGGTAGCCTGTCACATTCCAAGATTTTCCAAATCTTGTAATGTGAAAAATAAATAAATAAAATAAATTATTGTTGATTTTTAGGGTGAAAAGAAACTTTTGTTTCTAAATGGGAACTTAAAATCCCATCTTGAACAAACTTTAATTAAAGTTTGAATCCAAAAAAACCCAAATCAAGAGAAATGCATTCATCATAAAATGCATCTGGAAAATGAAACACTTGGAAAATAAATCCAAACCCCAAACCCTAAATGGAATAAAAATCATTTCCAAGTTATCTCAAAGACTATGGATTTGATCCATATAAAAATTTGTCAACAAACATTCACAAATGATCAAGAATGACAAATAGAAATATTATAAAACCATATAAATTGATTTCATTCAATTTGGAGCCATAGATAAAATCTTATGAATTTAATAAAATAAGGAAATAAAATTTCCAAAGCTAATAAAGAACCTATCTATAAATCCATACCAAATGGTGAGCAAATAACCCTAAAGATATTTAAAAGGATAAATAAATCTCAAATAAGATTTTACAAATTGGAGTCACCAAGTTTGGATCTCTAAATAAAAAGATATGGACTTTATAAGATGAGAAAAGAATTATTAAATAAAGAATATTTAAAGACCAAATTAAATCTTGGCAAAGACCATAAGCAAATGGAATAAGATATAATCCAAATCCAAATAAAATAAAAGGATAAAGAATTTCCAAAGTAAAGTAAAATGGCATTAACCATTCCATCCCTATTTTTAATAAAGACAAATCTCTAATAAGAATAATTATATAATTCATGAGAAAATAGTATTTTGGAATTTACCCAAGTGGAATAAAAGTTGTTTAAATTAATTTAGATAAAATAAATCTTCAAAATAAAATTTAGGGAATTAAACTATATTTAATTCCATTGGAATTAAAACAAATACCCAATTCAAATGATTTATGAATCATATTAAGCACTTTCCAAATAATTCAAGATGAATTATTTGACACCCTATTAAACAAATAAAAACCTACTGAAAAGATTTGGAAAGTTTTTAGAAACTTAAATGGTGTTTGACAATATTATTAAATCTCATTTGATTTAAAACAAGGGCTTATTTGAATAATTAAAAGACCCCAAAAAGAATAAAATTTTATTCCAAAATTGACTTCAGAATATACTATTAATCAGTATTTGAGTCTTCTCAAAATTTGGCAAAGATTTGAATTCAAATGAGTGTTTGAATTGTTTATTCAAAATCAAAACAGAATTAAAGAAATGGAAAAAGGGAAAACAAACAGAACAAAAAAAATGTAAAAGACTCAGCCCAGCCCAATAAGCCCAACACAGCCCACTGCTTCTCCCTGCGACAAAACGATTCGCACCATCGTCTGCACCCGCTCAGCAACTGACCGATGGACCCCACTACCCCTCCCCCTCTTTCGCTGACAAGACGACCCCACCGCCACGCAATCATCTTCCTCAACCGCTGACTCCGCCCCTCACCTCGCCGGCTGTTGCAGGCGATTAAAACTCGATTTAATCCGTGTTAACCTCGCCATTAAACGACCCCGCGACCATGATATCTTGAGCGCCTGCCTCCCCTCTCTCTTTCCCCTCCGTCGCCTCACCCTAGCACGCCCCCAGGCTGCCCAATTTCTCTCTACACCGCCACTGTCTCCGACAAGCCCCGCGAGCGATTCCGGCCAGTCGACGTCGCCCCTCGCCCCCTCGACCACACACGCGTGCTCCACATACCCTGGCGCACCTCCCAGTGGCATCAGTTCGCCCCCGCGCGCCCCAGAGCCTCGACAACGACCAAGACCGACACCGCCACCATCTGTTTCCTCTCCGGCGAAGCCTCGGGTAAGAACCTGACCGTCCTTCTCTTTCTCTTTCACGCCCGCATCCTCGCCACGACCTTGCGCATCTAACCGTGTCTTCCACTCGTCTTAGCGCGCTCCATAGCTTCGCCACCAACGACGACCGACCGCACCCGACGCCAGGAGCATCCCGGCGAGGAATTCCGACGACACCCGTGCGCCCCCTGCTACCCGAAGAACACCTTGAGCTTCTCCATACCCCTATGATCACTGTGAGCCACTTCTTCCTCTCCCTCGCTTCCTATAGCCGCCACAGCACCGCTAGCCGAGCGTCGCCGCCGCGCAGCCGCCTCTGCGCTGCCAGTTCCTGGCAAGCGCTTTGTAACCGTAGGATCTTGATCGCGTGGCCACGATAGATTTACTGAGCGAAGGGGTACGCTTGCCCCTGTGCCGCACGATCCACTTTAGATCTAACGGTTGTTGTCTGTCGATCCAACCGAACCGGTACAGACGAATTAGAACTAGACACGTGGCCAGAGATAATTTAAAACAGAAATTGTGTTCTATTAGATGTGCCAATTTGAAAAATTCATAACTTTCAAACCACACGTCCAAATTTTGCAAATTTTATATCAATGGAATCATCAAGACAAGTAATTTCTGACCATACACTTTGTTTAGTAAAATGTTTCTGTTAAATTGATTGTTTTTGCAGAAACTTGTGTATGCATGTTTAGAATATAAAAATTGTTCCAAAATGATTTTGGGGATAAAACCTTTGGAAAATGGGTTTGTTTTGAACCTACTGACCATAGGAATCAATTGGTGGTTTCAAAAATATATTTGGTGAAGCAAAAGAATGAATCTTTGATTTAAACCATTTCTAGTCAAATAAAAATATTGTTTATTTGTTAAAAATGATTTTTGAGCAAAACCTTTGGGAAATGTTTTGGAATAAACTCTCTGACCCCAAACACAAGGTTTTATGATTTGAAAATGTATTTGTTCAACCCTATAAAACTATTACTTTGCTAAAGATATTTTCAATCACATAAAATAATGACTTGGTATAAAAATGGTTTATGAAGTGAAATCTTTTGCAAATGATTTTGCCACTTTATAAAATGATCAATAGGTGTTTTCAAATGTGTATAACCTATTAGAAACCACTTCCCCAAATAAAACAATCTTTAGCATGCTTGCATGCGTTGTTTTGTTTCTATCATTTTATGTGATGTTTTGCTTGAATGGTAGATTGAAATATTGCTTGCTTGATTGAATTGTAGTGAATTGAAGTGTGTGAACATTGCAAGATTAAGGAGTGAACCTATTATCTCTACCAAAAAGGCAAGTGATACTTCATACTTTTGTCCCATTATTTTCACTATGCATTAGTGATATTTCTAAGTAGGACTTGCATGGAATTTTTGCTAAGTGTAAACTATGCCATGGGAAATCCTAGTAGATGAAACCTTAGTAGAAATTTCCTAAGTTAAGATTCCTACTACTATCATGCTTAGCTTAGCTAATAGAAAACAAGGGTGGAATATATACTCATACTATGGAAATATTTCTAAGTTTGTGGACTTGTGTTTTGTTTAATAAAACAACTAAGTGAATGAATCACCTGGGTGGAATGGAAGGAATGGTTTGTGTTGAGTAGTTCGCAAGGCCCATTTATATGGTTTACCTTGTGTATCTCACTTGTGGATGGCCACCCAGGAACAAAGAGATTTGAGATGTCAAATGTTGAGAAGCTTCAAGTCCAGCCACTTGGCATTATGGCTCTGCCTGGAACATATAGGTTGTAATAACTTAGCCAAATGGACAGTTGGTGGTAGGGGATGATAGGTTGGAACGCGTCCCTTCTGGTCTAAGGGAAGGCTTCTGAAAGATCTTGTCTTGGTGAAACCAAGTCTTGTGGGGAAAGTGCACGACCTCTGTAGAGTGTAAAATCTAAGTACTTAGCCATGTCCCTGGTAAAGGATAATTTGAGCATCAAGACATGGAAGCTATCAAGAATCTCATCATCCCAATTTCTAAGTTAAAAACTTTTGGGTAAACAAGGGTTGAAGGATCACCAATTTCTATTGGGAGATGCCTCGGGAAAGATTTTTCCAAGCAAAAACTTAGTGTTTTCAAATGATAAGGAAAATCTATTTTGATCAATGCAAGCCTGAAGCTCCACTTAGCCAAAAGCATATAGATGATAGACTCCACTATACTACCATAGTATCACTTGCCAATACAATTCAAATGTATTGACCCTTGTGGCTGTAACTTGTTATGTTGTAGGTTGTTTGATATTAGAGAAATTTATTGATTAGGATTACAAGTCTACAACCAACATGTCTGCCTGTGGCACTTTGAAGATGAAGGACCCCATGTTATTGTTATATTCTACTGCATTGTAATGAGATAACCAAATGAGCTATGTAAGATGTAATAAATTATTTTATTCCTGGTTATAAAGTTGTATTATGACCTCTGTTTCTTGATATTACATCTTAATTGTGGATGCTAGCTATTGATCCAGGGACTAGAATTGTAAACACAGGGATATCTACCTTATTAAATGTTGGGAACCTTACAAGGTCGTCCTGGCGACTAGCTTCGATGAGGACGCCATCGTTGACCATGTCATTCTTGCGTCTGTGGTCGAGGAGAATACCAAATGAGAGGGCTACCATGGAGTTGTCCATCTGACTGCAATGGTCACGGAGACCAACGCCTCCTTGCCTCCTCCCCTCCCGCCTCTGTCATCATGGGTGCCACTGGTAACTCCCTGGTAGGGGATAGAGTTGGCAGATCGGCTGTCACCACCACCGCCATCGCCTCAGCCCGAGTGTCCAGCCTGGCCCGGATAGGTGATCGACCCTCCGATGCCGGGGCATGCACTTCCGCCACAGAACCTCTGCTACGGTCACCGTACATCGATCTTGTCTCCTATGACAAGTAGATGGAAACAGTTCTGTCGCATGCCAAGGGCCGTAGCTAGGGCTATCTTTTTAATTTATTTTGTACGTAAATTACCTATGAATCTATGTAAATTTTCAACAAATTTAGCATGCTCTTATAGTTAGTTTGAATTTCCATTTTCTTGTGTCTAGGTTGGGTCGCGCCGCTGTAAGCGCCAGCCTCACAGGCCGGACCATGACCCAAATTTGACTGCCGACCGACCCATTCGGACCAAATCAGACGGTTTGCGTCATCTATTTTGGTCAGCCCGTGGAGATGCCCTAACAGATGCTCTCCCTGCAAGGAGGGGGTGGTGGAGATAAAAATTGTTCCATGTACGTCGTGCAATTCAGGTGGTAGAGGAGATTTTCCAGCCGAGTCCGTTTTCGCTCACGTGAAAGAGGCAAACGTGCAGGATCCTAGCACTGAAAAAGCCCCGAGCGGATGGTTCATGCGGTGGAGGTTGCGGGCGTTTTGTCCTCTGAAGGACGCTGAACATATTGAGATTCGCAATCATTTCATTCGGGATCATGTTGTTCATGGCGATATTGCGCTATATTTTATGAGCACAAAGAACCGACTTGCTGATATTTTCACGAAGCCACTTGATGAAGCAAGGTTTTGTTATTTGAGGAATGAGCTAAATATCATATATTCAATGGGCCTGGTGATGTCTACGCACATCTATTCTTGTAGACAGTTGTCGGCCCTCCAAGTGAATAGGTTTGTAGAACAGCAGCAAGTTTCCCTTAAGTGGATTACCCAAGGTTTATCGAACTCAGGGAGGAAGTGGTCAAAGGTATTCCCTCTCAAGCAATCCTACAATCAAGATACAAGATGTCTCTTGTGTCCCCAACACACCCAATACACTTGTCAGTGTATAGGTGCACTAGTTCAGCGAAGAGATAGTGAAATACAAGTGGTAACGATGCCAGAAAATAGCTTGATGGTGAGGTAAAGACTAAAGCAAGCAAACATGCAACATATCTAGATGCAAATGGTGTTTTCAATGTTTAAAAACAAGGCCTAGGATCCTACTTTCACTAGCGATCACTCTCTCATATAAATATCCTCTCTTCATGATACTACTCTTACATACTCTCCGGTTGGGCACTCTAATCATCGGTAGGGCTATAATAGCACTCCTCAAAGTCCGCCTTCCCCAATCTAGATAATCCCACACTATCACCTTGAGCGCTAGATGGTTCCAGCAAACACCACAATTTCATAGAGACATCCAACTCCAGATATAACTCATAACAAATATTCAATCTAGCAAAGTGCCACACACGGTATGCATGCTGTCACTTTCACACACGTGGGGAAAGCATAGATCTATTAAAGCACAAAGAGTATTTATGTAGACTCAAACCTAAGTCCACCATGGCGTGCATGCTGTCACTTTCACACACATGGGGAGAGCGGAGATCTATTAAAGCACTTGAGTAGCAAGGTAGATCTACTTTATTACAAAACTCATGATCACAATATGACCATGCATAGAGAGAGATGAACACATAGCTACCGGTAGAGCCCTTAGCCTTGAGGGAGAACTACTCCCTCCTCATCATGGGAATCGGCAACGGTGATGAAGATGGCGATGGAGATCGATGGAGATGGCTCTAGGGGCACTTCCCCGTCCCAGCAGGGTGCCGGAACAGAGACTTTCTATTCCCCGAATCTCCCTTTCGGTGGAGGAGGCGCTACGGAGGTTTTTCTGGAAGTATGATGGTCTATTTAGGGTTTTCTGCATCGGGGGCTTCTTATAGGCGAAGAGGCGAGGCTCGGAGGCTACCAGTGGGGCCACACCCTGCCCAGGCGCGGGTCCACCCTAGCCCGCGCCTGGGGGTGTGGTGGCCCACTGACACCTCTCTGTCTCCCCTTCTGGCTTCATGATGCCCACGGTAAAATATTGAATTTGGCTTTTGTCCCGTCCAATTCCGAGAATATTGATTTTATGCCTTTCTGGAACCAAAAACAGAAGAAAACAGGCAACTAGCACTGTGGCAACTTGTTAATAGGTTAGTTCCAGAAAAGACATAAAAACACCTCAATATGTAGACAAAGCAAAGCAAAGTAGATACTAAACAAGCATGGAACATCAAAAATTATAGATATGTTTCCGACATATCAAGCATCCCCAAGATTAAATCTTGCTCGTCCTCGAGTAGATAAGTCATAAAAAGAATAATTTTAAGGTGAGATGCACCATCAAAACCAAGGTCAAACCATTTGCAAGCATTGAAAGCTGGGATCAAATAACTCTAAACATGAGCATGAAAGATGGAGTTCTAACAATAAGACAAAGTAACTATGCATGCAACATGAAAGGCTACAAACAAAGATCATGAATAACATGCATTGAAAAATGTTTGTTTGTTTCACATACAGAAAACATGGCATAGTGGAAATCAGCTTGTCCCTCATAGAGTAGCAAATAGATGCATAGGACACCTTCAAAGTTCACAAGGGTGACTACAAACAAGTAGCACAAGAACAAGTAATATCACAATATGCATCAATCAATAAGTTTTGGGACACTGCACATAAAATGACAACTATGCTCTCTTAATGGTGCCTAAAGGTAGAAGGTGGAGACTCAAATAATAGTGGAAGAAAGGCCTTTCATAAAGGAAGCGGGGATTTCAAGTTTCAAATAGAGCTTCCAAAAATTATTATACTTGTTAGCTTTCAACCCTGATTTCCCCTATCATAAGCATCTTGAAGTGATTAAGGTTAAAGTGAACAAAGATGGAGTATATGCTTGACAAAGTATAAGTTGGCAATCTCAAGTCCCTTGAATACGAGGGCCACAACTCATGCTACTCAACTTTAGTTACATGTAAGTTCTTGCCATTGTAAGTAAATGCATATCATAGAGAACTGCCAACGGGGTACCCCTTGCACATGGTACAGGAGCTATCCCATAACCAAAATTACAAGGCAAGCAGACAATGAGCATCTCAGCGATCTTTTTATTTACTATATGCATAGCTTTTGATTTAGGATGCTTCATAGATAGCTCACTATGGTGATGCTACAAGTTTCCACCACGATTAGGCATGGATTAGGCTAGCGGCCCAGGCATTTCTCTAACACAAAATACAAACTCCATGGACTTACAAGTTCCCTCTTTATTTCACACCGGTGACATCCATAGACAAAAGAGCATGATATCAACTGAGTACAAAGTACAAGTGCAATGTTGAAAATGTTCCCCGTGACAGCACGGTTCTGCTAATTCCAATGTATAAGTGCAAGCATATACAACATAGATGACACAATGGTTCAAGTTTATTAGGGTCAAAGAATATAAATTATGCCATCAATTTTGTGAGGGCTTTAATCACTAAGTTTTCACATAACAAAATACTTTTTAATTGGAAGATAACTGAAAACAAGAATATACTTGGAATGGTGTAACACACCATGCTTAGGAATTTGTAGTGGACACTTTGGAATAACTTGGTTTCTTGGGAGTTGGAAGCATGAGTAGAGCTTACTCATACAAGTGGAGGCTAGCAAAAGACTGGGAGAGACCAACTAAGAGAGAAATAATGGCCATAATCATGCAGAGCAACAAAACATTACTAATCAAAGCATAGAGTGGTACTACAAGTCAAGGACTAAATGATCATAGAGGCTAAGGTGACTGGTTCATAGTCATAACATGGTGTGAGCATGTGCCAAGTCAACCCAAACAAAGCATCAAAGGAGAATACCACAATACTATGCTTTTGCATGCTAAAACAACGCATAATTCTTTCAAGGCACACTAAGCAATCCCAATTGTTTGGAACAAGTCATGCTACAGAAATAATTACTAAGCATAAGGTCAAAGCAAAATCTAGCATGACATGATAAAGTCTAAGCCATAGTCAAAACTAGCTCCCTTTTGTACCACTATAAGCATGAAACTTCCTACTCTTTTCCAACACCAATCAACTTAATTGAAACAACTCACAAAGATAATAATAAATAAAGATCAGTGAGATTGTCTCACAAATCCACAAAGAAGAACTAAAAATTTCTAAGCTAAAAGCGCAAGAAAACTAAGGCTGAACACAGTGCTAGCAAAAGTGAACACTCACAAAACAATAAGAGTGAAAACTAGAGTGTTCTAGGAAATGGAAATAGAGTGTGTCTCTCTCCAAAATAAGTGTGGTGTAACCAACCAACTTACTCAAGCAAACTAAGCAAACAAAAACCAAAAAAGAAAAAAGAGACGCTCCAAGAACAACACAACTGTGCATGAAACAATAAAAACGAAGTGTCTAGAAAGACCTAAGATTTTTATTGATGAAGAAGGGGATGCCTTGCTTTTACGCTTGTACATCTTGAATATTTCTTGGGGTGGAATCCCCAAGATTGAGCTTTTGTCCATTATTCATCTCATTACATCATTCTCTCTTTACACCTAAAAACTTTCCTTCACACAGTCTTCATTAGCAACATTAGTGTATTAAAAAGATAATAGACCTTTGGGTTTAGCTTTAGAACAGAAAAACTTTCACTAAAAACACAATATACTGTAGCAATTCCCTTAAAATCTCAATTTCCCAAAAAGAACCCAAAAAGGAATCAATAAGAAGCAAATACAAATAATGGCAGAAATCTGTCAAAACAGACCAGCAGATAGAAACCAATTTTCTCGAAGACCTTCTGTTGCTCAAATAAAAAAGTGTTGAACTAACGAAAGTTATCTAACATACTGGGGGACTTATTAGTAAATTTTCAGCTCAATCCCAATTACAGAGTCTCCTCACGAATTTTTATGGTGGAGGACAGAAATCTGTTTCAGGACAGCAACTCCCCAAATCTTACTTCCCTCTAAATAGAGGTCATTCTTGGCACAAAAAACAAACAAAAACGATAAGGATAGGTCATTACAGAAGTAATAACTTACAAGACTCAAGAAAACTTTTGGGTAATCTCCCAACAAGTACTTTTCTTTAACACCTTTAAGTTAGGCTTGATAGTTTGAGAAGATGCTCACATAAGAAATATGAATTGAAGTAAAAGAGAGCATCAAGAACCAAATTCAAAACACATTTAAGTCTAACCCACTTCCTATGCATAGGAATCTTGTAAAGAAACAAGTCATGAACGCACAAACCACCAAGCATAGGAAAGCAAAACAAGTGCATCTTCAAGACTTTCAACATAAAGAGGGGAAACTTAATATTATTGAGATGCATAAAACCATGTTTCCCTCTCTCATAATAACTTTCAGTAGCAACATGAACAAAATTAACAATATAACTATCACATAAAACATTCTTATCATGATCCACATGCATAAAATAATTATTACTCTCCACATAAGCATAGTCATTCTTATTAATTATAGTGGGAGCAAATTCAACAAAATAGCTATCATTAATATTCTCATCACCATAATGATCAAATATAGGAGGCATATTGTAATCACAATTAATTTCCTCCTCAATAGTAGGTGGACTGAAAATATCATAATCATCATATATTGGAGGTTTGGTATCATAAATAATAGAATAGCTATCTTCCAAAGCTGGGGGACTAAAAATATTATTTTCATAAAAACTAGCTTCCCCAAGCTTAGACTTTTCCATAGCATTAGGAACAATGGTGTCCAAAGAATTCATACTAATAACATTGCTATTAGTAGGCAAATAAAGTTCCATAGGTATTTTAATTTTCTCTTCAAACACTTCATGTCCTAACTCAAGATAAATACTATAAAGATCTCTATTTTTTTTGTTGTTTTCCATTAAGCCTAACTAGTGAAAACAAGAAACAAACAGACAAAATTGCATAATCTAAAGGAAATAACTTCGAGCACTCACACCGGAGGATGTGAGTACCTTTTACCTTACCTCCCCGACAACGGCGCCAGAAAATAGCTTGATGTCTATGCACTTCTATTCTTGTAGACAGTTGTTGGGCCTCCAAGTGCAGAGGTTTGTAGAACAGCAACAAGTTTCCCTTAAGTGGATTACCCAAGGTTTATCGAACTCAGGGAGGAACTGGTCAAAGGTATTCCCTCTCAAGCAATCCTGCAATCAAGATACAAGAAGTCTCTTGTGTCCCCAACACACCCAATACACTTGTCAGGTGTATAGTTGCACTAGTTCGGCGAAGAGATAGTGAAATACAAGCAAACATGCAACAGATCTAGATGCAAATGGTGTTTCAATGTTTAGAAACAAGGCCTATGGATCATACTTTCACTAGCGAACACTCTCAAATATAAATATCCTCTCTTCATGATACTACTCTTAACTACTCTCCGGTTGGACACTCTAATCATCGGTAGGGATATAACAGCACTCCTCAAAGTCCGCCTTCCCCAATCTAGATAACCCCACACTGTCACCTTGAGCGCTAGATGGTAGCAGCAAACACCACAATTTCATAGAGACATCCAACTCCAAATATAACTCATAACAAATATTCAATCTAGCCAAAGTGCCACACACGGTATGCATGCTGTCACTTTCACACACGCGGGTAAAAGCATAGATCCATTAAAGCACAAAGAGTATTTATGTAGACTCAAACCTAAGTGCCACCATGGCGTGCACGCTGTCACTTTCACACACATGGGGAGAGCAGAGATCTATTAAAGCACTTGAGTAGCAAGGTAGATCTACTTGATTACAAAGCTCGTGATCACAATATGACCATGCATAGAGAGAGATGAACACATAGCTACCGGTAGAGCCCTTAGCCTCGAGGAAGAACTACTACCTCCTCATCATGGGAATCAGCAACGATGGTGAAGATGGCGATGGAGATCGATGGAGATGGCTCCTAGGGCACTTCCCGTCCCGGCAGGGTGCTGGAACAGAGACTTTGTGTCCCCTGAATCTCCCTTTCGGTGGCGGCAGCGCTACGGAGGTTTTTCTGGAAGTATGATGGATTATTTAGGGTTTTATGCATCGGGGGCTTCTTATAGACGAAGAGGCGAGGCTAGGAGGCAACCGGAGGGGCCACACCCTGCCCAGGCGTGGGTCCACCCTAGCCCGTGCCTGGGGGGTGTGGTGTCCCTCTGGCACCTCTCCGTCTCCCCTTCTGGCTTCACGACGCCCACGGTAAAATATTGACTTTGGCTTTTGTCCCGTCCAATTTCGATAATGTCAATTTTCTGTCTTTCTGGAACCAAAAACAAAAGAAAACAGGCAGCTGGCACTGTGGCAACTTGTTAATAGGTTAGTTCCAGAAAAGATATAAAAACACCTCAAAATATAGACAAATCAAAGAAAAGTAGATACTAAACAAGTATGGAACATCAAAAATTATAGATACGTTTCCGACGTATCACTTGGCTTGACTACCCTTGCATACTCACTTGCACTTCCTCATGTATTTGGTTTAGATGCAGGCATACCTATATGGAGAGTGTGGTCCTAATTGATTGGGCTAACCCTCCCCCATAATGTCGAAAGCAAGTAAAATCATATCCCTTATTATCATTTTGTGATATGTGGGTCATCTATGAACATTGGTTTTGAACTCAAGATACTTCTTTGCGGTGTCATGCCATGCGCTCCAACATGGTGGCTTCATCCACCGCCCTCTTCCTTGATAAGAGTTGGTTTCTATTGGCTATTTTTGGATTTTCTTCCATATCTTTTGTTCTTATGGAAAACACACCCAATCTTGGATTTTAGTTGATTTGTTCTTGCAATTTTGGGTGTTTAGTACCATCTCTGTTTGTTGCTCTAAACCCAAGCCTTTTCCCACCTTGAGCCATCTATTCTTGCAAACTAGTCCTTTTGTACACTTGTGAGAGGTTTGTATGGGGTGCTCCGGCCTGATTCTGTGCTGACAGAAAATTCAGAGGGGGGCATTATCCGCCTCATGTGAGGGCCGAATAATCTGCCCCGGGAAAATCAGTCCTTTAAGGGCTGGGCTCGGGAAGGAGGGGCTCAAACAGAGCATCCCGTACTCCCCCAACCCGTGTCCTGCCCCAAGCCACCGCCGAAGCCTCCGCCCCTCCCTGGAGTTGATTCGACCACCGGATTCTCCGAGGTCCCCCAGATCTTCTTCCCCACGCCTCTGGGTACTTTCTCCTTCAAGATTTTCCTCCAATGAGTGAGGGTAACTCCCTCATCCATCTCCTTTGTATGGAAATCGTTGTTGTTGGTGGAAAACTTGTTGTAGAAGATACTATGTGTTTCCCTTGCTTGTTAGATTACGTAGTATTGCAACCCTAGTGGCCGATATATACTGCTATGGTGAATCTGGGACGAAACAAAAAAAATTTGGGAGGGGGGCGGATTATCCGCCCCTGCCAGGGCCGGATAATCCGGCCTCGAGGTTCACTGCTTGTTCTGGTTTGTCTCAGATTTTGATAGTGCGCATCATTGGACCATGGATTGTTTTTCTACTATATCTAATACTCCTCTTGTACTTGTGTGTGTGCTTATACCCATGCTACCTGTCCCTTGATTTTCACAGGTGGTTTCAGTGCTCCTAATACCTACAAGTGTCCTCCCCGTGCCCGTTATTTTAGGCCCAACGCAGAGGGTAAGCTTGTTGACGAGACTGAAATCCGAAGGTTGGCAAGAGAGTCTGAACGGATGGTTAAGGAAGCAAGGAAATCCAAGAGGACTACCTCTCGCAAGGGCAAGGGCAAGAAGTCCCGTGCCAACTACAAGGCCATGGACAGCGTTGAGTGACATGGTTATACCCTACGGGTACACGACTTCAGCACACCTGGTTCAACCACGGGTAGATGTGCGCTAAATTTTGCTGCTCGACTGAGATTTTGAATTTGGCTAGCGTGCATGTAATATTAGGAGAGAAAAAATGGTACTCCCTCTATTTAGGAATAGAAAAAATGGTCACATCAACTTATCATCAATAAGAACCATATTTGCGTAGAAAAAATAATGTTGACCCCCCATTACAATTATTTTTTGATTGGGATATAGGTTTTGACGCTAGATTAAGATTTTGAATTTGTCTATAGTCCTACCAACAAAAATTACGATCGAACCCACCACCCAACCCAGCAACTTCACAATTCCCATTGCTCAAAGTAGCCTTTTATTCCCCATTGTATAACATGATCTCTTATTGAAATATATTACCGTAGTGGGGAAATTTGCCTCTCGACTACTATTTTGAATGTGCCTAGTCCAAGTAATAAAATAGAAAAATTGTATAAGGTCTTTTTTTAGGGTCATACTCCATCTATTCATGAATCCATTCAGGCGCGAAATAAAATGTTGAGCTCCAATTCAAAAATGTAGTTCCATTTATCACATGACGCTTATGAATATGATGTGCAGGCATTTTTTCAAAACCTGAACCTTATGATCAATGATCCAAGACAGTTGCAATTGTAACACAAGGTACTGTAATTATCATACTAGTACATATTAGTCCATCCACACATAACCAGTTTGATCACATCCACACATATATTACCCAACAAACCAACCTTGCATCATATAAAGCACTAATATTAAGCAGGCTAGCAATCCACGGATCACACATTCAAGAACCATACTACTTCCATATTGATTCATTATGTTCACCAATAGTACCTCTGCTCCACAACTGATATAAGGCTTTTGAGCAAGCTAAAACAGCATGCTTAAAAGGGTTATATTTTGAAATAGAACTAGTATAGTATAAATCACCATACAAATTATAGACATTTCGCAACAAGGAAACGACCTGTAATACCTCGGACACTATGCTCTAAGCAACAAGCCAGGATGAACCCAAACTGTATAACGTGTCCTACTGAGGAGGCCCAAGGGCCACCCACATGTAGGCCCCGTCTAAGAGGAGCAGGGCATGGTACCGTCCAACCACTCTATCCACTTTGCAAGAACATCGTATCAAGTGCGAGCGGCGTAGACGACAGGCATGCGAAAAAAACATACACAAGTGTGTATGCCAGAAACATACAACAGTACATCAGAGATAGAACATCTAAAAGAAATAGAAATATTCAACGCCATATAGCAAGATCCAAATATCCTAGATAGAGATAATATTTTAGGATACATCTTCGTAAATCACACATTAGAGTATCATGGGAAGCGGAAAACAAGATCCAAGTACGGATAAGAAGAAAATTGGCATAAGATGCCCCGAAAATAATAACATCCTGCCCACAAATATCACGGATCTCCTTTCCTCGGAATCTCTACACCTGATGATCGTTGCACCATCGTCGGTCTCCTTGACCCAGTAACCTTCCTTAACGTATACCTGTTGTCAACACCCGGATTTTTTAATCCCAGATGCCTGTTATGCCATACATCGCAATCCCAGGATTACCATTTTTGTGAGACATAACAGATTTGGATATCACAGTACATCATCCATTACAAACCATACATAAGGTATTACACAAATAACGATCTCATGATCCAGTTCTTAATACAATTCAAGCAGCGGAATAACATAAAGATAACGATAGTGTGGGCGAAGCTCCATCTTCAGGGTCACAGGCAATGCTGACCATGGGAGATGATCCTAGTTGTCGTAGCCTTCCTACGGTCCATCATCCTGGTACTCCTCTTCATAGTCTGGCCACGGGAATAGCCAGGGACAAAGCCATGAGTACTCTTTAAGTACTCGCAAACTAATACTAATAAGTGAAGTGGTTTTGAGAAGGATATACTAAGCTCTAGGGTTGTTTTGCAAAAAGCCAAATTTACTTCTACTAAGTTCAGAAGCAAGAAATTTAGTTGAAAATTTTATATCACCTAAGTGGTAACTTGAATTTCATATCACAACTCTGTTGTGGTCAAGTCAGAGTCACAATTCATTTCACAGGTCATTTTGAAAACATCTGACGGGGCGTTTCATCCGTCGGGAACAAATCCTGAATTCACCATACTCAGTATCCGGATAATAAATCCTAACCTTTCAGTTACACGCCCTAGTATAGGCACCTCTCCTGTTAGTTTGGCCTCCCAACCATGACCAACTATCATCTTGGGTACTACACATGTGGAGAATCTTCACAAGGTAGCCTCAGCTCAGACCTTGGCCGCGAGGGAACCCATACTAAGGTATATAAATTTATAGTCGCCCTACCCAAATTTCGGGTATTGTGGTTGTACGATAAAATTGGAATGGTATCGCATCCAGACAACCATCAGTTTTATAAAGGGCTAAGGCTCATGCCTCAACATTTTCATCATCAAAATCATCTGGTGTTCGGAAACACATGTCAAAACATTTCAGTAGAATGACTCATCATTCTAAGGTTTTCATAACCATTTTCACCAAGTATTCCCATCTAAAGTTGATCAAGTTTTATACTTAGCACTAGCATCAAGTGGTGGTAAATACTAATGAGGGGTGGTAAACAAGTGGAGATTTGCTAAGTTCAATCTCATGCCTTAGGATGACATCAAGATTATCTAACTTAGGCCAAATTTTATGCTCTTTATGCTACCTCCCAATATTCTTCTAGTATCTACAATTCACTATGTAAACTCTAAGAGAAAGATTTGATAAGGAAATAAAGTATAAAGCTTGCAAGTCAAACTAGGATTGGGTTATCAAGAGGGTATGATCACATATGCTTAAGGCATATAGTTGTCATGGTAACAAGCAAGTATTAGCTTGCATAAGTTGCAAGGGTTAGCTTGCAAGGTTTCAAGTATTGGCTTGCATAAATATCAGTATAAGCTTGCCTTGAGCAGAGCAGTGGTTGAAGTTCTCCTCGACTTCTTCCTCGTAGTATCCTCCTTCCTCCTCGTATCCTTGGTCGGTACTAGTGTCTATAAATAAATACGAGGTACACAATCACCAAACAATACTTAACTATTTCCAATCATCACACAATGGTTCACACTAGATGATCTAGCATCATCACTAATATTACAAGATTTAAGCACTTGCCTTATTTGTTTTACTTTTAGAAAAGTAATTTCTACTCATTGAAAAACTACTTAAGATTTAATATTCTCCAACTCAAACATGGGATCATGTTGACACATGTCATCACCACATATTTCAGTACATGGGAATGTGATTTAAAGTTGTGTAACAATTTAATAAGGTTTAACCTTTTTATTTTAATTAAATAAAGTGACTAGAAATGCCTATGGGGCATTCTTTTATTACTTGAACATTATCTCTAAAAGTAAACCCATATGTTTTTATATATTTTGAAAGGTATGATCAAATGTGATTTTTGAGAGTTGGAATCAACTCAAAAGCTTTTATGGTTGAATTTTTAAAAATGTTTGAATGCAGAAAAGCTTCTGCCTTGTTATTTTTACCATGGTTGATCCACAAATATAAATGGTTTGAATCCAATGGGCTTGGATTAATCATTTGAGTACCTTTCTAACAAAATTGGTTTCATGCATTTTGGTTTAGTGAATCGAGCTAGGTTGATTTTTGAATCTGGGTACAGAACTCTATTTGAAATTGAATGAATAAAGCTTAATTTGAATTCTTGGGTCGCGTGGGATGTTTTACTGGGCCGGCCCACTACACTCAGCACGTACGCGGGCTGGTTAAGTGACTGTCCCCACACGTCAGTGAGACGGGGAGGGGCAAAGCGATACGGGGCAGTGTGATCTGCACGATCTAACTCTAATCGAACGGCTACGGTTCATCGTCCACATCGGCTAGCGCCGGCGAGACAGAACCCTAACGCGGCAGGTGGGGGTCGTGGGAGGCTCAGTGGGGCTCAGGTGAGGGTCGGCGACGGGGGAGAACGAAGAAGTCGACAACGGTGGTTCTCCTGGTACCGGCAGCTCCTCCTGGGGCGGCTCCAATCGACGGCTCCCTTCTTCTCCAGCAGTGGCGGGCTCCGGCCAAATTCCGGCGGTGCGCTGCTCTCCTTGCTCCAGGAGTGAGGTGGGGTGATTCTAGGTGAGAGGGGAGTGAACTGGTGTGGCGAAAACGAGCGGTGGATGCCTCTATTTATAGTGGCAGAAGGGGACCGACGGGCACGGGCTGAGCTCGTCGTGGTTGACGGCACAGGAAGCTATTGGCATGGACGACGGTAGGGCACAGTGCTCCCTGGAGAAGCTCAACGGCGTGGTCTTGCGGCATGGGGCGATGCTGATCGGTCGGAATGTCGCGGTGCTCTGAGCAGGTCCGACGGCGATTTTAATGTCGCACAGCGCGTGTGGTCCGCGCGGCGGCGAATGGGCATGTCTGCGGGGTTGCTGGGGTGCTGGTGATCATCCCTGCAAGCGGCGAGGGCGGCGCGCGGTCTGTGGGTGCTGGTCGAGCATGGTGCACTGGCGCGCTCTCGGCTCGCGCGTAGAGAGGTTTGGCATGGTCGTGTCGTGTGGTCCAGGGGCTGGCATTGCTCGGGGTTGGTACAAAGAGTGGCGGTGGACGGTGGGTTGCTTGCTAGACATGCTGCCTAGGCTTAGTATTGCTCGTAGCCTGCTGTCGACCATGGGGTGGCAATGGTGCTCTCGGCATGCTTGACATTAATGGCTAGGCTTGCTCACAGTGGTGCTAAATATTGTTAAAGAGGCTAGATGATCTACTAAGGGCTAGTTGCAACGAGAGAGGGAACTTGTTAGGCCAATTTTACTGCACACTATAGTGTGATGTTTGTTTGATTTGAATTTGCAAGGTGTTTGATGAAATGGCCGCAAGAACTTTAAATTTGAATTTTGGATTCAAACTTTGTGGGTTTGCTAGGCACATTCTAGGGGGTATCTGGTTAGTTGGATTAGTCAAGGGGCATTGGTTTGGTTGGGTTTTGAAAATGGATGATCTTCACATATGAATAACATTCAATTTTTAATTGTGATTTGAATGGGGTTGCCAAATGTTTTTGCAAGTTTGAAAGGTGGGCCTTGATTCACTTTTACTAGTTCTATCAAGGGGTGAAAAGAATTGGGAAAGTTTCTGTTTGAAATCTTGGACTAGAAGCACTCAAAGTGACCTAGTGAGCAAGATTGGCAAAAATGACCATTTGCTTTATTTGCTTTGTTTTTTATTTTCTTTTGATTTGTTTCTGCATGGAAATGTTTTATATGATGTTATTTTCATCTTTAAACTATTTCTTGCTATTTAGGTTAATCACACAAGTCCATTCATGCATTTGTCAAATCATTTCATTCACACATGCATTCATATGATTTTAATTAATCAAAGTTTTTGTTAACCCTAATTTTAGTGATTAGAGTTTGATGATCCTTGTGTTATATTTTTGGGATGTTACACCTATCCATCTATACAATATTTATCGTGTGAGACCCTAGGGGACTCAGCAAGTCTTTATGCATCAAAAGTGAACAACCTGAGGGTGACGCAATTAGAGTGAAAATAAAGCTTAGTAGTTCTATAAAGACATGCTACAACATCCACTTAACCAATGATAGACGGACGCTCGTTAAATAAAAAATAATTAACTATCCAACCGATATATATCAACATAAGTAAACATCGCTCCCCCTCCTTTCCATTCCCGGAAGAGAAGGCGGAAGAACATCCCATCTGTTGGCAGTTTTATTAAGGGTTAACTGTATCTATGCCACTACAACTTTCACACTTTAGAGAAATGCCATTACAAAAACTAAAGTTGGAAATATGCCACTCTAACTTCTCAATACCTCTACATATGGCATTCTAGTCATTACGAAACATATACATTCATAAAATACATGTATTTCATTGTATGATGCTATATTTACCGTATTACCACTATAAATAACTTTTGGCAGCTATTTTTGGTCATTCATGCGCCAAAAAATTCAAATTTTGGTCAAAATTTGAATTTCTTAGAAATATCTAAAAAAATCACAGAAAATCAAGAATACTAATACGAGTGTACTATACAAATATGAGCCAATTATGGGCAGATATGGACCCTTAAAGTGGCATTTTACATTCTAACAGTTCAAATTTTGGTCAAAATTTACTTCTCACAAAAATCTGAAAAAATTATAGAAAATTAAATGCACTAACATGAGAATACTGTTTAAATATGAGATCATTCTAGACATACATGGACCCTCAAACTAACATGTTAACGTCTGTCCAAAAAATTGTCAAACGGTGCAGCATTTCTTCAGTACGTCCATACATATGAAGCACAATTTAACACATATTAGCAAGCACAGTTTATACATATTCATACATAGCATCACAAGCAGAATTTAACACATATCCAAGCACAATTTATACATATTCATACATAGCATCACAAGCACAGTTTTGATTTTAGCCAACTTAAACCCAACAATAATAGCTCGCTGCCTTATAGCTTTTCTGCAAACCACAATGTCATGAAAAAGAGCCCCAAGTCTGATGTCTAGGTTCTCGGGATCATGCACCACAGCATAACCTGCAGGGTTAATGTCAGCCACTTCTTCCTCTTCATGATGCACATCAGCATGATCATCTTCCTCCTGAATGTCACCACCCTCCTCTACACATGTTGTCGAGACATCCACTTGGACATCATACATGTACTCATCATCTACCCCTACATACTCCTCAACTGAGTCAAATGGATCAGTTTCTATTACTTCAGCAGATGGCACCACTTGTGCAGATTGCTTTAATGGCGAACATGAATGAGATGCTACATTCTTACTAGAAGTTAGAGCACACCCTTGAAACCCAACCAGCAACACATCATTATCAGGAATTGTTGGCTCAGGAACATGTACAATGTCTGGCATAGGCATGGGAGTTTCAGAACAAGGGTTATCGAGCACAAAAATAGAAAGTACAAGCTTCCTCTCTGCTCTATACATGCGAAACATGACATGAAATTCATCATTTTGAGTTAGCCTAATGTCTTGCGCCAATATCATGTTAAATACCACACAGTGATACACTGATCCCTGCCAACTCTTAGTTCTGCACTTAATCTATCCATGAGCACGTCCATCCGGAAATCATCCGATTTTACATTCCATCTAATCGTTTTCCATTTCACATATGATTTCCTATCGCTTGGTCCTTTCAGCACAAATCCTTGAACAACAAGATCTAATCTAAATGCATTCGTCGATTTGATCCTACAAATTTCAGAGAAAACACTGAAATTATAAAAAGAATGTATGACTCTGTACATTCAAGGGGAGGATTGGTTGGAAGGAGAGGGATGTTGGGGACTAGTACACTTACTCGAGAACTGGCGGCTCCATGGTCTCCTCCATCCGTGTCTATCAGCCCCCGTCTCCAGCAGCAGCTATCTCCGGCAGCAGCCGCCTCTAGCTGATGCGCTTGCGAGAGGGGAGGTCTCCAGCCGCGCTCCTCCGGCCGAGCGCTTCCAGCCGTGGGGGCGTCAAGCTATGGCCGCCGGCAGACGCGGCGTCGCGAGCTCCACGAACCCTACCCGCGGCGACAGCGTCAGATGTGAGCGTCAGTGTCGTGTGTTCGTGGGAAATCCCGTGAGTGGGTCTAGGTGCGACCAAGTCTGAAATTGGATTTCCAATCCCGTGAGTGGCTTTGGGTGCGACCAAGTCTGAAATTGGATTTCCTTTTTTACTTGGACTATTCTATTTTGACGTGTCCGTACAAGAGTATAAGTGTACAATACGCTAGTATAAATGGCAGTATATGTTTGGTAATGACTATAATGGAATATGTAAAGGTATTGAGAAGTTAGAGTGGCATATTCCCAACTTCAGTTTTTGTAATGGCATTTTTCCAAAGTGTGAAAGTTGTAGTGGCATGGATACAATTAACCCTTTTATTAATCATTCCATGAATATTGGACTATTACTAGTCAAGTTTTAGTCATATCAAAAACGGTACTTTAGTTATAGGTTTCTATGATCGAGAAACTGTTCTCCAACTCGTCCATAACCGCGGACACGGCTTTCAAAAAGATTTACCCTGCAGGGGTACAAAAATAGCAGCACACGTATGATCAATCTTGGAAAAAACAAATGAAAACCCAACAAGGAATCACGATAAAGCAATCACAAGATCTTTAAAATATTTCAGGGGCCACCCCACTAAGATACCCGCTACAAAGTTGGCCGGCTCCATGACGGTGACGGCTGTAAACGACTAGGAACCCGAAAGTGTGACTGGGCTTTTCGATACAGTAAAAACGTGGCACGAGGTTCCTAAAAGTACAGTAGTAAACGCTCCTCGAGCAACAATAGTAAATAAAGCAGTAAAGCATGGCATAAGTACATGATAATAGTAAAGCCCCAAACTAGTTTGTGGCCCCAAGAAATAAGAAAGGAATCATGCTCTGACTAAGGGGATTAATGGTCCCACATGCAGATAATGCGATAGTCAAGGAACATGTATCAAGTACTCGGGTCCTACGGGACACAAGTGAGCGAATAAAAACCAGCTCCCAAATATTGCCCACCGGTGCCTCTTTCTTTAGTTATCCCATTACTACTTCATTCGATTTTTTAGGTACCTTGTTATTGCAAATACTCTCACAAACCCTACACATGCAATTTTACGACTCGCATGGCTCAAACAACTCTTATAGTAATGGCACATATGATTGAGGAACAAGTTTCGGTGGGCTTTAAAAGCAAAGGATATGTAGTACATCGGATTGCAATTTAGTTCTTGACACGATTATGATGCAAGAATATGATAGATGCAATAGGTACTATATGTATTGCAAGCATGGGTAATTTCTTGCATGGTAGTTCAGTTGATGAATAAGTGGGATCTAGTTAATACTCATGAGGATCCTGATAGTTCCCTTGCTCGGCGTCTATTCGGATAAAATCAAACACATAAGGGCCAAAATAAATACATTTCACAATCATATAAATCATATGCAATAATAAAACAAGGTATTCCATGATGGAATGATGTACAAGTTACATGGTATAACATAGTATGGTATAGGTGAGGTGTCGGGTACAAGAACAAAGAATTTTATTAAGTTTTTAGTCACATTTGCTCCTATAAACCTTGCTGCCCCTTTAATATTTAAATGATGCCTTATTCAATTCAAATCATGTAATACATAGTTAGAACGGGCTCGTCGCGCTAATCATTTTAGACATATCATTTGTCGAATTCGAAGTTACGGAATTAAAGTTATACAATTATTAAGAAATAACATTTAAATAGTATTTATAATTAAGAAATTTTAAATTGCTCAGATGATATTATAAATGGCATATTCATAATCCTCATGTTTTTCTGAGTGAAAAACATATATTATTCAAATTATTTGGAATTACAAATTTAAAGCAATATTAAATTCAAATTTAATCAACTAGGGTCAAAGTCAAAGGTTGGACTAGTTTGAATTTGTTTTGAAAAGGTTTGAATTTACATTTGAATTCGCATTTAAAAACTAACCACATTTCATATTAAACTTTTATTCAAATTCCAATTTATATAAAAGTTATGAATTTATTTGTATTTAAACATATCCTGAAATTTGTTTGAATTAGAAAATGTTCTGAATCCTTTTGTTACTCGGGTGAAGACTACCCACGGTCAGTGGAAGGTGGGGCCGTGGGATTGCAGGGCTCTCACACGCGTGTGAACTGGTGGTGACACATGGAACGCGGAGGGATTTTTTTTTCAACAGAGACTGGGTGCTGACGCACCCTAATATATTTCAGCTCAAAAACATTGTACATCATGTATTACAAACCCAAGTTGCCTTATCTTTTCGATACCAGCAATCACTAGGCATGAGAGGTTGTTGTGAGCTGAGTTCCTGCAAGAACAGATAAGCTCAGATCCTACTGATCTTCTTGCCTATTGTGCACAATTGTGGGCGACTCCATTAATTTCTCTTGAAATATGGAAGATGGAGCCCAGCAGGGGGTGAACAAGCTTCTGATATTCAATTGCTTGCCTTCTAATTTCTCAAATCATATTGATATATGAATCCCCTTGAGCCACCGCCGCCTTTGCCAATGTTAAGTTGTCAGTGAAGAATACTGGTCTAATTAATTTCATTGCATCTGCAAAGTTTGCAGCAAGAACCAGAGCGTGAGCTTCAGCCTAAAAAGGAGTTGACACATCTTTTTTTATACCATAATAAAAACATCTGTTCTTTCTTCATCCTGCAAGGATTGGGCAAAGTAAATGCCAACACCAGCCGTAGCAATTGAAGATCCAGGTTGCTTCCTCCAAGCTGCATCAATGTAAATCTTTGGACCTGCAAAATAGAAATCTGTAGGAACTGATACTCCCAAGGTTCTCTTTGGAGAATGAGTGGATTGTATTAGATTTTTAGTCTCTAAATCCTTTAGTAGGGCTGCAGTGTGTATTGGCACCTGTTGAGGGGAGTTCTTTTTCCTGCAAAACAACTGATCGTTTTTGGCCTTCCAGATGCACCAAAGGAAAGTAAAAAAGATAATTTAGATTGATAGTTGGGTGTTTCTGGTTGATCAAGTTCACAATGATTTGAGAGATATCCAAAGTATTACTTGTTAAGCTTTCACTTTTTATGAAACAAGGGGAAAGCAGCTAAGCAGCTTTTGCAAAAGGGCAGAGAAAGAACAGGTGAGTTTCAGTTTCAGGAATATTACACCTGCAGCAATCCTTCTCAATATGAGTAGAGAACTGAGAGCCTCTAGCACCAGTGGTGAGCGCACTCCTCAATAATCTCCAAGCAAATGTCTTCACTCTGGGAATCATTTTGTTGCACTTCCAAACGATCTTTAGAATATCCTTTATTGAATCGTGGACCTGTTCTGTCCTAGGAGTACCTGTAACAAAAAGCCAAGACAAACAAGTTTTGTATGTAGATTTGGGGTTGCATTTCCCATTTGGGGTTGGTTTCCAACAAAGGATGTCTTCTTCTTCAGATGGAATAACATTAGTATTCTTAATAGCTTGGGCCACATTGCTACTGAACAGGCTCTCAATAAGATTGATATTCCAGGTATGAGTATTGGGTAACCAAAGTTGGTTAATGCTGGAAGGATAGTTGAAGCCTTGTTGTTGAATAATAAGGTTATCATAAATAGTTTCCCACCCAGAAATCCAAGGAGTGCTCCAGATAGATGAATTGCCTCTGCAGATTTGATAATAGGAGTTATTACTAAGGAGATGCCTGACTTTTAAAATTGAGGACCCGAAAGCCGATTTTGGGGTGTTCTTGTTTGCTCTCCAGATGGATGAATTTGGAAAATATTTCGCTTTGAGCACACTTTGCATGAAAGAGTTTGGGTTTTCAGCTATTCTCCAGGCAGCTGAAAGGATGAGGCCCATATTAGTGGCTTGCAGATTTCTTACCCCAGGCCCCCATCAGATTTGGGAGCACAAATGTTATTCCAAGCAGTTAGACAAAGGGCCTTTTTTGAGGGCTCAGAGGAAGAGCCAGTCCACCAGAAAACTCTCATAATAGCCTGAAGTTTTTTGAGGAGTTTTTTAGAAAACAGAAGGTTAGACATATAATAGACAGGGATAGAAGAAAAAACAGATTTAATTAGTTCTAACCTAGCAGCATGGGAAAGAGATTTAGCCTTGTAAGTGGAAAGTTTGGATTTGAATTTCTGGATTATGAAGTTGTAGGCTTCACTTCTATTTCTGGCAGGCAGGATGAGAGGGTGACCTAGGTGGGTAAAGTTTTCATCAATGGTTGGAACAGGAAAGATCTGGGTAATATTACTAACCGTGGTTGGATCAACCCTTTTACTAAAAATGATGCCAGATTTAGACCAGTTAGGGGTTTGCCAAGAAACTGTACAAAAATCAAGAAGGATGTTTTTGATTGCCTGTGCTTCTTGAATTGTTGCAATCCCACAAACCAGGAGATCATCAGCAAAGAGCAGTGAATGAATTGGAGGGCATTGAGGCCCCAGAGAGATTCCAGTGAGGTCTGCTTTTGCCAAATCCTCAGACAGCATGATGGACAACTCATTGATGCTAAGAATAAACAAGTAAGGGGATAAAGGGCACCCTTGTCTTATACCTCTGGAGCTGGTAAATTTTGCATAGGCTTGCCCATTTATAATAACAGAAAAAAATGGAGAGGAGATATAAGCATGGACCATCTTAATAAAGTGAGGATGCAAAATTTTCCGGGCTAGGGCTTTATAGACAAAATTCCATTCTATTCTATCAAAGGATTTAGCAAGGTCGATTTTAAGCATGAAAGCCTTAGAATTCCAACTAGACAGATTGAAGGAGTGGGCAATTTCCTGAGCGATAATAATGTTGTCACTAATTCTCCTTCCCTCAATGAAAGCTTGTTGAGAAGGGTGAATATGGTTAGGGAGATGTGGCTTAAGTCTGTTGGCAAGACATTTTGAGATGATTTTATAAACCACATTACAAAGGCTTATGGGTCTGTAGTCAGTAGGAACAGTAGGAATGAGTTTTTTAGGAATGAGGGCAATATGAGTATCACTGATATGACGGGGCAGAGTAGCTGTGACAAAGAAATTCCTAACCATGCTTGTAACATCATTCCCAATCCAGTCCCAAGTGGCAAGGTAAAACTCAACATTAAATCCATCAGGACCTGGGGAAGCATTTCTTTTCATGTCATTTAAAACTCCCCATATTTCATCTTTTTCAGGAACAGAGTAAGTAGGTTCATCGGGAATGTGATGACTTGAGTGGGTAAAGCCTTGGATATCATTATTATTGGAGGAGGTGAAAATAGATCTAAAATAAGAAACAAAAGTATTTGCAATCTGATCTGGCATGTGATGAGTTACATCTTGTTCATCTTTTATGGACAGGATCATATTTCTCCTTCTCCTTTTGGCAATAGCTCTATGGAAGAAAGTAGTATTTCTATCACCATCTTTAACCCACAGCTTTTTAGCCCGTTGCATATTTGCATCATTCATTTTTGTAATAATTTGTTCATACCTTTCTACCAGCTTTGCTTCTTTCTGAAGATCCTGTTGGTCCAGAGGAAGCAACTGTATCTTCTCAATTTCATTTTCCAGCTCCTTAAGCTCATCCTGCAAAGGCTTTTTCTTCCTGCACCAAACTTTTAACTTTGAAGCAAGATTGTTAGTTCTTTTAGTGAAATAAGCATTGGAGTAGCTATTCCAGCAATTTTTAGCATAGCTCTGAAAATCTGCCTCTCTGAGCCACCAGTTTTCAAATTCGAAAGAGTTCCTAGGTTTGCAAAGTTTACCTTCAGTAGAGAGAAGGATGGGTGCATGATCACTAAAAGTATGTATAAGAGGCATGTTGTAAACATTTGAGACCGGATAAACAGAGCACCATTCATGGTTAACTAGGCATCTATATAATCTTTGAAAAAGAGGTTTTGAAGAGAAACGCCGATTTGTCCAAGTGTAAGCAGGGCTAGTAAAACCAATATCAAACAAACCACAGCTTTTAACAAAAGAACGAAAAGAAAACATGCGATTATAATTTACATTAGGGGTGCTTTTGTCTGAGTCATACAAAAGATCGTTCATGTCACCAATACATATAAAGGGGAGGTTTCTATTATAATACAAAGTGAGCAACCTGATGCCAGATAGTACTAGTAGTACGGTGGTAAGGATCGCCATATATACAAACAAGGCCAAATTTCTGATTTTTGGCATGATCCATAACTAGAGCTAAGACTAGATTACTAGAGTGCAGGTGCAAATCAACATCTACTTCATCTGACCACATCATCTAGAGACCCCCAGCTTTCCTCTGAGAAGACACTACAATGCAATCATTCATATTAAATCTAGAGCAAATGTTAGTAGCAGTGAACTTAGAATTTTTTGTTTCAGAGATGAATGTTACCTGAGGTTTTGTTGCAGCTATCATCCGAGCAAGATGGCATAGTTTAGGACTGCCAAGGGTCTTGCCCACCCCTTGGAAGTTCCATGCCAAGGTCTTCATGGCGCCCGTGGCGCCTTAAAGGCTGGCGCCAATGCCTGATTCGCTGAAGATTCCTCCTGAGCTAGATAGACCTGTAAATTGTTCTCATTACCTGAAGAAGCTGCTGTAGATTGAGCCTCGCGTCGAGCATCGAGGTGTCCGCCGGGGCTAGAAGCATGATGAGGAGTATAGCGAGCCACGTAGGGCTCGCTAAGCTCTTGAGGAGGAGAGAACGCGCCCCTGTGAGAATCATCCGAACCCTTTGAAGCAGGCGAGATCGACAAGAGGGGCCATGGATCAAAGTCGGCAGTGTCTCCAGAGCCTGAAACTTCTGATCTGTGAGACGGAGAAGAGTGGGGGAACAGAGTTCTTCCCAAAGCAGAGCTATTGTTCCTGCACACATCATTGCTAGTGCCCATGCCCATGGCTGTTGGAGAACGGATCCAAATGGAAGCACCAGGGCGATTGAGACTAAATCCCAGAGGAGGTCGGAGCTGAGATCCAGCTTGAGGCGACTGGCTTTTATCCCAGCGAGACCTTCATGAACGACCCCGAGTCTTTGGATCGGCGGTGCCCCAGTGGACAGATGTTGGATTGGGGAGAGTTGCTGAAGATCCTCCATCGAAATATGTACCTGCGACAGGTTGATGTTGATCTCGGGCCTCCAGATGTCCTTGTCCTTCTTGAAGCTCAGCCCTGCCCGCCTGCTGTGATAAGCTGGTTCTGATCTCCTCCTCAGACCCTCCTATAGATCTCCCCATTGCTCCTTGTTGGCCGGCTGGAGGCGTGCGGAGGGATTGCGGGTTGGTTGGCTGAAAAGGGAAGGACTTGGGTGCAAAAACGACCAGCGATCGGAGGGATTGCGGGTTGACAAAACACAATCACAACGCTGTCTTCTGCGGAGAGCTCGAGCGATCTTTTGAGATAATGGCGAGCGTGGTGGTTCACCGATCGGAGCGTTGTTTGATCCTATGCAAAGAGGGTACATCTGGATACCCTTCAGGAAATTTCGTCGGGGAAGGGCTATAGCAACCAGGATTTTCCACAGATCAGAGGAGATAAAGCTGCTTGAGAGGGTTGACTATTGGTTGCGGATGCTACTGCCGCTCATGCACGCGCGGTTGGTGAGCATGCCTTGCGGGTGTGCATGGCATATTCGTGCAAGGGCATGCGGCATGGCGAGGCTGACGACAGGAGGAAGGGAGAGATGAGATGCTCACCAAGGTCTCGCACTTCTATGCAAGCTAGATGGAGTTAGGAGAGGCGGCTTGACAAGGACGGGCGATGACCTGCGATGGCGCACGACGGTGGACGACGGAGGAGGGTGCAGACGAGTCGTGGAAGTAGCATAGAAGACCCGCCACTTCATGGGGGACCACATACAGGCGGTGTGGAGGCCAGAGGATCACCGAAGCGTCGCTGGCGTGGGGGTGCTATGGTGGTGGAGGACAAGTCAGAAGCTAGCGATCAAATCAGAGGAGGCGACATGTCATGGCAAGGCTTGGGAGAAACCCAACTCAGTATGAAGTCGATGGAGGAGTCGGTGAGACTGGAGGAGCAATGACGGCTCTGGAATTTAAGGAAGGAGGGCACCATCCAGAGATGTTTGTGTGGTCGATTGGAGGCACACAAAGAGATACTGGCGGTGCAGGAGCTTCTAGGGGACCAAGGTGCTCCCGCCGGTGGTCTCAGCTCAGCCTAGGGATACGCGATGTGGTGGCAACATGGCGGTGCTACGAGCAGAGTGGCGCGACGTCATAGGGACGGGAGAGAAAGAAGGGAGGCAGTTGGGCTAGGGTTCGGGAGGGGAGGGAAAGATAAGGACGGGGAAAGAACGTGCCAGAGGGGACCAGGGGCACCCGGGAGACCTTAGCTCACGGCACGGAAGTGGCCACCTTCTCCCTTTTGTCTGTCGGCAGAGAGAAGGGAGACGCGACGGGTACGAAGCACAGCTGACGGCGACAGAGCAAAGGGGTATGGGCCAAGTGGGTTAGTTTGCAGGAAATGAAAAGAGCCTGGTGGGCTGCTGCGGGTGGAGGTGCCGCTGGTGGGATGCAAGGCTAGATGGGCTTGACTCTCTTCCTCCTCTTTATTTCTTCATGTTATTCTTTTCTTATTTGAATTTTGGGGTTTGTTTTCTTTTGTTTTTTCAAAAATATAACAGCTTCAGAATCAAACATTTAGCAATGGAATAATTCTAGAACAACCATCTAGGAGGAAAAGGTAGATGATCTAACTAGGATGTGAGTGAGCACAAGGGTTCCACTGGACATCAAGATCATTCAAAACCAAAGAAACAAGATGGGAAGGATGGTTGCATGGGCCATGCATGCATGCTTGATGTGATGGTGACTAGCATTTGCAAACTACCATGTTGTATATCCAATCAAGCATTCTTTCATGATTCCATTTAGAAAAGAGGTGTATTTGAAGTGAGAAGACCAAATATAGTGTGTATGAGCCACTATGGATTATATGGCCTTATAAAAACAAATATACTCGAAATCTGGAATAAAATCTTGAAAAGAAGATAGAAAGGAATTCTACACTACATATCATGCAAATGTGGCAAAGCGCATTGAATATTGTGAAAACAATATTAGATCATGTATGGAAGCATGAGACAAAACAATGGTCCATACCAAAATATTTATGAGCTAGATGCAAAATACCAAAGGAAAAAGCATTTTCTCATAATTCAAAGGGATGGTAGAATTTGTGGATGGAAATAAAAGGATGGTGGCAAATATAGGTGGTGGAGTTGAAAGAGATATGCCCAAAACTCAACTTGGGATCAAGCATTTTATCAAGAAGAAAATACAATATGTCAAGAGGCAAATACAAGTAATCCAATATAAATTCATAAGGGATAAGAACCAAATAGAGGGGTTTTATATGATGCACAAATGCAAGGTGGCATGGTGACATGAGCATGATATAATGATGATGCAATGAATCACATGTATGGAGTAGCAATCTATAGACTAGACAAGTTGCATTACAATTGTTAGACAATTGGGATGCTACAACTCTCCCCCACTAAACAAGAATCTTGCCCCGATATTCCTAGGAAAAGAAGAAGACTCCAACATTAGCAGGTTCCCAGAACAAAGGTGATCCTTATTTTCCCAAAATGCTTCTTCAACGGACTGGTGCAACCAATACACCTTGCAAAACCAGCTAGAATGTTGCAAGTCTTGCGTTTTGCTTCGAGAAAACAAAGGACCTGAAGAATCCAGAGGATTGTCGTGAAACAAGTAAGGTAGGATGAACAAAGCTCACTTGCTTTAGAAAAAAGATAAGGAACATAACCACTTCATGAAAGAATCTTGAAAAGTTGACGTATCAAGGAGAGGAAGAAAAAAAAACACATCATCGGGATTAAAGAACAAAAACTGCAAGTGAAGATGATGATCTCTTTCACCGGAAGAAAAGAACAAATTGGAGAAGTTATCAACCACTATGAAAATAGCATTGTTTATTCCCCTAGATTCAAGAGCTGAAATTTGGAAAAACAATATTGCCTTCAAGCAATAAAGTTCCTTGATATCAACGGAAAAAATTAGGTTCCTGAATTCTCGGATTAGATTCTTCTTGCACCAATAAGGATCAAAGGATCATGCGAAGGAGGTGTGTAGATTTATCTCCTCAAGAAAAGAGTAACACAAGTTGTAATCCCCTGGACCCTACGCTCTAAATAATAAGCCGGTATAACCCAAAAGTGCATAAGGCGTCCTACCACTACAAGAAATGTGGTAATTTTTTACCCTCCATATTGGTCACTAGATGGTCATTGTTCTTCATTTGTGACCTTCTTGTGACTAAAAACAAATGGTCAAAAGGTGAGAGTCTCTAACGGACAATAAAGACATTTTTATGCATTGGTTATAGATTAATATGACCAATATAGATGGTTTGGTCACCGACTATCTAGCATGTCCATATAAGCCTCCATGTAATCCAACCCTATGTGGCAATGATTGTAGATCAATTTCAGCCCAATTCAATAGGGTGCTTTACATGGGCCAAGCCTAACAATTGCAGACTTTTTGTTTTATCAATTTAGCATTTACCGTGCATTTATTTAGTAGGCCAAGCCAAAAAAATAGCCCATATATTTTCTAGCAGTGGCATTTTTTGGACCAATATTTTTGTCCATTATTTATTTTCTAAAAGCTGGTCCCACTACTCAGATGGCCCCCACGGGTCAGTCTTTTTCCAAGCCTATCGGTCAAATTTCAATTTAAAATATCCTCACAATAAATAGCCAACATTACAATCAGAAAATAGGATACATTGTAATTCAAAAATAATAGATCTAAAAGTACACGTAGATGCCCAGATTACGATAAAATAAAGCGAAGATACTACAAAAAAAAAAACTGCAGCTATACACTCCAGCAATCAATGGCACAAAATGTAGATAACCAGGACCAGCATAACAATGCCACATGCCTAGGTCAATACATCAAAAAGAAACAAAAAAGCATGTCCATTCGGTCTACTCCCAGCTGCACTTCTCCCCTTTGCAATGACCACATGAATCTGCTCCACTGAGTTCGACGATTTAATAGCTCGGTTCATTCATCACCTACAGTGGCGGAGGCAGCTCATCGTCATAGCCTGGGCAAAATGTAAATAATCTTGCTTTTTTAGATGCTTGTCCACCTTACTTTCTGCTAGTACTTTAAAAAAATTAACTAGCTTAGCCCGGGCAGCTGCTCGGGCACGCCGGGCCTTGGCTCCGCCACTAATCACCTACAAGACATCATAGAAGAAAGATTCAGCTCCAATGACACAAGAAGCTACAGCTCGACACACAATCTAAACATTCTACCATCCTATGCATACATTTTAAACACAACAGAACAGTCAAACAGAAAGGTAGTGCAAATATATTAAAAATTGTTGGATCACAATCTTGCAAGAAATAATTGTTTTTTAACATCTAATCAACAAATAAACAGGCCACTGGGAAGATGAGAACATTGGCTACAACAATATCAAAAGGTGGGGAAGAAGCAAGGACAAGCAGGTGTGTACAAACGTTGGTGCTGCTGAGGTGGTACTTCTATGCTATGTTGATGCATAGGCCACTGGGAAGATGAGATCATTGGCTACAACAATATCAAAACGGGGTACAAATATCGTATGTTTAATAATATATTCCTAGGCCATATGACTCCGATCATTAATATCTCAACCGACACCACTATGCCAACATTAAACATTTGCAAGAAAGATAAGGAGGTTTTTGAGCACGCACCAATACTAGTTCATAGTTTTTTAGGGTTGAGGCAACATGAAACCAGGAGCAGCACTGCTGGAATAGCATTCAAGCTTTTATGTAATTTCTCAACATAATGCAGCAGTAAGTTAATTAACTCCACATGCTCTCATAGCAGAATAATTAGCTTAATTAGCTCTAGCAGTGTTCTTGCTATCTTAATGTAGCACCTATATTAAATTAACTTTCAGATCAGACCATATGTTTGGAATGTAATGCAGTAGTAACTTACTTAACTCCAGCGGCATGAAAAGTTAGCATAGTAGAATATTTATAGGATAGCAAAAACACTGTCATGTATGAAGACATGGAGAAAAATGATGAATACATTATAGCTGGACAATGTCGTTCATGATTACCCAAGACACCTTAATACAAAGAACATGCACATTTGGACCAAGTAGCAAGCCTAGCCAACTAGCAAAAATCTGTCTGCCTGTTCGTAGGATACGGAAACAGTCACAATACAAAGTTTGTACTGGCCGATTCTAGCATGATGTATGAGGCCATGAAGTCTCTGCAGATGACCCTTGGCCGCCCTCACTGTGATCTTCAACATCGTCGCCCACAGAAAGCATGACAATAGATCTGCACGCAACAAAAACCATTCGAGATTAGCAAAATCCGCATGATATGTAAGCTTACAGAGTTGCTGTCGCATAAATTTGCATAAAATACTTGCATAAGCTTACATATTTGCACAAGCCTACATACTTGCACAAAATACTTTGTCATAGAAGGCTTCTATAGGATTTGATCAGTCCTCGCCTTGGTGGTTGTCGCATAAATATTGCATGCCACTTGATTAAGTACTTTTTGTGCCTGGACATGAACCAAAACCTCCATCAGCAGTACATTAACATTTACAACAGATTCTCATACTAAAGAAGTAGCTAGCAACCAGATGAACAAGTGAAAATGGCGTGGCGACACGCCGCGCCCGTGGTGTTAAATCACTTGTATGCATGGCTAGGTTCATGTTTTTGGAAGTGGTTAGACGTTAGCCAATGCACACTATATAAGAAAAATAGATATACTCATACTTGTACAATATGAAAGAAGTATTGAAGAAGTACTCCAGTACTATATATATGCATGGCTAGGTTCATGTTTTTTGGAAGTGGTTAGACGTTAGCCAATGCACACTATATAAGAAAAATAGATATACTCATACTTGTACAATATGAAAGAAGTATTGAAGAAGTACTCCAGTGTGTGTGTGTGTGTGTGTGTGTATATATATAGTGGCGCTATTTGACACCCGGGGTGTAGAATAGTTATTCTACACCCACCCTCTATCTTTAAAACCGTATATTATTTTTACGTCACGTAAATTTTGTATTACTTCGTAAGTCGAGAAGAACATAATAAAATTTAGAAATGACATAATTTTTTTGTTTACATGCCATAAAAAAATTCGACATAAAAGACATATTTTTGTTGTTTTTTACACTATAATGACTCATAAACTTTAGTTTTGTGTCAAATTTTTTGGATATGGTGAATATATGAACATAATTATTCATATACAAAACATAATTTTTTCAATCTAACAATGTAAAAATATGTTGGGTGCAAAATAACTATTCTGCAACCTAGGTGCTGAATAGGGTTATATATATATATATATATATATATATATATATATATATATATAAGTGGTGAACGATATAAGATAAGTAGTAGATATACTCACACTGGTAAAATATAAAAGAAATAGTAAATATGTTTAACTGACGGCAAGATATACTATAGTATGCATATTTTCTGATATGTATAGTTCATGAATTTCGGAAGTTGTTACTCTCTCTGACCCAAATTACTTGACTTAATTTTTTCTAGATTCGGATGTATCTACTCATACTTGTACAATATAAAAGAAGCACCGCGGTATATGTGCTTAAGTGGCAATGGGTACGATATAAGAGAAGTAGTAAATATGTTTAACTGGCGATGATATATTGTAGTATGCGTATATTCTGATGCGTATAGTAACAAATAAAATTACTTGCAGAATGACGCAACGACGAAGAGTGATAATATTAGAAAAATTACGGCTAGAAAGTTGCCTAAGTTGCGTTGTAGAACCGTAGATAAATGATTTGTCTTCTGATAACAACCGCTTGGAAAATAAAAGCTCATGGACAGATGTGTCGAGTAGTTCAGAAGAAGGGACGTTAAAAAATACCGTCGTAGATATTGGTAACTATCACTAAAAAATTATTGTCGAAAAGTTGAGATAATGATTACGACCGAAAAATTGTGACAGAATATTACCGACGATAATTGAAAGAGGAGCTAAAATTATAAAAGTTACCGGGATAGCAGTATACTCGACCACTTTTCATCTAGCGGTCAAACAGTGTGTGGCACTGTTCAACACTGTTCGTATGAATAATGTCCGAATATGAAGGCCTGATGAGGCCAGGATTCGTCCGTCTATCATATAAGAACTCCCTCCGTTTGGGATTATAAGTCTCGCGCGGATAACTAGGTTGTCAATTTAAACAAAAAAATATAAATAGTATAACATAAAAATTATACCATTAGAAATTTTAGAGGTTATATTTTCTAATGGTATAACTTTTTTGATATATATAAATTATATTTTATTGGTCAAATTAACAATCTAGGTATGCGCGTAGGACCTATAATTCCGAACAGAGGGAGTAGTATATTAGTGAGTAAAGAAATTAAGAGTTTGTATATTTATCTCATAGGTCATATCAAGATTGCCTTTCCATGTCAACTAGTTAATGTATTTAATAACAAATTTAGCCTCAAGTGTTTAACTGTCACGTGCATTTCTCAAGGGAATTTGTAGTAATTCCATGTAATGACCGGTAAAAAAATGGCAGATACTGCTTGAAACTTCAGTTCATTGGAAGCTTTCACAACACATTGCAGCCAGAAAAATTACATCAAGAAAGATTGAAACAGAACACATAACTAGATTGAAGCAGGGAGTCAGGAATTAATATTATAAAGATCATTTCAATTCCTGGAACATACATGAATGTACTCTACAACTACGGACAGGACAAGTACATAAATATAAACAAGAAACATCAATCTGTTTACATGAAACTAGGCAGGTAGTATCTCTTGACGTTATATTTTTTTTTTTGGAAAGAATGATATATTAATATAAGAGGATACTAGTTACACCTAGTTTCTGCAACAACACATTGTCCTAATGGCCATATGGAGGATACCAGTTACACCTAGTTTCTGCAACAACACATTGCCCTAATGGCCATATGGATACACACAGCAAAAAAAAAAAGAAAAATTAAAAAAAGAAACGTCCCGCTAAAGTGACTCATTTATTAAAACAATAATACTACCACCATCAAGACAGCACCAAAAGTCCAGCTTCTCAAAAAACGATGCCTCCAAGAAGGAAACAGTGCACGAGCACCGTCATCGCGCGATCAACAGATCTAGGTTCTATGCTCCCTTCAACAAGGTCATTGCCAGGCACAACCAATTAAGGCCAGACCCTGCATTTTCACCCTAAAAGGTAGGACCATGAACATCTCTTGTGCGGTCGCCCCCACTTGCATGCCACTGCTCCAAGTCACGAGTCACCAAGCCAATTTCTCATCATCACCCGGACTCGAACCACCATTGTTAGTCCCAGATCTCGGTCTCCATGACTTTCTCCGTCGACACCATGGAACGAGAACATGCCCCATGATAATAACAGCCAACAGAGCTTCGAAGCGCACCCTCTAAAACCAAACGGTCAGAGTAAAACATGGGCGCACACGACCGAATACCATCCGATCCAGCAATCTCTCGGCATGAGAGCACTATAAAGTTCGCCGGCGGAGCCTTCCGGAACACGACACAGAAACCAGATCAATAGAGACAACGTCAGTTAGATCTTCGTCTTGGCTTGAGAGTGATCCAGGACCACCACCTTTATTGAAACCGAGCTAGTAGCCCTCACGCCACCCGTCGAAAAATAGTAGGGTCCGCCACTGAAAGGCAAGACCACCCGACCAACCACTCCGACGGAGAAGAAGGCCACCACCACCATGCCGGGAGCAGAAGCTCCAAGCGCCCTAGTGCCGCGAACATGGCCCAGAAATCCTGGGCGCCGGCATCGGGCGACGAACGGATCAGATCTCGGCCCGTAGGCCTGCAAACCCGCCGCCGCTTGCAGCCATCTGGACCAAGGATCTCCGGCCGCCGCAGCGCGGACGTGGATGCCGCCACCATTCCTCGCCAGATCGCCACCAGGGTCACCGCCGCCGCCACCACGCCGCTAGATCTTTTCCCGACGATGCTCTAGATGGCGGCGGCGATACTCAAATGATTGAAAATATAGGTAGTAATATACACATTCCATTTGGAATTGCAATCAAAGATCTAGGATAATAGCCTAGAAAGTACTAATTTGTCCTAGATGACCATTCAGAAGGTATTTGAACATGAGAATACAACATTTCTGAAAAATAGATGAGAAAGTGCATTACCGTAGCCCAAAAAAAATTGATTTTTTCTCAACAATCTCATTTCTACATAATAGGAGTCTAATACTACCAATTTATACATACACCATCTTGGAAGATGGGGTAGGGATCTTCCTAGTAGAGTAAAACTCAACTTCACCATCTGGTCCATGTACATAAGGATGCGACAGAATCAACAAAATATAGTGATGTAGCTATGGTGGCGAGAAGCAGAAGACATACCAAGCACCAGCTCCAGGAGGTGCTGTTTGGTTGAGTCGGCGCTATATTCTAGTTTAAGTTTTTGTAGCAGTGATGCGTCGATCACTTTTAAAGGGGATTAGGGAGTATGCTACTGCCAGTATTTGGGGAAATGCTGGTTGAAAGCATCTCACTACAGAAAAAACAAAATACAGTGAGAACACTTAAAGCATAACCAAAATAAAGAAGAGTTGTGTTCATCACAGATTCTTTCAGCAGATGAAATAAATATAGTGAGAACCAGTGTTCCAATTTGGTTAATTCTAATCTAAATATACAAGCAAGCATTTTAATCGTTGTTCAGATATATGAGAATTCATATATATATATATATATATATATATATATATATATATATATATACACACACACACAGAGATAGGAAACTGAAGACATCAGGAACAGTGTTTAACTTATAGCAGTATCGGTAGCACCAACAATCTATTTCAAAGTCGGTCAGTGTGTATGCACAAAAAGGTGAGGCTACTAACAACCCAATATAATCACTACTACACTTCATCTATTATACTAAATCTGAGATGGGTAATGGGTAATTATATAGCTATAATAAAATACATAGCACAATATCAGTACCGCCAACATCCAAGAAATCTCATATTACCACCAAGACCTTCACTTCTAATAATTTGATAGTGAGATGTAGATAGAGAAGTTACCTGAATAGAAGCTCCTTGTGCTCGCCGGTGACAGGGTTATCGCTGAGGATCGTATCCAGGGTCAGTGTTGTCTAGGGCAAGAGGATCCGAGGGCGGCCTTGAGCCTTTGATGAGGTGGAGAGGATCTAGCGGATACTTGGTCGGGACGAGGTGTCGTTGACATCCTGCGGCCAGGGACAAGGCGTCGATGTCCACCCGTTTTATCTATCTTTATTTCTCAGCAGCTCATTCCCTATGATCAGGAATACAAAAATGAGGACAAGCCCCTTCTTCACGGCAGGCTTTGCCGTGGCTGAACCCTCCCGCGGCTGTTGGAGCGGCACCCGCCTCCACGCCCTCCCGAGCTGCTTCATCTTGCAGATCTTGACACGAAGACGAGCGAAGGCAGCCGCCGCCGGGTATCCGCAGGCGACGGGTTCTACTTGTGGGCACAGTCAACTGCCGCTCTTGGATTTGTGTTTGGTGGTGTACTAGGCGGTGAGGTGGCTCGAATGGAGCTTGGGATAGGAATGGATTGGAAGGATATTCCATCCATGGTGTGGGTGGGGGCGGCAACATATGTGTTAGGGTTTCACCATGGTGGCAGTGGGGTGTGGGATGGGATGGGAGAGGATAGGACAAGGCAGTCTGGGTGGATTGGGTGGGGTTGTAGACTCGCGACCATCCAGTACGCCATGTCGACCATCTGGCCGACTACCGCGTCATCGATCCATGCCAAATGCATCGGATCACAATCTCTTACTTCTATTCTACTCTGATCCAATGGATCTCCTCACATCTCTTATTCCTCTCTAGCACTAGAGCTGGTGTTATCCATCTATGACCATTTATTGTAAGGAAACTATGACCCTTTTTATAACAATGGTCGTAATTTTTTAAGGTTTGGACCCTCCCAAATATCTTAAGACCATTTGTTCAGAATGGTCATAGATCTATGACAAAAAAAATTATGGTCGTTAAAAAAAGGTCATTAGTCAACACAGTTTTTGTAGTGTACCGAGGGGGGCCCAAGGACCACCCACGTGTAGGTCCCGTATGAGTGGAACAAGGCATGGTACCGTCCAACCACCCTACGTATAGCTTCAGGTGCGAGAGACGTAGCCGGCTGGACTGCAAGTCAAGCATACATAAATGAGTATATATGCCAACGACATACAAGAATACATCAGAGCCAAACCATCTAAAACAAATAGAAATATTCAACACCGTATGGCAAGATCCAAATATCCTAGATAGAGATAATATTTTAGGATACATCCCCATACATTACACATCAGACTATCATGCGAAAGCGGAAATCAATATATGCATAAGAATAAGAAGCAAATCAGAATAAGATGCCCTGAAAATAATCACATCCCGCCCACAGATCTCATGGATCTCCTTGCCATTGATTCTCTACACCTGATGATCATTGCCATCATCGTTGGTCTCCTCGATCTAGTACCCTTCATATGAGTATACCTATCCATCTGAACAATATTTATCATGTGTGACCCTAGGGGGCACAACAACTCTTTATGCATCTAAAGGGAACAACCTGAGGGTGATGCAATTGCAGCGAAAATAAAACCTAGCAGTTCTATAGAGACACGCTACACACCCGCCTAACCAATGATAGATGGATGTTCGTTAAATAATCAACAGTTAATTACCCAACATATATATATATATATATCAATATGAATAATCATCGCTCGCCCTCCTCAACATTCCCTGAACAAGAAGGTTGAACAACATCCCATCCGTAGGAAATTTTATTATTCATTCCATGTGGTTGCACTATTACTAGACAAGTTTTACTCGATTTGAAAGCTATACTTTAGTTAAGCTTCTCTATGATCGAAAAACTGTGCTCCAAGTCATCCATAACCGTGGATACGACTTTCAGAAAGATTTATCCTGCAAGGGTGTACAAATAGCAACACACATACAATCAACCTCGTAAAAACCAAATGAAAACTCAACGAGGCATCACGACAAATCATTCGCAGGATTTACAGATGGTTTTAGGGGACCACCCCGCTAAGCTATCCGCTACGAAGTTGGCCGGCTCCGCAACGGACCGAGGGGTTTGTGCCAATGGCTGTAACCAACTAGGAACCCGAAAGTATGACTGGACTTGTCGATACCGTGAAAACATTCCACATTCCTAAACAGTACAGTAATAAACGCTCCTTGAGCAAATGTAGTAAATAAAGCAGTTGTAATACCTCCGACACTATGCTCTAAATAATAATCCTGGAATCAAACCAAATTGCATAAGGTGTCATATCGAGGAGGCGCAAGGGCCACTCACATGTAGGTCCCGTCTGAGCGGAACAGGGCACGGTACCGGCCAACACCCTATCTACTTTGCAAGAACATCGGGACAAGTACGAGAGGTGTAGTCTATAGGCATGCAAACAAAACATACACAAGTATGTATGTCAGCGATATACAAGAGTACAACAGAGCCAATCCATATAAAATAAATTGAAATATTCAATGCCATATGGAAAGATCCAAAATACAAGATAGCTAATAGTTAGGATAAATTCTCATACATCACACATCAGAGTATCAAGCGGAAGCGGAAGACAAGATCTGAGTACGGATAAGAAGCAAATTGGCATAAGATGCCCTAAAAATAATCACATCCCGCCCATAGATCTCACGAATCTCCATCCCCGGAATATCTACACCAGACAGTCGTTGACACCATCATCGGTCTCCGCGACCCAGTAGCCTTCCTATGGATATACCTGCCCATCTAAACCAATATTTTATCATGTGAGATCCTAAGGGACTCAACAAGTCTTTATGCATCTAAAGGGAACAACCTGAGGGTGACGCAATTGCATTGAAAGTAAAGCCTGGCAGTTCTATAGAGACACGCTACAACATCTGCCTAACCAATGATAGCCGGACGCTCGTTAACTGAACAATGGTTAATTACCCAACAGATATATATCAACAAAAATAAAGCTCGCTCGCCCACCTCCCCATTCCTAAATGGGAAGGCGGAAGAACATCCCATCCGTTGGCAATTTTATGTATCATTCCATGATTATTTCACTATTACTAGTCAAGCCTTAGTCAGTTTAAAAGGAGTACTTTAGTTATACTTGTCTATGATCGAGAAACTATGCGCCAAGTCCTCCATAATCGTGGACACGGCTTTCAGAAAGACTTACCCTACAAGGATGCACAAATAGCAACACACGCACGATCAACCTCGGAAAAAAACCAAATGAAAACCCAATGAGGCATCATGACAAAGCATTCGCAAGATTCATAAATGATTTCAGGGGGCCACCCCGCTAAGATACCTGCTTCGAAGTTGGCCGGCTCCGAGATGGACCGAGGGGTTTGCGACAATGGTTATAAACGACTCAGAACCTGAAAGTGTGACTGGGATTGTCGATACCACATAAACATTCAGCATTTGTTCCAAAACCATATAGTGGTAAACTCTCTCCACGAGCAATAGTAGTAAATAAAGAAGGAAATCACGGCATAAGTAATGGATATTAATAATGCCTGAAACTACTTGTGGCCCCAAGAAATTACATACGACTCAAGCTAGGATTAAGGAGATTCAAGGTCCCACATGTGGATAGTGTGATAGTCAAGAAACAAGAATCAAGTACTCGGGGTCATACGGGACACAAGTGAGCATAAAGAACCAAATAACAGATATTGCCAATCGGTGCCTCTTTCACTAGTTATCCCATTACTACTCAATTTAGTTGTTTAGTTACCTCATTATTCAAAGACTCTCACAAACCCGACACATGCAATTCTACGACTCGCATGGCTCAAACAACTCCTGTAGTAATGGCTCATAGGATGGAGGGGACAAGCTTTGGTGAGGTTTAAAAGTAAAGGCTATGCAATACTTGGGATTAAATTTTATTCGAATCGCGACATATGATGGAAGAATAAGATAGATGCAATACATGCTATATGTAGTGCAAGCATGGGGAATTTCTGTTGGGAATATGCCCTAGAGGCAATCATGTATGATGATATTTCCCATTGTATTCATAAAGTTATTAAGCTGTCCTTGTATGAGCATCCGATGTATATCATTGAATATGTGATTCGGTTGTGGAACTATACATTCATGTTGTTTGTACTAAATATCCTTGGTCATTGACGTTGTGTTGGACACACAACTTAGACCAATGTGAAAGTCGGCTTGATAACTCGGTTCCACTTGACATGGGCATGGTGATGCCATTCCGACTTATACAGATTCGGCTAAAGAGTTTAGCGAGTCGGATTGACCCATATTGAGGTACAAAAAACAAGTTATCATTTGTATATCTCAATCAATGTAATCCTTAGACCTGAGGTTATTGCATAGTCCAAGTTGAGGATCACCGACTTAGGTTCTGTCAAACGTTGATCCGTAACTAGGCAGTTATAAAGGCAGAGTTCGGGTCAACTAAGAATCAAGCTGCGTGATGTGAATAACCAAGATGGGATTTTGGCCCTCCACTTGGAGAGATATTCTCTGGGCCCTCTCGGATGATATGATTCGGAAATCATGGCCATGCACAACTCGGTTAAGTGTTAACCGAGGCGATCGACTAAGAGTTAGTCGGGTGAATCACTTATCTCAGATCGAGAAGAGAGTCAGACTATTTAAGGGATGACAAATATTCGCCTATAGTCTGAAAAGGTATATCGTGTGGCAAAAGGGACTCAGACGCAAGTCGCATTGAAAAGGCAAGTCGTCATGACTCTTTGGTACTTGGGAGTCGGCATGTTCTGCTAGGAGCCTCTACCAACTGATCGATTGCGAGTCAGACTCCAATCGTGTCCAAGTAGCCATGAGCCTGCGGGGTCACGCACTTAAGAGCGGAAGCAAGTTCGGATAGGATCTGAACCGGAAATCTGGTTGGGTTGGACCCAAGCCTGATTTGGATTGAGTCAGTGAGTTAGAATCACAGGGACTAATACTATATGGGCTTTAGTGAATGGGCCACGAGAGTGGAGCCCACGTTCATTCCCTATATATAGTGGAGCACAGTAACCCAGAAGTGTTAATCGTTGATTGGTTAGGTCATTCCATGTGTTGGAACCTAGATCCACAGCAGCCCTGCCGACGTACCGAACCTAGCAGTTCGCCGCCGGTGCTCCTCATTGTACGTGTGGATACCAGCAGAGGTGATGTACGATCAGCACCAGGACGATCGGATCGTGAGGACTGCACTGCATCAACTGACGTGCTTCATCAGTAATCCGCAACTGCGCGTCTAGTGGTAAACCTCGTGGCCTTCTACCTCAGCTAGTTCTTCGGATCACCATGTTAGAGGAAAAAGTTTTGTTCTATCTGTACGTGACCCAACGGTGGTATCAGAGTGATAGCTTCTGGTCTTAGGCTCGAGATCTCACATATGTGATATGCAGTTGGTTGTAGATGAGATCTATATGTTGTTTTGGTGGTCGATCTATGAGATAGATCGGTTTTGTACGAGGTTGATTGGATCAACTGTACTCAGGGAATGGTAGATCTAATTTTCGTGATCATGCTGCTGAGGTCGTGGAACGACATACCCCTACCGGTCGGGACCGCCGGCTTTGCCCTGTCGTAGCGCCTTAGATGCCGTTGCGAGTTTCACAACGCCGGTAGATATTGTATCTATCCATAACTTGTTTTTACAGGAAGTTGTGAATGGTATGGTTAATGTGCATGTGATGTATGTGTGTAATCCATACGTGATCTAAGAATCACGGTTTTGTCAGCCGGCTGGAGCCTAGGTGCTGTCATATTATTGTATAACGACCTGCGTGTCGGATTCTCCTTGTAATTTACTTTACTAAGCTAGTGTAGCTGTTTGGAGAACCCGGATGGCACGCAAGGCGTTTTACATGTCGGTGACATGGAGTAAGACGGCAAGTGACAAGAGTTGGCACGAGTCGGATTACAGGCTTTGTGGAGATGGAGATCGCCATGAAGAGAGCCATACCATTTCACATTATAATTGCTTTATTTTGTGTTATTGATATGTCTCTGTTTTACCTCTATTGGATAGTCGGTAAAATTTAATCCCTCAAAGAAGGTCTAGTCGGTTTTCCCGCTAGTGTTTGCACCATCACAAGTCGGACATTTTTGGTAGTGGGCTCATAAAATTGAGGTGCTGCCAATTCTTTCCGACTAGGTGGGTTCGAGTCGAACTCTTACTGCGGAAACACTCGGTAAGCTAGACAGGTCTATCACAACGGTTGTGGGGCTCGGAGAAAAATCGGATGGGAGCCGGGGCATGTGATGCCACTCGTCCAACAGGAGTCGTATGAGATACGATCGATAAGGAGTTGTCTACCTAGATCACTTGGCGACTAGCGGTGATGCTAAATCTCACTAGCCGACTTGCTTATTTAGGATCCTGAATCACTAAGTAACCATCAGAGGGGTGTTGGTTCTAGTGGGAGCATAAAATACTAAAGTGCTTAATATGCTTGCTCTTTTATGAATACATGTCTTAAGTGTTTTGCATATTTCTGTTATAGATCATGGCACCAAGTAGCAGTCACTCTTAGATATCCTGTTTTGCATTGAGAACCATTCTTGAGAAAGATAAACTGAACGACACTAATTTTACCAACTAGTATCGAAATCTGAGAATTGTTCTCAAACAAGAAAAGAAGGACCATGTCCTAGACAACCCACTTCCAGATGAGCCGAATGATAATGCGACTATCGCTGCCACCAATGCCTACCGTCGGGCTAAGGATGAGTCCACGGATATTAGCTGTCTTATGCTTGCTCACATGGAACCGGACTTGCAAAAGCAGTTCGAGAATGTTGGGGCCTACGATATGATCGAAAGCCTCAAAAGTATGTTCTAGGCTCAGGCAAAGACTGAGAGGTATCAAGTCTCTCAGGCTTTGTTGAGCTGCAAGCTTAAGGATGGTGATCCACTGAGTCCGCTTGTGATCAAAATGGTTGGTTATGTGCAGTCTCTGGAGAGGCTTGGCTACCCCATTAGCGAAGAGTTTGCTACGGATATAATTCTGAACTCTCTTCCTAGTGCATATGGACAGTTCATTTCAAACTACCACATGCATGGTATGGATAAGAAGCTCACTTAATTACATGGGATGCTCAAGCAGGCAGAGGTGGATCTCAAGAAGGGCACCAGTCAAGTGTTGATGGTGCATAATAAGGCTAAGTTCAAGAAGAGTTCTTGGACTAAGAAGAAGGCTAAGTCAGGAGGAAAGAAGGCTCAGGACCCAGTCCCAAGCGCTTCCTCAGGTACTAAGCCATCTCCTTCAGCCGGATCCACTTGCTTCTATTGCAAGGCGGATGGCCACTGGAAGAGGAACTATAGCAAGTATTTGGCCGACAAAGCCAACAGTGGAGGTATGACTTCCAACTCAGGTACACTTGTTTGCAATGTTATAGACATTTATCTTGCTGATGCACCTAATAGTTCTTGGGTATATGATATCGGATCAGTTATTCACATTTGCAACTCGTTGCAGGGACAGGTAAGAACTAGGAGCGTAGCAAGAGGCGAGGTTGATATTTGAGTTGGCAACAAAGCAAGAGTTGTTGCGTTGGAGGTCGGCACGATGCAGCTTCATTTACCTTCCAGATTCATTATGGAACTAAATAATTGTTATTATGTTCCAGTGCTCAGTCGAAACATTATTTATGCTTCATGTTTGATGAGGCAATGCTATGAGTCGAATATCAAGAATAATGGTTGTTGTTTGTATTTGAATGATATGTTTCACGGCTTTGCACCCGTCCAGGACAGGATATTTATTTTGAATCTTGATGGTGAGTCAGTTTATAACATAAATGTTAAAAGGTTGAAACCAAATGTTCTGAATATGACTTACTTTTGGCACTGTCGACTTGGTCATATAAGTTGGAAACGCATGAAGAAGCTCCATGATAATGGACTCCTAACTTCGTTCTACTTGGAGTCGTTAGAGACATGCGAATCTTGCCTACTCAGCAAAATGACCAAGACACCTTTTGCAAAGAGTTGCGAAAGGGCGTCCGACTTGTTGGGGCTAGTACATAGTGATGTATGTAGAACAATGAGCATGGCAGCCAGGGGTGGTTATGAGTACTTCATTACCTTCACTGATGATTTGAGTAGGTATGTATATATCTACTTGATGAAACATAAGTCCGAGGCCTTTAAAAAGTTCAAAGAATTCCAGAATAAAGCACAGAATCAACTCGGCAAGAAATAAAGTTTCTTCGGTCAGACCGAGGAGGCGAGTACATGAGCCATGAGTTTGATGACCACCTGAAAAGTTGTGGAATAGTTCCTCAACTTACTCCGCCAGGAACGCCGCAAAGGAATGGTGTTTCGGAAAGGCGGAATCGGACCTTGTTGGACATGGTACGATCAATGATGAGTCGGACAGATCTGCCTTTATCATTTTGGGGTTATTGTCTAGTAACAGCGGCGTTCACACTAAACAAAGTACCATCAAAATTGGTAGAGAAGACACCGCATGAGATGTGGACAGGCAAAAAGCCGAGTTTGTCTTTTCTTAAGATTTAGGGCTGTGAAGCATTTGTCAAGCGACTTCAGTCGGACAAGCTTACGGCCAAATCGGATAAGTGTATTTTTGTGGGGTATTCGAGGGAAACCTTGGGTTACTACTTCTACAACCGAGAAGAGGGAAAAGTGTTTGTCGCTCGGAACGGTGTCTTCCTTGAGAAAGAGTTTCTCAGTCGGGGAGTCAGTGGGAGCACGGTGCAGCTCGAAGAAATTCGAGAGGAACTGGCTAGTACCGAGTCGGCAAAAACCTTGGAGGTTGAGCCGTTCGTGGTAACTGATCCGGTAGCAGACTATGACGATCGACGAGATTACGGAGTGTTCGTGCTGTGTTACTGTTAGACAGTGATGAGCAGGCAAATTATTCGGAAGCGATGGTGGGATCTGATTTTGAGTCATGGCTTGGAGCCATGAGATCCGAGTTAAAGTCCATGGCTGAAAATCAAGTTTGGAACTTGGTTGATCTGCCAGACGGTGCAAGACCCGTCGAGTGCAAATGGGTCTTTAAGAATAAAACTGATATGGATGGAAATTTTTCCGTCTATAAAGCACGTCTTGTCGCGAAGGGGTTCCGACAAGTTCAAGGAGTTGATTACGACGAGACTTTATCGCCCGTAGCGATGCTTAAATCAGTTCGGATCATGTTAGCTATAGCAGCCTATTTCGACTATCAGATATGGAAGATGGATGTCAAAACGGCATTCCTTAACGGAAATTTAACTGAGGACGTGTATATGATATAGCCTGAGGGTTTTGTCAATCCGGATAATGCTGAAAGTACGTAAACTTCAGAAATCCATTTACGGGTTGAAGAAAGCATCTCGGAGTTGGAATATTCGCTTTGATGAGGTAGTCAAATCATTTGGCTTCATCAAGAGTGATCATGATTCTTGTTTATACAAGAAGTTTAGTGGGAGCAAAGTAAACTTTCTAATCTTATATGTGGATGACATATTATTGATTGGAAATGATGTCCATATGTTGCAAGAAACCAAGGAATCATTGGAAAAGAGTTTCTAAATGAAAGACTTGGGTGAGGCAACATACATCCTCGGAATCCGGATCTATAGAGATAGATCAAGGAGGCTCATTGGATTGAGTCAAAGTACTTATTTGGACAAAGTGTTGAAGAAGTTCAACATGGAATCGTCTAAGAAGGGGTTCTTACCGATGTCCCATGGTGTAAAACTTAGCAAGACTCAGTGTCCTTCGACAACTGATGAGCGAAGTCGGATGAGTGCGATTCCGTATGATTCTGCAGTCGGATCCATCATGTATGCCATGATTTGTACTAGGCCGGATGTTTCCTATGCTCTAAGTGTTGTGAGAAGATACCAGGATAATCCTGGTGAGATCCACTAGACAGCGGCAAAAAATATCCTAAAGTACTTGAGAAGGACTAAGGGTATGTTTTTGGTTTATGGTGGTGAAGATGAACTCAGTGTAAAGGATTACACGGATGCGAGTTATCTTACCGACTCTGATGATTCTCGTTCGCAATCCGGATACGTGTTTATTATAAATGAAGGTGCTGTGAGCTGGAAGAGTTCCAAGCAAGAGACTGTGTCTGCATCTACAACAGAGGCTGGGTATATTGCCTCCTCGGAGGCAGCAAAGGAAGTTGTTTGGATGAGGAATTTCCTCATGGATCTTGGTGTGGTTCAGGGCTCGTCCAACCCGTTAGACGTGTATTGTGACAACAATGGTGCTATTGCACAAGCCAAGGAACCTAGACAACACCAGAAGATCAAACACATACTCATGCGGTACCATCTGATTCGCCAGTTCGTGGATCAGGGTGATATCAGGTTATGCAAGGTACACACGGATGCAAATATTGCGGATCTATTGACAAAGCCGTTACCACAGTTGAAGCATGAGGCGCACCTGAGAGCCATGGGCATTAGATGCTTGTACATGTGATGTCGGAAGATTGACTCTAGTGTAAGTGGGATACTGTTGGGAATATGCCCTAGAGGCAATCATGTATGATGATATTTCCCATTGTATTCATAAAGTTATTAAGCTGTCCTTGTATGAGCATCTGATGTATATCATTGAATATGTGATTCGGTGGTGGAACTATACATTCATGTTGTTTGTACTAAATGTCCTTGGTCATTGAGGTTGTGTTGGACACACAACTTAGACCAATGTGAAAGTCGGCTTGATGACTCGGTTCCACTTTTCATGGGCATGGTGATGCCATTCTGACTTATACAGATTCGGCTAAAGAGTTTAGCGAGTCGGATTGACCCATATTGAGGTACAAAAAACAAGTTATCATTTGTATATCTCAATCAATGTAATCCTTAGACCTGAGGTTATTGCATAGTCCAAGTTGAGGATCACCGACTTAGGTTCTGTCAAACGTTGATCCGTAACTAGGCAGTTATAAAGGCAGAGTTCGGGTCAACTAAGAATCAAGCTGCGTGATGTGAATAACCAAGATGGGATTTTGGCCCTCCACTTGGAGAGATATTCTCTGGGCCCTCTCGGATGATATGATTCGGAAAGCATGGCCATGCACAACTCGGTTAAGTGTTAACCGAGGCGATCGACTAAGAGTTAGTCGGGTGAATCACTTATCTCAGATCGAGAAGAGAGTCAGACTATTTAAGGGATGACAAATATTCGCCTATAGTCTGACAAGGTATATCGTGTGGCAAAAGGGACTCAGACGCAAGTCGCATTGGAAAGGCAAGTCGTCATGACTCTTTGGTACTTGGGAGTCGGCATGTTCTGCTAGGAACCGCTACCGACTGATCGATTGCGAGTCGGACTCCAATCGTGTCCAAGTAGCCATGAGCCTGCGGGGTCACACACTTAAGAGCGGAAGCAAGTTCGGATAGGATCTGAACCGGAAATCTGGTTGGGTTGGACCCAAGCCTGATTTGGATTGAGTCAGTGAGTCAGAATCACAGGGACTAATACTATATGGGCTTTAGTGAATGGGCCACGAGAGTGGAGCCCACGTTCATTCCCTATATATAGTGGAGCACAGTAACCCAGAAGTGTTAATTGTTGATTGGTTAGGTCATTCCATGTGTTGGAAACCCTAGATCCCCAGCAATCATGCCGACGTACCGAACCTAGCAGTTCGCCGCCGGTGCTCCTCCTTGTACGTGTGGATACCAGTAGAGGTGTTGTACGATCAGCACCAGGACGATCGGATTGTGAGGACTCACCGCATCAACTGACGTGCTTCATCAGTAATCCGCAACTGCGTGTCTAGTGGTAAACCTTGTGCCCTTCTACCTCAGTTAGTTCTTGGGATCACCGTGTTAGAGGAAAAAGTTTTATTTTATCTCTACATATCCCAACAATTTCTTGCCTGGAAGTTTAGTTACAGAATAAGATGGATCTGGGTAATACTCCTGAGGCTCCTGATATTCTTCTTGCTCAGCGTCTATCCGGATAAAAACCAAACACACAAAGGGACAAAATAAATACATTGCACAATCATATAAATCATATGCAACAAGCAAATAAATATGCCATGATTGATGATGCACAATTTACATGCCATAGCATATCCTTGCATGGTTTAGGTGTGGGATACAAGAGGAAAGCGTTTTATTAAGTTTTTAGTGATGTTTTACTCCCATAAACACTGCTTCCCCATTAATATTTATATGATGCATGCTTTAATCCATATCATTGAATGCATATATGGAACGGGCTCGTCGAGCTAATCAATTTAGACATATCATTTGTCGAATTCAGAGTTACGGAATTAAAGTTATGCAATTATTAAGAAAATGGTGTTTATTAGTATTTAATATTTCTAAATTTTAAATTGCTCAAATGATATTATAAATCGCATAATCATATTCCTCATGTTTTTCTGATTCAAACAATATATTATATGCATTTTTTGGACATACATATTTAAAACAACTTTTAAATCAAATTATATTAAATATGGTCAAATGTCAAATGTTTAACTAGATAGAGTCAACTCGGGTCAAATTTGAAAACATGGTTGGATTTATATTTGAAAAATATTCATATTTCATTTTGAAATTTTCTGCAAATTCATAACATTTCAAAAGTTATGAATTAATTTGAATTATATTCCTTTCTGGAATTTTTGTTTGGTTTAGAAAAGGTTTAGGAACTTTTGTTACCCTGGGCTACTCTACCCACACTCAGCAGACTAGTGGGCCAAGGCGAGATGCGGGAACACTGTACACGCGACTCAGTGGATGGTGGCCAAGAAGGGGACCGCGGGTTGACTTTCCAAAAAGGGGCAGGGGCCTCTTTGCAAGATAGCCAGAACGCACGGGTTTAGGAATGCAGAAGTGGAACAATTGAGACAAGTGGGATACTATTTTTAGACTACTAGACTAACTCAAAACTAAGTGGGACAAGTGGGATAATCTAGATTTGACATATCCCATTTATTTCACCTAAATTAGAGTTAGTCTAGTAGTCTAAAAGTAGTATCCCATTTGTCCCAATTGTCCCACCTCTATATCCCTACACGGGTTGGAACTCTGACGGGTTGGAACTCTGACGAACTGAAAACGAGCAGCCCAAATGAGGCTAGCTGGTCTGATCTTTGGATGAAGATTGTGAGCGATACATAACGAATTTCGAAATGCCTCAAAAACGAAAAATGTAGGGGATGATGAGAGCTAAAAATTTGGTTCAAGAAGATTCGCCGGGGAAGGACTATAGAGGCCGTAAACTTGCGATAAACAGAAGCCCAAAATAGGTGTTTACGGAAGAAACTGTCTTCTGACAGACAACAACTACACGGTCTAGTCAACTTTGGCTCACGATGGCGACGAATCCAGTGTGAATTAGGAGATGGTGTAAAAACGAAAAGCATAGAGGATACACATGCCTACAAGTTTAATATTTGTGATTTCAACAAAGGCGGACTAAAACGGTCAGAATTTCTAGATGAACAGGGGCGGCTGGTTGCAGCTACTGCTTAAGCTGCTGTCTATGGCTGCCGGCTTGTGGGTTCAGACTTGCATGCTGTTATATGTTGATCCAAATTCTACAAAGTATAGGCCAACTTCTGACGAGTGGAGCGAGGCCCGTCGCCGGAGGCTTAGGACGAGTGTATATAAACCCCTTGTAAGCCGCCGGTTGGGATGAGTTGCATCTGTAAAATTCCCGGCGTTTGTAAACACTCCTCGATATAGTGAAGTTTCGCTGGCTGACGCCCGTGGTTTTTTCCTCTCTTTGTTGGAGAGGTTTTCCACGTTAAATCTGTGTCCCCTTGCTGTGTTTTTCGTTTTCGTTCTTCGTTATCTTCTTGTCGCAATTGTAACACGTGCGATGGTAGCGGACGGGAATTCTGGCACGATGGCTACAATCTAGGCGGCAATTGATGCAGAGGCGGAGGGAGGAAGAGAGGTGGTGCTCACCGCAAGCGATTCCCACCATAATCATGGTTGGGGACAGACGAAGGCGACGGTGATGCGAGGACGATGGCGTGGCGCTCTCGAACACGTCCAGTACGGCGATGATGAGGCAGTAAATGGCGGCTCCGGCTCCTTACTGGCTAGCTGCTTCATCCCGAAAGAGATGAAGAAGGCGGCACCGCGTATTAGCTTGGCTCGCTCCTTCCCATAGCGGCAAGGAGGCGAGCGGATTCAGGGGTGGGCATCAGTAGCTTTTGAGAGGGGAGCTAGCGGCGCAAGGGCGGAAGAGGGGAAGGCTAGGGTTCATAGGCAGTTAGGGGATAAGAAGGAGGCACTCACGCTCATGTCGTGCAGCAGGATGACGAGGATGACGGCGGGCGGACGCCTACCTGATCCTTCGTCAGAATAGCAGAGAGGGAGGTCGCGAGATGAAGAGGTGAACAGGAAGACGTCGAGGGGGTACGGCACAGGATGTGTTGGGCTGGGCTAGGTAAGAACCCCTTTTCTTTATTTTGTTTTAAAATTGTATGCTTGTTTGAATTATTTGTTTTTTAATATTGAATATCTTCTGATTTAGTGGGTTTATTTATTGTATCCAGGACTGGTTGAAAGCAACCATGCAAGAATAAAATGCCAAGGTGGTTCTTGAGATATAGGAGGGGCCTTGGGTTCTATATGCAATCTTGCAAACAAAAATAATAGGGAGCTCAAGAAAGAGGAGGAAACAAAGGCTCATGTAAATAAATGTTTAAGAGCTAGATTTTGTTTTGTGAGAACAACCTAGGCCAAGAGATCAAGGACTTAAAGGAACCAAGATCTCAAACATAGTTGCATGCGTCATTGACACCATTTAAACCATGAGGTATTTCTAGTGTGTGTTTTCCACTAAGTTTTAATATAGCCACATTGAATCAACTAAGCTCTCAATAGAATGGAACCATGGTAGTAAGGAAACATGGATTCTACTACTACATAGCATGAAAAGTTGGCTATGTAGGCTCCCATACAACTATTATGAAAACAATAAGAGAACATGTATGGAAGCATGTAGAGGTAGAAGTGAAACCATCTTATTACATATGAGCTATACAAAAGCCAAAAGAAATGCAAGTGCCCATATATAGTTTGGATGGTGGAATTATAAGGCGGTGACAATGAAAGGTGGTGGAATTGCAAAATAGATATGACCACAACTCAACTTGGTCATGAAGCAATATATAAAGAATCAAATACAATATATCAAGAGACAAATACAATTAATACAATATAGATGCATATGGGATAAGAACCAATGAAAAGTTTTTATATGATGATTAAATGCAAGGTGGCATGGTGACATGAGCATGATATAATGATAATGCAATGAATGATGAGTATGAAGTAGCAATCTATAGACTAGGAAAGTAGCATTGTAATTGTTAGACAATTGGGATGCTACAAATCTTCCCAACTAAACAAGAATCTTGCCCCGAGATTCTCAGGAAAAGAAAAAGACCAAGGAGAGGCAGGTGTTCAGAACAAATGTGATCCTCACGTTCCCAAGACAATGAACAACTGAATGGTGCAACCACTACACGTTGAAAAATTGTTAGACTTGTTGCGAGTCTTATCATTCTGCTTCTTTAAATCAAAGGACTTGAATACCTAAAGGATTACTGTGAGACAAGTAAGATGTATGAACATAGCTCAATTACTCGAGAGAAAACCTGATAAAGGAATATATCCACTTGTTAAATGAATTTTGAAAGGACGATGTATCGAGAAGAAAGAATAGACACTTCTTAGGATTATAGATTTAGAGATGCAAGTGAAGATGATTATTTATTTCGTCGAAAGAAAAAGAGGGATTTTGGAGAATTTATCAACCACTATGAAAATAGCATTGTTTATTCCCTTAGATTTGAGGAATGAAGTCCGGAATACAATATTGCCTTCAGACAATAGAGTTACTTGATATCAATGGAAAGATTTGAGTTCCTGAATTCTTGGATTAGATACTTCTTGCGTCGGTAAGGACCAAAGGATCATCCAAAGGAGGTGTGTAGATTTATCTCCTCGATAAAAAGTGACACGAGTTTATGGTGGAATCCTGAAAATAAGTTAAAGATTTAGAGTTATAGCAGAGATGCTTATTGCTTTTCTTAACCATGAGGTTATTGCAATAGATTTTTCGATTAATGGCATCGACCATAAATGGCTTTACCCAAATCAAAATAATTTACAAATGGAAGTCAGAGATATCTTCCATCCATCTTATTTGACGATATTGAGCTCCGGGAGAATGAAGAGTATCGGGGGGGGAGATTTTACATTTGTTTCACTAGATCGTTGAAGATGTTTCCCCATCTAGAAATTGACGAGACCACTAAAAAGAGATTATTTCTTACGCTCTTGAGCGAACACTCCAAAAAAACAAGGACGGAAGTAAAGTCTCAAAGGATAAAGGCCACTTCTGACTTCTGTGGAATGATTGAAATCACATTAATCCACCAATTCAATATACAAGAGCAAATGATAAGAGTAGTGGTATGGTAGCTACTCCATCCCGCACCCAAAGCATTACTCTATACATGAATAGGAAAATCATGCAACCCAACTCCCAAAAAAACAGATTGGAGATCTTGACAAAGAGAAAACGCATGAAGCTCTGTAAGAAACAAGGATTTGATTCAAATGATTCGTCGGATCCAAAGTATATTAAGATTATGACGTCGTTCGTCATGTTGGAAGTCACAAGACATCGGAAAGGTATGAATGAAGATCACAAAGACAGATAAAAGGTTCAACAGATAGATTAAGGATAGAACCCAACTTGAATGGAAGAATTACGAAAAATCTGGAAAATCTCTGTGGCATCCGGCGGATTAAGGATAGAATATAAAGCGAGAGGGTTTCAAAAGATTTCATGGAGCACAAGACCAAAAGAATTTATCATCCTTCTTGAGAATGTCTAAGAGAGATTTGAGCGAGATTTAGCCGTCTTGAGGAATTCTTCAGTAGAACGACGATGATAACTTGCCAAACAAGGAAAAGCTCCAGAGTTTAGTTAGAATCTGATGATGTGTCTGAATTGACAATTGATTTGATGTAACATCCCAAAATTCATGAATCACAAAAGCATGCATTACATTTATGAATTCATAGCACTCTTGACTTGCACAAAAAATTTCAAATCAAACCTCCAAATAAAACCATTATTATGCCTATTTTATTAAATCAAATGTGGCATGGTTTTATTTTATTTTTCAAAGGGCCAAAGTGTTTTTGAGTGGACAAGGGTGTTTGTCACACTTTAGAGTATAATGTTCACTGTATAAAATTTAGAGAAGGTTTGAATTCAAACTTGTTTGAATTAGGGTTTGAAATTCAATTCTAAAAAAGAAACAGAAAAAGAAAATAAAAAAGGAAAATAATAAAACCTGGATCCAGCCTTTCGGCCCAGCACCACTAACGGCCCAACTCCAGCCCACCCGGGAGAACCACCCCCCTCTCCCACCCTCTGTTTATCACTCTGCAACCACAAACCCACTCATTGACGACTGGGCCCATAGCCACATCACCCCCCTTCTTCCTCAATCAGTGCCGACGACCACCTCGCCGCTGCCGTTTCTCCCCATCACTACCGTGCTTAATTGCATTGATTTGGCGAGCGATTCTCTCCCCTGAACCCCTCTACTTAATCCCCTCCTCCTTCCGCTCATTTCCCCTCAAGCCACACCCGCAAAGAGCCCCCAGGCTGCCCACGTTCGAGTTCACTCTGCCGCGGTACCGAGCATCTCCGGCGACCAATTCCGGTGAGAGCTTCCTACCCCTTGCCCTCCTGATCTTGATGTCTTGTTTGCCACACTTCCATGCATCTATCACTTCTCACGGGCTTCCTTTTGGTGGCTTATAGTATCGTCTTCATCGACGACCGTGTGTGCCCGACGACATGCTCTACTTCGGCGAGCAAATACGGTAAGCCTAGCCCTCCCCTTCCTCTCTGGATCAAGCTCGCACACTCACCGCCCCAGTGCGCGTCTAACACCGCCTTTCACTTGCCTTCCCATGCCTTGTAGCGCTGCCAAAGACGACGCCCGAGCACACCCGAAGCCGTCCTCACCTCCGGCGAGGAATTCCTGATGGTCCCGCACGCCCGCGTCTCCACCTCGTTGACCATCGTCTCCGCGCTTCAGTAACGACCCGTGACTTCCCCACTTAACCCCTAGCGTCGCCAGTTCACCGTCGGCAGGAGCGTCGCCGCCGCTCTGGCCATTCGCGCTGCCACTCTTTGGTCAAAACAACATGCGCCATTAGATCTAGATCTAGGGGACCAGAATAGGTCACTTACTCGAAACGGTATAGATCGAACTGGCCCGTACGTTTTAAATTAGATCCTGCGGCTCATATTGATTGATCCGGCCGAAGCGGTATGGACCAATCAAATCGTGCCAGGTGTCTGTGTTCTGTTTAATAAAATCCAGAAAAGGTTTTTCAATACTTAAACTTGTAAAATTCATAACTTTTGTTCCGTTTATCCAAAAAAATGCAAATAATATATCAATGGATTCACAAAAATAAATACTACACTACTGTGGTCTTAATTTTGTGTTTTTATTCTGTAAAAATGGAATTTTATGTAGATACAAATATAGGCTTATTTTGGCTATATAAATTATTTTGAAAATATTTATAAGGCCAAATTGAGTTTATTTAGATTATAAATGTTTAGTTTTGTGTTTAGTACTGTTTACTTGTCTTGTTTAGTTTAATAAAATCATCACATGGCATTTGCATGCATTCATATATTTTTGCTTGATTATTTTGAATGTAAATTGGTGCTATCATTTTTTGTGTAGATTTTGGTGCTATTGGTGATTGTGATTGTGAGGATTGTTGCTACTCCCCCAACTACCAAGGCAAGTGGTGCTTAATGTATTTGTCCCATTATTTTGACTATACACTAGTGATATTTTGTATAGGGCTTGCATGAAATTTTGCTAAGTATCTATATGATATGCTATGGGAAATCCTAGTAGTTGTAGTCTTGGTAGAATTTTATCTAAGTTAAGATACTTGTTATATTATCATGCTTAGCCTAGCTAGTAGAAAACAAGGGTGGATTATATACATGCTATGGAAATTTTGTTAAGTCTTTGACTTATGTTTTTGCCTAACAAAACAACTAAGTGAATGAATCACCTGGGTGGAATGGTATGTTTGGGTTATGTTGAGTGGTTACACAAGGCACATATCTATGGTCTACCTTGTGTATCACACTTGTGGAAAGCCACCCAGGAACAAAGGGATTTGAGATACTTAGTGGTTAGAAGCTTCTAGTGCAACCACATGGCATATGGGCTCTGCCTTGATCATATAGGTTGTAATAACTTAGCCAGATGGACAGATGGTGGTAGGGTGATAGGTTGGAACGCGTCCATTTGGTCTAAGGGAAGGCTTCTGAAAGATCTTGTCTCGATGCATGTCGAGTCTTGTGGGGAAAGTGCACCACCTCTCGAGAGAGTAAAATCTAAGTACTTAGTTGTGTCCCCGGCAACGGACAATTTGAGCATCAAGACATTGAAGCTATCAAGGATCTCCTCATCCCAATTTCTAAGTTAAAAACTTGTGGTTGAACAAGGGTAAAGGTACACCAATGTCTATTGGTGGTTCCTTGGTAGTTTTTGCCAAACAAAAACTTAGTGTTTTCAACTGATAGGCAAAACCTATTTTGAGCAAAGCAAGCCTAAGCTACACTTAGCCAAATTCATATAGAAGCTAGAAACTATTATTCTACTAAGGTATCACTTGCCAATACTATTCCAATGTATTGACCTACTGTGGCTGTAACTTGTGATGTTGCAGGTTACTCTGATGAGAATTAGGGTTATGAGTCTACACACAACATGTTTGCCTATGGCACATGAAGATGAAGACTTTACTTTATTTACTTATGTTTGAACTCTTGTACTAGCCTATGGCTATGGAGTTAATAAAGACCATGTTATCTCTGGAATGACGATGTAATAAAGACCTTTGTTTCTGTGTACTTCATCTTAAACTGTGGATGCAAGCTTTTGATCCAGGGACTAGCATTGTAATAATAGGGACCTTTACCTTTACAAAGGCGGGGTCTTACAGATGGTATTAGAGCACTGTGTTGCCTGTAGGATTATGACCCTAGGTTGGATTAGACTAAGAAACCACTAAGGAAAACTACAACACTTTGTAAAATTCCACACTTGTATTTTTCTTCTTGTAAACTTTTCTAATCTTCTTTCTCATCTCTATTTGTAGATGAATTCCATCAATGAAGCCGTCAAGAAGGGACCACTCATGACCATGACTTTGGAGTGTGAGACGGAGTTTCCCAAAGCACTCAAGAACCTTATGGTTACCATGGGGATACATGGTGCAACTGTGTACAAGGGATTCCCTGTGATGGATGAAGGAGAAGAGTATTGGTGGGTGCAACTTCACTTGTACAAAAACAAGGAAGACAAACACAAAGAGTTGGGATTATGCATGGTCACCAACTCTGAAATGCACACAACATTCTTTGACTCTGCAAGAAATGCAGCTTGGAATGCCATCAAGGAGCTTGGTAATAGTCTCAAGTGTAGAATGCTCAACACTCAAAATGACCTTAGAGAGGAAAATAAGCATACCCAAGACTTAGAGGCTGGCAACCAACGTTTAAGAGAAGACATCATAGACTTAGCATTAGAATCTTGTGAACAAGATCGACAAATTGCCTCTAGGGATGCCCTGATAGCTATCTTTTCAAGTGAGTGAGAATTGTAACGTACTTCGTTAGTTGGACCACCACACTTGTCGTATTTTCCTAAAAATTTGTCTAAGTTATGTTGAACCTTAGTGTTGTGATAAACTTTTATGCGATGAATTGTATGTTTGATGGATGATGTATGTTTTTGTTTTTATTCTACTATCTTGTTTCTTCTACTTGTGTTATTCTAATATTTTTTCTATCTTACCTTAGATGACTAGATTTGAGATCAGCACTGCCGAGGAGTTCAATGGAACCCGTTTTGCTTCACGTATCGTGCAGTTTACTAGTGTTCTCAACCTCCCACTTCCTAGTATCAAGGCATTTCAGCTCACCAAGTTTGAGAGGAAGGATCTTTGGGGTTTTAGAGTCTCGCAGCCAGGACGACAGAGGGAGCCACTCACGGAGGAGATTTCCTTCAAGCTGATGCACGATGACAAGGTTAATGGTCTAGATGTAGTCATGCATGAGCTACTCGGACGCCTCTGCGGATGCCACTCCATTGAGCTTAGAGGCATCTACTTCCACCCATTCGGGAGACGTGATGAGGAGGGAGAGGCATTGGTGTATGAGGGTGCTACTAGAGAGACGATTGTGCCAGTTCGTCTCTACCTCTAGGACCTAGAGGGCCTTATTAGACACCTTGACACCGATAGGACCAACATCATGCTTAGCAATGACGAGCTCCAGGTTCAGTTGAGGGAGAAGGACAAGCTCTTCGCGGAGCAAGACGAGATCGTCAAGGAGATGGAGGCCAGATTCGTGAGCCAGGACAAGAAGTTCAAAAATCAGGAGAAGAGAGTCCAGGACAGAAACAAGAAGATCAAGGACATGAAGGCTGAGATAGAGGCCAAGGACTTCGAGCTCGAGACCCAGCAGGGAGTGATTGAGAGGCTTCGCTCACAGAAGAGGGCCCTCAGGGAAAATATCGAGGCCTTGACCACTAGTGTAGTGGAGTACAAGGCCGCCATGGAGAATGCAGGTCTTGCTCTTGTTGACATGGAGGTCCACATGGAGGAGTAGTGTAGACTACTCGACTATCTTTTATCTATCATACTTTGTTTATTGAGTTGCAATGACCATCCAACATGTGGATGTCTTGCTATGGTGTGTTTACCATTCCAAAAACTTATTGTTTACTTTGCTCAAACTCTATGTTATTTTGAGCTTGATTTTTATGTTTTTTGTTATGTGATGTATTGTGCATGTTAAGCATCTATGGGTATCTCATTTCTTATCCTTATTGAAACCACAGATGCCTCCCCGTCATGCCAACCCCAACCCAAACAACAACAATAACGTCACCCCCGAGATGCGGCAGTTGATGATATCTCAAACTCAACTGATGCAGATGATGACTCAATTCATCTAGAACCAAAATCAGAATCAGAACAACAACAACAACAACAACAACAACAACAACAACAACAGCAACAGCAACAGCAACAGCAACAGCAACAGCAACAGCAACAGCAACAGCAACAACAACAACAACAACAACAAAAACAACAACAACAACAACAACAACAACAACAACAACAGCATCAACAAAAACAAAAACAATAACAACAACAACAACAACAACAACAACAACAACAACAACAACAACAACAACAGCAACAGCAATAGCAACAGCAACAACAACAGCAACAGCAACAGCAACAGCAGCAGCAGCACAACAGCAACAACAACAACAACAACAACAACAACAACCAGAACAATCAGAACAACAACAACAACAACAATAACAACAACAACAACAACAACAACAACAACAACAATCAGAACAATCAGAACAATCAGAACAATCCTCCAGCATTTGACATGCTCACCAGATTTCTGTGACTGAGGCCTGCGAAGTTCTCGGGAACCACTGATCCAATGGTATCCAATGATTGGTTATGTTCATTGAACAAGGACTTGGTCACTGTGGGCTACACTGACGAGGAAAAAGTTAGGTTTGCAGCACATTTGCTCGAAGGACCAGCAGCAACATGGTGGGACAACTTTCAGATCACCACTCCCCTTGAGGATGTGACTTGGTCTATCTTTGAGGATGGTTTTCGTACGGCTCACATTTCATCCAAAGTGGTGAATTTGAAGAAAAAAGAGTTCCACAACCTGAAACAGCGTCACCGCAGTGTGGCTGAGTACATCGAGGAGTTCAACAATCTGGCGCGCTATGCACCAGATGAAGTTGATACTGATGCTAAGAGGAAAGAAAAATTCCTCGAAGGACTTAATGATGAGTTGAACCTGTAGCTGTCTGTTGCCTATGTCCCAACTTATCAATCACTTTGCGACAAGGCCGCCATCTTGGAAAACAAGATGAAACAGGTTGAGGGCAGAAAAAGGAAACATAACTTTGATAAGCACAGCTCGGGATCGTCTCACAAGCGTTCTCATCATGATGATAGTGGAAGTTCTGGGTTCCACAAGCATGGAAAGTATAACAATCACAACCACAACCGTCATCATGGAAACAAGCATCATCGCAGTCATGACAATGACAAGTATAAGAACCACAAGAGTGGACACAAGAGCCACCATAGTGGAAGTGGTAATGGAAGTCAGCCTGTAAAGAAAGATCTCAGTCAGGTTGAGTGTTTAAAGTGTAAGAAGATAGGGCACTATGCAAATGAGTTCCCAGAAAAGAAAGTTGAAGGTGCCAACAAGCCCAATCCCTTCCAAAAGGGACAAGTGAACCACATTAATGTGGAAAAAATATATGAAGAGTCTGATGTTGTGGCTGGTAAGTTCAAGCTCAATTCTTTTCCAGCACTTGTTCTTTTTTATATTGGTGCATCGCATTCATTCATATCAAGAGCATTTGTTGATAAAAATGGACATCCAACTGAAACTATTGGGTGTCCTATAAAAGTAAGCTTTCCCGGTGGAGAAATGATAGTGAACTTTGGATGTCATGATCTAGTGATAGGATTGGGGAAGTATAAGTTTCCCGTCAGTTTGATAATCCTAGATTCCCAAGGATTGAATGTAATTTTGGGAATGGATTGGATGACTAAGTATGAAGGAGTACTAGATTGTGCCAATCGTACTGTCACACTCACTACCCCGGACAAGAAACGGAATAGGTTCAAGTCCAACTTTGAATCTAAAGGGAGTAAGAAAAATTCTCTTAAGGGGGTTAGCATTGACAGTGTGCTAATTGTGAGAGAGTATCCGGATGTGTTTCCGGAGTAATTGCCTGGAATGCCACCAGATAGGGATGTAGAGTTTCTGATTGACTTGCTGCCAGGATCTGGACCAATAGCAAAGAGACCCTACAAGATGTCAGCTGATGAGTTGAAGGAACTCAAGAAACAACTTGGAGAGCAGTTACAAAAAGGATTTATTCAACCAAGTTCTTCGTCTTGGGGTGCACCAATTTTGTTTGTCGAAAAGAAAGATAGAAGCCAAAGGTTATGCATAGATTACCGTTCACTCAATGAAGTGACTATCAAGAACAAATATCCTTTGCCTAGAATCAGCGATTTGTTTGATCAGCTAGAAGGATCCCGTGTGTTCTCGAAGATTCATCTCCGATCAGGCTACTTTCAGCTAAAGATCAGGGAGCAAGACATACCTAAGACTACTTTCACCACTAGGTATGGTTTGTATGAGTACACCGTGATGCCATTTGGTTTGACAATTGCACCAGCCTATTTCATGAATATGATGAACAAGGTGTTCAAGGAATTTCTTGACAAGTTTGTTGTCGTATTCATCGATGACATTTTGATCTAATCCAAGAGAAAAGAAGAGCATGAAGAGCATTTACGTTTGATACTTGAGAAGCTCAGGGAGCACAAGTTGTATGCCAAGTTTAGTAAGTGTGAATTCTGGCTGAATGAAGTCGGATTTCTCGAACATATTGTGTTGGGAGATGGTATAGCTGTCGATCCCGCAAAGGTGTCAGCTGTAACTGAATGGGAATCTCCCAAGTCAGTTAAAGAAGTTTGTAGTTTCCTTGGCTTGGCAGGGTACTATAGAAGGTTCATTGAGAATTTCTCAAAGGTAGCTAATCACAGGGACATTTACCTTTACAAAGGTGGGGTCTTACATTTGATGATCCCAGAATTGTAGCAATATCTATAGCACAAGGACGTGGTCAAGATAGGTCACTTTAAAAAGTCGGGTTTTACACTTTGAGAACTTTACACAAATGCGGTGTTCTTGAAGCTTGATAGGATGAAAATAAGATGTTCTTCATGTTATTTTGTTGATATAGAATAGGCGAGAATATCGTCAAGATATACCATTACGAAAGATCAACATAATGGTAAAGGTTGGTGTTTCGGGAGATGCATCGGACTGGCCTTTCATATGAGAAAAGAGATATTGAGTTGTTCACCTTGTTGATCGGATCACCAGTTGAAACGAGAAGAGATTTTGGATCAGAACCGATGATAACTCATAAATTACGTGAAGCTATCATGGATGAACGAATGATATTCTTTTGGATCAAAGAGAACCTTGCTGATATGGACTTCGAAACGATGTGAAGCATGATAACCAGATGACAAACCACCGTAGTTCCTTAAGAAAACTCCGGATTGCCAAAGATACTTGAATATGATATAGATATAATCATGGTATAACTCAAAATCACAAGAGATAACCGCCAAAATTGAAGGATTATATTGATAGTATTGACCATATTCCACTCATGATAAGCGTTATATAGGTATACCAAGGACCAAATTACAACCACAATCATTAGATCGACACAAGTTATGTATTTAGCCCAAAAGAATTTACAGAGGAAGTGAAAACTTCGGTTGAAGCGCCGGTAGCAAAATATCAAGTTAGCATGGACATGCCAATGAAAAGAAGGTGAAACACACGACTGAAAAGGAGTGTGAGTACACAAATGTATTAAAGAAAAAATTCCGGATTTTTCGGCATTGAAATACCAATAGATGCAAAAAAAACAACTTAACGGATAGAGATTAGTAACTCCACATCTGTGAAAGCATACAAAACACCCTTAACAAGGTCACGTCGGTTTACAAAGAGTCAGATAGATCGCGTCGGTTTACCAAAGGCCTGTCGGTATGGAATGTACCAATAGTGATAACGAAAAGCAGATTGTGACAACAAGGTTGGATGCAACATATAGACAAGGATTAACACACAACCTATGGTACTACGGAAATCCCAAACACGTAAATCCTAGTTTGAATTTTTAGAAGAGGATTGATAAACGTTACACTTCCTTGCTAGAAAAGGGTGGGTGGGAGGGTAAGAAAAAATGGAAGCAGTACTACTCTCACGTTTAGTTTTTCCCTAATATATATAACTACCAAAATATTTTCTAGACTTACAACGACCATCTTGGCTAAGACCCTGAAGGGCAGAATGGCTCTGATACCAGATGTAATACCTCGGACACTACACTCTAAGTAACAAGCCTGGAATGAACCCAAATTGCATAAGGAGTCCTACCTAGGAGGCCCAAGGGCCACCCACATGTAGGTCTCGTATGAGCGGAACAGGGCATGGTACCGGCCAACACCCTATCCACTTTGCAAGAATATCGGGACAAGTACGAGCGGCGTAGTCGACATGCATGTGAACAAAACATACATAAGTGTGTATGTTAGTGACATACAAGAGTACAATAGAGCCAATCCATCAAAAAGATATAGAAATATTCAAGGCCATACGACAAGATCCAAAATACTAGATAGCTAATAGTTAGGATACATCCTCATACATCACACATCAAAGTATAAAGCGGAGGCGGAAGACAAGATCCGACTATGGATAAGAAGAAAATTGGCATAAGATGCCCGGAAAATAAGCACATCCCGCCCACAGATCTCGCAGATCTCCATCACCGAAATCTTTACACCAAACAGTCAATGCCACCATCACCGGTCTCCTCGACCCAGTAGCCTTCCTGTGGATATACCTGTCCATCTAAACCAATATTTTATCGTGTGAGACCCTAAGGGACACAGCAAGTCTTTATGCATCTAAAGGGAACAACCTGAGGGTGATGCAATTGCAGTGAAAGTAAAGCCTAGCAGTTCTATATAGAGACACGCTACAACATCCGCCTAACGAATGATAGACGGACACTCGTTAATTAAACAACAGTTAATTACCCAACATATATATATTAACATAAATAAAGCTCGCTCGCCCACCCACCTCCCCATTCCCGAATGGGAAGGCGGAAGAACATCCCATCTGTTGGAAATTTTATTAATCATTCCATGAATATTGCACTATTACTAGTCAAGTCTTAGTCAATTTAAAAGCGGTACTTTAGTTATACTTGTCTATGAAGAGAAACTGTGCTCCAAGTCATCCATATCCGCGGAAACGGCTTTCAGAAAGATTTACCCTGCAGGGGTGCACAAATAGCAACACATAAACGATCAACCTCGGAAAAAAATGAAAACCCAACAAGGCATCATGACAAAACATTCGCAAGATTCATAAATGATTTCAGGGAGCCACCCCGCTAAGGTACCCACTAAGAAGTTGGCCGGCTCCGCGACGGACCGAGGGGTTTACGACAATGACTATAAACGACTGGGAATCCGAAAGTGTGACTGGGCTTGTCGATACCGCGTAAACATTCCGCATTTGTTCCAAAACCAGACAGTATGAAACGCTCTCCACGAGCAACAGTAGTAAATAAAGCAGTAAAGCATGGCATAAGTACTGGATAGTAATAACGCCCCAAACTACTTGTGGCCCCAAGAAATTACAAATGACTCAAGCTATGATTAAGGGGATTCATGGTCCCACAAGAGGATAGTGCGATAGTCAAGGAACAAGAATCAAGTACTCGTGGTCCTATGGGACACAAGTGAGCATAAAGAACCAAATATCAGATATTGCCCACGGGTGCCTCTTTCATTAGTTATCCCATTACTACTCAATTCAGTTGTTTAGGTATCTCATTATTCAAAGACTCTCACAAACCCAACACATGCAATTCTATGACTCGCATGGCTCGAACAACTCCTGTAGTAATGGCTCATAAGATGGAGGGGACAAGCTTCGGTGGGGTTTAAAAGTAAAGGCTGTGCAATACTTGGTATTCAATTTTATTCGGATCGCAACATATGACGCAAGAATAAGATAGATACAATAGGTGCTATATGTAGTGCAAGTATGGGGAGTTGATTGCCTGGAAGTTCATTTGTAGAATAAGATGGATCTGGGTAATACTCCTGAGGCACATGATATTCTTCATGCTCAGCGTCTATCCGGATAAAAACCAAACACACAAGGGGCCAAAATAAATATATTTCACAATCTTATAAATCATATGCAACAAGCAAACAAATATTCCATGATGGACTGATGCACAATTTACGTGGCATATCATATAATTGCATGGTTGAGGTGTGGGATACAAGAGGAAAGCATTTTATTATGTTTTTAGTCATGTTTTGCTCGCATAAACACTTCTGCCCCATTAATATTTATATGATACGTGCTTAAATTCATATCATGGAATGCATAGATGGAACAGGCTCGTCGAGCTAATCGATTTACACATATCATTTGTTAAATTCGGAGTTATGGAATTAAAGTTATGCAAATATTAAGAAAATAGTGTTTAATAGCATTTAATATTTCGAAATTTTAAATTGCTCAAATGATATTATAAATAGCATAATCAGATTCCTCATGTTTTTCTGATTCAAAACATATATTATATGCATTATTTGGAAATACAAATTTAAAACAACATTTAAATCAAATTATATTAAATATGGTCAAATGTCAAATGTTTGACTAGATATATTCCACTCAGGTAAAATTTGAAAACATGGTTGGATTTATATTTGAAAAATATTCATATTTCATTTTGAAAGTTTCTGAAAATTCAAAACATTTCGAAAGTTATGAATTAATTTGAATTATATTCATTTCCTGAATTTTTTTTGGTTTAGAAAAGCTTTAGGAACTTTTGCTACCCTAGGCTACTCTACCCACACTCGCATACTAGTGGGCCAAGGCGAGATGCGGGACCACTATACGCGTGACCCAGCGGGTGGCGACACATGGTCAAAAAGGGGGACCGCGAGTTGGCTTTCCAAAAAGGATAGGGGCCGCACGGGTTGGAATACTGACTGATGACCCACAAATATAGGGGGTGTATCGTAGTACTTTCGATAAATAGGAGTGTCGATCCCAATGAGGAGCAAAAGGTGCTGAACAGGGGTATGGAACAGGAAATCCCTGTGAATACTTAGCAAACGGATTTTTAGTGGTTTTCTGACAAGGCAACAAAACAAGGAGCAAGTAACAAAACTAACAAACAAATGGAGAAAATGTCCCAATCCTTTCTTACAAAGGACATGCCAGTGAAAATACTTATAAGGACCAAATGTTCTCGAGGACACATGGGAATTCTGTCAAGTGCTTTCGCTTCAAATAGCTGAGTACTCTTCTTTGGTGTTTGTAAGTGTTGTGTGGGTGAATCTGTGCTAACATACCGCCCTTCCTAGGACTAATACATACTTGTGATTAAACCCCCTACAAACATCCGTAACTACAGAAAAGTAATTAAGATATAAATCTAACCATAGCCTTAAACTCTGAGATCCTACACTCCCTTGTGCAAAGGTGTCCTAACGGCGGTTCAAGTTTCTATCACTCCGGCAACCCCACGATTAGTAGCCAAATACACAATGCATCCCCCTAGGCCCATAAATGGTGAAGTGTCATGTAGTCGACGTTCACATGACACCACTAGAAGAATAGCACCACAACTTAAATACTAAACCATTGAATAATAACTCATCACAGATTCACTACTAACAACATGACTTCTCCCATGTCCTCAAGAACTAGACGAACTACTCACAAGACATCATATAGATCAATATCAAAGATGATATGATAATGGATAACAATCTGAACATAAACAATAATCCAATGGTTCCACTCACAAGCATCAACTACAATAGTAATCAACACCGGAAAAGTTTCCCCTAAGAACTAAAGCAATATCCAACACAATTGTTACAACGGGATGGAGTGGAGATGATGGTGCTGGTGGAGATGATGGTGTGGATGATGATGATGATCTCGATGAAGCCTAGCTTGATGACGGTGTTGATGGCGACGATCTCCTCTCTCCGGAAAGGAATTCCCCCGGCAAAAATCTGTCTGTCGGAGAGATCTTTCTCTCTCGGTGTTTTCCGCCCCCCTGAGGCGGCGAAAATCTATTTGTGGTCGCTCTCCTGGTATTAGGGTTCCATAGGGAACATATAGGCGAAGGGGCGAAGTCGGAGGCTGGGCAGGTGGGCCACACCTGCCCTAGGCGCGGGGTCAGGTGGGCCCGCGCCTAGGGGTGTGGGCCCCCTGAGGCCCCACTTCGTCCCTCCTTTTGCCTTCCTTCGTCTTCTGGTAAAATAATATGTTTCCATATTTTTCTGGTATTTTTCTGATCTTTGCGAAATTGCACCGAAACGCCTTCTTTTCCATCCGAATCTAGACTCTGGTGGTCCATCCTCCAAGAATCATCCAACATGCATAAACAGATGAAAAAGCCATAAGTAATACCTCATAATAAGACAAACATCAATGAATAGAGGTAAACATCAATGAATAGAGGTAAACATCAATGAATAGAGGTAAACAAAATGGGCGTATCAACTCCCCCAATCTTAGACTTCGCTTGTCCCCAAGCGAATACTGAGCTCAGTAAACATGTCCACAGGTTTATGGAGTGAAGTGTCGATAAAAGAATACGAACAAGAAGCATCACACTTACCATTGCACAACTCATAGAAGAAAGCAACTCACCATTATATAACTTAGCTTGCAACCAAGTACAGCAGTCACAATAGAGATGCATAAAGATATATCATAATTGGAATTGGAAAACTAGTTCTTCGTCAGAGAACACCTGGCAAACAGTTTCACAAAAGCTTTTTGTAGACGTTTCAAAACAGGAGCACTCTTTTCTCAAAAAGGTTTTTTCACAAGTGAAGGCTTTCAAAGTAATACTCAATAGATAAGAGTTTTGTGCAAACAAGGAAGATAAAGAACATGATTGAATAAATAACCATATGAATTCTTGAAACACAACAACTCAAATGCTTGCTGGAGATAGAGAGGAAGTAGGTTTACTGACTCAACTGGTAACTAGGAGAAAGGTACCTTTATAGAGGGTAGCAGGGATTACAAGTCATAAAGAGCTTCCAAAAGATTATGGTACTTTCTAGATTTGAGCCCTCATTGCCCCTATCATAAGCATCTTGAGATGATTAAGGTTAAAGTGAACAATGATGGAGTATATGCTTGATGAAATATAAGTTAGCAATCTCATGTCTATTGAATATGAGGGCCACTCCTCATGCATACTCAACTTTGGGTCCAGGTAAGTTCTTGTCATTGTAAGTATTTGCATATCATTGAGAACCGCCAACGGGGTACCCCTTGCACATGGCACAGGAGCTTTCCCATAACCAAAATGACAAGGCAAGCAGACAATGAGCATCTCAGCAATCTTTTTATTTACCATAAGTATAACTTTTTATTGAGGATGCTTCATAGATGACTCACTATGGTGATGCTGCAAGTTTCCACCATGATTCAGCATGGCTTAGGCTAGCGGCCTAGGCGTTTCTCTAACACAAACTCCATGGACTTAAAAGTTCCCTCTTTATTTCACACCGTTGACATCCATAGACAAAAGAGCACGATATCAACTGTGTACAGAGTATAAGTGCAATGTTGAAAACGTTCCCCGTGACAGCACGGTTCTGCTAATTCCAACGTATAGATTCAAGCATATACAACTTCGATGTTCACAATGGTTCAAGTTTATTAGGGCAAAGAAATAAAGTGTGCCATCAAGTTCGTGAGAGCTTTACTAACTAGTTTTCACATAACAAAATACTTTTTAATTCGAAAGGTAGATGAAGCTTGAGAATTTGCTAGGAGTAGCAACATCTACTAGGTAGATATGGTGGACACAAGTGGCAAAGGTTTTTGGTTAAAAGGGTTTTGGAAACATGAGAAGTATGCCTTCTCAAAACAGGTTTTTGGCTAGCAAGGCTGGGTAGCAAGCAAAAGAGTTGAAAGAAACAAACAAACATACAAGTAATAAAGCCAAACATGCAGTCTTTCTTGAAGACACAAAAGGATCTTAAATAAATAATACTAAGCTTATGAGCCAACAAGAAAGAAAACAAATGATACAAAATACTTGTAAGCTTTTTCTTTCTTTTTCTCTTTCATAGTAATGCTACTGACCAGAACTTGGTTTGCCAAAACCAATTTAGATCCACTTGATGATCCCAAATTGGTGCTAATACTGATCAACAAGATCCATCGTATAATAGAGATTGCAAACTAAAATAAGAAGTGCAAAAAGTAAAAGATGAGACTTCTCATTAATATTCCAATAAAGGCACTCACACCAAGGGATACATAGATAACCAACTAAAGGAGAGATACTTCCACATGCAAACTAAAATATAAGATAACCCCTCTACCACATATACGAATCCACTAAAAAGGTAAATGATAAAAGATAATGGTGGTGATACCGCGACACTCCCCCAAGCTTGGAACAAGCCAAGGGGATGCCAAACCTGATGACGAATTACTCCCTTGGTGGTGGTGGTGTTGCCTTATCATCATAAAACTTCCAAGGCAATGGTTCCCCATCCAAAAAGGATGTCCTTGTCTCCGCGATCCTGAAACTAGCAGCAAAGCTTATGCGATCAAATCTAGCCTCATACTCACAGTTTTGGTTCTGTATGTCATAGAGTTGTGCTTGCAATTGGTTGGTGGTCTGATGGAGTGAAAAGATCTCTTTTCGGAGCTCAGATACTTCTCCCTCGTGCTTGGTGATGAGTTCTGAACTTATCTTGTGAATAATATCCACCTCACGTTCTTCCATCGTCTTGTACCTAAAAACTTCCTGTTCCAATGCTTCCATCCTGTCTTCTAGACCACCTTCTCCTTTAGGTCCTTGAACTTCTTTCATCTGTATATTCCCCTCCTCGAGGATCAACTCTTTGGGATGAATCCTCAACTCATACATGTACAGGTTGAGGGCGTCCGCAGAGGAACCCTCCGTGGGTGATCCAAAGGAAGACATTGAGGCCCCAAATATGAGAATTTTCTTGACAAAAACAGATCGAAACGAAAACACGACGAGAACATGGTGCAAGAACCTCGGGGAACCCGAGGGTTATATTACGATGTTTCAGTGCATAAGGAAGGTTTTGACACGGAAACGAGGCGGAGACGGAGTTCGAGGGTGTCAAACCCCCTCTAGGCGCGGCCAGGCTGAGCCCGCGCCAGGGGTGGGTTTGTCCACCCCGGACTTCGGTTCCTCTTCAGTTCCGTCTCGTAACTTCCCTTATGTATTAAAAACATCAAAAATATAAAAATATTGGGGTTTCACGAACCTTCTGTTTTCACCACTTTTACCTATTCAAAGACGAACTCTGCAGATTCTTTTTCTCTTTTTCATAAAAAAATCCTTCTTACAAAACCCTTGCACAAACTCAATGACAATATTAGTGTAAGCAAAAACAATAAAACTTTGGTAAACACTTCAACTGAAACCCACCAAAACAAAAGTTTCTGTAAGAGGCAAATGCAAATGATGGCAGAAATCTGTCAAAACAGACCAGAAGGTAAAGATTGATTTTTTTGAAGACCTTATTTTGCTCAAATCAAAAAGTGCAGAACTAATAAAAGTTGGGTAACAACTTGGAGAAAAATCTCAGAAAAATTCAGCTCCATCCGACGTACTGAGCTCACTCACGAATTTTTACAAACCAGCACAAAAATCTGTCCCAGGACAGGCACTTTTCACAACTCCTCTACTTCACAAAAGTAGTTGAACTTGACACAAAAACCAAAACAAAAAGGATAAGGAGTGGTTATTATAGAGGTAATAACTTCCAAGACTTGACAAAACTCTTGGGTTATCTCTCAACAAGTACTTTTCTTTAATGCCTTTAAGTTAGGCTTGAAACTTCCAAAAATGCTCACAAAGGAGATATATATATGTGAAGTGAAAGAGAGCATCAAGAAGAAAATAACCAACACACTTGATTCTAACCCACTTCCTATGCATGGGAGTGTCATGAGAAAACAAATTGTTAAAACAAAAAGCCACAAGCATAGGAATACAAAACAGATGCAACTTCAAAGCTTTCAACATAAAACTGGGAAACTTAACATCATTGAGATGCATAAAACCATGTTTCCCTCTCTCAAAATAACTTTCAGTCGAACTTTGAATAAATTTGACAATATAACTATCACTGGTAACAACTTTATCATCAGAGTAAGCATACTTACTGTCATTGAAAAGAGGTACAAGGTCAGAAACCGAATCAGTAGAAGCAAGTTGTTCCATCCTGAAATCTTTATGAGGCAAGCTATTTTCACAAGGAGCTTTAGCAAATTTGGAAAATTTAAACTCATAAGAATCTCCATCAGACTTAGTTAAAACTTTTTTCCTTCTTACAATCAATAATAGCTCCACAAGTGTTTAATAAAGGTCTACCAAAAATGATAGGACAAGTTTTGCTAGCTGCTGAATTAAGCACTAGAAAATCAGTAGGGTACTTAATCTTACCACAGAGAACCTCCACATATCTTACAATACCAATTGGGCAAATGGTCTCCTTATTAGCAAGGTGAATAACCACATCAATGTCCTCAAGCTCACAAGGACCAATCTCATGCATAATTTCCTTGTAAGCTCATAAGGAATAGTACTAGAACTAGCACCAATATCACATAAACCATAGTAGCAATGATCACCAGTTTTAACAGAAAGCACAGGAACACTAGCTTTTCTAGCTTTACTAGGATGAGAGATAATATTAATAGCGTCTTCATAGAAGACAATGTGCTCATCCCCTCTATTTCTAGTGACAATGTCTTTCACTATAGCTACCACAGGTTCAACATTCAATTACTTACCAGGCTCCACAGTTTTCATTGTACCTTTGTTATTTGCACTAATAATCATAAAATACTCCTTTACCTTATCTGGGAAAGGCATTTTCTCAACATGAGGTTCAAGCACAATATGATTAGTAGTACAAACTTGAGTACTTCTAACTGGAACATGACTAACAACATCTTTATACGGAGCATGGTACTTATTCCACTTCTTTCTTGGGAATTTCTATGTAAGAGGCAAAGGCCTTAAAACAGTTGGCAATACTTTCGGAATCAAGACCAAACTCATTGCTAATATCACGGAAGTTATCAGTACCCATAAAAAATTTAATACATTCATAATCATAGTTTATACCTGACTTTCTTCCTTTGTCATTCTCCCAAGCCTCAGTGTTATATTGAGTACGGTCTAAGAGATCCCATTTAGCTTCTTCCTTCATACATGTGAATGATCCAGCACAAAAAGCATCTAGTAAATCTTTATCGTGAAGAGAAAGCCTAGCATAAAACTTATTGAGAATAATATTGTTAGGGAGTTCATGAATAGGACATTTAAGCATTAGCAACTTCAATCTCCCCCAAGCTGAGAGAGAGCAATGGAGATGGCTTCTCTTCTCTCCTCTCCTCTCCTCTCTATCTCCCCGGCGGCGGTTTCCCCCGGTGATCATTGTGGTTTGCTCGGGAGTTGGAGGGCCATAATCAGAGAGGTAGCTGGGGCAGCGATCAGTCCTTGTCGACAGGGTTCGATCTCGAGGGAGGATGTGGGACAGGTGTCGCTATGGGATGTCTCGGGGCGGATCCTGGCGAGCTAGTGTTCGATGGTGGAGATTTCGTACGGGGTGCATTTGGTGCATGAGGGTTGGCACGTCCTCGTGGGTCCAGCGTTGGTGGTGCAGGGGCCAGTTTCTTGCGGTGTCGCCGGTGCGTCGCCCTAAGTGCGTACATGCCGGGTGATACGGCTCGGTGGTTCCAGGGGAAGTGCGGGCGCTGACGGTGGGGCGTCGCTAGAGGAGGGCCACCTGCCAGGTGAGGTGAGGGGTACTAGTACGCCGGCGCACGATCCCCAGTCAGTTCCATCTCCACATTTCGTCTTCTCTAACCCTAAATCGGGAGCAGTTTCGCCTATCGCAAATTCCAGATCTCGTGGTATGTGTAGAGTGGTTTTCTTCCGGGAGCCCCCAATCTTCCATCCCCCGTCGCCGCGTGCTGTTTCTCCGGTGAAGTGGAGTGGGGTTGTTTCGGGAGATAGCAGATCATTCGCTCAGGTTGTGGCTGCAGAGTCTGCCATGGATCGTCGGTTTCGTGGTGGGCGTGGTTCCCCGTCTCGTCCTCCAGTCCGATTTGGTCCCTACACGAGCAGATTTGGATCTGGGTACGGACAAGGTCGTTTCCCTGTTGATCGGAGGGGGCTGGAAGAGGATCATAGGGAAAGTGGTTGGATCCGCGAGCAGGAGCGACGTCGCGATGAAGCACGGCGTCGGGATGCGAGGCACAGGGATGAGTTGAGGCAGGCGGAGACTGAGGCCAGATTGGAGGATCAGCGCAGGGAAGCGATGGCGCGGGAGAGGGCTCTGTCTGAGGCTCGCCGTCGTGAAGCAGAACAGGCTCGTAATCGGGGCCGGTGGAGTCACCGTCCGAAGATGCAGCAAGGATCAGGGTCGGATGCGACTGCTTCGTCGTTTCCAGGCAGATTAGGTAACTCTGATTCGAACCCTAGGAGAGGAGAGCCGGTTTTTGCTCGTACAGTAGAGCAGGTTAATATTCCGAGGGTTGTGATGAACACTTCTGTCCCTGTGACTCGCTCTGTTTCTGGCTTGAACACTTCGGCGTCAACTTCTGTTAATGTTCCTGTTGGGGGGGCTCGCCCTGTGAATTTGTCTTCGATTCTGTCAATTAATCAATTTGATGTTGTTGCCACTACTCTGGTGGGGTCCTCTGTACCACCACCAGTAGAAAGTGTGCCGAGGGATGGTAATGTGGCTGGAGGTTCTGGTGATGTACAATTGTTGGATGCGATTCAGGAGGAAGTGGTGTGTGAGAACTGTGGGAAGGATCATAGCATTTTGGTCTGTCAAGAGAGGAAACCTTGGGAATATGTTCCTCTTTTCTTTGGCAGTACCGACTTTGAGCAGGGATTTCATTCTATTCCTGTTGTTGAATCTAATGTTCAGTCTATGGAGCAGCTTCATTATGCTCATATAAGTGTGGAAATAGGTGATGTTACTGGGAAAGATCTGGAGAAGGAATTTCAAGTGTGGGCTGATGCTTTGGGGTCTGGATGGAGATTTAATGCTAGGTCTATTAATGATGTTGAATTTTTGATGAGATTTCCCTCTGCCAGATCCATTGCTGATTTCCACTTTGGGAAGGTGTTTATGAAAACAATCCCTGATGCTGTTATCCAACTGTCCAGGTGGAATGGGGACCTGGAACCTGTTGAATGGTTGGAGGAGGCCTGGTTCAGGATTGTTGGTATCCTTATGAAATACAGGGAGAAATCAACTGTTTCTATGTTGCTTCTCTGGTACGCAAGCCTATGGTCTTGGACAGGAACAGTCTGAGGAACTTGGCTTATGTAAGGGTGAAGATTGCTTGTCTGGATGTGTCTTTGGTTCCTAACACCAGGAGGGGGGAGATGCAGGGGAATTTATGAATTCAAATACACCAGGGAGATATTTGCTCCTGATGCTGTGGCCACCTTGCCTTCTTCTACGGGGATTGATGGGAAGGATGGTGATAATGTGCTGGATAAGGGGACTGAGGAGGGAGCTGAGCATAGGAGGCCTGATGGAAATAGTGGGCAAAGGACTGGACCTGGTGCAGGTAGTGGTGGGGTTGCTGGTGGTCGTCAACATGGTGGCAATGATGATAGTGGAGCTGGGTTGGACAAGGGTAAATAGGTTGTGGTGGAGCAGGAAGATTCTGGGGGGGTTTCTTTTGGGACCAAAATGGCTAACATTTGGGCTAGCTCTGGAGGTGATGGTCGTTCAAGAGGGATAGTTATCAGAGAAACTGTGGAAGGTGACAATGGTGGTGGGACAGTTACTCAAACCAAAACAGCTGATGTGGGACTGCAAGTTGGCGCTCAGGAGGCTGTGTCAGGCAGTGGTGGGTTGGGTTGTGTCAAACAGCTGATGTGCACATGGAAGTCATTCAGAATTTATCATCTACTTTGGTTAAGGAACCCAGTGCTGAGGTTGTTGCTGGCCCTCAGAGGTTTGATGATTTTATTAAGGGTTTGTTGAAGGATAGGAGCAGTGATAAATATTATAAGCTGAAGAAACAATATGGTCATTTGTTGGATGAGGGGGAAGAACAGGATGAGGGTGCCCAGGTTAAAGATGACAGTGTGTCTACTGATGAATCCTTTGGTTCTTCCTCTGATAGTGGAAATAAAGGGATTGATGGGGGGTCTGTGATGGTGGGGGCTCAAGATATGGAGGTTGTCAATCAAGATCAAGAAGTGGTGGCTATTGACCTGTCTCAACCTGATGGTTCTACTCAGGATAGTGTGGGTTCTCAGTCTGAGCATGTGGCTGGTGTAGAGGAACAAGTTATAAGAATGAGTTCAAGGGTGGCTGATCAAGGTGGTGCTAGAAACATGGCTGAAAGGCATTTGGCTCAACAACCTCCTAGAGATTTATCAGGTACAAATTTAACTTTACATAACTCTTTTGCTGCTTTGGATGATGATATTATTATGCATAGAGCTTTGGAGATGGGGGTAGATGCTGCTTCTATTTCTTTGGATCATATTAACTCTCTGAAAGAGTTAGAAATTGCTAGACATAGTTTACAGGATAGGAGACAGGTAGAGAATGAAGCTGAGGTTGATTTGAATGAGAAGATCTTGTTTCTGGACTGGAAGGGTGATAGTAATGATGAGGAGGATTTTACTCCTGTGGTTTCTAGGAAAAAGAAGAAAAAATTGAGAGCTGGTTCTGTTATGAAGGAGAGAAAGTTAAAAGCTGCTGCTGTGAAGGTTCACAACTATCACCCTATGAGTGGTGTTGTGACTGGAACAAGAGAGACAAAATCTATATTATGATAGGTGTTATTTTGAATATTAGAGGTGTGGGGAAGAAGGGTATCAGTGCTTATTTGAATAATTTGTTGAGACAAGAGAGAGTGGATTTTATTGGTTTACAAGAAACTATTAAGAAGGATTATTCTGATGATTTTTTCAGGAGAATTGATCCTATGAATCAATTCTCTTGGAGTTGGCTGCCTTCTGTGGGGAGATCTGGGGGCATTTTGGGGGGCCTACGTTCCTCTAAACTGACTCAGATCGATGTGTCTATGGGCAAATTCCATGTTAAGATGAAGGTGTTTGATGTTTTGAAACAAATTCAGTGGCATTTGGTAGTAGTTTATGGGGCTGCTCAAGAGGAGAATAAAGAGGAGTTTTTAGTTGAGTTAGCTGATGTTTGTCAGGATCAATCTATTCCTTTGTTGGTGGGTGGTGATTTTAATGTAATCAGGTGTGTTTCTGAGAAAAATAAGGGTCATTCTTTGAATAGGTGGGGGCACATGTTTAACTCGATTATCAATGCATAGGGCTTAAGGGAGATTCTCATGTCTGGAGGGCAGTTTACTTGGTCCAATAACCAGAAAAATCCTACTTTGGAGAAGTTGGATAGAATTTTAGTTTGTAAGGAATGGGATAAGTTGTTTCCTCTTACTACGGTGCACAAGTTGTCTAGAGAAGTTTCTGATCATAGTCCTTTGATCCTGGATACTATGGAAGGGCAGGAAAAGGGTGGCAGGGAATTCAGATTTGAAAAAAGTTGGTTACAATGTGATGATTTTTTGACCAGGGTGGAGAAAGTTTGGAATAAACGTGTGAATGGTAAGAACAGTCTTGATAGGCTGCAGAAGAAACTGAAGAATGTCAGGAATGATTTGACAAGATGGGGTGCTCATATAAGGGGTGAGGATAAAAAAAGAGATTGGTGGAGGAGCTTCAGGAATTGGAAAGTATTGAGGAGTTGATTTTGCTTACTGCTGAACAACTTGAAAGAAAAGCAGTTATTCAGAAAGAGTTGCTTGAGGTGTATGAGAATGAGGAGAGATTTTGGCAGCAGAGGTCGAGGGATAATTGGTTGCTGAGAGGTGATAATAACACTGAGTATTTTCACAGGATTGCTAATGGGGTGAGGAGAAAGAAAATGATCTTTTCGATGAAAGATGGGGAGAAAGAGATTCAGGGGACTCATGATCTCCTGCAGCATGCCACTAATTATTATAAAACTTTGTTTGGTCCTGCTGGTGGGTTCTCTATTAGGCTTGCAGATGACAATTGGCAAGATTGGGAGAAGCTTAATGATGAGGATAGGGAAAAGATGGGAGTACCTTTTACTGAGAAAGAGGTTAAGGAGGTTATTGATCAGATGGAGAAAAATAAAGCTGCTGGTCCTGATGGGATTCCTATTGAATTCTATCAGCATTGTTGGATGGTTATAAAAGCTGATGTTATGGCTGTGTTTGATGATTTTTTTGCTCATAAGATTGATTTGAGGAGCATTAACTATGGGGTGATTACTCTATTGCCTAAAGGTGATGATGCTGATAGAATCCAGAAGTTTAGACCTATTTGTCTGCTCCAAGTGTTGTTTAAGATTTTTACTAAGACTCTGACGGTTAGAACTGAACCTGTAATGGGGAAATTAATTGACACATGTCAGACTGCTTTTATTAAAGGGAGGTTTATTGCAGATGGTGTGACTTTGTTACATGAGATCCTGAAAGAATCGAAAAGTCAGAAGCAGCAGGGTGTGGTGTTGAAAATTGACTTTGAGAAAGCTTATGACAAGGTCAATTGGGATTTTTTGTTTTACTGTTGTAGGCAAAAAGGTTTCAGTGAGGATTGGATGATTTGGTTAAAAAGTGATGTGACTCAGGGTACTCTCAGTGTTAAAGTGAATGGGGAAAATGGTCCTTACTTTGGCAGCTTTAAAGGGGTCAGGCAGGGAGATCCTTTCTCTCCATTTTTGTTCAATTTGGTTGGGGAATGTTTGGCTAAGATGGTGCTTAATGCACAGGCTGGTGGGTTGTTTACAGGGTTGGTTGATAATTTGTTTGATAAAGGGATTGCTATTTTTCAATATGCCGATGATACCATCTTGTTTATTAAAGATGATCCTGAGGGGGCTAGAAACTTGAAATTGTTGCTTTATTTGTTTGAATCCATGTCTGGTCTCAAGATTAACTTTGAGAAGAGTGAGGTGATGATGGTGTTGGATGATGAGGAGAAACTTTCCAATTATGCTGAAATGTTCAACTGTCAGAAGGGTAGTTGGCCAATCAAATATTTGGGGTTGCCAGTTTGTAGCAGGAGATGTACAGTGGCTGAGATGGGTTTTATTGGTGACAGGTTGAAGAAAAAGTTAGATGGTTGGATGGGGGTGCTTTGTCTCTGGGGGGAGGCATGTTAAAATCACTGCTTGTGTTTCTAGTGTGGCTGTTTATCCCATGACTATGTTTCTTCTACATAAATCAAATGTGGAGGAAATTGAGAAACAGACTAGGGCTTTCTTTTGGTATGGAAAGGTGGGGAAAAGAAAATATCATCTGGTTAAATGGAGATATGTGTGTAGACCCAGGAAAAAAGGTGGTTTGGGGATTAAAAATATTAGACTTCTTAACATTTGCTTGCTTTGTAAGTGGTGGTGGCGTCTTGAAGCTGAGGAAGGTCCATGGCAAGTTTTTGTGAGAAAAAAGTATTTGAGAAGATGTGGGATCAGTGCTGTGAAACACAGACAGAATGACTCACCGTGTTGGAGTGATTTGATTAAGATTAGGGATCTTTATTTGGCTGGTAGGAAAATGAAGATTGGTAATGGGGATTTGACTGATTTCTGGCATGATGCTTGGTGTCTGGATATGCCTCTGAAAGATAAGTTCCCCGATTTGTTTGATATTTGCCAGAATCAAACGATCACTATGGCTGAGATGGCAAGAAAGAGGTGGAGATGCTCTTTTAGAAGGTGGTTGGGTAGTGATGGGTTGAATCATCAGGAACAATTGAGGCAGTTGTTATCTGGGATGAGTTTGAATCAGGAAAAAGACAGGCCAGTGTGGATGTGGAATAAATCTGGAAAGTTTTCTGTTAAGTCGATGTACACACATCTGTCGAATGTAGGGATTGATAGAAGTTTCAAGCATCTGTGGAAAGCTAAAATTCCCCTGAAGATTAAAATTTGGTTGTGGCTTATCTGGCACAATGCTATTCTCACTAAAGACAACATGAGGAGGAAAAATTGGGTAGGAGATTTTACTTGTAGGTTTTGCAGTCAGGATGAGAACATTGGGCATTTGTTCTTTTCTTGTGTGGCAGCCAGATACGTTTGGGGGGTGGTTGCCAGAGCTATTGGTGTTGCGAATAGGCCTGGGTCCTTTTCTCAATACTTTTGGTGGGATTCGCAGTGTGTGGGTGTTAGCAGAAATGTGCAGATTACGGTGGTGGCGGCAATTTGTTGGGCTATTTGGAAGCTGAGGAATAGGGCGTGTTTAAAAAAAAACTTATTAACTCGCCTGTTGATTTAGTCATATATGCTTGTGTGTTCATTCGTTATTGGGCAGGGCTGCATGGGGAGGATGACCGGGCGGTGTTGCAAGCAGGAGCTGATACTCTGCAATAGAACGCGCTGGCTGATGCGGCAACTATGGATGCGGCTCCTGTTCCTTTTCTGGGACTGCCAGCAATCCCTGAAGATCGTACTCGTGGAGCTCCGGAGCTGGAAAGGGGCGGGAGAAAAGAAGGAGAACCTGAAGAACTGGTTTGTGAGAAGATTGTGTTGGCGTCTCATGTGGCTTTCTTCGCTTGGTCGGATAGCTCCTCGTTGTGTTTGATACTGTTCCCCACTAGCCTGAGGGCGGTGTTCTTGCGTCTCTAGCCTTCTTCTTTAGTTTGCTTGGTTTGTAATTTGGATCTTAAGTCGTTTTGACCCCCTAGGAGGGTCAGTACTATGTTTGTGTGTTTGTGGTTGTTGATCCGTTGTCTGATGATAATGGAACCCGATCCCTCATTCTGGGGGATTGTATGGAAAAAAAAATCTCCCCCAAGCTTGAGTTGTACTCTCTCCATCAAGAGGCCAGAAGTTATATATAAGATATCTATCCTTATGGATTTCACTGGGAGGATAAAATTTAGAGTAAAAGAGAGATGTCATCTACTCCCATTCCATGGATTGTCCATTCTTCAGCAGCTTGTACCATTCTTCAGCTCTCCCTTTCAAGGATACAAAGAGTAACTTCTTTTTCACCTGTTCGGTTGTGATACCTGCACACTTAAACAACCTGCATAATTCATGGATAAAAAGCAAGTGATCACCAGGATGGACAGTTCTATCCCCAAAATAATAATTATCCATAACACGATTAACAATACTTATAGGTATCTTAAAAGGATCTATCTCAACAGGAGGTGGTTCATCTACTACCCTAGCAGTGGTAGTAGTTTTCCCAAACAGAAAACCAAGTGGGTTATCCATATTGGAAACAAAGTAACAAGTTTCCCTTACCAGTTCCACTCTTCAATAGCGCTTCACTCCCTAGCAACGGTGCTAGAAAAAAAGTCTTGATGACCCACAAGTATAGGGGGTGTATCATAGTACATTCGATAAATAGGAGTGTTAATCCCAACGAGGAGAAGAAGGTGCTGAACAGTGGTATGGAGTAGGAAATCCCTGTGAATACTTAGCAAATGGATTTCTAGTGGTTTTCTGACAAGGCAACAAAACAAGGAGCAAGTAAAAAAAGTAACGAACAAACGGAGCAATTGTCCCAATCCTTTCTTAGCAAAGGACATGCCGGTGGAAATACTTATAAGGACCAAACGTTCTCGAGGACACATGGGAATTATGTCAAGTGCTTTCGCTTCAAATAGCTGAGTACTCTTCTTTGGTGTTTGTAAGTGTTGTGTGGGTAAACCTGTGCTAACATACCGCCCTTCCTAGGACTAATACATACTTATGATTAAACCCCCTGCAAACATCCGTAACTACAGGAAAGTAATTAAGATATAAATCTAACCACAGCCTTAAACTCTGAGATCCTACACTTCCTTGTGCAAAGGTGTCCTAACGGGGGTTCAGCTTTCTGTCACTCCGGCAACCCCATGATTAGTAGCCAAATACACAATGCATCCCCGTAGGCCCATAAATGGTGAAGTGTCATGTAGTCGATGTTCACATGAAACCACTAGAAGAATAGCACCACAACTTAAATACTAACCATTGAATAATAACTCATCACGGATTCACTACTAACAACATGACTTCTCCCGTATCCTCAAGAACTAGACGAACTACTCACAAGACATCATATGGATCAAGATCAAAGATGATATGATATAACATAAACAATAATCCAATGGTTGCACTCACAAGCATCAACTACAATAGTAATCAACACCCGGAAAATTTCCCCTAAGAACTAAAGCAATATCCAACACAATTGTTACAGCGGGATGGAGTGGAGATGATGGTGCTGGTGGAGATGATGGTGTGGATGATGATGATGATGATCCCAATGAAGCCTAGCTTGATGACGGTGTTGATGGCGACGATCTCCCCTCTCCGGGAAGGAATTCCCTCGACAGAAATCTGTCTGCCAGAGAGATCTTTCTCTCTCAGTGTTTTCCGCCCCTAGAGGCGGCGGAAATCTATCTTTGGTCGCTCTTCCGGTATTAGGGTTCCGTAGGGAAGATATAGGCAAAGGAGCGGAGTCGGAGGCCGGGCAGGTGGGCCACACCTGCCCTCGGCACGAGGTCAGGTGGGCCCGCGCCTAGGGCGGTGTGGGTCCCCTGAGGCCCCACTTCATCCCTCCTTCTGTCTTCCTTCGTCTTCGGGTAAAATTGTTTGCTTGTTTGAATGCTTTGTTTTTAAAAAAATGAATAGCTTCTAATTTAGTTGGTTTATTTATTGTATCGAGGACTGGTTAAAAGCAACCATGCAAGAATAAAAGGCCAAGGTGGTTCTTGACATATAGGAGGGACCTTGCTTTCTATATGCAAGCTTGCAAACGAAAATAAGAGGGAGCTCAAGAAAGAGGGGGAAAGGAAGGCTCATGTGAATAAATGTTTAAGAGCTAGGTTTTGTTTTGTGAGAACATCTCGGGAAAGAGATCAAGGACTAAAAGGAACCAAGCTCTCCAACATAGTTGCATGCATCGTTGACACCATTTGAACCTTGAGGCTATGTAGGCTCCCATATAACTATTGTGAAAACAATAAGAGGAACATGTATGGAAGCATGTAGAGGTAGAAGTGAAACCATCTTATTACATATAACATATATAAAAGCCAAAAGAAATGCAAGTGCCCATATATAGTTTGGATGGTGGAATTATAAGGCGGTGACAACGAAAGGTGGTGTAATTGCAAAAGAGATATGTCCACAACTCAACTTGGGCATGAAGCAATATATCAAGAAGCAAATACAACATATCAAGAGACAAATACAAGTAATACAATATAGATGCATATGGGTTAAGAACCAATGAAAAGGTTTTATATGATGCTCAAATACAAGGTGACATGGTGACATGAGCATGATATAATGATGATGAAATGAATGACATGTATGAAGTAGCAATCTATAGACTAGGAAAGTAACATTACAATTGTTAGACAATTGGAATGCTACAGCAGTAAAGCATGGCATAAGTACAGTATATTAATAATGCCCCAAACTAGCCGTGGCCTCAAGAAATTAAATGTGACTCAATCTATGACTAAGGGGATTCATGGTCCCACTTATGGATAGTGCGATAGTCAAGGAATAGGAATCAATTACTCGAGTCCTATGGGACACAAGTGAGCGGATAAAAACCATATCTCAAATATTGCTCACCGGCGCCTCTTTTTTTAGTTATACCATTACTACTCAATTCAGTTGTTTAGGTACCTCGTTATTGCAAAGACACTCACAAACCCTACACATGCAATTCTACGACTCGCATGGATCAAACAACTTCTATAGTAATGGCTCATAGGATTAAGGGAACAAGCTTCGGTGGGGTTTAAACATAAAAGCCATGCAATATTGAGGTTTTAATTTTATTCATGATGTGATTCATGATGCAAGAATAAGACAAATGCAATAGGTACTCTATGTAGTGCAAGCATGGGGAATTGCTTGCCTGACAGTTCATTTGCAGAATAGGTGGAATCCGGGTAATACTCCTAAGGCTCCTGATATTCTCCTTGTTCGGCGTCTATTAGGATAAAAACCAAACACACAAGGGCCATAATAAATAAAGTGCAAAATCATATAAATCATATGCAACAAGCAATACAAGATGTTCCATGATGGGATGATTCACAATTACATGTTATAACATAGCATGACATGGGTGACGTGTGGGGTACAAGAATAAATCATTTTATTAGATGTTTAGTCATATTTTGCTCCCATAAACCTTGATGCCCCATTAATATTTATATGATCCATGCTTCAATTCATATCATGGAATGCATAGATAGAACAAGCTCGTCGCGCTGATCATTTAAGACATATCATTTGTCAAATTTGGAGTTACGGTTTTAAAGTTGTGAATTATTAAGAAATAGGCATTTGTTGGTATTTAAATTATTTCGAAACTTTAGTTGCTCAAATAATATTTTAAATATCATATTCATAATCCTCTCATTTTTCTGATTCAAAAACATATATTATTTACATTGTTTGGAATTATAAATTTTAAACAATATTTAAATTAAATTATATTAAATATGGTCAAATGTTAAAGGTTTGACTAGATAGAGTCAGCTCTAGTCATTGAAAACATATTTGAATTTACATTTGAAAATGATTCATATTTCATATTATCAGTTTTCTTAAATTTAAAAGTATTTAAAAGAGATGAATTTATTTGTATTTCAATATTATTCGAATTAGATTAGCTTAAAAAACAAGAGAAAAGAAAACAGAAAACAGAAAACAGCCCGCGGGCTAGTGCTGAGCCGAATAGAGATATGTGACGCACGGACGGTGAGAAGTACAAATGGACCGGCCTGCTAACACTGAGGCGAGAGGGGCGCCAGGTGGATAAGTAGAAAAGAGCCAGGGGGTTCATTGCAAATCCTCAAGAACTGATCAATCTGAAGGTTGAATTCTTGAGGCAGAATGATCTAGCTCGAGATGACTTTGGAGATCGATGCCGATCGACTCAGAGATCTGTTTCGAGCCACGTTTGATGATTTGCATAGACAATTTTACCAGGAATATGTTCATGTAAAGTATGGCGCCATAGTTTCGTCATCCTTGACGGTAGGAATCGATGAACAGCGAAGGAAAAATTAGGGCAGACAGACTAAAGAAACTGTACGTGACCGACAGAATTTTCCTCGATATTCGGATGAAGATTCTGACCGCTTCCGAGCTCCGATTGACTCTCCATTTGCGGTAGTGTGTCGCTGGATTTACCCCCTTCGTCACTGTTGAAAGAGTTGCGATGGTGGTCGGCTGTGGAAAGAACGAGCTAGGGGAAAACAGAGGGGAAACAAGGGGCCTGTGCTTGCTGACGAATCTGTCGAGAATCGATGCGACGTCAGTGAAATCATCCTAGCTTCAACGGAGTATTGCGTGGGCATCTGAGCACCGATAGGGGTGAGGTTTGATTCCATAGCGAGGTGGTATAACGGTGAAGAGATGCACGTGAAGATTTCAGGAAAAGGAGATCAGAGGTTGCAGGAAAGCGGCAGGGAACAGAGGTGTTAGCTGCATACTGACTACGTGCGCAGCGGACAGACTGAAGATCGAGCGACAATTGGCAGCGAGATCAAGCCAACTTTGGAGGATGATTCCAATCGCCATAGGACTCAGATTTGCGTTTTGTGAGATACTCTGGAAAGATATGACTTCCCTATACGAGTACGTGTGCAGGTCGGCGCCGGAGACGAACGGAATCGGCCAAGAATTCTTCAGGAACAGGGGTTGCGGCTATGTTCACAGCTGCTGCTGGTGTCGACACGTGCGCGCGGGGGCTCAGCCGCGGTTGCTGGCGAGAGGGCGGGGGCGAACGCGGTGCAGCGAAGAGGCTCGTTTGGCCAGAGAGGTGGGTGCGCGTCGGGGCTTACAGCGAGGGGGGTTGGTGACAGTGGTTGCCGGCCGGAGGTGCGATAGGGACGATGGAGAGCGTCGGCGGTGCGGCAACGATGTCGGGTACTTCTCCTCCTCGCGTCCAAGCCGTCCAGGGCTCGAGCATCTGCAGGAAGAGGTGGATGCCGACCGGGACTCGTTGGAACGCCGGTGGCGACGAGGTTCACCGGAGGCAGGGGAGATCGGCGGCGACATGGGTGTGGTCTAGTGGCTGTGGTTGCTTGCGTGGGGAGGAAGAAGATGGGGATCAAGATCCAGAGGGAGGTTGTTGGGGAGGGTTAGGATGGGCAGATATCGAGGTAGCTTTATGCAGAGAGGGTGTGCGTGAAAGTGACGGGAGCTGGCAAACACGACAAGAAGGGAAGGAAGAGAAACAGGAGCATCGTGGTACACTTGGCTTTTGCAATCGGGTTGCACCAGAACTAGAGGTAGCTGGTCGACTGGTCGTGCTTGACCATGGTGAGAGTTTTAGCTAAGAGAGAGTATATATACTAGTGTGTGTATACGTGGGTTTGCACACACACAGGTAGGATTAGTTAGGGATTATAATTATATAGCTAGCTAGGATTATTTAGCTAGGTTAGAGCATCTTCACTCGTTGGCCGAAACCCATGCCGAAACTTGTTTTTGGGCTGGGTACGTCTATTCTTTCACTCGCGTATCCAGACCGAGTTTTCAAGTTCGGTTAAAATTCATTAAAGATGAGCGAATTTTATTAAGTTGGACGAATATAGGCGGATTACATCAAATTTAAACTAAAGTAGTACATAATAAACTTAAAAAAGGCCGTCGTCATGGTCTCCGCCGGTGCCTTCGCCGTCCTATATGCCGAAGTTGCTGTAGAACGCCGTGTAGCCGGGGTCGGCACGACCGTCATCCTCGTCGTCGTTGTCGTCGTCGTCGCTCGGCGGCTGGTTCTGGCGGGAGCTCCCCTGGCCTGAGCCGTTCGCCGCGGCGCCATCGCCGGGGTAGCGTTCGGCCATGGCTGGGAAGGGGGAACGGTGAGAAAGGTTCGCCGGAGTTTGGGCTTGTGGGTGGGGGAGCTATGAGAGGGTGTGAAGATCTCCGGCGAGGGGATCGGCTTATAAAGGCCGAGGTGGGCGGCGAGGGAGGGAGGGGTGTAGCGGCGAGAGCGGGAAAAAGGGAAACGACGGGAAGTTAGTGCCCGCTGGTCCGTCGCGGGAGCCGAGGCAGCGACTGTGGTGCCGTAAATCGGCGGCGCATGGCCGGCGCAACAGGCAGTTATTGTCCGGCGGTCGCCGCGTGGTTCTGAGGATGACGACGACTCGACTTCCGTCACTGACTCGGCGGGTCCACTCGCCGCTTCGATTATTTTTCGCCGAATTCGCTGAGTCCGGCGTTTTCAGGGAGTACTCGGAAATCTGGGTTCGGCCTGGGTAGTCCGGACCAAAATTGACCCAAATCTGGCCGAAAACAGGTCCTTGAGTACGCGACTGAGCCAATTTTCGGCGTCTAGACCGAAATTCGGCGTCTGAATCGACCCCCGGGTAGGCGAGTGGAGATGCTCTTAGCTTCATGGTGTGATGAGGTACGAGTAGATAGATCAGGTTAAGCTAGTTGATTTGAACAACATCAAAATATTAGCTAAAAGGGTTTATTTTAAATAATACAAGACACAAAGAAAAGGAAGAGGATGGATTGAGATGTTCTATTATTTCATGTGGCATTTTTTTGAAAACAAAAATGTAGGAAAGCACGCATAAGTGAAAGATGGCAACTAAAATGATTTGCAAGATCAAGAATTGGAGGGCCACAAGTCATGGCATATTGGATTAGTTTGTATCAAAGCCAATTGGCCATGCGTGTGAGAAAAAGAATCCATACTAAAAATATATGTGGGCTAGAATTTAACCAAACGAAAATACCATTTCCCACATACAAATATATGGTAGAGTCGTGGATAGATATCAAAAGGAAAAAAGGCAAGAAGGTTGTGGAATTTAGATAGATATGCCCCCAACTCAACTTGGGCATCAAACATTTTATTAAGAAGCAAAAACAATAATATCAAAAGAAAAATATTAATAAGACAAATGCAATATGAGGAGAAGAACTAAGTGGTTTATTTTAATATGATGCTTAAATGTAATGTGGAATGATGACATGAGCATGATATTACAATGATGCAACAATAACAAGTATGCAAGTAGCATTAATCCTTATTTATTATGTAGCGTTCCAATGTTAGACAACTAGGATGCTAACGAGAGATTACAGATTACAGTCTTGAGAGAACACTCCGGACAACCAATGACGGAAGTAAAAGTCTCAAGGGATAAATGTCACTTCTGACTTCCGTGGAATGAGTGAAATCGCATTAATCGACCAATTCATCGTAATAAAGCGAATGATAAGAGTAGTGGTATGGTCATGACTCTATCCCACACTGAAAGCATTACTTCGCACATGAATAGAAAAATCATGCAACCAAACTCTTGTGATTCAAACTAAAGATCTTGACAAGCAGAATTCACGAAGCTCCGTATGAAAACAAAGATTTGATGCGAGCACTTCGCCGGATCCAAAGCTTATAAAGATGTTGTTGTTGTCATCATGATAGAAGTCACAAGCCATTAGAAAGATATGAATGAAGATCAAGGAGAACATGAATATTCAACAGAAAGATTAAGTATAGCACCCAAAACTTGAATAGAAGAATTGTAAAAGATTTGGAAAATCTTCAAGGAATCCTTCAGATTGATGATAGAAGATCAAGCTAGAGGTTTTCAAAAGATTTATTGATGAATGGAGACCAAACGAATTTCTTATCATTCTTGAGAAGAATTGAGATAGATTTGAGAGAGATTTAGCCATCTTGGGGATGTCTTCGATAAAGCATTCAAATCGAGGATCAAGCCCTGGAGTTGGCTGAAATCTAATGAAGGGTGAGGCTTAAAAATTGATTTGATGATTCCAGAATTGTAGCAATGTCTTTAGCAGAAGGGCGTGGTCGAGATAGGTGACTTTAAAAAGTCGGGATTTAAACTTTGACTACTTTGCACACAGGCAGTGTTCACGAATCTCGAGAGAAATGACGAAGATATTCTTCATGTTATTCCATTGATATAGAATAGGCAAGAATATCGACAAGATATACCACCACGAATGATCAACATAAAGAGCAAGGATTGCTGTTTAGAAGATATATTGAAAGAATAGATTATCTGGCCCTTTGGATTAGAAAGAGATACTGACTTGTTCACCTTGTCGATCGAAAACACTGGTTGAAAAGAGAAAAGATTTTGGATAAGAACCGATGATACCTCATACATTTAAGAAAAGCTACATAGATGAAAGGATGGGATTCTCTCGCATCAAAGAGAACCTTGCAAATATGGAGTGAAGCATGATGAACAAATGATAATACACCATAGTGCCTTATGAAACCTCCAGATTAACAAAGATACTTGAATATGGTATAGATATGATCATGGTATTACTCAGAATCACAAGATATAACCACCATCATTTGGATGATGATCTTGATAGAATTAACCATATCCCACTCATGATAAGCGTCATATAGCTACACCTAGGACCAAATTATAATCCCAAGCATCGGACCGGCACATGTTATGTATTTAGCCCAAAATAATATGAATATAAAGTAAAAACTCTAGATTGAAACGCCGGTAGAAAAAGATAGAGTTACCATGGACATGCCAACAAAAGGTGAATAGTGTAACACACATGACTAAAAAGGAGTGTGGAAACACAGATGTATCAAAGAAAAAATCTGCATTTTTCAGCATTAAAATACCAATATATACGAAAAACAGCTCAACGGATAGAGATTAGCAACTCCACATTCTCTGAAAGCATGCAGGAAGAAAGAACACCCTTAACAAGATTGTGTCAGTTAACAAAGAGTCGGATAGATCGCGTTGATTTCTAAAAGCCTATCGGTATGGAATGTACCACTAGTTGTTAATCAAAAGGAAGATTATGATAAAAAGTTGGATACAATAGATAGACAAAATATTTGACACACACATCCTATGGTGCTATGAAAACCGCAAACACGTGAATCCTAATTTAAATTTTTATAAGAGAATTGATAAACGTTACACTTCCTTACCAGAAAATGGTGGGTGGGTGGGTAAGAAGAAAATTGGAAGAAGTCCGGATCTCACATCTAGTTTTGCCTTAATATACATAGCTATCAAAAATATTTGTTAGACTAACAACGACCATCTTGGCTGAGACCCTGAAGGGCGGAATGGCTATGATACCAGATGTAATCCCCTGGACCCTACGCTCTAAATCACAAGCCAGTATAACCCAAAATTGCATAATGTGTCCTACCGAGGGGACCTAAGGTCCACCCACGTGTAGGTCCCGTCTGAGTGGAACAGGGCATTGGTACCGGCAAACCACCCTATCCACTCCTCGTGATTATATCTTTATGTGCGAGTAACATAGCCGCCTGGACTGCGAGTTAAGCATACACAAATGAGTATGTATGCCAACGACATACAAGAGTACATCAGAGCCAAACCATCTAAAAGAAACATAAATATTCAACACCATATGGCAAGACCCAAATATCCTAGATAGAGATAATATTTTAAGATACATACTCATACATCACACATCAGAGTATCATGCGGAAGACAAAATCAAGATTCGAGTATGGATAAGAAGCAAATCGGCATAAGATTCCCTAAAAATAAGCACATCCCTCCCATAGATCTCACGGATCTCCTTGCCTCGGAATCTCTACACCTGATGATCGTTGCCACCATCGTCGGTCTCCTCGACCTAGTACCCTTCATGTGAGTATACATCTCCATCTAAAAATATTTATCGTGTGAGACCCTAGGGGTCTCAGCAAGTCTTTATAAATCTAAAGGGAACAACCTGAGGGTGACACAATTGCAGCGAAAATAAAAACACGCTAAACACTAGCCTAACCAATGATAGATAGATGTTTGTTAAATAATCAACAGTTAATTACCCAATAGATATACATCAACATAAATAATCATTGCTTGCCCTCCTCCCCATTCCCCGAATGAGAAGGCGGAAGAACATCCCATCTGTAGGCAGTTTAATGAATCATTCCATGAGGGTTGCAATATTACTAGACGAATTTTAGTCAATTTAAAAGTGGTACTTTAGTTATGCTAGTATATGATCGATAAACGGTGCTCCATGTCGTCCAGAACCATGGACACGGATTTCAGAAAGATATACCCTGCAGGGGTGCACAAATAACAACACATGTACGATCAACCTCCGAAAAACCAAATGAAAACCCAACGAGGCATCACAACAAACCATTTTCAAGATCCAGAGATGATTTCAAGGAGCCAGCCCGCTAAGCTACCCTCTACGAAGTTGGCCGGCTCAGCGATGGGCCGAGGGGTTTGTGCTAATGGCTATAAACAACTAGGAACCCGAAAGTGCGACTAGGCTTGTCGGTACCGCGAAAACATTCCACATTTCTAAACTGTATAGTACTAAACACTCCTCGAGAAATAGTAGTAAATAAAGCAATAAAGCATGGCATAAGTACAGTATATTAATAACACCCCAAAACTATTTGTGGCCCCAAGAAAATAAATGTGACTCAAGCTAATACTAATGAGATTCTTGGTTCCACGTATGGATAGTGTGATAGTCAAGGAACAGTAATCAAGTACTCGGGTCCTACGAGACATAAGTGAGCGAATAAAAAACATATCTCAAATATTGCCCACCGGTTCCTCTTTCTTTAGTTATCCTATTACTACTCAATTCAGTTGTTTAGATATCTCATGATCCAAAGACACTCACAAACTCTACATATGTAATTCTATGACTCGCACGGCTCAAACAACTCATGTAGTAATGGCTCATAGGATTAAGGGAACAAACTTCGGTGGGGTTTAAAAGTGTAGCATCCCAATTGTCTAACAATTGGAATGCTACTTGCCTATTCTATATTGCTACCATACTTGTGGGACCCCGGATTTACGATCCGAGAATCCACGTTATGCCTGCAATTCACGTTCCCATGATCAATGAGCCGTGAGCATAACGGACAAGTATCATTATAACATCCATCAATAGCAAGTACAAGTACTTACATTAGTGCCATTATGGCGATACAACAACAATAGCGGAAGTCTTCAAGCGCAGAGACCATGTCATGCCTTAACCTACAGGAGACTGACTGGGAAGACGGCCTAGCTCGCTCAGATGTCATCATCTTCATTAGTCTCTCGATCCTCTGGAAGTCTGTCCATGTAAATAGCCAGGGACAATACCGATGAGTACTTTGAATGTACTCACAAACCACCTTAAGATAACAATAATAAGGATATGCAATATGGCTGGGGTGGTAGGAGGGCTCCATCAGAGGTTCTTTTATAAACTAGTTTCTCTTGTAGATATAGCATGTCTATATCTTTGTTGAAAACTTTTATAAAACATTTTGGAAACCGTTTTGAAACATTTTTGAAAACACTAGGATTGGGTAACCCATTTGTTTCTTTCTCCCGTTCATCTCATGACCAAAACTCCTTTACTCCTTTTTCCGACCATCCCATGGTCAAAACATTTTTGATCCATGCTTTTTCGAAGTCCTTTTTGAAACCAAAACCAGCACCGCTCTAAAATAGTTTGTCCAACCCGTCCCTAACCGCGAACACGACTATTCGAATAGATTTACACTCTGCAGAAGTTGTACACTTTACCCACATCATCTGATTACCCTGCCTTGATCTACACTGATCGTGGGTCGAGTAACTGGTCAAGACTCTCCGGATGCCACTCTAGTATAGGCCCTACCCTATGAGTTGTTACCCTCAACACCGGTACGTCTGGATCCATGGACCAACCGGAGTGCCATCCAACTCCTAGAGAAGGGGCACTTTCAATGAGGGGCCCATAGTATCGCCTGGCTGCTCCCGAGGGAAGTTCGCAATTCCTCCTGGTGACTGCCTTGCAGTTGAACCTATATGTAAAGGAACCCCAGGATTCAAGGGAGATGATCCCTTATAAGTATTCGTGAGAATTCCCATACTAGAGTAGCAAACTTCAAATCTAGCCTCGTCCCATTCCAGAGTAATGTGGTTGCACGGGTTAAGTTGTTATAGCTAAAGCTGCAAAAAACCGGGTGTATTTTCATAAACATTTTTCCTACTCTTTATTTCATCATTTATAAAACTAAAACCTTTTTCTTCCTCAAACTCACTTAGAAGGCTAGACCTAACCAAGGTTTTCTCATAAACGTTTTTTAAAACTTTACGGCTTCTTCCCATCCTATACTTTTATTTTGGCTAAAACGGGGTCTCCAAAGGGATTATGGTGTTAAACACCATATACCATGCTAGGGTCAATAGGTGTCGACGAGGGGGTCATACTGACTAGTACAAAGGTGTAGCAGTTTGGAGGAGCCAAACATTCCTACATGTAAAACATAACATAATAAAACCATGCAATTCGTAAACAGTAGATAAAACATGCATAAGTAAAATAGTAGGACAAGGGCTTATGATCAAGAAGGTGGGTTGCCTCTGACCAGAGATATGTACCTTGATTTATTTAGAATACCAGAATACATATAACAATAATAGTAATAATTCCTTGCTTCCCTCTTCTCGGCGTAACATAATCGCAACTATCGCCGTTATCGAGTATACATGCAAATAAACAACACAACATTCAATACAATGCATACAAGCACCAATACATATAGCAAGAAATGTACATTTCATGTTTACCATTAAGTAGGTATTATGAAGAATGGATTTTAAGAAGATTGGCGTTGTCTTGGAAACATGGAAGGAAATCCCTTAGGATTTATAGTCTAGAATTTACGTAAGGGAGGAGTTTTGGACCAAGGGAATATTTTGTATGATACCATTGGACAAAAATGATATCATCAGATAGGTATTGATAAAATGAAACCAACAAAAGTGGTTTTACTATTTTTATCAATTTCCATTGATTTATAATGATTTTTATAGTGAATAAAACTCTAGTTTTAGGAAATAATTCACCCAAAAAGTTCTGGAGATCCAAAAATTATTTACTTTTATGATTTATTAGTGTATGATGGACTTATTCAAGAGGAGTTGTAATCAACTTAATATATTTAACAAAATGCCCTCAGGAAAATCTGAAAGTCATTATTGGAGGGTTTTTGTCCTTTTCACCAGATTTATTCTACATGAGATTTTGATGTGATTCCAAAGACACATATTAGGTATTTGAAATACATTTCTTCAGAAATTGGAATCAAGCTTTTTGGATTTACAGAGCTACTGTAGTGATTTTATTGGTGAATAAACCATGCACAGAGTAATTTAATGTACCAAAATTCAATCAGGGCTTAATAAAATACGAACACCCGGGGTTTGAAGGATATTGGATTGCAAGTGTTCCGGGCTTTGGAATTAGGCCAGTAACCATTTTGGTTTGACCTCAAGAATATTATAAAGTCATAATGGGGTTGTTTTTGCTATTTTTACAAAGGGCATTTTAGGAAGAAATTTATAGTGGGGCCTACATGACATGCAAAGTACTTAAGTTACCTTTTAGTAACAAGAGGAATTAATTCAATTTGAGTTGCACAACTTACAGAAATATTTTATGAAGGAAAAGGATACATCTAGGGGTTGGGTTTAGTATATTTAATTTGAACATTCTTTGGTCCAATGGTTGTACTGCATGTTAAAGATAACATGTGGGTACATAGGAAAATTTAGATCTGGTCATATTAAGCCACTTTCCATTTTAAAAGTGTTTAACCCAAACATGTATAATTGCAGATCTCGATTTTCAATTTTAAAGGAAAAAGGGAAAAGGGCAGTGCTGGGCCAGATCTAGAAGGGCAATGGGCCAACGTTGCTGGGCCAGCCAGTGTCCGCGAACGCATGCGGGAGATAGCTCGCGACCGCGCGACATGACCGAAGGGGTACCGGCCTCCCTAGGCCGCAGGATTAGAACGGGATGGACGGCTAGGAGGCCGTCTTCCTCCTCACATCCAGCCAACGGGGACGAAACCCTAGGGAAGGGCCGAGCGGGTAGAGGTAGGGTCACCGGAGCATCGGTGGAGGCTATGTGGTGGCGGGGACAATTCGGGAGGCGACGCCGACTCCGGAGACAGGCGGAAGGGAGGGGTTCGTCGTTGGAACCGAGCTCGCGCGATGAGGCCCGCCGGTGCACTCTCGGGAGCTCATTGGGAAGGCCTCCTGGTGCGGTCCTAGGTCACACAAAACATACAGATAGGGTTAGTGGGGTTAGGGGAACGTCTTAGGGTGATGTTTAGGGAGAAAGGAGCTCGGGAGAGGAGGGCTTGCTCAGATTTTTGGAAATGGGAGAGGTGGATGGATCTTCTTCTCTAGGAACATGCAGAGGCATGGAGGATCTAGGGATCTTGGGGATGGTAGGTCAGGGGTAGGGGGTGGCATAGAGGCCACATGCAGGTGGAGGGGAGCAAGGGGCAGGGCACCTCGGGCTCGAGATCATCCATGGCCCAAAGTTCCATTTTCTTCTCTTCTCGAGCAGGGCAAAGCACGGGAATAGAGAGGAGCTCAGTGGGGGAGGGGGTAGGTGGTGTCTAGAGAGGGAAATGAAGGGATAGAGGATGGCTGCAAGGGCCTTTGGCTTTACAGACTAAGAGAGGATGGTCCATGATGGACATGATGCATAGAGAGATTGAGGGAGGGGGTGGGGGCCTGGTTTTGGTTCCTATGGGCAGGGGAGAGTGGTATAAGGGCTCTAGGTTGAGTAGGGGTAGAGAGGGAGTGATGGGGCTGGTGTAATGAGGAGATGTGGCAAGACATGTGTGTCTCCCCTTTTAAAATCCTTGCTTCCCAGCACTATAGGTCAAGGGGAGGGCATAGCTATAGTGGTGCTACAGGGAGCATGACCAGGAGGGAGTGCTGAGTCTTGGAGAGAAGTGCTGGGCAAGATTGGATGGGGTGTGGTGAGTTTAGCTTAATTTTTTGCTCTTAGTCAAGTATTGGCCCTAATAGTGGTTATGAAGGAATTTTTCCAAGTTGATATGATCAACAAGATTTAAGGGTACTGGTAGATAAATATGGTTATCGTGCATCACCAAGAATTCTTTGGGATTTTTCTAAAGATTATAAGTCCATATAATCTCACTTATTCAAAAAGTGCAGAAGTGGTTTAGAGAAAGTAATTTGATAATTTTACATGGGACATTGTTGGTTTTTGATGTGAGATGGTCCTAGGTACCATATCACACATTGGTTAATTTTATTGGAATTTATTTGTAAAGGAAAGTATTTTTGAGTTATCATTTCTTATCTCTACCATTTAAGAAAAGGGGCAAAAATAAATAATAAAGCATCTCAAAAATATTTCTTTTTGCGATGGGAAGATAGGATAGGATATATATAGGCATCAAATGTGCCTTGAGTTAGCAAAGTAGTTTGAAGAAAAAAAACTTGTATTTATATAGAAGGTTTTGAGAATTTGGCAATTAAAGGAATTTAAATAGTTTTAGGCTCCAAATAATTATGGGAATTATTTATAAATTGTTTATATCTAAGGTGGATGATGTCAACTTGAAGTATCTAACATAAACAACCTTGGTTATTGTGAATGGGAGTTGGTTTTGGAAGAGAACAAGGGTTAGGGGATCTAAGGTTTTGTTATTTTCATACCACCTCAACCAGGTTGGATTAGTGAGATCAGAGCTCACCTTGATACAAGGGATATATGGATGGTTAGACCAAGTTATACAGATCATCGCACCAAGAATTGGACTTGGATGTATTTGAGGCGGTCTAGAAGAGATGGCAAACTTTGTTGAAAATAAGGCTGCCATAACAAAAGAGTCATGATGCCTCATAAACGATGTGGGTTTGAGAAGCACAATGCTCCAATGGAAACAAGTGAAGTATGGATTGATAGACCATGGTTAGTAGATCATAAACATTGAAAGATTTGCAGAAAATATTATTCTCTTGACTACAAAACCATCATGGATGAGTGGGTATAAGAATTGTCCATCCAAGGGAAAGAGTGGGATTTGGTAGTACTAAGGATGTAATACAAATCTTTCAAGTACATTATCAATAATGCACATAGGTTGGAGTAGGTGGAGTTCCAAAGATTGAATCTAGTTAAAGATTCCAGACTTAGCAAAATTTGGTAGACTTGTGAATTTTGGACTATTATGAAAGAGGGAAGAATACAAGGGTTTATTCTTATCATCAAGGGGATGATGTTGAGATATATATTGTGCAGAGTGGATTCATTATTATATTAGGTCCTTGAGTTGGATTCTAGTACAAGGATTAACTCAGAAAATATTTGGTTAAGTGGATCAGAAAGTCACTTGGTGACTAGATAGATTTAGTTTTGGGATGCTTAGTTTGAGATTGATGATCTCAACTATTGGTTTGATCCTTAAGGATGAGCTCCTAGATGGTCTCATGCCACTCCTAAGAAAATAGGACAATCAGCAGATCAAGGCAATTCATCTAATCAAATTTATCCAACTACTACTAAAGTTACCATCAAGCCTAGCTTGAGGTAAGCATGAGTGTTTTTAAGAGGTTGTGATTTTGAATTAAGATAAGGACCTCTTGGTATTTCTACCAAGATTGGATGAAAAGTTTTTAGGAAAGGATTTGGAAAATCTAGAGGTAAGAGTAGTTGTAAGTTCTGTCTTCAAAACATAAGGAGATTATATATATGTCTCCATAGTTTTGTTAATAAAAACTAGTAAAACATTTTGTTGTGTCAAAGTCATCTTGGCTCGGGTTTGAAATGCCAGAACATTTGAAAATATGAAAAATGAGCCAAGACATCTCTTTTGGAGAAAATAGTTTTTTTGTCAACTAGGTTGAGGTAAGGAATATATCATCTAATACACAATTAGTTGCATGAACACAAGTAAACAAGCATAGCAACATGTAATAAGAAAAAGTTCTTGTTCACCCTGATTTTTGCCTTTTGGGACAACAAATCAGGGTTGTTGAAATTGGGATGTTACAGTACTCATGTCATATTGCATCATCATAATATCATGCTCATGTCACCGTGCCACCTTGCATTTGAGCATCATATTAAAACACCTCTTTATTTGGTTCTCCCTCATATTGCATTTGCCTTGTTAATTGTATTTGGGTTCTTCATATATTGTATTTGGCTTTTGATATAATGTTATATGCCCAATATGAGTTGAGGGCATCTCTCTTGAAAATCTTTCCATCTCACTAATTTGATAATGCCAACTTTCTTGATGACACCATATATCTACAATTCCAACCATACATATATATGTGGCAAATTGTATATTCTTTGGTATTTAAAATCAAGCCATATATATATATTGGTATGAAGCTTCTCTTGTCATCTACATGGACATGCTAGGTTTGATCCAAACCATGGCAACTTTCCATGAACCTATCCTTTAAAATCTTGCCTCTTTTGACACCCTTTTCTCTCTACACCATCCTTAAATTTTTGTTTTCACAAAAATGACACCATATGCATGTATATGAGCTTCTACACTCACATGCAATAACACCCCCTTATATTCCTTCTAATTTCCTTATTTTGTGTTCTTTTGAATTCCATTCAAATCGATGAAGTTGAGTTTACTTGAAATAATTCAACCTAATCCACCACACCAAGTCTCACTCCAATACACCCATCTTAGCTAACCTAACCTTCTACACTCGTGGCACCCATCCATTCTACATGCCCATGTGCGTGTGCACTACCCCATCTCCCTCTCCTTTTGGCTAGCATCCAATGAAAACAACCACCACCCGTCTCCCTACTTTTTGCCATCCAAGATGAACACCACCCCTCCCCTGGTCCCCCTCTCCTTCCTCTTTAGGCCTTGTTTTGCAGCCGAGTTTGTAAGTGTGTTGAGGTGTATATTACCAGCCCAGCCTGTCACCAGAAGTTACACTCCACGGGCCGTTTGGCAGCCCGGTTTGTAGACGTGTGAGGCCGTGGAAAACCCTAGAAACCGGACGACCCGACGAGTTTTCGAGACGCGAGGTAGATCTCGCGTTTTTCCCTCGGGCGACAGCACGTCTAGGTCTCAGGGAGGAGCCCCCTGCCACCGGTCAATCCCACCGCCATCCTCTTCGAAGTCCCCTCCGCCGCCGCATCCCGCCATCGTATCCTCTCTGTCGTCCGCTCCGTTGCAGTCTCCTCTTTGATGACGCATCTGCCATAGTCTCACCGGTATGTTCTTCCCACCCCGCCATGGATGTGCAAGATTGGTCCGGTTCCGATCGGCTCCGAGGCCGAGCTCGGCATGAGGTAGTTATTGGGGGCTGAGGAATCGTGGAGAGGGAGTTCTCGCTGGCGTCGTAGATCAAACGAGGCCTAATAGGAAGGATTTGTGAAACTAAAAGCCCTGGCCATAAATAAACACAAGGTAGTTTACCTGGTAGTGAATCGGAGAAGTCTATCGCCCGTTTCTTTCTTGCCCATGGCAATGCCTCGATTCCATGGCCAGTTTATACATGTGTCTCGATTCCATGGCCAGTTTATACATGTGTCTCGATTCCATGTGTCTCGCCACTGTTTGTTGAAAAGCACGCTGAGAGCATGGAATAAATTGTGATTTTTTAGTTTTCACGCCTAGAAGATTATGCCATACCTTGCGTTTATTTTCTTACTTCTGACTCTACATAATGTTGGTGGAATTAATTTATTTGGTAAAAGCATCCATCCTGGAGACGCAAATGCTTGCTTTTTGTAATCATACACATTATAGGGAGATATGTCAGCAGCACTACAGCTGAATCAACAAGTTTTTACTGAATGAATAAGGTGAGAGCAAATGCATTATCCATTCAAATATATAGGAAGATTTTTAAAAGATGGCTATGATAACTGTTGGTTATACTCCCTCCGTCTTAAAATAAGTGGCTTCATTTTGTCTAGATTCATACGTATCTAGAAAAAACAAGTCTAGATACATATGAATCTAGACAAAGTGAAGTCACTTATTTTGAGGCGGAGGGAGTACATCTGATGACAACAAATTAAGAATGCATATCACATCAGAGCAAGACATACACGATTACTACTACACAAACAATGGTATGGATTTGCTAGCTAGCAGCCACCGAAACCAAACTGACTCAAACTCTAGACGACCTTTTGAATTTAGGATTGGTTCTAATTCTGAACCACATTGTTGTTCTGCACATTGACTAGTTCTAATTTTTGATGGTACAATTAGTATCAGCTTATTTCCTGTGTGTTGATTGGTTCTAATTCTGAATCACGAAACAGCTAGTAATTAGCAGCAGCTTATTTCCATAGCATATATTGTTTCTAATGTCTTTTTGTTAATCCTGTACTATGTGTTTTGTTTCATTGGTAGAATGGATCCACAAAGCATACAACGTATTAAAAAGAGAAAAGCCCAGGATGAGGATGAGTTGATGTTCTTTGTTTTTCCAGCACTATATGTTCATCTTAGTACAGTGGGAAAAAATATACGGCATCCCTCATTCCTATATGGCAAGCGGAGAGTTAGGAAAATCCTTGGTGGGCATATTAAGAACTGCTTGGTAGCTTTCAGAATGGAACCTCACATCTTTATGTGGCTGGCAAACTACCTTAGAGATGAAGGATTGATATCAGATTCTAGGCTCAAGGTCGAAGAGAAGCTAGCCTTCTTTCTTTATATGATCTCACATAATTCTTCCTATGAAGATTTACAACTAGAATTTAAGCATAGTGGGTGGTCATTCAGCAAATACATCAAGCAATTCTTTGATATAATTCCCATTTTGATAAGACAATTTGTGAGGCGACGACACATTAATGAACCTCATCCAAAGATTGCTATGGACAATCGCTTCTTTCCATATTTTCAGGTTACGATTTTTCCTTGACCCATCTAGGTTCCACTTCTTTTCTTTCACTTATCCATCTAGGTTTTAATTCTTTTCTTTGACACTTGTCCATACTTCAATGCAGAATTGTTTAGGAGCCATAGATGGTTCTCATGTGCCCATTACAATGTCTTCTAGTCGTCAAGCTCCATGGAGAAATAGGAAAGGAACCCTTAGTCAGAATGTCATGATAGCATGCGATTTTGACTTGAACATAACAGCTATTTCATGTGGCTGGGAAGGTTCTGCAACTGACGCTAGAGTACTCAGTTCTGCGATGCTTAAAGGTTTCAAAGTACCAGAAGGCAAATTTTATTTAGTTGATGGTGGCTATGCGAACACTCAAAGTTTTCTTGCACCTTAACGGCGCACACGGTACCACTTGAAAGAGTTTGGCCCTGGTCACCGCCGACCGCAGAACTATAAGGAGTTGTTTAATCATCGTCATGCTGTCATAAGAAACCATGTGGAAAGAGACTGGGGAATTTTGAAGAAGATATTCCCCATTCTTTGTGTCGGAACCTTTCATCCAATAAGGAATCAAATAAAGATACTAGCTGCTGCTGCAATCTTTCATAATATAATCAGGATGCATGGTGGAGATGAAGCATGGCTTGATGAAGGATGGCTTGATCATATCATAGATCCGTCCAACTATGTGAACCTGCCCAATGATGATGATAACCATGAAGTCAACAATGAACAAGAGAACCACATCCAAGGGAACAATTTGAGAGACCAAATAGCTTGGCAGATGTGGAACGATTACCACCTTGAGTAGATAATGTCATAGGTGTAGTTTTTATCATGTAATAATGATTTTGTGTGGGATGTTCCATCCTGTAATAATGATTCTATTTGGGATGATTTTATCATGTAATAATGATTCCGTTTGGGATATTTTAACTTGTATTAATAATTTTTGTTTGGGATCTTTCATCATGTAACAATGATTGTGTTTGGGATATTTCAACTTGTAATAATGATTCTATTTGGTTACAGATATGCATTCAAAAGGAACTCCAGTGTATCCGAAAGGATCTCCAAAATTTAACTTGATGCAGGACCAAAAAAGCATGAAGAAGGTTTCACCAAAGTATGGAAAAAATTATTCTCTAACAGGTAATAATTTGCTACCCCTCTCAAGAATTTCCCATTGACCTCCTCTCATTAGGTAATACATGTACTAGCAATAACAATTTTATGTGTTATGTAGGTGAAAAAACAAGGGCAACATGGAGCCGTGCATTGGAAAAATCTCTTGTTGAGATATTGCATGAGCACAATACCACCTACCATAGAAGTCAGAATGGATGGAATAGTGAAACCTGGAACCTGATGGTTTCTATTTTCCAACAGAGAAACCCCCATATGAATGTCAAAAAGTCTCAAATTCAAGACAAAGAAAAAGATCTCAAGAGGGACTACAGGGCTTTAAGGGAGGCCCGAAAACAGAGTGGAGTTGGTTGGAATGAAGCACAAAGCATGTTGCAGGCCGAACCTCATTTGTGGGTAAACTTGATAGCCTCTTTGGGTGATAGGATCAGCAAGTTCAAGCGAAAAGCTTTTCCTCTCTATGATACGCTCGGGGAACTCTATGATGGTAAGTGTGCAAGTGTTATCTTATAGAACTATAATATGATTCTCTAGGATAACTCTTATATGATGCAATTGTTTGCTTATCAAACTATTTACTGCAGGGCAATTAGCCGAGGGAAAACTTTGCTTCACATCCACTGCTGGGCCATCTATGGAGTTTGATGATGACTTGAAGATTATTGATGAACACCAAAAAGAGATGGATGAAGAGGTAGTTGGGGACAAGGCCTATGATGATGACTCGCATATCATGGATGAACGCCGAAATGAGATGGAGGGAGAGATAGTCAGGGACAAAGGTTGGGGAACCATCGATGCTTCTCAAAGGAATAGGTCTCAAGTGGAGCAAGGACAAGAAGCTACTGCTAAAAAGAATAGGTCACAAGTGGAGCAAGGACAGGTAGGTGCTGCTGAAAGGAATAGGTCACAAGTAGGTGCTTCAAGAAAGAATCCTAAGAATAGCCCAAAGAAGAAGAGTGTGGATGGGATAGTAGGAGTGATGGAGAGATTGGTACAAATCAAAGAAAAGGAAGCCCAAAAAGAAGTTGCACAAGACTTCACAATCACCAGATGCATGGAGTCCTTGAAATCATTAGAAGGTGTCACACCCGAGGAGAAAATAACAGCATCAGAGGTTTTCAATAATGCCCACAACCGTGAGTTTTTTGTCAACCTGGTCGCTGATAAAGATGGCACAGCAATCATATGGCTTCGTAGGCAGTTATCTAGGTTAAACTGAGGTAAGATCTTTGCTCTAGTCTCTTATGATTCATGTCACAATGTCTCTAATTCATGTCACAATGTATTTTTCCTTAGAAACATGAATCTGACTGTTAGTGCGATGTGGTTACTAGCAGTAAATGTAGGTGGCTACTGCCTGTCACTAGTGGTGTTTTATGCCATTATATCCATTTCAGTTGGTACCATTATATCCAATGTTCATGTAATATCCAATGTCCAATGTTCATTATTTTGGATAGATTTCTCTAGCTGTATGGCCTGCACATAGCTGTGGCCGTAGATATCAAGTAAAACTGGCACTGTTACTTTTACACACATTCAAAGATTATCCGACAACACTCAACACACTCATATGAATAAAAAATGGAACTTGAAAGTAGCTCTGTCGTTGCATTAGGAAGAGAACTTAATGCCTCCCTATCTGTATCCATGCCTCCATGGCGGAGACATGAAAATAGATACTCATACATAATGTTTTCTATAGTTTCCTAATCCCAGATTGGAGTAGTTAGATTTTAGATCTTTGGGCATGTTTGAATTCTTTGCCTAACTTGCTCTGCCAAGGAAAGAAAAATTAGCCATTTGATCAGTAGCTAAGGGTGTTTGTTTAGTATGTTGCCTTGAGAGTGTAAAGTGATGGTGGATTTTCAGAAGATTTAACCATTTCTTCAAAAGACCTATGCCAGGCCAGCTCCAACTCAGCCCATGTAGCATATGAAGCAGTCGGTGAATGACAGCATGCTCATCTTGTTTACGAAATGCCCATTCCCATGTAGCATATGAGCTTACTTGAAATTAAATATGAGTTATAAGCTTCAACTTTTTCTAGTTTATTCATTCAGAGTTTTCTCTAATTTTCCAACCACCTGCATGGCTCAATCTCTTTGATTTTAATTTAAAGAGTTAGAATAAGAGTAGTATTTCAAAATGTAGGTGTCTCTCCCCTCTATACATAACATGTAATGGTATTTTTTTAATTTGTATTTGGCATGTTTTCTAGTAGATTTACTCTAGTACTATAGAATGTTTGCCTGATGATGAAATGAGTTTTCCATGTTATACTGCTAGCTTTTGTCATGATATGAATGTACTTTGCTTCTTACTCATAGAACTACGGTGTATACCTTCCCTTCCCAGGTGCCAGTTTGCAGAAACTACAAGTCCAGGACCAACTTTGATGAGATGTTCTCGCGTGAGATGCTGTTCATGATTAAAATCATTTTTGTAATAAATCAATGATATGTTCTTGTTCCTTGGAGTGTTAGATGTTCTTGGTCCTGATCGAAATTGTTTTTGTAATATACTGCTGAGATGTTTTTGTACTGCTACATGACATGATAAAAATATTATTGGTGAAACTGTGTGCTGAAGTCTATAAAGATTCGATTTTTACTGACGGTATACCTTTAGTCAATAGTATTGCTGAAACTGTAAAAATATCAGGTTTTTATTGATGATACACCTCGTTTTGAACCCCTTGTGCCAAACAATGTGAGTTGGTGGTATGAGAAGAGTATTTGGATGGGAAAGTGTATTGGGTGACGTGGGTGGTTTTACCAAATACACCCGGTATAATACATAGGTTTACACCAGAAAACCTTCGTGCCAAACAAGGCCTTAAGCAAGAAGGATCAAGAGAAGAGAAAGTGCCATAGCCTATAGCCACCCGATGCCTCCTCCCTCACCTTTTGCGAAAGCTTTCCCATGTGCTCCTCCCCTCTCTTCTTTATCTCCTACAGGCCACCACCCAGCATCAAACCTCTCCCAGATCCCATCTGGCAAAGCCAAGCCTCACCATCGTCTTCTTCTACCCCTCTTCAAACTATGCCCTTGACCACCAAAACCTAGCCCCGTCTACCTCTTTGCCTTGTTGGTATGAAGCTTCCCAAGGCGATCCAGGAGAACCAGGGGCTCCCTCTTCTTTCTATTCCTCGACGAGAACCTACGGCCGCCCAGGAACGGACTGGAGCAAGCACTGCAGCGCCATGAACCGGACGAGCCGTAGTTCCCAGTACACCAGCCCCCCTCGAGATGTTCACCACACCAGCTTGCTCGGATCGCTAGGACGCGTCCTCGTGAGTTTATAGACCTCGTAGACATGCCCTTTTCCGCTCCTGCGCCCTGTACCACCACCGCCGTCTGTCGAGCGATCTCCATGCGCGCCATCGTGAGCACCGCCTCCTCGCAGAACCCCTCGTCGCCGGCCTCTCCGCGGGTACCCATGTACTCGTGGAGATGCGTCCAGTGATCCTGCAGCTCCCCGTCACTGCCACACCCACCAGCATGCCCTAGCTCGCTGTCATCAACGTTGGCTCCACCGCAGATCACTACCGGCAAGTGCTTCTGCTGCTCCTGTTCTCGTCGTCCTAGCCATCTCATTGTTGCTCGTCTTCGAACGATGCATGAATGGAAGTTGCACCACTGTTCTTCCTCTTCAAAACGAGCTAGAGAATGGGCAAAACGATCCAGCGAGCCACCTGCAATCATCCCCGTAAGCCAGCATGTTGTTGCAGTTTTCCTGTCTAATTTTGGTATCGTGTCCGTCGTCCAGTTTCGTCTATGTTCGTCGCAAGATCACTCCAACCACAGTGCCCCTCAGTAATGATCTTAGTGCATGGTCATGGAAGGATGTCCTAGCTCTCCAACACTTCAAAACTTGCCCATTTTTGTGTACCACAGCTCTCGAGATCATCTGCCGAAGTTCGACAAACTTCATTGTTTTGCTATCACAAAATTCAGTTTCGCGACCTCTCTTCGGCTCTCTGATCCTCACGTTTTTCCATGCGCCACACTCGTTTTCCATCAATTATGCCTAAACAAAACTTCAGGCCCTTGACATTCTCTACGGTTTTCCTTTTTATGGAGACATGAAATTCCCAATGGTTTTCTCTCCATATTCGTCCAAAGATTGATTGAGGTAATAGTTTTTCCGCGCAAAAAATTCAGTTTCGACCGATCCAAACCAACCATCCAGAAGCTTTTGTAAAAAGACCCCTCCCATTTCTTTCATTTCAACACGCACTCCCCAGCTCGCCCACGTGTCAACCCAGTTAGCAGTCTGCAAGCGCCTAAGGCCCACATGTCATTGACTGTGGGTAAATTGACTTCGAGTAACAAAAGCCAAGAAATCTTTTCAGAATTTAAATTCAATTTGTTTTATATTCTGTTTAAATTCAAATTTATTCATAACTTTTAAATAAATTTGAATTTGGGTAAAATTTTAATATGAAAAGAGTTAAATTTTCAAATATGGATCCAATGGTATATTCAAATGTTTCCAAATCTATTTCAAACTAGTCAAATCTTTGACTTTGACCCCTTTAAATAATTTTGAATTTAATATAAATTTAAATTCATAATTCCAAATAATGTTAATAATATATGTTTTTGAATAAAAAATGTGAGGAATATGAATATGCTATTTAAAATATCATTTGGGCAATTTAAAATTTGGAAATAATTTAATTGCTATTAAATGCTATTTATTAAATATTGCATAACATCAATTCCGTAATTTCGATTTCGACAAATGATATGTCTAAATCGATTAGCTTGAAGAATGCATCATATAAATATGAAGTATACATCAATGTTTTTAGGAGCAAAACATGACTAAAAACTTAATAAAATGCTTATCTTGTATCCCACACTTCACCCATGCCATGCTATTGCTATACCATGTAATTGTGCATCATTCCATCATGGCATACCTTGTTTGCTTGTTGCATATGATTTATGTGATTGTGCAATGTATTTATTTTGACCACTTGTGTGTTTGGTTTTTATCCAGATAGATGCCGAGCAAGGAAAATATCAGATAATCAGGAGTATTACTCGGATCCATCTTATTCTGCAACTGAGCTACCAGGAAAGGCTTTCCCCATGCTTGCACTTCATATATAACCTATTGCATCTATGTTATTATTGCATCATATGTCACGATCTAAATTAAATTGAATCCCAAGTATTGCATAGCCTTTACTTTTAAACTCCAGCGAAGCTTGTTCCCTCCATCCTATGAGCCATTACTACAAAAGTTGTTTGAGCCATGCGAGTCATAGAATTGCATGTGTAGGGTTTGTGAGTGCCTTTTAATAATGAGGTTCCTAAACAACTGAATTGAGTAGGAATGGGATAAATAATGAAAGAAGCACCGGTGAGCATTATCTGCTATTTTGTTCTTTAAGCTCACATGTGTCCCGTAGGACCCCGAGTACTTGATTCTTGTTCCTTGACTATCGCACTATCCACATGTGGGACCAAGAATCCCCTTAGTCCTAGCTTGAGGTGGGCGAGCGATGTTTATTTATATTGATATATATCTGTTGGGTAATTAACGAGCGTCCGTCTACCATTGGTTAAGTGGATGTTGTAGCGTGTCTCTATAGAACTGTTAGGCTTTATTTTCGCTGCAATTGCGTCACCCCAGGTTGTTCCCTTTAGAGGCATAAAGACTTGCTGTCCCTTAGGGTCTCACGCGATAAAATATTGGTTCAGATGGACAGGTATATCCACAGGAAGGCTACAAATCATCTATACTTGTAATCTAGTCCAACACCACAAGTCTGCCAAATTTGGCTAAGTCTGGAATCTTTAACTAGATTCAATATTACGAACTCCACCTATTCCAACCCTTGAGCATTCTTGGAAATGTACCTGAACCATCTTGTAATACATCATTAGTACTACGAAAGCCCACTCTGGCCATTGGCTAAACTCTTCCTGGACCCACTCATCCGTGATGGCTTTATAGTCAATATAATAATCTTTTCTGCAAATCTTATCATCTTGCCTATTTTGACAGAAGCTCACATCCCTATGCTACTTCCCCTTGACCAGCTCTCTACATGGTTATGACCTACTAGCTATGATCTATCAATCCACCCTTCACTTGCTTCCATTGGAGCTTTGTGCTTCTTAAACCCCCATGGTTTACGAGGTTTGATGATGTATCTATTGTGGCAGCCTTAATTTCAACAAAGTTTGCCATCCCTCCTAAACCACCTCAAATACAACCAAGCCCAACTATTGCTTCCATGATAATCTATATAACTTGTTCTAGCTATAAATATATCCCTTGTACCAAGGTGAGCTCTAAGCTCACTAATCCAATCATGTTTAGCTGGCATAAAAATATCAAAACCCTAGATTCCCCCAAATCTAGTTTCTTCCATTTTCACCATAATTATTCAAAACCCAAGTGGGAAATGTTGAATAAATCAAGTTTACATCATCCATCTTGGAGATAATAATTACCCAACTAATTTCCATAATTGGATCCTAAAACTATTTAATTTCCATATTTGGCAAAACCCTAGAAACCTTGTCTATACAGACAAGTTTGTTTTTCTCCAAATCACTTTTCCAAATCAATACAAATTTGAGTTCTATACATCATACCCCACCTTCCCATCTAAAAAATAAATATTTTTGAGATTCTTTATTATTTATTTTTGCCCTTTTCTTAAATGGCAAAAATAAGAAATAATTGCATAAAATACTTTCCCTTCCAAATAAAATTCCAAGAAAATTCTCCAATGTGTGATATGATATTTAGTACCATCTCACATAAAAAAAATCACCTTGTCCAATGTAAAAATGTCACATTAGCTTCAATAAATCATTTCTACACTTTTTGAATAAATGATGTTAAGTGGACTTTTGATCATTTTAAAAGTCCCAAACAATTACTATGATCATGGTTTGACCATACTCATTTACCAGCACCATTTCCACACCTTTCCCAATGCATGATATTCAACATCCTTCACAAGCCCAAAGGTGATCAATTTTTCAAAACCAACCAAACCTTGAGTCAAACCAAATCCAAACCCCATCCAATCTTATCAAATACTCCACCATAGCATCCAACACACCCCTGGTCGTGTGATACTATAGCCCTAGCTACTGTAGTACCCCCTCCCCTTTTTCCCATGTGCTAGAGAGAGAGAGGTACCAAATATTCCAAATATTGCAACTTTATTATAGCAGCCACTCCCCTGCCTCTCTATGGTCGTGTACCAGACCCCACACTTCCCTCTCCACCGCTCCCTGCTGCCCAATGGATGGCCATCTCCCTTCTCAAACTCCCCCATGGACCATGTCCATCATACACCTCCCCCTCTTGGTTTATAAGGCCAGAGGACACCAACCCCGCTCCTGCTCCCCCATTTTCTCCCTCCTCACTCCACTTACCTCCCCAGAACACCCACTCCCCCTCCCCTGCCCTATTCTTCTCAAGGAAAGAAGAACAAGAAGCTTCGGCCATTGCCAAGCTCAAGCTCCAGGTCGCCCTTCCTTGCTTCTCCTCCCTTGCATGTACTCGATCTGATACCCCCTCTCTCTGATCTACATCCGTATACCTTTAAATCTGCTGCAGGAGCACTAGAGCCACCACCATCGAGTATGACCGAGAAAAAACTCTCCGGCGAAGACAACTTCTCCCGAGCCACCTGCAGCGGTAACTACACATCCCCTGCCTCCCCTAGGGCATCCAAACCTTCTCTAACGCCTTCCCCGTGACGTGCAGCCGCATCGGTGTGCACTGAAGCCCTCTCTAATGCCTTCAACCAAATAGTGGATTATAGTTTCTGAGGTATTGAATTAAAAGTAAGGGGGAAGTCGCTACTTAAGATTAAACAAGATGGCCCATGGGGCACTCAGTGACGTATCTAAACCGTCTATCCAGTACTGGCTTTTCACACTCGGGAATAGAAACTGTCGGCACTCAGCACCTATCTTCCCTCAAGTGAGCCACCCCGATCCCTCTCCTCCTCCGCCTAGAGTTTCCCCTGCTGTTTCGCGAGCAGAGGTTGAAGACGGCACCGTGCCGTCCGATCCTCCTTGAGCTGATGGTACAGATCGAACCACACCGGTTCGGCCGCCGTCTCTTGCTGAAGAGCGGGCCTCGCTGTGGCCTGTTTGAATTCCTCCTCCCGTGCAGGGCTCAGCCCGGGTGGGCCGGATTTTGCTACTGTGGCCGAATGCCCTCTAGATCTAGCCCAGTCCCTATCTGCTGTTTTTCTTTTTTTTTTCAGATATGTTTTCTGTCTTGTGATTTAATTCAAATAAAAAATGAAAACATACTGGAATTGCCTAGATCTAAATTTCTACAAGTTCCCTAAGGCTTTCTTAACCATGCAGAACAAGTGCCGCACCCAAATAATATCCATTTATTTTCTAATAAAAATAATACCACAATGTGTCATTTTCACTACTTAATTCTTTCTAGGAGTTTGGCACACCCAAATGGAGTGAATCCAATTCCCTATGGATGAAAAATGAAATACCCAACCAGTGGAATTAGCCCCATGTCAACGTGAACAATGTATTTCCAATACTAAAAATAACACAAACATTATGTTTATGGAATTACGATTTTCCCTATGTCAAACCAAAAAAAATTATGACCTAATCCAAGCTCTCAGTACTTCTATATCATCATATATATAAACACCCAGGATCTCATGATTTATTGAGCTCTGGATTAATTTTAATGATTTAAACCTTTATGCCTAGGGTGTTTTCACCAATAAAACCACTACAGAAGTTATGTAAATCAAAAAAGGGTGATTATAATTTCTATAGAAAGGTATTCCAAATACCTAACAGGTGGATTTAGAATCTAATCAAAAGCTCCTATAGAATAAATCTTATGAAAAAGAAAAATATCATCCAGAACTATTTTTGGGAATTTCCAGAGGGCATTCTGCTAAATATTTTAAGTTGATTCCAACTCTCAATGAATCAGTCCATCAGACCCTACTTAATCATCCAAGGAAATAATTTATGAACCTAAGGAACATTTCTGGTGAATTAATTCCTAAAAATAGAGTTTTAATCACGAGAAAATTCATAGTGAATCAAGGGAAATTGATAAAATAGTGAAACCAGTTTTTTTGGTTTCATTTTATCAATACCTATCTGATGGTATCATTTTTATACAATGATATCATAAATAATATGTCCTTGGTCCAAAACCCATCTCTTAGGTTGTAGAGGTCCCAACCTTTAATAAGGTAGAGATCCCTGTGTTTACAATGCTAGTCCCTGGATCAATAGCTAGCATCCATAGTTAAGATGTAATATCAAGAAACAAAGGTCATAATACAACTTTATAACCAGGAATAAAATAATTTATTACATCTTACATAGCTCATTTGGCTATCTCATTACAATGCAGCAGAATATAACAATAGCATGGGGTCCTTCATCTTCAAAGTGCCACAGGCAGTCATGTTGGTTGTAGACTTGTACTCCTAATCAATAAACTTCACTAACATCAAACAAACCTGCAACATAATAAGTTACAGCCACAAGGGTCAATATATTTGAATTGTATTGGCAAGTGATACTATGGTAATATAGTGGAGTCTATCATCTATATGCATTTGGCCAAGTGGAGCTTAGGTTTGCTTTGCTCAAAAGAGTTTTTGCTTATCATTTGAAAACACTAAGATTTGCTTGACAAAATGTGGCATCCCGCAAAACCACTACTAGAAAATCGCGTTGTTTTTGTGCATTGCATCATCATGACCGCATGCTCATGTCATCATGCCACATTGCATTTGAACATCGTCATCATCTTGCATTTGCTTGCATAAAACTATTTTCGGAAAAACCTATTTCTGTTTTCTAAACGCCCCGTCTTTGTTCAAACGCAAAACCCGGGTCTCCGGATTATTTTGTTTTGTCTGCTATCGGTTTGCAAAAGCCCTGTTTGAAATAAATAAAATATTTAATTATTTTTAGTGGGGCAGTCGAACGGGCCGATTCGACCCAGTCGACCACCCCCAGAATAAAACGGTTCGCCCGAAATCCCTAACCTACCCAACCTAGTCTACCCACCCCCCAGCCACATCACTCCCTCCAATCGGCTCTCGCCACATCATCCTTGGAAATTCCCCCTCCACTCAAACACCGCCACCTCACCCATCCTCACTCCCTCATCTGTTGCACACACACCACCAGCAGCACACCACGCGCCACCCCCACCTCCCCTGGCCCCACCCGCAGACCTCTCTCTAACCGCCACCAACCCCCACCGACCCGGGCCCCACTTGCCAGCCCCACTCCCTCTCTCCTCCTGGCCCACCCCGACCCCAGCCTCCCCCACGCGCTCCTCTCCCCCCACCGCATCGTCCTCCTCCCGCACCCAACCACCGCCTCGCCACCTTCTGCCCTGTCCCCGTCCTCCCTTCCCCAACCTCCCCACCGACGCCTCTCTCCCGAGCCCTCCCACCGCTCGTCTCCCTGGCGCTCGCCGCCCTCACCGCGTCCCCTCGCCTGCGCCGCCTCCTCTCCCTTTGGCGCCTCCCGGCACCTCGTCTCCGGCCGCCCGCCGCCGCCAGCGGCCTCGCTCCCCTCGCCGTCCTCCCTTCCCGAGGCCTCTCCGTCCCCACCTGCGCCCCTCTGCGTCGCGCCTCCTCTCGCCGGCCAGCGACCCGACCGCCTCTCGGGCCGCCGCCTCGCCGTCGTCTGCGTGCCCAGAGCGGCGCCGCCCTCCTCCTCGCCGCGTTCGGCCCGCCACCGCTGCCAGTCGCGCGCTGCCTCGACGCCCAGCCGGCCTCCCTCGCTCGCGCCCAGCCACCGCTCGAGCCCGTCGCCTCTCTGCCGGTCATCCGTCCGAGCTTGCTGCCTCCCGCCCCGTTGACCTCCGTCCGAGTCGGCCACGCTCCAAAAGGTCGTCCCTACCTTGGGCTGCGCCTTCCTGGGACGAGGGCGCTGCCTCTGGCCGTGTTCCCTCTGTCGTGGGTGCCCAACTCATCGACCCCTGCAGGCACTAGTATCCCGCCAAGTGAGGTGCATGTGCTGCTCGTGTTGATGTGTTGGTGCTAAGGCAGATGAATTCTATCCACTGAATGTCTGTTCGGGTGTTCGACTTCATCGTTGCAAGATGGTGTTACGTGTTGGCGGTGTGGTGATGCCATTTTGTTGCTGCTAGTGGACTAAAGTTCAACAACACTGCGACAAGATCTCCAAACCCTATCGGTGGACAAGACCCTCTTATCGGAATCCAAGTTCGCCAACGACGGCATGATCGCCCACATGGACCGCAAGATCGTTCTCGGAGCCAAAGAACAAACTCCGTCGCGTTCTCCTTCCTTTCGAAGACCGATCCCCGAGACCAAACCTTCGGCACGCCAAGATCTTCTGCCTGGAACTCGCGGTACCGACTCCGTTCCATGTCCTCCACCAACCGTCAAAGTTGGAGCCCAAGTACCCCGACAATCGAAACCGCGGAACCGACAAGTTCGCCTACCCGGACACCGTGCGACCAGATCTTCTCGGACCCGAAGATTTCACGGAACGCCAAGTTCGCCACCTTGGACGCCATGACCGTCTACACGGACCCGAAGACCACGGCGACGACAAGATCGGCTCCGACCCGGAAGAATCCGATGCGCCCCGACACCGAACCAAGTTCTCCTTCCCGGAAGCATCGACGCTCGTGCGACAAGATCTACTTCCCCGATCCGAAGACCCTAAATCCCGGAGTCCGAGAACGATCCCGTCGAACCCTGAACTCTGTCGGACCCCGAACCCCGGAACCCCAAGTTCGTCGAGACCCCCTAATGTGTGAACCTTTTCCCGAGCCCCTATTTTATAAATGCTAAATATAAATTGTTGCATATTAAATTGTCATACTCGCATGCATATTTGTGTGGTTTGGGGGCCTTATGCCGATTCACATCATAATTAAATATGGGGCCCATATGCGGGCAAATCTAGTCTTATATTGGCCTCATTTAAACTGTTGTAGCGAACCGGTGCTATCTTTTGCAATGTTAAGACCACATTTAAATTGCGGGATTTCTAAACAACATAAGTCACCTAATTAAATGTCGGGACCCCGGTTCCGCTTAATATGATCTAATTGCATTGCACCTTTGCCATGTCATACATCATACATGCATCATGCCCGATCTTCTGCCGTTGTATTAAATATTGCATCTGGTGTTTCTTCTAGTGTTTTGCTTCTTCGCGGACTAGGCCGTTGAGTTGATGCGAGTGTCGACCCGATCTTCGGATGAACCTTCGGCAATGTTTTCAGGCGAGCATCTCCCCCTTTCTACCTATCTTACTTTTATAGTATTTATTCCCTCCTGTTGATCTATTGCTATCTGTGTTGCGTTGCTCTAGTTTTCGTACCCGTGATATCCCTTGCAGCCTTATATTGCCTTGGACACATCCTATTACCTGTTGTTTGGTAGATAGTTGGACTTGCGCGTCGTAGTCGCTTGCTCAAGTGCTGTTGCGTGTCGTCAAGTGCCACAGTTGTTGGTGTATTGCCGCATGTTTGATGTTGGAGATGATCATGGTTTTACTAATCGTTCACTTTAATTCCTGTTTAACAACTAAAATTGAAGTAAGTAAGCAGAGGCACAGGTGGGCAATAGATGTTATTTGGTTGTTAACCGTCCACTTGTGTCCCGTAGGACCCCGAGTACTTGATACTTGTTCCTTGAATATTCGCGCTATCCACATCCGGGAGGCTTATGGGACCCCCCTGAGCCAGAGCTTGATTCATTCTTATTTCTTGGGGCCACAAACTAGTTTGAGGTTTTATTTACTATCCTGTACTTATGCCATGCTTTACTGCTTTATTACGATTGTGCGATGGATAGCACACTGTACTGTTTAGTAAAGCGGAGTGTTTTCGCGGTATCGACAAGCCCAGTTTTGGGTTCCCAGTCGTTTACAGCCATTGACGCAAACCTTGAGTCCGTCTCGGAGTCAGCTAGCTTCGTTGCGGGTGTACTCATTGGGGTGGCGCCCTGAAATATTTCTGAATCCTGTGATTGCTTTGTTGTGAAGGCCTCGTTGGGTTTTGATTTGGTTTTTCCGAGGTTGATCGAGTGTGTGTTGCTATTGGTGCACCCCGGCCGGGTAAAACTTTCTGAAAGCCGTGTCCGCGGTTATGGACGACTTGGAGCACAGTATCTCGATCATAGACAACTATAACTAAAGTAGTGCTATAAATTTGACTTTATAATGACTAGTAATCAGCTTCACTATAATGGAATGGCTAAATAAAACTGCCCACAATTGCTTGTTTGGTTTGTCGCTTGCGACGATTGTATCTGACTAGTAAGTATTGCAACTATAACGGAATGGCTAAATAAAAGTACCAACAACTGCTGGGTTTTGGGTTATCTCATGCTAATTGTATTTGACTAGTAAGTGTCGCAACTACAACGGAATGGTTAACTAAAACGGCCCACTACTTATGTTATCAGGACGATTATCTACACCTGACTAGTAATTGCTGCAACTATAACTGAATAAATAAAACTGCCAACTGTGTGCGTTTCTCGGTTGACTTCCTCGTTTGGTCTCGAGGGGGAAACATCAGGACGGGTTTGTTTGATGGTAGTATCAGGATGGGTCCGAATAGGTCTTTCTTACCCTCTCTGATAGTCGCCAGTGTATCGAGTCTCTATAGGTTGTTTAGCGCAAGCTGCCGCTGCCGCTTCAGTCCACCATACCTATGTAGGCGAGGACCGCCGAATTCTAGTCTTGCCGTGTACTGGCCTCAGTACTGACCGCTCTCTCTTTTTCCTTTGCCGGCACCCGTTTTGTTTAAGCAGGTTTTGAGATCGACGTCGTTAGCAGGGTTACCCTTCCGGCTTGGCCTGGGCAGGGTTATGGATGCCATTGGTTATTCTTCAGGGCTCTTAGCCCCATTTGCATCTTGTCCATAGTCGGACGCTCTATCACTTTCAAGGTGAATTGGATCTTTGTATATTATATCTGTATTCTTGACTCATTGATTCGCTGTTGTATATATATCTGTTCTGTGGGTCCCATTGAGGACTGTTGCGTAATGTTATTACTTCGTTTTCCACCCGCACGAAAGTGCCTGGTGGGCACCTTTGAATCGTTTCTATGCGGGTTTGGCGGGAAGCGCTGAAACTTGCATAGGGTCGATTCTGAGGGTGTTACAGAGTGGTATCAGAGCCCAGCAGTTGCGATACCCCACAAGTCCAGCCTGTAGGATAACCTAGCTAATGGACGTCGTAGAGTGTCAAAACTATTTTTGAAAAATTGGTTGGATAGTTATGATTAGGTCTGATTTTACTCCTTACCCCTCTGCTATTCTCTTCTTACCTCTGCGTGATTTGAATCTACTCTCTTACCTTTCTTCGAGTCCAGGATTTCTCGCGGTTGGGTTTCCGTCGTACCTTCAGGGTTTCGCTTCCTCCTTTGGAAACGGTGTTGCTACATCTGGTCTTCATGCTATCCGAAGAATCCTTCGTCCGGTGGACTTCTCTTTGTTCCTTCTCGTGCCTTCCGGTGTTTTCCGACGCGACGACATCATCTACGCCAGATCCGATGCAGAGTCTGCACCACTCCTTTGTTTCTGAACCTCGCTTGTCGAGATCTTCAGTCTAATTCCGAGAGTTGGTTGCATAACCTATCTGTTCGTGTACAGAGTAATGCTATGAGTGCGGGATGGAGTCGCGACCATACCACTACTCTTATCATTTGCTTTTGTATATTGAATGGTGGATCGATGCAACTCTTACTCCTTCCATGAAAGTTAGAGGTGACCTTACCTTTAACTTCGTCTGTTGGTTCCGGAGTGTTCTCTTGACGAACAGGATCAACGAACCCTTGTTAGTGGTGTCGCGAGGATCTACACGAAGCGAGAAGATTCCGATCGCCGCCCTTCCTTCCGGTACTATGAGGCGGATCTCGAGGGCGAGATCCATTGTTAGTGGCGTCGAATTGTGGCATCCCGCAAAACCACTACTAGAAAATCGCGTTGTTTTTGTGCATTGCATCATCATGACCGCATGCTCATGTCATCATGCCACATTGCATTTGAACATCGTCATCATCTTGCATTTGCTTGCATAAAACTATTTTTGGAAAAACCTATTTCTGTTTTCTAAACGCCCCGTCTTTGTTCAAACGCAAAACCCGGGTCTCCGGATTATTTTGTTTTGTCTGCTATCGGTTTGCAAAAGCCCTGTTTGAAATAAATAAAATATTTAATTATTTTTAGTGGGGCAGTCGAACGGGCCGATTCGACCCAGTCGACCACCCCCAGAATAAAACGGTTCGCCCGAAATCCCTAACCTACCCAACCTAGTCTACCCACCCCCAGCCACATCACTCCCTCCAATCGGCTCTCGCCACATCAGCCTTGGAAATTCCCCCTCCACTCAAACACCGCCACCTCACCCATCCTCACTCCCTCATCTGTTGCACACACACCACCAGCAGCACACTACGCGCCACCCCCACCTCCCCTGGCCCCACCCGCAGACCTCTCTGTCACCGCCACCAACCCCCACCGACCCGGGCCCCACTTGCCAGCCCCACTCCCTCTCTCCTCCTGGCCCACCCCGACCCCAGCCTCCCCCACGCGCTCCTCTCCCCCCACCGCGTCGTCCTCCTCCCGCACCCAACCACCGCCTCGCCACCTTCTGCCCTGTCCCCGTCCTCCCTTCCCCAACCTCCCCACCGACGCCTCTCTCCCGAGCCCTCCCACCGCTCGTCTCCCTGGCGCTCGCCGCCCTCACCGCGTCCCCTCGCCTGCGCCGCCTCCTCTCCCTCTGGCGCCTCCCGACACCTCGTCTCCGGCCGCCCGCCGCCGCCAGCGGCCTCGCTCCCCTCGCCGTCCTCCCTTCCCGAGGCCGCTCCGTCCCCACCTGCGCCCCTCTGCGTCGCGCCTCCTCTCGCCGGCCAGCGACCCGACCGCCTCTTGGGCCGCCGCCTCGCCGTCGTCTGCGTGCCCCGAGCGGCGCCGCCCTCCTCCTCGCCGCGTTCGGCCCGCCACCGCTGCCAGTCGCGCGCTGCCTCGACGCCCAGCCGGCCTCCCTCGCTCGCGCCCAGCCACCGCTCGAGCCCGTCGCCTCTCTGCCGGTCATCCGTCCGAGCTTGCTGCCTGCCGCCCCGTTGACCTCCGTCCGGGTCGGCCACGCTCCGGCAGGTCGTCCCTACCTCGGGCTGCGCCTTCCTGGGACGAGGGCGCTGCCTCTGGCCGTGTTCCCTCTGTCGTGGGTGCCCAACTCATCGACCCCTGCAGGCACTAGTATCCCGCCAAGTGAGGTGCATGTGCTGCTCGTGTTGATGTGTTGGTGCTAAGGCAGATGAATTCTATCCACTGAATGTCTGTTCGGGTGTTCGACTTCATCGTTGCAAGATGGTGTTACGTGTTGGCGGTGTGGTGATGCCATTTTGTTGCTGCAAGTGGACTAAAGTTCAACAACACTGCGACAAGATCTCCAAACCCTATCGGTGGACAAGACCCTCTTATCGGAATCCAAGTTCGCCAACGACGGCATGATCGCCCACATGGACCGCAAGATCATTCTCGGAGCCAAAGAACAAACTCCGTCGCGTTCTCCTTCCTTTCGAAGACCGATCCCCGAGACCGAACCTTCGGCACGCCAAGATCTTCTGCCTGGAACTCGCGGTACCGACTCCGTTCCATGTCCTCCACCAACCGTCAAAGTTGGAGCCCAAGTACCCCGACAATCGAAACCGCGGAACCGACAAGTTCGCCTACCCGGACACCGTGCGACCAGATCTTCTCGGACCCGAAGATTTCACGGAACGCCAAGTTCGCCACCTTGGACGCCATGACCGTCTACATGGACCCGAAGACCACGGCGACGACAAGATCGGCACCGACCCGGAAGAATCCGATGCGCCCCGACACCGAACCAAGTTCTCCTTCCTGGAAGCATCGACACTCGTGCGACAAGATCTACTTCCCCGATCCGAAGACCCTAAATCCCGGAGTCCGAGAACGATCCCGTCGAACCCTGAACTCTATCGGACCCCGAACCCCGGAACCCCAAGTTCGTCGAGACCCCCTAATGTGTGAACCTTTTCCCGAGCCCCTATTTTATAAATGCTAAATATAAATTGTTGCATATTAAATTGTCATACTCGCATGCATATTTGTGTGGTTTGGGGGCCTTATGCCGATTCACATCATAATTAAATATGGGGCCCATATGCGGGCAAATCTAGTCTTATATTGGCCTCATTTAAACTGTTGTAGCGAACCGGTGCTATCTTTTGCAATGTTAAGACCACATTTAAATTGCGGGATTTCTAAACAACATAAGTCACCTAATTAAATGTCGGGACCCCGGTTCCGCTTAATATGATCTAATTGCATTGCACCTTTGCCATGTCATACATCATACATGCATCATGCCCGATCTTCTGCCCTTGTATTAAATATTGCATCTGGTGTTTCTTCTAGTGTTTTGCTTCTTCGCGGACTAGGCCGTTGAGTTGATGCGAGTGTCGACCCGATCTTCGGATGAACCTTCGGCAATGTTTTCAGGCGAGCATCTCCCCCTTTCTACCTATCTTACTTTTATAGTATTTATTCCCTCCTGTTGATCTATTGCTATCTGTGTTGCGTTGCTCTAGTTTTCGTACCCGTGATATCCCTTGCAGCCTTATATTGCCTTGGACACATCCTATTACCTGTTGTTTGGTAGATAGTTGGACTTGCGCGTCGTAGTCGCTTGCTCAAGTGCTGTTGCGTGTCGTCAAGTGCCACAGTTGTTGGTGTATTGCCGCATGTTTGATGTTGGAGATGATCATGGTTTTACTTATCGTTCACTTTAATTCCTGTTTAACAACTAAAATTGAAGTAAGTAAGCAGAGGCACAGGTGGGCAATAGATGTTATTTGGTTGTTAACCGTCCAATTGTGTCCCGTAGGACCCCGAGTACTTGATACCTGTTCCTTGAATATTCGCGCTATCCACATCCGGGAGGCTTATGGGACCCCCCTGAGCCAGAGCTTGATTCATTCTTATTTCTTGGGGCCACAAACTAGTTTGAGGTTTTATTTACTATCCTGTACTTATGCCATGCTTTACTGCTTTATTACGATTGTGCGATGGATAGCACACTGTACTGTTTAGGAAAGCGGAGTGTTTTCGCGGTATCGACAAGCCCAGTTTTGGGTTCCCAGTCGTTTACAGCCATTGACGCAAACCTTGAGTCCGTCTCGGAGTCAGCTAGCTTCGTTGCGGGTGTACTCAATGGGGTGGCCCCCTGAAATATTTCTGAATCCTGTGATTGCTTTGTCGTGAAGGCCTCGTTGGGTTTTGATTTGGTTTTTCCGAGGTTGATCGAGTGTGTGTTGCTATTGGTGCACCCCGGCCGGGTAAAACTTTCTGAAAGCCGTGTCCGCGGTTATGGACGACTTGGAGCACAGTATCTCAATCATAGACAACTATAACTAAAGTAGTGCTATAAATTTGACTTTATAATGACTAGTAATCAGCTTCACTATAATGGAATGGCTAAATAAAACTGCCCACGATTGCTTGTTTGGTTTGTCGCTTGCGACGATTGTATCTGACTAGTAAGTATTGCAACTATAACGGAATGGCTAAATAAAAGTACCAACAACTGCTGGGTTTTGGGTTATCTCATGCTAATTGTATTTGACTAGTAAGTGTCGCAACTACAACGGAATGGTTAACTAAAACGGCCCACTGCTTATGTTATCAGGAAGATTATCTACACCTGACTAGTAATTGCTGCAACTATAACTGAATAAATAAAACTGCCAACTGTGTGCGTTCCTCGGTTGACTTCCTCGTTTGGTCTCGAGGGGGAAACATCAGGACGGGTTTGTTTGATGGTAGTATCAGGATGGGTCCGAATAGGTCTTTCTTACCCTCTCTGATAGTCGCTAGTGTATCGAGTCTCTATAGGTTGTTTAGCGCAAGCTGCCGCTGCCGCTTCAGTCCACCATACCTATGTAGGCGAGGACCGCCGAATTCTAGTCTCGCCGTGTACTGGCCTCAGTACTGACCGCTCTCTCTTTTTCCTTTGCCGGCACCCCTTTTGTTTAAGCAGGTTTTGAGATCGACGTGGTTAGCAGGGTTACCCTTCCGGCTTGGCCTGGGCAGGGTTATGGACGCCATTGGTTATTCTTCAGGGCTCTTAGCCCCATTTGCATCTTGTCCATAGTCGGACGCTCTATCACTTTCAAGGTGAATTGGATCTTTGTATATTATATCTGTATTCTTGACTCATTGAGTCGCTGTTGTATATATATCTGTTCTGTGGGTCCCATCGAGGACTGTTGCGTAATGTTATTACTTCGTTTTCCACCCGCACGAAAGTGCCTGGTGGGCACCTTTGAATCGTTTCTATGCGGGTTTGGCAGGAAGCGCTGAAACTTGCATAGGGTCGATTCTGAGGGTGTTACACAAAATCACCCAAGGCATCTCCCAATAGAAATTGGTGATCCTTCAACCCTTGTTCAACCACAAGTTTTTAACTTAGAAATTTGGATGAGGAGATTCTTGATAGCTTCCATGTCTTGATGCTCAAATTGTCCTTTACCAGGGACATGACTAAGTACTTAGATTTTTCACTCTGCAGAGGTGGTGCACTTTCCCCACAAGACTTGATTTTCACCAAGACAAGATCTTTCAGAAACCTTCCCTTAGACCAAAATGGACGCGCTCCAACCTATCAAACCCCTACCACCAACTGTCCATTCGGCTAAGTTATTGCAACCTATATGATCCAGGCAGAGCCCATAATTCCAAGTGGCTGCACTTGAAGCTTCTCAACATTTGACATCTCAAATCTCTTTTGTTCCTGGGTGGCCATCCATAAGTGAGATACACAAGGTAAACCATATAAATGGGCCTTGTGTAACCGCTCAACACAAACCATTCCTTCCATTCCACCCAGGTGATTCATTCACTTAGTTGTTTTATTAAACAAAACACAAGTCCTTGACTTAGAAATATTCCATAGCATGAAATATAATCCACCCTTGTTTTCTACTAGCTAAGCTAAGCATGACAGTAGTAGGGATCTTAACTTAGGAAAATTCTACTAAGGTTTCATCTACTAGGTTTTTCCATGGCATAGTTTATACTTAGCAAAATTCCATGCAAGTCCTACTTAGAAATATCACTAATGCGTAGTGAAAATAATGGGACAAAAGTATGAAGCATCACTTGCCTTTTTGGTAGAGAGTATAAGTTCACTCCTTGATCTTGCAATATTCACACTCTTCAAATCACTACAATTCAATCAAGCAAGGCACAATTTCAATCTACCATTCAAGCAAACATCACATAAAATAATAGAAACAAAGCAATGCATGCAAGCATGCCAAAGATGTTTTATTTGGAAAAGTGGTTTCTAATGGGTTATAAACATTTGAAAACACCTATTGGTCATTTTATATAAGTGGCAAAATCATTTGCAAAAGATTTTACTTATAAATCATTTTTTAAATCAAATCAATATTTTATGTGGTTGAAAATGCCTTTAGCAAAGCAACAATCTTTATAGGGTTCACCAAATACATTTTTAATTCTAAAACTTGGTGTTTGGAGTCAGAGGGTTTAAATCAAAACATTTCCCAAGGTTTTTCTCTAAAAAGTATTTTCAACATATAAACAACATTTTTATTTGACTATAAATGCTTTAATTCAAAGATTTATTCTCTTGCTTCACAAAATATGTTTTTGAATCCACAAGTTGGTTTCTATGGTCAGTAGGTTCAAAACAATCCATTTTCCAAAGATTTTATCACAAAAATAATTTTAGAATGAATTTTATATTCTAAATATGCCTACACAAGTTTCTGCAAAAACCACCAATTTAACAGAAGCAATTTACTAAACAAAGTGCATGGTTGGATAGGGTTTGTCTTGCTGATTCCATTGATATAAAATTTGCAAAATTTGGACGTGTGGTTTGAAAGTTATGCAATTTACAAAATTGATCATCTAATAGAGATGTTTTGTCTATTTAATCAAAAGCTGGCCACGTGGTGCGATACTATTGGACAAAAACGTTTCGTGCGGATTGCGTGCTATAGTGCGTTGGATCTAATGGAAATCGTGCAGCTCAGAGCACACAATACCCCTTAGGTTAAGTTCTATCGCATCCGTCAGATCAAGATCCAGCGGCTCAGGGCACTGTGACCAAATACCAGCGGCGCTCGATGGTGGCTGGCGGCGGCGACACTCGGCTAACAGTGGTCTCATCGAATAAGGAAGCAAGGGAACAAGAGATATGGCTCACCGTGTTCGCGTGGTGTCACTGATGCTCGACGTTATCGTCTCAGGGCAGGGGGAGCACGGGGTCGCTAGCGATTCCTCGCCGGAGTTCGCAACGGCGTCGGGCACGCTCTGATGTTGACGGGGTCGAGGCTACGAAGCGTGCTAGGACACGAATCAGGCGGCATTAGATGCGCACGGGAGAGTAGATCATACGCGCGTCAACGAGAGAGGAGGGGGCGGTCAGGACATACCGAGGGAGATCGCCGAAGTTGATGCCGAAGGCGCTGGCGCATTGGCGTCGACGGAGGCGTCGTTCTAGGGCGCGCGCGAACGAGCTATGGCTACTGACAGGTGCGCTTGGTGACGGCGAGCACGCTCGTGTGTTCCAGGGGGCGAGGCGCGGCGAGGTGTGGCCGGAATTGCGGTTGCAGCTCGTCGGAGCAGAGGAAGGTCTCGAGGAGAATTGCGACAACCCTGTGGCAGAGAGGGGACGACGTATGGGGGAAAGATAGAGGGGAGGGAGGCGATTAAGTGTGCGTGATCACAGCGAGTAATGGCTGTAGAATTAAGGCGAATTAAGCCGCGGAATTACAACCAGAAATGGCGACGAACTGGTCACGCGCGGTGAGGAAGAAGACTGGGGAGGTGGGGTCTGGGTGTCAGCGAGAGAGAGAGAAGCGAGGTGGGGTCTAGTTGTCATCCACTGTGCGAGTCATTTCCCTGGTACGAATCGTTTTCCTGCTGGAGAGAGGGAGTGGGCCGGTGCTGGGCTGGACTAGGTCTGCTGGGCTGGTTTGGCCTTGTTCATTTTTTTTGTTCTGCATCTTTTTCTTTTTCCATTTCTAATATTCTGTTTTGATTTTGTTTAATTATTTCAAACATCTATTTGAATTCAAACTTCAACCAAACCTTGTGTAACTTCAAATACTGATTAATAATTCATTTTAAAGTCAAATTTAGAATATTTCTTTTATTCTTTTTAGGGTCTTTTAATTATTTAAGATAGGATCTTATATTAATTCAAATAAGATTTAATAATGTTTTCAAACTCCATTTGAAATTTAAATCTTTCCAAATATTTTCAGTAGGTTTTATTTATCTATTAGGGCGTCAAGCAATTCACCTTGAATTATTTGGAATATTTTTATTATGATTTATAATTCATTTAGATTGGGTATTTGTTTTTATTCCAATGAAATCAATTATGGTTTTAATATCCATAAATTTTATTTGGGTGATTTCCTTGATTCCATTTGAGTTAATTAAATAACTTTTATTCCATTTGGGTAAATTCAATTTATTTTCCCTGATTTAATTTATCTCTTCTAATAGGGATTTTATCTTTTATCAAAATAGAATAGGATTTGGTTAATGCCCTCTTAATTAATTTGAAAATTACTTATCCATTATTTTATTTGAATTTGGATTATATTCATTCCATTTGCTTATGGATTAGGCCAAGATTTTAATTTGGTCTTTATATATTCCTCATTTAATATTTCTTTCTCTATCTTATATAATCCATATATTTTTATTTATAGATCCAAACTTGGTGATTGTTGGGGATATGCTATATGGGTATCCTCATAGCATGTCTCTTATCCGACTAACCCGGGTGGCCCATAGTCGGTAGCATGGCCTATGGCCTGCTGGGCGGCCCAGTTAGGTGGATTCAGAAGGAAGGCCCATGCCGGATAAAGGAAGGCTACGGTGAAGTCACCAGCGTACCCGGAGCCTTGGAGTGCAAGATACACAAGACTAGTAATAGACGGTGTAGAACTCTGTAACCTGTCCGTCTAGGACTTTTCCCTGTAACCCTAGGATCTGACGACTATATAAGTTGGGCCTATGGGAGCCTTTAGGGCATCGTTTTACACACACCTCGCACAGCAAACCTAATCTCTGTAACTCGGCGTATTGCCATTATAGTGATTTATAGAAGGACTAGGATTCCGCCACCGTTGTGGGATCTGAACCTGGGTAAGCTGTGTTACCTCGTACCCGTCAACCGTCCGCCTTACCCCACGTCTCTAAAAACGCACTATGAGGACCCCTCCATGGTGTACTCGTCGGCAATACCACGACAATTGGCGCCCACCATGGGGCCAGAGGCGCTTCAGGCTCTTCAGCGGGCGAGGACCAAGATCTTCGCGGGAATCGGAAAAACCGTAGCCATTGGTCGCGTTCTCTTCTCCGGCAATGTTCCTATCGCCCCCCCGACGAGTTATGGATCCCGGCGAAGACGAACCCTACACGGTGTTCGATCATTCCTATCGGAGACATCCACCTCTTCATCGGCGAAACCAACTCGGGCACTAGTTCCCTGGGAGTCGGAGGAGCATCAAGACCCGCACGGACCACCTACGGGCAGGATACGTTCGCGGAAGGATCAATGTCAGATCTCTCCTTGGAGTTTGCAGGCAAACGTCGGAAAAATTCAAGACCCGCACGGACCGCCTACGGGCAGGATACGTTCGCGGAAGGATTGATGTCGGATCTCTCCTCGGAGTTTGCCGTCAAAGATCGGAAAAATTCAAGACCCACCCAAACCGCCCCTGTGCAGGATATAAAGGTGGAAGATCACTGCAAATCCGCCGGCTTCGCCTGGGCGTCTGGACAGCAGAGATCCAAGTTCGTCGGCATGGTTACCATCTTCGATCTGGCGCGCTGCATTCAGAGAGAGGGCGAAAACCCCCGCGATTACCTCGCCAGGTGGCTCCGTATACGGGCCGACCTGGACAATTACCCCAATGACGATGCCATCTATCATTTTGTGGAAGGACTGGACCACGACACGCTTCTCCAACATTCTCTAAGACGGCAACATGCGTCAGGATGCCTCACCTTCGAAGGCATGGTGAACACCGTCAACAACTACGCGGAGGCTGAAGCGGCAGCTCAGACAGCGCTTGCGCTCATTGACGGAGCACCTCCGATTCAGCCACCACCACCGCCTCCGGCCTCCATCGTCGCAGTAGCGCCGCCACCTCCAGTCATCGTCGAGTCCGTTGCACCTCCACCGCCCGTCATCGAGGAAGTCTTGGCACCCTCCGACTCTGTCATTGACACGCTTTACGCTGATTTCAGTGCAGATTCAGAGGAGATAGACTTCAGTCCATAAGAGCTAGACTCCGCCATGCAGGAGATGGAGGAGGAGTACTCGCGCGACGAGCAAGATAATAACGCCGTCATGTCTCGAGGGGTGTTCGTCACCATCGGGACAACGATGGATGAATACCAGACCGGGCAAGCTCCGCCTACGGCGCTGGATAAGGGGAAGGGGCCACTTATTGCTGCTGACAATGATCGCGCAAGAGTCATGCCTCCTCCGCCTAATCCAGTGCAGCAGCCGCAGGAACTCGGTACCGGTCCGAGCAACAACAACACCGCAAACCTGTCGCCTCCAGCATCTACGTCGGCAGCAGCCCATGTTACTCCAGCTGATAGAGTGATGTATGGAAACCTCCTCGTTGAGCCACTAACTGTTGATCATATCCGGCAACAACTGATGGAGGAAGCGCAAGCCATCGCGGAGCAAGGCGCTAAACTAGATCGAGATCTGGTCAATGCGTAGAAGTCCATAGAAAAGGCTAGAGCAATGGAGGTCGAGTACAAGACTCTGCTCCAGCAACAGAAGGCTAAGAAGGCTCCGGCTCGCATCATCAACGATACTGGTGTACGACGCAACCTAGGATGGGCTCCCTCGAAGCCGGCACAGGCCAAGCCTTACATTGATAGTGAAGGCAAGCAGGTGATGCCCACCCCACTCCTTAACCTCGCCGTCGCCAAGACCCTTCTGGAGCAGGATAGATCGCCTGAGGCAGTGGAACAGGTCTATGACCTAGTGGCCAAGGCGGTAAAGCAGCAGGAAAAGGCCACCTCTCAGAGGCTTGAGTCTGACCCCGCGCTCTGCCGTTCTAGCCAGTACAAACCGCCAAGGGACAGATCTCCTCAGGATGTCGGATCATGGACGGGTTCATCATAACGAAGATGGAGGGATGCGCACAACAGGAAGGATGCTATCCCCATATCCTCCGACCACGGAGAAAGAGCCCAACCTCGCCGCCCATCGCCACCGCCCCGATCCCTCGACGTCAGGAAGACTACAAGGCTCACCATCGTACGGATATGCCTCCACCAAAGCAGTGTGGCATCGTCATGCGCGACAACGCGGAGCAGACCCGTCATGACGGAAAGCACGACGGAGGACATAAGAGCAGGTCGCGCCATGACCCTCCGCGTCCGATAAGCAACCGTGACAGGCGTGAAGCGTCGCAGGAGGGTAACAGCAAGAAGGCTAACCCACCGCCACCTCCGCCTCTGTCGCCACCAAGCAGTCACCATGGCGGAGGAGGCCCACGTTGTTCGCGCAGCCCATCCCCTGTTGACAAAAAGAAGAAGAACCCGGAGCCGTACGATGCACGTTCGTGGATCGATAAGATTCACGAGGCCCGGGAAGGATCATACCTGGGACCACGTTGCTTTGGACCTGCAATACGGTCCGCAACTTACCCCAAAGGATTCCGGATTGACAAGACCATCAAGCCCTATGACGGCACCGCCAAGCCTGCCACATGGTTGCAGGACTACGACAACGCGGTGGAGATTGCCGGAGGCAACCCCAACATCGCCATCAAGTACCTCCCGTTAATGTTGGCGGGCACGGCCCGTCAATGGATCGACGACTTGCCGGAGAAATCTATCTACAACTGGCTGGACATGCAAGAAGCATTCACCAAGAACTTTGAGGGTACATACAAGCGTCCCTGCACGGTGGCTGGATATGAAGAATTCCTGCGCAGGAGTGCACGCCCAGACCGCCATGGCCGCCTTCATCGATGGGTTGGAAAGAGGCACGTTGCTCCGACATAAGTTAAAGCGCTTGCAGGACAATCGTCAGCTTGACTTGAATCAGATGATTCAGTTAGCTAGTGAGTTCGCAGCTGCCAACGACGATGCTCGTGGCTCTTTGCCGGCAACGGCTGTTCCAACTCAAGCTCGGAGGAACAGCAGTACAAAGCGAAAAACCGCTCCAGAAGAAAAGCAATCTACCGACATGGTCGCCATGACATTTGCAGGACGAGGTGAAGGCGGACAACGTGGCCGAGGAAGGGGAGCAGGCCGTGGGCAGCAGCGAGGAAGCGAAACCAACTCGGCGCCGCTCCGTGTTCCCCAAACCTACGAAGAGTACCGCGATATGCCGTGCCTCGTACACCTCGACGCCAACGGCAAGGCCACCCATACCAATCGACACCGCAAGTTCGTCAACGACCTCAAGGAAGACCCGGAGTCCGGCTATAAGCGAATTCGGAAGAACAGACCGCGAGGCAAGGGAAAGGGGAAGAAGAAGGAGGAGGAGTCCAAGGATTCAAGTGACATGGACGAGGACGTTGACCCCAATCACGCCGCCAAGAGCGACGACAAGGGCAAGAACCCCTTCGCAAAGAAGGCCCCAGTATACCACACTTTCCTTGGCACCCCCACCGTCCGACACCAGAAGACCTCTCTAAGGATCCTGATGGCTACTCTCCCTCCAGTTCCCCAATACCTGCGCTGGTCGGAGGTTCCAATCACTTGGGACAGGACGGACCACCCAGACCTTGTGCCCACGGAGAACCAGTACGCCTTGGTCATCAACCCATTCATTGACGGCGTGGAGTTCACCAAGTGCATGGTGGATAGTGGAAGCAACATCAACATCATGTACCTGGATACACTACAGAAGATGAACTTGACGGAGGCAAACCTAAGGCGGACCAACACCGTGTTCCATGGCGTAGTGCCTGGTCGGGAGGCTCGGTCCCTTGGGTGCATCACACTTCAGGTAGCCTTTGGCGACGTTACTAATTACCGCCAAGAGTGCATGACCTTTGAGGCGGTCCCCTTCAAGAGCGTGTACCACGTCATATTTGGCCGCGACATATTCCACACGTTCATGGCCAAGCCATGTTTCGTCTACAACAAGCTCAAGATACCCGGACCGAACGGTGTCATCACCGTATCCGGAAGCTTTACCAAGGCAAGGGACTACGAGATCAATGAAGCAGCCATTGCAGAAGCTGTCCTCTACAACGAAGAATTCAAGGAGATCCAGAGCAAGGTCAATGACTTAGAGATGCCCGCGTCGAAGAAGCAGATCTCCGACTCCGCTCGTGTGTTCAAGTCCGCCATCGAGACCAAGCCGGTGGAACTTGTGGTAGGCGATGCCTCCAAGGTCACCGCCATTGGGACGAACCTGGATCCCAAATAGGAAAGCGCGCTCGTCGAGTTCCTCTGTGAGAATAGGGATATCTTTGCCTGGCAACCTGCCGACATGAAAGGTGTACCTAGGGAACTTGCCGAGCATAGCTTAAACATAGATCCAAAATGTAAACCAGTGAAACAACCTCTACGACGCTTCGGAGATGAGAAGAGACACGCCATTGGCAAAGAAATAGCTAGGTTACTTAAGGCTGAGTTTATCCGAGAAGTCCTTCATACCCGATGGGTGGCCAATCCTGTACTTGTCCCCAAAAAGGGAACCAATGAATTAAGAATGTGCGTTGATTACACCGGCTTGAACAAAGCATGTCCCAAAGATCCGTTTGCTTTGCCTTGCATTGACCAAGTCATTGAATCGACGGCTGGCTCGGAACTTTTGTGTTTTCTCGATGCATACTCAGGATACCACCAGATCAAGATGAGGAAGTCGGACCAATTGGCAACTTCGTTCACTACCCCGTACGGCATGTTTTGCTATGTCACGATGCCCTTCGGGCTGAAAAACGCAGGTGCTACCTACCAGCGGACAATGCAACGTTGCCTTCACGATCAAATTGGTCGGAACGTTCACACCTATGTGGACGATATAGCGGTGATGTCTAAAAAGTCAAATGACTTAATCTCCGACTTAAAAGAAACCTTTGATAATCTCCGGAAATACAACATGATGCTCAACCCTAAGAAGTGCATCTTCGGGGTTCCAGCCGGCAAATTGTTGGGCTTCATCGTTTCCCAGCACGGAATCGAGGTCAACCCGGAGAAAATCAAGGCCATCTTAAACATAAACCGTCTGACATACCTAAAGGACATCCAACGACTAACAGGTTGTGTTGCAGCAGTTAGTCGGTTCATCAGCCGACTTGTAGAGAAGGCTCTGCCGCTGTACAAGTTGCTGAAGAAGGCAGACAAATTCACATGGACGGACGAGGCAGATGCAACATTGAAGCAGCTCAAGGAGATTCTTTCCTCAGCGCCCATCCTTGCAGCACCCGATCCTGGTGAGCCTCTGTTAATTTACATGGCGGCAACCAATCGGGTTATCAGCATCGTCGTCGTGGTAGAGCGGAAGGAACCAGGCTATGAGCACGGAGTGCAATGACCAGTTTACTATGTAAGCGAGGTCTTGAAGGAGTCCAAGCAGTGTTACCCGCACTACCAAAAGATAGCTTATGGAGTATTCCTCGCTTCGCGGAAGCTGAGGCATTACTTTCAGGAGCACCCAAACACAATAGTGAGAAAGACTCCACTGTCCGACATTATCAACAACAGCGACGCTACAGGAAGGGTCGCGAAGTGGGGCATTGAACTTGCCGCCTTCGAGATCACCTACAAAAGACGCGACGCTATCAAGTCACAAGCCTTGGCGGATTTCATCGCAGATCGGACAGAGATGCCAGATGCCACTCCGTTGCCGGAACCAGAGTACTGGGTGATGCACTTTGACGGATCAAAGTTGCTCAACGGCTCGGGGGCTGGTGTATTGCTACAGTCACCAAAAGGAGACAAGCTACACTACGTTCTGCAGATCCACTTCGAGGCTACAAACAACATGGCGGAGTATGAAGCACTCATTCACGGACTGCGTGTAGCCAAGGATATTGGCATCAAGCGCATAGTTTGCTGTGGATATTCCGACTTGGTTGCCTAGCAGGTGGCTGGCACCTGGAATGCGTGGAACCCTATGATGGCGGCATATCGCGACGAAGTGGACGAGATATCCAAGAGCTTCTTGGGCTATGAAGTCAAGTATGTGCCTAGGGAGCAAAACGAGGCGGCTGATCTATTGTCTAAACTTGGATTAGGGTGCAAGAAAATTCCACCAGAAGTTTTCCTAGAGCATCTACGCACACCATCCGTGAAGGGCGCCGACATCGACAACCCGAATAGAGCTGACTCTTTCGTCAACATGGTGACAAAGATCCCTCCGGCTTGGACTAAACCGTTCATGGAATATCTCGAACACGGAACTTTGCCTGAAGACGAGGTCGAAAGACGGCAAATAGTACGACGAGCAAAGGGTTATACCATAATCAATGGGCAACTCTATAAAAGGAGCACTACTGGTGTATACCTAAAGTGCGTCTCCCAGCTAGAAGGTATGGAAATCCTATGCGAGATCCATCTCGGAGATTGCGGGCATCATGCCGCTCCTCGATCGTTGGTCGCGAAAGCCTTCCGTCAAGGATTCTACTGGCTGACCGCGAAGGCGGACGCCGACAAGCTGGTTGAGACGTGCACAGGATGCCAGTATTATGCCCGGCAACCACATGTTCCTGCTGAAGAATTGCGAACAATACCAATAACTTGGCCGTTTGCAGTCTGGGGGCTAGACATGGTGGGGCCATTACAAACGGCACCGTGTGGGTTTACGCATCTGCTTGTAGCAGTTGACAAATTCACCAAATGGATAGAAGCTAAACCCATTAGAAAGCTTGATGGGGCAACTGCCCTTCGATTTGTCCGGGATCTAGTGGTGAGATTTGGTCTCCCACATAGCATCATCACCGACAACGGAAGCAACTTGTCACTCGGAGAAGTGGAGGCCTATTGCTGGGACAAAGGCATCCGACTTGACCTTGCATCTGTGGCACACCCACAATCCAATGGTCAAGTTGAGCGAGCCAATGGATTAATTCTGCAAGGAATCAAGCCACGTCTTGAGGCACCGATACATAGAGCAGCTGGAGCCTGGGCAGAAGAATTGCCATCTGTGCTGTGGAGTTTACGAACTACACCCAACAGATCCACCGGCTACACTCCCTATTTCATGGTATATGGAGCAGAAGCCATCCTACCTTCCGACATCCTGCACGATGCACCAAGAGTTGCCTCCTACGACGAAGATGATGCTGAAGAATCCAGACGCCTAGATGTCGACCTTCTCGAGGAGGAGCGGGTTTTGGCATTCCAAAGATCCGCCATCTACCAGCAGAAGCTACGCAGCTACCATAGTCGCCGTGTCCAGCATCGCTCGTTTAAAGAGGGGGATTTGGTGCTCCGACTTAAGCAGAAGAAGTCACACAAATTATCCCCGCCATGGGAAGGACCGTTCATCATAAGCAAGGCGCTTCTCAATGGGTCTTACTACCTTGTCGACAATCATGAACTCAAGGATAGGCCCAATGAAGATCATAAGCGTAAGAGACGTGACCCGGATGATGACTACCCGGAGCTTGATCGGCCATGGAACATAGCACAGCTACGTCCTTTCTACACTTAGCATTTTTTATCTAATTGTGTACCTCTTATATGATCAATGAAATAAAGCTCTTTGGTTCACTCATATTGCTGAGTCTTTTACCTCCTTTAGTGTTCATTTTTGGATCATATAAACCTTTATGCACAAGCTTTGCGATTGCACTTGTGAAAATTCTGCCTATAAGCGTTAGCTTAAGTTTTCTGGTCTACACGTTCTTTGTTGTTTTTATGTGGATTCTGGAGTAGTGACTTTTGGCACTTATTGTCGGCGATTTTGTGCTAAGGTTATTGACGGTGCCATTGGGCATCATCACCTAAGCGCATGGTTCCGACAACGAGTCTTCCGACTCACGAAAAGTCAAGCATAAGAACCAAAGTAATGGATAAGCCAACACTTGCTTAAAAAATATATACTAGGCATTAATTCTTAAGTAGCAGGATACGACAACCACTGTTTTCCGCCTTAAGATTACATCACCAAGTTTTTTCAATGCACACTCCAGAAGTGAAAAAAAGAATTAAAAAGTGTTTTTCACTCCTTGGGTGCAGGGGACTTGGAGGCCGCATCATCACCAGCCGGAGATTCACCCTCAGCGTCGCCACTATGAGGAGACTCGGAGGATTCAGGGTCGGCGTTGTCAAGAAAGTTCCTGGGCACGAAGACGTCGACGTCCACCAACTTGGCAACCCTGGTTTCATAGCCCACGAATGATGACAGGATGGCTTCGTGATCAATCTCCTTGCCGTCATCATCCACGTCGGGGATACCAGATGTCACCGTGTCGATGTCGGCACCTTCATAGTGTGCCTTCACCATGGACAACGCCATCCTTGCGCCAGCCCGTGCACATGAAGCTTTCCAGCTTGCGACACGCTCAGGGGCTTGGCGCAGAATCTCCGAGTACTTCACCACGGAGTCGGAGGCCTTGATATAAATCTGCAGGGGCGTGGCGATCTCCTTGGCTTGGGTAATGGCGGTGTTGATGAAGTTGCCGGCAAGAATCATGCATTCCTTGTCCGAAGGAGGCGAGCGGGTTAAACCCAGGGGCGCTGAAAATTCCGATAATGATTGCATGAGTTAAAAAATTCTAAGTGCCCAGACTACAGAGCTACAAGGCGGAGGATACTTACTGAAGATGTTGGCCTTAGCCTGCCAGACGACGTCCGCCAAGGATTCTTTCTCTTGTTGGTGGAGCTTAAACGCCTCGCTATGGCGAAGGTTTTGCTCATCGGCAGCTTGCTTCTGATCCTTTAGGATCGCAAGCTCCTCCTTCAAGCGATTGATCTCAGCGGAGGCGGAGTCCTGCTGGGCTTTCATGGAATCCTCGTGCATCTTCAGCATTTCTTCCCTCTACTTCTTAAGGATCTTGTTCTCGCTGTCCAGCTGCTGCATGTGCTTGGACTGCACGACAATATCCTTGGCCTTGGCTACATGCTCTGCAAGTCGGACAAAGCAAAGCACACAATGAGTACTCAAGGAAGGAAGGAACAAAAGTAAGACGGAAGTGCGCAAAAAGAAAACAGACTCTTGTTTTTGATGATCTGTTCCTTCAAGATGGTAGTTTTACCCTTTTCAGCTTCAAGGTCCACGCATCTTCTGGTACTTATCGTTGGCCATGCCCCTCCGAGCATTCTCGTTCTGTGGAAACAAATACATAGTCACGCCGTTGTTTAGTCCGCTTAGAGCCTCTAGTCGGAAATTTTCCACTTAGATGCTCGGGGGCTACAGCGAGAGTTTTTAACTTAGCAATATTCTTAGCTTTTCTTTAAGCATCTAGTCGAAACTAATTCAGTTACAACTAGAAGCTTAGGGGCTACAACACTTAAAATTATGAACACTGTGTATGCTACTCTTAAAGCATCTAGTCGGAATAATTCATTCCATCTAAATGCTTGGGGGCTACAGTGAGAGTTTTTCTAACTTAGTCACTCTTAGAGCATATAGATGCAAAACCAATGGTTTTCCGTCTACATCCTCGGGGGATACAGTGGGATACTCATATGAAGTGCAAAAGGTAAAGTAAAACTTACAAGTGTGATGATCTTGAGGTTTGTAGCACTCTCGGCCAGCAGCTTGCAAAAGGAAACGCTGTTGCTTCGCAAGATGTCTGCTTGACGGAGTAGCTCCTCAAGACCGCACGTCGGAGATGACGGCACTCCTCCAGGAACCATAGTTGTGCTACCCGGCGTAAGCACCGGGAAGATAATCTTCGGCAATTCTAAGGGTTTCTGGGGAGTAGAGGCGCCGCCTTCGGCAGAAGTACCAGCACCCACCACTCCTTGCTGCTACCGATGGCATCCTTAGCCGGAGCTTCAGCCATTTGAATAGCAGCGCTCTCCTACGTCGCCTGCTCGCCGACAACTGCGAGTTTGGTAGAAGCGCCAGAATCCACTTCCATGGCGGAAGGGCCTGGTGCTTCTTGGGATTGGGAGCTTGTCGGAGCGGAGGAGGGCTTGACGTCAGGAGTAGCAGGGGCGATGGCGGGGGAAGAGTCGCGATGCAGCATATATTTAATAGATCACGCCAAGAGTACTCCTCGTGAGTCTTGCATCTATACTCGTGATTCTACCACACCTTATCTCTTATTTGCATTAGTTTTCGGAATATTGTTGACTTATGCATCCACATCTTGGGATTCCATCCTGAGCATGTTCTTTTTCCCTCGTTGTTTTCCGACCTTTGTCTACCAGTTGGTAGCCAAGTAGTAAATGTGCATTGGTGTCTTCCTATGCAAGATACTCTTGTGGTCCGTCAAGACAGACCATTTCGGAATGTCTAGGAGAAACAAACTCCATTACCTCGTCATATCTAGGACCAGGTCAAAGTGTTGTAACCCGCAGATCAAGAAGCACTGATTAGCCTCTGTCTGTTCTACCTTAAAGTATCATACTATTATATACTAAGAGGTCGTGTTAAGTTTCATGACCCCTTAATGAAGTGATGCTCCTACACATATTTACCCTCCTTCCCTCGAGCTTTCGCGCTCGTGAGTGATGCGTGTGCGTAACAATGTGGCCATCTGAGATTCTTAGCAATTATTTTTGTTTTGAACTCTAAGGACATTTGTATCATTCTTAGCATGATCGGTTAACCCTATCATTAAGCAAAGTTTGATTGTGCTAGCAAGTCCATTATTTTGGTGCACTCTCCAGAGTCAAAGAGTTAGGCTTGTGCCGAAGCTTCGAGACTATGTATTCCTGCCTTACAAAGCAAGTTTCCTCTTGAACTAAGTGACATATCGGTGGTTCGTGATATTCGAGAAGTCTACTAGAAGTATCTCCATGTTGCCACATGACCGTGTTGTCAAGTTATTGAGCAAGGAAGTTCTCTGAACTACACTTTTCTCTAAGGATCTGTACTGGACACCCCTGAACTAGTTGGTTGAGCTTAAGCAACAATGTCACATCCCAAGATTTTCCAAATCTTGTAATGTGAAAAATAAATAAACAAAATAATTAATTGTTGAAAATTAGGGTGAAAAGAAACTTTTGTTTCTAAGTGGAAACTTAAAATCCCATTTTGAACAAACTTTGATTAATGTTTGAATCCAACTAAATTCAAATCAAGTGAAATGCATTCTTCATAATTGCATCTGGAAATTTAAACACTTGAGAAATAAACCAAAACCCTAAAACCCTATTGGAATAAAATCATTTCCAAGATATCTCTAAGACCATGGTTTTGATCCATATAAAATTTTGTCAACAAACATTTATAAATGATCAAGAATGACAAATAAAAATATTATAAAACCATAGAAATTGATTTCATTCAATTTGGAACCATAGATAAAATCTTATGAAATTAATAAGATAAGGGAATTGAATTTATAAAGCTAATAAAGCACCTATCTAGAAATCCATACCAAATGGTGAGCAAATAATCCTAAAGATATTTAAAAGGATAAAAAAATATTAAATAATATTTTACAAATTGGAATCACCATGTTTGGATATATAAATAAAAAGATATGGATTTTATAAGATAAAGAAAGAAATATTAAATGAGGAATATTTAAGGGACAAATTAAATCTTGACCTAATCCATAAGCAAATGGAATGAATATAATCTAAATCCAAATAAAATAATTAATAAAGAATTTTTCAAATAAAGTAAAATGGCATTAACCAAATTCTATTTCCATTTGAATAAAGACAAATCTCTAATAAGAATGATTGATTAAATCATGGGAAAATAATATTTGAAATTTACTCAAGTGGAATAAAAGTTGTTTAATTAACTTAAATAAGATCAAATAAATCTTCCAAATAAAATTTATGGAATTAAAACTATATTTAATTTCATTGGAATAAAGACAAATACCCAATTTTAAATTATTAATAAATCATATAAAAACATTCCAAATAGTTTAAGGTGAATTATTTGACACCCAATTAAACAAATAAAACCTACTGAAAAGATTTGGAAAGATTTAGATTTCAAATGGAGTTTGAAAAACATTATTAAATCTTATTTGAATTAATACAAGGGCCTCTTTTAATTAATTAATATTCCCTAAAAAGAATAAATACATTATTCTAAATTTGACTTCAGAATATGTTCATAAACAATATTTGAATACACACAAAGATTGAATGAAGTTTGAAATCAAATTGTTGTTTGAAAAGTTTAAACCAAATCAAAACCGAATATTAGAAATGGAAAAGAAAAAGGACCAGTTCAAAAAAATGAAGCAAAGCCAACTAGCCCAGCAGGCCCAACCCAGCCCAGCAGCGCAGCCCATCTTCCCCTCCCCCAGGAAAACGTTTCACACTGCTGCTCTCACCCGCAAAGCCGCTGACGTCCGGACCCCACTCCTTCTCTCTCTCTCTCTCTCTCTCTCTCTCTCTCTCTCTCTCTCTCTCTCTCTCTCTCTCTCTCTCTCGCTCTCTCTCTCGCTGACGTGTCGACCCCACGCCACATCATCGTCTTCCCCACCCGCGCCAACCTCGCCGGCCGTTTCTGCCCAATTAAACTCGCATCAGTACTCGTTACTGCCGCGTTGATTCAGTCCAGTGACCAGGCAGTAGTAAACGCCTCCTCCTCCTCTTTCATTCCCTAGACATCGCCCCCCCTCTGCCCCCAGGCTGCGCCAATTCTTTGCTGCAAGCCACTGTCTCCGACGACCTTCCGGCGACGATTTTGGCCAAACCCCGTCGCCCCTCGCCTCCTCGACCACACGAGCATGTTCCCCAGACCCCTGCGCACCTCCCAGTAATCTCCACTCGCACGCGCGTGCTCTGCATCGTCGACAATGTCTCCAACAGAACATCGCCGTCGTCTGCTCCTTCTCCGGCGACGTCCCTGGTAACCTTCTGACTGTCCCTCGTCCTTCCGATGATACGCCTGTGACCAGTGAACTCGTCCACATCTAACGCCACCATTTTCGTGTCCTAGCTCGCACCGTAGCGTCGCCTCCGTCTTCGACAGTACACAGTCGCCGTCTGTCTCTTCTCCAGCGAGCAATTGTCAATATCCTCGTGCGCCCCTTGCCTCTTCGTGAGCACGTCGAGCATCAGTGACACCACGCCAACCCGGTGAGCCATCTCTCTTGTTCCCTTGCTTCCTGATTCGCTGAGACCGCCGTTAGCCGAGCGTCGCTGCCGCCAGCCACCGTCGAGCGCCGCTGGTATTTGGTCATAGTGCCCTGAGCCGCTGGATCGTGATCCATTGGATGCGATTGATCCACTTATAGAAGGGGTAAGGTTGAACCAGAGCCGCACGATTTCACTTTAATCTAACGCACCAGAGAAGCCGATCCAATTGAAATGGTATGGACCAGTAGAATCAAGACACGTGGCCCAATCTGTTTATAAAAACCAAAAATTGATCTATTAGATGACCAAACTTGTAAGTTGCATAACTTTTGATACACACGTCCAAATTTTGCAAATTTTATATCAATGGAATCAGCAAGACAAACCCTATCTAACCATGCACTTTTTTTAATGAATTGCGTCTGGAAAAATATTTGTTTTTGTAGAAACTTGTGTAGGCATGTTTTGAATATAAAATTCTTTCTAAAAATTATTTTGGTGATAAAATCTTTGGCAAATGGTTTTTTTGACCCTACTAACCATAGAAATCAATTTGTGGTTTCAAAAACATATATGGTGAAGCAAAAGAATAAATCTTTGATTTAGAACATTTCTAGTCAAATAAAAATAAGGTTTATTTATTAAAAATGATTTTGGAGGAAACTCTTTGGGAAATGTTTTGATTTAAACTCTCTGACCCTAAACACAAGGTTTTATGATTTAAAAATATATTTTGTGAACCCTATAAAAATTATTACTTTGCTAAAGGCATTTTCAACCACATAAAATATTAATTTGGTTTAAAAATGATTTATGGGTAAAATCTTTTGCAAATGGTTTTTCCACTTATATAAAATGACCAATAAGTGTTTTAGAATGTTTATAAACCATTAGAAACCACTTTTCCAAATAAAACAATCTTTAGCATGCTTGCATGCATTGCTTTGTTTCTATTATTTTATGTGATGTTTGCTTGAATGGTAGATTGAAATATTGCTTGGTTGATTGAATTGTAGTGATTTGAAGAGTGTGAGTATTGCAAGATAAAGGAGTGAGCTTATATTCTATACCAAAAAGGTAAGTGATGCTTCATACTTTTGTCCCATTATTTTCACTATGCATTAGTGATATTTCTAAGTAGGACTTGCATAGAATTTTTGCCAAGTATAAACTATGCCATGGGAAATCCTAGTAGATGAAACCTTAGTATAAATTTCCTAAGTTAAGATTCCTACTACTATCATGCTTAGCTTAGCTAGTAGAAAACAAGGGTGGAACATATTCATACTATGGAATATTTCTAAGTCAAGGACTTGTGTTTTGTTTAATAAAACAACTAAGTGAATGAATCACCTGGGTGGAATGGAAGGAATGGTTTGTGTTGAGTGGTTACACAAGGCCCATTTCTATGGTTTACCTTGTGTATCTCACTTGTGGATGGCCAACCAGGAACAAAGAGATTTGAGATGTCAAATGTTGAGAAGCTTCAAGTGCAGCCACTTGGCATTATGGGCTCTGCCTGGATCATATAGGTTGCAATAAATTAGCCAAATGGACAGTTGGTGGTAGGGGTTTGTTAGGTTGGAACGCGTCCATTCTGGTCTAAGGGAAGGCTTCTAAAAGATCTTGTCTTGGTGAAACCAAGTCTTGTGGGGAAAGTGCACCACCTCTGCAGAGTGTAAAATCTAAGTACTTAGCCATGTCCCTGGTAAAGGACAATTTGAGCATCAAGACATGGAAGCTATCAATAATCTCCTCATCTCAATTTTTAAGTTAAAATTTTGTGGTTGAACAAGGGTTGAAGGATCACCAATTTCTATTGGGAGATGCCTTGGGTGATTTTGTCAAGCAAAAACTTACTGTTTTCAAATGATAAGGAAAATCTATTTTGAGCAAAGCAAGCCTAAGATCCACTTAGCCAAATGCATATAGATGATAGACTCCACTATACTACCATAGTATCACTTGCCAATACAATTCAAATGTATTGACCATTGTGGCTGTAACTTATTATGTTGCAGGTTTGCTTAATGTTAGTGAGATGTATTGATTAGGATTACAAGTCTACAACCAACATGAGTACCTGTGGCACTTTGAAGATGAAGGACCCCATGCTATTGTTATATTCCGCTGCATTTTAATGAGATAGCCAAATGAGCTATGTAAGATGTAATAAATTATTTTATTCCTGGTTATAAAGTTGTATTACGACCTTTGTTTCTTGATATACATCTTAACTGTGGATGCTAGCTATTGATCCAGGGACAAGCATTGTAAACACAGGGATCTCTACCTTATTGAAGGTTGGGACCTCTACAAACAACTTGGAGAGTTGTAAGACAAAAGTTCTATCCGATCTAGTTCCTTCTTAAAGGGTTGTCTAGTTTTGTTCATGTTGAAGAAAGATATTATCTCCTTCATGGATATGATATCTTCCCCTCTTTTGATTTGATTTGGACGTCAAATCAAACTCAGTTCCAAGGACTATCTTGATGGTGTTTCTACTCGCGATGTTTCACTCGAGTACATCTTCATGTCTTTTGGCCTGACCAATATTTTTGCCTTGTTCAGGCAACATATGAGTTTATCATCTCGGAGTGTTTTGATAAGTTTGTTGTTGAGCCCATCAATGACATCCTTATCTTCTCCATGTTAGATTGAATACATATGGAACATTGGCCATTAATGTTGGAAACTTTTGAGAACCGTCTTTGAGTTATATCGAAGTATGTGTTCTGGATGTTAGAAGTAACCTTCTCTGGTTCACGCACAATTGTTGAAAGATGTCGCCGTGGATCCGAGTAGAGTTATATTCGTTCTTCAAGGATATATGTGTGTTTTATTGCTAGTACTATATATGTATGAAGTTTTCTTTCGACAAGATGTTAATACATGGGTATAGCAATCCAACTCAGTCTTTTGGAGATTTACACTATAGTTCCTATCTTGAGAATCTAGTAACTTTACCTCTGTGTAAATGTTGCAAGCTTTCCATTCGGACATGCTGAGTCTGAAGTATCATTCCACCCAACCAAAGCTGAATGTCAAGCAACAATGATGGTTGGTGTTCCTCAAGGTTTTGACATAGGTTTCTTTGTAATTCTGGCAAGGTTGACATAATGGTAGACACACTTAGTCAGAAATACCTTTGTCATATTCTCTTGAATCAGCAATAATAAACACTCTTCATGAGGATTTTTCTATGATTTATTATAGGAGTTGTTCTTATGGTGTCCTTTGTCCCCGAAGTCCGACCTTTACTTGATGTTTGATTTCTCGAACATCAAGGAGAACATTTAAAGTAGTGTTGCTAAATGTCTCTCGGTCGATCCTCCAGACCCTTTATGTTGGCAAGCATCATGTTGTGTCAAGTAATTGAAGTCTGAGAATGAAGTTTATTTCTTCTTGTGACATCAGGAATCTCCTTTACTTATTCATCTTAGTGGTGTAAAGTGATACCCTGATCTTTGGCAAAGATTCTGATAAACCTAGATGAATAAAGAGTTTCCTTCATTTTCTTAGCCATGTTTTAAGAGTGACTATGATTTGATAATCAACAGTTTCTCTTGTTACATGTTCCTTGCGACTCTTGTGAGTCCTCGCCACAAAACAACCTTTCTGTCTTGACCCTCTGTTGAACGAAAAAGTGATTCTTCTGTTTCAAAAGTAGTTCAACAACTTGGTTTTGTTGATCCATATCTCTGCAACCTCAACTCTCTACTTAACCCTTTAGTAGAGGTTCATTTCTCGAAGTCTATGGTTATATTATTTCCGTTGAAACCTTCCTCCTCAGAAGATTAAATTCTTCAGTAAGTTCCATGGTCTTATTCCTTATGAAGACCATCTATCTAACAACTTGAAACCATCTCCTCTTGTTTCCTCCGTTACCTTGACGTGTTTTATGTTTGTCATCTCAGAGTTGTTTCTAAATACTCCATCCATGAGTTTACCATGAGATACTCAGTGGGTTGTCTAGTGTGTTTCCCTCTTATCTTAAGAGTGGCCTTGTTTCTTTGTCTCTCTGTCTCTCTTCCTGCCTTTGGAATCTCGGGTCGAGATTCTCATAAGGGGGATAGAGCTGTAACACCCCAGTTTTCGTTAATCTTATATTAGGGTTTGTTTTGTGCATCATGAGCACTCTTAAAAATGCATTGAATAAAGTAGAAATGCAAAAAACCTAAACCCTAATGCTTCTCTTTCTGTTTGCAAATCCATTCAAAAATGTTTTGAACTTTGAAATCACCAAAAAAATTATGGAGCCCAAATGGATTATAAGGGCCCCACATTATTTCAGATATTTTATAAACTCTCTGGTATTTTTGAAATACTCAAAATAGAAATGAATTTGAAAATACAAAACAGATTTGAAAATAGAAAAAGAAAATCTTTTGTAAATAAAAAAGAGCAGGCAGCTAACCCTATCTGGCCCAGCCCAACTACCTCTCCTCCCTCTATTTATCGCTCGCGCAGCCGTAGCAGGCCCACGCTGGCCCACTCTGGCCCGTACCCCTTAGCTCCTTTCTTCTTCCTCCGCCAGAAGGAACGAGACAAGCTACTGCGTGTCCGTGCACCGGCCGTCGATCCCCTATGCACCACGATGCACGCCGCCGACCGCCGAGCCAAGGATAAGAACGCTGGTGTCGTGCTCTCTCTCCCTACCCCCATTTCTCTCCCTCTCTCGCTCTGGGCCGCTCGCCACAGGAGCCGAACCCTAGCTCTGGCCAGGACCTCGCCGTTCCCGTTGTTCCCAGAGTTCCCTCGCTGTTCTGAGACCACCACACGAACCGCCTCGTCCACCTCGTCCTTTTTCCCCTAGTAGCGCAAGCCGGCGAGCCTCCAATCGCCGTAATCGACCGATCCGTCTCTAACTCCGGCCATCGTCTCCGTCATTGATTCTAGCCGCGTCCGACCGCGCCCCGCCTCGCTGACCACCTCTTCACGCTTCCGGTAAGCAAGCGATGCTCAGGCACCACCCCACGTCTCCCCGCTCTCTCTCTAGTTTGCTCTGTCGTCAAGATCCGTCGTCGGCCGTCATGGTTTCTCATCGAGGAGGTTGCTCCGGCAACCATTTCTGGGCGGCGCCACCTCTGTCGCATTCCTCTTGCTCGGCTGATTCGAACGAGACCAGTCCTGCTTCCCAGATTGCCTCGTATCGCCGCCAGTCTCCACCGTCTGCCCGCTCTCCGGTGATGTCCGCGTGGCTCCTGCGTTGCTTGCCAGCATGGACCAGGCCCACCCGTCAGCCTCTCTGGCTAGAGCCAGACACAGTGAAAAATGCCCTGACCTCACTTTGCTTGCGTGGCTGCCGATGTGGCCTCGGCCCCACCGATCAGCCACTGTGGGTAGACTGTGTTTAGGTGTAAAAAGTTTAATAATTGTTTGAATAATTTCTGAATTCAAATAAAACTTGTAAATTCAATATCTAATTATTTATAAGTCAGAAAAATGCAAATAATATATCAAATTGTTCAAAAAAATGAGACCTAACTATTTAAGCTATAATCATGCATTGTTAAGCAACTTACATGACAAGTATATCTAGAAGAACATAGTAACCCCTCTCATAAACATCCGGAGTTTCCCTGAGTTAGAGTTTTGACCCCTCAGAACCCCGATTAAATGGTCGGGCATGCTTTAGGGTTACATTTGGATACAAATTGACTTGTCATATCATCATCCTTGATTGAGCATTGCATCGATGCAATGTGTTGATTCTTTTCCCTATCTTTCCGGTGTTTGGTTCTTCCCACTAGAATACAAGATCAAGATCGAGATCGAAGACCGAGATCAAGACCGTTGAAGATCGAAGATCAACGAACATTACTTGACCAGTTGTAATCAAGTCAAGTACCAGATGGTCCAAGGCCTACTTTCTGGTTATCAACAGGCAAAGGCAAGCATAGCCCCACCATGATATAATCCTATGATTTCGAAAGCATTTCAATTCTTGCCATGATGCATACGATTCTACTGTGGTCTTTTATCGATATATAGAGTATCCTATCTGTTCCATACTCCCTTTGAGCTTATATTACTTGATCAACTGCTCCTAGCAGTACTAGGTTTGGCGTGTGTGCACTCCTAGAGCTTATATCTGTGTCTTGCTTAGCCATGCTTAGATGTTGAGTTTGGTTCATCCAGATGATGTATCAGATGCAGAGAATCTAGTATGACAGGAGAACATGGTAATATGAGATCAAAGATATGAGATTAAACATGCTATGGCTTGTATGGGAGGCCATGGTGGGATGTGGTTTTTCTAGTCCCATGCTCGCCACCCTTAGGACCCTAGGTTCTTGCCTCTTGAACAAAGACGAGCGTACAACCACACGGGGTAAATGGGGACCCCATGATTGACTAACTTGCCTAGTAGATTCCATCAGTCACATAGTTCAGGCGTTTCATTCGACATACGCATTGAAAATGTTTTCGAAGAAGGAGGTGCATTCACAACAGGTAGGGAAGCGTGGCCGCGGTTGCTTGGGGTTGATGGCGCCCCTGGTAAACAAACCTCGGCTCACATCTTTAAGTACCGACTTCGGGATTTGACCCATTACGGCGGAACAATACTTATTGCGTGACTCATGGTCTCGGCAAAAGCAAGTAATGGTCGTGTCCAACCGCACCCTCTGTCGGCCTTCCAAGGGAGAGGGCTAAAACGTTGGCATTAAGAGTCGGTTGGTACGTGTGGGTAAAGTTGTACACCCCTGTAGGGTAATAATGTTTCGGAAAGCCGTGTCCACGGTTATGGACGACTTGGGAACGGAAGGGAGATCATAGAGAACATGAACCTAATCATAAAACTTGGCAACTAATGTTCGTTAAGGATGCTTCCTCATGGGTACAAGGGGTGATCCTAGTTCCGGAGATGATGATGATTCGGTGGATATCAAAAGATGATGATCAATATTCCGGAGATGTCGCTCTCTTATCCCCTTTAAAAATACTCTGATTAGACGAGCTTCTTCTCTCTCTCTCTCTCTTGTTTTATAAACAAAGATGGCTTTATGCAAAACAACTCCACCAGCCATATGTCTTGCGGAGTACACCCTGTACTCACCCTTGCTTTGTTTATACTTTTGGCAGAGTAAGTGTTCACCTGAAGACGAGTTCCGTACTGCATCGACATCGACGAGTAGCTTGGGGTTCCCGGTCGGTAGCCTGGAATCTATGGGCTGGGACGTCATCGTTATGCTTCAGGCTTGGGGGTTCCTGTCCGGTTGCCTGGAAGCTATGGGATGGGACGTCATCGTTATGCTTCAGGCCTCTTAGGACATTTGTTAAGTTTTCTATACTTAATAGCATAATTTGCCTTCCGTTTTTTGATGTTTGTGGTCAGCGACCTCTGCTTGAAATAATTTGGTTCTCTGCTCAACCATGAGGTTGCTGTAATAAATTTTGTGTCGTAGGGTCACTGCCGTGTTACCGATTCTTCACTGGATATTCTCGAGCTCTAGGTTAAGCTTATTTCAGACAGAGGTCTGGGATTTGTTTAGCCCTGATCCCGGGGGTGTCACAGTTCTTGGTATCAGAGCAGTACCGACCATAGGAAAACCTTGCTATTGGTCGATGTTGAGTCTAGTGTTTGTGAAAACTATTTTAAAGCTGAAAAGTATTTGCAAAAATTCTAGTATGCTTCTTTACTCCTTACCCAGTTTGGCTCTACTTCTGGTTATCTTATCTGGTGTTGAATTTTGAAAAGTTTTGATATCTCTTCTAGTCTTTCAAAGCTTAGGTGCCTTCTGGGCATTGTCGATTCTTAGTTAGTTGACCTATTGTTGAGTTCTCTATAGTTGTGTGTCTTGTGAATTCCTTGTTTCCCTTTGCTCTTGTTCATCTGAGAGATTTCTTTCCATCATGATCTCTCTATCTTTCGGACCAACAATATTGTATTTGCGGATCTGCAATGTTCTGTTTTAGGCTTCGAGGTTTCCTTTCGCCTTGTGTGCCTCCTTTTCATTTGTTGGGTACTTCATAAGTCGTTTCTTCTCTTGGAAGCTACCTCATGATTACTATCTTGTAGTGTACGCTTTGTCACCTCAAGTAGTAGTCACTTCTTTCTCGGGTTTTAACCCTTGGACTTGAACCTAAGATTCCCGATTGTGCTGGATTCTGGTGTTCTGAATCTTGTACATGAAGTTGATCTTTAACCCAAGATCCTTCCTTCGATCCCTGTTGTTAATGTTTACACATTACCTCAGGATGGCTGGTATTACAATTCTAGCCTTCAAGCTTGTGTTCTTTGTCGCGATTAAATTGTGACAATGAAGGACTTCTCCTACCACATGCCATGGCAGATGTTCTTTAATGGAACCAAATAGATCACGACAAGAGTACTCCTCGTGAGTCCCGCATCTATTCTCGTGACTCTACCACACCTTATCTCTTTCCGACCTTTGTCTACCAGTTGGTAGACAAGTAGTAAATGTGCATCGGTGTCTTCCGATGCAAGATAATCTTGTGGTCCGTCAAGACAGACCATTTCGGAATGTCTAGGAGAAACAAACTCCAGTACCTCGTCATATATAGGACCAGGTCAAAGTGTTGTAACCCGCAGATCAAGAAGCACTGATTAGCCTCTGTCTGTTCTACCTTAAAGTATCACACTATTATATACTAAGAGGTCGTGTTAAGTTTCATGACCCCTTAATGAAGTGATGCTCCTACACATATTTACCCTCCTTCCCTCGAGCTTTCGCGCTCGTGAGTGATGCGTGTGCGTAACAATGTGGCCATCTGAGATTCTTAGCAATTATTTTTGTTTTGAACTCTAAGGACATTTGTATCATTCTTAGCATGATCAGTTAACCCTATCATTAACCGAAGTTTGATTGTGCTAGCAAGTCCATTATTCTGGTGCACTCTCCACAGTCAAAGAGTTAGGCTTGTGTCGAAGCTCCGAGACTATGTCTTCCTTCCTTACAAAGCAAGTTTCCTCTTGAACTAAGTGACATATCGGTGGTTCGTGATATTCTAGATGTCTACTAGAAGTATCTCCATGTTTCCACATGACCGTGTTGTCAAGTTCTTGAGCAAGGAAGTTCTCTGAACTGCACTTTTCTCTAAGGATCTGTACTGGACACCCCTGAACTAGTTGGTTGAGCTTAAGCAACAACTTAGAGAGTTGTAAGACAAAAGTTCTATCCGATCCAGTTCCTTCTTAAAGGGTTGTCTAGTTTTATTCGTGTTGAAGAAAGATATTATCTCCTTCATGGATATGATATCTTCCCCTCTTTTGATTTGATTTGGATTATCGTCAAATCAAACTCAGTTCCAAGGACTATCTTGATGGTGTTTCTACTCGTGATGTTTCACTTGAGTACATCTACAAGTCTTTTGGTCTGACCAATATTTTTGCCTTGTTCAGGAACATGTGAGTTTATCATCTCGGAGTGTTTCGATAAGTTTGTTGTTGAGCCCATCAATGACATCCTTATCTTCTCCATGTTAGATTGAATACATATGGAACATTGGGCATTAATGTTGGAAACTTTTGAAAACCGTCTTTGAGTTATATCGAAGTATGTGTTTTGGATGTTAGAAGTAACCTTCTCTGGTTCACGCGCAATTGTTGAAAGATGTCGCCGTGGATCCGAGTAGAGTTATATTCGTTCTTCAAGGATATATGTGTGTTTTATTGCTAATACTATATATGTATGCAGTTTTCTTTCGACAAGATGATAATACATGGGTATAGCAATCCAACTCAGTCTTTTGGAGCTTTACACTATAGTTCCTATATTGAGAATCTAGTAACTTTACCTGTGTGTAAATTTTGCAAACTTCCCATTCGGACATGCTGAGTCTGAAGTATCATTCCACCTAACCAAAGCTGAATCTCAAGAAGCAATGATGGTTGGTGTTCCTCAAGGTTTTGACATAGGTTTCTTTGTAATTATGGCAAGGTTGACATAATGGTTGACACACTTAGTGAGAAAGACCTTTGTCATATTCTCTTGAATCAGAAATAACAAACACTCTTCATGAGGCTTTTTCTATGATTTATTATAGGAGTTGTTCTTATGGTGCCCTTTGTCCCCGAAGTCCAACCTTTACTTCATGTCTGATTTCTCAAACATCAAGGAGAACATTTAAATTAGTGTTGCTAAATGTCTCTCGGTCGATCCTCCATACCCTTTATGTTGGCAAGCATCATGTTGTGCCAAGTAATTGAAGTTTGAGAATGAAGTTTCTTTCTTCTCGTGTCATGAGGAATCTTCTTTACTTATTCATCTTAGTGGTGTAAAGTGATACCCTGATCTTTGGCAAAGATTCTGATAAACCTGGATGAATAAAGAGTTTCCTTTGTTTTCTTAGCCATGTTTTAAGAGTGACTATGATTTGATAATCAACAGTTTCTCTTATTACATGTTCCTTGCGACTCTTGTGAGTCCTCGCCACAAAACAACCTTTCTGTCTTGACCCTCTGTTGAACGAAAAAGTGATTCTTCTGTTTCAAAAGTAGTTCAACAGCTTGGTTTTGTTGATCCATATCTCCGCAACCTGAACTCTCTACTTAACCCTTTAGTAGAGGTTCATTTCTCGAAGTCTATGGTTATATTCTTTCCGTTGAAACCTTCCTTCTCAGAAGATTAAATTCTTCAGTAAGTTCCATGGTCTTATTCCTTATGAAGACCATCTATCTAACAACTTGAAACCATCTCCTCTTGTTTCCTCCGTTACCTTGACGTGTTTTATGTTTGTCATCTCAGAGTTGTTTCTAAATACTCCATCCATGAGTTGACCATGAGATACTCAGTGGGTTGTCTAGTGTGTTTCCCTCTTATCTTAAGAGTGGCCCTGTTTCTTTCTCTCTCTGTCTTTCTTCCTACCTTTGGAATCTCGGGTCGAGATACTCATAAGGGGGATAGAGCTATAACACCCTAGTTTTAGTTAATCTTATATTAGGGTTTGTTTTGTGCATCATGAGCATCATATCTTAAAATGCATTGAATAAAATAGAAATGCAAAAAACCTAAACCCTAATGCTTCTGTTTCTATTTGCAAATCCATTCAAAAATGTTTTGAATTTTGAAATCTACCAAAAAAATTATGGAGCCCAATAGATTATAAGGGCCCCACATTATTTCAGATATTTTATAAACTCTCTGGTATTTTTGAAATACTCAAAATAGAAATGAATTTGAAAATACAAAACAGATTTGAAAATAGAAAAAGAAAAGCTTTTGTAAATAAAAAAGAGCAGCCAGCTAACCCTATCCGGCCTAGCCCTACTACCTCTCCTCCCTCTATCTATCGCTCGCGCAGCCGCAGCAGGCCCATGCCGGCCCACTCTGGCCCGTACCCCTTCGCTCCTTTCTTCTTTCTTCTTCCTCCGCTAGAAGGACCGAGTCAAGCTTCTGCGTGTCCGTGCGCCGACAGTCGATCCCCTCCGCGCCACGATGCACGCCGCCGACCGCCGAGCCAAGGATAAGAACGCTGGTGCCGTGCTCTCTCTCCCCACCCCCATTTCTCTCCCTCTCTCACTCTGTACCGCTTACCACAGGGGCCTAACCCTAGCTCTGGCCAGGACCTCGCCATTCCCGTCGTTCCCGGAGTTCCCTCGTTGTTCTGAGACCACCACACGAACCGCCTCGTCCACCTCGTCCTTTCGCCCCTAGTAGCGCAAGCCGGCGATCCTCCAATCGCCGCATTCGACTGATCCGTCTCCAACTCCGGCCATCGTCTCCATCGTCAATTCCGGCCGCGTCCGATCGCGCCCGCCTCGCTGAGCACCTCTTCGCGCTTCTGGTAAGCAAGCGGTGCTCAGGAACCACCCCACATCTCCCCCCTCTCTCTAGTTTTCTCTGTCATCGAGGTCCGCCGTCGGCCGTCGTGGTTTCTCGTCGAGGAGGTTGCTCCGGCAACCATTTCTGGGCGGCGCCACCTATTGCTTGGCTGATTCGAACGAGACTAGTCCCGCTTCCCAGCTTGACTCGTATCGCTGCCAGTCGCCACCGTCTGGCCGGTCTCCGGCGATGTACGCTTGGCGCCTGCGTGGCTTGCCAGCGTGGACGAGGCCCACCCGTCAGCGTCTCTGGCTAGAGCCAGACACAATGAAAAACGCCCCGACCTCACTTTGCTTGCGTGGCTGCCGATGTGGCCTCGGCCCCACCGGTCAGCCACTATGGGTAGACTGTGTCTGGGTGTAAATTTTTTAATAAGCTTTTAATAATTGTTTGAATAATTTATGAATTCGAATAAAACTTGTAAATTCAATATCTAATTATTTATAAGTCAAAAAAATGCAAATAATATATTAAATTGTTCAGAGAAATGAGACCTAACTATTTAAGCTATAGTCATGCATTGTTAAGCAACTTACATGACAAGTATAATTATAAGAACATAGTAACCCCTCTCATAAACATTCGGAGTTTCCCCGAGTTAGGGTTTTCACCCCTCAGAACCCCGATTAAATGGTCGGGCATGCTTTAGGGTTACATTTGGATACAAATTAACTTGTCATATCATCATCCTTGCTTGATCATTGCATCAATGCCATGTGTTTATTGTTTTCCCTCTCTTTCCGTTGTTTGGTTCTTCCCAGTAGAATACGAGATCAAGATCGAGATCAAAGACCGAGATCAAGACCGTTGAAGATCGAAGATCAACGAACATTACTTGACAAGTTGTAATAAAGTCAAGTACCAGATGGCCGAAGCCTTGCTTTCTGGTTATCAACAGGCAAAGGCAGGCATAGCCCCACCATGATATAATCCTATGATTTCGAAAGCATTTCAATTCTTGCCATGATGCATACGATTCTACTGTGGTCTTTTATCGATAGATAGAGTATCCTATCTGTTGCATACTCCCTTTGAGCTTATATTACTTGATCCACTACTCCTAGCATAACTAGGTTTGGTGTGTGTGCACTCCTAGAGCTTATATCTGTGTCTTGCTTAGCCATGCTTAGCTGTTGAGTTTGGTTCATCCAGATGATGTATCAGATACAGAGAATCTAGTATGACAGGAGAACGTGGTAATATGAGATCAGAGATTTGAGATTAAACATGCTAAGTCTTGTATGGGAGGACATGGTGGGATGTAGTTTTTCTAGTCCCATGCTCGCCACCCTTAGGACCCTAGGTTCTTGCCTCTTGAACCAAGACGAGCGTACAACCACACGGGGTAAATGGGGACCCCATGATTGACTAACTTTCCTAGTAGATTCCATCAGTCACATAGTTCGGGCGTTCCATTCGACATACGCATTGAAAACGTTTTCGAAAGAAGGAGGTGAAGGAGGTGCATTCATAACAGGTAGGGAAGCGTGGCCGCGGTTGCTTGGGGTTGATGGCGCCCCTGGTAAACCAACCTCGCCACACATCTTTAAGTACCGACTTCGGGATTTGACCCGTTACGGCGAAACAATACTTATTGCGTGACTCATGGTCTCGGCAAAAGCAAGGTAAAGGTCGTGTCCAACCACAACCTCTGCCGGCCTTCCAAGGAAGAGGGCTAAAACGTTGGCATTAAGAGTCGGTTGGTACGTGTGGGTAAAGTTGTACACCCCTGTAGGGTAGTAATCTTTCGGAAAGCCGTGTCCACGGTTATGGACGACTTGACAACGGATGGGAGATCATAGAGAACATGAACCTAATCGTAAAACTTGGCAACTAATGTTCGTTAAGGATGCTTCCTCATGGGTACGAGGGGTGATCCTAGTTCCGGAGATGATGATGATTCGGTGGATATCAAAAGATGATGATAAATATTCCAGAGATGTCGCTCTCTTATCCCCTTTAAAAATACTCTGATTAGACGAGCTTCTTCTCTCTCTCTCTCTCTTGTTTTATAAACAAAGATGGCTTTATGCAAAACAACTCCACCAGCCATTAGTCTTGCGGAGTACACCCTGTACTCACCCTTGCTTTGTTGATACTTTTGGGAGAGTAAGTGTTCACCTGAAGACGAGTTCCGTACTGAATAGACATCGATGAGTAGCTTGGGGTTCCCGGCTGGTAGCCTGGAATATATGGGCTGGGACGTCATCGTTATGCTTCAGGCTTGACGGTTCCCGGCTGGCAGCCTGGAATCTATGGGCTGGGACGTCATCGTTATGCTTCAGGCCTCTTAGGCCATTTGTTATGTTTGCTATAGTTAATAGCATAATTTTCCTTCTGTTGTTTGATGTTTGTGGTCAGTGACCTCTGCATGTAATAATTTGGTTCTCTGCTCAGCTATGAGCTTGCTATAATAAATTTTTTGTCGTAGGGTCACTGCCGTGTTACCGATTCTTCACTGGATATTCTCGAGGTCTAGGTTAAGCTTATTTCAGACGGAGGTTGGGGTTTTTTTAGCCATGATCCCGGGGGTGTCACATAAACCCTTCTAGTTCCCACTCATCCATGATGGTTTTATAGACAAGATAATAATCTTTTCTGTAAATATTATCATCTTGCCTACTTTGGCTAAAGCTCACAACCATATGCTAACTCCCTTTGACCAACTCTCTACATGTTTATGATCCACTCACCATGGTCTATCACTCCATACTTCACTTGTTTCCATTGGAGAATTGTGCATCTTAAACCCACATGGTTTATGAGGCATCATGACCCATCTGTTATTGCGGCCTTATTTTCAACAAAGTTTGCCATCTCTTCTAGATCACCTCAAATACAACTGGGCCAAACTATTGCTGCCATGATCATCTATATAACCTGGTATATCCATTCATCTAACCCTTTTATCAAGGTGAGATATAAGCTCACTAACCAACCATGTTTAGGTGGCTTAAAAATATCAAAACCCTAGATTCTCCCAAATCTAGTTTCCATCCTTTTTCACCACAATTATTCAAAACCCAAGGTTGGCTACGATGGATACAATATTTTGACATCATATACCTAGATTATAAAGATTTATCAAATATCTTCCATAATCATTTGGAACCTAAAAATATTTATTTTCCACTCTTGACAAAATCCTAAAAACCATTCCTCTAAAGGCCAGTGTGTTTTTCTCCAAATCACTTTGCCAACTCAAGGCACATTTGATGTTTATACATCATACCCTATCTAGAAAACTAAAAAATAAATATTTTTGAGATTCTTTATTATTTCTTTTTGCCCTTTTTTTGAAATGGAAGAAACAAGAAATAATTGCTTAAAAATACTTTTACTTCCAAATAAATTCTAGGAAAATTCTCCAATGTGTGATATGGTATTCAGGACCATATCCCATAAAAAACTAACCATTTCTAATGCAAAAATATAAAATGAGATTCTATAAACTTCTTCTGCACTTTTTGAATAAATGACTTTAAGTGGACTAAGAATCATCTGAAATATCCCAAATAATTAGAGGATGTATATTTTGGATATACATTTCTGCATGGACCATTTCCCCATCATGCTCAATGCAAGATTTTAGACTTGCTTCATAAGCACTCTCTTGATCAATCTTGATAAACTTGCCAAACCATTGAGTTAAACCAAATCAAAAACTAACCAAAAATTCTCTATCACTCCTCTCCAGCACCATGACAACTGTCAGGGGGATCACCCCCGGGTAGGCTAATCGGACCAGATTCAGGGGCAGCCGGATGATCCCAGCCGGATGCAAAAACTCAAGAGCAGGTCAGGAAGAAGGCCAGACGCAGAGAAAGCCAGCAAATCAGTCAACCGGATAAGAAACATCTCCACAGGAACCTAGCCGGCTGGATCATGCCAACTAGATAATAGCAAGACAGACAAGACGGTCAGCCGGCTAGGGCAGCCTAGCCGGACGATCAGGACAGTCGGATGACGTGAGGCACAGTAGCCTGTAGCCATAGCAGACAACGACCAGATAGGAGGATAGAGTCAGTGGCACAGACGCCGGATAAGACGGCTCGTACCCGTGTCGGGCGGGAACAGGAGCCGCCGCCCTTGTCGGCCGGGGCGGCCTCCACTATTTCCGTGCCGGCCGGGGGCGTGGCACTATGCAAGACGTTAGGGAGGCGATATACTATACCAGAATAGTTGGCCCGGCCCGGCTGTGGGACGCACCAGTCAGTAGTGTCTTTGCCGATGCCGCCTCAGCCTATATAAGAGGCGGCAGGGGCATCATAGCAAGGGTTGGCTTCTCATTCTCTAGTTAGACCACATATACAACTCGACGAGCACTTATATCTCTCAATGTGAATCAACATAGTCAGATTGGCAGGAGTAGGGGTGTTATCTCACTTCAAGGGCCCCAAACATGGGTACTTCTTGTGGCCCCGACGCATGCTTGTGCCCAATCCCGCCTGCAGACGCCGTCGCTCGCTTCCCTGCTCGCTCCCACACCTCTATCTAGCCTACTCAGGCACTGCCGTTTCCACACCGATGGCAGTTGGCGCCCACCATGGGGCAAGGATTGCGGCTACCGGAGTTACGTTCCGCACGAGACCCTGCACTTCATCCAGCGAGCACGTGGCTTCCGGACTCGTGCTCACCTTGGGCAAGTCTGACTGCGTCATCGACAACGCCCTCTGCTTTGCCGGCTCTAGTTTCGCGGCAGGCGGCTCCGTCCTGTTGTTCGGCGACCTACCAGTCTACGTCGCCACCGTGCCGGAGGATTTCCCACGGGAGATCGTCTCCTTTGCCAAGTCGCTGCCCTCAGCTGGCAGCACGCTTGTCGCTCCTTGCTGTGCGGAAGTGATGATGGCTGGCTATGTCCACGACCGTCGACCAGCTCTCGAGCGCACCAGTGATGTAGCCGGCACGTCCACTCCCCTGCAGGGAAAGGGAGTGGTGGAGGAAGTTATCGAGGATCTCCTTGCTCTGGTGGATCTTGGAGAGGATCTGAATGAGGTGGCCGCAAATATCGAGGCGACACGAGAGATCTTGCTTCTCTAGGCCCAGGGCTTGGCCTCCACCAAGTACCAGATGGAAAGTGACATGCGTCATTACCACCGCGCCCATGGTCTCGCCCCGGCTAATCAAGACACTAGCCAGCTGGGATCCGTGCAGCATCGCGGGGGAGAGCTGGGATCCCACTTCGAGCAAGACGTCGAGCTGGGCCCTCACATGTACTTCCCACCGCCTGTGTACGACACCGCGGTCAAGAATGTCCCGGCGGCGCAAGCTAATGTCGTAGAGGAATTACCCCACCTGGAGGGGGAGGAAAGAATCCGGCAGTTTCAGCGGGTGCAACACCTGCTGCGAGTGGCTGACGAGCAGGCTGAGGCCTCTCGGGTCGCGTACGAGGCAGGAGAAGGCTCCAGAGGGAACTATCTGGCTGGAGGCAGCCGGGGAGGCCCTCGCCAGACCGAGTACTCCATGTCTCCGGGCCAGCCCCGTGCGTGATCGCACTACAAGCATCACCAATCCGGCAGCAGCCAACCCTGCGGCGACCAAGGCGCTACGAGTCACCCACCGTCTATGGCTCCACCACTGCATCCGGCTGATCAGGACCACCCTCCACCCCCTCCCCCATCCCGCCTCTCTAGCCGAGTGGGAGCGCCCAACCCGGTTGAGCCGGACGGGCGCGACATGACCTCCTGGCATAAGATCGCGTCAAGGAGGAGGAAGATGCAACCGGACCAGTGTGCTTCGGGCCACGCATCTGGAAGGAACCATTCCTCGACAAGTTCTCCCTACCACGGTACACCCCCAAGTACGGCAGCAGCATGAAGCCGGAAGATTAGCTGACCGACTATGCCACGGCATTCGGAATCGCCCATGGAAACAAGTGTGTGGCGGTATGCAATGTGCCTCTCATGTTAATGGTTCGGCAAGAACCCGACTTAACAGCCTCGCGCCCAATAGCATCAATGCTGGGCCCGACTTCGAGGAGGTCTTCATCCGGAACTTCAACGACACCTACAAGCGTCCGGGTAGACCTCGTGATCTCTCTCTATGCGTCCAAGGAGACCATGAGTATCTCTCCCACTAGACCAAGCTGCTTAACTCCTGCGAAGGGGTGGTGGAGAACCAAGCGATCAGTTTCTTCATCGAAGGGTCTCGAGAGGGCACGATGCTATGCGATTGACTGTTGTGCAACGAGCCCAAGACCATGGCGGAGCTGATGACCGTTGCTAACCAGTACGCCCGCGCATGCGGAAATGAATAAGCCCTCCGGTTGAATGCGGAAGGACGGCCGGTTCCCACCGAGCCGGTTCGAGACAAGCAAGGCGGACAAGGCGGAGATGCTGGATCGTCTAGGTGGCCTGGTGGCGACAACCGCTACCAGGGCAAGTGTCCGGTTGAGCAGCAAGGCCCTCGGTACCACCAGAGGAAAGTCAATGAGGTGCAAGGCACACTGGCTGGCAACGACAAGAGGCTAAGGAACACCTTCACCTTCTAGCAGATGTTTGACGGGCCGTGCAAGTACCATAGCGGCGCCTTCAAGACGGCTACGCACACCACTCGACAGTGCAGATGGACCCGGGAGATCAAGGAGTAGGCTGTCTTGCCCCCTCTCCCCCTCCTGGCGGACCCCCACCGCCGGCTAGGGTAGCCGGGAACAACAACAACAATGGCAACGGGGCCTACCCACAACAGCATGAGAACTACCACATCTTTGAGGCCGAGCCGACTAACATTCGCAGCCGGAAGCAGCACGCCGCGGAGGTTAACGCTGTCATTCCCTTGTCCCCCTGCACCTCAACTGATCCGGGACTCCCATCACCTGGAGCCGGGAGGACCAGCCGAATCTGCTCCCAAATCCCGGGGGCTACGCAATGGTGCTAGACCCTCTTCTCATCTTCGACATGCGCACCTGCCGATTCTCGTGCGTGCTGGTGGATGGTGGGAGCAACCTTAACCTACTTTATTGCTCCTCCATGGAGAAGATGGGCATCCGGGAGCGCGACCTGCAGCGCTCGACCACTGTGTTCCATGGCGTTGCACCAGGGCCACCGTGTGTTCCGCTGGGCAAAATCCGGCTAGATGTCATATTCGGTTCGAAGGAGAACTTCTCGCATGAGCCGATCTGGTTTGAGGTTGTGAACCTCGCCAGCACCTACCATGATCTTCTTGGGTGCCCTGCCCTCGCAAAGTTCATGGCAGTCCCCCACTATGCATACCTCAAGATGACGTTGCCGGGGCCGAATGGCGTGATCACTGTGGCCGGATGCTACAGGCAGTACATGGCGTGCGCGGCGGAAGGCGTGAAGATAGCCGAGTCCCTGCTCATCGCCGAACAAAAGTGCGAGATGCTGCGCAACATTGCAATGCTGCAGCAGGAGGTGCCGACTGTCTTAAAGCTGGCTGGGGACATGGCGTTCCAGCCGTCCAAGGACACTAGGCAGATTCCGCTCGATCCGACTGATCCCTCCAAGTGCGTCACCATCGGTGCCGGCTTGGACAACAAATAGGAATGCGCTCTCGTCGACTTCCTCCGTGAGAATCGGGACATCTTCGCATGGTCCCCCAAGAACATGCCGGGTGTGCCGAGGGAGTTTGCCGAGCACTCGTTTCATGTGCGGCCGGATGCCAAGCCGGTCAAGCAGCCCCTTCGTCGCTTCATGGAGGACAAGAGGAAGGTCATCGGCAACAAGATCGCCCGGCTACTTGCTGCCGGCTTCATCATGGAAGTGTACCACCTGGACTAGCTGGCCAACCTAGTCCTGGTGTTAAAGAAGAACAAGACTTGGTGCATGTGTATCGACTACACGAGTCTAAACTAGGCCTGCTCAAAAGAACCTTTTGCGTTGCCATGTATTGATCAAGTAGTTGACTCTACGGCCAGTTGTGATTTGCTCTCCTTCCTCAATTACAATCAAACCCGGCTAAACCCGACTAATCAATTGAAAACATCGTTCATCACCCCGTATGGGGCTTACTACTATGTAACCATGCCACCTATCAGCGTTGCATGAAGAAATGCTTGCACTCGGAGATCGGCCGAAATGTGCACACTTACGTGGATGGTGTCGCCATCAAGACGAAGGAGAAGCAGACCTTGCTAGAGGACCTCGGTGAGACGTTCGCAAATCTTCGCTGGTACCAGATGAAGCTGAACCCAGACAAGTGCGTGTTCGGCGTGCTAGCCGGACAGCTCCTCGGTTTCCTCGTGTCACACTGAGGGATCGAGGCCATCGAGAGGATGCAACCTCCTAAGAGCTTGCTCGGTGTCCAGAAGTTCACCGGATGCCTGGCCTCCCTCAGTCGATTCGTCAGTCGGCTTGGGGAGAAAGCACTTCCACTGTACCAGCTGATGAAGAAGGCGAACACGTTCACTTGGACTGCGCAGGTGGATGCCACATTCCACATCATCAGCGCATGCTATCCACAGTGCTGGTTCTTGCCACGCCGCCTGAGAAGGAGCCGATGTTGCTCTATATAGCCGCCACCAACCAGTTCGTCAGTGTCGTACTGTCGGTGGACCGTCACGAGGAAGGCAAGGCCTAGCCGGTTCAGCGACCCGTATACTACCTCAGCGAGGTGCTTTCCCTCTCCAAGCAGAACTACGCCACTACCAGAAGATGTGCTACAGCGTCTACCGAGCCTGCAAGAAGCTCAAGCACTACTTTCAGGAGCATCCGCCCACGATGGTGTCCACCGCACCATTGGGGGATATCTTCGGCAACAAGGACGCCACGGGACGGGTAGCCAAGTGGGGCATCGAGCTGCCCGCCTACTGCATCCAGTACGAGCTAAGGATCACCATCAAGTCTCACGTGGTGGAAGATTTCTTTGTCGACTAGGCGGAGAACCAGTACCTGCAGCTGGTTCCTGATTCCGACTACTAGAAGCTACACTTCGACGGATCAAAGATGCGCAGGGGATTGGGAGTCGGCATCGTGTTCACCTCGTCCAAGGGAGACCGGCTAGAGTACATGTTGCATATCCACTTCACCGCCTCGAACAATGTCGCCGAGTACGAAGAGCTCGCGCACGGGCTCCAGCTCGCGAAGGATATCGGCATTCGCCGGATCCTCTGGTTCAGGGATTCGGATCTGGTGGTGCAGCAAGTATCCGCCGAGTGGGATGCCCGGAACTCCAACATGGCCCTGTACTGGTTCCACATCCAGCTGCTTAGTGCCGGCTTTGAGGGATGTGAGTTCCACCGTGTCCCCCGTGCCAACAATGAGGCGGCCAACATGCTCGCGCGAGTCGGATCCACCAGGGCGGCCATCCCTCCCGGGGTTTCCTTGGAGCACCTCCGCAAGCCCAGCATCACCTCCTCTCTGGAATTCGAGTCCATCATCTGGGTAGCAGACCCGGGGGCTGCCGGCTCGAAAGAGCCGTGCCTTGCTGTTGTGCCATCTGGCTCGAAAGACCCGGGGGCTTACTCGTCGACAAGCAAGTCATTGCCAGGCAAGCTAAAAGGCTCGGGGGCTGCCGACTCGGGCATCCCACCCGGCGGACCCCTGGACGAGCTTCAGATCGTGCCGGCTAGAGTCTTCACCATCCGGGAAGTTCCATCTTGGGCCTAGCCCTTCATGAACTACCTACTCAACGACGAGCTCCCGGCTGATAAGGTAGATGCAAGGCAAATCTATCGCCGCGCACACACATACACCATCATCAACAAAGAGCTGTACAAGCGCAGCGCCGCATGCGTATTTCAGCGGTGCGTCGATGCAGGTACCGGCTACCAGCTGCTGAAGAAAATCCACCAGGAGGAATGTGGCCACCACGCCTCTTCTCACGCCCTCGTGGCGAAGGAAATGCGTCATGGGTTCTATTGGCCCCGCACCTCGAAAGATGCGGACCAGCTGGTTCGCACGTGCAATGGGTGCCAACGGTTCGGCCGGCTAAGGCACATGCCGACCACAGCACTCAATACCATACCGATCACGTGGTCTTAGCTGTCTGGGGGCTAGACATGGTCGGCCCTTTTAAGCGAGCCCGAGCCGGCATGACCCACCTGCTGGTGGCGGTGGACAAGTTCACCAAGTGGATCGAGGCAAAGCTGATCCGGAAGCTGGACGGTGCCACAGTCGTCACCTTCTTTCGAGACATCACCAGCCGGTTCGGGTATTCCCACAGCATCATCACCGATAACGACACGAACTTCCCCAAGGGAGCATTCGCGCAGTTCTGCCACAATAAGGGGATCCGACTAGAACTCACGTTCATCATGCACACGTAGTCCAACGGGCAGGAGGAGAGGGAAAACGGCTTGGTGCTAGCTGGAGTCAAGCCATGGGTGATCGAGCCACTAGAGCTCTCTCCTGGTTGCTGGATCGAGGAACTCCCAGCTGTGCTCTGGACTCTACACACCATCCCGAACCGATCAACCGACTTCACCCTATTCTTCCGCACCTATGGCTTGGAAGCAGTCCTCGCGGCAGATATCGAATTCGACTCACCCCGCAAGCTCCTCTATATGGAGAAGGAGAACCAGGAGAAGCTGGAGGATAGCGTGGACCTCCTCGAGGAGGCCCGCGAGCTGGCCTTGTCCAGATTGGCCATATATTAGCAAGGTCTACGCCGGTATCACTCCAGCCGGATCCGACCCATCGCATTCCGCGAGGGCGACCTGGTGCTCCTACTGGTACAAGACACGAAGGGCATGCACAAGTTGTCTCCTTCGTGGGAAGGTCCCGTCATCATCAGAAAGGCGCTGCACAACAACTCCTAATACCTCATCGACGCGCAGCAGCCACGCAAGAACAAGATGGACAAATCAGATGAAGAGACGGAGCGGCCGTGGAACGCAGACCTGTTCCGCCCATTTTAAACTTAGTTGAAAATCAGTGTATGTATCCAGAACCCTGAATGAATGAAAGTTGTGGAACCCCGGCTGATGCTTGGAGGCTCCTTGCCAGACATTTTGTTGTTGTTCATTTTTGATTAAATCCTGCAATGTTTCTCGGCTTCCATCGACCCTTACCCTCGAGGGCTCGCCCGCTGGCCCGACCTGCTAATTCTATAAGCCGACTGAGTAGTGTGCGATGATGCTAGAGGCCCACTCTTCGTCTCAGCTACAGACCGCAACCCGGCTGTCCGGCTAGCAAGAGCAAAAGCCCGAGGCATCCCACATGAAAAACAGTAAAAGATGCGACAGATCGAATGTTCCGGCCATGTGCCTAGTTGGTATTTTTAGGCTACTAAGCCTATAGTACCGTGCGCAATGTATTGTCAGGTCCCTTCGGTTCCGGCTCCAAACCGCAACCCGGATGCCCGGCAAGGACACATCATAAACAACATCGCGCACGGGAAAGTGCCTAAGTGTTCAGAAAACCACGAGCTAGTTTTTGAAAAGATGAAAAATCTAGCCAGACAGCGACAAATATACCACGCAATAGCTTACTGATAAGAAACCATTTTTCGTGTGTTTTGTTTTGCAGAAAACGTACCGAGCCGGATCTCAAAGGCAGAGAAGATTCGAAGCACCTATCTGAAGTAGCTACTCTGAATCTCGGGGGATACATCCAGTGGGTTCACTGGCGCGCCCCATTGAAAAAGCGAAGTCCCCAACTAAGAGGTGTCTTCGCCAGTCAAGGAAAGAGAGGTGCAGAAGGAAGTTTGCAAGGAAAGAAAGAAAGATAGAAAGATGGAAGCGGTAAGGAATGTAATAGAGAAAAAAGGGCCCAAAGCACGACCGGATAGAGTAGCTGGGCCGGTATGCAGTTTCTCCCGTATGGCAGGCCAATCGGATACTAAAGGGTAAGGCAGAAAGCGAGAAATTTTTGAAGATTCGAAGAACCTGGCTAGTCCAGCCACTTCGAATCTCGGGGGCTACACCTAGTGGGTGCGCTGGCGTGCCTCCACTAGAAGTACGCGGTGCCTGGCTAGAAGATATCCTAGCAGGTCAGAGCAAAACATCAAGATCCTACCAAGTTAGAAGCACAAGATTGCAGAAAAAACACAAGGGAAAAAGGCCCATGGCCGAATAAGTCAAAAATAGTCATCTACCCAAGTAAAGCAAGGAAAAACCGGCTGGAAAAGACCAGTAGGGATAAAATAGTCGGACGGACCCAGCAAAAAGCATACACATCAAGACAAAGGTAAACAGAAAATCATTAAACGGCGGGGGACGAAGCCCCCGTAGATCCAAAGGTTCCAAACCACAAGTGCGCAAGACCAAAGTTATATACAATTACACCCAGCATCTCGGGGATTCCTCCTTCTTATTCATGCCACCATCCCTTTTCCGTGAGGAGCATCTGAGACGGCCCCGCCCGACTGGGAGGACGCCTCCACCTTGCCTCTCGGCCTAGCACTAGCCTCCGTTTATGTCAACACCTCATCGATGTAGGCATAGCTGGCGATCGTGATGGTGGCAGAGCGGAGTCCCGGATGGGCTTGGTGCACAATGGGGTGATCCATGCCGGCTCGGAAGCCCTCCGTCAGCTTCTCCATCGGGCATCCTTGTACCATCTCAGCATCACCGCTAGAGCCATCTCGGAGCCGGCGCGAGCAGCGAGCTCGCGGAGCCAGTCGATGGTGTTTGGCGCGTCGCCAAGCTTGATGGCCAGGGCACCCATGGTCTCCGGAAGGAGCTCACCCGACCAGATAAGGTCATGGGTGGCGCCACTGGACTTGCGCAAGTTGGCGGAATCCTCCCCGAGCTGCGCCACCAGATCCCGGAAACATGCCTTCTCGTCCGGCACGACCCGCTGCAGCCGGTCATAAGACAAGGCATCTACTTGCGGATAGAAGCCTTTTAATCAGAAGCAAAAGTCAAAAAGAAAAATATGGCAACACCAGTCGGACGAGCGCAAAACCATGGAAGAGTCGGACTCACCTTTGGCCACATTCCCGATGTTCATTAGCTCGCCCTCGAGGAAGGTGGTGTCCTAGTTCAGCCAGGTAACCTCCTTGTCCAGGAGATCGAAGGCGGTGTTGGGCCACGTAGAGATAAAACAAAACTTTTTCCCTCTACCGCGGTGATCCCAAGATCTACCTGAGGTAGAAGGCCACGAGGATTACCAGTAGACGCGTAGTTGCGGATTACTGATGAAGCGCGTCAGTTGAAGCAGTGCAGTCCTTGCGATCTCGATCCAATCAACGATTGTCCAAGTGCTGATGATATAACGCCTCTGCTACTATCAACACGTACGAGGAGGAGCGCCAGCAGTGAACTGCTAGGTTCATTACGACGGAAGGACTGTTGTGGAGCTAGGATTTCCAACACATGGAATGACCTAACCGATCATCCCTCCTGGATTTCTGTGCCCCACTATATATAGGGAGTGAATGTGGGATCCACTCACTCATGGCCCATTCACTAAAGCCCATATAATATTAGTCACCGTGAGTCCAACTTACTGACTCAGTCCAAATCCGGCTTTGGTCCAACCCAACGAGATTTCCGGTTCAGATCCAATCCGAACTTTCTCCTGCTCTTAAGTGTGTGACCCCACAGGCTCATGGCTACTTGGACATGATTGGAGTCCAACTCTCAATCAATCAGTCGGTAGCGGCTCCTAGCAGAACATGCCGACTCCCAAGTACCAAAGACTCATGATGACTTGCCTTTCCAATGCGACTTGCGGCCCAGTCCCTTTTGCCTTACGATATACCTTGTCAGACTATAGGTAAATAATTTTCATCCCTTAAATAGTCCGACTCTCTTATCAATCCGAGGTAAGTGATTCATACGACAAACTCTTAGTCGATCGCCTCGGTTAACACTTCACCAAGTGCATGGCCATGCTTTCCGAATCATATCATCCGAGAGGGCCCAGATAATATATCTCCAAGTGGAGGGGCAAAATCCCATCTTGGTTATTCACATCACGCAGCCTGATTCTCAGTCAACTCGAACTCTGCCTTTATAACTGCCCAGTTACAGATCAGTGTTTGACAGAACCTAAGTTGGTGATCCTTGTAACAACCCAAGCTTACAACATATGTAATTAGTACTTAAGCATGACATGCATCTGTTTAAATCAATAAATGTTTGGATGTGTTCAAGTGTGAGGTTCAGGTATATAATTACAAAATCCTAAAACCCTAATATCTCCCCTTCCTTTGAAATCCCATTCAAATAGTTTTGAATTTTGAAATGACAAAATGTTTGGAGCCCAAAAGGATTAATAGGCCCCCTGCAATATTTCAAATATTTCTAACAAAGTTTTGTATTTTTGAATTATTCAAAACAGAACTCAAATGAGATTTACAAAAGATAAAACTCAAATCAGAAAAAGAAAAGAGTTCCTGGAAATAAAATAGTGCAGCAGCCACAGATGGACCGTGAGCGGCAGCCAGTAGCCCAGGTCAGCCCACCCGGGGCCCAGGAGAAGGCCCATACCCCTTCGGACCTGTCCTTCGTCGTCTTCGCTGCCGACGCTGGAGCCGAAGCTCCTGCGTGTCCGCGCCGCCGTCGCCCGATCTTCGCCCCGAATCGCAGCGCCCCGCCGCTCTCTGGGGAGGATAAGACCCGCCGCTGCACGTATCCCCCTCGTCCCTATCCTTTTCCCCCTCGTGCGCTCTCTCTTTCTCTCTGCACCACGCAAGCCGAACCCTAGCCGCCATGGCCGCCGGCTAGCCGCCGTCCCTGACCTCCCCGACCACATCTGACACCGCCACGAGATCCGCCTCGCTCCACTCCGTCTTACTGTAGAAGGAATCAACGAGTGGCACCGTGAATCGTCGCCATCGACCGCTTCTTCCCCGACCCCGACGTGCTCCGCCACTCGCCTTGCCGTCGCTCCGGTCACTGCCTCGCCTCGCCGTCACCATCAATCGCACTAGGGTAAGCATACGGTGCTCAAGGCACCCTCCTTTTCCTCTCCTGTGCTCTGTGTCGCGCCCGCGCCGTAGATCAGAGAGCATCGCCGCCGTTCCTCGACGTTGACCAAGCTCCGATGACCAGGAATCGGAGGCGCCGCCGCTATTAGGTTCGTCTCGCAGCTCTGGTTCGAGCAGCCCTAGCCGCAAGCCGTAGTTCAACCTCCTCCGCCGTCTGCCATCGTCGTCTAGCCCGTTGTCCGGCGAGCCAACGTGGCTCTTGAGTGGCGCTCGCGTGGCTTGCCTGCGTGGACCGACCCCACCCGTCAGCCTCTCTGGCTAGAGCCAACCCTAGTGAATTTTGTCTCTAACCCCGCCTGGCCAACGTGGCTGCTGAGGTGGCCTCGGGCCCCTCTGTCAGTCTCTCTAGCTAGGGTCAGCCTGAGTGTAAAAAGTATCTGATGCCGGTGCTGATGTCAGCCTGATGTAATAAATACATTTTTTTTAGTAATTTCAGAAAAGGTTTAAATATTGTAAATTCAATAACTAATTATCTATATGTCAGAAAAATACAAATAATATATCAAAATGTTTAGAAAAATGAGAACTATCTAATTACACTACAATAATACATTGTTAACCAACTTTCATGACAAGTTTAACTAGAAGAACTAATTGAACCCCATAGGTGATTCCGAGGATCCCCCTGTTCTAGGGTTTGGACCTCTCGGACCCCGATTAAAGTGACCAACCATGCCTTAGGGTTTCATTTCAACACTATTAACTTGTCATATCATCCATATTGATTGTGCACTACATTATTCCATGTCTTGATTGCCGCTTTCCTTTCCGGTATTGGTTTTTCGCGATAGGATCCGAGCCCGAGGCTGAAGTCAACAACACCGAAGATCCATACCTGTCTACTGACTGACAAGGCAAGTGTAGCCTCTCATTCTGAACCTACTTTTACAAAGTATATTACTTTCTCGCTATGATACACATGATTCCAATGTGGTCTTTTGTCAGTGGTTAGTGTTACCTATCTGCTACATAGTTTCCCTCTTGTAGCCTTATACTCCTGATCCACTACTCCTAGCATACCTAGGTTTGGCCGTTGAGCGTTGCTAGCGCTTTTGTTACCGATAGCTTAGCCATGCATAGTAACAATGTCTGATCTATCCAAATGATGAATCAGAGGTGCCAAGGAAGGTAATGAGGTAGGGGATGGTGACATCACCAAAGGAGTTAACTAAATATGCTAAGGCTTGTATGGGAGGCCACATTGGGTGTGGTTTTTGTAGTCCCATGCTCGCCACCACTAGGAACTGAGTTCTTGCCTTTGGAACCGAGATGAGCATGCAACCACACGGGGCTTGGGAACCCCTCGACTGACTAACTTGCCTAGTAGATTCCATGAGTCACATAGTTCGGGCTTTCCATTGGCATACGCATTGAAAACGTTTTCGAAAGCGGAGGTGATGGAGGTGCATCATAACAGGTAGGTGTCGTGGGAATGATCACAGCAGATGCTGCAATCGACAGCGAGTAGTAGAACATGGGGCAAGGGCAACCAGCCATTTGCGGTGCGAGATGAGGGAGAAGACACAAGGTTTTACCCAGGTTCGGCCCCCCGGAGGGTAAAGACCTACCCCTACTAGATTGTATTATGGAGAGAGTACAAGGGGCGAGCTTGGCGACTAGGCGGCGAGTCGCTTGGGTGTATGATGGAACGTGTCCTCTACGCGTACCCTAGGGAGGTTTATATAGGCTCACCTCGCTAGGGTTTACAGATCTATAACCGAATTAGTTAAGGATTCGGAGGGTCTTCGACCTAGTCCGACTGGGCCTAGCTATGCTTCTGGGCCTCCAGCTTCCAGTCGCCCGAGTCCTCGCCAAGTCTCGATACAGTCGCCATCCTGCAGGCCCACTCGCTGGCGGCTTGGGCCAATAGGAAACATCCTGCTGGGCATACCCCGGTAGGCATGTCCCCATCAGTAGTCCCCGAGGCCGTCGTTGATTCGTCGCAGGTGTTTGTTGGCAGTCGGAGTATGCGGGTCCAATGCGGACGCCCAGTCGAATCGGCAACGGACTCCTGAACAAAGGAAAGAACTAGTCATTTTAGTCACAATAACGGCGACCAATCATGTCGTAGCTTGGCGAGCGGGTCGGAGAATAATTAGTCACTGTCATAGTGATCTGGTCGGCGAATAATTAGTCACTATCGAGTCGCTGAAGGAAGCGAGTCGAGTAGACGAAGTTGGACCGTCAGCTTGGTCAAACTAGTCGTTGGTTAATCCAATGGTAATATTGGCGTAATTACCGAGTGGTAACGACTCCCCAAAAATGGCGGGTAACAACCACTATATAAGGAGAGTGACGGGTGAAGGGGAAAACACTTCCCTCACTTCCTCTGAACTTGCGCATCCTCATTTCCCCATTCCGCGCAGCGACTAGAACGACTCAGAGCGATCTGCATCCCACGACCCTCCGACCGATGGCTCCTCCTGCTGAACCATGGGGCAAATCCAAGTGCACGAAGGCGCTACTAAAATCATTCGAGGAGGCAGGGATCCTCCGTGCCGGGAGATGGAGAATCCCCGTGTCCGGAGAAGTAATTCCAGATCCGCGTGAAGGGGAGTTCGTCTGCTTCACCAGTCATCTGGAGTGGGGGCTCGGATTCCCCACTTCCATCTTCTTCCGGCTCTTCTGCGCCTACTATGATATTCAGCCATCGGATGTGGGCCCGCACATCATCAAGAAGCTCACCATTTTTGTGGCGTTCTGCAAGTGCTACCTAGGCTGCAGGCCCTATTTTCCCCAATGGCAAGATCTATTCCATGGGAGAATCAGCCGTGAGGAGGCAGACAACCCAATGCTAGCTGCAGCCGGCTTGCCTTTCCAACTAAAGTTGAAGGCATCATTCTTTGAGATGATGCTACCAGCCAAGGCAGCGAACCAGTGAAAGAAAAGCTTGTTCTATGTGACCGAGTTGACTCCAGACGACGAGGTGGCGCTTCCAAGGTATTCCGCCGACCGGCCCGAGCCGCGCTGGCTCCAAGTTACCAAACTTCCGCTCGAACAGCGGATGGTCGTCGACGAGATGCTGCAGACCATCCGCAACCTGAAGAAGAAAGGTCTCCAAACCATCAACCTCTACAACTGTTGGCTCGGGCGATGGCTCGTGCCCCTGGCTAGCTGTGCCCACTACATGTACGAATACACGAGCAAGGACGACCCGACGAAGTCCTGCCTCGATGAGTGGAGACTCAATGATTACACACTGGCTCTGAAGAAGATCACCCAGGCGGTGTATCTCGACGCGAAGGCCGGGGTCGCGCCTTACACCGCAAGGCACCCAGATCCGACGGTGAGTTAGTATTCCCTTTGCACTCGCAGTCGCAGTTTGTGCACTCGCGGTTGTGCTAATCTTGTTTGGCTGCTGCAGTTGTTTCATGTGGTGGAAGGGTGGCTTCCACCCGCAGACGACGAGAACTCGAGCTCGTCCACCGAGGATGGGAGCGAGCCATTTCCCGACAAGGGTGATGTCAGGAGTGATGACGGTGGCGGCTACAACGATGACGACGAACCCGTGGAGTTCGCTGCCCCCATGGTCCGCAAGACTCGCAGGCAGCACCAACGCGAACTCGAGGCCAGCAGAAGCCTCGAGGTCCACGATGACGACGACGAGCTCCCTGAGCACACCTCACAGCGCGATGCTACGCCGTCGAAGAAGAAGAAGCAGGAGCCACCCAAGAAGAAGGCGAAGCCGGCCAAGCCGTCGTCTCCGCCTCGGCCCGCGAGTAGCTCCGACGCGACCAGCGCGGCCGAAAAAACAGCAGCGCACACGACCGTGGCAACTGGCGCTACCGTTGTAGAAGACGAGGCGCCACTGGCATCATTGCCACCGCCGTTCGCCCCAGTCGCCGGGTTGGCGGCCGCTCCAGCCGTAGGGGCCTCGCCATCGAGAGGAGGTCCCGCAATGATTGCCATGGAGGCTCCCACTGCGGCGTCATCCTCGAAGAAACCGTCAGTGTCTTGGGCACATAATGTGTTCGAGACGGGCCTAGTAGGAAACTGGGGCCAGAACTGGAGAAGCCGGCCAGCATCCGCACCGGCCTGCGATTTATTCCAGTAGCCAAGTGAGTACTCTTTGACCTTCTATACGTTTGCTTGCTTAGTGTTTTGATCGGAAAGTTTTATTGACAGCATTGTTCCACAGGACTAGAACTAAGAAGATAGGCCACCCTTCGGTGGCCAAGGTTCCACCAGCCACCACGGAGACGCCAATCGATCCCTCGAAGAAGAGGAAGGGCAACGAAGTCGTTGCACCCGCCGAAGACACTAAAAGATTACAGGGCGATGACGTCGTCATGATCTCTGACGAGCCGGCAGCTGCCCCGAGCGAACCTCCGACCGCGGTGGACGTAGCTCTGAAAGCCAAGGAGGACGCAGGTTCGTAGCATGCAGTACCAGTGGGTTCGACCGAGGCAACCGAGATGCCCTCGAGTGGCACGGGGGCCGCGGTGGCGACATTCCCTCGCTTTATGGCGAAGTCCGCCGCGGCGAGTGCCTCGGTGCCGTCGAGCCAGTTTCCTGGTGCCTCCGGCATGGAGGTTGAACAGCGTCACGGTCATACTCCGCTCGTGCTTGCGTCGGTGGACACGATGGAGCTTCACGGCATGCTAGGTGCCGCCATCCAGGTATATACAGTCCTTGAGGATATGGCCACTGAATTTCAGTGGTCGGATTCTTAATATTTTTGTGTTATCCAGTCCCCGAGTGCCTAGTCGCTGAATTTCAGCCGCTGGGCACTTAGGAATTTTTTCATCTAGTCCCCGAGTGCCTAGTCGCTGAATTTCAGCGGCTGGGCACTTAGGAATTTTGTCATCCAGCCCCCAGTGCCTAGTCTCTGAATTTCAGCGGCTGGGCACTTAGGAATTTTGTCATCCAGTCCCCGAGTGCCTAGTCGCTGAATTTTAGCGGCTGGGCACTTAGGAATTTTTGATTGCTGACGTTGTGATTGTTGCACAGGGCCTGCAACGCAAATCAGCCGAGCGGCTTGCTGCGAAGTGCCGCGTTGAGAAGGAGCTTATCGCCGTCCAGGAGATGAACGAGGAGCTTCGAGCGGCTGCGGGTGAGTATTTACCTTAGTTGGCGCTTGTCGCTGACTTTTTGCGGTGTTAACCGTTTTGTTTCAGAAACAGAGAGTAGTGTAGCTGGGTTGAAGGAGGCTTGCCAAGGCCTTGTCCCGGTGGGTGATTTGATGTCGACTCAGTCCGCTTTGAGCATGGCGGAGAAGCGAATCGCCAACTGGAGCGTGAGCTCAAGGAGGCGAAGGCGGAAGCAAGCTCAGCGGAAGGACGAGCCAAGGCCGCCGTCACTTCTGCTATTGAGTAACGGAAGGTGTCTGATGCGCTTGACGGATTGCAGAATGATTTCTCTTCTCTTTAGAGTTTCATCACAGACCTCTGTCGCCCGCTGATTGGTAAGCTTTCCTTCAGCCGATTTCTGATTGCACGTACCGTGTTGTGGTTTTGGTGCTTTGCTTACTGTTTGCTTGTGTGCTGCAGGCTGGATCACTGATAATGCATAAGAGGCGCAGTCGTATGACGCGCGGAAATGCGTGACCACCCTGGTCGACTCAGCCGCGCTGTCAGCGACTTGTCTCCGGGCATATCTTCAGGAGATCTCGCCAACGGAGGTGATCCCCAGCGACCTCGTCGAGAGGTATGGCGCTACCTGGAGAAGGCCCCGTCAGTCGTTGAATTCATGACGCGGTCGGCCTTCTGTCGTGGAGCGGCGACTGCGTTGAGCCTTGGGCTCACACACTTTCCGGACGATTTTGACATTGACAACGTCACGAGCGGTTACCCCTCATCGATGGGCTCGGTCGAGATTGCCGAGGTGTTGAAGCTAACGGATCGAGCCGCGGTGTACTACGACCGTGTTTGGGCGATGGGCGACTTCATTCCCTACCAGGAAACGATCGTCGCCCCCAATGACCATGAGCCAAAGTACCACAACTTCAAGGTGGAGCAACCATTCCGTGCGGCGATGATGGGCGAGCTAACGACGTACCCGTCGAATCCCTGGGTGCCTTTCATCCGCAGCCGCAAGGACGGTGGCGCTTCTTCATCAAATCCCGCGGAATAAGATGTTGTGCCATTCGGCGTTAGTATATGATAACCATGTAACTCTCCTTGTATGCGAAACAAATTTTGCTGCTATTAAGGAATGCTCGGGTTATTTTGTCAGTCGTTTTGTGATTTGAATGTTCGTTGTGTGAGTCCCCGAGCGCATCCTCCCTTTTTGTGGGGTTAACCTCATTTTTATCTGTTGTGTGAACTGTTGGTGAGTTAAGGTTGACTCGCCATGGCTCGGGAAGGCAGTCGCGTGGCGACTCCCAGGGGTGCTCTTTACTTGGCCGTTTTCTCGAGCGCGAACAGGGTCGGGTTGCCGAGTCCCCAAGCGTTCTACTTGGCCGTTCTAGTCGCATGCCCAAGGTAGGTGAGGACTGAGCGCGATGTGTTAGGCACGTCACTCCGCCTGATCCGAAAGATCAGTCGCATGGCGAGTCCTGGGCGCGCTCTCTTACTTGGTGTTTTTCCCTAGCCGCTCTTCTTTGGGCTGGTGTCAGTCCCCGAGCATGGTACTTTGCCGTTCGAGTCGCTGCGCCGAGGATGTGGAGGACTTGGTTGCTGTGGGAAGCGAGTGCAGTTGTCTTGACTCGGGGAGCCAGTCGATCTAGGTGACTCCAATGGGGCTCCGGTTTGGATTTTTTCGTGGACGGTACGAGGCCTGAATTTTTCCAGTGCCCTCGTACCGCACTACTTGGCTATGCCGGTCACGTTACCAAAGGTTGACTCCTATGAATAGTGTAACGCTGTTATTACGAGTGCGAGTGGCACAAGGTATGGAGAGTAGACGCAATTTGCACGAATCGATCTGCTTTATTTCATAGCGGGTAGGTGTTACATGTCGGGGGTTCTAAGTGTAGAACTTCCGTAAAAGGTTTACATTCCATGGCCGCTTGACGTCCAGTTTTCCGTCGCCTCGGACATCGGTTAGGTAGTAGGCGTCGTTGCCCAGGACTCGCCCGATGGCGAATGGTCCCTCCTAAGGAGGAGAGAGCTTGTGCATGCCTTTCTTGTCCTGGATTAGACGCAGTACTAGGTCGCCTTCCTGAAAGGTACGGGTCCGTACTCGTCGGCTGTGGTATCGGCGGAGCCCTTGCTGGTAGATGGCAGTGTGGGAGCGAGCTAGGTCGCGTGCTTCGTCGAGCTGGTCGACTCCGTCCTGGCGTGCGAGCTCGTTGTCGGCCTTCGTGTAGTTGACCACCCGCGGCGAATCGTGCTCGAGGTCGGTTGGCATGACTGCCTCGACACCGTATACCATGAAGAAGGGGGTGAACCCCATCGACCTATTAACGGAGGTGCGGATGCCCCGGATGACCGAAGGGAGTTCTTCGACCCAGCACCCGGCGGTGCGCTCGAGTGGTACTTGTAGCTGTGGCTTCAAGCCATGGAGGATGCTCTGGTTGGCGCGTTACGCCTGTCCATTGGACTCCGGGTGGGCGACTGAGGCGAGGTCGAGTCGGATGTTGTGCTCCTCGCAGAACTCGGCCATGGCTCCCTTGGCGAAGTTGGTGCCGTTGTCCGTGATGATGCTATTTGGGAACCCATAGCGATAGATGAGCTCACGTAGGAATTTTGTGGTGGTCTTCCCGTTGCACTTGCAGACTGGCTTGGCCTCCACCCATTTTTTGAATTTGTCGCCTTCGACTAGGAGGTGGGTGAAGCCAGAGGGGGCCTTCTTGAAGGGTCCTACCATATCCATGCCCCACACGGCGAACGGTCAGGTGATGGGGATTGTATTGAGCGCCAAGCTCGGTACATGAGTCTGGTTGGCGTATTTCTGGCATCCGACGCACCGCTGGACAATGTTGACAGCGTCTGCATGTGCGGTGAGCCAGTAAAAGCCGTGTCGCATGGCCTTGGCGACCAGAGATCGGGCGCCGGCATGGTGGCCGCAGTCGCCGGAGTGGATGTCTTGGAGGATTTTGCGTCCTTCAGCGGGTTGGATGCAGCGTTGGAACACGCCAGTCACGCTCCGCTTGTGTAGCTCACCGTTGATGATGACGAAGGATTTGCAGCGGCGTGCTGTCATCCGAGCCTCCGTTTCGGCCACGGGTAGGGTGCCTCCCTCCAAGTAAGCGACGTATGGCGCGGTTCAGTTGCTTGGCTCGGCGATTAGCGCGACCAGGGCTGCATCGGGTTGCAGCGGAATTCTGATGTCGATCTCCCTTGGGGGAGAGACGGAGGTCTTGGTGATAGTGTCGAGGAAGACGCCGGCGGGTGATGCGAGTTGAGCCAAGCCGATGCGAGAGAGTGCGTCGGCCTCCTCGTTCTTCCGCCCGTCGATCCATTCGATGGAGTACCCTGCGAAGTGGCCTCCCAGCTGGTCCACTGTTTGGCGGTATGCCGCCATGGTGGGGGAGACGGCGTCGCAGGTGCCGGCGACTTTCCCGGCGACGAGGTCGGAGTCTCCGTAACAGAGCAGGAGATTGATGTTCATTTCCTTGGCTGCCCTCATGCCGTGGAGTAGCGCCTCGTACTCGGCCATGTTGTTGGTGCAGGGAGTGAAGTCGATGTAGAGGACGTAGCGGAGCTTGTCGCCCTTCGGAGATGTTAGCACGATCCCCGGTCCTGGACCGTCTGCGTTCTTGGAGCCGTCGAAGTGTAGGCTCCAGTAATGGAGGTATGGCAGCTTCTCTGGCTATTGGGCCTCCTCCCAGTCGGCGAGGAAGTCTGCGAGACCTGCAATTTGATCGCCTTGCACGACTCGTACTTGATGTTCTGGACGCCGATCTCGACGGCCCACTTGGCGACTCGCCCGGTTGCCTCGCGGTTGCGGATGATGTCCTGCAACGGTGCTGAGGAGACGACCATTATTGGGTGCTCCTGGAAGTAGTGCGGCAGTAGCCGCTGTGCTCTGAAGACCACATATACCAATTTCTGGTACTGCGGGTAGCGCTAGCGCGACTCGGTAAGGACTTCGCTGATGTAGTATGTGGGTCGCTGCACCAGGCGTTCCTTCCCTTCCTCTGGCCGTTCGACGACCATGACGGCGCTAACGACGCGCTCGGAAGCCGCGACATAGACTAGCATGGGCTCCTTGTCGACGGCGGCGGCGAGTAGTGGTGCTGCGAGCAGCACCTCCTTGAGAGCGTGGAGCGCGTCATCTGCCTCCTTGTCCAACTAGAAGGTGGGGTTCTTGCTTATTAGGCGATAGAGAGGCATCGCCTTCTCGCCTAGCCGAGGGATGAAGCGACTGAGAGCCGCGAGTCGCCCGGCCAGCTTCTGGACGTCGCGTAGGCAATCGGGTCTGCCGAGTCGGGCGATCGTGTTGATCTTGGCAGGGTTCACCTCGATCCCGCGCTTGGAGACAACGTATCCCAGTAGCTGTCCAGTAGGTACACCGAAGGTGCACTTTCCTGGGTTTAGCTTTATCTTGTACCTTCGCAGGTTGGCGAAGGTTTCCACCAGGTCGGCGAGTAGATCGCCCTGGCGAGTGTATTTTACCACCACGTCGTCGATGTAGACGTGGATATTGCGGCCAATTTGGCTCGCAAGGCACTCCTGCATGCACCTCTGGTAGCTCGCCCCGACGTTCTTGAGACTGAAGGTCATGGCAGTGTATCAGAAGGCTCCGAATGGCGTGATGAACGTCGTCTTCTCTTCATCCTCGATGGACATTTTGATCTGTTTGTACCCATAGTAGGCGTAGAGGAAGCATAGTGACTCCGAGCCCGCGGTTGAATCGATGATTTGGTCGATCCGCGGGAGGAAGAATTGCTCCTTCGGGCAGGCGCTATTTAAGTTTGTGTAATCGATACACATTCTCTAGGTCCCGTTTTTCTGCTCGACCAGAACTGGGTTTGCCAGAAACTTGGAGTATTTGATTGGCTAGATGAAGCCTGCAGCGAGTAGACGCTGCACCTCCTCGGCGATTGCTCGGCGGCGCTCTTCATTGAAGGGCCACAGCGACTGCTTGACAGGTCGCACTTTGGGGTCGGCGTTGAGTTTGTGCTCAGCGAGTTCCCTCGGGACACCAGGCATGTTGGATGGCTTCCATGCGAAGATGTCACGATTCTCACATAGGAACTCGATGAGTGCGCCTTCCTATGCTGGGGTCATGCCTGTCCCGATCGTCACCGTCTGGCTGGAGTCGCCTGGGACCAGCTCGATGGTGCGGGTGTGTGTCGTTGCCTCGAAGGCGGTGGAGTTTCCACCCTCCGAATTGGGCTTCTTGAGTATGGTGGGGTCATCATTGTTGACCCTGCTCGCATACTTGGCGAGCTCCTCGGCATGGTTGGACTCCGCCGTGATGACGGCGTCAGCGAGTTCGGCGCCTTTGGCCTCGCATTCTGCAGCCATGTCGGGGTCTCCATGGAAAGGGATGATGCCACATGGACCGGGTAGCTTCATCGCGTTGTACGCGTAGTGGGGCGCTGCCATGAATTTGGCGAATGCCTGGTGCCCCAGGACGCAGTGGTAGGGGCAGTTGAACGACACCAGCTCGAAGACGATCCGCTCGGTTCGGAAGTTTGCTGGTGTGCTGAAGGTGACTGGAAGCGTCACCTTGCCGATTGGGTACGCCTTCCGACCGGGGACGATGCCGTGGAAGGTGGTGTAGGTCATCTCGATCATTGACTGCGGGAGCCGCAGTCGCCTGAATGTGTCCAGGTATAGGATGTTGATGGAGCTGCCGCTGTCCATCAGCGTTTTGGGGAGCCAGTAGTCCCCGACCTTTGGCTTGACCACCATGGAGACTCGGCCCGGATATTCGATCCGTGGCGAGTGGTCCTCGCGGCTCCAGGTGATGGGTTGCTCGGACCAGTTGAGGAACTGGGGGATGTCTATATTGGACACCGCGTTGACGGTGACGGCGCGGGCGATGACCTTCTTCTCATGCTTAGTGTTGAAGCCTGTGAAGGTGTGGAGCGAGCCAGCGATCCTACCGAATTTTCCGCCATTGGGCGGGTTGTTGTCGTGGTCTTCCCGCGCGCATCATGCCTTCTCGATCTCCTTGAGAGAGTGGCAGTCGGCGGTGGTGTGCGTGGCGGGCTTCCCTTCCCTGCTATGAAACACACAGGGTTGGTTGAGGAGAGCCGTGGGACCGAACCTCGGCTTTGCCTTCAAGTTGCCACCATCGCGGCGCTGGCCTCCTTTGTGGCGGAAGCTCTTTGGTTCGCACGGGGCGTATCCGGCGTTGGCGACGAAGTCGACTCGCCCATCACCGCGGCACTTGCCGGTGAGGCGAGTGTTGCTGTAGCATAGCTCGGGTCGCCTCCCGTTTTCGTGGACGCTCGTGCGGCGATTTCCTCCCGACTCGTCGTCAGTTTCTTGGTTTGGGTTTTCCTCCGCGTATCGCTTGGTAATCTCCAGGAGGTCCGGTATGTTGTTGAGTGGTCTATACACTCGCTTGAGCTTGGTGACCAGGGGCTCGTAGCGGGACGAGGTCTTGAAGCAGTGGATCGTGGTGTCTGGGTGGATTCCGGCCGCGTTATACTACAGGTCTTGCCACCGTTGGACCCAACTGCGGGTCGACTCGCGGGGTCCCTGGACGCATCGCTCCCGGTCCTCGATGCTGGTGGCGCGGGTGTAGGAACCCTCGAAGTGCCTGACAAAGGCGTCGCGCATTTCCTCCCAGGAGTCAATGCTATCCGCGGGGAAGGTAGAGGGCGGCGAGTAGATCGGTGTGGCCTGCACGCTCCCTCCATCATTAGGGGAAGGTAGCGGGCGGCGAGTAGATCGGTGTGGCCGGCAATTCCCATCGCCATGAGGTAAGTGTCCAGCCACACGGACGGATCGTACGAGGGGTCGTACTTCTCAATCTCCTTCGGCGCTTTGAAGTTTGCCGGGTATCTTTCGCCTCGGTCCGAAGCATTGGGGTCCAACTTGGCTCAGCGATCCCCTTGGTTCGCCATCACGGCGATTGGTGAGGGTATGCCTCAAGTCGTCGGGCTGGCGTGCGCGCCAGCTCTGGTTGTTGATGATGTGGGTGCGTGCGTCGATGGGCTGCCCGTTGGTGGCAACGAAGTTGTTCGCCGGCCGTGGGTCGTTGGTGGAGAGTTCCGCGTTTGTGGGTCGGTGTTGGAGCTGCAGGGGCTCGGGTGGTGGGCAGTTGAGGGTATTCGCCACCATTGGGTGGCCGCTCGAGGCCTCCCTACTGCCTGATGAACACGAGTACATCCGACCCCTGTGAGTCGACGCCCGCGTTTTGTTGCTCAACTGCTTTGGCGAGCAGGGCCTTGGCGTACTAGATCTGCAGGGCGCCTTCCCCGGTGACGTTTATGTTGTCGACTGCTGCTCGGCTCGCGACGATGTTGTCCATTGGAGTGGAGAACAACGGGAGGCCGTTCGCATATCGCTCCCGTGAGGAGACCATGATCCTTGGTTGGTCCCTGGGGGGCGCGCGGTTGGGTGGTGGTGGGGCGCCGTTGGCCATCGCGCCTGGTGGGGGTCGGGAGCTCCTTCCTGGCGGCGTGTTCTCGTAGATCACGCGCACGGCCGCACGAGCCGGGGCATTCTCATCGTCGATGTTCAGGGTGCGCCCCTGAATGGTAGGGTTCAGGCGCGACCTGATTCGGAGTTGGTGACAGCGCGAAAGCTCCTACGCTGTCACCTGCTCGAGGCGAAATTTTTCGCGCTCGGCTTGTTCTTTGTGGACCGCCTCCTCCAGCCGCAGGCGGAGTTCCTCGACCTTCGTTGCTGCTGCGTTTCGTGGGATCGGTGTTGAGAGGGGTCTTGCGGGGGGCGGCGCCAGTCGCCATGTAGGTCGCTACATGGCAACCGGTTCCGTCGTGGAGGTCGACGGAGTTCTCCGACCCGGATTCAAAGTCGAAGATCCCAAGGATGGAGGGGTCCTCGAAGTCTCCGACGTTGGAGACCTGGGTGATGGAGCCCACGGGCGATGCGGCGACGATGGATCCGGCGCCCGACGCCGGGGTCGCTGAATCGGCGTCGTCGTTGAGGGCCGCGTCGTCCGCGGCCACGGTGGTTTTGGCCACGTTGCTGTGGGCCGAGTCGTACTCGGAGGCGAGGCGGTGGATCATACAGACCTGGCTCTCAGAGAGCCGGTCGCGTGGCGGTGACTCGCGGATGCGAGCCTAGTCCTCCGAAATGATGATGTCGGTGAGGCCGACGAAGAGGCTGATCGTGCGGACCGGCAAAATCACGCTGTGCGTGACGAGGCCTGCCGTCGAGACGTAACTGCTCGTCAAGATCTGGAGCATCTCGCCGATCACAATCATGCGTCCGGTGGTGATTGACTCGTTGATGGGCAGATTGGATCTCGCCGCAGAACAACGGCCTGGCCGGCCAGGCCCCACGGTGGGCGCCACTGTCATGGGAATGACCACGGCAGATGCTGCAATCGGCAGCGAGTAGTAGAACATGGGGCAAGGGCGGCCAGCCATCTGCGGTGCGAGATGAGGGCGAAGACACAAGGTTTTACCCAGGTTCGCCCCCCCCGAGGGTAAATACCTACTCCTGCTAGATTGTATTATGGAGAGAGAACAAGGGGCGAGCTCGACGACTAGGCGGCGAGTCGCTTGGGTGTATGATGGAACTGTCCTCTATGCGTACCCTAGGGATGTTTATATAGGCTCACCTCGCTAGGGTTTACAGATCTAAAACCGAATTAGTTAAGGATTCAGAGGGTCTTTGACCTAGTCCGACTGGGCCTAGCTATGCTTCTCGGCCTCCAGCTTCCAGTCGCCTGAGTCCTCACCAAGTCTCGATCCAGTCGCCGTCCTGCAGGCCCACTCGCTGGCGGCTTGGGCCAATACGAAACGTCCTGCTGGGTATACCTCGGTAGGCATATCCCCATCAGTAGGGAAGCGTGGACCGGGTTGCATGGGGTCGATGGAGCCCCTGGTGAACCAACCTCGCCTCACATCTTTAAGTACCGGCTTTGGGATTTGACCCGTTATGGTGAAACCATACTTATTGCGTGACTCATGGTCTCGGCGAAAGCAAGGTAAAGGTCGTGGTCAACCACCCTCTGCCGGCATTCCAAGGAAGAGGGATACTAATAATTGGCATGAAGAGTCGGTTGGTATGTGTGGGTAAAGTTGTACACCCCTGCAGGGTATTAATCTTTTCGAAAAGGCCTGTTCACGGTTATGAATGCTTGGTGACCAGATTCTAAGATCATAGATAAATCTAATGATTATAAAACTTGTTGATCCACGTGTGCTTAAGGATGCTTCCTCTGGGTCGAAGGGGTGATCCTAGATAGGAGGTTCTAATGAAGCTGGTGGTTATCAAGATATGATGAACAAGATGAAGAAGTCGCTATATTATCTCTTTTAAAAGATTCTGAGTAGACGAGCCTATTTTCTCTCTTGTTTGCAAATAAAGACTGCTTTCTGCAAAAGTAAATCCAGAGAAAGACTTTCTAGCCAGAGCATGTAGATACTAGGTTATCTATGTCTTGCGGAGTACAATCTCGTACTCAGCCTTGTGCCATTGTTGTTTTTCTACAGAGGATTTGGGTGCAACTGAAGGTGGCTTCTACGTTGACATCGACCAGTAGTTGGGGGTCCTAGGTAGCAGCCCGGGGACTATGGGATGGACGTCACTTTTGCTTATGGCCTCTTAGGCCCTTTGCTAAGTTGTTGTGTAGAACAACATAATTTGCTTTCGTTGTGATGTAATGTTGGGTCTATGACCTCTTGTTTGTAATAACTTTAATATCTTACTCTGTTAAGAGTTTAAACTTATGCTGTTGAATCCCTGTGTTCTGTAATGTTACCGAATCATACTGTGATCTTCCGTGTTTGGAGTTGAACTTATCTTAGATGGTGATCTGAGGTTAGTTTAACCCTAATCTTGGGGGTGCTACAGGTTTTGGTATCAGAGCAGGACTGACTGTAGGAAACCCTTTTATTGGTTGATGTTGAGTCTAGAAGTTGACAAAACTATTTGAAAGTTAAAAACTATTTGCAAAAACTCTGACTAGGATTCTTTTTACTCCTTCTCTGGTGTGTTTCTGATGTTGGAGTTTTCCTTACCTTATTTGGTTTGAAAAGGTTTTCATTCCTTACCTCATATCTCAAAACTTTTAGGACCGTGGTTTTGGGGTTGTTTTTCTAAAGTACTCCGTACTCGGTTGCTATTCTCAGAGTTCCAAGATATCTCAATTTTGCTTGGTATGTATCATCTTAGCATTCCATTCCCATGGTTTGTAAGTCAGCTGGTTAGTGTATACATTAGTATGCTTTGATACTACCATGCTTGATAAGATGATACATTTATATCAAGTACTCTTTGTTCATCTTTCTGCCTGTTCCTTTGAATCCCTTGTCTAACCTTTTCTTTGTTCTTTCAGGATGGGTGATACCTCTCATGCCCGTACCCGTGCTCATGCTCGTGGTTCCGTAAGTGAGGGTGAATCTTCCAACCTTCCTCCACCGCCGTCCATGGTTTAACTCATGTCCATGTACGAAACCAACCGTGCTGACAATATGAGGCTCCTTGAAAGGATTGAGCGCAACACTGCTCAGCGCCAGAACAATCAAGTTGGTATCAAGGACTTCACAGGTCTCACTCTGCCAGTTTTCAGCTATTCCACTGAGCCACTTGATGCGGACTATTGGCTTCACACCATGGAGCGCAAACATTAGGTTGGTCATGTTGCTCAAGCTGATTGGGTGACTTTTGCTGCCTATCATCTGGTGGGAGCAGCTAACTCCTGGTGGGAAAATTTCTTGGCTATGCAAGAAGCTCAACATGTTGTTACATGGCAAGAGTTCACTGAAGCCTTCCGAGCTTATCATATTCTGGAGGGTTTGATGGATCATAAGAGGGAGGAGTTCCTCAAGCTGAAGCAGGGCACTGGTTTCGTGTGTGATTACCAGCGCAACTTCAATCGTCTTGCCTGCTATGCTACTAAAGAGGTCTCCACTGATGCTAAGAAGCAAGCTCTGTTCCGCAAAGGACTGGATCCTGAGGTTCGCCATGATATCCACCTCATGGACTCTGGTAACTTCCAAGGTCTTGTCAACAAGGCTATGAAGGCCGAGAGTGGAAAAGTGGATTATGAAGAAACCCGTAAGCGTCCTCAGGAGGGGTACAATAAGGCCGGGTCTAGCAATAAGAAGCGTCATGTCTTCGTGCCTTACAGTGCTGTGCCACGTGCTCCTTACACCCCAAGGACTTATGGATATGCTCCTCGTCCGAATGCTACCTCAAACAATGCTGGTGGATCAAACTATCCTTCTACTAGCAATGCATCGGGTTTTATATGCTTCAATTGTCGCCAGCCTAGCCACTATGCAAAGGAGTGTCCTCAGAAGAGTGCTGCTGAGAAGGCAGCACCACCAAAGAAGAATGATAAGTACCAAGGTGTTGGAAGAGGTCACCTGAACCATATCTCTGCCGAGGAGGCTCAGGAAGATCCAAGCGTCATCATGGGTACGCTTCGTATCAATCAAATTCTAGCTAAAGTTTTGTTTGATTGTGGAGCATCACATTCATTCCTGTCACAAGGTTTTGCTCAAATGCATGGGATAAGTTTTGAGGGGTTATCTGTTCCTCTGCTAGTTTAGTATCCTGGTTCTAGGTGGTGTTACACCATGGTTAGTCATGGGAATCTAATTGAAGTTGCATTTCAACTTTCCCCACCTCCTTTATTGCCCTCAAGCCAACCGACATTGACATCATTTTGGGCATGGACTGGTTGACTCGTTATCAAGCCATTCTCGATTGTACAACCAAGTTTGTTACTCTGACTAGTCCTGCTGGCATAACAGTCAAGTATTGGACCGTAGGGTCACTATCTCCTTCAGCTGTTTCTATTCCTGAAGCAGAGTTGTATGCTCTTGAAGTTGTACCTCTGTTAGAGATCAAAGATGTTTCTGTGGTCTGTGAATTTCTGGATGTCTTTTCTAAGGAGTTACCTGGCATGCCACCTGATCGAAGTGTGGATTTTGTCATAGAGTTAGTTCCTGGAACTGCTCCTATTTCTAATAGACCCTATCGTATGCCTCCTCATGAGCTTGTGGAGTTGAAGAAGCAATTAGAGGAGTTAGAAGGAAAAGAATACATTCAGCCCAGCACATCTTATTGGGGATGTCCTACCATCTTTGTCAAGAAGCGGGATACTAATATACTGCGTCTTATGGATTATCGCCCACTCAATGCTGTGACTATCAAGAACAAGTATCCTCTCCCTAGGATCAACGATCTATTTGATTAGTTAAGTGGTGCCACTGTCTTTTCCAAAATGGATTTAAGGTGAGGCTATCACCAGATAAAGATCCGTAAGGGAGACATTCCAAAGACTGCTTTCACCACTCGTTATGGTCTTTACGAGTATACAGTCATGTCCTTTGGTCTTACCAATGCTCCAACCACTTTTATGCGGCTTATGAACTCTGTCTTCATGGAGTATCTTGACAAGTTCGTTGTAGTTTACATTGATGATATTCTGGTCTATTCCAGGACTGAAGAAGAGCACGCTAAACATCTTCGTTTGGTGTTGACAAAACTTCGAGAACATCGTCTCTATTCCAAGTTTTCCAAATGTGAGTTTTGGTTTCTGCCAAAGGGGTTGCTGTTATTCCAGATAAGGTCCAAACTATCCTCGACTGGGAGTCTCCCAAATCTTTCAAGGATGTCCAAAGTTTTCTAGGGATGGCTGGTTATTACCGTCGATTCATCGAGAACTTCTCCAGGATTGCAAAGCCGATGACTGATCATCTTAAGAAGGATAAGAAGTTTGAATGGTCTGATAAGGCTGAAGAAAGCTTCCAGATGTTGAAAACCAAGATAACAACAGCTCCAGTGCTGGTTCTTCCAGACACTAGCAAAGAATTTTGTAGTCTTCTGCGATGCTTCTCACCAAGGTCTCGGATGTGTGTTAATGCAAGATGGGCATGTGGTGGCTTATGCCTCCCGTCAGCTAAAACCACATGAGAACAACTACCCAACTCATGATCTTGAGCTTGCAGCCGTTGTTCATGCTCTTAAGCAATGGTGACATTACCTTCTTGGTAGTTGTTGCGAGTTATACTCGGATCATCAGAGTCTGAAGTATCTCTTCACACAACCTGATCTGAATCTCAGGCAAAGAAGATGGTTGGAACTCATCAAGGACTATGATTTGGGTCTCAACTATCAACCTGGCAAAGCCAATGTTGTTGCTGATGCGCTGAGCCGTAAATCCTATTGCAACACCCTGATGATCAAACAAGCTCAACCTTCTCTTCATGAGGAATTTGCTCGATTGAATCTTGAAGTAGTTCCTCATGGATTCCTTTCTACTCTTGACATGAAGTATTATCTAGAGGATCAGATCAAAGCTGCTGAAAGGCAAGATCCTGAGATGGACTCAATTAAAGAGAACAGTGCTAGCAGAGTTACTAAATGTTTCTCTGTTAACGAGGAAGGTGTACTATATTTCGGTACACGTTTGGTAGTACCAAATGGAAAGGACTTGAAGAAGATAATTCTTACCGAAGCTCATGAATCACTTCTTTCTATCCACCCTGGAGGTACCAAGATGTATCAGGATCTTCATCAAGGATTCTGGTGGTCTGGTATGAAGAAGGATATCGCTCGTTTTGTTGCTGAATGTGACGTTTGTCGTCGCGTCAAGGCTGAGCACCAAAGACCCGATGGTATCCTACAACCAGATAAAATACCTGAGTGAAAATGGGATGAAGTTGGTATGGATTTCATTACTGGTCTTCCTAAGACTCAGAAAGGAAATGATGCCATCTGGGTAATCGTTGACTATTTTTCCAAGGTTCCTCACTTCCTACCTGTTCGCGAGAGTATCAATGCTAGTCTGTTAGCAGATCTATACATCTCTCGAATAGTTGTCCTTCATGGGGTACCAAAGAAAATCGTCTCTGACCGCGGAAGTTTGTTCACTTCAAGGTTCTGGACAAGTTTCTAGCAAGCTATGGGAACTCGTATGACCTTTAATACAACTTATCATCCTAGCACCGGTGGCCAAACCGAAAGAGTTAACCAAATTCTTGAAGACATGCTAAGAGCGTGTGTCATATCTTTTGGCAAGGACTAGGAGAAATGCCTTCCTTTTACTGAATTCTCCTACAACAATAGTTATCAGTCCAATATAGAAATGGCACATTTCTAGTTTTTATATGGAAGAACCTGTCATACTTTTTTGAACTGGTCAGAAACCGGCGAAAGAAAGTTCTTTGGTCCGGATATGATCCAGGAAGCAGAAGATCAAGTTCGAATCATTCGAGATCGTTTGAAAACTTCTCAGTCTCGCTAGAAAAGCTACCATGATTGTCACCATCAACATGTTGAATATGAAGTTGGTGATCAAGCTTATCTCCGGGTCACTCCTTTGAAGGGTGTCCATCGTTTCGGCATCAAAGGCAAACTGGATCCTCGCTATGTTGGTCCTTTTCGCGTTCTGTCCAGGCAAGGTAACCTTGCATACAACCTGGAGCTGCCTGCCAACTTCCCTGAGGTGCATGACGTCTTTCATGTGTCTCAACTCAAGCGTTGCTTCAAAGATCCTGTCTATGGTGTTGATCTCCAGAAGGATCTGACTTATCGTGAGTATCCTGTTCCTATCCTTGATGGAACTGAGCGTAAGACTCATCGTCAAAACATCAAGTTCCTGAAAGTTCAGTGGTCTCATCACTCTGAGGATGAAGAAACCTGGGAACGAGAAGATCGTCTTCGAGGTGAGTAACCTGCCTTCTTTTCTAAAACTTAGGAATCTCGGGTCGAGATTCTTGTAAGGGGGGTAGAGCTGTAACAGCCCAAGCTTGTAACATATGTAATTAGTACTTAAGCGTGGCATGCATCTGTTTAAATCAATAAAATGTCTGTATGCGTTCAAGTGTGAGGTTCAGGTATATAATTACAAAATCCTAAAACCCTAATATCTCCCCTTCCTTTGAAATCCCATTCAAATAGTTTTGAATTTTGAAATGACAAAATGTTTGGAGCCCAAAAGGATTAATAGGGCCCCTGCAATATTTCAAATATTTCTAACAAAGTTTTGTATTTTTGAATTATTCAAAATAGAACTCAAATGAGATTTACAAAAGACAAAACTGAAATCAGAAAAAGAAAATAGTTCCTGGAAATAAAACAGTGCAGCAGCCGCAGATGGGCCGTGGCCCATCTCCCTTTTCTCTCTCGCGCGCGCCGTGAGCGGCAGCCAGCAGCCCAGGTCAGCCCACCCAGGGCCCAGGAGAAGGCCCGTACCCCTACGGACCTGTCCTTCGTCGTCTTCGCTGCCGACGCCGGAGCCGAAGCTCCCGTGTGTCCGCGCCGCCGTCGCCCGATCTTCGCCCCTAATCGCAGTGCCCCGCCGCCCTCTGGGGAGGATAAGACCCGCCGCTGCATGTTTCCCCCTCGTCCCTATCCTTTTCCCCCTCGCGCTCTCTCTCTCTTTCTCTCTGCACCGTGCAAGCCGAACGCTAGCCGCCATGGCCGCCGGCTAGCCGCCGTCCCTGACCTCCCCGGCCACATCTGACACCGCCACGAGCTCTGCCTCGCTCCATCCGTCTTCCTGCAGAAGGAATCAACAAGGGGCGCCGTGAATCGTCGCCATCGACCGTTTCTTCCCTGACCCGACGTGTTCCGCCGCTCGCCTTGCCGTCGCTCCGATCACCGCCTCGCCTCGCTGTCACCATCAATCACACCAGGGTGAGCATACGGTGCTCAAGGAACCCTCCTTTTCCTCTCATGTGCTCTGTGTCACGCCCGCGCCGTAGATCAGAGAGCACCGCCGCCATTCGTCGATGTTGACAAATCTCCGGTGACCAAGAATCGGAGGATCCACCACTATTAGGTTCGTCTCGCAGCGCTGGTTCGAGCAGCCCTAGCCGCAAGCCGTAGTTCGCCCTCCTCCACCGTCTGCCACCGTCGTCTGGCCCGTTGGCCGACGAGTGAACATGGCTCTTGCGTGGCGCTCACGTGGCTTGCCTGCATGGACTGAACCCACCCGTCAGCCTCTCTGGTTAGAGCCAACCCTGCTGAATTTTGTCTCTAACCCCGCCTGGCCAACGTGGCTGCTGAGGTGGCATCGGGCCCCTCTATCAATCTCTCTGGCTAGGGTCAGCCCGAGTGTAAAAAGTATCTGATTCTGGTGCTGATGTAAGCCTGATGTAATAAATCAATTTAAATTGTTTTAGTAATTTCATAAAAGGTTTAAATATTGGAAATTCAATAACTAATTATCTATAAGTCAGAAAAATACAAATAATATATCAAAATGTTTAGAAAAATGAGAACTATATAATTACGCTATAATCATACATTGTTAACCAACTTTCATGACAAGTTTAACTAGAAGAACTAATTGAACCCCACAGGTGATTCTGAGGATCCCCCTGTTCTAGGGTTTGGACCTCTCGGACCTTGATTAAAGTGACCAACCATGCCTTAGGGTTTCATTTCAACACTATTAACTTGTCATATCATCCATATTGATTGCGCATTGCATTATTCCATGTCTTGATTGTCGCTTTCCTTTCCGGTATTGGTTCTTCGCGACAGGATCCGAGCCCGAGGCTGAAGTCAACAACACCGAAGATCCATACCTGTCTACTGATGGACAAGGCAAGCGTAGCCTCTCATTCTGAACCTACTTTTACAAAGTATATTACTTTCTCGCTATGATGCACAAGATTCCAATGTGGTCTTTGTCAGTGGTTAGTGTTACCTATCTGATGCATAGTTTCCCTCTTGTAGGCTTATACTCCTGATCCACTGCTCCTAGCATACCTAGGTTTGGCCGTTGAGCGTTGCTAGCGCTTTTGTTACCGACAGCTTAGCTATGCATAGTAACAACATATGATCTATCCAAATGATGAATCAGAGGTTCCAAGGAAGGTAATGAGGTAGGGGATGGTGACATCACTGGAGGAGTTAATTAAATATGCTAAGGCTTGTATGGGAGGCCACGTTGGGTGTGGTTTTTGTAGTCCCATGCTCGCCACCACTAGGAACTGAGTTCTTGCCTTTGGAACCGAGATGAGCATGCAACCACACGGGGCTTGGGAACCCCTCGACTGACTAACTTGCCTAGTAGATTCCATGAGTCACATAGTTCAGGATTTCTATTTGGCATACACATTGAAAACGTTTTTGAAAGAGGAGGTGATGTAGGTGCATCATAACAGGTAGCGAAGCGTGGACCGGGTTGCTTGGGGTCGATGGAGCCCATGGTGAACCAACCTCGCCTCACATCTTTAAGTACCGGCTTCGGGATTTGACCCATTACGGTGGAACCATACTTATTGTGTGACTCATGGTCTCGGCGAAAGCAATGTAAAGGTCATGGTCAACCACCCTCTTCCGGCCTTCCAAGGAAGATGGCTAATAATATTTGGCATTAAGAGTCGGTTGGTATGTGTGGGTAAAGTTATACACCCCTGCAGGGTATTAATATTTTCGAAAAGCCGTGTTCACGGTTATGAACGCTTGATGACCAGATTCTAAGATCATAGATAACTCTAACCATTATAAAAATTGTTGATCCACGTGTGCTTAAGGATGCTTCCTCTGGGTCGAGGGGGTGGTCCTAGATAGGAGGTTCTGATGAAGCTGGTGGTTATCAAGATATGATGAACAAGATGAAGAAGTTGCTATCTTATCTCTTTTAAAAGATTCTGAGTAGACGAGCCTCTTCTCTCTCTTGTTTACAAATAAAGATTGATTTCCGCAAAAGTAAATCCAGAGAAAGCCTTTCTAGCCAGAGCATGTAGATACTAGGTTATCTAAGTCTTGCGGAGTACAATCTCGTACTCAGCCTTGCGCCATTGTTGTTTTTCGATAGAGGATCTGGTTGCAACTGAAGGTGGCTTCTATGTTGACATCGACGAGTAGTTGGGGGTCCCAGGTAGCAGCCTGAGGACTATGGGATGGACGTCGCTTTTGCTTATGGCCTCTTAGGCCCTTTGCTAAGTTGTTTTGTAGAACAACATAATTTGCTTTCGCTATGTGATGTAATGTTGCATCTATGACCTCTGGTTTGTAATAACTCTAATATCTTACTCTGTTAAGAGTTTAAACTTATGCTTTTGAATCCCCGTGTTCTGTAATGTTACCGAATCATACTGTGATCTTCCGTGTTTGGAGTTGAACTTATCTTAGATGGTGATCTGAGGTTAGTTTAACCCTAATCCTGGGGGGTGCTACAATCCTCAACTCGGACTGTGCAACAACCTTAGGTCTAAGGATTACATTGATTGAGATATACAAATGACAACTTGTTCGTTCTACCTCAATATGGGTCAATCCGACTCGCTAAACTCTTTAGCCGAATATGTGTAAGTCGGAATAACATCACCATGCCCATTACAAGTGGAACCGAGTCGTCAAGCTGACTTTCACATTGGTCTAAGTTCTGTGTCCAACACAACCTCAATGACCAAGGACATTTAGTATAAACAACATGATTGTATAGTTCCACAACCGAATCACATATTCAATGATATACATCAGATGCTCATGCAAGGACAACTTAATAACTTTATGAATATAGTGGGAAATTGGAGGAAATATGCCCTAGAGGCAATCATAGAGATGATTATGTTTCTTATGTATCCATGAGTTATTGTAATGTTCCTTGAATATCCATATCAGGAAACTTGTATTGATTGGCAATTATGTGAATTGTTTATGAAACTCTTTACTTGTATGGTTATTTAATAATTGTCCCTAGTTGGAGTTCATGTGAGGACACACGTGAATATTAGACTAGCACATCGATTGGTTGATACCTATGTTTCGCAAGTCATAGACATGGAGATGTCAAACCAATGATGTGGACACATGTTATGAACATGGGATTGGACTGACCCAACTTGAGATTGGTAATTAGACTTGCAGCTCTCTCTACACATCATGTACGTTTTGTCCTTAGACATGAGATTGTCGCATGTACTTGAGATGTGGATCGACCTACTTTGGGGCTATCAGACCTTGCTCCATAACTGGGTAGTTATAAAGGTAGCTTTCAGGTTTGTCCTGAAGCATGTTGCAAGGCATGATCAATCAAGATGGGATTTGCCCCTCTCTACATGAGAGAGATATATCTGGGCCCCTCGAGTGATCGGATCCAGAAATGCATGGTCGTGCTACATATGGTTAAGAGTTAACCTAGTAAAGGGATTCCGTATCACAGTATCAAGAAAGGGAGTTCAGCTTGGAGCTAGACCAAATATCGTGAGGCAAAGGAAAGACATGTACGAAACCTTGCGATGGTTCGTCCGATATGATCTTTGTATGAATTTAGGAGTTGGCACGTCTTGCTAGAGGCTGCTACCAACTATTGAAAGAATAAGTGTATTCGTGTCATGTCTATACGTATACGAACCTATAGGGTCACACACTTAAGGGGCTGGAAGCCTAATGAAGATTAGATCCGAATTAGACCAGGCTTAGGCTACTAATGGGATGCTAATGTAGAAGCCCACTAGGGACGCCTATGTAAGAGAGGGTGGGGTGTGCTGACCAGGGTTAGACCATTCCACCCAGCCGCCACTCCTCACGCCCGTGTTTCACGCATGGACCTAGCAGTCCGGCGTCTGACGCTTCCACCCTGCACGTGTGGATACCTCGGAGGTGCTGCATCTGTAGTACTTGGACGAGCCACACAAGGGGAGATGCTCGTGGGACAAGGATAAGGAGGAGACATAGAACGTCTGACTTCCTCGACGCGTTTCATCAAATTCCGCAACTGCGCGTCTAATGGTAATCCCGTGATCTATGACAACATTAATCCTTGTTTACGCGGTAGAAATTTTGATTTGCGCTAGTGTAGCATATCCGTATCCCTTCAGTGGTATCAGAGCCGATGCTGTTCAGTTATAGGTTCGGGATGTTTGCATATGGTGATATGTAGACTGATATGAATGATGTGATCATTTATATGGCGGTGGTTCAGGATTGATCTATAATCTTGCTTTCCGTGATCGTGATTCTGAGGTTGTCGAATGACTTACTCCTACTGGTCGGTTTCCGCCATCGGGGTAGACAGTGACACATAAATCCTGTTGAATCACGCGAAGATCAATATGATTGATCGAATTGGAACCTAGATCTAAATCGATGTACCGTGATCAAAGGAGTTTGGTCGAATCAGAACAATAGTCGGTTTATGGTAAATTTGATTTGCCGATCAAAATCCTTAAAGAAAATTGTGTAGATTCGATCTCTCATATTTCACTATTTTGGGGCGTTGCCTCTTCGAACCCCACAGGGGGGGACCCCCTAGACCTCCCCTTAATCGTATCCCCTTTTGTATCTCGTTAAGGTAACTAGGTGATGCAATGTCACATGATCCGGTAGAATGTGATTCTATGAATAGCTTGGTTTCCCAGGATGTATGTGATCAGTATGGCCCATATATGTATGTGATGCACGTATAAAATTTATCATGACCTACGTGTCGTGAGAAGGGCAACACGACTGGAGCCATATGTGTTGTCAATTATTGTAATGGCCTGCGTGCCAACTTGTGATGATCCCAATACTATGTAATTTTGATTACTAGCTATTAAGAGTAATAGCTTGTATTAGTTCTTGGAGGACTCATCACTTCGAGGATGGCTCGCATGGAACATGAAGATGGACATCATCATGGTGGACAGGTTCTATGGCGATAGAGATCACCATGAGAAAATGGGCCATACTGTGTCACAACTATGTGAATGCTGTTCTTATGCATTTTACTCTATGCATTCTTAGATGATAGAAGTAGAACGATCCCTCACAAGTTTAAGTTAAACCATGCCCTCCCAACCAAACCTTGCTCCATACTATGCCCTGTACAATTGTTGGTGGGCCTATGAAATTAGGGTGCCGCGGTTTTCCTTGGCTGGATGGGTTTGTATCAGATACCTACACGCATAAGGGTTGGTGAGCTTGACAAGGTCATCTTAACAGTTAAGGACCTTGGGGCATAAAGTTTGGGCTCCTAGTTTTGACATAGATATGTCACCCAACAAAAAGAGTCATATCTGATATGATTAGCAAGTGTTGCTTACCGATTTACCTTGTCTTCTAGCAATGATGCTAAAGCTCACTAGACGACTTATTAATTGTGGATGTTGAATCACTTAGTATCAATAGAGGGATATTGATTTAAGTGGGAGTATTGCTATTAAATTGTTTAATATTTTTTACTCTTTCATGGTTACATGGCTTAGTATTTTGCATGTTTTCTGTTGTAGATCAATGGCATCGAACACTGCATCACCTTTTTCTTTGCGTTCGATTCTTGACAAAGATAAACTAAATGGAACAAACTATTCGGAATGGGTCCATAACCTGAGAATTGTTCTCAGGTTTGATAAAAAGGAAATGGTTCTAGATACCCCAATCCCCAATGAACATGCTGATAATGCATGTGCTGCCCTTAAGAATGCCTACAAGAGAGCATGTGATGATTCTCTTGAGGTCAGCTGTCTTATGCTTGCATGCATGGAACCTGAACTCCAAAATAAGTTTGATGATCAGGAAGCGTATGATATGATCGTAGCTCTTAGGGACATGTTCCAGACTCAGGCAAGGACTGAGAGGTACAATGTCTCCAAGTCCTTTGTGGAATGCAAGATGGCAGAGGGAGCAGCTGTAGGCCCATGTGATCAAAATGGTTGGTTACAGTCAAACTTTGGAAAAACTTGGTTTTCCACTAGGCCAAGAGTTGGCTACTAATTTCATTTTGGCGTCTCTTCCATATAGATATGGGCAGTTCATTTCCAACTACCATATGCATGGGGTGGAGAAGGGCCTTAATGAGTTATGTGGGATGCTAAAAACAGCAGAAAGTGACATGAAGAAGTGTGCAGGGCATAGTCATGTGATGGCTGTGCAGAACAAGCCTAGCTTTAAGAAAAAGGGCACTTCTTGGAAGAAGAAGGGCAAGGCTAAGGATACGATCCCTAAGTCTGCACCCAAGAAAAAGGATGGACCTGCAGATGACACTGAGTGCTTCTTTTGTCATGAACATGGCCACTGGAAGAGAAACTGCAGCAAGTACCAGGCTTCTTTGAAGAAGAGTGGAAGTAAGAGTACTTCCCACTCAGGTACGCTTGTTGTAAATGTTGTGGACATTCTTCTTGATGATTCCTATGTTAACTCTTGGGTATTTGATACCAGATCGGTTGCTCATATTTGCAATTTGATGCAGGGGCTAATAAGGACTAGAGAAGTGCAGAAAGGCGAAGTGGATTTTCGCGTCGGAAATAAAGCAAGGGTTACTGCATTATTTGTCGGCGTCATGCAACTTCACCTTCTGTCAAGATTTATTATGGAGTTGAATAATTGTTATTACATTCCTAGTATGGGTCGAAACATTTTATCACCTTCATGTTTGATGAGGGATGGATATTCATTCGCGAGTGCAAATAATGGTTGTGTAATATCTAAGAATGCTATGTTTATGGCTGATGCTCCCATTGTGAATGCTATGTGTAATATCTAAGAATGCTAATCATACGAGACATGTCAGGCTTGTTTACTTGGAAAGATGACCAAGTCGCCTTTTTCGGGTTTACCCGAGAGAGCGACAGACTTGTTGGAACTCATACATACTGATGTATGTGGACCAATGAGCACGACAGCCATAGGAGGATATCACTACTTCATTACTTTCACTAATGATTTTAGTAGATATGGTTATGTTTACTTGATGAAGCATAAGTCTGAAACTTTTGAAAAGTTCAAGGAGTTTCAGAGTGAGGTAGAGAATCAACATGGCAAGAAAATAAAGGCCTTGTGATATGATCGTGGAGGTGAATATTTGAGTCACGAATTTAGCAATCATCTTAAGGGTTGCGGAATTGTTCCACAACTCACGTCGCCCGGAACGCTTCAAAGAAATGGGGTCTCTGAATGGCGCAATAGAACTTTGTTGGACATGGTTAGATCGATGATGAGCCAGTCGGATTTGCCATTGTCATTTTGGGGTTACGCTCTAGAAACGACAGCTTTCACACTTAATAGGGTACCATCTAAATCCGTAGTTAAGACACCATATGAGATGTGGACAGGAAAGAATCCCAGTTTGTCTTTTCTAAAGATTTGGGGTTGTGATGCATTTGTCAAGCGACTTCAGTCGGACAAGCTAATGCCCAAATCGGATAAGTGCATTTTCGTGGGATATCCGAGTGAAACCTTAGGGTATTACTTCTACAACCGAGAAGAGGGCAAAATATTTGTAGCTATTAGTGGTGTTTTCCTAGAGAAAGAGTTTCTCACAAAGGGGACGAGTGGAAGGTTGGTGCGACTTGAAGAAGTTCAAGATGAGCCAGTCAGGGATGCTTCTACGAGTGATGCTATTGTAGCAGAACAAATTGAGGAACCCGTGGAAATAGAGCACCACAACCACGAAGGTCGGCGAGGCTCCGCGAAGCGCGGGAATTATTATTGTTAGACAATGATGAGCCTGTGACCTATGCAGAAGCGAGGGTGGACCCAGACTCTGAGAAATGGCTGATCGCCATGAGATCCGAGATAGAGTCCATGGGAGACAATCAAGTTTGGAACTTGGTCGACCTGCCCGATGGTTTTAAAGCCATCGAGTGCAAATGGATCTATAAGAAGAAGATTGATATGGATGGAAATGTTCACATCCATAAAGCTCGACTTGTTGCAAAAGGTTTTCGACAAGTTCAAGGAGTTTACTACGACGATACTTTCTCGCCCGTAGCGATGCTTAAATCTATACGGATCATTCTAGCCATTGCTGCACATTTGGACTATGAAATATGGAACATGGATGTCAAGAAGACTTTCCTAAATGGAATCCTAACTGAGGACATGTATATGATGCAACCCGAAGGTTTTGTCGATCCAAACAATGCTGGAAAGGTATGCAAACTTCTAAAGTCTATTTATGGGCTAAAGCAAGCATCTCGGAGTTGGAACATTTGATTTGATGAAGTTGTAAAGGAGTTTGGCTTCATCAAAAACAAACAAGAACCTTGTGTTTAAAAGAAGGAAAGTGGGAGAGCGCTTGTATTTCTAATCTTATATGTAGATGACATATTGCTGATTGGAAATGACATTCCTATGCTCGAGACTGTTAAGACCTCGTTGAAAAATACTTTTTCGATGAAGGACTTAGGAGAAGCGGCATATATTCTGGGCATCAAGATCTATAGAGATAGATCAAGGAGGCTAATTGGATTAAGCCAGAGTACATACATTGACAAAGTGTTGAAACGGTTCAGCATGGAAGAGGCTAAGAAGGGGTTCTTTCCCATGTCTCACGGCATAAAACTCAGCAAGACTCAGTGTCCTTTGACTACTGATGAGCATGAGCGCATGAACAGGCTTCCATATGCTTCAGCTATTGGATCCAACATGTATGTGTTACGAGCAGATACCAGGCTGATCCAGGTGAAGGTCACTGGACAGCGGTAAAGAATATCCTTAAGTACTTGAGAATGACTAAGGATGTGTTCCTAGTTTATGGAGGTGAGGATGAACTCAGTGTAAGGGGTTACACAGATGTGAGTTACCTTAACGACTCGGATGACTCCATATCGCAATATGGTTATGTGTTTGTCATGAATGGTGGTGCTGTGAGTTGGAAAAGTTCCAATCAGGATACGGTGACCTCCTCTTCAACAGAAGCTGAATATATTGCTGCCTCGGAGGCTGCAAAGGAAGCTGTTTGGATTAGGAATTTCTTAATTGCTCTTGGTGTGGTTCAGGGCGCGTCCAATCCCATGGACGTTTATTGTGACAACAATGGTGCTATTGCACAAGCCAAGGAGCCTAGACAGCACTAGAAGAACAAACATATTCACATGCATTACCATCAGATTCGAGAGTTCGTTGAGGATGGTAGTGTCATGATATGCAAAATACATACGGACTCGAATGTTGCTGATCCTTTTACAAAGCCACTCCCACAGCCTGCGCATGAGGCGCATGCAAGAGCAATAGGTACTAGATACAATCTAGATTGACTCTAGTGCAAGTGGGAGACTGAAGGTAATATTCCCTAGAGGCAATCATAGAGATGATTATATTTCTTATGTATCCATGAGTTATTGTAATGTTCCTTGAATATCCATATCAGGAAACTTTTATTGATTGGCAATTATGTGAATTGTTTGTGAAACTCTTTACTTGTATGGTTATTTAATAGTTGTCCCTAGTCGGAGTTCATGTGAGGACACACGTCAATATTAGACTAGCACATCGATTGGTTGATGACTATGTTTCGCAATTCATAGACATGGAGATGTCAAACCAATGATGTGGACACATGTTATGAACATGGGGTTGGACCGACCCAACTTGAGACTGGAAATTATACTTGCAGCTCTATCTACACATTGTGTACGTTTTGTCCTTAGACCTGAGATTGTAACATGTACTTGAGATGTGGATCGACCTAATTTGGGGCTATCAGACGCTGCTCCGTAACTAGGTGGTTATAAAGGTAGATTTCGGGTTTGTCCTGAAGCATGCTGCAAGGCATGGTCAATCAAGATGGGATTTGCCCCTCTCTACATGAGAGAGATATATCTAGGCCCCTCGAGTCATCGGATCCAGAAATGCATGGCCGTGCTACATATGGTTAAGAGTTAACCTAGTAAAGGGATTCTGTATCGCAGTATCGAGAAAGGGAGGTCAGCTTGGAGCTAGACCAAATATCGTGAGGCAAAGGGAAAGACATGTACTAAACCTTGTGATGGTTCGTCCGATATGATCTTTGTATGCGTTTAGGTGTTGGCACGTCTTGCTAGAGACCGCTACCAACTATTGACAGAATAAGTGTATTCGTGTCATGTCTATACGTATATTAACCTATAGGGTCACACACTTAACGAGATGGAAGCCTAATGAGGATTAGATCCAAATTAGACCAGGCTTAGGCTACTAATGGGCTGCTAATGTAGAATCCCACTAGGGACGCCTATATAAGAGAGAGTGGGGCATGCTGACCAGGATTAGACCATTCCACCCAGCCGCCACTCCTCATGCCTATGTTGCACGCGCGGACCTAGCAGTCCGGCGTCTGACGCTTCCACCCCGCACGTGTGGATACCTCGCAGGTGCTACATATGTAGTACTTGGATGAGCCGCGCAAGGGGAGCTGCTCGTGGGACGAGGACAGGGAGGAGACATAGAATGTATGCATTGCCTCGACGCGCTTCATCAAGTTCCGCAACTGCGCGGCTAGTGGTAATCCCGTGATCTATGACAACAGTAATCCTGGTTTACGCGGTAGAAATTTTGATTTGCGCTAGTGTAGCCTACCCGAATCCTTTCAGAAATATCATCATACATGATTGCCTCTAGGGCATATTCCCAACAGTCTCCCACTTGCACTAGAGTCAATATTCCGACATCACATGTCTAGGCATCTAATGCCCATATCTCATAGGTGCGCCTCATGCTTCGGATGTGGTAACGCCATTGTCAACGGATTCGCAACATTTGCATCCATGTGTACCTTGCATACCTTGATATCACCCTGATCCACGAATTGGCGAATCAGGTGGTACCGCATGTGTATGTGCTTGTTCTTCTAGTGTTGTAAAGGTTCCTTTGCTTGTGCAATAGCACCATTGTTGTCACAATACACGTCTAACGGATTGGACGAGCGCTGAACCACACCAAGATCCATGAGTAAATTCCTCATCCAAACAGCTTCCTTTGCTGCCTCCGAGGCGGCAATATACTCAGCCACTGTTGTAGATGCAGACATAGTCTCTTGCTTGGAAATCTTCTAGCTCACAGCACCTCCGTTTATAATAAACACATATCCGGATTGCGAATGAGAATCATCAGAGTCGGTAAGATAACTCGCATCCGTGTAACCATTTACACTGAGTTCATCTTCACCACCATAAACCAAAAACATATCCTTAGTACTTCTCAAGTACTTTAGTATATTTTTAGCCGCTGTCCAGTGGATTTCTCCAGGATCAGCCTAGTATCTGCTCACAACACTTAGAGCATAGGAAACATCCGGCCTAGTACAAATCATGGCATACATGATGGATCCAACTGTAGAAGCATACGGAATCGCACTCATCTGACTTCGCTCATCAGTTGTCGAAGGACACTGAGTCTTGCTAAGTTTTACACCATGGGACATCGGTAAGAACCCCTTCTTAGATGATTCCATGTTGAACTTCTTCAACACTTTGTCCAAATAAGTACTCTGACTCAATCCAATGAGCCTCCTTGATCTATCTCTATATATCTGGATTCCGTGGATGTATGTTGCCTCACCCAAGTCTTTCATTGACAAACTCCTTTCCAATGATTCCTTGGTTTCTTGCAACATCTGGACATCATTTCCAATCAGTAATATGTCATCCACATATAAGATTAAAAAGTTTACTTTGCTCCCACTAAACATCTTGTATAAACAAGAATCATGATCACTCTTGATGAAGCCAAACGATTTGACTACCTCATCAAAACGAATATTCCAACTCCGAGATGCTTGCTTCAACCCATAAATGGATTTATGAAGTTTGCACACTTTGTCAGCATTAGACAGACCGACAAAACACTCGGGCTGTATCATATACACGTCCTCGGTTAAATTTCCATTAAGGAAAGCCGTTTTGACATCCATCTGCCATATCTCATAGTCGAAATAGGCTGCTATAGCTAACATGATGCAAACTGATTTAAGCATCACTATAGGCAAGAAAGTCTCGTCGTAATCAACTCCTTGAACTTGTCAGAACCCCTTCGCAACAAGACGTGCTTTATAGACGAAACATTTCCATCCATACCAGTTTTCTTCTTAAAGACCCATTTGCACTCGACAGGTCTTGCACCGTCTGGCAGATCAACCAAGTTGCACACTTGATTTTCATCCATGGACTTTAACTCGGATCTCATGGCTCCAAGCCATGACTCAGAATGAGATCCCACCATCGCTTCCGAATAATTTGCCGGCTCATCACTGTCTAACAGTAACACATCACGAACACTTCGCAATCTTGCCGATCTTCATAGTACAGGTGCTTCCGCCGGCTCAGCTACCACGACCAGCTCAACCTCCAAGGTTTTTGCTGACTCGCCACTAGCCAGTTCCTCTATAATTTCTTCGAGCTGCACTGTGCTCCCATTGACTCCCCGACTGAGAAACTCTTTCTCAAGGAAGACACCATTCCGAGCGACAAACACTTTGCCCTATTTTCAGATGTAGAAGTAGTAACCCAAGGTTTCCCTCGGATACCCCACGAAAATACACTTATCCGACTTGGTCGTAATCTTGTCCAACTAAAGTTGCTTGACAAATTCTTCACAACCCCAAATCTTAAGAAAAGACAAACTTGGCTTTTTGCCTGTCCACATCTCATGCTGTGTCTTCTCTACCGACTTTGATGGTACTTTGTTTAGTGTGAACACTGCTATTTCTAGACAATAACACCAAAATGACAAAGGCAGATCTGTTCGACTCATCATTGATCGTACCATGTCCAACAAGGTCCGATTCCGCCTTTCCGAGACACCGTTCCTCTGTGGCATTCCCGGTGGAGTAAGTTGAGGAACTATTCCACAACTCTTCATATGGCCATCAAACTCGTGTCTCATGTACTCGCCTCCTTGGTCCGATCGAAGAAACTTTATTTTCTTGCCGAGTTGATTCTGTACTTCATTCTAGAATTCTTTGAACTTTTCAAAGGCTTCCGACTTATGTTAAATCAAGTAGATATATCCATACCGACTAGAATCATTAGTGAAGGTAATGAAGTACTCATAACCACCCCTGGTTGTCGTTCTCATTGGTCCACATACATCACTATGTACTAGTCCCAACAAGTCGGATGCCCTCTCGCAACTCTTTGCAAAAGGTGTCTTGGTCATTTTGCCGAGTAGGCAAGATTCGCATGTCTCGAATGACTCCAAGTCGAACGAAGTTAGGAGTCCATCATCATGGAGCTTCTTCATGCGTTTCCATCTTATATGACCAAGCCGACAGTGCCAAAAGTAAGTCATATTCAGATCATTTGGTTTCAACCTTTTAACATTTATGTTATAAACCGACTCATCATCAAGATTCAAAATAAATAACCCGTCCTAGACAGGTGCAAAGCCATGAAACATTTATACAAATATAAAGAACAACCATTATTCTTGATATTCGAATCATAGCCTTGCCTCATCAAACATGAAGCAGAAATAATGTTTCGACTGAGCACTCACTAGTGCACACCCCCCTCTAACACCGGTTTGGAGGGCCCTCTAATTGCGGTTGTAGAACCGCTGTTGAGGGTTCGGTGTTAGAGGCCCCCCCCCTTTAACACCGGTTCTTATACGAACCGGTGTTAAAGGGTGGTGCACGTGGGGCTGGCGCAACGCTCAGGGACCCCACCCCCTTTAACACCGGTTCGTAACACGAACCAGTGTCAAAGGTTTTCTACCGCGGCAGGAAAACGGCCTAAATCTCTGCCGTGGCAGAGTTCTGCCCCTGCCCCGTTCTGGGCGTATTTCTGCGGCGCGGCGGGGACGGGGAGGGGGGGGAGGGGGAATCGATCGGGAGCGGTATACACATACATCGTCCTCGGTACATACGAGTACATGAATAATTAAGCAACTATTATTATACACAACATCATCATTGTGTATTATTCTCCGTAAACGTTGAAGCATCAAGTACAAGACAAACACGTTCAAGCATATATACAACGTTTATTTTGGTGGATATCTAAAGAGTTCTCCGCCAGGCGTGACGACCTCATCAAGTATGAACCCCGCCAATTCCTCTTGAATGGCTCGTATGCGTTCAAATTGTAGGAGTTGGTCCCGCATCCGTTCGATCTGAATATATATGAAGAATGGGGTAAATATATATATAAGAATAAAACTCAACACAATTGATGGTAATAAAATAATGTTGTGTACTTTGTTTACTTACTCTAAGTTGTTCTAGTGCGGCTTGGCCCGTCGCACATATCGTGTTACGAATGAACTCGCAAACATAGTACCCACATAAGTTATTGCTGTGTCCCTGATGCGCGCACTTTACGAGAATAGAGAGTTCAATCAAAATAATAATCAATAAAGCATGATATAATGGAATTGGAAGCAGAATCAAACAGATACGCAGACCTAGCTAGCTAGTATTACTTACATTTTGGTCTACAAATTTTAGTTGTTCTGACCATTCACCCACGGCCCTACCCGTGAACCTTTTCCAAACCCTGTCCGGCAAAGAAAATGGATAAAGGAGTAATTAATTACTTGTTGTCGTGAAAGTTGCCGATATAGTGCGATAATATGATTGAAATTACCTCTGGAGCATCTCTCTAAAGTCTACTGTCGTGGGAATGGTCACGGCAGATGCTGCAATCGGCAGCGAGTAGTAGAACGAGGGGCAAGGGCGGCCAGCCATCTGCGGTGCGAGATGAGGGCGAAGACACAGGGTTTTACCCAGGTTCGGCCCCCGGATGGTAAAGACCTACTCCTGCTAGATTGTATTATGAAGGTGGTACAATGGGCGAGCTCGGCGGCTAGGCGGCGAGTCGCTTGGGTGTATGGTGGAACGTATCTCTACACGCCCTGCAGGGAGCTTTATATAGACTCACCTTCCCTAGGGTTTACATATCTCAACCGAATCAGTTAAGGCTTCAGTACTCGTTTAACCTAATCCGACTGGGCCTATCTACTCGCCTGGGCCTTCAGCTTCCAGTCGCTTGGATCCTTGCTGGGCTTCGATCCAGTCGCCGTCTTGCAGGTCCACTCGCCAGTTCTTGGGCCAGTCGGAAACGTCCTGCTGGGTATACCCCGGTAGGCACATCCCCATCAGTAGTCCCCGAGGCCGTCGTCGATTAGGCACAGGTGGCTGCTGGCAGTCGGAGCATACGGCTTCGGAGTAAACATCCAGTCGAATCGTCGGTGGGCTCCTGTATAAAGGAGGAAACTAGTCATCCAGGTCGCAGCTTTGGCGAGTCGAGTCGGCGAAGCACTGTCATAGTGATCGGGTCGGCGAGCCGAGTGGCTGAAGTTGGACCATTAAACATGGTCAAACTAGTCGTTGGGGTAATCCAACGGTAACTTTTGGCGTAATCATCACGCGGTAACCACCTTCTCGCCATTCCTTCCGATTGTGCGCACTTTCGCCTCCCTTCACATCGCGATCCAACCGACCGGAAATCCTCCGACCCCCCCCCCAAATCCTTCCGCCATGTCCCTCTCCACCGAACCTTGGGGTAGATCTAAGTGTACGAGGGCGCAACTGCTTCCTTCGAGGAGGCCAGGATCCTGCGAGCCGGCTGCTGGCGCATCCCCGTGGCCGGAGAGGTGACCACGAGCCCGCGCGAGAGGGAGTTCATCTGTTTCACCAGTCATCTCGAACGGGGGCTAGGATTCCCCACGTCCTTGTTCTTCCGGCGCTTCTGCGCCTACTACGGGATCCAACCGTCGGATCTGGGCCCTCACAGCATCGAGCAGCTCGCCATCTTCGTGGCGTTCTGCGAGTGCTACTTGGACTGCCGGCCATACTTCCCTCTATGGCAAGACCTGTTCCACGGACGGATCAGTCGCGAGGAAGCGGGCGACCCAATGCTTGCCTCGGGCGGCCTAACTTTCCAGCTGAAGTCAAAGGCTTCGTACTTCGACTTGATGCTGCCCGCCAAGGCGGCGAGCGACTGGAAGAAATCTTGGTTCTATGTTGCTGAGGCAACCCCGAAGGGCGAGGTGGCGATCCCACGGTACTCCGCCAACCGGTCCGAGCCACGCCGTCTTCAAGTCGGCAAGCTCCCTAGCGACCAGCGGATGGTCGTGGACGAAATGCTCCAAACCATCCGTGGTCTGAAGAAGAAAGGCCTCCAGACGATCAATTTGTACAACTGCTGGCTCGGGCGGCGGCTCGTCCCTCTGGCTCGGCGCGAGCACTACATGTACCAGTACACCGGCCGGGAGGACTGGACAAAGTCCAACCTAGCCGAGTGGAAGCTCGAGGACTACACCGCAGCACTGAAGAAGATCACCCAGGCGGTGTACCTGGACGCACAGGCTGGGGTCGCCCCCTACACCACAAGGCGTCCAGCCCCAACGGTAATCATCTCGCATTATTCGCAGTCGCAGTTTTTGCAGTCGCGGTTTTTCTAATTTCATCTTGCGTTCATTGCAGCTATTCCAAGTGGTGGAAGGATGGCTCCCTCCTTCGGACGATGAGAATTCAAGCTCATCCGTCCAAGACATGGGCGAGTCGCCTCCCGCCAAGGGCGACGCCGGGAGTGACGAGAGTGACGGCGACGACGATTCCGAGGAGGAGGTCGCCCCGCTGGCCCGTAAGACCCGCAACCAACGTCAACATGAGCTTGAGGCGAGCAAAAGCCTTGAGCATCATGACGACGAGGAAGAACTTCCGGAGACCACCTCGCGCCTCCAGGCTACTCCGTCAAAGAAGAAGAAGAAAGAGAAGGAAGTGAAGGCCCCTCCGAAGAAGAAGACGAAGCCGATGATGCCGGCCTCGCCACCGCACTCGGCGAGCAGCTCCGACGCTCCCAGCCCGGCCAAGGACGAGGCGCCACCGACGGCAGCCGCGCTGGACACGGCCCCCATCGAGGTGCCACTGGCTTCGATACCTCCGCCATTCGCCCCAGTCTCCGGGCTGGGGGATGCTCCGGCTGTGGCAGCTTCGCCTCGCAGGGAAGATCCTACCGAAGATGTCCCAGAGGCTCCTGTTGCGGCCTCAACGACGAAGAAGCCGTCCGTGTCTTGGGCACGCGACGTCCTGGAGATGGGGCTCAGCCGTCGACTGGGCCCTGAACTGGAGAAGTCGGCCGGCCTCCGCACGGGGCTGCGCTTCATTCCAGTCGCCAAGTAAGTTTGTTCACCTACCTTTGTCTTCCATAGCAGTTTGAATTATCTTGCTTACGTGATTGATTTACAGGACCGGAGTGAAGAAGATGGGCCACCCGACCGTGGCTAAGGTGCCGTCCGTCGTCAGCGAGGAAGATCCTTCCCGTAAGAGGAAGGCGGACGAGGTCGTCGTCCCCGCAGATGGTGGAAAGAAGGCCAAGGGCGACGATGTCGTCACGATCTCTGACGACACGGCGGTCGCGCCAACCGAACCCACACCAGAAGCGGCCGCATCCACGAAGGGGGGTGCTCCCTTGCTTGGAGCAGCCGAGCCGACCTCATTTGGTGCGGGTGCCTCCATCGCGACATTCCCGCGCTTCATGGCCAAAGCGGCCACAGCGAGTGGGACTTCACCCTCGAGCCGTGCACCTGGGGTCGCCGATGTGGAAGTCGAGCAGCGTCGTGGGGACACGCCAGCTCCCCTCGCGTCCGTGGACGCGATACAACTTCATGGCATGCTTGGCGCAGCCATCCAGGTATGTACAGTCCCCGAGGATCAGGTCGGTGTGTTACAGCGGTCTGATTCTTTTAGTGTACAGTCGTTATCTTCCTCGTCCAGTCCCCGAGTGCGCACTCGCTGAATTTCAGCGGGTGGGCACTTAGGAGTTTTTGATTGCCAGTCCCCGAGTGCGCACTCGCTGAATTTCAGCGGGTGGGCACTTAGGAATTTTTTGATGGCCAGTACCCGAGTGCGCACTCGCTGAATTTCAGCGGGTGGGCACTTAGGAATTTTTTGATGGCCAGTCCCCGAGTGCGCACTCGCTGAATTTCAGCGGGTGGGCACTTAGGAATTTTTTGATGGCCAGTCCCCGAGTGCGCACTCGCTAAATTTTAGCGGGTGGGCACTTAGGAATTTTTTGATGGCCAGTCCCCGAGTGCGCACTCGCTGAATTTCAGCGGGTGGGCACTTAGGAATTTTTTGATGGCCAGTCCCCGAGTGCGCACTCGCTGAATTTCAGCGGGTGGGCACTTACAATGCTTCTTTGATTAACTGTTTGAATGATGTGCAGGGTCTTCAACGTGAATCGGCTGACCGATTGGCAGCGAAGCACCGGGCGGAGAAGGAACTGGCCACCGTCCAGGAGGCGAATAAGGAGCTTCAGGCGGTTGCCGCAAAGGCGGAGGAGGCTCGCCAGGGATTTGTCCCTGCGGGTGAATTGGCGGCGGTGCAATCGGCTTTGAGCTCGGCTGAGAAGCGGACGAGCTGACGACGTACCCGTCCAACCCGTACACGCCGTTCATCCGCAATCGCCGGGGTGTTGGCGAGTCGTCGTCGAAGCCTGCAGAATAGGATAGTTTGCCCTGGGGCGTTAGGAGCAGGTCTGCCGTATGGGCATATTTTGTACTTTGAGACAATGCTAAATTCTATTGAATGAGACGTCGTGTCTGTTTTGTGACTTGTCATGTATTTTGTGTTTGAGGTTTGAACGAGTCCGCGAGCGCGTCCGCCCTTTTATGGGGTTTACCTCGTGTGTGATTTGTTTGTGGTTTTTTGAATGTTTTGTTATTTTGGTCTACTCGCCCGGACTCGAAGAGCCAGTCGCAGGGCGACTCCCTTGAACGCTCTATACTTCACCGTTTTCCCTTGCGCGAACGGGGTCGGGTGGCCGAGTCCCCGAGCGTGGTACTTGGTTGTTCTTGGCGCGACTCGAGGGTGGTTGAGGACTTGGCGCGTTAGTTTGGGCGCATTACTCCTGCCTGGCCCGTTGGGTCAGTCGCGTGGCGAGTCCTGGGCATGCTCTCCTACTTGGCGTTTTCCCGAGCCGCTCGCGATGAACTGGTCGTCAGTCCCCGAGCGTGGTACTTGGCCGTTCGAGTCGCTATGTCGAGGATGCGAAGGACCATGGTCGCTGTAAGAAGCGAAGGCAGTTGTCTTGGCTCGTAGAGCCAGTCGGGCTGGGCGACTCCAATGGGGCTCCGGGTAGGTGTTTTTCATGGACGATGCAAGACCTGAGGTGACTCAGTGCTCTTGCACCGCACTACTTAGCCGTGCCGATCGCTGTACCAAAGGTTGACTTCTGCGGTTAGCTTGACGCTGTTATTACGAGTGCGAGTGGCACAAGGCACGGAGAGTAGGCGCAATTTGTGGTAACCGATTCTTTTTATTTCATAGCAACTGGAGAATACATATGTGGGGCTCTAGGGGTAGAACTTCCGTAGGAGGTTTACATTCCATGGTCGCTTGACGTCGAGTTCGCCGTCCCCGCGGACGTCGATGAGGTAGTAGGCGTAGTTGCCGAGTACTCGCCCGATGGCGAATGGTCCCTCCCACGGAGGAGAGAGCTTATGCATGCCCTTCTTGTCCTGGATGAGGCGCAACACCAGGTCGCCTTCTTGGAAGGTGCGAGTTTTCACCCGCCGGCTGTGGTAACGGCGGAGTCCCTGCTGGTAGATGGCGGTGCGTGACCGAGCGAGGTCACGTGCTTCGTCGATTTGATCGACTCCGTCCTGGCGGGCGAGTTCGTTCGCAGCCTCCGTATAGTGGACGACCCTCGGCGAGTCGTGCTCAAGGTCAGTGGGCATGACTGCCTCGGCGCCGTACACCATGAAGAAGGGGGTGAATCCTGTCGACCTTTTAACCGAGGTGCGGATGCCCCAGATAACGGAGGGTAGCTCCTCGACCCAGCACCTGGCGGTGCGCTTGAGTGGTACTTGGAGTCGCGGCTTCAGGCCGTGGAGGATGCTTTGGTTGGCCCGTTCCGCCTGGCCGTTGGATTCCGGGTGGGCGACCGACGCGAGGTCGAGCCGGATGTGGTTCTCTTCGCAGAATTCGGCCATGGCTCCTTTGGCGAAGTTGGTGCCGTTGTCCGTGATGATGCTGTTTGGGAACCCGTAGCGATATATGAGCTCGCGTAGGAATTTAGTGGCGGTCTTCCCGTCGCATTTCCGGACTGGCTTGGCCTCCACCCACTTTGTGAATTTGTCAACCGCGACCAGGAGGTGGGTGTAGTCGGAGGGAGCCTTCTTGAAGGGGCCTACCATGTCCATGCCCCATACAGCGAATGGCCAGGTGATGGGGATTGTCTTGAGTGCTAAGCTCGGCACGTGCGTCTGGTTGGTGTAATTCTGGCACCCGGCGCACCGCTGGACAATGTCGACGGCATCGGCGTGCGCGGTAGGCCAGTAGAAACCATGCCGCATAGCCTTGGCGACCAGAGAGCGGGCGCCGGCGTGGTGGCCGCAGTCGCCGGAGTGGATGTCGTGGAGGATCTTGCGTCCTTCGGCGGGTTGGACGCAGCGTTGGAATACGCCGGTGACGCTGCACTTGTGGAGCTCGCCGTCGATGATGGTGTAGGACTTGCATCGGCGTGCGATCATCCGAGCGTCCGTCTCGTCTGCCGGCAAGGTGCCGGTCTCCAGGTAGGCGACGTAGGGCTTGGTCCAGTCATCTGGCTTGTTGACGAGTGCGACCAGGGCTGCCTCCGGTTGGAGCGGGACTACGATGTCGATCTCCCTCAGGGGAGAGACTGATGGCTTGGTGATCGTGTCAAGGAAGACGCCGGCGGGTGGTGCGAGTCGAGCCGACCCGATGCAAGAGAGTGTGTCAGCCTCCTCGTTCTTCCGCCTATCGATCCACTCGATGGAGTAGCCTGTGAAGTGTCCGCCCATCTTGTCCACTGCTTGGCGGTACGCCGCCATGGTGGGGGAAACGGCGTCGCAGGTGCCAGCGACTTGCCCAGCGACGAGGTCAGAGTCTCCGTAGCAGCGTAGGCGGTTGACGTTCATCTCCCTGGCAGCTCGCATGCCATGGAGTAAGGCCTCATACTCGGCCATGTTGTTGGTGCAGGGTGTGAAGTCAAGGCAGAGGACATAGCGGAGCTTGTTGCCCTTTGGGGAAGTCAACACGATCCCTGCTCCTGCGCCGTCTGCGTTCTTGGAGCCGTCGAAGTGCAAGCTGCAGTAATGGAGGTATGGCAGCTTCTCTGGCTGCTGGGCCTCCTCCCAGTCGGCGATGAAATCCGCTAGAGCTTGCGACTTGATCGCTTTTCGTGGCTCGTACTTGATATTGTGGACGCCAATCTCGACGGCCCACTTAGCGACTCGCCCGGTCGCCTCACGGTTGCGGATGATGTCCTGCAACGGTGCTGAGGAGACAACCATGATCGGGTGCTCCTGGAAGTAGTGCGGCAGGCGCCGTTGCACTCTGAAGACCACATATACCAGTTTCTGGTACTGCGGGTATCGTTGGCGCGACTCGGTGAGGACCTCGCTGATGTAGTACACCGGTCGCTGTACTGGGCGCTCCTTTCCTTCCTCCGGTCGCTCGACGACCATGACGGCGCTGACGACGCGCTCGGAGGCCGCGACGTAAACCATCTTGGGTTCTTTGTTGGCGGGGGTGGCGAGTAGCGGTGTGGCGAGTAGCACCTTCTTGAGGTCGCGAAGCGCGTCATCCGCCTCCTTGTCCCACTGGAAGGTGGGGTTCTTGCGCATCAGGCGGTATAGGGGCATCGCCTTCTCGCCCAGGCGGGGGATGAGGCGACTGAGAGCCGCTACTCGCCCGGCCAGTTCTGGACGTCGCGCAGGCACTCGGGTTTGCCGAGCCGGGCGATCGTGTCGATCTTCGTGGGGTTCGCCTTGATCCCTCGCTTGGAGACGACGTACCCTAGTAGTTGTCCTGCTGGTACACCGAAGGTGCATTTGCCTGGGTTAAGCTTTATCTTGTACTTTCGCAAGTTGGCGAACGTTTCCGCCAGGTCAGCGAGTAGGTCACCCTGGCGAGCGGACTTTACTACCACGTCATCGATGTAGACATGGATGTTGCGGCCAATTTGGCTCGCGAGGCACTCTTTCATGCACCGCTGGTAAGTCGCCCCGGCGTTCTTGAGGCCAAAGGTCATGGCGGTGTAACAGAAGGCTCCGAATGGCGTGATGAACGCCGTCTTCTCCTCGTCCTCAATGGCCATTTTGATCTGGTTGTACCCAGAGTAGGCGTCGAGGAAGTATAGTGACTCCGAGCCCGCGGTGGAATCGATTATTTGGTCGATCCGCGGGAGGACGAACTGCTCTTTTGGGCAGGTGCTGTTCAAGTTTGTGTAGTCGATACACATCCTCTAGGTCCCGTTTTTCTTCTCGACCAGGACTAGGTTTGCCAGCCACTTGGAGTATTTGATTGGCCGGATGAAGCCTGCAGCGAGTAGACGCTGCACCTCCTCGGCGATTGCTCGGCGGCGCTCTTCATTGAAGGGCCGTAGCGACTGTTTGACGGGTCACACTTTGGGGTCGGCGTTTAGCTTGTGCTTAGCGAGCTCCCTAGGGACACCAGGCATGTCAGAGGGCTTCCATGCAAAGATGTCCCTGTTCTCACGGAGGAACTCGATGAGCGTGCCTTCCTAGGCTGGGCTCATGCCCGTCCCGATCGTCACCGTCTGGCTGGAGTCGCCTGGGACCAGCTCGACGGTGCGGGTGTGCGTCGTTGCCTCGAAGGTTGAGGTATTTGCGCCCTCCGAGTTGGGCTTCTTGAGTATGGTGGGGTCGTAGTTGTTGACCCCTCTCGCGTACTTGGCGAGCTCATCGGCGTGGTTGGTCTCTGCCGCGATGACGGCGTCAGCTAGTTCGTCTCCTTTGGCCTCGCACTCGGCGGCCATGTCGGGGTCGCCGTTGATGGTGATGACGCCGCACGGCCCGGGGATCTTCATCGCGTTGTACGCGTAGTGGGGCGCTGCCATGAACTTGGCGAACGCCTGGAGCCCTAGGATGCAGTGGTAGGGGCTGTCGAAGGGTTCCAGCTCGAAGACGATCCGCTCGGTGTGGAAGTTTGCTGGTATACCGAAGGTGACTGGCAGCGTGACCTTGCCGATCGGGTACGCCTTCCGACCGGGGACGATGCCATGGAACGTGGTGTGGGTCGTCTCGATCATCAACTGTGGGAGCCGCAGCCGCCTGAAGGTGTCCAGGTACAGGATGTTGATGGAGCTGCCGCCGTCCATCAATGTCTTGGGGAGCCAGTAGTCGCCGACCTTGGGCTTGACCAAAAGGGCGACTCGGCCTGGGTACTCGATGCGTGGCGAGTGGTCTTGGTGGCTCCAGGTGATGGGCTGCTCCGACCTATTGAGGAACTGGGGAACGTCCACCTGAGCCACTGCGTTGACGGCGACGGCGCGGGTGATGACCTTCTTCTCGCGCTTCGTGTTGAAGCCTGTGAAGGTATGGAGCGAGCCGGCCACTTTGCCGAACTTTCTGCAGTTTGGCGGGTCGTTGTCGGGGTCCTCCCGTGCTCGCCGTGCCTTCTCGATCTCCCTGAGGGTGTGGCAGTCGGCGGTTGTGTGCATTGTGGGCTTCCCTTCCCTGCTGTGAAACGCACAAGGTTGGTTAAGGAGGGCCGCGGGGTCGAACCTTGGCTTGGCCTTGTAGTTGCCGCCGTCGCGGCGTTGTCCTCTGTCGTGGCGGAAGCTCTTGGGCTCGCGTTGTCCGTGCCCGGCGTTGGCAACGAAGTCGACTCGCCCGTCACTGTGGCGTTTGCCGGTGAGGCGAGTGTTGCTGTAGCGTAGGTCGGACCGTCGTCCGCTGTCGTTGCCGCTCGTGCGGCGTTGACCTCCCGACTGATGCATATATATATATGGTGAGCATATATATATACATGCAATTAATGAAGTGAATGAGATGAGATAGAAATTACAGAAATAGTACTTACACACAATAAAGGCTGATGGCAGCTTTGTCAAGTTCCTTCTGATTGAATAGAAAATGCAAGTCTTGAATCAAGGTACCACTTGTGCAATCTTCGCATCTTTGTTGGTAGATTCTTGAGCTCCTCTTTCTTCCATGGCTGCCGCGTAATCCCATACTTCCATGGCTGTATGGGGTTGGCATCGCATTTGGGAAAGTTGTCTCCCATGATGTTCAAGTATGCAATGTAAGTCATCCCCATCTCATTGGCCTTTCTTTGTAGCTCTGCCTCGTAATCATTTACGGGAGGAGCGTCCCATGTGTCGAACAGTTGGAGCGGGGCGCATGATTGGTTTTCCTGCTCTCCGAGCATGGGAACTATTTTCTGGGGTGTCGCACGACTACTAATTTCAGTCTCCCTACGGCGCCTTGCATCCCCCTTCAAAATCTGGCGCTCGTAGTCCGGCACAAGTTTCAGGTTTCAAAAGATTATTGTAAAACTTCTCCACCACCGCCGGATCTATTTTCTCCTTTCGCTCGGCCCGTCTACGTGCAAAGAATTTCTTGACCTCTTCTTTCGAGATCCTATTGGTCTCCTCTTCGCTGAGATTCCACGATAAAACCAGCAATGGCTTGGCGGAAGGCTGCGGGACGTAGTTTTTTGAACTCTTTGGCGTATGGTTTCCTGCAGATTTCTTTGTGGCAGTGCTAGTGATGCTCTTTGTGGCAGTGCTCTTCTGCTTACGCTGAGGAGATGGCTGAAGCGCCGGAGATGGCTGACGGGCAAGAGATGGCTGGCGCACTGGAGATGGCTGGCGCACCGGAGATGGCTGGCGCGCGGGAGATGGCTGCCGCGCAGGAGATGGCTGAAGCGCCGGAGATGGCTGCCGCGCAAGAGATGGCTGAAGCGGCTCAGACTGCTGACGCTGCGGAGACGGCGGGGGTGCCAGTGGCCTCCAATTTGGAAGCACGATGTGTTCCTTCTTCCAAAGAATGGTTGTTTTCACTGCAAATTTGAGTTGAGTTTCCCCTTCACATGTAGCATGGTCAAGCTGTGCTTCCTCATATTCCTTCACAACCTCATCCACCCCGACAATAGCATAGCCATCTGGAATCGGTCGGCAGTGGTAAGTTCCACCAGCTACAGGAGGTAAGGCATAGCCGACAGCCACCTTAATGGATAAGCCCATTAATCTCACATGCAGCTCAGCGTGTTCGCTCTCCGTGATCTCATCCACGGGGTATCGAGGACCCGCCATTTCAAGCGTGGGATGCACGTTCTCCGTGGAAGCCACGCTGCTTTTCCGCGCAGAGTCTGGGCGCCGGCAGCTTCCAATGCAGGCTCTTCATGCCGCTGAGATGGGCCGGTAGCTTGATGGCTCTGTTGTGCATTCACTTGCGCCTGCAGTGCCACAATTGCATGTTCTATCTGTGTCATCTGCTCTGTACGCTCTTTTTCTTTTCTGCCGCTCCATCTGTAAGAGTCGCTCCACTCGGCAAACCCATCCTTCCACGTCATACCCCCTGTGCCTCGTGCATGTCCAGGGTGTTCTTTTTTACCGATGGCGCGTGTGAGCTGGTCATTCTCTCTGTCGGGATGGAAGGTCCTGGCGGCTGTTTCCTCGTATGCCGTGATGAGTTCAGTGACGGGTTTGGCAAGGAGTGTTGGGAAGATACACAATCCTGTTTCTGGGTCCAACCTTTCCCCATTCCGTAGAACCAAGTCTTTGCACGTAGGTCCCACCCATCTGTCTGGGGTGTGATCCCTCTAGCGCGCAGGGCCTTCTCAGCTTCCTCCCACTTAGGCCTCTGAGATATGTAGCCACCTGACCCCGTCCTCTGGTGATATTCCTTCTTCTGGGCATTTAGCGTATTGGTTTCTGACCTCTTTTTAGCTATAGCACCTTCCTTATATGCCACAAATTCGGGCCAGTGAGGTCTTATCTTCGCATAATATGCGTCTTCGAAATCTGGAGTCTCGCGAGCTTTGACAAATTTGTTCAATTTTGTCTTCCAGTTGCGGAAAGCGTCAGCCATCTTCTTTAGAGTCCACTCTTTGACCTTTTCCTTTATAACCAGTTTGTTTTCATCCTCCTCTAGCGGAAGGGTAAAATTTACCAACAACGAATTCCAAAGCGTTTCTTTAGATCTTTCATCGACAAAGGTACCATCGCTCTTCTTTGGCTTATTCCAATATTCAATTATGATTGGGATTTGGTCCCTAACAAGAACTCCAGCCTGACGTACAAATTTGTCTGCAGCCTTCTTGGGCTCCATCGGCCTGCCATCAACACGGACTGCTTCGATCGTGAACTTTGCATGATCTTTCAACCGATGGCTCGCGCCTCGCTTGCTCTTTTTTGTAGAAGAAGATTGTTGCTGGCTGGTCGATCCAGAGGGCTAAAAGAAGAAAGAAGCGTTAATTAATACATATACATATATATACAAATCAGTCGGTGCAAGTCAGCAGAGGCTTAATCCATGCATATACCTCGACGGACTTTGCAATCACTAAAGTGTGTTCACCGGAGTCGTCATCTTCTCCATGACTACTTGAGCTGTCATCGTGTCCCTCCAAGTTCATATATTGTGAGGTGTCCTCGTGGATCATGTTCTCCATTATTTCTTCCTCTTCAAGGTTTCTACTGAGTGGATCCATAGTTTCTAAAACAATAATATTATCACACAAATATCAGTAATACATCTATTGAAATGCTCGAGCAAAAAAACCTAAAGCATACACATACACATACAAAAAATATATACATGAAAACCCTAAAGCATGCTCGACAACTTAATCGGGGTTCTGAGTGGTGAAAACCCTAATTCGGGGAAACTCCGGATGTATATGAGAGGGGTTACTATGTTCTCTAATTAAACTTGTCTTGAAAGTTGTTCAACAATGCATGATTATAGATTAAATAGTTAGATCTCATTTTTCTGAACATTTTGATATATTATACATATTTTTATGACTTATAAATCATTAGATATTAAATTTACAAGTTTTATTCATTTTCTGAAATTGTTTAATCAATTTAAATTGAATTATTACATCACTGTGATTTCAGCTGGGCGGTTTGACCTATTTACACCGCTACTGGTCCTAGCCATTGTGGCTGACTGTGGGACAGGGGCGATGTCACTGCCACCTAAGCGGGCCCTGCTGGCCATGTCACTGCCACCTCAGGCGGGGGTCGCTGGCGACGACAGAGGCCACGCCAGCACGCAGAACTGAGCTCGTTCGAACGGGCGCGATGTGGGGATCCTAAAATTGGCGGCGCTGCTGGCTTAAGGTCATCGGAACAGCGACTCCGGCGAGCGGTGGCGGCGGCGCTCATAGATGGACATAGGGGAAGCGGACTAGAGAGAGAGAGAGGGATGACGCCTGAGAACCATTTGCTCACCAGGAGGCGATTCAGGGGGTCGGCAAAGCGTACGGCAGCCGGAATCAAAGGCGACAGCGAAGGCCGGAGCTCGGGAAGGGGCGATTGATTGCGTCGACTGGGGGCGGCCACAGCGAGGGCGGCCACGACGAGGGCGAGGGTGGCGACGGCGAGGGCTGGACGGCGGCGGCGGCTCTCCCTCTCTGTTTTTCTCTGCGCGGCTTTCGATCTAGCTCTGGGGGGAAGAAGGAAGGGGAAGGAGTGCATTTAATACCCCCCCTTTAACACAGGTTGGGGGTTGGAACCGGTGTTAAAGGGGGGGGGGAATTCGTTTCGCGCGCGCACCCCCCTCTTTAACACTGGTTCCAGCCACGAACCGGTATTAAAGGGGGGTGTGCACGCGTGAAACGAAATAAATGCGCCCCCCCCTTTAACACCGGTTCGTGGCTGGAACCGGTGTTAAAGGGGGGGCATTTATTTCATGCATTAAAGGGGTGGGGGCATTTATAATTCAAAAAATAGGATATGAATTTAGAAAATTCATATCTTATTCATTTCAACTCAAAAAAATATGAATAATATATCATATTTTTCAGAAAAATAATATCTATCCATTCATGTAAAAACATTTTATATTTACTTTAGATGAAAATTTTCAAAATGATTAAAACACTTACATATAAATTTTGATTATTCAATTCAAACAAAAATAAATTGTCAAATCCTAAAACTTTGAACATAAGAAATATTAAGCATATAAAAAGGAATCTAACCCTATTTTATTAGAGCAAATCATATTTTATTTTGTATTAACATTTTTGAATTGATTGGATATTTAAATGCCGCATCTTATGCTCGGAAAATGGAAAATGCCTTTTTGGTGCGATAAAAAGGAAAAATTCCTCTTGCAACATTGTTTGCCATTCCATGATGCACATGTATGCACAATATGGCCATATTATCACAAACTATGCCTTGATTCTAGCCATAACATTGGTCATTTGACGCGAAAGCCAAGAAACCTCGAATGAGATAGGTCATTTTGTGAAGGAGATAGAACTGGAATTAAAATACAGAAAGCAACTAATAGTAAGCTACATAAATCACGACTGAAAATTAAGATACATAAAAGAACTGAAAATTAAGATACATGGCCAGATTAAGTAACAATCGACCGAACTTGTTTCGGAATGTTGGAGTGATTCAGTCATGCTCCTGCCTACACCTGTAATACTCGCCACTGTAGTCGTCGTACTCGCCGCCGCCGTCATCGCTGTCGTCATCGGGGTTGCCGTAATTGAACCTTGAAGGCTGAGTACGCGTGGGCTGGACTTGAGGGCAGCGCAGACGGGGGTTAGAGTCGGCGACAGTGTCATAGGCCATGACGCTCTGGAGAGTCCGACCGCGCCACCATAGCCGACAACCGACCTCGTTGAAGTTCGGAGGAGGTGGGCCGTCCTCCTCGTGCCTGGCGAGCACCCTCTCACGCCGATCCACGAATAAGGCTTCCCAAGTAGGGAAATAGTCGGGATGCCATATGGGATTCCTCCGCTGCTCCGGCATGAGCTCGAAGTAGTAGTGGTTCGTGATGGCCATCCGGTGCGCCACACCTAGAGGGACAGGAGGAACCGGCATGCCTCCGGCGCTCAGCATCTAGCCGACGGGGACACAGTAGCCCGGCGGGAAGGGGTAGTTCGAGGCGCAAAGCGCCTCCGCCTCCCTGGGGGTTAGTGCTAAGGTGGAAGCCATGGGAAAGAGTGATGAGGTTGTAGATATGAGTCTAGAGATGTGCAATGAAAATGGAGGCCAACCCTACATATATATATATATAGTGAAGAACTGGCGGGAAGAACGGGAGGGAAGAACTGGCGGGAAAAAATGGCGGGAAGAAAAATGGCGGGAAGAAAAATGGCGGGAAAAATGGCGGGAAAAAATGGCGGGAAGAAAAATGGAGGGAAGAAATAGAAGGAAGAAAAATGGATTTCAGGCTAGGCCAGGCAGCACTAATGATAGGGGTCAGTGTCGACATTATGTCGTGCGGCGTGTACCTTGTCCCGGATGGTGTCACCAACCGGGACTAAAGATGAACCTTTAGTCCCGGTTGGAGACACCAACCGGGACTAAAGATGAACCTTTAGTCCCGGTTGGAGACACCAACCGGGACAAAACACGAGTCAGCACTAATAATAGGGGTGAGTGTCGACATTATTTCGTAAGTGTGACACTATGCCGAGCTGCTTGTACTATAAATAGGCATCCTTATGAGTCTAGTCCTCCAGCCAGTTTGAGGCATCTCCAAGATGGTTTTCGAGAGCAGGGACACCACTCCGGCCAGTTTCAGGGAGATGCCGACGGAGCCCTGTCCTCTGGCATCTCCGAGAAACTGGTCATAGAGGCACTCCCTAATATGTGAAATTAGTTAGCTCCCAGGTGTATTGATCTAGTTAGAGAAGTTACAAGTTGCAAGATGGTTTTCGAGAGCAGGGACACTACTACGGCCAGTTTCAGGGAGATGCCGACGGAGACCGGTCCTCCGGCATCTCCAAGAAACTGGTCATAGAGGCACTCCCTAATATGTGAAATTAGTTAGCTCCCAGGTGTATTGATCTAGTTAGATAAGTTACAAGCTGCAAGATGGTTTTCGAGAGCAGGGACACCACTACGGCCAGTTTCAGGAGATGCCGACGGAGCCCAGTCCTCCGGCATCTCCAAGAAACTAGTCATAGAGGCACTCCCTAATATGTGACCACGCGCGCTTTGGAGATCAGATCTTAATGGTAAGTACGAATCGGGACAACTTCTTCTCATAGTCCCGATCCAGCCACAAAACAAGACTAACACTCAAGACATTTATTAATATTAAAAACTGAGACTACGAAACCGGTCCCCCCTATATATAGTCCCGGTCAATCCACAAACCGCGAAAGATATCCTTCGGTCAAGCCACAAACCGCGAAAGACATGAACTAGAGTTACATAATATGAACACGAACTTCTTGGCATATGTCCTTTCTTATGATCGCTTCAGATGTAACCATGGAGCATCTTCTTTACTTAACATAATGCTTGGGTCAGTTTTCACTGTGAAGGGCGGAATTTCATCAAACTTATTATAATCTTCTGACATGTCTGTCTTGTCCTCGATTCCCACGATGTTTCTTTTCCCTGAAAGAACTATGTGACGCTTTGGCTCATCATATGATGTATTCGTTTGCATATTTTTTCTTTTTTTGGTCTCGAGGACATGTCCTTCACATAGAAAACTTGAGCCACATCATTGGCTAGGACGAATGGTTCGTCTAAGTTCTTGTCTACCTTCATAAGATTGTTGAGATCCACCGTTGTCATTCCGTACTTCTTGTCTACCTTAACCCCTCCTCCTGTTAGCTTGACCCATTTGCATCGAAACAAGGGGACCTTAAAATTAGGTCCATAGTCAAGTTCCCATATCTCCTCTATGAACCCATAATACGTGGTCTTTTGCCCATTGTCTTCTGCTACATCGAAGCGGACACCACTATTTTGGTTGGTGCTCTTTTTATCTTGGCCTATCGTGTAAAATGTATTCCCATTTATCTCGTACCCTTGAAAGTACATACAGTCGAAGATGGTGTCCTGGCCAACAAGTACAGCTGATCCCCAACAGTGGTGTTATTCATGAGAACTCTTTGCAGCCAGCCGCCAAAACTCGCCATGTGTTCACTTATAATCCATTCATCAGACTGCCCCGGGTGTTTGAGGCGTATTAAATTCTTGTGTTCATTGATATACGGGGCAACCAAGATAAATCTTTGTAAAACCGTGTAGTGTGCTTGATTGAGAGAATTCCCGTCCCTACATATCATTGCTTTACATCCTAGGGTGCCTTTTCCACGCAGTCTCCCCTCATGTCGTTATTCTGGAACACCAATCGCCTTAAGGTCAGGAATAAAATCAACACAGAACTCAATGACCTCCTCTGTTACATAGCCCTTGGAGATGCTTCCTTCCGGCCTAGCACGGTTATGAACATATTTCTTTAAGACTCCCATGTACCTCTCAAAGGGGAACATATTGTGTAGAATACAGGACCGAGAATGGCAATCTCTTCTACTAGGTGAACCAGGAGATGCGTCATAATATTGAAGAAGGATGGTGGGAACACCAACTCAAAGCTGACAAGTCATTGGGCCACATCTTTCTCTAACCCTGGTAGGCTTTCTGGATCGATTACCTTCTGAGATATTCCATTGAGGAATGCACATAGCTTCACAATGGGTACTCGAACATTTTCAGGTAGAAGCCCCCTTAATGCTATTGGAAGCAATTGTGTCATAATCACGTGGCAGTCATGAGACTTCAGGTTTTGGAATTTTTTCTCTGCCATATTTATTATTCCCTTTATATTCGACGAGAAGCTAGACGGGACCTTGATACTACTCAGACATTCAAAAAAGATTTCCTTCTCTGCTTCGGTAAGAGCGTAGCTGGCAGGAGTTAAGTGGCATCGTTTACCCTTCGCGTTCTCAGGATGCATAGGCTCTTCAGGGTCTTTCAGACGTTGCTGGTCCTGCTGTGCTTCCGCTGTATCTTTTGTATTCCCATACACTCCTAGGAAGCCTAGCAGGTTCACTCAAACATTCTTCGTCACATGCATCATGTCGATTGAAGAGCGGACCTCTAAGACTTTCCAATAGGGTAGGTCCCAAAATATAGATTGCTTCTTCCACATGGGCGCGTGTCCGGCATCGTCATTCGGAACAGATAGACTGCCAGGACCTTTTCCAAAGATTACTTCTAGGTCCTTGACCATACCAAATACCTCCTCACCGATACGGAGGACAGGCTTCCTCCGGGGTTCTGCCAGACGTTTGAAATGCTTTCATTATTTCTTACTGGATGCAGGTTCGGAAGAAATAGGCGATACCCTAGGTACACAACCTTCTTACATTTATCCAAATATACACTTTCAGTCTCATCTAAAGAGTGTGTGCATGCATTGTATCCCTTGTTTGTCTTCCCTGAAATGTTACTAAGAGCAGGCCAATCATTGATGGTTACAAAAAGCAATGCTCGTAGGTCAAATGGCTCCCCTTTGTGCTCATCCCACATACGTACACCTGGTTTGGCCCACAGCTGTAAAAGTTCTTCAACTAATGGCCTTAGGTACACATCAATGTCGTTGCTGGGTTGCCTCGGGCCTTGGATGAGCACTGGCATCATAATGAACTTCCTCTTCATACAAAACCAAGGAGGAAGGTTATATATACATAGAGTCACAGGCCAGGTGCTGTGACTGCAGCTCTGCTCACCAAAAGGATTCATGCCGTCTGTACTTAGACCAAACCTTAAGTTCCTTGTGTCACGTGCGAAGTCCGGGTACTCCCGCTCGACTTTTCTCCACTGTGACCCATCAGCGGGGTGTCTCAACATCGCGTCTTTCTTACGGTCTTCCATGTGCCATCGCAACAACTTGGCATGCTCTTTATTTCTGAAGAGACGTTTTAACCGTGGTATTATAGGAGCATACCACATAACCTTGGTAGGAACCTTCTTCCTAGGGGCCTCGCCCTCAACATCGCCAGGATCATCTCGTCTGATCTTATACCGCAGTGCAGTGCATACCGGGCATGCATCCAAATTCTCGTACTTCTCACCGTGGTAGAGGATGCAGTCATTAATGCAGGCATGTATCTTCTGCACGTCTAATCCTAGAGGGCAGACAACCTTATTTGCTTGGTATGTACTGTCAGGCAACTTATTATTTCTTGGAAGAAGGTTCTTCATTTTTACCAACAACTCTGAAAATGTGCTGTCAGTCACACCGTTCTCTGCCTTCCATTGCAGCAAATCCAGTGTGATACCTAGCTTTTTGTGGCCATCTTCGCAAGTTGGATACAAAAATGTTTTGTGATCCTTTAACATCTGCTCCAACTTCTCCTTCTCCTTTTCAGTATCACATTCTTCCTTTGCATCAGTAATGGCCCGACCAAGATCGTCATCAGCGGGCCCATCTGCTGCCTCTTGATCTTCATTATCTACCCCCGTTGCAGTATCATCATATTCAGGATACATATTATGATAGTTGTCATCATCCTCTTCTTCTTCGTTGTCTTCCATCACAACCCCTTTTTCTCTGTGCTTGGTCCAACAATTATAGCTGGGCATGAAACCGGATCGAAGCAGGTGGGCGTGAATGGTTCTGGTATTTGAGTAGTCTTTCTTGTTCTGACAGTGAACACACGGACAGCATATAAAACCATTGTGACCACGGTTTGCATTAGCCACAACGATGAAATTTTGGAGGCCCATAATGTACTCGGAAGTGCGGCGGTCACCGTACATCCATTGTCGGTTCATCTGCATTAATATATAGTATATATCAAAAATTAATAGGGAGATGACCATTTGTATATATAGTACATCAATGACACATGAAAGGATAGTTGCCGACCTCGACCGAGAAGGAAAGAGCAACGAGAAAACTTATTTTGAGCTCTCGGGTATTTCACCGAACACCTCTTGTGAATATGAACAAAACACAAACTAGCACTCTTCACACCCTCTTGCTAGGCTCCAAAATGAGATAGTGAAAAAAATGGAAGAGTGGGGTGTGGGGTGTGGGCTGCGGTGTCTTATATAGCCCCCCTTTAACACCGATTCAAGCCACGAACCGGTGTTAAAGGGGGGGGGGGCTGCGCGGGGCACTGGTGCAGGGTCCTTTAACACCGGTTCGTGCCACGAACCGGTGTTAAAGGGGGGCTCCTTTTTGCCGCACGGGCCAGGCTGGTACGACCCCCCCTTTAACACCGGTTCATAGAAGAACCGGTGTTAAAGCCCTTTTCCAGGATCAACAAAAGGCCTCGTTTCCACTAGTGACTGGAATAACAATTATCCAGTTCCATAATGAATCCGGAAGGTAAATGAAGTTGCATCGTGCCGACTTCCAACGCACCGACTCTCACTTTGTTTCCGACTCGGATATCAACCTCGCCTCTTGCTACGCTCCTAGTTCTTACCAGTCCCTGCAATGAGTTGCAGATGTGAATAACTGATCCGGTATCATATACCCAAAACTATTAGGTGCATCAGCAATAAAAAGGTCTATAAGATTGCAAACAAGTGTACTTGAGTCAGAAGTCATACCTCCACTCTTGGCTTTGTCGGCCAAATACTTGCTGCAGTTCCTCTTCCAGTGGCCATCCGCCTTGTAGTAGAAGCAAGTGGATCCGGCTGAAGGAGATGGTTTATTACCCGAGGAAGCGCTTGGTACCGGGTCCTGAGCCTGCTTTCCTCCCGACTTAGCCTTCTTCCTAGTCCATGAACTCTTCTTGAACTTAGCCTTATTCTGCACCATTAACACTTGACTGGAGCCCTTCTTGAGATCCGCCTATGCCTGCTTGAGCATCCCATGTAATTCAGTGAGCTTCTTATCCATACCATGCATGTGGTTGTTCAAAATGAACTGACCATACGCACTAGGAAGAGAGTTCATAATTATATCCATAGCGAACTGTTCACTAATGGGGTAGCCAAGCCTCTCTAGAGACTGCACATAACCAACCATTTTGATCACATGCGGACTCAGTGGATCACCATCCTTAAGCTTGCATCTCAGCAAAGCCTAAGAGACTTGATACCTCTCAGTCTTTGCCTGAGCCTAGAACATACTTTTGAGGCTTTTGATCATATCATAGGCCTCAACATTCTCGAACTTCTTTTGCAAGTCCGGTTCCATGTGAGCAAGCATAAGACAGCTAATATCCGTGGACTCATCCTTATCCCGACGGTAGGCCTTGGTGGCAGCGACAGTCGCATTCTCATTCGACTCATCTGGAAGTGGGTTGTCTAGGACATGGTCCTTCTTTTCTTGTTTGAGAACAATTCTCAGATTATGATACCCGTTGTTAAAATTAGTGTCATCTAGTTTATCTTTCTCAAGAATGGTTCTCAAAGAAAAACAGGATATCTGAGAGTGACTGCTACTTGGTGCCATGATCTACAACAGAATATGCAAAACACTTCAGACATGTATTCATAAAAGAGCAAGCATATTAAACACTTTAATATTTATGCTCCCACTAGAATCAACACCCCTCCGATGGTTACTTAGTGATTCAGGATCCTAGATAAGCAAGTCGTCTAGTGAGCTTTAGCATCACCGCTGGCCGCCAAGTGATCTTGGTAGGCAACTCCTTGTCAATCATATCTCATATGACTCCTGTTGGTCGGGTGGCATCACATGCCCCGTCTCCTGTCCGACTTTTCCCCGAGTCCCGTCTAGCTTACCGAGTGTTTCCGCAGTAAGAGTCCGACTTGAACCCACCAAGTCGGAAAGAATTGGCAGCACCTCAATTTTATGAGCCCACTACCAAAAATGTCCGACTTGTGCTGGTGTAAACACTGGCAGGAAAACCGACTAGACCTTCTTTGAGGGATTAAATTTTACCGACTATCTAATAGAGGTAAAACAGATACATATCAATAACACATAATAAAGCAATTATAATGTGAAATGGTATGGCTCTCTTCATGATGATCTCCATCTCCACAAAGCCTGTAATCCGACTCATGACAACTCTTTTCACTTGTCGTCTTACTCCATGTCGCCGACATGTACATCGCCTTGCATGCCATCCAGGTTCTCCAAACAGTTACACTAGCTTAGTAAAATAAATTACATGGAGAATCCGACACGCAGGTCTTTATACGATAAAATGATAGCGCCTAGGCTCCAGCCGGCTGACAAAACCGTGATTCACAGATTACTTATGGATTACACACATACATCACATGCACATGAACCATACCATTCAAAACTTCTTGCAAAAACAAGTTATGCATATATACGATATCTACTGGCATTGTGAAACTCGTAACGACATCTAAGGCGCTACGACAGGGCGAAGCTAGCGGTCTCGTGGGTCCGGGCAGCGCCCGACGATTTTTTCGAAAACATAGATCTCATCTATGATCCGGACATGGATTCTGACCATTAGTTCGATTTGATCAAACTCTTTGATCTTCGATCACCGTTTCTGGATTTACGTGTCATATTCTACCCCGATGGCGGAAACCGACCGGTAGGGTTATGTCGTTCCACGACCTCAGCAGTATGATAACGGAAATCAGATCTACCATTTGCCGAGTACAGTTGATCCAATCAACATCGTACAAAACCGATCTATCTCATAGATCGACCACCAAAACAGCATATAGATCCAATATACAACCAACCGCATATCACATATGCGAGATCTCGAGCCTAAAACTAGAAGCTATCGCTCTGATACCACTGTTGGGCCACGCAAAGATAAAACAAAACTTTTTCCCTCTAACACGGTGATCCCAAGATCTAGCTGAGGTAGAAGGCCACGAGGATTACCAAAGCGTAGTTGTGGATTACTGATGAAGCACGTCAGTTGAAGTAGTGCAGTCCTTGCAATCTGAATCCAATAAACGATCGTACAAGCACTGATCATACAACGCATCTACTGGTGTCCACACATACGAGGAGGAGCATCGGCGGTGAACTGCTAGGTTTGTTACGACGGCAGGACTGTTGTGTAGCTAGGGTTTCCAATGCAAGGAATAACATAACCGATCAACCCTCCTAGGTTTCTGCACCCCACTATATATAGGGAGTGAACATTTCCACTCACTCATGGCCCATTCACTAAAGCCCATATAATATTAGTCACCGTGAATCTGACTCACTGACTCAGTCCAAATCCGGCTTGGGTCCAACCCAACCAGATTTCCGATTCTGATCCAATCCGAACTTGCTCCCGCTCTTAAGCGTGTGACCTCGCAGGCTCATGGCTACTTGGACACGATTGGAGTCCGACTCTCAATCGATCAGTCGGTAGCGGGTCCTAGTAGAACGTGCCAACTCCCAAGTACCAAAGAGTCATGACGACTTGCCTTTCCAATGTGACTTTTGTCCGAGTCCCTTTTGCCTCACGATATACCTTGTCAGACTATAGGCGAATAATTTTCATCCCTTAATTAGTCCGACTCCCTTCTCGATCCGAGATGAGTGATTCATTCGACTAACTCTTAGTCGATCTCCTCGGTTAACCCTTAACCAAGTCGTTCATGGCCATGCTTTCTAAATCATATCATCTGAGAGGGCCCAGAGAATATCTCTCCAAGTGGAGGGGCAAAATCCCATCTTGGTTATTCACATCACGCAACTTGATTCTCAGTCGAACCGAACTCTGCCCTTATAACTGCCCAGTTACGGATCAGTGTTTGACAGAACGTAAGTCAGTGATCCTCAACTCGGACTGTGCAACAACCTTAGTTCCATGGATTACATTGATTGAGATATACAAATGACAACTTGTTCGTTGTACCTCAATATGGGTCAATCCGACTTGCTAAACTCTTTAGCCGAATCTGTGTAAGTCGGAATAGCATCACCATGCCCATGACAAGTGGAACCGAGTCATCAAGCCGACTTTCACATTGGTCTAAGTTGTGTGTCCAGCACAACCTCAATGACCAAGGACATTTAGAACAAACAAGATGAATGTATAGTTCCACAACTGAATCACATATTCAATGATATACATCAGATGCTCATACAAGGACAACTTAATATCTTTATGAATACAGTGGGAAATATGATCATACATGATTGCCTCTAGGGCATATTCCCAACAGGCGGTGGCCTGGATGGCAAGGGATTCCTCACACTCCTTCGCCATGGCTTATTGCCCGTCGACCTTGGCGTGCCATTCCTTGTTCTTCACACGAAGAGCCAAATTGTCCCAGCTGAGGCGCGCGTTGGAATGCGTCAGTCGGTCAATTTCACACTGCGGGCGGACGAGGATGGCTGCAGCAAGACAAAGAGAAAGAAAATGGAATGAGGAGGCAGTCAGATAAAAAAAAGGATAAAGAGAGCAAGATGGAATACTTACTCCGTGTAGTCCCCCGTGTTGTAGCCAGCTACTCCGCTGCAACCTGGTTGGCGCTCACCAACGACACCTGCAGCTGCCGACACTCCTTGAATGCGGCTTTGAGGTTTCCCTTGAGGATCTGCAGCGAAGGGCCTGCCTCCAAGGGCGGTGGCGCGAGAGGGCCGGATAGGGCAGCCGGGGCGTCGTGGGCCGCAGTCACTAACTGCACCGTTGCCTCCTCGTCGGAGTCGACCTCCGCCACCACCACCGTCTCCTTTCCGGCTTGAGAGCCCCCCGTGCGGGATGAAGAAGCTCCGCCCGGGCAAGAGGCCGCATCCAGCTGACCCGACACGCCCACGGGCGCGGCGGGAGCCGGCTGGACCATGGTCTCCGGCTCCGGCGGAGGTGTGACTTCAGGCATAGGCGGGGAGGGGGGCAGTCAACGAGGGGTCGTTCGTCTAGATGGGGGTCACGAGGTGTCGAGGCGGAGATGTTGTGAGCCGGGCTTGCAGTGCCAAAGGAGAGGAGGGAACTACGAAGGAAAGAGCAAAGTCAAGAACAAGGACAAAGAAAAGAGAAAAGGCAAAGTCGCAAGAGGTAAATAAGAGCAAGATGGCGGAAAAAAGGACTTACCCCTGCACCACCGGTGCGCTGATCCTATTCCGGGCACCCTCGGCCCAGCCGGGTCATGGAGGGATGCCTACTCGGCTGCGCTTGGCAGCCGGATCCTCGGGGGTGGCGGCCTGGCTCGAGCTCCCCTGGACGGCTCGCTTCCTAGCCGGCTCGGGAGGTGTGGTGCCATCGCTCTCCTCTGGCGTGGGGCCATGCGGGTCCTCCACCGCCTCGTAGGTACGACTAGGGAAGAACGACTCCTCACCGTCTGATCCCTCGCCGGATCAACGTGCGCATAGTTCGGAGAGGTCGGCAGTGAAGTTCTGTCGGGGCGCCTCGCGCTACTCTCGGATGATGCACGGGAAGGTCTGCAAAGAAAGAAATAAAGAAGGAAAGACGCGCCGGCTTAAGAAGTGATTCCGGATGAGAAAAAAGGCAAGAAAAAGCAACAAGGCAAACTTAAGAGGGGAGAGCGGTTCTCGCGGTTGTAGGGGGCAAGACCGAAGGACTAGTCGGCCTTGATCTTCTCCTTCGTGATCATCCAGACCCACTCGTAGAGGTTGGCGAATGGGGATCATGGAGGGAGAGCCGGGTCGGGTCCAGGCGGCCGGAGTAGTAGCACATCTTGTGTGCTCGCTGCAGCAGGGGCATCATCAGCCAGGAGATCCAGCTGAGCATCACATCGACGCCGGTCAGGCCGGCTATGACCAGCGACCTCATCCGGCTAAGCAGCTCCTCTGCCTCGGGATTGGAGCCAAAGAGCTTCTACTCCAGTTCGCTCGGGTGGACTCGACATCTTGGAAGGCCGGCAGGTTGAGCGGGTTGTCTGTGGACAGGTTAAGTACGTAGAAGTACGTTTGCTGCCACAGCTTGACCATGTCATGCAGCCGGAACTTCGGATAGCCAGTAGATGGAGGTGCCGCCGCAAGGCACAAGCGGTCCCTTGGCGTACTGGACCTGAGGCCGGATGAGGAAGAGCCGACAGAAGAGCCCGAGATCCGGCTGGATCCCGAGGTAGCACTCGCAGAAGGCTATGAAGTGCGCAAGAATGTCGATTGCGTTGGAGCCGATCTGGTGGAGGTGGAGGTCGAAGTAAGTAAGGAAGGAGAGGAAAAAGGCCCTGGCCGGGAAGGCCAGGCCCCGCGCAAGATGCACGAGGAAGACCATGTGCGCGCCGACTTGCTGGTTCGGCGTGATCTCGCCGTCTGGCGCGAGGAGCCCCCGACCTCGCCGGTGATCGGCAGCACGCGAGCGCAGCGGTACTTCTCGATTTGCTCCTCCTTCACGGAGGAGCCGCACCAAGCACCACGGCTTTCCGCCATTTCGATGACGGCGGTGAGCGGCGGAGGAGAAAAGGGAGTGGCGGAGGAAAGGCGGCAGCCCGTCGCTCCGGTGAACAAGGAACGGGCGGCGCTGGTAGGAAGGAGGCAGCAGCGGCAAGCATGCGGGCTCATCGGCGGCGGCGGAGGCGCGGGCGCAGAAGAGGAGCAGAGCGCATAGGGGCGGCACAGCGGCTCTGGCGACAAGAAGGGGGAAAATGGCAAAGTGGGCGACAGCAGTGCGGCATGCACGCTATTTAAGGCTCGGGCAGAGCAACCGCTGGCTAGCCACGTGGTGGCACCGCACAGCCCCAGCGATTCCCGGATCATTTGCGCAGGCACAGAATGCACAGAAGATCCTCGGTGCAGCAGGCGAGGCGTCGGCGTCGGTTCCCGAGGCACCGCTTGACACGACGCGTCACCACACGTTGTAGTAAAGTCATCACCACGCACGTGGATGATGTTCGTGATAACGTAGCCGAGAAACCCAACCACCAGAATTCAGCCGGGCAGAAATTCAAACTAGCTTTGGAGCCCGCTCACATTTTACCTAAGGGTGGAATCTACGCGTGCTCGGGGGCTAGTGTCGGGAGGATCACCCCCGGATAGGCTAACCGGACCAAATTCAGGGGCAGCCGGCTGACCCCAGCCGGATGCAAAGACTCAAGATTAGGTCAGGAAGGAGGCCAGACATAGAGCAAGCCAGCAAACCAGTCACCAGGATAAGAAACATCTCCGCAGGCACCTAGCTGGCTGGATCATGCTAGCCAGATAATAGCAGGAAAGACAAGACGGTCATCTGGCTAGGGCAGCCTAGCCAGACGATCAGGACAGTCAAATGATGTGAGGCACAGTAGCCCGCAGCCACAGGAAACAACGACCAGACATGAGGACAGATTCAGTGGCACGAATGCCGGAGAAGATGGCCCGTACCCATGTCGGGCCTGAACAAGAGCCGCCACCCGTGTCGGCCAGGGCGGCCTACACTGTTTCCGTGCTGGCCGGGGGGGGCGATACTATGCGAGACATCAGGGATGCGATATAATTTACCAGAATAGTCGGCCGGTCCCGCCTATGGGTCCCGCCAGTCGGCAGTGTCTTTGCCCATGCCGCCTCGGCCTATATAAGGGGCGGCAGGGGCACCGTAGAAAGGGTTGGCTTATCATTCTCTGGTTAGACCACAGATACAGCTCGAGGAGCACTTGTACCTCTCAGTGTTCATCAAGATAGTTAGATCGACAGGATTAGGGGTGTTACCTCACCTCGAGGACTCCGAAACTATGTACTTCTTGTGTCCCCGACGCATGCTTGTGCCCAATCCTGCCTACGGACACTGTATCTCCCTTCCCTGCTCGCTCCCACACCTCTATCTAGCCTGCACAGGCACTGCAATTTCCACACCAACGACAACAACCTCTGGCCGCAGCACTGTAGCAATTGCACTGTACCTTCACTCTCCCTTGTCTTTTTTGCACTTGGAGGAAGGGGAGACAAGTGGTTGTCATGTCTAGCTTCTTTAAAATCTTGAAGCTAGTACCCCTCCATCTGCCCCATAAACACGACCAGGAGCTACCTCACACCCCTCTCCACCACCCAAGTCGACCAATCCCTGGCTAACCCCTCTTCCCAAACTCTCCCTACACCAAGATCACCATGTACCAGAGTCCTTCAGTTTAAAAGGCCAGTGCCCAGTACAAGCCTCTCCTACCATCCAATTTCACTCACTCACCCTCACCTACCTCACCCTAAGCTCCAGATCTCACCCCCTTGCTCTCCCTTGCCATGGAGAGAAGAACCAACTCTTCCTTAGCCATTTTCTAACTCTTGAGCTAGTGCTCGTCTCCAACCACCCCGAACCCTCCCCTGCTGACAGATCCAACAGCCCCAATGCGTCGATACCCCTTTGCAGGTCGCCCTCAGTGACTAACGGGCCCTGACCGTCAGTAATTCAAAGCCAGGCTCCTGCACGCATCTCACCCAGGGTGGGCCAATTTCCCCTGGGCGGCCCATTTGCCTTTCAGATCAGGCCCATGCCCAATGCTCCTTTATTATTTTGCCCAGATCTAGAATTTCATCCTTTGGTTTAAATTGAAATGAAAATGTAAAACAACACCAAATGCCTAGATACAAATTTTAATAGACCTCTACATGTTTTCTTCAACATGCAGTACAATAAGTGGATCCAAATAATGTATATATTAATTATAGTAAATCAGGCACCAAATTGTGTCTTTTTCATAAATAAATTCCCTCTGGAAGTTTGGTAAATTCAAATGATGTAAATCTTGTTGCTGCTGAAAGGTATGGTTAGTACCTTGCACGATACCCTGGCCCAACCCAAATTGCTTCCTAGATGGCCCCTGGTAAAAATAACAAAATAGTCCCCTTTTGAATTTATGAAATTCTGAGGTCAAACAAAATGCGGTATTGACATAATTACAACTCTAAAAGCTTACTAGTAACAATGTCTATCAAACAACAGAAGCCCATAATTTATTATTTATTGGTTGCATTTTTGTGAATTAAACTATTCTATGCATGGTTTATTCACCAATAAAATCACTACAGTAGTTCTGTAAATCCAACAAGGTTGCATTTTGGTGAATTAAAGTATTCACGAGTCTTTGGAATCACATCAGAAGCTTATGTTATTTAAATCCGGTGAAAAAGACAAATATCATCTAGAACTTCCTTTGGGAATTTCCTGACGGCATTATGGTAAATATTTTGAAGTAATTCCAACTCTGAATGAATCACTCCATCAAAACCTACTTAACCATCCAAGGAAATAATTTTTGGAGCTCCAAAACTTTTCTGGTGAATTATTTCCTCAAACTAGAGTTTTATTCACTATAACAATCGTTATAAATCAATGGAAATTGATAAAATAGTGAAACCACTTTTGTTGGTTTCATTTTATCAATATCTATCTGTTGATATCATTTTTACACAATTATATCATAAGAACATGCCCTAGGCCCAAAACCCCTCTCTTAGGTAATTTCTAGACCAGAAACCCTAAGGGATATTCCTCCATGTCTCCATGATTTTTCTAATCTGAAAAAGGTAACATGTATACCTTGTTTGTTTTCTATATGTTATGATGCTTGTATGCCATTTGTTGATTGTGTCCTTTCTTTTTTGCATGTTTGCTCGATAACGATGATACTTGCGATTATGTGACACCGAGAAGAAGGAAGCATCGAGTTTTATTACTATTATTATTGGTATTGGTATTCTTGTATTCTAAAGAAGTCAAGGGACATCTCTCTAGTCACAGGCAAGCCACCTTCTTGATAATAAGGCCTTGTCCTACTTTTATACTCAAGCATGTTTTATGTACTTGTTTATATAAATTTCATGGTTTTACTAGTATGTTTTATATGTGGGAATGTTTGCCCCGCCAAACCATTACCCCTTTCTACTACTAAGTAAAACCCCCTTGCCGACACCTACTTTCCCCTAGTATGGTAGATGGTGTTTTAACACCATAACCCCTTGGAGACCCCGTTTTAGCCTAAGCAAAAGTATAGGATGGGAAGACCACAAAAAATTTCTTATAAAATGTTTTATGAGAAAACCTTGGTGGGGTTTGACCTACCGAGAGAAGTCTAAGAAATAAAAAAGGTTTTGTTTTATAAAAAGGTTGGACAAAGATGGAGGAAAAAGGTTTACATAAACACACTAGGTTCTTTGCAGATTTTCTTGAACAATTAACCCGTGCAACCACATTACTCTCGAATGGGACAAGGCTGGATTTGAAGTTTGCTAATATGGTATGGGAATTCTCACGACTACTTATAAGGGATCATCTCCATTGAATGTCGGGGTTCCATTATGAAAAGGGTCAACTATGAGATAGTCACCTTGAGCCCCTCATTGAAAGTGCCCCTTCTCGTGGAGTCGGAACGCACTCCGGTTGGTCCGTGGATGCAGACGTCCTGGTGTTGAGGGGAAGAACTCATAGGGTAGGGCCTATACTAGAGTGGCATCCGGAGAGTCTTGACCGGTTACTCGACCCACGATCAATGTAGATCAGGGAAGTGTAATCAGATGATGTGGGTAAAGTGTACAATCTCTACAGAGTGTAAATCTATTCGAATAGCCGAGTTCTCGGTCATGGACGGTTGGGAAGGTTGCTATAAAGCGGTGCTGGTTTTGATATCAAAAATGATTTCAGAAAAGCAATGGTTTGGAAATGTTTTGACCATGATATGGTTAGAAAAAGGAGGAACGGAGTTTCGTCATGGGATGTCCAGAAGGAAAAACAAATGGGTGACCCAATCCTAGTGTTTTCCAAAACTTTTCAAAAAGGTTTCCAAATTTTTTTACAAAAGTTTTCCAACAAAGATATAGAGATATGCTATATATACAAGAGAAACTATTTTATAAAAGAACCTCTCATGGAGCCCTCCTACTACCACAACCATATTGCATATCCTTTATAATTGTTTCTCTTAAGGTGGTTTGTGAGTACATTCAAAATACTCACCAGCATTGTCCCTAGCTATTTACTTGTCCAGACATTCAGATGATCAAGGAATGGTGGAGTTACTGACGTCTATGCGAGCTAGGCCGTCTTCCTAGTCAGTCTCCTATAGGTTAAGGCATGACATGGGCTTGGCGATTGAAGACTTCAGCTATTAATGTTGTATCGCCATAATGGCACTAATGTAAGTACTTGTACTTCTTGTTCATGGATGTTGTAATGATACTTGATGGTTATGATCATGACTCACTGATCATGGGAACATGAATTGCAAGCATAACGGTGATTCTCGGACTATAAATCAGGGGTCTCACAGATGTTTGTGTGGTCGATTGGAGGCGTGCGGAGAGATACTAGTGGTGTAGGAGCTTCCAGGGGACCGAGTCTCTACCACCGGTGGTCTCAGCTCAGCCTGGGGTTGTGCGATGCGGTTGCAACATGATGGTGCTACGAGCAGAGAAGTGCTGCATCGCAGGGACAAGAGAGGAAGAAGAGAGGTGGCTGGGCTAGGGTTCATGAGGGGAGGGGAAGATAAGGATGGGGAACAGGGGGCACGCGGGAGGTGTCAGCGTGGAAGCGGACAGTACTCCCTTTTGTTTGTCGGCAGAGAGAAGGGAGACACGACAGGGACGAAGCACAGTGGACGGCATGGATTGAAGGGGTATGGGCCAAGTGGGCTGGTTCGCAGGAAAGGAAAAGGGTCGGGTGGCCTGCTGTGGGTGGAGGTGCTGCTGGTGGGATGCAAGGCTAGTTAGGCTTGACTCTCTTACTCCTCTTTATTTATTCCTCTTATTTTTTTCTAATTTGAATTTTGGGGTTTATTTTGTTTGTTTTTAAAAATGCAACAGTTCCAGAATCAAACATTTAGCAAAGAAATAATTCCAGAACAACCAACTAGGAGGAAAAGGTAGATGACCTAACTAGGATGTGAGTGAGCAAAAGGGTTCCATTGGACATCAAGATCTTTCAAAACCAAAGAAACAAGATGGGAAGGATGGTTGCATGGGCCATGCATGCATGTTTGATGTGGTGGTGACTAGCATTTGCAAACTACCATGTTGGAAATCCAATCAATCTTTCTCACATGTTTCCATTTATAAAAGATGTGTATTTGAAGTGATAAGACCAAATATAGTGTGTGATTATATGGTCTTATTAAAAAATATACTCATAATATTGAATAAAATCTTGAAAAGAAGATAGAAAGGAATTCTACACTACATAGAATGCAAATGTGGCAAAGGAGCTCCTACATTGAATACTGTGAAAAAAATATTAGATCATGTATGGAAGCATGAGACAAAAGAATGGATCCATACCCAAATATTTATGAGCTAGAGACAAAATACCAAAGGAAAAAAACATTTGCTCATAATTCAAAGGGATGGTAGAATTTGTAGATAGAAACAAAAGGAAGGTGGCAAAGATAGGTGGTGGAGTTGAAAGAGATATGCCCACAAGTCAACTTGGGCATCAAGCACTTTATCAAGAATAAAATACAATATATCAAGAGGCAAATACAAGTAATACAATATAAATGCATAAGGGATAAGAACCAAATATAGGTGGTTTTATATGATGCTCAAATGCAAGGTGACATGGTGACATGAGCATGATATATTGATGATGCAACGAAGGACATGAAGGAAGTAGCATTTTATAATAGGCAAGTAGCATTACAGTTGTTAGAAAATTGGGATGCTACACGACCCAGTATCATAACAAGTGTAGACTAATGCACCAACAAAGTATTTTCAACATCAGGTTCCATGTCACGACAAAGGGACTAACCTGAATCGTTAGTGTTCAACCCTGAATATTGAGCATATTCATGACTTTCTTGTTAATTTACATGTTGTGCTCTAGGTGGGTTATATTTTATTCTAATTTGGCCTTCAAACGGTCATTATATACACTTAGGGAAGATGATAAAGATTTTTCAACTTGGAGTTGTTCCTGTAGAACTTTAATATGCAAAGAAATGGCCTTGACGTTGGACTTGAACTTGAACTTGGACTTTGACGAGCTCGTTCCGAACCCAGCATTACACAGCAACACATTCTTGGCTATAGCACCGCCTTGTAGTACCTTGGAATAGAAATCCACACATTCTTTTGGAGTTTTTACTAAACAAGCTTTCTCAGGATTTTCCAGCTCCTCTTTCAATTCAGCCTGGAAAGTTTTCAATTGATAGAAATGTAACATACCAATTTCAGCAACCCTGATTTGTTGTCAAAAAGGAAAAAATTAGGGGGAACAAAAACTTTTTCTCGCTAACTGTTGCATTGTTTGTTCATTGTTTGCTTGTGCTTATGGAACTAATTGTATATTTAAAGATATACTCCTTACCTCAACACTAGTTGACAAAAACTATTTTACAAAAGAGATGTCTTGGCTCATCTTTTATATTCTCAAATGTTCTTGCATTTGAAACTTGAGGCAAGATGACTTTGACACAACAAAATGGTTTACTAGTTTCTATTAACAAAACTATGGAGACCTATATAATAATATCCTTATGCTTTCAAGACAAAACCTTCAACTACTCTTATCTCTAGGTTTTTAAAACCTTTCCATTCCAATCTTGGTAGAAACACCAAAAGGACCTTACCTTACTTAAAATAACAACCTCTTCAAAACACACATGGTTACCTCAAGCTAGGATTGATGGTAACCGGAGTTGTATTTGATTGTATAGCAAGATGAATTGCCTTGATATGCTGTTGGTATTGCTTGTTTAGGATCTAGAGTGCGCTAATCTAGTATCTCATCCCTTAGGACCCAACCAATGGTTAAGATCGCCAAATCTTGAACCAAGCCTCCTAAGATGGAATCTATCTTAAGTCAATCAAGTGCTCCCCTAATCCACTTACCAAGATCCATATTGAGCTAATCGTTTGCATTACCATTCAACTCGTCAAAGGTCAGATACAAGCATGAAATCCTATCTACACAATCTATCCTTTAGCCTTAGCTACTTGATGATGATATTTAACCCTTGCATATTATCCAACTTCTTCCCTCTTTCATAATATTCCAAATCCACAAATCTGCCAAATTTTCCTTAGTCTAAAATCCTTAACTAGATTCAATCCTTGAGACTCCAACTTTTATAGACTATCTTTATTCTTGAGAATGTTATTGAACCATCTAGTAGTACATAATTAGTACTACCAAATCCCAATTTTTCCCTTGACTAAAATCTTCTTGGACCCACTCCTCCATAATTGTTTTATAGTCAAGAAAATAATCTTTTCTGCAAATCTTATCATATTGCCTCCTTTGTCAAAAGCTCACATCCATACGCTACCTCGCCTTGACCAACTCTTTGCATGATTATGATCTACTAATCATGATCTATCAATCCACCCTTCACTTGTTTCCATTGCAGCCTTGTGCCTCTTAAACCCACATGGTTTATGAGGCTTCGTGATGCATTTGCTATGGCAGCCTTATTTTTCAACAAAGTTTGCCATCACCCCTAAACCACCTCAAATTCAACCAAGCCCAACTCTTGGTGCAATGATCATCTATATAACTTGGTATATCCATCCATCTATCCCTTGCATCAAGGTGACCTTTGATCTCCTTAATCCAACTAGGTTAGGTGGTATAAAAATACTGATGCCCTAGTTCATCAAATCCTAGTTTTCAACCAAGTTTGTCTTATTCTCTAGGAAAAATCAATCTTGATCATGACCAACTTCTAGTACATGACTAATCCACACCACTTGGACAACTATCCATGTTCCCCCTTATCCAATAATACTCTCGAGCCACCTACTAAAGCATGGTTAACTTGGTATCATGACGGCAAAACCCTAGATCACTAAGAACCCTCGAAACCCAAATTCCCTCCATTTGTTTCCTTTCAAATTCAAATCTTGTGATCCATATACTTCCCTCCCAACCATGGACACCCTCCAATTCCATTGGATCATCTCGCCGTGATGAACATTTGGAATTAATACATGATCTCCATTATATATAAAATCTTAATATAATAGAAAACCCCCTAACAAATCTCTCCCAAGCCTTACCAAACCATGATAAAAGAACACCACCCATCACCCACTATCCTCTGATATTGCTCAAACCTCCTTAACCCCAACCTCAAACATTGATCAAATGATGATTCAATAAATCAAATAAAGGCCATAATATCCGTACTCTTTAATACTTGCCCAAACCAACAATCCATCACCTCTTATGACCACAACACACCCCAGAAACCATCACTACATCCTCTGGTCGTGCAATACTATGGCTCTACAGTAACCAACACCTCTCCCTCTTGTCCTTTACCCCTTGGTGAAGGGAATATGCCCTGAGAGGCAATAATAAAGTGTTTATTATGTGTATTCCAAGTATATGATAGAAGTTTATGTTTCATGCTATAATTGTATTAATACGGAAACTTTAACACATGTGTGTTTAATAAACAAACATAAAGTTCCTAGATATGCCTCTCTCATAAACTAGTTCGTTGATTAACAAGATGATCACACTTTCCTGATCATAGACATTGGATGTTGTTAATAACGAGATCACAACATTAGTGTAATGATGTGATGAACATTCATCGGAAGTATAGCATTATGATCTCATTGAGTTTATATTGCTATAAACAACTTACAAAGTGATCCTAATCCTTAGACCATGAGATCATGCCAATCACTAACACCGTAACTAGGTGATTATAAAGATGGCTTCAAAGCTACTAAAGTGTTATGTTGATAATCATGGATCGAGAGTGGAATTTGTTCATCCCGATGACGGATAGATATACTCTGGGCCCTCTAGGTGATATCACATTGATTAGCTTGCAAGCAAGTGGTTTGATCACTAGAATGTTATATCACGAGAACGAGAAAATAGTTCATGTCAGTAACGATATCAAACTAGGTATGGAGATACCGATGATCGAATCTCGGACATGTAATATATTGTGAAACAAAGGGATTAAGATACAAGCGTAAAAGGTTCCGACGATCACAGGAAAGTCATCGTTGAATGTGTGGGAGTCAGTATGGATCTCCAGGTCCCGCTACTGATTATTGATCGGAGAAGGGTCTCGATCATGTCTGCATTATTCGCGAACCGTAGGGTGACACACTTAAGGGACACTGACATCCAGTTGGAGCAAATGTTTCATGCCGGAAAGAATAACAAGCGCAGGAATTTATTTCACTAGATACTGTCACATCCCAAGATTTTCCAAATCTTGTAATGTGAAAAATAAATGAATAAAATAAAACTTTATTGATTTTCAGGGTGAGAAGAAACTTTTTGAATCCAATTGGGAACTTTCAAACCTATTTTGATCAAATAAAATCCTAAAGGGATTTAAAAAGATAAAACAATTAATAAAGAAAATATTAAATATTTAAAATTACTATTTTGGATCTTTTAATAAAAGGATTTGGTTTTCAAAAGAAAAGGTGGATTTATAAATAAAGATTATTTTATATAGCCAAATTAAACCTTGGCCAAGTTTTTGAAACAAAAAGTTTTTGTTTTGATTAAAAGAATAAAGGTTTGTTTAAATAAAATAATAAAGATTTAATATCCAATTTTATTTAAGTAAAGGCTTTCCCTTTTAAATAAAACATTAAAACTTATTATTTTATCTTTAAATAAGTTTTCCAAGTATTTTATATTCTCAAATAAAACCTACTGAAGTGTTTTGGTTTATTTTAGGTTTTCAAAATAAAGTTTTTAATAAAACAAATCCTATTTGAATTAAATGAATAAGGTCTATTCATTTAATTATATTTGGACCCTAAAATAAAAATGTTATTTTATTTTAAACAAGATTTCCAAGTATCCTCTATTTTCAAATAAAACCTACTGATTTGGTTTTGAAAATATTTAGATTTCAAATAGAGTTTTTTTTAAATAAATTAAAACCCATTTGATTTATTAACTAGTGTCCATTTTATTTAATTATAAATGGACTCTAAAATAAAAATATTATTTTATTTTGGATTTTGGTTTATGTTGTTAAACAGAACCAAATTCAATTATAAGTGTGGTGAATGTTTGAATTGTTTGATTTGTTGAAATGATTTGTTGTTTGAATTTCAAAACAGAAATAGGAAATAGAAAAAGAAAAGCTTACTGTACAAAAAAAATATATGAGAAGGAGCCAGCCCAGTCGACCCAACCCAGCAGCCCACAAGGCCCAACCAGCCCAGCTTCTCTCCCTCCCGAAGAAAACGTTTGGCACCAACTTACTGAACCGCACAGAAGCTGACCGATGGACCCTCCCCCTCACTCCTTTTCTCGCTGACACTAGGCCCCACAGCCACGCTCCCTTCTTCCCCACCCGCGGACTACACCCTCCCCCTCGCCAGTCGTTGCAGGTGAATTAAGTCCGGCGTAATACGCGTTAACCACGCCGTTAATCAGCCCCTTGACCACACACGTTAAAGCGCCTGCCCCTCCTCTCCACTTCCCCTCTGTCGCCCCATCTCAACACGCCCCCAGGCTGTCGAATTTCGCTCAACACTCCCTCTATTCTGACGACGCTCCGGAGCAAATTCCGGCGACCCAACGCCGCCCATTTCCTCATCGACCATGCACATATACTCCACACGTCCTGGCACATCTCCCCGTGCCACTGGTTCGCCCGCGAGTGCCCTGTAGCTCGGCAACGTCTTCCCCGAGCCAGCGCCGCCGTTTGCCCCAACTGCGGTGACGTCCCCCTGGTAAACCCGACCACCCCTCTCTTCCCCGTGGACACGATAATGATCGCCATGCCCTTGCGAACCTAACAGTGTGTCCCTTTCGTCCTAGGGTGCCTCCCATCCTCGCCCTCGACGACCTCCAGAACCGCCCGACGCCAGCAAGAACTCCGGCGAGCCATTACCCTCAACTCCTTGTGCCCCTCGTCGAACCAACGACACCTTGAGCTTCCCCACGACATTGCGATCACGGTGAGCCCTCTCCTTCTCTCCCTTGCGTCCAGTATCACCGGCGACGACCTCGCCTTAGCGCTGCCGCCAGAGCGCCGCCGCCAGCGCCGCTGATTATTAGTCAGAATAGTTAGGACCGTTGGATTTGGATCTGACGATTAGTATAGAAAGTAAGCGAATGGGTACGCACGCTTCTGAGCCGCATGATTCAACTTGATCCAACGCGCCAGAATAACCGATCCGAGCGAACCGGTACCGGCCAATAGGAACATGACGCGTGGCCAGTTTCTGTTTAAAAACAAAATTTGAATCTGATTTAGATGCAGATTTGAAACTCTTGTAACTTTTGATCCACACGTCCAAAAATTACAAATTTTATATCAATCGAATCAGTGGAGCAAGCCCTAGCCAACCATGCCATTTGTTTAGTAAAAAGTTTCTGTTAAAATGGTTGTTTTTGCAGAAACTTATGTATGCTTGTTTAGGTTATAAAAATAATTCAAAAATGATTTGGGGATAAAATCTTTTGCAAATGGAGTAATTTGAACCTACTGACCATAGGAAACACTTTGTGGTTTCAAAATTGTATTTGGAGAAACAAAAGAATGATTCTTTGATTTAAAACCATTTCTAGCCAAATAAAAATATAGTTTATTTATTAAAAATGGTTTTGGAAGAAAACTTTTGGGAAATGTTTTGTTTTAAAACTATCTGACCCTAAACACCAAGTTTTATGGTTTGAAAACATATTTGGTGAACCCTATAGATTAATGCCTTAGTAAAAAATATTTCTACACCACATAAAATGATACTTTGTTTTGAAAATGGTTTTTGTAGTGAAACCTTTTGCAAATGACTTTGCCACTTTATAAAACGACCATTAGGTGTTTTCAAGTGTTTATGACCCATTAGGAACCACTTTTCCAAATAAAACAAAGCTTGGCATGCTTGCATGCATTCCTTAGACCTTATGATTTTATGTGTTGTTTTGCTTGATTGGTAGATTGAGTTTGTGCCTTGCTTGATTGAATTGTAGTGACTTGAAGAGTGTGATTGTTGCAAGGACAAGGAGTGAACTTATACCCTCTACCAAAAAGGCAAGTGATGCTTCATACTTTTGTCCCATTACTTTCACTATGCATTAGTGTTTTTCTCTAAGTAAAACTTGCATGGAATATTGCTAAGTATAAACCTTGCTATAGGAAACCTAGTAGATGAAACCTTAGTAGAAATTTCCCTAAGTTAAGATTCCTACTACTATCAAGCTTAGCTTAGCTAATAGAAAACAAGGGTGGAATATATATTCACACTATAGAAAAATTTCTAAGTCTGAGGACTTGTGTTTTGTTTAATAAAACAACTAAGTTAATGAATCACCTGGGTGGAATGGTAATTGCTTGGTGGATTTTGGTTGAGTGGTTCACAAGGCCCATGTCTATGGTTTACCTTGTGTATCTCACTTGTGGATGGCCACCCAGGAATAAAGAGATTTGAGATGTCAAATGTTGAGAAGCTTTAAGTGCAGCCGCTTGGCATTATGGGCTCTGCCTAGATCATATAGGTTGCAAGAACTTAGCCATATGGACAGTTGGTGGTAGAATTTGATAGGTTGGAGCGAGTCCATTTTGGTCCAAGGGAAGGCTTCTGAAAGATCTTGTCTTGGGAAACCAAGTCTTGTGGAGAAAGTGCACCACCTCTGCAGAGTGTAAAATCTAAGTACTTAGCCATGTCCCTGGTAAAGGACAATTTGAGCATCAAGACATGGAAGCAATCAAGAATCTCATCATTGAAATTTCTAAGTTAAAAACTTGTGGTTGAACAAGGGTTAAAGGATCTTCAAGCTTTGATTGAGAAAAATGATTTTGTCAAGCAAAAACTTAGTGTTTTCAAAATGGTAAGGAAAATCTATTTTGAGCAATGCAAGCCTCAACTCCACTTAGCCAAATGCATATAGATGATAGACCCCACCATACTACCATAGTATCACTTGCCAATACAATTCAAATGTATTGACCCTTGTGGCTGTAACTTGTTATGTTGCAAGTTTGATTGTTTTAGAGAAGATTGATTGATTAGGATTACAAAGTCTACAACCAACATGTCTGCCTGTGGCACTTTGAAGATGAAGGACCCCATGCTTATAGATTTTCTGCTGCAATGTATTGTAATAGCCAAATGAGCTATGTAAGATGTAATAAAATTAAGTTATTCCTGGTTATAAAGTTGTATTATGACCTTTGTTTCTTGATATTACATCTTAACTGTGGATGCTAGCTATTGATCCAGGGACTAGCATTGTAAACACAGGGGACTCTACCTTATTAAAGGTTGGGACCCTTACAGATGGTATGGAAGCATTGTGTTGCCTGTAGGATTTGTAAACCTAGGATTGGACAAAACCCCTTAGATAAATAGGAGTTGTATTTGTTCCAAAACTTATTCACAAACAATCTTGTAAATTCTTTCCTCAACCATTTTGGTTTTGATTCTACATCTCTTCTATTTCAAACTTGATGGATAAAGCCTACCCCATTGCCAAGGACTTCACCATGTGCAAAGGACTTCATCAACTCTAATGACTTCAACTTCTTCAACTCTAATGACTTCATCATCTTCAGCATATTCACCAAGGACTTCCAACTTGGATACCACTAAGGATTACAAGTGAGACAAGGAAATCTTGCTCAAGATGTGGAGACTAAGGAAATGCAAAATTAGAAGGAGTTCACTTCACTTGAAGTATTGTGACCAAGAGTTTTTCTCAAGGAAAACCATGATCTCATGCAAAAAGAATCAACCAAGAAGGATGGAAAGATCACAAGTGAACCATATAGATGGACTACCATATTTTAGTTAAGTCAAACACACCAACTTGTGTGGTGTAACAAAAATATTTTTGAATGCCTAAAAATGTGCTTGAACTTTGTTGTTTGAGTGGAATGTTGTTTGTGATTGCTTGCACATTTCTTGTGTGAATTGTGATGTGTGTGATTAGAATTATTTCCTTAGAAATCTTTTGCCTATTCTAATCCCAATCCAACCCAAACAGATGACTTCTCCAAGAAACTCCAACATCAAGGTGGATGACCACAACAACCAAGAGGACAACATGAGAGAACTTATAGCAAACCAAAACCAGTTGAGCCAAGAGACAACCCAGCTTTTAGCCAACAATAATGGACTATACCCAGCCATAAAAAGGATTTTGAAACTTCAATCCCAATTGTTGCAAGGATTGGTTACTCAAATGATCAACATGGGATAAAACTTTTTCCAAAGAGCTAATGACAACAAGGATAAGAAAGATGCTATTCTAGAAGGAACCCAAGCTAGCAATACTTTGTGGAGACAAGGATCATGCATCCAAGGAACATGAAGATCAATGCCCTAATGGTAAAGAAGAAAGTCATATCTCTACTAATTGCCCCAAGAAGAGAGAAAGATTTCCCACCTCTGAGGTGAGATATGAAGAATATGAACTAGAAGAACTCCTAGCTTTGGAGAGACCCAAAAAGAAGAAGAAGGACATAAGCCAGTTGCAATGTTACAATTGCAAAGAAAAGGGACACTATGCCAGTGAATGCCCAGAAAAGAAGAAGAACCAAAGAAGCAAACAGGAGGCAATGATACCAAAGGAAAAGAAAGATATTAGCCAAGTGTGGTGCAACAACTGCAAAGAGCTAGTACACTATGCAAGCAACTGTCTAGAAAAGATGAAACACACGATAAACAAACCTATGAGGGATCTCAGCCTTGTCACATGTTTCAAATGCAAGGAACTAGGCCACTATGCAAACTTCTGTCCAGGAAAGTTACATCAAGATCCCAAGCAAGCCAAGATGTAAACTAGTAGGAAAAATTTTAAGGGTGGTAGTACCCTAGTTGTTTTGAGCCAACTTGTAACCCTAGCCTCCCCAAATCTCGGGACGAGATTTATTTTAAGGGTGGTAGCCTGTCACCTCCCAAGATTTCCAAATCTTGTAATGTGAAAAATAAATGAATAAAATAAAACTTTATTGATTTTCAGGGTGAGAAGAAACTTTTTGAATCCAATTGGGAACTTTCAAACCTATTTTGATCAAATAAAATCCTAAAGGGATTTAAAAAGATAAAACAATTAATAAAGAAAATATTAAATATTTAAAATTACTATTTTGGATCTTTTAATAAAAGGATTTGGTTTTCAAAAGAAAAGGTGGATTTATAAATAAAGATTATTTTATAGAGCCAAATTAAACCTTGGCCAAGTTTTTGAAACAAAAAGTTTTTGTTTTGATTAAAAGAATAAAGGTTTGTTTAAATAAAATAATAAAGATTTAATATCCAATTTTATTTAAGTAAAGGCTTTCCCTTTTAAATAAAACATTAAAACTTATTATTTTATCTTTAAATAAGTTTTCCAAGTATTTTATATTCTCAAATAAAACCTACTGAAGTGTTTTGGTTTATTTTAGGTTTTCAAAATAAAGTTTTTAATAAAACAAATCCTATTTGAATTAAATGAATAAGGTCTGTTCATTTAATTATTATTGGACCCTAAAATAAAAATGTTATTTTATTTTAAACAAGATTTCCAAGTATCCTCTATTTTCAAATAAAAACTACTGATTTGGTTTTGGAAATATTTAGATTTCAAATAGAGTTTTTTTTAAATAAATTAAAACCCATTTGATTTATTAACTAGTGTCCATTTTATTTAATTATAAATGGACTCTAAAATAAAAATATTATTTTATTTTGGATTTTGGTTTATGTTGTTAAACATAACCAAATTCAATTACAAGTGTGGTGAATGTTTGAATTGTTTGATTTGTTGAAATGATTTGTTGTTTGAATTTCAAAACAGAAATAGGAAATAGAAAAATAAAAGCTTACTCTACAAAAAAAATATATGAGAAGGAGCCAGCCCAGTCGACCCAACCCAGCAGCCCACAAGGCCCAACCAGCCCAGCTTCTCTCCCTCCCGAAGAAAACGTTTGGCACCAACTTACTGACCCGCACAGAAGCTGACCGGTGGACCCTCCCCCTCACTCCTTTTCTCGCTGACACTAGGCCCATTGCCACGCTCCCTTCTTCCCCACCCGCAGACTACGCCCTCCCCCTCGCCAGCCATTGCAGGTGAATTAAGTACGGCGTAATACGCGTTAACCACGCCGTTAATCAGCCCCTTGACCACGCACGTTAAAGCGCCTGCCCCTCCTCTCCACTTCCCCTCTGTCGCCCCATCTCAACACGCCCCCAGGCTGTCGAATTTCGCTCAACACTCCCTCTGTTCCGACGACGCTCCGGAGAAAATTCCGGCGACCCAGCGCCGCCCCTTTCCTCATCGACCATGCACATATACTCCACACGTCCTGGCGCATCTCCCCGTGCCACTTGTTTGCCCGCGAGTGCCCTGTAGCTCGGCAACGTCTTCCCCGAGCCAGCGCCGCCGTCTGCCCCAACTGCGGTGACGTCCCCCCGGTAAACCCGACCACCCCTCTCTTCCCCGTGGACACGATAATGATCGCCATGCCCTTGCGAACCAAACAGTGTCTCCCTTTCGTCCTAGGGTGCCTCCCATCCTCGCCCTCGACGACCTCCAGAACCGCCCGACGCCAGCAAGAACTCCGGCGAGCCATTACCCTCAACTCCTTGTGCCCCTCGTCGAACCAACGACACCTTGAGCTTCCCCACGACATTGCGATCCCGGTGAGCCTTCTCCTTCTCTCCCTTGCGTCTAGTATCACCGGCGACGACCTCGCCTGAGCGCTGCTGCCAGAGCGCCGCCGCCAGCGCCGCTGATTATTAGTCATAATAGTTAGGACCATTGGATTTGGATCTGACGATTAGGATAGAAAGTAAGCGAATGGGTACGCACGCTTCTGAGCCGCATGATTCAACTTGATCCAACGCGCCAGAATAGCCGATCCGAGCGAACCGGTACCGGCCAATAGGAACATGACGCGTGGCCAGTTTCTGTTTAAAAACAAAATTTGAATCTGATTTAGATGCAGATTTGAAACTCTTGTAACTTTTGATCCACATGTCCAAAAATTACAAATTTTATATCAATGGAATCCATGGAGCAAGCCCTAGCCAACCATGCCATTTGTTTATTAAAAAGTTTCTGTTAAAATAGTTGTTTTTGCAGAAACTTATGTATGCTTGTTTAGGTTATAAAAATAATTCAAAAATGATTTTGGGGATAAAATCTTTTGCAAATGGAGTAATTTGAACCTACTGACCATAGGAAACACTTTGTGGTTTCAAAATTGTATTTGGAGAAACAAAAGAATGATTCTTTAATTTAAAACCATTTCTAGCCAAATAAAAATATGGTTTATTTATTAAAAATGGTTTTGGAAGAAAACTTTTGGGAAATGTTTTGTTTTAAAACTCTCTGACCCTAAACACCAAGTTTTATGGTTTGAAAACATATTTGGTGAACCCTATAGATTAATGCCTTAGTAAAAAAATATTTCTACACCACATAAAATGATACTTTGTTTTGAAAATGGTTTTTGTAGTGAAACCTTTTGCAAATGACTTTGCCACTTTATAAAATGACCATTAGGTGTTTTCAAGTGTTTATGACCCATTAGGAACCACTTTTCCAAATAAAACAAAGCTTGGAATGCTTGCATGCATTCCTTAGACCTTATGATTTTATGTGTTGTTTTGCTTGATTGGTAGATTGAGTTTGTGCCTTGCTTGATTGAATTGTAGTGACTTGAAGAGTGTGATTGTTGCAAGGACAAGGAGTGAAATTATACCCTCTACCAAAAAGGCAAGTGATGCTTCATACTTTTGTCCCATTACTTTCACTATGCATTAGTGTTTTTCTCTAAGTAAAACTTGCATGGAATATTGCTAAGTATAAACCTTGCTATAGGAAACCTAGTAAATGAAACCTTAGTAGAAATTTCCCTAAGTTAAGATTCCTACTACTATCAAGCTTAGCTTAGCTAATAGAAAACAAGGGTGGAATATATATTCACACTATAGAAAAATTTCTAAGTCTGAGGACTTGTGTTTTGTTTAATAAAACAACTAAGTTAATGAATCACCTGGGTGGAATGGTAATTGCTTGGTGGATTTTGGTTGAGTGGTTCACAAGGCCCATGTCTATGGTTTACCTTGTGTATCTCACTTGTGGATGGCCACCCAGGAATAAAGAGATTTGAGATGTCAAATGTTGAGAAACTTCAAGTGCAGCCACTTGGTATTATGGGCTCTGCCTGGATCATATAGGTTGCAAGAACTTAGCCATATGGACAGTTGGTGGTAGAATTTGATAGGTTGGAGCGCATCCATTTTGGTCTAAGGGAAGGCTTCTGAAAGATCTTGTCTTGGGAAACCAAGTCTTGTGGGGAAAGTGCACCACCTCTGCAGAGTGTAAAATCTAAGTACTTAGCCATGTCCCTGGTAAAGGACAATTTGAGCATCAAGACATGGAAGCAATCAAGAATCTCATCATGCAAATTTCTAAGTTAAAAACTTGTGTTTGAACAAGTGTTAAAGGATCTTCAAGCTTTGATTGAGAAAAATGATTTTGTCAAGCAAAAACTTAGTGTTTTAAAAATGATAAGGAAAATCTATTTTGAGCAATGCAAGCCTCAACTCCACTTAGCCAAATGCATATAGATGATAGACCCCACCATACTACCATAGTATCACTTGCCAATACAATTCAAATGTATTGACCCTTGTGGCTGTAACTTGTTATGTTGCAGGTTTGATTGTTTTAGAGAAGATTGATTGATTAGGATTACAAAGTCTACAACCAACATGTCTGCCTGTGGCACTTTGAAGATGAAGGACCCCATGCTTATAGATTTTCTGCTGCAATGTATTGTAATAGCCAAATGAGCTATGTAAGATGTAATAAAATTAAGTTATTCCTGGTTATAAAGTTGTATTATGACCTTTGTTTCTTGATATTACATCTTAACTATGGATGCTAGCTATTGATCCAGGGACTAGCATTGTAAACACAGGGGACTCTACCTTATTAAAGGTTGGGACCCTTACAATACCAAAACAGGTTTTTAGGTGAAATTGCATAAAGTGGTTTTGCATGTGAAATAGAATTCTAGCAAGGGGTTATATGTGAATTTTTGTCATTAAAGTAATTTACAAAATTATGAATAAATAAAATAGTTTTATTTAATGAGAGTTTGCATTAATGAAGGAGGGGAGGGGGCATCCCCCATGGCCGGCGGCCACCCCCTTGGGTGCCCCCCTCCTCCTATAAAAGGCACCCCTCTCCCTCTCTCTCACTTGCACCTCCTCGTGAAGGATCTCTCTCCCCCTCTAGAATTTATCCCCCATGGTCTCGGACTAGCGAGATACATGTTCCCGGTGGCTATTCGGCAAGAAAGGGTTGTGCTTCCACTGCATCGTTGGAGAGAGGAGGCGGATATTGCTCGGTGTCTTGTACGTGTGTGCGAGCACGGATGCGCTGCTGCTTTGCAGCGCTAGGACTTGCTCTCGACCTTGAGATCGACAAGAGATCGTCTACATCAACCACGAGTTCAACTCGTTAAGCTTTGTCGGTCTTCAAGGGTATGTTCTCTACGGATATACATCCGCCCGTTGTTTGTATCTAGTAGATAGATCTTCGTACATAGTTCCCATCGTAGGAAATTTTTTGTTTTCTATGCTGCGAACCCTACACTTGGATGTTTAGAGAGAGGGAGAGACCTAAAACTTGCAACACCTTGCAAGCTAAGGCAGCAGCAAGCCATCAACTCCCCTATCCCTCTCTGCTTGAATACAGGGCTCCACACCCCACCCAGCATTGCCCACCATAGATAACCAGCACTCCCCACATCCTCCATGGCCAAAATCGACTTTGCACACAATGGCCCTCCCTCCTCGAGTTAAAAAGGAAAGAGGCCACCCCAGCCTGTTCTCGCATCCTCATTTGCTTCCTCACACCCCCACCTACCTAACCCGAGCTCCAGATCTTGCTCCCTCGCCTTCCTTTGCCATGGAGAAGAAGAGATTTTCCTCTAGGACTCCCCAGAAAGGTCAAGTTTTCCCGTGACCAAGTCCATCTCTGTTCCACCTTCCTGTAAAAACTTACTCACCTAGACGAGATCTGCTTGACCCTTCCCTCCTTATCTCCAGGGAAGCCCCCTATTAGCTCCACCAAGTTACGTCTGACGGCTTGACACCGGTGACCTTGCATGTGTGGTCCTCCTCAAGCCCCAACGGCCTGGCATGCACATAAACATGACTGCGACAGACCTCCAAAGCACCCTACTCTCCCCCTGATCATCTTGCAGTACCTCACGTGAGTTCATGAAGAGCATCCGAACGAACCTCGTTGATGCGGACACGGAGGATTTGCCCCTTCACCAACACTACCTCTTCAGCCCATCGTTTAGATTACCCTAGAGCTCCGCATCGCCCCGTACCCTCATCTCCGCCCCTGCATGCCCCTAGGTGAGTTTCTTATGTTCTCAGGGCTGTCCTAGGGTTTCGTCTCGTCACCATGTAAACATAGGAGGAATATGACGCCCCGTCGTCGGTTCCGTGTAGATCCAACGGTGGAGGACACTAGATACCCCTTCATTTATTTTTCTCGATGACAAGGGGGTCTTGCTCACCAGCAGCTTGAACCGAGGCTCCCGCATGTGGAGACATGCATCTTAGGCTGAATTCCCTTTCCTCGGCCCATCCCGCTTTAGCACTGGCCCTCTCAAGCTCCTGTTATTTTTCTTTTATATGAAAAATCTAGATTTGATTTTTAGCCACTTTGTTTATTTCACAAATAAAATGGAAACCTACTGGAAATGACTAGATATAAATTTTGGCACATGAACCACCCATTTCTCTCACATGCAGTACTATTGGTCGCCTCAAAATTTGTCCATCTCAATTATAATAAATATACTACCCAGATGTACCCTTTTTACTATAAAAATACTTATGTGAGTTTTGTAACCCCAAATAATTTCAAACCTTTGGGTACTGGAAGGTACCTAAAGTACCTTGCATTTCACCTTGGCCCCATCTTAATTTGCTTCCTAGATTTCCCTTGGTAAAAATAACAAAAACAACCCTTTTCAGTCTTTGGGAATTTCTCTAGGTCAAATCAAAACAGATAATGACCAAATTCGAACTCTAACATGTATCAAATCCTAGGAGCCTAATATTTATTGAGCCATCCTTGATTTATTATGTATTAACCTTATTTGTGCATGGATATTTCACAAATAAAATCACTCCAGTAGTTCTGTGAATCCAAAATGAGTGACTCAAATTTCTTCAGAAAGTTATTTCTAATACATAACCTGTGTATTTGGAATCAAATAAAAAACCTCTATAGATTAATTCTTGTTAAAAAGACAAAAACCTTCTAGAAATCCCTTTCAGAATTTCCAGAGGACATTCTGTTAAATACTTTGAGATGATTCCCACTCTCGGTGAATCAGTCCATCAAACCCTACTGAACAATCCAAGTAAATAATTTTTGGAGTTCCAGAACGTTTTTGGAGAATTATTCCCTAAAACTAGAGTTTTCTTCACTACAAAATCCATTATAAATTAATGTTAATTGATAAAATATGGAAACCACTTTTGTTGGTTTATTTTTAGCAATACTTATCTGATGGTATCATTTTTATACAATGTTAACATACAGAATTTGTCCTTGGTCCACAACCCCTATCTTAGGTGTATTCTAGCCTATAAACACTAAGGGATGTTCTTCCAGGCTTCCAAGACCATTCCAATCTTTGTAAATCCATTCTACCCAAACCATACTGATTTGTAATTACTTTCTGTATGTTTTGATGATTGTATTTCCTTTTATTAAATGCGGTGTTGTTTGTTTGCTTGCATGTATGCTCGATAACGGCGATAGTTGCGATTGTGTGACGCCGAGAAGAAGGAAGCTCGGAATCTTATTATTATAATTATATTTGGTATTCTGGTGTTCTGTTGAAGAAACCCAGGGACATCTCGCTGGTCATAGGCAAGCCACCATTCCCGAAATCCTTTATTTACCTATTCCTTTTATCAATTGTTTTGTATATCGTTCATGAACTTCATAGATAACCGCATGGTTTTGTTTCAAGTAAGATACATGAGTATCTTGGTTCCTCCAAGTTATGATGGAGTGTCTATTAGGACACTTACCCTTGTGATAACCACCTTTACCCCTTTAGATCGAGGCTAAGATGATTGGCATCTTCCCTCCTTGAAAACTACGATATTTGATGATAAAAACTACTTTGTGTTTTACCCCACTACAAAGTTCTCATACTAAAACCCTTGGAAAGAGGCATCATTTCTGAGTGGATGTTTTGCTAAAGAAAATATGAAGAGGAGAAAGAGGAAGATTTAAGAAAAGGAAAGAGAAGGGATGTTCTAAGCCATTACCGGAACAATTTACCCGTGTAACCACACTACCCCAAGAGATGGGGCTTAGCTCGTAGTTTGTTGTCTTTAGCCGTGGCTGCATGTACTTGCTTAAGGGGAGAAATCCCTAGAAACCCGAGTAGGCTCTACAATAGATCTTCGGATCTGGGGCCTGCAGCTTGCTTTATCAAGAGTGAGCCTGTCTTGGTAGGAGTGCCGGTGCAATAATTAGGTCTCCCGCGGACGGTATGCTTTAGGATTGGAGATGGAAGTGGAGTCACTGAGGTTATTATATAGGCCAAGCTACGGTTTGGGTATACAAAAGTGAAGAAGGGAGGACTATGGCCGTCGTACCACATACTCATTGTCGCGGAGAACAAACCCAAAAGGAAAAGCCGTCGTTGCTAGGGATGACAAATGAAAAGTTAGTTTTGATTATACGAACCCCCGTCTACCGTGTGTAGTGGGCCATGGTTGTAACCCATCGGATGTATTGATTCTTGTGGGTAAAGTGCACGAACTCTGTGGAGTATAATCTATTCGAATAGCCGTGTCCACGGTCAAGTATGGTTATAAAGGTGATTGCTAGGAGTACCCTTGGGATGGTCTTGGTAAGATAAAAAGGATGTGACTTGGTCACAAGGTAACATGAGTAAAATGTTTTATTTTGACCTTGAATGGTCCATGTGGCTTTAAAAAGGGTTTTACTATAAAAATGCTTTACAATGGTTTTTAAAAAGGATATGGCTATATCCAGATTTCTAAAAAGGAGGCATGTTTTCAAAAACTCTTTTTCAACATAGAGATGCCAATTTAGGATTTTAAAAAACAACTGTAGTGTAGCTCCATAGCCCAATACGCATTATATTTTTTTACCTTATCTCGGTGGTCTTGTGAGTACATTCAAAAGTACTCACGGCTTTGTCCCTGGCTATATACTTGGCCAGACATTCAGAAGTAAGGATAATGAGGTGATGCTGACATCTATGCAAGCTAGGCTGTCTTCCCGGTCAGTTGCCTGTAGGTTATGGCATGATATGGGATCTACGCTTAAAGACTTCCGCTATTGATGTTTGCAATCGCCATAAAGGCAAAAATGTAAGTTTTGTACCTGTTACTTTCTGGATGTTGTAATAATACTTGTCGGTTATGTTCACGGCTCACTGATCATGGGACCATGAATTGCAGGCATAATGGGGATTCTCGGACCGTAAATCTGGGGTCCCACAGACATGGTATCAGAGCCATCCTGATTGTAGGAGACCTTAGTTAGCATGGACATTAGCCACGACAACCCCTATTTCCGAAAACACCGACCTTCGGAAACTATTTTCTCAAAAGCTTTTCGAATAATTCCATACCTTATCTTCTATGAATTAATTTTTAGTATACCTTCAAATGCTCCATTTTCAAAGACAAGTCTGACCTGGAAATCATGAAGACATAGGTACTGAGATGAAGAGCACCAGAGATAAGCAAACCAAAGAAACTACCATCAACAAAAGACACTACAACATTGACCAACCAACGGAGTCCTTCCTTGCCCAAAAGGGATCAAGTACGACACGGACAACCCTGAGTGGCAAGACCGAAGTCAAGATCTTCTATAAAGTCTGTACTTAGGATAAATACCCTGAATATAGGATTCCCCATATACGGCACGTAGTTCTTCCTTTGGTATCTATGGTACACCTTGTTTGTTTGTCCTATGCTTATATGATGCGTGGAATGTGTTGCTTGTCTGCCTAGGATCATTCGACCCTATTTCTTAGACCCCTAGTGTGTGAATTCTGACACCCACACCCCTACTCCCTTAAACTGAGACCTCTCCTCGACATGATGGTAACATAAAGGTCTTAATACAACCCTCCCTAAAGGACTAACTATGTTAGCCGACCCCTCTACCCAAGACCAATGGGAAAATACTTGCAAGAAAGCTCCAATTCCTCGGCAAATCCTGAAAACATGGATGCAACTAGACATCAAGTCTACCCCCTCCAGAAACTAGATATCCCTACTCAGATGGAAGAATAGCACGAAGTGTCGCTAACCGCTAACCTCCTCTAGCTAGATCCGTAAGGCTTCGTTAGGAAACCATCCTCGATAATATTTCTTTCCAAGAAGGCATCACCCGAATACCTCAACGCATCTACCAGGGAAATATGTCTTCCATATAGCATCACGGCAACACTCCTAGACGGAATATATACACAACCCTTGACAACCTTAGAAAAGTCCTAAGGTTGAAAGATGGAGTCTTTCCACTAGGATCCAGAGAGCTGCTCGACTGTTTACTTGCCTCGAGGCAATAAAAACCCATATCCGCCAAGATCTTCGCATCCAGGAAGAAATCCAAATGGCGCCCAAAAACCCTACAACTCAAACCCAAGAAAACCATGATGAAGACAAAGAAGGACCCTCCGATTAGTCGACGCTATTAAAGGCTCCCCATCCAGCCTAGGGTAGAGCTATCTATCACCCCCAGAACCCGTTTTGTAAAACCATAAAGTTCCTCGACGCCCGATAGATCATACCTATTTTGTAATGCCTTAAGTACCCTCGCCACTTGCAAGCACGGAACGTTTAATTTATGCATGAACTTAGTTCACCGATATACTAGTCTAAGGTTCCCTTTTTCGTGTTTTACCCAAGACGTTGCATCATACTGAACCCGGAATTACTTCATACCATAGGACAGCGTTCCGAGACCACCACCCAAAAACCGGCATCCTCCCATCTAGATACAGTGCTAGCCAGCTCAGATGCCTCTCAAGAAGCAACCTCTACAAGGTCAACTTAAGATACAACTTCCGGACAACAGGAGCAACATCCTTCCAACACCATCATTCAACTCCAAGAAATAAGGTCTACGACTTCACCAAGCACCCTTAGTGTCGCTCTAAGGGTAAAAGACTTCGTCTTTTCCCGCAAAACTAGAATAACCCCAAGAGAGTCGGACCATAGTAATTGCCAGGTGATGAAAATCCGCACTAGTAGAATCATGGACCCCGAAGAAGGAAAACAATGCGACACTTCTCCAGAATCATAAGATACCCCAAGAAAGTTCCTAGAGGAAAGTCGCCTATCCATCCAGCACTCCGGGCATTTCAAGACCAAGAAGGCAGAAGAGTGGACTGCAGCCATAAAAGGTCAAAGAAGGCTCAAATCGTCGCCTCCCCAAGAATAAAGGACCCTGTGGATGCTAAACCTACCTAGTATCGTCCTATGGGGAAAAGACTGCATCTTTTCCACTTGTTTAATATAACCCGCCCAACCTGAAGCCACTCATCTCTGTCCCGTAGTGAAAAATCTTGTTTGTTGTAAAAAAATTTATCATCTAATAATTCCACTACTTAAAGTTATGAAGACAATGTTCTTACCTAACCCTACTCCTCCCTAATATCGGGACTAGATTATTTTAAGAGGGAAAGGTCTGTAACATCCCAATTTTAGCAACCCTGATTTGTTGACAAAAATACAAAAACCAGGGGGAACAAAAAAAATTCTCGCTAAGTGTTTAAATGTTTGTTTATTGTTTTCTTGTGCTTATGCAACTGACTGTATATTATAAGATATACTCCTTACCTCAACACTAGTTGACAAAAACTATTTTACAAAATATATGTCTTGGCTCATATTTTATATTCTCAAATGTTCCAGCATTTCAAACTTGAGGCAAGATGACTTTGACACAACAAAATGGTTTACAAGTTTCTATTAACAAAACTATCGAGACCTATATAATAATCTCCTTATGTTTTCAAGACAGAACCTTCAACTACTCTTATCTCTAGGTTTTCAAAACCTTTCCTAAAACTTTTTCATTCCAATCTTGGTAGAAACACCAAGATGACCTTACCTTACTTCAAATCACAACTTCTTCAAAAGACCCATGCTTACCTCAAGCTAGGCTTGATGGTAACCTAGTAGTATTTGATTGTATGGCAAGATGAATTTCCTTGATCTGTTGTTTGTATTGCTTGTTTAGGATCTAGAGTGCGCAAATCTAGTAGGTCATCCCTTAGGACCCAACCAATGGTTAAGATCACCAAATCTTGAACCAATCCTCCTAAGATGGAATCTATCTTAAGTCAATCAAGTTCTCCCTAATGCACTTACCAAGATCCATACTGAGCTAATTGTTTGCATTAGCATTCAACTCATCCAAGGCCAGATAAATGCATCAAATCCTATCTACACAATCTATCCTTCAGCCTCACCCACTTGATGATGAGAATTAACCCTTGCATATTCTCCAACTCCTTCCCTCTTTCATAATAGTCCAAATCCACAAATCTTCCAAATTGGGCTAAGTATGAAATCCTTAAGTAGATTCAATCCTTGAGACTCCACCTTTTCTATCCTATCTATATTCTTGAGAATGTACTTGAACCATATTGTAATATATAATTACTACTACCATAGCCCACTCTTGCCCTTGAATAAACTCTTCTTGGACCCACTCCTCCATGATGGTTTTATAGTCAAGAAAATAATATTTTCTGCAAATCTTATCATCTTTCCTACTTTGTCAAAATATCGCATCGATATGATACCTCCCCTTGACCAACTCTTTGAATGATTATGATATACTAATCATGATCTATCAATACACCCTTCACTTGTTTTCATTGGAGCCTTGTGCCTCTTAAACCCACATGGTTTCTGAGGTTTCATGATGCATCTGCTATGGCAACCTTATTTTTCAACAAAGTTTGCCATCACTCCTAAACCACCTCAAATTCAACCAAGACCAACTCTTGGTACAATGATCATCTATATCACTTGGCCTATTCATCCATCTATCCCTTATATCAAGGTGAGCTTTGATCTCCTTAATCCAACTAGGTTTAGGTGGTATAAAAATACTGATGCCCTAGTTCATCAAATCCTAGTTTTCAACCAAGTTTGTCTTATTCTCTAGGAAAAATCAATCTAGATCATGACCAAATTCTATTACATTCCTAATCCACACCACTTGGACTACTATCCATGTTCCCCCTTATCCAATAAGACTCTCGAGTCACCTACTAAAGCATGGTTAACTTGGTATCATGCCGGCAAAACCCTAGATCACTAAGAACCATCGAAAACCCAATTACCTCCTTTTATTTCCTTTCAAATTCAAATCCAATGATCCATATACTTCCCTCTAGACCATGTCCACCCTCCAATGCCATTGGATCATCTTGCCATGATCAACATTTGGAATTAATATATGATCTGCATTATATATCAAATCTGAATATAGCAAAACTCCGAACAAACCTCGCTCAAGCCTAACCAAACCATGATAAAAGAACACCACCCATCACCCAATATCCTCTGATGTTGCTCAAACCTCCTTAACCCCAACCTCAAACATTGATCAAATGATGACTCAATAAATCAAATAAAGGCCATAATCTCCATACTCTTTAATACTTGCCCAAACCATCAATCCATCACCTCTTATGACCACAATACACCCCAAAAACCATCACTACATCCTATGGTCGTGCACTACTGTAGCTCTACAGGTACCAACACATCTCCCCTCCTGTCCTTTACCCCTTGGAAGATTAGAGAGAGGGAGAGACATAAAACTTGCAACACCTTGCAAGCTAAGGCAACAGCAAGTCATCATCTCCCCTGTCCCTCTCTACTAGACTATAGGGCCCCACACCCCACCCAGCATCGCCCACCATAGACAACCAGCACTCCCCACCTCCTCCATGGAAAAAATCGACTTTGCACACCATGGCCCTCCCTCCCCGAGTTAAAAATGAAAGAGGCCACCCTAGTCTATGTAACCCGAGCTCCATATCTCGCTCCCTCGCCTTCCTTTGCCATGGAGAAGGAGAGATTTTCCTCTCGGCCTCCCTCGAAAGGTCAAGTTTGCCCGTGACCAGGTCCATCTATGCTCCCCTTTCCTGTACTAACTTACTTGACTAGACGAGATCTTCTTGACCCTTCCCTCCTTTTCTCCTGGGAAGCCCCCTATCATCTCCACGAGGTCGCGTCTGATGTGTTGACACTGGAGACCTCGCACGCGTGGTCCTCTTCAAGCCCCAATGGCCTGGCATGCACGCCACCACGACTGCGGCAGATGTACGAAGCACCCTACTCTCCCCCTCATCGTCATGCATTACCTCCTGTGAGTGCATGAAGAGCATCCAAACAAACCTCGTTGAAGCAGACACACATTATCTTCCCCTGCACCAACACTACCTCTTCCGCCTGTTGTTGAGATCGCCCTGGAGCTCTTCATTGCCCCGTATAGTCGTCGCTTCCCCTGCATGCCCCTAGGTGAGTTTTCGCTGTTCTCAGCGTTGTCTTAGGGTTTCGTCACCATGTAGACAAAGGAGGAAGACGACGCTCCGTTGTCGATTCCGTGTATATCCAATGGTGGAGGAGACCGGATACCCCTTCATTTCTGTTTCTTGCTGACAAGGGGGTTCCTCTTGCCAACGGTTTAAACCAAGACTCCTGCATGCTGAGTCGTGCAGCTTAGGCCAGATTCCCTTTCCCCGACCCATCCCGCTTCAGAACTGGCCCGCGCGAGCTCCTGTTCTTTTTCTTTTATATGAAAAATTACAGATCTGCTTTTTAGCCACTTTGTTTAATTCACAAATAAAATGGAAACCTACTGGAATGCGGTGACCCAACATACCACTGCATGATGTTCTATACTATAGTCGTTGACATAACACCAATGAAACACTGTTCACTAATATTACATCCCTCAGAATGGCACAACAGAAACACAGCGGGTCCAATACATGGCTAAAGGTTACAACTCACTCTTTACACGAGATCCAGAGAACACTCTAGGTTAAAGAGAGAGAAAGAACTTCTTACCAAGAAGAATCAAAGATGAACAACACAAGAACTAATATGCTACTAAGAATGGTATCTTAACTAAAGGGCTGACGTTGCTGTTACTGCAATGAACTACAGAAATAGGTTCTTTGGTTAGAGAGTATATTCCTATTTAATCAGTAATTTCGTCTTCACTTGAGTTGAGGTATTTGTTGACTTCCTTGTCTTTGTTGAAGAGCTTTAGCTTTGGATGATGATTCCTAGAGCCTAACTTGGTGTAGACATCGTCTTAATGGCTTCAGAATCTAGCAAGGGTTAAGAAGATACTTTGAGTACGAGCGTACTCAGCAAGTTCACTAGAAAAGGAGTGTTTGATGCACTATAACTACAGCCACAGACCATAGGTCCTAGGCAATGCAAGTTTTAATAAACATTTCTTCAAAGGTTGCTTTTATTCTGAAAGACTATGTCCGTCAACCTTCACGGGTTTACCAGAACTTTCATGGAGTTCCTTTCCCGCCACGTTCGCAGCTCCTTCACGGAACAGGGAGTAACAAGTTACAGTTCTTACACTCTGCAGAGGTGCGTTACTTTACCCATGAGAGATCAACTCTTTGTTGCATAACCGGGCAGCTTATTCCCGTCCACAATTCCATGATGTGGGGCCTAGAAGATGATCCAAGCCAATCACTGCCCCCTTCGCGACCTCGCATGCCTCCTTGGTGTACACCATGCCCACATATTGGATTACGACAATGGTTTGTACAAATCATTAGATGCCAGAACTATCGTGGGACGTTGAGGGTTCCCACCCATATGCTGCATATCCTCTACGAATTACCAATTAATATGCACGCTACGAGGATAACAGCCATGACCTGCACATCCGGCTTCATGCGAGAGGAAGAAGATACAGCTGACTTCTCCGTCCCATTCCAAATCTCATGGTTAACGCATAATATACGGCGCAAGAATCACTGACGATATTGGTTTTTAAGTCCTAGATAATATGTTCCTTTACCACCGGAACTTTTATAGTAAGTTAATACCTCATGGTAATAACCTATAATCACATTATTATGAAAATAGTGTTTTCAGACCTTTTTCAAATGCAGGTGATGTCCACATTGGATCTGTAAAATACTTTACAGAAAATAACCAAAGGACACGAGCAAGTGTGAACTTGCCTTTTGTGATTGCAATATTATGCACTCACGGTCTTCGAGTAAGTATAAGATCCAAAATCTGAAATCATCATCATTGGTCCGGTAAGGACTAATGTTTAAACAAGCAATATGCTCTTATGCATAAGTAATGTGATGCACTTTATAAACGCGAATCCCAGGGATAACGTTGTTTTAGTGTTTGGGTACTAGAATGATGTATTTGAAATGTGTTGTACTTTTCGATGAGTTTTATACTCGTGCTTCTTATTAAGGCTTGTGAGGGTGTGTGAAACAATCATATAATTACAATATCATAAAACAATAGGATACACACAAATGTGAGATGCTACTCAAGATTGCTTATATAAGAGTTCTTGTTTGAAGTGGCAAAAAGAATAACATTTGAAGAAAATATTTCTTTTCTAAGGTCAAAACAACATTTGTGATTAGTTGAGTCTGGTTGATGTTATTACTGTTTTCTTGAATAGTTTGGGTTTGAGATGCTTTATGTCTTAACTATATCAGACCAAATTTAAATATGAAACGCCTAACAATGTTTATAGTATTATATTTAGAGTCTTGTACACTAAAGTTAACTTTAAAACATAGATAGTTTGAAAAGTATAATGCTTATAACATCGCCTTAAGGTTACTGACCAGTGGGCCAGTGGCCACCTTAGCTCTCAAGTTAATAAATACATTTGTTACCGACTCGATTGCTACCCCCAAACAATGACATATGGGCCCTAGGCCACGTCACACACCACGCTAGCAAGGACTGGTCAAACTAGCTGACGTGGTTCGAACCTAACGTAGGCATGACATCACACGAGTTGATCCTCACTGGTTGAGGATCGATCGATAGATCTAGTGCGCGCGCGAAGCTATGGCTAGGTGCGTTGGAACGGGCATGCGCTGGCGAGTTGAACTATGGTCGCGCCGCCCCTAAATGGTCACCGAAGAACGATCCACGGCGGTGACTGATGGCGGTGCACGACGGCGCACTGCGACACCTCGATACAGGACGCAATTGAATCAACGAAGTCTCCTCGAAGATAGAGGAGCTTACCCTGGTTGCGATGGAGTGCTTGGAGAAGTGAGAGGATACGTGTAGACGACGAATCGTCTATGATGTCCATGGTGACTGCTAAAAGGGAACGCTCGATTCTGTTTGATTCCCAAGGTGCCAACCCCTTTTCTTGGTCCTAATAGAATGAGTCCACGATGGAGATTCTAACGGTGGCCTTAGCGAGGCATGGGGTGGTCGGACATGGACGGAGTGTTGAACACTGACGAGGTAGGGTTTCAGCATGGTTGGGGAACGAGGCAGAGAGGGTCTCCGAGGGGGAATGGGGATGAGGATGAGCAGAGGCGTCGCGGTGGCCTCCTTATCCTCTCCTATTGACGGCGGCATGGATCTTGGCGCAAGGACGACAGCGGACGGCCTCGGCATCGCCACCGAGCTGCTTCTAGCTGGAGGAAGACGACGTCATGTTGTTTTGCGGATAACCCCCTGGCACTTTCTTAAGCTCAACCCGCAGTCCCTCCCTAGTCCCACCTGTCAGTCATAGAAGAGAGTGATCTGGGCTGGCTGTTGGGATTTTGTGGGCTGCACATGACGATAGGTAAGAAAAGAGGAGTTGGGCCACGCCCAGGTTATGTTTTTATTTGTTTTCCCTTTTTTCTATTTTCTGTTTTCCTTTTCAGATTTGTATATATTCTTTAATTTGAAATTTTCTTTGTAGAATTAATTTGTTGGATAAATGTAGTAATACTAAAATGTATTTAGTATCATTTGTGAACTTTTATTGTATAATGTTATGTTTCTTTATTTTCTTTATATATATAATTTTCCTATTATTATTTGTAAGGCTTTTAATATGCATTTAATTGAGCTAATATCCATAAACTTATTATAGGATGCATTATTATTAACTCATGATATTTGATTCTCACTAACTCATAACATTTAGGAGATTTTTATATGGTGATCCTTTATTTTTATTTGGTAAATGGAGTTTCTAGGGAATTAATATGATTAATATTATTCCCATGAATTTAGGAAATAACAATGGATATATTTTATTATAACATACATAGAAGTTAGGGTTTGAATTGGAAGTGCTTACCCTAGAGTTTAGGATTCTTAATTTACTTATATTCCCTTATTGATGTGAGTAAAGGTTTAATAGCTAAGCATATTGTGTTCTGTTTGTGATCTTTAATGATAACACTTTTTAAAACAGAAAGTTACATCTAAAATGTTTCATGGAGAATAATGGTAAAGATACTCCTAAGCACATGTAATTATGATAATTGGAATTGTCAGAGATGTGCTTATGTAATTTGCTATAGGAAAATATTCCTATTAAGTGATATAGATATAAGATGAGGAATTCATAATATGAAATGAATATTATACTTGGTTTAAGATTTAAAGTTGATTGTTTACCAAGAATTCTTACCTTCCATATTCAGAATTCTAGACTTCTAATTAAGGAATTCCTTTCCTAGATATACTACTTCTTCCTATCTATCATCATGGTTAACATGATGAGATTTACTTCACAGAAATATTCTTATTCACCTATTATTCTTCTAAACTCATTGATAAATCCAATGAGCTTGACACTGAAGCTTTTATAGTTTCCTCATATCTGTACTTGGTTATATCCACTACTCTACTGTTGATAACCTTCCATCCAACAAGTAGTTCCTTCAAACTCCACTCATAATCTTCCTTAATCATCCATCACTAATATATCTCTAATAGATGTATGCATCCAACTACCTTTATCTAAAGCTTAGTATCCTTTAAGATGAATAACACTACTTCCATAACTCCATGCTATACTAGCTTTAATTGAATCATACTGTCTTACATTTAATTTACTCTATTGACTCACACTCCAACCTCTCATTATATTAATGTGGCTTGTAATGACTACTCTAGGATAACTTACCTATACTAGGGTTTCAATCATGTTCTACCCACTAATGTCACTTATACTTGTTATAAGTATTCAATCTTGGTGAGAAAGGTATGATCATTTTAATCCTTTAATCATTTATATCTTAGATTTGTAGTTGGATAAGCAAGGATTTATCAATACATCCTTACAATTGTATTGGAATTATTTTCTTAGTATCTTTAATTGGATTAAGGCTGTTATTCATGGACTATGCCCACTTGATCCAATAGAATTACTACTGGTAACTATCTTCAGAATTCATCCTTGTAATCTTCTTTACTACCATATGATTAGATAATATAAATAATTCTTCTATTTATCTAGGAGGGATTTAACTCCATCAATTATCCTATTGATTGGATTCTTTTCAATCATTCCCATCCTATAGATGATTTCTAAAGCTAGCATTACTATTTACCTCTACTTAGTTGTTTCTTTATAGGCACTTAAGTGTAAACTATGATATGGTCAAGAGTTGATAGATTGAGATACGATGAATCAATAATTGATTTCTCAACATTGAAGAACAACAGATAATGGAATATAACTCAATAGAGACGATAAGGATTTATATAGAAAGAAAGATATATGGTGAATGAACTAGACTTAGTTTCTACCCTTCCCAATCTCACTAAAGAGTTAAGGTTGGGTATTACCATGATACCCATTGTAAGAATAGATAAGAATAAGGTAAGTCAGGATTGGTCATTACATTCTTATTACTTAAGTTGCAATCTTAACTTGGTATTTATGAGTTGTTGTGATGGATATTATGGTATGATCCCTTAAGGATCAAATATTAACTATTTAAGCAATGTATTTTGAGTAACATTTTATTATATCTGATCTACCCTTCGATCAAATCATGTTTACCCAAATAAGGTTTTAGAAAAGGTTATATTGAAACTTATCACATTTAACTTGATGATCTACTTCAATTCCATCAAGTTGAGAGAAGCTTCAATCACTTTGACAAGTTTTGTTTAAAAGCGCGAAAATTATTCGGACTTTCTATGCATGAATGCAATGCACACATCTGGGTTCATCTTATTTCTAAGCTCTAATGCTGGGATGTTACAGACTCTCCCCCTTAAAATAAACTTTGTCCTCGAAGTTCGCAAACTCTCACATTTCGGAGTAAGGAATCGACTTGTAGTGGTTGCTACATTTCTCCACTCCATGATGACCTTAAATGTAATTATTTGTAGTATTCTATGACTTGATTAGATATCCTTGTCCAATTATTTTTATTTATCATCAAACTTTATTATTATGTTAAATACAGTCTAGAGAGTCTCACTAAAACAAGTTTTAAATTTCTATATGCCCGTGTTTGTGGTCAAAAGACTATATTTCTATTCTTGTCATAGTATAGTTGATACTGGTACTCCTTCCCAGATTGGATTTGAACTCAATTCGTCCATACCGATTGGAATTTCTTATTCTCAATACTTGTCCAATTGGGTGTTCTCTATTACTTCTTAAGGGTTACTTAAGAGTTGTTTCTTCTAGAATTAATCGGTTAGGATTAAACTTTATCACCTTCAAGATTTTACTTTATTAAGTTTTTTAGATAATCTTTCATTATTACCTATAGTACTTCTTCAACTTTCATTCATAATGTCTACTCTCCCCCTTAGGGTTTACTAATATTCTTGAAATTGTATATATAGCATTTATTGGCTTTATAACTAGAATGTTGGTCTCTGTTCATTTTATACTTTACCTAATTAGGGTCTGATGAAAGATTTTACGGTGTATCCACATAGTGGTAGATCTCCGAAGCAGATCTTTCAGCATTACCTGACGTACTTACTATTGGACATTTTCGCTGGGATAAGTCTGATTTTGCGAAGCATCTTGAAAGACGATCGCTTTAAATGTTTATACTTCCTTAGGTCTTGTTTAACTTTAGGCCAAATTTTATTCTGTTTATGCAACTATTAATATGATCTGGTTAACTATATCAACCACACCAGCTGCAAACAAGATACCAACTATGGATCGGAATGCCGACTATGGATCAAATTACCAGCTGCGGATCATTCTAGGTGGAAGGTATTACCTTACAATTTCTGGCCTACTACTGGCACTCTCTCTGAATTGTCAAAGCTTAAATACCATTTTAATTCCAAGACGTCATCTTTGTACTTATTCATGATACTCCCATGAACTTGGTATAACTACTTTATTAACTTCTTAGCATCTTACCTACTTTGAATGAGCTTTAAGTTTATTACTTCTTGTTTCTCCATACATCTTTTCACTAAACTTCTTTCTTAAATCTGGCTAAGAATAGTCTATGCTTGATCTATCCTCCAAATGGTGTTAATACTCCTTATATCTTGCTTCATCTTTTAAGTCTTCCGTTTGCTCCACACTATTTACACAATTATCTTACAAGAACTTGTTCTTGTGAGTATATCCTCACTTATTTCGGCAAAGCTTTCAAACTACAATAAGCATTACCCTTTATCTACATTATTCAAGCACTCATCCCTTGGGATGTCGTTCCTTTCTTACTGTCATCTTCCTCTTGTGCTTCCTGGAGTTCCGTCCATGATGACGTGAAGTCCTACGACTGCCTTCTGGAGCGTAAGAGCATCCAGGAGGTGCGTATTCTTGATTAGAAGTACCGAGACTGAGATTAGTCATTAAAAATTGACTAGAGTTCGCGTAATCCTCTATAGAATATTCCTTGTTTTCTGGCAACGCTTCCTCATAGTAAGTTGGCTCCTTAGCTTTTTCTTGGATCCAGTCGTACATATTGGTATAGTAGCTATCGGAATACTCTTCTAAGTCGATTGGATTGGTATCACCCCCATATGGTCCATAAGGCTCTCTATGGTTATAGTTGGTCTCTTCTTCAATAGCTGTATCACAAGGTATAGGATTTCCTATGGTTCTACCTTGGGATTCTACTCCCCATCCATACTTGTTTGGCTCAGGGTTATCTGGAATAACTCTATTCCATTCCTGTTGTTCGTAGTTGTACTTGGTCCATAGGTCTTTAGGTGGCTTGAATTCATTTTGGTAGTAGGCATAATTTTCCGAGTTTGGGTCATGAAACTCAGTTTCCTCATACACTTCTCCTGAAGTGTAACATCCCAAAAATATAACACAAGGATCATCAAACTCTAATCACTAAAATTAGGGTTAACAAAAACTTTGATTAATTAAAATCATATGAATGCATGTGTGAATGAAATGATTTTACAAATGCATGAATGGACTTGTGTGAATAATCTAAATAGCAAGAAATAGTTTAAAGAAAATAATATCATATAAAACATTTCCATGCAGAAACAAATCAAAAGAAAATAAAAAACAAAGCAAATAAAGCAAATGGTCATTTTTGCCAATCTTGATCACTAGGTCACTCTGAGTGCTTCTAGTCCAAGATTTCAAACAGAAACTTTCCCAATTCTTTTCACCCCTTGATAGAACTAGTAAAAGTGAATCAAGGCCCACCTTTCAAACTTGCAGAAACATTTGGCAACCCCATTTTCAAAACCCAACCAAACCAATGTCCCTTGACTAATCCAACTAACAAGATACCCCCTAGAATGTGCCTATCAAACCCACAAAGTTTGAATCCAAAATTCAAATTTAAAGTTCTTGCAGCCATTTCATCAAAAACCATGCAGATTCAAATCAAACAAACATCAAACACTATAGTGTGCAGTAAAATTGGCCTAACTTGTTCCCTCTCTGGTTGCAACTAGCCCTTAGTAGATCATCTAGCCTCTTTAACAATATTTAGCACCACTATGAGCAAGCCTAGCCATTAATGTCAAGCATGCCGAGAGCACCATTTCCACCCCATGGTCGACACCAAGCTACCATGTCTAGCAAGCAACCCACCGTCAACCTCCACTCTCTGTCCCAGCCCCGAGCAATTCCAGCCCCTGGACCACACGGCACGACCATGCCAAACCTCTCTACGCGCGAGCCGAGAGCGCGCCAGTGTGCCATGCTCGACCAGCACCCACAGACCATGCGCCGCCCTTGCCGCTTGAAGGGATGATCACCAGCACCCCAGCAACCCCACAGACATGCCCGCTCGCCGCCGCGCGGACCAAACTGTTGGAGATATGCCCAAGAGGCAATAATAAAGTAGGTTATTATCATATCTTCATACTTATGATAAATGTTTACATACCATGCTATAATTGTATTAACAGGAAACATTAATACTTGTGTGATTTGTAAACATAAAAGAGTCCCTAGTAAAGCCTCTTGTTAAACTAGCTTGGTGGTTAATATATGATCATGGTTTCCTGATCATGAACATAGAGATGTTATTAACAACAGGGTCATATCATTAGGAGAATGATGTGATGGACATACTCCTATAGATAAGCGTAGCATAAAAGATCAAGTCATTTCAATAGTTCAATTGCTATATGCTTTCTGATACATAGTAACCTAATTCCTTCGACCATGAGATCATGCATATCACCTTTACCGGATGGATGTTTTGATGTCATCAAACACCACACCGTAACAGGGTGGCTATAAAGGTGGCATTGAGTGTTCGGAAAGTATTGGTTGAAACACATGGATCAAGAGTGGGATTTGTCCATCCATATGACGGATAGATATACTCTGGGCCCTCTCGGTGAAATGTCATCCAATTAGCTTGCAAGCATGTGACTAGCTCACAAGGGATCACATATCACGGGAACGAGAAAAGAGTACTTATCAGTAACGAGGTTGAACTAGGTATGCAGAGATACCGACGATCATAACCTCGGATAAGTAAACTATCGTGAGACAAAGGGAAATTGGTATCGTATGTGAGTGGTTCATTCGATCGCAAAGTAATCGTAGAAATATGTGGGAGCCATATGAATTTCCAGATTCCTCTATTGGTTATTGTTCGGAGAAGTGTCTCGATCATGTCCGCATAATTCACGAACCGTAGGGAGACACACTTAAGGATTCGACGTTGTTTGAGTAGTTATGGTATTATGAGAAAGAGACCGAATGTTGTTCGGAGTCTCGGATGGGATCCGGGATATCACGAGGTGATCCGGAATGGTCCGGAGAATAAGATTCATATAAGGAAAGTCCCGTTTCGGAGTTCGGAAATGTTTCCGGTGTTTTCATCGGGAATGTTCTAGAAGGTTCCGGAATGTCTGGCACTCCGGGGGGGAAGGGGTACATGAATGTGTCATTACATATTGGAATGACTGCATCATGTACTAAGTGTTCTCGCTGTTCCAAATAAAGGATTAAATTGAATCCTAAAACTGAAAAGTCAAATGGCCAGTTTGAAAGTCAAACGGCTAAAACAGGAAACTGTGGGAAACAAGCAAGAGGAGGTTGAAACCGACTTGGGGGAGGAGTCCCTCCTCTCCAAGCCGGCGCACCACCTAGGCCGAGTTGGGGAGGGACTCCCCTCCCTCCCCTTGGCCGCCGGCCCTCTCCACCCATAAAAGGAGGGGCAGGGCCTCCTCCTCTAGACACACAAGTTCCTATCCTCTAATCTAAACCCTAGCCAAAGCCTCCGGTTTAGAGCCGTTTTGGTTTAGAGCTTCTAATTGCACTAGCCTTCGGTTTAGAGCCTTCTAATTGGTGTGTCTAAACCCTAGACCACTAATAGCTCTCTCATACTCCACCATACTCGCTCCGGCTTAAGGCGAAGCCCTGCGAGATCTCCCCTCTACTTCCGGTACCACGCCGTTGTGCTGCCGGAATCGCGAGGAGAGTGCTACAACCTCCGCTGCCTGCTGGAACAAGGGAGAGGAAGGTCTTCGTCGAGTACCGAACGTGTGACCGACTGTGGGAGCGCTGCCGGAACGTGGCGCCGGAAGGATCGTCTACGCGATCTTGAGATCGGAAAGAGTACGACTACATCACCCACGAGAATCTGCTCTCGTTAACCGTTTGGGAATCTTCGAGGGTAAGTTCCCCTATCAACTCGTTGCTACAATCTAGTAGATAGATATTGGCTTGTTTGTTTGTATGCGATAGAAATTTTTTTGTTTTCCATGCTATGAACCCCTACAGTGGTATCAGAGCCGTGTCTATATGTAGATCTGTTGCACGAGTAGAACACAATGGTCATTGTGGGCGTTGATGCTTTTATTGTTGATTGCTTCTTGTGTACTTTGCATCTTGCGGTATGTTGGGATGAAGCGGCCCGGGTTAACCTTACATGACATCGTTCATGAGACTTGCTCCACGCTTGACATGCAACTTGTATTACATAAGTGGCTTTGCGGGTGCCTGTTTCTCCTAGCATAGTTAAGATCCAATTTACAACGGGTGATTAACAATACTAGTATCAATGTTGTGGTTCATGTTCGTAAGTTAGAACGACACTTATTAACAGCCCCAAACCACGTAAAACATGCAAAGAAAGTAGAGGCATCTAACTTTGTTTTGCAGGGGTGTGCAGTGATGTGATATGGCCATGATTGTGATTATATATGATGTATGCAATGTTCCTTATTGTAAGTCGGCAACCGGCAGGAGCCATATGGTTGTCTTTAATTTTTGTTAAGACCCGCGTGTCTATTCAAAGTAGTTGTAATAGTTGAAGCCGGTGGATGACAACCATGGAGCAGCGTCATTGACCTTGATGCAATGCCGGTGATGATGGAGATCATGTTCGTGCTTGAAGATGGAGATCAGAAGCACAAAGAATAAAGGCCATATCATATCACATATTATGAATTGCATGTGATGTTAATCCTTTATGCATCTTGTATTGCTTAGTAGACGACGGTAGCATTATAAGATGATCCCGCATGCACATGAATTTCAAGTCATAAAGTGTTCACCCTTAGTTAGCACAGTTGCTAAAGCTTGTTGTTTCGAAGCACCACGTGATGATCGGGTGTGTTAGATTCTGCAAGTGTATACAACGTGAGTAAGCCAGATTTGCTCATGCGGAAACTAAGGTTTGATCTTGACGAGCCTAGCATGTACAGACATGGTCTCGGAACACGGAATACCGAAAGGTAGAGCATGAATCATATAGTAGATATGATGAACATGTCGATTGTTCGCCACTGAAACTATATCAACTCTCGTGATGATCGGTTTTGATATGGTGGATTTGGTTCGTGTGATCACTAAAACAATGAGAGGAATATTGTTTTGAGTGGGAGTTCACCTAGATTAATTTAATTATTAATTAGAACTCAATTTATCGTAAACTAAATCAAAGTGAATTTGCATAGTTTTTGTAGTCATTGGCATCCGTTTACCACCTTGCGCTTAGTTATAATTGAGATGATAGAACTATAGAATTCTGGTTAGTTACTTTACGAACTGGTATCGTATTGTTTTGAAGTGTTAATCTAAAAGTTTAAAAGTCCTATTGCAAACTTTCAGTAAGTTCCGGTTACTCCATGAAGTTTAATAATTAGTATTAAATCAAGAGTAACAATTCCAAGTGTTAGTATATAAGTATCATGTTTGTCTCCATGATTCTTGATATTCAAAGGATTGTCTTAATATCAAGGTTATCTAGGATCTGAAAGAGTTGTTTCAGAAACCATGATGTGTGGAAGATATTGTGATATCTGAAACGAAGTTTTGGTTGCAACATGATAGAGTATAATATGGCAAAAGTCATGTTCTCATGATTGATTAGAATTTGCAAAAGGTTGGAGACACTTGTTGTCCTAATCCTCCAAAAGGTTTTGTATAGCAACATTATACTCATAATTCATCGTTATAAGCTAAAAGTAGCTTGATCATGGACGATTCCATGATAAGGATGAATATTTGATGTAGGTAAAATGTTTACTACACCAAGAGATTACTAAAGAAAGGAATTTGGAAGAACACCAAACATTTGATGATGGTGATCTACTTCAAAGTGCAAGTCCAAAGACATTGGTATTTAACTATACATGTTTTGGACTATGTGTCATATGTATGACTCCACTATTGATGTTGATAGATTCTTTCAAACAGAAAAGGAAATATTGAAAGAAAATCTCATAAGTATATGGCAGAAAGGAAAAGACTAGAATTGTTCAGCTTAGGTATATAGATGATATACATGTTATGGCTATATTCTTTGCTTATTAAACAATGTGGTTCTCAAGTATTTGATACTGAATTTGTTGGTGTGAATCGTCATACGAAACAACACAATTCATGAACTACAATGACCTAAGTAACTAGCAAAAGAATATGTGATGATGTTCATCGAGAACAAATAAAGGGTTATTGTGTTGCTCGTTAAACATCAAAGCTTTCCTTCAAGATTTGTTTTATCAGGTATTATGAGAACAAAAGGGTTGTTCAAATAATTTCCGTAATTCATAAAATATGGATGATTCACAAATCTCGTTGGAGAAATCACATCCATAAAACTAGTGCTAAAAATGTCGAAAGACAAATTGATTGAAATATCACTTAGGAAGTGATATTGCCGTTTAAATTATATTGGAAAGAAAACATGAAGAAACTCCATGTGGATGGAATTTTGGAGTCTTTTGATTTTGATCAAATAACGCTTGTGAAACTTTCCTAGAGATAATTAAAACTTCATTCATAGGCCAAAAGGGAACGAATGACTAGCTTATTTGAACTTGTACATATTGTTGTACAAAGTCCATTATGTGTATTCAAGAGCGATGAATTTCAACTTCATATGCTTTCTCCGAAATTTTGAGTGAATATATGAATATTTAATTAATAAGGATGAAGTATGAAACATTTGAAAAGTTCAAAGACTTTCAATATGAAGTGCAAAATCATTGTAACAAGAATATAAACAGTTTATGATAAAGATCATAAAGGAAGATATTTAAGTTACAAGTTTAGCATAATACCTAAGATTTAAGGAATCGTTCCGTGGATTTGCATTTCCCGAAACACCATAAGGGTATGGAATGTTCGACATATGTAATTAAACCTTGTTTGACATGGTTAGATCAAAGGTATAATTCATAAAACTGCCATTATATTTTAAAGATTAAAAGCTTTAGAGATTACCGTTTTTCCACTGAAAAGAGCTCCATCATAATCCATTGAAATGACACCATATCAAGTTATGGTTTGGGATAAAACCGAAGTTGTCCTTTCTTAAACATTGGTATGCTATGCATAAGAAAGATGTTTGCAACCAAAGTCGGATGAACCTGTCTTTGTATAAACTGTTAAGTATTCCTCCATAAACACCGGAGACAAAAGTGTTTGTTGCTTAGAACGTCAAGTTTCTTTGAGAAGGAATTTTTCGTGAAAAGTTAAGTGGGAGGACAATAGAACTTTGATAAGGTTAAAAGAACCTTAGCTATATGTGCAGAGTTGCGCAGCACCGAAAAGTGTTCCGGAGGCAGCAACAATTCTCATGGCTCACGTGCCTCAAAGGTTGTGGTCACAGAGATCTAAGTTCCTATTGAAACAAGTAGGTCGGGTAAACAATCAAATACCAAGATTTGAGGGTTGAATCATTATTTGAGAATAATGATCCGACTACATGCAAGGAAGCGATGATGAGCCCTGACTCCGTCAAATGGCTTGAAGCCATAAAATCCGTGATAGTTCCATACACGAGAAATCAAGTTCTTAACTTGAAAGACCCTCGAGAAAGGTGTAAGACCTTACAATTGTGTTTGGATCTATAAAGAAATAGACATGGATGTTTCGCATCTATGAAATGGTCGACTTGTTGCGAAAGAGTTCACAACAATGTTCAAAGGTTGACTATGACAAGATTTGATCTTTCATAGTGATATTTAGTCTATACGGATTAATGTAGCAACCACTACATATAATTTTTTATATGGTAGTTGAATAAACAAAACAAGTTCTTCTAATATAATCGTTACCTAGGACATGTGCATAACACGGTCCAAAGGGTTTTGTTAAATTCAAGGGATGCTAAAAACATTTGCAAACTTCAATGGTTGAAGTAAGCATAGCGGAGTTGGAATCTTCACTATGATGAAACTGTTAAAAGAGTTTAATTTCATCAGAGACAATGAAGATGCTTGCATTTGCAAGAAATTAAGTGGGAGCGCTAAGACATATTTCTAATACATTATGTAGAAGACATATTGTTGATTGGAAGTGATGTATCTTTTTATTAACACAAGATAAGAATTTCATCTCGATGAAAGACTTAGGCAAAACCCAAATAATTGGCATTAATAGACGCCAATATGGTTGTGCCCGAAGTACATAGATGAGATATTGAATGAGTTCAATATAGAAACTACAAGAAAGGTTCTTGTCGCACAGAAAGGATTGAATGAGTTCAATATTGATGATATATTCAAGTGTATTGACACAGGCTAAGTGAAACAAAGATTCAAGTATTGATTGATACTTGATGTATGAAATCACAAAGAATATTTATATCAATCATACTGTGGTATGTACAAATCCAGATGTGTCCTATGCTCTAAATGTTATGAGCATATACCAGAATAATTCATAAGATGATCATTGGACAATAGTAAGGATATTCTTATGATCTTTTGGAAGAACTAAGAGTATATTATTTGTAGAAGTGACAAATAGATGGTTAGTTCATTGTAAAAGTACTACATTGATACTAGTTTTGTCACAAAATACAAATTAAGTTTATCTCAATCTAAACTAAGGGTGGCACAATATAATGGAAAGTGAGTTCCATAATGGATTTGGATGAGTTCCAAAGTTAAATACATTGTGACAGATACTACAACAAAAGGCTAAGTATATGACTGCTATTATAGCAGCTAAAGAGGGCGTTTGTGTCAAGTAGTTTGTTATCAAACTAGGTGTAGTTCACAGCGGGATAATACTATGAAGATATATTGTACGACAATATTATCAACATGTTTTAAACCCCAAAGAACTAAAGGTCACACCAAAGGACCAAATTTGTACGAAGCCATCTCATTAGAGAATGAGTGATTCGTAGAGACGCAAAGACATGCAATTACACACGGACCTGGAAGTGTCAGATCCGGAGATCAGTTGACCACTAGCAATCGTGTACATACAACACCGTAAAGCCATAGGTGTTGAATACACAAAGGTTTGAAACTAGATTATTGACTCTAGTGCAAGTGGGAGACTGTTGGAGATATGCCCAAGAGGCAATAATAAAGTAGGTTATTATCATATCTTCATACTTATGATAAATGTTTACATACCATGCTATAATTGTATTAATAGGAAACATTAATACTTGTGTGATTTGTAAACATAAAAGAGTCCCTAGTAAAGCCTCTTGTTAAACTAGCTTGTTGGTTAATATATGATCATGGTTTCCTGATCATGAACATAGAGATGTTATTAACAACAGGGTCATATCATTAGGAGAATGATGTGATGGACATACTCCTATAGATAAGCATAGCATAAAATATCAAGTCATTTCAATAGTTCAATTGCTATATGCTTTCTGATACATAGTAACCTAATTCCTTCGACCATGAGATCATGCATATCACCTTTACCGGATGGATGTTTTGATGTCATCAAACACCACACCGTAACAGGGTGGCTATAAAGGTGGCATTGAGTGTTCGGAAAGTATTGGTTGAAACACATGGATCAAGAGTGGGATTTGTCCATCCATATGACGGATAGATATACTCTGGGCCCTCTCGGTGAAATGTCATCCAATTAGCTTGCAAGCATGTGACTGGCTCACAAGGGATCACATATCACGGGAACGAGAAAAGATTACTTATCAGTAACGAGGTTGAACTAGGTATGCAGAGATACCGACGATCATAACCTCGGATAAGTAAACTATCATGAGACAAAGGGAAATTGGTATCGTATGTGAGTGGTTCATTCGATCGCAAAGTAATCATAGAAATATGTGGGAGCCATATGAATTTCCAGATTCCTCTATTGGTTATTGTTCGGAGAAGTGTCTCGATCATGTCCGCATAATTCACGAACCGTAGGGAGACACACTTAAGGATTCGACGTTGTTTGAGTAGTTATGGTATTATGAGAAAGAGACCGAATGTTGTTCGGAGTCTCGGATGGGATCCGGGATATCACGAGGTGATCCGGAATGGTCCGGAGAATAAGATTCATATAAGGAAAGTCCCGTTTCGGAGTTCGGAAATGTTTCCGGTGTTTTCATCGGGAATGTTCTAGAAGGTTCCGGAATGTCCGGCACTCCGGGGGGGAAGGGGTACATGAATGTGTCATTACATATTGGAATGATTGCATCATGTACTAAGTGTTCTCGCTGTTCCAAATAAAGGATTAAATTGAATCCTAAAACTGAAAAGTCAAATGGCCAGTTTGAAAGTCAAACGGCTAAAACAGGAAACTGTGGGAAACAAGCAAGAGGAGGTTGAAACCGACTTGGGGGAGGAGTCCCTCCTCTCCAAGCCGGCGCACCACCTAGGCCGAGTTGGGGAGGGACTCCCCTCCCTCCCCTTGGCCGCCGGCCCTCTCCACCCATAAAAGGAGGGGCAGGGCCTCCTCCTCTAGACACACAAGTTCCTATCCTCTAATCTAAACCCTAGCCAAAGCCTCCGGTTTAGAGCCGTTTTGGTTTAGAGCTTCTAATTGCACTAGCCTTCGGTTTAGAGCCTTCTAATTGGTGTGTCTAAACCCTAGACCACTAATAGCTCTCTCATACTCCACCATACTCGCTCCGGCTTAAGGCGAAGCCCTGCGAGATCTCCCCTCTACTTCCGGTACCACGCCGTTGTGCTGCCGGAATCGCGAGGAGAGTGCTACAACCTCCGCTGCCTGCTGGAACAAGGGAGAGGAAGGTCTTCGTCGAGTACCGAACGTGTGACCGACTGCGGGAGCGCTGCCGGAGCGTGGCGCCGGAAGGATCGTCTACGCGATCTTGAGATCGGAAAGAGTACGACTACATCACCCATGAGAATCTGCTCTCGTTAACAGTTTTGGAATCTTCGAGGGTAAGTTCCCCTATCAACTCGTTGCTACAATCTAGTAGATAGATATTGGCTTGTTTGTTTGTATGCGATAGAAATTTTTTTGTTTTCCATGCTACGAACCCCTACACAAACGTGCTGTGCAACATTAAAATCGCCGTCGGACCCGCTTAGAGCACCGCGACGTTCCGACCGATCAGCACCGCCCCATGCCGCAAGACCACGCCGTTGAGATTCTCCATCGAGCACAGCATTGTCCCCTACTACTAGAGAAAAGGCTATAGGAGACATGTTTATAGGAGGCACATTTTAGACCATATGTGCCTCCTATAAAATAGGCGAGGCACACTCCTTCTCCATGCGCATCTAGTATAAAAATAGGCGAGGAGCATATGATAAAAATACGCCTCCTATAATCCCTGTACGGGAAAAATCAAGCAGCCCCAGATTATGCGAGGCGCATTCTAGCATATGCCCCTCCTATATATCAGATAGGCGAGGCGCATATGGGCAGAATGCGCCTCACATAATCTGTGTGGGCCTGCGTGTTGGTAGGTTCTCGAATATGCGAGGCACATATGGTCATATGCGCCTCCTATATTTGATAATATGTGAGGAGCATATGGTCATATGTGCCTCAAGTAACTCCTGTGGGCCCGGTGGAGGTAGGTGGCCGCATAGGCGAGGCGCATATTGCTATATCTGCCTCCTATAGTTTGAATTATAGGAGGCACATATTGTGAAATATGCGCCTCCTATAACCTTGCACCACCTTTTTCCAGCTTTTTGCACATGGAGCCAACTACCACCCCACTCACTTGTCTCACTTCTTCCTCCTCCACCAAGACAAATCTGGTCGCCCCCTCCTCCTCCCCACCTCATTTCCCCCATTGATTCACGATAGTAGCTCGCTCAACCTCCATTGGTTGACACTCATATGTAAGTGAAGTCTCTTGCTCCTCTAGAGTGCGCCTCAAGTAACTCATGCAATCCCGGGTGGAGGTAGGTGGCCGCATAGGCGAGGTGCATATGGTCATATGCGCCTGCTATAGTTCGAAGTATAGGAGGCACATATGGAGCAATATGTGCCTCCTATAGTTTGAAGTATAGGAGGCACATATGGAGAAATATGTGCCTCCTATAACCTGGACAGATTCAAATTCGAAACAGCCACCTACCACACCTATATAGCACCTATCACCTCTCCCTCTTCTACTTGTCCTTCTCCTCCACCTCTCCTCCTTCTCATCCTCAATCTCTCCTTCTCCTCCATCTCTCCTTCTTCTCCCCTTCTCCTCCTCCTTCTCCACTCTCCTCCTCCACTCTCCTCCTCTTCCTCCGGTGAACTTCTCCTCCTCCGGCAACCACTCCGGCCATGGCCTCCACAACCACACCGACCATCTCCTCCTCCACCTCCGGTGCCCTCATCCTCCTCCACCATCTCCGGTGATCCCCATGAACATGGCCTCCTGCACATGCTTGCGGTGGTAGGTTGTGGCCACGTGCATGGTCTCCCACGAGCTCCGACGGAATTCTAGCCAGATCTAGATCTAGATATGGCCGCCTTTTTTTTGAAATTCAAAAATAATATACGAGGCGCATTCGAATCAATATGTGCCTCGCATATGCACAATATAGGAGGCACATATACAAAGTATAGGAGGCGCATATCAATATGCGCCTCGCATATGCAGAATATAGGAGGCGCATATCGATATGCGTCTCGCATATGTGAAGTATAGCAGGCGCATATCATATGCGCCTCGCATAAAAAATAGGCGAGGCTCAAAGTTAGAGGCACATACGATATGGGCCTCGCATATGCTTTTAGGTGCACCTCGCATAAGGTTTTCTCTAGTAGTGCCCTACCGTCACCCATGCCAGTAGCTGCCTGTGCCGTCAACCACGACGAGCTCAGCCCGTGCCCGTCGGTCCCGTTCCGCCACTATAAATATAGGCCTCCACCGCTCGTTTTTGCCACATCAGTTCACTCCCCTCTCACCCAGAATCATGCCACATCACTCCCGGAGAAAGTCGAGCAGCGCACCGCTGGAATTTGGCTGGAGCCCGCCGCTGCTGGAGAAGAAGGGAGCCGTCGATTGGAGCCGCCCCAGGAGGAGCTGCCGGTACCAGGAGAACCGCCGTCGTCGACTTCGTCATTCTCCCCCGTCGCCGACCCTCGCCTGAGCCCTAGTGAGCCTCCCATGACCCCCACCTGCGGAGTTAGGGTTCTGTTTCGTCGGCGCTGCCCGACGTGGACGATGAACCGTAGCCGTTCGATTAGAGTTAGATCGTGCGGTTCACACTGCCCCGTACCGCTTCGCCCCTCCCCGTCTCACTCGCGCGTGGGGACAGTCACTTAACCATCCCGCGTATGCGCTGAGTGTAGTGGGCCGGCCCAGTAAAACATCCCTCGCGACCCAACAATTCAAATTAAGATTTATTCATTTAATTTCAAACCCAGTTCTGTACTCAGATTCGAAAATCAACCCAACTCGATTCACTAAACCAAAATGCATGAAGCCAATTTTGTTAGAAAGGTACTGAAATGCTTAATCCAAGCCCGTTGGATTCAAACCATTTAGATTTGTGGATCAACCATGGTAAAAATAACAAGGCAGAAGCTTTTCTGCATTCAAACATTTTTCAAAATTCAACCATAAAAGCTTTTGAGTTGATTCCAACTCTCAAAAATCACATTTGATCATAACTTTCAAAATATGTAAAAACATATGGGTTTACTTACAGATATAATGTTCAAGTAATAAAATAATGCCCCATAGGCATTTATAGTCACTTTATTTAATTAAAATAAAAAGGTTAAACCTTATTAAATTGTGACACCACTTTAAATCACATTCCCATGTACTAAAATATGTGGTGATGACATGTGTCAATATGATCCCATGTTTGAGTTGGAGAATATTAAATCTTAAGTAGTTTTTCAATGAGTAGAAATTACTTTTCTAAAAGTAAAACAAATAAAGCAAGTGCTTAAATCTTGTAATATTAGTGATGATGCTAGATCATCTAGTGTGAACCATTTTGTGATGATTGGAAATAGTTAAGTATTGTTTGGTGATTGTGTACCTCGTATTTATTTATATATGCTAGTACTGACCAAGGATACGAGGAGGAAGGAGGATACTACGAGGAAGAAGCCGAGGAGAACTTCAACCACTGCTCTGCTCAAGGCAAGCTTATACTGATATTTATGCAAGCCAATACTTGAAACCTTGCAAGCTAACCCTTGCAACTTATGCAAGCTAATACTTGCTTGTTACCATGACAACTATATGCCTTAAGCATATGTGATCATACCCACTTGATAACCCAATCCTAGTTTGACTTGCAAGCTTTATACTTTATTTCCTTATCAAAGCTTTCTCTTAGAGTTTACATAGTGAATTGTAGATACTAGAAGAATATTGGAAGGTAGCATAAAGAGCATAAAATTTGGCCTAAGTTAGATAATCTTGATGTCATCCTAAGGCATGCGATTGAACTTAGCAAATCTCCACTTGTTTACCACCCCTCATTAGTATTTACCACCACTTGTAGATGCTAGTGCTAAGTATAAAACTTGATCAACTTTAGATGAGAATACTTGGTGAAAATGGTTATGAAAACCTTAGAATGATGAGTCATTCTACTGAAATGTTTTGACATGTGTTTCCGAACACCAGATGATTTTGATGATGAAAATGTTGAGGCATGAGCCTTAGCCCTTTATAAAACTGATGGTTGTCTAGATGCGATACCATTCCAATTTTATCGTACAACCACAATACCCGAAATTTGGGTAGGGTTTGGCTGCCAATTTATATACCTTAATATGGGTTCCCTCGCGGCCAAGGTCTGAGCTAAAGCTACCTTGTGAAGATTGTCCACCTATGCAGTACCCAAGATGACAGTTGGTCATGGTTGGGAGGCCAAACTCACAGGAGAGGTGCCTATACTAGGGAGTGTAACTGAAAGGTTAGGATTGATTATCCGTATACTGAGTATGGTGAATTCAGGATTTGTTCCTGACGGATGTATCGAATGTTGTGGTGAAAGTGTACAATCTATGCAGAGTGTCAAACTATTTAAATAGCCGTGTCCGCGATTATGGACAGTTGGAGTGGCCGTACTGATCCCCCATCAGATTTTTTCAAAATGACTTGTGAAATGAATTGTGACTTTGACTTGACCACAACAGAGTTGTGATATGAAATTCAAGTTCCCACTTAGGTGTTATAAAATTTTCAACTAAATTTCTTGCTTCTGAACTTAGTAGAGGTAAATCTGGCTTTTTGCAAAACAACCCTAGAGCTTAGTATATCCTTCTCAAAACCACTTGACTTGTTAGTATTAGTTTGCGAGTACTTAAAGAGCACTCATGGCTTTGTCCCTGGCTATTCCCATGGCCATACTATGAAGAGCAGTACCAGGATGATGGACCGCAGGAAGGTTACGACAACTAGGATCATCTCCCATCGTCAGCATTGCCTGTGACCCTGAAGATGGAGCTTCGCCCATGCTATCGTTATCTTTACGTTATTCTGCTGCTTTAATTGTATTAAGAACTGGATCATGAGATCCTTATTTGTGTAAGACCTTATGTATGGTTTGTAATGGATGATGTACTGTGATATCCAAATCTGTTATGTCTCGCAAAAATGGTAATCCTGGGATTGCGATGTATGGCATAACAGACATCTGGGATTAAAAAATCCGGGTGTAGACAAGTTGGTATCAGAGTCATCCTGACCATAGGAGACCCTAGTTAGAATGGACGTTTGAATCAAAAACCTAGTTTCAAAACCAAAGGAAGTGAGTATTTACCAAAAACTTATTCTTATTCTTAACACTTGGATTCTTTCATGAAAATTTTCATGTTCCTCAAAAATTCTTGCAAACTCACATAAAATTTGACACACTTGATCACTCTACTAACTTACTCATCCTATATTCTTATAGATGGACGTGAAGTACAACAAGTTTTATCGGTTGGGGAATGGAGGAGACCTCATCTTTGAGCGTTACTTGGACCAGTTGTCGGAGTTGCTGGAGCGTCCGCACCCTGAGTTCTTTGGAGCTCAGCTCAATGATCAGGAAGGAGAAGACCTGCAGTGGCTAGTTGTTGCAAGTCTCCGAGGAAATATTGAACCTCCCACTGCAGAAGGAATTCAGTTCACCTTAAGAGAGAACAACTGGCTCGATGGACTGGCCAGGGCAATGCAGGAAGCTCTTGCCCGTCTATGTGGGCAGAGTATCAATCAGATCAAGGGTACCCGTTTTGAGTTCTACACAAGGCGTGATGTTATGGGATAGCCACTGGAGGCCCCATACCACCCCGAGCTGAAGAGTCAGTTGGACCACCTCAGCTTCATGATGTACGACCATTAGAAGGAGTTGGACAATGCTCGTGCCTACGCCAACCACAAGTATGCGATCGCCAAGAAGAAGGATCTGACCCTTGCCATGCTAGTAAAGGATCGCAAGTCTCGTCGCCGTTAGCTCAACAATAAGGAGCGTATCATTGCTCGTCTTCGCCACCGGATCACGGATTTGGAGGAGACCATTCACGAGAGAGACATGCAGTTGGAGGAAAGTGAGAATGCCGGAGAAGACCTTTGTGGAGACCCCTACTCCTATCTCAGCTATGATGATGACTTTCTGGAGGATCAGGCCATGGACTTCTTCACCGATGAGGATGATTTCGCCTTCATCGATGATGATGATGATGATGATGATGAGGATGATGAGTACACTGACTCCGGAGTAGTAGCAGTTGAGCACTAGCGTTAGTGAATTGTATTTGGTTCCACTGTATCGTAGATTCGAGAATGGTTCTTAAAACCATCTGTTTTTCTTTGTTGTGGTGTGTGTTGTATCGTGTGCTATGAATGAATGAAAAACAGGTTGCTAGAAAAATCTGAATCAACACTTGAGAACTTTAAAAACTTTTCAAAATTCCTGAACCTTAGAAATTTCCATGTTTTCTCATGATCTATCTAAATCTTCAGATGCCTCGCGGAGGAAGCAACTCAGCCCCGGACCCGATATTGCAACTCTTGCAAATGATGGTTTCGGACCGCGAAGCCGAAAGAGTCGAACGTCAAGCCAACCTGGCCACCCTTCAATAGATAGCTCAGATTGCCAACAACAATCAAGGCCATGGAAATCAGGATAACCATGGATCTAAGCTCAAGAATTTCCAGAACATCAATCCACCTGTTTTCACTAAGTCCGAAGAACCCCTAGATGCAGATGATTGGATGCAAACCATGGTGAATAACCTGGAGGTTGCAGGAGTAGAAGCTAACAAGAAAGTTTTGTTCGCCACCCACTATCTATCCGGAGATGCAACAGCATGGTGGAACAGTGTTCGTGCAATGACCGGAGGTCAGATGATGACTTGGGATGAATTCAAGGTCAAGTTCAGCAGAACCCATGTGCCACCGGGTTTAATAAAGAGGATGAAGGATGAATTCAGAGAACTGAAGCAAGGAAGGATGACCGTAGTGGAATACCGTGAAAAAATCTTGTCATTAGCTAGGTATGCCCCGGATGAGATCGACATTGAAGCCAAGAAGAAAGAGAGATTCTTGAATGGTCTGCACGATGAGATGCAGACGGTGTTGGTCAATATCCGCTTTGCTGATATTGAAGCCCTAGTCGACTCTGCCATTCAGATGGATGGAAAGATCAACCAAGCCAATGATAACCGCAAGCGCCGCCTGATGCATCAACCAGGAACCCACCAGACACCAAAGTATCGCCCCAACCCATCTCCAGGATTTTCCCCGAGAACCAACAGACCCCCTATGAACCGTCCGACCTATCCCAACCGTGGAAACCCAAGGCCCATAGGAAAACACAACAACCCTGGCAACTCTAGCAATTTCAACCGTGCCCCACCCAAGTTCAACAACAACAATGCCGCCACCAACACCAACACTGCCCCAAGGACCGGAAGCAATGTTGTGCCTGTTGCAGCAAAGGATAAGTCGCAAGTGATTTGTTATGAATGTGGAACCAAGGCTCATTATTCCAATGAGTTCCCCAAGAAGATTGACGCAGCCCCCAATGCAAATGCCCCAGCTCAGCAACAGCGTCGTGTTTAGCCTGGAAGGAGGTTTTCCCCAGGGAATTCGCTCAGCCGCAATGGCCGTCTCTTTCTGATGCATGCTGAAGAAGCCCAGGAAGCACCAGACGTCGTGCCGGGTATGTTTTCCGTTAACTCAGTACTTGTAAGAGTGTTGTTTGATTCTAGAGCATCGCACTCATTTGTTACTGAAGAATTTGCATGCACTAGTAAGATTCAACCAACCAAATTGAAGCATGTTATGATTGTTCAAATCCCCGGTTCAACCACCAAAGCTAGGCAAATTTGCAAAGCCATCCCTATCCGAATCCATGGCATAGACTTTTATGCTAATCTAATAGTAGTCTGAACTAATGGTTTGGAAGTAGTACTAGGAATGGATTGGATGTCCAAACACAAAGGATTAATTGACTGTGCCAAGAAAGCCATAACCATGACCAGTACAGCCGGAATATCAGTCGAGCATGCATCTGAATCCTTGCCTCGTTAATTCAAGTGCAACAGAGTATAGCCTAACCTACCATTGACCAAGTCCGGATAGTCTTTGAATACCCAATGTATTTCCAGATGTTTTGCCCAGTATGCCCCAGATCGGGATATCGAGTTCATCATTGAAATGATACCTGGAACCGGACCCATAGCCCAGAGACCATATAGTATGAACCCGTCTGAACTAGCAGAACTGAAGAAGCAACTGGATGCCATGCTGGAAATTGGATTGATTCAACCAAGTGCGTCACCATGGAGATCACCTGTTTTGTTCGTGGACAAGAAGGATGGAGGTAACCGTCTGTGTACGGATTATCGGAAGTTGAATGATGTCACTATCAAAAACAAGTACCCATTGCCGAAGATCGAAGATTTGTTTGACTAGTTGACTGGTGCCAAAGTGTTTTCTAAGATTGATCTTAGAACTGGCTATCATCAACTCAAGATTCGCGCAGAGGATATTATAAATACTGCCTTTACCACCATATATGGATTATACGAGTATACTGTCATGTATTTTGGATTAACCAATGACCCCGCTTATTTCATGAACCTCATGAATAAGATTTTTATGGACTTCCTAGATAAGTTTGTCGTTGTTTTCATCGATGACATTCTAATTTAATCCAAATCAGAAGAAGAACATGAGCTACACCTAAGGACCATTCTTGGAAACCTTAAAGAGCATCAGTTGTATGCCAAGTTTAGCAAATGTGAATTCTGGTTACAGGAGGTAGGATTCCTCGGGCATATCATATCAGCCGGAGGAATTGCCGTTGACCCTGCGAAGGTGAAAGATGTCGAAGATTGGCAAGCCCCAACCACTCTAACCCAAGTTCGTGCATTTCTCGGATTAGCGGGATACTACCGCAAGTTCGTAGAAGGATTCTCGAGTATCGCCAGACCCATGACCCAATTGGTGAAGAAGGACCAGAAGTTTGAATGGACAGACAAATGTGAAGCGAGTTTTCAAGAACTCAAGAGGAGATTGATTTCAGGCCCAATCTTGATCATGCCGGATATCATGAAGCCCTTTGACGTGTATTGTGGCGCATCCATGATCGTCCTAGGATATGTGCTAATGCAAGAAGGCAAAGTTATATCTTATCTATCCCGACAACTGATGCAACATGAACAGAATTACCCAACCCATGACCTCGAATTCGCAGCCGTAGTTCTAGCCCTGAAGACATGGAGGCATTACCTGATGGGAAACCGTTGTGAGATTTATTCGGATCACAAGAGCTTGAAGTATATATTCACACGGAAGGAGCTGAATCTGAGGCAGAGAAGATGGATTGAGCTAATCAAGGATTATGATCTGGACATTCACTATCACCCCGGTAAAGCCAATGTGGTAGCAGATGCCCTTAGCAGATTGCCGTGCCGCTTGAACTCCATGATTTTGAAGGAGCAACCAAGTTTGCACAAAGAGATGGAAGATTTCCAAATGGAATTAGTGAGTGAAGGATTTTTGGCTAGCATAGAACTTCAACACACTTTGATTAGCCAGATCAAGGAGGCGCAGAAAGGAAATGCTAGTATCGACGGAATCAAGCGTCGTATCGGTACAGGCAAAGTACCCGGATTCACAGAAGATGAAGAAGGAGTTCTGTGGTACAAAGGATGCCTTTGTGTACCAGCAGATTCGGAATTGAAATAAGTGATTTTGAAAGAGGCCCATGATACCCTTTATTCTATCCACCCCGGAGGAACAAAGATGTATCAGGATTTGAAGGAACAATTTTGGTGGCATAAGATGAAGAGAGAAATCGGAAGCTATATCGCGAAGTGTGATATATGTCAGAGAGTCAAGGCGGGACATCAAAGACCTGCTGGACTGTTACAACCTCTATCGATTCCGGAATGGAAATGGGATTCATTTGGAATGGACTTTATCACCGGATTGCCTACTTCTAGTAGGGGAAATGACTCTATCTGGGTCATAGTTGACAGATTGTCAAAAGTAGCCCATTTCCTACCAGTCAAGACCACATACCAGAGTTCGATGCTAGCGGAGTTATACATCGCTAGAATCGTTAGTTTGCACGGAGTCCCCAAGAACATCATATCGGATCGAGGAACTCAGTTTACCTCGAGATTCTGGAAGAATGTCCAAGAAGGTTTAGGAACCCGACTAGATTTCAGCACATCTTATCACCCTCAGACTGATGGATAAACGGAACGAGTAAATCAAATACTCGAAGATATGTTGAGAGCATGTGTGCTAGAGTATGGATCTAAATGGGAAGACTGTCTGCCTTTCGCAGAATTTTCTTACAACAACAGTTATCAAGCTAGTCTGCAAATGGCCCCATTTGAGTTTATGTATGGAAGGAAGTGTCGCACCCCTTTGAACTGGTCGGAAGTAGGAGAGAGTCAGATTTTCGGACCCGACATCCTACGAGAAGCAAAAGAGAAAGTTCACAATATTCGTGAGCACCTCAAGACCGCCCAGTCAAGACAAAAGAGTTACGCCGACAAGAGACGTCGAGACCTCGAGACCTCGCTTTCAATATCGGAGATTTCGTGTATCTTAAAGTGTCACCTCTGAAAGGAATGCACTGTTCCCATCTTAAAGGAAAGTTAGCCCCCAGATATATCGGACCCTTCAAGATTCTGAATCATCGAGGAGAAGTATCATATCAATTGGAACTTCCAGAGGAGATGTCAGTAGTGCACAATGTGTTCCATATATCGTTACTTCGCAAATGCCTAGAAGTTCCGAAGAAAACTGAAGTGTTCAAGAACATTGATCACCGGACCATAGAGATCAATGATGACCTTATTACCGCGAAGTACCCATCCGTATTTTGGAAGAAGCTTTCAGAACCACTAGGACCTGAAGCATCAAGTTTCTCAAGATTCAGTGGAGCAACCACACTGAAGAAGAAGCTACCTGGGAGCGCGAAGATCACATCAGGACGGAGTTCCCGATCTCTTTAAATCCTTGTCACATCCCAAGATTTTCCAAATCTTGTAATGTGAAAAAAAATGAATAAAATAAAACTTTGTTGATTTTCAGAGTGAGAAGAAACTTTTTGAATCCAATTGGAAACCTTCAAACCAATTTGGACTAAATAAATCCTAAAGGTATTTAAAAAGATAAACATTTAATAAAAAGGAAAATAAAAATATTTGGAATTAATATTTTGGATCTTTTAAATAAAAGATTTGGTTTTCAAAGGAAAAAGAAGTTTTATAAATAAAGAATATTTTATAAGCCAAAGTAAAACCTTGGCCAAACTTTTGGAAATAAAACATTTTGTTTTGATAAAAATAGTAAAGGTTTATTTAAAATAAATTAAAAAGGATTTAATATCCAAGTTTTATTAAATAAAAGTTTTACTATTTCCAAAACACCTAAACTTATTTATTTATTTAAAATAATTTTTCCAAGTATTTTATATTCCCAAATAAAACCTACTGATTTGGTTATGAAAATATTTAGATTTCAATTAAAGAATTTAAATAAAACAAAACCTATTTTGATTTAATAACCAAGGTCCATTTTATTTAATTATAAATGGACTCTAAAATAAAAATTATTATTTTGGTTTTGGAATTTGGTTTATGTTACTGAACAGAACCAAATTCAAAGTTACAAAGTTTGGTGATTGTTTAAATTTATTTGAGTATTGTTTAGATGTTTGAATTTCAAAACAGAATTTAGATTTGGAAAAAGAAAAAGGTTTCAGGTAGAAAAAAAATGGAATCTGGACACATCCCAGTTGCCAAGCCCAAGAAGCCCAGAACCAGCCCAGTTTTCACTCTCCCTCGGCCAAACGTTTTTACTCAGAACCGCACCCGCTGAGCCAATGACTGGTGGACCCTTCCCTCACTCCTTTTCCCACTGACCAACCGACCCCACTTCTCCAGCTCACCTTCTTCCTCGCGCAGACGATGCCGGCCGTTTCTGCCAGTGATTCCGCGGCTTCAATTCGCAGTAATGCCGCGCCTTAACCTTGCTGCGACCACGTCCTATTAATTGTCTGCGTCTTCTCCTCCTTTCCCCTCTGTCGCCATACCCAACACGCCACCAGGCTACGCAAATTTCGCCAGAGACCATCCTCTGCTCCGACGAGGTCCAGTGCCAATTCCGGCGACCCAACGCCGCCCCTTGCCTCACCAACCACGCACACATACTCACCACTCCCTGGCGCATCTCCCAGTACCCTCCGTTCAACCGCGGGCGCCCCAGAACACCGTCCTCGACAAGCTCTGAGCGCCGCCGCGTCTGTCTCCTACTCCGGCGAGTTCCCAAGGTGAAATCCGACCGCCCCTCTGCTTCTCGATCATGCGAGCATCTTCTCCGTGATCTCCTGCATCAGACCACACCCTCTGTTTGCCTCCTCGTGACCTACAGCATCGCCTCCAACCACGACCAGAGCCTCCTAACGCCGTCCGTGACTCCGGTGAGGAATTCCGACGAACCCTGAGCGCCCCTCGCCAAGCCAACAGCACGTCGAGCTTCCCCACGTCCTTGCGATCTCGGTGAGCACTTCCCCTCCCCTCTTTGCTTCCTGTAACCGCCGTAGCACCACCGCCTGGCCGTGCGCCACCGCTAGCCACCGTCGGCGCCGCTCGCGTTTGGTCAAGCAAACCAGCGCCGTAGGATCGTGATCTGACGAACACGATAGATCCACTTAGCACCGAAGGGGTACCCGATCAGGGCCGTGCGATCTATTTAGATCCAACGCGCCGCAGAGCCGATCCGGCCGAACCGGTCCAGCCAGTAGCGTTGCGACGCGTGGCCAGTTTTTGGTTTAAAACAGATTTGAAAACAGATTTGAGTTGCAATTTGAGATCCCTATAACTTTTTATCCACACGTCCAAAATTTGCAAACTTTATATCGTTGGAATCAGTGGAACAAGGCCTAGCCAACCATGGAATTAGTTTAACAAATAGTATCTGTTAGATTGCTTGATTTTTGCAGAAACTTTTGTATGCTAGTTTAGATTAGAAAAATTGTTCAAAAATGTTTTTGGGGTTAAAACCTTTGCAAATTGGTTTGTGGTAAACTTACTGACCCTAGGAACCAACCCAAGGTTTTGAAAATGAATTTGGTGAAGTTTAGGATGGATTAATTGGTTTAGCCCATTTCCAGCCAAATAAAAATAATGGTTTTTGTTATGAAAATGTTTTTAGAGTAAAAACTATGGGAAAATGCTTTGGATCAAACCTACTGACCCTAAACACCAAATTTTGAGAAACAACAACTTATTTGGTGAACCACTTAAAGTTGTTGCTTGGATAAAAATATTTCCCACCACATAAAATGATGAATTGATTTAAAAATGGTTTATGGACAAAACCCTTTTGCAAATGACTTTGCCTCTTTGGAAAATGGCCATTTTGAACCTTACCAAGTTTAGAAGCCTAGTGGAGACCATCTTTGCAAATAGAACCACCTCTTGCATGCTTACATGCATGACTTAGATCCCATTGTTTTGTGTGTGTTTGTTTGTTTGATAATTGGTTTGGAATGCTTGTTGATATTGTGTTTGCTTGATTGATTGTAGTGAAGTTAGAGAAGTGTGAAACTAGCAAGATAAAGGAAGTGAACCAGCATTCCCCACCAAAAAGGCAAGTGACACTATCATCTAAAGTCCTACTATTTTCATTATACTTAGTGGATTTTGAAAACATGCATGAAAAGAATTTCTATACTTATAATATGCTAAATCCTAATAGGATACCCTATACATTCCTTAGTGAAAACAATGTAGTTGATACATGCTTAGCCATGCTATATTTTGAAAAGAGATACATGTTGAGATTTTATGAAGTTGAGAAAAGGACTTGTGTTTTTATATAATAAAACAAGGACTCAATGAACCACCTGGGTGGCCAAAGATACTTTGAGTTTTGGAGAAGGTGGCAACAAAAGGAACCATGTCTATGGCAATCTCTTTGTGTTGTGCTCCAGAGGAAACCACCCAGTAAACTAAGAGATTGAACATGTTTCTCCAATTGTGGCTTTCGTGTGCAACCACATGCTATTATGGCTCTGGCTTAGTCAACTACATTGGGAAGACCCATGCATTGTCTTCAGGCTACTGGACATGAGGACCTGGAATCCTACATGGGTACTTGATGACAAGCTAGCAATGGTGTATGGGAGGACCCTCTGGAAAGACTTCGTCACATTCTCAATCTGCCGGTACTCCATCTTGGTGAGCACTAATCCAGTGGCCACTGGTGGCAAAAGGATGGGATTATGACATGTGGGTAAAGTGTGCAACTTCTGCAGAAGATAATAGAATCTAAGTACTTAGCCGTGTCCCCGGTTATGGACAATACTGAGCAACTAAAGTTTGAAGCTATGGGAGATCTCGACATTCTAAATTCTAAAAGAAAACTTTTAAAACTTGATGTACTTGGGGTTAACAAGGAACTCAAGAGATTTTGATAAAACTTGATGCACTTGGGGTTACCAAGGGGCTCAAGAGACTTTGACAAAACTTGATGTACTTGGGGGTACCAAGGAACTCAAGAGATTTTGTTGAAAACATGAACACTTGGGGTTACCAAGGAACTCATGAGATTTTGATAAAACTTGATGCACTTGGGGTTACCAAGTAGCTCAAGGGGTTTGTGACAAAGACTTGAATACTTGGGGTTACCAAGGAGTTCAAGGGATTTTTGAAAAGGAGATTTGACAAAGGACCAAAACCATTTTTAAAAGATAGGATAAATTTTGCTTTTGCAAATGAGCCTTAAACTCCACTTAGACAAAATTACATGTAATGTTAGGATCCACTTATATTCCACTTAGTAGTGAAACTTGCCAATACAATTCAAATGTATTGACCCTTGTGGCTGTAACTTGTAATGTTGCAGGTTTGATTGATTTTAGTGAAGATTGATTGATTAGGATTACAAAGTCTACAACCAACATCTGCCTGTGGCACTTTGAAGATGAAGGACCCCATGACTATTGTTATTCCGCTGCAATGTAATGTAATAGCCAAATGAGCTATGTAAGATGAAATAAAATTATGTTATTCCTGGTTATAAAGTTATATTATGACCTTTGTTTCTTGATATTACATCTAAACTGTGGATGCTAGCTATTGATCCAGGGACTAGCATTGTAAACACAGGGGACTCCACCTTATATTGTATAAAGGTTGGGACACTCCCTCTACAATCCTAGGTAATCTTTTTATTCCTTTCTCAAATCTCGGAAGGAGAATTTTTTTAAGGGGGGAAGGTTTGTAACATCCCAAAAATATAACACAAGGATCATCAAACTCTAATCACTAAAATTAGGGTTAACAAAAACTTTGATTAATTAAAATCATATGAATGCATGTGTGAATGAAATCATTTGACAAATGCATCAATGGACTTGTGTGATTAACCTAAATAGCAAGAAATAGTTTAAAGATGAAAATAAAATCATATAAAAAATTTCCATGCAGAAACAAATCAAAAGAAAATAAAAAACAAAGCAAATAAAGCAAATGGTCATTTTTGCCAATCTTGCTCACTAGGTCACTTTGAGTGCTTCTAGTCCAAGATTTCAAACAGAAACTTTCCCGATTCTTTTCACCCCTTGATAGAACTAGTAAAAGTGAATCAAGGCCCACCTTTCAAACTTGCAGAAACATTTGGCAACCCCATTCAAATCACAATTCAAAATTGAATGTTATTCATATGTGAAGATCATCCATTTTCAAAACCCAACCAAACCAATGCCCCTTGACTAATCCAACTAACCAGATAACCCCTAGCATGTGCCTAACAAACCCACAAAGTTTGAATCCAAAATTCAAATTTAAAGTTCTTGAGGCCATTTCATCAAACACCTTGCAGATTCAAATCAAACAAACATCAAACACTATAGTGTGTAGTAAAATTGGCCTAACTTGTTCCCTCTTTGGTTGCAACTAGCCCTTAGTAGATCATCTAGCCTCTTTAACAATATTTAGCACCACTGTGAGCAAGCCTAGCCATTGATGTCAAGCATGCCGAGAGCACCATTGCCACCCCATGGTCGACAGCAAGCTACGAGCAATACTAAGCCTAGCCAGCATGTCTAGCAAGCAACCCACCATCCACCGCCACTCTATCCCAGCCCCGAGCAATGCCAGCCCCTGGACCACATGGCACGACCATGCCAAACCTCTCTGCGCGTGAGCCGAGAGTGCGCCAGTGCGCCATGCTCGACCAGCACCCACAGACCGCGCGCCGCTTGCAGGGATGATCACCAACACCCAGCAACCCCACAGACATGCCCGTTCACCGCCGCGTGGCCCACACGCGTTGTGCGATATTAAAATCGCCGTTGGACCTGCTCAGAGCACCGCGATGTTCCGACCGATCAGCACCGCCCCATGCCGCAAGACCACGCCGTTGAGCGTCGCCAGGGAGCACAACACCGTCCCCTACCGTCGCCCATGCTAGAAGCTGCCTGTGCCGTCAACCACAACGAGCTCAGCCCGCGCCCGTCAGTCCCCTTCTGCCACTATAAATAGAGGCCTCCACCGCTCGTTTTTGCCACACCAGTTCACTCCCCTCTCACCTAGAATCACCCCACCTCACTCTCGGAGCAAGGTGAGCAGCGCACCGCCAGAATTGGCTAGAGCCCGCCGCTGCTGGAGAAGAAGGGAGCCGTCGATTGGAGCCGCCCCAGGAGGAGCTGCCGGTACCAGGAGAACCGCCGTCGTCGACTGCGTCGTTCACCACCGTCGCTGACACTCGCCTGAGCCCCGGTGAGCCTCCCACGAACCCCACCTATCGCGTTAGGGTTCTGTCTCGCCGGGGCTGCCCGACGTGGACGATGAACCATAACCGTTCGATTAGAGTTAGACAGTGCGGTTCACAATGCCCTGTACCGCTTCGCCCCTCCCCGTCTCACTGACGCGTGGGGACAGTCACTTAACCTGCCGTGGACACACTGAGTTTAGTGGGCCGGCCCAGTAAAACATCCCGCGCAACCCAACAATTCAAATTAAGCTTTATTCATTTAATTTCAAACACAGTTCTGTACCCAGATTCAAAAATCAACCCAGTTCGATTCACTAAACCAAAATGCACGAAACTAATTTTGTTAGAAAGGTACTGAAATGCTTAATCCAAGACCGTTGGATTCAAACGATTTAGATATGTGGATCAACCATGGTAAAAATAACAAGGCATAAGCTTTTCTGCATTCAAACATTTTTCAAAATTCAACTATAAAAGCTTTTGAGTTGATTCCAACTCTCAAAAATCACATTTCATCATACCTTTCAAAATATATAAAAAAATATGGGTTTACTTACAGATATAATGTTCAATTAATAAAAGAATGTCCCATAGGCATTTCTAGTCACATTATTTAATTAAAATAAAAAGGTTAAAACTTATTAAATTATAACACCAATTTAAATCACATTCCCATGTACTGAAATATGTGGTGATGACATGTGTCAACATGATCCCATGTTTGAGTTGGAGAATATTAAATCTTAAGTAGTTTTTCAATGAGTAGAAATTACTTTTCTAAAAGTAAAACAAATAAGGCAAGTGCTTAAATCTTGTAATATTAGTGATGATGCTAGATCATCTAGTGTGAACCATAGTGTGATGATTGGAAATAGTTAAGTATTGTTTTGTGATTGTGTACCTCATATTTATTTATAGACGCTAATACCGACCAAGGCTACGAGGAGGAAGGAGGATACTACGAGGAAGAAGCTGAGGAGAGCTTCAACCACTGCTCTGCTCAAGGCAAGCTTATACTGATATTTATGCAAGCCAATACATGAAACCTTGCAAGCTAACCCTTGCAACTTATGCAAGCTAATACTTGCTTGTTACCATGACAACTATATGCCTTAAGCATATGTGATCATACCCACTTGATAAACCAATCCTAGTTTGACTTGCAAGATTTATACTTTATTTCCTTATCAAAGCTTTCTCTTAGAGTTTACATAGTGAATTGTAGATACTAGAAGAATATTGGAAGGTAGCATAAAGAGCATAAAATTTGGCCTAAGTTAGATAATCTTGATGTCATCCTAAGGCATGAGATTGAACTTAGCAAATCTCCACTTGTTTACCACCCCTCATAAGTATTTACCACCACTTGTAGATGCTAGTGATAAGTATAAAACTTGATCAACTTTAGATGGGAATACTTGGTGAAAATGGTTATGAAAAGCTTAGAATGATGAGTCATTCTGCTGAAATGTTTTGACATGTGTTTCCGAACACTAGATGATTTTGATGATGAAAATGTTGAGGCATGAGACTTAGCCCTTTATAAAACTGATGGTTGTCTAGATGCGATACCATTCCAATTTTATCGTACAACCACAATACCCGAAATTTGGGTAGGGCTTGACTGGAAATTTACATACCTTAGTATGGGTTCCCTCGCGGCCAAGGTCTGAGCTGAGGCTACCTTGTGAAGATTGTCACAGGAGAGGTGCCTATACTAGGGCATGTAACTGAAAGGTTAGGATTGATTATCCGTATACTGAGTATGGTGAATTCAGGATTTGTTCCTGACAGATGTATCAAATGTCATGGTGAAAGTGTACAATCCCTACAGAGTGTCAAACTATTCGAATAGACGCATCCGCGGTTATGGACAGTTGGAGCGGCCATACTGTTCCCCCGTCAGATGTTTTCAAAATGACTTGTGAAATGAATTGTGACTTTGACTTGACCACAACAGAGTTGTGATATGGAATTCAAGTTCCCACTTAGGTGTTATAAAATTTTCAACTAAATTTCTTTCTTCTAAACTTAGTAGAGGTAAATCTGGACTTTTGCAAAACAACCCTAGAGCTTAGTATATCCTTCTCAAAACCACTTCACTTGTTAGTATTAGTTTGCGAGTAATTAAAGAGTACTCATGGCTTTGTCCCTGGCTATTCCTCTGGCCAGACTATGAAGAGGAGTACCATGATGATGGACTGTAGGAAGGTTACGACAACTAGGATCATCTCTCATCGTTAGCATTGCCTGTGACCCTGAAGATGGAGCTTCGCCCATGCTATTGTTATCTTTACGTTATTCCGCTGCTTGAATTGTATTAAGAACTGGATCATCAGATCCTTATTTGTGTAAGACCTTATGTATGGTTTGTAATGGATGATGTATTGTGATATCCAAATATGTTATGTCTCGCAAAAATGGTAATCCTGGGATTGCGATGTATGGCATAACAGGCATATGGGATTAAAAAATCCGGGTGTTGACATGAAGGTATGTATTTGGGATGCCTAGCTTCTTTATCTAACTTATTCATACATGCCATTGGTTTATCAGGATAAGTAAAATCCTCAATGACCGTATCCAGTTCCTGAACTAAGACTTGGTGAGTGTTATAAGTGTTTAGCAAAGACTAATAACGATCCATATACTCTACAGCTAGAGTAGCTTCTGCTTGAACTAGAGTAGAGTGATCTAACTCATGCTCTGGGTTTAAGGTTTCATGTGGTATGATGGTATGAGTACTACCTTATAGAGCTTGGGATTTTTGTTCTCGGATCATGGTTATGGCTGCTGCTACGGCAATCTGATATGCAGATGCCATGCACCTTGCCTCTCCTGATGGAATTTCTCCCTTAAGTCCTAACTTCTTGGGTAACATGATCATGACACGGTATTTAGCTAATACCTCCCCATCATAGTAACTATAAATCTTGACCAAAAGTCTCGATTCACATTCCAAACTTCATAGAAGTTGTCGGAGATTATATGTCCAATCCCCTCCATAGTCATTCAGTGTCTTCTTCATCCCTTCAACATTCCGGGGTGGATATCGAGGTGCCATGTGGAACTGTGGATAAGAAATTATCATCAGTCACATAGAGTTAAAACTCTTGGGTAATGATCAGATGTGCAATCATACTAAAGAATTATCGCACTAGCAACATGAAAGGATTATTCTCAAGTGAATATCCCTCATATCACTAGAGAACTCTTTATTCTTGCAAGTATAAGTCCTACAGGTTCTATCCATTTACTAGGTTTCCAACCTAAGGTCAAAGAATATGCTCTGATACCAACTGCGGTGACCCAGCATACCACTGCATGATGTAGTATACTATAGTCATTGACATAACACCAATGAAACACCGTTCACTAGTATTACATCCCTTAGAATGGCACAACAGAAACACAGCGGGCCCAATACATGGCCAAAGGTTACAACTCACTCTTTACACGAGATCCAGAGAACACTCTAGGTTAAAGAGAGATAAAGAACTTCTTACAAAGAAGAATCAAAGATGAACAACACAAGAACTAATATGATACTAAGAATGGTATCTTAACTAAAGGGCTGACATTGTTGTTACTGCAATGCACTACAGAAATAGGTTCTTTGGTTAGAGAGTATATTCCTATTTAATCAGTAATTTCGTCTTCACTTGAGTTGAGGTATTTGTTGACTTCCTTGTCTTTGTTGAAGAGCTTTATCTTTGGATGATGTTTCCTGGAGCCTAACTTGGTGTAGACATCGTCTTAATGGCTTCAAATCTAGCAAGGGTTAAGAAGATACTTTGAGTATGAGCGTAATCTGCAAGATCACTAGAAAAGGAGTATTTGATGCCCTATAACTACAGCCACAGACCATAGGTCGTAGGCAATGAAAGTTTTAATAAACATTTCTTCAAAGTTTGCTTTTATTCTGAAAGACTATGTCCGTCAGCCTTCACGGGTTTACCAGAAATTTCATGGAGTTCCTTTCCCGCCGCGTTCGGAGCTCCTTCCCTAAACAGGGAGTAACAAGTTACAATTCTTACACTCTGCAGAGGTGCGTTACTTTACCCATGAGAGATCAACTATTTGTTGCACAACCGGGCAGCTTATTCCCGTCCACAATTCCATGATGTGGGGCCCAGAAGATGATCCAAGCCATTCACTTCCCCCTTCGTGACCTCGCATGCCTCCTTGGTGTACACCATGCCCACATATTGGATTACGACAATGGTTTGTACAAATCATTAGATGCTAGAACTATCATGGAAGGTTGAGGGTCCCACCCATATGCTGCATATCCTCTACGAAATACCAATTAATATGCACGTTACGAGGATAACAGCCACGACCTGCACATCCGGCTTCATGCGAGAGGAAGAAGATACAGTTGACTTCTCCGTCCCATTCCAAATCTCATGGTTAACGCATAATATACGGCGCAAGAATCACTGACAACATTGGTTGTTAAGTCCAAGATAATATTTACATTTGAAGAAAAGATTTATTTTCTAAGGTCTAAACAACCTTTGTGATTAGTTGAGTCTATTTGATGGTATTTGTGTTTTCTTGAATAGTTTGGGTTTGAGATGCTTTATGTCTTAACTATATCAGACCAAATTTAACTATAAAATGTCTAACAATGTTTATAGTATTATATTTAGAGTCTTGTAGACTAAAGTTAACTTTAAAACATAAATAGTTTGAAAGTATAATGCTTATGACATTTGTACATTGTGTACTTGGTAATGTTGCCTTAAGGTTACTTAAGAATGGTTATATTTTTCTTTGATGTGGTGGTTTTCTTGATTTTATAATGGAATAGTATCACTTACCCCTTTTATGGATGAGTGGTTATAGCTTGTAAATCATGGAGTAATGTTACTTAATTTCTTATGAGTTCACTATAGTATTTTAGTATGTTGATAAGCTTGTGATTAAAGTAAAGGAAATAAGTTTTTATTTTATTACAAATTATTATTGATGATTTTATATTTGATAAGGATTCTCTTTAGAAAATATTGCACACCTATGATTGAGGAGAATTCAATAAAATTGTAATTAAAATGTGTTAAACTATTTGGACTTCATATTATTAATGTTGTAGACTAATACTATTTATTATACTAAATTGGTTAATTTAGACATATTAGCAATTTTTATTTACCTTTATATGAATTATCAATTAAATAAATAAGTTTAAATTTGAGTTATTAAAGTATTTGAATTTTTATTTAACTCCAAAGTGGAATATTATATTTTTAACATGTAGATATTATTTTTGTGATTTATAAATAATAAGATATGATTTTGACAATTGTTATTACTTTATCATTACTTAATAAATAATAAATATTTAATTAAGTGAAATAATAATACATGATTATAGTTTTTAAAATATTTTTTATTTTCTAAATTTTGGGTATTTAATTATATTCTTAATATTTACCATTTATTAAAATAGGAATTATCAAAGTTTTATTACTTTTAAAACCTTTATTAAATAATATTTATTTAAATAATCATCATAATAATATTTGATAATAATTTTAAGTTGTAGATTTTATTTTTCTACAAATTTTCATATATTATACACATTTTTCTGAATTATAAATCAAAAGTTATTAATTAAACAAGATTTAATCATTTATTTGATTTCTGGAATATTAATCATTGAGTTTATAAAATTTTATTTATTTCTTAAACAGGAATTAACTTTTTACACCACACCCACACCTAGCCCCAATCACTGACTAGTGGGGCAGTGGCCACCTCATCTCTCAAGTTAATAAATACATTTGTTACTGACTAGATTGCTACCCCCAGACAATGACATATGGGCCCTGGGCCACGTCACACGCCACGCTAGCAAGGACTGGTTAAACTAGCTGACGTGGTTCGAACCTGACCTAGGCATGACATCACACGAGTTGATCCTCACTGGTTGAGGATCGATCGATCGATCTAGTGCGCGCGCGAGGTTGTGGCTAGGTGCGTTGGAACGAGCATGCGCTATCGAGTTGAACTATTGTCGCACCGCCCCTAAATGGTCACCGGAGAACGATCCACATCGGTGACCGACGGCGGTGCACGACGGCGCACGGCAAGACCTCGATACAGGACGCAATTGAATCAACGAAGTATCCTGGAAGATAGAGGAGCTTACCCTGGTTGCGATGGAGTGCTTGGAGAAGTGAGAGGAGACGTGTAGACGACGAATCGTCGATGATGGCCACGGTGACTGCTAAAAGGGAACGCTCGATTCTGCTTGATTCCTGATGTGCCACCCCCGTTCTTGGTCCTAATCGAACGAGTCCACGATGGAGCATCTAACGGTGGCCCTAGCGAGGCGGGGGGTGGTTGGACATGGTCGGAGTGTTGAACACTAACGAGCTAGGGTTTCAGCATGGTTGGGGAACGAGGCAGAGAGGGTTTCAGAGGGGGGAAATGGGGATGAGGATGAGAAGAGGTGTCGCGGTGGCCTCCTTATCCTCTCCTGGCATCGTCGGCGTGGATCTTGGCGCAAGGACGACGGCGGACGGCCTCGGCATCGCCACCGAGCTGCTTCCAGCTGGAGGAAGACGACGACGTGTTGTTTTGCGGATAACCCCCTAGAACGTTCTTAAGATCAACCCACAGTCCCTCCCTGGTCCCACTTGTCAGTCATAGAAGAGAGTGATCTGGGATGGTTGTTGGGCTTTTGTGGCCTGCACATGGCGACAGGTAAGAAAAGAGGAGTTGGGCCACGGCCAGGTTTTGTTTTTATTCATTTTCCCTTTTTTATATTTTCTGTTTTCCTTTTCAGATTTGTATATATTCTTTAATTTTGCATTTTCTTTGTAGAATTAATTTGCTGGATAATTGTAGTAATACTAAGATGTATTTAGTATCATTTGTGAACTTTTATTGTATAATGTTATGTTTCTTTATTTTCTTTATGTATATACTTTTCCTATTATTATTTGTAAGGCTTTTAATATGCATTTAATTGAGCTAATATCCATAAACTTATTATAGGGTGCATTATTATTAACTCATGAGATTTGATTCTCATTAACTCATAACATTTAGGAGATTTTTATATGGTGATCCTTTATTTTTATTTGATAAATAGAGTTTCTAGGGAATTAATATGGTAATATTATTCCCATGAATTTAGGAAATAACAATGGATATATTTTATTATAAATAACATAGAAGTTAGGGTTTGAATTGGAAGTGCTTACCCTAGAGTTTAGGATTCTTAATTCACTTATATTCCCTTATTGATGTGAGTAAAGGTTTAATAGCTAAGCATATTGTCTTCTACTTGTGATCTTTAATGATAACACTTTTAAAAACCAAAAGTTACATGTAAAATGTTTTATGGAGAAGAATTGATAAAGATACTCCTAAGCACATATAATTATGATAATTGGAATTGTTAGAGATGTGCTTATCTAATTTGCTATAGGAAAATATTCCTATTAAGTGATATAGATATAAGATGAGGAATTCATAATATGAAATGGATATTATACCTGGTTTAAGATTTAAAGTTGATTGATTACCATGAATTACTACCTTCCATAATTCATAATTCTAGACTTCTAATTAAGGAATTCCTTTCCTAGATATACTACTTCTTCCTATCTATCATCATGGTTAACATGATGATCTTTACTTCACGAAAATATTCTTATTCACCTATCATTCTTCTAAACTCATTAATAAATCCAATGAGCTTGACAGTGAAGCTTTTATAGTTACCTCATATCCATACTTGGTTACATCCACTACTCTACTGTTGATAACGTTCCATCCAACAAGTAGTTCCTTCAAACTCCACTCATAATTTTCCTTAATCATCCATGACTAATATATCTCTAATAGATGTATGCATCCAAATACCTTTCTCTAAAGCTTAGTATCCTTTAAGATGAATAACACTACTTCCATAACTCCATGTTATACTAGCTTTAATTGAATCATAATGTCTTACATTTACTTTACTCTATTGACTCACACTCCAACCTCTCATTATATTAATGTGGCTTGTAATGACTACTCTAGGATAACTTACCTATACTAGGGTTTTAATCATGTTCTACCCACCAATGTCACTTATACTTGCTATAAGTGTTCAATCGTGGTGAGCAAGGTATGATCATTTTAATCCATTAATCATTTATATCTTAGATTTGTAATTGGCTAAGCAAGGCTTTATCAATACATCCTTACAAATTGTATTGTAATTATCTTCTTAGTATCTTTAATTGGATTAAGGCTGTTATTCATGGACTATGCCCACTTGATCCAATAGAATTACTACTGGTAACTATCTTCAGAATTCATCCTTGTAATCTTCTTTACTACCATATCATTAGATAATATAAATAATTCTTATATTTATCTAAGAGGGATTTAACTCCATCAATTATCCTATTGATTGGATTCTTTTCAATCATTCCCATCCTATACATGATTTCTAAAGCTAGCATTACTATTTACCTCTACTTAGTTGTTTCTTTATAGGCACTTAAGTGTAAACTATGATATGGTCAAGAGTTGATAGATTGTCATCCGATGAATCAATAATTGATTTCTCAACATTGATGAACAATAGATAATGGAATATAACTCAATAGAGATGATAAGGATTTATATAGAAAGAAAGATATATGGTGAATGATCTAGACTTTGTTTCTACCCTTCCCAATCTCACTAAAGAGTTAAGGTTGGGTATTACCATGATACCCATAGTAAGAATAGATAAGAATAAGGTAAGTCGGTATTGGTCATTACATTCTTATTACTTAAGTTGTAATCTTAACTTGGTATTTATGAGTTGTTGTGTTGAATATTATGGTACGATCCCTTAAGGATCAGATATTAATTATTTAAGCAATGTATTATGAGTAACATTTTATTATATCTGATCTACCCTTAGATCAAATCATGTTTACCCAAATAAGGTTTTAGAAAAGGTTATATTGAAACTTATCACAGTCAACTTGATGATCTACTTCAATTCCATCAAGTTGGGAGAAGCTTCAATCACTTTGACAAGTTTTGTTTAAAAGCGCGAAAATTATTCAGATTTTCTATGCATGAATGCAATGCACACATCTGGGTTCAGCTTATTTCTAACCTCTAATGCTGGGATGTTACATGGAAATGAATAGATATAAATTCTGGCACATGAACCACCCATTTATATAACATGCAGTACTATTGGTTGCCTCAAATATGGTCCATCTTAATTATAATAAATATACTACTCAAATGTATCCTTTTTACTATAAAAATACTTCTATGAGTTTTGTAACCCCAAATAAGTTTAAACCTTCGGGTACTGCACCTTGCATTTAACCTTGGCCCCATCTTAATTTTCTTCCTAGATTACCCTTGGTAAAAATAACAAAAATATCCCTTTTCAGTCTTTGGGAATTTCCCTAGGTCAAATCAAAACAGATAATGAACCAATTCCAACTCTCATAATTTATAAACCATCACATATATCAAAGCCCAGTAGCCCAGTATTTATTGAGCCATCCTTGATTTATTATGTATTAACCTTATCTGCGCATGGTTATTTCACTAATAAAATCAGTCCAGTAGTTATGTGAATCCAAAAAGGGTGATTCAAATTCCTTCAAAAAGGTATTTCAAATACCTAACATGTTTATTTGGAATAAAATCAAAATCCTGTGTAGATTAATTCTTGTTAAAAAGACAAAAAAAAAACCTTCCAAAACAGTATTTGCGAATTTCCTAAGGGCATTCTGTTAAATACTTTGAGATGATGCAAACTCCTAGTGAATCAGTCCATAAAACACTACTGAACCATCCAAGGAAGTAATTTTTGGAGTTCCAAAACTTTTCTGGTGAATTATTTCCTAAAACTAGAGTCTTATTCACTAGAAAATCCATTATAAATCAATGGTAATTAATAAAATAGAGAAACCACTTTTATTGGTTTCATTTTATCAATAACTATCTGGTGGTATCATTTTTATACAATGGTATCATACATAATATGTCCTTGGTCCACAACCCCTATCTTAGGTAGTTTCTAGCGTATAAACCCTAAGGGATGTTCTTCCAAGCTTCCAAGACCATTCCAATCTTTCTAAATCCATTCTCCCCAAACCATACTAATTTGTACTTACTTGTTGTATGTTTTGATACTTGTATTTCCTTGTATTGAATGTAGTGTTGTTTGTTTGCATGTATGCTCAATAATGGCGATAGTTGCGATTGTGTGACGCCGAGAAGAAGGAAGCCCCGGATCTTATTATTATTAATATTTTATTTGGTATTCTGGTGTTCTATTGAAGAAGCCTAGGGACATCTTGCTGGTCATAGGAAAGACACCATTCCCAAAATCCTTTATTTACCTATTCCTTTTATTAATTTTTTTTTGTATCTCGTTCATGAAATTCACCCCTTTAGATCGAGACTAAGATGATTAGCATCTTCCCTCCTTGAAAACTACGGTTTTTGATGATAAAAACTACTTTGGGTTTTACCCCACAACAAAGTTCTCAAAGTAAAACCCTTGGAAAGAGGCATCATTTCCGAGTGGATGTTTTACTAAAGAAAAGATGAAGTAGATAAATAATAAGATTTGAGCAAAGGAAAGAGAAGGGATGTTCTATGCCTTTACCGGAACAATTTACCCGTGCAACCACACTACCCAGGAGCTAGGGCTTATCTCGTAGTTTGTTATCTTTAGCCGGGGCTACTTTTACTGCTTAAGGGGAGAAATCCCTAGAAACCTGGGTAGGCTCTACAATAGATCTTCGGATTTGGGGCCTGCAGCTTTGTTTGGCAAGGGTGAGCCTGTCTCGGCAGGAGTGCCGGTACAAAAATTTGGTCTCCCGCGGATGGTATGCTTTAGGAGTGGAGAAGGAAGTGGAGTCACCGAGGTTATTGTATAGGACAAGCTATGGTTTCGGTATATAGAAGTGAAGAAGGGAGGACTATGGCCGTCATGACAGATACTCATTGCCTAGGAGAACAAACCCAAAACGAAAAGCCGCCGTTGCTAGGGATGACAAAATAAAAGTTAGGTTTGATCATTCGAACCCCCATCTACCGTGTGTAGCGGGTCATGGTTGTAATCTCGCGGATGTATTGATTCTTGTGGGTAAAGTGCATAAACTCTATGGAGTATAATCTATTCGAATAGCCGTGTCCACGGTCAAGGATGGTTATAAAGGTGATTGCTAGGAGTACCCTTGGGATGGTCTTGGGAAGATAAAAAGGATGTGACTTGGTCACAAGGTGACATGAGTAATATGTTTGATTTTGACCTTGAATGGTCCAAGTGGCTTTAAAAAGGGTTTTACTATAAAAATGTTTTACAATGGTTTTTAAAAAGCATATGGCTATATCCAGATTTCTAAAAAGGAGGCATGTTTTCAAAAACTCTTTTTCAACAAAGATATAGATATACCAATTTAGGCTTTTCAAAAACAACTGTATTGTAGAGATATCTCTCCATAGCCCAATACGCATTATCTTTTTTTTACCTTATCTCGGTGGTCTTGTGAGTACATTCAAAAGTACTCACGACTTTGTCCCTGGCTATTTACTTGGCCAGACTTTCAGAAGTAAGGATAATGAGGAGATGCTGACGTCTATGCAAGCTAGGCTGTCTTCCCAGTTAGTTGCCTATAGGTTAAGGCATGACATGGGATCTACGCTTGAAGACTTCCGCTATTGATGTTTGCAATCTCCATAAAGGCAAAAATGTATGTTTTGTACCTGTTACATTCTATATGTTGTAATAATACTTGTCGGTTATGTTCACGGCTCACTGATCATGGGACCGTAAATTGCAGGCATAACGGGGATTCTCGGGCCGTAAATCCGGGGTCCCACAAGAAATATGTAAGAGAGGTGAAGTTACTAGAGAGAAACATAACGGGGTTTAACATGTGCATGAACTGCTATAATTGGCAATGCTGATAACACATCTTATTCACTTTAGTAAAAAGATCATTTTTTTTCATTTATGTTTTTTATGTTACTAACATGTCGTGGTGGTGGCACGGCAGATGCCATGGATAGGCTAAAGTATGGGGCCAATGGATGCTAGAGGGATCTGGGGAGGGAAGATGCAGTTAATTCTACACACAAATGAGTAAGGCAAAGATCTTTATTTCTCTTCTCCTGGGCTACAAGTGCTCCTTGAGCTGTATACAGGGAGAAGATGAACTTTACTAGCCTAACGGTACCAAATGAGCCGATCCCCTTCTCTGAGTCCAGGCCTCTCCTTATAAAGGGGAGCCCTGGGTTCCTTTAGGGCTGACGTGGCCAGCATATTCGAGGAATATGCCTGTCCCAATATAGTAGTTCGGTGCCCCCTTTCCCTGTCGCCCCTCTAACGATGGCAAGGTTCCAGAGGGCCCCTCCTGTACGCCTCGGTCTTCGGCACTGTCACCTCCGTGACCTCCTCCTGCCTCTCTGTCGCTCTGCGCCTTTGTCCGTAGCGCTTGGCACTGCTCAGATTCTCCCTAGCTTGCAGCTAGGGTTTGACTTCTGGCTTCTCCTTCTCCTGCAAGCCTCATATAATTCGGCCCTCCCCTGCATAGCTCGGATTGTCCTTTACCTGCATCAAGATCACTCAGGCTAACCCGGCCGACCTACGCAGTAACTCGGCCGGGTAATGCCTTAATATACATATATGGGTCTCTCGCCTCCGTATGTCGGCCGACTTATTCATGATTCGGCCGACCTAGACTGTAACTCGGAAACTAGAAGGGGATCGTACCTCTGTCTTTCCCCGTCTTTGACCTACCTGAGGTCAACCCCCCAACATTAGTCCCCAAAGCTGGTGTGGCCCTGTCGATAGCTTCGGCCGGGTCGTATCAGCTTCATCATATTTTTCAGTACTGTTTCCGAGTTATCTTTTTCTCGTCCGGGGTACCCTTGTTCCTTCTCTCGTACGCCTCATCCTACGTGTCACTCCCATCATTGTTTTTCTAGTTTTTTGGTTCCTCTACAGTATTTGCTGACAGGCTACAGTTAACTCTGTACCTGCTGCGCCGCCGCTGCGACTCCTCGCGCGTCGTTTCTCTGGGGGATCGTAACCCTCTTTGTTTCTGTGTGGCCGTTGGTGCGGCTCCACTTACCGTCGTGCGTTCGTGCCGCACCCACGATCTACACGGCCAACTGCTACACCCACGATCCCACTACCTTGTTCGTAGCTCGACTATAAAGAGGGGCACGGTGTTTGGGGATTTACTTTTCCCCTTCTCGTTCGTCTCTGCCCTCCTCCTTCCTCTCGCCTGCGCGCCTTCTCGCAGCTCCGCCGCCGCGCGCTCATCAGAGCTTCCGACGGCGAGGACTCCGTCGCGCCGTTCTGCTCGCCTCGCCTGCGCTCACCAGCTTCGGCGCCGTCGCCGGTGAGTCCTTTCCGGCCGCATTGCCTAGGTTTTACCCTAGATTTCTCCGTTTCGATCTCGTGTTCGTGCGGCGGTTCCTCCGTTCCTCCGCCGCCGCTTCCGTGCAAAATCACGACGGGCCTCGTAGCTCTAAACTCCCCTCCTCCGCCAGCTCTTCTTCCGTCGATCTCTCCGGCGAACCACCCATGTCTAGCTCCTTTAGTGGTGCTCTGGTTGAGGATGACGACGCTGGCTCTGGGCCCGAGCGAGGCTCGTGGCAAGGTTCTTCCGTTACGTGCCGCGAGATCGAGTGGCTCATCCGAACTCGGAGGATTCCCGCCGAGGTTTCCTGTCGCTTACCCGGCAGCGAGTCCTCTCCGGACGTTAGGGAGGGCGAGTATGTGGTTTTTATGTCGCACTTCGCGCGAGGTTTCGGCCTCCCTCTTAGCGATTTTGCTAGAGAGTTTCTTGACTACTTCGGCCTTCAGCCGCATCATCTTCCCGCGAATGCCATCGCTTCTCTTTCTGCTTTTATCTCCGCCTCAGAGGGATACTTCGGCTTATGGCCGTCTGTGCACGTCTGGTCGAAGTTCTTCCAGATTCGCTCTAACGTTGTCCCTGATAAATCTCTGCACCCCTCCGAGAAATCGCTCACTCAATGCGGGGCAGCGTCTATTACACCTCGGAGGAAATCCGTATTTCCTCGTGTCACCGGGTTAGAGTCGTGCAAGAAGTGGCACAAATCCTTCTTTTACGTCAAGAACAGAGGGACGTAGGACAAGATTCGGCTCCCTTCCTTCTCAATCGGTCCGCCTTCTAAGGTGAATTGGCTTTACAATCCGAGGAAAACTCACGCCTTGGCCGGGTTATGCGGCGAAGACCTGATGGCTACCTTTATTAGTAGCCGGATCTGCCCATTCCAGAAGCGGACTCACAAGCTGTGCTACATGAGTGGTCCTCTTGACCCTAACCGAGTCTCGACCATGGAGCTGGACAATTACCTTATCTATAAGCGCGTCCGAGCTATCTTTAAGACGGAGATGCCTGAGGATTGGGCTTGGGGACTGAAACCGTTCACCCGCGATCATCCGCCTCCTGAAGTAAGCTTAATCAATAACGCCCTGTTATTCCCCATTTTCGTAACGGATTCCGCTAACTTTCTTTTTCCTCGTCTTGCAGAGATTCACAGAGAAGAAGAATGAGGATGCCGAAGTTTTGTTGCTTCCGTGGCCCGCAGACCGGAGCACCCCGGATACTGGTGAACCAGACTCGGAGGAGTTCGTCCCTAAGTCGGATCCTGCCCCGGATCGAGCTCGTGGCAAGGCCTCGGCGCACGAGGAGGAAGGTGATTCGGACGAGGTCCAAATTCTTGAGGTAGTTGCCGCAATGCCTATTTCTTATGCATTTCCGGCTTCTACTTTCCCAGCTAATCCGGCCGGTCAGGTTCACGACACCGAGCCTATTGCTTCTCGACCCCCTGTTACCTTGGGTAAACGCGGGGCTCCTGCTAATGCCTCGGAGGCCGTCCCCAAGAAACGAATGAAGAAATCCGCTCTGAATCCTCCCAGGCGCAAGACTATGCCTGTGGTCGCCAGGTAAGTTCCTTTTACTTATATTTCTTGTTTCTCTCTTTCTGTTTTTCATACTGACACTTTTTTCTTTCTTATTTTCGCAATGCTCCGCTTTCTGTTAAGCCCGGAGGTCCTAGCATGACTAGCCGCCCGATTAGGCATCCGTCTCCTCCGCCCGTCGATGATACCAGGATTCCCAGTCCCACTCGTGCTGCCTCTCCTCCAGCTCTGAATCCGTCGCCTCCTCGTCGCGACATGCCTGAAACCCCTTCTGTTGACATTGATTCCACTCGACCCTCCGAGGTTTTCGTCGAACCCGTTGCCCCTTCTATGGGTCCCAGCGCCGCTACTGAGCCTCTATCTACCCCGGCAGTTTCTGCGGCCACTCGTGCCTTGGCCGAAGAGGTCGTTATCTCGGCGCCTTCTGCGACCGTAACTCCTGCTGTTCCTGAAGGTGCCGTCCCCACTACCGAGGTGTCACTTCCTGCTGATGCCTCTTCTAAGGCGAGTAAAGATGTTGCCACCAAGGATTCCTCTTCCCAGAAAGGTCCTGTCGGCTTTTCTCAGCCTAGTATCGCCGACATGCTGCACAAGGGAACTGCTCCTACCAAAGCCTCCGTTGCCTCGGCCGCCAGCACCCAGCTTGCTCTTCATAAGAGCCCTGCGGCCGCAGTGGTTACAGAACATGTCCGGGTTAAGGTCTTGACTCAGACAGCTAGTGGGAACAGCCTTGGCGCGCTGGTGGAGTACGCCAATAATTGGAATGCCGCTGATCAGTTTGAGGGTAACCCCATTAATCAGCCCTTTCAGCTTTCCGACATCAGCGGCCGTTTCGACCACGCTGCCAAATTCATCCTTGACACTAACAAGATGAATGAGGTAATTGCTATTTCTCTGAGTTTTAGATTGGTTTCCAGATGTTACTACATGCTCTAGTCCCCGAAACTTGCAAGGAAATAACTTGTTATATGCTTGGAAGTTTAATGATCTTTGACTTAATTTAAGTTTATTTCTAGGGTTCGAATATTCGGCCATCTAGATCCGAGTTAAGTTTTGCTTGATTCGGATCTATTTTGGTTTTGAATATCAAGCCACGTAGATCCGAGTTAAGTTTTGCTTGACTTGGATATGATTTAGCTTTGAATATCCAGCCACCTAGATCCGAGTTAAGTTTTGCTTGACTCGGATCTGATTTAGCTTTGAATATCCAGCCACCTAGATCCGAGTTAAGTTTTGCTTGACTCAGATCTGATTTAGCTTTGAATATCCAGCCACCTAGATCCGAGTTAAGTTTTGCTTGACTCGGGTCTGATTTAGCTTTGAATATCCAGCCACCTAGATCCGAGTTAAGTTTTGCTTTACTCGGATCTGATTTAGCTTTGAATATCGACTTATTGTTTTGCCCCATTGCTTAGGTTGCACATGACCGGCGGACTGCCGAATTTCAGAGGTTGCTTTTTTCGCACCGCAAGATGGAGCAAAAGTACGAAAAAATCCTTCCTGTGGTAAAGAAAGCTGGTACGTCGATAGTTCCTTTTCGTTATTTTCAACGTTCTCATTTATTCGTCCACGAGATGTCGGCTTACTTTCCTGGTGAATAGGTAACATTAATAACCTCAACATTCGTCTTGAGAAGAAGGTCAAGAGCTTGGAAGGTTAGTTTCCCCTTTTATCTTACACCTTTTCCCTTTTAACATTTGTGCTAAGCTTCCTTATTGCGTTTGGCTCTAGTAAAGCCGGGTTGCAAACCTTTGTAGTGTCGCACCAAGATTGCATGCCCATGCCTGACGTGATGCTGCATTTTTTAGAGCAAAACGCTATTCATGCGGCACAACTACAAGAAAAAGATGATGAAATAGCTCGCCTGCGAGCCGAGGTGGACACCCTTAAGCTCTCTCAGAAATCCGAACTAGAAAAGGTCGACCAAGAATTTTCCGAGGAGAAGAATCGGCTGGCTTTGGAGCTGCAGAAGAACAAAGAACTCCTCGAGGCTGCCGAACTAAAAACCCAGGGGTTGAGCGAGGAAATTGCTCGTTTTGAGAAGAGCAAGGTCGATTGGGCCAAAGACCTTCAAATAATGATGAGTTACATTCATAGTAAGCTACTTAGCACAGCCGAATTATATTTTCCTTTCTTGTTCCCGCTGCGATCTGACACGTTCATGTTTTGCGCAGATCATTTTCCTGAAGCCAATCCTGTGAGTTCTAAAGCGGTTCTTGCAGCTCGTGTGCGCCGAGGTGTTTCTGTCGTCGCTGACTCGGAGTATTCAATGGAGGATTTCCTGGTTGCTGTTGGTGCTGCGGTTGGCCCGATGAAAATTATGGGTCGGGACCTGGTGCAAGCAGCCATCCGAGCTTACCACGTTCTTTGGCCGAACACTTCTGGGACTCCTGATATTAACGAGGTCGAATTACTAGTAAAAAGACTCATGGCATCTGAGAAACAACTGAGTCTCTGGAGGGAATCAGCCGGGCGTGCTGGTGCTGATATGGCCCTTACTGTCATCATATCATGGTACGAAGACATCTCTCTAGACATCCTGAGAAATCTGCGCACCGGTTCTTGTTGGGTTGAGGACCCCGCCTTCGTCGCTCTTCGGCAAGCTCGCGCCTTTCAACTCGTCGAGTATGCCGACGTACACACCTGGAATGAAGGGCCGAGTTTTCTTCCAAACCCGGATGAGGAAGTTATAGTTGAAGATGCCTCGGATGATAATTCGGCTGAGCAAGGAGAGGGTGAGGATAATTCGGCCACATCTGAAATCTCCAGTTCAAGCTCGGACAGCGGCGGCGATGCGCGGTCCTCCTCTAAAGGTACTGGGCACTCAACTGCACAGACGGATGCTCCTGAGCAGCCTCGAGCTTCCGCTGAGGTTGCACCTGGGCCTACAGAAGGCGAGGTAACCTCGGTCGAAGTTCCTCCTACGTCGGAGTGCCCAGTGCCTGACCAAGTTGCTGCCTCCCCTGCGAACAACGCTTGAGTTATTTCTTATCCCTGGCATGCCTGGCGTATGATGTACGCGAAACATTTGTCCGCTCTCTGTATGACTTGAATTTCTTTTGCCGTGTATCGCTGTGAAATGTACGCTTGTAGCTATTACCATTTGGTTGAGTGGGTGTTTGTCTGAATTCTTGCTCTGGTGGCCTGCAATTTCCTGATTTTAGGATTTATCCTTGCCTTCGTTTTTTCATGAGTGGTGTTCTGAACGGCGGTTGACTACTACTTTGGGATAATATATGGCAATCCCTGGATTACTGTTTATCGCGCCAAACTTCAATATGTATGCCAAATTTCAGAAATGATATAAGACCAATACGGAGGCGCTCCTCAGGGTAGTGCCCAACGTAAATCTTAAACAGCACATGATAGTCCCCGAGTCGCTGCTCTGAGTGCCGAGGTTTAAATAGACAACATAAAATTGAGATTATACATGGCAGTCCCGGAGTCACTGCTCTGGGTACCGAGGTTCAAATACATAACATGAAATTGAGATAACATATGGCAGTCCCCGAGTCACTGCTCTGGGCACCGAGGCTCAAATACATGACACGAAATTGAGATAACATATGGCAGTCGCCGAGTCACTGCTCTGAGCGCCGAGGGTCAAATACATAACACGGAATTGAGATAACATATGGCAGTCCCCGAGTCACTGCTCTGGGCGCCGAGGTTCAAATACATGACATGAAATTGAAATAACATAGGACAGTCCCGGAGTCACCGCTCTGGGTGCCGAGGCTTAATACATCATCGGTTCTTGACCTTGAGATACAATGTTACGAGTAAAATGGTCGAAGTAAAGCTACATTCCATGGACGCTTCGTTTCCTCGCCAGCTTTGTCTGCCTTGTTCCCTCCGGGGGTCTGAGCGTCGATTAGATAATAGGCATCATTATGCAATGCTTTGCTTACAATGAATGGTCCCTCCCATGGAGGTGACAACTTGTGCATGCCGGCCGTACGTTGCACCAGTCGGAGGACTAAATCTCCTTCTTTGAACACTCTTGGATGCACCTTTTTGCTGTGATATCGTCGCAGGTTCTGCTGATAAATAGCTGATCGTGATAATGTCAGTTCTCTGGCTTCTTCTAATAGGTCTACAACATCTTGCCGAGCTATCTCGTTTATCTCCGAGGTTGTATACTGAGTAACTCTTGGCGAGTCATATAGTATGTCAGCTGGAAGTACGGCTTCTGCCCCGTATACCAGAAAGAATGGTGTATAACCTGTCGATCTATTCAGAGTAGTCCTGAGGCTCCATAGTACGGCTGGGAGTTCCTCAATCCAACACCCTGCCGACCTTTCCAATGGTTCGACAAGTCGTGGTTTTATTCCTGATAGCACCAGTCCATTCGACCTTTCCACTTGCCCATTGGATGCTGGGTGAGCCACAGAGGCAATATCTAGTCTTATGTGTTTCTCTCGGCAAAATCTGGCGAAGGCTCCTTCTACGAAATTTGTGCCATTATCTGTGATAATACTGTGCGGATACCCATATCTTAAGATAATATCCTTGAGAAATTTGACTGCTGTGGGCCCATCGCACTTTTTTATTGGTTTCACTTCAATCCATTTCGTGAACTTGTCCACCATAACCAATATGTGAGTCATTCCCCCTCGTGCCGGCTTAAACGGTCCTACCATATCTAAACCCCATACAGAAAATGGCCAAGTGATAGGTATTGTTTTTAGCTCGGCCGATGGCATGTGTATTCTGGTTGCGTACCTCTGACATCCATTGCATTTCTTGACTAACTCTTTAGCTTCTTTCAATGCCGTTGGCCAATAAAATCCATGCCTGAATGCTTTGGCTACCAAGGCACGAGATGAGGCGTGGTGTCCACATTCTCCTTGGTGTATATCTCGGAGGATCTCCTGACCTTCTGCCGAACTCACACATTTCTGCAACACGTTTGTGACGCTCCTCTTATATAGCTTACTGTTTATGATTGTATAAGCTTTTGCTCTCCTTACAGTTTGTCTAGCTAATACCTCCTCACTTGGCAATGCCGAGTCTTTTAGGTAGGAAAATATGGGTTGCGCCCATAATGGTGTGACTTTTTCCGGCGTGATCTCACTATCTGTTTCCATGTTTTCTGCCGACATAATTATCTCGGCTCTTCCCATGATTGTGCTTACTTCGGCTGTTCTCCTATCGGGGGGTTACGAGTTATATTGCTGATCTACTTCCATTGGCGCGTTATCTTCTGCTGAATTTGCCGGGATAAAGATAGACTCGGATTCTGGTGATGGGATTATTGATGGTCTCCTGAGGTGCTCCAGGGCAATACCCGGAGGAATTGATTGCCGAGTTGATCCTAGCTTTGACAACGTATCTGCGGCATCGTTTTCTGCCCGAGGTATGTGGTGAAATTCACATCCTTCAAAGTATCCACTGATCTTTTGCACGTGAAATCTATATAAAGCCATATTAGCATCTAATGCGTCCCAACTGCCTGAGACTTGCTGTACTACTAGGTCCGAGTCACCATAGCATAAGATTCGGCGTATGCCAATTTCTTTTGCTACTTTCAATCCATGGACCAGTGCTTCATATTCGGCTACGTTGTTGGACGCAGCAAAATGTATTTGTAACACATACTTCAGTTGGTATTTTTTAGGCGAGGTTAACACTATTCCTGCCCCCAAACCATTCCTTAGTTTGGAACCATCAAAATGCATAGTCCAATAATTTGGATCTGGCAACGATGGCTCATACTGCACCTCGGCCCAATCTACGAAAAAGTCGGCTACTGCCTGAGATTTGATTGCATCTCTTCTATCGAATTGTGGAGCGTATGGTGATAACTCGATTGCCCATTTTGCTATTCGTCCACTTGCGTCTTTGTTGCTCAATATGTCGGCTATGGGTGCCTCACAGATCACTTTGATGGGATGCTCTTCGAAGTAATGTTTGAGCTTTTTCGCCGACATATATACCCCATAAGCCATCTTCTGATAATGTGGGTAATTCTGCTTTGAAGTGGATAATACCTCACTTAAATAATACACCGGCCTCTGAACCGACTTACCATCTTCAAGTCGTTCCACTACGACTACAGTACTCACTACTCTGTTGGTAGCTGCTACATAAAGTAACATAGGCTCTTTTGATAATGGAGAAGCCAAAATGGGTGCTGTAACCAACATCTTTTTCAATTCATGAAATGCGATGTCCGCCTGTGGAGTCCAAACGAATCTATCTGATTTCTTCATCAGCTGATAGAGTGGTAGCGCCTTTTCTCCTAGTTGGCATACGAACCGACTAAGCGAGGCCAGACAACCCGTGAATTTTTGTACATCATTTAAACATTTTGGCAATTCCATTCTTTCTACTGCCTTTATCTTTGTTGGGTTGGCCTCTATACCTCGGCTAGATACAAGAAAACCGAGTAATTTTCCTGCCGGCACGCCAAATGTGCATTTTTCTGGATTAAGTTTCATTCGGAACCTTCTCAGGTTCGCAAAAGTCTGTCGTATATCCTCCAGTAGTGTTTTGCTTTCCCTGGTTTTAATGACCACGTCATCTACATATACTTGTACAGTTTTCCCTATTTGATCATGTAGGCATTTTTGCATGCATCTCTGGTATGTCGCTCCTGTATTTCGTAGGCCAAATGGCATTGTGCGATAACAATAAGCCCCGTACGGGGTAATAAACGCGGTCTTTATTTGATCGGCCGGATTTAACGGTATCTGGTGGAAACCAGAATACACGTCTACAAATGATAATAACTCACAACCAGCGGTCGAGTCAATGACTTGGTCTATTCTAGGCAATGGAAAAGGATCTTTTGGACATGCCTTGTTCAGGTTGGCGTAATCGATACACATTCGCCATACAATGGCTACATTGGGATCATCTTTCTTCTTTTCTACTAGCACTGGATTCGACAACCAATCCGGGTACAGCACTTCCATGATGAACACGGCCGCGAGGAGCCGAGCTATCTCATCTCCTATTATTTTTCTCCTGTCTTCGGCGAAGCGGCGGAGAGGTTGCTTCACCGGCCTTGCCCCTGGCCTCACGTTCAAAGAGTGCTCAGCCAACTCCCTCGGAACACCTTGCAAATCCTGAGTAGACCATGCAAATATGTCCCGATTCTCACGGAGGAAGTTGGTGAGCTCGCTTTCCTATTTAGCGTCCAGGCCTGCACCAATGGTAACGGTACGCTCTGGGAATTGCTCATCGATTTGGAATTTCTTCGTTTCTTTAGTCGGCTGAAAAGAAACACTACCATGTGGGTTGGCCAGCGCCGGCATGTTCAGCTGTGTTGACTGAGCGAGGGCTGCTACCTCTTGAATCCTTCTCTTTTCTCTTGCTATAACCAATGATTCGGCCAAATTTGACCCGGCTGAAGCACACTCCATTGACTTCTTGTAATCTCCTGCAACTGTTATTACCCCTTGTGGTCCGGGTAGTTTCATCTTCAGATAACTTACATGACAGCTACTCATGAATTTGGCCAGCGCAGGCCGTCCGAGTAGAGCATGATAACAACTTTCCAGATCTACCACTTCAAATTCTAAATTCTCTGCTCTGCAGTTATCTCTCATGCCGAATAACACATCCACTCGGACTTTACCGATGGGCTCGCATGAAAGTCCCGTCACTATCCCATGGAAAGTAGTCCTTGTGGATTGCAGCATGTTCTGCGATATTCCGAGTTTATGCATGGTATCTTTGTACATGATGTTGATACTGCTTCCATTGTCAATGAGCACTTTCAAAAATTTCACATTGATGCTCGGTCCAACGAATGTCGGATCCAACACGAGTGCATACGACCCTGGGTTCGGCATTATCTTGGGGTGATCCTTTATGCTCCAAGTTACCTCCTGATCTGACCAAGGCACATATCTTGGTACTGCCGGCATAACTGCATTTACTTCCATGTGCCGGCGCTGCACACTCTGCTTGTCTTGCTGTTCAGTTGTGAACACGCAATATGACTGATGGTGTTCTCTATAATCATTGCGTCCAGTATTCGCTGGATTTGTCCTTCCATCCTGGACCTGGTTCATCACTTGATGTACCGCATCCCTCCGATCCGAGTTATCGTACCTCGGGGGAGGAGGCGGTAACATCAGTTCCTGTGCATTTGCTCCTGTCAATTGCGGTTGATGCTGTTGATGTACTTGATGGGGTGCTGCCTGAATGCCCACGGGATTTCCCATCGCATTTTTCATCCATGCACATTGACGGGTCGTATGGTTGGCTGGCCTGGATGGGTTTGACATGTGAAATTTACACGGCTGATCTAACATAGATTCAAACGTGTACTTCGGCCTCTCCTGCCACTGTTTTTTTTGTTCTGGGGTCCACTGTCTTTTTCCCTCATTCCTTGGTGTCCACTGCTGAGGACCATTCTTCTGCCGCTGAGTCGCTCCATGACTCGGCGGATCCTATGCTACTGCTGCCACTTGGGCTGAGTTATATCTATAATCCGGCCTTTCTTCTCTTCTTCTTCCTCTGAAATCATTACGCCTGGATGACCCGGCCAAATCTCTTGCATAATGGTCTTGTTGCTCGCGATGATCCGCCGACATCAATTCTGGTTGCATTGGGTCCCCTAATGCATAGGATTCTGCTATTCTGATAGTTTCTGCCAGTGTGGTCGGCATATCTCTTTGCAGACGTTGCCACAACACGCCGCCATAACGGCAGCCTGCACGAACCAAGCTATTGCTTGCGATTCTATAACTCCTTCACATGAGTTTCTCAGGTTGCACCATCGAGTCAAAAATTCTCTATCTATTTCATTCGGCCTCTGCTTACACATGGCTAACTGTTGCGGCCTGTTTGGCCTCTTGTATGTGCTGGTAAAGTTGCTGACAAACATTTCATCAAAATCTAACCAACAGTTGATACTGCCCGCTGGTAGATTGTTCAGCCATACCCTAGCGGGCCCTTCCAGCATTTGGGGGACGTACCGCACTGCCCATCGTAAGTTCCCACCCGCTATTTTCACAGCAGTGGCATAATCAATCAACCAGTCTTGTGTCTTGGTACTCCCATTATACGTTTTTGTGCCTCTTGCAAGCTGAAAATTTGGCACAGGTGGTTCGCCCATGATCCGGGGTCCAAAGCATGTCGGACCTGGTGGGCCTTGTTCTTCCAACAAATCGGACCGATATAGCCGGTCCAGCTTCACTCTTGCGTCATTTGATGGCAAATCTCTGTACAACATTCTTTCCTGCATCCCATAGTGGTTATTTCCACCATGGATCGCATATTCCATCTCGGAATAACCATCATTGTATCTTTGATTCACTTGATTGTGGCGAGCTGGCCTCGCTTCTTTTTCCTGCGGAGGTTCATGCCTTGGTTGCGGGTTGAGCGGCAGCTCTCTCCTTACTTCGACCGGGGTCTGGTTTTCATGATTACCTCTCGCGGGTTCTTTTCTGCCGAGATCTCCATTGCCTCGGCTTCCGCCGTCTCTTTCCACACGGCCGTGGTTCCTCTCCCCACTGTTACCTCGGCTTGCATTGCCTCTGTTCTCATTCGCTTTCCCAGCCATTGCCGGATCATATGGAACGATCTGCTTGTTTCTCTTTCCTGAGGTTACTGCTTTGTCCCTTCGTGCATTATTTCCGGGTGAAGATGCTGCTGCCGCGGATAAGGCAGGTGCTGCCCCTGCCGAGTGAACCATCCGCGAGGCCCCTGGCCTCGCCGGGTTCGTTCTGAGTATCTCTTCGTTTTGCTGGTTTGCGATGCGCACCAGTTCATTCACTGTTTCTTGCTGTTTCTTCTGGGCTTCTCCGGTCAGCCCCTCTAATTCTAATGCTGCGGCATTTGCCGCTCTCAGGTTCTTCGCCGGGGTACTGTACCTCGGCAAACCCAAGTCACCTGATTCCGCTCCGTGAGCTTCATCTTCTTTGTTAATATCATCCATGAGGTTCTTCCCCCTTAATCTTAATTCGTCCACCCGCTCGGGTGCGATATCAAGCTTATTAGCTTTGGCATATTCTCTCAGGGTCCTGTTTAGGGACTCCCGCAAGGCTGATACTTTCTTGGCCTCCACCAGCACCTTTTGCCTGGTTTCTTCCAACTCTGCCTGAGCATTTGCCGGATCAAGTATCGGCGCTACAGGTGTAGTCAAGTTTTCTATCGTTGCCTGAAGAATGTTCTCTGGCCTTTCCAGAGGTGGCCCTCTTACTCTTGGTGCCTTTGGGGTGGTGTCCTGCAGCTCGGTTGGATCGGTCACTGGTGGGATTACCTCGGTGAGTTGTGCTGCGGTTTGCCTGGGTACACCTTGTACACCTGTGGCGGGTTCTCTGCTTGACCCGGCTACTGTTGCTCCAGCTTGCGCTCCGGCAGCGACCATCACCTCGGTGCTGCTCGCAGGACGTGCTCTGGACGGACGGCTTGCTGCGTTAAGAGGTGGCTCTCCTGCAACAATAACTTGGTGAGGATAGATGCCGGTGATGTCGACGCCGACGTAAACCTTGTGCCCGCCCAAGCTGATGAAGACACCATTACGCGGGGGAGTTTTCCCCCTGAAGCTCCCTGCATTGTCGCTGACATAGTCGCAGAGAACAAATCTCTGGACCAGGCCAGAAACAACGCGCTCGCCCGTGTTGATGAAGTTTCCCGTCCGGATCATAACTCCAGCTAGCACTGCTGCTGGCCCCATGGTGGGCGCCAACTGTCGTGGTGGTGGCACGGCAGATGCCATGGATAGGCTAAAGTATGGGGCCAATGGATGCTAGCGGGATCTGGGGAGGGACGTTGCAGTTAATTGTACACACAAATGAGTAAGGCAAAGATCTTTATTTCTCTTCTCCTGGGCTACAAGTGCTCCTTGAGCTGTATACAGGGAGAAGATGAACTTTACTAGCCTAACGGTACCAAATGATCCGATCCCCTTCTCTGAGTCCAGGCCTCTCCTTATAAAGGGGAGCCCTGGGTTCCTTTAGGGCTGACGTGGCCAGCATATTCAAGGAATATGCCTGTCCCAATATAGTAGTTCGGTGCCCCCCTTTCCCTGTCGCCCCTCTAACGACGGCAAGGTTCCAGAGGGCCCCTCCTGTACGCCTCGGTCTTCTGGCTGTCACCTCCCTGACCTCCTCCTGCCTCTCTGTCGCTCTGCGCCTTTGTCCGTAGCACTTGGCACTGCTCAGATTCTCCCTAGCTTGCAGCTAGGGTTTGACTTCTGGCTTCTCCTTCTCCTGCAAGCCTCATATAATTCGTCCCTCCCCTGCATAGCTTGGATTGTCCTTTACCTGCATCAATATCACTCAGGCTAACCCGACCGACCTATGCAGTAACTCGGCCGGGTAATGCCTTAATATACATATATGGGTCTCTCGCCTCCGTATGTCGCCCGACTTATTCATGATTCGGCCGACCTAGACTGTAACTCGGAAACTAGACGGGGATCGTACCTCTGTCTTTCCCCATCTTTGACCTACCTGAGGTCAACCCCCCGACATAACATGACTAAAAATGTGGCTTCTTGTGTACACACTGTGAGGTGCAGATATGACAAGTTTGTACAATTCAAAACTGAAATTGACTTTAGTTGCAAATCATGAAGGTAAGTGAAAACAAAAATGAGCAGCAGTCCAAGCAAGGTTGCATCTCAAACATATACGTGCAAATCACTGCAAGTGCAACATCACAAAATAAGGAGAAGAGTTACAACAACTTTCTTTACAATGACATTGTATCTATTCGTGTGGCATCCCTCAAATTTCTCTAGTAGAGTCAACTGTTTTTTGGATCCCCGTTAGACTTCTTTTGCATTTGAACAAGCAAAAATAAATTGCATCGCGTGGTAGAAACGGAGGATGAAAAGATAAGATGCATACATATTGTAGAACATCAATTACATACTAATACCAGTATAAAATAACATGTCCTTACCAATTGCTAGAGGTGCCTAATTATGTTGCGGGATCCTGTACGACTTAGTACTCGTACTTTATTTTGGCTAGAACAGTTCCTTTGAGCGATGGCCTACAAAAAGGAGACTTGTAAGACACATGCATAATTATAAATTGACAATGCGGTATAGTATCACAGTCTTATGAAAGCATACCTCATTATTTTGATCAAGCCAGTAGTGGAGAAGATCACCCCATGAAATGCTTAGGGATATTTCGGTGGTGTTTCCATGAAGGCAATATGGGAATATCATTCCTCACATGAGAACTCCTCTGATCGATGATACATAGGAAGATTCATGTGGATCCAGTGGCCATTTGAATCCTGCTAAAGATGTAATCGGAAGTCTTGATTTAGTTATTTCAACCATCTATTCAAGATTTTATTCCCATAGTCGGCCCCCTTGTTAATCTTCGTCGTGGTGCAACTAAAAAGAAGTTACATCAAAATCAATATATATATATTACATATAAACGACATGATACTACTAGTCTCTGAACACATAACAAATTTGTCATCACGAACATTTGCAACAGAGTACATGTCTCTGTCAATACTAAAGGTCGTTTGGAAGATTATTACCAATTCGTTGCTGAAAACCTACTATTGACACTACTTCTGCGCCAATTGTTGTTGGGTAACCGGATTGGCTACTAGCGACTGTGGGATGTGTTTTTTATTCGCAGCCGCCTGTACAACTGGACCCATTCGTGCAGGATTAGGACGAAAATTTTTATGCCGGTGATTTGCATTATTGTCTTTTTTGGCCTGGTTTTCACTTTTAACTAGATTAAGTAGAGTCTAAGTCCTTGTTCTGACTCAGTTTCCTTCATTGGAAGCAAATAGCTTGTGAGATTTATCACGTAATCATGTGCAAAAGAGAAAATTATTTAGGAGTACTTGCAGCAGATGATAGCTCAAAAAGCAATTATTCCCATCACAACTATAGTATATTAAATTACTTTCGTTATAAGTAGTCTAACCATCTGGAACCCCGAGTGAGAAGAATCCACATGAAGTTTCAATACTATCGAACAATATGCAGGCTTGACTATAATACTGAAAACATAACTTACATGGTGTAAAGTTTTATAAAAACTAAATATATCGAATCAAACTAATTTTCTTAGATGAAGGGCACTCGATGACCGCCTGATAATACTCTAAACAAGGAACCATGACATACTAATTTGTCTCAGAACGTCAGTTAGAGTTGACGAATACCGGTTGTTCTATATATAACCTTTACGACCCAACAAGAGTCATCTTAGGACAAATTCCACAGATGTCAGAGTAGCTTCATAATGATGGTAAGGAACGCTCTACCAAACTTTAGTAACGATTGAGTATATGAGCAAGAATGCATTACAAAAAGTGACGAAGTACTTTTGATAGTAATCAAATGCATAACGAAAGAGAGCATAAAGTGTTCAACAACCTTATTCTACGGAGGAGATGGGTTTACGCTTCGCGTTGGTGCGATCAAACGGGGGGGCATCAATTTCACATCTCTCTGGTGCCGGAGACCAGAGAGTCCGTGAAGCAGATGGGACTTTGCAGCGAATGTATTGTGTTTGTCGGCGATTCTATACACGCTCCGATGCGGTGGTCATCATCTTGGGGAAATTGATTCGTCTTGCTAAACAAGGAAGTGGTTTATTCGGTCACAATGGTACCTGGTGAGGAGGATGTGTGGTGGAGAGGAGGGACGGCAGTGCAAGGCCATATGTCGGGGGAATAACCCCCGGTAGGGTCATAAGGGGTAATACATTACCCAGCTTGGCTTGTGCCGAGTAAAGAATGAACATGTCCGGGTAACAACGACCGGGTAAGATGGTCGTATGCGGCCGACATAGGAACTATGTCGGCCCATATAAGAAAAATTTGTTAATCTTGCAGGAACCAACGAGCCGAGTCTCACGAGGGAAGGCCGAGTCTGATAGGACGCGTGGAACCTTTCCGAGTGAGGTTCAGGAGGGACCATGTTAAAGCACGGTCAAAAGAGAAGGGCGACGCCGGGTGACATGAAAGGAGCCGGGTGACGCCTAAAGAAACGGCTGACATAGAAAGTTACTACATGACGCCAAAAGAACTGGAGGCTATGTAAGAGAAGACTGTTAGCTCTGTGGCGTAGGGCTAGCCCATGACCCGGCCTGTACAGTGAAGACCAAGATCCAAACAGTAACCCTAGAACCCAAAGGGGTGTAACCTAGCTGGACTTCGCCTATATAAGGAGGGGCTTAGCTAGGGTTTGGGGGGTTGGACCAAGGAGGAAGCTAGTTCCCTGAGGCTTTGTTCATATGGCTCAAGGAGCACTTCTAAACTTCTAGGATCAATAAAATCACCAAGTGTGGAGAGTTCATCTTGTTCTTCGTGCGCGGCTAGACCGTGCACTCCCTCCCAGGTTACCACAAGCACACATTCGCCCCCAACTTAAGCCTACCCATGGCTTCTGCCGTGACACCACCACGACAGTTGGTGCCCACCGTGGGTCAGAAGCAAGTACTTGATGGAGTTTTCATCCAGACGGGCAACAACATTGCCAAGACCGGTGAGCGCGTCTACTCCGGCCTCATCCAGAGGTTTGGAGCACTCAACTTCGTCAGCGACAACGCGGGCTGCTTCGGGACAAAACCGTTCCCTAGGGGAGGTCGTTTCATCAAGTTCGGCGAGTATCAGGTCTACATCACAGTGCTCGTGGAGCGCGCGTACCCGGAGCGCGTCACCCTGGCGCCAGATCCGCCTGCGGTTCCTACCACAGGAAAACTTCACCATCTCGTCTCCGTTGAGGTAATGATGACAGCCCCTAACACAGCAGCACCTCCGGTAGTTCCCATAGTGAATGAGGATGCTGAGGGAGGAAATCAAGAGGAAACACCAAGGGCGACAAGAACATCAAAGGCACCACTAGAAAATCCAGAGAACATAGCTAGGAGTAAGACATCCAAAGAATTGCAAGAGGCAATAGACAAGTAGGCAGAGCCAGTAACGCAAGCATCTGATCCACCGCGTGTGCAGGCCGAGTTAGAGGAGGCCAGGATAAAAGTCCTGGAGAAGGCAAAGGAGTTAGCGCAGTTACAACAAGATGTGGATATCACAATCCGAGAGCTCAACTCGGCAAATAGAGTCAAGGGCGCGAAGACCCGGCTTGATGCAACAAGGTTAAGAGGGAAAAACCTCAATGAGGAATTCGCGGATGCAACGTCAAAGGTAACACCAGAAAATAGCAATGAAACAGCCATGCGACCGACATACAATACTGCAGCAGCGAACCTGAGAGCATTAGAGGCAGCAATGGCTGAGCTCCCCCATCTGACGGGTGAAGAAAAGAGAAAGCAACAAGAGCGAGTCAATGAATTGGTGAGAGCAGTAGGGATGCTGAATGAAGCATACTACAGGTTGAATCCGGGTATAGCTGGGAGGTCACAGCTGGTTCACTCGGCAACTCCAATCCCAGCAAGATCAGCAGGTCATACATCTTCCTCGCCAGGAGTGGCACCGAGGAAGAGAAAGGAAAAGAGTGTGGATTCGGGAAGGAACAAGCAAATGGTTACCTATGACCCGGCGAAGGCTCAGGGAAACCCAGCACGTGCACAGGGAACGAGAAGAAATATTGTTCAGGGAAATGAAAATCAGGAAAACGCAGGACGAGAAAGGAAAGAAGGACAAAAAAATGATAATGGAGGGCAAAATTTTGCACCTCAACCTAGGCGTGGAACTCACTCGGCAGGAGGAGGAAATCAAGCTCCGAATACTGTGCCAGCTCAACATGAAAAGAGACAGCAAAGCGTGAGAAAAGAAGTGCACCAACCTGCAGACCCGAACGCAAACAGGTACAATGATGGTTACTCGGCGATGGTAAATGACAGGTACGAATTGCCGGATCACGTGTACCAAGCAATGGGAGCCAGACTCGGAGGCAGAAATATTCAGCCAGATCTTCGCTGGCCGAGTCACTAGTCATAGCACAAGAAAAGCATCAAATGATGGAAGTGGCAGCATTGGCCAAGGTAGCACAAATGTCCATGCCGTCACTTACTAACCCGCATGGCAGTGTATCATTCCAGGCTACCAAGGAAACCAAGAAGGTACAGGTGGATGATACTTTCCCAGAGCGTATAGTTACCATTGGTGCTGGGCTGACTGACAAATAGGAAAACGAGCTCACCAGCTTCCTCCGTGAGAATCGGGATATCTTTGCATGGTCAACACAGGATCTACAAGGAGTTACGAGGAAGCTAGCTGAGCATTCTTTTCATGTAAGGCCAGATGCCAAGCCGGTGAAGCAACCCCTCCACCACTTCGCCGAAGATAGGAGGAAAGTGATAGCTGCCGAGATAGCCAGGCTCTTGGCTGCCGGGTTTATCATGGAAGTATTGCACCCAAATTGGTTGTCAAATCCAGTATTGGTCGAGAAGAAAAAGATTACCCGAACATGGCAGTGGTGTGGCGCATGTGTATTGATTACACGAACCTCAATAATGCGTGTCCAAAAGATCAATTTCCCCTGCCACAGATCGATCAAGTCATAGACTCTACTGCCGGGTGTGAGTTGTTGTCATTTGTGGACGCGTATTCTGGTTTCCACCAGATACCACTGAATCCGAATGATCAAATAAAGACAGCTTTTATCACCCCGTATGGGGCTTATTGCTATCACACTATGCCGTTAGGATTGAGAAATGCAGGTGCACCATACCAAAGATGCATGCAGAAATGCATGCAAGATCAATTGGACAAAAATGTTCAAGTATACGTTTATTATGTGGTAATAAAAACTAAGCAAAGTCATACTCTAATTGAGGACTTGTGTCAAACATTCGCAAACTTAAGAAGATTCCGGATGAAACTTAACCCGGAGAAATGCACATTTGGCGTCCCAGCTAGAAAGTTACTCGGATTCGTTGTATCCAGCCGAGGAATTGAGGCTAACCCGACAAAGATCAGGGCCATCGAAAGAATGGAATTGACAAAAACACTCAACGATGTCCAGAAGTTCACAGGATGCCTGGCGTCGTTGAGTAGATTTATCAGTCGTCTAGGTGAGAAAGCCTTACCACTATATCAACTGATGAAAATATCAGAAAAATTCACATGGACACAGCAATACCATGAACTCAAGAAGATGTTGACAACAACACCAATATTAACGTCACCACTATCCAAAGAGCCAATGTTGATTTATGTCGCCGCAACCAACAAAGTTGTAAGTGCAGTAATAGTGGTAGAACGTGAAGAAGAGGGCAAATCAGTCCAAAGGCCAGGTTATTACTCGAGCAAAGTGCTCTCTATATCAAAGCAAAATTACCCCCATTACCAAAAATTACATATGGGGTGTATATGGAAGCAAAGAAGCTGAAGCACTATTTCCAAGAACACCCAATCCGGGTAATATGTGAGGCACCTATCTCGGATATATTGGGCAGCAAAGATGACAGTGGCCGAGTCACAAAATGGGCCATAGAGCTAGCACCATACACTCCACAATATGATAGGCGAGATGCAATCAAATCTCAAGCCGTAGCTGATTTCTTTGTGGATTGGATGGAAATGCAATACGAACCACCACTCCTAGATCCGAATTACTGGAAGATGCATTTTGACGGATCCAAGACGAAAATGGGTCTGGGCGCCGGGATAGTGCTCACATCACCAAAGAGGGATCAACTCAAATATGTGTTGCAGATCCACTTTGCTGCATCCAATAACGTCGCCGAGTATGAAGCACTTGTCCACGGCATAAAAGTGGCCAAAGAGATTGGCATCAAAAGGATCATGTGTTTTGGTGACTCTGATTTGGCGATTTAGCAAGTATCCGGGCATTGGGATGCGTTGGATGCAAACATGGCACTATATCGTTTTCATGTGCAACAAATTTCGGGATATTTTGATGGGTGTGAATTTCATCATATACCCAGGGCAGAGAATAAGGAAGCGGATGTATTATCCAAGTTAGGCTCATATCGGAAATCAATAACACCAGGAATAGCATTGGAACATCTTAGGAAACCATCGATCAAGCCGTCACCAGAATCCGAGTCAATTAGGCTCATCCCGGCAAATCAAGAATTCAGCACTGTGCCAATGGATATTGACTCAGGGGCAGGTTAGAGTCACTCGGGGACTGTTCCGCTCACCTTAGGGGTTGTCGAGTCATACTCGGGGACTCCTCATGTTATGTCGGCAGAACATATCTCGGCTGAGCCAATGGAAATTGATGAAGAAACAGATCCGGCACCATAGATACCAACATGGGCGGAACCAATATTAAACTACTTGAGAGATGGAACTTTTCTAGATGATGGGATGTTGGCAAGGCAAACAGAAAGAAGAGCAAAATCATACACAATAATCAACAAGGAATTGTACAAAAGGAGCGTGACAAATGTACTGTAGCGTTGCATAAGCCTAGAGAAAGGTCAAGAAATACTGTTCGACATTCACCAAGGAGAATGTGGGCACCATGCATCGTCAAGAGAATTAGTAGCCAAGGCATTCCGGCATGGATTTTATTGGAAGAGGCACAGGAAATTGTGAGAAAATGCAATGGTTGCCACCATTATGCGTCAAAGTCACACTTACCAGCATCAGAATTGAAAACTATACCGATCACTTGGCCATTTGCAGTATGGTTCCTGGATATGGTAGGACCATTCAAGCCAGTGAGGGGTGGCATGACCCACATACTCATAATGGTTGACAAGTTTACCAGATGGATAGAAGTGAAGCCCATCAAGAAATTGGATGGAAAAATAGCTGTCATATTCCTAAAAGATATAATCCTAAGATATGGTTACCCGCACAGTGTAATCACGGATAATGGCACAAGCTTTGCTGAAGGAGCTTTCACTCATTTTTGTGGGAAAAACCGAATAAGACTTGACGTAGCGTCAGTTGCTCATCCAAAATCAAATGGACAAGTTTAACGATCCAATGGCTTAGTTCTATCCGGGATAAAACCCCGCCTAATGGAACCACTCCAGAGATCACCTGGCTGTTGGATAGAGGAATTAGCCTCGATGCTGTGGAGTCTAAGGACAACTCCGAATCGATCAACAGGCTATACGCCGTTCTTCCTTGTGTATGGGGCAGAAGCAGTTCTTCCTTCCGACATAGAATATGACTCGCCAAGAGTAAGACAATACTCGGAAGCCAAGGTAAAAGAGGCCTGAGAATATGGAGTTGACTTAGTTGAAGAAGCAAGGGAATTGGGATTGTCCAGATCCACCATATACCAACAAAGTCTCTGACTTAGTTGAAGAAGCAAGGGAATTGGGATTGTCCAGACGGAAAGTTCAACCTCGTGTTTTCCGAGAAGGGGACATGGTGCTCAGGCTAGTGCGACGCACAGCTAGAATGCATAAACTGTCACCCCCATGGGAAGGACCATTCATTGTAAGAAAAGCATTGCACAATGACTCATATTATCTAATAGATGCTCACGAAGCACAAAAGATCAAGGCGGACAAATCAGGTGATGAGACCAAAAGACCATGGAATGTGGTACTGCTATGTCCTTTCTACACTTAGGAGAAGCAGTGTATGTATCTTTCAAACTCTCATATGTCGGACGCTTATGCCGGCTATGTGCTAGTAATAAAATGGTATGACTCGAAAAACTAACTCGGGGACTTCCCCTTATGTTTACTCTTGTGCTGGTCATAAGCTGGTAATAAGATGGCGTTGACACTTAATACTTATCTTGGAACAAGTAATGTTTACTCGAAAAGAATAAACTCTTCGACTATGTTGTTTCCCAAAACACAGCTTCATGGCAAGCAAGAGGAAAGGATCAATGACAAGTAAACATGAACACTAGATAAGTAAAGGGAGAAACGCGAGTTGACCCTATGTGTGTTTTAACTAACTCATTGCAGGTTATGTTGCTTTATATGTCGAATAATTCTAGGTCAAGTAATTTAGTTTCATACCCGCTAACTCAATCCTTAGAACTTTGAGACTCTAATGACGACTGCCAAAAAAGGTAGACAAGAGCCAAATTCAAGGAGAAGGGAAACGGCAAAATGAAACTTAGGGACTTGCCCGTGGATAATTCACATTAAAAGTTAAATAAAAGTTTAAGCCTTATCACAAAGCGCACACCCAAAATAAATGCATTATATCATACATATGCACCTGGCATACCGGGGATCTCATGAAATTTAAGTGTTTTTTGTAACCAGCCTAAGAGCAGCTCGGCTAGGAGGTGTATCTTTGGGGCTGGAGCTAGGAGCATCTTCTGGAGCGTCTATCGAGTCAGGTGCATCAGCGGCTGAGTCTGCAGGTCCATCTGACTCGGTGGTTTCGCTATCCACACCTTCGTCATTAGCAATCTCGTCAAGAGGCTCACCAAGATCGAGGAAGCTGGGCCCATCACACCAAGCATGCACAAAGGCATATTCGACCATGACGTAAGCTCGCTCCTGGCGTTTCTTGATAAGCTCAGGATCATGGAGCCACTTACCTTCAGCCCTCATGCGCTCGAGAACGTCAAGATTGATATCCTCGTACCAGGAAAGCACGAAGGCAAGAGCCTTGTCCACTGCAGCTCGGCCGGCTGACTCGCGCCATTGATCCAACCTGTCTTCAGTCAGAAGCAGCCTGGCAGCCAGAGGCTCGGTGAGTGTGGGCGCGTCTTCATCCGGCCAGAGCATCTTGAACGCGTGGATCACTGATTTGAGCAAGTCAACGCCACATCATTTGAGGGTCTTTGGACGTTCTGACAGCACTGCGATATGCTCGTTGATAGTGACCTCGCCATCAGATGGAGCGCCAGATTCGGTTCTCACTCTTTTCATGGCCCGTATAGCAAACATTTCAGCCTCGGGGAAATTCTCTGCAAAGGCAAAAGAACATTAGCAAAACAAGGAAAAAGAATACAAAGGAATGAGTACAGCGAAAAGGGTAAGGACTCACTACCGAGGAAAGAGTTGACGGCGCCAAGTTTACTCTGCCAAATCCTAGCCTTGGCCTGAAGAGCATCCAGATCCAGATGAGCCGAATCAACCACCGACTCGGCCTCCTTCAGCAGCTCCTTGGTCTTCTCGGCACTGGCAGAATGTTGGCCATCTTTCTAAGCAAGCTCCTCCCACAGCCACTTCACCTCGGCCTGGTTCTTCTGCTCCATATCTGCCATTTGCTTCTTCAGCCGAGTCACCTCGTCTTGCTCCTTTTGGAGCTCAATCCACTTCTTCTCTGCTTATTCGGAGCATATGACTTGTCAGCAATAGCAAAGCTATCTCGGAACCATCGAGATAAAAATAGGAAAAGGATAAGGATAAATACATAGCATAAATGGAATCTCCAAGAGCTTACTTTCAGCGTCGCTAATCTATAGGTGCAGGGCGTCAATAGTGGATTGGGCAGAAGCTGTGGAAGGACAATGGAAAAAATAAGCAAGGTGAAACAAGGAAAGTGCGCCGAATAAGAGCGGGACCAATCAGAAAATTACCTTGGCCTTTAGCCTCAGCTTGCATATTTTTGTGAGCGAGATCCAGCCTACGATACTCCAAGAGCAGAGCCTGATGCACCTTGGTGCGCTCATTGTGTGTAAGCTATGCAAGAAAAGGATAGTCAGCAGACATGCAATCAAGCTTACAGCTGGATAAGGGTTGATTCTTAACTTAGAGATTACAACCGAGTAAGTTCCTTATTCGGTAGTAACCTCGGGGACTAGGGGTCGAAAATCTAACATGCGAACTTGGCATAAGGAAATAAAAGGATAAGTTCTAACTTAGAGCTTACAGCCGAGTAAATTCGTCATTCGGCAGTAACCTCGGGGACTAGGGAGTGTGTATAACAAAAAATACTCAATATGCAAAAGAGTAAGAAGATTATATACCTCGTTCACTTCATCTGCTTGCGCCATTAAGGCAATGGCCTGTTGGGTCATATCAGAAACTTCCTTGGGGCCCAACTTCAACTAACCCGCCGAAGCGGGTGTCTTTGTTGTTAGTGTGGGCTGAATCTGAGGTGCGATGCCTGGGCTGTGGACCAAGGTCAGCTGTTTGGTAAATAAGGGTTTGCTCGTTGTGGGGCGAGCATGGCTTTGGGCAGCAGTGCGGGTGTGGTCTTTTGACAGAGAAGGAGAGTGAGCAGGTCTGGATGGGGAAAAAACAGGAGCCGAATGAACAGGCTCAACAACGGTCTGGGAAGCAACGACTAGGTCAAATGATGCACTTGGAGCAGGAGAACTGGTATCAGGGGTCTTCTCGGCGCTGATATTGCTAGCGCCGGGGTCAAGAACTTGTTCTGGAAAAGCAGCAGGGGAGCTAGGACGAGTCTCCTCTGATGGTTGCGCCTCCGAGTTGGCCTCACTATGAGACTTGTGAGTCTCAGTGGTGGGGGCAGTGACCCGGACGGGGCTTGGCACGGCGGTGTCGGCGCGAGGAGGAGAGGCTGGCCTTAGCGGCAAAGAGGCCATGCTAGGAGCAGCTTGGCTAGCCGACAAAGGCGCCGCACTAAAAATAACAAAGATTGCTTATAAGAAAGCAATTACAAAACAGGAAAGGAAAAATGGAAAGTAAGCAGACAACAAAAGCTTACCCGAAAATGGTCGGTTCGCATGGAATGCGACGAGTGAGCCGTCGCCCAGCACCTTTGCGAGTCTCGGTCAGCGAGGCAGCAGGAGGAGCAGCTGGAGTATCTTTGCGTTTCTTGGCGGGCTGAATATTGGAGGAGGCCATGTGCCATTTACTTGGCTTGGCAATAGGGATCTTGCCGACTCCGCCCACAGCGAGAGGGGGAGTGTCATGTACCTCTCCAGCTGCATAAGTAAATTACGGGCTCACTCAAATAAGTTAGAGGGCTAAGGTCAAACAGCAGGTACCTCCAGAATTTCACAATCATCATCACCATCTTCGTCAGAACAATCTCGTAAGGGATTTCGAGTGTGGGTCTTACCCAGAGTTGAAGCGGCAGCTGCATGCGGAATGGGCATGAAGCAATCCATATCGAACTCGACTTCGTCGGAGTCGGAGCGGTCCTTTTAATAAGCACTAGGAGGGACAGTACTATCATCAACCTGGTGAACAAGATTCTGCGAAAGATAAACAGAATAAGAACAAAGAACGAACGAAACGACAGATGAACATAAGAAAAGCTATTTCGGATACAAAGTGATTCGGAAACTTACCTAGGGGACAGGCCTATCCCGGCTAAAGGGAGGGCAGCTCCAAGCCCAATCCTCCGCCAAAGTCAGCTTGAAGATCGAGCTAACTCGGCGGTTCACGTAGTCGTGAGTAATCTCTAGTGTGGAATGCCGAGTAGGATCTCGCGGGCCGCTAATGAAGCACATCTTGTGGCTTCTGGATTGGATGGGGCTGACCCGGCATGCGATAAACACGCACATGAGATCCTCCTCAGTCAAGTGGAAGTTCTCATCCGTCGACAGAAACCTCTCTAGGATCCCATTGGCCTCATTCACCGCCGCATTCTTGTCGCGCGGGTCAAGCTTCTAGAACTCCTTGCTAGGTACTTAGTCCGACAAAGGGGGAGCCAGATGTAGTCATTGGACCCGCTGTTTTTGACATAGAAGAAAGTCCTATGCCATTTCCTGCAAGAGTCAAGGCTAGTGACCCGAGGAAAAATGGATTCCTTCGTAGGAGTGACTCTAGCGGCACCGCACCTAGTAGGCCTTTTCTCGGCACGAGGGATGCTGGGGTCAGGAACTACCTAGATCCTAAAACTAAATTACTTGGCCCAGGGGAGAACGGTGGGCCAAAGGCCGAGGTATCCCTTGCAAGCAGAAATAAAACAAGACAAGGAACCAATTGCATTGGCAGACAAGTGGTGGGTTTGAAGATGGAAAGTAGAAAGAAAAGAAACGAAGAAGTTGCTCGCTAGCAAGGAAAAACCTCGCTCAGAATGGGAGAGGAAAACCACCCTCTCATTGGCCTCAGGCTTGGGGGAATATCACCAAGAGGGAGGCGGCAATCGACTTCGAGTGGGATGCGCCTGGTGGAGCGCAGCCACTCAACCTCCTCCATGCAGACCTCCGAACCCTCCCAGCCCTCCCAGCCACCACGCTCGCCGGCGGCCACCTCCTGTTCCTCCGCTCCTTCCGCGGCATCGCGAGCATCCATGGTCTCCCTGGATTCAGTTTCTTCTGCCATTGGAAGAGGCTTGGAGGAGCAAGGACCGGTAGTGTAATGGAAAGGGGAAAAGAGCAATCACAGAAGAGAAGCTATGGAGAAGAAGAACTACAAAGGGGGAAGTTGGGATTTTGGAGGCGCAAGGAATAAGAAAGAGGCAATGGGGAAACTGAACGGGCGAGGTAAGTTAAGTTCCCCTCACCCCTACTTAAGGGGAGTAAATACCCCAATCGTGGGATCCTCCTACGCTGTGCGGCCAACGTGTGGCTGTGTATTCGGCCGAGTGAGCCAATCAGTGAGCGCCACGTGTAAGTGATACACGATAAATCCACTTCCAGGTCACGCTGCGCAAGACACGAGGTACTGAGCGATGAGACTTCCATGATTACAAGCTGTCACTGACTAAGACATGCCGAAAATGACTCGGAATTGGCCAAAATGACTCGACACGAGGCCAAAATGGGCCAAAAAGTCAAAGATGAGACTCGGAAAGAGCAAAGTAGACTCGTCTAAGATCGACGTTACGCCAAATAGTGCGTCCTAAGCAGTAAATGATGGCAGAAAGAGAAGTTCCAATCACATTAAAGGAACCTGGAGACGCCTAACAGCTAGAACTGCTAGGCCTCACTAGCTTCGGGAACTAATGTCGGGGGAATAACCCCCGGTAGGGTCATAAGGGGTAATACCCCAGCTTGGCTTGTGCCGAGTAAAGAATGAACCTGGCCGGGTAACAACGGCCGAGTAAGATAGTCGTATGCGGCCGACATAGGAACTATGTCAGCCCATATAAGACAAATTTGTTAATCTTGCAGGAACCAACGAGCTGAGTCTCACGAGGGAAGGTCGAGTCTGATAAGACGTGTGGCACCTTTCCGAGTGAGGTTCAGGAGGGACCATGGTAAAGCACAGTCAAAAGAGAAGGGCGACGCCGGGTGACACGAAAGGAGCCGGGTGACGCCTAAAGCAACGACTGACGTAGAAAGTTACTTCGTGACGCTAAAAGAACTGGGGGCTACGTACGAGAAGACCGTTAGCAGTATGGCTTTATGGACTGGGACACTAGGCTTAGGGCTAGCCCATGACCCAGCCCGTACAGTGAAGACCAAGATCCAAACAGTAATCCTAGAACCCAAAGGGGTGTAACCTAGCTGGACTTCGCCTATATAAGGAGGAGCTTAGCTAGGGTTTTGGGGATTGGACCAAGGAGGAAGCTAGTGACCTGAGGCTTTTTTCATACAGCTCAAGGATCCCTTGTAAACTTCTAGGATCAATAAAATCACCAAGTGTAGACAGTTCATCTTGTTCTTCATGTGCGACTAGACCGTGCACTACCTCCCCGGTTACCACAAGCACCCATTTGGTCCCCAACTTAAGCCTACCCATGGCATCTGCCATGACACCACCACGACACCATATTCGTGGGAGATGCGGGATAAGGCGCCTTTTATACGTATCAATGGCGTTGTTTGTATGTTCCAAACTTTTGAATTGCGTGGAACCGGGAAGTTCAAAGAAAAGCCCGCCAAATGTAATGCAAAATTTGGTGATCTTTAGCCTGCCAAAAAATTGGTGATCTCTACTCTGTTGGTACACTATATATGAGCCTAACTAGAAGAATTGCATCGAATACGATGGGAGGTATGAATGCACCAACAGCCTTAACCAGGTGTAGACTCTGTAGTCCGTACTAAAAAAAGCTATGCATAGTACCGAGCACACACAACCTCTGCTTCAAGCACTCGTACTCTAGTTATACTCTCCTTTTCGAAAAAACTAGGAGTACTAGTATACTACATCCATTCCGGTTTATTTAGGCAAATACATAGTCCATGAAAATAATTTGACCATAAATTTGGTTAACTATACTGCTCGAGATGAAAGTGATAGTAATAACTAACTATAGTAAAGTAGGAAATTTGATCACACCAAATTTGGCTCTAGCAACATTGTGGCTGGTGATGCATGTGACATTCACCAAATAACCAAATACTTTACCAACAAGTACACGATCATACATTCATTCTACTAAATAAAAGTTTTTCAATTTACTAGGGCCATTTTGCAATCTATATATCAGATCATGAACTACTCCCTCTGTTCCATAATATTTGTATGTTTAGTAAGCTATTTTATCACTATAAATAGGCTTATATTGTGAAAACACATGGAGTACTAACTTAAGGTCGTCCATGTGCTGGCTAATTGTTGGAGATCAACGATGGCTTCACGCTTCAGCTTTGCCAGCTTAACCATGAATTTGTCTTTCTAGTCCTCGAGGTCCTGGATCTTTTCAAAGCTTATGTGAATCATTTCCACCATGCCGATGTTCTGCCGCTTCAGATCATCATGCTCAATCAAGTATTCCATGGCGAGATTCCTGAGAAGGCTAAGCCCGACCATGTCAGCCGCGAGTTTGGCATAAAGTCTAGTGCACTCCTTGATGAGGGCGGTTATGTCCGCTATCATGGCGCAGAAATCGCCCATCACCTTTTTCACCATAAACTCGATATCGAAGCCAGTATTTGTTTGATGAACAGGGAGCAAAAATTCAGAAGTGTACCTAGAGAACTACCAAGGAAGAGGGACACGGAATCACAATTCGAATTATTTTTTACCTCACGGCTGTATGATCAGCCTCCATCAGCAATAACGAAGAGGATTCTATAGGCAGGAGTGTCTCGGGAATGCAAATACTGACTGACCTAAAACAACATTGAGAAAGATATGTACTAGTAGTAGGGAAATGAGAGAATCAAGAAACCATCAAAGACATGGAAAGTTTCCCAAGCACAGAGATTTACGTAAAGGTATTGCCCTCCATCGGTGACGATGAAGATGTTTCTATAGGCAGTAGTGCTGAGGGAATTCGAAGACCGCCCGACCTAAAAACATCATTGAGGAAGAATGTGCTAGTAGGTAAATGAGCAAATCAAGAAATGGTTAAATACGTGGAAATTTGCGTGAAAGATCATTCCTAAGTACTCCTCCTAGTCCACACCAATGTGGCTGCCGAACATGCCCTCTCAAAAAGAAAGAAAGAACCAGAGACACCGTACCAAGGCACACGTGCGCAGCGCCACGCCGTGGATGAGGGAGAGATCAACCGGGCCGGTGCGCAAGTGGAGAGGGGTGGAGATATGAGAGGCAGCGAAGGAGAGAGAAAACACACTTCCATTTTTTGCATGCATAGGTCCTGAAATTTACTACTACTATTAGCGTTAGGAGTACCTCATGTCAGGAACCCATCGTAACTTTTCTCTGACATCTCCCTCGCAAAAAAATTTTTCTCTCACATAGAACCTTCTTCAACTCATCTTCTCTCTTTGCTTCTTCCCTCTTCCCTGCCTACGTTTTATTCTCTCTGCATGTACAACGCGTGGACAGACGTGAGCATATATATGTCTAAGAAAAGAAATACAATACATTATTAGTACGAGTAAGCTCCACAGTTTATACAGTGTCTATATAAGATGATTCATGGGACCTACTAAACTGAATATGCTAACTTTTGCATAGGAGTTTTATAGCTTGGTGATACACTGCCAAGTGAGCCCATTATTTGATTTTTCCTTAGGGCATCCTCAGTGTGTTAAAAACACCTTAAGGACTATATGGCATCCGCTAAGGTTTACCTTATACATTGTGGAGAAAATAAAGTTGCCTCATGCTTGTGGGTTGCCCATACAGAATAGAATAATCATTTCCCCTATCTCCTCTCTCTTGCATGGAGAAATATGACAATATATGTGGGAACTACATTATGGAAAATGTCTGAAAACTTGGCTTGTGGTATTCAGATCCATATTCTTAGGACTTTTTTTACGGGAAAGAACAATCTCATCATCACTCAAAAAATTTAGAATGTTCTTTCCTGATAGTTGGAAACTCACACTGACAACATTTTTTACTACAAGAACATGCACCCATCTACCTCTTAAAAGACATTTAATTAAAAATCAATCTACCGTGCTTAATCATAGCTCAACTTTGACCTAATTTCGTTAAATTGTCAAGGTGCAAAATCTTGGCAAGAAGTTGAACCTGTCGTCAAAACTCTCGGTGATTTGATACATGGGAAATCATAAGTACAACATGTTGGTCTGCTATATATGCCCTAAAACTTGGTGCAAGATCACGGATATCGCCTAGAGGGGGTGAATAGGCGGTTAAAAACTTCAATGAGAGGGGCTCAACAAAGGTGGAATTAAACTAGTGTTTACTTTGTCAAGCACAAAACCTAGAACAACTAGGGTTCACCTATGTGCACTAACAACTTATGCTAATCAAGACAAGCAACTATGTGATATCAAGATATAGACTTCAAGAATGAAGGCTATCAAAAAGTAAGGTGCATAAGTAAGAGATCACGTATAGAGATAACTAAGGCACGTGGAGACGACGATGTTTTACCGAGTTCCTCCCAACAATGGAGTACGTCTCGTTTGGAGAGGGGGTAGTTTCAAACAACCGACTCCACAAAAGGCCTCCCTTGTTTTCCTGTGAATCTCACCTCAACGGGATTGATACACACTTCCACTATCAGTGCACTTGTCGGTGGCAATCCAGAACCTCTCACAAGATTGGGGCACTTCTCCACAACTCAATTGGAGGCTCCCAACAAACAAGCTTGGGTAGAGCTCCATAACTCAATTGGAGGCCCCAAGAAATTCACAACACCACAACAAGTTGTATAGGGTTCCAAGAACCCAAGAGGTAAAAGCTTCTCACTTTCACCAACCAAATCCTCCGTAGAGAACTCAAAACGATGAACCTAATGCAATGGAAAGAACACAAGAAGTGGTCAAGTCCTTCTCTTTCAAATTACACCAAATAAAATAAAAGCTTATGGGGGAATAAGAGAGGAAGAACAATGGAGGAAATCCATAAAAGACTCCAAGATCTAGATCCCAAGATGTTCCCCTCACTTAGAGGAGAGATTGATTCATGGGGTTGTAGATCTAGATCTCCTCTTTCAAATCGCTCAAGAATATGCAGGAATCATAGGAGGGATTGAGGGAGAGTAAGATCAAGAAGGTCAATAATGGAGGAGAGATGTCAACACCCGGATTTTTAATCCCAGATGCCTGTTATGCCATACAGCGCAATCCCAGGATTACCTTTTTTGTGAGACATAACATATTGGTACCATAATTCATCATCCATTACAAACCATAATAAAGGTATTACAAATAAAGGATCTCATGATCCATTCTTAATACAATCAACGCAGCGGAATAATATAATAACGGTAGTGTGGGAGAAGCTCCATCTTCAGGGTCACAGGCAATGCTGACGATGGGAGATGATCCTAGTTGTCGTAGAATTCCTGTTGTCCATCATCCTGATAGTCTGGTGTAACACCCCAATTCTAGTTATCCTTATATTAGGGTTCGATTGTGCATTGCATAAGCATCATCTATCTTGCTAAGACTAAACTCAATCAAGATCAAATATAAAACCCAAAACCCTAGCTATTTTACCTCTCTCTCTACCAGCAATTCAACAGGTTTTGAATATTTTCAAAAGACTCAAAATGATTGGATCCCAAATAGTATAAAGGGGTCCCTGCTGTATTTTCATATTTACAAAAGCCTCTAGTATTTTAAAAGTATTTAAAACTGTTTACAAATTGAATTATACAAAAAGGAATGCAAAAAAGAAAAAGACAAGGATTTTGCAAAATAAAAACAGAACACTATCTATCCAAGCCGCAGCCTAGCTAGCCCACCTCTCCCATCTTCCCTCTGCCTGCCGCTCGTGTGCAGCCCACAGCCGGCCCATCATGGCCCAAGCCCACTTACCTATTTGTCGTCTCCCTGGAGTCGTCGTCGACATCTCGATCTGCCGAAGCAGCTCGCTGTCGGCACGTCGCCGACCTTCCCACGTGGAGATCCTTGCCACCACTCCAAAGAAGGATAAGGACCAGCCGCGAACGTCTCCCTCTCATCTCTATCCTCTCACTTCTTCCCAGCGCTCTCTCCCCTTTCTTCCCGCGATCTCCTCGAAACCCTAGCTCCGTCTCGTCGCCGTTTCGGCCACCCCCGTGCTCGTCCGAGCATGCCACCAGCACCTCCATGTTCCCCTGCTTCGATTGGCCCAAGGAATCGACCGATGAAGCTTTGAATCATTGGCAGCAACCCCTTCTTCCCCGAGCCCGACGCCACTCGTCGTCGCCATTACCGTCGACCCTGGCCTCCTCCACCTTCGCCGAGACCTCTCACGCATCAAGGGTAAGATTGTGGTCCTCCTGGACCACCCCATTGGCCCCCTCTCTCTCTAGTCCGCCCTCCCGTCGACCGCCGCCATGCGCCGCCGATAGCCACCACCGTAGCCGTGTCTCCGGTGACCATCTTGAGGTGGCGCCGCCTCTATTTCACTTGCCTTGCTCTGCTGCGTCGAACGCTGTGGTGACCCAGCATACCACTGCATGTGTATTACACTATAGTCGTTGACATCCATAGAACACCGTTCCGTAAATATCACATCCCTCGGAGTGGTACAACAGAAACATTGCGGGTCCATATTACAAAAGTACACACAGAATTATTATTACAGTACCGTAAGTTCAAGACTTCCAAAATATCCAACTTACAAACCAAAATATAAAGTGTTCAACAGAATTTAAAAGTAGCAACTCCGACTAGGAGTTGAGCTCAGCAGCTTATTCTATAGAGTTCATGCTTCTCGGCTCCATTGGTCACTACTAACTAGGAGTACTTAGTTGGACTCGTTATCATCGACACCATAGCGTATTTCGTAATCCACTCCTTCAACTCCTCCGGACAGATCAGGTTCCTCGTAGAACACATCTTCTTGACATTCGACTGCATACATTGGCAGGTCTTCGGAATCCTCAGAGTCTAAGCAAGGGATCAAAGGAAAGAATGAGTAACAGCGTTACCCAACAAGTTCATTATATGCAAGGTGGGAAGTTTGATGCTCTAACTACCACATCGGATTATAAATCCTTGGCACTATGCAATTTTTGTAAATCTGTCTTCAAAGATTGATTTTATTATGAAAAACTATGACAATCATCCTTCACAGGTTGACCAGAACTTTCATGGAGTTCCTTTCCTGTCACGTTCGTAGGTCCTTCCCGGAACAGGGAGTAACAAGTTACAGTTCTTACACTCTGCAGAGGTGCATTACTTTACCCATGAGAGATCAACTCCTTGTTGCACAACCGGGCGTACTTTCCTGTCCACAATACCATGATGTGGGGCCCAGTAGTTGGTCCAAGCCAATCACTGCCCACTTCGCGACCCCGCATGCCTCCTTGGTGTACACCATGCCCACATAATGAATTACGGCAATGGTTTGTACAAACCGTTAGATGCCAGAACTATCGTGGGATGATGAGGGTTCCCACCCATATGCAGCATATCCTCTACCAATTACCAATTAATATGCATGCTACGAGGATAACATCCACGACCTACAAATCCGGCTTCATGTGAGAGGAAGAAGATACAGCTGACTTCTTTGTCCCATTCCAAATCTCATTGCTAACGCGTAATATACGGCTCTAGAATCACTGATGTCAGGGGTTATTAAGTCCCTACTTGATCATCATTGTTGCAATTAGAACTCTAAGTTCTATTGCTCCATTATATCATCACTTAGGATGATATCTATGATTTCTTTATTTGTGAAAATAATATTTTCTTTCTTTTATAGCATATATGATAACACACAATTTGCAAATACTTTGATAAACACTCTTCAAAAGACATGAGCAAGTGATGAACTTGCCTTGTGATGGCAAGGTAGTGAAGTCTGATGCTTGCACTGGACCTTGAGCTTCTATGTCTACAAAAACATCATTATTGCCTAGTAAGGACAATATTTAAAGAAGCAAAAATGATTATGCAATAATGTCATGCATCATTTAACTTGATATGCATTCACCCCATTATTATAAAAAGTCCTTTTTAATAATAAAGGATTTATAAATATTACTTTTTAGTATTTATAACATATATTGAATTATTTTATTTTATTTCCTTTTTATTTGACTTTTATTAATTTAATAATTCTTTTAGGAATTATAAATTATATATTAAAATTGTTATTAAGTATTTATTTAGTATTTTTCAAAAATACTATAATATTAATATATAATGAAAGTGATTTTTATTTATTTTTATCATCTTTCAATAATTTTTTAAAATTTCATAAGGAATATATGAATTACAAAATTCTTATAAAATTTTATATTTTATTAGTATGGATTATTGTGAATCCAAAAATATTTTATTTATCATTTTTGGACTTTTATTTTATTTTCTAGAATTTTATTGAGGTCAGGGGCATTTTGGTCTTTTCCAATTGATTAAAATAGGCCTGAAAATGTTTATAGGCTAGTTATACTTATTGGGCCCTGGTAGCCCATTTGTCCTGGACAAAAGGACCACCCCAAAGGATTTTGGCCCAGCTCGGCCCACTGCTCACTGCCTCTCCTTCTCCCTTGAGTTCATCCTCTCCTCCTCTAACCCTGACCCCATGCCCGGTGATGCCGCCACCGGCGATTCCCGCCGCTGTCGGTCGTTCTGGTTGCCGTCGTGGTGCAAAAGGGGGTTGTCGATGATGCTCGTTCGTTCTATCCAATTGGATTTGAGCCTAGGGCTCTCCTCCGATGGATCGATGCCGTCCCGATCTCTAGGGTTTGGGGATTGGCATGGATTCAAGTGCTGCCATGGCACTGTGCGGGTTGCAGCGCACCCTCTGGGGTGATCCCCTTGCCGCCATGGTCGTCGGCCCCTCTGCTTCCTCTTATGTCCTTTTGGGAGGACCTACGGTGAGTTTGATTCCCCTCCCCTGGTGCTCTCTGTGCTTGCTGATTCGATGCCATATGTTGGCAGTGTCCTCTTTAGCTAGTATCTGATTCAGATTAGGATGATTATCCCTTTAGGGTTCCTGTGATGCGATTGATCATGTGTTGGATGAATTGAATCATGTTTGGATGGTTTGTAAACATGCTAAATGATTATTGGCCTGAGGCTTGTTGCTTAAAATGATCTATGATGTTTCTGGTGGCTTACTAGATGATTTGATGCTTGGATTGCATCTGATTCAGATGATGTAGTTGTTTGGGAAACATGCTTGGTAAAGCCAATGATTTAATAGCTTTCCACTATTTATTTGATTCATGGTCATGATTATGATAAGATACAGCTACTGTCGTAGTGCTATTAGCTTGGAAATTAACATGTGGTTTGAGATCATCAAACAGTGAAGTGTAACTTAGGAATATCCTAGTTATGATTCCCGTGTTAACAGAAAAATGATTAGTTAGTTGATTGTCTGAATCTATGATGATTTACTATCTTTCCTAATTCATCATGGATTGTTCTTGTGACACCATCATGGTATGGCACACAAGAATAACTCTAATCCATTGATTCGGTTGTTTTAGGCTTAAGACAAACTTGGCTTTATAAGATAAATAGAGATGCTCTCGTCTGAATTCCCTAAGACCAATGATGTTGGTCTAAGGCTTAGAGATTCAAATCTTATCTAATTGGTACATCTATATAGTCCTGTAGTGGTACCAGCTAAGATGATTAGATCATGTGAAGGTTTTATGAAACTCACCACAGACTCTGATGTTTGTGGAGTAAGTTGGTGATGATGATCTTGATCTGGTTTTGTTGGACTCCTGTGCTTGATCTTGAGCTAACCTGCTCCTCCTAGCTCCTGGGCTTGATCTTGCTGTCCACCTGATCCATCCCCCTCCTTATGTAACCATCCTGGTGATGTTTGGTTGATCCTTGGTGGTTTGGTTTGGCTGATGTGCTTGGTAAGCTGCTGTCTAGGCTGGATGTTCTTGTGTGTTGTGCAGTGGAGTAATGCACTGGGGCCTCTCCATGGCTGTGCTTGTGGTTTTTGTGAGATTGGGATGTTCTGTGAGATCGACAACACACCACATGCATGCTGGTGTGTGTCCTGCCTGTGTGCTTGCTATGCACTTGTGGATATGTTCAGAATTTTGAACTTACTCTTACCAGGTTACTTTCATCTGGCTGGTGTATTTGTCCCTCATGGCTGTCATTTGACTTCTGGCTTTAAATTTATGAAAGATGAATTCTTTCATATTGGTGAAACTTGCCCCTAAATTTCTCAATGATGAATTTGCCAAGTGCATTTGTCTGAGAGAATTAATACTAACACTAACCCTCTTTTGTTTTTATTTAATCTTTGTTTTTGCAGGTACAGATATATGGATGAAGATTTAGTCTAGGTTTAGTTATAGAATAGTTATAGAATGTTCCAATGTAATTTTCTTAGTCTTTTGTAATTTTTCATTTTATTATTTTGTAATTTTCATTTTATTCAATTGTAATAAAGATTATATTATAATTAATAAATAATATTCTTATTCTTTATTCTTTTGTAACTTGTGAAGTTTGAAAATGGCTTCAGTAAGTTACATTCTTTATAACTTGTTTATATATTGATAATTTGGAATAAGTTTCATATTCATTATTATTTTTGGATAGAATTTAAGTTATAATACTTATCTCTTAATTAATTTAAGATTCAAAACTTATATCTAAATCATTTGAATTATAATTCAAACACTCAAGTTTAAAATTCAAATTCATTTTAAACACATAACTCCTTAAAGATCATCTCAAAGTTTATAACAATCATCCTTTAAGACTAATCTTAATCTCAAAGTATCAAAGAAACATTGATCACTTAAGATTTTTATTTGGCGAAACTTGTACCCACATTTTCACAAATAAATGCATGCAACATTCCATATTCCTAAATCTACACTTCGTTAGTTCCTAAATGCTGAGATGTTACAGACTTCCCCCCTTAAATTAAACTTCGTCCCGAAGTTTATGGAGATGTACATGAATAGTTCTGGATAGGCTTTTCTTAAATCCTCTTCTTTCTCCCATGTGGCTTCCCTTCCAGGGTGATGTTCCCACTGTACCTTGCAATATTTGATTGCTCTGTTCCTTAATCTTTTCCAGTTTTCTTCCAGAATATTACAAGGCTTTTCAATATAGGTCAAGTCTCCTTGTAGTTCTATCTCTTGATGTGTGATTGCATCGTCTGGAACTTTCAAACATTTGCGAAGTTGTGACACATGGAAAACATTATGCACTTGAGCCAATCTTGATGGTAACTCTAAATCATAAGCTATAGTTCTGTTTTGACTCAGTATCTTGAATGGTCCGATGTATCTTGGACTTAATTTCCCTTTAACTCCGAATCTTTTTACCCCCTTCATTGGACTTACTTACAAATAGACCATATCTCCCACTTCTGGATGCCATGATCTTCGACTTTGATCCGCATAACTTTTCTGCCTGCTCTGGGCTATTTTCAGTCTATCTCTGATCTTATCAATGATATCTTGTCTTTCCTTGATATAATCTGGTGCAAATTCTATGCTACTTCTAGGCTCATACCAACATATTGGTGATCTACACTTTCTTCCATATAGAACCTGATATGGAGCTGCCTTCAGACTACTCTGATAGCTATTATTATAAGAAAACGCTGCCAATGGTAGATGATCTTCCCATGTTCCTCCAAAATCTAATGCAGAAGCCCTTAAGATGTCTTCTAGTATTTGATTTGTTCTTTCAGTTTGACCTAATGTCTCAGGATGATATGCCGGGCTGAAATCTAACTTTGAACCAAGTGCTTCATGCAATTGCTTCCAAAATGCTGAAGTAAACACTGATCCCCTATCAGTTACGATCTTTTTGGGTACTCCATGTTTACTTACTATCTCTTTGACATATACTTCAACTAACTTCTTAGCATTATCCTTTTAATTCATCGGAATAAAATGTGCGCTCTTAGTGAGTCTGTCCACAATTACCCATATCATATCTTTTCTTTTTAGTGTCATGGGCAATCCTGTGATGAAGTCCATACCTATTTCTTCCCATTTCCATTCAGGAATTTCTAAGGGTTGTAATGGTCCTGCTGGACTTTGATGTTCAGCTTTCACCCTTTGACACGCATGGCATTCAGATACATATTTGGCAATATCTCTTTTCATGTTATTCCACCAGAATAGTTCTTTCAAATCCATATACATCTTAGTACTCCCTGGATGTATAGAATATGGTGTATCATGTGATTCTTTGAGTATGACATTTCTAATCTCGGTCACATCTGGAACACATAGACGGTCTTGAAACCATAAAGACCCATAATCTCCAAGGCGAAAAACTGATTTTTGCCCTTGAGATATCCTTCGAATTTCCTCAGCAATAAAAGGATCTTCTTCTTGATGTCTAAAAATTTCTTGCTTAAGATCACTGTCCTGCTCTGCAACTACCTGCATAGTAGCTAATCCTCCAACAACCTCTGTTCTGATAAATTGAAGCTCTAATCTTTCCAAGTCCATCTGTAACTCTTTTGGTAACTCCCGATTGCTTGGCTGAATATCTGCACTCTTTCTACTTAAAGCATCTGCTAGAACATTTGCTTTCCATGGGGTGTAATTGATTGTTAAATCATAATCCTTGATTAGTTCCAACCAACGCTTCTGTCTCATATTCAATTCCTTTTGAGTGAAGAAATATTTGAGACTTTTATGGTCGTGTATAACCCACATCTGGCTCCATAAAGAAAATGCCTCCATCCTTTTAGTGCAAAAACTACTGCTAACTCTAAATCATGAGTTGGATAGTTGACTTCATGTGGTTTCAGTTTTCTTGAACCATAAGCAATCACTTTCCGATCTTGCATTAATACACAACCCAAACCTTCTTTAGACGCATCACAGTATACTGTGAAGTCCTTCCCTGTTTCAGGAACTACTAAGATTGGAGCTGTGGTTAATCTAGTCTTCAACTCTTGAAAACTTGCTTCACATTTCACATCCCACTTGAATGGTGTATTCTTCCTTAATAATTTGGTCATATGTGATGGGGATATGCCTACCGGGGTATACCCAGCAGGACGTTTCCGACTGGCCCAGGAACTGGCGAGTGGGCCTGCAAGCCGGCGACTGGATCAAGGCCCGGTGTGGATCCAAGCGACTGGAAGCTGAAGGCCCAGGTGAGTAGATAGGCCCAGTCGAGTTAGGTTAAACGATTACCGAAGCCTTAACTGATTCGGTTGAGATATGTAAACCCTAGGGGAGGTGAGTCTATATAAACCTCCCTACAGGGCGTGTAGAGATACGTTCCATCATACACCCAAGCGACTCGCCGCCTAGCCGCCGATCTCGCCCATTGTACCACCATCATAATACAATCTAGTAGGAGTAGGTCTTTAGCCTCCGGGGGGGCCGAACCTGGGTAAAACCCTGTGTCTCCGCCCTCATCTCGCACCGCAGATGGCTGGCCGCCCTTGCCCCTCGTTCTACTACTCGCTGCCGATTGCAGCATCTGCCGTGACCATTCCCACGACAGTGGCGCCCACCGTGGGGCCTGGCCGGTCTGGCTGGTGTTCTGCGGCGAGATCCAATCTGCCCATCAACGAGACGGTCGCCATCGGCCGCATGATAGCGATCGACGAGATGCTCCAGATCTTGCAGAGCAGCTACGTCCCGGCGGCGCGACCCGTCACGCATAGCATGATCCTGCCAGTTGGCACGATCAGCCTCTTCGTCGGCCTCACCGACGTCATCGTCTCGGAGGACTCGGCTCACATCCGTGAGTCGCCGCCACGCGATCGACTCTCCGAGAGCCAGGTCCGCACGATCCATCGCCTCGCCTTCGAGTACAACTCGGCCCACAACAACGTGGCCGAAAACTCCGCGGCCGCGGAAGACGCGGCCCTCAATGACGACGCCGACTCGGCGACCCCGACGTCACTCGCCGGATCCATCACCGCGGCTTCACCCGCGGGCTCCATCACCCAGGTCTCCAACATAGGAGACTTCGAGGATCCATCCATCCTTGGGATCTAAGACTTCGACTCCGGGTCGGAAAATTCCGCCGACCTCCGCGACGGGACCGGTCGCCACGCCGCGACCTACATGGCAACCGGCACCGATCCGTCGGAGGATCCTTTCTCCACCCCGATCCCTCCTAAGGCCACGGCAACGGAGGTCGAGGAACTCCACCTGAAGCTGGCGGAGGCAGTCCGCAAGGAACAAGCCGAGCGCGAAAAATTTCGCCTCGAGCAGATGACGGCGCAGGAGCTGTCGCGCTACCATCAGCAGCGAATCAGGTCGCGTCTAAACCCTACCGTCCAGGGGCGCGCCCTAAACTTCGACGATGAAAACGACCCAGCCCGCGCGGCCGAGCGAGCGATCTGCGAGAACGCGCCACCAGGAGGAAGCGCCCGGCCCCCGCCAGGGTTGACGGCAATGGGCGCCCCACCTCCACCCAACCGCACACCCCCCAGGGATCAGCCACGGATAGTAGTCTCCTCACGGGAGCGAGACGCGAACGGCCTCCCACTGTTCTCCACCCTGATGGACAACCTTGTGGAGGGCCGAGTAGCAGCCGACAACATCACGGCCACCGGCGACGGCGCCCTACAGATCCAGTATGTCAGGGCCCTGCTCGCAAAGGCCGTCGAGCAGCAAAACGCAAGCGCCGACTCGCAGGGTCGAGTGTACTCGCGTTCGTCGGGAAGCAGAGCGGCCTCAAGTGGCCGCCCAATAGCGGCAAACACCCTCAACTGCCCGCCACCAGAGCCATTGCAGCTCCAAGACCGACCCGCGAACGCGGCACTCTCCACCAACGACCCCAGGCCAGCGACCAACTTCATCGCCGCCAATGGTCACCCCATCGACGCCCGCACCCACATCATCAACAACCAAAGCTGGCGCGCACGCCAGCCCGACAACCTACGACACACCCTAACCAATCGCCGCGACGCCGAGCCGATGGGATCACTAAGTCGACTCGGCCCCAAATGCTTCGGACCGATGATCCGAGGAGAGCAGTACCCACCGAACTTCAAGGCGCCGAAGGAGATAGAAAAGTACAACCCTTCGTATGACCCCGCCGTGTGGCTCGATACATACCTCATGGCGATGGGGATCGCAGGCCACACCGACCTGCTAGCCGCCCGTTACCTCCCCCTGATGATGGAGGGGACGTGCAGGCAGTGGATCAACACCCTCCCCCAGGATCGTATCGACTCCTGGGAGGAGATGCGCGACGCCTTCGTAAGGCACTTCGAGTGCTCCTACACCCGCGCCACCACCATCGAGGACCTGGAGCGATGCGTCCAGGGACCCCGCGAGTCGACCCGCAACTGGGTCCAGCGGTGGCAAGAACTCTGGTACAACGCGGTCGGCATCCACCCGGACACCGCGATACATTGCTTCAAGACCTCGTGCCGCTATGAGACCTTGGTCGCAAAGCTCAAGCGACAGTCTCGCACACTCTACAACATACCGGACCTCCTCGAGATCGCCAAACGGTACGTGGAGGAAGATCCAAACCAGGAAACCGACGACGAGTCGGGAGGGCAACGCCGCACGAGCGGCAACGACAACAGACGACGGTCCGAGCTACGCTACAGCAACACCCGCATCACTGCCAAGCGCCGTAGTGACGGGCGAGTCGACTTCGTCGCCAACGCTGGGCACGCACAACGCGAGCCCAAAAGCTTCCGCCGCGACGAAGGACAATGCCGCGACGGCGGCAACTACAAGGCCAAGCCAAGGTTCGACCCCGCGGCCCTCCTTAACCAACCTTGTGCGTTTCATAGCAGGGAAGGGAAGCCCGCAACGCACACGACCGCCGACTGCCACACCCTCAGGGAGATTGAGAAGGCACGGAGAGCACGGGAGGACCCCGACAACAACCCGCCAAACGGCGGAAAGTTCGGCAATGTGGCCGGCTCGCTCCATACCTTCACAGGCTTCAACACGAAGCGCGAGAAGAAGGTCATCACCCGCGACGTTGCCGTCAACGCGGTGGCCCAGGTGGACGTTCCCCAGTTCCTCAAATGGTCGGAGTAGCCCATCGCCTGGAGCCGCCAGGACCACTCGCCGCGCATCGAGTACCCAGGCCGAGTCGCCCTGGTGGTCAAGCCAAAGGTGGGCGACTACTGGCTTCCCAAGACATTGATGGACGGCGGCAGCTCCATCAACATCCTGTACCTGGACACCTTCAGGCGGCTGCGGCTCCCGCAGTCAATGATCGAGACAACCCACACCACGTTCCACGGCATCGTCCCCGGTCGGAAGGCGTACCAGATCGGCAAGGTCATGCTGCCAGTCACCTTCGGCACACTAGCAAACTTCCGCACCGAGCGGATCGTCTTCGAGCTGGTGCCCTTCGACAACCCCTACCACTGCGTCTTGGGGCGCCAGGCATTCGCCAAGTTCATGGCAGCGCCACACTACGCGTACAACATGATGAAGCTCCCCGGGCCGTGCGGCGTCATCACCATCAACGGCGACCCCGACATGGCCGCCGAGTGCGAGGCCAAAGGAGCAGAACTCGCCGATGCCATCATCGCGGCGGAAGCCAACCACGCTGACGAGCTCGCCAAGTACGCGAGCGGGGTGAACAATGACGACCCCACCATACTCAAGAATCCCAATTCGGAGGACGCAAACACCTCAGCCTTCGAGGGAACGACGCACACCCGCACCGTCGAGCTGGTCCCAGGCGACTCCAACCAGACGGTGACGATTGGAACAGGAATGAGCCCAGCCTAGGAAGGCGCGCTCATCGAGTTCCTCCGTGAGAATAGGGACATCTTCGCATGGAAGCCCTCTGACATGCCTGGTTTCCCTAGGGAGCTCGCCGAGCACAAACTAAACGCCGACCCCAAAGTGCGACCCGTCAAACAGTCGCTGCGACCCTTCAATGAAGAGCGCCGCCGAGCAATCACCGAGGAGGTGCAGCGTCTACTCGCTGCAGGATTCATCCGGCCAATCAAGTACTCCAAGTGGCTGGCAAACCCAGTCCTGGTCGAGAAGAAGAACGGGACCTGGAGGATGTGTATCGACTACACAAACTTGAACAGCGCCTGCCCGAAAGAGCAGTTCGTCCTCCCGCGGATCGACCAAATAATCGACTCCACCGCGGGCTCGGAGTCGCTATGTTTCCTCGACGCCTACTCTGGATACAACCAAATCAAAATGGTTGTCGAGGACGAGGAGAAGACGGCGTTCATCACGCCATTCGGAGCCTTCTGCTACACCGCCATGACCTTCGGCCTCAAGAACGCCGGGGCGACCTACCAGCGTTGCATGCAAGAGTGCCTCGCGAGCCAAATTGGCCGCAACATCCACGTCTACATCGATGACGTGGTCGTAAAATCCGCTCGCCAGGGTGATTTACTCGCCGACATGGTGGAAACATTCTCCAACTTGCGAAAATACAAGATAAAGCTTAACCCAGGCAAATGCACCTTCGGTGTACCAGCAGGGCAACTACTGGGGTACGTCATCTCCAAGCGAGGGATCGAGGCGAACCCCACCAAGATCGACACGATCGCCCGACTCGGCAAACCCGAGTGCCTGCGCGATGTCCAGAAGCTGGCTGGGCGAGTAGCGGCTCTCAGTCGCTTCATCCCCCGCTTGGGAGAAAAGGTGATGCCCCTATACCGTCTGATGCGCAAGAACCCCACCTTCCAGTGGGACAAGGAGGCACTCCGCGACCTCAAGAAGGTGCTATCGCCGCACCGCTACTCGCCGCCCCCGCCGACAAAGAACCCATGCTGGTCTACGTCGCGGCTTCCGAGTGCGTCGTCAGCGCCGTCATGGTCGTCGAACGGCCGGAGGAAGGGAATGAGCGCCCAGTACATCGACCAGTGTACTACATCAGCGAGGTCCTCACCGAGTCGCGCCAACGATATCCGCAGTACCAGAAACTGGTATACGCGGTCTTCAGAGCACAATGGCGCCTGCCGCACTACTTCCAGGAGCACCCGATCACGGTCGTCTCCTCAGCACCGTTGCAGGACATCATCCGCAACCGTGAGGCGACTGGGCGAGTCGCTAAGTGGGCCGTCGAAATCGGCGTCCATAATATCAAGTACGAGCCACGAAAAGCGATCAAGTCGCAGGCTCTAGCGGACTTCATCGCCGACTGGGAGGAGGCCCAGTAGCCAGAAAAGCTGCCATACCTTCATTACTAGAGCCTGCACTTCGACGGATCCAAGAACGCGGACGGCGCAGGAGCAGGGATCGTGCTGACTTCCCCGAAGGGCGACAAGCTCCGCTACGTCCTTTGCCTCGACTTCACCCCCTGCACCAACAACATGGCCGAGTACGAGGCACTACTCCACGGCATGCGAGCTGCCAAGGAGATGAACGTCAACCGCCTACATTGCTACGGAGACTCCGACCTTGTCGCTGGGCAAGTCGCTGGCACCTGCGACGCCGTCTCCCCCACCATGGTGGCATACTGCCAAGCAGTGGACAAGCTGGGCGGACACTTCGCAGGCTACTCCGTCGAATGGATTGACAGGCGGAAGAACGAGGAGGCCGACGCACTCTCTCGCATTGGGTCGGCTCTACTCGCACCACCCGCCGGCGTCTTCCTCGACACGATCACCAAGCCATCAGTCTCTCCCCCAAGGGAGATCGACATCGGAGTCCCGTTGCAGCCAGAGGCAGCCCTGGTCGCACTCGTCACCGAGCCAGATGATTGGACCAAGCCCTACATCACCTACCTGGAGGTCGGCACCTTGCCGGCAGACAAGACGGACGCCCGGATGATCGCACGCCGATGCAAATCCTTCACCATCATCGACGGCGAGCTCCACAAGCGCAGCGTCACCGGCGTGTTCCAACGATGCGTCCAACCCGCAGAAGGACGCAAGATCCTACACGACATCCACTCTGGCGACTGCGGCCACCACGCCGGCGCCCGCTCTCTGGTCGCCAAGGCCATGCGGCATGGCTTCTACTGGCCCACCGCACACGCCGACGCTGTCGACATTGTCCAGCGGTGCGCCGGCTGCCAGAAGTACGCCAACCAGACGCATGTGCCGAGCTCCGCGCTCAAGACAATCCCCATAACTTGGACATTTGCCGTGTGGGGTATGGACATGGTAGGACCCTTCTAAAAGGCTCCCTCTGGCTACACCCACCTCCTGGTCGCGGTCGACAAATTCACAAAGTGGGTGGAGGCCAAACCAGTCCGGAAATGCGACGGGAAGATCGCCACTAAATTCCTACGCGAGATCATATATCGCTACGGGTTCCCGAACAGCATCATCACGGACAACGGCACCAATTTCGCCAAAGGAGCCATGGCCAAGTTTTGCGAGGAACACCACATCCGGCTCGACCTTGCGTCAGTCGCCCACCCGAAATCCAACGGCCAGGCGGAACGGGCCAACCAGAGCATCCTCCACGGCCTAAAGCCGTGGCTCCAAGTACCACTCGAGCGCACCGCCGGGTGCTGGGTCGAGGAGCTGCCCTCCGTCATCTGGGGCATCCGCACCTCGGTCAACAGGTCAACAGGGTTCACCCCCATCTTCATGGTGTACGGCGCCGAGGCAGTCATGCCCACCGACCTCGAGCACGACTCGCCACGGGTCGTCCACTACACGGAGGCTGCGGACGAACTCGCCCGCCAGGATGGAGTCGACCAACTCGACGAGGCACGTGACCTCGCTCTATCACGCACCGGCATCTACCAACATGGACTCCGCCGCTATCACAGCCGGCGGGTGAAAACTCGCACCTTCCAATAAGGCGACCTGGTGCTGCGCCTCATCCAGGACAAGAAGGGCATGCACAAGATTTCCCCGTGGGAGGGACCATTCGCCATCGGACGAGTACTCGGCAACGACGCCTACTACCTCATCGACATCCGCAGGGACGGCAAACTCGACGTCAAGCGACCGTGGAATGTAAACCTCCTACGGAAGTTCTACTCCTAGAACCCCACATATGTACCCTCCAGTCGCTATGAAATAAAAAGAATTGGTTACCGCAAATTGCGCCTACTCTCCGTGTCTTGTGCCACTCGCACTCGTAATAACAGCGTCAAGCTAACTGCAGAAGTCAACCTTTGGTACAGCGATCGGCACGGCCAAGTAGTGCGTTACAAGGGCACTGGGTCACCCCAGGTCTTGCGACGTCCACGAAAAACGCCTACCCGGAGCCCCATTGGAGTCGCCTAGCCCGACTGGCTCTACAAGCCAAGACAACTGCATTCGCTTCTCACAGCGACCTTGATCCTCCGCATCCTTGACATAGCGACTCGAACGGCCAAGTACTACGCTCGGGGACTGACGACCAGTCCAGCGCGAGCGGCTAGGAAAAACGCCAAGTATGAGAGCATGCCCAGGACTCGCCATGCGACTGACCCAACGGGCCAGGCAGGAGTGACGCGCTTAAATAACGCGCCAAGTCCTCACCCACCCTCGAGTTGCGCCTAGAACAACCAAGTACCACGCTCGGGGACTCAGCCACCCGACCTCGTTCGCGCAAGGGAAAACGGTGAAGTACAGAGCACTCAAGGGAGTCGCCTCGCGACTGGCTCTCCGAGCCAGGGCGAGTTGACCACAATAACAAAACATTAAAAAAAACCGTAAAAACATAACAAACGAGGTCAACCCCATAAAAAGGGCGGACGCGCTCGGGGACTCGTTCAACCCTCAATCGGAAAACATGTTAAATCACACAACAAATACGATAACTCGTTAATAGCATTGTGCAATCGTCTCAAAATACAAAATGTGCCGAAACGGCAGAACTACCACTAATGCCCCAGGGCAAACTATTCTACTCCGCAGGCTTCGAAGACGACTCGCCAGCACCCTTGCGACTGCGAATGAAGGGCGTGTATGGGTTTGACGGGTACGTCATCAGCTCACCCGCCATCACCGCACGAAAGGGCTGCTCGACCTTGAAGTCCCGGTGCTGCGGCTCGGGGTCGTTGGGTGCGACGACCGTCTCCCGGTAAGGAAGGAGGTCGCCCATCGCCCACACGCGCTCGGAGTACACCGCGGCGCGGCCCGTCAACTTTAGCACCTCGGAGATCTCCACCGCACCAGTCGACGACGGGTAGCCACTCGTCACGTCGTCTAGGTCGAAGTCCTCCGGAAAGTGGGCGAGCCCAAGGCTAAGCGCCGTCGCTGCTCCACGTCGGAATGCTGATCGCGTCATAAACTCGACGACCGACGAAGCCTTCTCCAAATACCTCCACACCTTGACGAGGTCGCTGGGAATTACTTCCGTGGGCAACATCTCCTGGAGGTAGGCCCGGATGCACGTCGCCGACAACGTCGCCGAATCGACGAGCGTGGCCACACATTGCCGCGCGTCGAACGAGCTCGCCTCTTCTGCGCTATCAAGGATGCGACCTGCGGACAAAAGATGACAGTGAGTACATCAAACAAATATACAACGCGTATGCAATAGTTAGGAGCAGGCACACTTACCAATCAAGGGGCGGGAGAGATCCGTGATGAAGCTTTGAAGAGAAGTATAGTCGTCCTGAAGCCCAGCAACAAGGGCGTCGGAAACATTACGTTCCTCCGCAGCGGCCGTAACGGAGCCTTTGACTCGACCATCCGCCGAACTCGCTTCCTCTTTCGCCTCCTTCAGCTCGCGCTCGAGGTCGGCGATCCGCTTCTCAGCCGAGCTCAACGCCGATTGAGCCGCTGCCAACTCACTCGCTGGGACAAGTCCCTGGCGGGCCTACTCTGCCTTCGCGGCAATCGCCTGAAGCCCTTTATTCGCCTCTTGGATGGTGGCCAGTTCCTTCTCCGCGCAGCGTGCCGCAGCAAGCCGGTCAGCTGACTCACGTTGCAGACCCTGCACACAATCCAAAAAGTTAACCAAAGTGGAATCCAAAGTGCCCTCCCGCTGAAATTCAGCGAGTGCGCACTCGGGGACTGGCAATCAAAAATCCTAAGTGCCCACCCGCTGAAATTCAGCGAGTGCGCACTCGGGGACTGGCAATCAGAAATCCTAAGTGCCCACCCGCTGAAATTAAGCGAGTGCGCACATGGGGACTGGACGCGAAAAACAAACAACAAGACACTAAAAGAATCAGACCGCTGCAACGCACCGGCCTGATCCTTGGGGACTGGACATACCTGGATGGCTGCGCCAAGCATTCCATGAAGTTGTATCGCATCCACGGACGCGTGGATGGCTGGCGTGTGCTCGCGACACTGCTCGACCTCCGTATCGGCGACCCCAGGTTCATGGCTCGAGGGTGAGGTACCAATCGCTGTAGCTGCTTTGGCCACGAAGCGCGGGAACGTTGCGATGGAGGCACCGGCACCAAAGGAGGCCGGTTCGCCCGCCCCAGGCGAAGGAGCACCCTCCTTGGTCGGTAAGGCTGCCTCCGCGACGGGTTCACTTGGCACGATCGCCGTGTCATCAGACACCGTGACGACTTCGTCGCTTCTGGCCTTCTTAGCGCTATCCGCGGGGACGACGACCTCGTCCGCCTTCCTCTTCCGGGAGGGATCCTCCTCGCTGACGACGGGTGGCACCTTGGCCACGGTCGGATGGCCTATCTTTTTAGCTCCGGTCCTACAAGTTGATCGCGTGAGCAAAATAATCGAAAGACGAAAGTAGGTGAGCAAAACTCACTTGGCGACGGGAATGAAGTGTAGCCCCGTGTGGATGCCGGCCGGCTTCTCCAGCTCGGGGCCCAATCGGCGAATCAGGCCCATTTCCAAGACATCGTGTGCCCAAGACACGGATGGTTTCTTCGTCGTTGAGGCTGCGACAGGAGCCTCTGAGAAGTCTTCAGCGGGAGCTTCCCTGCGAGGTGAAGCCGTCGCGACCGGAGCGGCCCCTAGCCCAGAGACTGGGGCGAATGGCGGAGGCATCGAAGCCAGTGGCACCTCGCTCAGGAGAGTGGCCGTGTCCAGCACGGTTATCGTCGGCGGCGCCTCGCCCTTGTCCAGGCTGGTAGCGTCGGAGCTGCTCGCCGAGTGCGGCGGGGAGGCCGGTCTCACCGGCTTCGTCTTCTTCTTTGGAGGGGCCTTCACCTCCTTCTCCTTCTTCTTCTTCTTCTTCTTCTTCGACGGAGTGGCCTGGCGGCGCAAGGTGGTCTCCGGAAGTTCGTCATCATCATCATCATCATGACGCTCAAGGCTTTTACTCGCCTCAAGCTCACGCTGACGCTGCCCGCGGGTCTTGCGGACCAGCGGGGCGACCTCCTCCTCGGATTCGTCGTCGCCGTTGCTCTCGTCGCTCTCGGTGTCGCTCTTGGCGGGAGGCGATTCGCCCATGTCCTGGACGGACAAGCTCGAGTTCTCGTCGTCTGAAGGTGGGAGCCATCCTTCCACCACTTGGAATAGCTGCAATGAGCACAAGATGAAATTAGAATGACCGTGACTGCATAAACTACGACTGCGAATGATGCGAGGTGAATCACCGTTGGGGCTGGATGCTTCGCGGTGTAGGGGGCGACCCCGACCTTTGCGTCCAGGTACACCGCCTGAGTGATCTTCTTCAGCGCTGGGGTGTAGTCCTCGAGCTTCCACTCGGCGAGGCAGGACTTCGTCGAGTCCTCCCGGCCCGTGTATTGGTACATGTAGTGGTCGCGCTGAGCCAGAGGGACGAGCCGCCGCCCGAGCCAGCAGTTGTATAAGTTAATTGTCTGGAGGCCCTTCTTCTTCAGACCGCGGATGGTCTGAAGCATTTCGTCCACGACCATCCGCTGGTCGGTGGGGAGCTTGCCGACTTGGAGTCGGCGCGGTTCGGGCCGGTCGGCGGAGTATCGTGGGATCGCCGCCTCGCCCTTCGGAGTCGCCTCGGTAACGTAGAACCAAGACTTCTTCCATTCGCTCGCCGCCTTGGCGGGCAGCATCAAGTCAAAAAACGAGGCCTTCGACTTCAGCTGGAATGTCAGACCGCCCTCGGCAAGCATTGGGCTGCCCGCTTCCTCGCGACTGATCCGTCCGTGGAACAGATCTTGCCATAGAGGGAAATAGGGCCGGCAGCCCAGGTAGCACTCGCAGAACGCCACGAAGATGGCGAGCTGCTCGATGCTGTGCGGACCCAGGTCCGACGGTTGGATCCCGTAGTAGGTGCAGAAGCGCCGGAAGAACAGGGTGTAGGGGTTCGTAGCATGGAAAACAAAAATTTTCTACCGCATGCACACAAACAAGCCAAGATCTATCTACTAGATTGCAGCAACGAGTCGATGGAGGAACTCACCCTCGAAGATTCCAAAGCGGTTAACGAGAGCAGATTCTCGTGGGTGATGTAGTCGTACACTTGCCGATCTCAAGATCGCGTAGACGATCCTTCCGGCGCTGTGTTCCGGCAGGGCTTCCGCAGTGGGTCACACGTTCGGTACTCGATGAAGACCTTCCTCTCCCTTGTTCCAGCAGGCAGCGGAGGTTGTAGCACTCTCCTCGCGATTCCGGCAGCACGACGGCGTGGTACCGGAAGTAGAGGGGAGATCTCGCAGGGCTTCGCCTTAAGCCGGAGCGAGTATGGTGGACTATGAGAGAGCCCTCGATGATCTAGGGTTTAGACACGCCGAGGAAGAGGTGCTTGGGCGGCGGCTAGGGTTTGGGTCTTGCCCAAGTCGGCGCCAAGGTGAGCCCTAGGAGGTGGCGGCAGCTATAGGAGGTGGCGGCACCAAATTAGGGTTTTAGAGGAGAGAATCTTGTGTATCCTAGGAGGGAGCCCTGCCCCTCCTTATATAGGTAGAGGGGCCGGCCGGCCAAGGGGAGGGAGTGGAGTCCCTCCCCAACTCGGCTTGGGTGGTGTGCCGGCTTGGGGAGGAGGGACTCCCTCCCCAACTCGGTTTCCCCTTCCTCCTCTTTTCCTCTTTCCAAATTTAGCCGTTTGACTTTTCAATTCAGCTATTTGACTTTTCAAACTAGGATTTGAATTAATCCTTTATTTGGAACAGCGATGACACTTAGTACATGATGCAATCATACCAACTTGATACAACACATCCATGTACCCTTCCCCTCCGGAGTGCCGGACATTCCGGAACATTCTAGAACATTCCCGATGAAAACACCGGAAATATTCCACAACTCCGAAACGGGACTTTCCTTATATGAATCTTATTCTCTGGACCATTCCGGATCTCCTCGTGATATCCCGGAACCCATCCGAGACTCCGAACAACATTCAGTATCTTACTCATCATTCCATAACTACTCAACAACATCGAATCCTTAAGTGTGTCTCCCTACGGTTCGTGAATTATGCGGACATGACCGAGACACTTCTCCGATCAATAACCAATAGAGGAATCTGGAAATTCATATGGCTCCCACATATTTCTACGATTACTTTGCGATCGAATGAACCACTTACATACGATACCAATTTCCCTTTGTCTCACGATAGTTTACTTATTCGAGGTTATGATCGTCGATATCTCTGCATACCTAGTTCAACCTCGTTACTGATAAGTACTCTTTTCTCGTTCCCGTGATATGTGATCCCTTGTGAGCCAGTCACATGCTTGCAAGCTAATTGGATGACATTCCACCGAGAGGGCCCAGAGTATATCTATCCGTCATATGGATGGACAAATCCCACTCTTGATCCATGTGTTTCAACCGACACTTTCCGAACACTCAATGCCACCTTTATAGCCACCCAGTTACGGTGTGGTGTTTGATGTCATCAAAGCATCCTTCCGGTGAAGGTGATATGCATGATCTCATGGTCGAAGGAATTAGGTTACTATGTATCAGAAAGCATATAGAAATTGAACTATTTAAAATCACTTGATCTTTATGCTACGCTTATCTATAGGAGTATGTCCATCACATCATTCTCCTAATGATATGACCCTGTTGTCAATAACATCTCTATGTTCATGATCAGGAAACCATGATCATATATTAACCAACAAGCTAGTTTAACAAGAGGCTTTACTAGGGACTCTTTTATGTTTACAAATCACACAAGTATTAATGTTTCCTTTTAATACAATTATAGCATGGTATGTAAACATTTATCATAAGTATGAAGATATGATAATAACCTACTTTATTGTTGCCTCTTGGGCATATCTCCAACACAGGGACGTAGGGAATCCCAGCCCCCGTTCTAGGTGGCTTGTGAAGCAGATGAATTCTCCCTCGCGCGGGTTCGGGGTCACCTCTCCGGCCGCAGGGATGCGCCACCTGCCGGCGCGCAGGATCCCGGCCTCCTCGAAGGACGCCAGTTGCGCTCTCGTACACTTAGATCTGCCCCAAGGCTCGGTGGAGGGGGCCATTGGCGGAAGGATTCGTGGGGGTCGGAGGATTGTGGGTCGGCTGGATCGCGATACGGATGAAGGCAAAAGTGTGCGCAATCGGAGGAAATGACGAGGAGATGGTTCTCCGATTACCTGCCATTCCCCTTATATAGCGGTTGTTACCCGCCAAATCAGGGAGCCGTTAGTACGCGGTGATTACGCCAAAAGTTACCGTTGGATTACCCCAACGGCTAGTTTGACCGCGTTTAACGGTCCAACTTCAGCCACTCGGCTCGCCGACCCAATCACTACGACAGTGACTGAGTATTTCGCCGACTCGACTCGCCAAAGCTGCGATCTGAATAACTAGTCTTTTCCTTTATTCAGGAGCCCGCCGACGATTCGACTAGATATCTGCTTTGAAGCCGTATACTCCGACTGCCAGCAACCACCTGCGCCCAATCAACGACGGCCTCGGGGACTACTGATGGGGATATGCCTACCGGGGTATACCCAGCAGGATGTTTCCGACTGGCCCAGTAACTGGCTAGTGGGCCTGCAAGACGGCGACTGGATCAAGGCCCGGTGTGGATCCAAGCGACTAGAAGCTGAAGGCCCAGGCGAGTAGATAGGCCCAGTCGAGTTAGGTAAATGATTACCGAAGCCTTAACTGATTCGGTTGAGATATGTAAACCCTAGGGAAGGTGAGTCTATATAAACCTCCCTACAGGGCGTGTAGATATACGTTCCATCATACACCCAAGCGACTCGCCGCCTAGCCGCCGAGCTCGCCCATTGTACCACCATCATAATAGAATCTTGCAGGAGTAGGTCTTTACCCTCCGGGGGGCCAAACCTAGGTAAAACCCTGTGTATCCGCCCTCATCTCGCACCGTAGATGGCTGGCCGCCCTTGCCCCTCGTTCTACTACTCGCTGCCGATTGCAGCATCTGCCATGACCATTCCCACGACAATATGTCTGGCTATTTTGGAGAAACCTTCAATGAATCTCCGATAATAACCAGCCATTCCTAAGAAACCTCGAATTCACTTCACATTGGTTGGTGCAGTCCACTCTAGTACCGACTGAACTTTAGATGGATTCACCGCAATTCCATCCTTACTGATCACATGACCGAGGAATTCTACCTCATCAAGCCAACATTCACAAATGATTAGCATGCTCTTCCTTATCCTTGGAATATATCAGAATATCATCAATAAAGACTATGACAAACTTGTCCAAATATGGCATGAAGATCTTGTTCATCACATTCATGAATATTGCCGGTGCATTGGTCAAACCAAATGGTACTACCAGATACTCATGGTGTCCATATCTTGAGACAAACTGTTTTTGGAACATCTTCCGGCTTGATTTTTATTTGATGGTATCCAGATCTTAAATCGATCTTTGAAAATAGTCCAGCCCCTTTCACCTGATCAAACAAATCTTGAATTCCTGGTAAAGGATACTTGTTCTTGATAGTCACGTTGTTCAGATTTCTATAATCACCACACATCCGTCTTCCACCATCTCTCTTATCCACAAAGATTATTGGTATTCCCCATGGAGATACACTTTCCTGTATAAATCCTTTTCTAGCTAACTCATCAATTTTCTCTTTGAGTTCTTTCAATTCTTTGGGTCCCATTTTATATGGTGCTTGAGCTATTGGTGTTGTACCAGGAATTAGGTCAATGGTGAACTCTATCTCCCGGTCTGGTGGCATTCCCGGTAGCTCTATTGGAAAAACATCTTGGAATTCATTAACTACAGGAATCTCTTCCAATTTGACTTCTTTCATTGAATTCAACTGCATATCCACCATGATATGACTATGCTTATCTGCTTGATAAATGATCCTTGCTCCACTTGGAGTTTTTATTGAGACAGTTTTCTCCTCACAATTTATCTGGGCTCCGTGTTCCATCATCCAATCCATCCCCAACACTACTGCAATTCCCTTCAAAGGAATCACATAAAGGTCTGCGAAATATGTACAACCATAGATCGAGATAACCTGATCTTGTTTTATGTGGCGTACAATCACATTCCCTCCTGCCGTAACTATGGTCATAGGTCTTCTAACGTTGCCCTTCTAATCCCAAACTTATCACAAAATTCTTCAGAAATGAATGAAGTAGTTGCACCAGTATCAAATAGAACTTTGCGGGGATTGGTAAGGATATTGAGCGTACCAATCACTGCATGCTCCGAATTATCCACCTCCTCGAGGGTTGCACAGTTCAGTTTCCCGGTAGGTCGGTTCCTCTTGGCTCTCTTCCTCTGGTCCTCTTGGACATTATTGTAGTCATCTTCAAAAGTAATGGCTGCATCCAACAACTGCTGATAAGTTTGCTTATTGGCTAACCTTACCTCCATCCTCACAAATGTATTTAATCCACGCAGGAAACGCTTCTTCCGCTTCTCTTCAGTGTTGACATCCTCCTCAGCATAGCGAGATAGTTCGCTAAACTCCCGGATGTACTTCATGACACTCGTACATCCTTGCTAAAGCTCCTCAAATTCTCTCCCTTCAACTCCATGACACTTTCTGGAACATGATATTCATGGAATCTCTGCTTGAAATCTTCCCAGGTAAACTCTCTTCCTGGTTGTTAAAGGGAATATGCCCTGAGAGGCAATAATAAAGTGTTTATTATGTGTATTCCAAGTATATGATAGATGTTTATTTTGCATGCTATAATTGTATTAGTACGGAAACGTTAATACATGTGTGTTTAATAAACAAACAGAAAGTTCCTAGTTATGCCTCTCTCATAAACTAGCTCGTTGATTAACAAGATGATCAAGGTTTCCTGATCATGGACATTGGATGTTGTTAATAACGGGATCACAACATTAGTGTAATGGTGTGATGAACATTCATCCGAAGTATAGCATTACGATCAAAGTCATTGAGTTTATATTGCTATAACAACTTACGAAGTGATCCTAATCCTTAGACCATGAGATCATGTCAATCACTAACACCGGAAGAGTTTCTTGATAACATCAAACGTCACACCGTAACAGGGTGATTATAAAGATGGATTCAGAACTAATAAAGTGTTATGTTGAGGCTCATGGATCGAGAGTGGAATTTGTTCATCCCGATGACAGATAGATATACTCTGGGCCCTCTCGGTGATATCACATTGATTAGCTAGCAAGCAAGTGATTTGATCACTAGAATGTTATATCACAGGAACGAGAAAAGAGTGCATGTCGGTAACGAGATCAAACTAGGTATGGAGATACCGATGATCGAATCTCGGACATGTAATATATCGTGAAACAAAGGGATTAAGATACTAGCGTAAAAGGTTCCGACGATCACAAGAAAGTCATCGTTGAATGTGTGGGAGTCAGTATGGGTCAACAGATCCCGCTTCTGATTATTGATCCGAGAGGGGTCTTGATCATGTCCGCATTATTCACGAACCGTAGGGTGACACACTTAAGAGACACCGACATCCAATTGGAGCAAATGTTTCATGCCGAAAGAATGAACAAGCGCAGGAATTTATTTCAATAGATACCGAAACAGGTTTTCGGGTGAAATTGCATAAAGTGGTTATGCATGTGAAATAGAATTCTAGCAAGGGGTTATTTGTGAATGTTTGTCATTAAAGTAATTGACAAAATTCTGAATAAAATAAAAGATTTTTATTTAATGAGTTGGTGGAAATTTAATGGGAATTTGAGTGGACTTTTGAGTGGAGGGAATTTAAAGGGCATTTTGTGAGTGGAGTGTCCACCCACATGAATGAAGGAGGGGAGGGGGCAGCCCCCATGGCCGGCGGCCACCCCCTTGGGTGCCCCCCTCCTCCTATAAAAGGAGCCCCCCTCCTCACTTGTCTCACACACCTCCTCGTGAAGGATCTCTCTCCCCCTCTAGAATTTATCCCCCATGGTCTCGGACTAGCGAGATACATGTTCCCGGTGGCTATTCGGCAAGAAAGAGTTGTGCTTCCGCTGCATCGCTGGAGCGAGGAGGCGGAGGTTGCTCGGTGCCTCGAACGTGTGTGCGAGCACGGATGCGCTGCTGATTTGCGGCGCTAGGACTTCCTCTCGATCTTGAGATCGGCAAGAGATCGTCTACATCAACCACGAGTGGAACTCGTTAAGCTTTGTCGGTCTTCAAGGGTATGTTCTCTACGGATATACATCCGCCCGTTGTTTGTATCTAGTAGATAGATCTTGGTACATAGTTCACATCGTAGGAAAATTTTTGTTTTCTATGCTGCGAACCCTACAGTGGTATCAGAGCCGGATCTATGCGTAGATACTTTACACGGGTAGTACACATATGAGTATGTGGGCGATGATGATCATGTTGTTGCTCCTTTGTTGTAATTTTGGATATTGGTGGCATAGTGGGATGAAGCGGCCTGGACAAACTTTACATGTCCTCGCACATGAGACCTGTTCCACGCTTGACATGCAACTAGTTTGCATAAGTGGCTAGAGGGTGTCTGTCTCTCCTACTATAGTCAATATCTATTTTGCAAGCGAGTTGTCAACAATTTGATTATCCTCGTTGTGGTTCATGTTCGTAGGTAAGAACGGTTCTATCTCGAAAGCCCTAAGCCACGTAAAACTTGCAATGGATAAATTAGAGGCATCTAGTTTAGATTGTTGCTGGGCTAGTGTTATGATATGGTAGTGTTGTAAGTAGAAGTATGAGATGATACTCTTACAACACACATAGCGTGTAAAATCCATAGACCTTGGATTTACACATATAGGTATGATAGTGATCATACCACGATGCACATGATAGAGATCATCTGCGGGAACCATATCATTTCACTAATAAACATATGATGTTTGATAGCATCTTATATTGCTTGTTTAGCGCTTTGTTAGCATAATAAGATGATCCCTCATTTAAATATCAAGATAAGAATGTGTTCTTCCTTTAGTATGCACCGATTATGTTTTCGTCGCTCCAAGACATCACGTGATGATCGGGTGTTCTTGGATCCACGACCATATTTCGGGTGTAAAACAGTTACACACGCGAATACTAAGGTTCTAACTTGGCGAGCCTAGCATGTACAGACATGGCCTCGGAACACGGACCAAAAGGTTAAGCATGAGTCATATAGTTGATATGATGCCCATTTGATGCTCGCCTTTGAAGCTATACCGACTCACGTGATGATCGGACTTGGTGTAGTGGATTTGGTTCATGTAATCACCAAAAAGGCACGAGGGATGTCGTTTTTGAGTGGGAGTTCATTCGTAATATAGATTAGTTGAACTCAATCTATCATACACTTAGTCTAAACTTTACAAATTCTGTTGTAGATGGCACCACCTGCTTTTAATTTCAATGTGTTCATGGAGAAAGAGAAACTAGCAACGAACGGTAGCAACTTTACTGAATGGGCCATGAATTTGAGGATTCTCCTCTCTGCTGCACAAAAGCAATATGTGCTAGAAGCGCCGTTAGGCCCCCCACCTTTTGATGATGCCCCTGACGAGGAGAAGAATGTCTATCAGACTCGTCAGGAGGACCACAACTTAGTTCATTGCGGCATATTGTATGGGCTAGAGCCCGAACTTCGAAAGCGTTTCGAAAACGGCAATGCATTTGATACAATGGGTGAGTTGAAAAAGATTTTCGACACACATGCTGCTGTAGAGAGCTACAACGCTTCAGAAAAGTTCTTTAGCTGCATGATGGAAGAGCACAGCTCCGTTAGTGAGCATGTACTCAAGATGTCAGGTTACGCCGATAAACTTGTGTCCTTGGGAATATCTATTCCCATTGACTTAGGCATCCATCGTGTTCTGCAGTCTCTGCCACCTATCTATAAGAGCTTCGTGATGAACTATAATATGCAAGGCATGAAGAAGTCTCTCCCCGAGCTTCTGTCAATGCTTAAAACTGCAGAAGTGGAGATCAAAAAGGAACATCAAGTGTTGATGATCAATAGGAACACTGGTTTCAAGAAAGACAAGAAGGGAAAATGGAAGGGAAGTAAGGGCGGCAAGCCGGTTGCCGCACCTGAAAAGAAACCCCGAGTTGGACCTAAGTCTGATTCCGAGTGCTACTATTGTAAGGGGACTGGCCACTGGAAGCGCAACTGCCCCAAGTATCTGGCAGACAAGAAGGCCGGCAAGGCAAACAAAGGTATATATGATATACATGTTATTGATGAGTAATTGACTAGTGCTCGCAGTAGCACCTGGGTATTTGATACCGGTTCAGTTGCTAATATTTGTAACTCGAATCAGGGGCTGCGGAACAAGCGACCACTATCAAGGGGTGAGGTCAAGATGCGTGTCGGCAATGGATCAAGCGTTGATGTGATCGCCGTCGGAACGCTGCCTCTCCACTTGCCGTCGGGATTAGTTATAAACTTGAATAAATGTTATCTGGTGCCTGCACTGAGCATGAACATTGTATCTGGATCGTGTTTGATGCAAAGTGGTTATTCATTTAAATCCGTGAACAATGGTTGTTCCATTTATATGAATGAAATCTTTTATGGTCATGCACCGATGATGAATGGTTTATTTCTATTAGATCTCGATGATAATGTTACACATATTCATAATGTTGATGCTAAACGGATTAAACTTAATGATGATATATTCGCATATATGTGGCACTGCCGTCTAGGTCATATTGGCGTTAAATGCATGAAGAAGCTCCATTCGGATGGACTTTTGGAATCACTTGATTATGAATCATTTGATACATGTGAGCCATGCCTTATGGGCAAGATGACTAGAACACCGTTTTCCGGTTCAATGGAACGGGCGACAGATTTATTGGAAATCATACATTCTGATGTATGTGGTCCAATGAGTGTGTCGGCGCAAGGTGTATATCATTATTTTGTTACTTTCACGGATGATTTGAGTAGATACGGTTATATCTACTTGATGAAACACAAGTCTGAAACCTTTGAAAAGTTCAAGGAATTTCAGAATGAAGTGGAAAATCATCGTAATAGAAAGATCAAATTTCTATGGTCTGACCGTGGAGGTGAGTATCTAAGTTACGAGTTTAGCACTCACATGAAAGAGTGTGGAATTGTTTCACAACTCACACCTGCCAGAACACCACAGCGAAATGGTGTGTCGGAACGTCGTAATCGTACTTTATTAGATATGGTTCGATCTATGATGTCTCTGACGGACTTGCCGTTGTCATTTTGGGGTTATGCACTAGAAACTGCTGCATTCACTTTAAATCGGGCACCATCTAAATCCGTTGAAAAGACACCGTACGAATTGTGGTTTGGAAACAAACCTAAGCTGTCATTTCTTAAAGTTTGGGGATGCGATGTTTATGTGAAGAAACTTCAACCAGATAAACTCGAACCCAAAGCGGAAAAATGCGTCTTCATAGGATACCCTGAAGAAACTATTGGGTATTCCTTCTATCACAGATCCGAGGGCAAGGTTTTTGTTGCCAAGAATGGATCCTTTCTAGAGAAAGAGTTTCTCGCGAAAGGTGTGAGTAGTCGGAAGGTAGAACTCGAAGAGGTTGTGGAACCTTCTCTTCAAAGTATGGTGAGTAGCGTAGCGCCGGAAGTTGTTCCGGAGTTGGCTCCACTTGTTGAAGAGGGAACTAATGATAATGATCATGAAACTCCGAAAGAGAGTACTACCGAACCTTGCAGGTCAAACAGGACGCGTGCAGCTCCCGAGCTGTACGGAAATCTTGTCATGAATTTCATGGTTGATGAAAATGATGACCCTGCTACGTATGAAGAAGTGATGATGAGCCCGGATTCCAACAAATGGTTAGAAGCCATGAAATCCGAGATGGAATCCATGTATGAAAATCAATTTTGGAACTTGGTGGAATTACCTCACGACCGAAAGGCCGTGGAGAACAAATGGATTTTCAAAAGGAAAACTGATGCTGATGGTAATGTGACCGTCTATAAAGCTCGACTTGTCGCAAAGGGGTTTCGACAAATTCAAGGAGTTGACTACGATGAGACTTTCTCTCCCGTAGCGATGCTAAAGTCAGTTAGGATTATGTTAGCAATTGCTGCATATTTCGATTATGAGATATGGCAGATGGATGTCAAAACCGCGTTTCTCAATGGTAATATTGAAGAAGAGTTGTATATGATACAACCAAAGGGTTTTTTCGATCCTAAGGATGCTAACAAGGTGTGCAAGCTTCAGCGATCCATCTATGGATTGAAGCAAGCATCACGAAGTTGGAATCTCCGCTTTGATGAGGTGATCAAAGAGTTTGGATTTTGTCCAAACTTATGGAGAAGCTTGTATTTACAAGAAAGTGAGTGGGAGCAATGTGGCATTTCTGATATTATATGTGGATGACATATTATTGATCGGAAATGATATAGATCTTTTAAACAGTGTTAAAAGTTATCTAAACAGCAAATTTTCAATGAAGGACCTAGGTGAAGCGTCATACATATTAGGCATAAAGATCTATAGAGATAGATCTATGCGCCTAATAGGGCTATCGCAAAGTACATACCTTGATAAGATTTTAAAGAAGTTTAAAATGGACGGAAGTAAGAAGGGGTTCTTACCTATGTTGCAAGGCAAGACATTGAGTAAGACTCAAAGTCCGGCTTCGGCGGAAGAAAGAGAGATAATGGACAAAGTCCCCTATGCTTCAGCCATAGGCTCTATAATGTACGCCATGCTATGTACAAGACCGGATGTGGCACATGCTATTAGTTTGACTAGTAGGTACCAATCGGATCCAGGTTCGGAACACTTGATAGCGGTCAAGAATATCCTTAAGTACTTACGAAGAACTAAGGATATGTTTCTTGTATACGGAGGTGAAGAAGAGCTCGTCGCTAAGTGTTATGTCGACGCTAGCTTTGACACCGATCCGGATGACTCTAAGTCTCAATCCGGATACGTATTTCTCATGAATGGCGGAGCGGTTAGTTGAAGGAGCTCCAAACAACCTGTGGTAGCGGGATCAACAACGGAGGCCGAATATGTTGCTGCTTCAGAAGCGGCTCAGGAAGCAGTTTGGATGAAGGAGTTCATATCCGAACTAGGAGTGGTGGCAAACGCGTTGGACCCAATGGTGATCTATTGTGACAACAATGGTGCCATTGCCAATGCCAAAGAGCCAAGGTCTCACAAGCATTCCAAGCATATTAAGCGCCGGTTTCACTCCATCCGCGAGCATGTCAATGATGGAGATATAAAGATTTGTAAAGTACATACGGATCTCAATGTAGCAGATCCGTTGACTAAAACTCTCCCTAGAGCAAAACATGATCAACACCAGAACTCAATGGGTGTTAGATTTATCACTATGTAACTAGATTATTGTCTCTAGTGCAAGTGGGAGACTGAAGGGAATATGCCCTGAGACGCAATAATAAAGTGTTTATTATGTGTATTCCAAGTATATGATAGATGTTTATTTTGCATGCTATTATTGTATTAATACGGAAACGTTAATACATGTGTGTTTAATAAACAAACAGAAAGTTCCTAGTTATGCCTCTCTCATAAACTAGCTCGTTGATTAACAAGATGATCAAGGTTTCTTGATCATGGACATTGGATGTTGTTAATAACGGGATCACAACATTAGTGTAATGGTGTGATGAACATTCATCCGAAGTATAGCATTACGATCAAAGTCATTGAGTTTATATTGCTATAACAACTTACGAAGTGATCCTAATCCTTAGACCATGAGATCATGTCAATCACTAACACCGGAAGAGTTTCTTGATAACATCAAACGTCACACCGTAACAGGGTGATTATAAAGATGGATTCAGAACTAATAAAGTGTTATGTTGAGGATCATGGATCGAGAGTGGAATTTGTTTATCCCGATGACGGATAGATATACTCTGGGCCCTCTCGGTGATATCACATTGATTAGCTTGCAAGCAAGTGATTTGATCAATAGAATGTTATATCACAGGAACGAGAAAAGAGTGCATGTCGGTAACGAGATCAAACTAGGTATGGAGATACCGATGATCTAATCTCGGACATGTAATATATCGTGAAACAAAGGGATTAAGATACTAGCGTAAAAGGTTCCGACGATCACAAGAAAGTCATCCTTGAATGTGTGGGAGTCAGTATGGGTCTCCAGATCCCGCTTCTGATTATTGATCCGAGAGGGGTCTCGATCATGTCCGCATTATTCACGAACCATAGGGTGACACACTTAAGAGACACCGACATCCAATTGGAGCAAATGTTTCATGCCGAAAGAATGAACAAGCGCAGGAATTTATTTCACTAGATACCGAAATAGGTTTTCGGGTGAAATTGCATAAAGTGGTTATGCATGTGAAATAGAATTCTAGCAAGGGGTTATTTGTGAATGTTTGTCATTAAAGTAATTCACAAAATTCTGAATAAAATAAAAGAGTTTTATTTAATGAGAGTTTGCATTAAATTTGGTGGAAATTTAATGGGAATTTGAGTGGACTTTTGAGTGGAGGGAATTTAAAGGGCATTTTGTGAGTGGAGTGTCCACCCACATGAATGAAGGAGGGGAGGGGGCAGCCCCCATGGCCGGCGGCCACCCCCTTGGGTGCCCCCCTCCTCCTATAAAAGGATCCCCCGTCCTCACTTGTCTCACACACCTCCTCGTGAAGGATCTCTCTCCCCCTCTAGAATTTATCCCCCATGGTCTCGGACTAGCGAGATACATGTTCCCGTTGGCTATTCGGCAAGAAAGAGTTGTGCTTCTGCTGCATCGCTGGAGCGAGGAGGCGGAGGTTGCTCGGTGCCTCGAACGTGTGTGCGAGCACGGATGCGCTGTTGATTTGCGGCACTAGGACTTCCTCTCGATCTTGAGATCGGCAAGAGATCATCTACATCAACCACGAGTTGAACTCGTTAAGCTTTGTCGGTCTTCAAGGGTATGTTCTCTACGGATATACATCCGCCCGTTGTTTGTATCTAGTAGATAGATCTTGGTACATAGTTCACATCGTAGGAAATTTTTTGTTTTCTATGCTGCGAACCCTACAATTGTTGCATGGCTAACTGATTTTCCCACCATGATGCTGCAGGTCTAGTCAGAAGATGAGTTGCATACCTCAATTTCTCCTCATCATTGCAACCTACAGTTTTCAGCTTCCTTTCAGTATCTGCTAGACAGTCTTCTGCATCCATTGGTTCAGGAGCTGATGCAAAAGGTAACGTCCTTGCATTCTGGAAATCAGATAGACTCACTCCTCCACCTTCAGGTGTCCTCTGATTTGCTCTCCCCAGCAGCTCTTCCATGAACCTATTCTGGGTTTCTTGCATCATTTGCATGCATTTCATAAAGTTCTGCTCCATTAACGACCTCATTGGTGGTGGTGGTGGTAATGCTTCTTAGTTTGTTGCATCTGCATCAGCCTTTTCCTTGGCCTCTCGCTCCATCCGCTGCTGTTCAGTTTCCATTCCTACACCCGTATCCATGACCATCTAGTCCTGCAACATAAAGCGAATACTCATAATTACATCATGCACATGTGTTCTGAGCTCGACTTTACGCACAGAACTAGTCACACAATTAAGATCCAAAGAAAATTCAAATATGCATTTCACATATTTTACATAATATCATAATGATACAAAGTCATTCCAACATATACCATATAGGTATCATTACAAAACTACCTTATCACTTGGGGTACAATACACGGTACTTGATACTACTAACTAATTGTCTTCTTCTAGTAGTAACTACGCTCATCGTACATTCCTGATGTCCAACCGTGATGACGTGTGGTTCGTCGCACAGTTTGTGGAACATATGGCCTTCCAGAAGGAATATACTCTGTATCTGAAGTGTCAGGACTTGAGTCATTACTCTACCTGAGCGCATTGACTTCCTCCAGCTCAGTTGAAAAGGCTTCAGAAACATATTCAACATTATCTCCAGCCTGCATCTCCTAAGCTTAATTTCTTGACTTGTCAACAGGATACGCAGATCCTGCTGCTTCCCAGGTTCTCTTGTGGGCAAGATAATTAAACACTGGATAATCTATATTCCCTGGGTTTTGAGAAGATGTTGATGATTCAAACACTCTCTCCTCGGGATCTTCTTCATCCTGATTATCTATTGACATGGTATTACTACTTCTATTATTAGGATTCATTCTTGCACCCATCCAACTAGATTGTCCAACATTTCTATCAGAACCATCTGTGGACATCTGGTGTTCATGAGATACATCACATGATCACATTCTCCAACCATCCGAATTCTCAATAGGAAGTTCTGAGTCAGAACGATCCTCTGAGCCATGTGGTATTGCATACCGCATATTCATAGTAGGATCATGTATAGGTTCAGGTCTTGGTGAATAAGGATATGGTATAAAAGATTCAGGATCTATGGGTATATCCTTAAAGATAGGTGTTGCACTACTACTTTATTCTTCCTCTAACTGGAATTCTAACTGCTTCCTCCTTTCCGGATCAGTTAAATCCTCTAACATGTCATTTTTGTCTTTAACAATCACTTGATGGGTCTTATAAAAAGACGCAACGAGTGTTCGGTATCTATCCATAAACTTGGAAGCTAACTTAGGATGCTTGTTAACCAAAGTAAGATGATCCAGTATAGGCTCCGAGTCTATAGAATCATGAGGTATCATAGAGAATGTGCTACCTTCTATCTCCTTGGTTTTCTGCTCCCGGATATTAGCTATCGCCTCCACAACAGCAACATGATATGATGCTAAATGACTCCTGCCTTCTCCTATGGGTAGATCATGATATAATCCAAGCTTCTCTAGATGTTGGATACTCACACGATACTTGGATAACATCCGGCCATCAAGGTAAGTGATAGTGTTCACTGGAATTCTAGTTGGATAACTAAAGAGCTTTAAAAGTTGATGAAGTTAGTCTGTGAATGATCCTTGATAATCATCAAGAGTCTCCTCTTTACTTACCAAAGTTTGTTCTGGAAACCTTGGTGCCATATCTCTATATATCAACAAAAAATAATTTTGATTAGTATCCAATAATATATTGCATCATAACAAAGAATTATCGCACTAAAATATATAATGGAATATTCTCATTTGAATACCCATTATTTTACTTTTAGAGAATTCTTTATCGTTGCTACATTTTCCTACAGGTAATACCCTTTACTAGGTTTCCAACCTAAGGTCAAAGCAATTTGCTCTGATACCAACTGCAGTGACCCAGCATACCACTACATGTGTAGTACACAATAGTCGTTGATATGACATCCATAGATCACCGTTCCGTAAATATCACATCCCTCAGAGTGGTACAACAGAAACATTGCGGGTCCATATTACCAAAGTACACACAGAATTATTATTACAATACCGGAAGTTCAAGACTTCCAAAAGATCCAACTTACAAACAAAAATATAAAGTGTTCAGCGGAATTTAAAAGTAGCAACTCCGACTAGGAGTGGAGCTCAGCAGCTAATTCTATAGAGTTCATGCTTCTCAGCTCCATTGGTCACTACTAAGTAGGAGTACTTAGTTGGACTCTTTATCATCGACACCATAGCGGATTTCATAATCCACTCCTTCAACTCCTCCGGACATATCAGGTTCCTCGTAGAACACATCTTCTTGACATTCGGCTGCATACATTGGCACGTCTTCGGAATCCTCAGAGTCTAAGCAAGGGATCAAAGGAAAGAATGAGTAACAGCATTACCCAACAAGTTCATTATATGCAAGGTGGGAAGTTTGATGCTCTAACTACCACCTCGGATTATAAATCCTTGGCACTATGCAATTTTTGTAAATCTTTCTTCAAAGATTGATTTTATTCTTAAAAACTATGACAATCATCCTTCACAGGTTGACCAGAACTTTCATCGAGTTCCTTTCCTGCCACGTTCGTAGCTCCTTCCTGGAACAGGGAGTAACAAGTTACAGTTCTTACACTCTGCAGAGGTGCGTTACTTTACCCATGAGAGATCAACTCCTTGGTGCACAACCGGGCATACTTTCCCATCCACAATTCCATGATGTGGGGCCCAGTAGTTGGTCCAAGCCAATCACTGCCCCCTTCGCGACCCCGCATGCCTCCTTGGTGTACAACACGTACAAACCGTTAGATGCCAGAACTATCGTGGGACGATGAGGGTTCCCACCCATATGCTGCATATACTCTACGAATTACCAATTAATATGCACGCTACGAGGATAACAGCCACGACCTACACATCCGGCTTCATGCGAGAGGAAGAAGATACAACTGACTTCTCTGTCCCATTCCAAATCTCATTGCTAACGCGTAATATTACTTTTTAGTATTTATAACATATATTGAATTATTTTATTTTATTTCCTTTTTATTTGAATTTTATTGATTTAATAATTCTTTTAGGAATTATCAATTATATATTAAAATTGTTATTAAATATTTATTTAGTATTTTTCAAAAATACTATAATATTAATATATAATGAAAGTATTTTTATTTATTTTTATCATCTTTCAATAATTTTGTAAAATTCCATAAGGAATATATGAATTACAAAATTCTTATAAAATTTTAAATGTCCAAAATTTTATACTTTATTTTATTTGAATAGTATGGATTATTGTGAATCCAAAAATATTTTATTTATCATTTTTGGACTTTTATTTTATTTTCTCGAATTTTATTGAGGTCAGGGGCATTTTGGTCTTTTCCAATTGATTAAAATAGGCCTGAAAATGTTTATGGGCTAGTTATACTTATTGGGCCCTGCTAGCCCATTTGTCCTGGACAAAAGGACCACCCTAAAGGGTTTTGGCCCAGCTCGGCCCACTCCTCCCTGCCTCTCCTTCTCCCTCGAGTTCATCCTCTCGCCGCCACCGGCGATGCCGCCACCGGCGATTCCCGCCGCTGTCGGTCGTTCTGGTTGCCGCTGTGGTGCAAAAGGGGGTTGTCGATGATGCTCGTTCGTTCTATCCAATTGGATTCGAGCCTAGGGCTCTCCTACGATGGATCGATGCCGTCCCGATCCCGAGGGTTTGGGGATTGGCATGGATTCAAGTGCTGTCGTGGTCGTCGTGCGTCGAGGTGATTCTCTGCACCTCTAGGTGTGATCAAGGTCGCTGCTATGGCGCCATGCGGGTTGCAGCGCCCCCTCTAGGGTGCTCCCCTTGCCGCCATGGTCGTCGGCCCCTCTGCTTCCTCTTCTATCCTTCAGCGAGGACCTATGGTGAGTTTCATTCCGTCCCCTGGTGCTCTCCGTGCTTGCAGATTTGATGCCAGATGTTGGCAGTGTCCTCTCTGGCTACTGTCTGATTCAGATCAGGATGATTATCCCTTTAGGGTTCCTGTGATGTGATTGATCATGTGCTGGATGAATTGAATCATGTTTGGATGGTCTGTACACATGCTAAATGATTATTGGCCTAAGGCTTGTTGCTTAAAATGATCTATTATGTTTCTGGTGGCTTACTAGATGATTTGATGCTTGAATTGCATCTGATTCAGATGATGTATTTGTTTGGGTAACATGCTTGGTAAAGCCAATGATTTAATAGCTTTCCACTGTTTATTTGATTCATGGTCATGATTATGATAAGATACAGCTACTGTCTTAGTGTTGTTAGCTTGGAAATTGACATGTGGAAGTGTAACATAGGAATATCCTAGTTATGGTTCATGTGTTAACAGGAAAATGATTAGTTAGTTGATTGTCTGAATCTATGATGATTTACTGTCTCTCCTAATTCATCATGGATTGTTCTTGTGACACAATCATGGTATGGCACACAAGAATAACTCTAATCCATTGATTGGGTTCTTTTAGGCTTAAGACAAACTTGGCTTTATAAGATAAATAGAGAAGCTCTCCTCCGAATTCCCTAAGACCAATGATGTTGGTCTGAGGCTTAGGGATTCAAATCTTATCTAATTGGTTCATCTAAATAGTCCTGGTAGTGGTACCAGCTATTCTTTATTGAATCAAAGCTTGGAAAAACATGATAATGAGCTTGATCAATCTATGGATCCCAAAGATTTGTTTCTAAGGTGCTACCCTTCCTTTAGGGATGTGCCTAGAAATAGATCATATGTATATGTATGATTGAATATAGTTTGACAACCAGAGCAAGGATGTGGCTCTAGGCTCTGGTTGGATTTTGGTACTTTGTTGTTTGCTTTTAGAGTTTTAAAAATCCCTATGATGGATTCACCCCACTTGGGTGATTTCTGAGTGTTTTTTTATAAAACAACACATGCTTCCCTCTGAATAAGATGATTAGATCATGTGAAGGTTTTATGAAACTCACCACAGACTCTGATGTTTGTGGAGTAAGTTGGTGATGATGATTTGATCTGGTTTTGCTGGACTCATGTGCTTGATCTTGAGCTAACCTGCTCCTCCTAGCTCATGGGCTTGATCTTGTTGTCCACCTGATCCATCCCCCTCCTTATGTCACCATCCTGGTGATGTTTGGTTGATCCTTGGTGGTTTGGTTTGGCTGATGTGCTTGGTAAGCTGCTGTCTAGGTTGTCTGTTCTTGTGTGTTGTGTAGTGGAGTAATGCACTGGTGCCTCTCCACGGATGTGCTTGTGGTTTTTGTGAGATTGGGCTATTCTGTGAGATAGACAACACACCACATGCATGCTGGTGTGTGTCATGCCTGTGTAATTGCTATGCACTTGTGGATATGTTCAGAAGTTTGAACTTACTCTTACCAGGTTACTTTCATCTGGCTGGTGGATTTGTCCCTCTTGGCTGTCATTTGACTTCTGGCTTTAAATTTATGAAAGATGAATTCTTTCATATTGGTGAAACTTGCCCCTAAATTTCTCAATGATGAATTTGTCAAGTGCATTTCACTGACATGTCTGAGAGAATTAATACTAACACTAACCCTCTTTTGTTTTTATTTAATCTTTGTTTTGCAGGTACAGATATATGGATGAAGATTTAGTCTAGGTTTAGTTATAGAATAGTTATAAAATGTTCCAATATAATTTTCTTATTCTTTTGTAATTTTTCATTTTATTATTTTTTAATTTTAATTTTATTCAATTGTAATAAAGATTATATTAGTATTAATAAAGAATATTCTTATTCTTTATTCTTTTGTAACTTGTGAAGTTTGAAAATGGCTTAAGAAGTTACATTCTTTGTAACTTGTTTATATATTGATAATTTGGAATAAGTTTCATATTCATTATTGTTTTTGGATAGAATTTAAGTTATAATACTTATCTCTTAATTAATTTAAGATTCAAAACTTATATCTAAATCATTTGAATTATAATTCAAACACTCAAGTTTAAAATTCAAAATTCATTTTAAACACATAACTCCTTAAAGATCATCTCAAAGTTTATAAGAATCATCCTTTAAGACTAAACCTAATCTCAAAGTATGAAAGAAACATTGATCACTTAAGATTTTTATTTGGCGAAAATTTTACCCATATTTTCACAAATAAATGCATGAAACATTCCATATTCCTAAATCTACCCTTCGTTAGTTCCTAAATGCTGGGATGTTACAAACGCGCCTAGCCCCATCGCCCTGCGCGCCTCACAACGCCGCCGCCGGTGATCACCCGAGGGTGGCCGTCGTTGCCACGTCACCACGACGTCAGGGTGACGTGGCCATGGACCCTTTGACCGCTGACCGCCAGCGTGGCTGATGAAGTGGCATAGGGCCCAGTAGTCAGTCATAGAGGCTAGGTAGAGCCTAGTGAGAAATGTCCCCTCCCCTATAACATCCCAAAAATATTAAACTAGAATCATCAAACTCTAACACTACAAGAGGACCCCTCCTACAGCAATGCATCAATCTGTATCTAAATACCCATATAGGCGTTGCTAGCACCCTTACCAACGAATAATTATGCGTTGCGTTTTTGGGCGTTGCAAGGTTATAAAGCAACACATATATGTCCATTGGTAACCAATCGATTTAGTGTTGCAAAGTAGCATCGTATGTAAAGCAACAATTGTATCCGTTGGTACATAATGTATACAAACTAAATGATTTTATTTCAACATAACTATTAATTTCTGGATTGGGTGGCTTGATGGCTTCAGCGTATGGTAGTAATTTTTTCTAGTATGGAGAATATATACTTATACGACAATACACACAAATCACATATTATGAACACATTGCATGGAGAAACCATTCAATATTTATTATTTGAATCACAATCTGAGTACATGGAGGTTCTCTCAGATGTACACAGCTTACAATCTTCCTTCAAAATATGATATTATAACTAATCCTATATAAATTCCAGCTGACATCCGAATATAGTAGTCCTTGCTGATCATTTGGACCTTCAAAGAGAAAGTTCCACCTGCAATGAGAAAGTTACAATTTTTAGAATTGATGTGAAAAAAACCCAGGTTCCTTGCTAGCTTAGTGAGCATAAATGCGATTATATATTGGAACACAACTAGGAGCATTATAGACCATCCGTAGCCTGATGCCATCACAATTTATTACAAAAATTGCACATTTTCAAAAACCATAGGTAGCCAACTACGAATCATTTATCTTTGGAACGTAGCTAACTTACTTTTTCCATAAGCTATTGTAGCAGTTGTAGCCTATGATTATGTTAGAGGAAAATTCAGATGTACCATGGCAACTTATAGAATAAACAACACACAAGGCTAAATTTTTGTTGCACAAGGAGTTGGAGATAACAGATGCAAACTTACCAGATTGAACAGAAGATGACTACAGATTATAAACGTCAAACATATCAGCAACCAATATGAGTTTACAGGAGCATGATCAGAAAATAAGAAGTGCGTCAATTCCCTGCACATCCCAGGAAGATAAAAACATGCACATCACCTTGCAAAAAATATTCTTCAGAGAGCATTCTCCAAGGACTAGTTCCCCTCTAGCAGCGGGGTTGTTTTGTTCTGCAGAATCAGATGAGAAATTGGCTTGAAATATGTGCATATATATGTATAACAAACAACAGTTACCAAATACAGTAAAGAAAAAATAATTGCTAGTATGCTACCAACTCAAAGAGAAGGAGCAGAGCAAGCAAAACAAGAAAAGAAGGAGCTGAAGAAGCACATCCGAAGAACAGAAACAAGTAAGATGGGACAAAAATAACGTTAACTCATGAGCCAAACACATCAAGATGTCAGCTTCAGTTTTGCAGAATATATCAATCTGAAAGTTCCTGTTCTCTTCGAATATATTAACCCTTGTCTTGTAACCTAACAAGCGTGCATACAATAAAGTCAGGTAGTCACTTTAAATTATTAGAACTTGTAGACAAGTAGCAATTTAAATTTTTAGGTTCACTGGCCATGACTATTGAAAGAAGAGGATAACTTCGTGCGTACATAATTCTGGTTGAAGCAACTATACCACATTTTAATTCCGTGAACTATCAGGTTACAAGCAAGAAGAATTATGTTAGTTTGATTCTAACCCTCTGTCCATGCATAATAGATTGGTGCTAAATTTATAGATTACCAGGACAACACTAGACCAAACAATGTTGCTCTTTGCTCCGATCTAACATGTTCTATCTGTTTAAAAAAATAGATGTTGTCAAGTGTAAAATTGAAGAGTAATATGTGACATAGGTCGACAATTCAAACTTCAACTTAGTTGGTACGACATGGCAAGGTAAAAATGCTTTAGTTGGAGTTCTCCTAGACTGATAAAATATGCAGTAGACAATGCATATATCGATTCAGGGATTCACTATTTAATAGGTGAGATAGATTAAGAGATTCTAAGCATTTTCGCAACAAATCTAGATCTCACACTTGCGCCTACAAAGTTGTAATCACAAGAAGCAAAGAAATAGGTTTAGGGGGCAGAGCAGGACCTTTGAGGAGTGGGATCCGTGTGGATAAGTTTGGGTAGAGTGAACAGCGCAAGTCAAGGGGGAACCGGACACAGCAAGAGCAGATGTGGTGTGTACCCATCGGTTCCTCGGTCACGCACGGTCGGGAGAGCTTGCAGATATTCATTCATAGACAGCACGTCCTAGAATCCTACCTGTGACCAAGCAAAATAATTCGAAATTGGAAGACCGCAGAAAGAAGTACTATCGAATTTCATAGCACATCCGCCCACACCTTCTATTGCTCTGCATCGGCCTATTGTATGGCCGAGAGAAGAGTCGAGGGAGGACTCACCATAAGATGGAGACGGCGGCGAGCCTGCATGAAGATAACCTGACCGGTTGTTCCTTGGTAAGCCCATTCATCGGTTTCCACCTGGTCACCGGTGAGGGAGACATCGATCGTAGACAGTCGTGAGGTACCCCGCGGAAATGGATGGAGGCGGCTAGGTCTAGGGAGGCGAGGAATTGCAGGATGTGCGTGTTCGGCCGTGCGTTCCAGGCTGGTGGGGTTAAAGAATCGTGCTTTGTGGGCTGGGCTCGTTTTATTTTGTACATGGGCATTGCAATATGTCAATGGACAACATATGTGACTTGCAACGCATATAACTATATCTACCATAAATTCTTGCAACGAATGCTTATGTCGTTGCCAAGTATGTATTCCTATACATGGGTGCTTCTTGTAGTGTAATCATCAAAATTAGGGTTAACAAAACTTTTCTAAAATAAAATGAGAAAGCATTCATGTGTGTATGCATCCCTTTTTGAATTCTTTTGAATTGCCTTGTTTATGTGTTTCTTTGCTTGTAAAAGGATTCTTAGATGAAATAAACATCATCTAAAAAATCCCCACACTTTTCCCAAAGACAAATAAATCAAAACAAACAAAATGAGTGAATGGTCACTTTGGCCAAATTAACTCTCATGCCTACTTTGGCTGTCTCTAACTTTCAGAACTTAATTGAAACTTGTTTGGATCTTTGCACCCATTGATAGTACTCATAACCAAGTATAAAGGCCCACTTTGTGATCATCCAGAAACATTCAAATGCATAGTTTAAAGGACAGTTTAAAATTGAATCTATATCATATGGGAAGATCTCAGTTTTTCAAAAACCACTCAAACAAGCTCAACTTTCAAAACCCAAGCATCTACAGACTCACCAGCACCTATCTAGGACACCCACCAAAAATCTTTTCCAAATTCAAAACTTGAATTCATGTGGCCATTTCATCAAACACCTTGCAGATGCAAATCAAATAAAATCCAAACACTATTTGGAGCAGTGATTTGAACCTAACTTCTTCCCTCTCTGGAAACCACTAGCCTTAGTAGATCATCTAACAACCTAAACTAATCTCTAGCACTACTGTAAGCTAGCCATTGTCATCAATGGTGAGCAGGCCGAGTGCACCCTTGCCACCCACATGTCGACAAAAAGCTAGGAGAAGCACCAAGCCTAGCCAGCATGTCTAGGACACAGCCCACCGTCCACCGCCACCCCCTGTCCAGCGCTCGAACCTTGCCAGCCCCTGGACAATACGCACAGACCATGCCAAGCTCACCAGCAACCATGCCGAGCATGCGCCAGAGCGCCACCATCGACACACGCCCACAGACCGCGTGCCGCCCTCGCCGCGTGCATACGTGATCACCACCGTCCCAGGAGACCGCCAGACATCCCCGTTCGCTGCCCCATGCCCCGTAGCCACCGCTCGCCGTCGACGACGCCGCCTTTGCCGCGTAGAGCATCACATGTTCCAGACCGTTTGCCACCGCCCCTACACGCACATTAAAGCCGTAGAGCATCGCCAGGAGACCACCGATCGATCCCCACCGTCGGCCATGCCTCTAGCAGCCCGTAGCCATGTCGCCACCGTCGCCTGCCCATCCTGTTTGGTCTCGTTGTCGAGACTATAAATCGAGGCCTCCCCCGCTCAAACTCTTCACACCATCTCACTCCCCTCTACCCACTGATCGTTCCACCCCGTTCCCGGAGCAAGGCGAGCAGCGCATCGCCGGAATTTGGCCGGAGCAGGCCGCCTCTGGAGAAGAAGGGCGCCGTCGATTTCGTCCACCCCAGGAGAAGTTGCCGGTACCAGGAGGTTCGCCGTCATCGACTTCGTCGTTCAACCGCCTCGCCGACCCTCGCCTGAGGCCCGGTGAGCCCCCGACGACCCGCACTGAGCCGCTAGGGTTTGAGCTCGCCGGTGACTAGTTCATCATCGACGACGACCCTCAGTCGTTGATCTTACTTCTAATCCAACGCACCACGTTGCCCCGTACCGCTTCGCACCCCCTGTCTAACTGACGCATGGGGACAGCAACTTAACCAGCCCGCGTAAGCGCTGTGCTTAGCGGGCCAGCCCAGTATCGTTTCCCGCAGCCCAGTCGTCTGAATTTAACTTTTTCCATTTTAATTCAAACACAGTTCTGTACCTAGTTTCAAAAAACAACCCAGCTCGATTCAGTGAACCAAATTGAATGAAACCAATTTTGTTAGAAAGGTCTTGAAATGCTAAATCTAAGCCCGTTGGATTTAAATCATTTGGATATGTAGATCACCCTTGGTAAAAATAACAAGGCAGAACCTTTTCTGCATTCAAACATTTTTCAAATTTTAACCATAAAAGCTTTTGGGTTGATTCCAACTCTCAAAAATCACATTTGATCATACCTTTCAGAATATTTAAAAAAACATTTCGGTTTACTTAAAGAAATATTGTTCAAGTAATAAAATAATGCCACATAGGAATTTCTGGTCACTTATTTTATTTAAAATAAAAAGGTTAAACCTTATGAAATTGTCACACCACTTTAAATCACACTCCCATGGACTAAAATATGTGGTGATGACATGTGTCAACATGATCCCATGTTTGGTTTGGAGAATATTAAATCTTAAGTAGTTTTTCAATGAGTAGAAATTACTTTTCTAAAAATAAAAGGGATTAAACCAAGCTTTAATCTTGTAATGTTTGTGATGATGCTAGATCATCTATAGGACCCTTTTGTGTGATGATTGAAATTAGTTAAGTATTGTTTGGTGATTGTGTACCTCGTATTTATTTATAGACGCTAGTACTAACCAAGGATACGAGGAAGAAGGAGGATACTACGAAGAAGAAGCCGAGGAGAACTTCAACCACTACTCTGCACAAGGCAAGCCTAATACTACTAGTTGAATGTGCAAGCAAATACTTGATTGTTACCATGCCAACTATATGCCTTAAGCATATATGATCATAACCACTTGATAAACCAATCCTAGTTTTACTTGCAAGCTTTATACTTTATTTCTTTATCAAAGCTATTACTTAGAGTTTACTTAAGTGAATTGTAGATACTAGAAAGATAATTGAAGGTTGCATAAAGGGCATAAAATTTGGCCTAAGCTAGATAATCTTTATGTCATCCTAAGGCATGAGATTGAACTTAGTTAAGCTCCACTAGTTTACCACCTCTCATTAGTACTTACCCCCCCCCACTTGTAGATGCTAGTGCTAAGCATAAAACTTGATCAACTTTAGATGGGAATACTTGGTGAAAATGGTGATGAAAACCTTGGAATGATGGATCATTCTATTGAGATGTTTTGGACATGTGTTTCCGAACACCAGATGATTTATGGTGATGAAAATGTTGAGGCAGGAGCCTCAGCTCTTTATAAAACCGATGGTTGTCTGGATGCGATACCATTCCAATTTTACCGTACAACCACAATACCCGAGAATTGGGTAGGGCTTGACTGGAAACTTTTATACCTTAGTATTAGTTCCCTCACGGCCAAGGTTTGAGCTGAGGCTACCTTGTGAAGATTTTCCACCTGTGTAGTACCCAAGATGACAGTTGGTCATGGTTGGGAGGCCAAACTCACAGGAGAGGTGCTTATACTAGGGCGTGTAATTGAAAGGTTAGGATTGATTATCCGCATACTGAGTATGGTGAATTCAGGATTTGTTACTGACGGATGTATCGAATGTTGTGGTGAAAGTGTACAATCTCTGCAGAGTGTCAAACTATTCGAATAGCCGCGTCCGTGGTTATGGACAGTTGGAGTGGCCATACTGTTCCCCGTCAGATGTTTTCAAAATGACTTATGAAATGAACTGAGACTTTTACTTAACCACAACAGAGTTGTGATATGAAATACAAGTTCCCACTTAGGTCTTATAAAATTTGAGTAGCTTTCTCTTGCTTCTGAACTTAGTAGAGGTAAATATGGATTTTTGCAAAACAACCATAGAGCTTATTGTCCTACTACAACCCTCCCCCCCTTCACTTGTTAGTATTAGTTTGCGAGTACTTAACGAGTACTCATGGATTTGTCCCTGGCTATTCCCGTGGCCAGACTATGAAGAGGAGTACCTGGAGGATGGACCCCAGGAAGGTTATGACAACTAGGATCATCTCCCATCATCAGCATTGCCTGTGACCCCGAAGATGGAGCTTCGCCTACGCTACCGTTATTATTACGTATTTCCGCTACTTGAGTTGTATTAAGAATTGGATCATGAGATCCTTATTTGTGTAAGACCTTATGTATGGTTTGTAATGGATGAGGTACTGTGGTATCCAATTCTTTTATGTCTCGCAAAAATGGTAATCCTGGGATTGCGATGTATGGCATAACAGGCATCTGGATTAAAAATCCGGGTGTTGACAAGTTGGTATCAGAGCCATCCTGACCATAGGAGACCCTAGTTAGACTGGATGTTTGGAATCAAAAACTTAGTTTCAAAACCAAAGGAAGCAAATATTTACAAAAACTTATTCTCATTCTTAACTCTTGGACTCTTTCATAAAAATTCACGCTAGCAAATATTTACAAAAACTTATTCTCATTCTTACCTCTTGGACTCTTTCATAAAAACTCACGCTACTCCAAAATGATTTCAAAGCGTACATCAAATTTTGCACCCTAGATCACTTTTAGTAAAACTCACAACTACGCTAGTGCCCAAACGTAGTGAGTAGTATTCGGTCCCACTGTATCGTAGTTTCCAGAATGGTTCCTAAAACCATCTGTTTACCTTTGTTGTGGTGTGTGTTGTATCGTGTGAATGAATGAATGAAAAATAAGTTGCTAGAAAATCTGAGTCAAACTTTAAAAACTTTTCAAAATCCCAGAACCTTAGAAATTTCCCTCTTTTCTCATGATCTATCTCAATCTTTAGATGCCACGCGGAGGAAGTGGTTCATCCCCGGACCCGATGTTGCAGATCCTGCAAATGTTGTTTTCTAACCACGAAGCTGAAAGAGCCGAATGTCAAGACAACCTAGCCACCCTTCAGCAGATAGCTCAGCTAGCCCACAACAACCAAGGCCACGGAAATCAGGAAAACCATGGATCTAAGATCAAGAATTTACAGAACACCAACCCACCTATTTTCACTAAGTCAGAAGAGCCCTTAGACGCCGATGATTGGCTGCAAACCATGGAAAATAACCTAGAAGTCGCCGGAGTGGAAGCCAACAAGAAATTTCTATTCGCCACCCATTATCTAGCCGGAGATGCCAGAGCATGGTGGAAGAGTGTTTGTGCCATGACAGGAGGACAGATGATGACCTGGGAGGAATTCAAGGTCAAGTTCAGCAGAACCCATGTGCCACAAGGTTTGATCAAGAGGATGAGAGATGAGTTCAGAGAACTGAAGCAAGGAAGGATGACCGTAGTGGAATACCGTGACAAATTCTTCTCGTTAGCTAGGTATGCCCCGGATGAGATTGACAGCGAAGCCAAGAAGAAAGAAAGATTCTTGATGGTCTGCACGATGAGATGCAGACGGTGTTAGTCAATATCCCCTTTGCTGATATTGAAGCCCTTGTCGACTCTGCCATCAAGATGGAAGGAAAGATCAACCAAGCCAATGAGAACCGCAAGCGTCGCATGCTGCATCAACCAGGAACCCATCAGACCCCAAAGTATCTCCCTAACCCATCTCCAGGATTTGGCCCGAGAACCAACAGACCCCCGATGAACCGTCCGACCTATCCCAAACGTGGAAACCCAAGGCCCGGAGGAAATCACAACAACCCTGGCAACTCTAGCAATTTCAACCGTGCCCCACCTAAGTTCAAGAACAACAATTCTACCGCCAACACCAACACTGCCCCGAGGACTGGAAGCAATGATGTGCCTGTTGCAGCAAAGGACAACTCGCAACTGACTTGTTATGACTATGGAAATAAGGGTCACTACTCCAACAAGTTCCCCAACAAGAAGAATGCCGCAGCCCCCAATGCAAATGCCCCAGCTCAGCAGCAGCGTCGTGTTCAGCCAGGCAGAAGGTTTGCCCCAGGGAATTCACTCAACCGCAACGGCCGTCTTTTTCTCATGCATGCTGAAGAAGCTCAGGAAGCGCCAGACATCGTGCTGGGTATGTTTTCTGTTAATTCAGTACTTGCAAGAGTGTTGTTTGATTCTGGTGCATCGCATTCATTTGTCACCGAAGAATTTGCCTGCACTAGTAAGATTCAACCAACAAAACTGAAGCATGTTATGATCGTCCAAATTCCCGGTTCAACCACCAAAGCTAGGCAAATTTGCAAAGCCGTCCCTATCCAAATCCATGGCATATATTTTTATGCTAACCTGATAGTACTCGGAACTAAAGGGTTGGAAGTAGTACTAGGAATGGATTGGATGTCCAAACATAAAGGATTGATTTACTGTGACAAGAAAGCCATCACCATGACCAGTACAGCTGGAATATCAGTCGAGCATATCTCTGAAACCTTACCTCGTCAATTCAAGTGCAACAAGAGTATAGCCCAACCTACCATTGACCAAGTACGGATAGTCTATGAATACCCCGATGTATTTCCAGATGTTTTGCCCGGTATGCCCCCAGATCGGGATATTGAGTTTATCATTGAACTAATCCCCGGAACAGGACCCATAGCCTAGAGACCCTATAGTATGAAACCGTCGGAACTAAGAGAAATGAAGAAGCAACTCGATTCCATGTTGGAAATTGGATTCATTCAACCAAGTGCGTCACCATGGAGATCACCTGTCTTATTTGTGGACAAGAAGGATGGAGGTAACCGTTTGTGTACGGATTATCGGAAGTTGAATGATGTCACCATAAAGAACAAGTACCCCTTGCCCAAGATAGAAGATTTATTTGATCAGTTGACCGGTGCCAAAGTGTTTTATAAGATTTATCTTAGAACTGGTTATCATCAACTCAAAATTCGTGCAGAGGATATTCCAAAGACTACCTTTACCACCAGATATGGATTATACGAGTATACCGTTATGTCTTTTGGATTAACCAATGCCCCTGCTTATTTCATGAATCTCATGAATAAGATTTTTATGGACTTCCTGGATAAGTTTGTCGTTGTTTTCATAGATGACATTCTGATTTATTCCAAATCGGAAGAAGAACATGAGCTACACCTAAGGACCATTCTTGGAACCCTTAGAGAGCATCAGCTATATGCCAAGTTTAGCAAATGTGAATTCTGGTTACAGGAGGTAGGATTCCTCGGTCACATTGTATCAGCCGGAGGAATTGCCGTTGACCCTGCAAAAGTGAAAGATGTTAAAGATTGGCAAGCCCCAACCACTCAAACCCAAGTTCGTGCATTTCTCGGATTGGCGGGATATTACCGCAAGTTCGTAGAAGGATTCTCGAGTATAGCCAGACCCATGACCCAATTTCTAAACAAGGACAAGAATTTTGAATGGACCGACAAATGTGAAGCGAGTTTTCAAGAACTCAAGAGGAGATTGATTTCATCCCCAATCTTGATCATGCCGGATATCACGAAGCCCTTCGACGTGTATTGTGACGCATCCAAGATCGGTCTCGGATGTGTGCTAATGCAAGAAGGCAAAGTTATATCTTATCTATCTCGACAACTGAAACAACATGAGCAAAATTACCCCACCCATGACCTCGAACTTGCAGCCGTAGTTCTAGCCCTGAAGACATGGAGGCACTACCTGATGGGAAACCGTTGTGAGATTTATTCGGATCACAAGAGCCTGAAGTATATATTCACTCGAAAGGAGCTAAATATGAGGCAGAGAAGATGGATTGAGCTAATCAAGGATTACGATCTGGACATTCACTATCACCCCAGTAAAGCCAACGTGGTAGCAGATGCCCTTATAAGATTGTCGTGCCGCTTGAACTCCATGATTTTGAAGGAGCAACCAAGTTTGCACAAAGAGATGGAATATTTTCAAATGGAATTAGTAAGTGAAGGATTTTTGGCTAGCATAGAACTTCAACCCACTTTGATCATCCAGATCAAAGAGGCGCAGAAAGGAAATGCTAGTTTTGACGGAATCAAGCGTCGTATCGGTACAGGCAAAGTACCCGGATTCACCGAAGACGAAGGAGTTCTGTGGTACAAAGGACGCCTTTGTGTACCAGCAGATTCTGAATTGAAAGATGTTATTCTCAAGGAAGCTCATGATACTCTTTATTCTATCCACCCCGGAGGAACTAATATGTATCAAGATTTGAAAGAGCAATTTTGGTGGCATAAGATGAAGAGAGAAATCGGAAGCTATATCGCCAAGTGTGATATATGTCAGCGAGTCAAGGCCGGACATCAAAGACCCGCTGGATTGTTGCAACCATTACAGATTCCGGAATGGAAATGGGATTCCTTTGGAATGGATTTTATCACCGGATTGCCTACTTCTAGTAGGGGAAATGACTCTATCTGGGTCATAGTGGACAGATTGTCCAAAGTCGCCCATTTCTTACTCGTCAAGACCACATATCAGAGTTCGAAGCTAGTGGAGTTATACATCGCTAGAATAGTTAGTTTGCATGGAGTCCCCAAGAACATCGTATCGGATCGAGGAACTCAGTTTACCTCGAGATTATGGAAGAAAGTTCAAGAAGGTTTAGGAACCCGCCTAGATTTCAGCACCGCGTATCACCCTCAGACCGACGGACAAACGGAGCGAGTAAATCAAATACTCAAAGACATGCTGAGAGCCTATGTGTTAGAATATGGATCTAAGTGCGAAGACTGTCTACCGTTTGCAGAATTTTCGTACAACAACAGTTATCAGGCTAGCTTGCAAATGGCCCCATTTGAATTCATGTACGGAAGGAAGTGTCACACCCCTTTGAAATGGTCGGAAGTAGAAGAGAGTCAGATTTTCGGACCCGATATCCTACGAGAAGCAGAAGAGAAGGTTCACAAGATTCATGAGCACCTCAAGACAGCCTAATCCAGACAGAAGAGTTATGCCGACAAGAGACATCGGGACCTCGCCTTCAACATAGGAGATTTAGTATATATGAAAGTGTCGCCATTGAAGGGAATACAACGTTTCCAACTCAAAGCAAAGTTAGCCCCCAGATATATCGAACCTTTCAAAATTCTGAACCGTCGAGGAGAAGTGTCTTATCAATTGGAACTACCCGAAGAGATGTCAGTCGTGCACAATGTGTTCCATATCTCATTACTTCGCAAAAGGCTTGAAGTTCTAGAGAAGACGGAAGTGTTCAAGAATATCGATCACCGGACCATAGAGATCAACGATGACCTGACCTATCCCGAAGTACCCATCCGTATTTTGGAAGAAGCTTTCCGAACCACCAGAACCCGAAGCATCAAGTTTCTCAAGATTCAGTGGAGCAACCACACAGAAGAGGAAGCTACCTGGGAGCGCGAAGATCACATCAGGACGGAGTTTCCCGATCTCTTCAAATCCTAGGTAATCTTTTCGTCCTTTTTCAAATCTCGGGACGAGATTTTGTTTAAGGGAGGAAGGTTTGTAACATCCCAAAAATATTAAACTGGAATCATCAAACTCTAATCATCAAAATTAGGGTTAACAAAAAAATTTCTAAAATAAAATGAGAAAGCATTCATGTGTGTATGCATCCCTTTTTGAATTCTTTTGAATTGCCTTGTTTATGTGTTTCTTTGCTTGTAAAAGGATTCTTAGGTGAAATAAACATCATCTAAACAATCCCCACACTTTTCCCAAAGACAAATAAATCAAAACAAACAAAATGAGTGAATGGTCACTTTGGCCAAATTAACTCCCATTCCTACTTTGGCTGTCTCTAACTTTCAGAACTTAACAGAAACTTGTTTGGATCTTTGCACCCCTTGATAGTACTCATAACCAAGTATCAAGGCCCACTTTGTGATCATCCAGAAACATTCAAATGCATAGTTTAAAGGACAGTTTAAAATTGAATCTATATCATATGGGAAGATCCCACTTTTTCAAAAACCACTCAAACAAGCTCAACTTTCAAAACCCAAGCATCTATAGACTCACCAGCACCTATCTAGCACACCCACCAAAAATCTTTTCCAAATTCAAAACTTGAATTCATGCGGCCATTTCATCAAATACCTTGCAGATGCAAATCAAATAAAATCCAAACACTATTTGGAGCAGTGATTTGAGCCTAACTTGTTCCCTCTCTTGACACCACTAGCCTTAGTAGATCATCTAACAACCTAAACTAATCTCTAGCACTACTGTAAGATAGCCATTGTCATCAATGGTGAGCAGGCCGAGTGCACCCTTGCCACCCACATGTCGACAACAAGCTACGAGAAGCACCAAGCCTAGCCAGCGTGTCTAGGACACAGCCCACCGTCCACCGCCACCCCCGGTCCAGCGCTCGAACCTTGCCAGCCCCTGGACCACACGCACAGACCATGCCAAGCTCGCCAGCAACCATGCCGAGCGTGCGCCAGAGCGCCACCCTCGACACACGCCCAAAGACCGCGCGCCGCCCTCGCCGCGTGCATACGTGATCACCACCGTCCCAGGATACCGCCAGACATCCCCGTTCGCCGCCCCATGCCCCGTAGCCACCGCTCGCCGTCGAAGACGCCGCCTCTTCCGTGCAGAGTATCACATGTTCCAGACCGTTTTCCACCGCCCCTACACACGCATTAAAGCCGTAGAGCATCGCCAGGAGACCACCGATCGATCGCCACCGCCGGCCATGCCTCTAGCAGCCCGTAGCCATGTTGCCACCGTCGCCTGCCCATCCCGTTCGGTCTCGTCGTCGAGACTATAAATTGAGGCCTCCCCCACTCAAACTCTTCACACCATCTCACTCCCCTCTCCCCACTGATCGTTCCACCCCGTTCCCGGAGCAAGGCGAGCAGCGCATCGCCGGAATTTGGCCGAAGCAGGCCACCTCTGGAGAAGAAGGGCACCGTCGATTTCGTCCATCCCAGGAGAAGCTGCATGTACCAGGAGGTTCGCCGTCATCGACTTCGTCGTTCGCCCGCCTCGCCGACCCTCGCCTGAGCCCCGGTGAGCCCCCGACGACCCCCACTGAGCCTCTAGGGTTCGAGCTAGCCGGTGACTAGTTCATCGTCGACGATGACCCTCAGCCGTTGATCTTACTTCTAATGCAACGCACCACATTGCCCCGTACCACTTCGCACCCCTGTCTCACTGACGCGTGAGGACAGCAACTTAACCAGCCCGCATAAGCGATGTGCTTAGCAGGCCGGCCCAGTATCGTTTCCCGTGCAGCCCAGTCGTTTGAATTTAAATTTTTCCATTTTAATTCAAACACAGTTATGTACCTAGATTCAAAAATCAACCCTGCTCGATTCAGTGAACCAAATTGAATGAAAACAAATTTTTTAGAAAGGTCTTGAAATTCTGAATCCAAGCCCGTTGGATTTAAATCATTTGGATCTGTAGATCACCCTTGGTAAAAATAACAAGGCAGAACCTTTTCTGCATTCAAACATTTTTCAAATTTAAACCATAAAAGCTTTTGGGTTGATTCCAACTCTCAAAAATCACATTTGATCATACCTTTCAGAATATTTAAAAAAACATTTGGGTTTACTTACAGAAATATTGTTCAAGTAATAAAAGAATGCCACATAGGAATTTCTGGTCACTTATTTTATTTAAAATAAAAAGGTTAAACCTTATGAAATTGTGACACCACTTTAAATCACACTCCCATGGACTAAAATATGTGGTGATGACATGTGTCAACATGATCCCATGTTTGGTTTGGAGAATATTAAATCTTAAGTAGTTTTTCAATGAGTAGAAATTACTTTTCTAAAAATAAAAGGGATTAAACCAAGCTTTAATCTTGTAATGTTTGTGATGATGCTAGATCATCTATAGGACCCTTTTGTGTGATGATTGAAATTAGTTAAGTATTGTTTGGTGATTGTGTACCTCGTATTTATTTATAGACGCTAGTACCGACCAAGGATACGAGGAAGAAGGAGGATACTACGAAGAAGAAGCCGAGGAGAACTTCAACCACTACTCTGCACAAGGCAAGCCTAATACTACTAGTTGAATGTGCAAGCAAATACTTGCTTGTTACCATGCCAACTATATGCCTTAAGCATATATGATCATAACCACTTGATAAACCAATCCTAGTTTTACTTGCAAGCTTTATACTTTATTTCTTTATTAAAGCTATTACTTAGAGTTTACTTAAGTGAATTGTAGATACTAGAAAGATAATTGAAGGTTGCATAAAGAGCATAAAATTTGGCCTAAGCTAGATAATCTTTATGTCATCCTAAGATATGAGATTGAACTTAGTTAAACTCCAGTAGTTTACCACCCCTCATTAGTACTTACCCCCCCCCCCACTTGTAGATGCTAGTGCTAAGCAGAAAACTTGATCAACTTTAGATGGGAATACTTGGTGAAAATGGTTATGAAAACCTTGGAATGATGGATCATTCTATTGAGATGTTTTGGACATGTGTTTCCGAACACCAGATGATTTATGGTGATGAAAATGTTGAGGCAGGAGCCTTAGCCCTTTATAAAACTGATGGTTGTCTGGATGCGATACCATTCCAATTTTACCGTACAACCACAATACCCGAGAATTGGGTAGGGCTTGACTGGAAACTTATATACCTTAGTATTAGTTCCCTCACGGCCAAGGTTTGAGCTGAGGCTACCTTGTGAAGATTTTCCACCTGTGTAGTACCCAAGATGACAGTTGGTCATGTTTGGGAGGCCAAACTCACAAGAGAGGTGCTTATACTAGGGCGTGTAATTGAAAGGTTAGGATTGATTATCCGCATACTGAGTATGGTGAATTCAGGATTTGTTCCTGACGGATGTATCGAATGTTGTGGTGAAAGTGTACAATCTCTGCAGAGTGTCAAACTATTCGAATAGCCGCGTCCGCGGTTATGGACAGTTGGAGTGGCCATACTGTTCCCCCGTCAGATGCTTTCAAAATGACTTATGAAATGAACTGAGACTTTGACTTGACCACAACAGAGTTGTGATATGAAATACAAGTTCCCACTTAGGTGTTATAAAATTTGACTAGCTTTCTCTTGCTTCTGAACTTAGTAGAGGTAAATCTGGCTTTTTGCAAAACAACCATAGAGCTTAGTGTCCTACTACAACCCCCCCTTCACTTGTTAGTATTAGTTTGCGATTACTTAAAGAGTACTCATGGCTTTGTCCCTGGCTATTCCTGTGGCCAGACTATGAAGAGGAGTACCTGGAGGATGAACCCTAGGAAGGTTATGACAACTAGGATCATCTCCCATCGTCAGTATTGCCTGTGACCCCAAAGATGGAGCTTCACCTATGCTACCGTTATTATTACGTATTTCCGCTGCTTGAGTTGTATTAAGAACTGGATCATGAGATCCTTATTTGTGTAAGACCTTATGTATAGTTTGTAATGGATGAGGTACTGTGGTATCCAATTCTATTATGTCTCGCAAAAATGGTAATCCTGGGATTGCGATGTATAGGATAACAGGCATCTGGGATTAAAAATCTGGGTGTTGACACCCCCTCTGCTGATGTCAAGCTGATGCAATAAACCTTTTAAAATGGATTTATTAATTCCATAAAATGATTTAAATATTGTAAATTGCATAAATAATTCATATTAACTCAGAAAATATGTATAATATATAAACATGTTCATAAAAATGAGATCTACCTAATTAAGATATAATCATGCATTGTTAAGCAACTTACATGACAAGTTTAATTAGAACAACATAGTAACCCCTCACAGGTGATTCCGGAGTTTCCCGAGTTAGGGTTTGTACCCCTCGGAACCCCAATTAAATTATCAAGCATGCCTTAGGGTTACATTACGATACAATTTAACTTGTCATATCATCATCCTTGCTTGAGCATTGCATCGATGCCATGTGTTGATTGTTTTCCCTTTCTTTCTGGTGTTTGCTTCTCTTCGGTAGAATACGATATCAAGATCGAGATCGAAGCCCGAGCACAACACCATCGAAGATCGACGAATAATACTTGACCAACTGTAACCAAGTCAAGTACACGATGTCCGAAGCTCAGATTTTTGGTTATCAACAGGCAAAGGCAAGCATAGCCCCACCATGATATAATCCTATGATTTCGAAAGCATTTCAATTCTTGCCATGATGCATACGATTCTACCGTGGTCTTTTATCGATAGACAGTGTATCCCATCTGTTGCATTACTCCCTTTGAGCTTATATTACCTGATCCACTGCTCCTAGCATAACTAGGTTTGGCTTGTGTGCACTGCTAGAGCTTATATTTGTGTCTTGCTTAGCCATGCATAACTATTAGTGCTGGTTCATCCAGATGATGTATCAGATGCAGATAATCTAGTATGACAGGAGAACGTGATGATATGAGATCAGTGTTATGAGTTACACATGCTAAGGCTTGTATGGGAGGCCACAGTGGGATGTGGTTTTTATAGTCCCATGATCGCCACCACTAGGACCTGAGTTCTTGCCTTTGGAACCGAGCCGAGCATACAAACACACGGGGCCTGGACAACATCATAAGCAACTAACTTGCCTAGTATATTCCATGAGTCACATAGTTTGGGCGTTCCATTCGACATATGCATAGAAAACCTTTTGAAAGATTTGTCGGGTGAAGGTGCAGTCATAACAGTTAGGGAAGCATGGACCGGGTTTCTTGGGGTTGATAGCGCCCCTAGTAAACCAACCTCTCCTCACATATTTAAGTACTGGCTTCGGGATTTGACCCATTACGGCGGAACCATACTTATTGCATGACTCTTGGTCTCGACAAAAGCAAGGTAAAGGTTGTGTCTAACCACCCTCTGCCGGCCTTCCAAGGAAGAATTCTAATCATGCGGCGTTAAGAGAAGGTTAGTACGTGTGGGTAAAGTTGTACACCCCGGAAGGGTTTAATCTTTTCGAAAATTCGTGTTCACGGTTATGAACGACTTGGCGATCGGACTCAAGATCATAGATAACCTTAACCACTATAAAACTTGTTGATCAACATGTGCTTAAGGATGCTTCCTCATGGGTACGAGGGGGTGATCCTATTTCAGGTGATGATGACTTGGTGGATATCAAAAGATGATGATCAATACTTTTGAGACGTCACTCTCTTATCTCTTTTAAAATACTCTGACTAGACGAGCTTCTTCTCTCTCTTGTTTTGCTAACAAAAGTGGCTTTATGCAAAACAACTCCACCAGCCATAAGTCTTGCAGAGTACACCCTGTACTCACCCTTGCTTTGTTGATACTTTTGGCAGAGTAAGTGTTCCCTGAAGATCATCTTGTACTACATCGACACCGATGAGTAGCTTGGGGTTCCCGGCCGGTAGCCTAGAATTCTATGGGCTAGGACATCATCGTTATGCTTTAGGCCTCTTAGGCCATTTGTTAAGTTTTCTATACTTAATAGCATAATTTTACTTCCGTTGTTTGATGTTTGTGGTCAGTGACCTCTGCTTGTAATAATTTGGTTCTTTGCTCAGTTATGAGCTTGATATAATAAGTTTTGTGTCGGAGGGTCACTGTTGTGTTACAGATTCTTCACTGGATATTCTCGAGCTCAAGGTTAAGCTTATGTCAGACAGAGGTCTGAGATTTGTTTAGCCCTGATCCCGAGGGTGTCACAGGTTTTGGTATTAGAGCAGTCTCCAACCGTAGGAAAACCTTGCTATTGGTCAATGTTGAGTCTAGTGTTTGTGAAAACTATTTTAAAGCTGAAAAGTATTTGCGACAACTCTAGTATGCTTGTTTTTCTCCTTATCCAGTTTCGCTCTAACTCTGGGTTATCTTATCTAGTGTTGATTTTGGAAAAGTTTTGATAACTCTCCTCTAGCCTTTCAAAGCTTAGGTGCCTCTTCAAGCATGTCGTTTTCCAGCCAGTTAAGTTAGTGTAAAGTTCTCCAGAGTCTAGTTTGTGTGTTCCTTGTTTCCCTTGTTCTGTTTCACTCGAGAGATTCCTTTCTATCATAATCTCTCTATTTGATGGGTCCACAACATCATGTTGATGGTTCCTCAGTGTTCTGTTCTAGGCTTTGAGGTTTCCTTTCGCCTCGTGTGCCTCCTTTTGATTTGTTTGGGGTACTTTAGAAGTGATTTCTTCTCTTGGAAGTTACCTCGTGATCACTATCTTGTAGTGTATGTAATGTCACTCAAGTAGTAGTTACTTCTTTTCTCGGGTTTTAACCCTTGGACTTGAACCTAAGATCCCTGATTGTACTGGATTTTTGTGTTGTTGATCGTGTACATGAAGCCGACCTTTAACCCAAGATTCATTCCTTTGACCCTTGTTGCTAAGTTCCACACATTACTTTAGGATGGCTGGTATTACCATTCTAGTATTCAAGCTTGTGGTCTTTGTCGCGATTGAGATGTGACAACTAAGGACTTCCCCTACCACTAGCTATGGCAGATGTTCTTAATTGGAACCAAATAGATCACGACAAGATTACTCTCGTGAGTCTCGCATCTATATTCGTGACTCTGCCACACCTTACCCCTTCCCTGCATTTAGTCTTCGGAAGATTGTTGACTTATGCATCCACATGTCAGGATTTTATCCTGAGCATGTTCTTTTTCCCTTGTTTCCGACCATTGTCTACCAATTGGTAGCCAAGTAGTAAATGTGCATTTTTGTCTTCCGATGCAAGATACTCTTGTGGTCCGTTTTGACAAACCATTTCAGAATGTCTAGGAGAAACAAACTCCAGTTCCTCGTCATATATAGGACCAGGTCAAAGTGTTGTAGTTCGCAGATCAAAAGGCATTAAATGGATTTTATTTGTCCTACCTTAAAGTATCACACCCTTTTATACTAAGAGGTTGTGCTGAGATTCATGACCCTCTTAATGAAGTGATGCTTTTACACATCTTTACCCACCCCTCCTTGAGCTTTCGTGCTTTTAAGTGATGCATGTGCGTAATGATGTGGCTATTCGAGATTCTTAGCAATTATTATTGTTTTGAACTCTAAGGACATTTGTATCATTCTTAGCGTGATTGGTTAATCCTATCACTAAACGAAGTTTGATTGTGCTACCAAGTCCTTTATTCTGGTAAACTCTTTTCGGTCAAAGAGTTAGGCTTGTGCCAAAACTCTGAGATTATGTATTCTTGCCTTACAAAGAAAGTTCCCTCTTGAACTAAGTGACATATCGGTGGTTCGTGATATTCTAGATGTCTACTAGAAAAATCGCGATGTTGCCACATGACCGTGTTGTCAAGTTCATGAGAAAGCAAGTTCTCTGAACTGCTCTTTTCTCCAAGGATCCATACTGGATACCCCTGAACTAGTTGGTTGAGCTTAGACAAAAACTTGGAGAGTTGTAAGACAAAAGTTTCATCCGATTTTGTTCCTTCTTAAAGGGATGTCTAGTTTTGTTTGTGCTGAAGAAAGATAGTATTTACTTTGTGGATATATTATTTTCCCCCACCTTTGATATGATTTGGGTTATCGTCAAATCAAACTCAGTTCCAAGGACTATCTTGATAATGTTTCTTCTTGTGATTTTTCACTTGGGTACATCTTCATGTCCTATGGTCTGACCAATATGTTTTTCTTGTTCAAGCAACATATGAGTCCATTTTCTTGGAGTGTTTTGGTAAGTTTGTTGTTGATCCCATCGATGACACCCTTATCTCCTCCATGCTAGATTATATTTATATGGAACAATTGGCATTAATGTTGGGAACTTTCGAGAACCGTCTTGGAGTCATCTCGAAGTATGTGTTCTGGATGTTAGAAGTAACCTTCTCCGGTTCATGTGAAATTGTTGAAAGATGTCACCGTGGATTTGAGAAGAGTTATCTTTGTTCCTTAAGGGCACATGTGTGTTTTATTGTTGGTACTTCATGTGTGTGCAACCGTCATTCGACAAGTTGCTAATACATGGGTCTAACAATCTATCTCATCTTTTGGAGCTTGACACTATAGTCCTTATCTTGAGAATCTAGTAACTTTACCATTGCGGTAAATGTTGCACCCTTTCTATTCGGACATGCTCAGTCTAAAGTATCATATCACTTAACCAAACCTAAATCTCAAGCAGTAATGATGGTTGGTGTTCCTCAAGGTTTTTACATAGGTCTCTTTGTAAATCTAGCAAGATTGATGTAATGGTTGACACACTTAGCCGGAAAGACCCTCTTTCATATTCTCCTGAATCAGTAGTAACAACCACTCTTCATGAGGCTTCTTCTATGATTTATTGTAGGAGTTGTTCTTATGGTTTCCTTTGTGTCCGAAGTTCGACCATTACTTGATGTTTGATTTCTCGAACATCAAGGAGAACATTTAAAGTAGTGTTGCTAAATGTCTCTCGGTAAATCCTCCAGACCATTTCATGTTGGCAAGCATATTGTTGTGCCAAGAAATTAAAGTCTGAGAAATGAAGTTTCTTTTTCTCGTGTAATCAGGAATCTTCTTATCTATTTATCTAGTGGTGTAAAGTGATATCATGATTTTTGGTAAGGATTTCGATATACCTAGATGAATAAAGAGTTTCCTTCGTTTTCTATGCCATGTTCTAGGAGAGACTATGATTTTCGTAATCAGAAGTTTCTCTTGTTACATGTTTCTCACGACTCTTATTAGTCCTCTCCACAAAAACCCTTTCTGTCTTGGCCTTCTATTGGATGAAATAGTGACCCTTCTATGTAAAAAGTAGTTCAAAAGCTTGGTTTTTTTAATCCATATCTTTGTGACCTGAAATCTCTACTTAAGCTGTTTAGTAGAGGTTCATTTCTTGAAGTCTGTGGTCATGTTCTTTCTATTGGAAGCTATCTTCTTCAGATGCTTCAAAATCTCCTGTAAGTTCCACGGTCTCAATCCTTATGAAGACCATATATCTAATAAATTTAAACCTTCTCCTCTTGTTCCCTTCATTACCTTGATGTGTTTCATGTCGTCATCTCAGAGTTGTTTCTGAACACTCCATCCATGAGTTGAACATGAGATGCTCGGTTTGTTGTTTAATGTGTTCCCTCCTATCTTTAGAGTGACCATGTTCCTTTATCTCTCTGTCTCTTTTCCTACCTTAGGAATCTCGGGTCGAGATTCTCGTAAGGGGGATAGAGCTGTAACACCCCAATTCTAGTTATCCTTATATTAGGGTTTGATTGTGCATTGCATAAGCATCATATCTCTTTCTAAGACTAAACTCAATCAAGATAAAATATAAAACCCTAAACCCTAGATATTTTACATCTCTCTCTACAAGCAATTCAACAGGTTTTGAATATTTTCAAAAGACTCAAAATGTTTGGATCCCAAACAGTATAAAGGGGTCCCTGCTGTATTTTCATATTTACAAAAGCCTCTAGTATTTTAAAAGTATTCAAAACTGTTTACAAATTGAATTATACAAAGAGGAATGCAAAACAGAAAAAGAAAAGGACTTTGCAAAATAAAAACAAACCCTATCTATCCAGGCCATAGTTTAGCTATCCCACCTCTCCCCTCTTCCCTCTACCTGCCGCTCGCGTGTAGCCCATAGCCGGCCTATCATGGCCCAAGCAGACTTACCTATTCGTCGTCGACCTCTCGATCTACCGAAGCATCTCGCTGTCGGCACGTCGCTGGCCGCCGCGCATGGATATCCTCGCTGCCGCTCCGGAGAAGGATAAGGACCAGCCGTGTACATTTCCCTCTCATCTCTATCCTCTCACTTCTTCCCAGCGCTCTCTCCCCTTTCTTCCCGCGAGCTCCCCGAAACCCTATCTCCGGATCGTCGCCGTTTCGGCCACCCCGTTCTCGTCCGAGCATGCCACCAGCACCGCCATGTTCCCCTACTTCGACTGGCCCAAGGAATCGACCGATGAAGCTTCGAATCATCGGCAGCGACCCCTTCTTCCCCAAGCCAGATGCCACTCGCCGTCGCCATTACCGTTGACCCGGGCCTTCTTCGCCTTCACTAAGCCCTCTCACGCGTCAAGCGTAAGCTTGTGGTCCTCCTAGACCACCCCGTTGGACCCCTCTCTCTGGTCCGCCCTCCCGTCGACCTCCACCGTGCGCCGCCGACAGCCACCACCGTAGTCGTGTCTCCAGTTACCATCTTGAGGTGGCGCCACCTCTATTTCGCTTGCCTTGCTCTGCTGCGTCGAATGCGCCTAGCCCCATCGCCATGCGCTCCTCACAACGCCGCTGCTGGTGACCACCCGAGGGTGGCCGTCTTTGTGACGGCACCACGATGCCAGGGTGACGTGTCCGTGGACCATTTGACCACTGACCGCCAGTGTGGCTGATGAAGTGGCATAGGGCCCAGCATTCAGTCATAGAGGCTAGGTAGAGCCCAGTGAAAAATGTCTCCTACCCCTCTGCTGATGTCAACCTGACGCAATAAACCTTTTTAAATTGATTTATTAATTCCAGAAGATGATTTAAATATTGAAATTGAATAACTAATTCATATTAACTCAGAAAAATATGTATAATATATCAAAATGTTCAGAAAATGAGATCTACCTAATTAAGATATAATCATGCATTGTTAAGAAACTTACATGACAAGTTTAATTAGAACAACATAGTAACCCCTCACAAGTGATTCTAGGGTTTCCCCGAGTTAGGGTTTGTACCCCTCCGAACCACAATTAAATTGCCAAGCATGCCTTAGGGTTACATTACGATACAATTTAACTTGTCATATCATCATCCTTGCTTGAGCATTGCATCGATGCCATGTGTTGATTGTATTCGCTTTCTTTCCGGTGTTTTCTTCTCTCCAGTAGAATACGATATCAAGATCGAGATCGAAGACCGAGGACAACACCATCGAAGATCGACGAACAATACTTGACTAACTGTAACCAAGTCAAGTACAAGATGTCCGAAGCTCTGCTTTTTGTTTATCAAGAGGCAAAGGCAAGCATAGCCCCACCATGATATAATCCTATGATTTCGAAAGCATTTAAATTCTTGCCATGATGCATATGATTCTACCATGGTCTTTGATCGATAGATAGTGTATCCTATCTGTTGCATTACTCCCTTTGAGCTTATATTACCTGATCCACTACTCCTAGCATAACTAGGTTTGGCTTGTGTGCACTGCTAGAGCTTATATATGTGCCTTGCTTAGCCATGCATAGCTATCAGTGCTAGTTCATCCAGATGATGTATCAGATGCAGATAATCTAGTATGACAGGAGAACGTGATGATATGAGATCAGTGTTATGATTTAAACATGCTAAGGCTTGTATGGGAGGCCATAGTGGGATGTGGTTTTTATAGTCCCATGCTCACCACCACTAGGACCTGAGTTCTTTCCTTTGGAACCGAGACGAGCGTACAACCACACGGGGCCTGGACAACCTCATGACCAACTAACTTTCCTAGTAGATTCCATGAGTCACATAGTTCGGGCGTTCTATTCGACATACGCATAGAAAACCTTTTGAAAGATTTGTCGGGTGAATATGCATTCATAACAGGTAGGGAAGCGTGGACCGGGTTGCTTGGGGTTGATAGAGCCTTTGGTAAACCAACCTCGCCTCACATATTTAAGTAACAGCTTCGGGATTTGACCCATTACGGCGGAACCATACTTATTGCGTGACTCTTGGTCTCGGCAAAAGCAAGGTAAAGGTCGTGTCTAACCACCCTATGCCGGCCTTCCAAGGAAGAAGTCTAATCATGTGGCATTAAGAGAAGGTTAGTACGTGTGGGTAAAGTTATACACCCCAGCAGGGTTAAATCTTTTCGAAAAGTCGTGTTCACGGTTATGGACGACTTGGCGACCGGACTCAAGATCATAGATAACCTTAACCACTATAAAACTTGTTGATCAACGTGTTCTTAAGAATGCTTCCTCATGGCTACGAGGGGGTGATCCTAGTTCAGGTGATGATGACTTGGAGGATATCAAAATATGATGATCAATACTTTGGAGATGTTGCTCTATTATCCCTTTTAAAATACTCTAACTAGACGAGCTACTTCTCTCTCTTGCTTTGCTAAAAAAAGTGGCTTTATGCAAAATAACTCCACCAGCCATAAGTCTTGCGGAGTACACCCTGTACTCACCCTTTCTTTTTTGATACTTTTGATAGAGTAAGTGTTCCCTAAAGATCAGTTTGTACTACATCGACATCGACGAGTAGCTTGGGGTTCCTGGCCGGAATCTATGGGCTGGGACGTCATCGTTATGCTTTAGGCCTCTTAGGCCATTTGTTAAGTTTTCTATACTTAATAGCATAATTTGCCTTCCGTTGTTTGATGTTTGTGGTCACTGACCTCTACTTGTAATAATTTGGTTCTTTGCTCAGTTATGAGCTTGCTGTAATAAATTTTGTGTCATAGCGTCATTGTTGTGTTACCGATTCTTCACTAGATATTCTCGAGCTCAAGGTTAATCTTATGTCAGACAGAGGTCTGAGATTTGTTTAGCCCTAATCCCGGGGTGTCACATCTGGCCACGGGAATAGCCAGGGAAAAAGCTATGAGTACTCTTTAAGCAAACTATCACTAACAAGTAAAGTGGTTTCAAGTAGGAATCCTAAGCTCTAGGTTGTTTTGCAAAAACCAGGTTTATCTCTAGCTGAGTTCAGAAGAAAAGAAAACTAGTTTAATGTTTTATAACACCTAAGCGGGAACTTAGTTTTCACTTTCACATCCCTGTTGTGGTCAAGTCAAAGTCATGATTCATTTCACAAGTCATTTTGAAAACATCTTACGAAGGAACAGTACGACCACTCCAACTATCTATAACCACAGACGCGGCTATTCAAATAGTTTGACGCTCTGCAGAGGTGGTACACTTTCACCACAATATTCGATACATCCGTCAGGAATAATCCTGAATCACCATACTCATTTTGCGGATGATCAATCCTAACCTTTCAATTACACACCCTAGTATAGGCACCTCTCATATGAGTTTGGCCTCCCAACCATGACCATCTGTCATCTTGGGAACTGCACAGGTGGTCAATCATCACGAGGTAGCCTCAGCACAAACCTCGGCCGCAAGGGGACCCATACTAATATATATAAACTTCTAGTCAATCCCTACCCAATTTTCGGGTATTGTGGTTGTACGGAAAAATTATATTGGTATCGCATCCAAACACAACCATCAGTTTTATAAAAGGTCTAAGGCTCATGCCTCAACATTTTCATCATCAAAATCATCTGGTGTTCATAACAGATGTCAAAACATTTCATTAGAATGACTCATCATTCTAAGGTTTTCATAACCATTTTCACCAAGTATTCCCATCTAAGGTGATCAAGTTCTATGCTTAGCACTAGCCACTAAAGTTGGGGGTAAGAACTAATGAGGGTGGTAATTAGTGTGACTTATCTAAGTCTAATATCATGCCTCAGGATGACATCTAGTTCTACCTAACTTAGGCCAAGTTTTATGCTCTTTATGATACCTCTAACCACTTTCCAAAATTCACAAGTCACTAAGTAAACATAAATAAAAATCTTTGATAAATAAATAAAAGAATAAAGCTTGCAAGTAAAACTGGGATTTAGTATACTCAAGGTTGTCTAATCAAAGCATGCCTAATGCATTGCATAAATTATCTAGCTTGCACAGTTGCAAGTATTAGCTTGCTAGGATGGCTTGCCTTGAGCAGTGTAGTGGTTGAAGTTCTCCTCTGCTTCCTCTTCGTAGTAGACTCCTTCCTCTTCGTATCCTTGGTCGGTACTAGCGTCTATAAATAAATACGAAGTACATAATCACCAAACAATACTTATCTACTTCTATTTGGCACATAAGGGTTTACACTAGATGATCTAGCATCATCACAATCATCACATGAATTAAAGACTTAGTCGTATTTATTTTATTTTAGAAAAGTAATTTCTACGGATTGAAAAACTACTTAAGATTAAATATTCTCCAATTAAAATATGGGATCATGTTGACACATGTCACCACCACATATTTTAATACTTGGGGAATGTGATTTTGAAGTGGTGTCACAATTTAATAATGTTTAACCTTATTATTTTAATTAATTAAAGTGACTAGAAATGCCTATGGGGCATTCTTTTATTACTTGTCCACTATTACTGCCATTAAACCTAGATATTTTATATATTCAGAAAGGTCTTATCAATGTGATTTTGAGAGTTGGAATCAACTCAAAAGCGTTTATGGTTAAATTTTAAAAAATGTTTGAATGCAGAAAAGTCTCTGCCTTGTTATTTTTACCATAGGTTATCTATAACTCCAAATGGTTTGAATCTAACGATCTTGGATTAACAATTTGAATACCTTTCCAACAAAATTGGTTTCATGCAATTTGGTTCAGTGAATCTCTCTGAATTGATTTTTAAAGTTACTGTCTAAACTAGGTTTGAAACTAAATAGAAAAATCTAAATTCAAATGACTGGGTTGTGTGGGAGAGCTAGTTGGGCCGGCCCACTGCACATAGCGCATGCACGGGCTGCTGACAGATGGGGTCCACTAGTCAGTGGAACTAACTAAACAAAACAGTATCTATGAATCTAAGCCTTACGATATAATTCTAATCCAACGGCTGAGGATTGTCATCGACGACGAGCTACTCCAGTAAGGAACTAACCATAATGCGGCTAGTGGGGGTCTGGAGCGGCTCACCTGGGCTTAGGCGATGGTCGGCGATGGGGGCGGATGAGGTTGTCGATGACGACGGTTCTCCTGGTACTGTCGGCTTCTCGTGGGTGGCCGCAATCGACGACGCCGTTCTCCTCCAGCAGCGGTGGGGTTCGGCCAAATTCCGGTGAGCGAGAGCTTTCCTTGCTCCGGGAAGAAGTGGGAAGGATCAGTGAGATGGTGTGGAGGAATCGAGCTGGGGAGGCCTCCTTTTTTAGGCGAGCGAGAGAGGCAGCACAGTGTGGGTAGAGGTCGTCGGAGGCGTTGGTACAGGCGGATATCGGCATGGCTGAGGCTAGGGGACGGTGCGTGGTCTCCTTGCGGTCGTTGCTAGCTTAAAGGCGAGGTGTGGGTGGTGGGGTTTGGTCGGGAGCGTGCAACGCTCTATGACGTAGAGGTGTTTGCGACGACGTGCGACAGCTGCGGGTCGCGCGGCGGCGAACGGGGGTGTTTGCGGGGTTGCTGTGGTCATGGTGCGTGTGCGCGTGCGCGGCGAGAGCGAGGCGCGGTCTGTGTGAGTTGGTCAGCTATGGCGAGCTGGCGCGCTCTAGACATGGCACAGAGGTATAGGGCGCGGCGGTGCTAGGGTGGTCCAGGGCTCTTCTTCTGTCGAGGCTGGGACAGGGGGTGGCGGTGGAGTGCGACGTGTCTGGTGCGTGTCGTGGGCGAGGGCGGCGATGCTCCTGGCTTGCTGTCCACTATTGGTCACCGACGACCAAAAATGGGCGGCGCTCCACTGTGCTCACAGCTAAGAAGGGTTTTGTAAGGCGGATTGTCTAGGCTCAGGAGAGACAAGAGAGTTAAGAGGGGACCAAATGGTCGAAGATCACTACTCACAACAGTGTAGTTAGGCCAGGGTTTATTTGTATCTGCAAGGTGTTTGACAAAATGGCCGAAAGAAATTCATATTTGAATTTTTAGATGAAACTTGGTGAGTGTACTGGGCACATACTTGAGAGTATATGGTTGCTTGGATTTGTCAAGGTGAACTGATTTGGTTGGGTTTTGAGAAATGGTGATCTTACCATATGAACTAGATTTAGATTTGAATTGTCCTTGGCATAGATTTGCAAAATATTTCTATGGGTTTGCAAGGTGGGATTGGGTTCACCTTTACTTGGTCTAGCAAGGGGTGAAAAGAATTGGATTTGTTTCTATTAGAAATCTTGGACTAGAAACACTCAAAGTGGTCTAGTGAGCAAGATTGGCAAAAGTGACCATTTGCTTATATATCTTATTTTTGAATTTCTCTTTATTTGATTCTGCTTGAAAGATGATTTAGATGATGTTGTTTTCATCTTTAAACCAATCCTTTCCATTCATAACAATCAAACAACTCCATACAAGAATTCATGCATTCATCACACACACACATGCATTCATATTGATTTTAATTAACAAAAGTTTTTGTTAACCCTAAATTTGGATGATTGGAATTTGATAACCTTGATTAATATTTTTGGGATGTTACAAACCTTCCTTCCTTAAACAAAATCTCATCCCAAGATTTGAGAAAAAGATAAAACTAGGATTTAAAGAGATCTGGAAACTCCGTCCTAATGTAGTCTTCTCGCTCCCAGGTAGCTTTTTCTTCGGTGTGGTTACTCCACTGGATCTTGAGAAACTTGATACTCCGGGTCCAGGTGGTTCTGAAGGCTTCCTCCAAAATATGGATGGGTACTTCGGGATATGTCAGGTAATCGTTGATCTCTATGGTTCGGTGATCAATATTCTTGAAAACTTCGGTCTTATCTGGGACTTCTACGAATTTGCGAAGTAGCGAGATATGAAACACATTATGCACGGCTGACATCTCCTCTAGTAGTTCTAGTTGATACGATACTTCTCCTCGGCGATTCAAAATTTTGAAGAGTCCGATATATCTGGGGGCTATCTTTCCTTTGAGTTGGAAACGTTGCATTCCCTTCAAGGATGATACTTTAAGATACACAAAATCTCCGATATTGAAGGCTAGGTCTCGACGTCTCTTGTCAGCATAACTCTTCTGTCTGGATTGGGGGGTCTTGAGGTGCTCAAGGATCTTTCGAACTTTCTCTTCGACTTCTCGTAGGATGTCGGGTCCGAAAATCTGACTCTCTCCTACTTCCGACCAATTCAACGGGGTATGACACTTCCTTCCATACATGAATTCAAATGGGGACATTTGCAAATTGGCTTGGTAACTATTATTGTATGAAAATTCTGCGAAAGGCACACAGTCTTCCCATTTAGATCCATATTCCAACACACAAGCTCTTAGCATATCTTCGAGTATCTGATTTACTCTCTCCGTTTGTCCATCAGTCTGAGGATGATAAGTTGTGCTGAAATCTAGTCTTGTTCCTAATCCTTCTTGGACTTTCTTCCAAAATCTCGAGGTAAACTATGTTCCTTGATCTGACATGGTGTTCTTGGGGACTCCATGTAAATTGACTATTCTAGCAATGTACAACTCTGCTAGCTTTGAACATTGATAAGTGGTCTTGACTAGTAAGAAATGTGCTACTTTGGACAGTCTATCCACTATGACCCAAAGAGAGTCATTTCCCCTGCTAGATGTAGGCAAACCGGTGACAAAATCCATTCCAACTGAATCCCATTTCCATTCCGGAATTTGCAATGGTTGCAACAGTCCTGCGGGTCTCTGATGTCCCGCATTGACTCTCTGACAGATATCACACTTGGCTATGTAGCTTTCGATTTCTCTCTTCATCTTATGCCACCAAATTGCTCCTTCAAATCCTGATACATCTTCGTTCCTCCAGGGTGGATAGAATAAAGAGTATCATGGGCTTCTTTCAAAATAGCTTGCTTCAACTCAGAATCTTCTCGTACACAGATACGTCCTTTGTACCACAAAACTCCTTCTCCATCTTCGGTGAATCCGGGTACCTTCCCTGTACCGATAGGATGTTTTATTCCGTTGATACTAGCATTTCCTTTCTGTGCCTCCTTGATATGACTGATCAAAGTGGGTTGAAGTTATATGCTAGCCAAAAATCCTTCACTTACTAGCTCCATTCTGAAATCTTCCAACTCCTTGTTCAAACTTGGTTGCTCCTTCAGAATCATGGAATTCAAGCGACATGGCAATCTTCTAAGGGCATATGCTACCACATTGGCTTTACAGGGGTGATAGTGAATCTCCAAATCATAGTCCTTGATTAGATCTATCCATCTCCTTTGCCTCATATTCAGCTCCTTCTGGGTGAAAATATACTTCAGACTCTTGTGATCCGAATAAATCTCACAACGGTTACCCAAGAGGTAATGCCGCCATGTCTTCAAGGCTAAAACTACGGATGCTGGTTCAAGGTCATGGGTAGGGTAATTCTGTTCATGTTGCTTCAGTTGTCGGGATAAATAAGATATGACTTTGCCTTCTTGCATTAGCACACATCCAAGACCGATCTTGGATGCGTCACAAAACACATCAAAAGGCTTCATGATATCCGACATGATCAAGATTGGGGCTGAGATCAATCTCTTCTTAAGCTCTTGAAAACTTGCTTCACATTTGTTCGTCCATTCAAACTTCTTAACTTTCTTCAACAAATGGCTCATGGGTCTTGTGATGATCAAAAATCCTTCTACGAACTTGTGGTAATATCCCGCTAATCCGACAAATGCATGAACTTGGGTTTGAGTGGCTGGGGCTTGCCATTCTTCAACATCCTTAACCTTGGCAGGGTCAACAGCAATTCCTCTGGCCGACACAATATGTCCGAGGAATCCTACTTCCTGTAACCAGAATTCACATTTGCTAAACTTGGCATACAACTAATGCTCCCTAAGGGTTCCAAGGATGGTTCTTAGGTGTAGCTCATGTTCTTCTTTTAATTTGGAATAGATCAAAATGTCTTCGATGAAAACAACGTTAAACTTATCCAGGAAGTTCATAAAAATCTTATTCATGAGGTTCATGAAATAAGCGGGGGCATTGGTTAATCCAAAAGACATGACAGTGTACTCATACAATCCATATCTGGTGGTAAAGGCAGTCTTCGGAATATCCTCTGCACGCATCTTGAGTTGATGATAACCAGTTCTAAGATCAATCTTAGAAAACACTTTGGCACCGGTCAACTGGTCAAACAGATCTTCTATCTTCGACAGTGGATACTTATTCTTAATGTTGACATCATTTAGCTTCCCATAATCCGTGCACAAATGGTTACCTCCATATTTATTATCCACGAACAAGACAGGTGATCTCCATGGCGACGAACTTGGTTGAATCAGGCCTATCTCCAGCATAGCATCTAGTTGCTTCTTCAGCTCCACTAGTTCAGAGGGGTTCATACTATAAGGTCTCTGAGCTATGGGTCTGGTTACAAGGATTAGTTCAATGATAAACTCGATATCCCGATCTGGGGGCATACCAGGCAATACATCTGGGAATACGTCGGGGTATTCAGAGACTACTTTGACTTGGTCAATGGTTGGTTGGTCTAGACTCTTGTTGCACTTGAATTAACGGGGCAAGGTCTCAGATACATGCTCTACTGATACTCCAGTGATACTGGTCATGGTTATGGCTTTCTTGGAACAGTCGATTAATCCTTTATGTTTCGACATCCAATACATTTCTAGTACTACTTCCAAACCTTTGGTTCCAAGTACTATTAGATTAGCATAAAAATCTATGCCATGGATTCTGATAGGTACGGCCTTGCAAACTTGTCTAGCTTTGGTGGTTGAACCAGGTATTTGAACTATCATAACATGCTTAAACTTTGTTGGTTGAATCTTACTAGTGCATGCAAATTCTTCTGTAATAAACGAGTGCGATGCTCCAGAATCAAACAACACTCTTGCAAGTACTGAGTTAACAGAAAACATACCCAACACGACATATGGCGCTTCCTGGGCTTCTTCAGCATTCATCTCCTTTCAGGCTGAACACGACGCTGCTGCTGAGCTAGGGCATTCACATTGCGGGTTGCTGCAAGATTCTTGGGGCACTCATTGGAGTTGTGACCCTTGGTTCCGCATTCATAACAAGTCACCTGAGACTTGTCCTTTACTGTAACAGGCACGACATTGCTTCCAGTCCTCGGTGCAGTATTGGTGTTGGTGGGGTTGTTGACTTTGTGCGGTGCACGATTGAAGTTGTTGGAGTTGCCAGGGTTGTTGTTGTGGTTTCCTCCTCAGCGTTTGGGATAGTTCGGACGGGTCATCAGGGTTCTATTGTTTCTTGTGGAAAATCTTGTAGATGGGTTAGGGCGATATTTTGGGATATGGTGGGTTCCTGGATGTGGGTCGTCGTCGATGACAAGCTACTCCGGCGAGGAACTAACCCTAACACTGCCAGTACGGGTCTGGGGCGGCTCACTGAGGCTCAAGCGATGGTCGGAGAGGGGGGCGGATGAGGTTGTCGACAACGGCGGTTCACCTGGTACTGGCGGCTTCTCCTGGGGTGGCTCCAATCGACGGTGCCCTTCTCCTCCAGCAGCGGCGGGCTCCGGCCAAATTCCGGCGAGGGAGAGCTGGGGAGTGAGATGGTGTGGAGGAATCGAGCTGGGGAGGCATCCTTTTATAGGCGAGCAAGAGGGGCAGCACGGCATGGGCAGTGGTCATCAGAGGCGACGGTACAGGCGGCTATCGGCGTGGCTGAGGCTAGGGGACGGTGCGCGGTCTCCTGGCGATCGTTTCTAGCTTAAAGGCGAGGCGTGGGGCGGTGGGGTTTGGTCGGTAGCATCCGACGCTCTACGCGGATGCAGAGATGTTTGCTACGGCGTGCGACAGCTGCGGGTCACGCGTCTCAAACAGGGGTGTCTGCGTGGTTGCTGTGGTCATGGTGCGTGTGCACGTGCGCGGAGAGGGCGAGGCATCGTTTGTGCGAAGCGGTCGGCTACGGCGAGCTGGCACGCTCTGGAAATGGCACAAAGGTATAGGGCGTGGCGGTGCTAGGGTGGTCTAGGGCTCTTCTGCGGTCGAGGCTGGGATAGGGGGTGGCGATGAAGTGTGGCGTGTCTGGTGCGCGTTGTGGGCGAGGGCGGCGATGCTCCTGGCGTCCTGTCCACTGTCGGCCAACGATGATCAAAAATGGGCGACGCTCCACTGTTCCCATGGCTAAGAAGGGTTTGTTCTAGGGGATTGGCTAGCCTCAGGAGAGGCAAGAGAGTTAAGAGGGGACCAAATGGTCGAAGATCACTTCTCACAACAGCGTAGTTAGGCCAGGGTTTATTTGTGTTTGCAAAGTGTTTGACAAAATGGCCGAAAGAAATTCATATTTGAATTTTTGGATGAAACTTGGTGAGTGTATTGGGCACATGCTTGAGAGTATATGGCTTCTTGGATTTGTCAAGCTGAACTAATTTGGTTGGGTTTTGAGAAATGGTGATCTTACCATATGAACTAGATTAAATTTTTAATTGTCCTTGGCATAGATTTGTAAAATATTTTTGTGGGTTTGCAAGGTGGGCTTGGGTTCACCTTTACTTGGTCTAGCAAGGTGTGAAAAGAATTGGATTTGTTTCTGTTAGAAATCTTGGACTAGAAACAGTCAAAGTGGTCTAGTTAGCAATATTGGCAAAAGTGACCATTTGCTTATATATCTTATTTTTGAATTTCTCTTTATTTGATTCTGCTTGAAAAAATGATTTAAATGATGTTGTTTTCATATTTAAACCAATTCTTGCCATTCATAACAATCAAACAAGTCCATACAAGCATTCATGCATTCATGACATACACACATGCATTCATATTGATTTTAATTAACAAAAGTTTTTGTTAACCCTAAATTTGGATGATTGGAATTTGATAATCTTGATTAATATTTTTGGGATGTTACAGGATAACTTGCAAAAATATGTAGGTAACCATTGGGGAAGGAGGGCCCCTTATATAGCTCCTCCAAAATCCAACTCTTACAGCTCTAAAGCGCACGGGCCGGACATTCTGGCCAAATTCCGGGTGGTTTCCGATGTGGACCACAGAATGGCAACCACATGAATGAAATCTAAGATTTATACGCGACAACGAAGTGTCCGACATTCTCACTCCGGACATTATGGGACCCTTGATTTATGGTCCGAGAATCCCCGTTATTCTTGCATTTCACGTTCCCATGATCAGTGAGTCGTGAGCATAACCGACTAGTCCATTACATCATCCATAAGTAGCAATTAAAAAAAATTACATTATTTCCATTATGGCGATTACAACATTAATAGCGTAAGTCTTCAAGCGCAGAGCCCATGTCATGCCTGAACATACAGGCAACTGACTGGGAGACGTCCTAACTCGGATAGACGTCAGCATCTCCTAAGATAATATTAATAATAAGGAATCCACCCTAAGATAATATTAATAACAAGGAGTAGCCAGGGAATCTCCAGGGAATCTAGCCATGTAAATAGCCAGGGAAAATGCCGGTGAGTACTTCGAATGTACTCGGAAACCACCCTAAGATAATATTAATAACAAGGAGATATGCAGTATGGCTATGGTAGTAGGATGGCTCCAAAAGTGGTTCTTTTCTAAAATAGTTTATCTTGTAGATATAACATCTACAAGATTGTTGGAAACTTTTGTAAAACATTTTGGAAACCTTTTTGAAAAGTTTTAGGAAACACTAGGATTGGGTCACCTTATTTCATCTCCAAGGTCCACAACTGACCGGGTTATTCTTTTCCTTCTCTAGTGTCCCTCGGACCACTAGGTTTTAGAAAACACTTAGTTTTTCAAAATTCATTTTGAAAACAAATCCAGAACTGCTCTACAGCAACCTTCCCAACCGTCCATGACCGAGGACTCGGATATTCGAATAGATTTACACTTCCTCAAGATCACCCCCGGGTTGTCAAATGAAGGTATGTGGGTCTCGAATAATCAAACAAAACCTTTGGAAAGTCCACTCCGACTCGGGCCCTACCCTATTAGTTGTTCCCCTCAACACCGAGACGTCGGGATCCACGGACCAACTGGAGAGCAACCCAGCTCCTTCAGAGCCGGCACTTTCAATGAGAGGCTCATAGTATCGCTCGGTCACTCACATGGATGAGGCTGCTTCCTCCAGGTGACCGCCTCGCAGTTGACCCTTTTCATAAAGGAAGCACGGAATTAGAGGGAGATGATCCCTTATAAGTATTTGTGCGGATACCCATATCGAAGTGAACCAACTTTTAGGTTAAGCCCCGTCCCACTTTAGGGTAATGTGGTTGCACAGATTAATTGTTCTGGCAAAACTGCAAAGAACCAGGTTCCTTTTTGTAAACCTTTTTACTTTGTACTTTGTCCCACCTTTTTGTAAAAAAAACCCTTTTTCATTCTCAAAATCTCTTGTCAGGTCAAACCTTGCCAAAGTTTTCTCATAAAATATTTTTATAAAACTCTTTCTCCGGGGTCTTCCCATCTTATACTTTTGTTTAGGCTAAAATGGGGTCTCAAAGGGGCCGTGGTATTATACACAACATACAATACAAAGGACAAGTAGGTGTCATCAAGGTGTGTACCTAGTGGTACCAAAGTGGCAGGGGTTTGGAGGAGCCAAACTTCCAATATATAAAACCTAGCCAGTAAAACCATGCAATTTACAAAAACAGGTAATGAAAACATGCATAAGGAAAATAGTAGGACAAGGGCTGATGAGCAAGAAGGTGGCTAGCCTGATGATCAGCAATATGGCAATATGTTCTTGGATTTCCTCTTAGAATACCATAATACCCAATATAGATAAATAAGATAATAATCCGCTGCTTCCTTCTTCTCGACGTCACACAATCGAAACTACCTCCGTTATCGAGCAAACATGCATGAAAACTGAACACCAATCAATACAAGACAAACAAGCACTAATACATATAGAAAACAAAAGGGTGCTGGATGATTGGTTTGGTAAGACTGGTAAATGGCTTGTGACATTTGAAGGAAATCCTTAGGTGTTTTATAGTCTATAAATTAGGAAGGAGAGTGTTTTTAGACCAAGGTCACTTTCTAGATGATACAAACATACAAAAATGATATCACCAGAGAGGTATTGATAAAATGAAACCAAAAAAAGTGGTTTCACTATTTTATCAATTACCATTTATTTATAAAGAATTTTCTAGTGAAGGAAACTCTAGTTTTAGGAAATAAATCACCAGAAAATTTCTAGAGTTCCAAAAATTATTTCCTTGGATGTTTAAGTAGTTTTTGATGGAATAAATTACTGAGAGTTGTAATCATCCCAAAAAAATTACCAGAATGCCCTTGGGAAAATCGCAAAGTCAGTACTAGAGGGTTTTTATCCTTTTAACTAGATAAAATCTACAAGAGATTTCAATGTGATTACAAAGACACATCTTAGGTATTTTGAACATCTTTCTGTAGAAATTGGAATCACAATTTTTGGATCTATAGAACTACTATGGTTAATTTATTAGTGAATCAACCATGCACATAAAAGATTAATTACGAATAAATCAACCAGCTTTCAATAAATTATGATCTCGCGAGGTTTGATAGATATTGGTATTCAAGTGTACTGAGAGTTGGAATTAGGTCAATACCCATTTTGGTTTGACCTAGAGAAGTTCCTAAATTCATAAATGTCATGTTTTTGTTGTTTTTGCTACTGGCAGATTAGGAAGCAAAATAAGGTAGGGCCAAGGTAAATAGTAAGGTATCTAGGATACCTTTTAGTATAGCTTTGGTTCAAGTAATTTGGGTTTATAGATATTTTTTATGAATTTATTAGTGAAATAGACACTTCTTAGTATTTAAAATACTAGTAAAAATGTGTTTACTCTTTTGGCTTGAACCAAGTTTTGCCTGTTGTGAAAAACATGTGTGAACCTGTATGAATTTAGATCTATAACAAATAAGGCATTTCCCATTTTTATTTGCATTTAAACTATCATGCTTAATTACAGATCTATAAAATAGATAAAAGGAAGGGGGTTTCTGTGTTGGATCTGAGTGATCCTCTCGGCAGAGTGGCTGGGCCAGCCCTGCAAGGCATCTCCGCGGGCGAGAGATTCTCTCAAACAACCGCGCAGTAGGGCCCAGCCATCAGTGGGTGAGGGGGCACGAATCGGTATCCATAGATCTGGGTCGTTGGGAAAAAGGGGATCCGACGTCAGCGGTGCTTCGTCAACCTTCAGCGTGGAGCCACCTTGTTGGAACCGTAGGCGACAGCAGGAGGTCTCGGTATCTCACTTGGGGGCATAGGGAGGTGGACCCGAGGCTGAAGGGCGATGCGGTCCACGAAGATCACCATGGAGAGGGGTTGCATTGATAGTTTCCGCATTAGGACGGCTTCGCGCGAAGAAGACCAAGAACAGCGCTCGGGAGCTCGCCGGAGCCTGCACCTGGGGCATGCAAAAACAGGGAAGAGGGCGGGCTTAGTCAGGGGTGGTCGAGGTGGTTTCTGCAAGGGGACATGTAGAGTGAAAGGAGCCAGAGAGGATATCCTAAGCTAGTTTCCTTAATAATGGTCGAAGCGCCGATTACTCCCTTTCCTAAGTGATGCAGAGAAAGGGAGGGGATGAGGAACTCGGGGATGGTAGATCAGGGGTAGGGGAGCACGGGTGGGTCGCATGTAGAAGGAGAAGTGGAGGGGAGAGTGAGATATTCTCAGATCTTTGCCATGGCCGAAGGCTTGAGTTCTTCCTCTCTCGGGCTTGGCAGGGCAAGGGAGAGGGATTGGAGGAGTACAGGGGAGAGGGGCAAATGAGCCGAAGGGAGAGAGATGGGGTAGCTTCTTGCCTTGTAAACAAAGAGGGAGTGGTGTATGGTGGACATGGCCTATGGAGATCAAGGTAGAGGGTAAAATAAGGGCTGGTATTTGCTGCGGGCGTGTGGAGAGGGGTGCGAGGTGGTTTTGGTCTGGTTTATTCCAGGGAGGAGTGGTAGCTGTTGGTGTGGACTTGGTCAAGTGTTGTTATAAGCAAGTGTCCTCTCTCTCACTTCCAAGCACATGAGACAAGGGGTCAAGGAGGCTACAGTGGTTTGCTACAATGGAGCACGACCAGAGGTGTCATGGTCGTTGGAGAGGAGAACGACCAATCAAGATGGCATATAGGTGTGATCTTATGCCAAAGTATGCAAGATGATAATATTTGCAGAAAAGATTGTTATCTTGACTACAAAACCATCGTGGATGAGTGGATACCAGAATGGTTTAGCCAAGAGAAAGAGTGGTATTGGGTAGTACTACTGGTGAACTACAAGATGGTTCAAGTACATTCGCAAGAATGCACACCGATTGGAGTGGGTGGAGATCCAAAGATTGAATCTAGTTAAAGATTCGAGACTTGGCTAAATTTGGCAGATTTGTGGATTTGGACTATCATGAAAGAGGGAAGGATACAAGGGTTCATTCTTATCATCAAGGGGATGATATTGAAGGGTAGATTGTGTGGAGTAGATTCATGATTATATTAGGTATTGAATGAGTTGGATGCTAATATAAAGGATTAGCTTAGGATTGATCTGGGTAAGTAGATTAGAGGATCACTTGAGTGACTTAGGATATATCTAGATTAGGATGTTTGGTTCAAGATTTGGGGATCTCAACATTGATCTATTCCTAGTGGATGAGCTAAAGATTAGCTCACTCTAGTTTCTAAGCACATAAGACAATCAGCAGATCAAGGCAATTCATTAGACAACAGATCAAACCAATTCATCTTGTCATACTTAGCCAACTACCTCTAAGGTTACCATTAAGCCTAGCTTGAGGTAAGGAGTATATTGTTTAATACACAAATAATTGCATGAACACAAGCAAACAAGTAATCAAACACTGCAACTCTTAATAAGATTTTTTTTGTTCCCCCTGATTTTTGCCTTTTTGACAAAACATCAGGGTTGCTGAAATTGGGATGTTACACACATTCCGCCCCAGGCACAACTGATAGAAATAACAAAACTGAAACGAACATAATTTTTGCATCCAGACTCCGATTTTGATGATCTTGGGCTAGTTTTGAAGATTGTAACGAGATCTACAAGATGATGTAGAGAAGCATCATAGTCTAGCAAGGGAAGATAGAACCAAATGATGAAATGTTTAACCTACCTATAAAATACAAATCGGTTAAACCTCCAATATCGAAAACACAATAGAGAATGCATATGAATTCTGTTTTCGATGAACTTAAGCTTGCCATGGATATTGACACAAGATCTAAATCCTCTCATGTATAATAACCAAATAATAACCAAGAAATATGATGCAAAGTATGCAAAGGTTTAAGCTCTCACTGAGGGATATAATCAAGATCCTCACTCTAGAGCCCCTCTTGATAGTACGGTTATCTATCCTATAAACCAGTCTCCCCAACTAACACCACGATACTGGTAAGAAAGAAAACCCTATCAAGATCATACATTTTCCTTGTGCATAATCCACTTGATCTTGATGATGACGATACACCTCAAGATGGAGCACATTTCTCAATTGCGCTAGCTTGCTGAAGATTTGGAATTTTCACCCCCATAATCCACTATGGAAGAGCCTATCTTTTAGGAATATCCTCACATATCCATGATCACCATAAGGATGGAAATCTTCAAGCATATGATCTCTTCAATATGGAATATCTTAAACCTGCACTTTGTTTCTTCTTTCTTTATTATGTTGCTGTCTTGAAGGTACACATGAGATATCACACCATCTTGTTATTCAAGACACACTTTCTATAGGCTCAACTCTGTCACGACCAATCTTTGGATCACTCCATGAATATCATGGTCTCCACTTTATCGTATTCATTTTCTTCTTCTTTAAATTTTGAAGCCAACATATGGTTGAAGCATTTCCTATGGACAAATCCTACAAGTAAAACTCAATGCACACATAAGTCCATAAAGATTGTCATTAATTAGCAAAACCACACATGGGGGCACACATGTTATTTCAAGCATTCCCATTTTGGTAATTGATGGCAATCCCTTTGAGAGGGTTTATATAATTAATTTAACAAACAAAAATGGTTGTGACAACTTCAAATACTACATAAGTATGTGATGTTGGTATGCCCATAATATATAGAGAATGCTCCCCCACAATATATGCACGTGTGAAGAACTTGAATTTCATTGCATATATTGCCAACCATTACCATTGGTGGAGTTGCCTCTATATATTGAACATGCAAAGCAACAACATAGATGCAACAGAATGAGAGGCAAATGCTTAAGAACAAACTCAAAGCATAAAACCAACTTCCCTAAAATCCTCCAAAACTCCTCCCCCATCGGCATCGATTGCCAAAATGGGTGAAAAGCTCTAGACGGCCAATAGAGTGAGAATTCCTCCAACATTTGTACATTTCTCATAGTATGAGTGGAATAAAATGCATGTATCCAATGACGAATACTTGGAGGGAATCATACTATATTAAGGATCAAAAGATTGCAAAATATAATAAGGTGAATAAGCATCAACGAATGAATCAAGCAATCAAAACCCCAAAGGACCACTTCACACAAGAATGATACAAAATGAAATAAAGATATTATGATAAGATAGAAAAGAGAGTGTTATAAATAATATGAGGAGGCTCCCCAAGCTTTATGCACAAATCATAATTTTTATGTCGCGTCTCGCCAACACGGACATCGGGGATGCTCAACACCCCCTATTTGTTCGGTAGTGGGCACGAAGGCGTTTCGACCTCAACGGCGATGAATTAACCTGCTGATTCGAGCACACACACGGTCATTTTTTTACCTAGGTTCGGGCCTCCCTTCGACTAACAACCCTACGTCCTGCTTTGGTGGATTATCTGGGATAGATCAAAGTACAGGATGGTGATCTCTCTCATTCCAGGGATCCTCTTTCTAGCTTAGCTTCTACACTCCCCATGCTTCCTCTTTCTTTCTCTTCTCTGGCATGGAGAAAGTTTCTCCATCTCTCTAGCAAACCGTATCTCTCCTTTCCAGCCTCTCGAACCTCCCTCTTCTCTCGACCCTTTGAGCTTCCGAGACAATCTCCCCTCCTCCTCACTCAGCGGCCCAGTGCCTCCTTTTATACTCCAAGGGGTAACTAGAAAGGCTAGTGCGGAACACCCCCAAGGGCGTTCCCGGGCGCAATCACGGTGTGCCACACGGTGTTTAGGCAGGCGGGCAATGCCTATGGCCAATAGATGGGCAAGGGAGGTGCACAGGTGTGTTTGATGGTCGAGTGACAACTTAGGCTCCGAGATGTCACTCTTGTCGGTGGCGTGTTGCACTGGGCCGCAACGCCATGATGATGTCTAGCAGCACTAGCGCATCACCAGTTCCGAAGGCTGGGCCTGACGTGCTTGTCAGGCTCAGTTGACTCTGGTTCCCAGGCCGCGCCTGGCCCAAGAGAGGTGTTCCCATGGTCCTTCCATGGTGTAGTTGAGGCCACTCCCTAGCCTCGGTGCCCTTGATCGGGCCCTTACCCTCCTTCCGGAGCAGCCCCCAGAAGAAGAGGCCAGGCCGCCTCGCCTAAGCCGTCGACTTTTCCTCCTTGTCTGCGCCTGGCTGGCAGACAGAAGCTCGTGTCGTAGTGCTTGTCTTTCCCATAGGTACCTACACCACAGCTGTCACTTAGTCTCCATAGACTTCATCACATCAAAACCATACCTTTGCCGAGCACACTGTGCTTGTATCTTGTCGACGTCTTTTTCGGCCAGGCCACACGTCTGCTGAGCCTCTGACCTATGGGTCCTGGCCCACACGCCACAGTGCAATGCGAGGAACCCCTGATCTCATTACGCTGTCATTTTATTAGAACACAATATGCACAAACAATGCCATCCTCACTCCTTCGATATTATTTACACCAAACAAAATACCAAGAAGAAAAATATGATAAGCACAAAGTGGTGCTATAAATAAAAATAGGAAGCTCCCAAGGTACTGTCACATCCCAAAATTTAGAAAATTTTGGAATGTGAAATAAATAAAATATGCTTTATTGATTGTTTGACTTTGTTGAAATTTTGAGTGAAAATAAACTTTTCAGAACTTGTTTGAACCTTCTCAACCATGATTTAAAGACATTAATATATGAGTGGATTAAAATGGCTATCCAACTTGATATCATTTTCTTTCAACCATTGGAATTATATAGTGGCATTTAAAAATGTTCATCCAACCATGCTTGACTTATTTAAGAGAGGGAATAAAAGGACTTTCCCAAATTATGGTGGATTGTTATTTTAACATGTTCCCTTTTGACTTTAAAGTTCTTTCTTGAATTTGTGGTATCTTCCTAAATATTTTACAACACTTGTTTTACATGAGAGGAAATAACATGACATCTTCATTTTTATTTGATGTCAAAAATTGTGTTCCTTTATGTTATGATTGAACTTTTTTTAAAAATTTCTACTGTAGGGGAGTCCACCACATCCCTTTATTAAAATAGAAACCAAACAGAGCAAGTATTTACATATAATTACGGGGCCAAAAAAGGGTAAAATATGTACATGCCCCTAGGCCAGAACTTAACCTTCTTATTTAACCTATGCTTAAGCAGGGTTAAATCATATACGGAACTAATCTTCCAACCCCTGAATGTGGGTATTTTATTTTTGAAAACTAGTCCATTTCTCTATTTCCAAATGTTCCAGCAGGCTAAAGTAATTATTTATGTAAAACATGGACCAATAAACCTCATGCCAGCATGTTTAAATGCCTCTAGAATACTAACATCACTCCAATCCACTTGCAAATAGTTCCAGATCCTGGTGTTGAACAAGCATTGGAAAAAAGATGTTTCCCGTCCTCTCTTGCATGTGCCAAAAAAATGAAACAATCATGATCATCCATTAATTTCAAATTTCTGCATAAAAGCACATCTTTTGTGTTTAGCTTGTTGATATGTCGTAAACGTATCTATAATTTTTGATGCTCCATGCTTGTTTAGTATCAATTTTGCTATGTTTTGTCTATACTTTGAGGTATTTTTATACATTTTCTGGGACTAACCAATTAACAAGATGTCGCAATGCCAATTGTCTGTTTTCTGATGTTTTTTGTTTTAGAAAAGCTAGTAAGGAAATATTCTTGAAATTGGACGGGACAAAAGCCAAAGTCAATATTTTACCGGAGAGAAGACGGAGTCCAAAGGGCAGACAAAGGGGGCCACCAGGTGGCCACAAACTAGGGCCGCGTGAACCATGGGAGGGCGCGCCGCCACCAGGTGTGGGTCCCCTGGCCGGCCATCGACCTTGCCCTCTCGCCTATAAATGCACCTCGATGTAGAAACCCTATACCCGATCAAATCTCCACGAAACAGTTCGTAGCCACCGCCACCATCGTTACTAGTCGGGGATGATCTGAAGCTCTTCCTGGCACCCTGTCGGAGGGGAGAGGTCATCCCAGAGGCCTTCTTTATCACTATGCCAGCCACCGGTATGATGCGTGATTAGTTTACCCTTGGACTATGGGTCCATACAGTAGCTAGATGGTTGTTTCTCCTCCTTTGTGCTATCATGTTTAGATATTGTGAGCTCCGTTCATGATCAAGATTATCTATTTGTAATCATACATGTTGTGTTTGCGGGGATCCGATGGATATTGAGATACTATGTCAGATTGATTATTGATTCTATCATGTCTATGTTATTTGCGATCTTGCATGCTCTCTATTGCTAGTAGCTATCTTGGCCAAGTAGATGCGTGTGACTCCAAGAGGGAGTATTTATGCTCGATAGTGGGTTCATGCCTCTAGTAATCTGGGGAAGTGATAGAAATCTCTAAGGTTGTAGATGTGTTGTTGCTACTAGGGAGAAAACATCAATCTTTTGTTCTAGAACAAATTTATTGTTTACTTTACACACATTGCTTAATGCAATTATCCGTTTCTTTCAACTTAATACTGGAGGGGGTTCGGATAATAACCTGAAGGTGGATTATTAGTCATAGATGTAGTTGGATTACGGTCTATGTATATTGGTGTAATGCCCAATCAAATCTCATTGGAGTCAAGATGTCTAGTATTTGCATTGTTATGCTTCCTCAATATGTCAATTGCCTCGCTGTAATTTGTTCACCCAGTATGTTACCTATCTTAAGGAGAACACCTCTAATGAAGTATGGACCCCAGTCAAATCTTTATCATTGATACATTATCCATAGATACAGTTTACTTTCTACAAGCAACTATTATCTTCCACCCTCTACGTTGAATCCTTTGTTTTCAGCAAACCGGTGAGATTGACAACCTCACTTTAAGTTGGGGCAAAAATTTGAGTTTGTGTTGTGCAGGTTCCAAATTGTTAGCAACACCTTGGAGTTGTTTTCTTACTCCTACCGGTTCGATAACCTTGGTTTCATAAATGAGGGGAAACTTACTGTGGTGCTCTTTGTCGTGGTATTGCACGATAGATGCTACTGGGGGTAGCTTACGTAGAGGGAGCAAGGCAACGTAGGATAATCCGTGAGCGAGATTGGCACACGATGTACCCAGGTTCACGTCCCCTCGATGGATGATCGCTACGTCCTACTGACAATCCAGTATATGATCATAGATTGGTTTATAAGTGAGCCGCCGTAGGCGAAGGGAGACTAGATCTAATATCACGTACCCCTTGGGGGTGCCCTTGGTGTCTTTATATATACAACCATTTAGGGTTTACAAGTACTTTGGTGGGCTTTCTATTGGAGTCGCTATATTGGGCCTTCAGTCGACGCCAGTCTCTTGGGTCCAGTATGCACCAGTCGCCATATCCGGCGAGTCGATCCGGTCTAGGATTGGCGATCCAGCTGGCGACTCCTCTTCATGGGTATACCCCGATTGGTATTCCGCCATCACTCTTCACACCTTCCTCATGGGGTATCCCAACGAAGCTCTATGGTGATTTGAGCCATCAAGATGTTTTCTGGTGTCGTTGCCGGGGAGTCAAGGAAATCTTCAATCTCTTCCTCCTCGTCATTCACCTTTCAGGGAGAAAGAAGAGGCGGGATGCGATTGGTATTCCCCCATCAGTAGTCCCCGAGCGCGTTGTCGATTCGACGCGCGCTAGAGGCAGGGCGTGAAGAGTCTTGACAATGGGTCATGGCGAATCGGCGAAGACCTCCTGAACAGAGAAAAGAACCGTGAAGCGGGAGACGGTTGATGTGAGCCAGTCGGTGATGGCAAGTTGGCGAAAGATGCAGGGTGTCGGTGAAGCCGCCAGTTGGGGCGAGTTCTCGAACGTGGAGTGTGCCGAGTACACGAGCGTGGTGAGTGGCGAGGTCGAGCGACCGGCGAGCGCCGAATCCGCAAGCACGTCGAGTTGCGAGGTTGGGCGACTGGCGAGTGGCGCTATCTGTAGCGTGCCGACTCCCCGAGCGCGTTGAGTATGCGAGGGCGAGTCCATGGTGGCGAGTCCCCGAGCGCGTTTATGTAACATCCCAGATTCTGTGTTTGTATGTTATTAGTGTCATGCATCATCCTTGCATCATTTTCATCCTACATTTGAAAACATTGCAACTACAAAAATCCTAACACATAAACCCTTTTAAAAACCCTATTCAATATTCTCATAAGTGAGCACCCTTGATGTATTGTTTGACCCTTCAAAAAACTTGGTAAAAACAGTAAGCCTTGGTCCTATGTTGACCACCTCAATTTTATGAGAATTTAGAAACAAGTTTCATAAATTTTTGACCTAGTTTGCAAAAGTTATTGGGGTTTAAAGAAAACAGAAAAGGGAAAATGTTTAAAGGAAAAAAAGGGGAAAACCTACCTAACTGGGCCGCAGCGCAGCCCACCAGCACCCGCCAGGCGCCGCATCCCAGCACCGGCCGCTCCACCCCTCGATCGCTGACACGGGGGTCCCACCCCGCCGTCTCCCTCCTGGAGTCCGCGGCGAGCACGACTTCCTCCGCCGCGTGGGACTCCTAACCGCGCCGGACTCGACCGCCCCCTTCCCCAAGATTCTGGCCCTTATAAGCCGACCTTCCTCTCGTCGTTTTCCCCTCTAAAACCCTAGCCGAACTTCGCCGAATCGCTGCCGCCCTCCATCGCCGGCGTCGCGCTCGGGAAGGTTCCGATCCGGCGATTCGCGCCACCCCGAGCTCCTCCTTGCTATTAATCGCCTTTCCCGTGCAACACCGCCTCACCCCCTACCCTTCCTTCCTTCCCTTGCGCAGCACAACGTCGGGGATTTCTCGCCGACGTGCCGCCGGAGCCGCGGGAACCGGTGGAGGTGTGCGCCTAGACGAGGAAAGAAGAGCCAAAGCCGATCACGCACGCAGGACCGCGAGAAGGATTAGAGCGCCGTCGTGCTCTCCACTACTCCGGAGGACCACCGCAACGTCGCCGACGACCACGTCTGACCGCAACGCCGCCGTCTCGCCATCGACGCCGCCGGTAAGTTCTCGCCACCGTTCCCGTCCGTTGGATCCGAGTAGAACGGTGTAGATTAGAAGTAGTGGACGAAGCGGTACTAGCCAATATCGCGCTGCCGCGTGGCAGAGCCGCGCCCGCAGCCACGTCAGCACCGCGTCGGTCCAGCTGGACCAGCCAGACGAAGCCACCTGGCTAAACCTTTAAGTGAGATTCAAATCTGGTTGCAGATTTGGTTTTCAAACTTGCGAAATTCACAAAAAATCGAATATTTGGCCAAATCTAGCTTATAATATACCGTTGGATTCCTAATTTTATGTAGAATCCAAATATGTAATAATATTGCAGGTTTGCAGTAATGTTTTAGGTGTAGTTTTTAATCATTGGATTAGAGAGTTTTAATCTATATAAAAATAATTGAATTTCCTTTTTGTTTGAATCTTGTTGCAATAATTTTGTTTCCACAATACCTACTGATCCAAATCATCAAGCTTTGCTTAGGATTATTAGATCTAACTTGGGGCTATTTAGATGGTTTGACCTCCTATAACCCTCGGAAATTGTTTTAGTGTTTCAAATTAGATCTAAACCCTTGGAAAATAAATCCTAGTGACACCCTTACACTATCACAACACAAACTTGCTACCTCGATCAATTTAAACAACCTTGCATAAACTACCATGTGGCATGCATGCATGATTTTCCTTTGTGTATGCTTTGACCAAGTTTTGATCAAATCTATGTTTGTGATTCGTTAGATTTCTCGGAGTGCGCTAAGGAGTGGTATTGTGTAGAGTGCTGCTCGGATCAAGGCAAGTTACACCACTTGTTCATAATTTGTCCCAGTTTTGATTCTATGCATGTGATCTTCAAAATTCTGTAGTATGCATGCGTAGGATGTTCTAGTAGAATTTTTCCTTAGTATTATTTTGCAAGTGCGATGATTTTGTAGTATGCCATGAGTAGCTCTATACTTAGGATTTTTCCACTCCTAATAGGTTACCCTTGTTTTGCTAAGTACTGCTTGCTATGCTATATATACAAAGTACCGTTGGGGGGTTCGAAAGACAAAGAATTTTCTAAGTATAAAGGCTCTCTAGAGCAAACTTTTCTTCTCAAATCCACTTCAAAATAAAACTAAGTTTTCTTCTGGGCGGAATGGTTGTCGGGTCAACGAGTGTGATTTTGGTGGAGGACGGCCGCCCAGGAATCAAAGAAGTCTGCCATGTTTCAGAATTCAGAAGCTTCCAGTGCAACCACAATACATTATGGGCTCTGTCTTGGCCTAGTACTTAGTGGGAAACCACGCCTGGGTACCAACATTTGGAGGTTCTTGGCACGGTTGGATCCGGAAGGTAGAGGGGCTACTAAGGGAAAGCCTCGCCATGGTCTTGTCTGTTAAAGGACTTGATCGTGGATTGTGCGTAAAGTGCACAAACTCTCGAGAGTATTGCAATCTGATCGATCAGCCGTGTTCACGGTAACAGAACAACAATGAGCATCTGAAGGATGGAGCCTCTGAAGGATCTTCCTCTCTATTTTCTAAAAATAAAGTTTTGAAACCCCATGGCGTGCGTAATATCGCTAATGGGTAGGAATTTGGGGAACTTGGTGTGTAATATCCAAGTGACGCTTGGTGCGTAATATCCAAGTGTTTGGTTGTTTGGACACTTGGTGCGTAATATCCTCGTGTGCCGCTCGACCTTATCTTATTCAAGCAAATGTTTACAAAGTAGGGCAATCTTCTATTCTTCTCTCTACTTAAGAAAATTAGCTTTGAGCAAATGAACTCTACAGCCTATACCAGCCTTGCATGTAGAGATAGTCTTTCTCTCCTTGGTTTAATTTGCCAATACATTCAAAGTATTGACCCAACTTGTCGGCTGCACGTCTTATGTGCAGAATCCGAAGATTAAAAGGTGCGTAGGGATCGCGGGTCTACACTCGACAAGCCTGGGCGTTGATGGACTCATGTTGCTTTTATGTTTCCACTGTTATTTGAGCTAGCGTAATGCTAATCAATTTCTGTAATAATTTCATACTCTGGATTCTTCGTGTAATAAAGACTTTGTGTTTTACATGATATTTCATCGACTGTGAGTGCTAGCTATTGATCCAGGGACTAGCATGTTAATCACAGGGACTTAGGATCCTTACAGATCCGAGGTCACTACAGATGGTATGAGAGCACATCGTTGCCTGTAGGACGTGACCCTAGGATTCAAACCACCTCTAATTTTAGTACCTTACTTGTTTCCTACTAAGTTATTTTCCGCACATCTAGTATCTGCTTTCCTCTACTTGTTTAAGTATCTAACCCTCATTCTTCTAACTCAAAGATGATAAGCTTCCTCTATGACACCGTCGCGGACATCGAGCCCCTTCGCTTTGGAGGATGCCTCATGGATCTACTCACGCGTTTGGATCTTCCTCTCCCAACAATCCAAGGGAGCACAATGAAGAAACTCCACAAGGACGGCTGTTGGGGAGTCAAGGTCATCCAGCCAGGAAAAGAGCGAGGCAAGAACCCGGAGGAAGACATAGCAATCCACATTGTTAGCGATTCCAAGGAGAAGGCCCTTAGCATTAGCTTGCAGCAACTCATTGGTCGCCTATGTGGACGTCATCATGAAGCTCTCCAAGGACACTGCGGCGGCCTCTTTGGAAGAAGAGATGAGGAAGGGATTCCCATGGAGTTAACCTTTGAGGAAAGAACTTCTACCAAGCGCCGAAGAACACAATATCAAGACTTGGAGTGCCACATCCATGACCTTGAAAAGGGTACCTTTCTCGAGATGTTGAAGAACGACGAGCTATGCGCCCTCATCAAGGAGAAGGAAGAAATGATCAAGCAGCAGGAGGAGGCAATGAAGCTCCAAGAGATAAAATTCCAGGACCAAGAGACGAAGTTCGCTAACAAGAGAAGAGGGTGATAAATAAAAACAAGAGAATTAGGGAACTAAAACAGTAGATCGATGGAGATGAAGTGCAAACCGAAGGCCTTTGCAAGATAATCAATGATGTGCGTGCTTCCAAGAGGGACTTGGCAAAGCAACTTGAAGCCGCAATGAAGACAAGCTTAGTGGAGGAGCTGCAAAGCGAGAAGGAGGGACTTCAGGAACAGCTGGAAGCCACTACCAAGAAGCTACAAGATGAGATAAAGGACCTCCAAGAGAAGCTTGAAGCCACCACAAAGGAGATGGAGTTGTACAAGACAACTCTAGAGCAAGAAGGTTACTTGTTCGAGGACGAGGAAGAGGAAGGCGTGGAGGATGTGTAGTAGTTGGACCACCTTTAATTCTATAGTAGAACGTTATTCGCAAATGTAATAAATACCAAGACAAGTTTGGTTTAATTATACTTGGTTGTTCCCTATGTTAAAGTTGTGTTGTTATGTCTTGTGTGTCTTGTGTGCCTTGTGTGCTTGGTGTGTTTTCATAAGGGTAGGAGTTTACTACTTAGTCTTTCTGTCTATTTCTTAACTATTCTCTTAAACCCCACAGATGCCGCCAAGACGTGCGAACCCCGAAATCCCACCAGAAATAGCAGAACTTTTGGCCACTCAGAACCAGCTGATCCAACTGCTCACTCAGAACATGCAAAACAACAACAACAACCCGCCACCACCACCTCCGCCACCTCCTCAATAGGATCGCTGACTCGGTTTTTGAGGCTGAACCCACCTACCTTCACTAGCAGCACTGAACCAATCATCGCTGATGACTGGATGCGTACGATCAACAAGAAGCTAGACATCGTGCAAGCTGTCGGAGCCGACAGGGTGCGTTATGCCGCACACCAGCTTGAGGGACCTGCTGCAGAATGGTGGGATAACTACCAAGTCACCCACCCGGACATTGATGCTATCACTTGGGAACAGTTTGAGTTAGCTTTTCGTACTCATCATGTGGCTGTTGGTGTCATGGCTCTAAAGAGGCGCGAGTTTCGCGACCTACACCAGCTGCACCGTTCTGTCACCGAGTATGGAGAGCTTTTCAATAAGCTCGCCCGTTATGCACCCGATGATGTTTCCACTGATGCCAAGAGACAGGAGGAGTTCTTAAGAGCGCTCAATGATGAGATATCCATTCAGCTTGTGGCTCAGAAATTTGACAACTTTCAGGAACTCTTGGACAGAGCCATTGTGGTTGAATCAAAGAGGAAGAGCATAGAAAATCGCAAGAGGAAATCCAACCCTCACAAACACTCTGTTCCATACCATAAGCAGCGCAATTCCTCACCACCACCTTATAACAATAATGGCCACAACCATAATGGTCATAACCATGGTGGCCACAAACACAATGGGCACAAAAACCACAATGGCAATGGCGGCAATGGAAAGGATCTCAGTGAGGTGACATGCTTTAAGTGCAACAAGACATGGCACTATGCAACCTCTTGCCCCGAGAGGAAGAATGGCAATGGTAATGGGAATGGAAATGGACACAACCATGGCAATGGGAACGGGAAGAAGCCAAATCCTTTTGTCAAAGCCACGGTGAATCATGTTTCTATGGAGGATGCTTGTGAGGCGCCACACTCTGTGATTGGTAAGTTCAAACTCAATTCTATTCCCGCACTTGTTCTTTTTGATACTGGTGCATCGCATTCATTCATATCAAGGGTATTTGTGGATAGAGGCAAGATACCAACGGAGACTATAAATTTTCCTCTACGGGTAAGTTCTCCTGGGGGAGAAATAGTGGCAAACTCCGGTTGCCGGAATTTAGAACTAAGGATTGGGACACACATTTTTCCCACCAGCCTAGTAGTTCTGGAATCACAAGGATTAGACATAATCTTGGGCATGAATTGGATGACCGAATATGAAGGAGTCATAGTTTGTGCCAAAAGGACTGTCATGCTCACAACACCGGAAAGGAAGAGGATTCGTATCAAGTCGAACTTCGCACTCAAAGAAGTCATGGTGAACTCTCTTAAGGGGGTTAGCTTGGAAGAGGTACCTATTGTAAAGGAATACCCAGATGTCTTCCCAAAAGAGCTACCCGGAATGCCACCCGACCGTGATATCGAGTTTCTCATTGACTTAATGCCAGGCACGGGGCCGATAGCTAAGAGACCGTACAAGATGGATGTGGATGAGTTAAAGGAACTCAAGAAACAGTTTAGGGAACAATTGGACAAGGGGTTCATTCAACCCAGCGCGTCATCTTGGGGATCACCCGTCCTATTTGTGGAAAAGAAGGATAAGACCAAGAGGCTAGTTGTGGACTACCGCTCATTGAACGAAGTGATGATTAAGAATAAGTATCCTCTGCCCAACATCAACGACCTGTTTGACCAGCTAAAAGGAGCCAGTGTGTTCTCAAAGATCGATCTACGATCGGGCTATTTTCAGCTAAAGATTCGAGAACAGGATGTGCCCAAGACAGCATTCACCACAAGATACGGATTGTATGAGTACACCGTGATGTCTTTTGGTCTAACCAATGCCCCAGCATACTTCATGACCATGATGAACAAGGTGTTCATGGAATACTTGGACAAGTTTATCGTAGTATTCATAGATGATATACTCATATACTCAAAGGATGAGAAGGAACATGAGAAACATCTGCGCCTTATCATGGAGAAGCTAAGAGAACACAAGTTGTATGCCAAATTCAGCAAGTGCGAGTTCTGGTTAAAGGAAGTGGGATTCCTTGGTCATGTTGTGTCAGCTAAAGGAGTTGCCGTAGATCCTAGCAAGGTAGCTTCCGTGACGGAATGGGAGTCACCCAAGAATGTGGGAGATATTAGAAGTTTCTTGGGCCTCGCAGGATATTACCGGAGGTTCATCGAAAACTTTTCCAAGATAGCAAAACCCATGATGGAACTATTAAAGAAGGAAAAGAAATTCCTATGGACCGAGGCATGTGAAGCAAGCTTTCAAGAGTTGAAGAAACGCCTTGTAACAGCACCAGTTCTGTGTCTGCCAGATATCCAGAAGGATTTTCATGTCTATAGTGATGCTTCATGACAAGGACTTGGAAGTGTATTGATGCAGGATGGGAAAGTGGTATCCTATGCCTCCCGACAACTTAAGAACCACGAACACAATTATCCCACCCATGATTTGGAACTTGCATCTGTGGTTCATGCACTCAAGGTATGGAGACACTACCTCATGGGCAAACATTGTGATGTGTTCACAGATCATAAGAGTTTGAAGTACATCTTCACCCAAAAGGAGTTGAATATGAGACAAAGAAGATGGCTTGAGTTAATTAAGGATTATGACTTGGATTTACAATACCACCCCGGAAAGGCAAACGTGGTGGCTGATGCCTTAAGTCGTAAGGTGTATGTGAATGGATTGACCGCAGGGGAACTTCCAGAGGATTTATGCAAGCAATTCAGGGATCTCAGGTTGGAGATAGTCCCGAAAGGACACGTAGCGACTATGGAAATAGTGTCCACCTTCCAAGAAAGGATCCAAGAAGCATAAAAGGGGGATAAAGAGTTGGAAGAAATAAGAGTCAGGATAAATGAAGGAAAGACTAAAGAATTTCGTCTGGACGAACAAGGAACCCTCTGGTATGGGAAGCGTTTGTGCATTCCCAATGACCCCGATATCAGGAAGATGATTTTACAAGAAGCTCATGATTCGCCATACTCAATCCATCCAGGCAACACAAAGATGTACATGGATGTGAAGGATAGATTCTGGTGGAATAACCTAAAGAGAGATATTGCGGAGTATATTTCTCTGTGTGATGTGTGCAACAGAGTTAAAGCCGAGCATCAGAAACCGGCAGGATTACTTCAACCACTACCTATACCCGACTGGAAGTGGGACAAGGTAGGCATGGATTTCATCACAGGATTGCCCCGGACTCGTTCTGGATTTGATTCTATCTGGGTAGTGGTGGACCACTTCACCAAGGTGGCTCACTTCATTCCCGTAAAGACCACTTATACAAGTGCTAAGCTCGCTAAGATATACATGTCAAGAATTGTAAGCCTACATGGTGTTCCTAAGGGAATTGTGTCAGACAGAGGCACCCAGTTTACCTCAAAGTTTTGGCGACAACTACATGAGTCTCTTGGAACCCGACTAGAATTCAGTACTGCCTTCCACCCTCAAACAGATGGCCAAACAGAAAGGGTGAATCAAATTTTGGAAGATATGTTGATAGCTTGTGCACTAGACTATGGGTCTAGTTGGGACGATAACCTGCCATATGCTGAGTTCTCATACAACAACAGCTACCAGACAAGTATCAAGATGGCTCCGTTTGAAGTTCTATATGGCAGAAAGTGTAGGACTCCATTGCTATGGAATGGAGTTGGAGAACGCAGTCTTTTTGGACCGGACTTGATAAAGGATGCCGAAGAAAAGGTGCGACAGATTCAGGATAGGCTAAAGATAGCCCAATCCCGACAGAAGAGCTACGCTGATTCCAAACACAAAGATGTGGCCTATGAAATAGGGGACCGTGCGTATCTCCGAGTTTCACCCCTACGTGGAGTTAAGAGGTTCGGAATCAAGGGCAAGTTAGCCCCACGATTCATAGGACCATATAAGGTTCTGGCCCGTAGAGGAGAAGTTGCTTATCAGTTGGAGCTACCGGAAGGACTGACTTTTCATGATGTGTTTCATGTGTCACAACTAAAGAAGTGTCACCCGGAGATGGCTGAAACACCGCTAAGAGACACCGTTTCCCTAGACGAGGTTCAATTGGAGAATGACCTTACCTACGAGGAAAAACCCATCAAAATACTGGAAACAGCCGAAAGGGTTACCCGCACTAAGACTATAAGATTCTGCAAGGTACAATGGAACCACCACTCCGAAGAAAAAGCTATGTGGGAACGTGAAGACGCCATGAGAACGGAGCACCCACACCTATTTCCTAGACAACCCGAATCTCGAGGACGAGATTCTTCTTAAGGGGTTAGGTTTGTAACATCCCAGATTCTGTGTGTGGATGTTATTAGTGTCATGCATCATCCTTGCATCATTTGCATCCTACATTTGAAAACATTGCAACTACAAAAATCCTAACACATAAACCCTTTTAAAAACCCTATTCAATATTTTCATAAGTGAGCACCCTTGATGTATTGTTTGACCCTTCAAAAAACTTGGTAAAAACAGTAAGCCTTGGTCCTATGTTGACCACCTCAATTTTGTGAGAATTTAGAAACAAGTTTCATAAATTTTTGACCTAGTTTGCAAAAGTTATTGGGGTTTAAAGAAAACAAAAAAGGGAAAATGTTTAAAGGAAAAAAAAAGGGGAAAACCTACCTAACTGGGCCGCAGCGCAGCCCACCAGCACCCGCCAGGCGCCGCATCCCAGCACCAGCCGCTCCACCCCTCGATCGCTGACGCGGGGGTCCCACCCCGCCGTCTCCCTCCTGGAGTCCGCGGCGAGCACGACTTCCTCTGCCGCGTCGGACTCCTAACCGCGCCGGACTCGACCGCCCCTTTCCCCAAGATTCTGGCCCTTATAAGCCGACCTCCCTCTCGTTGTTTTCCCCTCGAAAACCCTAGCCGAACTTCGCCGAATCGCTGCCGCCCTCCCTCGCCGGCGTCGCGCTCGGGAAGGTTCCGATCCGGCGATTCGCGCCACCCCGAGCTCCTCCTTGCTATTAATCGCCTTTCCCGTGCAACACCGCCTCACCCTCGACCCTTCCTTCCTTCCCTTGCGCAGCACAACGTCGGGGATTTCTCGCCGACGTGCCGCCGGAGCCGCGGGAACCGGTGGAGGTGTGCTCCTAGACGAGGAAAGAAGAGCCAAAGCCGATCACGCACGCAGGACCGCGAGAAGGAGTAGAGCGCCGTCGTGCTTTCCGCTACTCCGGAGGACCACCGCAACGTCGCTGACGACCACGTCTGACCGCGCCGCCGCCGTCTCGCCATCGACGCCGCCGGTAAGTTCTCGCCACCGTTCCCGTCTGTTGGATCCGAGTAGAACGCTGTAGATTAGAAGTAGTGGATGAAGCGGTACTAGCCAATACCGCGCAGCCGCGTGGCAGAGCCGCGCCCGCAGCCGCGTCAACACCGCGTCGGTCCAGCTGGACCAGCCAGACGAAGCCACCTGGCTAAACCTTTAAGTGAGATTCAAATCTGGTTGCAGATTTGGTTTTCAAACTTGCGAAATTCACAAAAAATCGAATATTTGGCCAAATCTAGCTTATAATATACCGTTGGATTCCTAATTTTATGTAGAATCTAAATATGTAATAATATTGCAGGTTTGCAGTAATGTTTTAGGAGTAGTTTTTAATCATTGGATTAGAGAGTTTTAATCTATATAAAAATAATTGAATTTCCTTTTTGTTTGAATCTTGTTGCAATAATTTTGTTTCCACAATACCTACTGATCCAAATCATCAAGATTTGCTTAGGATTATTAGATCTAACTTGGGGCTATTTAGATGGTTTGACCTCCTATAACCCTCGGAAATCGTTTTAGTGTTTCAAATTAGATCTGAACCCTTGGAAAATAAATCCTAGTGACACCCTTACACTATCACAACACAAACTTGCTACCTCGATCAATTTAACCAACCTTGCATAAACTACCATGTGGCATGCATGCATGATTTTCCTTTGTGTATGCTTTGAGCAAGTTGTGATCAAATCTATGTTTGTGATTCGTTAGATTTCTCGGAGTGCGCTAAGGGGTGCTATTGTGTAGAGTGCTGCTCGGATCAAGGCAAGTTACACCACTTGTTCATAATTTGTCCCAGTTTTGATTCTATGCATGTGATCTTCAAAATTCTGTAGTATGCATGTGTAGGATGTTCTAGTAGAATTTTTCCTTAGTATTATTTTGCAAGTGCGATGATTTTGTAGTATGCCATGAGTAGCTCTATACTTAGGATTTTTCCACTCCTAATAGGTTACCCCTGTTTTGCTAAGTACTGCTTGCTATGCTATATATACAAAGTACCGTTGGGGGGTTCGAAAGACAAAGAATTTTCTAAGTATAAAGGCTCTCTAGAGCAAACTTTTCTTCTCAAATCCACTTCAAAATAAAACTAAGTTTTATTCTGGGCGGAATGGTTGTCGGGTCAACGAGTGTGATTTTGGTGGAGGACGGCCGCCCAGGACTCAAAGAAGTCTGCCATGTTTCAGAATTCAGAAGCTTCCAGTGCAACCACAATACATTATGGGCTCTGTCTTGGCCTAGTACTTAGTGGGAAACCTCGCCTGGGTACCAACATTTGGAGGTTCTTGGCACGGTTGGATCCGGAAGGTAGAGGGGCTACTAAGGGAAAGCCTCGCCATGGTCTTGTCTGTTAAAGGACTTGATCGTGGATTGTGGGTAAAGTGCACAAACTCTCGAGAGTATTGCAATCTGATCGATCAGCCGTGTTCACGGTAACAGAACAACAATGAGCGTCTGAAGGATGGAGCCTCTGAAGGATCTTCCTCTCTCTTTTCTAAAAATAAAGTTTTGAAACCCCATGGCGTGCGTAATATCGCTAATGGGTGGGAATTTGGGGAACTTGGTGTGTAATATCCAAGTGACGCTTGGTGCGTAATATCCAAGTGTTTGGTTGTTTGGACACTTGGTGCGTAATATCCTCGTGTGCCGCTCGACCTTATCTTATTCAAGCAAATGTTTACAAAGTAGGGCAATCTTCTATTCTTCTCTCTACTTAAGAAAATTAGCTTTGATCAAATGAACTCTACAGCCTATACCAGCCTTGCATGTAGAGATAGTCTTTCTCTCCTTGGTGTAATTTGCCAATACATTCAAAGTATTGACCCAACTTGTTGGCTGCATGTCTTATGTGCAGAATCCGAAGATTGAAAGGTGCGTAGGGATCGCGGGTCTACACTCGACAATCCTGGGCGTTGATGGACTCATGCTGCTTTTATGTTTCCGCTGTTATTTGAGCTAGCGTAATGCTAAGCAATTTCTGTAATAATTTCATACTCTGGATTCTTCGTGTAATAAAGACTTTGTGTTTTACATGATATTTCATCGACTGTGAGTGCTAGCTATTGATCCAGGGACTAGCATGTTAATCACAGGGACTTAGGATCCTTACAGATCGGAGGTCACTACAGTTTAGTACGCGAGGGCGAGTCTACGGTGGCGAGTCCCTGAGCGAGTTGAATACGCGAGGGCGAGTCCACGGTGGCGAGTCCCCGAGCGTGTTGAGTATGCGAGGGTGAGTCCGCGGCGGCAAGTCCCCAAGCATGTTGACGAGGGCGTGTCCACGACAGCGAGTCCCCGAGCATGTTGACGAGGGCGAGTCCATGGCGGCGAGTCCCCGAGCGTGTTGAGTACACGAGGGCGAGTCCCCGAGTATGTTGAACCATGGTCGTGGAACCACGCGCACACACATTATGCCTAGGAGTAGTCCCCGAGGCAGGAGTTGGTTTGTAAAGGCGACTTGAGCCTCTTTAGAGATGAATATTCTAAAAATAGTATTGGTTGCTGCCGAGCATGGAGCGTGGCGAGGTCGAGCGACAGGCGAGCGCCGAGTCCCCGAGCGCAGTGAGCGGCGAGGTCGAGCGACCGACGAGCGCCAAGTTCCCGAGTGCAGCGAGTGGCGACGTCGGGCGACCGGTGAATGCAGAGTCCCTGAGCACGGTGAGCGGCGAGGTCGAGCGACCGGCGAGCGCCGAGTCCCCGAGCGCGGCGAGTGGCGATAAAGACACCGTTTTGCTGAGAAGAAGGAAAAAGTACGACTGTAATAAGGTGTATTTATGAAATATATTGAACATTTGTAAGACGTGTAAATTATAGATGTTGAAGAAAATGCACTTTTGTTATGTGAATCGATGGGCAGTATGTAAGGTTTATGCGTGTCTTTTCATGAGTAGGCAGACCTCCAGCATCAAACGCTTGCTGGGTAAAAGGGACGCGATGACAGACTGTTGAACCCGGAGACAAGGTCGGTCTTTTGGTACCCATCCTCACTACTTCGACGGACGCGAATAAACAGCAGACAAACTGAAACCGATCCCAAGTATGATTTTAGTCCCTAAAAAGGGTCATATGCGACTGCATGGTCGGCTTTGAAGAATGAATGAAGATGTATATAAGTTTTGGACTCATAGCATATACGAGTGTAAAGAAACTTAGCTGTTAGCATGGCGAATTCATGGTGGACGAGTCACGCAAAGTGATGAATTCGTGACCGTGTCGAGCTCACGGCGTCGAGTCCTCGAGCATGGTGAGTCGATGACGGCGAGTCTGCGATTGTGGCAAACCCGCGGCAGGCGAGTCCCCGAGCCTAGCGAGTCCGCGATTAGGCGAATTTTGGAGCATGACGAGTACGCGCTGGACGAGTTCGCGGCAGACCAATTCTCGAACATAGCGATTCAACGACCTTGGGAGTTTCTCGTCGACGGGCGTGGCGAGTCGAACCATGCATTGGCTACCATCGAGCATGTATGCGTGTGCATAGTGATCTGGGAGGTGATTCCTTCCTCCGGGATAACCTTCCATCTCATATCCATGATCCGATTTACACTGTGTGATGCATGTATGCCAAAACAAGGTGCAATGGGCTAGACCCAAATAAAATAATTGATTTAGATAATAATCCATGAACGAGATGTATGCGATTGAATGGGCAAAATAGAGTATCCATGAGTCACGGGTCACGTGCGTTTTGTTTTTTGATGGCTTCACATCCTTGCTAACATGATGAAGACATGATGAAGACGTTTGTAATCGTCGCCGCTTCAGTATGTTTTGGTAATCCGCGATCAGATCATACAATGGCGGACGTTACTGGCATACTTGGAAATCACTTGTACGATTGTAGCTGAGAAGTTCGTATACGGAGGCGTGTTCCAATCCGGTTTCGCATTAAGGATGGATTAGATTCTCCAAACAATCGTACATGGCAACAACTCATATGCAGGGCATCAGGTGCAAATTAAATAATTAAATAGAAAAGTAGTAAATGTGAAATAAGATGGGATTAAAACTCAGCTGCTGCGCGAGGTAAAGTCGACGTCGCGTTGGCCAGCGCTGGACCCAGCTCGAGGTGATCTGGTTGGCGTTGATAGCGAGTGATCCCGCCCAGATTATCGTCTCCAAGCACAGCTTACCCCACGGTGGGCGCCAATTGTCATGGTATTGCATGACAGATGCTACTGAGGGTAGCTTATATAGAGGGAGCAAGGAGACGTAGGAGAATTTGGGAGCGAGATTGGCACACGATGTATCCAGGTTCACGTCTCCTCGATGGAGGATCTCTACGTCCTGATGTCAATCCAGTATATGATCATAGATTGGTTTACAAGTGAGCCGCCGTAGACGGAGGGAAACTAGATCTAATATCACGTACCCCTTGGGGTGTCATTGGTGGCTTTATATATACAACCAGTTAGGGTTTACAAGTAATCTGCACTACTAGGAAAAACACTACCAGTGGCGCACCAAATTAGAATTCTGTAGCGCATATGGGTGTCGCCACTAAATCCTCGCCACTAAAATTTAAATTCTGTGGCGCATATGCCATATGCGCCATAGAATTCTCAACATTCTGTGGCGCGCCATAGAATTCTCAACATTCTGTGGCGCATATGGCATATGCGCCACAGAATTCTCAATATTATGTGGCGCATATGCCATATGCGCCACAGGATTATGTCCTAGATTCTGTGGCGCATATGTCATATGCTTCACAGAATCCTTTTTTTCAGAATTTCGAAATTTTCACAATTCAATACAAATACAGGTATATTACAAGAAATACACCTAAATTTGACAGAAATACATAGAAAAGCTCCACACAGCAGTACAAATGTTCTAGTTCACATATAATATATCAGCACACACAAATGTTCACAAGTGTTCATCAATCACATATTAGACACATATTAGAACCGAATAAGTGTGTACAAGTGTACATTTCACAAGTGTTCATCTCACTCACATAACTTAATTACAACCGCGTGATGTTGTCACCACCTACTACCTTAAAACAGAATATATAGTACACCGTAACCGCGATGCCGGTGAGGAGGATCGGCATCAAGATCTTCGTCCGGTTCATCTTCCATACGTGTCTCCTCTACTTGGACACCGCCTCCTCTCTAGTCGCGTATCCCTTGTAGCTATTGCCGCTGAACTTGTCCACTCGTTGGTGGCAGTCCATCCACTCCTCGTACACACCTGGAACCCGACCCTTGTAAACATCATACGTCGGCATCTCTATTGACAAGGCATATTAGTACATCATGCAAATATATATGTTGAAAAATATTAGAGCAACACATTCATAAACTTAAAATAATGCATCGATGACAATGAAAGAAACACGACAACATGTCCGAAACAATAACAACGACCATGGTTATTACACGACACAATAACAACGACAGTTTCAAGCTAGGCAAGTTAAGTTACGTTTTTTGACACACACACTACATGTGTCCACTGATACACATGCTCTCTCGGTCAAGTATCCTTCTCCTTAGAGGGCGTTGGGAACGGCTTGTACATGTCTTTCGTCGTCCACGTCCTGAAGTCACCCTGTGCCTTGAGGCGAGCTTCGATCTCCCTCTTGGTGAACTGCCTGGGATGGTGAAAGAGCCCACCAGTTGTGTTGACTTGTTCCACGATGATATGTGATAGCTTCACCTGCGTATCATGGAAGTCTTCCATGAGATCGGAGTCATTGATCCCATGCAACTTTTGTGCCCATCCTCGGAGAGAAGATGGCAGCGTTAGCATCTCGCCATCCCGGACAAACCGTTTGAGGTGATGGCAAACATAGAAGGCCTCCTTCACACTGCTAGACGTCTGCTTGACGCAGGGGAACTCGCACACGTGCTTGAACTTGTGTAAGCCATTGTCCTTGTAAGCCTCCCCCTTATAGTCGAAGGGGCCTCCCTGTTTGGCATAGCCCTTGATAGCATCATCCAAAACGCTCTTTACTCTGGCGTAGTTCTTCCTCCATGCACTCCCCGAGTCGAAGTAGGTGGCAAGCGAATACCTCGTGGAGAGGACGATGAGCATGCAGTACTTGTCTCTGTGGGCAACACACAATGTGGAACGGGATGTTGGAAAAGAGAAATGGAAAGAAATATTTATGTGTTATGACGGCGGTAGGAGGATGTGTACACTTACTCGGGAAAGAAAGGCACAAGGATGTTGTCCTTCCTCTTGCTTTCCATCAATAGCTTCTGAAGGTAGGACTTTGCCCGGGCCCGGGTCCTTGTTCCTTCTTCCAGCTGGCTGTCCCGCATGTAGTAGGGATCCGCTATCGCGACGAACGGGGTTTGCTCTCTCTTAACCTTCATCGCCATATTGAGAACGAATAGGCGAACCAAGTTATATTCCATCCGTCTCTAGTGGAATAGCTTGAAAATGTCCTCGTAGGCTATGAAGAACACATCCGCGGGGGCATCGCTGACGAAGCCCATGTCCTCCGGCACCTTGATGGTGAACACCGGGTAATTCGGGTTATTGTCCTTGAGAAGGAGTCCCTCTAATGTCCGGATACCTTCATGCAAACTCATCATAGCTCCCGAAGCCAGGTGGCGTAGTTCCGGAGGCAGTATGGGCTGACTAGCTTCGTGCACTCTGGTCAAGCCATCCTGGGGTGGTGGTACAACATCGTCCCGGTAACGGATCGGAGCGGGCTGGCTCGCAGCCTTGTCCTTGTTCCTGTTCGGCCTCTTCCTCACCCTCTTCCTCTTGTCATCAGAGTGTCCTCCACTGGCGATGCTATCCCCTCACCTGCCATCATGTGGAGTGTGTCAGGGCTTAAAATGATTCCGGCCGGTGGAGGTTGTGTCTCGGCGGCCGGAGGCGTCTCATGAGAAAACCCACGGAAGACGAGGCGCTTCTTGGGATGGGTAGCTTGATCGCGGAATGATGGTTCTTCATCGAGAGGAGGCATGAACGGTCCTTTGTCGGCGCCGGTGTTGATGAATGCATTGACGTCAATCGGTTCATCATCATCTTCCACCTCGATGTTGGCGTCGAAGGACACCATGTCCACGTCGTCCTGGGGTGGTGTCGATGGCGGTTGCGGTGCCATAGACTTGCCTTTAGGCGGGGGCGATGGCGGTCGAGGAGCAACCACGCCCTTGGATTCTTGTGGCGCCGGTGTAGACCCTCCCAATAAGAGTCTCTGGTGACGGCTTGTGGTGGCGGCGACAACGACCGGTGCAGCAGGATGCTTCGTCCTTGGCGGCCGAACGATCGAGGTGGCGCCAGTGGAGCGAGACCCAATACGAATCTAGGTCTTTGGCCAAATCATGGGATAGCCATGGCAACCTTCCAGGGTCAGGTGCTCGTCGGCTCCTGGAGGTTGCATGGGAGGTTCCATGTCTTCGCACCCCCCAACACCCGACCCAACTCGACGCGCATCACGGCATCATCCATGGGCTTGCAGTGCATCGTGCGGTTCGCCGGTTGTATTAGCTTACCCGTGGCAACATCCTTCAACTCGCCGCCGGGCACCTTATGCAGGAATTTAGATATGCATCACGAGATGGCAGCCAATCAACGGCATTAAGTAGAGCACGCTGACTAACTACTTATTTTACCTTGGTAAGGGCGCCGAGCTCGGCTAATGTTGAGACATGGGCGGCCGACGGCTGATCATTGTTCTTCTCCGGCTCGGGTGCATTAGGAAGCACTGCCAGCTGCTGCGCCTTGGTAGTCTCGGCAGTAAGGGGCGGCTCCGGCGCATCCAACTCCATCGGCTGCGTCGCGGGGATGGAGGGCGGTGGGGTAACCATGTCCGGCGACACTTGGTGGCTCGAGGTGTTGCCGCCGATGTTGGGCACTTGTATCGGCCCCACCTGACCGTCAGCATTCCATTTTACTATCCCCTCCATCAGCCGAGGGGGTAGCATCTAGAGGATCTTCTGTTGCACTATAGCGTTCACCTCGTCCTGGCCCACCTTACTGGCCTCCAAATACGCGATCTTCCTCTTTAGCTCTTCCTTCTCGGCTTGATCCTGAGCCGCCGACTGGGTCCGCCTCTCCTTTCTCTTCTTGGCTTCCTTGTTGTAGTACTCGCAGAACTTTGTGCTCGTACCAAAGCCAGAGATACGGCCAGCTGACGTGGGAGGGTCAAACTTCTGCCTCCCCTTGTAGGCGTTGGTCGCCCTGTTGAAAACCGTGTCCCATGGCTCCATCAAGCCCTGGGACGACGGGTCCAGCGCCTCATGCGCAGCCTTTATTTCAGCGTCCTGCAGACAAGGAAAGGTGAACCCACATTTAGGAACTGGCCTTCATTATTCAAAATGAAAGCAAATGGACTGCGGGTAAATTACTTACCAGCTTCTCCTCAAACTTACTCACATCGTCATCGTCGGTGACGAATTCCATGGTATCCTTGTCAGATAGTAGCGGGCCCGGACAAAGTTCCGGGTCTGCTCGTCCGTGATTTTTAAAAATGGGTTCTATTTCCCGAGACGCTCAACCTTGGCGTCCTCCCATGCCCATATGGCCTTCTTTCCCCTATAACCGCCGCTTCCACATCGGTGGTTACCTATGTTCTGTTCCCGCATTTGCCGACCCCACTCCGTCCATTCCTTCGAATCATCAGTCTCCGTCTCCGCCTTAAATATCTTGAACTCGTCTTCGTCGATCATGGGCTCACCCTTCTTGATCTTCTCCCAACTTTCCTTTTTCGCGATCTTGTTCCTCACTCAGGTTCTCCAGCTGCTCAAGGCATTGGCCATCTTCGTGATGGCTGACCTGTTCACCTTATTGGACGGGTCCAGTTTGTCGGTGTACGGGGCCGGGAACTTGTACCGTCGATGAAGCTTCTTAATGCAGTTTGCCGCCAACCGCTCATTTGCTTCACTTCTCAGGTGCATCGTGTTGATCGACATGCTTTCCCGGACGATGCACCCGAGTTGCATGCCGAACCCAGCGGCAACATCCGGAGGCTCCAACGGTTGGCCACTTTCCAAGACTAGGGTGATCTCATCGGTGGTGTCGGCGAGCTTTTGCGGCTTCCGATCCTTCCTCAGCTTCTTCTTCTTAAGAGAAGGGTTGCTGCTACCGCCATCTGTCGTGCGGTCCCCGCCATCGGTCATGCGGTCTCGCCATCGGCCGTGCGGCCTCCACCATCGGAGGTGGTCGCATCCTCCTCCTCGGCTCCAGCTATCCGGTAGTCCTAGTCCCCTTCTTGCTCATCATCCCCATCGTGGCCCGCAGAAGATGCCACGTCCTCATGCAGAGACTCCGCCGCCTCGTACTGCGATGCCACCTCCCAGAAAGTGAGGTTCGCCGCTCTAGCTTGGTCTTCGACGCTCATGGCGGCCTTAGAAGTGCCGGCCCCATCGGCGACCGACATGTTTGGACACTTCTAAACAAATTAAACTAAGTTAGTATTAATTAGTGTCGACAATATTTAAAATGAGCTGCCCATTTCTTGCGAAGTGTCGATTTAGTTCCACTTCGGTCGAGAAATGGGGCTCATATGTCAAAAAATTACAAAGTGTCCGACCGAAAAATTCGGCATGACCTTTGCTATTTTTTTTGACATATGAGCCCCATTTCTCGACCGAAATAGATCGAAATCAACATTTCAGGAGAAATGGGCAGCTCGGGTGATTTCCCTGCAAACATTTCACATACAAAAAAGCACAAATAGTGCTCCACAACCACATATGGTGCTCCAGATTTAAACAGTAGCAAAAACAGCAACATATGGTGCTCCAGATTTAAAGAACATATGATATCTTGTTTCAAGAACTTGATCATTGCACATTGCACATTATCATATGGTGCTCCAGATTTGATGGTTTTATGTATCTTCCCATAATAAGATAGAAGAAGAACCATTATTCATGGAGTGTATATCCTACTACTCCACCCCTAGGCTATCAAAGGAGGATACAAAAACAGTAAAAGGAGACGACACATGTAAAGGCTGCTCCCTTAAATATTTCAACTAAATATTTCAACTAAATCAAGATATCAAGGTTGTTCCAATATCAAATAAACATGGCCTGCAAAACTTAAACATTTCAAATGCTATATGAATCAGGATGCATGCCATTCTTTCACATAAGATTCAAAAACAAAGATATATTTGCAGAACAAGGGAACTGATATCTTGATGCATATTTTCAGGACTGAAAGAGGGAACTGAACTATGATGCATATTTTCAGGGAATACTGAACTATTAAATCCTAATATTTGCTTGACTGGCTTCACTAGGACTAAATATTTGCTTTCTAATACACTCATTTTGCTTGCTATTATGGTAAAGCGTAAAATGCATCAATTTCACTTGCTCAATTTCATACAGGGAAGAAGGAGGAAGGGGGCAGGGAAGAAGGAGGGGAGGGGGTCACCTGCGCGCGGGGTGTGGTGGCTGTGGTGGTGGTCCTAGACGCCGGCGGAGCCTCCTCCTCCTCCTGGTGCTCTGCGTGGGGTCACGGCGAGGTCATATGCGCGGGGTCATGGCGAGGTCAGCGTGGACAGAGGAGAAGGGGCAGGGAAGAAGGAGGGGAGGGGGTCACCTGCACGCGGGGTGTGGTGGCCGTAGTGGTGGTCATGGACGCCGGCGGAGCCTCCTCCTCCTCCTGGTGCTCTGCGTGGGGTCACAGCGAGGTCACCTGCGCGGGGTCACGGCGAGGTCAGCGTGGATAGAGGGCAGGGAATAAGGAGGAGAGGGCCGGGGGTCACCTGCGGAGTGGTGGTGGTGATGGTGGACGGCGGGCGCGGCATGGCGGCACAAGCGGGGCAAGCGCGGCGTGGCGGCGAGATCGGCGGCGCGACGGCGAGATCGAGCGCGGTGGCACGACTAGTAGCTAGGGTTTGGGAGGGGGAAGTGAAGAGGGAAGAAGCGTCGCGCGGCTCAAAACGGCCAAGTCACAGAATTCTGTGCCACATCTGTTAGATATGCGCCACAGAATTTTTACCAAAACAGCCAAGTCACAGAATTCTGTGGCGCATCTGTTAGATATGCGCCACAGAATTTTTATTGATGGTACAACGATGCTCGTTGCACATATGTGACATCAAACACAACTCACTGCATTGGTTTAGCGCTTGCTCCACCACACTGAGGCCCCAGGTTCGATTCCTGGCAGCCCCAATTTTTTTTACTTTTTTTAAAAATATTTTAAGGATTGTAAATATATATTTAAGGAAAGAAATAATATATTTTACTATTAAAAATAAGAATTAATATATTTTCCTATTAAGGATGGTAATAATATATTATATATGCTTGTCACACACACCCACACCAATATATCCGCATGCATTAATTAGTACAAAAAAGGCGTCAAAAACCGCCAAGTCGGCTCCGAGGTAGCGCTAGTGTTTCTTCGCAACAACTTTCTTGCCCTTCTTCTTTGCGATAGAATACTTTAGGCCGTCCACCTTGAGATTTCTTCTCATGTACGGGCAACCTTTAGCCGGTAGGGTGGTCTTCCTTCTTACTTTAGCATAAGTAGTAGGCTTGTCGAAGTACTTGTCGAATTCCTCTTCGATATTGGGATCGCCGTTCTTGTCGATGTCTTGCTTGTTGGCAGGTCCTTTGATTCCGATGATGCTCCTCTTGCCCCTCCTCATGACAACACAGCTTGGCTTTGCCGGGTCGGTAATGAAGAAGCATTGATCAACTTGGCTAGCGAGCACCCATGACTCATTTTTTGTGGAGGCGTCCTTCGATTTTGCATCGGGTATAACCATGGTGGTGAAAAAACGGCCATCTTTTTCGACACTCTTGGCCCATCTGACACGAAACATCAGCACCGTCACCCCGGAGTAGTCGAGTTCCCATATCTCCTCGATCCTTCCGTAGAATCTTTCCTTGACATCAGTCTCGTCATCGGCGTATGATAGCATTGTTACTCCTGAGTTTTGGTATTCGCTATTCTTGTCCTTCTCCTCGGTGTAGAATCTGTAGCCATTGATGTCGTATGTCTGATAGGTCCTAACGTTGCGCTCGGGGCCCTGTGAGAGTGAGAATATGAGTTTTTGATCTTCAGTATAAGGCGTCGGCATGGGAGTTTCCAGTAGCCTTTTCTTGAACCACCCCGTGAAGATGGCGTTGTGCTCTCTGGTTACGTCTGCCTTCTTCCTTGTCTTGCCCAGGGTATTAGCGAGCTTCTGCTCGATTAAGGTTTTGTGCTCATCCACCCAGGGGCCGACCAACTCTATGTGTTGTAGCTCGACTTGGTTTTCCCTGTCAAAGACAGAATGTTCGAGTTCGATGCCGATGTGGAGTGCGCGTTAGCCCTCGCGGTGACCAAATCCAGTGAGCCTCCCTAGGTGCTTCCTGGTGGGCAGACCGACATCCTAGTTCTCGATTCTTAGGTAGTTCTGGCAGAAGGATATACACTCGTAGGTCAGAAAGCCCTTGGCTATGCTTCCATCTGTACGGGAACTATTGCGAACGAATCCTTTGATGACACCGTTGAGCCTTTCGAACGACATCATGTTGTGCAGGAACGCCGACCCGAGATGGATGATGTCATCCACGACATGGACAAGCAGATGCACCATGATGTCGAAGAACGCGGGAGGGAAGTAAATCTCGAGATCACATACTATCTCGACGATCTCTTCCTGTAGCTTGCCGAGCTGCTTCACGCCGATACACTTCCTAGAGATGACGTCGAAGAAGTTGCAGAGGCCAAACATCATCTCACGGACGTGCTCGTCCATTATCCCTCGGATCGCAACAGGGAGTATTTGCGTCATCAGCACGTGACAGTCGTGAGACTTCATCCCTCTAAACCTCTTCTTTGCTACTTCCAGAAATCTGCTTATCTTCCCAGAGTAGCCGTGCGGAACCTTGACTCCGATGAGGAAACTAAAAAACCTATGGAGCTCCTCCTCACTCAGAGTAAAGCATGCAGCTTTAAGCACCACCCCATTCTTCTTAGCCCTTTTGCGGCGACCCTGGGTCCCTTCCGTTCGTTCATCGTCATCGCCGGCATCTTCACTATCGGGGTACTAAAGTTCCTTCTTAATGCCAAGCAATTTCAGATCGCTTCTTGCTTTCGGCCCATCCTTTGTCCTATCCGGCATGTTCATCAGAGTGCTGAGTAGGCTCTCGGTAACGTTCTTCGTGATGTGCATCATATCGAGGCTATGGGGCATGTGGAGGACCTTCCAGTAAGACAGGTGCCAGAAAACAGACCTCGCCTTCAATACTCCATGCAACGGTGGCGGCTGTTCCCTCGGCCGCTTCTTTCCTAGCGCAGGGCACTCTTCCCAATTGTCTAGAAGCTCCTTGATTTCTTCGCCGCTCAAAGGTCGTGGGGCATTATCAAGCTTGTCTTTGCCTTTGAACAGGTCTCCATGTTTTCTCCACGGGTGATCCTTGCGGAGCCACATTCGAGTCCTCTGGAACACGGTTTTCGAAGACCCGGGATCCCTTGGCAGCTGCAGATGCGGGGTCTTGTCCATGCACCTAACACATGCACAGAATCCATGGTTCACCTGACATGCTACATATTCTTAACCAGGATAGTCATGCACCGTCGTGAGCAACGCGGCTCTCAGGTCAAAATAATCTCCAGTGTAGGCGTCCCACGTACGTGTCGGCGTCTCCCACAACGTCCCTAACTCCTCTTTCAGGAGCCCGAGATACATATGCATGTCGACACCTAGTTGTTTCGTCACCTGGATAAGGATACTCATGTGTACGTACCGCTGCTTCGTACACAGCCAGGGGGGAGGTTGTACGGCCATACAAACACAGGCCAGGTGCTGTGCGTGCTACTCTAGTTGCCAAAGGGATTGAGTCCATCGGTGCTCATGCCCAGCCTGACGTTCCTTGGATCGATCCCGAACTCATCTTGGAATTCGATGTCTAGCGCATTCCACTGGCTAGTGTCCGCGAGGTGTGTTAGGATCTTGCCCTTCTCCGGATCATCTTCCGGCTTCTCCCTCTTCGCGTGCCATTGCATGAGCTCTGCTTACTTAGGGTCTATGAAATACCGCTGCAGACAAGAAGTGATAGGAAAGTACAACACCACTTTTCGGGGAACTTTCTTGTTCCCTATCTTGTACTATCCCTGGCCGCACACTGGGCATGAGGTTCTATCCTTGTACTCGTTTTGATAAAGTGCGCAGTCGTTGATGCATGTGTGGTACTTCACGTACGGCATGTCTAGTGGGCAAACTACTTTCCTCGTCTTCTCGATACTTGTTGGCAGTGTGTTGTCCTTGGGAAGACGAGCGTGCCAGAATTTCATGTGAGCGTTGAATCTAGTGTCAGTCCATTTGTGCTCCGCCTTCATCTCCAAAGCCTTCAGCGTTACACTCAAGCGTGTATCCTCGGGCCGGCACCCAAGATACAATGGAGTCCTCCGGTCTACCTCCATCTGTGCCAGCTTGTCTTTCTCTCTGGCTGCAGCTTTCGCGTTGGTTGTCTGCTTGAGGATAATTTCTTGAAGATGAGGGTCCCGCAAGGCCGAAGTTAGCGCCTTGTCCGTGCTCCCTTCTTCTCGGCCACCACCACCATCTGCTCTGGCATTATCTCCTTCATGATGATCGTGTCCGTCGGCATCTTCTTCTTCATGATGAGCATCATGTTCTCCTTTGTCATGATGACCATGTCCGGGAGACCCTTCGTCTTCTCCCCCGCCCCCGTCCTCTTCTTCATCATGGCCACCGCCATCTGCCGGCGGCTCATTCACTGAGAAGGCGGGCATGAAACCACGCGTGAAAAGGTGAGACTCCAGTTGTCCGGAATCAGGGTTGATCCACTTCCGGTGTTTGCACGTTCGGCACGAACATCTTATCTTCGTCATGGTGTTCCGAACCATATCGGCCACTGCGTCAACCTTGTATCTAACCACCCAGCATTCACTCATATGGATGACCATGGTCGCTTGCGCGTGAACATAGACCAAATTAAAGAGAGAGTGTTAGAACCATGCACACACACACATGAAGCGCACACATATATGCATGATCGCCGAAAAATTTCGGCATGACCTACCCTAAAAGTAGGACATATGGCTAGTGCATAAATTTTCCGAAATGGACGTGTATCAATATTTCGGCAAAACTCCATGCACCCGGCGCCAGCAACATGCATTCAAGCACAACACAAATGTCCTTGAGAAGCAAGCATGCATGCATTCAACAAACACAACACAAAGCAAACGAACATCGTCGCCATCGCACACCACCCACGGGACCAATCTTCACCTACAAAACATCCATATATATATGCATGCTCCGAGACCCGCCGGCCACACAAAACACGCATCACACACAAGTACCCATGCACACCTCACAAATCCACAACCATAGGCATAGCGGTGGAGGAGCAAAGTATGGGTAGGTGTAGTACCTTTACAAAGTAGGAGTAGCTTCCCTCACAAGTACATAAACCAAAGTAGGTCTAGCTATCAACAATGGAGGAGAGTATGAGCAAAATGGAGTGGGAGGGAGGAGAGTGACGAGCTAGTTGGAGGAGGGAAGAAGGGAAATGGTGGTGGTAGGTAAGAGGGGATGTCACCTTTTTTAGATCTGTTTCGCACATTTTGTGGCACATATGGCTATATGCGTCACAGAAAGTGAGAATTCTGTGGCGCATATGCTGTATGCGCCACAGAAAGTGAGAGTTCTGTGGCGCATATAGCATATGCGCCACAAAATTCATGCAATTCTATGGCGCATATGGCTATATGCGCCACAGAACTCTCACTTTCTGTGGCACATACAGCATATGCGCCACAGAATTCTGACATTCCCATGTGCTGGGTCAGGCCCACATGGGGCCCACATAAATTATGTGGTGCATATGCCTATATGCACCACAGAATGCTCACTTTGTGTGGCGCATATAGACATATGTGCCACAGAATTGCATGAATTCTGTGGAGCATTTCTTATATGCGCCAAAGGATTAATTTTAGTGGAGCATTTTCCCTATATGCGCCACAGGATTAAAATCTACCTATAATCGTTTTCCTAGTAGTGTTGATGGGCTTTCTATTGAGTCGCTATCTTGGGCCTTCAGTTAGCGCCAGTCTCTTGGGTCCAGTATGCACCAGTCGCCATATCCGGCGAGTCGACCCGGTCTAGGATTGGCGATCCAGCTGGCGACTCCGCTTCATGGGTATACCCTGATTGGTATTCCCCCATACTATTCACACCTTCCTCTTGGGGTATCCGAACGAAGCTCTATAGTGATTTGAGCCATCAAGACGTTTTCTTGTGTCGTTGCCGGGGAGTCAAGGAATGCTTCAATCTCTTCCTCCTCGTCATTCACCTTTCAGGGGGAAAGAAGATTCTCGCAAGGGGATTCTCTCACAAGCATTCTCTTTACTTTGTTTTTGTTTTGCTTACTTTCTTTTGTTTTTTTTCTTGTTTCTTTCTTACAAAAATTAAAAAAATAGTTTCGTTTGGTTTTTTTTATTATCAAAAACACAAAAAAATATTTCCTACTTCAAGTTGCTTCCATGTCTAGTTTTGCTCCCATCACTGTGTTGCATGTGGAAACGATCTTTACTTTCAAACAAGAAAGTGAAGAGAGTTTCAAAGAAGCTTGGTCTAGAATTTCTGATTCACATGAAAAAACTAAGCGTAAAATGACTCTAGGCTTTGTTCTTAGCAGTTTCTACTATGGTCTTTCTCTTTGTTATAGATATGCTTTGGATGCTTTAGTAGGAGGATATTTTGTCCAGTGTAATGAGGATGAAGCTTTGAATGCCATAAAAAAGTTTATTACAATTTATAATTTTCCTAGCAAATCTGATTCTTCCTTTATAAACATCTATGCTAGGTTGAACACTCTTGAGACCAATACTGGAAGTTTAAAAGATTGCTATAGCATCCTTAGAGAGCATCATGATTATGTTCTAATAAATTTTGAGCCTTCAAAATGGTTTCCTATAGTAAAAGTTGTTATAAATAATGAAAAAAATTATGCTCGTTGTGATATCATGTCTGAGTTTTGTCTTCTGCCTAAAGTTATCTATGAATCTTTGAATCTTTGGGGACTTTCTGGAGTAGGAGAAAAATATCTCTTACCAATAATGCCACTATATTACCCATTGGAATAGATGAATGAGTGTTTACAAAGATCTTAGGGAGAGTGGTGTCTACTGATTATCTTGTTATTGAATGTGTAGGAAAAGGACAAATTACACTTGGAAGGTACCTACTAAAACTCTTTGGAGCAGTAATAGATGTGGGAAAGGGCATCATGCATTTTGCTTCTCCACAAAGTAATCATACTTTCCCTAAATATAAGAGTAAAGGTAAGAAAGGTAGGGGCAAGAAATTTGATGATAATGCTTCTTCATTTGAAAATACTTGATTCTTGCTTCCTGGGCCTAACTTAAAGGCGTTAAAGAAAATAACTTATTGGGAGATAGCCCAAATTTCATTAGGTTTTTCTTTTATTCAGTCTTGGAAGTTATTAGTTCTGTAATAACCTCTCTTTATCCTTTTTGTGTGGTTTTATGCCAAGAATAACCTCTAATGAGATAGAAGTAAGATTTGGGGAAGTTGCTGTCCTGAAACAGATTTTTATGCTTCACTACAAAAATTCGTGAAAAATATCTGTATGTCGGATTGAGCTGTAATTTTTTCAGATTATTCCCCAGGTTGTTATCCAACTTTCGTTAGTTTAACACTTTTTGATTTGAGCAACATAAGGTCTTAGAAAAAATCAGTTGTTACCTGCAGGTCTGTTTTGATAGATTTCTGCCATTATTTGTATTTGCCTCTTAATTGGTTTATTTTTAAGTTCTCCCTGGTCACTTGAGCTTTTAAAAGGAATTACTACAGTAGCTTGTGTTCTAATGAAATTTTCTTTTGTTTTTAAACTAAAACCAAAGGCCTATTATCTTGAATACACTAATGTTGCTAATGAAGATTGTGTGAAGTTTTGTACGAAGGAAATTTTCAAGTGTAGGGGAAGAATGATGTAATAAGATGAAGAATGGACAAAAGCTCAAGCTTGGGGATGCCACCCCGTGCCACCCCAAGAAATATTCAAGAGGTACAAGCGTCAAAGCTTGGGGATGCCCAAGGCATCCCATGCTTTATCAATAAAAATATCAGGTCTCTTTCTAGACACTTCGTTTTTATTGCTTCATGCACTGTTCTATTGTTCTTCGAGCGTCCTAGTTTTATTTTATGGTTTTCGTTTGTTTGGTTTGCTTGAATAAAGTAGTTGGACCCCCGCTTTCGCACTTTTGTTGAAAATAAGTTGATTTGTGTTGGAAAAGAGTAGAAAGTTTTATGCTTATAGTGGTACAAAAGGGAGCTTGTTTTGACTATGTCTTAGACTTTATCATGACATGCTAGATGTTGATTTGACCTTATACTTAGTGATTATTTCTGTAGCATGAATTGTTCCAAACAATTGAGATTACTTAATGTGCCTTGAAAGAATCAATCGTTGTTTTAGCATACAAAAGCATAATATTGTGGTATTCTCCTTTGATGCTTGGTTTGGGTTGAATGGGCACATGCTCACACCATGTTATGACTATGAACCAGTCACCTTAGAGTCTATGATCATTTATTTGTTGACTTGTGATACCACTTTATGCTTTAATTGATAATGTTTTGTCGCTCTGCATGATTATGGCCATTATTGCTCTATTAGTTTGTTGCTCCTAGTCTTTTGCTAGCCTCCACTTGTACTGAGTAAGCTCTACTCATGCATCCAACTCCCAAGAAACCAAGTTAATCCAAAGAGTCCACTATAAATTCCTATGCATGGCGTGTTACACCATTCTAAGTATATTCATGTTTTTATCTATCTTCCAAATTAAACTTGTTATGAGAAAATTAGTGATTAAAGCTCTCACAAACTTGATGACACACTTTACTTTCTTGCACCTAATAAGCTTGAACCATTGTGTCATCTATGTTGTATATGCTTGCACTTATAAGTTGGGAATTAGCAGAACCATGCTATCATGGGGAACGCTTTCAACACTTGTACATATTACCCAGTTGATATCATGATCTTTTGTTTGCGGATGTCGGCGGTGTGAAATAAAAGGAGAGCTTGTAAGTCCATGGAGTTATGTATATGTGTTAGAGAAATGTCTGAGCGGCTAGCCTAAGCCATGCCTAATCATGGTGGAAACTTGCAGCATAACCATAGTGAGAAATCTGTGAAGCATCCTCAATAAAAACCTATGCAAATAGCAAATAAAAAGATCGCTGAGATGCTCATTGTTCTTTCCTTATCATTTTGATATGGGATAGCTCCTATGTCATGGGGCAAGGGGTACTGTTGTCAGATTATCGACAAGTACGCCATAGGTGGTACTAGTGGCGTTGGAAAGATGGGGTGTGAGATGTCGGATGTTCCAGGAGCGGTGAGCACAAGTTTACCCAGGTTCAGATCCGACTGTGGTCATCGGATCCTACTCCTGCTAGCAACCTAGTAATATATTGGCGTAAGCCGGATGTTACAGCAGATTACAAGAGAGGTTCGCATGTGCGAGTTGTGATTGTGGTTATTGGTGTTGTTGTTGTGTCCTAAAGGCTCCCATAGGGCTGGTTTATATAAATACCAGGACCTAGGGTTACAGGAGAGACCTATCCGGCTACGTTACAAACTCGGTAACTAGATACAACTTGGACTACAAGTAATACTACATGCCTAAGTCGATAACTCTTCTAGGCCTTGTCATAGCCGGAACTGGCTACTCCTCTTTCTCTAACTAGGCCGCCCGTGAAGAAAAGCTCTAACCCGTTTGTGGGCCACCCTGGTCAGCGAGTCCTGTGGGTATACCCGGAAAGTATATCCCCAACAGTAGCCCCCGGAAGTCTCCAAGATCCAAAGTCGGATAAATCATCTAGCTTGATGGTTTCTTCGTCTTGAGAATCTTAAAGGGTTCCCGAAAACTTTATTTAATAGTGTTGGATTCTGAGTCAGTTGAGTCGGATATGTTATATTCTAACTTTAGTCTTTTCCTTGCTAAGTTTGAAACATGAGCCGGATTTTACAGCGGTGTGGGTGCTGACAACCTTTCAGACCAGGTCATGTCACTGACATGAGTCCCATCAACACGAATGTTGGTGGGTCTGTTCCTTATGGAACAGAACGCCGTTTCAATGCTAACGCGAAAATCGACCTGGCGGAAGAGTCGCGAGGAAGCTACCTCCCTCTCTCCTATACGCGTGGCGCTAATCACGCAAATCAACGCACGAATCTTGGCGCAGAGGTAAATAAAAGAGAGGATAAAACCCTTCTCTTAGGTTTATCTCTCCACCGCTTCATTCATTCTCTCCTCGTACTCCTCGAGCACTCCGCAGCCATTCCCATCTACACGCCGTGAGAAAATCTCTTTCCCCCACCAATCCCAAATCTTTCCAAAGCAATGGCATCTGCATCTAGTTCAGAGAGGCGGCGGAGGAGAAGAAGATGTGGGGCCTCTGGCTCCCCAGCGCCATGCACGACATCGAACTCCAGGTCATCGGGGACAAAGGATTCATCATCTCTGGAGCGTGGCGGAGTGGCTCTAAACACGCCGTTCCCGCCCCGCGTGACGGCGAGAGGGTGTTGTTCGGCACACACATCGACCGTGGCCTCAGCCAGCCACCGTCAGACTTCATCATCGAGGTCGTCAAATACTACGGTGTGCAACTCCATAACCTCCCTCCCAACTCCCTACTCGCGCTCAGCACTCACGCAGCTCTGTGCGAGGGGTTTCTTGGCATTAGGCCAAGTTTCACCCTTTTACGGTGCTACTACGGTACCCGGAAGAACTCCAATAGCGTTGGTGTGCCTTACACCACCTGCACCCTTAGCTTAGTCTTTAGTAGAAACCGAGTTTATCCTAGGATTAATGCTAGTGAATTCGTCAAACGCTTGGCCGAAACCTTCTTTTATCATAAGGATATTCCGTCTCCTGGAACGGCGGAAAGTCTTCCGGCCTTCGTCGATGGTGCCCCCCCCACCAGAAGTCATGGGACATGGAAGCGCCGGAACTGTCGGATATCTTGATCCTCACCAAGAGGCAGATTGAGTTCCTGATGAAGCACATGGGGCTCCATGGATCCGACTTGATCCAATGATGGCTGGAGCGCTGGATTCAGCCTCTGCAGCTACATGGAGACAGCCTCATTTATCAGATCACCGGCGATAAGAAGGATAAGATGCGGGTCAGCCCGAACCGCATTCCGGGGAAGAATTACAAGACCCTTATGCAGTATTTGATCAAGGAAAGAGTGGAACGAAAAGTTCCAGATGTCCCCATGAAGATGCTCACGTCCAACCGTCCTCTGACTCCGGTAAATATTTCGACTCTGCTTTTGCGTTTCATCATTCTTTTCTGTTCTTTCTCCGACTCTATTTTCACTAATGCTTTTCGACTTTGTCAGCTCGAGAAACTCCCTGAGACTGAGTTAGGTCCACTAGAGGGCTATCTTTCAGTTGATTCGGAGATGATAGAGGATGATGAGGTGCAAGAAGTTCCTGCCTCCGCCTCCCAGAAGCGCAAGGTGAAGGAAGTTGTTATCACTGCTGGTAGCCAAGTGCTACCAGTAGTTAAAAAGTAAGCACTTTGTCTTTTGTTTTCAGTACCTTGTACCTTTCTTTCTCTCCAGAGCACACCTAACATTTGGATTTTCATGTTCTAGAGCTAAAGCAGTTTTGAAGAGTAAGACCAAGATGGACATCAAGCTGGGCAAGCAAATGCATCAGCAGAAAGTTGTCATCTCCCCTGCCATGCCGCCGCCAACTCCATCCAGTACTCCATCAGCACAAGAGGCTTCCGCCTCTCCTGATGGTGGCAATGTCTCTAAAGCCTTGGTCACCGTTGGTGGCCAAGCAACTAACAAGGGTGAACCCATTAAGGGTAATGATCCCATGGTTATGTATACAGGAACTTTGGATAAAGTGGCCGGCTCTATTGTCTCTGGCCTGAAAAGGAAGAAGAAGGAAGATATCCTCAAGCTGGCTCAGTCCAGCCTTGATAAGCAAACCCTTACCGCAGAGGCAGCAAGCCAGGAGCAGTAGGACGTCAAACTGGTTAGCCTCCTGGACCAAAATTTGGTCTGGGATGCTAAGATAGAGTCTGGTGAACTCCCAGCGACGTATGTTCCCTCCCTCTCCCTTGCCGAGAAAGTGTTTCATAACACTAAACTCGGATCTGAGAAGTTGCACTTGGAAAACATTGTAAGTTTCCGATTCATATTTGCATTTATTTTATTATCATATCCTCTAGCCCCCAAGCATAAAGCCGGATAAACATCGTTGAATCCAAGTTGATGCTTATAGGATGCCAAAGAACGATGTAGTGTAGCCCCCAAGGCTCGTGCTGTATTTTTACTTAGTTAAATTTGTAGCCCGAGTCTTAGTAGCCGTCTGATGGTATTCCGTCTTCTAAACTTACAAAAAATTGCATCTTCCAACTAGGAATTGCTCAAGAAGATATGTAACAATCACAAGGAAATCAAATCCCTGCGTCTTGAGAATTCCAAGTTGCAAGTTGAAAAAGATGAAGCAGAAAGTAAAGTTTTCCGGCTTCCTCTTTATCGGTTAGCTTTTTTCATAGTCAAACTTGTTTTGTCCAACTGATATGTTTCCTTTGCAGAATTGTTGTGCGAGTCTAGCAAGATGGTGGAGCAATACAAGAACTTCGATTTCTTGAAATTGGAGAATGCTGAACTCTGGGACAAGCTTGAAAAGATTACTATTGAATCGGAGAATTCCGTAGCTGGTGTCTTGGAGTCAAGCAACCATGAGACCGTGAGACTCGAGAAGGTGCTAGCCCTCCAAGACAAACAATTGGATGATCTTCGGAAGGACTTTGATAGTCAGAGGGATCTGGACCAGGCCACAGAGAGCGAGCTGAGAAGACTCTGCGAGGAGCATGCCTAGTGGAATCATTCTGTGCTAGGTAAGATTTCCGACCTTTATTATTCGATTTATTTTTCGACTCACTTTTGAGTCAAATTTTGAGTTTTGGTTCTTTCCTAGCCCGCCTGAACCTTTCCGACTCTCCTACCCCAAACCTGGCCTCGAGCGCATCAAGCTCGTCGGAGATATTTTGTTCGACTTCTGCCAGACTCTTGAAGAGGATGGCGAGTCGGTCAAACTTTCCGACTTGCACACTGTAACACCCTCAGAATCGGCCCTATGCAAGATTTAGCGAAACCCGCCAAAACCGCATAGAAACGATTCAAAGGTGCCCACCAGGCACTTTCGTGCGGGTGGAAAACGAAGTAATATCATTACACAATAGTCCACGATGGAACCCACAGAACAGATATATATACAACGGCGACTCAATGAGTCAAGAATACAGATATACAGTACAAAGATCCAAATCACCTTGAAAACGATATAGCGTCCGAGTACGGACAAGATGCAAATTGAGCTAAGAGCCCTGAAGAATAACCAAAGGCGTCCATAACCCTGCCCAGGCCAAGCCGGAAGGGTAACCCTGCTAACGACGTCGATCTCGAAACCTGCTTACACAAAAGGGGTGCCGACAAAGGGCAAAGGAAAAAGAGAGCGGTCAGTACTGAGGCCAGTACACGGCGAGACTAGAATTCGGCGGTCCTCGCCTACATAGGTATGGTGGACTGAGCGGCAGCGCGGCATGCACTAAACAACCTATAGAGACTCGAGATAACTGTCGGCTATCAGAGAGGGATAAGAAAGACCTATTCGGAACCATCCTGATACTACCACCAAACATACCCATCCTGGTGTTTCCCCCTCGAGACCAAACGAGGAAGTCAACCGAGGAACTCACACCGTTGGCAGTTTTATTTATTCAGTTATCGTTGCAGCAATTACTAGTCAGGTATAGATAGTCATCCTGATAGAATAAGTAGTGGGCACTTTTAGTTAACCATTCCGTTGTAGTTGCAACACTTACTAATCAGATACAATTAGCATGAGATATGCCCAAACCCAGCAGTTGTTGGTACTTTTATTTAGCCATTCCGTGATAGTGGAGCTGATTACTAGTCATATCGGATACCAGTCAAATTATAACAATAAACTTTAGTTATGATTGTCTATGATCAAGAACTGTGCTCCAAGTCGTCCATAACCGCGGACACGGCTTTTCGAAAAGATTTAACCCTGCAGGGGTGCACCAAAGTATCCACACGCACTTCGACCCTTTTTGCCAGATCAGTTAACATACACCCATCGGTATGTCGGCGGGGCCTAAGTCATGACGTTTCCCAGGCCCAAAGCAAGTACATGGGGGCCACCCCACTAAGCTACGCGCAACGAAGTCGGCCGGTCTCCGAGATGGACTCAGGGTTTGTGTAGACGGCTGTAAACGACTGGGAACCCGAAAGTGTGACTGGGCTTGTCGATACAGCGAAAATGTGTCATGGTCCTAAACAGTACAGATGCTCCACGCACAATCGTAAATAAAGCAGTAAAGCATGGCATAAGTACAGGATAGTAATAAAGCCCCAAACTACTTGTGGCCCCCGGTACAATACTTTGAATTCATGTACTAATCGATGGGGGTGCCCACACAACCCACCTGTGGTTAGCGCGCTCGATCTCGGAACAGGTGTCAAGAACTCGGGGTCCTACGGGACACCAGTGAGCGGTTAAAATCCAAATATTGTCTATTACCCACCGGTGCCTCTGCATTTACCTACTTTCAATTTTAGTTATTAAACAGTAATTAAAGCCATGATCACCTACAACATTAAACATGCGGCAACACTCCAACAACTGTGGTACTTGACGACACGCAACAGCACTTGAGCAAGCGACTACGACGCGCAAGTCCAACTATCTACCAATCAACAGGTAGTAGGATGTGTCCAAGGCAGTATAAGGCTGCAAGGGATATCACGGGTACGAAAACTAGAGCACCGCAACACAGATAGCAATAGATCAACAGGAGGGAATAAATAAATAAAAGTAAGATAGGTAGAAAAGGGGAGATGCTCGCCTGAAAAACAATGCCGAAGGTTCATCCGAAGGTCCGGTCGACACTCGCATCAACTCATCGGCCTAGTCCGTGAAGAAGCAAAACACTAGCACAAACACCGGATGCACTATTTAATACTATGACAGAAGATCGGGCATGATGCATGTATGATGTATGACATGGAAAAGGTGCAATGCAATTAGATCATATTAAGCGGAACCGGGTCCCGACATTTAATTAAACGGTTCAAGTTATTTATCTACCCCGCAAATTAAATGTTGGATTAGCAAGACCAAACATGGCTTTGGTTCGCTATGCCAATTTAAATGAAGTCCGGAATAAGACAAGGATATCCCGCATATAGACTCCATATTTAATTATGAGATGAATTGGCAACCACAGACAAGTATGCATGCATGAACAATTTAATATGCATCAGTTGATAATGTCATATTATAAAAATAATGGGGTCTCGGATAGGGAATCACTTTAGGGTTCGGCGAACTTGGGCTCCGAGGGGTTCGGGGTCGGGTCTCAGGTTTCGACGGGAGAATGGCTCGACGAGATCGGTCTCGGACAACGGAAGTCGATCTTGTCGCATCCGAGAAGAAGGACTTGGTTGGCGTCGGGGGCACATCGGATCCGCCCTGGTCGGTGCCGATCTTGTCGTCACGAAGGTCTTGTCGGGTCGTCGTATCGGGTCGGTCTTGGCGTTCGGGAAGAAGAACTTGGCGTGCGACGTCGTCGGCATCGGTGCGGGAAGGAGGTCTTGCCGTTCCGTGTCGGTGACCTTGGCATCCGGGTTCTCGGCGAGCTCGGCATACGGGAAGGAGTACTTGTCGCACCGGGGTCTCGGTGTCCTCGGATCCGATTGAAGATCTTGGCGTTCGGCGGGATCGGTCTTCGGGTTCTTTGGGTTTTCCATGTGGCGGTCTTGACGTCCGGGCATCGGATCCTCGAGACCGGGGTCGTCGGTTCCCTCTCGACGATCTTGGGGTTTGTGGCGGAGATCTTGGAGTTCCGGCCTCAATTGTCTGTGATGGCAAACTTGTGTGGCGCTAGTGGCCTTCGGGTTCATAGCTAACGAGAAGACCTTGGCAGCACCGAACTTGCATCAGTTTGTTTTCAGAAGATCTTGATGGAGCACATCCGACAACGTACCCGTACTTTTGATATACAGCTGTTTCTCCCAAAATTGGCGGCAGCATCCTAGGTACAATGACACGGCAACAAACGGAAACAGATGAATTTCAAAGGACTGGGTCACGGCCGACAGACGAAAAGAGAGGACACGTGCTCGCGCGCAGGAGGATGTGGCATCGGGGAGCTCGGGCTCGAGCGGAGGTCGCCCGCGGCGATGGCTGGAGGGGAAGCAGCGGAAGGGGCGGCGCTGGGCGGCCGCGATCGACGGATGCTAGCCGGAGGCGGGAGGCGAGGAGGCCATGGCCTCGGGATGGGGAGGTCGAAGGAGGCTGCCAGAGAGGGGCGGAGGAGCACAGAGCCGCGGGGGGGGGGGGGGGGGGCTGCTCGAGGTGGAGGCGGCAGGGAGGCACGGGATGAGGGCGAGGCGCGGCGGCGCTGCCTCTGAGGGAGGCCAGGGTCGCGAGGGCGGGGCGGACAGAGGGCGAGGATGGCGACCGACGGCGGTGGCGGGAGGGAGCTTGCAGAGGGTGGCGGCGGGCGAGGAAGGCGCGGTGCGAGCGGCGACGAAGGGGTTGCAGGGCGCGCGGGGTCGCAGCGAGTGCAGCGGCGCTCGAACGACGGCGAGCAGACGCGGGGAGAGCTCGCGTGGGCGAGGATCTAGGCGAGAGGAGAGGCGGCGCTCGCGGGGTTGGTGCTGCAGAGGGCACCGGAGAGGGGAAGACGGCGGGCGGGGACGCAGAGGTGAGCGACGAGGGAGGGGAGAGGGGCCCCCGGCGGCGCTCGGTAGCAGAGGGAGGCGGCGGGGGTTATCGGGTTGGGGGAACGAAGGGAGGAGAGGAGCGTGGAGGGGACGCGGGCGATAGGACCGAGGGAGAGGGTGGCATGGCGATGAGCGGTGGGTGGGGATCGGAGTGGTGGGCCAGGGCGCGGGGACCGGGGGTAGCGTGTCCACCGCATGGGGTGGGGCCAGGGGCGACCAGGTGGGCGGGAAAAAGGCCAGGCGCGGTGGGGAGCGCGCCCAGGTGGCGGCGGCGAGGAGGGAAAAAAGGAGGGAGGAGGGGGGTAGGTGGTTGGGGTGTGGAGAGGAGGTGGGCCAGGAGGCTGATGTGGCGGCATGGGAGTGGAGGGAGTTGGGGAAGTGGTGAGGTGGCGGGACGGGGTTGGCCGGAGTGATGTGGAGGGGGCTGGGTAGGATTAGGTGTAGGTAGGATTAGGACTAGATATTTTTAGACTAGGGTTTGGAGGTGGCCGGCCGGGCTTTCGGGCCTGGTGGGCTGCCTCCTAAAAACAATTTAAAATTTTTATTTATTTAAAACGGGGCTTTTGCAAACCGCGGGTAGACAAAACAGAATATTCCGGAGACCCAGGTTTTGTGTTTGAATAAAGACGGGGCGTTTAGAAAACAAAAACAGATTTTTCGAAAATAGTTTTATGCAAACAAATGCAAGATGACATGACGATGCCCAAATGCAATGTGGCATGATGACATGAGCACGCGGTCATGATGATGCAATGCACAGAAACAACGCGATTTTCTGGTAGTGGTTTTTGCGGGGCGCCACAATTCGACACCACTAACAATGGATCTCGCCCTCGAGATCCGCCTCATGGTACCCGGAAGAAGGGCGGCGATCTGAATCTTCTCGCATCGTGTAAATCCTCGCGACACCACTAACAAGAGTTCGTTGTCCGTGATCGTCGAGAGAACACTTCGGGAACAAAAGGTCGAAGGTAGAGGTATCAACAAATAAATCCACCTCTAGCTTCGATGGAAAGAGGGAACCGATGCATTCTCATCCACTTCAATGTACACAAGCGAATAGAGTGAGTAGTCGGCATGGGGGCCAATCCATCACGCACCCAAACTATTACTCTGCACAATCAGTAGAAAAGCGTGCAACCATTCTCGGAATCAGACTGAAGATCTCGACAATCGAGGTTCAGAAACAAAGGAGTGATGAAGACTCTGCATCGGATCTAGCGTAGATGATGTCGTCGCGTCGGAAAACACCGGAAGGCACGAGAAGGAACAAAGAGAAGTCCACCAGACGAAGGGTTCCTCGGATAGCATGAAGACCAGATGTAGCAACACCGTTACCAAAGGAGGAAGCGAAACCCTGAAGGTACGATGGAACCCAACCACGAGAAATCCTGGACTCGAAGAGAGAGAAGAGAGCGGATTCAAAACACACAGAGGTGAGAGGAGAGCAGCAGAGGGGTAAGGAGTAAAATCAGACCTAATCAGAACTATCCAACCGATTTTTCAAAAATAGTTTTGACACTCTACTTCGGCCGTTAGCTAGGTTATCCTACAGGCTGGACTTGTGGGGTATCGCAACTGCTGAGCTCTGATACCACTCTGTAACACCCTCAGAATCGGCCCTATGCAAGTTTTAGCGAAACCCGCCAAACCCGCATAGAAACGATTCAAAGGTGCCCACCAGGCACTTTCGTGCGGGTGGAAAACGAAGTAATATCATTACACAATAGTCCATGATGGAACCCACAGAACAGATATATACAACGGCGACTCAATGAGTCAAGAATACAGATATACAGTACAAAGATCCAAATCACCTTGAAAACGATACAGCGTCCGAGTACGGACAAGATGCAAATTGAGCTAAGAGCCCTGAAGAATAACCAAAGGCGTCCATAACCCTGCCTAGGCCAAGCCGGAAGGGTAACCCTGCTAACGACGTCGATCTCGAAACCTGCTTACACAAAAGGGGTGCCGACAAAGGGCAAAGGAAAAAGAGAGCGGTCAGTACTGAGGCCAGTACACGGCGAGACTAGAATTCGGCGGTCCTCGCCTACATAGGTATGGTGGACTGAACGGCAGCGCGGCATGCACTAAACAACCTATAGAGACTCTAGATAACTGTCGGCTATCAGAGAGGGATAAGAAAGACCTATTCGGAACCATCCTGATACTACCACCAAACATACCCATCCTGGTGTTTCCCCCTCGAGACCAAACGAGGAAGTCAACCGAGGAACTCACACCGTTGGCAGTTTTATTTATTCAGTTATCGTTGCAGCAATTACTAGTCAGGTATAGATAGTCATCCTGATAGAATAAGTAGTGGGCACTTTTAGTTAACCATTCCGTTGTAGTTCCAACAGTTACTAATCAGATACAATTAGCATGAGATATCCCCAAACCCAGCAGTTGTTGGTACTTTTATTTAGCCATTCCGTGGTAGTGGAGCTGATTACTAGTCATATCGGATACCAGTCAAATTATAACAGTAAACTTTAGTTATGGTTGTCTATGATCAAGAACTGTGCTCCAAGTCGTCCATAACCGCGGACACGGCTTTTCGAAAAGATTTAACCCTGCAGGGGTGCACCAAAGTATCCACACGCACTTCGACCCTTTTTGCCAGATCAGTTAACATACACCCATCGGTATGTCGGCGGGGCCTAAGTCATGACATTTCCCAGACCCAAAGCAAGTACATGGGGGCCACCCCACTAAGCTACCCGCAACGAAGTCGGCCGGTCTCCGAGACGGACTCAGGGTTTGTGTAGACGGTTGTAAACGACTGGGAACCCGAAAGTGTGACTCGGCTTGTCGATACAGCGAAAACGTGTCACGGTCCTAAACAGTACAGGTGCTCCACGCACAATCGTAAATAAAGCAGTAAAGCATGGCATAAGTACAGGATAGTAATAAAGCCCCAAACTACTTGTGGCCCCCGGTACAATACTTTGAATTCAGGTACTAATCGATGGGGGTACCCACACACCCCACCTGTGGTTAGCGCGCTCGATCTCGGAACAGGTGTCAAGAACTCGGGGTCCTACAGGACACCAGTGAGCGGTTAAAATCCAAATATTGTCTATTACCCACCGGTGCCTCTGCATTTACCTACTTTCAATTTTAGTTATTAAACAGTAATTAAAGCCATGATCACCTACAACATTAAACTTGCGGCAACACTCCAACAACTGTGGTACTTGACGACACGCAACAGCACTTGAGCAAGCGACTACGACGCGCAAGTCCAACTATCTACCAATCAACAGGTAGTAGGATGTGTCCAAGGCAGTATAAGGCTGCAAGGGATATCACGGGTACGAAAACTAGAGCACCGCAACACAGATAGCAATAGATCAACAGGAGGGAATAAATACTATAAAAGTAAGATAGGTAGAAAAGGGGAGATGCTCGCCTGAAAAACATTGCCGAAGGTTCATCTGAAGGTCCGGTCGACACTCGCATCAACTCATCGGCCTAGTCCGTGAAGAAGCAAAACACTAGCACAAACACCGGATGCACTATTTAATACTATGACAGAAGATCGGGCATGATGCATGTATGATGTATGACATGGCAAAGGTGCAATGCAATTAGATCATATTAAGCGGAACCGGGGTCCCGACATTTAATTAAACGGTTCCAGTTATTTATCTACCCCGCAAATTAAATGTTGGATTAGCAAGACCAAACATGGCTTCGGTTCGCTATGACAATTTAAATGAAGTCCGGAATAAGACAAAGATATCCCGCATATAGACTCCATATTTAATTATGAGATGAATTGGCATAATTCCCCCAAACCACAGACAAGTATGCATGCATGAACAATTTAATATGCATCAGTTGATAATGTCATATTATAAAAATAATGGGGTCTCGGATAGGGAATCACTTTAGGGTTCGGCGAACTTGGGCTCCGAGGGGTTCGGGGTCGGGTCTCAGGGTTCGACGGGAGAATGGCTCGACGAGATCGGTCTCGGACAACGGAAGTCGATCTTGTCGCATCCGAGAAGAAGGACTTGGTTGGCGTCGGGGGCACATCGGATCCGCCCTGGTCGGTGCCGATCTTGTCGTCACGAAGGTCTTGTCGGGTCGTCGTATCGGGTCGGTCTTGGCGTTCGGGAAGAAGAACTTGGCGTGCGACGTCGTCGGCATCGGTGCGGGAAGGAGGTCTTGCCGTTCCGTGTCGGTGACCTTGGCATCCGGGTTCTCGGCGAGCTCGGCGTCCGGGAATGAGTACTTGTCGCACCGAGGTCTCGGTGTCCTCGGATCCGATTGAAGATCTTGGCGTTCGGCGGGATCGGTCTTCGGGTTCTTTGGGTTTTCCAGGTGGAGGTCTTGACGTCCGGGCATCGGATCCTCGAGACCGGGGTCGTCGGTTCCCTCTCGACGATCTTGGGGTTTGTGGCGGAGATCTTGGAGTTCCGGCCTCAATTGTCTGTGATGGCGAACTTGTGTGGCGCTAGTGGCCTTCGGGTTCATAGCTAACGAGAAGACCTTGGCAGCACCGAACTTGCATCAGTTTGTTTTCAGAAGATCTTGATGGAGCACATCCGACAACGTACCCGTACTTTTGATATACAGTTGTTTCTCCCAAAATTGGCGGCAGCATCCTAGGTACAATGACACGGCAACAAACGGAAACAGATGAATTCCAAAGGACTGGGTCACGGCCGACAGACGAAAAGAGAGGACACGGGCTCGCGCGCAGGAGGATGTGGCATCGGGGAGCTCGGGCTCGAGCGGAGGTCGCCCGCGGCGATGGCTGGAGGGGAAGCAGCGGAAGGGGCGGCGCTGGGCGGCCGCGGTTGACGGCTGCTAGCCGGAGGCGGGAGGCGAGGAGGCCATGGCCTCGGGATGGGGAGGTCGAAGGAGGCGGCCAGAGAGAGGCGGCGGAGCACAGAGCCGCGGGAGGGGGGGGGCTGCTCGAGGAGGAGGCGGCAGGGAGGCACGGGATGAGGGCGAGGCGCGGCGGCGCTGCCTCTGAGGGAGGCCAGGGTCGCGAGGGCGGGGCGGACAGAGGGCGAGGATGGCGACCGACGGCGGTGGCGGGATGGAGCTTGCAGAGGGTCGCGGCGGGCGAGGAAGGCGCGGTGCGAGCGGCGACGAAGGGGTTGCAGGGCGCGCGGGGTCGCAGCGAGTGCGGCGGCGCTCGAACGACGGCGAGCAAACGCGGGGAGAGCTCGCGTGGGCGAGGATCTAGGCGAGAGGAGAGGCGGCGCTCGCGGGGTTGGTGCTGCAGAGGGCACCGGAGAGGGGAAGACGGCGGGCGGGGACGCAGAGGTGAGCGACGAGGGAGGGGAGAGGGGCCCCCGGCGGTGCTCGGTAGCAGAGGGAGGCGGCGGGGGTTATCGGGTTGGGGGAACGAAGGGAGGAGAGGAGCGTGGAGGGGACGCGGGCGATAGGACCGAGGGAGAGGGTGGCGTGGCGATGAGCGGTGGGTGGGGATCGGAGTGGTGGGCCAGGGCGCGGGGACCGGGGTAGCGTGTCCACCACGTGGGGTGGGGCCAGGGGCGACCAGGTGGGCGGGAAAAAGGCCAGGCGCGGTGGGGAGCGCGCCCAGGTGGCGGCGGCGAGGAGGGAAAAAAAGGAGGGAGGAGGGGGGTAGGTGGCTGGGGTGTGGAGAGGAGGTGGGCCAGGAGGCTGATGTGGCGGCATGGGAGTGGAGGGAGTTGGGGAAGTGGTGAGGTGGCGGGACGGGGTTGGCCGGGGTGATGTGGAGGGGGCTGGGTAGGATTAGGTGTAGGTAGGATTAGGACTAGATATTTTTAGACTAGGGTTTGGAGGTGGCCGGCCGGGCTTTCTGGCCTGGCGGGCTTCCTCCTAAAAACAATTTAAAATTTTTATTTATTTAAAACGGGGCTTTTGCAAACCGCGGGTAGACAAAACAGAATATTCCGGAGACCCAGGTTTTGTGTTTGAATAAAGACGGGGCGTTTAGAAAACAAAAACAGATTTTTCGAAAATAGTTTTATGCAAACAAATGCAAGATGACATGACGATGCCCAAATGCAGTGTGGCATGATGACATGAGCATGCGGTCATGATGATGCAATGCACAGAAACAACGCGATTTTCTGGTAGTGGTTTTTGCGGGGCGCCACACACACAATGTCAGTGCAAGAGGTGAGGGACAAGGCCAAGGAGATTCCGAAGCTTATCGAGGACTGGAACATCTCCTACGCTCGGACTGCTGCCCAAACTGCTCTTACCATGGTGATGAGCCACCACAACAAGATGGAAATCTGGCATGTCAACAAAGGTATTGCCGAGGAGGACGTTGAGGGTAACCCACAGGACATCAAGGCTATCCAAGATTCTTGTGCAGGTTATGATTGTCATGTGGCAGAGATGACCAACTACACGACGCCGTTCTTTGAATCTGTTGTTGTGCCACTACTAGGAAAAGTGCTATAGGTAATCCAAACTTCTGTGGCTCATGTGGTTGAAGTGCCCCACGGATAAAACATGCGTGGCTCACCTATGGGCAGTGCCCTAATAGTAACTACAACAACTGTGGCGCACATGGTGCGCCATAGATATGTGTGGGCCAGAGCCCTGCTGGCCGCATGCCGCATACCCGTAGCGCACATGGGGTAGGTGTGCTACGGTTGTTAGGGTTAACCGTGTAGCATATGCAGGGGGTGCGCTACGCCTAAGTGAAGGCCCCTTTATTCTATAAATGGGAAGACACATCCGTGGCGCACTAGGGCCATGTGCGCCACGGTTGTGTTTAGTTCCTGTGGCGCACTAGGGCAATGTGCGCCACGGATGTGTCGACCATTTTTTTTGGCAGCTCCACTTTGTGCACATGTGTGATCATCCACCACCCACACTTCACTTTCCCCTTCTTCTTCCTCCTTATATCTAGTTGGGATCCTTCTCCTTCCCACCTCAATTTCTCCACTCATTCACCATTTTTAGCATGTACAACTTGCCTTGGATGTTACATACGTAATAGAGGAAGCTCTCCGGTCTCTCATCTCCTTCTCCGGTCTCGCGCGCACCACTCCTTTCCATCTTCTCGTGATGAAGAAGAGTCGGCTGTCCTTAGAAGTTGCTTCGGCTTATTCTTGCAATGGCCAAAGAGCATGATCCGTTTAGGGACGGCGGGGGACCTCACGCCACAGAAAACAACACCGCCTGTCGTGCCAGCGACAAGCGGTGGCAAGGCCCCCTTACCGCCCTCGCCATCACCTCCACGCGGTTGGTCGGATGATCATGTTGATGATATGCACATGGCGCAGGATCCGGTCGAGGACGACGAACACTAGAATGTTCACTTCTTCAACACTCAGTTTAGCAACGAAGACCTAGGTGGTCGCCCCACAGAGAAACCCACTATCACCAAGTGTCTGTTTGGTTCTCAGGAGACGCCTCCATCTTGCGCCTTTATAGAGCCAGCTGATACAACCAACCGGCCCTTTATTCTAAGCCCTGACATACTACATAGGGCGCCCGGTGCTCAGATTACGGTGCCTGCCCGCTCTCCAAAAGGAAAAAAGGGCAGGAAAATAAAATCTAGCAGCTCGAACCAGCCGCTGGCGTCAACTGCGAATCCGATCAGGTTTCGGGACGGGCCACCAAGACCCGAGGGTATTATGTGGAGGATTCATGTGGCGGGTGAGCCCATGCTACCTAAGAATTTGCGGAGGCTCGCCAGTTCGGAACTGCAGAGTGTGCATGACGGTGTGCTGACGATAGAGAGACGCCTTCTAGCGGAGAAAGATCCCTCGCACCCGGTATTCATGGTTAAGGTGCCACCAGGCTTGGGCTTCGTCGACAATTCCCCTGCGGATATGTTCTTCCTGCGGTTTGATGACATCTTCAATATGTTCCACCTATACCCGCTGCACTATACCATGGTCCGCCTGTTTTCTCTCAGGATGTCCATGCAGATCATTAGAGAGAACACACCGGGCATCACTATGGTGGACCCCTACTACATGTGTGACGGTTGCTTGGGTTCCCCTGCTGAACGACGTATTGTGGCCTCGTACCTAAAAAGAATCTTCATGGCGAACAAAACAAAGGAATACATTCTCGTGCCTTACTTTCCCGAGTAAGTCGTTATTCACTCGCCACCGTCGATTGTCTTTATTAGATTATCATCATTCTTTTTCCAACACATTCCATTTGAATCTTTTGCGCAGAGATGAACACGGAACGCTCATCTCCTTATCGCCGAAGCATTCGCACGCCACGTATTTTGAATCGGGGAGTCTAGAAAAGAAGAAAAACTACAACAAGTCAAGGAAGTTCTTGATGATGCTCTCGCTGGCTATGCCTCGACGGAAGGCACCACCTTCATGCGTACGAAGGTCAAGTTCGGCAGGCACGTCTTCAACCACATAACGGAGTTCCCCTACGTGAAGCAGCCGAAAAGCAGTAAGAAGGAATCCTAGTACGCACTCCATCACATGAGGGCGTTCCTACTAGACCAGCAAAATTCTACGCTGCCAGATCATCTCAAACAGTGGGCCGAAGCCAAGGCCAAGATCACTGATTCAGATATTAGACAAGAGATGTATCGCATCCAGCAGTAGTTTGGGGCAATCATCTTTTGTGATATCATGACTTCGGGGGGGGGGGGGATCTTCTACGGAGGAAATATCCCGAATAACCATGACATAGAAGATCGCCTAGAGATATAGGGTGACTATAGTAAGTTCATGACGAGACAAGGCGTCCTCCCATTCCCTAAGCCGAGCCAGAAGGCTTGATGTTGGCCTAGTTGTAGTCCCAAACTATAGATGACATTTGTGTGTGTGTGGACAAGTGTACATGCTACTACTTATCTTATTAGGTTTATGAATCATCGCTTACTTCTTTTGCTTATTATTATTATTATGTATAAATCAAATGCTAGGTTTTTTTGCTTACTCTTTGGTCCTTTTCTCACTTTGGTCCTTCTTTTTTCCTTACTTTATTAGTATTTTTTCGAGAATGCCGATGATTGAAATGTCGTGGCACACTATATATGTGAATGTGCTACGACGGGATTGTGAGCCTTGTGATATGCACAAGTCCAGGTCTTGTGCATCCTACTTGGCTCACGGTTCCGTCGTAGGATATTCCTGTGTCCAACGACCTATGTATATATATATATGAGGCATTATTTTTAAGTTACTTTGGTCTTTTTTGAGAGTAATGCCGATGATTGAAATGTCGTGGCACACTATATATGTGAATGTGCTACGACGGGATAGTTAGCCTTGTGATATGCACAAGTCCAGGTCTTGTGCATCCTACTTGGCTAACTGTTCCGTCGTAGCATATTCCTGTGTCCAACAACCTATGTATATATATGAGGCATTCTTTTCGAGTTACTTTGGTCTTTTTCGAGAAAAATGCCAATGATTGAAATGTCGTGTCACACTATATATGTGAATGTGTTGTGATGGGATTGTAAGCCTTGTGTTATGCACAGGTTCAGATGTTGTGCATCCTACTTGGCTTACAGTTCCATCATAGCATATTCCTGTGTCCAACGACCTAGCTAGTTATATATGAGGCATGCGTTTTGAGTTACTTTGGTCTTTTTCGAGAATGCCGATGATTGAAATGTCGTGGCACACTATATATGTGAATGTGCTATGACGGGATTGTACGCCTTGTGCTATGCACAAGTCCAGGTGTTGTGCATCCTACTTGGCGTACAGTTCCATCGTAGCATATTCCTGTGTCCAACAACCTAGTTATAGATGAAGCATGATTTTTGAGTTAGTTTGGTCTTTTTGAGTTGGGAGTACTTTCTATAAGTGTATCTTCATATGCGACTTTAATTATACATGTTTTTTTTCAATCACCGGTTAATTATTATTGTCAACTTGTAGATGACCTGATACGTCGTGTACAAGGGACAGGTTTCCGGAGTCTACGATGATTGGGAAGACTGCCGGAGACAGGTGCACCGTTTTAGCGGCAATAGCTACAAAGGGTACAACACTATGGCGGAGGCGGAAGCTAGATACACGCACTATCTAGCGGGAGTTAGGACGAGGAACCGGATGATGACCTACACCTTCGTCGCGGTGATGCTTATCGTCTTTGGTTATTTATCCCGCGTTTGTGTCTAGCTAGTTTTGATGTCTAGGTGAGCTTCCGAGCTCTAACTTGTTCGAGACACATGTATTCACATGTCACCAACTACTTTGTAACTTGATCGAAACAATGTAACTTATACTATGTATTCATGTATGAGACTTATCTATATGTATTTGTTTTAATATTGTTTTGCAAATTGTGTATTTATATAAATAATTGTATATCTTGTATCTGTGTGTATACCTGCCTATAATATTGTATATAATCTGTATTGTATATCATCTGGCTCTGAAATTAAAAAAAACATAAAAACACCCGTGGCACACATGACATATCTTTTGTGGCGCACTACAGCTAAAGCGCACTTGCGCAGTGTTGAGGATATGCTATATGGGTATCCTCATAGCATGTCTCTTATCCGACTAACCCGGGTGGCCCATAGTCGGTAGCATGGCCTGTGGCCTGCTGGGCGGCCCAGTTAGGTGGATCCAGAAGGGAGGACCATGCCGGATAAAGGAAGGCTACGGTGGAGTCACCAGCATACCCGAAGCCTTGGAGTGCAAGATACACAAGACTAGTAATAGACGGTGTAGAACTCTGTAACCTGTCCGGCTAGGACTTTTCCCTGTAACCCTAGGACCTGGCGACTATATAAGTCGGGCTTATGGGAGCCTTTAGGGCACAATCTCATACAACCTAGTATCGTTTTAGATACACCTCGCACAGCGAACCTATCTCTGTAACTCGGCGTATTGCCATTATAGTGATTTATAGCAGGAGTAGGATTCCGCCAACGTTGTGGGATCTGAACCTGGGTAAGCTGTGTTACCTCGTACCCGTCAACCGTCCGCCTTACCCCACGTCTCTAAACATGCACTATGAGGACCCCTCCATGGCGTACTCGTCGGCAATACCACGACAGTTGGCGCCCACCGTGGGGCAAGAGGCGCTTCAGGCTCTTCAGCGGGCGAGGACCAAGATCTTCGTGGGAATCGGCGAAACCGTAGCCATTGGTCGCGTTCTCTTCTCCGGCAACGTTCCGATCGTCCCCCCCGACGAGTTCTGGATCCCGGCGAAGACGAACCCTACGCTGTGTTCGATCGTTCCTATCGAATACATCCACCTCTTCATCGGCGAAACCGACTCGGGCTCTAGTTCCCTGGGAGTCGGAGGAGCATCAAGACCCGCATGGACCGCCTACGAGCAGGACACGTTCGCGGAAGGGTCGATGTCGGATCTCTCTTCGGAGTTTGCTGGCAAAGATCGGAAAGCATCAAGGCCCGCACGGACCGCCTATGGGCAGGATACGTTCGCGGAAGGGTCGATGTCGGATCTCTCTTTGGAGTTTGCCGACAAAGATCAGAAAAGTTCAAGGCCCACCCAAACCGCACCTATGCAGGATATAAAGGTGGAAGATCACTGCAAATCCGCCGACTTTGTTCGCGCGTCTGGACAACAGAGATCCAAGTTCGTCGGCGTGGTTACTATCTTCGATCTGGCGCACTGCGTTCAGAGAGAGGGCGAAAACCCCCGTGACTACCTCGCCAGATGGTTCCATATACGGGCCGACCTGGCTAATTACCCCAATGATGATGCCATCTATCACTTTGTGGAAGAACTGGACCATGGCACGCTTCTCCGACATTCTCTAAGGACGCAACAGGCGTCAGGCCGACTTACCTTCGATGGCATGGTGAACACCGTCAACAACTACGCGGAGGCCGAAGCGGCAGCTCAGACAGCGCTTGCGCTCATTGACGGAGCCCCTCCGATTCAGCCACCACCACCGCCTCAGGCCGCCATCGTCGCAGCAGCACCACCTCCAATCATCGTCGAGGCTGTTGCACCTCCACCGCCCGTCATCGAGGAAGTCCTGGCACCCTCTGACTCTGTCATTGACGCACTTTATGCTGATTTCAGTGCAGATTCAGAGGAGATAGACTTCAGTCTAGAAGATCTAGACTTCGCTATGCAGGAGATGGAGGAGGAGTACTCGCGCGACGAGCAAGCTAATAATACCGTCATGTCTCGAGGGGTGTTCGTCACCATTGGGATGGCGATGGATGAAGACCAACCCGGGCAAGCTCCGCCTACTGCACTGGAAAAGGGGAAGGGGCCACTTATTGCTGCCGATGATGATCGCGCAAAGGTCATGCCTCCTCCGCCTAACCCAGTGCAGCAGCCGCAGGAACTCGGCACCGGCCCGAGTAACAACAACACCGCAAACTTGCTGCCTCCAGCATCTACGTCGGCGGCAACCCATGTTACTCCAGCTGATAGAGTGATGTACGGCAATCTCCTCATCGAGCCACTAACCGTTGCTCATATCCGGAACGTGACTCAGCTTCACGAGAAACGCCAGCAACTGCTAGAGGAGGCGCAAGCCATCGTGGAGCAAGGCGCTAAACTAGATCGAGACCTGGTCAATGCGCAGAAGTCCATGGAGAAAGCTAGAGCAATGGAAGCCGAGTACAAGACTCTACTGTAGCAGCAGAAGGCTAAGAAGGCTCCGGCTCGCGTCATCAACGATCCTGGTGTACGGCGCAACCTAGGATGGGCTCCCTCGAAGCCGGCACAGGACAAACCATACATTGTTAGTGAAGGCAAGCAGGTGATTCCCACCCCACTCCTTAACCTCGCCGTTGCCAAGACCCTTCTGGAGCAGGATAGATCACCGGAGGCAGTAGAACGGGTCTATGACCTAGTGGCCAAGGCGGTAAAGAAGCAGGAAAAGCCACCTCTCAGAGGCTTGAGTTTGACCCAGCGCTCTGCCGATCTAGCCAGTACAAACCGCCAAGGGACAGATCTCCTCAGGATGTCGGATCACAGACGGGTTCATTAGAACGAAGACGGAGGGATGCGCGTAATAAGAAGGATGCTATCCCCATATCCTCCAACCACGGAGAAAAAGCCCGACCTCGTCGCCCATCGCCACCACCCCGATCCCCCCGACGTCACAAATATTACAAGGCTCACCATCGTACGGATATGCCCCCACCAAAGCAGAGCGGCATCGTCATCCGTGACAACGCGGCACAGACCCGTCATGATGAAGAGCGCCACCAAGGACACAAGAGCAGGTCACACTATGATCCTCCGCATCCGACAAGCAACCGCGACAGGCGCGGGGCGTCGTAGGAGGGTCACAGCAAGAAGGCTAACCCACCACCACCTCCGCCTCCGTCGCCGCCAAGCAGTCACCATGGCGGAGTAGGCCCGTGTCGTTCATGCAGCCCGTCCCCTGTTGACAACAAAAAGAAGAACCTGGAGCCGTACGATGCATGTTCGCGGATCGATAATATCCACGAGGCCCAGGAAGGACCGTACCTGGGACCACGTTGCTTTGGAACTGCAATACGGTCCGCAACTCACCCCAAAGGTTTCCGGATTGACAAGACCATCAAGCCCTATGACGGCACCGCCATGCCCGCCACATGGTTGCAGGACTACGGCAACGCGGTGGAGATTGCCGGAGGCAACCCCAACATCGCCATCAAGTACCTCCCGTTAATGTTGGCGGGCACGGCCCGTCAATGGATCGACGACATACCGGAGAGATCTATCTACAACTGGCTGGACATGCAAGAAGCATTCACCAAGAACTTTGAGGGTACATATAAGCGTCCCTGCACTGTGGGCGATCTACAGCGGTGCATGCAGGAGAAAGACGAGACATCTCGCGCCTACCTCTCCCGCTGGCTGGATATGAAGAATTCCTACGCAGGAGTGCACGCTCAGACCGCCATGGCCGCCTTCATCGATGGGTTGGAAAGGGGCACATTGCTCCGACATAAGCTGAAGCGCTTGCAGGACAATCATCAGCTTGACTTGAATCAGATGATTCAGTTAGCTAGTGAGTTCGCAGCTGCCGACGACGATGCTCGTGGCTCTTTGACGGCAACGGCCGTTCCAACTCAAGCTCGGAAAAACAGCAGTACAAAGCGGAAAACCGCTCCAGAAGAAAAGCAATCTACCGACATGGTCGCAATGACTTTTGCAGGACGAGGAGAAGGCGGACAACGTGGCCGAGGAAGGGGAGCAGGCCACGGGCAGCAACGAGGAAGTGAATCCAGCTCGGCGCCGCTCCGCGTTCCCCAAACCTACGAAGAGTACCGCGATATGTCGTGCCTCGTACACCTCGACGCCAACGGCAAGGCCACCCATACCAATCGACACTGCAAGTTCGTCAACGACCTCAAGGAAGACCCGGAGTCCGGCTATAAGCGAAGTCGGAAGAACAAACCGCGAGGCAAGGGCAAGGGGAATGAGAAGGAAGAGGAGTCCAAGGATTCAAGTGACATGGACGAGGACGTTGACCCCAAGCACGTCGCCAAGAGCGACGACAAGGGCAAGAACCCCTTCGCAAAGAAGGCCCCAGTATACCACACTTTCCTTGGCACCCCCACCATCCGACAACAGAAGACCTCTCTAAGGATCCTGATGGCAACTCTCCCCCTAGTCCCCCAATACCTGCGCTGGTCGGAAGTTCCAATAACTTGGGACAGGACGGACCACCCAGACCTTGTGCCCACGGAGAACCAGTACGCCATGGTCATCAACCCATTGATTGACGGCCTGGAGTTCACCAAGTGCATGGTGGATAGTGGAAGCAGCATCAACATCATGTACCTAGATACACTGCAGAAGATGAACTTGACGGAGTCAAACCTAAGGCGGACCAACACCGTGTTCCATGGCGTAGTTCCTGGTCGGGAGGCTCGGTCCCTTGGGTGCATCACACTTCAGGTAGCCTTTGGCGACGTTAATAATTACCGCCAAGAGCGCATGACCTTTGAGGTGGTCCGCTTCAAGAGCGTGTACCACATCATATTCGGCCGCGACATATTCCACACGTTCATGGCCAAGCCATGCTTCGTCTACAACAAGCTCAAGATACCTGGACCGAACGGTGTCGTCACCGTATCCGGAAGCTTTACAAAGGCAAGGGACTGTGAGATCAATGAAGCAGCCGTTGCAGAAGCTGTCCTCTATAGCGAAGAATTCAAGAGATCCAGAGCAAGGTCAATGACTCAGAGATGCCCGCGTCGAAGAAGAAAATATCCGACTCCGCTCTTGCATTCAAGGCCGCCATCGAGACCAAGCCGGTAGAACTTGTGGTAGGCGATGCCTCCAAGACCGTTGCCATTGGCACGAACCTGGATCCCAAATAGGAAAGCGCGCTCGTCGAGTTCCTCCGTGAGAATAGGGACATCTTTGCCTGGCAACCTGCCAACATGAAAGGTGTAACTAGGGAACTTGCTGAGCACAGCTTAAACATAGATCCAAAATATAAACCAGTGAAACAACCTCTACGACGCTTCGGAGATGAGAAGAGACGCGCCATTGGCAAAGAGATAGCTAGGTTACTTACGGCTGGGTTTATCCGAGAAGTCCTTCACACCCGATGGGTGGCCAATCCTGTACTTGTCCCCAAAAAGGGAACCAATGAATTAAGAATGTGCGTTGATTACACTGGCTTGAACAAAGCATGTACTAAAGATCCGTTTGCTTTGCCTCGCATTTACCAAGTCATTGACTCGACGGCTGGCTCGGAACTTTTGTTTTTTCTTGATGCATACTCAGGATACCACCAGATCAAGATGAGGAAGTCGGACCAATTGGCCACTTCGTTCACTACCCCTTACGGCATGTTTTGCTACGTCACGATGCCCTTTGGGCTGGAAAACGCAGGTGCTACCTACCAGCGGACAATGCAACGTTGCCTCCATGACGAAATTGGTCGGAACGTTCACGCCTATGTGGACGATATCGCAGTGATCTCGAAAAAGTCAAACGACTTAATCTCCGACTTAAAAGAAACCTTTGATAATCTCCGGAAATACAACATGATGCTCAACCCTAAGAAGTGCGTCTTCGGGGTTCCAGCCGGCAAACTGTTGGGCTTCATCGTTTCCCAGAGCGGAATCGAGGTCAACCCGAAGAAAATCAAGGCCATCTTAAACATAAATCGTCCGACATGCCTAAAGGACATCCAACGATGTGGCGCCCCGCAAAAACCACTACTAGAAAATCGCGTTGTTTCTGTGCATTGCATCATCATGACCGCATGCTCATGTCATCATGCCACATTGCATTTGGGCATCGTCATGTCATCTTGCATTTATTTGCATAAAACTATTTTCGAAACGCCTAGTTTTGTTTTCTAAATACTCCCTTCTTTATTCAAATCAAAACCCGGGTATCCGGAATATTTTGCTTTGTCTACCAACGGTTTTCAAAAGCCCCATTTTAAATATTAAAATATTTATTTTATTTTTAGGGGCAGCCGTACCGGGCCAATCCGACCCAGTCGGCCACCACCAGTACAAAACCAGACTACCTAAACCCTTTTCCTACCCCAACCTAATCTACCCACCCTTCCTCCACCTCATCCCACCCAATCGGTGCTCGCCACCTCACCTCTCCTCCCTCCATCCACCCAACCACCATCTGCCACCTCATCCACCCAACCCGCAACACACACACGCACACCACACACCCAGCCTCACCCACCACTCCCACCGGCCACGCGCTCCACACACCGCCTGCCACGCCTGCAGCGGGGCCCCACCCCGCGTGGCCCACGCCCGACCGGCCGCCCCCTGGGCACGCACCCCGACCCCCTCCCGCTCCTCCCCTCCTCGGGACCCCCGCGTCTGGCCCCACCATTCCCGCTCGCCCTCGCACGCCACATCCCCCTCGTCCCGTGTCTCCGCCGTCTCCCTCTGCTTCTTCCAGTACAGCGCCGCCACCCCCTCTTCCTCCCGCGAGCAGAGCCGCGTCGACCGCCGCCGCTGCCCCTGTGGCCTCCCCCTCCGACCTCGCCTAGGTCGTCTCTGTCGTCTGGCCGTTGCCGTTCGGACGCGCCCGGCGAGCACCGGCCCTCCCTGTCCGCAGGCGCGACCCTGCAGCAGCTCGCCACTCGCTTCCCGAGCGTCGCCTCATCGTCCGCCTCGTGCACTGGCCGCGCCCTCCCCGTGGATTTCCTCTCCTCGTCGGCAAGCCTCCCTGGCGTCCTCGCGAGCTCTCGTCATCACAGCCCCAAGGTCGCGCGCCGTCTGCCCGGTTCCTCTCTGCTATCCCCTGTGCGCGTGTGTAAAAGAGGGTGCATGTGCCCGTGTATGTCTCTGTTTTGTCCAGTCTCTGTGTGCTAGCATCACGAGGTCGTTCCAAGATATTCCGAGGATCCATTTACCAGATCGGTGCCAATCCAAGCCACCATCAAGGAACGAAACAAGAACCACAACGCCAACGACAACTGACCGACAACAAGATCTTCTACACGGAACGCCAAGGTCTCCTTCCCGAACCCGAAGATGCCAAGTTCTTTCTCACGAAAACCGAAGACCCCAAGTGCGAAGACCGAACCTTGGCGTTTTATTTCTCCTTCCCGGAGTCTGGAGACCCAAGACCGACCCCCGAACCCCTCCGGACCAAGAGCGTCGAGACCCCTAAAGTGATTCCCTATCCGAGACCCCATTATTTTATAATATGACATTATCAACTGATGCATATTAAATTGTTCCTGCATGCATACTTGTCTGTGGTTTGGGGGCATTATGCCAATTCATCTCATAATTAAATATGGAGTCTATATGCGGGATATCTTTGACTTATTCCGGACTTCATTTAAATTGGTGTAGCGAACCGATGCCATGTTCCGCCCTGTTAACCCAACACTTAATTTGCGGGGTAGATAAATAACTCGAACCTAATAATAAATGTCGGGACCCCGGTTTCCGCTTAATATAGCCTTAATGCATCGCACCTTTGCCATGTCATAAATCATACATGCATCATGCACGATTTTCTACCGTAGTATTAAATAGTCCATCCGGTGTTTCTTCTAGTGCTTTGCTTCTTCACGGATTAGGCTGATGAGTTGATGCGAGTGTCGACCCGATCTTCGGATGAACCTTCGGCAATGTTTTCAGACGAGCACCCCCCCTTTCTACCTATCTTACTTTTATAGTATTTATTCCCTCCTGTTGATCTATTGCTATCTGTGTTGCGATGCTCTAGTTTTCGTACCCGTGATATCCCTTGCAGCCTTATATTGCCTTGGAAACATCCTATTGCCTGTTGTTTGATAGATAGTTGGACTTGCGCGTCGTAGTCGCTTTCTCAAGTGCTGTTGCGTGTCGTCCAGTACCTCAGTTGTTGGAGTGTTGCCGCATGTTTAATGTTGGAGATGCTCATAGCCTTACTTATTGTTTAATAACTAAAATTGAAGTAGGTAAATAATGCAGAGGCACAGGTGGGCAATAGATGTTATTTGGTTGTTAACCGTCCACTTGTGTCCCGTAGGACCCCGAGTTCTTGATACCTGTTCCGAGATCGACCGTGCTAACCACAGGTGGGGTGTATGGGCACCCCCATCGATTTAGTACCTGATTCCAAGTACTGTACTGGGGGCCACAAGTAGTTTGGGGCTTTATTACTATTCTGTACTTATGCCATGCTTTACTTCTTAATTTAAAATTGTGCGAGGAATGCACCTGTACTGTTTAGGGAAGCGGAGTGTTTTCGCGGTATCGACAAGCCCAGTCACACTTTCGGGTTCCCAGTCGTTTACAGCCATTTACGCAAACCCTGAGTCTGTCTCGGAGACCGGCCGACTTCGTTGCGGGTAGCTTAGTGGGGTGGCCCCCATGTACTTGCTTTGGGTCTGGGAAACGTCATGACTTAGGCCCCGCCGACATACCGATGGGTGTATGTTAACTGATCTGGCAAAAAGGGTCGAAGTGCGTGTGGATACTTTGGTGCACCCCTGCAGGGTTAAATCTTTTCGAAAAGCCGTGTCCGCGGTTATGGACGACTTGGAGCACAGTTCTCGATCATAGACAACTATAAATAAAGTTTACTGCTATAATTTGACTTGTATCCGATATGACTAGTAATCAGCTTCACTACCACGGAATGGCTAAATAAAAGTACCAACAACTGCTGGGTTTGGGATATCTCATGCTAATTGTATCTGACTAGTAAGTGTTGCAACTACAACGGAATGGTTAACTAAAAGTGCCCACTGCTTATTATATCAGGATGACTATCTATACCTGACTAGTAATTGATGCAACTATAACTGAATAACTAACACTGCCAACGGTGTGAGTTCCTCGGTTGACTTCCTCGTTTGGTCTCGAGGGGGAAACACCAGGATGGGTATGTTTGGTGGTAGTATCAGGTTGGTTCCGGATAGGTCTTTCTTATCCCTCTCTGATAGCTGACAGTTATATCGAGTCTCTATAGGTTGTTAGTGCATGCTGCGCTGCCGCTTCAGTCCACCATACCTATGTAGGCGAGGACCGCCGAATTCTAGTCTCGCTGTGTACTGGCCTCAGTACTGACCGCTCTCTTTTTCCTTTGCCCTTTGTCGGCACCCCTTTTGTTTAAGCAGGTTTTGAGATCGACGTTGTTAGCAGGGTTACCCTTCCGGCTTGGCCTGGGCAGGGTTATGGACGCCATTGGTTATTCTTCAGGGCTCTTAGCTCAATTTGCATCTTGTCCGTACTCGGACGCTATATCGTTTTAAAGGTGATTTGGATCTTTGTATTGTATATCTGTATTCTTGACTCTTTGAGTCGTTGTTGTATATATATGTTTTGTGGGTTCCATCGAGGACTATTGTGTAATGATATTACTTCGTTTTCCACCCGCACGCAAGTGCCTGGTGGGCACCTTTGAATCGTTTCTATGCGGGTTTGGCGGGAAGCGCTGAAACTTGCATAGGGCCGATTCCGAGGGTGTTACAAACGACTAACAGGTTGTGTTGCAGCAGCTAGTCGGTTCGTCAGCCGACTTGGAGAGAAGGCTCTGCCGCTGTACAAGTTGCTGAAGAAGGCGGACAAATTCACGTGGACAGACGAGGCAGATGCAGCATTGAAGAAGCTGAAGGAGATTCTTTCCTCAGCACCCATACTTGCAGCACCCGAGCCTGGTGAGCCCCTGTTAATTTACATGGCGGCAACCAACCGGGTTATCAGCATCGTCGTCGTGTTAGAGCAGAAGGAACCAGGCTATGAGCACGGAGTTCAACGACCAGTTTACTATGTAAGCGAAGTCTTGACGGAGTCCAAGCAGCTTTACCCGCACTACCAAAAGATAGCTTATGGAGTATTCCTCGCTTCGCGGAAGCTGAGGCATTACTTTTAGGAGCACCCAATCACAGTAGTGAGCAAGACTCCACTGTCTGACATTATCAACAACAGCGACGCTACAGGAAGGGTCGCGAAGTGGGGCATCGAACTTGCCGCCTTCGAGATCACCTACAAGAGACGCGACGCTATCAAGTCACAAGCCTTGGCGGATTTTATTGTAGATTGGATGGAGATGCCAGATGCCACTCCGTTGCCAGAAGCAGAGTACTGGGTGATGCACTTTGACGGATCAAAGCTGCTCAAGGGCTCGGGGCTGGTGTATTGCTACAGTCACCAAAAGGAGACAGGCTACACTACGTTCTGCAGATCCACTTCGAGGCTACAAACAACATGGCGGAGTATGAAGCACTCATTCACGGACTACGTGTAGCGAAGGATATTGGCATCAAGCGCATAGTTTGCTGTGGAGATTCCGACTTGGTTGCCCAGCAGGTGGCTGGCACCTGCAATGCGCGAAACCCTATGATGGCGGCATATTGCGACGAAGTGGACGAGATAGCCAAGAGCTTCTTGGGCTACGAAGTCAAGTATGTGCCTAGGGAGCAAAACGAGGCGGCTGATCTACTGTCTAAACTTGGATCAGGGCATGTAGCAGTTGACAAATTCACCAAACGGATAGAAGCTAAACCCATTAGAAAGCTTGAAGGGGCAACTGCCCTCAGGTTTGTCCGGGATCTAGTGGTGAGATTTGGTCTCCCACATAGCATCATCACCGACAATGGAAGCAACTTATCACTCGGAGAAGTGGAGGCTTATTGCTGGGACAAGGGCATCCGATTTGACCTTGCATCTGTGGGACACCCACAGTCCAATGGTCAGGTTGAGCGAGCCAATGGATTAATTCTGCAAGGAATCAAGCCACGCCTTGAGGCACCGCTACATAGAGCAGCTGGAGCCTGGGCAGAAGAATTGCCATCTGTACTGTGGAGTTTACGAACCACACCCAACAGATCCACCGGCTACACCCCTTACTTCATGGTATATGGAGCAGAAGCCATCCTACCTTCTGACATCCTCCACGATGCACCAAGAGTTGCCGCCTATGACGAAGATGACGCTGAAGAATCTAGACACCTAGATGTGGACCTTCTCGAGGAGGAGCGCGTTTTGGCATGCCAAAGATCCGCCATCTACCAGCAGAAGCTACGCAGATACCATAGTCGCCGTGTTCGGCATCGCTCGTTTAAAGAGGGGGATTTGGTGCTCCGACTTAAGCAGAAGAAGTCACACAAGTTATCCCCACCATGGTAAGGACCATTCATCATAAGCAAGGCGCTGCTCAATGGGTCTTACTACCTTTTCGACAATCGTGAACTCAAGGATAGACCCAACAAGGATCATAAGCGTAAGCGACGTGACCCGGATGATGACTACCCGGAGCTTGATCGGCCATGGAACATAGCATAGCTACGTCCCTTCTACACTTAGCATTTTTTATCTAATTGTGTACCTCTTATATGATCAATGAAATAAAGCTCTTTGGTTCACTCATTTTGCTGAGTCTTCTACCTCCTTTAGTGTTCATTTTTGGATCATATAAAACTTTTATGCACAAGTCTTGCGATTGCACTTGTGAAAATTCTGCCTACGGGCGTTAGCTTAAGTTTTCTGGTCTACACGTTCTTTGTTGTTTTTATGTGGATTCTGGAGTAGTGACTTTTGGCACTTATTGTCGCGATTTTGTGCTCAGGTTATTAACGGTGCCATTGGGCATAATCACCTAAGCGCATGGTTCCGACAACGAGTCTTCCAACTCACGAAAAGTCAATCATAAAAACCAAAGTAATGGATAAGCCAGCACTTGCTTAAAAATATATACATACTGGGAATTAATTCTTAAGTAGCAGGATACGTTAACCACTGTTTTCCGCCTTACGATTACATCACCAAGTTTTTTCAATTCACACGTCAAGGGTGAAACAAGAATTACAAAGTGGTTTTTTACTCTTTGGGTGCAGGGGACTTGGAGGCCGCATCATCACTAGCCGGAGAATCACCCCCAGCGTCGGCACTATGGTGAGACTCGGAGGAATCCGGGTTGGTATTGTCGAGAAAGTTCCTGGGCACGAAGACGTCAACATCTACCAACTCGGCAACCCTGGTATCATACCCTGTGAGTGATGACAGGATGGCTTCGTGATCGATCTCCTTGCCGTCATCATCCACGTCGGGGATACCAGATGTCACCGTGTCGATGTCGGCATCTTCATAGTGTTCCTTCACCATAGACAGCGCCATCCTTGCACCAGCCCGTGCGCATGAAGCTTTCCAGCTTGCGATACACTCGGGGGCTCGGCGCAGAATCTCCGAGTACTTCACCACGGAGTCCGAGGCCTTGATATAAATCTGGAGGGGCTTGGCAATCTCCTTGGCCTGGGTGATGGCGGTGTTGATGAAGTTGCCGGCAAGAATCATGCATTCCTTGTCCGAAGGAGGCGAGCGGGTTAAACCATAGGCGCTGAAACTTCCGACAATGATTGCATGAGTTCAATAAATTCTAAGTATCCAGACTACAGAACTACAAGGCGGAGGACACTTACTGAAGATGCTGGCCTTAGCCTGCCAGATGATGTCCGCCAAGGATTCCTTCTCTTGTTGGAGGAGCTTAAACGCCTCGCTATGGCGAAGGTTTTGCTCATCGGCGGCTTGCTTCTGATCCTTTAGGATTGCAAGCTCCTCCTTCAAGCGATTGATCTCCGCAGAGGCGGAATCCTGCAAGGCTTTCATGGAATCCTCATGCATCTTCAGCATCTCCTTCCTCTCCTCCTTCAGGATCTTGTTCTCGCTGTCCAGCTGTTGGATATGCTTGGACTGCTCAACAATGTCCTTGGCCTTGGCGACATGTTCTGCAAGTCGGAGAAAGCAAAGTGCACAGTGAGTACTCGGAGATTGTGGGCACAAAAATAAGACGGAAATGCGTAATAAGAAAAAAGACTCTTGTTTTTGATGATCTGTTCCTTCAAGATGTCCGTTTTACCCTTTTCAGCTTCAAGGTCTGCGCGCATCTTCTGGTACTTGTCGTTGGCCATGCCCCTCCAAGCATTCTCATTCTGTGGAAACAAATACAAAGTCAAGTCATTGTTTAGTCTGCTTGGAGCTTCTAGTCGGAGATGCTCCATCTAGATGCTCGGGGACTACAGCGAGAGTTTTTAAACTTATCAATGTGCTTAGCTTTTCTTTAAAGCATCTAGTCGGAGCTAATTCAGTTCTCGATTAGAAGCTTGGGGGCTACAGTATAAAGTTTTTAGCTCGGAAAATGCTTAGCATTTCTTTTAGCATCTAGTCGGAACTAATTCAGTTACAACTAGAGGCTTGGGGGGCTATAGCATTGAAAACCATGAACACTGCTTGTGCTACTCTTAAAGCATCTAGTCGGAATAATTTCTTCCATCTAAATGCTTGGGGGCTACAGTGAGAGTTCTTTATAACTTAGTCACTCTTAGAGCATATAGATGCAAACCTATGGTTTTCCGTCTACATCCTCGAGGGCTACAGTGGGATACTCATACGAAATGCAAAAGGTAAAGTAAAACTTACAAGTGCAATGATCTTGAGGCTTGTAGAGCTCTCGGCCAGCAGCTTGCCAAATGCAATGCTGTTTCCGCGCAAGATGTCTGCTTGTCGGAGTAGCTCCTCAAGACCGCACGTCGAAGATGACGGCACTCTTCCAGGAACCATAGTTGTGTTACTCGGCATGAGCGCCGGGTAAACTATCTTGGGGAACTCGAAGGGTTTCTGGGGAGTAGGGGCGTCGCCTTCGGCAGAAGTACCAGCTCCCACCACCGCCTTGCCGCTACCGATGGCATCCTTAGCCGGAGCTTCAGCCATTTGAAGAGCAGCACTCTTCTGCGTCACCTGCTCGCCGACAACAGCAAGCTCGGTTGAGGCACCAGAGTCCACTTCCATGGCGGAAGGGCCTGGTGCCTCCTGGACTTGGGAGCTTGTCGGAGCAGAGGAGGGCTTGACGGCAGGAGTAGCAGGGGCGATGGCAGGGGAGGAGTCGCGATGCAGCATATCTTTGATATTTCTAGAAGCCCCAAGAGTCTTGGAGGACTTCTTGAGGCTGGTTGTGGCTTTCTTCCTGAAACGTGCAAAATGCATAAATACAGGAATAAGACAGATAAATGAGACAATGTCAGAGAATGAGAGGCTTACACTAGGGGGGGAGCTTTGGCAAACATCCTGGTGGATTTCTTCTTTTCCGCCTCCAGGGCGGCAGTACTCTTTTTAGAGGCTCCACCCTCCGTCTTCTTCTTCTTACCTCCGTCGGTAGCGTCAGAGGTGGAGCTCTTCCGCTTTCGCGCCAATGGGGCATCGTCGTCGGACACGACCGTGACTTCCTTCATCTTTGGATCGTAGATTTGGGCATCCAGGTTGTCCTCATCTAGATCGCTAAGCTGTTAAGTAAGAAATCACCGTGTTAGATAAGATGGCTATGATAAGACGGAGAAACTGGAGCAATGTCATACACGGAAAATAAATACCTACCTTTGGGCACTTGCCGTCTACGTACATGTCGCAGGTGATGGTGAAGCCACGCTTCTTATCCTACACCTTGACGATGTCCTTCAGACGGAGCTTGACGAAGTCGCTCGAGAAGTTATCCACGGAGATCCTAAGGGAATCCTTTCGATCACCCGTGTACTCGTGCATGAACTTTGTGCGGTGCTGCAGGGGTTGGATTCGCCTCATAAACCAGCACATGGCTAGGGTCCAAGCCGGTCAAACCCGCCTCTATGAACCACTCGATCCTCCTTATTGCGCGAGAAGCGTTGAGGTCGGAGGGAAGGGGGGCATGGGATCTCCATGTGGAAACTTCGGCGGCGTCTCCATCACGAAGTCCGGGTACATCACTTCTCGGCCCGCCAAAGGAATGTCGAGGCCGTAGAAGTACGTCTGCTGCCAGTTTTTGCACAACTCGTGGCCGACGATGTCGGGGAACCGCCGGCCGGGTAGGATCTTGAAGCTTATGGTGCCGCGGTTCCTAAGATCCTCCCTACTATGTCCGGCTTCACGTTTGACGGTGAAGAAGTACACGAACAAGTCTAACCTAGGCTTAATCCCTAGGTAACCCTCACAAAATGCCGCGAAGTTGTTATGCACTAAGATGCTATTGGGGGAGAGGTTGTGGGATTGGACTTTGAAGTGGTTCAAGACGGACAGAAAGAAGTGGGAGATGGGCAGAGAAACACCGCATACCAGCTGGGCCTTGAGGTACACCTTTTCTCCGACTTGGGGAGAAGGTGTCACCTCGCCGGCCGGCGCCGCCCGCCAGGCGAGCCCCTCCGTCGCGGGGAGGTAGCCCTCGGCAACCATCTCTTGGATGTCGTGGCCGGTGATGTCCGAGCCGCGCCAGTCGCCTTTGTGTGAGTCCGGCTCCTCTTCCAGGGGCTCCAGCGCCGCCAAATTGTGGTCGCTGCCGGTGGTTTCAATCACCGCCGACGCGGGGATGACCAGGCCCTCTAGGGGCACGACGACGGAGCTCACCGGCTTTGCCGTGGCTTCGCTCGACGCCGCCATCGACGGGGAGGAGCTGCTGCTAGCCATGGAAGGAAGGAAGCGACTGGTGCGGAGAGAGGCTGGGGTTTCTCGAGGTTTTTCGCGGAGAGCTCGAGGAGGCGTGCGGCTGGAGGAAGAAGACGATGACGCGAGAGAATGGGGTGAAACTGGCAAGTGTCCCACAGTTACTATTTATCTTACTCTGCGTCAAGATTCGTGCAGCTAATCGGATGGTTGCCGCGTAGACGACGTGTTCGTGAATGTGCGTGGTAATTTCGCCACGTCTCCAACCGCCGCCGCCAACGGTTGGCATCGCTCGTGCGGGAAAATCAGATATGATTGCGTTCTCTGCATGTGTGAGTTACGAGGCGTCGCTGACCTACAGCCTACGTCGTCATAACTAACATGGTAGATGAGCCATCCCATCGAAGATTCCAGCATGGACGGATTTAATTCGACAACGGAAGCGTACGATGGAAGATTCAGCATTTCTCCGACTTACTCATAGAAGACGGAGAAACCTTTGCAGGGTTCTTTGGGAGGACTACAAGATATTGCTTGACGATTTGCCGACATCCACCTAGATGGAGCATTCCATGGGAAGAGGCAAGATGGCGCAAGATCTCGGAGTTCTCCGGGGGCTACTGTTGGGGATATGCTATATGGGTATCCTCATAGCATGTCTCTTATCCGACTAACCCGGGTGGCCCATAGTCGGTAGAATGGCCTGTGGCCTGCTGGGCGGCCCAGTTAGGTGGATCCAGAAGGGAGGCCCATGACGGATAAAGGAAGGCTACGGTGGAGTCACCAGCGTACCCGGAGCATTGGAGTGCAAGATACACAAGACTAGTAATAGACGGTGTAGAACTCTGTAAGCTGTCCGGCTAGGACTTTTCCCTATAACCCTAGGACCTAGCGACTATATAAGTCAGGCTTATGGGAGCCTTTAGGGCACAATCTCATACAACCTAGTATCGTTTAAGATACACCTCGCACAGCGAACCTATCTCTGTAACTCGACGTATTGCCATTATAGTGATTTATAGCAGGAGTAGGATTCCGCCACTGTTGTGGGATCTAAACCTGGGTAAGTTGTGTTACCTACCCCACGTCTCTAAACACGCACTGTGAGGACCCCTCCATGGCGTACTCGTCGGCAATACCACGACACGCAGCTTAGTGGTGCACTGCAACGTGCGCCATAGAAGATCCTACGCGTAGAGCACCTTCCCTCCTAGACGTGGCGCACTAGCAGGTGCGCTACGCCTATCTCGACACAATCATGGCGCACCAGGCAGTGCGCCATGACTAGGAGATAGCCGCAGCGTGAGGCTAGTGGCGCACTGCTAGTGCGCCACAGATGGCCTTTTCATGTGCGCCACAAACAGGCTTTTTCCTAGTAGTGTGCCTCCCTCGCCTCAAGAGCCAGAAGACAGCCTCACTAAAGAATCTTCCGAGTTTGAGGTCCAGGGCGACAATATTGTCGACTCCAGCTCTCCACGCTCTTCACCACCACCATCTGAAGCTGTAGCATATTTTTTATGCATTATTCTGAACTTTGGGCAATGTAATGATGGAAACAATTATTTTGGCTATGCTGGTATGTAAAAATTGATGCTTTTACTATCGTAGCACTTATGTTTATATATATTTTATGTGTGTGCTTGAAAAAATTTCTAAAGCACTAGTTTTTATGCTTATACTTGTCATTTTATCTAGCTCCCTGCCTTGTCCCTTTCATGAGCCGGCTAACCTTTAGAACAGAAACTTTGCCGAGCAACGAAGCTCAATTACTAAACCAGTTTATACTCGGAAACAAAGCCGAATTCCAGTACCAACAATTCATTACTTGGAAGATACCCGCGTCTAAGCAATCAGATAAAAAACCAAAGTATAAACAATAAATTGAATTTTTTACCCTAAGGTAACATTTTAAGATTTTCAAAAATTGTAACCAGAACGAATATGAGCATAAAGTACTTTCAAGCATTCTGGGATTTTTAAAAATGACATGCTCTTTTGGAAATAAGATGACAAAAACTTCTCAAAAATAACATATGAGGAAAACAAGACTTTATTTCACTTTGAGCATGTACATATATGATTACAAGGAAATATAACTAAGAATAGAAGGGACGTATTTGTGCAATATTCCATGGATGGTCTATTTGATCCGGGTCTATACTAACACCATCTCTCTTTATCTTCAGAGTATCTGGTCTTTCCTTGACTGGTCTCATATCGGTTAAATAATACGACCCATTATGCAGAACTCTGCTAATCATAAAAGGTCCTTCCCAAATCAGGGAAAGTTTGTGCTTTCTTTTTTGCACAAGTCAGAGAACCAAATCTCCCTTCCTAAAAGAACGGTTTTGAAATCTTTGGCTATGATACTTGCGCAACATCTGCTGATAGGCTGTATGTCTCTGTTTAGCAACGACACGTAGTTCTTCGATTATATCGAGATCATCTTGACGAGAAACTTCTGCATCTTATTCGATATATGCTTTGACTCGTGGAGACTGATGAATTAGATCACTTGGAAGAACTACTTCTGGACCATAGACCAAGAAGAAAGGAGTGTATCCAGTTGATATGTTAGGAGTTGTATGCAAGCTCCATATTACAGACGGTAATTCTTCCGCCCAAGCCCCCGCGGCACGACGAAGTGGTTCCTCGAGACGAGGTCGGAGTCCTTGTAAAATAAGACGGTTTGTTCTTTCGACTTGTCCATTATCTTGTGGATGTGCGACTGATGCAATATCGAGTCGGATCCCTTGTTCTTCGCAGAATTCAGCAAGTTCTCCGATGGAAAAATTGCTCCTGTTGTTAGTAATTATATTGTGTGGATATCCGAATTGGATGATCACGTCCTCAACGAACTTTCTGGATGTGGCTCCAACGCAACTTGTTACGGGTTTAGAATAAATCCACTTTATAAATTTATCCACCATCACTAGTAGGTGAGTAAATCCACATTTTTTCGTACGAAACGGCCCTACCATATCAAGCCCCCAGACCGCAAATGGCCATGCAATAGGGATTGTTCGCAGCTGTTCAGCCAGAACATGTGTCTGATGGGCGTACTTTTGGCAACCTTTGCACGTTTTGACCAGTTTGTCGGCATCCGCCTTAGCTGTAAGCCAAAAGAATCCGTGTCTAAAAGCTTTTGCCACTAAGGATCTGGCTGCAGCATGGTGACCATACTCGCCTTTGTGGATTTCTCGTAATATTTCTACTCCTTCTCCCGAAGAAATACATCGCTGGAAAATGCCAGAAACACTCCTCTTATAGAGCTCACCTTTTATTATAGTGTAATCTTTTGCTCGTCGGACGATCTGCCGACTCAAGACTTCGTCTTCGGGTAATTTTCCGTCCATCCTGAAATCCAGATAGGGTTTTGTCCAGCTGGGAATTACAGCCAGAACTACTATTAAAGGTGAGGCGGATTTCGTGGGTTATTCCTCATCAACTCCGATTATGGAGGGGACCCTTAAATGCTCTAGAAAAGCTCCATCCGGTACTTGTTTCCGCGTAGAGCCTACTCTTGATAGAGCATCTTCTTCCTTATTTTCTGCTCAAGGGATGTGTTGAACCTCAAAACCCTCGAATGATTTTGATAATCCATCCATGACAACTTTGTAGGCCGCCATGTGCTTATTTGCATTGCAGATTTCAAATACTTGCTGAGCAACTAAATCTGAGTCTTCGTAACACATGAGTCTTGTAACGCCAATGTTTTTGGCCATGCGTATTCCATGTAACATTGCTTCATACTCAGCAATATTATTGGTCGCCGTGAAGTGTATTTGTAACACATAGAACAGCTTGTCTCCTTGGGGTGATCTGAGCACCACGCCAGCCCTCGAGCCTCCTCGTGCTTTTGATCCATCAAAATGAAGGGTCCAAAATTCTGAGTCTGGAGGACTTGTGTTTTCTGCCGTCTTCATGACGAACAACACTTGTCGTGGGATGCTTCGTTGGAAACCCCAAGAGGAAGGTGTGATGAGCACAACAGCAAGTTTTCCCTTAGTAAGAAACCGAGGATATCGAACCAGTAGGAGGAAGGAAACGTCTCAAAGGTGTTGCAAGCAACATGGAAACCTGCACAACACAAACTCAAGACTTTTCCCCAACAAATCAGTGAGGTTGTCAAGCTCACCGGTTTGCTGTAACAAAGGATTAAACGTATGGTGTGGAAGGTAATGGTTTGCAGCAAGTAAACAGGTAACAGTGGAGGATGTATCAATGGTAAAGATTGGACCGGGATCCATAGTTTACTAGAGGTGCTCTCCTTAGATAAACAACATGACATGAAGGGTAAACAAATTACAGCAGGGCAATTGACAGGAACTGAGAAAGACATAACAATGTAATACCAAACAAAAAGATCGTATGAGATTCGATTGGGCAATACAATAATATACATAGACTGCCATCCAACTGCATCTATTACTAGAAGTCCACCTTCAGGTTATCATCCGAACCCCCTCCAGTATTAACTTGGAAGCAACAGACAACTGCTTTAATCAAAGTGTGTAAGGTAAACAATCCACTTGTTCCATGAACAAGAGACCATTGTTTTCTCCCTAGTGGCAACAGCACATCTACAACCAAAGAGATTTCTGTCACTTCCCTTGAAAACTAGAGGCATGAATCCACTATCGAGCATAAATACCCCCTCTTGGAGTGACTAGTAACTACTTGGCCAAGATAGCTACTAACAACAGAGAGCATGCAAGATCACAAACAACACAGACATGATAGAATCATAAAGATAAAACCATTAATCAATCTGACATAGTAATCTCAATATCCATCGGATCCCTGCAAACACAACATTCATGATTACAAATATATTAGATATTGATCATGAACGGAGCTCACAAGATCTATACATGAAAGCACAAGGAGGAGATACAACCATCTAGCTACTACATGGACCCATAGTCCAAGGTGGAACTACTCATGCATCATACCGGATAAGAAGGCCTCCGGGATGATTTCCACTCCGGCAGGGTGTCGGGAAGAACTTCATATCCCCCCCCCTCGATCTAGGGGCGACGGTGGAGGTGGCTACAGAAGGTTTCGTGGAGTTTTGATCAGGTGCCTAGGGTTTCTGCATCAGGGGCTTGTTATAGGCGAAGAGGCAAGGCTGGGAGGCGGCCAGGGGGCCACACCCTACCCAAGCACGGGGTGGGCCCACCCATGCCTAGGGGGTGTGGTGGCCCTGGTTCGCCTCTCCGTCTCCCCTCTGGATTTCGTGTTGCCCACGGTAAAATATTGACTTTGGCTTTTGTCTCGTCCAATTCTGAGAATATTGATTTTTTGCCTTTCTAGAACAAAAACTGAAGAAAACAGGCAACTGGCACTATGGCAACTTGTTAATAGGTTAGGTCTAGAAAAGATATAAAAACACCTCAAAATGCAGACAAAGCAAAGCAAAGTAGATACTAAACAAGCATGGAGCATAAAAAATTATATATACGTTTCCGACATATCAAGCATCCGCAAGCTTAACTCCTGCTCGTCCTCGAGTAGGTAAGTGATAAAAAGAATAATTTTTGAGGTGACATGCACCATCAAAACCAAGATCAAACCATTTGCAAGCATTGAAAGCTGGTATCAAAGAACTCTAAACATGTGCATGAAAGATGGAGTTCTAACAATAAGACAAAGTAACTATGCATGCAACATGAAAGGCTACAAAGAAAGATCATGAATAACATGCATTGAAAAACATTTGGTTGTTTCACATACAGAAACCATGGCATAGTGGCATTCAGCTTGTCCATCATAGAGTAGCAAATAGATGCATAGGACACCTTCAAAGTTCATAAGGGTGACTAGAAACAAGTAGCACGAGAACAAGTAATATCACAATATGCATCAATGAATAAGTTTTGGGACACTGCACACAGAATGGCAACTATGCTCTCTTAATGGTGCCTAAAGGTAGAAGGTGGAGACTCAATAATAGTGGAAGAAAGTCCTTTCACAAAGGGAAGCAAGGATTTCAAGTTTCAAAAATTATGGTACTTGTTAGGTTTCAGCTCTCATTACCCCTATCATAAGAATCTTGAAGTGATTAAGGTTAAAGTGAACAAATATGGAGTATATGCTTATCAAAGTATAAGTTGGCAATCTCAAGTCCCTTGAATACTAGGGCCACACCTCATGCTACTCAACTTCAGTCACCTGTAATTTCTTGTCATTGTAAGTACATGCGTATCATAGAGAAACGCCAACGGGGTACCCCTTGCACATGGTACAGGAGCTATCCCATAACCAAAATTACAAGGCAAGCAGACAATGAGCATCTCAGCGATCTTTTTATTTACTATGTGTATAGCTTTTTATTGAGGATGCTTCATAGATAGCTCATTATGGTGATGCTTCAAGTTTCCACCATGATTAGGCATGGTTTAGGCCAGTGGCCCAGGAGTTTCTCTAACACAAAATACATACTCCATGGATGTACAAGTTCCCTCTTTATTTCACACCGGGGACATGCATAGACAAAAGAGCATCATATCAACTGTGTACAAAGTACAAGTGCAATGTTGAAAACGTTCCCCATGACAGCATGGTTCTGCTAAGTCCAACGTATAAGTGCAAGCATATACAACATATATGACACAATGGTTCAAGTTTCTTAGGGGCAAAAAAATATAAAGTGTGCCATCAAGTTCATGGGAGATTTAATCAATAATTTTTCACATAACAAAATACTTTTTAATTGGAAGATAGCCACCATGCATTGGAGTTTATAGTGGAAACTTTGGAATAACTTGGTTTGTTGGGAGTTGGAAGCATGAGTAGAGCTTAATTATACAAGTGGAGGCTAGCAAAAGACTAGGAGCAACCAACTAAGAGAGCAATAATGTCCATAATCATTCATATCAACAAAACATTACTAATCAAAGCATAGAGTGGTACTACAAGTCAAGGACTAAATGATCATAGAGGCTATGGTGACTTGTCACAGTCATAACATGGTGTGAGCATGTGCCAAGTCAACCCAAACAAAGCATCAATGGAGAATACCACAATACTATTCTTTTGCCTGCTAAAACAACGCATAATTTCTTCAAGGCACACTAAGAAATCCCAATTGTTTTGAACAATACATGCTATAGCAATAATAACTGAGCATAAGGTTAAAACAACACCTAGCATGTCATGCATAAGTCTAAGTCATAGTCAATGCAAGCTCCTCTTGCACTTTGAAGCAGGAACTTCCTACTCCTTTCCAACACCAAGCAACTTATTTGAAACAACACAGAGAGAATGGGTGTCTGAACTACTTTATTCAAGAAAACTAAAAAACTAAGCAAACAAAAAGAAAACTAAGACGCTCCAAGAACAACACAACAGTGCATGAAACGGTAAAAACGAAGTGTCTAGACAAACCTGAGCTTTTTATTGATGAAGAAGGGGATGCCTTGGGCATCCCCAAGCTTTGACACTTGTACCTCTTGGATATTTCTTGGGGTGACACCGGGGTGGCATCCCCAAGCTTGAGCTTTTGTCCATTCTTCATCTCATTACATCATTCTCTCTCTACACCTGAAACTTTTTTCCTTCATACAAAACTTCACACAATCTTCATTAGCAACATTAGTGTATTCAAAAGATAATAGACCTTTGGGCAAAGCTTTGTAACAGCAAAAAAATTTCATTAAAAATGCAAGCTATTGTAGCAACTCGTTCAAAAAGCTCAATTCCCCAAAAGAGAACTCGAAAAGGAATTAATAAGAGGCAAATGCAAATAATGGCAGAAATCTATCAAAACAAACCAGCAGGTAGAAACCCATTTTTTCGAAAATCTTATGTTTATCAAATCAAAAAGTGTTGAACTAACGAAAGTTGGCTAACATACTGGGGGATTTTTTGTAAATTTTCAGCTCAACCCGAGTTACAGAGATTCCTCACGAATTTTTATGGTGGAGGACAAAAATATGTTTCGGTACAGCAACTCCCCAAATCTTACTTCCATCTCATTAGAGGTTATTCTTGGCACAAAACGCAAAAAAAAGGATAAGGAGAGGTCATTACTGAAGTAATAACTTCCAAGACTCAAGGAAACTCTTGGGTTATCTCCCAACAAGTACTTTTCTATACTGCCTTTAAGTTAGGCTTAATAGCTTGAGAAGATGATCACATAAGAAATATGAATTGAAGTAAAAGAGAGCATCGAGAAGCAAATTCAAAACACATTTAAGTCTAACCCACTTCCTATGCATAGGAATCTTGTAAGAAAATAAATTTACAAAGAACAAAGTGACATGCATAGGAAGGTAAATCAAGAGTAACTTCAAAACTTTCAGCACATAGAGAGGTGTTTCAGTACCATGAAAACTTATATAACCATATTTTCCTCTCTCATAATAATTTTCAGTAGCCTCATGAATAAACTCAACAATATACTATCACATAAAGCAGGCTTTTCATGAGCTACAAACACATAAGTTCTATCAAGATCAAAAATAGGTGGATTAAAACCTTCACAGGTTTTACCCAAAGTAGATATTTCAAAACGATCCACAGGAACATAACATTCACTCTACTTGGTTAAGCATGGGGGACAATCAAATAATGTAAGGGATAATGATTTACTCTCATTAGAAGGTAGGCAAGGGTAGATAATCCATTCTTCCTCCTTTTCTTCATCACTCTCCTCCTCTTTTTCATCTAATGAGCTTCCAGTCTCAACAATTTCTTCTTCCAAATGCTCCTGCAAGGCATTAGTCTCTTCCACTGGTGGAAAACATCTATTAAAATATTCAAAAATATTGCCATTTTCTTCCTTGTAATTGTCAAAGCAAAATTTAAGTATCTCATAAACCTCACATTCATAAGGTGCATCATCAGTATTTTCAAACAAACTAGCAAGTTCAAATGCACCCTTGAAGGCAATGAATTCTTCAATTTGTTCCACGTCATAAAACTCATAATTTCCTTTAACATAAGAAGATATGGTAACATTATTATTTAACTCACATTGAAAATGGAGGTGTTTATACCTCCTACAGCAACAAGACTTATCAAAGGAATAAGTAACATTATAAGTAGAGAACACGTCTCTATCAATAGTATTCAACTTATCAATTTGTTCCCGTAACTGTTTCCCTTTTTGTGACAAACGGTGTTCCCTATAATAATACTTTTGTTCTTCCGTGAACCCACCTTGCCAATAAGAACTAGTTTCAAAGAAACCATCCATTTATAGAAAGCATGACCAAGCAAGGCAATAACAGACCACCAACTAGAGTAGGAACTAATTTTTTTGGCTTTTTGAATAAAGAAAGCAAACCAAACTAAACTAATTTTTTTGGAGTTTTTGAAAAGAAGCAAAAAAAACCAAGCAAAAGAAACTAACCTAACTAAAAACAAAGTAAAGAGAAAGGAAGTGGAGGACTCCCCTTTTGAAGACGTCCATAGCCTCCCCAGCAACGGCGCCAAAAATAGCTTGATGACGCCCAACACTTGTCGTGGGACACTTCGTTGGAAACCCTAAGAGGAAGGTGTGATGAGCACAGCAGCAAGTTTTCCCTCAATAAGAAATCGAGGTTGTCGAACCATTAGGAGGAAGAAAACGTCTCAAAGGTGTTGCAAGCAACGTGGAAACCTGCACAACACAAACTCAAGACTTTGCCCCAACGAATCAATGAGGTTGTCAAGCTCACCGGTTTTCTATAACAAAGGATTAAACGTATGGTGTGGAAGATAATGGTTTTCAGCAAGTAAACATGTTACAGTGGAGGATGTATCAATGGTAAAAATTGGACCGAGATCCATAGTTCACTAGAGGTTCTCTCCTTAGATAAACAACATGGCATGAAGGGTAAACAAATTACAACATGGCAATTGACAGGAACTGAGCAAGGCATAACAATGCAATACCAGACAAAAAGATCCTATGAGATTCGATTAGGCAATACAACAATATACATAGAGCGCCATCCAACTGCATCTATGACTAGAAGTCCACCTTCAGGTTATCATCCGAACCCCCTGCAGTATTAAGTTGTAAGAAACAGAAAACTGCTTTAATCAAAGTGTGTAAGGTAAACAATCCACTTGTTTCATGAACAAGAGACCGTTGTTTTCTCCCTAGTGGCAACAACACATCTACAACCGAAGAGATTTCTGTCACTTCGCTTGGAAACTAGAGGCATGAACCCACTATCGAGCATAAATACCCCCTCTTGGAGTCACTAACAACTACTTGGCCAAGATAGCTACTAACAATGGAGAGCATGCAAGATCACAAACAACACAAACATGATAGAATCATAAAGACACAACCATTAATCAATCTGACATAGTAATCTCAATATCCATCGGATCCCCGCAAACACAACATGCATGATTACAAATAGATTAGATCTCGATCATGAACGGAGCTCACAAGATCTATACATGAAAGCAAAAGGAGGAGATACAACCATCTAGCTACTACATGGACTCATAGTCCAAGGTGGAACTACTCACGCATCATACCGGAGAAGAAGGCCTCTAGGATGATTTCCCCTCTGGCAGGGTGCCGGGAAGAACTCCAAATCCCCCTCGATTTAGGGGCGACGGTGGCGGCGGCTACAGAAGGTTTCGTGGAGTTTTGATCGGGTGCCTAGGGTTTCTGCATCGGGGGCTTCTTATAGGCGAAGAGGCGAGGCTGAGAGGCGGCCAGGGGGCCCACACCCTACCCATGCACGGGTGGGCCCACCCACGCCTAGGGGGTGTGGTGGCCCTGGTTCGCCTCTCCGTCTCCCCTCTGGACTTCATGTCGCCCACGGTAAAATATTGACTTTGGCTTTTGTCCCGTCCAATTCCGAGAATATTGATTTTCTGCCTTTCTAGAACCAAAAACAGAAGAAAACAGGCAACTGGCACTGTGACAACTTGTTAATAGGTTAGTTCCAGAAAATATATAAAAACACCTCAAAGCGTAGACAAAACAAAGCAAAGTATATATAAACAAGCATGGAGCATCAAAAATTATAGATACGTTTCCGACGTATCACGTATCTATCCAATCAACAACAAGTCGGCAAGTATTTGGGATTTGATTGCTGTGCGCGGCTTGTACTCAATGTCGAAAGCTGCAAGCTCTATTCCCCACTTTGCGACATGTCCTATCGCGTAGCGATTATTAATTATGTCTCGCAGGGGAGCGGTGCTCACCACTGTGATCTTGTGCTCTTGAAAATAGTGGCATAGCTTTCTGGATGCAAAGAACACTTCATAGGCTAGCTTTTGATGGTGTGGATACCATTGTTTCGACTCTGTCAGGACCTCACATAGGTAATAAGTTGGACAATGCACCTTATGCTCGTGGCCTTCTTCCTCGTGATCCACTACTGTTACCACGCTAATGACCCTGTTGGTCACTGCAATGTTGAGTAACATAGGCTCCTGAGGTTCTGGCGCTGCGAGAACTGGTGGGTTTGAAAGTAGGTCTTTCAAACTTTGTAGGGTAGTTTTGGCTTCCTGGTTCCACACAAACTTGTCGGTTTGTTCAAGAGTTTGTATAAAGGTGGGGCTCTTTCGCCGAGTCGGCTGACGAACCGAATCACTGCTGCAATGCAACCAGTGAGACATTGCACGTCCTTCAGGCGAGTCGGCCTGGTAATGTTGAGTATAGCCTTGATTTTATCCTGGTTCACCTCTATGCCTCACTCTGAGACGATGAAACCTAACAATTTTCCAGCTGGAATTCCAAAGAAACACTTCTTCGGATTTAGCATCATGTTGAATTTTCATAGACTATTAAATGTTTCCTCTAAGTCGGAAATTAAAGTTCCCTTCTTTTTGGACATAACTGCTATGTCGTCTACGTATACATGGAGGTTGCGTCTGATTTGATCATTGAGACAACGTTGCATAGTATGTTGATATGTTGCTCTTGTGTTCTTTAAGCCAAAAGGCATAGTTTTGTAGCAGAACGTTCCGAAAGGAGTGATGAAAGACGTCTTAATTTGATCCGACTCTTTCATCGGTATTTGGTGACATCCGGAATGTGCGTCGAGAAAATGGAGTAATTCCGACCCTGCCGTTGAGTCGATAACTTGATCGATTCTTGGCAAAGGGAACGGGTCTTTTGGGCATGCCTTGTTCAAAGCTGTATAATCAACACACATCCTTAAATCAATGGTGTCCTTTTTAGGCACGAGTATAGGATTTGCCACACAGTCTATGTGGATGACCTCTATTATGAATCCGACTAACTCTAGTCGGGCTAATTTCTTGGATATTGCTTTGCGCTTTTCATCACCAAACCATCGTAAGCACTGTTTGACGGGTTTAGCATTAGGGTACACATTAAGAGTGTGCTCGGCAAGTTCCCTAGGTACTCCGGTCATGTCAGAAGGCTGCCATGAGAAGATATCACTATTAGCTTTGAGGAACTCGACGAGCGCGCTTTCTTATGCGTGGTCTATGCCTATCCCTATGTTATTCGTCTTGGAGGGATCATCTACCTTCAGCGACGTTATATTTGTCTCTTCCAACGCCTTGAACTACGAACTTGGCTTCAGCACCTCATTCTTTGTAGCAGGCATCTCGGACGGGTTGATGATATTCTAGATTTCCTGGTACTCCTGGGCGTCCAGCACGGCTTCGGCAAAGGCAGCATATCCTTCGTCTCACTCTCACGCCTTCCTCGGATTTCCCTGGATGGTGATTACGCCCTTTGGACCTGGAAGTTTAATCATGTTATAGATGTAATAGGACGAGCCATGAGCGCCCAGTAAGCCTGACGCCCGAAGATGACGTGGTAAGCACTTTTGAACGGTACCACCTCAAAAGAGAGTGGCTCGGTCCGGTAATTGTCTCGGGTTCCGAATGTCACGTCCAGAGTAATCTCACCCAGATAATCCGCATGTCTCCCTGGTACAATGCCATGGAAAGTTACGTTGCTATAACTCAACTAGCTCTCGTGTAGCTTCATGCGGTGGAGCGTCTCGATGTAGAGGATGTTCATGCTTCTTACACCACCCATGAGAGTTTTAGAGAACTCATAGCCATCAATAAGAGGATTGACGACCAGAGGGTATTTTCCCCGACGATGTGTTTTCCTCGGGTGATCTAAGCGGTCAAAGGTGATGGTTACGTCCGACCAATCCAGAAACTGTGGAACAGCCAGAATCGTGGCATTGAGCTCATGGAGCACCGCATTCTTTTATTTAGCAGGTTGGGATCCATGGAAGCAGACGTATGCATCTTTCTTAGTCAGAAAATCCTTCTTTCCATCCGACTTGGGTTCTACGGCATCCGCTTGTTCCATGTCGGAATCTTCCTTGGGCTCCTTTCCTTTCTCGGAATTTTTCTTTCCTTTTTGTCCCTTGGCTTTGTAGCCAGTGGATTCCTCTTTATGGATGTCGTCATTGAAATGACACTCGGCATTTGTGTGGGTAGATCCTCCATTACTATCCAAGTGGTGGACAAAAGGATTATTGGAAATGTCGGCCCATGTATAGGTTCTTCCGGGTTCCTGGTCTCCTCTGCCCTGGATTCGGGAAGTTCCACGGCCTCTACCCCGGCTGCCTCCTCGCCCTCCAGATCCGAATGTTGCATTAACAGCTGCGTTGTCTGGAGCCGGTTATCTTCTGAGGTGTTCTTGCTCTTCTGAGCTTGTTGTTTTGGCTATTTGACCGCATTGGGATTGGCCAGAATATTGAGCAGTCCTTCGTAATCATCATCGGCGTCAGCATATTTGCTTGTCGTCTTTGGCATCTCTCCCAAATCTGTGACGTGTTCACGCTTCAGTCTGTGATTCAAAATTCCAACTAGGAGTCCTGCAATGAAGGCTTCTATCGCAGTTTGTTCGTTTACTCCTTCGCAGGAGTTCTTCATGTCAATCAAGTGTCTGAGGTAATCCCGGCAGGTTTCTCCGGGTCTTTGTGTGCAACACTGCAAGTCTCCGACTGTGTAGGGCCTCTTGTATGTTCCCTCGAAGTTTGAAAAGAACGCTTTGCATATCATACCAGTTGTGAATCGAGTTCTCTTGGAGCTCATTGAGCCATGATCGAGCCGTCTTCCTCAGCATAAGCGGGAGATATCGGACTGCAACCAGGTTGTTTCCTCGTTTAGCGATGTAGCAGGCCTAGAAAAAATCTTGGAGCCGGGTATCTGGCTAAGCCGCGCCGTCATAGGGCTGAATGTGTTTGGCAATACCAAAGTCAATCGGATATTTGGTTCGACGTATGCGTTTTCCAAAGCTATGGCACCCCGGATTTACGGTCCGAGAATACCCGTTATGCATACAATTCATGTTCCCATGATCAGTGAGCCGTGAGCATAACCGACTAGTATCATTACATCATCCATAAAGTAACGATTACAAAACTTACAGAGTGGCCATTATGGCGAATACAACACAAGTAGCATAAGTCTTCAAGCGCAGAGCCTATGTCATGCCTTAACCTACAGGCAACTGACTAGGAAGACGGCCTAGCTCGCATAGACATCAGCTCCTTCGTCACTTCTTATCATCTGCAATATGGCCAAGTAAATAGCCAGGGACAATGCCAGTGAGTACTTTGAATGTAGTCACAAACCACCAATATGGCCAAGTAATTATCTTGAATGTAGTAACAAGATAATGCATATTGTCTATGGAGAGATAGCTCTACACTATAGTTGTTTTTTTAAACCCTAACATTGGCATCTCTATATCTTTGTTGAAAAAGAGTTTTTGGAAAATATTCCTCCTTTTTGAAAGTCTGGATATCCCCATATCCTCGTTAAAAACTTTGAAAACAGTTTTATAGTAAAACCTTTTTTTAAACATCTTCGACCATCTCTGGTCAAAACCAAACTCATTCTTATCTTTCCTCGTGACCAAGTCACATCCTTTTTATTTATCTCAATGTGTCCCAAGGGTACTCCTAGAAATCACCTTTCCAACCGTCCCTGACCGTGGACACAGCTATTCGAATAGATTAGACTCTACAAAGTTTGTGCACTTTACCCACAAGAATCAATACATCTGCCGGGATACAACCACGGCCCGCTACACCCGTAGTTTGGCAGGTAGCAAAATTTTGCCTCCACTTCCATCCATACTTCCCCAAGTCATACCGTTCGCGAGAGACCCAATTGTTGCACCGATACCTGATGACCCACAAGTATAGGGGATCGCACCAGTCTTCATGGGTAGTATTACCCAATTTATTGATTCGACACAAGGGTAGCCAAAGAATACTTGCAAGCCTTAACAACTAAGTTGTCAGTTCAGCTGCACCTGGAAATAGCTCTTGCTCACAGAAGTTTATCAGTAGCAACAGTTTGTAGGAGCAACAACAGTAGCAACAGCAACAACAACAGTGAAACATCAGCAGTAGTAATAGTAATAGTAACGGTAAAGTAGGATTCGAGTGCGGTAGGCATAGGGATGGATGGACGGGCGTTGCATGGACGAGTCTAAACATGTAACTTCAAAAAAATAGGGCATTGCAGATAAATAATAATAATCATCCAAGTACTAAACAATCCTAGGCATGTGCTCCAAATATAGTCATACGTGCTCGCAATGAGAACTAGCACAACATCTTCTATCCAGCCAGCATGTGGCAGCGGGGCCTCTAGGGAACTACTGGCAATTAAGGTACTCCTTATAATAGAGCACCAGAGCAAAGCATTAACACTCTGTGAACACATGTGATCCTCACACCACAGCCATGCCCTCCGGTTATCCCAATTATTGTCACTTTTGGGCCTTTGGATCCGGACAATGATATGTGTACACAACTTGCAGATAAGATCATAAACAATACTATCATAATGATTCAATAATATGTTCAGATCTGAGATCATGGCACTCGGGCCCTAGTGACAAGCATTAAGCAAAACAAGTTGCAACAAAGTCAAATAGCACTAATAGAGATACTAGGCACTATGCCCTAACAAATCTTATTCAATTACATGATAGAACTCATCTAATCCCTACCATCCCCAAGCCTACAGCGGGGGATTACTCACTCATGGATGAGGGAAACATCGGTGGTTGATGGAAGATGCGTTGGTGATGACGATGGCGATGATCCTCTCCAAATTACCCGTCCCGGCAGGGTGCCAGAACGGAGTTTCTTGATTCGAATCTTGGTTTTTCGTGGCGGAGGTGGAGCGGAACTCTTTCTAGAAAACTATCGAACCCCCCCCCTATTTTTAGGTCAGAAGGCAACTTATAGGCGCGGAGGGAGGCCGAGGAGCTGCCTGGGCTGGCCAGATCTCCCCCAGGTACGGGGTTAGTGGGCCCGCGCCTGGGGTGGTTCTTCCCCCCCCCAGGCCTCCCCGTTGTCTCCCCTTCTGGCTTCATAGATCTTCTGGTGAAATATAATTTTTGGCATATTTTCCGGGATTTTTCCTGATAGTTCATTTTCTGCACAAAAACAAGACACCAAGGTAACTCTGCTGAAAACAGCATCAGTCCGTGTTAGTTGTATTCAAATCTCACAAGTTTAGAGGAAAAACAATAGCAAAGTGTTCGAGAAAGTAGATACGTTTTGGACGTATCAACTCCCCCCAAGCTTAGCTTATTGCTTGTCCTCAAGCAATTCAGTTGAAAATTGAGTGCGATAAAAGAACTTTCACGAACATTTTGCTTCATATGATGTAAATATTCTCATCACAGGAGTAGATGCTTAGACAATTCATAATAAAGAGTATGCAACTAAGTCTACTCAACAGTCATTGCAAGCTATGAAGAGAAACCAACTCAATGATAATAAATAGCATGAAACATAAACATAAGCAACATTGCAATGCTCATAATAAGGTATGATAGAGTGGTATCTCGCTTGCCTTTGTTTGAACAGCACAATATAAATGCCAAGGCACCTCTGAAGTTCACATGAAGACTAGAGATAAAGATATCAGAGATACAAGCATCAAAGTCATGACATAGTTAACCACATTTTGGAACAAACACAAGAATGACAACTATGCTCTCAAGAAAGTGCTCATAGAATAAGTGGTGACTCAAAAAAATTGTGAAAACGGTTATGTGAAGGTTTGAAAGGCTTCCTAATGTTGAAAGGAAGGTACTCCTTAGCTTTGAGCTCTCATTTCCCATATCATAGGCATCTTCATGTGGTTAAGGTGAAAGTGAGGTCCACTCTGAATCATATGCTTGTCAGACCATAGACTAGAAATCCCAAGTCCATTGAGTACGAGGGTCGCTCCGCATGCTACTCAACTTTGGTCACCTGAAAGTTCTTTTCATTGTAAATACATGCATATCATCGAGAACCGCCAACGGGGTACCCCTTGCACATGGTACAGGAGCTTCCCATAACCAAAATGACAAGGCAAGCAGACAATGAGCATCTCAGCAATCTTTTTATTTACCATATGCATAGCTTTTTATTGAGGAAGCTTCATAGATGCTCATTATAGTGATGATGCAAGTTTCCACCATGATTAAGCATGGCTTAGGATAGCGTCCCAGGAGTTTCTCTAACACAATGTATAAACTCCATGAACTAACAACTTCACCTTTTATTTCACATCGTTGACATCCGTAAACAAAAGAGCATAGTATCAACTGGATAGAATTATCCAAAAAGTGTTGAAAGCGTTCTCCATGACAACACGGTTCTGCTGACTCCCAATATATAATAAGCAAGCATATAACTTTCATGGACTAGTCACAATGGTTCAGAATTATTAAGCGCAAAGAATAAAGTGTGCCATCAAATTCGTGAGAGCTTTACTAACTAACTTTCTCAAAAAATACAAACATTTTATTTTTGGATGAAAACACGGCATATGGAATATGCACTGAAATAGAAAATGATGCTAATAGGTAGGTATCGTGGACACAGCTGGCAACAATGGTTTTGGGGAGTTGGAAGCATAGGTAGAGCACATACTCGGTGCAAGTGAATGCTAGCAGTAGAGAGGGAGCGACAAACGAGAGAGCAATAGCTGTCATAATCGTGCTTGCAACAAAACAGGACTAACTACGGCATGAAAATGATACAAGAACTCTGAGGAAAAATAAATCATCGAGGCTTACTGACTATTGATTAGTCATATGCATGCGTGAGCATGTGTCGAGTCAATTCACATGAACAGTCAGAGGAGGATACCACAATGTCATACCAAAATATGAATAAAACAATGCAAGCAAACATTCATATGACATGCTACAAACTATTAGCAAGCTAGAGCTAATCATAGATAAGCAAGAACTACTAAGTATCCATAATGACATACACCTTACACAAACAGGCTAAACATGCTCACAATGATGAGTATATGTATAAAAATGAAACAAATAGAGTTCGTTACCAGCCTCTTACCACACCCTCGAGTTTTTTTAATCTTCATTATTGCCCTTCACTTGTGTGACTTGAATAATTAACATGAAAACCAATACCCACTGAGGACGGCTGAACCCTGCAAAGAACTCACAAAACCAAAGAAGAACAAGAAATATTTTTGGTGTTTTCGATTTTTTAGAAACAAGCAAACAAAGAAAAACCAAACAAAAACAATGCAAATCAAACAAAGAAAAATCTTTTTGGATTTTTCTTTTAAGGCAAACCAAAGCAAAGAAACAAACCAAGAGAAACAACGAAAATATTTTTGGTATTTTTGGGTTTTTGAGAAACAAGCAACAAGAACCAAAAAGAAAGCGAAACAATGGATATACAAAGAACCGACCGAACATGATATATATATGAGTGTGATGTCGGTATACCTCCCCCCAAGCTTAGGATTTTGGCCTAAGTGGGGCTCAATACCGCGGATAGTAACCCCATGCTGGTGGGTCATCATACGAATGATCATAGTCATGCACCTGCGATGAAGAAGAAGACGCGCACCAATCAAATGAGGGCTGCAGGTATGAAGACTCTCCCAAGTTGGAGGGCTGAACCGAATTGTCTTCGGCATCCTCTTCAACATTCTCCTCTTGCTGGGAGAGTTCCCCCACATAAGTGTCAACCACCTCCTCCGTAAGTAACCATCCTTGCCTGTTATCAAAGTTAAACAAAGCAGGTGCAGGCAAATAAACTATTTTCTCACTCCTATCCTTTCTCCGACCTTGTTGGGCAAAAGATAGTTCAAATGACAAACTTCTCACATTAGCTCCCAAAGAAACAAAACCATGCTGAATCATAGATTCAATATCAAGCCTCTCTATGTAGAACTGAAAATCTGAAAAGTGAGGCTCTAAACCATGGAAAGCTAGCAACCTAGAAGCAATGAGACCTCCACAAATTCCACCCTTTTCACGGTTGGTGGTGAGACGGTGAGCTATCAAAGCACCCAAACTATAAGAACTATTCCTATTCAGATCAGGTGCAATAAAAGCTAGATCAAAAGAAGACAACTTTCTAGTAGTCTTTCTAGGAAGAACACACTTGGTAATGAAATAGGAAAAGTATCTAATAGCTGGGAGCTGGATGTTTCGAATTTTATCACTTTCCTTTGAGAATTCGAAACGTTGGCAAATCTCAGCATACAAATCAACGAGTGACTTTGGCCTCTCCTTGATATTCTCACAAGATCCCCACTGAGGTACTCTAATTGCTACACAGAAATCAGCAAAAGGCAGGTTGACAGGCATATTATATATTTTGTAATGGACCATGTGATTAGAAGTAGACCAAGTGAACCGGAAGTCCTGCACAAAATCCATGGTTAGCTTAACAGATTGGATTGGTTCACCTTCAAGAAAGTGCTCCAACCCTGCATTTGTAACCAAAGTTTGAAAATCTTGGAGAATCCCCGTAGCTCTCATAACTTCATGGCATGGATATATGGAAGGAAAAATTGTATCCTCACGATGAACCTTCATTGGTTCATGCGCCATCAAGTCATATTGATTCAGTGGATAAGGACTCATCTTCCTTGCTGAAATTTTTAGACAACCATCAAACCAAGTGATTTCTATGTTGATAAATGATGAGCAACTACTATAGGAACTTGCTAGAGGACTACACATGCATCAAAACAAAGTTTCTAAGCATAGAACAAGCATGCAAGCTCAAACAACCTGTCACCTACAGTAGAAAAATACTCAAGATACAATCTACCAATCACAAATCTAATTGGACAAGTGGAGGAGGTACGTACCAAGGAGCAATCCCTCAAAAAATCAGCACTTGAGATGGGCTGAACAAGGAGATCAAAAATCGCTAGCAATAACAGCAAGAACTCGAGCTTGAGCGAGTTTTCCGATGTTTTTTGGGAGAGAGAAAGAAGGTGGCTTTGAGGAGGCAACCTGGAGGGGCCCAGGTGGGCCAGACCCCTCCTAGGCACCACCACTAGGTAGGCCGCGCCTACCATGGGTGTGGGGCCTAGGGGTTGCCCCTGGGTCATCTCAGGTGCCACTCTGCCCCTTTTTCGAGGAAAATTTATTTTGAATTTTCTGGGATTTTTCGGGAAACTTTATTTTTGGCCAATTTTCAGGGTATGAAAATCAATTTTCTCGCAGAAATAGTTTTTTAGAAGAAGCAAAAGCAAACCAAAAGCCAAACTACAGGAGCTCTAAGAAACTCAAACAAGCAAACAACTAGCAAAACTAAAGCTAAATGAAAGACTAGGAAGAAGAAAGGGAAAAGAAAGCAAATATGACCATAGTGGAAACATTATTTTGTTCATTAAAATCCTTTTGTTAACAAGGTTGATCAAGTCTTGTTACCAAAACAATCTTATATGAAACAAAACTTTGCATTCCACAAGGTGATTATGTTACCTCATACTTGATAGAAATGGTCCCAATCATAATAGTTTCAATATTTTCTTGTGGAATGGGACAATATATTTATCCAACCTTTATGCCTTCAATATTTTCAATAGAATTCACGCAATAGCTCTTAACAACCTTCTTGGGGAAACAAACAGTGTGCTCTTTGTCATTAATATTGAATGTTACTTTTCCTTGATTGCAATTGATGAGAACACCTGCAGTATTAAGAAAAGGTCTCCCAAGAATAATAGACATATTATCATCTTCAGGCATTTCAAGCACACCAAAATTAGTTAAAACCATGCAATTATGAGCAACTTGAACAGGAACATCCTCACATATACCAATAGGGACAGTAGTTGACTTATCATCCATTTTAAAAGAAATATCAGTTGGTATCAACTTTTCTAGCTGGAGTCTCTTATAGAGAGAAAAAGGCATAACACTAACTCCAGCTCCCAAATCACATAAAGCGGTTCTAACATAATTATTCTTAACGGAGCAAGAAATTGTTGGTATACCTGGATCACCAAGTTTCTTTGGAACCTTACCATTGAAGGATTAATTAGCAAGCAAAGTAGAAATCTCCTCATTAGGAATCTTACTTTTATTAGAGACAATATCCCTCATATACTTTGAATAAGGAGGCAATTTAATAGCATCAGTCAAAGGAATTCGCAGAAATAAAGGCTTCATCCACTCACAAAACTTGTTGTAGTGTTCTTTCCTCCTTTGACTTGTGTTTCTTACCTGGAAAAGGCATAGGTTTCTGCACCCAAGGTTCTCTCTCTTTACCATGTTTATTAGCAATAAAATCTTCCTTGGTGTACCTAGTGTTCTTAGTGTGATTTTCAGGTTCTTCCTCAACTTCCTCCTTATCAGGAGACTCGTCAATATTACCACTCTCAGTTTCAGCATCAGAGATAGATATACTATTAGGATCTATAGCAGGTTCAAGTGGTTCCTCAACTTTCTTATGTTTCTTTTTCTTCCTCTTACAAGGACTACCACTATCCTCACCTTGTTGGGAATCCTGCACTATACTTTTAGGGTGTCCTTCAGGATATAAAGGATCTTGAGTAGCTGCACCACTCCTAGTTCTAATTCCATAAGCATGTTTATTTCCTAAAGCATTAACTAGCATATCCTTTTGCACCTTAGCAAGTTGATCAAGTTGGGTTTGAACCATTTGAAAGTGTTTACAAAGCATTTTAATATCATTAGAAGTTCTTTCCACAATATCTTTCAACTCATGGATAGCTCTAGAGTTTTCCAATAAATCATTCTGAACTTGTTTATTAAATGTTTAACAATAAATGTGTCAAGTTCCTCTAAGCATTGATCAAGAGGCTTACCATAAGGAATATCACCTTCATTAAATTGGAGAGAGTGTACCTCAATAGTATATGAGTGGGGAATTGGCTTACATAATTCTTCTATAGGAGGTAGATTCTTCACATCTTCAGCACTAATACCTTTCTCCTTTAGACACTTTTTAGCTTCCTTCATCACTTCATCATTTAATGCAATAACTCCTCTCTTCTTTGTTGTTGATGTTGGAACTGGTTCAGGAACAATTGGTTCAGGAGTAATAGGCTTAGGTGTATTCAGCTCAGTTGAAATCTAATCATCATAACTCTTGCTTATCTTGTTCATTAATTCTTCAGCATCTGTAGGAGTCCTTTTCCTGAAAACACAATCGGCAAAGCTATCTAGGTAGGTCCTAGAATCATCAGTTAGTCCATTATAATAAATATCAAGAAGCTCGTTCTGAGGTAATGGACATCCAGGATATGCATGAATCATGGAACAGAATCTTTTCCATGACTCCGGCCATTTCTCTTCTTCTTCCTGTTTAAAATCAAAAAGTCTCTGCAAAGCATCATGCCTAGCACTGGGAGGAAAATATTTATGGAAGAAAAAAGCAATCAAGAAATCATGGCTATCAATGGAACCAGGAGGTAATATATTAAACCAAGCCCTAGCTTCTCCTTTTAGTCAAAAAGGGAAGATCTTAGCAACAAAGTACTTGCGCATTTTAAAATCATCAGAGAACAAAGCACTCATAGTAGAAAGCTCATTCATATGATCCACAACACTCCCATTTTTAGTACCACAAAAAGGTTATTTCTCAACAATATCTAAATAAGATAAATGAAGAGAGAAATCATAATCTTTATCTTTAATATCTATGGGAGAGGTGGCAAACTTCTTAGGCATAATAGTACGTCTAGCAAGGAGACTCTTAATAGCACTAGCACCATGTGTGTTTCGGCACTCTTCAACAAATTCATTAGTGACCTCAATGTAACCATCATTAATATCAAAACTCTCACTAGACTCAGGTGAGCTAACAGGTGTAACAGTGTCTTCACTAGGAGTTTCGGTATTTCCTATACTAGCCATAGTCGCATCTAGAAAAGGACCTAATGATGCACTCGCATCAAGCACAGTAGAAGTAACATCATGACTATCAAAAGACGTTTCAGATTCATTAGTAGTATTAGTGTGTGTAGCATGAGTATGTGGTGGTGGTGTGACAAGCTTACTTATAACATATGTTGAATCAAGAGCAACAGAGGTGTTTAGGACTATACCTCTTTTGTAGTGAATGGTAAAATAGGAAACTTTCCATCACGAGACTTCGCCATGATGAAAGGAGTAGCAGTGAACAATAATAGATCCAATTGAACTTAAAAATAAAGCTATGCTCCCTGGCAACGGCGCCACAAAATAGTCTTGATGACCCACAAGTATAGGGGATCGCAACAGTCTTCGCGGGTAGTATTACCCAATTTATTGATTTGACACAAGGGGAGCCAAAGAATACTTGCAAGCCTTAACAACTGAGTTGTCAGTCCAGCTCCACCTGGAAATATTTCTTGCTCACAGAATTTTATCAGTAGCAATAGTTTGTAGTAGCAACAGCAGCAGCAACAGTGAAACAGCAGTAGTAGTAACAGTAACGGTAACAGTAGGATTCGACTGCGGTAGGCATAGGGATGGATGGACGGGCGTTGCATGGACGAGTCTAAACATGTAACTTCAAAGAACTAGGGCATTGCAGATAAATAATAACAAGCATCCAAGTACTAAACAATCCTAGGCATGTGCCCCAAATATAGTCATACGTGCTCGCAATGAGAACGTGCACAACATCTTCTGTCCAGCCAGCCCGTGGCAGCGGGGCCTCTAGGGAACTACTGGCAATTAAGGTACTTCTTTTAATAGAGCACCGGAGCAAAGCATTAACACTCCGTGAACACATGTGATCCGCACACCATAGCCATCCCCTCCGGTTGTCCCAATTATTGTCACTTTGGGGCCTTTGGATCTGGACAATGATATGTGTACACAACTTGCAGATAAGGTCATAAACAATACTATCATAATGATTCAATAATAAGTTCAGATCTAAGATCATGGCATTCTGGCCCTAGTGACAAGAATTAAGCACAACAAGTTGCAATAAAGTCAAATAGCACTAATAGAGATACTAGGAACTATGCCCTAACAGATCTTATTCGATTACATGATAGAACTCATCCAGTCCCTACCATCCCCAAGCCTACAGTGGGGGATTACTCACTCATGGATGAGGGAAACATCGGTGGTTGATGGAGATGCGTTGGTGATGACGATGGCGACGATCCTCTCCAAATTTCCCGTCCCGGCAGGGTGCCAGAACGGAGTTTCTGGATCCGAATCTTGGTTTTTCGTGGCGGCGGCGGAGCGGAACTCTTTCTGGAAAACTATCAACCCCCCCTGTTTTTAGGTTAGAAGGCAACTTATAGGCGCAGAGGGAGGCCGAGGAGCTGCCTGGGGTGGCCAGACCTCCCCCAGGCGCGGGGTCAGTGAGACCGTGCCTGGGTGGGTCTAGGGCCCCCAGGCCTCCCCTCTGTCTCCCCTTGTGGCTCCATGGATCTTCTGGTGAAATATAATTTTTGGCATATTTTCCGGGATTTTTCCTGATAGTTCATTTTCTGCACAAAAATAAGTCACCAAGGTAACTTTGCTGAAAATAGCGTCAGTCTGTGTTAGTTGTATCCAAATCACACAAGTTTAGAGGAAAAATAATAGCAAAGTGTTCGAGAAAGTAGATACGTTTTGGATGTATCAGTACCTTGTCCCAAACAGTCCGGATTTCAAGGGATTTCTCCCCTTTAGCGAGTATGAGAAGCCCCGTCTAAATATCACAAACTATGGGTTAAGCCCCAGCGACTGGGGTAGTGTGGTTGCACGAAGAAATTGTGTCACATCCCAAAATTTTGCAAATTTTGAAATGTGAAAAAACTTAAACAAAATGAAAAACTAAGTCTTGGAAATTTGAGGAAACAAAAACCTTTTGACTATTTAATATAACTCCTTCAAAACAAAAATTAAATAAAACAATTTTGTTTGTAAAGTTGTATGCATGTTTTCAAAACCTCAAAATCATGAAGCATGCATGGTTGCATTTTAAAACTAAGAGAAATAACTTTCTTCTGAAAGTTAAAATGACCACTTAATAATATGAAACTTTGGATATATTCCATATTTAAAATATACAAAAGAATTCCTAAGTGAGCTAAAAATATAAAGGGCAAAATTATAAAACCATAGAAATTAGTTTGACTCTATTTGAAGCTCTAGATAAAATGATTTGAAATTTATAAAAATATAGGAAGAAAAATAAACTCAAGTTAAGGCAATGACTAAAAACGAAATAAAAGTATTCCTAAATGTGTGATTATGATAAAGAATAAAATTATAAAGCTAAGGAAATTGGTTTGAACCTTTTTGGAGCTCTAAATCAAAAGATATGAAATAAACAAGAATTGAGAAAATATGCTGTATAGGCCTACCTGCCATGCTCAATTTTTTTAAAATAAATTATACTTTATTAAAAAAAATATTTTAAATATTCTAAATAGAGTAAACTATCAACTTATATTTTATATAAATTTTATAAAAAGGTTTGATACAAATTTGAATCAAATTGAAGAGACAATTTGGAAACTAGAAAATAAAACATAAAAAAGAAAAGAAGAAAATGTTGAAGGAAAAAAAAAAGACAAAGAGCAGCAGTCCAGGCCCAGCCAGCCCTCCATCTCTATTTTTTTCCTCTCGTTTATTTTCTTGTTGGGCTGAATTTTGGCCCATCCTCCCACGATCGATCATCTTCTTCCTCACCCTTCACATACACGTCAGAAGCTCGTTCATGGCTGCAGATCTTCTTCTCCTCCCCCTATCAATTGTAGTGACCGTTTCTTCTCGACTTCAAAACGAAAAAACGTTTGGAATTAAGTGGAGGTTCCATTTAGGCCATTAATTTCTCACTTTATTGTCTTAATCTCTCAAATCAATATCGTGAACCGAATGTCATATGACGTCATACGTCTCCCGATCTCCCTCCACGGACCACCTTAGCAAAAACAGAAGAGAGCACTGTATTCCCCTCCGTCTCCTCCATCATTTTCGTTCTCAAACTTTCTCAAGAGGATCTCTGTAGAACACACACGGTCGATGCCAACTTCATCCCCAAAATTTGAGTTCATCGTCAGATCTTGTCTTCTACGGTGAGTCCCTCGTCGATTCCTTCTACCAGAGGACTAATCTTGATATTGCCTACCTCCAGGACATGATTGTTCATCCTATGGTTGCAGTTCTCCGCGTCGCCGACGTCGCACGTTGCTCCAGCCGTGGATTGTCGTCACCATTGGAGACGAACGAGCTCTAAATCAAGTCCAGTAGCATCACCTCGACGTCCTCTACACCGTCCACATTTTATTCAACTCGGGATACTTTCCTAGCAACGGGAACGGCAACGCCAAGCCCGTGTCCGCTATTCCGGCGAACTTTCCGGTGAGTTATTCCGGTGAGCTCTTCTAGTCCGTCCGATCTTCATCTAACGATTGAAATCAGATCACTTAAACGAAGGGGTACCGGCCTATTAGAATCAGCCACTTGTCAATTCCTTTTCTATTTTCGTTCATATTGGGCAGATTTACATATGAACTTGCAAAAATCATATCTTTAGTTCTATTTATCCAAATTTAGCAAATAATATGTCTATGGATTCAAAAAAACGAGTAGAATACACTGGAGCCATAATTCGGTATTTCTGTTAAAATCACGTTTTATACAGAACCATTTGTGGAGTATTTTGAGTATAAAAATTGTTGTGTAAATTATTTTTAAGTGAATCCTTTTGCAGATGGTTGAATATTGAACCCTCTGTACAGGAAGACCAAAATATAATTTTATTCTAGTATAAATAAGATCGTGGCAATTAATTAGTGAGAACGGCTTTTCCAAGTGTTAGAAAATATTGCTAATTGCTACAATTGCACAAATGGTTGCATTTGTAATATTGAAAATATAAAATGTTCAGAAATCACTTAGTAATGTTCAGAACATTGTTATAGCAATTTGTAAAATAAGAATTGTCATCTTGCATGTTTTCATACTTTGCATGATTTTTGTGTTGTCATTAGTATTGATCTTGTGATTGTTTTGTCTTGGTTGTTTTGCTTGTTAGATTGTGTTGATTGTCAAGTGTGTTATTGCGAAGAGTGTACCAACACCACCAACTACTAAGGCAAGTGACACTATCATCCAAGTCCTACTATTTTCATTACACTTAGTGGAGTTTTGTAACATGCATGATAAGGACTACTATATTTATGCTATGCTAAATCCTAATAGGATACCCTTATATATTCCTTAGTGGAAACATTGTAGTTGTAGTATGCTTGGCCCTGCTATATATTGGGATGGGATACAAGATATGATTATATGAAGAGTTGAAAAGACTTATGTTTTATATAATAAAACAAGTATTCAATGAACCACCTGGGTGGACAAGGATACTCAAGATTGGACAATGTGGCAACAAAAGGAACCATGTTTATATGGCTATCTCTTTTTGTATGTGCAGTAGAAGAAAACCACCCAGGGACATAGAGATTGAACATGTTTCTTGTACAGTGGCTTCCGTGTACAGCCACATGCTAAATGGGATCTGTCTTAGTCAACTACATAGTGGATGACCCATGCATTGGCATCTTCAGGTTAACTAGAATTGTGTAAGGGAAATATATCCCTACATTGGTGCCTGGTAGACAAGCTAGAATTGTGTATTGGGAGAACTCCTATGGAAAGACTTTGTCACATTCTCAATTTGCCAGTACTCCATCTTGGTGAGTACTTATCCAGCGGCCACTAGTGGCATCAAGATGAGATTGTGTCATGTGGGTAAAGTGTACAACTTCTGCAGAAGATCAAAATTCTAAGTACTTAGCCGTGTCCCCGGTTATGGACAACACTGAGCAACTAAGGCCTGAAGCGATGGAAGATATCTACATTCCAATTTCTCAAAGTAAAACTTGATGGTAACAAGGGATTTGAAGCACTTGGAGTTTTCCAAGAAGTTCAGAAAGATTTGACAAAAGATCAAAACTATTTTGAAAAGATAGGACAAAACTATATTGCTTTCTACAAAAGAGCCTAAACCCCACTTAGCCAAATATGCATGTAATTATAGGATCCACTTATTTATACATAGTAGTGAAACTTGCCAATACAATTCAAATGTATTGACCCTTGTGGCTGCAACTTATTATGTTGCAGGTTTGTTCGATGTTAGTGAAGTTTGTTGAATAGGATTACAAGTCTACAACCAACGTGATTGCCTGTGGCACTTTGAAGATGAAGGACCCCATGCTTACAGATATTCTGCTGTAATGTAATGTGATAGCCAAATGAGCTATGTAAGATGTAATGAATTATTTTATTCATGGTTATAAAGTTGTATTATGACCTTTGTTTCTTGATATTATATCTTAACTGTGGATGCTAGCTATTGATCCATGGACTAGCATTGTAAACACAGGGATCTCTACCTTATTAAAGGTTGGGAACCTTACAGATGGTATCAGAGCACTGTGTTGCCTGTAGGGTTGTAACCCTAGGATTGGACAAAACCCCTTAGAAAAATAGGTGTTGTATTTGTTCCAAAACTTATTTACAAACAATCTTGTAAACTCTTTCCTCAATCTTTTGGTTTTGATTCTACATCTCTTCCTTTTCAACTTGATGGACAAAGCCTTCACCATGACCATTGACTTCAACTTTAGTCTCACCAAAAGATTTCAACCTAGACATCACTAAGGACTACAAGTGAGAACCAAGGGACATTAGACTGTCTACCAAAGACATTGATATCAAGTTAGAGTATGGATCATATTGACCTATGAGGTATGACTATACTAGGTTGATTATTTCAAAAAAAAACTTGTTGTTTCCTTCAAGTCATGAGTTAAGCTCATAAGTTGTTAAGTGGATAGTTGCTTGTTGCTTGACTGATTGTTTGATTGAACTTGGATGTTTTGAGTTGTGTGTTAGAACTTCTTAAAAACCTATGCATCATTACTCATCCCTATCAAACCAACAGATCCCTATCAAACCTACATTCCAATTTCTCAAAGTAAAACTTGATGGTAACAACAAGGGATTTGAAGCACTTGGAGTTTTCCAAGAAGTTCAGAAAGATTTGACAAAAGATCAAAACTATTTTGAAAAGATAGGACAAAACTATATTGCTTTCTACAAAAGAGCCTAAACCCCACTTAGCTAAATATGCATGTAATTATAGGATCCACTTATTTATACATAGTAGTGAAACTTGCCAATACAATTCAAATGTATTGACCCTTGTGGCTGCAACTTATTATGTTGCAGGTTTGTTTGATGTTAGTGAAGTTTGTTGAATAGGATTACAAGTCTACAACCAACGTGATTGCCTGTGGCACTTTGAAGATGAAGGACCCCATGCTTATAGATATTCTGCTGCAATGTAATGTGATAGCCAAATGAGCTATGTAAGATGTAATGAATTATTTTATTCCTGGTTATAAAGTTGTATTATGACCTTTGTTTCTTGATATTATATCTTAACTGTGGATGCTAGCTATTGATCCATGGACTAGCATTGTAAACACAGGGATCTCTACCTTATTAAAGGTTGGGAACCTTACAGATGGTATCAGAGCACTGTGTTGCCTGTAGGGTTGTAACCCTAGGATTGGACAAAACCCCTTAGAAAAATAGGTGTTGTATTTGTTCCAAAACTTATTTACAAACAATCTTGTAAACTCTTTCCTCAATCTTTTGGTTTTGATTCTACATCTCTTCCTTTTCAACTTGATGGACAAAGCCTTCACCATGACCATTGACTTCAACTTTAGTCTCACCAAAAGATTTCAACCTAGACATCACTAAGGACTACAAGTGAGAACCAAGGGACATTAGACTGCCTACCAAAGACATTGATATCAAGTTAGAGTATGGATCATATTGACCTATGAGGTATGACTATACTAGGTTGATTATTTCAAAAAAAAACTTGTTGTTTCCTTCAACTCATGAGTTAAGCTCATAAGTTGTTAAGTGGATAGTTGCTTGTTGCTTGACTGATTGTTTGATTGAACTTGGATGTTTTGAGTTGTGTGTTAGAACTTGTTAAAAACCTATGCATCATTACTCATCCCTATCAAACCAACAGATCCCTATCAAACCTACATTCCAATTTCTCAAAGTAAAACTTGATGGTAACAACAAGGGATTTGAAGCACTTGGAGTTTTCCAAGAAGTTCAGAAAGATTTGACAAAAGATCAAAACTATTTTGAAAAGATAGGACAAAACTATATTGCTTTCTACAAAAGAGCCTAAACCCCACTTAGCCAAATATGCATGTAATTATAGGATCCACTTATTTATACATAGTAGTGAAACTTGCCAATACAATTCAAATGTATTGACCCTTGTGGCTGCAACTTATTATGTTGCAGGTTTGTTTGATGTTAGTGAAGTTTGTTGAATAGGATTACAAGTCTACAACCAACGTGATTGCCTGTGGCACTTTGAAGATGAAGGACCCCATGCTTATAGATATTCTGCTGCAATGTAATGTGATAGCCAAATGAGCTATGTAAGATGTAATGAATTATTTTATTCCTGGTTATAAAGTTGTATTATGACCTTTGTTTCTTGATATTATATCTTAACTGTGGATGCTAGCTATTGATCCATGGACTAGCATTGTAAACACAGGGATCTCTACCTTATTAAAGGTTGGGAACCTTACAGATGGTATCAGAGCACTGTGTTGCCTGTAGGGTTGTAACCCTAGGATTGGACAAAACCCCTTAGAAAAATAGGTGTTGTATTTGTTCCAAAACTTATTTACAAACAATCTTGTAAACTCTTTCCTCAATCTTTTGGTTTTGATTCTACATCTCTTCCTTTTCAACTTGATGGACAAAGCCTTCACCATGACCATTGACTTCAACTTTAGTCTCACCAAAAGATTTCAACCTAGACATCACTAAGGACTACAAGTGAGAACCAAGGGACATTAGACTGCCTACCAAAGACATTGATATCAAGTTAGAGTATGGATCATATTGACCTATGAGGTATGACTATACTAGGTTGATTATTTCAAAAAAAACTTGTTGTTTCCTTCAACTCATGAGTTAAGCTCATAAGTTGTTAAGTGGATAGTTGCTTGTTGCTTGATTGATTGTTTGATTGAACTTGGATGTTTTGAGTTGTGTGTTAGAACTTCTTAAAAACCTATCCATCATTACTCATCCTTATCAAACCAACAGATGCCTCCTCGTGGTGCCAACCCCAACCAAAACAACAACAACATCACTCCTGAGATGCAGCAGATGATGACAACTCAGACGCAAATGATGCAGATGATAACCACGTTCATACAGAACCAGAACAACAACAACAACAACAACAACAACAACAACAACAACAACAACAACAAACAACAACAACAACAACAACAACAACAACAATCAGAATAATCCTCTAGCACTTGACATGCTCACCAAGTTTCTGAAACTTAGGCCTACAAGGTTCTCTGGAACAACTGATCCAATGGAAGCCAATGACTGGTTACGTTCAGTGAACAAAGACTTAGTGACTGTTGGCTGCACCGATGAAGAAAAAGTTAGGTTTGCAGCATTTCTACTTGAAGGACCAGCAGCAACATGGTGGGACAACTTTCAGATCACCACTCCCCTTGAAGATGTAACTTGGGCTATTTTTGAGGATGGTTTCCGTACAGCTCACATCTCACCTGGAGTGATGTACTTGAAGAAAAAGGAGTTTCACAATCTGAAACAGCGTCACCTCAGTGTGGCTGAGTATATACAAGAATTCAACAATCTGGCACGCTATGCACCGGATGAAGTTGACACAGATAATAAGAGAAAGGAGAAATTTCTTGAAGGACTTAATGATGAGTTGAACCTGCAACTAGCTGTTGCCTATGTCCCAACTTATCAATCACTCTGTGACAAAGCCACCATTTTGGAAAACAAGATGGATCAAGTTGAGAACAGAAAGAGGAAGCATAAACTCAAGTATCACTCAGGATCATCACAAAAGAAGCGTTCATTCAAAAAGAACAATGAAGATTCTGAACCACATCAGTATCACCACAACAACAATGGAAGTGATAATAATGGGAATGATACTGACAATGGAGATAACCTTGGTCAGAACCAACATGACACTTTCAGGAAAAAAGACATTAACCAGTTGCAGTGCTATAATTGTAAGGAACTTGGACACTATGCATCAGACTGTCCTGAGAAGAAAAAGAAAAATGATGCTAGAAGAGCCAATGGAAATGACTCCAATGTGACCCAGAAAGGACATGTGAACCACATTGACATGGATAGAAACTTTGAAGAGATAGAAGAAGTGGATGTCAGTAACTAGTTAACTCAGAAGAGTCAAATAAGGATTCCTTGTCTGGATATTAAGTGTTGAACTCATAGTCAAGTGAACCATCAATGTAATCCTATAAGACTTTATTTTAAGGGTGGTAGTACCCTAGTTGTCTTCAAGACAACTTGTAACCCTAGCCTTCCCAAATCTCGGGACGAGATTTCTTTTAAGGGTGGTAGTCTGTCACATCCTAAAATTTTGCAAATTTTGAAATGTGAAAAAACTTAAACAAAATAAAAAACTAAGTCTTGGAAATTTGAGGAAACAAAAACCTTTTGACTATTTAGTATAACTCCTTCAAAACAAAAATTAAATAAAACAATTTTGTTTGTGAAGTTGTATGCATGTTTTCAAAACCTCAAAATCATGAAGCATGCATGGTTGCATTTTAAAACTAAGAGAAATAACTTTCTTCTGAAAGTTAAAATGACCACTTAATAATATGAAACTTTGGATATATTCCATATTTAAAATATACAAAAGAATTCCTAAGTGAGCTAAAAATATAAAGGGCAAAATTATAAAACCATAGAAATTAGTTTGACTCTATTTGAAGCTCTAGATAAAATGATTTGAAATTTATAAAAATATAGGAAGAACAATAAACTCAAGTTAAGGCAATGACTAAAAACGAAATAAAAGTATTCCTAAATGTGTGATTATGATAAAGAATAAAATTATAAAGCTAAGGAAATTGGTTTGAACCTTTTTGGAACTCTAAATCAAAAGATATGAAATAAACAAGAATTGAGAAAATATACTAGGCCTACGTGCCATGCTCAATTTTTTTAAAATAAAATATACTTTATTAAAAAATATATTTTAAATATTCTAAATAGAGTAAACTATCAACTTATATTTTATATAAATTTTCTAAAAAGGTTTGATACAAATTTGAATCAAATTGAAGAGACAATTTGGAAACTAGAAAATAAAACAGAAAAAGAAAAGAAGAAAACGTTGAAGGAAAAAAAAGACAAAGAGCAGCAGTCCAGGCCCAGCCAGCCCTCCATCCCTATTTTTTTCCTCTCGTTTATTTTCTTGTTGGGCTGAATTTTGGCCCATCCTCCCACGATCGATCTACACCTTACAAAAGCTCGTTCATGGCTGCAGATCTTCTTCTCCTCCCCCTATACATTGTAGTGACCGTTTCTTCTCGACTTCAAAATGAAAAACGTTTGGAATTAAGTGGAGGTTCCATTCAGGCCATTAATTTCTCACTTTATTGCCTTAATCTCTCAAATCAATACCGTGAACCGAATATCATATGACGGCATACGTCTCCCGATCTCCCTCCACGGACCACCTTAGCAAAAACAGAAGAGAGCACTGTATTCCCCTTCGTCTCCTCCATCATTTTCGTTCTCAAACTTTCTCAAGAGGAGCTCTGTAGAACACACACGGTCGATGCCAACTTCATCCCCAAAATTTGAGTTCATCGTCAGATCTTGTCTTCTACGGTGAGTCCCTCGTCGATTCCTTCTACCAGAGGACTAATCTTGATATTGCCTACCTCCAGGACATGATTGTTCATCCTATGGTTGTAGTTATCCGTGTCGCCGACGTCACAAGTTGATCCATCCGTGGATTGTCGTCACCATTGGAGACGAACGAGCTCTAAATTAAGTCCAGTAGCATCGCCTCGACGTCCTCTACACCGTCCACATGTTATTCAACTCCGGATACTTTTCTAGCAACAGGAACGACAACGCCAAGCCCGTGTCCGCTATTCCGGTGAACTTTCCGGTGAGGTATTCCAGTGAAATCAGATCACTTAAACGAAGGGGTACCGGCCTATTAGAATCAGCCACTTGTCAATTCCTTTTCTATTTTCGTTCATATTGGGCAGATTTACATATGAACTTGCAAAAATCATATCTTTAGTTCTGTTTATCCCAATTTAGCAAATAATATATCTATGGATTCACAAAAACGAGTAGAATACACTGGAGCTATAATTCGGTATTTTTAGTCTGTTAAAATCACGTTTTATACAGAACCATTTGTGGAGTATTTTGAGTATAAAAATTGTTGTGTAAATTATTTTTAAGTGAATCCTTTTGCAGATGGTTGTATATTGAACCCTCTGTACAGTAAGACCAAAATATAATTTTATTCTAGTATAAATAAGATCGTGGCAATTAATTAGTGAGAACGGCTTTTTCAAGTGTTAGAAAATATTGCTAATTGCTACAATTGCACAAATGGTTGCATTTGTAATATTGAAAATATAAAATGTTCAGAAATCACTTAGTAATGTTCAGAACATTATTATAGCAATTTGTAACATGCATGATAAGGACTACTATATTTTATGCTATGTTAAATCCTAATAGGATACCCTTATATATTCCTTAGTGGAAACATTGTAGTTGTAGTATGCTTAGCCATGTTATATATTGGGATGGGATACATGATATGATTATATGAAGAGTTGAAAAGACTTATGTTTTATATAATAAAACAAGTATTCAATGAACCACCTGGGTGGACAAGGATACTCAAGATTGGACAAGGTGGCAACAAAAGGAACCATGTTTATATGTCTATCTCTTTTTGTATGTGCACTAGAAGAAAATCACCCAGGGACTTAGAGATTGAACATGTTTCTCGTACAGTGGCTTCTGTGTACAGCCACATCCTAAATGGGCTCTGGCTAAGTCAACTACATAGTGGAAGACCCATGCATTGGCATCTTCAGGTTAACTAGAATTGTGTAAGGTAAATATATCCCTACATTGGTGCCTGGTAGACAAGCTAGCATTGTGTATTGGGAGGACTCCTATGGAAAGACTTTGTCACATTCTCAATCTGCCAGTACTCCATCTTGGTGAGTACTTATCCAGCGGCCACTGGTGGCATCAAGATGAGATTGTGTCATGTGGGTAAAGTATACAACTTCTGCAGAAGATCAAAATTCTAAGTACTTAGCCGTGTCCCCGGTTATAGACAACACTGAACAACTAAGGCCTGAAGCTATAGAAGATCTCGACATTCCAATTTCTCAAAGTAAAACTTGATGGTAACAACAAGGGATTTGAAGCACTTGGAGTTTTCCAAGAAGTTCAGAAACATTTGACAAAAGATCAAAACTATTTTGAAAAGATAGGACAAAACTATATTGCTTTCTACAAAAGAGCCTAAACCCCACTTAGCCAAATATGCATGTAATGATAGGATCCACTTATTTATACATAGTAGTGAAACTTGCTAATACAATTCAAATGTATTGACCCTTGTGGCTGCAACTTATTATGTTGCAGGTTTGTTTGATGTTAGTGAAGTTTGTTGAATAGGATTACAAGTCTACAACCAACATGATTGTCTGTGGCACTTTGAAGATGAAGGACCCCATGCTTATAGATATTCTGCTGCAATGTAATGTGATAGCCAAATGAGCTATGTAAGATGTAATGAATTATTTTATTCCTGGTTATAAAGTTGTATTATGACCTTTGTTTCTTGATATTACATCTTAACTATGGATGCTAGCTATTGATCCAGGGACTAGCATTGTAAACACAGGGATCTCTACCTTATTAAAGGTTGGGAACCTTACAAATTGTTCCTGTAAAGGCGTAGAACATCCCTTCTCTTTCTCTTGCTTGAATTTCTCTTCATCCTCCTCATATCCTCTTTAATAAAACCTCCACTTGGAAACGATGCCTCTTTCCAAGGGTTTTATTTTGAAAACTTTGGGGTAGTGTAAAACCCAAAATACTTTTAGCATTGAAAACCCGTAGTTGCCAAGAGGGAAGATGCTAAGCATCTTAGCCTCGATCTAAAGGGATAGAGATGGGTGTCAAAGTTGTAGGCGTCCTAATGTTCACTCATTCATAACTTGGAGAATCCAAGTTACTCACGCCTTTTATTTGAAACAAACCATGCAATTTAATCATGCATTTCATAAACGAGATATAACACAATTGATACTTCCTTGTTCTCGGCGTCACACAATCGCAACTATCGCCGTTATCGAGCATACATGCAAACAAACAACCCACAATAAAAACAAGGCATACAAGTATCAAACCATATAGGAAACAAAGGATAAACACATGATAAACATCAGTAGGATGTTGGAGGTTTGATTTGATTGGATTGGGAGAAGATTTGGAGGCATAAGGGATAGGGTCCTCTTGGAACTAGAGTCTAGGAACTACCTAAGGGAGGGTTTTTTGACCAAGGCTTTATCTATATTATACCATTGTATAAAAATGATACCATCAGGTAGGTATTGACAAAATAAAGTCAACAAAAGTGGTTTCACTATTTTCTCAATTTCCCTTGATTTATAATGATGTTTATAGTGGATAAAACTCTAGTTTTATGAAATAATTCACCAGAAAATTTATGGAGCTCCAAAAATTATTTCCTTGGGTGATTAGGTAGTATTTAGTGGACTGATTAAAGAGGAGTTGGATTCACCTCAAAATAATTACCAGAGTGCCCTTGAGAAATTCCCAAATGCAGTACTAGATGGGATTTGTCTTTTTCATCATATTTAATTTACAGAAGATTTTTAGGTGATTCCAAGGACATTGGCTAGGTAGTTAAAATACCTTTTTGTAGAAATTGGAATCAACCTATTTTGGAGTTGCAGAGCTACTGTAGTGATTTTATTAGTGAATAAACCATGCACAGAATAGTTCAATTCACTAAAATTCAGTAGATGCTCAATAAATTGTATTCTCCTGGGTTTTTCTATGTAGGGTGGTATAGAAGTACTGAAAGTTGGAATTAGGTCAAAATCTAATTTGGTTTGACCTAGATAAATTTCTAAAGGCAGAAAAGGTTTGATTTTGATAATTTTGCTAACTGCAATCCAGGAAGCAAATTAAAGTGGGGCCAGTTGGACATGCAAGGTATGGGTGATACCTTCCAGAACAAATTGGTTTTAGGTCATTTGGTTTTGTATTTTCAAATGGATTTAAACCTAAATGCCGAAAATTTAGATCTACAGAAAATGGAAACCGCAAAGGCAGGCACTGGGCCAGATCCAGACGGGGGAGTGGGCCGCAGAGGGCTTCCGGCCCACCCAGGAGTGTGCTGCGAGCGGGAGCTTGTTCAAAGGCCGCACGGCGAGGCCCGCCTATCAGTGGCAGGCCGTCCACGAAGGGGTACGAGGGGATGACCGCCATTGGATTAGAAGCCGATCGACGACTCCCGCTCGTCTCTCACCTCGCGAGGGCGCTCAGGGGAGTAAACCCTATGTGGGGATCTGGCGGGGCTCGTGGGGCTTACCAGAGGGAAGGGAATGGCCGGGAAGGTGACGGGGTGACGCGGTGGACGATGACGACTATGGGGAGGGAGGCACAACTCTGTTTGCTTCCGGAACGGGGCTCACGTGAGGGTGGCCGAGGAGGGCTCGCCGGAGCTCACCGGTGTGGCTTCAGTAGCTGCTCCATGTCAACAAACAGGGGCCCATTAGGTTCAGTAGGAAGAGGGGAGTGCGGCTAGGTAACATGCAGAGGGAGAGGAGGGATGAGGGAGGAGCCTATCTCAAGAAGAGAGAGGAGGCCGAAGCTCCTAGATTATTTTCTCCCGAGCAAGGAAGAGCAGGGGGAGAGGGAAGGGGTGCTCGGGGAGGTGAGTGGAGGCTGTTGGGGGAAATTGAGGGCATAGGGGGAGCTGGGGGTGGCCTGTGGCCATATAAACCGAGAGGGGTGGTGGTTGATGGACAAAAATCCATTTGGACAAGGGCAAGGGTGCTGGCTGACCATTGGCTGGTTGGGGTGGTGCTGAGTGGTGGTGTGGGTCCTACACACGACCAGAGAGTGGAGAGAGGGGTGGTGTGGCTGCTGGGTGGAGATATTTTGGTGATACATATGGGCCACACAATTTCTCTCCTCTTACAAGCACATGTGGCAAGGGTGGGGAGGTTCTACAGTAGCTAGGGCTACAGTACTCTACCAGGAGGGAGTGGTATAGTGTTGTGCAAGCTTGGCTTGATACTTTGGAGATAGTGGGCTTTGGTTTGAATCAAATTTGCTTTGTTTAGCAAAATTGACCAAGTGGATGCTTGTGAATGAGTTTGAAAATTTTGCATTGGGCAAAGTGTGGAAATGGTACTGGTAGATAGAGGAGGTCAAATAATCTCTTCATGATTTAAATGGGATTTTTCTAGAGATTATAACCCTATTTAAATTCACTTATTCAAAAAGTGCAGAAGTACATTATGGAAGCTAAGATGATAATTTTACATTGGACAAGCTTGGTTTTTGATGTGACATGGTCCTAAATACCATAACACACATTGGATAATTTTATTGGAATTTATTGAGGTGGAAAAGTATTTTTAAGGAATTATTTTTTGTTTCTGCAATTTAAGAAAAAGGGCAAAAAGAAATAATAAAGAATCTCAAAATATATATTTTTTAGTTGTAAAGATGGGACATGATATATAGGCATCAAATTTGCCTTGAGTTTTCAAGGTGATTTGGAGAAAAACAAACTTGCCTTGATAGACAATGATTTTGGGAAATTGGTAAGTAAAGGAAATAAAATAGTTTAATAATCCAAATAATTATGGTAAATTATTTCGGTATGCTTATATTCAAGGTAGGTTATGTACACTTTATATATGCAACAAATTCAACCTTGAGTTTTGATGAAATGTGGTGAAAATGATGGAAACTAGATTTGGGAGGATCTAGGGTTTGGATATTTTTATGCCACCTAAACAGGGTTGGATTAGGAAGCTCCGAGCTCACCTTGGTACAAGGGGTATATGGATAGATATACCAAGTCATATAGATGACCATGAAATCAATATTTGGTCTTGGTTTCATTTGAGGTGGTCTAGAAGAGATGACAAACTTTGTTGAAAATAACGCCGCCATAGCATATACACCAGGTAGCCTCCTAAACCATGTGGGTTTAAGAAGCACAAGGCTCCAATGGAAGCAAGTGAAGTGGGGGTTGATAGTCCATGGTTAGTAGATCATAACCATGCAAATATTTGGTCAAGGGTAGGTAGCATATAGATGTGATCTTCTGCCAAAATAGGCAAGATGATATGATTTGCAGAAAATATTATTATCTTGACTACAAAACCATCATGGATGAGTGGAAATTAGAATGGCTTAGCCAAGGGAGAGAGTGGTCGTTGGTAGTACTAATGATGTACTACAAGATGGTTCAAGTACATTCTCAAGGATGCACATAGGTTGGGAAAGGTAGAGCTCCAAAGATTGAATCTAGATAGGAAATCCAGACTTAGCCATTTTGGCAGATTTGGAGAGTTTGCCTAGTATGCAAGGGGGAAACCATTGAGAGGGTGGCAAGGGTTTATCCTTCCCATTAAGTGGTTGATGCTGAGGTATAGATTGAATAGAGGGAATCCAAACTTGGATAGGTTCTTCACTGGGTTGGGAACCATCAAGAGGGATTATCCCTGGACTGATCTGATTAGGAGATGAGATGGTCACTTAAGAGGCTTGGGTTGATCCTGATTTGGAGGCTTAGTTTGGGATAGAGGATCACAAACAAGGATTGGGTCCTGAGGGATGAGCTACTAGATTAGCTCATTCTAGTTCTTAAGAAAACAAGGCAATCAGCAGATCAAGGCAATTCATCAAACAGCAGATCAAGGAAATTCATCTTATCACTTATCCCACTACCACTAGGGTTACCATAAAGCCTAGCTTGAGGTAAGGGTGGGTATTTTGAGTTGGGTGTGCTTTTGAAGGGAGATAAGGATCATCTTGGTATTCCTACCAAGATTGGAATGAAAAGGTTTTTATAAAGGTTTTGGAAAAACCTAGAGGTAAGGGTAGTTAGGAGTTCTGTCTTGAAAACATAAGGAGATAACATATAGGTCTCCATAGTTTTGTTAATAGAAGCTAGTAAGGTATTTTGTTGTGTCAAGGTCATCTTGGCTCTGGTTTTGAAATGCCAGAACATTTGAGAATATGAAAGATGATCCAAGACATCTCTTTTGTAAAATAGCTTTTTGTAAACAAGTGTTGAGATAGGGAGTACATCACTTGATACACAAATAGTTGCATGAGAACAAGCAAACAAGTATGCCCACACTGCAACATATAACAATAAAAAGTTTTTGTTCCCCCTGATTTTTGCCTTTTGGAATTGGGATGCTACAAAAGCACTTGGGTCCCACGTACACATCTTCTTCCTCGTACCGTTGCGCCTCTATGTTTGACTCAATGTGATGGCGAGCATCCTTTGGCGAGAGAGATCGACGCCTCTGAGGCTCGCGGCTTCTACGCGGCGGAGTCGGATTTCTACTTCTCCTCTCACCGTTGTTGCCTCTACCCATGCAGCTTCCATGGCTACATCGGGATCCTTTATGGTCGCTGCCAGGAGGCGATGATGACCCTGGTGGATTATTTCCGGCTGGGTTACATGGTGGTGGCGGAGGATCCTCATTATGCTGACTCTAACGCTGGTTTCTTCGGGCGCCATCCCTGCTTGATTCAGGACGGTCCGGATCGTCTCGTCGTCCGGCATTGCTAGTCGGACGGCTCGGTGGTGGCATCCTTAGCTGATCTTGCTCTTATCACTAGCGGCGTTCTTCCGGGTCTTCTCTATAGCGGTTGTTTTGTCGATGATGGTCCTGATGAGGAACCATTGCCCTGATGGCATCTTTGGACGAGGCCGGAATAACTCTTGCCCAGTCACGTGCCGGCCTGCGAGAGTGGCCCTTTGAGCCGGTTCTTGAATTCTCTTCTTCTCCACGGGGATGATAGTGTTGATCTGTATCCCTGTGTAGTCTTCCGTCAGTGCTTTGGTTGGCGCCAGTGTGGCAAAATTCTGACTTAGAGGGCAGCTTTCCACTGAATGACGCGGTTGTTTTCTACTGCTTTAATCCTTTTTCCAGCAACGCAATGCACTGCTGGACCTGCTGTGGAGACGGATTATTGGCGAGGATAGCTCGAGCTGCAGTAGTGTTTTCCAATGGCGTGCTATAGACTCAGATCTTCTCTCTGGTTTTTTTGTCAAAAAGGTCTTTGTGGATATCCGGGTTCTTGTTGGCAAGAAACGGACCTCCCCTTGTTTTGTTTGGGTGTCGCTTGAAATGTGACTGATATTTGGCAGGATCAATGTCTAACTGCTGCCTAAGCTCGACAATGCGCGCGACCTCTTCGAGTAGAAACAAACGGTGCTTTTCCAAGTCCTCAGCCCTTTTCTCTGGTGCCTCTGGTGTGAGATCCGAAGCCATTGGGATTGGAATTGTGAGAGCATCTCCGTAAATTTCTCGTGCACCCTTGGTGACGACGTGTCCATATACAGGAGGATCGATCGGGGTGGTATTAATCGGATCTCCATCTTGATTCTCCATCTCGATCTCTTCATCAGCTTTTTATTTGTTGGTTTCCTCGATGTCCGGCTCTACCGGTGTCGGATTCTTGTTCTTCTACTTCTTCTTTGACTGCCCAGTAGCCTTAACGTGCGTACTAGTGGCAAAGATGGCTTTTGGTCCAATACCGGGGGATAAACTTCCGTCGGTACTTTCCGTAATGGTTGGCTTGTGGACCTCGAAGGAATCTCCGGTATCCATATCATCCTACGAGGTGTATCTTTCATCCATGCTATCATATGGACTAGGAGAATTTTCCGGCGCACCGTGTGTTGGTTTGGAGGCGTGTTCTTGTTCGTACTCCTCCATCTCCTTGTCGAAGTCTCGAAGTTCTTGCGACATTATTGAATCCTGAGGGGAGCCAGGTAAGTCGGCGCTTTCTTCGATCGCGTTGAGGACTGAATCGCTGCCGGCTCTAGCATCGACAGAGTCAGATCCAGAGCTTATATGGTACACGAAATAGTGCATTTTCTTGTTTATGTTCTTGAGGTAGTGGTACAACTTGGTTTCCGCCTCTGTTGTCTCAAAGTTCTCCTTGATATCGGCGATTGCTACGTAATCGATGTAGGGGCATCTCGTCATTTCCATTATCTTGCTCGTCAAGAGTTCTTTTTCTGCTATGACATTGGCAGGGTTGGATCTGTAGCGGATCTATTCTTCGTCAGTGTATGCGATCTCATCAGGGAGATCAGATCCGGTTTTTTCTTCCACCACTTCTTCCACTATGGGAGTGGGCTGGGTGGGTTTGATTTTCTACGGGATCTGGAACTCTTCCTCCTCTGCGGACAAAGTAGATGCGGATTTTTCTTCTGCCATGGTCATCACCTCAAGGGTGGGTTGGGAGGGTTCAGCGAAACCGAGATAAATATCGATCTCGCTGATATACATGATCGCATAGGTTGTCATGGGTTTGCTAGCCGGAATCCAGGTCTTGTCGAGAAGGACGAGAGGGACATCACTGGTGTAGACCACACGACCCATGGCAATAGTTTCACCGATTCCTGCACGCGCAGATTCCGCCAGGAACGAAGGTCCAAAGGTCACCTGCCCCATATGGTGGGCGCCAACTATCTTCGGATTGTCGACAAGTACGCCATAGGGGGTCCTAGTGCCATTCAAAAGATGGGGTGTGATACTTCGGATGTTCCAGGAGCAGTGAGCACAAGTTTAACCAGGTTCAGATCCGACTGCGGTGATCGGATCCTACTCCTGCTAGCAACCCAGTAATATATTGGCGTAAGCCGGATGTTACAGCGAATTACAAGAGAGGTTAGCATGTGCGAGTTGTGATTGTGGTAATTAGTGTTGTTGTGTCCTAAAAGGTCCCATAGGGCTGGTTTATATAGATACCAGGACCTAGGGTTATAGGAGAGACCTTTCCGACTATGTTACAGAGTCGGTAACTAGATACAACTTGAACTACAAGTAATACTACAGGCCTAAGTCGGTAACTCTTCTGGGCCTTATCGTAGCCGGAACTGGATCCTCCTCTTTCTCTGACTGGGCCGCCCGTGAAGCAAAGCTCTAACCCATTGGTGGACCACCCTGGTCAGCGAGTCATGTGGGTATACCCGGAAAGTATATCCCCAATAGGTACCCCGTTGGTTGTTCTCTATGATACACATATACTTACAATGACAAGAACTTACCGGTGACTAAAGTTGAGTAGCATGAGGAACGGCCCTAGTACTCAAGGGACATGAGATTGCCAACTTATGATTTGTCAAGCATATACTCCATTTTTGTTTCACTTTAACCTTAATCACTTCAAGATGCCTATGATAGGGGCAATGAGAGCTGAAAGCTAATAAGTACCATAATTTTTGGAAGCTCTTTATGAAACTTGAAATCCTTGCTTCCCTCTGTGAAGGGCCTTTATTCCCACTTTTATATGGAGTCTCCACCTTCTATCTTTATTGCCCAATTAAGAGAGCATTGTTCTATGTGCATTGTCCCAAAACTTATTGATTGATTCATAATGTTGATATTGCTTGTTCTTGAACTATTTGTATCTACTCACCCTTATGAACTTTGAAGGTGTCCTATGCACTTATGTTTTCTACTCAATGAGGGACAAGCTGAATACCACATATGATATTTTTTCTATATGTGAAACAAACAAATGTCTTTCAATGCATTGTTATTCATGATCCTTTGTTTGTACCTTGCATGTTACAACATAGTTACTATGTCCTAATGTTAGAACTACATCTTTCATGCTCATGTTTAGAGTACTTTGATCCCAGTTATCAATGCCTTGCAAATATTTTGATCAAGATTGTGATGGTGCATGTCACCTCAAAAATTATTCTTTTTATCACTCACCTACTCGAGGATGAGCAGGAGTTACCCTTGGGGATGCTTGATACGCCGTAAACATATCTATAATTTTTGATGCTCCATGCTTGTTTAGTATCAAATTTTTTATGTTTTGTCTACACTTTGAGGTATTTTATACATTTTCTGGGACTAACGTATTAACAAGATGCCGCAATGCCAGTTGCCTATTTTCCACTATTTTTGGTTTCAGAAAAGCTAGTAAGGAAATATTCTCAGAATTGGACGGGAAAAAAGCCAAAGTCAATATTTTACCGGAGAGAAGACGGAGTCCAAAGGGCAGCCGAAGGGGGGCCACCAGGTGTCCACACCCTAGGGCCACGTGGCCCAGGGGGCGCCTCCACCAGGTGTGGTTCCCCCGGCAGGCCACCGACCTTGCCCTCTCGCCTATAATAGCACCCCAATGCAGAAACCCTAATTACCCGATGAAATCTCTACGAAACAGTCTGTAGCCGCCGCCACCATTGTCCCTAGATCGGGGCGATCTTAAACTCTTCCCGGCACCCTGCCGGAGGGGAGAGGTCATCCCGGAGGCCTTTTTCATCACCATGTCAGATTCCGGTATGATGCGTGAGTAGTGCACCCTTGGACTATGGGTCCATACATTAGCTAGATGGTTGTTTTCTCCTCCTTTGTGCTATCATGTTTAGATCTTGTGAGCTTCGTTCATGATCAAGATCATCTATTTGTAATCATACATGTTGATTTTGCGGGGATCCGATGGATATTGAGATACTATGTCAGATTGATTATTGATTCTATCATGTCTGTGTTATTTGTGATCTTGCATGCTCTCCGTTGCTGGTAGCTATCTTGGCCAAGTAGATGCTTGTGACTCCAAGAGGCTCGATAGTGGGTTCATGCCTCTAGTAATCTAGGAAAGTGACAGAAATCTCTAAGGTTGTGGATGTGTAGTTTCTACTAGGGAGAAAACAACAATATTTTTTTTCATGGAACAATTGTATTTTTTACTTTACACACATTGCTTAATGCAATTATCCATTGCTTGCAACTTAATACTGGAGGGGGTTCGGATGATAACCTGAAGGTGGATTATTAGTCATAGTTCTGTTGGATTACGGTCTATGTATATTGTTGTAATGCCCAATCAAATCTCATAGGAGTCAAGATGTCTAGTATTTGCATTGTTATGCTTCCTCAATCTCTCGATTGCCCTGCTGTAATTTGTTCACCCAGCATGTTACCTATCTTAAGGAGAACACCTCTAGTGAACTGTGGACCCCGGTCCAATCTTTATCATTGATATATCATCTACTGTTACCATTTACTTTCTACAAGCAACTATTATCTTCCACACTATATGTTTAATCCTTTGTTTTCAGCAAATCGGTGAGATTGACAACCTCACTTTGAGTTGGAGCAAAGTTTTGAGTTTGTGTTGTGAAGGTTCCAAGTTGTTAGCAGCACCTTGGAGTTGTTTCCTTACTCCTACTGGTTCGATAACCTTGGTTTCATAATTGAGGGGAAACTTACTGTTGTGCTCTTCACACCTTCCTCTTGGGGTATCCCAATGAAGCTCTATAGTGACCTGATCCATCACCTGTCATGCAACAATAACCAAGCAGAAAAACGGTGCTTGGACATGCATTTGCTCCTCCAAATCTGATCAGAAACCATGTCATTTGAAATGGCCTCAAAGTTTCTTTCATAGAAGAGCTTTGCTCTATAAGTATCTGCACTTAACTGACAAATCCATTGATCATCCTCTATTGATATATTTACATCTTCTAGCATATTTTGCAGTTGCTGGTACTCATGATATGCCTCAATCAAAAGAGGTAGAATGAAAGCATCATGTAAGTGTCCTAGAGTGCATATATTATTAACTGAATCCATTTTTTCCCTGGAAAATGAGTAAAGTCTAGGAAATTTTGCAGACATCAAAGAGTCACACCATAGATCACTCCAAAACTAAACTGTGAATCCCATACCAACTTCACACTTAGATATAGCTCTCCACTCATTTGCAAGATTAATAATACTCTTCCACCAAAAAGAGCCACATAGAGTAACAACATGCGGCACAGATTCATGATACTAAGTATCCCTAATGAGCTGTACCCATGGTAGAGTTGCATTGTTATAGAACTTTTCCAAATGTTTTAGCAGAAGATATTTGTTCTGTATCCTTAGATTAATCACTCCAAGATCTCCTTTTTTCTTTGGTTTATAGACCATGTCCTAGGAAGCAAGTGAGTTAGGCATTTCTTCATGATTATATTTTCTCCATACGCACCTTCTTCTGCCTTTGTCAAATATTTCCAATACCCCTAGGGGAATTGAAAGTGTGCACATATAAAAAGTTGGCAGAGAATAAAGTACATAATTCACCAAAACCAGCTTGTCCCCATAGGAAAGAAAAGATGTAGTAGCTCATAACCTCCTCTCAATTCTATCAGTCAAAGGTGCGAAATCCTTAATTTGTGGTCTTGTGGTGCCCATGGGTAAGCCAAGGTAAGCGAAAGGCATATGAACAAGATGACATTGAAAAACATAAGCCAGATGGTTTGCCTCCTCGCTAGTGAGGTTAATTGGAATTAAAGATGACTTATGATTACTTACTTTTAAACTAGTGAAGTTAGAAAACTGATCTAGAAGTTCCTTAAAAGTAAGGAGGTAATCATCTTCTACTAGTAGGACAATCAGGGTATCATCTACATATTGTACAATTGGGTATTTCCCCTCTCTTGCAATAGGCAACTTCAATCTCTTCTATTGTAGCACCACATTTACAATGTTTTGTAATAAGTCTCCTCCTATCACATAAAGTAAAGGTGAAAGAGGATCTCCCTGTCTAACCCCCCTTTTGCAAGCGAATCTGTTTCCAGGGAATCCGTTTAATAACACAGAGGATGTCCTAGAGGTCAAGATCTCCTTTACTAGATTAATAAAATGCATGGGGAATCCTTTTTGCTCTAGAATTTGTAAGATGGCATGATGTTCAATTGTGTCAAAGGGTTTCTCAAAACCAATTTTGATGACCACCACTTTTTTCCTTGACTTCTGACACTGATGCAATTATTCAAAAGATGAAGCTAAACAATCCTGGATTGTTCTAGCTTTAATAAAACCATACTGGTTATCATGAATGCACCTGGTTATTTCTATCTATAACCTGTTTGCATACAATTTTGTGAGAAACTTCAGGCATGTATTTGTTAGGGAGATTGGCCTAAAGTCATTCATAGTTTTTGGAGTCCATTTCTTTGGCACTAAAGTGATAAAGGATCCATTTATGCTCTCCAAAGAAGCACACCCTCTATGAAACTCCATGGCCACCTTAATGAAATATTCCTTTATAATATGCTAGCATATTTTGACAAAGTAACCATTAAACCCATCAAGTCCAGGTGCTTTATCAGTTTTCAGATCCTTCACTATGTTATCTATCTCCTCCATACCAAATGGGCCTGTCAAACTAGACAGTGAATCCACTTCAGGTAAAAGGCCACTGTGTCCAAAACATTAGTAGCAGGGATAGTAATTCCCATTCTACTTTTATAATATCTCTAGAATGCTGATGCTTTTTGATTATGTTCTTTCAGGATATGTTCGTCCTCATCCTGAATTTAAGTAATAATGTTATGCCTATACCTTTCATTAGCCTTAGCATGGAAAAACTTGGTATTTTCCCCACTTAAAGGTACCCATCTTATAGTACATTTCTGTCTCCAGTAGTCAGATTGCCTTCCAATTAAATTCTTTAGGTGACATTTAACAATTTTTCTGAAGTTAGATTCTAGCATAGATGGGGTCCTATGATTCTCTATCTGGTCCAACGAGAACACCACATAATTGGACTTCTCAATCAAACTTTTAATATGAGAAAGATTCTTTCCCCATTTTTCAACTCATATCTCAGATTTTAAAACTTGGCATCCAGTTTAGAGGTAATCGAATTTCCCTTCACTGGTTGTTTCCAAACTCTTTCCACCAACTCATAGAATCCAGGTTGATGCACCCAGAAGTTTTCAAAGCGAAACAAATGAGATTTTGGTATGTTCGTGGAAATTTTCACCACACAACGGACATGATCAGATGTTGTCTTTTCTAGTGGCAGAACCAAGGTGTTTGGGTATTTTCATGTCCACTCACAGGAAGTAAAAACAAGTCTAGCTAAACTAGTAGAGGTTGATTTTGCATATTGTACCAAGTATAATTTATCCCCTTAAGAGGTAATTCAATTAGACCTATATGACTAATCACATCATTAAAGAGAAAAATAGCATTCATGTTAGCACCATCTTTGTTTCTATTATCTAGTGAACTTATGAAGTTGAAATCCCCTAATAAAAGCCATAGTTCATGTGCTGGAATTTGCAAGTTATATAACCATGAAAAAAAGTTATCTTTGTCAATCCCTTGACAAGGACCATAGACATTAACTAGATTCAAATTCTCTCCATTATGCATGGATGTGAAGTGAATTATAATCCCTGACCTATGTATTTCAATGACATTTCTAAAGAATACAGAACTATTCCAAAGTACTATGATGCCCCCTGATGCACCAATTGATGGGGAAAAGACAAATTTATCGAATCTTCTTGGGCAAAATCCTCTTATGAAGGAGTGATCAAAGTCCTCGCATTTTGTTTCCGGGAGACAAAGTACTGCATCTCTGCTCTCTTCAATTTTATTATAAACTGCAGTTTGTTTGTTTTTATCATTAAGACCCCTGACATTCCAATCAAGCACCAACCAGTCCCAGGTATTATTGTTCGAATAATCCATTAAGAATAGAAACAAACATAGACATCTGACTGCTCATTTCAAATAAGTAGCATAAGAATGGATCATAAAGCACATCAGTTCCACAACCAAACCAAAATGAACTAAAACACCAGAGTCCACACACTGCATAATAAGTTTCAACCATAATATAAAAGTGATAATGACATAGTAGATCCAGAACAAGCCCACAAAAAGTATGATTTGCACTAATCATCCGAAGGCTCTTCAGCATACTTGTGTGCAGCAGGTGCCATAAGAATCTCCTCAGTCATATTTTCTTCAGGTATTTCCAGTACCCTGCCTACCTGCTGCAGAATTGTAATTGTGGTTTCCAGGTGAATTTGCTCATAATTTGCCTCCAGTTGTAACGTTTAGCAAACTTTGCCTTCTTCCTAGGTTGAGGCTGACTAGAACAAGGTACTTACATATAACCATTGTTCTTGGTTGAGCTTCTAGTGACACGTCTATCAGTAGTGTTGACCAACACAAGTTCCTTTTGCTTTCTCCCCATTTTCTTTGGAGTGTCAATCAGTGTTGAGCTTCTAGTGACACGTCTAATACAGTCCCACATGTAGTTCAGATTCCACTGCCAGATTGCAAACATCAAATTTCTCTATGTCTGTGTCATCCTCTCCATTTGTCAGAAGCAGAGGTGAAGGGCGTAGCCAGAAAGACCTCATTGCAGCATCATACTATAAGTCATGGGGTAACTTGGTAACAAAGGATAAATCCAGGTACGGAGACTTTTCGTTACTACCACCATGCCAACCCATGACAAGCTCATGCAAGAATACAGAAAGAATCTAAATATTATTATTTTGTACCTGATTTTATGCAGGGACAATAGCCATATCATCATTTTGGGGAGCCTATTGAACCAAAGGAGCTTGAACTATCTGAGCAGCACCCTCCCCTTGCACAACGTGAACAGAGGACCCAGAAGCCCTTGACATGGAAAAAGTGATTGATGACTGATTTTGCATTAGTGGATCTCCCTGCCCTAGCTGAACAACATTCTCTGCAGCCTGCTCTTGATCCCATGGGCCCCAACCAGGAACATCTGGATGAATGTTATCTGGCACCCAGGGGTCATCATCATCATTATCCTAAGCACCATGCTTCGGACCAGGTAAGGGATGTGGAATGCCATTTGCAGTCTTAGGTGACTCATCTCCAGGTAAAACATCCTCTTGTTCACTTAGCAGAATATAACAGGGGGCAGTCCAAGATACAAAAGTAACGACATAACGTTGCGGTTCACGTACAACAATGGACTTTGGGATGTCCCTAGCACCACCATAGATACACTTAACCAAAGTTTAGGTGGGAGAGGGATCCTCCCTAAACCACCCCCAAGCTTTCCAAACTTAGCCACAGTTTCTCTTAAGAACTTCTCATTACGATAATCCAGTGGCAGGTTAAGCAACATTATCCAACCAGTGGTAGTGTAAACATTGGCTCTAAATTTTGGTCCAGCATCATGATGAGTAAAAGTGAGGGTACGGCCATTACCTAACTGAAACTCACGCTGAGCAACCAGAAGATCACACCTGACAGAGTCCACCATATGAAACAGCCCAATGCCAACAACAATTTCAGCAAAAGATAGTACCTCAAGTTGGAGATCATCTTGGATGTGATGTGCAATCTCCTCAAGGATCTCATCAATCTATCCACCCTCCAGCCTTGGAAGCACCACTGCCATTGCCTAGTTTTCATGACGCTTCAGAGGTGTAGCTGAAGCAATGACATACATCCTCGTAGGCCTCTCATCTTAACCCCAAGGCTGAAGAACTTGCATCCCCGCAGGAGTGAAATGGGTGGGATTAACTTCAAAGTTTGCCTTTGCTAGGCCTTGGAGGGGAGGCGGATTGCCCTCTGGGAAGGACGAGTCGATTACGTGGCGGTTGTAGTCGAAATGACCCTAGATAAATTAGCCTTAATAACCGGAACAGAGCCTGTTTGAAATAGTTCCGTGAGATTTACTTCACAAGGCTCGAGACCTGGCAATGAAGATTGAAGGCTTGGACGAAATATTCAAGATTAATACTTCATAAATTTGTCCCTAGCTTAATATGGTGTTGCGACAACTTTTATTTTGGGCCAGGCCCATGTAATTTTCACAAGAATTTAAATAGCCACATTTTAGAGTCTGTATTTGAGGGGAAAAGGACTTCTAGGGTTGGATTCGGACACCACATCTATGTCTGGCCGAAACCCCACCTTTTCCTCCTTAAATACCCCCATAGCCATCACTTTAGACTCTGATTTTGTTTAGACTAAAAGTTAGCCATCGTCGCAACTATGCCAAGGCTCGAATGTTGCAGAGGCCTCTTGTACTTCACACATGTATAGGATCCCACCTTTTCAATAAAGCTTTCATCTTAATCCGCAATATCTTGATTGCAATATTAGTTCTTACTTGGTGGTCAGGCTGATCGTGCTTCTGCAAGATCGGTAACCTCCAGGAGATTGGCCTAGCGATTGCATTGGCGCTCGTGCTCGCACGTGTAGTCGGATCATCAAGCCCGATGTAGCACCCCGGAAATTCCCCAATTAGATTTGCTTATTCTTTCAGCATCATCATGTTCATCATGCCCCATTGCATGGATCATATTAATTTGGTGCATTGGTTAGGTTGCATTGCATTTGTATCTTGCTTGTGTTATATTGCTATCACATTACTCTCTCCCCCTTTTGTCTTCCTCTAGTTTGTTTCTAAAAAATGCGATCCATGTTTAGGATCTACTATTTTTAAATGTATTATTCTTTTTATAAAAACCTAAATCTCAAATACTAGTAAAATGCCCAAATCGATTTTATTTGTGGGCATCATCCTTCTAGTTATACTCTATTCCTCTTGTCTCTATTTAATTGCTATCAAAAACCTCCTGTTTAAAATCTCTACAAAATGTTCAAACAAATTTAAATGATTTAAAAGGTTTATAAAGAAAAAAAGACAAAACATAAAATAAAATGTTTTAGAAAAAAAGAAGTGAGAGAGAAGAATCCTGTAGCCCAACAGTCTTCCTGTCCCAAACACCATCTCCCTATTTATCTTCTTAAATACAGAGAGGAAGCCAAGCACGAGCTTGGCATGATCCTGTACGAAACTTCCTCCTCCACATGTTTCCGCTACTTCCACATATCCCTTTCCTTCTCCTACATCTGGATCAGATCCAAAGCCCCACGCAACCCTAGCTACTCCTTGTACATCCCCTTCTCCTTCCCATGTTTCTCCAACCCGCTGAACCACAATCGAACGATGTTGTTGCCGTATCGCCGCCCCTCCATCGACATGGACCCCTCACGTCAAGATGAAACCTCCTGGTGTTGGGCACCATAGTCCTCACCATCATCGCCAAGCAGTGCTTTCTGGGATGCTAGGATACGGAAGAAATCGAGGCCTTCGTCCTCGTCAACAAGCACAACAGCCGCTCAAATTCGTCACTGTTGGTCGCCCTCGAGCACAACCATCTGCACAAACCCCTCCCGGTGAGCTTGCCGTTCCGTCCCACTGTCCATCCTTTTGTCATGGCCGAGTGTTGCAAGCTGCAGGCATGACGCTGCTGCTACTCTACTAATCCCTCGCGCACAAGTACCTAAACTAGCTGCACCGAAAAAACATGTCCCGCAGCTCTGCCTTGCTTGATCGCCGTCGTGGATGTGTCTCCACTGCACCAGTTCGTCTTGGTCCGTACCATCCAGTTTCTGGAAGTCTGAAACTCTGGAAAATTCGCAAGCTTCAGTTTTGTCAGTTCGAGAATCCGGACTAGATCCTCGTCAGGGAGCCATGTCAAATATGGTCGCGCCAGTACTCTACCAACAATCCCTTCTTAGATCAGCTGGTCGGTTCCTGATCGTGTCAATAATATATTGAGTTTAACTCCTGTTGCCACCACATGATTCCACCATTTTTTATCTTGTTTTTCATCTATACGAACTACGATCTGGAGATGGTTCAAAATGGTCACGCCATGGTTACTACCACGAAGTCGAGCATATCCTAGTGGCAACTCCCAGGCGCCTCCGTTTGATGAATCGTGAGATCAATTCCCCATGGCCCTTTAAACCCCCCCCCCCCCCCCCCCCCCGCCCTATATTCTCCACACTTTTACTCGTAATTGCATGAATTGGTCCCTGAAGCAAGATCCTTCTCTAAAACTCTCTACCCTATTTTAACCTGTTACAACTTTCTATATGTATAAAATCCAAATTCAAAAACTTTAAAAACCAAGTATTTCGAATTATTGAAAGAATTGAAATATCACTTTTGATTACTGTTTGGGTTATTAAAATTATTAAAACAATTAAACGTTTGTATATTTTAACCTTAAATATTCAAATATTAATAACGTTAGTTCTATAATTTGGAATTCGATAAATGGTATGACTACATCGATCAGAAAAATGACACGAATCCAAATATGCTATCCATGTCATCAATTGCATCGTGCATCGGGTAGATTTCATAAAACCAGGAAGAAATATGGGAATAAAATATGCCAAATAAAATTATGTTCTATTTAACTAATGTTGGAAATACCTTAACTATGTTGTATCGTCGATATGCCATGCTCATGACACCTTTAAACATATTTTTCATCATTACCTTGACATACCATGCATCATATAATGATCATGCCGGTTCTTCCGCATTAGTTGTAATTGTTGCATCGTTGGTTTTTTTAGTGCTTTGCTTCTTCCCGGATAGGAACGATGAGATGTGTGAGATTCGACAAGTCCTTCGCATATGTATCTTTGGCAATGGTTTTCGGTGGATCATTCTCCCCCTTTTTAACTATTTTATATTTATAGTGTTTACTTTCTCATGTTGATCTATTGCTACCTATGTTGCGATGCTTTAGTCTTTTTATACCCGATATATTCCTTGCAGCCTAGATTTTTCTTGGACACCTCCTATTACCTGTTGTTTGGTAGATAGTCGGCCTTGCGAGTCGTAGTTGCTTTCTCAGGTGCTGTTTTGTGTCGTCGATGTTCCACTGATGTTGGGGGTTGGCATATTCATAAAAGTGAAGATGATCGTGGTTTTAATTATAGCTAGTTAACTAAATATTAAAATGGATATAATTAATGAAGAGGCACCGGTAGGTAATATTTGAGATTTGGTTGTTAACCACCCACTTGTGTCCATCTAGGACCCGAGTTCTTGACACCTGTTCCGAGACTGAGCGCTCTAACCACACGTGGAGTGTAAGAGCACCCCCCTATCGGCTTAGTACATGATTCCAAAGTACTCTTCTAGGGGCACAAACTAGTTTGATGTTTTCATACCATGTTATGCCATGTACTCCATGTTTATTACATGTTGCTTGATGAGCGTTTATTAGTGTTGCATAGTCACGACACTCTGTCACAGAAATATATTGTCCATGAGGTCTGCTCGCGTGACAAGTGTATGCAACCCTAGGGTCCGTATGAGGAGTATTAGCTATATCTCGTACGGGTAGCTCTTTCGGGTGGCCCTGATGTACTTGTTTTTTGTCTGGGAAAGTATCGTGTCCTAGGCCTCACCGACATACTATAGAACCCCAGGTAAAACCAATACTAGTAAATCTCCTATTATTCCTACTTTTTGCATCATCATGATATTACCATGCATCTTTTTGCCTAAAACTATTTTGCTAAAAACCCTATTTTTGTTTTCTACAAATACCCTTCTCTATTTCAAATGTAAAACCATGTTCCTCTCGGATCCTTATTTTGACTAAGACATGTTTATAAATGTTTTATTTTAAATAAAAGAAAATAATAAAATATAAATATTTTGTACCGGGGGAGGCCACCACCTGCCAGGCCCAAAAGGCCCGGCTAGCAGCAACCTACAACCCCGGGAAAAACAAACCCACATTCCCAAAACCCTAATCCTAACCCTCCACCCACATCCCTCTATCCCGCCGCCACACTCCAACCGATCAGACCAATGAACCCTACCACACCCTGGCCTACCATGTCACACACCGTTGCACCCACCCCACCCAACGCGCAGTGGCACACACACCACACAGCACGCACGCTGTGCCAACACGACCTAGACGCCGCTCCCCTGCCCAGATCGATCCCCCACACACGTACGCGGTCAACCACTAGACTCGCACCTCCCTGCCTGATGCTTCCCTCGCCCCACCTTGCGACGCTCCTTCTCGCGTGAACCGCTCCCCACCCCACGTCGCTCTCCTACCTCGATCCTCAAGCCACCGCCGCCAGAAAACCCTGCCCTCCCCATTGCCGCTCGCGCATCCTCCTCGGCCACCCCTCCGTTGCCCGGTCCCTGGCCTCTCCCACCTCTCCTTCTTCACCGTCGGAGCCTCTCTAGGCTCCGCCGTTGTCCTCGACCTCCCTCGCGACCAATCGCCCTTCCTCTGCAAAACGCCGCCGCCGACAGGTGCTCCTCTTCCGAGCCCGTCTCTCCTCCTCCCCGCAGCTCCGTGGCTGCTCGAGCCGCTCCGCTGAGCTTCTCTGCCAACGCTGCCGTCCGCCGTGCGTGCCGCCCGCCGATGCCTCGTCGCCTCTGTGCCTGGTCATCGCCCTCTCACTAGAATAGCACAGCCGCTAGTGCCGCCCCTTCGGCTCGGCGACCTCCTGCCTCGTCGAGATGCTCTGTCGCGCTCCTCCTTTCTCGTTCGTACGCGGCATAGAGCCGCCCATCCATCCTCAACGTCTATGACACCAACCCCAAATCCTATGCTTGTTTTCTTCCACTGTAGTGACACCATCCTTGCACTAGTTCCCTTCAACATCATGTGAGTCTAAATCCGCCGATGTTTCTACCGTATTCATGTTTCGGTCACCATGTCGTCTTTGTCTCTCACAGGTGGAACTTGTGTGCTTGTATGTGTTTAACATGTGGTTCCCGAGAACGCTTCAATGGTCATCACCACTCAAAGGTCCAGAGTGCATCATCTTCTGCTAACCAAGTTCGTCGATGCTTCACCCTGCTCCATTCATCGACAAGATCTTCACTGATCTATGTCGTGCCATAGATACCAAGATCAACCTTAACCCGAAGACCACTAAGCTTTCCCTCCCGACGGGACCAAACCACCCTCGGAACCCCAAGCTCGTCGAACCCCATGTGTGACCCTTTTGCCGAGCCTTTATTTTTATAAATTCTATATATACATTGTTGCATAATAAGGTGTTCATGATCACATACATATTCTTTTATTGGGGGTACGTTGTCGATTCACCTAATAATTAAATATGGAGACCATATGCTGACTTTTCTAGTCTAATATTGGATCCATTTAAAATTTGCATAGAGAACCGATGTCGTATTTTGCCCTGTTAACACAGCATTTAAATTTGCGGGTATCTAAACAACTAGAACTATATATTTAATTGTTAGGACCCCGGTTCCGCTTAATTTGGTCTAATTGCATCGTACCTTTTCCATATCATGCATCATACATGCATCATGCCCGATCTTCTCCTGTAGTATTAAATAGTGCATCTGGTGTTTCTTCTAGTGCTTTTCTCTTTCACGGATTAGGCCAATGAGTTGGTGCGAGTGTCGACCCGATCTTTGGATAAACCTTCGACAATGTTTTTAGGTGAGCATTCTCCCTCTTTATACCTATCTTACTTTTGTAGTCTTTATTTCCTCCAGTTGATCTATTGCTATCTGTGTTGCGATGTTATAGATTCCGTACCCCTCTTATTTTCCCTGCAGTCCCTATATTTCCATGGACACCTCCTATTACTGTTGTTTTGTAGATAGTCGGCCTTGCGAGTCATAGTTGCTTGCGCAGGTGTTGCTTTGCGCCGTGGATGTTCCACAATTGTTGTATAATAACTAATATTGAAAGTAGGTAAATAATGCAGAGGCATAGGTGGATGTTATTTCGTTTTTAACTATCCACTTGTGTCCCGTAGGACGTCGAGCACTTAATTCCTGTTCCTTGAATATTCGCACTATCCGCATGTGGGACCATGAATCCCCTTAGCATGAGCTTGAGTCATATCTTATTTCTTGGGGCCACAAAGTAGTTTGGGGCTTTATTATTATCATGTACTTATGCCATGATTAGGCCATGTTTTCCTGCTTTATTTACTATTGCGTGTGGAGCGCCTGGACTGTTTTAGAACCCCATGCCACGTTTTCGCGGTATCGACAATCCCAATCAGACTTTCGGCTTCATAGTCGTTTACAGCTATCGTCACAAACCTCTTCTTGGAGACGACCAACTTCATAGCGGGTAGCTTGGTGGGGTGGCCCCCTGAAATATTATATAAATCTTGCGATTTCTTTATAGTAATGCCTCGTTGGGTTTTCATTTGATTTTTCCAAGTTTGATCGTGCGTGTATTGCTATTTGTGCACCCCTATAGGGTAAAACTTTATGAAAGCCGCGTCCGCGGTTATGGATGACTTGGAGCATAGTATCTCGATCATAGATAACTATAACTAAAGTAGTGCTATAAATTTGACTTTATAATGACTAGTAATTAGCTTTACTACAACGGAATGGCTAAATAAATATACCAACAACTGATGGGTTTGGGATATCTCGTGCTATTTGTATATGACTAGTAAGTGTCACAACTACAACAGAATGGTTAACTAAAAGTGCCTACTTCTTATTATATCCGGATGACTCAGGATATCAATATCTGACTGGTAAGTGCTGCAACTATAACATAATGAATAAAACTGCCAACTTTGTGAGTTCCTCGGTCTGACTTTCTCGTTTGGTCTCGAGGGGGAAATGCCAAGATGGGTATGATTGGTGTTCGTATCATGTTGGTTTTGAATAGGTCTTACTTATCCCTCTCTGATAGTCGCCAGTTTAATCGAGTCTCTATAGGTTGTTTAGTGCATGCCGCGCTACCGCTTCAGCCCACCATACCTATATAGGCGAGGACCGCCGAATTCTAAGACTCGCCGTGTACTGGCATCAGTACTGACCGCTCCTCTTTTTCCTTTGCCCTTTGCCGGCACCTCTTTGTGTTTTATAGGTTTTGAGATCGAAACCGTTAGCAGGGTTACCCTTCCGTCTTGGCCTGGGCAGGGTTATGGATGCCATTGTTTATTCTTAAGGGCTCTTATCCCCATTTGCATCTTGTCCGTAATCGGACGGTGTATCGTTTTCAAGATGATTTAGATCTTTGTATTGTATATCTGTATTCTTGACTCATGGAGTCGTTGTTGTATAAATTTGTTCTGAGGGTTCCATCATGGACAATTGTGTAATGATATTACTTTGTTTTCCACCCCGTACGCAAGTGCCTAGTGGGGACCTTTGAATCGTTTCTATGCTGGTTTGGCGGTAAGCGCTGAAACTTGCATAGGGATGATCTGAGGGTGTTACAGAGTGGTATCAGAGCTCAACAGTGACGATATCCCACTGGTCCAGCCTGTTGGATAACCTAGCTAACGGACGTTGTAGAGTGTCAAAACTATTTTGAATAATCGGTTGGATAGATCTGATTAGGTCTGCTTTTACTCCTTACCCCTCTGCTATTCTCCTCTTACCTCTACGTGTTTGAATCTTCTCTCTTATCTTTTCTTCGAGTCCAGGAATTCTCATGGTTGAGTTTCCGTCGTACCTTCAGGGTTTCGATTCCTTCCTTTTGTAACGATGCTTCTACATCCGGTTTTCATGCTACCTGAGGAATTTTTCTCCGTTGTACCTTTCAGTGGACCGAAAATTCACTAATTTTCTTTCTTTCTATCCTCCGGTGTTTCATATCATCGACGGTAAATCCGATGAAGAATATGCATCATTCCTTTGTGTCCAAACATCGTTCGTGTAGATCTTTAGTCTCATTCTGAGAATGGTGGCACGATTTTCTACTGCATGTGCGGAGTAATAGTTTGGGTGCATGATGGATTGGCCCCCATGCCGACTACTCATTCTATTCGCTTTTGTACATTGAATCCATGAATCAAGCAATTTTACTCCTTCCATAGAAGTTAGAGGTGACCTTATCTTTTGATGTCTCTACCTTCGTCTTTTGTTTATCCGCAGTGTTCTCGCAATGAACATGAGCAGCACCCCTTGTTGGTGCTGCCGCCGGTTTCAAGATGAAGAAAGGATCCTTGTTAGTGGTGTCTCGAAGATCAACATGAAGCAAGAAGACTCTAATTGTCGGCCTTCTTCCCCGCATCATGATGCAGATCTCGAGGGCGAGATCCATTGTTAGTGGTGTCGATTTGTAGCACCCCGGGTAAAACCAATACTAGTAAATCGCCTATTATTCCTACTTTGTGCATCATCATGACATCAGCATGCATCTTTTTGCCTAAAACTATTTTGCTAAAAACCCTATTTTAGTTTTCTACAAATACCCTTCTCTATTTCAAATGTAAAACCATGTTCCTCTCGGATCCTTATTTTGACTAAGACATATTTATAAATGTTTTATTTTGAATAAAAGAAAATAATAAAATATAAATATTTTGTACCAGGGGAGGCCGCCACCGGCCAGGCCCAAAAAGCCCGGCTAACAGCAACCTACAACCCCAGGAAAAACAAACCCTCATTCCCAAAACCCTAATCCTAACCCTCCACCCACATCCCTCTATCCCGCCACCACACTCCAACCGATCAGACCACCGAACCCTACCACACCCTGGCCTACAACGTCACACACCATTGCACCCACCCCACCCAACGCACAGCGGCACACACACAACACAGAACGCACACTGTGTCAACACGACCCGCACTCCGCTCCCCTGCCCCGATCGATCCCCCACACACGTACGTGGTCAACCACCAGACCTGCACCGCCCTGCCCGATGCTTCCCTCACCCCACCTTGCGATGCTCCTTCTCGCGTGAACCGCTCCCCACCCCACGTCGCTCTCCTCCCTCGATCCTCAAGCCATAGTCGCTAGGAAACCCTGCCCTCCCCGTCGCTGCTCACGCTTCCTCCTCGGCCACCCCTCCGTCGCCCGGTCCCTGGTCTCGCCTCCTCTCATTATCCGCCGAAGAAGCCCCTACAAGCTCCACCGTCGTCCTCAACCTTCCTCTCGACCGCCCGCCCTTCCTCTACAAGTCGCCGCCACCGACAGGTGCTCCTCTGCCGAGCCCGTCTCTCCTCCTCCCCATAGCTTTGTGGCTGCTTGAGCCGTTTCGCTGAGCTTCTCTGCCAACACCGCCGTCTGATGTGTGCTCCGCCCGCCGGTGCCTCGTCGCCTCTGTGCCTGGACGTCGCCATCTCCCTAGCATAGCACAGCTGCCAGTGTCGCCCCTTCGCCTCGACGACCTCCTGCCTCGTCGAGATGCTCTGCCGTGCTCCTCCTTTCCCGTTCATACGCGGCACAGAGCCGCCCGTCCATCCTTAATGTCTATGACACTGACCCCAAATCCTATACTTGTTTTTGTTCCACTATAGTGACACCATCCTTGCACTAGTGCCCTTCAACCTCATGTGAGTCTAAATCCGCTGATGTTTCTCCCATATTCATGTTTCGGTCACCATGTCGTCTTTGTCTCTCCCGCGTGGAACTTGTTTGCTTGTATGTGTGTAACATGTGGTTCCCGAGAACGCTTCAATTGTCATCCCCACTTGAAGGTCCATATTGCATCATCTTCCGCTTGCCAAGTTCGCCGATGCTTCACCCCTCTCCATTCATCGACAAGATCTTCGCTGATCTATGTCATGCCATAGATACCGAGATCAACCTCAACCCGAAGACCACCAAGCTCTCCCTCCCGGCGGGACCAAACCACCCTCGGAACCCCAAACTCGTCGAACCCCATGTGTGACCCTTTTGCCGAGCCTTTATTTTTATAAATGATATATATACATTGTCGCATAATAAATTGTTCATGATCACATACATATTCTTTTGTTGGGGGTACGTTGTGGATGCACCTAATAATTAAATATGGAGATCATATGCGGGCTTTTCTAGTCTAATATTGGCTCCATTTAAAATTTGAGTAGAGAACCGATGTCGTATTTTGCCCTATTAATACAACATTTAAATTTGCAGGTATCTAAACAACTATAACTATATATTTAATTGTCAGGACCCCGGTTCCGCTTAATATGGTCTAATTGCATCGTACCTTTTCCATGTCATGCATCGTACATGCATCATGCCCGATCTTCTGCTGTAGTATCAAACAGTGCAACCGGTGTTTCTTCTAGTGCTTTGCTTCTTCACGGATTAGGCCAATGAGTTGGTGCGAGTGTCGACCTGATCTTTGGATGAACCTTCGGCAATGTTTTCAGGCGAGCATTCTCCCTCTTTCTACCTATCTTACTTTTGTACTCTTTATTTCCTCCTGTTGATCTATAGCTATCTGTGTTGCGATGCTATAGATTCCGTACCCCTCTTATTTTCCCTGCAGCCCCTATATTTCCATGGACATCGCCTATTACTGTTGTTTGGTAGATAGTCGGCCTTGCGAGTCGTAGTTGCTTGCGCAGGTGTTGCTTTGCACCGTCGATGTTCCACAATTGTTGAAGAAATGCCTCATGCTTAACATTGAAGATGATCATGGCTTTAATTACCGTTTAATAACTAATATTGAAAGTAGGTAAATAATGCAGAGGCACAGGTGGGCAATAGATGTTATTTGGTTTTTAACCGTCCACTTGTGTCCCGTAGGACCCCGAGTACTTGATATCTGTTCCTTGAATATTCACACTATCCGCATGTGGGACCATGAATCCCCTTAGCATGAGCTTGAGTCATATCATATTTCTTGGGGTCACAAAGTAGTTTGGGGCTTTATTACTATCCTGTACTTATGCCATGATTATGCCATGTTTAACTACTTTATTTACTATTGAGCGTAGAGCGCCTGAACTGTTTTGGAACCCCATCCCATGTTTTCGCGGTACCGACAAGCCCAGTCACACTTTCGGGTTCCCAGTCGTTTCCAACCGTCATCACAAACCTCTGGGTCCGTCTCGGAGCCGGCCAACTTCGTAGCGGGTAGCTTGGTGGGGTGGCTAAAATGGATCGTATGGGCACCTAGAGGGGAGGGGGTGAATAGGTGATAACCAATTTTTAGTACTTTTTCAATTTTAGTCTTGACACAAAGTAAATTCTCTAGATATGCAACTACGAGAATTTCACTATATGCAACCCTAACTACTAAGCACATAAAGAGAGGAGCGAAGAAACCGTAGTGGAGCACGCGGAGACACAGAGATTTGTTTTACCATAGTTCCTTCCTTTTTAAGGGAAGTACATCTGCGTTGGAGGGGTGGGCGGTTCTAAGACCACCACGCCACAATAGGCCTCACCCTATTCTCCGATGGATCTCGCCACGAGAGGCCTGATCCACCTTCTCCACTATTGGATCCCTTTGAGGTGGGAACCGGTGCCTTTTACAACACTATCGGGGCACACACCCACAACCGAATTGGGGGCTCCCGAGATGACAACAAGCTGCCACAAGAACAAGGTTTATCAATATAAACAAAAAAAGGATCTAGGTATTTGCAAGAAATACTAGATCGGTGGTTCTCCAAATGACTGGAGAGGAGATGAAGCGCTTGATTACTGATGATGAAGATCGAGTTCTCCTCCTTCGATTCCCCAAGGGACGGGGCCTTTGGGTGGATCTAGCTGGAGCTCTCTTGGATGAATATTGCAGATCTGATCTTGTCTTTTTAATGAATCGAGAGATCTGGCAGGAGGGGGAAGGCTGGCTTAAATACCCCCTCCCCAGATCTGGTCGTTGAGAAACTTTGGGGGCGGATAATCCGCCCCCTTGGGGAAACTCCGCCCCCTTTCTGGGGCTGGCGCCTGCTTGACTTGGTGAAGATCTTGGGGGGGGGGGGGGCGGATAATCCGGCCCCCTCCTGGGGCAGATTATCCGGCCAAGCCGGAAAGTCCGACCAACACTCCGCCCCCTCTCTAGGCTTGCGTCTTGGCGGTGAGCAAGGGGGCGAACAATCCGGCCCCCTGAGGGGCGGATTATCCGGCGGGGCCGGAAAATCCGGCCAAAACTCCGCCCCCCTTCTGGGGCTTGTGCCTGCTAGGGAAGAGGGAGGGGCGGATTATCCGCCCCCCAAAGGCAGATACTTTTCCCTTTTTCCCAGAGAGAGCTGCAACACTTCAACACACATTAAAATACTCCTTGATATTGTTATCTAACACACAAAACACTAGGGATTAAGAAATGTTCTTTCAATCTCCCCCTTTTTGGTGTTAGATGACAATACTAGGATTTGCAATGAAACCGACTAACACCACCTTAAAATGAAAGGCGCTCCTCCTAGATGTGTGCATACTTAAAATTTGCATTTGAATACAAATACACACACTAGAGAGAACACAACTTCCATAGCAAAGATAATTGAAACAAGGTGGGTTGGGAAACAAGGTCATACCACCGGGATATGATTATAGCCAAAGAATATAATTAGCTTGATAGCCTCCAAGCACATCCCAACAATACCAACAATATTGATGCATACATTAGATAGGCCCATGATTCCATATGCCATCAAATATGCTCCATTGATAAATCCAGAATTCCATGAGATCCACAATAGATAAATCCAGAATTCCATGAATACCACACATAGTACCAAACATAGTGGAGCACGACATAGTCTTACATAATCAAACACAAATAGCAAATAAGTTCACAAGCAAGCAAATAAAACGACTGAAAGATAGACGCTTGCGCCCGACCCTTTCAAATCCACGAGACCTAATAGAACTACTTCTCCCCCTTTGGCATCGAAATGCCAAAAAGGAAGAAGAGCGATGCTAACTCCCCTAAAGAAGATATGCAAGAAAATCCAAAAAGATCTATTATAAACCAACTCTTCTCTAGGAAGAGGGCGGTGGCCGAAGCCACCATATTGGAGCGCATGTCATGACACCGCGAAGATGTATCTTGAGTTCAAAACCAATGCTCATCGATGGCCCACATATCACAAAATGATATTAAGGGAAATGATTTTACTTGCTTTTGGCATTATGGTGGGAGGGTTGGCCCAATCAATTAGGACCACACTCCCCCTATGACTATGCCCGCATCTAAACCAAATACATGAATAAGAGCAAGTGAGTGTGCAAGGGTAGTCAAGCCAAGCTCCTTGAATCTATGATATTTAGCTCATTCCTCAAATAACAAAATCTTGCTTCGTCAAGGGGCTTCGTGAAAATATTAGCAAGTTGGTTCTTCGTGCTCACAAAGGATAGGGCAATATCACCACAAGCAACATGATCCCGAATGAAGTGGTTGCGAATCTCTATATGTTTTGTTCTTGTATGCTGCATGGGATTGTATGCAATTTTGATAGAACTTTCATTGTCACATAATAGAGGCACTTTGTCACAATTGACACCATATTCCTTTAAAGTTTTTGCCTCATCCATAACAATTGTGTACAAGCACTTGCAGCAGCATCATATTCAGCTTTGGCGGTTGAGAGTGAAATATAATTCTGTTTCTTTGAATACCAACACACTAGAGACCTGCCCAAGAATTGACATGCACCAGAGGTTGATTTCCTATCATCTTTGTCACCATACCAATCTGAATCAGTGTAACCACATAGAGAGAAACTTGAACCCTTGGGATACCATAACCCAAAATTTGGGGAATGAACCAAATATCTGAAGATTCGTTTGACCGCCACTAAGTGGCTTTCTTTAGGAGCGTCTTGGTACCTTACACACACTCCTACACTTAACACGATATCGGGCCTAGATGCACAAAGGTAAAGGAGAGAGCCGATCATGGATCGGTATACCTTTTGATCCACGTCTTTACCCTTGGTATTGAGCTCAAGATGACACTTTGTTTGCATTGGAGTAGCAACGCCATTGGTATCCGTCATCTTGAATCTTTTGAGCATGTCTTGGATGTACTTAGCTTGATTAATAAAGGTTCCCTCTCTAAGTTGTTTAATCTCAAATCCAAGAAATAACCTCACTTCACCCATCATGGACATCTCAAACCTGTCAGTCATAAGATTTGAAAATTCATCGTTAAAAGCTTGGTTAGTAGAGCCAAAAATAATGTCATCTACATAAAGTTGGCATACAAAAAGCTCCCCATTAACCTTGTTAGTAAAAAGAGTGGGATCGATTTGCCCAACTTCGAATCCACGGTCTAGCAAAAGCTCTTTAAGGTGCTCATACCACGCACGTGGGGCTTGTTTAAGGCCATAGAGCGCCTTATCGAGTTTGTAGACATGGTTCAGAAATTTGGGGTCCTCAAAATCCGGGGGATGCTTGACGTATACTAACTCATGTAGAGGACCATTAAGGAATGCACTCTTAACATCCATTTGTTGTAATTTAAAATTATGATGAGCTGCATATGCAAGAAGGATACGAATGGACTCAAGACGAGCCACAGGAGCATAAGTCTCGCCAAAATCAATTCCTTCCACTTGACATAATCCTTGAGCCACGAGTCTTGCTTTATTCCTCACAACAATGTCATTTTCATCTTGTTTGTTCTTGAATATCCACTTGGTGCCGATAACATTGCGGCAATCCTTGGGTTTCTCTACGAGCTTCCAAACTTTGTTGCGTTCGAAGTTATTTAATTCTTCATGCATAGCAACCACCCAATCGGGATCTTCAAGAGCATCAAAGAATTTCTTCGGTTCAACCATGGAAATGTGAGCTTGATGATCACAGAAGCTTTCAAGTTCTCTTCTAGTAGACACCCTTCTTCATAGATCACCAAAAACCTTGTCAAGAGTGTGACCCCTTAGTTCAAGGTTCCGATCAGCACGTGCCTTGCGATGAGCCTCAATGTCCTTATTATTTCTAGAAGGAGTTGATTCGGTATTTGTATCCTAGTCTTGACCACTTCCTTGCCCTTGATCTTGATCTGAGTTAACACCGGGAGGTTGCTGTAGAGCTTGTTCTTCAGGGCCGGATAATCCGCCCCTTGGAGGGGCCGGACTATCCGGCCTGGGAGAAGAAACACCAGTGGCTTCTTCCTGAGCATGCCTGATAGGACTTGGAGAATCAGAGCCAGATAATCCGCCCTCGGGGGCCGGAGAATCCGGCCTGGGAGTTTCTTAGCTGTTGTCTTCTCCTCCGGATCCCCTGGAACGAGTTGGAGTGCCAGGGGAGGATTGTCCGCCCCTGGGAGGGGGCGGATAGTCCGGCCTGGGACAATCAACTTGTCCAGGAGACAAATGATCTTCAACAGGTTGCGGTGTTGGTGCAGAGTATTCTCCAACAGTAGGAGCTTGTTGATCTTGTGTAGATGAGGGATCCACATGAGTGGAGCATTGTCCTTCCCGATCCGCCACAAGGGGTTCCTCAATGGGGCAGATAAATCCCACGCCCATTCTTCTTATGGCATCTTGGGGTATTTAAACATCTGCATCACAAACATCAACTTGCCCTACAAAGGAGCCATTATTTTCATCGAACTCCACACTACAAGATTCTACAACAAACCTAGTGAGCTTGTTGTAGACTCTATAAGTGTGGGATTCGGCACCGTAACCAACAAAAATACCTTCTAAAGACTTGGACTCAAATTTTGACCAACAGACACCCTTAATAAGAAAGAAACACTTGCACCCGAATACCCTGAAGTATGATATGTTGGGCTTGTTACCGGTAAGTATTTCATATGGAGTCTTGTCCAAAATCTTTCGGAGGTAGAGCCGGTTCGATCAGTGACAAGCAGTGGATATGGCTTCAGCCCAAAAATTATAAGGAGACTTGAATTCAGCCAACATTGATCTTTCCATATCCATCAAAGTCCGGTTCTTTCTCTCGGCTACACCATTTTGTTGAGGGGTGTACGCAGCGGAATATTGATGTCTAATCCCCTCTTTGCTTAGAAACTCATTCAAAGTGTAGTTCTTGAATTCGGAGCCGTTGTCACTTCTTATTGCCAAGATAGGAACATTGTGTTGACGTTGAACTTCATTGGCAAAGTCAATGACAGTTGGTTGAGTCTCACTTTTCAACTTGAAGAAATAGACCCATGTATATCTTGAGTAATCATCGATAATGACCAAGCAATATTTCTTCCCACCAAGACTTGCATGAGAAGGAGGACCAAATAAATCCACATGAAGTAATTCCAAGATCCTTTTTCATGACATAATAGTCTTCCTCTTGTGGGGAGAGTCATGCATTTTTCCTTCTACACAAGCCCTGCAAACACGATCTTTGGCAAAAGAGACATTGTCTTTTAGTCCAAGGATGTGGCCACCCTTCTGGAGACTTTGCAAAGTTCTCATGTTGACATGGGCTAAACGGCGATGCCATAGCCAGCCCACGTCGGCCTTTCCGAATAGACACATCGGACCCGAAGTGGTTTTCCCCGAGAAGTCCACCACATACAGGTCATTTTCGACGTATCCAACGAAAGCGACCTTTAGAGACTTGCTCCACAAGAGTACCACCAAATCATCATCGATAAAAACAGCAAAACCCATCTTGCCAAGGGCACGAACAGAAAGAAGGTTGTAACCGAGGGTCTCAACAAGCATGACGTCCACGAGAGAGATATCGTGGGCAACCACAACCTTACCAACACCCAATACCTGAGATTTAGACTTATCAACATAGGAGACTGTGATATTATCATGATTTGTATGCATCTCCTTGATGATCTCCTTGCTTCCGGTCATATGACTAGTGCAGCCACTATCCAACACCCATTTCGACCCACCGGAAGCATAGCCCTGCAAGAGAATTACTTCTTGGTTTTAGGTACCCATTTTTCAATGGGTCCTTTCATGTTAGTAACAAGGGTATTTGGGACACAAATAGACCAAGCAATATATTCATCAAAGGGACCGACATAATAAGCATAAACGTCGCCATAATCATCACAAAGGAGTTCATAATTTGGATTGTGAGACCCTACAAAAAAAAATATTGTTAGTCTTGTCTTTTGTAACATTCTTCTCAGCGATGCTTCTCTTTGATTGCACATTTTTGGACTTGTTCTTCTTGGTTTTCTTTTTCTTGGACTTGGTGACATACCCAAGTCCCTCTTTATCATGATTTGACCTTTGCTTGCCAAGGACTTCATCAATGTGGCGCCCCGCAAAATCACTACTAGAAAATCGCGTTGTTTCTGTGCATTGCATCATCATGACCGCATGCTCATGTCATTATGCCACATTGCATTTGGGCATCGTCATGTCATCTTGCATTTGTTTGCATAAAACTATTTTCGAAAAATCTGTTTTTGTTTTCTAAACGCCCCGTCTTTATTCAAATACAAAACCTGGGTCTCCGGAATATTTTGTTTTGTCTACCAGCGGTTTGCAAAAGCCTCATTTTAAATAAATAAAATAGTTAAATTATTTTTGGGAGGCAGTCAGCCAGGCCCGAAAGCCTAGCCGGCCACCTCCAGATAAAATCCTACCTACCCAGAATCTACCCTAACCTTTTCTACCAAAAACCCTACCCTATTCTCCCTACCCAGCCCCTCCACCTCACCCCCTCCAATCCCATGTCGCCACCTCACCCTGGCCCAATCCTCCAGCCAACCACCACGCGCCACCTCACCCCTGGCCCCTGCCCCGCCACCCACTCCACCCTAGCCAGCCCGACCGTCCCCACCTGGACACGCCTCCCACGCGCGCCCCAGCCCCACGTTCCCCACCTACCCCGCCTCGATCCTATCGCCTTCCACCCCGTGTCGCCATCGTCCTCGCCGGGCCTCCTCTCTCTGATGTCGAGATCCCCGTGTGCCCCTGTCTCCTCCGCCCGGCCTCTGCGCGCTGTCGGCCTGCGCCCAAGCCACCAGGGCCCCGATGCCGCTGCCTTCGCTGCCGCCGACCGGGCCCTCCCCTCGCCCGCGTCTCCCCCGCCTCTTCCTGGCTCTCCTCTCTGCGCGTGGCCCCTTGCTCTGCCGCTAGAGGCCCATGCCGGCCTCGACCTCTCGGCGACGTGCGCCGCCTCCCTCTACCACCTCCTCCCCTACACGTGTGGCGTGCCGTCCTCGCCTGCACCGCCCCGCGACCGCGTCGCCTGGCCGCCACCTCTGCTCACCACCGCAGGATCGGCGCCCTCCCTAGTCGGCCCGTCGCCAAGGGCCCGTCCCCGTCTCGTTGTCGACCCTGGGTCCCCTGGCCAAGACCTCTGCCGCCAGTGGCCTCGTCCCTGGGCCCCGCACGTCCTTCCCCGGCCTTCCTCCCCCTGGTGTCCGTCCCCGACCTGCAGCATCCCATGTTGTGCCGGGCCACCTCGAACGGTAGCCAACTGTTGCCTCGTGGCTCTGACCGCCAGCACCCGCCTCACGCACGCCATCGCCTTTCTTCGGTCACGCTGTGCCTCGCAGGTGTTTGTGTTTTGGTCTGGAAGAGTTGACCCCTCCCTGGAGTTCAGTGAAGCTAGTAGGCCGTCAATGTGCTCCGTTGTCGGCTTGTCCCTGACGGCAAGTTACAGGAACCACCGAGATGCCACTCGAAGTAACCCTTGACAATTCAAGATCTCCCTCACAGAACCCGAAGACCGATCTCGCCGAACGCCAAGATCTTCAATCGGATCCGAGGACACCGAGACTCCGGTGCGACAAGTACTCCTTCCCGGACGCCGAGCTCGCCGAGAACCCGGATGCCAAGGTCACCGACACGGAACAGCAAGACCTCCTTCCCGCACCGATGCCGACGACGTCGCACGCCAAGTTCTTCTTCCCGAACGCCAAGATCGACCCGATACGACGACCCGAAAAGACCTTCGTGACGACAAGATCGGCACCGACCAGGGCGGATCCGATGTGACCCCGACGCCAACCAAGTTCTTCTTCTCGGATGCGACAAGATCGACTTCCGTTGTCCGAGGCCGATCTCGTCGAGCCGTTCTTCCGTCGAACCCTGAGACCGACCCCGAACCCCTCGGAGCCCAAGTTCGCCGAACCCTAATGTGATTCCCTATCCGAGAGCCCATTATTTTATAATATGACATTATCAACTGATGCATATTAAATTGTTCATGCATGCATACTTGTCTGTGGTTTGGGGGCATTATGCCAATTCATCTCATAATTAAATATGGAGTCTATATGCGGGATATCTTTGTCTTATTCCGGACTTCATTTAAATTGGCATAGCGAACCGAAGCCATGTTTGGTCTTGCTAATCCAACATTTAAAGTGCGGGGTAGATAAATAACTTGAACCGTTTAATTAAATGTCGGGACCCCGGTTCCGCTTAATATGATCTAATTTCATTGCATCTTTGCCATGCCATGCATCATGCCCAATCTTTTGTCGTAGTATTAAATAGTGCATCTGGTGTTTCTGCTAGTGTTTTGCTTCTTCACGGACTAGGCCGATGAGTTGGTGCGAGTGTCGACCCGACCTTCGGATGAACCTTCGGCAATGTTTTCAGGCGAGCATCTCCCCCTTTCTACCTATCTTACTTTTATAGTATTTATTCCCCCCTGTTGATCTATTGCTATCTATGTTGCGATGCTCTAGTTTTCGTACCCGTGATATCCCTTGCAGCCTTATATTGCCTTGGACACATCCTATTACCTGTTGATTGGTAGATAGTTGGACTTGCGCGTCGTAGTCGCTTGCTCAAGTGCTGTTGCGTGTCGTCAAGTACCTCAGTTGTTGGAGTGTTGCCGCATGTTTAATGTTGGATATGAGCATGGCTTTAATTATTGTTTAATAACTAAAATTGAAGTAGGTAAATGCAGAGGCACCGGTGGGTAATAGACAATATTTGGTTTTTAACCGCTCACTGGTGTCCCGTAGGACCCCGAGTTCTTGACACCTGTTCCGAGATCGAGCGCGCTAACCACAGGTGGGGTGTATGGGCACCCCCATTGATTAGTACCTGATTTCAAAGCATTGTACCGGGGGCCACAAGTAGTTTGGGGCTTTATTACTATCCTGTACTTATGCCATGCTTTACTACTTTATTTACGATTGTGCGAGGAGCACCTGTACTGTTTACGACCGTGACACGTTTTCGCTGTATCGACAAGCCCAGTCACACTTTCGGGTTCCCAGTCGTTTACAGCCGTCTACACAAACCCTGAGTCCGTCTCGGAGACCGGCCGACTTCATTGCGGGTAGCTTAGTGGAGTGGCCCCCATGTACTTGCTTTGGGTCTGGGAAACGTCATGACTTAGGCCCCGCCGACATACCGATGGGTGTATGTTAACTGATCTGGCAAAAAGGGTCGAAGTGCGTGTGGATACTTTGGTGCACCCCTGCAGGGTTAAATCTTTTCGAAAAGCCGTGTCCGCGGTTATGGACGACTTGGAGCACAGTTCTCGATCATAGACAACTATAACGAAAGTTTACTGCTATAATTTGACTTGTATCCGATATGACTAGTAATCAGCTTCACTGCAGCGGAATGGCTAAATAAAAGTACCAACAACTGCTGGGTTTGGGGATATCTCATGCTAATTGTATCTGACTAGTAAGTGTTGCAACTACAACGGAATGGTTAACTAAAAGTGCCCACTGCTTATTCTATCAGGATGACTATCTATACCTGACTAGTAATTGCTGCAACGATAACTGAATGAATAAAACTGCCAACGGTGTGAGTTCCTCGGTTGACTTCCTCGTTTGGTCTCGAGGGGGAAACACCAGGATGGGTATGTTTGGTGGTAGTATCAGGTTGTATCCGGATAGGTCTTTCTTGTCCCTCTTTGATAGCCGACAGTTATCTCGAGTCTCTATAGGTTGTTTAGTGCATGCCGCGCTGCCGCTCAGTCCACCATACCTATGTAGGCGAGGACCGCCGAATTCTAGTCTCGCCGTGTACTGTCCTCAGTACTGACCGCTCTCTTTTTCCTTTGCCCTTTGTCGGCACCCCTTTTGTGTAAGCAGGTTTCGAGATCGACGTCGTTAGTAGGGTTACCCTTCCGGCTTGGCCTGGGCAGGGTTATGGACGCCATTGGTTATTCTTCAGGGCTCTTAGCTCAATTTGCATCTTGTCCGTACTCGGACGCTATATCGTTTTAAAGGTGATTTGGATCTTTGTATTGTATATCTGTATTCTTGACTCTTTGAGTCGCTGTTGTATATATATGTTTTGTGGGTTCCATCGAGGACTATTGTGTAATGATATTACTTCGTTTTCCACCCGCACGCAAGTGCCTGGTGGGCACCTTTGAATCGTTTCTATGCGGTTTTGGCGGGAAGCGCTGAAACTTGCATAGGGCCGATTCTGAGGGTGTTACAATCAAGCACACCTTTATCCTTGGGAGTTATGTCCTTGATCACTTCTTTTTCCACACTAGCATTTTCCTTGTGACTATATGTCGAGTTGGATGAGCTAGGAGCATCATATTTGGCCAATCGACTTTGAAGCTGATCATGTGACTCATTGAGAATGGAGAACTCGTTTTTCAACGCCTTGTGAGCATTGTCAAGTTTCTCCAATTCCTCGGAGAGTGTATCACGAGCAGCCCCAAAGTCAATCTTTTCCTTCTTTAACTTCTTTGCTTTGGTGACTGCATTGTCACGTTCCTTAGCAAGTTTAGTCACAATTTCTTCATGTGACTCTTCAATAGACTCAAGCCTCTCTTCAAGAGAGACCCGAGCCTCTTCTTCTTCTTCTTCAAGAGCATTTTTTAAGGATGCAATTTCCATTGCATCCTCCCTTTCAATTCTACCCTTTTCTTCGAGCAGAGCTTCGTTTTGAGCCAACTGATCCATAAGAGCTTCAAAACAAACTTTGTGCTCACCTTGCAAGTTAGTATAGAAATAATCCAAAGCAATAATCTCTTCTTTAACCTTAAGACTAGTAGGATCATCCATGTCAATCATAGCCTTAGGAAAAGAGGAGTTAGAAGAAGTTACCTCGGAGCTTCTTGCCATAAGTCAAGTAGCATTCTTGTTGATGATGTTTTCGTTTGGAGAGTCGAAGAGAGATGTTGAAGGAGATGTGGTGGCTATAGCAGCCACCTCTTGAGAGCTATCGTCTTCTTCCTCATCTTCACTTCCCGATGAATATTTTTCTTGAGCCACTAGAACAATATTTGGTTGCTTCTTGAAGGGAGCATTCTTCTTTACAAAATGTTTCTTGCGTGGAGCCTTTGACTTGTCCTTGAATATAAGTCTTCCTCCATTATATTCTCTACTTTGATATGGGCACTCAGCTACAAAGTGCAGCCGATCACCATAGTTGAAACATGTTCTTAGCTTGGGGCCATTTTCTTTTCTTCCATAGGCTCCGCTCTTGCGTTCTAGTTTAGCTTTAGCCTTGGCTGGATCTTTCCAAAAGTTTCTAGCATAAAGAGCCAAGTATTGTCCATGGATCCTTTTTATATCCTCGGGACAGTCCAGACCTTCTATGGCATATTCATCATGATCAATCACACTAGTCTTCAAGGCCACGTTGACCCCCTTTTGCATCCCCATAGCTCGAGCACGAGCATCTTCGGCATTCTTGGCAGCCACTTTGAAAGCGGCCATTTCTTGCATTACCTCATTGGATGTCATGAGGTGATAGTTATGCCTACCTTGGAGACTTTTCAAATCTGTGGGCTCAAATGGCATAAGAGCACTGACATACTTGCGCTTGATCCATGCATCATCAACATGAGCGGCACCATGGTTTCTGAAATTTGTGGCTACTGCCTTAAGCCTCTTATACATGTCTTCATGGTCTTCTCCATCAAACATATAGAATCCTTCCGCTTCGTTGCTCAATGCATCATATCTATTCCTTTTCATACTTTCATTTCCGATGAATAGCTCGGTAAGAGCATCCCAAGCTTCCTTAGCTGTACTAAGATGCTGAGTGTGTTCCATATCTTTGTCACCCACACCAAGCTGTATCATGTGTAGAGCTATAGCGTTGAGTTGGCTATCGACAACTTCTCTTCTTGTAAGATTGTTGGGGTTTCCAACATGAAGAGCATTTTCGATGATCTTCCACAACTCTATGGAGGAACTACACACATGAGATTTCATCAAAAATTGCCATTGAGTAAAAGTAGATACAGAAAGTTTGCGTGGATCACCCCTATTATGTATATGTGGGTGAGGGATAGGTGGATCAAGGGAATACACATGAGAAACCTCACTGTATCCATCCTTACCGCTATCCTTTTTCGAGGAGGAGCTCTTGCTAATGTCATCACCAACCACTTCGTTATCTTTGGAAGAAGTTTTACCCGTTTCCTTGGATTGCGGAGTGGTATCCTCAGAGTTATATGGAGGTGATGCTACGGATGTGGAGAGACGCATTATCAATTGACGCATCTCTTCCATCTTAGCCTCCATTGAACTCACCAAGGTTGTTTCCAACGTCTTGAGATCGTTCATGGTGACTACCTTCGGAGCATCACTCCCATCTACCTTGGAACCCATACTTCTCTTAGGCGGTTAAGTCCTAAATAAGAGCCAGGGCTCTGATACCAATTGAAATCGATCATATGGGCACCTAGAGGGGGGTGAATAGGTGATAACCAATTTTTAATACCTTTTCAATTTTAGGCTTGACACAAAGTAAATTCTCTAGATATGCAACTACGAGAATTTCCCTATATGCAACCCTAACTACTAAGAACATAAAGAGAGGAGCGAAGAAACCGTAGTGGAGCACGCGGAGACACAGGGATTTGTTTCACCGCAGTTCTTTCCTTGTTAAGGGAAGTACATCTGCGTTGGAGGGGTGGGCGGTTCTAAGACCACCACGCCACAATAGGCCTCACCCTATTCTCCGATGGATCTCGCCACGAGAGGCCTGATCCACCTTATCCACTATTGGATCCCTTCGAGGCGGGAACCAGTGCCTTTTACAACACTATCGGGGCACACACCCACAACCGAATTGGGGGCTCCCGAGATGACAACAAGCTGCCACAAGAACAAGGTTTATCAATATAAACAAAAAAAGGATCTAGGTATTTGCAAGAAATACTAGATCTGTGGTTCTCCAAATGAATGGAGGGAAGATGAAGCGCTTGATTGCTAATTATGAAGATCGAGTTCTCCTCCTTCAATTCCCCAAGGTATGGGGCCTTTGGGTGGATCTAGGTGGAGCTCTCTTGGATGAAGATTGCAGATCTGATCTTGTCTTTTTCGAATGAATCGAGAGATCTGGCAGGAGGGGGAAGGCTGGCTTCAATACCCCCTCCCCAGATCTGGCCGTTGAGAAACTTTGGGGGCGGATTATCCGCCCCCTTGGCGAAACTCTGCCCCAAGGGCGGATTTTCCGGGGGAAAACTCCAACCCCTCTCTGGGGCTGGTGCCTGCGTGACTTGGTGAAGATCTTGGGGGGGGGGATAATCTGGCCCCCTCCTGGGGTGGATTATTCGGCCAAGACGGAAAGTACGGCCAACACTCTGCCCCTCTCTGGGGCTTGCGCCTTGGCGGTGAACAAGGGGGCAGACAATCCGGCCCCCCTGAGGGACGGATTATCCGGCGGGGCCGGAAAATCCTGCCAAAACTCTGCCCCCCTTCTGGGGCTTGCGCTTGCTAGGGAAGAGGGAGGGGCGGATTATCCTCCCCCCAAAGGCAGATACTTTTCCCTTTTTCCTAGAGAGAGCTGCAACACTTCAACACACATTAAAATACTCCTTGATATTGTTATCTAACACACAAAACACTAGGGATTAAGAAATGTTCTTTCAGTGGCCCCCTGAAATATTATATGAATCTTGCGATTTCTTTGTCGTGATGCCTCGTTGGGTTTTCATTTGGTTTTTCCGAGGTTGATCGTGCATGTGTTGCTATTTGTGCCCCCCTACAGGGTAAAACTTTCTGAAAGTCGTGTCCGCGGTTATGGACGACTTGGAGCACATTATTTCGATCATAGACAACTATAACTAAAGTAGTGCTATAAATTTGACTTTATAATGACTAGTAATCAGCTTGACTATAACGGAATGGCTAAATAAAAGTACCAACAACTGTTGGGTTTGGGATATCTCATGCTATTTGTATATGACTAGTAAGTGTCGCAACTACAACGAAATGGTTAACTAAAAGTGGCCACTGCTTATTATATCAGGATGACTCGGGATATCTATATCTGACTAATAAGTGATGAAACTATAACTGAATAAATAAAACTGCCAACTGTGTGAGTTCCTTGGTCTAACTTCCTCGTTTGGTCTCGAGGGGTAAATGCCAGGATGGGTATGATTGGTGCTTGTATCAGGTTGGTTTCGAATAGGTCTTACTTATCCCTCTCCGATAGTCGCTAGTTGTATCGAGTATCTATAGGTTGTTTAGTGCATGCCGCGCTGCTGCTTCAGCCCACCATACCTATCTAGGCGAGGACCGCCGAATTCTAAGACTCGCCGTGTACTGGCCTCAGTACTGACCGCTCCTCTCTTTCCTTTTCCCTTTACTGGCACCTCTTTGTGTTTTACAGGTTTTGAGATCGATGTTGTTAGCAGGGCTACCCTTCCAGCTTGGCCTGGGCAGGGTTATGGACGCCATTGCTTATTCTTTAGGGCTCTTAGCCCCATTTGTATCTTGTCCGTAGTCGAACATTGTATCGTTTTCAAGATGATTTGGATCTTTGTATTGTATATATGTATTCTTGACTCATCGAGTCGTTATTGTATAAATCTGTTCGGTGGGTTCCATCGTGGACTACTGTGTAATGATATTACTTCGTTTTCCACCTGCACCCAAGTGCCTGGTGGGCACTTTGAATCGTTTCTATGCTGAAACTTGCATAGGGCCGATCTGAGGGTGTTACACATACCAATGGGTGTATGTTAACTGACCTGGCAACAAGGGTCGAAGTACGTGTGGAAACTTTGGTGCACGCCTACAGGGTTAAATATTTTCGAAAAGACGTGTTCGCGGTTATGGACGACTTGGAGCACAATTTCTCGATCATATACAACTATAACTAAAGTTTACTGCTATAATTTGACTTGTATCTGACATGACTAGTAAGTTGGATAACAACCATGCAAAAAAATAAGTAAAATGGCCAACCGTGTGAGTTTCCTCGGCAGGACTTCCTTGTTTGGTCTCGAGGGGGGAAATACCAGGATGGGTATGTTTGGTGTTAGTATTAGGCTGGTTCCGAATAAGTCTTTCTCATATCTCTCTAATAGCTGAATGTTGTATCGAGTCTCTATAGGTTGTTTAGTGCATGATGCGTTACCGCTTTAGTCCACCATACCTATGTAGGCGAGAGCCGCTGAATTATACGTCTCGCCGTGTACTGGCCTCAATACTGATCGCTCTATTTTTCCTTCGCGCTTTGTCAGTGCCCCTTTTGTTGTAGAAGTTTTGAGATAGAAGTCGTTAGCAGGGTTACCCTTCCGGCTTGGCCTGGGGAAGGTTATGGACGCCATTGGTTATTCTTCAGGGCTCTTAGCAACATGTTCTTCTTATTCGTACTCAGATATTGTATCGTTTTCAAGGTGATTTGGATCTTTGTATTGTATATCTGTATTCTTGACTCATGGAGTCGCATTGTATATATATGTTATGTTGATTCCATCGTGGACTATTGTGTAATGATATTACTTCATTTTCCACCTACACGCAAGTGCCTGATGGGTACCTTTGAATCGTTTCTATGTGGGTTTGGCAGGAATCGCTAAAACTTGCATAGGGCCGATCTAAGGGTGTTACAAAGTGGTATCAGAGCTCAGCAGTTGCGATACCCCACTGGTCCATCATGTAGGGTAACCTAGCTAACGGCCGATGTAGAGTGTTAAAACTATTTTGCTAAATCGGTTGGATAGATCTAAATAGGTCTGCTTTTACTCCTTACCCCTATGCTATTCTCCTCTTACCTCTGCGTGTTTTGAATCTGCCCTCTTACCTTTCTTCGAGTCCAGGAATTGTCGAGGTTATATTTCCATCGTAACTTCAGGGTTTCACTTCCTCTTGTAATGGTGTTGCTACATCCGGTCTTCATGCTATTTGAGGAATTTTTCTATGTTGTACCTTTTAGTGAACCAAAATTCACTAAATTTTTTCTTTGTATCTTCTGGTGTTTCCAACATGACGACATCATCTACGTTGGATCTGATGAAGAGACTACATCACTCCTTTTTTTCCAAACGCTATTTGCCAAGATCTTCTTTCAGAATTTAGAGAGTTGGTTGCATAATCCGACTATTCGCGTATAGAGTAATGCTTTGAGTGCGGGATAGAGTCGCGACCATACCACTACTCTTGTCATTAGGTTTCGTACATTGAATTGATGATCAATGCAATCTTACTCCTTTCATAGAAGTTAGAGGTAGCCTTATCTTTTGAGACCTCTGCCTTCATCTATGTTTCGCCGAATTGTTCTCTCGAAATGTGAGCAACGACCCCTTGTTGGTGGTGTCACCGATTTTTAGATGGAACAAGAATCTTGTTAGTGGTGTCGCGAGGATCTACATGAAGCGAGAAGAATCCGATCATCACCTTCCCCGAACCATGGAGCGGATCTCGGGGACGAGATCCATTGTTAGTGGTGTCGAAATGTAGCACCCGGAAATTCCCCGATTAGATTTGCTTATTCTTTTACTTTAATGCATCATGTTCATCATGCCCCATTCCATGGATCATATTAATTTGGTGCATTCCTTAGGTTGCATTGCATTTGTATCTTTCCTGTGTTATCTTGCTATCACATTACTCTTTCCCTCTTTTGTCATCCTCTAGTTTGTTTCTAAAAAATGCGATCCATGTCTAGGATTTATTATTTATAATGGCTTGTTATTTTTCTAAAAAACTAAATCTCAAATACTTGTAAAATGCCTAAATCGATTTTATTTGTGGGCATCATCCTTCTAGTTATACTCTATTCTTCTTGTCTCTATTTAATTGCTACCAAAAACCTCCTTTTTAAAATCTCTGCAAAATGTTTAAACAAATTTAAATTATTTAAAAGGTTTATAATGAAAAAACACAAAAAATAAAATAAAATGTTTTAGAAAGAAAAACAAGTGAGAGAGAGAAGAATCTTGCAGCCCAACAGTCTTCCTGGCCCAACACCATCTCCCTGATTATCTTCTTCTTAAAGATAAAGAGGAAGCCAGACACGAACTTGGCATGCTGCTATACGAAATTTCCTCCTCCACATGTTTTCCCTCCTTCCACATATCCCTTTCCTTCTCCTACATCTGGATCAGATCCAAACCCCCACGCAACCCTAGCTACTCCTTGTGCATCCCCTTATACATCCCCCGTTTCTCCAACCCGCCGAACCATAATTGAATGATGCTGCTGCCATATCGCCGCCGCACCGTCGACATGGACCCCTCATGTCAAGATGAAACCTCCTGGGTTTGGGCACCATCGTCCTCACCATCATCGCCAAGCAATGCTTTCTGGGATGCTAGGATAAGGAAGAAATCGAGGCCTTCATCCTCATCAACAAGCACAGCAGCCGCTCAAATTCGTCACCGTTGGTCGCCCTCGAGCACAACCATCTGCACAAACCCCTCCCGGTGAGCTTGCCGTTCTGTTCCCCTGTCCATCCTTTTGTTTCCTGCATCCTATCCGCCTAGCCTGTTTGTCCTGTAATGTGCCCATCATGGCCAAGCGTTGCAAGCTGCAGGCATGCCTCTGCTGCTAATCCCTCGCGTACAAATACCTAAACTCGCTGCACCGAACAAACATGCGCCACAGCTCTGACTTGCTTGAATCGCTGCACCAGTTCGTTTTGGTCTGTACCGTCCAGTTTCCGGAAGTCTGAAACTATGGAAAATTCGCTAGCTTTAGTTTTGTCAGTTCGAGAATACAGACAAGTTCCTCATCAGGGAGCCATATCAAATATGGTCGCGCCAGTACTCTACCAACAATCCCTTCTTAGATCAGTTGGTCGGTTCCCTGATCGTGTCGGTAAGATCTTGAGTTTAACTCCTCTTGCCACCACATGAGTCCACCATTTTTTATCTTGTTTTACATCTGTACAAACTACGATCGGGAGATGGTTCAAAATGGTCACGCCATGGTAACTACCACGAAGTCGAGCATACCATAGTGGCAACTCCCTGTCACCTCCATTTGATGAATCGCTAGATCAATTCCCCATGGCTCTTTAAAACCCCCTTTTTTCTCTAATTCTTTGTTTTTCTGAACTTTTGTGCAAGCTGAACCTGTAAGTGAACCGGTGGCAACTTTACACTATATTCTCCACACTTGTACTCGTAATTGCATGAATTGGTCCCTAAAGAAAGATCCTTCGCCTCCGTTTGATGAATCGCGAGATCAATTCCCCATGGCGCTTTAAAACCCCCTTTTTTCTCTAATTCTTTGTTTTTCTAAACTTTTGTGCAAGCTGAACCTGTAAGTGAACCGGTGGCAACTTTACACTATATTCTCCACACTTGTACTCGTAATTGCATGAATTAGTCCCTAAAGAAAGATCCTTCTCTAAAACTCCCTGCCCTATTTTAACCTGTTACAACTTTCTATATGTATAAAATCCAAATTCAAAATCTTTTAAAATGAAGTGTTTCGAATTATTGAAAGAATTCATATATCCCTTTTGATTACTGTTTGGGTTATTAAAATTATTCAAACAATTAATTTTTTTTCTATTTTAATATAAATATTCAAATATTAATCACGTTAGTTCTATAATTTGGAATTCGACAAATGGTATGACTACATTGATCAGAAAAATGACACAAATTCAAATATGCTATCCATGTCATCAATTGCATCATGCATCGGGTAGATTTGATAAAACCAGCAAGAAATATGGAAGTAAAATATGCCAAATAAAATTGTGTTCTCTTTGTTTAATGTTGGAAATACCTTACATATGTTGTATTGTTGATCTTGCCATGCCATGCATCATATCATAATCATGCCGGTTCTTCTGAATTAGTTGTAATTGTTGCATCGTTGGTTTTTTAGTGCTTTGCTTCTTCTCGGATAGGACGATGAGATGTGTGAGATTCGACAAGTCCTTCGGATATGTATCTTCGGCAATGGTTTCCAGGGGAGCATTCTACCCCTTTCTACCTATTTTATATTTATAGTCTTTACTTTCTCATGTTGATCTATTGCTACCTATGTTGCGATGCTTTAGTATTTTCGTACCCGTTATATCCCTTGCAACCTATATTTGCCTTGGACACCTCCTAACATGTTGTTTGGTAGATAGTCGGCCTTGCGAGTCGTAGTTGCTTGCTTAGGTGCTGCTTCGCGTCGTCGATGTTCCACCAATGTTAGGGGTTGGCACATTCATAAAGGTGAAGACGATCATGGTTTTAATTACAACTGGTTAATTCAATATTAAAATGGATGTAATTAATGAAGAGGCACCGATAGGTTATAGTTGAGATTTGTTTGTTAACTGCCCACTTGTGTCCATCTAGAACCCAAATTTTTGATACATGTTCCAAGACTGAGCGCGCTAACCACATGTGGGGTGTATGAGCACCCCTATTGGCTTAGTACCTGAGTCCAAAGTATTGTTCTAGGGGCCTCAAACTAGTTTGAAGTTTTCATGCCATGTTAAGTCATGTATGCAATGCTATTCCATGTTTATTACATGTTGCTCGATGAGCGTTTATTACTGTTGCGTAGGCGTGACACTCTATCACGGGAATATATTTTCCATGACCTCTGCTCGTGTGACAAGTGTACACAACCCTAGGGTCCGCACAGCGAGGATTAGCTATACCTCGTACGAGTATCTCTTTCGGGTGGCCCCATGTACTTTCTTTGAAAGCGTCGTGTCCTAGGCCTCGCCGACATACCGATGGGTATATGTTAACTGATACGGCAACAAGGGTCTAAGTACGTGTGGAAACTTTGGTGCACCCTGCAGGGTTAAATCTTTTTGAAAAGCCGTGTCCGTGGTTATGGACCACTTGGAACGCATATTTTCAATCATAGACAACAATAACTAAAGTTTACTACTATAATTTGACTTGTATATGATATGACTAGTAAGTTGGATAACGACCATAGAAAAAAATTAATAAAACTGCCAACCGTGTGAGTTTCCTCGGCAGGACTTCCTTGTTTGGTCTCGAGGGGGGGAATACTAGGATGGGTATGTTTGGTGTTAGTATCAGGTTGGTTACGAATAGGTCTTTCTCATCTCTCTCTCTCTCTCTAACAGATGAAAATTGTATCGAGTCTCTATAGGTTGTTTAGGGCATGCTGCGCTGCTGCTTCAGGCGACCATACCTATGTAGGCGAGAGCCGCCGAATTCTAAGTCTCGCCGTGTACTGGCCTTAGTATTGACTGCTCTCTTTTTCCTTTGCCCTTTGTTAGCTCCCCTTTTGTTGTAGCAGGTTTGAGATTGACGTCGTTAGTAGGTTTGTGGGACCCCTTATTTACGGTGCGATAATCCCTGTTATGCCTGCAATTCATGTTGCCATGATCAGTGAGCCATGAGCATAACCGACTAGTATCATCACATCATCCATAAGTAGCGAGTATAAAACTTATATTATTTCCATTCTGGCGATTACACCATTAATAGGGGAAGTCTTTAGTATACCAGAATACGAAGGATACCCAATATAAATAATAATTATCCAAGGCTTCCTCCTTCTCCATGTCACACAGTAGCAACTATCGCTGTTAACGAGCATACATGCAAACAAGAATTACACCAATCAATACAAGGAATACAAGCAGCCTACATACATCAAGCAAATGAGGAAAGTAACTTTGCAAAGCAGTAGGATGTTGGATGATAGGCTTGATGACATTGATGAATGACTTCGAGGCATTGGAAGATGATCCCTTAGGATTTATAGTCTAGATACTACCTAGGAGAGGGGTTTTGGACCAAGGACAAGTTATGTATGATACCATTGTATAAAAATTATACCAGCAGATACGTATTTATAAAATGAAACCAAAAAAAGTGGTTTCACTATTTTATCAATTACCATTAATTTATAATGAATTTTATAGTGATTAAAACTCTAGTTTTAGGGAATAATCCACCGGAAATGTTATGTAGGTCCAAATATTATTTACTTGGATGGTTAAGTAGTGTTTGATGGACTGATTCACTGAGAGTTGGAATCATCCCAAAATATTTAACAGAATGCCCTCAAGAAATTCTCAAAGTCAGTTATGTAGTAAATTTGTCATTTTCCCCAGATTTACTATGCAAAAACTATTGATGTCGTTACAAAGATACATGTTAGGTAATTCGAACACCTTTCTATAGAAATTGGAATCACCCTTTTTGTGTTTACATAACTATAGTAGTGATTTTTCTAGTGAATTATCTATTCACAGAAATGTTTGGTTCTCCAAAAATCAAAGAAAGCTCAATAAATATGGGGCCCCTGGGGTTTGAAGGATATTGGTATGAATGTCTAACGGGGGTTGGAATTAGGTCAGTACCTGCTTTGAGTTTACCTAGAGAATTTTCTAAAGTCATAATAGGATTGTTTTAGTTATTTTTACCAGAGGCAATATAGAAAGCAAAATCAGATGGGGCATATGTGGGATGCAAGGTACCTAGGTTACCTTTCAGCACAAAAAGGTTTCAACCTAATTGGATTTATAGAACTCGCATAAGGATTTATCTTGTGTAATTGATACAAGTTGGTAGATGAATTATTAGAAAATAGAGAAATCTTAAGTTGGGACAAGGATTGCTCTGCATGTTTGAGAAAACATCATAGACGATGATACAATTTATACCTGGTAACCGGCTATCTGTTTTCATTTTTGTTTTCAATTAAATCTGGCCAATTATTTATCAGATCTGGTATTATAGGATTTTAAAAGAAAAGGGTCGCAAATGACTATGTGCTAGAAACAACTAGATGCGATAACCTAGCCATGGGCCAACCCACCTCGGCATCCCGACGCGCAGGAGGGATCCCACTTGAGTGGATCAACCGGGCCTGCCTGGCAGCAGCAGAGGGCGGAGAAACGGTAAGTAGTGATGGGGGGCATTGGATTAGGAGGACATCGAGGGGCCTCACCTCATCTTCTTCCTCCGGTCTGGGAAAATAGAGGGAGACCCTAGACGTTTCAATGGAAGGCAGGGGAGCTCACCTAGGGGCATCTCTAGCGAAGGGGATGCCCTAGGGAGACGCGATGCACGTCGGAGACCATGGAGAGGGGCGACATGATAGGGTTCAGCGCCTAGAGCTGCATCGCGAAAATCTCGCCCTTGAGGCACTCACGGGAGCACCATAGTACAGGAATAGCAGATGTCCCTGTGACAGAAGAAAAACATGGGATGATAGATCAGAGCATGGGGATCAAGGTGTACAGAGAAAAGGAGGAGGGGTGTCCTAGAACGACTGTTAGCTTGACCCTTTAGAGGAAGGCCAAGAAGGCGAAACCTTCCTTTCCAGCAACATGCAGGGGCAAGGGATAGGTGGGAGGTGTGTAGGGGAGCTAGAGGAGGGCTGTGGAGGGTAGCTGAGGTGATGCGGAAGGTCAGGATCAACCATGCTCTCCACTTCTCAAAGGAGGCCGAGAGGAGATATCCTCATTCTCCATGGTGAGTGAGAGCTGAGGGGCGAGATCTGGAGCTCGAGGTGTGGTAGGTGAGGGTAAGGGAGTGAAATGAGGGGCCAGGGGAGAGATGCACTGGCCTCTTGACTTATAAACCAAGGGATAGGGTGTATGGTGGACAATGTCCATGGGTGAGCTTGAGGGAGAGTTGGCAGCAGTGGATTGGCTCTCTTGGGCGATGGAGAGAGAGAGATCAGGTGTCTCTGGTCATGCTGGTGGACAGAGGAGGGCAGGGGTGGCTGTTGTAAGGCATTGAATAGGCAAGAAAAGACATGTGTGTGTCTCCCCTTCATACAAGCACAAGTGGAGAAGGATGGTGTTTGCTACAGTGCTAGGCTACAATGTAGCTCGACCAGGGAGGTTGGCTGGGTGCTGGAGGATTGCTTGGCAAGCTTTGGTGGGGCTTTGAAGGAGTATTAGTTCATAGTTTGGTGGAAATTTCATGTTGGAAACAATGAGGATAATGAGGCAAAGTCTACTAGTTTGGTCTTGGAAATGTAGGGAAACGATACTGCTAGATGGATATGATCAAGGTGTACCTCCAAGAACTATTTGGGATTTTTCTGATGATTTTTAGTTCATTATAAATCATTTATTCAAAAAGTGCAGACATGTTTTGTAGAAGATCATTTGATATTTTAACATTGGACAAGGTTGGTTTTTTATGTGAGATGGTCCTAAATACCATATCACATGTTGAAGAAATTTGTTGGAATTTATTTGGATGGAAACGTATTTTTAAGCTATTATTTCTTGTTTCTTCCAAGTAAAAGGGCAAAAAGGAGATAATATAGGATCTAAAAAATATTTATTTTTGAGATGGGAAGATAGATATGGTATTTATGCCTCAAATGTACCTTGAGTTGCCAAAGTAGTTTGAAAAAAATCAAACTTGCCTTTATAAAGAAGGTTTTTGAGGATTTTGCAAAGAAGGGAATTTAAGTAGTTTTGGGTTCCAATTAATTATGGAACTATTTGGAAATTGGTTTTATTAAAGGTGGATGATGTCAACTTGAATTATCTATCCTTAGCCACATTGGATTTTGAGGTTCTACTATGAAAAGCAAAAAAGCTAGTTGCTGAGGGATCTAGGATTCTGATATTTTTATACCACCTAAACATGGTTGGATTAGGGAGCTCAGAGCTCACCTTGTTACAAGGTATAGATGGATAGTTAGAACTAGTTATATAGATGATCATGGTGCCAAGCTTTGGTCTTGGTTGTATTGGAGGTGATCTAGGATTGATGGCAAACTTTGTTGAAATTAAGGCTGCCATAACAGATGAGTCATGATGCCTCATAAACCAGGCGGGTATAAGAAGCACAAAGATCCATTGGAAACAAGTGTAGAGGGGATTGATAGAACATGGTTAGTAGGTCATAAGCATGCAGAGAGTTGGCCAAGGGAAGGTATCGTATGGATGTGAACTTCTGCCAAAGTAGGCAAGATGATAAGATTTGCAGAAAAGATTATTATCTTGACTACAAAACCATCATGGATGAGTGGGTTAAATAATGGTTTAGCCAAGGTCAAGAGTGGTCACTGGTAGAACTAATGATGTACTACAAGATGGTTCAAGTACATTCTCAAGAATGCACACAGGTTGGAGTGGTTGGAGTTCCAAAGATTGAATCTAGATAAGGATTTCAGACTTTGCCAAATTTGGCAGATTGGTGGATTTGGATAATCATGAAAGAGGGAAGGATGCAAGGGTTTATTATTATCATCAAGTGGATGATATTGAAGTATAGATTAAGTACATGGAATCCATGATTGTATTTGGTCTTTGATGAGTTGGATGCTAATACAAAGGATCAACTCAGGATGGATCTGGGTAAGTGGATTAGACGAGAACATGATTGACTTTAAGATAGATCCATCTTAGGATACTTGGTTTGAGATTGATGATCTCCACTTTGGTTTGATAGTATAGGATGAGCTACTAGATTAGCTCACTCTAGTTCCTAAGCAAGCAAGGCAATCGGAAAATCAAGGCAATTCATCAAACATTATATCAAGCAAACTCATTATGCTAAACACTCAAATACTACCGAGGTTACCATCAAGCCTAGCTTGAGGTAAGAAGGGATGTTTTGAAGAGGTTGAATTTTGAAGTAAGGTCAGGACATCTTTGTATTTCTACCAATATTAGAATGAAAAAGGTTTTGGGGAAGGTTTTGGAAAACCTAGAGATAAGATTAGTGGAAAGTTCTATCTTGAAAACATAAGGAGATTATATGTAGGTCTGAATTTTGTTAATAGAAATTAGTAAAACATTTTTTTGTGTCAAAGTCAGCTCGTCTCAAGTTTGAAATGCCAGAACATTTGAGAATATGAAAGATGAGCTAGGACATTTCTTTTGTAAAATAGTTTTTGTCAACTACTATTGAGGTAAGGAGTATATCATCAAATACATAATTAGTTGCATAAGTACAAGAAACAATCAACAAACATTGTAACATTTAACAAGAAAAGATTTTGTTCTTGCTGATTTTTGCCTTTTTGACAAGAAATCAGGGTTGCTGAAATTGGGATGTTACAAACCTTTCCCCCTTAAAATAATCTAATCCCAAGATTTGGGAGGATTAGGGTTAGGTATGAACATCAGCTTAACAAATTTTAGCAGTGGAATTATTTAGATGATAAGTGATTTACTACAAACACGTTTGGTTAGCTACGGGTCATAGCTGAGTGGTTACGAGTTGAGCGGTTTAGATTAAGCTAGTGGAAAAGACGCAGTCTTTTCACCATAGGACAATTCTAGGTAGGTTTAGCATCGACATGGTCCTTTCTTCTTGAGGCGAGACGATGATTTGATCCTTCTTAAATCCTTTATTGCTAGGGTCAGATTTTCTGCCTTCTTGATCTTGAGCCATCGGGAGTGGTGGTTTGGGCGGCCGATCTTGGTATGGAGGACTTTCCCGGAGTATCGTCTGATTATGGAGAAGTGTCGATTGATGTCCTTCATGCAAGGTCCACGATTCTGGTTTAGGGGTGGGTCATCTCCTAACGATGACTAGTGGTTGATTCTGTCGGGGTTATTATGATTTTGCGGGAAAGACACAGTCTTTCCTCTTAGAACGAGACTAAGGGTGCTTCGTGAAGTCGCAGACCTTCTTTATTGAAGTTGTAGGATGAGGTTGGAAGGATGTTGCACCTATTATCTGGGGTTGGTGGTCTTCAGTTGACCTTGTAGATACTGCTTCTGGAGAGGCTTCTGAGATGGTTTAGAGTTTCAGCAAGTCGGGAGGAGGATGGTTTTTGGTTGGCGGTCTTGGAACACGGTCCTATAGGATGGGGTCGTTCGAGGTTCAGGCTGATGCAATGTCTTGGGTAAAACACGAAGGGCGTAATATGTGCATATCATCGCACAGGGTTCATACATGGAAAGCAAGTAGGAGCTAGCAGGTGCTAAAATTGCAAGCTTTTACAGAACAGGTTCCGGGGCGATACATAACGCTACCATATGCTGGGTGGCGTGAGTGTAGGGTACGAAGATTGCTCCATGAGTGCTTCTGGAATCTTGTATCCGTCCTTGGGTCGGTGTACTATCTTTGGTTACTGTAGTTCCTCGGGGGGTGTGAGGGGTATTAAATTTTTCGGCAGTAAAGGGTGAGGGTCGTGACTTCTCCGAGGACTGCTTCGACGGGTCAGTGTACTAGCTTTGGTTACTGCAGTTCCTCAGTTCCTCAGTTCATCGTTTTTCCTTCTCGTGGTTTCGTAGAATCGGAAGTCTTTTAGATGGGTCTTTAGCAGAGATAATAGAGAAGGGGCTTCGCGACGTCTTCAGAGAGTCTCGAATCTTTGGGTTGCTTTCTACTCCTTGGAGAGTAGTATTGGCGGCGTCAGGTAATCTTGTTGTCTTGATTCTAGGGTTTGCTGGTACATGGAGGATCGAGTAGAGTTCCGAAGAGTGGTGATGAGGTCTATCTTATGTTCCTCTGCCTACTCTCAGTGTGGTGTTTGGGGGCAGATCCTTGGATTGGGAGACGTTCCTAAGTTATCTCCTAGTAGGCGGTCTTCTGGATTGAGTGGAAAGATTCGGTCTTTACACCTTAGAGCTTTACTTAAGTTCGTCGAGACTGGGGTGGATCCTTTGTCTTGCAGCATTGGCGTGACGCTTGAGTTAAGGTCTTCGAGTAACGCCTTATTGCAGCCAGCTTGTTACGATGGTTACCTAACAAAGCTTCTAGGGTTTTGCTCCTGGTAAATTAGTGGTTAGCGATGCTTATTTCTTTGTCCTCAGTCCGGGTAGAGGCATTTAGCTTCAAGGAGGTTATCTTCGCTTGACTCTTTGTTTTGCTCCAGCTCGATGAAAAAGTAGACTCGCTGTCCTCGGGCATCCTTAATTTCAGGGTTTTTGTGGGAATTTGTTTTATGGCAAGGACTTCTCGTTAGTTAGGCAGAGGGTTGAATAGGATCTTCATTCCTTTGAGGGAGGTTAGAGATTAATGAACGAAGTTTTACGTGATTTTATTGGACGATTTGTGGTAGTCTACTTTGATGATAATCTTATTTATTGCAAATCTTTACAGGGTCATTTGGAACATTTGCGTGTTGTTTTCAATGCTTTACGTGATGCACGTTTGTTTGGTAATCTTGATAAGTGCACGTTTTGCACCAATCGAGTTGCGTGTCTTGGCTATGTTGTTACATCACAGGGAATTGAAATGGATCTAGCCAAGATTAAAGAAATTGAGAATTGGCCACAGCCCAAAAAGTCACACAAGTGGGGAGTTTTCTTGGACTTGCTAGTTTTTATAGGCGTTTTTTCAAAGATTTTGGATCAATTGCGGCGCCGCTGAATGAATTTACAAAGAAGGATGTGCCATTTGTTTGGGGCGATGCACAACAATAGTCCTTCATGATATTGAAAGATAAGTTAACACATGCTCCATTACTCCAACTTCTTGATTTTAATAAGACTTTTGAGCTTGAATGTGATGCTAGTGGAATTGGTTTGGAAGGTTATTTATTACAAGAGGGTAAACCTGTTGCATATTTTAGTGAGAAATTGAGTGGGGATATTCTGAATTATTCTACTTATGATAAAGAGTTATATGCGCTAGTTCAGACATTAGAAACTTGGCAACATTATTTATGGCCTAAACAATTTTTTATACATCAGACATTCGTAGTCAAGCAAAACTGAATCGTCGCCATGCAAAGTGGGTTGAATTTGAGTCATTCCCTTATGTTATCAAACACAAAAAGTGTAAAGATAATGTTATTGCTGATGCTTTTGTCGCGCCGTTATACTTTGTTATCTAAACTTGAGTTCAAAATATTTGGATTGGAAACTATTAAGGAACAATATGTGCATGATGCTGAATTTAAAGATGCCTTGCAGAATTGTAGAGATGGTAGAACTTGGATCAAATTCGTCTATAATGATGGATTTGTGTTCCATGCTAACAAACTATGCATCCTAGATAGTTCCATTTGTCTTTTGTTGTTGCAGGAGGAGCATGGAGAGGATTGATGGGTCACTTTGGTGTAAAGAAGAAGGAAGATGTTCTTGCTGCACTCTTCTTTTGGCCATGCATGCGTCGAGATGTTGAGAGATTCATGGCACGCTGCACTACTTGTCAAAAATCTAAGTCTCGCCTTAATCCACAAGGTTTATATATGCCTCTTCCTGTTCCTAGTGTTCCTTGGAAGGATATTTCTATGGACTTTGTTTTCGGATTTCCTCATACACAGAAGGGGAGGGATAGCATTTTTGTTGTTATGGATTGTTTTTCTAAGATGGCATAGATCATTCCTTGTAACAAGACCGATGGTGATACAAATATTATTGATTTGTTCTTTCGTAAAATTATTCGTTTACATGGTGTGCCAAATACTATTGTTTCTGATCATGATACTAAATTCCTTAGCCCCTTTTGGAGATGTTTATGACCTAAGTTGGGGAAAAATGGTTGTTTAGTACTACGTGTCATCCCCAAACTGATGGACAAACTGAAGTAGTCAATAGAACTTTGTCTACTATGTTCTGGGATGTGTTAAAGAAGAACTTAAATTTTTTGGAAGAGTGTTCACCTCATATTGAATTTGCTTATAACTGTTCATTACATTCCGCCACAAAAATGTGCCCATTTGAGATTTTGTATGGTATTGTTCCTTGTGCACCTATTGATTTATTTCCATTACCTTCTTTGGAGCAAAATAATTTGGATGCTACACAATGTGCTGTAATGATATTAAAATTGCGTGAGACTACTAAAGACAACATAGAACGCATGAATGCTAAGTATAAACTTGTTGGGGATAGAGGGAGAAAGCATGTTGTGTTTGATGTTGGTGATCTTGTTTGGTTACATTTGAACAAATATCGTTTTCCTGATTTGCGCAAGTCTAAGTTAATGCCATGCACTTCTAGTCCTTTTAAGGTGTTAGAGAAAATAAATGATAAAGCATATAATCTTGAGTTGCTTGCAGATTTTGGTATGGTTAGTTCTATATTTAAGATTGCAGATATGAAAACTTACTTTGGTGCGGAAGATGAGATTGCGTCGAGGATGACTTCAATTCAAGAAGGGGAGCATTATGAGGACATCCCATCTATTGGTACAACCGTTGTACCAACATCTACACAAATACAAGGACCTATCACTCGTTCTTGTGCCAAGCAACTTAACTATCAGGTACTTTCGTTTCTTGGAACTATTCCTCATATACATGAGAATATGATGACGCCTAAATTAGATATGTTTGTTACTCTTAGGAATGATGTACCTAGCATGGACAAGAGGGATAAGCATTGGGGCATGATCATGCATGCAGATGGCAGCAAGCATGTGAGGATTGAAGAGGAGGTCGCGAGTGGAGATTTCAGAACATTGAAGACACCGTAATGAAGATTGAAGGCTTGTAAGAAATATTCAAGATTAATACTTCATAAATTCTTCCCTAGCTTAATATGGTGTTGCGACACCTTTTATTTTGGGCCAGGCCCATGTAATTTTCGCAGGAATTTAAATAGCCACTTTTTAGAGTCCGTATTTGAGGGGAAAAGGACTTATAGGATTGGATTCGGTAACCACATCCATGGCTGGCCAAAATCCCACCTTTCCTCCTTAAATACCCCCCATAGCCGTCACTTTAGACTCGGATTTTGTTTAGACTAAAAGTTAGCCATCATCGTAACTGTTGCTTGGCACGGGCTCGAGTGAAACGTCCTTGTATTTTTGTAGTTGTAGGTACAATGGTTGTATCAATAGATGGGATGTCCTCATCATGCTCCCCTTCTTGAACTGAATTCGTACTCGACATAATCTCATCTTAATCACCAAAGTAAGGCTTCAAATCTGCAATGTTAAACATAGGACTAACCTTACTAAAATCTGCAGGCAACTCGAGTTTATATGCATTATCATTTATTTTTTCTAACACCTTAAAAGGACCAATAGCGCGTGGCATTAACTTAGACTTGCGCAAATCAGGAAAACGATCTTTGCGCAAACGTAACCAAACAAGATCACCAACATAACACAATATGATTTATCTCTTTATCCCCAGCAATTTTATACTTAGCATTCATGTGTTCTATGCTGTCTTTAGTAGTCTTATGTAAATTTAAGATCATTTCAGCATGTTATGTAGCATCCAAATTATTTTTCACCAAAGAACGTAATGGCAATAAATGAATAGGTACACGAGGAACAAAACCATACACAATCTAAAATGGGCACATCTTGGTGGTAGAATGTAACGAAACGATTGTAAGAAAATTCAATAAGAGGTAAACACTCTTCCCACAATTTTAAGTTCTTTAAAATAGACCACAACATAGTAGACAAAGTTCTATTCACTACTTCAGTTTGTCCATCAGTTTGGGGATGACATGTAGTACTAAACAAAAATTTAGTCCTGAACTTAGCCCGTAAACATCTCCAACAGTGGCTAAGGAATTTAGTATCTCGATTAGAAACAATAGTATTCGGCACACCTTGTAAACGAATAATTCCACGAAAGAACAAATCAGCAATACTTGCAGCAGCATCTGTTTTATGACAAGGAATAAAGTGTGCCATCTTAGAAACCGATCCACAACAACAAAAATGCTATCCCTCCCCTTCTGTGTACGAGGAAATCCCAAAAAAAAGTTCACAGAAATATCCTCCCAAGGAACACTAGGAAAAGGAAGAGGCATATATAAACCATGTGGATTGAGGCGAGACTTAGATTTTTGACAAGTAGTGCAGCGTGCCACGAATCTCTCAACATCTTGATGCATGCATGGCCAAAAGAAGTGTGCAGCAAGAACATCCTCCGTCTTCTAGACACCAAAGTGACCCATCAATCCTCCTCCATGCGCCTCCTATAACAACAAAATATGAATAGACCTATCTAGGATGCATAGTTTGTTAGCACAGAACACAAATCCATCACTAAATACAAATTTGTTCCATGTTCTACCATCTCTACAATTTTGCAACACATCTTTAAATTCAGGATCATGCACATATTTTTCCTTAATAATTTCTAATCCAGATATTTTGAAGTCAAGTTGAGATAACAAAATATAACGACATGACAAAGCATCAGCAATAACATTATCTTACCTTTTTTTGTTTGAGAACATAAGGAAAAGACTCAATAAATTCAACCCACTTTGCATGGAAACGATTCAGTTTAGCTTGACTACGAATATGCTTCAAAGATTCATGATCAGAATGTATAACAAATTCTTTAGGCCATAAATAATGTTTCCAAGATTCTAATGTCCGAGCCAGCTCATATAATTCTTTATCATAAGTAGAATAGTTCGGACTAGCTCCACACAATTTCTCCCTAAAATATGCAACAGTTTTTACCTCTTGTAATAACACACCTTCAAACCAATTCCACTAGCATCACATTCAAGCTCAAAAGTCTTATTAAAATCAGGAAGTTGGAGTAATGGAGCATGTGTTAACTTATCTTTCAATATCATGAAGGCCTGTTGTTGTGCAAGTCCATAAACAAAGGGCACATCCTTCTTGGTAAGTTCATTTAGCGGCAGAAATTGATCCAAAATCTTTGAAAAAAACCTATGAAAACTAGTGAGGCCAAGAAAACTCCTCACTTGTGTGACTTCCTTGGGCTGCGGCCAATTCTCCATCGCTTCAATCTTGGCTGGATCCACTTCAATACCCTGTGATGTAAAAACATAGCCAAGAAACATAACTCGATCGGTGCAAAAGATGCATGATACCCTATATCCGGATTACAAATGTAGTATAGCTCTTTTTTACCTAGTAGACCTAGGTTATCGAATCCTCGGGAAGCAGAAAGCTTAGTAAGGTTACTTAAACGGATATTCGAGAGTTTTAGAATTCTTTTTGTGTTTTATCAGACCAAAAGTTTGCGATCTTTTGTTGTTGTGGGTGATGGAGAGAGAGGGCCTGGGGCTTTCGGTTTCACCATTATCTGTGTAAAACATCTGATGGGAATAAAATATAATAATAAAGTATGCATGTAATTGTTAGAGCAAGATAATTATATGTGGGAAGTACATTCATAATTTCTATTGCCTCCGCAACCACTTATAGCAATAACCTACTATTCTCATCCATAGAAGAAAGATAAATAATGATATACATAGTGATGTCATCATTAATCCCAAGTAAATCCCTCACATACAGTCGTACTACCCTTTTTGTCACTAGGGTTCCCATCCTGCAGATAAGTCATTACTCACATTCCCTATACCTAGATCAATACTTGGGGTCTTGGGTACCTGACAAGTCCTTATATTGAGGCAAGAGAGGGTACAATAATCATCATGTCAAACTAATACATGATCCCATCTATGATAAATAACATGCACAAACTACATGGCTAGGCCGAAGCCCTTAGCGCAAGGAGAATTACTCGCACATAGAGATGAAATCAACAATCATAAACATTGTAATGGAAATTATGAGATTGATAATAATAGTCTTACAATGTCTCCTATCGGAGATGAGATCTACTATTACAAGTGGTGGAATATGGCTATGGTGGTGGAGATGGGTTTGCAGATTAGATCTAGATCTATCCCTCCGGTGTGGTGGCTTCTGGTGGCAGGGAGAGTTGGGATAAAAAAGAAGAGGGTTTTATCATCGTCCGAGGCCTCTTTATATAGGGGTCCCATCACAAAAGTTATTCTGTTTGACCTGGCGATGTCGGTGGAAACTATACAGACGGAACTATACAGCCGAAATTTTATTCCCACCGTATAGTTAGCCATTAAAGCTTCTGCCTCCACTACATGGCTCCTGGTTTCTTTCAGTTATTGGAAATCTCGTATCTTTGACTTTAATGTTGTGATTCCCATCATAAAGCGTCATTATCTACGCAGGGATAAATAGAAAGACAGGATTGCATACCCCTTTGATCATTATGCAATAGTGGCAGGATTTAGAGAAATATTTCATCAAAAATATGAATAATACCTAGTTTAAATGTGGACATGGATGGCTATATTTCACATCCATCAACCTCCCCAATTTTAAACTTGATCGCCCTCGAGCAAGAAAACCAAAATCAAAAAGGAACTCAACATTTAAAATGAAATAACGAGATGATGATCTTACTCATGATTGGTAGTCTCATGTTTCCTCCACTTTATTAATCTGAAAAACTTCAGCATAGATAGAGTAATGGAAAGCATATCGTATGGGTTTCATGAATCCTTATAGCACAGCAATATTATTGTTATCATGGATGATTCACATGAGTAAACTTTATTCCATGTCATGTAATCAACTCACAAGCTTGCCTTTGAACAATAAAGTATAATCATGTATAATTGATAGTGTGAGAGTTTGCCATGAAAAGCTTATACACTAAAGTATCTCAATTATCCCACATCAATAAATCAAGACTTTTCAGGCACTACATTTCTATTCATTGTCCTTCAAGAATTTCAGTTCTTAAGTAATTAATAGCATGCCAAAAAATTCATTAGTTTATCAGGCTGTGATCGACAATCATGGCATCACCAAGGTTTTTTCCCTTTTGCATAATGATTTCTCATATCATCCAGAGGAGTGATTCCATCATGAACATAGCTACACGAGAATGCCAAGAATCTTTTCCATTATAGCATTGTTGATACATATGTTTAATCAACTCATAGCCGAAATCTAGGAGTTTCCTTCATAAAGATCATTTGTAGGCTAGCGGAGTTGTTGGTATCCCATGAAGTTTGACACGCATAAAGCTATATCATTCTTATGATTCACAACTCAATATTTGGCATGCTCATAAAAACCGCTAAACATTAATTCAATTGAACAAATATTTTCAAAGAGAGCTATCAAGTCAATCATTATTTTCTATGGTGTTGAGTGTCTCTAGGAATAAGCTTTCAAGATTAAACACTACAACACCAAAGTCTTCAATTGTGAGACTTTTTCTTATTTCAATTGTTTAGAAAAATTTTAGGCAACACTTGGTTAACTACAAGAGCTAGATCAAAACATACTCAACTAAATACCCACGTAAACAAAATTTTACTCCAATATAAAGACTCACTCCACCAATATAATATCTTAACATTTACTACTAACTAGCACAGGTTTCTCAAACTTCAAAAGTGGGGAGTCATAAGGCATACCTCTCATGTTCGGTTCCACTTCTCTCTTCCCTTTTTATTTGTTTCTTGGAAACTCGAAGTTGGCCACTCTCCTGCAAATACGTGATAACATCAAGGAGAGAATAAAAAGGGAAAATAAAGATAAATGGAAAAATATTTTTGTTGTTTTTGCTTAAAGAATAGAAAATTAGCGGCAACGCTTGGCTTGAAAATCTCGAAAACAAATAAAATAACTAAAGATAAAGTGTTGGGGAAGCCAACACGAGTGCTTATAAACTCAAAATAAAAAACATAACCTCGAAATAAAATAAAACAAATGAATGCCAAATAAAGATAATGAGGAAACTTCCCCAAGCTTAGGCTTTTGCAAGCCCTTCAAATCATTGAGGTGACGGGAAAAAGTCGTAACTCCAGTTTGCAAATTGAGTTGATAAGTTACTTGTGGTTTCTCGGAGGTTCAGGGCGAGATTATGCATCCCCTCCACAGTTCCTCTAAGTTCTTGAAAATATTGATATGTAGCGAATAGGTTTTGTGTCTTCTCCTCTTGATAAGAAACTTCTTGCTCCTCTTCTCGGTCCTCATCCTCACCCGGAATCTCCTCCTCGGTTTGTATGGCTCAACCTGCACATCATATAGCAAACGTCCCTCCTCGATAGAAAAGAGACCATTAGGCAAAGGAGCGGGGTAGAGACGCCCAGCTCCTGCAATATGCAAGTTAAAACCACCACCTCTCCTAGTGAGCATTCCACAAGATTTTAAATTAGGGAAACCAACACGTAGCTCACCTAGCAATGGTTGAAACTCACCTAGTTCGATGCCTAGGGAAATGGAAGCACGGTGATGACGCCTCCACCTGTAATTGGTCCTTGGATTTGGGAGTACTTGTGCTCCAAGTAGCGCACAAGAATTGCGCCCAAGTTGAGTAACAACTTGTTGTTGAAAGCAAATTTTGCAAGGACTGAGATGTCCTCCTCATTGAGTCTTGTAAACACATTTCGTGCCTGCAAGGTATTAGCAATAACATAGAACAAATAGCGAATAGCAGGATGCTGAATATTCTTCCCATTGTTGACTCTAGAAGTGAAACTTATTCTATTATAAAATGATCTGGGGAAGGGTCAATGACAGTAAAAGATGCTATAAAGCATTAGCATCATTGTTTGGTAAACTAAGACAATTGCACCATTCATCAAGTGTTAATGTATAATTGTTGTTCATAAGTCGGAAAGAAATCGTGTCCTCTCCATGCCATGTTTTAACGGTGCTTTTCAAAGAACTTAAGAATTAAAGAGTTAATCGGTGATAAGTAGGCACATGGAGAGCTATATAATATAATATCCTTATGTTTTTAAGATAGAACATTCAACTGCTCTTACCACTAGGTTTTTCCAAAACCTTTCTATAAAGCTTTTGAATCCTACTCCTGGTAGAGATACCAAGGGCTCTTACCTTATTCAAACTCCATCATTTGAAAATACCCATCCTTACCACAAGATAGGCTTGTTGGTAACCTTAGTAGTAGTTTTATAAGTTTGATAAGATGAATTGCATTGATCTGTTATTTGATGAATTGCTTTGATCTGTTATTTGATGAATTGCTTTGATTAGGAAGTAGCATGAGCCACCCTAGGAGCTCATCCAGTAGGATCAAGATAAATAAAGTATACAAATCCTAAGCAAGCCCCCTAAGCTTGATCTGATATCCATTCACTAGAGTGACCATTTCATCTCTTAATCAGATCAATAAAGGGTCAATCCCTTCTAATAATTTCCAACTCAATATGTACCATATCTAAGGATGGATATGTTCTACTCAATCTACACCTCAACATCATCCACTTGATAATGACTTGGAACCTTGCATCCTCCCAAAACCCTCCTCTCTTATATTCTAGTCAAAAACCATAACTCTGACAAATATGGCCAAGTCTTGAAAATTGCTAGCAATGTCTCATCTTTGGGACTCCCTCTTTCTCAACCGTTGTGCATTTTTGGAAATGCACTTAAACCATCTTGTAAACCATCCTAAGTACTACCAAGGCCCACTCTTGCCCTTGGCTAGATCATCTTTAACCTACTTATTCTTGATGGTTTTCTAGGCAAGATAATAATCTTTTCTGCAAATCTAGTCAACATGCTTCCATTGACAGAAACTCACTTGCGCATGTTATCTTCCTTTGACCAACTCTTTCCATGGTTAAGCTCTAATAACCATGTCTATCAATCCACACTTTATTTGTTTCCATTGTATCTTTGTGCTTCTTAAACCCACATGGTTTTTGAGGCAAAATGATAATCTGCTTTGATAACCTTAATTTCAACAAAGTTTGCCATCACTCCTAGACTACCTGAAACACAATAAAGCCCAAGTAAGTGAGGCATTGATCATATACATAACTTTGTCTATCCATTTATCCATCCCTAGCATCCAGGTGAGATCTGAGCTGCTTGATCCACCCAGGTTTAGGTGGCATAAAAACAATAAAGCCCTAGATCATCCAAATCTAGTTACCCTCCAATCCCAAGTCTTATTATCAAACTCCAGTTTGATAATGATGGATACATCAAGTTGACATCACCTCCCTTGGATGTAAACATTTACCAAATAATTTCCTTAATTATTTGGTCCCTAAAAGTATTCAAATTATCTCCTTTGCAAAATCCTCACCACCTTCCATATAAAGTCAAGTTTGTTTTTTGAAAAAACACATTGCCAAATTAAAGACCATTTGAGGCCTACATATCATATATTATCCTCCCATTTCAAAAATAAATATTTTTGAAGACTTTTAATATTTCTTTTTGCCCATTTTCTTAAATGGCAGAAATGGAATAATAAATGTTATAAATAGTTTTACTCTTCAATAAATCCTGAAAAAATTCTCCAATGCATGAATTCATATTTAGGAACATATCAAACAAAAAACCCTCCTTGACCATTGCAAAAATCTCAAAAAATCCAATAAAACAATTTCCGCACTTTTGAATAATTGCTATAATGAGCATCTATACTATTCAGAAAAATACCAAATAATTCCTGGATATGTCCATTGACCATACCCACATACCAGTATAATTTACCCTACTTGCCAAGATCAAAATTGAAGGAATTCCTCATGGCCATCTCTTTGTACAAGATATGAATTTGTTCAAAACCATGAGCCAAACTTCATCCTAACTCCTCAAATCTTGTCAAATACCCCTCATAGCTTTCCAACATATGTTCTTGTCGACCACCCACTATACCAAGACACTGTAGCAAGCCCTCTCCCTTGTCTTTACCACATGGGAACATAGAGAGAGAAGGGTACCAAATATCTCAAATATTGCAAGTTTAATGCAGCAGCTTCCACTAGCCCTCCCCCACTCCTCTGGTCAAGCACCAGGACCCACCTATCTCCCACCACCATCCTCACTACCCTATCCACGGCCAGCTCCCCTCCCCCATCCTCTCCTTGGACTAAACCCATCATGGACCAATACCACCTCGGGCTAAAAGGATAGATGTCATGACCCCGGATCAGGGCTAGACAAATACCAGATCTTCATCTGAAATAAGCGTAACCTAAATTCTGAAGCGCACATGGAATGATCGGTACCATTACAGAACATACAAACCATACATTATGAAGGTAAACTCTTAACAAAGTTACAAACTAGTCATACAAGCCAAGGGTCAGAGACCCAACATTACAACAAACAATGGAAGCAAACAAGTTGTTCTAAACAACAAATTGAGCAAAGGGCATAAGAGGCCTTAACAGAAGTAACGACCCTTCCATAGATCCTAGGCTGCTGCCCGGGAACCCCGACTACTCGTCAACATCGATTTTGAAACCACCTTCAGTTGGCACAACTTCATCTGTAGAAAAACATCAACAAGGCAAGGCTAACTACAGGTTGTACTCTGCAAGACTTATGGCTAGTGGAGTTGTTTGGCATAAAGCCATCTTTTGTTTTCAAAAAGAGGAGTCAAAACTCGTCTAGTCAGATCATTTTCAAAGCGGATAAGAAGACTACAACTCTAGCTCTTAGAATCATCTTCGATATCCACCAAGTACCATCACCAACTGAACCTCTGTTCCTGGACTACCCCCTCAAATAACCCCGTGGAAGTATTCTGGATCACTCATTAGTTGGACAAGTTTTATCATTCGGTTATAGTTCTCTATGATCATCACGTCCGTTCCCAAGTTGTCCATAACCATGGAAATGGATTTTCAAAAATATTTTAACACTACAGGGGTGCAAAACTTTACCCACACGTACCAACCGATTCTTAATGCCAAATTATTAGCCCTCTTCCTTGGAAGGCCGGCAGAGAGTGGTTGACCACGACATTTATTTGCTTTCGCCAAGACCATGAGTCACGCACTAAGAAGATGCCACCGTAACGGGTCGAGTCTCGAAGCCGGTCCCTAGAGATGTGTGTGGGGTTCAAGATTATGGATGCCATGCATCTCTTGTTCCCAACCATGCTTACATACTTCTTATGAATGCACCTACTTCACCTCTATCCAAGAACAACCAAGATACGTATGTTGAATGGAAATCCCGAATTATGTGACTCATGGAATCTACTAGGCAAGTTAGTGTGTCGAGGGGGTTTCCAGGCCCCCGTGTGGTTGTATGCTCGTCTTGGTTCAAGAGGCGAGAACTCAGTTCCTAAGAGTGGCTAGCATGGGACTACAAAAACCACACCTAACGTGGCCTGTCATGCCCGCCTTAGCATGTTTTTTATCCAACTCTGATCATATCACAACATCCTACCATTCTAGGTTTATTCGCATCTCTAGTGCATCATCTGAATGATCGGTACTAGACCACTAAGCATGGCTAAGCTCGACTGAATTGTGGCACTAGCGATGCTCGTAAGCTAAACCCTAGTTATGCTAGGAGAAGTGGATCTGGTATTATATTTCACAAAGGGAAACATGCATCAGATAGGATTACTTTATCTACTGATAAAAGACAGTTGAATTGCATGCATATGGCGAGAATGAAATACTTTGTAAACATAGGATTCATATGTATGAGTGGGGCTTTGCTTGCCTTGTCCGTCGTTCGACTGGTACTGCTTTTCGGTGGCGTTGACTTCAGCCTCGGGTTCGGTTCCTATTCGCGAAGAACCAATCACCGGAAAGGAAAAACAACATTCAACACATGGCATGTGCAATGCTCATAGAATATGGATGATATGATATGTTACATGTAATAGAGTATCCCTAGATGCATCATCGATTTAAAAATGAATTTCGGAATGCCCTAGCTCAGCAAACCATCGAACCCATGGTACTTAGGGGGTGTCGGTGTTCCTCTGAATAAGTTAGGGTTAAAAGTTATATGAATGTGGATGCTTACATTTTTAAATGATAGAGCTCATTTTTATGAACATTTTGATATATTATTTGTATTTTTCGGATTTAAAATGAATTAGTTATGAATTTCTCCATTTCTAATCCATTTTAAATCATTTTTCGAATATTTTATTTTCCAACTTGGGCCCACATGTCATAAGTTTATTCATTTCAGAAAACATTTTTGGAAATTATTAAAGTTTTGACAAGCAGGGCCTACAGGGATTTATTAATTTCTAGAAAATTACTGAAAACAATTTAAATAAAAAAGGGGTATTATTGCATCATGCTGACGCCAGCATGACGTCAGGAATGGCAGAGCTCTTAGATCCAGAGTGGGGCTGGCGCTAGGGGGCTTGTAAGGCCGCGGGAGTGGGGGCGTTCGACGCGGGCTTGCGCGCTGAGCACGCTAGTGGTGGTGCCGCTCCATAATGGTCAACAGAGCGTCGTCTCTGACGAGCTCCAACGGCGGCGAAGTCGGACTCGCGCGGGGAGGGAAATACAGAGAGCGAGAGAGAGAACAGAGAGCACCATGTGAATGGGAAGCTCATGTGAGCGCGACGAGCTTAACGGCGAGGCGAGGCGAGCTCCAGGACAGCGAGGATCGACGGCGACCGATGGTGGCAGAAGGTATTGATTCCCGTGACTGGGGTCACATGCACGAGAAAGAAGGGGCTAGGGAGAGATAGTCGAGCACGACGGTTCCAACGGTGGCATTGACTTGAGCTGGGGTGGCCGGAGACGGCGAGAATAGCGACGACTGCAAGCTAGGGTTCGTCGGCCATGGCGCCGAAGCAAGAGAGGGAGAGGAAGAGGAGAAGTGGGGCATAGCTAGGGTTCATCCGTGACGGCCAAGGGGTCTTGTAGACACTCGAGGGTGGCGGTGTCCATCTTGGCACCGGCGAGTGGCGGTGCGGGCGCCACACAGCTGCTTCGGTCGGGCCGCGAGGTAGACGATGATGATAGACGCGACGAAACGGTATGGGCCAGATGGGCTACTCCTGGGCTAGCTAAGGCGCGCGCGTGAGCAATAGGAAGAAGATAGGAGAGATAGGTTGCGGCCCAGTAGCTAGGGTTTCCATTTTTTCCTGTTAAAACATTTTTCTTTACGGTTTTCTCTTTTTTTGTTTGTATTTTTCATTTGTATTCTATTTTGAATATTTTCAAAATTACCAGAGACTTTTATATGACTATAAATATATTGTGGGATCCTTTTATTCAATTTGGGATCTACTCATTTGGGTAGTTTTCAAAATACAAAAACCATTTGAATGGTTTTGAGAGGGAGAAATTTAGGATTTTGTTTGTGTTTATTTTGATTAAAGCAAGGTGCAAGTGTGATGCATGCATGTAATGCTCAAACATGTCTTTATTTATATTACACAAAAGGTGGTATCTTACAAATCTACCCCACTTACAAGAATCTCGACCCGAGATTCCTAGGTTTTAGAAAGAAAGGCAGGGTACTCAGATCGAAGATGATCTTTGCGTTTTCAGGTTGCTTCGGACTCAGAGTGATGAGACCACTGAACTTTCAGAAATGTGATGGTTTGACGACGAGTCTTGCTTGGTTTCATCAAGAATACAAACAGGGTATTCCCGGTAGGTTAGATCATTTTTTAGATCCAAAGTTTAATGGTCCACACCACAGATAGGATCTTTAAAGCATCGCTTGAGTTGAGACACATGAAAGACACCATGAACCTCTGGAAAGGTTGAAGGAAGATAAAATTGGTAGGAAAGCACACCCCGCATGGAGAGAATGCGAAAGGGACCAACAAAGCGAGGAGACAATTTTCCTTTGATACCGAATCAATGGACACCCTTCAGAGGAGTGACCCGGAGGTAAACTTGATCACCAGCTTCATAATGAACATCAAGGTGATGACGATCATAGTTGGTATTCTGACGAGATTGAGATGCCTTCGGACGCTCCCAAATTATGCAAATTTGATCTTCTGCTTCTTGGATCATATCCGGACCAAAGAATTTTCTTTCGCCGGTTTCTGTCCAGTTCAGCTGTGTTCGACATGTTCTGCCGTACATGAATTGGAAAGGTGCCATGCCCAAACTGGATTGGAAACTGTTGTTGTAGGAGAACTCGGCAAATGGAACACATTTCTCCCAGTTATTTCCAAAGGACATGACACATGCTATGAGCATGTAACATCCCAAAAATATGAAACCATGATCATCAAACTCTGATCACTAAAATTAGGGTTAACAAAAACTTTTATTAATTCAAATGATATGAATGCATGTGTGTATGTGATGATTTGATAAATGCATGAATGGACTTGTGTGACTCAACTAAATAGTAAGGAATGGTTCAAAGAGGAATATAACATCATCTAAAACATTTCCAAGCAGAAACAAATCAAGAGAAAATAAAAAACAACTCAAATAAAGCAAATGGTCATTTTTGCCAATCTTTCTCAGTAGGTCACTTTGAGTGTTTCTAGTCCAAGATTTCAAATAGAAACTTTTCCAATTCTTTTCACCCCTTGAAATACCAAGTAAAAGTGAAGCAAATCCCACCTTTCAAACTGGCAGAAACATTTGACAACCTCATTCAAATCACAAGTAAAAATTGAATCTTCATCATATGTGAAGATCACACATTTTCAAAACCTAACCAAACCAGTGCCCCTTGACTAACCAGAGACTCCCTAGTATGTGCCTAGCAAACCCACCAAGTTTGAACCCAAAATTCAAATTTGAATTTCTTTCGTCCATTTCATCAAACACCTTCTGGGCAGAAATCAAATTAAACAACAAACACTATAGTGAGCAGTGTTGTGCCAACCTTGTCCCCTCCCTAGCTCTCACTACACTCTCAGTAGATCATCTAACTAGTTTAACCAGCTCTAGCTCACTGTAAACTCGACAATGCCATCAATGGTGACCATGGCCGAGCCCAATTGCCAACCCTAACGTCGACAACAAGCTACAAGCCTAACTAGCCTCGCCAACCTTCTCTACAAGGCACTCCACCGTCCACTGCCACTCCCTGTCCAAGCTTCGAGCGCAGCCAGCCACTAGACCACCCAGAACGCGCGTGACCATTCTCTCTGTGGCCATGCCGAGAGCGCACCAGAGCGCCGCACTCGACACGCTCGCACAGACCACGCGCCGCCCTCGCCGCTTGCAGACGTGATCACCAGCACCGCGCTAGACATCCTCGTTCGCCGCCGCACGGACCACGCACGCTGTGCGCCATTAAAATTGCCATCGGACCCACCCAGAGCGCCGCGATGTTCCGACCATCTCGCACCGCCCCACGCCTCGCCACCACGCCGTTGAGCTTCGCCAGTGAGCACAGCACCGCCCCCTATCGTCGACCATGCCATTAGCCCTGTGTGCCATCGACACCGACGATCTCCACCCGCGCCATTCGGTCCCCTTTAGCCACTATAAAAGGAGACCTCTCCCGCTCGTTTTATTCACACCAGTTCACTCCCCACCTCTCACTGATCAAACCCAATCACTCCTAGAGCAAGGCGAGCACAAGATGGCCGGAATTTCACCGGAGTTCGCCGCTGTAGAGAAGGAGAGGCGCCGTCGATTGGAGCCGCCCCAGAAGAAGCTGCCGGTACTAGGAGAACCGCCGTCATCGACTTCGTCGTTCGCCCCCGTCGCCGACCATCGCCTGAGCCCTGGTGAGCCTCCCACGACCCCCACCTACCGCGCTAGGGTTCTGTCTCGCCGGTGCTGCCCGGCGTGGACGATGAACCAGAGCTGTTCGATTAGAGTTAGATCCTACGGTCCTAATCGCCCCATACCGCCTCGCCCCTTGTTGTCTCACTGACGAGTGGGGTCGCTCACTTAACCAGCCCGCGCGTGCGCTATGCGTAGTGGGCCGGCCCAGTTAAACCTCCCGCGCAACCCACTGATTCAAATTTAGTTTTATTCATTTAGTTTCAAACCCAGTTCTATACCTAGATTCAAAAATCAACCCAGCTCGATTCACTGAACCAAAATGCATGAAACCAATTTTGTTAGAAAGGTACTGGAATGCTTAATCCAAGCCCGTTGGATTCAAACCATTTAGATTTCTAGATCACCCATGGTAAAAATAACAAGGCAAAAGCTTTTCTGCATTCAAACATTTTTCAAAATTCAACCATAAGAGCTTTTGAGTTAATTCCATCTCTCAAAAATCACACTTAACCATACCTTTCAGAATATATAAAAACATATAGGTTTACATACAGAAATAATGATCAGGTAATAAAAGAATGCCACATAGGCATTTCTAGTCACTTTAATAAAATAAAATAAAAGGTTAAACCTTATTAAATTGTTACACCACTTTAAATAAAAAGGTTTTAGTTGGAGAATATTAAATCTTAAGTAGTTTTTCAATGAGTAGAAATCACTTTTCTAAATAAAATAAATGGGACAAGTGCTTTCATCTTGTAATGTTAGTGATGATGCTAGATCACCTAGTGTGAACCTTTGTGTTATGATTAGAAATAGTTAAGTATTGTTTGGTGATTGTGTACATCGTATTTATTTATAGACGCTAGTACCGACCAAGGATACAAGGAGGAAGGAGGATACTACGAGGAAGAAGCCGAGGACAACTTCAACCACTGCTCTGCACAAGGCAAGCTAACACTTGCAAGATACCCTACTTATGCAAGATACTACTTGCTTCTTACTATGCCAACTATATGCCTTAAGCATATGTGATTATACCCACTTGATACCAAATCCTAGTTTTACTTGCAAGCTTAGTTATTTTATTTTATTTATCAAAGCTTTTATTTGAGTTTACTTGGTGACTTGTAGATTCTAGAAAGATAACTGAAGGTAGCATAAAGAGCATAAAATTTGGCCTAAGTTAGATAATCCCGATGTCATCCTAACGCATGAGATTGAACTTAGTAAATCCCCACTGGTTTATTACCCATCATTAGTATTTTCCCCCACTTGTAGATGCTAGTGCTAAGCATAAAACTTGATCAACTTTAGATGGGAATACTTGGTGAAAATGGTTATGAAAACCTAAGAATGATGAGTCATTCTACTGAAATGTTTTGACATGTGTTCTTGAACACCAGATGATTTTGATGATGAAAATGTTGAGGCATGAGCCTTAGCCCCTTTATAAAACGGATGGTTGTCTGGATGCGATACCATTCCAATTTTACCGTATAACCACAATACCCGAAATTTGGGTAGGGCTTGACTGGAAATTTATATACCTTAGTATGGGTTACCTTGTGGACAATGTCTGAGCTGAGGCTACGTTATGAAGATTTTCCACCTGTGCAGTACCCAAGATGACAGTTGGTCATGGTTGGGAGGCCAAACTCACAGGAGAGGTGCCTATACTAGGGCGTGTAATTGAACGGTTAGGATTGATTATCCGCATACTGAGTATGGTGAACTCAGGATTGTTCCTGACGGATGTATCGAATGTTGTGGTGAAAGTGTACAATCTCTGCAGAGAGTCAAACTATCCGAATAGCCACGTCCGCGGTTATGGACAATTGGAGTGGCCATACTATTCCATCGTCAAATGTTTTCCAAATGACTTATTAAATGATTTATGACTTTGACTTGACCACAACAGATTTGTGACATGAAATGCAAGTTCCCACTTTTGTGTTATAAAACTTTCAACTAGCTTTCTTTGATTTTGAACTTAGTTGAGGTAAATCTTTCTTTTTGCATAACAACCCTATAGCATAGTATATTCTATTCAAAACCCTGCACTTGTTAGTATTAGTTTGCGAGTACTTAAAGAGTACTCATGGCTTTGTCCCTGGCTATTCCCGTGGCCAGACGACGAAGAGGAGTATCAGGATTACGGACCGCGGGAAGGTTACGACAACTAGGATCATCTCCCATCGTCAGTATTGCCTATGACCCTAAAGATGGAGCTTCGCCTACGCTATCGTTACTATTACGTTATTCCGTTGCTTGAATTATATTAAGAACTGGATCATGAGATCCTTATTTGTGTAAGACCTTATGTATGGTTTGTAATGGATGATATACTGTGATATCAAATATGTTATGTCTCGCAAAAATGGTAATCCTGGGATTGCGATTTATGGCATAACAGGCATCTAGGATTAAAAATCCGGGTTTTGACCTGTCTTCATGAATTTGATCACTCTTTCAGTTTGACCACCGGTTTTAGGATGGTAAGCTGTACTAAAGGAGACATGACTTCCCATTGCTTCTTGCAAACTTTGCCAGAATTGGGAAGTAAAAAAACTTCCACGATCAGAGATGATCTTCTTGGGAACACCATGAATAATAACGATCCGACAGATGCATAATTCAGCCGTTTGACTAGCATGGATATTTTCTCGAATCAGAAGAAAATGAGCAACTTTGGATAACCGATAAACTATTACCCATATGGCATCATTTCCTTCTTGTGTTCTTGGGAGTCTAGTGATGAAATCCATACCACTTTCATCCAATTTCCACTCAGGAATTTTCAATGGCTGCAGAAGTCCAGCAGGTCTTTGGTGTTCAGCCTTCACATGACGGAAAACGTCGCACTCTGCAACAAAGCGAGCAATTTATGGTTTCATTCGACTCCACCAGAATCTTTGACAGAGATCATGGTACATCTTGGTACCACCAGGATGAATGGACAGAGGGGATTCATGAGCTTCTAGTAGGATTAAATCTTTGATTTTCTTACTGTTTGGGACCACTAGCTGGTTACCAAAATATAGGGTACCTTGTTCATTGATGGAGAAACATTTAGCTTCACCACTTACAACACGTTCCTTGATCTCAGTGACCTCACCATATTGTTTTTGAGCTTCCTTGATTTGGTCCTACAGAGAAGATTTTATTTCAAGGTTAGCAAGGAATCCACAAGGAACTACTTCAAGGTTAAGACACTTGATTTCCTCATAGAGAGCAGGTTGGGCTTGTGAAATCATTAGATTATTGCAATAAGACATCTGACTTAGCGCATCAGGAACGACATTGGCTTTGCCGGGTAGATAGTTGAGTCCCAAATCATAATCTTTGATGAGTTCCAACCATCGTCTTTGTAAGGTTCCCAACCTTTAATAAGGTAGAGATCCATGTGTTTACAATGCTAGTCCCTGGATCAATAGCTAGCATCCAAAGTTAAGATGTAATATCAAGAAACAAAGGTCATAATACAACTTTATAACCAGGAATAAAATAATTTATTACATCTTACATAGCTCATTTGGCTATCTCAATACAATGCAACAGAATATATCAATAACATGGGGTCCTTCATCTTCAAAGTGTCACAGGCAAACATGTTGGTTGTAGACTTGTAATCCTAATTCAACAAACTTCACTAATATCAAACAAACCTGCAACATAACAAGTTACAGCCACAAGGGTCAATACATTTGAATTGTATTGGCAAGTGATACTATGGTAGTATAGTGGAGTCTATCATCTATATGCATTTGTCTAAGTGGAGCTTAGGATTGCTTTGCTCAAAATAGATTTTCCCTATCATTTGAAAACACTCAGTTTTTGCTTGTCAAAATCACCCAAGGCATCTCCCAAAAGAAATTGGTGATCCTTCAACCCTTGTTCAACCACAAGATTTTAACTTAGAAATTGGGATGAGGAGATTCTTGATAGGTTCCATGTCTTGATGCTCAAATTGTCCTTTACCAGGGACATGGCTAAGTACTTAGATTTTACACTCTGCAGAGGTGGTGCACTTTCCCCACAAGACTTGGTTTCAGCAAGACAAGATCTTTCAGAAGCCTTCCCGTAGACCAGAATGGACGCGTTCCAACCTATCAAACCCCTACCACCAACTGTCCATTTGGCTAAGTTATTGCAACCTATTTGATCCAGGCAGAGCCCATAATGCCAAGTGGCTGCACTTAAAGCTTCTCAACATTTGACATCTCAAATCTCTTTGTTCCTGGGTGGCCATCCACAAGTGAGATACACAAGGTAAACCATAGAAATGGGCCTTGTGAACCACTCAACACAAACCATCCCTTCCATTCCACCCAGGTGATTCATTCACTTAGTTGTTTTATTAAACAAAACACAAGTCCTTGACTTGGAAATATTCCATAGTATGAATATATATTCCACCCTTGTTTTCTATTGGCTAAGCTAAGCATGATAGTAGTAGGAATCTTAACTTAGGAAATTTCTACTAAGGTTTCATCTACTAGTATTTCCCATGGCATAGTTTACACTTAAAATTCCATGCAAGTCCTACTTAGAAATATCACTAATGCATAGTAAAAATAATGGGACAAAAGTATGGAGCATCACTTGCCTTTTTGGTAGAGAATATAAGTTCACTCCTTGTCTTTGCAATGATCACACTCTTCAAATCACTACATTTCAATCAAGCAAGGGCACAATTTCAATCTACCATTCAAGCAACATCACATAAAATAATAGCAACAAAACAATGCATGCAAGCATGCCAAACTTTGTTTTATTTAAAAAAGTGGTTTATAATAGGTTATAAACATTCTAAAACACTTTATTGGTCATTTCATAAAGTGGCAAAACTATTTGCAAAAGATTTTACCTATAAACCATTTTTAAATCAAATCATTATTTTATGTGGTTGAAAATGCCTTTATCAAAGTAGCAATCTTTATAGGGTTCACCAAATACATTTTCAAATCATAAAAATTGGTGTTTGGGGTCAGAGAGTTTGAATCAAAACATTCCCCAAAGGTTTTCCTCCAAAAGCATTTTTAATAAATAACCATTATTTTTATTTGACTAGAAATGGTTTAAATCAAAGGTTTATTCTTTTGTTTCACCAAATACATTTTTGAAACCACAAATTGATTCCTATGATCAGTAGGTTCAAAACAAACCATTTTCCAAAGGTTTTATCTCAAAAATCATTTTAGAACAATTTTTATATTCTAAACATGCATACACAAGTTTCTGCAAAAACAACCAATTTAACAGATGCATTTTACTAAACAAAGTGCATGGTCAGAAAGTACTTGTTTTGCTGAAACCATTGATATAAAATTTGCAAAATTTGGACATGTGGTTTGAAAGTTATTAATTTTTCAAATTGGAACATCTAATAGAACAATTCCTGGTTTTTATAAACAGGCAGGGCCACGTGGCGCGTTTTGATTCTTCTATACCGCTTCGTGCGGATCGTGCAACGAGAGGTGTTGGATCTAACTAAATCGCACGGATCAGATCGCATACCCCTTCGTTTTAAGTGAACCTATCGCATGCCTTGGATCTGGATCGGACGGCTGCTGCGCGTTTGACCAAATGTTGGCGGCGCTAGCGGCGATGACTGGCGGCGCTGGCTCTGCTACGGCGTCACAGCGACTACATGAAGCAAGGGAGGAAAGGGAATGGCTCACCAGGTTCGCATGGTCGTGGTGATGCTCAAGGTGCTCGGGAGAAGGCAAGGGGCGCACGGTGGTGATGCTCAAGGTGCTCGGGAGAAGGCAAGGGGCGCCTCGGGCTCGTCTGCTCGTCGACGGGGGCGAAGGTTTACGGCATGCTGAGACAAATGGAGGGAACCGTTAGGTTCGTATGAGTGTCACGAACATGTGAGCATCCAAGAGAGGGAAAGGGGCGGCCTATTCTTACCAGGAGGACTCGCCGGAGTTGGAGACAGACGGCGATGCTGCTTCGTCGAAGACGCAGTCGAGGTTGCAGGGAAAGCGAGAGCGAGCTGGCGGCACTGGAGTGTGCGCCAGAGGCTGGGGAATGTTTTCGTTTGGTCGAGGAGTCGAGGGGCGGAGGAGGCTGGCCGGAATTGCTGCCAGAGAGCGTCGGAGGCAGTGGGGTTCTAAGAGGAAATCAGGGCAGCCTGGGGGCTCCGGTGGGGCGACGACTGGGGGGAAATGGAGAGGGGAGGGAGGCGATTAAGAGGGCAAGGTCGCAGGGCTATTTCCTGGCGTGATTAACGTGAATTCATGCCGGCTTTCAATCAGCAGTAATGGCCAGAGAGGGGGCGCGGTCAGCGGCGGGTGAGGACGAAGATGATGGGGCAGTGGGGTCGCTTGGCAGCGAGAGAGGAGGAGGAGGTGGGGTCCAACCGTCATAGACTCAGCGGGTTTGTTCGCGCGTGAGAAAGGAAACGGTTTGGGGAAGAGAGATGGGCTCCTGCTCGGCTTTAGTGGGCTAGCTGGGTTGGGCTGCTCCTTTTCATTTTTTTTTGTTCTGATTGTTTTTCCTTTTTCCATTTCTTTTATTCTGTTTTGATTTTGATTAAACAATTCAAACACTCATTTGAATTTAAACCTTTGCCAAATTTTGTGAATAATCAAACACTAATTAGTAATACATACTGATGTCAAATTTAGAATAAATCTTTTATTCTTTTAGTGCCTTTTAATTATTTAAAATAGGCTCTAGTATTAATTAAATATGATTTAATAATATTTTTCAATCTCTATTTGATTTCAAATCACCACCAAACTTTGGGTGAATTTTTATTCTGTTTATCAACATATTTCAAATTTCAAAATAGAATAATGCTTTTATTCTTTTAGGATCTATTAATAATTAAATACATAGTCCATAGTAAATAGGTTTTAATTTATTTTAAAAACTCTTTTTGAAATCCAAATAATATCAAAATCTTTTCAGTAGGTTTCATTTGAAAACTAAAACACTTGGAAATCTTATTTAAAATAAATTAACAAGTTTTAGTGTTTATTTAAAAATGGGAAAATCATTCACTTAAATAAAATTGGAAATAAATCCTCATGGTTTTATTTTATTAAACCTTTACTATTTTTATCAAATAAAATATTTTATTTCAAAAGCTTGGCCAAGATTTAATTTGGCTCTATAAAATAATCCTACCTTTGCTTTTGTAAACCAAATCTTTTAATTAAAAGATCCAAAAATAGTGATTCCAACTATTATACCTTTATTTATTAATTGTTTATCTTTTTAAATCCTTTTAGGATTTTATTTGATCAAAATAGGTTTTGATGTTTCCAATTGGAATCAAAAAGTTTCTTCTCACCCTAAATTTCAACAATTATTTATTTTGTTTATTTCTTTTTCACATTACAAGATTTGGAAAATCTTGGGATGTGACAGTCTTTGACTGAGATTCCGATCTGGCTGGGTAAAGAGATACTTCAGGGTTTGATGATCCGAGTAGAGTTCGCAATGGTTACCGATGAGGTAATGTCGCCATTGCTTAAGAGCTTGAACAACAACAGCGAGTTCGAGATCATGGGTTGGATAATTGTTCTCATGTGGCTTCAAATGTCGAGAAGCATAGGCCACTACATGACCATCTTGCATCAACACACAACCGAGCCCTTGAAGATAAGCATCACGATAGATGACGAAATCCTTGCTTGTATCCGGAAGGACAAGCACGGGAGTAGTGGTTAGCTTAGTTTTTAAAGCTTGGAAGCTTTCTTCTGCCTTTTCTGACCATTCAAACTTCTTATCTTTCTTAAGAAGATCAGTCATAGGCTTGTATATCTTGGAGAAGTTCTCAATGAATTGGTGGTAATATCCAGCCATTCCAAGAAAACTTCAGACTTTCTTGACTGAAGTAGGTGACTTCCATTCCAGAATGGTCTGAACCTTATCCGGTATGACAACAACACCACTTGCATACACGACATGACCAAGGAAGATGAGCTCTTGTAACCAAAACTCAGATTTGGAGAACTTGGCGTAGAGTCAATATTCACGAAGTTTAGTCAACACCAAACATAGATGTTCGGCATGCTCTTCTTCGGTTTTGGAGTAGATTAGAATATCATCAATGTATACCATAACAAACTTGTCGAGATATTCCATGAAGATGGAATTCATGAGCCTCATAAAAGTGGCAGGGGCATTGGTTAACCCGAAGGACATCACTGTATACTCGTAAATACCATATCGAGTTGTGAATGCTATCTTTGGGATATCCTCCTTTCTAATCTTGATTTGATGATACCCTGATCTTAAATCCATTTTGGAGAAAATAGTGGCACCACTTAATTGATCAAAGAGGTCACTTATCCGGGGAAGAGGGTACTTATTCTTGATTGTCACCGTGTTGAGTGGACGATAGTCAACAACCAATCTTGGAATATTTGTATCCCGCTTCTTGAAAAATATGGTAGGGCAATCCCAAGAGGATGTTCTAGGTTGGATGTAACCTAGTCCTTATAGCTCTTCAAGTTGCTTATTCAACTCCACCAACTCAAGAGGAGGCATACGGTAAGGTCTTTTTGGAGATAGGAGCAGTTCCAGGAACTAGCTCTATGACAAACTCCACACTTCGATCAGTTGGCATGCCATGCAACTCTTCAGGAAAGACATCCGGGAAATCATAGACTACCTGGACCTCTTGAACCTCAAGAGAAGGTAGAACATCCATGGCATGAAACTATGAGAAAGGTTTAAAAACTGTCGATGGAGATTTTGAACCATCAGTCCAGTACTTGACAGTTATGCCATAAGGAGAAGTCATAGTAACTATTCTAAGTGCACAGTCAATGACGGATTGATACTTGGTTAACCAGTCCATGCCTAGAATGACATAAATGTTAGTTGACTTGAGTGCAATGAAAGAAGTGGGAAACTTCTGATATGCTTTATCTATCTCAACCCCATGAGTAACCCATATGGTCTTCCAACGAGACCCAGCAGTTCTAATCTTTAGAGGAGAGTCAATAGCTTCAAAGGTGATATCATGCATTTGCGCAAAATCTTGTGATATCAATGTATGCGATGCTCCAGAATCAAACAAGACTGTTGCTAGAATTGAATTGACACGGAGCGTACCCAGAATGATGTGTGGATCTTCTAGAGCTTCTTCAACAGTTACATGGGTCAGGCGACCACGTCCAGCACCTTGAGCTTTATCATTCTTCTTTGCCGGTTGATCATTGCGACCGACAGCCCTTTGGGAACACTCCCTTGAGTAGTGACCAGGCTAACCGCATGAGTAGCAGCTCACTCCAGTGTAAGAACCAGCAGGAGGACCATAATTTGCTCCACCAGTATTTGACTGTGGCTGATGAGAAGAATTGCCAAAAGTATTAGGTGCATAAGGAGCACGAGGCACAACACTGTATGGAACAAAGACACGGTGCTTCTTGTTACTAGAGGAAGAAGCACAAGAATTTCTTTCTTCACGCTTCTGAGAAACCTCCATATCCTTCCTTCCATGCTCCAGAATAAGAGCCTGATTGTGCAGTTCCTGGAAAGACTGGAACTTGAAGGGCAACAACTCATAGCGAAGTGCAGGGTTAAGTCCCTTACAGAATAGCTCTTTCTTATCTTCATCATTAGTCACATCCCTGGTTGAATAACAAACCAGGCGAGTAAACTCACGCCCATATCTTTGAATATCCCTGTGCCCCTAAGTCATATCCAGAAACTCGCTCCTTTTGAGATCCATTATGGGCTTATGGATATAAGAGGCAGGTAATGCTGCAACAAACTCTTCCCAAGTAACAACATGTCCCTGAGCTTGCAGATCCAGGAAACCTTCCCACCGAACTCCAGCCTCACCTTCCAATTGATAGGTGGCGAAGTTGACGCAGTCATCTGGACGGACTCGAAGAGCACTGAACTTGTGCTCTATGGTGCGAAGCCAATCATCAGCATCAAGGGGCTCCTTGGGGTGGGTGAAGATTGGAGGAAAAGAGCATATGAAATCTCCAAGTGTGACACAGTCGTCAGGACGACGTTCACTGTTCTCCGCCACACGCTCAAGAAGGTGTTCATTCATCAGGCAGTTGGTCTCAATGTTGTTCAGAACCTCGGCCATTGTGGAAGGTGGCGGAAGTTCCTGTTCAGCATTATTTTTTCCTCGACGGCCAATAGAACCACAAGTACCAGACGACATCCTGAGGAGGAAACAGAAACCATGAGAATGGACTCACCAAAAAGGGTACATCAAAGGATGACATGAACCATGTAGAAAGATCATGGTAGAGGTGAACATGTGGATGAAGATTATATCAATGCATTAAGTATGGGAGTAGAACAAGCATGCGAAATGTATATGCTACCAACTTAGATACAAACCATAACAATGGAATGCAAGCATGATATGATACCAACAAGTCACAAAAGAATAGAGAGTAGGATTATAGGCATCCTTAGCAAAGTTGAAAAACAATGCTTCAGTTGCACGAATGTATCTTGGAAACTCTAAGCTTTGCAACCGAGTACGAAGTACTAAGGAAAACAACCCAATCCCGTATATCCTAAAAGTTTGAAATGATAGACGAGAAGTGAAAGCTTTGTAAAAAACAAGGTAAGATAACTCCGCAATAGAACAACCCTGGATAAGGACTAAAAAGAGTCCTATTCAGAGTTTTGCAATTAGTTTTTAGATTTTCAAATAGTTTTCTCAAACTCTAGACTCAACATCGACCAGCAAGAAGGGTTTCCTACAGGCAGTCCTGCTATGATACCAAAATCTGTCACGACCCGGGATCAAGGCTAGACAAATACCAGATCTTCATCTGACATAAGCCTAACCTAAATTCCAAAGCGTGCGGGGAATGATCGATAACATTACCGAACATACAAAACATACATTATTAAGGTAAACTCTTAACAGAGTTACAAACCAGTCATACAAGCCAGGGGTCAGAGACCCAACATTACAACAAACAACGGAAGAAAACAAGTTGTTCTATACAAAAAATTGAGCAAAGGGCCTAAGAAGCCTTAACAGAAGTAACGACCCTTCCATAGATCCTAGGCTGCTGCCCGGGAACCCCGACTACTTGTCAACATCGATGTAGAAACCACCTTCAGTTGGCACATCTTCATCTATAGAAGAACATCAACAAGGAAAGGATGAGTACAGGGTGTACTCCGCAAGACATATGGCTAGTGGAGTTGTTTTGCATAAAGCCATCTTTTATTTTCAAAACAAGGAGTAGCAGCTTGTCTAGTCAGATCATTTTCAAAGGGGATAATAAGACTACAACTCTAGCTCTTAGAATCATCTTCGATATCCACCAATTACCATCATCAACTGAACCTCTCTTCTTGGACTACCCCCTCAAACAACCCCAAGGAAGTATCCTCGATCACTCATTAGTTGGCCAAGTTTTATCATTCGGTTATAGTTCTCTATGATCATCACATTCGTTCCTAAGTTGTCCATAACCATGGGCACAACTTTTCAAAAATATTATAACCCTGCAGGGGTGCACAACTTTACCCACACGTACTAACCGATTCTTAATGCCAAATTATTAGCCCTCTTCCTTGGAAGGCCGACATAGAGTGGTTGATCACGACCTTTACCTTGCTTTCGCTGAGACCATGAGTCACGCACTAAGGAGATGCCGCCGTGACGGGTCGAGTCCCGAAGTTAGTACCTAGAGATGTGTGTAGGGGTCAAGATTACGGATGCCGTGCATCTATTGTTCCCGGCCATGCTTACCTACCTATTATGAATGCACCTCCTTCACCTCCATCCAAGAACAACCAAGATGCTTATGTTGAATGGAAAGCCCGAACTATGGGACTCATGGAATCTACTAGGCAAGTTAGTGAGTCGAGGGGGTTTCCAGGCCCCCATGTGGTTGTATGCTCGTCTTGGTTCAAGAGGCGAGAACTCAGTTCCTAAGTGTGGCTAGCATGGGACTACAAAAACCACACCCAACATGGTCTCCCATGCCTGCCTTAGCATGTTTGTTATCCAACTCTGATCATATCACAAAATCCTACCATTCTAGGTTCATTCACATCTCCAGTGCATCATCTGAATGATCGGTACTGGACCACTAAGCATGGCTAAGCTCGACTGAATTGTGACACTAGCGATGCTCGTAAGCCAAACCCTAGTTATGCTAGGAGTAGTGGATCTGGTATTATAGTTCATAAAGGGAAACATGCATCAGATAGGATTACTTTATCTACTAATAAAATACGGTTGAATCGCATGCATATGGCGAGAATGAAATACTTTCTAAACATAGGATTCATATGTATGAGTGGGGATTTGCTTTCCTTGTCTGTCGTTGGGCTGGTACTTCTCTTTGGTGGCATTGACTTCAGCCTCAGGTTTGGTTCCTATTCGTGAAGAACCAATCAATAGAAAGGAAAATAAACATTAAACACATGGCATGTGCAATGATCATACAATATGGATGATGTGATATGATATGTTACATTTAATAGAGTAGCCCTAGATGCATCATCAATTTAAAATGAATTCCGGAATGCCCTACCTAGGCAAACCATTGAACCCATGGTACTTAGGGGGTGTCGGTGTTCCTCTAAATAAGTTAGGGTTCAAAGTTGTATGAATATGGATGCTTACATTTTTAAATGATAGAGCTCATTTTTTTGAAAATTTTGATATATTTTTGTATTTTATGATTTAAAATGAATTAGTTATGAATTTCTCCATTTCTAATTCATTTTAAATCATTTTTGGAATATTTAAATTATTTTCCAACTTAGGCCCACATGTCATAAATTTATTCATTTCAGAAAACATTTTTAGAAATTATTAAATTTCTAACAAGCAGGGCCCACAGGGATTTATTAATTTCCAGAAACAATTACTGAAAAGAATTAAAATAAAAAAGTGGTATTACTGCATCATGCTGACGTCATTGACGTCAGCAATGGCAGAGCTCTCAGATCAAGAGTGGGGCTTGCGCTAGGGGCTCGCGAGGCTGCGGGAGCGGGGGCGTTCGACGCGGGATTGCGTGCTGAGAACGCTAGTGGTGGCGCCGCTCCATAATGGTCACCGGAGCGCTGTCTCTGACGAGATCCAGCGGCAGCGGTGTCGGGCTCACGCAGGGAGGGCGATACATAGAGCGAGAGAGAGAACGAAGAGCACCATGTGAACGGGAATCTCACCATGAGAGCGACGAGCTTGACGGCGAGGCGAGACAAGCTCCACGACAGCAAGGATCGACGACGGCAGGAGGGCTCGATTGCGGTGACTGGGGTCACACGCGCGAGAGATAAGGGGCTAGTGAGAGATAGTCGAGCACGGTGGTTCAAGCGGTGGCGTCAGCTTGACCTCGGGTGGCCGAAGACGGCGATGACTTCAAGCTAGGGTTCGTCGACCATGGCACCGAAGCGAGAGAGGGAGGGAAAGAGGAGAAGTGGGGAACGACCAGGGTTCATCCGCGGCGGCCAGGGGGTCTTGTAGGCGCTCGGGGGCGTCGGCGAGCGGTGGTGCGGGTGCCGGTAGCTGCTTCGGTCGGGGCACGGGGTGGACGACGATGATAGACGAGACGAAATGGTATGGGCCAGATGGGCTGCTCCTGGGCTGGCTCAGGCGCGCACGTGAGCGACAGGAAGAAGATAGGATAGATGGGTTGCGGCCCAGTAGCTAGGGTTTCCATTTTTTCCTCTTATAACCTTTTTCTTTACTGTTTTCTCTTTTTCTGTTTGTATTTTTCATTTGTATGCTGTTTTGAATATTTTCAAAATTACTAGAGACTTTTAATAGACTATAAATATATTGTGGGACCCTTTTATTAAATTTTGGCTCCACTCATTTGGGTAGTTTTCAAAATACAAAAACCATTTAAATGGTTTAGAGAGGGACAAATTTAGGGTTTTGTTTGTGTTTATTTTGATTAAAGAAAGGTGCAAGTGTAATGCATGCATGAATGCTCAAACTTGTCTTTATTTATATTACACAAAAGGTGGTATTTTACAATAGAGGCCACCACAACCCCCTCTCTGCCTCTCATTGCCTCCCCACCCACCTACCTACCTCCCCAAGATCTCTAGATCCCATCCTTTGACTCCCCATTGCCATGGAGAAGGAGAAGATACCTTCTTGGGTTCACGCATGAAGGAAATTTTGCAGGCCACTGTTACGTCCAATTTGCATCACCATTCTATATCATAATTTACCTCTACTCATTGATATATTTCTTATTATGAGGTGTTACTTATGTCTTTTCCTCTGTTTTTGCATGTTGGATGATTCTTGGAGGATGGGCAGCCAGAGTCAGGTTTCTGATGGAAAAGGAGGTGTTTTGATGCAATTTCATGAAGATCAGAAAAATACCAGGAAAATATTGGAAAATTATTGGAAAATTATATTTTCCCAGAAGACGAAGGAATACAGAAGGGGAGGTGTAGCTGGGCCACAGGGGGCCCACACCGCCCTAGGCACGGGTCCCCCTAGGCCGTGCCTAGGGCAGGTGTGGTCCACCTGGCCGGCCTCTGACTCTGCCCTCTCGCCTATAACTTCCTCTCGGAACCCTAACACTATGGGAGTGACCATAGAAATATTTCCGCCGCCTCTACAGGGCGGAAAACACCGAGAGAGAAAGAGCTCTCCGGCAGACAGATTTCTACCGGGGAAATTCCTTCTCGGAGAGGGGAGATCATCACCATCAACACCATCTTCAAGCTAGACTTCATCGGGATCATCATCATCATCATTCACACCATCATCTCCACCAGCACCATCATCACCACTCCATCTCGCTGTAACAATTGTGTTGGATCTTGCATTAGTTCTTAGGGGAAACTTTACCGGTGTTGATTCCTATTGTAGTTGATGCATGTGAGTGGAACCATTGGATTATTGTTTATGTTCAGATTGTTATCCATCACCATATCATCTTTGATCTTGATCCATATGATGTCTCGTGAGTAGTTTGTTATGTTCTTGAGGACATGGGAGAAGTCATGTTGTTAGTAGTAGATTTGTGTCGAGTTATTATTCAATGGTTTAGTATTTGAGTTGTGGTGCTATTCTTCTAGTGGTGTCATGTGAACGTCGAATACATGATACTTCACCATTTATGGGCCTAGGGCAATGCATTGTGTATTTGGCTACTAATTGTGGGGTTGCCGGAGTGACATAAACCTGAACCCTAGGACACCTTTGCACAAGGGAGCGTAGGATCTCAGAGTTTAAGGTTGTGGTTAGGTTTATATCTTAATTGCTTTCTTGTAGTTGTTGATGCTTGCAGGGGGTTTAATCACAAGTATGTATTAGTCCAAGTAAGGTCGGTACATTAGCACAGGTTCACCCACACAACACGTACAACACCAAAGAAGAGTACTCAGCTATTTGAAGCGAAAGCACTTGACAGAATTCCCATGTATCCTCGAGAATGTTTGGTCTTTATAAGTATTTCCACCAGCTTGTCCTTTGATAAGAAAGGATTGGGCCACTTGATGCATTTGTTCATTGTCTTTATTACTTGCACTTTCTTTTGTTGCTTTATCAAAAAACCCATAAAAATCCGTTTGCTAAGTAATTACAGAGACTTCCTGCTCCATACCACTAGTCAACACCTTCTGCTCCTCGTTGGGATCGACACTCCTATTTATCAAAAGTACTACGATACACCCCCTATACTTGTGGGTCATCAAGACTATTTTCTGGCGCCGTTGTCGGGGAGTGAAGCGCTATTGAAGAGTGGAACTGGTAAGGGAAACTTCTAATGTGAGTATTGCTTTTTGTTTCTGTTTGTTACTTTGTTTCCAATATGGATAACCCACTTTGTTTTCTGTTTGGGAAAACTACTACCACTGTAAGGTTAGTAGATGAATCAACACCTGTTAAGATAGATCCTTTTAAGATACCTACAAGTATTGTTGATCGAGTTATGGATAATTATTATTTTATGGGATGGAACTGTCCACCCTGGTGATCATTTGGTTTTTATCCATGAATTATGCGGGTTTTTTAATTGTGCAGGTATCACAACTGAACACGTGAAGAAGAAGTTACTCTCCATATCCTTGAAAGGGAGAGCTGAAGAATGGTATAAGCTGCTGAAAAATGGACAATCCATGGAATGGGAGGAGATGGCATCTCTCTTTTATTCTAAATTCTATCCTCCCAGTGAGATTCATAAGGATAGAAATCTGATATATAACTTTTGGCCTCGTGATGGAGAGAGTACAACTCAAGCTTGGGGGAGATTGAAGTTACTAATGCTTAAATGTCCTATTCATGAACTCCCTAACAATATTATTATCAATAACTTTTATGCTAGGCTTTCTCTTCATGATAAATATTTACTAGATGCTTCTTGTGCTGGATCATTCACACGTATGAAGGAAGAAGCTAAATGGTATCTACTAGATAGTATTCAAGAGAACACTGAAGCTTGGGAGAATGACAAAGGAAGAAAGTCAGGTATAAACTATGATTATGAATGCATAAAATCTTTTATGGGAACTGATGACTTCCGTGATATTAGTACTGAGTATAGTCTTGATCCTCAAGTTCTTGCATAATTTTTTAAGGATTTTTCTTCTTATCCCAAAAAAGAGTGGGACAAGTACCATGCTCCTTATAAAGACATTGTTACCCATGTTCCTTCTAGCATAGAGGTTTGTACTGTTGATTCTATTTTGCCTGAACCTTATGTTGAGAAAATCCCTTTTCCTGCTAAGGTAAAGGAACATTCTATCATAGATAATGTGGTTAGCAAAAGTGCAAAGAAAACTGTGGAGCCCGATGAGCAAATTAATATTGAGAATGTGGTAGCTATTGTGAAAGATATTGTCACTAGAAATATAGAGGATGAGCACATTGTCTTCTGTGAAGATGCTTCTAATATTATATCTCATGCTAGAAAAGCTAGAAAAGCTAGTGTCCCTGTGCTTTCTGTGATATTGGTGCCAGTTCTAGTGCTATTCCTTATGAGATTTACAAGGAGATTATGCATGAAATTAGTCCTTGTGAGGTTGAGGACATCGATGTGGTTATTCACCTTGCTAATAGAGAGAGATGTGGAGGTTCTTTGTGGTAAGATTAAATATCCTGCTGCTTTTATAGTAATTGGTAAAGAATCTAGTAAAACCTATCCTATTATTTTTGGTAGACCCTTCTTGAATACTTGTGGGGCTATCATAGATTGCAGGAAGGAAAAAGTTTTGACTAAGTTTGATGGAGAGTCTTATGAGTTTAATTTTTCCAGATTTGCTAAAACTCCTTATGAAAATGAACTGCTTAATGATGATTTTAAGGTTGAACAACTTTCTGCTATTTCTCTTGCTCCTAACAATGCCTTGCAGTAATTTATGGAAGACCATGAAAGCGATGTCTTCATGAAGGAAAGAAATGAGATTGACGAGGTTTTTCTTCGTCAGCCTGAGCAACTTAAGCATAATCTACCCGTGGAAGATTTGGGTACCACACTACCACCTAAAGGGGACCCTGTTTTTGAATTAAAACCTTTACCTGATGATCTTAAATATTCCTATCTTGATGATAAGAAAGTATATCCTGTTATTATTAGTTCTAAACTTTTAAGAAAGGAAGAAGAGAGGTTATTGGAAATATTGAAGAAACACCGAGGAGCTATGGGCTATACTCATGATGATCTAAAAGGTATTTCTCCTACTATATGTCAGCATGCTATTAATATAGAACCTGATACAAAACCAGTTGTTGAGCACCAATGCCGTCTAAATCCTAAGATGAAGGATGTGGTAAGAAATGAGGTATTAAAACTCCTTGATGCTGGTATTATTTACCCTATTGCTGATAGCCAATGGGTTAGCCATGTTCATTGTGTTCCCAAGAAAGGAGGAATAACTGTTGTGCCTAACAAAAATAATGAGCTTATACCACAGAGAGTTGTGGTTGGGTATATGATGTGCATTCATTTTAGAAAGTTAATAAAGTTACTAAGAAAGATCATTATCCTTTTCCCTTTATTGATCAAATGCTTGAGAGTTGTCCAAAAAGACTCACTTTTGTTTTCTTGATGGTTATTCTGGGTTTTCTCAAATTGTTGTGAAAGCACAAGACTAAAAGAAAACCACTTACACTTGTCCTTATGGTACTTATGCTTATAGGCGCATGCCTTTTGGTTTATGTAATGCTCTTGCTACCTTTCAGAGATATATGTCTACTATTTTTCATGGTTTTTGTGAAGAAATTGTGGAGGTTTTCATGGATGATTTCTCCATCTATGGAACTTCTTTTGATAACTATTTGCACAAGCTTGATAAAGTTTTGCAGAGATGTGAAGAAACCAACCTTGTTCTTAATTGGGAGAAATGCCATTTCATGGTTAATGAAGGGATTGTTCTTGGACACAAAATTTCTAAAAGAGGTATTGAAGTTGATAGAGCCAAAATTGAAGCAATTGAGAAGCCTTGTCCGAGATATATTAAAGCTATTCGTAGTATCCTTGATCATGCTAGTTTCTATAGGAGGTTTATTAAAGATTTCTCCAAAATTTCAAAGCCCCTTACTAATATTCTTCAAAAAGATGTACCTTTTGTTTTTTATGTTGATTGTAAGGAATATTTTTAAACTTTGAAGAAAGCTTTGACTACTGCTCGTATTGTTCAACCAACTGATTGGAGTTTACCTTTTGAAATTATGTGTGATGCCAGTGATTTTGCTGTGGATGCTATCCTTGTAAAACGTGTTGATAAGAAGTTGAATGTTATTCACTATGCTAGAAAGACTCTAGATGCTGCTCAAAAGAATTATGCTACTACTGAAAAAGAGTTCTTAGCTATAATCTTTGCATGTGATAAGTTTAGACCCTATATTATTAATTCAAAGGTAACAATTCATACTCATCATGCTGCTATTAAGTACCTTATGACAAAAAAGGATGCCAAGCCTAGGCTTATTAGATGGGTGTTGCTTTTACAAGAGTTTGATCTGCATATTGTAGATAGGAAAGGTGCTAAAAATCCTGTTGATGACAATTTAGCTCGTTTGTAAAACATTTCTTTTGAACCCTTGCCTGTTAATGATAGTTTTCCAAATGAGCAGTTGGCTGAAATAAGGGTAAGTCCGCATGAGAGTCCTTGGTATGATGATTATGCTAACTTTATTGTTTCCAAGTATTTTCCTACGACCTTTACAGCCTAGCTAAGAAGAAAATTCTTTTATGATCTAAGTCATTACTTTTGGGATGACCCACATTTATATAAAGAAGGAGTAGATGGTATTATGCGAAGGTGTGTTCCAGAATTTGAACAACAAGAGATATTGAGAAAATGTCATGGCAGTGCTTATGGAGGACATTGTAACATCCCAAAAATATAACACAAGGATCATCAAACTCTAATCACTAAAATTAGGGTTAACAAAAACTTTGATTAATTTAAAACCATATGAATGCATGTGTGAATGAGATGATTTGATAAATGCATGAATGATCTTGTGTGATTAACCTAAATAGAAAGAAATGGTTTAAATATGAATATAACATCATACAAAACATTTCCATAAAGAAACAAAACAAGAGAAAATCAAAAACAAATCAAATAAAGCAAATGGTCATTTTTGCCAATCTTGCTCACTAGGTCACTTTGAGTGTTTCTAGTTCAAGATTTCAAACAGAAACTTTTCCAACTCTTTTCACCCCTTGATAGAACAAGTAAAAGTAAATGAATGCCCACCTTTCAAACTTGCAGAAACATTTGGCAACCTCATTCAAAGCAGAATTCAAAATTGAATCTTTATCATATGTGAAGATCACCCATTTTCAAAACCCAACCAAACAAGTGCCCCTTGACTAATCCAACTAACCAGACACTCCCTAGCATGTGCCTAGCATACCCACCAAGTTTGAATCCGAAATTCAAATTCAAAGTTCTTGCGGACATTTCAGCAAACACCTTGCAGATATAAATCAAACAAACATCAACACTATAGTGTGCAGTAAAATTGGCCTAACTTGTTCCCTCTATAGCTCACTCTACACTCTTAGTAGATGATCAAAGTAATCTAACTAGCTTTAGCACCACTGTGAGCAAGCCTAGCCATTAATGTCAAACATGCCGAGAGCACCATTGCCACCCCATTGTCGCCAATGAGCTAGAGGCTCACTAGCCTTGCCAACCTTGTCTGGGACATGCAGCACCGTCCACCGCCACTCTCTATCCCAGCCCCGAGCAATGCCATCCCCTAGACCACACAACACGCCCATGCCAAACCTATATGCGACCATGCCGAGAGCGCGCTAGTGCGCCACGCTCGACAGCACCCACAGACCGCGCGCCGCCCTAGCCGCATGCAGGGATGATCACCAGCACCTTAGCACCCCGCCAGACATGCCTGATCGCCGCCGCGCAGACCACGCGCGTTGTGTAACATTAAAACCGCCGTCGGACCCGCCTAGAGCATCAGCATGTTCCGACCGATCAGCACCGCCCATGCCTCGCCACCGCGCCGTTGAGCTTCGCCAGGGAGCACAGCACCGCCCCTACCGTCGCCCATGCCAGTATCCCTCTGTGCCGTCGACCACGATGAGCTTAGCCCGCGCCTGTCGGTCTCCTTCCGCCACTATAAAAGGAGCCCCCCCATCATTAATTCGCCACACCAGTTCACTCCCCTCTAACTCAGAACCACCCCACCTCACTCCCGGAGCAAGGCGAGTAGCGCATCGCCGGAATTTGGCTGGAGCCCGCCGCTTCTGGAGAAGAAGGGAGCCGTCGATTGGAGCCGCCCCAGGAGAAGCTGCCAGTACCAAGAGAACCTCCATCGTCGACTTCGTCGTTTGCCCCGCCGACTCTCGCCTGAGCCCCGGTGAGCTTCCCACGACCCCCACCTATCGCGCTAGGGTTCTATCTCGCCGGCGCTGCCCGACGTGGACGATGAACCGTAGTCATTCGACTAGAGTTAGATCGTGCAGTTCGCATTGCCCCGTACCGCTTCGCCCCTCCCCGTCTCACTGACGCGTGGGGACAGCCACTAACCAGCCCGCGTATGCGTTGTGTGTAGTGGGACAGCCCAGTAAAATATCCCGCGACCCAACAATTCAAATTAAGCTTTATTCATTTAATTTCAAACATAGTTCTGTACCTAGATTCAAAAATCAACCCAGCTCAATTCACTGAACCAAAATGCATTCAAACATTTTTCAAAATTCAACCATAAAAGCTTTTGAGTTGATTCCAACTCTCAAAAATTACATTTGATCATACCTTTCAGAATATATAAAAACATATGGGTTTACTTGCAGAAATAATATTCAAGTAATAAAAGAATGCCACATAGGAATTTCTAGTCACTTTATTTAATTAAAATAAAAAGGTTAAACATTATTAAATTGTGACACCACGTTAAATCACATTCCCATGTACTAAAATATGTGGTGATGACATGTGTCAACATGATCCCATGTTTGAGTTGGAGAATATTAAATCTTAAGTTGTTTTTCAATGAGTAGAAATTACTTTTCTCAAATAAAATAATTAAGACAAGTGCTTTAATCCTTGTGATAATAGTGATGATGCTAGATCATCTAGTGTGACTTTTTGTGTGATGATTAAAAATAGTTAAGTATTGTTTGGTTCTTGTGTACCTCGTATTTATTTTTAGACGCTAGTACCGATCAAGGATACGAGGAGGAAGGAGGATACTACGAGGAAGAAGCCGAGGAGAACTTCAACCACTGCTCTGCACAAGGCAATCTAACACTTGCAAATTAGCAATCTTATACTGATATCTATGCAAGCCAATACTTGAAACCTTTCAAGCTAACCCTTCCAAATTGTGCAAGCAAATACTTGCTTGTTACTATGCCAACTATATGCCTTAAGCCTATGTGATTACACCCACTTGATAACCCAATCCTAGTTTTACTTGCAAGCTTAAGTACTTTATTTTCTTTATCAAGCCTTTCTCTTAGAGTTTACATGGTGACCTGTAGATTCTAGAAAGATAACTAAAGCTAGCATAAAGAGCATAAAATTTGGCCTAAGTTAGGTGATCTTGATGTCATCCTAAGGCATGAGATTAAGCTTAGCAAATCCCCACTTGTTTACCACCCCTCATTAGTATTTACCACCACTTGTAGATGCTAGTGCTAAGTATAAAACTTGATCAACTTTAGATGGGAATACTTGGTGAAAATGGTTATGAAAACCTTAGAATGAGGAGTCATTCTACTGAAATCTTTTGATATGTGTTTACGAACAATAAATGATTTTGATGATGAAAATGTTGAGGCATGAGCCTTATCCCTTTTATAAAACTGATGGTTGTCTGGATGCGATACCATTCCAATATTACCGTACAACCATAATACCCGAAATTTGGGTAGGGCTTGACTGGAAATTTATATACCTTAGTATGGGTTCCCTCGCGGCCAAGGTCTGACTGAGGCTACCTTGTAAAGATTGTCCACCTGTGCAGTACCCAAGATGACAGTTGGTCATGGTTGGGAGGCCAAAATCACAGGAGAGGTGCCTATACTAGGGCTTGTAATTGAAAGGTTAGGATTGATTATCCACATACTAAGTATGGTGAAATCAGGATTGTTCCTGACGGATGTATCGAATGTTGTGGTGAAAGTGTACAATCTCTGCAGAGTGTCAAACTATTCGAATAGCCGCGTCTGCGGTTATGGACAGTTGGAGTGTCCATACTGTTCCCCCGTCAGATGTTTCAAAATGACTTGTGAAATAAATTATGACTTTGACTTGACCACCACAGAGGTGTGATATGAAATTCAAATTCCACTTAGGTGTTTTAAAATTTTCAGCTAGATTTCTTTGCTTCTGAACTTTGTAGAGGTAAATCTGGCTTTTTTCAAAACAACCGTAGAGCCTAGTGTCCTACTACAAAAACCCCCTTGACTTGTAGTATTAGTTTGCAAGTACTTAAAGAGTACTCATGGCTTTGTCCCTGGCTATTCCCGTGGCTAGACTATGAAGAGTAGTATCAGGATGACGAACCGCAGGAAGGTTACGACAACTAGGATCATCTCCCATCGTCAGCATTGCCTATGACCCCGAAGATGGAGCTTTGCCTACGCTATTGTTACTATTACGTTATTCCGCTGCTTGAGTTGTATTAAGAACTGGATCATGAGATCCTTATTTGTGTAAGTCCTTATTTATGGTTTGTAATGGATGATGTACTGTGATATCCAAATCTGTTATGTCTCACAAAAATGGTAATCCTGGGATTGCGATGTATGGCATAACAGGCATCTGGTATTAAAAATCCGGGTGTTGACAAGTTGGTATCAGAGCCATCCTGACCATAGGAGACCCTAGTTAGAATGGACGTTTGAATCAAAAACTTAGTTTCAAAAAGGAAATGAGTATTTACAAAAACTTATTCCCATTCTTATCACTTGGATTCTTTCATAAAATTTCATGTTCCTCAAAAATTCTTGCAAAATACATAAAAATTGACACACTTGATCACTCTACTAACTTACTCATCCTATATTCTTATAGATGGATGTGAAGTACAACAAGTTTTATCAGGGGAATGGAGGAGACCTCATCTTTGAGCGTGACTTGGACCAGCTTTCAAAACTTCTGGAGTGTCCGCACCCCGAGTTCTTTGGAGCTCAGCTCAATGATCACAAAGGAATAAGATTTGCAGTGGCTAGTTGTTGCAAGTCTCCGAGGAAAGATTGAACCTCCCACTGCAGGGGGAATTTAGTTCACCTTAAGAGAGAACAACTGGCTCGATGGATTGGCCAAGGCCATGCAGGAAGCTCTTGCCCGTCTATGTGGGCAGAGTATCAATCAAATCAAGGGTACCCGTTTTGAGTTCTACCCAAGGCGTGATGTTATGGGACAGCCACTGGAGGCCCCATATCACCCCGAGCTGAAGAGTCAATTGGACCACCTCAGCTTCATGATGTATGACCGTCAGAAGGAGTTGGACAATGCCTGTGCCTACGCCAACCACAAGTAAGCCATCGCCAAGAAGAAGGATTAGACCCTCTCTATGCTATTGACGGATCTCAAGTCTCGTCGCCGTCATCTCGACAAGAAGGAGCGCATCATTGCCCGTCTGAAAGGATCGTATGGGCACCTAGAGGGGGGTGAATAGGTGCTACTTCAAATTTTACTCTTTTTCAAATTAGGGTTTGACAAGAAAGGTAAATTCTCTAGAATATGCAACTATGGTGAATTTACATATATGTCAAACAAGCACAAACTAACACAACACTAAGCAAGAACAAGTAAGTAAAGTGCGGTAAAGGATAGAAGTAACCAAGGGAGTGGATGCGGAGACACAAGGATTTGTTTACCGTAGTTCCTTCCTTTTGAGGGGAAGTACGTCTACGTTTGGAGAGGGGGTGGTTTCAAACCACCAACGCCACGAGAGGCCTCCCTTGTTCTCCGATGAACCTCACCCCAAGGGGCTAGATTCACCTTCCACTATATCGGCAACCTTCGAGGTGGAAGCCGGCACCTTTACAACAAGTTCGGGGCACACATCCACGACTGAATTGGAGGCTCCCAAATACAAGCAAGCTGTCAAGACAAATCAAAGACAAGCTTGTAAGAACCAAATCAAAGTTAGGGTTTCCAAAGAAACACAAGAGCTTGGGGGCCCTCAAGTGAATGAGGGGGAAATGAAGATCTCTCTTGGTGAAGATGTAAATCAAGGCCTCCTCTTTCGATTCTCCAAAGATCAATGACTTTGGATGGTTGGATGAAGAGATCTTGTAGATTTGGTGGCTCTAATGGGGTTGGTGTTCTTGAGCAGCTCGAGCAGCTGGAGGAAGAAGAGAAGGGTCCCTTTTTATAGGCAGCCCCCTCCACGAACCGTTTTCTGACCGTTGTAGAAAAGTCAGACCGGAGACTCCGGTCTGAAGACCGGAGACTCTGGCCAATCTCCGGACCAGCCTCCGGACTGCCCTTCTGACTGACCCAGTCCAATTCTTCACCAGCAACACCGGAGACTCTGGCCTTCCAACACCGTAGACTCCGGACTGACCAAAGTCTGGAGACTCCAGAGTAACCTCCGGTGCACGCTCCGGACCCCTAGTCAGAATGTCCGAGCCAGATCCTGGGAGGCACCACCGGAGCCAGAACCGGAAACTCCGGACCACACCGGATACTCCGGTCATGGCAGACCGGAGACTCCGGTCTGGAGTTTCCAGAACAGTGGCCAATATATGTGGTCTTTTCCCAAGAGTGTGTGTGATGTTTATCTATGATAATACCAACCTGTGGACAATAACAAACTGTAAAATGATCTACTTGTTGTTAACAAACACCAAAAGTGATTATGACAATAAATGCCCTTTCAATCTCCCCCTTTTTGGTGTTCGATGACGACAAGTGATTTGCATGGAATAACATATAAATGTGGCTCCCCCTACCCAATCCGAATCTTCAAGAGCTTCCCACACTTTCTTTGGTTCAATCATGGAGATGTGTGCTTGGTGTTCACTGAACCTCTTCAATTGTGCTCTTGTGGAAATACCATTCCTTAGATCTCCAACAACATTTTGGAGAGTGTGATCTCTTAGTTCCAACATTCTTTCCTTTCTAGCTTCACGACGAGCGTGGATCTCCGTGTTGTTTCTTGGAGGACCCTCTTCATCATTTTGATCCTCGTCTTGACCGTCAACTTGACCTTGATCATCATTGGAGTCATCCTCAACATTGGGAGGCAATGATTGACCTTGGTCTTGATCAAGTGCTCTTCTAGCATCAATTTGAGCTTGTCTCAAAATAGTTTGGATGGATCTTCCTTGACAAATTGACTTGGCTCCACTTGACAACCCATCGAATGGACAAAGCTCCCTTTGACTAGAGTTCACACATTGATCACTATGTTGAGGGTCAACATCTTGTCTTTGGCTTGAGTCAATGTCCTCTTCGGTAGATGGATCATGTTGAGGTTGTGAAGATGAGGGCTCCACTCGAGTGGAGCATAGTTCTTCTCGGTCCGCCATAAGGAGTTCCTCAACGGGGCGGATATATCCCACACCCATTCTTCCTATGGCATCCCGAGGCATTTCATCATCTGCATCACAAGCATCAACACGCCCCCCTTGGGGACCATCATATTCTTCGAAGGTCACACTACAAGATTCTATGACGCTCCAGAGAGCTTGTCATAGATTCTATAAGTGTGAGATTCGAGACCATAGACAACAAAAATACCCTCTAATTCTTGAGACTCGAATTTAGACAAACGAACACCTTTGATGAGATAGAAACACTTACAACCGACCACCCGGAAATAAGATATGTTGGGCTTGTTACCGGTAAGTATCTCATATGGAGTCTTGTTGATTTTCTTGCGGAGGTAGAGTCGGTTTGAAGCATGGAAAGCGGTGGATATGGCTTCGGCCCAAAAGTTGTATGGAGATTTAAACTCCGCCAACATGGTCCTAGCCATCTCAATAAGTGTCCGGTTCTTCCTTTCGGCCTCTCCATTTTGTTGAGGGGTGTATGCAGTGGAATATTGATGTTTAATCCCCTCATCACTAAGGAAATCATTCAAGGTGTAGTTCTTGAACTCGGTGCCGTTGTCACTTCTTATAATCAACACGGGAACATTGTGTTGCCGTTGAACCAAGTTGATGAAGTCGATAAAAGTATTTTGAGTTTCACTCTTCAACTTGAAGAAATAAACCCAAGAGTATCTTGAAAAGTCGTCAACAATCACCAAACAATATTTCTTCCCTCCAAGACTTTCATGGGATGGAGGACCAAATAGGTCCACATGGAGGAGTTCCAAGATCTTGTTAGACTTGATTTGGTTCGTGGGCTTGTGAGGAGCGTCATGCATCTTCCCAAGAACACATGCCCTGCAAACACGATCTTTGGCAAAGGAAACATTTTATTTTAGTCCAACTATATGGCCCTCTTTATGGAGACTTTGCAAAGTTCTCATATTGACATGGGCTAGTCGGCGATGCCATAACCAACCCACATCGGCCTTTCCGAATAAGCACATCGGACCTGTAGTGGTTTGCTCCGAGAAGTCCAGCACATACAAGTCATGTTCGACGTGCCCAACGAAAGCGACCTTGAGAGACTTGCTCCACAAGAGGACCACAATATCTACATCAATGAAGACGGCAAAGCCCATCTTACCAAGAGCAAGGACAGAAAGTAAATTGTATCCAAGGGTCTCAACAAGCATGACGTTCACGAGTGTAATGTCGTGAGCAACCACAACCTTGCCGAAACCCATTACCTTAGACTTTGACTTGTCGGCATATGTCACAGTGATTAGATCATCATTTGGCTTTAAGTACTTGACAATAGACGAGCTTCCGGTCATATAACTTGTGCAACCACTATCAAGCACCCACTTTGACCCTCCAGAAGCATAAGTTTACAAAAGATCAAGCTAATTTTTAGGTACCCATTTTTCAATGGGTCCTCTTTTGTTAGAAACAAGGGTCTTGGGAACCCAAATAGACCAAGCAATATAACCATCATATGGGCCAACATATTGTGCATACACATCACCATAATAATCACGCATTAGAACATAGTGAGGGTTAGCACTACCCGCAAATTCATCATGAGACATAGTTTTACCACTTGTGGTCTTACTACCCACAATGGTCTTGTTAGTTTCTTGTGTGGGCTTGACCTTCTTCTTCTTGTTGTTGTTCTTCTTCTTAGAATTGGATACAAATCCAATGCCCCCTTTATCACCACTAGGCCTTTTCTTGCTCAAAATATCATCAATAGACTTGTTGCCTTGTGGAAATGTGGCCTTAGAAAGCTCCCCCTTCAACCTAGCATTCTCTTCAAGAATAGTTGTACTACTAGATGGAATGAAGTTAATAGGTGAAGGAATATTGGCCAATTGAGTTTGAAGCGTTTCATGGGACTTTGTGAGTGACAAGAGTTCACTCTCCAAAGCCTTGTGGGCCTTGTTAAGCAACCTAAAGTCCTCGGCAAGTTTTTCATGAACCAAACCAAACTCAATCTTGTCCTTTTTAGCACTTTTGTATTTTTCAATAGCATGATCACGCTCTTTGATGAGTTTGTTAACAATATTGTCATTGTCCTCATCAAGCCCTTCAAGTTTTAGCTCAAGTGATAACCTAGTTTCTTGTTCTTCTTCTAGAGCATTGTTTAAAGCCTCTATCTCAATCATGTGTTCATGCCCAAGTTTACATCCAACATCTAGAAGCTCTTGAGTATGTGAAAGTTGATCTAGGATGTTTTCAAAGTGTAACTTAGCATCTCCTTTTAGGTTAGTCATAAACTCATCAAAGGCAATTAATTCCTTTTTAACATCAAGAGACATTTCATCATCAAGTTCATCATTATCTAGGGGAGTAGAGTGTGATGATGAGGATACCTCCGTTCCTCTTGCCATAAGGCAAGTGACATTCTTGGTGGGAGAGTTCTCATTTGGAGAATCAAAGAGTGAGAATGTCGGAGTAGAGGTGGTGGCTAGAGCAGACACACCATGTGAAGTTTCCTCTTCCTTATCTTCATCATCTTCATTGTCGGAGGAGTATTCTTCATGAGTGATCAAGACGATTTCTCCCGACTTATTGTTGATGGGATTCTTCTTGATGAAAGGTTTCTTGTAAGGTGCCTTGAGAGTCTTCTTCAACACAAGCTTAGCCCCATGATCTTCTCTCTTTTCATAGGGACAACTTGCTACAAAGTGATAGCGGTCACCGCAATTGAAGCAAGTTCTCAATCTCGTTGTATTTTCTCTTTTCCCATCTGGGTTGCTCTTTCTTTGCATCTCCATTTTGGCCTTGGCGGGGTTCTTCAGAAAGTTCTTTGCATAGAAAGCCATATATTGACTATGAGCAATCTTGACTTCATCGGGGTGGTCCATGGAAGGCCCTTCATCACTATCATCTTCATCCCCATGGTCCACATCTTTGGCCTTTAATGCAACATTGACAACATTGCTCATACCAAGGGCACGAGCACGGGCATCTTTGGCATTCTTGACGGCAACCTTGAAAGCGGACATCTCTTGCATAACTTCATTTGAGGTCATGAGATGGTAGTTGTGTCTTCCTTGTAGACTCTTCAAGTCGGTGGGCTCAAAAGGCATGAGTGCACTCACATATTTCCTTTTTATCCATGCATCATCCACATGTGAGGCACCCACATTTCTAAAGGCGGTGGCGGTGGTCTTGAGCCTTTGGTACATGTCTTCATTATCTTCACCTTCTTTCATGTAGAAGCCTTCGGCTTCATTGCTTAGAGCATCATATCGGTTCCTCCTCATACTCTCATTTCCAACAAACAACACAGTGAGAGCATCCCAAGCTTCCTTGGCAATGCTAAAGTGCTCAATGTGTGGGTAATCCTTTGTTCCCAATCCTTGTTGAATCATATGCAAAGCAGTGGCATTGAGTTGACTATTGACAACCTCTCTTCTTGTCAAGTTGTTTGGATCCCCAATAAAGAGTCCATGCTCGATGATGTTCCATAGTTCAATGCAAGAGCTGCGCACATGAGTTCTCATTAGTGATTGCCATTGAGCAAAAGTAGCAGACTCTTCTAGCTTAGGTGGGTCACCTCTATTGTACACATGAGGGTGAGGGACGGGAGGATCGGGAGAGTACCAAGAATCACGGTGCTCACCCTTCCCCCCATCAAGCTGTGTGGAGGAGTTAGCGTTGTGTAGTTTGCCCCCTACCACCATACCCTCGGGGGATACCGAAGTATTCCTGGTAGATCCTCTTGAGGAGATGGGGGTGGTGAGCCATCTTTGTATTTAAGAAGTTGCTCAAGCATATTCTTGACTTTGTTGACCAAGGAAGAGCTCAATATTGTTTCCAAGTTTCTGAGATCTTCCATGGTCACCGGGGTCGGCTCACTACCACCATCCCCTTCTTGGCTACCCATATTCTCTTAGGTGGTAAAGCCCAAATAAAGAGCCGAGGCTCTGATACCAATTGAAAGGATCGTATGGGCACCTAGAGGGGGGGGTGAATAGGTGCTACTTCAAATTTTACTCCTTTTCAAATTAGGGTTTGACAAGAAAGGTAAATTCTCTAGAATATGCAACTATGGTGAAATTACCTATATGTCAAACAAGCACAAACTAACACAACACTAAGCAAGAACAAGTAAGTAAAGTGCGGTAAAGGATAGAAGTAACCAAGGGAGTGGATGCGGAGACACAAGGATTTGTTTCCCGTAGTTCATTCCTTTTGAGGGGAAGTACGTCTACGTTTGGAGAGGGGGTGGTTTCAAACCACCAACGCCACGAGAGGCCTCCCTTGTTCTCCGATGAACCTCACACCAAGGGGCTAGATTCACCTTCCACTATATCGGCAACCTTCGAGGTGTAAGCCGACACCTTTACAACAAGTTCGGGGCACACATCCACAACTGAATTGGAGGCTCCCAAATACAAGCAAGCTGTCAAGAAAAATCAAAGACAAGCTTGTAAGAACCAAATCAAAGTTAGGGTTTCCAAAGAAACACTAGAGCTTGGGGGCCCTCAAGTGAATGAGGGGGAAATGAAGATCTCTCTTGGTGAAGATGTAAATCAAGGCCTCCTCCTTCGATTCTCCAAAGATCAATGACTTTGGATGGTTGGATGAAGAGATCTTGTAGATTTGGTGGCTCTAATGGGGTTGGTGTTCTTGAGCAGCTCGAGCAGCTGGAGGAAGAACATAAGGGTCCCTTTTTATAGGCAGCCCCCTCCACGAACCGTTTTCTGACCGTTGTAGAAAAGTCATACCGGAGACTCCGGTCTGAAGACCGGAGACTCCGGTCTACACCGGGACTTCGGCCAATCTCCAGACCAGCCTCCGGACTGCCCTTCTGACTGACCCAGTCCAATTCTTCACCAGCAACACCGGAGACTCCGACCTTCCAACACCGGAGAATCCGGACTGACCAAAGTCCGGAGACTCTGGAGTAACCTCCGGTGCACCCTCCGGACCCCTAGTCAGAATGTCCCAGTCAGGTCCTGGGAGGCACCACCGGAGCCAGAACTGGAAACTCCGGACCACACCGAATACTCCGGTCTTGGCAGACCGAAGACTCCGGTCTGGAGTTTCCAGAACAGTGGCCAATGTATGTGGTCTTTTCCCAAGAGTGTGTGTGATGTTTATCTATGATAATACCAACTTGTGGACAATAAAAAACTGTAAAATGATCTATTTGTTGTTAACGAACACCAAAAGTGATTATGACAATAAATTCCCTTTCACCGTCTTCGCCACCGGATCACGGATTTGGAGGAGACCATCCACGAGAGATACATGCAGTAGGAGGAGAGGGAGAATGCCGGAGAAGACCTTCGTGGAGACCCCTACTCCTATCTCAGCGATGATGATGACTTTCTAGAGGATCAGGCCATGGACTTCTTCACCGATGAGGATGATTTCGCCTTCATCGATGATGATGATGATGATGAGGATGATGAGTACACTGACTCCAAGGAGTAGTAACACTTGAGCACTAGCGTTAGTGAATTGTATTCGGTCCCACTGTATCGTAGCTTCACAAAATGGTTCTTAGAACCATCTATTTTTCTTTGTTGTGGTGTGTGTTGTATTGTGTGCTATGAATGAATGAATGAAAAGATAGTTGCTAGAAAAATCTGAGTCACACTTTAACAATTTTACAAAACAACCCTGAACCTTAGAAATTTCCCTCTTTTCTCATGATCTATCTCAATCTTCAGATGCCTCGCAAAGGAAGCAACTAGGCCCCAGACCCGATGTTGCAACTTTTGCAAATGATGGTTTCAGACCGCGAAGCCGAAAGAGTCGAACGTCAAGCCAACTTAGCCACCCTTCAACAGATAGCCCAGATGGCCAACAACAATCAAGGCCATGGAAATCAGGACAACCATGGATCTAAGCTCAAGAATTTATAGAACACCAATCCACCTATTTTGGATGTAGATGATTGGATGCAAACAATGGAGAACAATCTAGAAGTCGCAGGAGTGGAAGCTAACGAGAAAGTTCTGTTCGCCACCCACTATCTAGCCGGAGATGCAAGAGCATGGTGGAGCAGTGTTCGTGCAATGACCGGAGGTCAGATGATGACTTGGGAAGAATTCAAGGTCAAGTTCAGTAGAACCCATGTGTCACCTAGTTTGATCAAGAGGACGAGAGATGAATTCAGAGAACTGAAGCAAGGAAGGATGACAATAGTGGAATACCATGACAAATTCTTGTCATTAGCTAGGTATGCCCCGGATGAGATCGACACTGACGCGAAGAAGAAAGAGAGATTCCTGAATGGTCTACACGATGAGATGCAGACGGTGTTAGTCAATATCACCTTTGATGATATTGAAGCCATAGTCGACTCTGCCATTCATATGGAAGGAAAGATCAAACAAGCCAATGAGAACCGCAAGTGCCGCATGATGCATCAACCAGGAACCCACCAGACACCAAAGTATCGCCCCAACCCATCTCCAGGATTTGCCCCAAGAAACAACAGACCCCCGATGAACCATCCGACCTATCCCAACCGTGGAAACCCAAAGCCCGCAGGAAACCACAACAACCCCGGCAACTCTAGAAATTTCAACCGTGCACCACCCAAGTTCAACAACAATAATGCCGCCACCAACACCAACACTGCCCCAATGACCGGAAGCAATGTTGTGCCTGTTGCAGCAAAGGACAACTCGCAACTGACTTGTTATGACTATGGAAATAAGGGTCACTACTCCAACAAGTTCCCCAACAAGAAGAATGCCGCAGCCCCCAATGCAAATGCCCCAGCTCAGCAGCAGCGTCGTGTTCAGCCAGGCAGAAGGTTTGCCCCAGGGAATTCACTCAACCGCAACGGCCGTCTTTTTCTCATGCATGCTGAAGAAGCTCAGGAAGCGCCAGACATCGTGCTGGGTATGTTTTCTGTTAATTCAGTACTTGCAAGAGTGTTGTTTGATTCTGGAGCATCGCACTCATTTGTCACTAAAGAATTTGCATGCACTAGTAAGATTCAACCAACCAAATTGAAGCATGTTATGATTGTTCGAATACCCAGTTCAACCACCAAAGCTAGTCAAATTTGCAAATCCATCCCTATCTGAATCCATCGCATAGATTTTTATGCTAATCTAATAGTACTCAAGGGATTAATTGACTGTTCCAAGAAAGCCATAACCATGACCAGTACAGTCGGAATATCAGTCGAGCATGTATCTGAAAGCTTGCCTCGTCAGTTCAAGTGCAACAAGAGAATAGCCCAGCCTACCATTGACCAAGTCCAGATAGTCTGTGAATACCCCGATGTATTTCTAGATGTTTTGCCCGGTATGCCCCCAGATCGGGATATAGAGTTTATCATTGAACTAATCCCTGGAACCGGACCCATAGCCCAGAGACCATATAGTATGAACCCGTCTGAACTAGCAGAACTGAAGAAGCAACTGGACGCCATGCTAGAAATTGGATTGATTCAACCAAGTGCGTCACCTTGGAGATCACCTGTCTTTTTTGTGGACAAGAAAGATGGAGGTAACCGTTTGTGTACGGGTTATCGAAAGTTGAATGATGTTACCATGAAGAACAAGTACCCATTGCCGAAGATAGAAGATTTGTTTGACCAGTTGACTGGTGCCAAAGTGTTTTCTAAGATTGATCTTAGAACTGGCTATCATCAACTCAAGATTCGCGCAGAGGATATTCCAAAGACTGCCTTTACAACCACATATGGATTATATGAGTATATCGTCATGTCTTTTGGATTGACCAATGCCCCCGCTTATTTCATGAATCTCATGAATAAGATTTTTATGGACGTCCTGGATAAGTTTGTCATTGTTTTCATCGATGACATTCTGATTATTCCAAATCAGAAGAAGAATATGAGCTACACCTAAGGACCATTCTTGGAACCCTTAGAGAGCATCAATTGTATGCCAAGTTTAGCAAATGTGAATTCTGGTTACAGGAGCTAGGATTCCTCGGATGCATCGTATCTGTCGTGGGAATGACCACTACAGATGCTGTAATCGGCAGCGAGTAGTAGAACATGGGGCAAGGGCGGCCAGCCATCTACGGAGTGATATGAGGGCAGAGACACAAGGGTTTACCCAGGTTCGCCCCCCGCAGGGTAAAGACCTACTCCTACTAGATTTTATTATGGTGAGAATACAAGGGGCGAGCTCAACGACTAGGCGGCGAGTCGCTTGGGTGTATGATGGAACGTATCCCCTATGTGTCCCCTAGGGAGGTTTATATAGGCTCACCTCGCTAGGGTTTACAGATTACAACCAAATTAGTTAAGGATTAATAGGTTCTACGACCTAGTCTGGCTGGGCTTAGCTACACTTCTGGGCCTCCAGCTTCCAGTCACCTGAGTCCACGCCAAGTCTCGATCCAGTCGCCGTCCTGCAGGCCCACTCGCTGGTGGCTTGGGCCAATAGGAAACGTCCTGCTGGGTATACCCCGGTAGGCATATCCCCATCAGTAGTCCCCGAGGCCGTCGTTGATTTGTCGCAGGTGTTTGCTGGCATTCGGAGTATGTGGGTCCAGTCCGGATGCCTAGTCCAATCGGCGGCGGACTCCTGAACAAAGGAAGAACTAGTCATTTTAGTCGCAATAACGGTGACCAATCGTGTAGCAGGTCGGCGAACGGGTCGACGAGTAATTAGTCACTGTTATAGTGATCGGGTCGGCGAATCGTCGAGTCGCTGGGAGCAGCGAGTCGAGTAGACGAACTTGGACCGTCAGTCATGGTCAAACTAGCCGTTGGGTAACCCAACGGTAATATTGGCGTAATTACCGCGTAGTAACGTCTCCCGAAAATGGCGGGTAACAACCGCTATATAAGGAGAGTGAAGGTCGAACGGGGAAAACGCTTCGTTCACTTCCTCCGATCTCGCGCATCCTTGTTTCCCCATTCCGCGCAGCGACCAGAACGATCCAGAGAGTTCCGAATCCCACAATCCTCCAACCGATGGCTCCCCCCACCGAACCATGGCAGGGGCAGATCCAAGTGCACGAAGGCACTGCTAACATCTTTCGAGGAGGCGGGGATTCTCCGCGTCGGGAGATGGCGCATCCATGCGGCCGGAGAAGTAATTCCGGATCCTCACGAAGGGGAGTTCATCTGCTTCACCAGTCACCTGGAGCGGGGTCTTGGTTTCCCAACCTCCCTCTTCTTCCGGCGTTTCTGGGCCTACTACGGAATACAGCCATCGGATCTGGGTCCGCACAGCATCGAGCAGCTCGCCATTTTCGTGGCGTTCTGCGAATGCTATCTGGGCTGCAGGCCCTACTTCCCCCTGTGGGAAGACCTATTCTGTGACACCCCCGGGATTAAGGTTAGACAAATCCCAGACCTTCGTCTGGACATAAGCCTAACCTAATCTCGAAAGCGTACAGAGAAAGAATTGATAACACAACAGTGACCCTACGACACAAAATTTATTACAGCAAGCTCATAACTGAGCGAAGAACCAAAATATTACAAGCAGAGGTCACTGACCACAAACATCAAACAACGGAAGGCAAATTATGCTAGTAAGTATAGAAAACTTAACAAATGACCTAAGAGGCCTGTAGAATAACGATGACGTCCAATCCATAGATCCCAGATTGCTGACTGGGAACCCCCAAACTACTCGTCGATGTCGATGCCGTGAGGAACTCATCTTCAATGGTAACACTTAATCCACTGCAAAAGTATCAACGAAGCAAGGGTAAGTACAAGGTGTACTCCACAAGACTTATGGCTGGTGGAGTTATTTTGCGTAAAGCCATCTTTGTTTTGTAAAACAAGAGGGAGAAGAATCTCGACTAATCAGAATATGTTAAAAGGGGATAAGAGAGTGGTATATTTCAGTTTGATCATCTTTTGATATCCACCGAATCATCATCAGCTGAACCTATCTAGAATCACCCCTCGATCCATGAGGAAGCATCCTTAAGCACACATTACTTAAATTTCCAAGTTTTACTATTAGGTTCAAGTTCTCTATGATCTTCACGTACGTTCCCAAGTTCGTCCATAACCGCGGACGCGGCTTTTCGAAAAGATTAATAACCCTGCAGGGGTGTACAACTTTACCCACACGCGCCAACCGATTCTTAATGCCAGTACATTGGCCCTCTTCCATGGAAGGCCGGCAGAGAGTGGTTGACCACGACCTTTACCTTGCTTTCGCCGAGACCATGAGTCATGCACTAGGGATATGCCGCCATAACGGGTCAAGTCCCGAAGCCTCTCCCTAATGATGTGCGCAGGGTTCAAGATTACGGATGCCGAGCATCTCTTGTTCCCGGCCACGCTTACCTACCTGTTATGAATGCACCTCCTTCACCTCCATTCAAGAACATCCAAGATGCGTATGTTGAATGGAAAGCCCAAACTATGTGACTCATGGAATCTACTAGGAAAGTTAGTTGGTCGAGGGGGTTTCCAGGCCCCCGTGTGGATGTATGCTCGTCTTGGTTCAAGAGGCAAGAACAACGGGTCCTAAGGATGGAAAGTATGGGACTGCAAAAACCATAACCCACGTGGCCTCCCATACAAGCCTTAGCATGTTTATTATCCATCTTTGATCATACCACGTCATCCTGTCAAACTAGGTTCATTCGCAGCTCTGATTCATCAACCAGTTGGACCAGTGGTAACATCTAAGCATGTCTAAGCACAACAGAAGTAATAGCTCTAGCAACGCTTCACAAGCTCAAACCCTAGTTATGCTAGGAGCAGTGGATCAGGGAATTTAGGCCAAAAGGAAACATGCATTAGATAGGATTACACTATCTATCGATAAAAGACTTTAGAATCGTATGCACATGGCAAGAATGAAATACTTTGGAAGCATAGGATTCATATGTATGTGTGGGACTTCGCTTGCCTTTTCCAGTTGATATCCAGAAAGAAGAGTTCCGGTCACCTGGTACTTGATTACATTTGGTCAAGTATTGGTCTTCGAGCTTTGACTGTGTTGATCTCGATCTTCAGTCTTGAACTTGATCTCGATTCCGATATCGTATTCTACCGGAGAAGAACCAACACCGGAGAGAAAGGGGAAACAATCAACACATGGCATCGATGCAATGCTCAATCGAGGATAATGATATGACAAGTTAAAGTGCATTAAAATAAACCCCTAAGGCATGCTTGATCATTTAATCGGGGTTCCGAGGGGTGCAAACCCTAACTCGGAGAAACCCAGAGGAATATGAGAGGGGTTGTTTTGTTGTTATAATTAAACTTGCAATTGAAGTTGCTTATCAATGCATGATTATAGTTTAATTAGGTAGAATTCATTTTTCTGAACATTTTGATATATTATTTGTATTTTTCTGATTTAAAATGAATTAGTTATGAATTTCTCAAATTTCAATTCATTTTAAATCATTTTTAGAATATTATAAAATAATTTTACATTTTGGAATTACTTATATATTTTTATTAATCAGAAACATTTCTGAATATGTTTATTACACTTACACCAGGGACCCACCTGTCAGGGATTTCATAATTATAGAAAACAATAAAAGAAAAAGAAAAGATTTATTGCACCACGCTGACGTCATGCTGACGTCAACAATGGAGACCTCTCCAGATCAAGCACAGATCGGCCGCTCCCGTGCGCGCCTGGATGCGCGGCTAGGGGCGTTGGAAAGAGCGTGGAGAGGGCTACCATAAAGTGGCGGCGCCGCTTGCAGGAGGTCACCGGAGGGGGAAGCACGACGGCGGCGAGCGGCGGTAGAGGCAGGTGCTCATCGGGGAGGGAGAAAGAGAGCGAGAGGGAGGAAACAGAGAAGGCCACAAAGACCAGTGGCTCACCACAAACACGGCAGAGGGGTCGGAGAGGCCAGGGATGGTCTGACGGCGATGAATCGATGGCGACCAGAGTCGGGGAAGGTGAGGTCGTCGGCGGTGATAGAGGGTGCTTTGGCCCGATTCCTTTGATAGGGAGAAGCAGTCGAGCATGCCGGAGCTCCTAGACACCACGGCGAGGCTTGGGGTTGCACAGAACGTCAGCGAGGAGCAGTTCTGCCGCGGCTAGGGTTTGGTCATTTTGGGGAAAATCGACAGAGAGGGCGAGGTGGAATGAAACTGGTATGGGGAGAGAGAGGAGGACGCGGGCGACCTTATCCTGGCGTCCAACGGCGGCGGCGGGAATCGTATCCCGGCCAACATCGGGCGGCAGAGGCGCTGCCAGGCAGCAGCTCTCCTGTCGCGAGGAAGAAGACGGCGTGAAGGGGTACGCGGGCTTGGGCCGTTGCTGGGCTTCGTGTGGGCGGCGGCTGCTGCTAGGTGTTGCACGCGTGCAGGCAGGGGAGAGAGGAGGAGATGGGCCACGGCCCAGGGAGAGAGGGAGGTATTTTTTTCTAAAACATTTTCTATTTATGTTTTTACTTTTCTCTTTGTATTTTTCAAATAAAAATTTGTTTTATGTTATTTTGAAAATAGAAAAACTTTGTAAACATTTCAAACATTGTAGGGCCCTGGTTACTGTTTGGGCTCCATTTTTTGTACTTTCAAAACATGTAAAACAATTTTGAACCCATTTCAAATAAAGAGGAAAGGAGTTATGATTAGGGTTTTGCTATTGTTTCTTGCATGAAATTTTAGGATGATGCTCATGAATGCACAACAATCCCTAATTACTATTTGGTAAAACTAGGGTTGTTACATGTTCCACGGGAGAATTAGCCATGAAGAAACAGGCGGCCCAATGCTAGCCACGGGAGGCATGACGTTCCAGGTGAAGTCGAAGGCATCGTTCTTTGATTTGATGCTGCCCACCAAAGCGGCTGACGAGTGGAAGAAGTACTGGTTCTATGTCACCAAGTCGACTCCAGGCGACAAAGTGGCGCTTCCAAGGTACTCCACCGACCGACCCGAGCCGCATCGGCTCCAGGTCATCAAACTCCCGCTGGAGCAGCGGATGGTTATCGACGAGATGTTACAAACCATTCGCAACCTGAAGAAGAAAGGCCTCCAGACCATCAATCTCTACAACTGCTGGCTCGGGCGGCAGCTCGTGCCCCTATCCAGCCGTGACCACTACATGTATGAGTATACGGGCAAGGACGACCCGACGAAATCCTGCCTCGTTGAGTGGAGACTCAACGATTATACACTGGCCCTGAAGAAGATTACCCAGGCGGTGTATCTCGACGCGAAGGACGGGGTCGCCCCTTATACCGCGAGGCGCCCAGCTCCAACGGTAAGCTGTTATTCCTTTTGCACTCGCAGTCGCAGTTTGTGCATTCGCGGTCGTGCTAACGTCATTTGTTCTTGGTGCAGTTGTTTCAAGTGGTGGAAGGGTGGCTTCCACCCACAGACAACGAGAACTCGAGCTCGTCCACCCAGGACGGGAGCGAGTCATCGCCCACCAAGGGCAACGCCGAGATCGATGGAGGCGATAATGACGATGATGAAGACGACGACCCCGTGGAAGTTGCTGCCCCCACGGTTCGCAAGACTCGTGGGCAGCACCAGCGTGAACTCGAGGCCAGCAAGAGCCTCGAACCCCACGATGATAACGATGACAAGCTCCCTGAGCACACCTCACATCGCGAGGCCACGCTGTCGAAGAAGAAGAAAGCTCCGCCAAAGAAGAAGGTGAAGCCGGCAAAGCCGACATCTCCGCCTCGATCTGCGAGCAGCTCTGACGCCACCAGCTCGGCTGAGGGCGCAACGGCGCATGGGGCTGCGGCAGACGGAGCCGCCTCCACAAGGGACAAGGTGCCGCTGGCGTCATTACCACCGCCGTTCACCCCAGTCACTAGCTTGGGGGCCGCTCCAGCCGCAGGGGCCTAGCCACCAAGGGGGGTTCCCATAGTAATTGCCGCGGAGGCTCCCGCCGCGGCTTCATCTTCAAAGAAGCCGTCAGTGTCTTGGGCACACAATGTGTTCGAGACGGGCCTCACTTGGAAGCTGGGGCCCGAACTAGAAAAACTGGCCAGCATCCGCACCGGCCTACAATTTCTTCTAGTCGCCAAGTGAGTGCTCCTCTGTCCTTTACTCGTATGCTTGCTTTGTGTTTCAATCGGAAAGTTTTATTGATAGAGCTGTTTCACAGGACTGGTGTTAAGAAGATAGGACATCCTTCTGTGGCCAAGGTTCCGCCAGTCGCCATAGAGGTGTGGGCTGATTCCTCGCGGAAGAGGAAGGGCGACGAGGTCCTTGCTCCCGCCGAAGGCATTAAAAGGGAGAACAGCGACAATGTCGTCACGGTCTCTGTTGATCCGGCGGCTGCCCTGAGCGAGCCTCCAACCTCAGCGGAAGCGGCTTCGAAGGACAAGGAAGGTGTGGGGTCGTAGCATATGGTGCATGCGGACTCAACCGATGTGGCCGAGCAGCCCCCAAGTGGCACAGTGGCCGCTGCAGTGACTTTCCCTCGCTTCGTGGCGAAGGCTGCCACGGCGAGTGCCTCGGTGCCGTCAAGCTAGCTTCCTGGGGCCGCCAACACGGAGGTTGAGCAGCGTCGTGGCCACACTCCAGTCGTGCTCGCTCACGTCGGTGGATGTGATGGAACTTCATGACATGCTAGGCGCTGCTATCCAGGTATGTCCAGTCCCCGAGGATCTGGCCACTGAATTTCAGTGGTTGGATTCTTAGTGTTTTTTATATTATCCAGTCCCCGAGTGCCTAGTCGCTCAATTTCAGCGGGTGGGCACTGAGGAATTTCGTTGTCCAGTCCTCGAGTGCCTAGTCGCTAAATTTCAGCCGGTGGGCACTTAGGAATTGTTTGTTGTTGACACTGTGGTTTGTGCGCAACCCCTGCAGCGCGAGTCAGCAGAACGGCTTGCTGCGAAGTGTCGCGTGGAGAAGGAGCCCGTTACCATCTAGGAGACAAACAAGGAGCTTCAAGCAGTTGCGGCCGAGGTGAAGGAGGCTCGCCAAGGCCTTGTCCCGGTGGGTGTCTTGATGGCGGCTCAATCTTGTTTGAGCGTGGCCAAACAGCGAGTCGCCGACCTGGAGCGTGACTCAAGGAGGCGAAGGCGGAAGCGAGCTCAGCGGAAGGACGAGCCAAGGCTGCCGCTGAAGAACGGAAAGTATCTGATGCGCTCGTTGCTGGGTTGCATAATGATTTTTCTTCTCTTCAAAGTTTCATCACGGACCTCTGCCGCCCGCTAATTGGTAAGCTCTCCTTCAGACGACTTCCGATTGCATGAACTGTGTTATGGTTTCGATGTTTTGCTTACTACTTGTTTCTGTGCTGCAGGAAGGATCACTGATAACGCGGAAGAGGAGCAGTCGTACACACGCGGCAATGTGTGAACACCCTGGTCGACTCAGCCGCGTTTTCAGCGACTTGCCTTCGTGCATATCTTCAGGAGATATCGCCCACGGAGGTGATCCCCAGCGACCTTGTCGAGGTATGGAGCTACCTGGAGAAGGCCCCGTCGGTCGTGGAATTCATGACGCGGTCGGCCTTCCGTCGTGGGGCGGCGATGGCGCTCAGCCTTTGGCTCGCCCACTTCCCGGATGACTTCGACCTCGACGATGTCACGAGCGGTTACCCCTCATCGACAGGCTCGGTGGAGATTTCCAAGGCGTTGAAGCTGACGGACCGAGCCGCGGTATACTCCGACTACGTTTGGGCGATGGGACACCTCATCCCCTATCAGGAGACGATTGTCGCCCCCAATGATCCTGAACCGAAGCATCAGGACTTCAAGGTCGAACAACCATTCCGTGCGGCGATGGCAGGCGAGCTGACGACGTACCCATCGAACCCTTACGTGCCCTTCATCCGCAGCCGCAGGGACGGTGGCGCTTCTTCGTCAAAACCTGCGGAGTAAAAGTGTTTTGCCGTTCGGCATTAGTATGGAATAACTATGTAACTTTCCTTGTATGTGGAACAAATTGTGCTGTTATAAAGGAATGCTCGTGTTATTTTGTCAGTCGTTTGCGATTTTGGATGTTGATTGTGCGAGTCCCCGAGCGCGTCCTCCCTTTTAATGTGTTTTGTGAACTGTTAGTGAGTTGGGGTCGACTCACCATGGCTCGGACATCCACTCGCATGGCGACTCCGAGGGGTGATCTTTACTTGACCGTTTTCCCGGGCGCGAACGGGGTCGGGTTGCCGAGTCCCTGAGCGTGGTAGTTGGCCGTTCTAGTCGCGGGCCCTGGGTAGGTGAGGACTAATGCGCGTTATGTTAAGCGCGTCACTCCTGCCTGATCCCGAAGATCAGTCGCATGGCAAGTCCGGGGCACTCTCTCATACTTGGCGTTTCTCCCTAGCCGCTCGTATTTGATCGGGTGTTAGTCCCCGAGCGTGGTACTTGGCCGTTCGAGTCGCTGCGCCGAGGATGTGGAGGACTTGGTCGCTGTGGGGAGCGGGTGCAGTTGTCTTGGCTCGGGGAGCCAGTCGAGCTAGGCGACTCCAATGGGGCTCCGGGTTAGCGTTTTTCATGGACGCTACGAGGCCTAAGTTTTCCCAGTTCCCTCGTACCGCACTACTTGGCCGTGCCGGTCGCTTTGCCAAAGGTTGACTTCTGCGAATAACGTAACGCTGTTATTACGAGTGCGAGTGGCACAAGACACAGAGAGTAGACACAATTGTGCAGTAACCAATCTGTTTTATTTCATAGAGGGTAGGGGGTACATGTCTGGAGTTCTAAGAGTAGAACTTTAGTAGGAGCTTTAGATTCCATGGCCGCTTGACATCGAGTTTTCCGTCCCCTCAGACATCGGTGAGGTAGTAGGCGTCATTTCCCAGGACTCGCCCGATGGCGAATGGTCCCTCCCAAGGGGGTGAGAGCTTGTGCATGCCTTTCTTGTCCTCGATTAGGCGCAGTACCAGGTCGCTTTCCTGGAAAGTGCGAGCCGCACACGCCGGCTGTGGTAGCGGTGGAGCCCTTGCTGGTAGATGGCGGTGCGGGAGCAAGCTAGGTCGCGTGCTTCGTCGAGATGGTCGACTCCGTCTTGGCGTGCGAGCTCGTTTGCGGCCTCTGTTGGAGATATGCCCAAGAGGCAATAATAAAGTGGTTATTATCATATCTTCACACTTATGATAAATGTTTACATACCATGCTAAAATTGTATTAACCGGAAACATTAATACTTGTGTGATTTGTAAACTAAAATAAGAGTCCCTAGTAAAGCCTCTTGTTAAACTAGCTTGTTGGTTAATATATGATCATGGTTTCCTGATCATGAACATAGAGATGTTATCAACAACAGGATCATATCATTAGGAGAATGATGTGATGGACATACTCCTATAGATAAGCGTAGCATAAAGATCAAGTCATTTCAATAGTTTAATTGCTATATGCTTTCTGATACATAGTAACCTAATTCCTTCGACCATGAGATCATGCATATCACCTTTTCCGGATGGATGCTTTGATGTCATCAAACACCACACCGTAACAGGGTGGCTATAAAGGTGGCATTGAGTGTTCAGAAAGTATTGGTTGAAACACATGGATCAAGAGTGGGATTTGTCCATCCATATGACGGATAGATATACTCTGGGCCCTCTCGGTGAAATGTCATCCAATTAGCTTGCAAGCATGTGACTGGCTCACAAGGGATCACATATCACGAGAACGAGAAAAGAGTACTTATCAGTAACGAGGTTGAACTAGGTATGCAGAGATACCGACGATCATAACCTCGGATAAGTAAACTATCGTGAGACAAAGGGAAATTGGTATCGTATGTAAGTGGTTCATTCGATCGCAAAGTAATCGTAGAAATATGTGGGAGCCATATGAATTTCCAGATTCCTCTATTGGTTATTGTTCGGAGAAGTGTCTCGATCATGTCTGCATAATTCACGAACCGTAGGGAGACACACTTAAGGATTCGACGTTGTTTTGAGTAGTTATGGTATTATGAGAAAGAGACCGAATGTTGTTCGGAGTCTCGGATGGGATCCGGGATATCACGAGGTGATCCGGAATGGTCCGGAGAATAAGATTCATATAAGGAAAGTCCCGTTTCGGAGTTCGGAAATAATTCCGGTGTTTTCATCAGGAATGTTCTAGCAGGTTCCGGAATGTCCGGCACTCCGGGAAAGGGGAGGGGTACATGAATGTGTCATTACATGTTAGAATGATTGCATCATGTACTAAGTGTTCTTGCTGTTCCAAATAAAGGATTAAATTGAATCCTAAAACAGAAAAGTCAAATGGCCAGTTTGAAAGTCAAACGGCTAAAACAGGAAACTGTGGGAAACAAGCAAGAGGTGGTTGAAACCGACTTGGGGGAGGAGTCTCCTCTCCAAGCCGGCGCACCACCCAAGGCCGACTTGGGGAGGGACCCCCCTCCCCTTGGCCGCACCTCCCACCTATAAGAGGAGGGGCAGGGCCTCCTCCTCTAGACACACAAGTTCCTATCCTCTAATCTCCGGTTTAGAGCCTTTTTGGTTTAGAGCTTCTAATTGCCCTAGCCTTCGGTTTAGAGCCTTCTAATTGGTGTGTCTAAACCCTAGACCACTAATAGTTCTCTCTCATACTCCACCATACTCTCTCCGGCTTAAGGCGAAGCCCTGCGAGATCTCCCCTCTACTTCCGGTACCACGCCGTTGTGCTGCCGGAATCTCGAGGAGAGTGCTACAACCTCCGCTGCCTGCTGGAACAAGGGAGAGGAAGGTCTTCGTCGAGTACCGAACGTGTGACCGACTGCGGGAGCGCTGTCGGAACGTGGCGCCGGAAGGACCGTCTACGCGATCTTGATATCGGAAAGAGTACGACTACATCACCCACGAGAATCTGCTCTCGTTAACCGCTTTGGAATCTTCGAGGGTAAGTTATTCCATCGACTCGTTGCTACAATCTAGTAGATAGATCTTGGCTTGTTTGTGCTCAGAGACGGAGAACCTCCGATTCAGCAGCCGCCGCCACCACCTCCCACCGCCATCGTCGCAGCAGCACGACCACCTCCAGTCATCGTCGAGCCCGTTGCACCTCCACCGCCCGTCATCGAGAAAGTCATGGCACCCTCCGACTCTGTCATTGACGCGCTTTATGCTGATTTCAGTGCAGATTCAGAGGAGATAGACTTCAGTCCAGAAGAGCTAGACTCCGCTATGCAGGAGATGGAGGAGGAGTACTCGCGCGACGAGCAAGCCAACAACTCCGTCACGTCCCGAGGGGTGTTCGTCACCATTGGGACGGCGATGGATGAAGATCAACCCGGACGAGCTCCGCCTACGGCATTGGAAAAGGGGAAGGGGCCACTTTGCCGACGATGATCGTGCAAAGGTCATGCCTGCTCCGCCTAACCCAGTGCAGCAGCCGCAGGAAATTGGCACCGGCCCGAGCAACAACAACACCGCAAAATTGCCACCTCCAGCATCTACGTCTGCAGCAGCCCACGGAAGTAATTCCCAGCGACCTCGTCGAGGTGTGGCGATACTTGTAGAAGGCGCTGTCGGTCATCGAGTTCATCACGCGATCGGTGTTCCGATGCGGAGCAGCGATGGCGCTTAGCCTTGGGCTCGCTCACTTCCCGGAGGACTTCGACCTGGACGACGTAATGAGTGGCTACCCGTCGTCGACTGGCTCGGTGGAGATCTCCGAGGTCCTGAAGTTGACGGACCGCGCCGCGGTGTACTCTGAGCGCGTGTGGGCGATGGGCGACCTCCTTCCTTATCAGGAGACGGTTGTCGCACCCAACGACCCCGAGCCGCAGCACCGGGACTTCAAGATCGAGCAACCCTTCCGTGCGGCGATGGCGGGTGAGCTGACGACGTACCCGTCAAACCCGTACATTCCCTTTATTCGCAATCGCAAGGGTGGCGGCGAGTCGTCGTCGAAGCCTGCGGAGTAAAATATTGTGCCGTGGGGCGTTAGTAGCGGTTCTGCCGTTGGGCATACTTTGTATTTTGTGACAATTGCGACATGCTATAATGAGATATCGTGTTGTTTTGTGAATTGTCGTGTGTTTCTGATTGAGGGTTGAACGAGTCCCCGAGCGCGTCCGCCCTTTTTTATGGGGTTTACCTCGTTTGTTATGTGTTTGTGGTTTTGAATGTTTTGTTATTGAGGTCGACTCTCCCGAACTCAGAAAGCCAGTCGCAAGGCGACTCCCATGAGTGCTCTATACTTCACTGTTTTCCCTTGCGCGAACGAGGTCGGGTGGCCGAGTCCCTGAGCGTGGTACTTGGTTGTTCTAGGCGCGACTCGAGGGTGGGTGAGGACTTGGCGCGTTAGGGTGAGCGCATCACTCCTGCCTGGCCCGTCGGGTCAGTCGCATGGCGAGTCCTGGGCATGCTCTCATACTTCGCGTTTTCCCTAGCCGCTCGCGCTGAACTGGTCGTCAGTCCCCGAGCGTGGTACTTGGCCGTTCGAGTCGCTGTGTCGAGGATGAAGAGGATCATGGTCGCTGTGAGAAGCGAAGGCAGTTGTCTTGGCTCGTTGAGCCAGTCGAGCTAGGCGATTCCAATGGGGCTCCGGGTAGGCATTTTTCGTGGACGTTACAAGACCTAGGGTAACCCAGTGCCCTTGTAGCGCACTACTTGGCCGTGCCGATCGCTGTACCAGAGGTTGACTTTTGTAGTTAGCTGGACGATGTTATTACGAGTGCGAGTGGCACAAGACACGGAGAGTAGACGCAATTTGCGGTAACCAATTCTTTTTATTTCATAGCGACTGGAGGATACATATGTGGGGTTCTAGGAGTAGAACTTCCGTAGGAGGTTTACATTCCATGGTCGCTTGACGTCGAGTTTGCCGTCCCTGCAGACGTCGATGAGGTAGTAGGCGTCGTTGCCGAGTACTCGCCCGATGGCGAATGGTCCCTCCCATGGGGGGGGGGAAAGCTTCTGCATGCCTTTCTTGTCCTGGATGAGGCGCAGCACTAGGTCACCTTCTTGGAAGGTGCGAGTTTTCACCCGCCGGCTGTGGTAGCGGCAGAGTCCTTGCTGGTAGATGGTGGTGCGTGAGCGAGCTAGGTCGCGTGCCTCGTCGAGTTGATCGACTCCATCATGTCGTGCGAGTTCGTTCACAGCCTCCGTGTAGTGGACGACCCTTGGCGAGTCATGCTCGAGGTCGGTGGGCATGACTGCCTCGGCACCGTACACCATGAAGAAGGGGGTGAACCCTGTCGACCTGTTGACCGAGGTGCGGATGCCCCAGATGACGGAGGGTATCTCCTCGACCCAGCACCCGGCGGTGCACTCGAGTGGTACTTGGAGCCGCGGCTTCAGGCCATGGAGGATGCTCTGGTTGGCCCGTTCTGCCTGTCCGTTGGACTCCGGGTGGGCGACTGACGCGAGGTCGAGCCGGATGAGGTGCTCCTCGCAGAACTCGGCCATGGCTCCTTTGGCGAAGTTGGTGCCGTTGTCCGTGATAATGCTGTTTGGGAACACGTAACGATATATGAGCTCGCGTAGGAATTTGGTGGCGGTCTTCCCGTCGCATTTCCGGACTGGCTTGGCCTCCACCCACTTTGTGAATTTGTCGACCGCGAGCAGGAGGTGGCTGAAGCCGGAGGGGGCCTTTTTGAAGGGGCCTACCATGTCCATACCCCACACGGCGAATGGCCAGGTGATGGGGATTGTCTTGAGCGCTGAGCTCGACACGTGTGTCTGGTTGGCGTACTTCTGGCACCCGGCGCACCGCTGGACATTGTCGACGGCATCGGCGTGTGCGGTGGGCCAGTAGAAGCCGTGCCGCATAGCCTTGGCGACCAGAGAGCGGGCGCCGGCGTGGTGGCCGCAGTCGCTGGAGTGGATGTCGGGGAGGATCTTGCATCCTTCGGCGGGTTGGACGCAGCGTTGGAACACGCCGGTCACGCTGCGCTTGTGGAACTCGCCGTCGATGATGGTGAAGGATTTGCATCGGCGTGCAACCATCCGAGCATCTGTCTCGATTGCCGGCAAGGTGCCAGCCTCCAGGTAGGCGATGTACGGCTTGGTCCAGTCGTCTGGCTCGGCGATGAGTGCGACCAGGGCTGCCTCTTGTTGCAGCGGGACTCCGATGTCAATCTCCTTTGGGGGAGAGACTGATGTCTTGGTGATCGTGTCGAGGAAGACGCCGGCGGGTGGTGCGAGTCGAGCCGACCCGATGCGAGAGAGTGCGTCAGCCTCCTCGTTCTTCTGCCTGTCGATCCACTCGACGGAGTAGCCTGCGAAGTGTCCCCCTAGCTTGTCTACTGCTTGGCGGTATGCCGCCATGGTAGGAGAGACGGCGTCGCAATTGCCGGCGACTTGTCCAGCGACGAGGTCGGAGTCTCCGTAGCAGCGTAGGCGGTTGACGTTCATCTCCTTGGCAGCTCGCATGCCGTGGAGTAGTGCCTCATACTCGGCCATGTTGTTGGTGCAGGGGTGAAGTCGAGGCAGAGGACGTAGCGGCGCTTGTCGCCCTTCGGTGAAGTCAGCACGATCCCTGCTCCTGCGCCGTCCGCGTTCTTGGAGCCGTCGAAGTGCAGGCTCCAATAGTGGAGGTATGGCAGCTTTTCTGGCTGCTGGGCCTCTTCCCAGTCGGCGATGAAGTCCGCTAGAGCCTGCGACTTGATCGCTTTTCGTGGCTCATACTTGATGTTGTGGACGCCGATTTCGACGGCCCACTTGGCGACTCGCCCGGTCGCCTCGTAGTTGCGGATGATGTCCTGCAACGGTCCTGAGGAGACGACCGTGATCAGGTGCTCCTGGAAGTAGTGCGGCAGGCGCCGCTGTGCTGTAAAGACCGCGTATACCAGTTTCTGGTACTGCGGGTATCTCTGGCGCGACTCGGTGAGGACCTCGCTGATGTAGTACACCGGTCGCTGTACCGGGCGCTCCTTTCCCTCCTCCGGCCGCTCGACGACCATGACGGCACTGATGACGCGCTCGGAAGCCGTGACGTAGACCAGCATGGGTTCTTTGTCGACGGGGGCGGCGAGTAGTGGTGCTGCGAGTAGCACCTTCTTGAGGTCGCGGAGTGCGTCGTCCGCCTTCTTATCCCACTGGAAGGTGGGGTTCTTTCGCATCAGGCGGTATAGGGGCATCGCCTTTTCGCCCAGTCGGGGGATGAAGCGGCTGAGAGCCGCGACTCGCCCGGCCAGCTTCTGGACGTCGCGTAGGCACTCGGGTTTGCCGAGTCGGGCGATCGTGTCGATTTTGGTGGGGTTCGCCTCGATCCCGCGCTTGGAGACGACGTACCCCAGTAGTTGCCCTGCTAGTACACCGAAGGTGCATTTGCCTGGGTTGAGCTTTATCTTGTATTTCCGCAGGTTGGCGAATGTTTCCGCCAGGTCCGCGAGTAGATCACCCTGGCAAGCGGACTTCACGACCACGTCATCGATGTAGACGTGTATAGCAGCCAATTTGGCTCGTGAGGCACTCCTGCATGCACCGCTGGTAGGTCGCCCCGGCGTTCTTGAGGCCGAAGGTCATGGCGGTGTAGCAGAAGGCTCCGAATGGCGTGATGAACGCCGTCTTCTCCTCGTCCTCAATAGCCATTTTGATCTGGTTGTACCCAGAGTAGGCGTCGAGGAAACATAGCGACTCCGAGCCCGCGGTGGAGTCGATTATTTGGTCGATCCGCGGGAGGACGAACTGCTCCTTCGGGCAGGCACTGTTTAAGTTTGTGTAGTCGATACACATCCTCCAGGTTCCATTCTTCTTCTCGACCAGGACTGGGTTTGCCAGCCACTTGGAGTATTTGATTGGCCGGATGAAGCCTGCAGCGAGTAGACGCTGCACCTCCTCGGCGATAGCTCGGCGGCGCTCTTCATTGAAGGGCCACAGCGACTGCTTGACGGGTCGCACTTTGGGGTCGGCGTTTAGTTTGTGCTCAGCGAGTTCCCTATGGACACCAGGCATGTCAGAGGGCTTCCATGCGAAGATGTCCCTGTTCTCACGGAGGAACTCGATGAGCGCGCCTTCCTAGGCTGGGCTCATGCCCGTCCCGATCGTCACCGTCTGGCTGGAGTCGCCTGGGACCAGCTCGACGGTGCGGGTGTGCGTCGTTGCCTCGAAGGCTGAGGTGTTTGCGTCCTCCGAGTTGGGCTTCTTGAGTATGGTGGGGTCGTCGTTGTTGACCCCGCTCGCGTACTTGGCGAGCTCGTCAGCGTGGTTGGTCTCTGCCGCGATGACGGCGTCGGCGAGTTCGGCTCCTTTGGCTTCGCACTCGGTGGCCATGTCAGGGTCGTCGTTGATGGTGATGACGCCGCACGGCCCGGGGAGCTTCATCACGTTTTACGCGTAGTGGGGCGCTGCCATGAACTTGGCGAATGCCTGGCGCCCTAGGACGCAGTGGTAGGGGCTGTCGAAGGGTACCAGCTCGAAGACGATCCGCTCGGTGCGGAAGTTTGCTGGTGTGCCGAAGGTGACTGGCAGCGTGACCTTGCCGATCGGGTACGCCTTCCGACCGGGGACGATGCCGTGGAACGTGGTGTAGGTCGTCTCGACAATCGACTGCGAGAGCCGCAGTAGCCTGAAGGTGTCCAGGTACAGGATGTTGATGGAGCTGCCGCCGTCCATCAATGTCTTGGGGAGCCAGTAGTCGCCCACCTTAGGCTTGACCACCAGGGCGACTCGGCCTGGGTACTCGATGCGTGGCGAGTGGTCCTGGAGGCTCCAGGTAATGGGCTGCTCCGACCAGTTCAGGAACTGGGGAACATCCACCTGGGCCACCGCGTTGACGGCGACGGCACGGGCAATGACCTTCTTCTCGCGCTTCGTGTTGAAGCCTGTGAAGGTATGGAGTGAGCCGACCACATTGCCGAATTTTCTACCATTTGGCGGGTTGTTGTCGGGGTCCTCCCGCGCTCGCCGTGCCTTCTCAATCTCCCTGAGAGTGTGGCAGTCGGCGGTCGTGTGCGTGGCGGGCGTCCTTCCCTGCTATGAAATGCACAAGGTTGGTTAAGGAGGGCCGCGGGGTCGAACCTTGGTTTCGCCTTGTAGTTGCCGCCGTCGCGGCGGAAGCTCTTGGGCTCGCGCTGTGCGTGCCCGGTGTTGGCGACGAAGTCGGCTCGCCCGTCATTGCGGCGCTTGCCAGTGAGGCGAGTGTTGCTGTAGCGGAGGTCGGACCGTCGTCCGTTATCGTTGCCGCTCATGCGGCGTTGGCCTCCCGACTCGTCGTCGGTTTCCTAGTTTGGATCTTCCTCCGCGTACCGTTTTGCGATCTCGAGGAGGTCCGGTATGTTGTCGAGCGTGCGAGAATGTCTCTTGAGCTTGGCGACCAAGGGCTCGTAGCGGCACGAGGTTTTGAAGCAATGGATCGCGGTGTCCGGGTGGATGCCGACCGCGTTGTACCATAGTTCTTGCCACCGCTAGACCCAGTTGCGGGTCGACTCGCGGGGTCCTTGGACGCATCGCTCCAGGTCCTCGATGGTGGTGGCGCGGGTGTAGGAGCACTCGAAGTGCCTGCGAAGGCGTCGCGCATCTCCTCCCAGGAGTCGATGCTATCCTGGGGGAGGGTGTTGATCCACTGCCTGCACGTCCCCTCCATCATCAAGGGGAGGTAACGGGCGGCTAGCAGGTCGGTGTGGCCAGCGATCCCCATCGCCATGAGGTACGTATCCAGCCACACGGAGGGGTCGTACGAAGGGTTGTACTTCTCTATTTCCGTCGGCGCCTTGAAGTTCGCCAGGTATTTTTCGCCTCAGATCATCGGTCCGAAGCACCTGGGCCCGAGTCGGCTTAGCGACCCCATCGGCTCGCCGTCGCAGCGATTGGTTAGGGTGTGTCGCAGGTCGTTGGGCTGGCATGCGCGCCAGCTTTGGTTGTTGATGATGTGGGTGCGGGCATCGATGGGCTGACCGTTGGCAGCGACGAAGTTGGTCGCTGGCCTGGGGTCGTTGGTGGAGAGTGCCGCGTTCGCGAGTCGATGTTGGAGCTGCAGTGGCTCTAGTGGCGGGTAGTTGAGGGTGTTTGCCGCCAATGGGCGGCCGCTTGAGGCCGCTCTGCTGCCTGAAGAACGCGAGTACACCCGACCCTGCGAGTCGGCGCCTGCGTTTTGCTGCTCGACCGCCTTTGCGAGCAGGGCCCTGACGTACTGGATCTATAGGGCGCCGTCACCAGTGGCCGTGATGTTGTCGGCCGCTGCTCGGCCCGCCACGAGGTTGTCCATCGGGGTGGAGAACAGTGGTAGGCCATTCGCGTCTCGCTCCCGTGAGGAGACCACTATCCATGGCTGATCCCTGGGGGGTGTGCGGTTGGGTGGAGGTGGGGCGCCCATCGTCGTCGACCCTAGTGGGGGGAGGGCGCTTCCTCCTGGTGGCGCGTTCTCGCAGATCGCGCGCTCGGCCATGCGGGCCGGGTCGTTCTCGTCGTCAAAGTTCAGGGCGCGCCCCTGGACGGTGGGCTTCAGGCGCGACCCGATTCGCTGCTGGTGGTAGCGTGACAGCTCCTGTGTCGTCACCTGCTCGAGGCGAAATTTTTCGCGCTCGGCTTGTTCTTTGCGGACTGCCTCCGCCAGCTTCAGGCGAGTTCCTCGACCTCCATTGCCGTGGCGTTAGGAGGGATCGGGGTGGAGAAGGGATCCTCCGGCGGATCGGTGCCAGTCGCCATGTAGGTCGTGGTGTGGCGACCGGTCCCGTCGCGGAGATCGGCAGAGTTTTCCGACCCGGAGTCGAAGTCGAAGATCCCAAGGATGGAGGGATCCTCAAAGTCTCCCATGTTGGAGACCTGGGTGATGGAGCCCGCGGGTGAAGACGCGGTGATGGATCCGGCGAGTGACGCCGGGGTTGCCGAGTCGGCGTCGTCGTTTAGGGCCGCGTCTTCCGCAGCCGCGGAGTTTTCGGCCACGTTGCTGTTGGCCGAGTCGTACTCGGAGGCGAGGCGATGGATCGTGCGGACCTGGCTCTCGGAGAGCCGGTGGCGTGGCGGCGACTCGCGGATGCGAGCCGAGTCCTCTGAGACGATGACGTCGGTGAGGCCGACGAAGAGGCTCATCATGCCTACTAGCAAGATCATGATGTGCGTGATGGGTCGCGCCGCCGGGACGTAGCTGCTCGGCAAGATCTGGAGCATCTCGTCGATCGCTATCATGCGGACGGTGGCGACCGACTCGTTGATGGGCAGATTGGATCTTGCCGCAGAACACCGGACAGACCGGCCAGGACCCACGGTGGGCGCCACTGTCGTGGTAATGGTCACGGCAGATGCTGCAATCGACAGCGAGTAGTAGAACGAGGGGCAAGGGCGGCCAGCCATCTGCGGTGCGAGATGAGGACAGAAACACAGGGTTTTACCCAGGTTCGGCCCCCCGGAGGGTAAAGACCTACTCCTGCTAGATTGTATTATGAGGGTGGTACAATGGGGCGAGCTCGGCGGCTAGGCGGCGAGTCGCTTGGGTGTATGATGGAACGTGCCTATACACGCCCTGTAGGGAGGTTTATATAGACTCACCTCCCTCTAGGGTTTACATATCTCAACCGAATCAGTTAAGGCTTCGGTACTCGTTTAACCTAATTCGACTGGGCCTATCTACTCGCCTGGGCCTTCAGCTTCCAGTCGCTTGGATCCACACCGGGCCTTGATCCAGTAGCCGTCTTGCAGGCCCACTCGCCAGGTCGTGGGCCAGTCGGAAACGTCTTGCTGGGTATACCCCGGCAGGCATATCCCCATCAAGGTTGCCAGGCAAAGATGTCCCTGTTCTCACAGAGGAACTCGACGAGCGTGCTTTCCTATTTGGGATCCAGGTTTGTCCCAATGGCGGTGACCTTGGAGGCATCGCCTACCACAAGTTCCACCGGCTTGGTCTCGATGGCGGCCTTGAACGCAGGCGCGGAGTTGGAGATCTTCTTCTTCGACATGGGCATCTCTGAGTCATTGACCTTGCTCTGGATCTCTTTGAATTCTTCGTTGTAGAGGACAGCTTCTGCAACGGCTACTTCATTGATATCGCAGTCCCTTGCCTTGGTAAAGCTTCCGGATACGATGATGATGTCGTTTGGTCCAGGTATCTTGAGTTTTTTGTAGACGAAGCATGGCTTGGCCATGAACGTGTGGAATATGTCGCGGACGAATATGATGTGGTACACGCTCTTGAAGGGGACCACCTCGAAGCTCATGCGCTCTTGACGGTAATTATTAACATCGGCAAAGGCAACCTGAAGTGTAATGCACCCAAGGGACCGAGCCTCCTGACCAGGAACTACGCCGTGGAAGATGGTGTTGGTCCGCCTTAGGTTTTCCTCCGTCAAGTTCATCTTCTGCAGTGTATCTAGGTACATGATGTTGATGCTGCTTCCACTATACACCATACACTTGGTGAACTCCACGCCATCAATCAAGGGGTTGATTACCATGGCGTACTGGTTCTTCGTGGGTATAAGGTCTGGGTGGTCCGTCCTGTCCCAAGTTATTGGAACCTCCGACCAGCGGAGGTACTGGGGAACTGGGGGGAGAGTAGCCATCAGGATCCTCAGAGAGGTCTTCTGTTGTCGGACGGTGGGGGTGCCAAGGAAAGTGTGGTAGACTGGGGCCTTCTTTGCGAAGGGGTTCTTGCCCTTGTCGTCGCTCTTGGCGGCGTGCTTGGGGTCAACGTCCTCGTCCATGTCACTTGAATCCTTGGACTCCTCCTCCTTCTTCTTCCCCTTGCCCTTGCCTCACGGTCTGTTCTTCCGACTTTGCTTGTAGCCGGACTCCGGGTCTTCCTTAAGGTCGTTGACGAACTTGCAGTGTCGATTGGTATTGGTGGCCTTGCCGTTGGTGTCGAGGTGTACGAGGCACGGCATATCGCGGTACTCTTCGTAGGTTTGGGGAACGCGGAGTGGCGCCGAGGTGGTTTCACTTCCTCGTTGCTGCCCACGACCAGCTCCCCTTCCTCGGCCACGTTGTCCGCCTTCTCCTCGTCCTGCAAAAGTCATAGCGACCATGTCGGTAGATTTCTTTTCTTCTGGAGCGGTCTTCCGCTTTGTACTGCTGTTCCTCCGAGCTTGAGGTGGAACGGCCGTTGCCGGCAAGGAGCCACGAGCATCGTCGGCGGCGGCTACGAACTCACTAGATAAATGAATCATCTGGTTCAAGTCAAGCTGGTGATTGTCCTGCAAGCGCTTCAGCTTATGTCGGAGCAACGAGCCTCTTTCCAACCCATCGATGAAGGCAGCCATGGCGGTCTGAGCGTGCACTCCTGCGCAAGCATTCTTCATGTCCAGCCAGCGGGAGAGGTAGGCGCGAGATGTCTCGTATTTCTCTTGCACGCACCGCTGTAGATCGCCCATAGTGCAGGGACGCTTGTATGTACCCTCAAAGTTCTTGGTGAACGCTTCTTGCATGTCTAGCCAGTTGTAGATAGATTTCTCCGTCAAGTCGTCGATCCATTGACGGAGCGTGCCTGCCAACATTAACGGGAGGTACTTGATGGCGACGTTGGGGTTGCCTCCGGCAATCTCCACCGCGTTGCCGTAGTCCTGCAACCATGTGGCTGGCTTGGCGGTGCCGTCATAGGGCTTGATGGTCTTGTCAATCCGGAAACCTTTGCGGTAAGTTGCGGACCGTATTGCAGGTCCAAAGCAACATGGTCCCAGGTATGGTCCTTCCTGGGCCTCGTGGATCTTATCGATCCGCGAACGTGCATCGTATGGCTCCGGGTTCTTCTTTTTGTCAACAGGGGATGGGCTGCGTGAATGACGCGGGACCCCTCCGCCATGGTGACTGCTTGGTAGTGACGGAGGCGGAGGTGGCGGTGGGATAGCCTTCTTGCTGTTACCCTCCTACAACGCCTCACGCCTGTCATGGTTGCTTGTCGGACGCGGAGGGTCATGGCGTGACCTGCTCTTGTGTCCTTGGTTGCGCTCTCCATCATGACGAGTCTGCTCCGTGTTGTCGCGGATGACGATGCCGCACTACTTTCGTGGGGGCATATCCGTACGATGGTGAGCCTTGTAATCTTCGTGACGTCGGGGAGATCGGGACGGTGGCGAAGTGCGATGAGGTCGGGCCTTTTCTCCGTGATTGGAGGATATGGGGATGGCGTCCTTCCTGTTGCGCGCATCCCTCCGTCTTCGTTCTGATGAACCCGTCTGGGACCCGACATCAAGAGGAGATTTGCCCCTTGGCGGCTTGTACTGGCTAGATTGGCAAAGCGCTGGGTTAGACTCCAGCCTCTGAGAGGTGGCCTTTTCCTGCTGCTTCACCGCCTTGGCCACTAGGTCATAGACCTGTTCCACTGCCTCAGGCGATCTATCCTACTCCAGAAGGGTCTTGGCGACGGTGAGGTTAAGGAGTGGGGTGGGCATCACCTGCTTGCCTTCACTGTCAATGTATGGCTTGGCCTGTGCCGGCTTCGTGGGAGCCCATCCTAGGTTGCGCCGTACACCAGGATCGGTGATGACGCGAGCCGGAGCTTTCTTAGCCTTCTGCTGCTGTAGAAGAGTCTTGTACTCGGCCTCCATTGCTCTAGCCTTTTCTAAGGACTTCTGCGTGTTGACCAGATCTCGATCTAGTTTCGCGCCTTGCTCCGCGATGGCTTGCGCTTCCTCCAGCAGCTGCTGGCGCTTCTCGTCAAGCTGGGTCACGTTGCAGATATGAGCAACAGTTAGGGGCTCAACGAGGAGATTGTCGTACATCACTCTATCAGCTGGAGTAACTTGGGATGCTGCAGACGTAGATGCTGGAGGTGGCAAGTTTGCGGTGTTGTTGTTGCTCGGGCTGGTGCCGATTTCCTGCGGCTGCTGCATTGGGTTAGGCGGAGGAGGCATGACCTTTGCGCGATCATCGTCAGCAGCAATAAGTGGCCCCTTCCCCTTTTCCAGCACCGTAGGCGGAGCTCGTCGGGGTTGATCTTCATCCATCGCCGTCCCAATGGTGACGGCGTTGTTGGCTTGCTCGTCGCGCGAGTACTCATCCTCCATCTCCTGCATATCGGAGTCTAGCTCTTCTGGACTGAAGTCTATCTCCTCTGAATCTGCACTGAAATCAGCATAAAGCGCGGCAATGACAGAGCCAGAGGGTGCGAGGACTTCCTCGATGACGGGCGGTGGAGGTGCAACGGGCTCGATGATGACTGGAGGTGGTGGTGCTGCTGCGACGATGGCGGCGGGAGGCGGTGGCGGAGGCTGCTGAATCAGAGGTTCTCCGTCTCTGAGCACAAGCTCCATCTGAGCTGCCGCATCAGCTGCCACGTAGCTGTTGACAGTGCTCACCATCTCTTCGAGGGTAAGGCGTCCTGTTGCCTGCTGCCGTCTTAAAGAATGTCGGAGAAGTGTTTCGCGGCCCAATCCTTCCACGAAGAGATACAAAGCGTTATCATCAGTGTAGTGGGCTAGATCAGCTCGTATACGGAGCCACTTGGCCAGGTAATCGTGGGGGGGTTCGCCCTCTCTCTGAACGTAGCGCACCAGATCGAAGATGGTAACCACTCCCACGAACTTGGATCTCTGCTGTCCAGACGCACGGATGAAGCCGGCGGATTTGCAGTGATCTTCCACCTTTATATCCTGCACAGGGGCGGTTTGGGTGGGCCTTGAATTTTTCCATTCTTTGCCGGCAATCTCCAAAGAGAGATCCGACATCGATCCTTCCGCGAACGTATCCTGCCCGTAGGTGGTCCGTGCGGGCCTTGGTGCTTTCCGATCTTTGTCGGCAAACTCCGAAGAGAGATTCGACATCCATCCTTCCGCGAACGTATCCTGCCCGTAGGCGGTCCGTGCGGGTCTTGATGCTCCTCCGACTCCCAGGGAACTAGTACGCGAGTAGGTTTCGCTGATGAAGAGGTGGATGTCTCCGATAGGAACGATCGAACACCGCGTAGGGTTCGTCTTCGCCGGGATCTAGAACTCGTCAGGAGGGACGATCGGAACGTTGCCGGAGAAGAGGACACGACCGATGGATACGGTTTCGCCGATTCCCACGAAGATCTTGGTCAAGCGCCTCTTGCCCCACGGTGGGCGCCAACTGTCGTGGTATTGCCGACGAGTACGCCATGGAGGGTTCCTCACAGTGCGTGTTTAGATACGTGGGGTAAGGAGGACGGTTGACGGGTATGAGGTAACACAGCTTACCCATGTTCAGATCCCACAACGGTGGCGGAATCCTACTCCTGCTATAAATCACTATAAGGGCAATACGCCGAGTTACAGAGATAGGTTCTCTGTGCGAGGTTGTGTGTGCCGATCTATGATCGTATGAGATTATCTGCCCTAAAGGCTCCCATAGGCCCGAATTATATAGTCGCCAGGTCCTAGGGTTACAGGGAAAAGTCCTAGCCGGACAGGTTACAGAGTCCTACATCGTCTATTACTAGTCTTGTGTATCTTGCACTCCAAGCCTCCGGGTACGCTGGTAACTCCACCGTAGCCTTCCTTTATCCGGCATGGGCCACCCTTCTGGATCCACCTAACTGGGCCGCCCAGCAGGCCATAGGCCATGCTACCGACTATGGGCCACCTGGGTTAGCCGGATAAGAGACATGCTATAAGGATACCCATATAGCATATCCCCAACAACCAAGTCATTGACTCGACGGCTGGCTCAAAACTTTTGTGTTTTCTCGATGCATACTCAGGATACCACCAGATCAAGATGAGGAAGTTGGACCAATTGGCCACTTCGTTCACTACCCCATACGACACGTTTTGCTATGTCACGATGCCCTTTGGGCTGAAAAACGCAGGTGCTACCTACCAGCGGACAATGCAACGTTGCCTTCACGACCAAATTGGTCGGAACGTTTACGCCTATGTGGACGATATCGCGGTGATGTCTAAAAAGTCAAACGACTTAATCTCCGACTTAAAAGAAACCTTTGATAATCTCCGGAAATACAACATGATGCTTAACCCTAAGAAGTGCGTCTTCGGGGTTCCAGCCGTCAAATTGTTGGGCTTCATCATTTCCCAGCGTGGAATCGAGGTCAACCCGGAGAAAATCAAGGCCATATTGAACATAAACCGTCCGACATGCCTAAAGGACATTCAACGACTAACATGTTGTGTTGCAGCAGTTAGTCGGTTCGTCAGCCGACTTGGAGAGAAGGCTCTACTGCTGTACAAGTTGCTGAAGAAGGCGGACAAATTCACGTGGACGGACGAAGCAGATGCATCATTGAAGCATCTCAAGGAGATACTTTCCTCAGCGCCCATCCTTGCAGCACCCGAGCCTGGTGAGCCCCTATTCATTTACATGGCGGCAACCAACCGGGTTATCAACATCGTCATCGTGGTAGAGCGGAAGGAACCAGGCTATGAGCACGGAGTTCAACGACCAGTTTACTATGTGAGCGAGGTCTTGACGAAGTCCAAGCAACATTACCCGCACTACCAAAAGATAGCTTATGGAGTATTCCTTGCTTCGTGGAAGCTGAAGCATTACTTTCAGGAGCACCCAATCACGGTGGTGAGCAAGACTCCACTGTCTGACATTATCAATAACATCGACGCTATAGGAAGGGTCGCGAAGTGGGGCATTGAACTTGCCTCCTTCGAGATCACCTACAAGAGACGCGACGCTATCAAGTCACAAGCCTTGGCGGATTTTGTTGCAGATTGGACAGAGATGCCAGACGCTACTCTGTTGCCAGAACCAGAATACTGGGTGATGCACTTTGACGTATCAAAGCTTCTCAACGGCTCAGGGGCTGGTGTATTGCTACAGTCACCAACAGGAGACAAGCTACAGTACGTTCTGCAGATCCATATCGAGGCTACAAACAACATGGCGGAGTATGAAGCACTCATTCACGGGCTAGGTGTAGCCAAGGATATTGGCATCAAGCGCATAGTTTGCCCAGCAGGTGGCTGGAACCTGGAATGCGCGGAACCCTATGATGGCGGCATATCGAGACGAAGTGGACGAGATAGCCAAGAGCTTCTTTGGCTACGAAGTAAAGTATGTGCCTAGGGAACAAAACGAGGCGGCTGATCTACTCTCTAAGCTAGGATCAGGGCGCAAGCGAATTCCACAAGGAGTTTTCCTAGAGCACTTGCGCACACCATCCGTGAAGGGAGCCGACATCGACAACCCGGATAGAGCTGACTCTTTCGTCAACATAGTGACTAAGGTCCCTCCGGCTTGGACAAAACCGTTCATGGAATACCTCGAACACAGAACTTTTCCCGACGACAAAGTCGAAAGACGGCAAATAGTACGACGAGCAAAGGGTTATACCATAATCAATGGGCAACTCTACAAAAGAAGCACTACTGGTGTATACCTAAAGTGTGTTTCCCAGCTAGAAGGTATGGAAATCCTACGCGAAATCCATCTCGGAGATTGCAGGCATCACGCCGCTCCTCGATCGTTGGTCGCGAAAGACTTCTGGCAAGGATTCTACTGGCTGATCGCGAAGGCGGATGCCGACAAGCTGGTTGAGACATGCATGGGATGCCAGTATTATGCCCGACAACCACATGTTCCTGCTGAAGAACTGCGAACAATACCAATAACTTGGCCGTTTGCAGTCTGGGGGTGGACATGGTGGGACCGTTACAGACGTCACCTTGTGGAATTACCCATCTGCTTGTAGCAATTGAAAAATTCACTAAATGGATAGAAGCTAAACCCATTAGAAAGCTTGATGGGGGAACTGCCCTCAGGTCCGTCCGAGATCTAGTGGTGAGATTTGGTCTCCCACATAGCATTATCACCGACAATGCCAGCAATTTATCACTCGGAGAAGTGGAGGCATATTGCTGGGAGAAAGGCATCGACTTGACCTTGCATCTGTGGAACACCCACAATCCAATGGTCAGGTTGAGCGAGCCAATGGATTAATTCTGCAGGGAATCAAGCCACGTCTTGAGGCGCCGCTACATAGAGCAACTGGAGCCTGGGCAGAAGAATTGCCATCTGTGCTGTGGAGTTTACGAACTACACCCAACAGATCCATCGGCTACACCCCTTATTTCATGGTATATGGAGCAGAAGCCATCCTTCCTTCCGACATCCTCCACGATGCACCAAGAGTTGCTGCCTACGACGAGGATGACGCTGAAGAATCCAGACGCATGGATGTGGACCTTCTCGAGGAGGAGCGCGTTTTGGCATGCCAAAGATCCGCCATCTACCAGTAGAAGCTACGCAGCTACCATAGTCGCCGCGTTCGGCATCGCTCGTTTAAAGAGGGGGATTTGGTGCTCCGACTTAAGCAAAAGTAGTCACACAAATTATCCCCGCCATGGGAAGGACCGTTCATCATAAGCAAGGCGCTGCTCAATGGGTCTTACTACCTTGTTGACAATCGTGAACTAAAGGATAGACCCAACGAGGATCATAAGCGTAAGCGACGTGACCCGAATGATGACTACCCGGAGCTTGATCGTCCATGGAACATAGCACAGCTACGTCCTTTTTACACTTAGCATTTTTTTATCTAATTGTGTACCTCTTATATGATCAATGAAATAAATCTCTCTAGTTCACTCATATCTCTGAGTCTTTTACCTCCTTTAGTGTTCATTTTTGGATCATGTAAAACCTTTATGCACAAGCTTTGCATTTGCACTTGTGAAAATACCGCCTACGGGCGTTAGCTTAAGTTTTCTGGTCTACACATTCTTTGTTGTTTTTATGTGGATTCTGGAGTAGTGACTTTCGGCACTTATTATCGGCGATTTTGTGCTCAGGTTATTGACGGTGCCATTGGGCATCATCACCTGAGCGCATGGTTCCGACAACGAGTCTTTCGACTCACGAAAGGTCAAGCATAAAAACCAAAGTAATGGATAAGCCAGCACTTTCTTAAAAATATATATACATGCTGGAAACTAAGTTCTTAAGTAGCAGGAAATAACAACCATTGTTTTCCGCCTTAAGTTACATCATCAAGTTTTTTCCGCGCATACACCAAAGATGAAACAAATATTACAAAGTTGTTTTTCATTTCTTTGGCGCAGGAGACTTGGAAGCAACATTGTCATCAGCCAGAGAATCACCCTCGGTGTTGGCACTATGGTGGGACTAGGAGGAATCTTGGTTGAGGATGTCGATGGTGTTCATGGGCACGAACACGTCGATGTCCACCAACTCGGCAACTCTGGTGTCGTAACCCGCGAGTGATGACAAGATGGCTTCATGATCAATCTCTTTGCCGTCATCGTCAACGTCGGGGATACCAGAGGTCACCGTGTCGATGTTGGCATCTTCGTAGTGTGCCTTCACCATAGACAGCGCCATCCTTGCACCAGCCCGTGCACATGAAGCTTTCCATCTTGTGATACGCTCGGGGGCTCGGCGCAGAATGTCTGAGTACTTCGCCATGGAGTCCGAGGCCTTGATGTGTATCTGGAGGGGCTTGGCAATCTCTTTGGCATGGGTGATGGCGGTGTTGATGAAGTTGCCGGCAAGAACCATGCATTCCTTGGCTGGAGGAGGCGATCTGGTTAAACCCATAGGAGCTGCAAATTCCGACAAGGATCGCATGAGTTCAACAATTCAAAGTATCCAGACTATAGAAATACAAGGCGGAGGAAACTTACTGAAGATGCTGGCCTCAGCTTGCCAGAGGGTGTCCGCCAAGGATTGTTTCTCTTGTTGGAGGAGCTTGTACGCCTCGCCATGGTGGTGATTCTGCTCATCGGCAGCACACGCTTTTGATCTTTCAAGATCGCGATCTCCTCCTTCAAGCGGTTTATTTCCTCGGCGGCGGAGTCCTGCAAGGCCTTCATTGATTCTTCATGCATTTTCAGCATGTCTTCTCTCTCCTTCTTAAGGATTTGGTTTTTGCTGTCCAGATGCTGAATGTGCTTGGACTGCTCGACAATGTCCTTGGCCTTGGCGACATGTTCTGCAAGTCGGAGAAAACAAAGTACACAGTGAGTACTTGGAGAAAGTGGGCACAAAAACAAGACGGAATGCGCAAAAAGAAAACAGACTCTTGTTTTTGATGATCTGTTCCTTCAAGATGGCAGTTTTACCCTTTTCGGCTTCAAGATCTGCGCGCATCTTCTGGTACTTGTCGTTGGCCATTCCCCTCCGAGCATTCTCGTTCTGTGGAAAAAAGGAAAAAAGTTAAACCGTTGTTTAGTCTACTTGGAGCATCTAGTCGGAAGCTTTCCACCTAGACGCTCGGGGACTACAGCGAGAGTTTTTTATTTAGCAGTATGCTTAGCTTTTCTTGAAGCATCTAGTCGGAGCTAATTCAGTTCTCGATTACAAATCTTGGGGGCTATAGTATAAAGTTTTTAACTCGGAAAATTCTTAGCTTTTCTTTAAGAATCTAGTCGGAACTAATTCAGTTACAACTAGAGGCTTGGGGGCTACAGTATTGAAAATTATAAACACTATGTATGCTACTCTTAAAGCATCTAGTCGGAATAGTTTGTTCCATCTAAATGCTTGGGGGCTACAATCGGAGTTTTTTCTAACTTAGTCACTCTTAGATCATATAGATGCAAACCTATGGTTTTCCGTCTACATCCTCGGGGGCTACAGTGGGATACTCATATGAAATGCAAAAGTCAAAGTAAAACTTACAAGTGCAATAATCTTGAGGTTTGTAGCGCTCTCGGCTAGCAGCTTGCCAAAGGAGATGCTATTTCCTCGCAAGATATCCGCTTGTAGGAGAAGCTCCTCAAGACCGCACGTCGGAGATGACAGTACTCCTCCAGGAACCAGAGTTGTGTTACTCGGTGTGAGCGCTGGGTAGACTATCTTCGGAAACTCAAAGGGTTTCTGGGGAGCAAGGGAACCGCCTTCGGCAGAGGTACCAGCTTCCACCACCACCTTGCCGCCACCGATGGCATCCTTAGCCGGAGCTTCAGCCATTTGTTGAGGGGTGCTCCCCTACATCGCCTGCTCGCCGACAACAGCGAGTTTGGTAGAGGCTCCAGAATCCACTTCCATGACGGAAGGGCATGGTGCCTCCTTAGCTTGTGAGCTTGTCGGGGCAGACGGAGGCTTGACGGCAGGGGTAGCAGGGGCGATGGCGAGGGAGGCATCGTGATGCAGCATATCCTTGATATTTTGAGAAGCCCCCAAAGTTTTGGAGGTCTTCTTGAGGCTGGTCGTGGCTTTCTTTCTAAAACGTGCAAATGCATAAGTACAGGAACAAGACAGACAGATAGACAATGTCGGAGAATGAGAAGCTTACACTAGGGGGGTGCTTTGGCAAAAATCCCGGTGGCTTTTCTCTTTTCTGCCTCCAGGGCGGCGGTAGTATTTTTGGAGGCTCCACCCTCTGTCTTCTTCTTCTTTCCTCCGTCGGCAGCATCAGAGGTGGAGCTCTTCCGCTTTCGCGCTAACGGGACATCGTCGTCGGACACGACCTTGACTTCCTTCATCTTTGGATCGTAGATTTGGGCAGCCAGGTTGCCCTCCTCTAGATCGCTAAGCTGTTAAGTAAGAAGTCACCGTGTTAGACAAAATGACATGTGAAAGACGGAAGAGTTGGAGTATATGTCGTACACGAAAAATAAATACCTACCTTTGGGCACTTGCCGTCTACGAACATGTCATAGGTGATGGTGAAGCCACGCTTCTTATCCTTCACCTTGACGATGTCCTTTAGGCAGAGCTTGACGGAGTCGCTCGAGAAGTTATCCACGGAGATCCGGAGGGTATCCCTTTGATCACTGGTATACTCGTGCATGAACTTCGCGCGGTGCTGTAGAGGTTGGATTCGCCTGATGAACCAGAACATGGCTAGGTCCAAGCCGGTTAGACCCGTCTCTACGAACCATTCGATCCGCCTTATAGCGCGGGAAGCGTCGAGGACAGAAGGAAGGGAGGTTTGGGATCTCCATGCGGAAACTTCAGCGGCGGCTCCATCCGCGAAGTCCGGGTACATCACTTCTCGGCCCGCCAAAGGAATGTTGGGGTTGTAAAAGTACGTCCGCTGCCAGTTCTTGCAGGACTCATGGCCGACGATGTCGGGGAACCGCCGGCCAGGTCGAATCTTGAAGCTTATGGTGCCGCAGTTCCTAAGCTCCTCCTTACTATGTCCGGCTTCACGTTTGATGGTGAAGAAGTACACGAACAAGTCTAACCTAGGCCTTATCCCTATATAACCCTCGCAAAGTGTCGTGAAGTTGCTAAGCACTAAGATGCTATTGGGGGAGAGGTTATGGGGTTGGACCTTGTAATGGTTCAAGACGGAGAGGAAGAAGTGGGAGATGGGCAGGGAAACGCCGCGTACCAGCTGAGCCTTGAGGTACACCTTTTCTCCGGCTTGGGGAGAAGGTGTCACCTCGCCGGCCGGCGCCGCCCGCCAGGCGAGCCCCTCCGTCGCGGGAAGTGTAACACCCTCAGAATCGACCCTATGCAAGTTTTAGCGATTTCCGCCAAACCCGCATAGAAACGATTCAAAGGTGCCCACCAGGCACTTTCGTGCGGGTGGAAAACGAAGTAATAACATTACACAACAGTCCTCGATGGGACCCACAGAACAGATATACAACAGCGACTCAGTGAGTCAAGAATACAGATATAATATACAAAGATCCAAATCACCTGGAAAACGATAGAGCGTCCGACTACGGACAAGATGCAAATGGGGCTAAGAGCCCTGAAGAATAACCAATGGCGTCCATAACCCTGCCCAGGCCAAGCCGGAAGGGTAACCCTGCTAACGACGTCGATCTCAAAACCTGCTTAAACAAAAGGGGTGCCGACAAAGGGCAAAGGAAAAAAGAGGAGCGTCAGTACTGAGGCCAGTACACAGCGAGACTAGAATTCGGCGGTCCTCGCCTACATAGGTATGGTGGACTGAAGCGGCAGCATGCTCTAAACAACCTATAGAGACTCGATACAACTGGCGGCTATCAGAGAGGGATAAGAAAGACCTATTCGGAACCGACCTGAACCTAACACCAAACAAACCCATCCTGGTGTTTCCCCCTCGAGACCAAACGAGGAAGTCAACCGAGGAACTCACACAGTTGGCAATTTTACTCATTCCGTTATAGTTGCGGCAATTACTAGTCAAATATAGATAGTCGTCCTGATAAAATAAGCAGTGGGCACCTTTAGTTAACCATTCCGTTATAGTTGCCTCACTTACTAATCAGATACAATTAGCATGAGATAACCCAAAAACCCAGCAGTTGTTGGTACTTTTATTCAGCCATTCCGTTGTAGTTGTAGTACTTACTAGTCAGATACAATTGTCGCGAGCGACAAACCAACCTAGCAATTGTGGGCAATTTTATTTATCCATTCCATTATAGTGAAGCTGATTACTAGTCATTATAGAGTCAAATTTATAGCACTACTTTAGTTATAGTTGTCTATGATCGAGATACTGTGCTCCAAGTCGTCCATAACCGCGGACACGGCTTTCAGAAAGTTTTACCCGGCCGGGGTGCACCAATAGCAACACACACACGATCAACCTCGGAAAAACCAAATCAAAACCCAACGAGGCTTTCACGACAAAGCAATCACAGGATTCAGAAATATTTCAGGGGGCCACCCCTTGGAGTACACCCGCAACGAAGCTAGCTGACTCCGAGACGGACCCGAGGTTTGGGTGGACGGCTGTGAACGACTGGGAACCCAAAACTAAGCTTGTCGACACCGCGGAATCGTGTCCCGATCCTATTTAGTACAGTGTGCTCCTCGCACAATCGTAAATAAAGAAGTAAAGCATGGCATAAGTACAGGATCATAAATAAAACCTCAAACTAGTTTGTGGCCCCAAGAAATAAGAATGAATCAAGCTCTGGCTCAGGGGGGCCCATAATTCCCCGTATGTGGATAGCGCGATAAATCAAGGAACAGGTATCAAGCACTCGGGGTCCTACGGGACACAAGTGGACGGTTAACAACCAAATAACATCTATTGCCCACCTGTGCCTCTGCTTACCTACTTCAATTTTAGTTGTTAAACAGTAATTAAAGTGAGCAATAAATAAAGCCATGTTCATCTCCAATATCAACATGCGGCAATACTCCAACAACTGTGGAACGTGGCGACACACAACAGCACTGAAGTAAGCGACTACGACGCGCAAGTCCAACTATCTACCAAACAACAGGTAATAGGATGTGTCCAAGGTAATATATGGCTGCAAGGGATATCACGGGTACGAAAACTAGAGCATCGCAACACAGATAGCAATAGATCAACAGGAGGGAATAAAGACTGTAAAAGTAAGATAGGTAGAAAGGGGTAGATGCTCGCCTGAAAACATTGCCGAAGGTTCAACCGAAGATCGGGTCGACACTCGCATCAACTCAACGGCCTTATCCGCGAAGAAGCAAAACACTAGAATAAACACCGGATGCACTATTTAATACTACGGCAAAAGATCGGGCATGATGCATGTATGATGTATGACATGGCGAAGATGCAATGCAATTAGGTCATATTAAGTGGAACCGGGGTCCCGACAATTAATTAAATGGTTCATGTTGTTTGTCTACCCCGCAAATTAAATGTTGTTTATCAAGGCAGAATATATCACCGGTTCGCTACACCAATTTAAATGAGGCCAATATAAGGCTAGCTTTGCCCGCATATGGGCCCCATATTTAATTAGGAAGGGAATCGGCATAAGGCCCCCAAACCACGTGACAATATGCATGCGAGATGAATGATTAATATGCAACAGGTTTTATAATTAGCATTTATAAAATAGGGGCTCGGGAAAAGGTTCACACATTAGGGGGTCTCGACGAACTTGGGGTTCCGGGGGGTTCGGGGTCGGACTCAGGGTTCAGGGTTCGACGGAACGTTCTCGGATAGCGGAGTAGATCTTGGCGTTCCGGGAGGAAGTACTTGGTCTGGCGTCGAGGCCGCATCGGATTCTTCCGGGTCGGTGTCGTTCTTATCGTCGCGAAGATCTTGTCGGTACCGCGTACTGGTCGGTCTTGGCGTTCGGGATGCAGAACTTGGTGTCCGGGATGGAGTACTTGTCGCACCGGGGTCTCGGTGTCCTCGGATCCGATTGGCGATCTTGGCGTCCGGCGGGATGGGTTTTCGGGTTCTCGACGTCCGAGAACAGGTCTTCGGGGATCGGTCTTCGCGTTCCGTGTCGAAGATCTTAGAATGTGGCGTCGGTGGTTCATCGGGCTTGGCCGGGTCGACGTTGATCTCGTAGAAGATCCATCGGGACATCAACACAGAGAGTAGCTAAGCGGCAGCGAACACAAGGCATATGCACCTGTGGCCGAGGGAGCCCTTGTTACGGCGAACGAAGCTGGGAACCGGGTCTTGGGGAAGAGCTGGCAGCGAGGGAACCTGACAGCGACAAGGACGGGAGGAAGGATATGGGGTGGCCCGCAGGACAGCAAGGACGACGTGGGCCGAAGGCCGAGACAGAGGCACGGGTGCGAGGCAGAGGCCAGCGACGGCGCGGGGCCACGGCGGAGAGGGTGCGGCTCGGGTGGAGGCCGAAGCAAGGAGGAGGGGCGGCGCCGGCAGAGGCGAGCGGGGCCGGCGGGGCAGAGGAGGGAGGCCGGCGAGGAGGAAGACGGCCGAGGAGGCGGTGGAGCTCCGAGGCGGGACGGGCGCGGCCTCGGGCTCGAGCGGCCGGAGCTGCTGGCGGCGGGGACGCGCGGCACCGAGGAGGCGCGGGGCGCGCGGGGAGGAGAGGGCGGGGCGGAGGCCGACGACTGGCGGCGGCGGAGGGTGAGGCGCGACGGAGGCGAGGGGGATGGCGTGGTCAGGGCGAAGGAGCAGAGGAGGAGGGCCTTGGCGGTGGCGGCGCGGCGAGGGAAGGGGTGGTCGCAAGCGAGCCGGCAGAGGGGAAGAGGAGGGGCGCCGCGGCGAGAGGGGGTTACCGGGGAAGGGAGAAGGGCGGGTGGCGGCGAACCGAGGTGGCGAGGTGGCGAGGGGAGCGCGGGGCGGAGCTCGGGAGCTAGGGGACCGGCGAGGTCCGGCGGGGAGGAGAGAGGCGAGAGGCGCGCACGCGAGGAGAGGAGGGCGTCGGGGCGGTCGGGTGCGGGAGGAAGGAGAGAGGAGGGAGCAGGCGGGGTCGGGTGGGCCAGAGAGGTGGGGCCGGGGGCGGGTCCCGCGGGACAGGGGAAGAGGGAGGGGGTTGACAGGGAGTGGGTCGGTTTGGGAGGGAGTAGGGGCTGAGAGAGAGAGGGAGGGTTGCGGTGAGGTGGCAGCGTGGGAGTGGTTGGGGGGAGAGAGAGGATGAGGTGGCGACCGGCTATTGGTTGGGGTGATGTGGAGGGTTTGGGGTAGACTAGGACTAGGTAAGAATAGATTTCTGGGTGGCTGATTGATGAGGTGGCGGAGCTGAGGATGAGGTGGAGGGACGGTAAGGTGGAGGGCACCGGTTGGTGGGTAGGTTAGGACTAGGTAGGAATAGGAATTAGGGCGTCTGGTTTAGGTGGACCGTTTTAATACTGGGGGTGGTCGACTGGGTCGAATCGGCCCGTTCGACTGCCCCACTAAAAATAATTAAATATTTTATTTATTTCAAACAGGGCATTTGCAAACCGATAGCAGACAAAACAAAATAATCCGGAGACCCGGGTTTTGCGTTTGAACAAAGACGGGGCGTTTTAGAAAACACAAAATAGGTTTTTCTGCAAATAGTTTTATGCAAGCAAATGCAAGATGATGACGATGCTCAAATGCAATGTGGCATGATGACATGAGCATGCGGTCATGATGATGCAACGCACACAAACAACGCGATTTTCTAGTAGTGGTTTTGCGGGATGCCACAATTCGACACCACTAACAATGGATCTCGCCCTCGAGATCCGCCTCATGGTACCGGAAAGAAGGTCGGCGATCGGCGTCTTCTCGCTTCGTGTAGATCTTCGCGACACCACTGACAATGGTTCATTCTCCGTCTTGAAATCGGCGACACCACCAACAAAGGGTCGTTGATCCTGTTCGTCAAGAGAACACTCCGGATAAACAACGGACGAAGTTAAAGGTAAGGCCACCTCTAACTTCCATGGAAGGAGTATAATTGCATCGATCCACCATTCCATATGCAAAGCAAATGATAAGAGTAGTGGTATGGTCGCGACTCCATCCCGCACTCCAAGCATTACTCTATACATGAATAAGAGAATTATGCAACCAACTCTCAGAATTCAGACTGAAGATCTCGACAAGCGAGGTTCGGAAACAAAGGGGTGATGCAGACTCTGCATCGGATCTGGCGTAGATGATGTCGTCGCGTCGGAAAACACCGGAAGGCACGAGAAGGAACAAAGAGAAATCCATCAGACGAAGGGTTCCTCGGATAGCATGAAGACCAGATGTAGAAACACCGTTATCAAAGGAGGAAGCGAATCCCTGAAGGTACGACGGAACCCAACCACGAGAAATCCTAGACTCGAAGAAAGAGACGAGAGCGGATTCAAAACACGTAGAGGTAAGAGGAGAATAGCAGAGCGGTAAGGAGTAAAATCAGACCAAATCAGAACTATCCAACCGATTTTCAAAAATAGTTTTGACACTCTACTTCGGCCGTTAGCTAGGTTATCCTACAGGCTGGACTTGTGGGGTATCGCAACTGCTGAGCTCTGATACCACTCTGTAACACCCTCAGAATCGACCCTATGCAAGTTTTACCGATTCCCGCCAAACCCGCATAGAAACGATTCAAAGGTGCCCACCAGGCACTTTCGTGCGGGTGGAAAACGAAGTAATAACATTACACAACAGTCCTCGATGGGACCCACAGAACAGATATACAACAGCGACTCAATGAGTCAAGAATACAGATATAATATACAAAGATCCAAATCACCTGGAAACCGATAGAGCGTCCGACTACGGACAAGATGCAAATGGGGCTAAGAGCCCTGAAGAATAACCAATGGCGTCCATAACCCTGCCCAGGCCAAGCCGGAAGGGTAACCCTGCTAACGACGTCGATCTCAAAACCTGCTTAAACAAAAGGGGTGCCGACAAAGGGCAAAGGAAAAAGAGGAGCGTCAGTACTGAGGCCAGTACAAGGCGAGACTAGAATTCGGCGGTCCTCGCCTACATAGGTATGGTGGACTGAAGCGGCAGCGGCAGCATGCTCTAAACAACCTATAGAGACTCGATACAACTGGCGGCTATCAGAGAGGGATAAGAAAGACCTATTCGGAACCGACCTGAACCTAACACCAAACAAACCCATCCTGGTGTTTCCCCCTCGAGACCAAACGAGGAAGTCAACCGAGGAACTCACACAGTTGGCAATTTTACTCATTCCGTTATAGTTGCGGCAATTACTAGTCAAATATAGATAGTCGTCCTGATAAAATAAGCAGTGGGCACCTTTAGTTAACCATTCCGTTATAGTTGCCTCACTTACTAATCAGATACAATTAGCATGAGATAACCCAAAAACCCAGCAGTTGTTGGTACTTTTATTCAGCCATTCCGTTGTAGTTGTAGTACTTACTAGTCAGATACAATTGTCACGAGCGACAAACCAACCTAGCAATTGTGGGCAGTTTTATTTATCCATTCCATTATAGTGAAGCTGATTACTAGTCATTATAGAGTCAAATTTATAGCACTACTTTAGTTATAGTTGTCTATGATCGAGATACTGTGCTCCAAGTCGTCCATAACCGCGGACACGGCTTTCAGAAAGTTTTACCCGGCCGGGGTGCACCAATAGCAACACACACACGATCAACCTCGGAAAAACCAAATCAAAACCCAACGAGGCTTTCACGACAAAGCAATCACAGGATTCATAAATATTTCAGGGGGCCACCCCTTGGAGTACACCCGCAACGAAGCTAGCTGACTCCGAGACGGACCCGAGGTTTGGATGGACGGCTGTGAACGACTGGGAACCCAAAACTGAGCTTGTCGACACCGCGGAATCGTGTCCCGATCCTAAACAGTACAGTGTGCTCCTCGCACAATCGTAAATAAAGCAGTAAAGCATGGCATAAGTACAGGATCGTAAATAAAACCTCAAACTAGTTTGTGGCCCCAAGAAATAAGAATGAATCAAGCTCTGGCTCAGGGGGGCCCATAATTCCCCGTATGTGGATAGCGCGATAAATCAAGGAACAGGTATCAAGCACTCGGGGTCCTACGGGACACAAGTGGACGGTTAACAACCAAATAACATCTATTTCCCACCTGTGCCTCTGCTTACCTACTTCAATTTTAGTTGTTAAACAGTAATTAAAGTGAGCAATAAATAAAGCCATGTTCATCTCCAATATCAACATGCGGCAATACTCCAACAACTGTGGAACGTGGCGACACACAACAGCACTAAAGTAAGCGACTACGACGCGCAAGTCCAACTATCTACCAAACAACTGGTAATAGGATGTGTCCAAGGTAATATATGGCTGCAAGGGATATCACGGGTACGAAAACTAGAGCATCGCAACACAGATAGCAATAGATCAACGGGAGGGAATAAAGACTGTAAAAGTAAGATAGGTAGAAAGGGGTAGATGCTCGCCTGAAAACATTGCCGAAGGTTCAACCGAAGATCGGGTCGACACTCGCATCAACTCAACGGCCTTATCCGCGAAGAAGCAAAACACTAGAATAAACACGGGATGCACTATTTAATACTACGGCAAAAGATCGGGCATGATGCATGTATGATGTATGACATGGTGAAGATGCAATGCAATTAGGTCATATTAAGTGGAACCAGGGTCCCGACAATTAATTAAATGGTTCATGTTGTTTGTCTACCCCGCAAATTAAATGTTGTTTATCAAGGCAGAATATATCACCGGTTCGCTACACCAATTTAAATGAGGCCAATATAAGGCTAGCTTTGCCCGCATATGGGCCCCATATTTAATTAGGAAGGGAATCGGCATAAGGCCCCCAAACCACGTGACAATATGCATGCGAGATGAATGATTAATATGCAACAGGTTTTATAATTAGCATTTATAAAATAGGGGCTCGGGAAAAGGTTCACACATTAGGGGGTCTCGACGAACTTGGGGTTCCGGGGGGTTCGGGGTCGGACTCAGGGTTCAGGGTTCGATGGAACGTTCTCGGATAGCGGAGTAGATCTTGGCGTTCCGGGAGGAAGTACTTGGTCTGGCGTCGAGGCCGCATCGGATTCTTCCGGGTCGGTGTCATTCTTATCGTCGCGAAGATCTTGTCGGTACCGCGTACCGGTCGGTCTTGGCGTTCGGGATGCAGAACTTGGTGTCCGGGACGGAGTACTTGTCGCACCGGGGTCTCGGTGTCCTCGGATCCGATTGGCGATCTTGGCGTCCGGCGGGATGGGTTTTCGGGTTCTCGACGTCCGAGAACAGGTCTTCGGGGATCGGTCTTCGCGTTCCGTGTCGAAGATCTTAGAATGTTGCGTCGGTGGTTCATTGGGCTTGGACGGGTCGACGTTGATCTCGTAGAAGCTCCATCGGGACATCAACACAGAGAGTAGCTCAGCGGCAGCGAACACAAGGCATATGCACCTGTGGCCGAGGGAGCCCTTGTTGCGGCGAACGAAGCTGGGAACCGGGTCTTAGGGAAGAGCTGGCAGCGAGGGAACCTGACAGCGACAAGGACGGGAGGAAGGATATGGGGTGGCCCGCAGGACAGCGAGGACGACGTGGGCCGGAGGCCGAGATAGAGGCACGGGTGCGAGGCAGAGGCCAGCGACGGCGCGGGGCCACGGCGGAGAGGGTGCGGCTCGGGTGGAGGCCGAAGCAAGGAGGAGGGGCGGCGCCGGCAGAGGCGAGCGGGGCCGGCGGGGCGGAGGAGGGAGGCCGGCGAGGAGGGAGACGGCCGAGGAGGCGGTGGAGCTCCGAGGCGGGACGGGCGCGGCCTCGGGCTCGAGCGGCCGGAGATGCTGGCGGCGGGGACGCGCGGCACCGAGGAGGCGCGGGGCGCGCGGGGAGGAGAGGGCGGGGCGGAGGCCGACGACTGGCGGCGGCGGAGGGTGAGGCGCGACGGAGGCGAGGGGGATGGCGTGGTCGGGGCGAAGGAGCAGAGGAGGAGGGCCTTGGCGGTGGCGGCGCGGCGAGGGAAGGGGTGGTCGCAAGCGAGCCGGCAGAGGGGAAGAGGAGGGGCGCCGCGGTGAGAGGGGGTCACCGGGGAAGGGAGAAGGGCGGGCGGCGGCGAACCGAGGTGGCGAGGTGGCGAGGGGAGCGCGGGGCGGAGCTCGGGAGCTAGGGGACCGGTGAGGTCCGGCGGGGAGGAGAGAGGCGAGAGGCGCGCACGCGAGGAGAGGAGGGCGTCGGGGCGGTCGGGTGCGGGAGGAAGGAGAGAGGAGGGAGCAGGCGGGGTCGGGTGGGCCAGAGAGGTGGGGCCGAGGGCGGGTCCCGCGGGACATGGGAAGAGGGAGGGGGTTGACCAGGGAGTGGGTCGGTTTGGGAGGGAGTGGGGGCTGAGAGAGAGAGGGAGGGTTGGGGTGAGGTGGCAGCGTGGGAGTGGTTGGGGGGAGAGAGAGGATGAGGTGGCGACCGGCTATTGGTTGGGGTGATGTGGAGGGTTTGGGGTAGACTAGGACTAGGTAAGAAAAGATTTCTGGGTGGCTGATTGATGAGGTGGCGGAGCTGAGGATGAGGTGGAGGGACGGTGAGGTGGAGGGCACCGGTTGGTGGGTAGGTTAGGACTAGGTAGGAATAGGAATTAGGGCGTCTGGTTTAGGTGGACCGTTTTAATACTGGGGGTGGTCGACTGGGTCGAATCGGCCCGTTCGACTGCCCCACTAAAAATAATTAAATATTTTATTTATTTCAAACAGGGCTTTTGCAAACCGATAGCAGACAAAACAAAATAATCCGGAGACCCGGGTTTTGCGTTTGAACAAAGACGGGGCGTTTTAGAAAACACAAAATAGGTTTTTCTGCAAATAGTTTTATGCAAGCAAATGCAAGATGATGACGATGCTCAAATGCAATGTGGCATGATGACATGAGCATGTGGTCATGATGATGCAACGCACAAAAACAATGCGATTTTCTAGTAGTGCCACAGGAAGGTAGCCTTCGACGACCATCTCTTGGATGTCGCGGTCTCTGATGTCCGAGCCGCGCCAGACGGTCCTCCTCCAGTGGTTCCAGCGCTGCCAAATTGTGGTCGCCGCCGGTGGACTCGATCATCGCCGATGCGGGGATGACCAAGCCCTCTCGGGGCATGACGACGGAGCTCGCCGGCTTCGCCGCGGCTTCGCTCGACGCCGCCATCGACAGGGAGGTGCTGCTGCTGGCCATGGAGTGATGGACGTGCGGCTGGAGGAAGAAGACGACATGAGAAGAATGGGGTAAAAAGTGAAAAATTCCCCACAGTTACTATTTATCATCCTCGGCATCAAGATTCGTGCAGCTAATTGGATGGTTGCCGCGTAGACGACGTGTTCGCGGACGTGCGCGGAAATTTCGCCACGTCTCCAACCGCCGCCGCCAACGGTTCGTATCGCTCGCGCGGGAAAATCGGATATGATTGCGTTCTCTACATGTGTGAGTTACGAGGCGTCGCTGACCTAAGCCTACGTCGTCCTAGCTGACACGGATAGATGAGCCGTCACATCGAAGATTCCGGCATGGACAGATTTAATCCGACTACGGAAGAGTACGATGGAAGATTCAGCATTTCTCTGACTTACAAATCAAAGACGGAGAAAACCTTGCAGGGTTCTTTGGGAGGACTACAAGATGTTGCTTGACGATCTGCCGACATCCATCTAGACGGGGAATTCCACGTGAAGAGGAAAGACGACGCAAGATCTCGGAGTTCTCCGGGGGCTACTGTTGGGGATATGCTATATGGGTATCCTTATAGCATGTCTCTTATCTGGCTAACCCGGGTGGCCCATAGTCGGTAGCATGGCCTATGGCCTGCTGGGCGGCCCAGTTAGGTGGATACAGAAGGGAGGCCCATGCCGGATAAAGGAATGCTACAGTGGAGTTACCAGCGTACCCGGAGCCTTGGAGTGCAAGATACACAAGACTAGTAATAGACGGTGTAGGACTCTGTAACCTGTCCGGCTAGGACTTTTCCCTGTAACCCTAGGACCTGGCGACTATATAAGTCATGCCTATGGGAGCCTTTAGGGCAGACAATCTCATACGATCATAGATTGACACACACAACCTCGCACAGCGAACCTATCTCTGTAACTCGGCGTATTGCCCTTATAGTGATTTATAGCAGGAGTAGGATTCCGCCACCATTGTGGGATCTGCACCTGGGTAAGATGTGTTACCTCGTACCCGTCTACCGTTCGCCTTACCCCACGTCTCTAAACACGCACTGTGAGGACCCATCCATGGCGTACTCGTCGGCAATACCACGACATCAGTAGCAACACTTTTTGAGGTTTGAAAGGAAAATAGAAAAAGCTTATAGGTATTTTGTATAATTTATTTTGTTTCTTGTTGGCTCATAAGCTTAGTATTATTTATTTAAGATATTTTGTGTCTTTAAGGAAGATTGCATGTTTGGCTTTATCACTTGTAGGTTTGCTTGTTTCCTTCAACTCTTCTGCTTGCTACCTAGCCCTGCTAGCCAAAAACGTGTTTTGAGAAGGCATACTTCTCATGCTTCCAACCCATTTGAACCAAAACCTGTGTCATTTGTGTCCACCATATCTACCTATTAGCATTTGCTATTCCAAGCAAATTATCAAGCTTCATCTATCTTTCGAATTAAAAAGTATTTTGTTATGTGAAAACTAGTTAGTAAAGCTCTCACGAACTTGATGGCACACCTTATTTCCTTGCCCCTAATAGACTTGAGCCATTGTGTCATCGAAGTTGTATATGCTTGCATCTATACGTTGGAATTAGCAGAACCGTGCTATCACAGGGAACGCTTTCAACATTTCACCTGTACGTTGTACACAGTTGATATCATGCTCTTTTGTTTGTGGATGTTGACGGTGTGAAATAAAGAGGGAGCTTGTAAGTCCATGGAGTGATGTATGTGTGCTAGAGAAACGCCTGGACCCCTAGCCTAAGCCATGCCTAATCATGGTGGAATCTTGCAGCATCACCATAATGAGCGTTCTGTGAAGCATCCTCAATAAAAACCTATGCACATTGTAAATAAAAAGATCACTGAGATGCTCATTGTCTGCTTGCCATGTCATTTTGGTTCTGGGATAGCTCCCGTACCATGTGCAAGGGGTACCCCGTTGGAGGTTCTTTATGATAACACATGTACTTATAATGACAAGAACTTACCTGTGACCAAAGTTGAGTAGCATGAGGAGCGGCCCTTGTACTCAAGGGACATGAGATTGCCAACTTATATTTCGTCAAGCATACACTCCATCCTTGTTCACTTTAACCTTAATCATCTCAAGATTCCTATGATAGTGGCAATGAGGGCTCAAAGCTAGTAAGTACCATAATCTTTTGGAAGCTCTTTATGACTTGAAATCCCTGCTTCCTTCTATGAAGGGACCTTTCTCCTATTTCCAAGTTGAGTCAGTAAACCTACTTCCTCTCTATCTCCAGCAAGCAATTGAGTTGTTGTGTTTCAAGCATTCATATGGTGATTTATTCAATCATGTTCTTTATCTTCCTTGTTTGCACAAAACTCTTATCTATTGAGTATTACTTTGAAAGCCTTCTTTGTGAAAACCTTTTGAGCAAAGAGTGCTCCTGTTTTGAAGACTTCTACAAAAAGATTTTTGTGGAAGTGTTTTCCAGCTGTTCTCTGACCAAGAACAAAGTTCGCCAATTCCAACTATGATTTATCTTTATGCATCTCTATTGTGACTCCTATACTTGTTGCAAGCTAAGTTATATAATGGTGATTTGCTTTCTTCTATGAGTTGTGTAATGGTAAGTGTGATGCTTCTTGTCCGTATTCTTTTATCGACACTTCACTCCATAAACCTGTGGACATGTTTACTGAGCTCAGTTTTCGCTTGGGAACAAGCGAAGGTCTAATCTTGGGGGGAGTTGATACGTCCAATTTGCATCACCATTCTATATCATAATTTGCCTCTATTCATTGATATATTTCTTATTATGAGGTGTTACTTATGTCTTTTCCTCTGTTTTTGCATGTTGGATGATTCATGGAGGATGGACTGTCGGAGTCGGGTTTCTGATGGAAAAGGAGGTGTTTTGATGCAATTTCGCGAAGATAAAAAAACCAGGAAAATATTGGAAAAATATATTTTCCCAGAAGACGAAGGAAGGCAGAAGGGGAGGCGTAGCTGGCCACAGGGGGCCCACACACCCTAGGCGCGGGTCCCCCCCTAGGCCGCTCCTAGGGCAGGTGTGGCCCACATGGCCGTCCTCCGACTCCGCCCTCTTGCCTCTAACTTCCTCTCGGAACCCTAACAACAGGGGAGCAACCACAGAAAGATTTCCGTCGCCTCTACGGCAGACAGATTTCTGCCAGGGAAATTACTTCCCGGAGAGGGGAGATCGTCTCCATCAACACCATCGTCAAGCTAGACTTCATCGGGATCATCATCATCTCCACCAGCACCATCATCACCACTCCATCTCGCTGTAACAATTGTTTTGGATCTTGCATTAGTTCTTAGGGGAAACTTTCCAGGTGTTGATTGCTATTGTAGTTGATGCTTGTGAGTGGAACCATTGGATTATCCATCACCATATCATCTTTGATCTTGATCCATATGATGTCTCGTGAGTAGTTCGTTTTGTTCTTGAGGACATGGAAGAAGTCATGTTTTTAGTAGTGGATTTGTGTTGAGTTATCATTCAATGGTTTAGTATTTAAGTTGTGGTGCTATTCTTCTAGTGGTGTCATGTGAACGTCGACTACATGATACTTAACCATTTATGGGATTAGGGGACTGCATTGTGTATTTGGCTACTAATTGTGGGGTTGCCGGAGTGATAGAAACATGAACCCCCGTTAGGACACCTTTGCGCAAGGGAGCATAGGATCTCAGAGTTTAAGGTTGTGGTTAGGTTTATATCTTAATTGATTTCCTGTAGTTGTGGATGCTTGTAGGGGGTTTAATCACAAGTATGTACTAGTCCAAGTAAGGTCGGTACATTAGCATAGGTTCACCCACACAACACTTACAACACCAAAGAAGAGTACTCAGCTATTTGAAGTGAAAGCACTTTACAGAATTCCCATGTGTCTTCAAGAACGTTTTGTCTTTATAAGTATTTCCACCAGCTTGTCCTTTGCTAAGAAAGGATTGGGCCACATGCTGCGTTTGTTCGTTGTCTTTATTACTTGCACTTTGTTTTGTTGCTTTATCAGAAAATGCCTAAAAATCCGTTTGCTAAGTATTTACAGAGATGTCCTGCTCCATACCACTAGTCAACACATTCTGCTCCTCGTTGGGATCGATACTCCTCTTTATCAAAAGTACTACGATACACCCCCTATACTTGTGGGTCATTGGCCACCCCGACCACTCCTCCCCTTCTCCTTAACCTCAATGTGTTCCCCTATCTTTGATCAACCTTCCCTTGCCCTCCCCTTTTGTCGCAGGTACCCGGAGGCGCCGCCACCAGATGCATGCCGAAATGGAGTACCAACAGCGAGTTGAGCATTCTCGGGCCCCCATGGAAGATCCCCAACCTTCCCCGCGTCCCCTAGAACTCTGGCAGCCGCTCGGTGGCCTACACAATGACATTGTATTCAAACATGCACCACAGCGAGCACTGGGTCGTTCTCCTCCCGCTCCGTCGCGTGCCCCGCTTCCATGTCCGAACCCCATGATCCTGCACATCGTTGGGTTCAGCGCTGCGCGCCGCGTCGATCGACCACATCCTCGATGCTCCTCAGAGCCTTGGTCAGCCTTCCAGTCACCCTCTAGTCTGCCCTAGAGTTTTGGCCCCGCCACCCCTGACTCAATAAGGAAGAAGACCCATAGCCGTTCATCGCCTCTTGATCCAACAGTGGAAAACCACTGATACCCCTTTTCCCTCTACAGCCGTTGACAAGATGGCCCCGCCTGTCAGCACTCCAAACCCGCCTCTCGCGCAGGGTGCTGCCCTCTTGGGCCGGAATTCCCTCGCACAGCCCAACAACACCCAGATCTGGCCCAGTGCCTTTTTCTATTGTAGCTTTATTCTTTTAGTTGGTCTGCCAGATTACTTGCTACGATTAAATCAAAAAGAAAATGAAAAAACATATTTCGGCCAGATCCGTTTTTCTACATGTTTTCGAATATTTTTTCAAACATGCAGAACATGTCACTTGCCAAAAAATAAGTCCCCTTATTTATTGGCATTTATTCCACAAAAGTGTATCCCTTGTAGTAAATAAATCACTCATTGAGTTATACACATCCAGAATTATATCTATACCTATCTAAAATTAGGAGCTCAAGAATTATTGAGCTCTAATTGAATTTTAATGGTTTAAACATCTCAGTCTATAACTGTTTCACTAAATAAATCACCTCAGTAGCCTTGTACATCCAAAATTTGTGATTCCAATTTCCGCAGAAAGGTATTGTAAATACCTACAATGTTCGTTTGGATTCACCTTATAATCTTTTGTGTTGTATGTTTGGATTCCAATTCACCTTATTGTAAAGCTAATAATGTGTTGTATGTTTGATTGTTGTATTTTATTGATGTTTGTATGCCTTGTGTTGATTGTGCCCTTGTTTGCTTGCATGTATGATACCTGACAATGATAGTTGCGATTATTTCGAAGACCGATGAAGATGGTTATTACTTGGTTATTATGGTATTCTAAAGAAGAAGTCCAGGGACATATTTCCATATTGTTGATCATCAGGCAAGCCACCTTCTTGCTCATGAGCCTTGTCCTATTGTTTTACTTATGCATGTTTTACCTACTTTTATCGAAACTGTGTTGTTTTATTATACGATGATCAATATATGGTAGTGGCTTGTCTCCTCCAAATCATTACCCTTTTTCTACTACTTAGTGCAAACCCCTTGATGACACCTACTTGCCCCTAGTATGTTAGATGGTTTAGCACCATACCCCCTTGCAGACCCCGTTTTAGCCGAAGCAAAACTATGGGATGGGAAGACCTTGCAAAAGTTTTATGAAAATATTTTATGGTTAAACATTGGTGAGGTTCGACCTAGCAAGATATGTTCGGGAAAGTAAAAAGGTTTTGGTTTCACAAAATATGCTAAAATAAAATGGAGGGAAAAGGTTTATGAAAAGACACCAGGTTCTTTGCAGTTTTTCCTGAACAATTAACCCATGCAACCACATTACTACTAAATGGGAAGGGGCTAGGCTCGAAGTTTGTTTACTCCGGTATGAGTTGCCTCGCAACTACTACACGGGATGTTGATATCTGGAGGCTGGGACTTCTCCTGTAATGGTCCATGAAGAATCGACCAGGTGAAGAAATGAATGGTTTGCCCGCCGCCAGGCATTACTATGAGCCTCTCATTGAAAGCGCACACTTATACTGGAGTGGGAAGTCTAAGAGAAACGACTCATAGGGTAGGCACTTATACTGGAGTGGGAAGTCTGAAGGTCTTGACCGGATACTCGACACATGATCGGTGTAGATCATGGTATGGTACCCGTTTGGTGTGGGTAAAGTGTACAAACTCTATAGAGTGTAAATATATTCGAATAGCCGTGTCCATGGTCATGGACGGTTGGGAAGGTTGTTGTAGAGAGGTGCTGGTTTTGATTACAAAAGGTACTTCAGAAAATCAATGGATTTGGAAATGTTTTGACCATGGGATAGTCGCAAATGAAGGAAAGGAGTTTGGTCATGGGATGACCGGAAAGAATAAACGAATGGGTGACCCAATCCATGTGTTTTCCAAAAACTTTCTAAAGAGGTTTCCAAAAGTTTTGACAAAGATGGGTAGATGCTATATCTACAAGAGAAACTATTTGAGAGAAGAACCTCTCTTGGAGCCCTCCTACTACCACAACCATATTGCATATCCTCTTATTATTATTGTTACCTTAAGGTGTTTTGCGAGTACATTCAAAGTACTCACCAACATTGACCCTAGCTATTAACTTGGTCAGAGTCAAGAAGAGAGAAAAAAAGAAGATACTATGGGATACTATGCGAGCTAGGACGTTCTCCTAGTCAGATACCTGTAGGTTAAGGCAGGGCTCGAATCTTAGATCTATCAAAGTTCCGTTGATGTTGATCATTGTAACCATAATGGCATTAAGGTATGACTTCTATCTGTGTAAGTAATGGATGTTTACTGTGATACTTGTCAGTTATATGGCACGACAGACTGATCATGGGATCGTGGTGTATGCATAACATGGATTCTCGGAGGATTAATCCAGGTAAACCACATGAAAGATAGAGGAAACTTGCATAGGAAATAAATAAGGATTAAATTGCATAAAAGTAAAGTCGAGAAAGGCGTTTAAAATTCCTGGAGATAAGAAGTTAGGAACGGAGATAAACGGTTCATGGTGATAGTGAAAGTGCCAAATGAATAAAGTATAATAATTCATAGTGAAATTTATTATTTGTAAGTGAGTAGGCAAGCAACCCATATACCGACTAGGAGTTCTCATGGAAAATTCCTCCTAGCACCAATGATCCATCTGTCTGTTACCACGGCAATGGTCAGCATATTAATTAAGGTCTTGCAACCGGATCAAGGCTTTAATCTTGATGGTTCCTTGTTGTCCTCGAGTAATGCTAGCTCCTCATTGATATCGGCCGTGTCACTCAGGGGTCACCAATTTGCTATCATACAAGTTCATACCTATGAGATATTTGGGTCATGTTACCTGGGACCTTAAATTAGATAACAAGCATTAGGAAAACATAGATAATCATTCTCACAAATTAATAAACACTATAACAATCACAAATGGATGTACTTAAAGGAGGATGACACATCTCACCAATTCCCTAGATCTCCCACGCCTATGGGTATTTACTCAGACATGAGAGGAAGACAAATCAAACACATAATTGTATTGCAAATGGGAATCCAAAGTTATTGTAGAAAAATCACAATAGCAATTTAAGATCAAGTCAAATACAAACAAAAGGTAGATCAAAGTATCAAACCCTAATCTTACAATTGTCAATCTCTCTCTCTCTCTCTAAGTAATGATGGGGATGATGGTGGAGTGTGTGGTCAAGGAGGTGAAAATCGTCGAGGAATGAATGAAGGTTCTTCTCCTCTTCCCGATCTGATCTCCCCTCTCTGGATGAGTTTGCGGCGGCTATGTTCTCTTTTCTTTTCCTCCTCCTTCATGAAAGTTACTTCTATTGATATAGCGGAGCTGGCAGCGTGTAGTATGATTGAACGGTATGCGCGGGTCCCGACTGTACCGCTGGTCATTAAGCTCACTGAACCCTCCAATGAAAGGGGATCCTATTGAGGATTTACTTCTTTAGATGCAATTATCCCATAAATGCTATTAGATCTTTAATAAATGTTCATGACCTGAAAACTATCACAAGAAACCAAGGATTCGCTAATTGTGACATTAATGATAGTAGAAAGAAGTAATCTTCAGTGAAATCCGGCAATAAACAAGAGGAAAATCAATAGTAAAAGGTGATGAAATTTGGAGCTATCAACTTCCCTAAGCTTAGCGGTTACTTGCCCTCGGAAAGCTATAATGAGTAATAGCGAGGAATTGAATAAAAAAAGACTTAGAGAAACTCTAGTAGACCCCTTAAAACCGTGGAACCAGAAAAATAACCGCCACTTTCTGGTTTTTCCCGACAAAACTGGCCAGACCAGAAACCATATAACCCCCCGAACCAGAATTTTTTTAGGGGGGGCGAGAAAACTAGCCCGTGGAACCAGATATTCTCAGGTTTCGATCCCAACCCGGAGGAGAACCATATCGCTAGGAGTTTTTGGCGGGAGGGACATTTTACCTCATATCCCTTCCCTTTCGCTGCCCTCGTCCCGAACCGCCACCACGCGCCACCATATATTTAGGCCCCTATGGGTCGACTCATTCCGCGCAGAAGGCTGTTGGCGCCCGGCAAACCCGTCCCCCAGCCGCTGCGGGCCGGAAAGTCCCTTCCGACGCAGATCCGCCACTGCCGTCGCCATCTTCCTGCCGCTCGAATGTAAAATTCTCTGCCACTCGAGTTCGACCTCGTAGATCTCCCATCCGCAAGCTCTAAATATCGCTCGCGATCTGTAGATGGAGTTGGACCCCTGCGAGGAATTTTTGTTGGACGATTCGTCCTCCTCCGATAACTCAGATGTGGAGACGCTGCTCGGGGACCACCGTCAACAGATGATGGTGGCCGTTCTTGCCCTCAAGGAGGATGACAGCAGGAGGAAGAGGCGGCGCGGCTCCACGGTCGGCCGCCTTTGCATCCCTTGCAACCGCAAGTTGGGAGACGACACGCGAGAATATTTTGCCGAGGTATCAACATACCCACCTCACATCTTTCGTAGACTCTATCAAATGCGCGGCTCGCTGTTCTTCAAGATAGTGAAGACTTCCGAGGCCACCCATTCTCTTCGGCGCACCTTCCTCTTGAATGTAACTCCCTGTTTTATCCCATGGCGGCTCTCCCCTTGGCGTTCCTGGAATCGAAATGGTCAATCTCCTACTCTGCCGCTAAGGATCTGGATAATGGTTGGGCCAAGGTATTTGATGGCACCTTGGAATTGTGGACTCATAAGAATTGGTTGGTCTTGCGTGATGCAAAGGCTAGGCCGATCACTGGCATATATCTTCCTCGAAACAGGCTGACCCCCAGCTTTATAGATAAAGCAACATCCATACATGAGTTCATACAACCACACCACACAGAAGTTCACACACATCCGGTCACACACATGGCCACACACCGCCGGACCAGGCATAGCCTAAGTCTGGCGCATGCCAACCAACACAAACACAGATAGCGAAAGCAAGATAAAACCACCATCCGGAAGGGCCCTCAGGGGCCGGACGAAGTAGCAAGCCGGCGAGCCGCCACAATCAGGTGCTCCAACATCTCGTCCAGCTGCGCCCGCTCACGCTGTCTACACAGCGGGTACCACTGCTGCAAGAAAGCCAGAAAGGTGAAGGCCAAGTCAGAAGCCCGCCGAAGAAAAATACGCTCAATGACCATCTTGTTCCTAATGTTCCATAAAGCCCAGGTCATTGCCGCAAACATCAACCAGAAGAGGCGCCTCCTCCTCCCAGTATGGTTTGCGGCGGCCTCCAGGAACTCCCCGAGTTCTGAGGCCTGCCACTCAGGCCCCAGGGCCTCGTGAACAAAGTTCCAAAGGAAGCGAGCAGCGGGGCACGAGAAGAAAATGTGCAGACCTGTTTCTGGGACCGCACACAACGGGCAATGGCCATTACCAGTCCCTTGCCGCTTGGCCACCTCCACACCCGAGGGAAGCCGGTCACGTAATAGCTGCCAAACAAAAAATTTGATCTTCAGAGGTAGGGGGCCTTCCACAATGGTGAGACCCATGGCCTCTCGGGCCCTCTAAATAGGGCCCTGTAGGCCGAGCCCGTCGAAAAGAACCCCGAAGGGGTGAGGCGCCAACCATGGGAGTCCGGGGACTGCGCCAGGGACAGCGGAAGACTGTCCCTCAGCCCCTCCCAGGAAGCCAGCTCGGCCTCTCCCAGGTTCCTCCGGAAAGCCACCTGCCACGACCCACCGTGGAAGGCCTCCCCAACCAGGATAGTGGGGTCAGTGCAGATTGCAAATAACTCGAGACACTCGTGACGCAGAGGGAGATGGCTGAGCCAGGGGTCGAGCCAGAATAGGGTATCCCTTCCATCGCCTATGGAAATAGACAATCCTTTCTGGATAGCTGGCTTGATGTCCTGGATGGCTCTCCAAAACTGAGAGCCCTCCCGACGATCGCAAGCCAGCAGCGGTCGGCCCCGCAAATACTTCGCCTTAATCAACTGTAGCCAAAGGCCTCCATCATCTTTCAGGATCCTCCACACCCATCGAAGCAGCAACGTCACATTCATTTGGCGGGACGCGATGATACCTAAGCCCCCTAGCTCCTTGGGGGTGGAGATATCAGCCCACTTCACCATATGATACTTTTGATGACCATTATTGGCTATCTAAAAGAACCGGGAGAGCTCCTTGTCGAAGTTTGCATGAACCCCCTCCGGCAGGAGGTACATCCCCATCATGTACATAGGGAGGCTAGAGAGGCACGAGTCGATAAGGACCGTCTTGCTCCCCTTGGAGGTGAACCTCCCCTGCCAGGGTTCGGCTTTCGCCTTAACCCGACCCATGAGGGGCTCCAGGTCCCTAATCAAGATCCTGGAGTCCCTCACTGGCATCCCTAAATAGTTTAGGGGGAAGACCGCCAAATGGCAGTTAAGGTTATCCGCGATCCTCTGCTGATCCTCTTCGGAAGACCCCAACACCATGACTTCACTCTTATCAAAGTTGATCTTGAGGCCCGACATAGCCTCAAAGCACAGGAGCAGGAACTTCAGGTTAATGATATCCTGCTCCGAGACCACCATCATAATCATGGTATCATCCGCATATTGGAGGTGGGTCACCCCCCCTCCAGGGATAAGATGCCGAACCACACCTGAGATGTGGCCGCAATTCTTGGCCTTCTCCAAGATTTCTGCAAGGGCATCAACTGCAGCATTAAATAGGATAGGGGAGATCGGGTCCCCTTGACGAACCCCACAGGAGGGTTTGAAATAGGGACCCACCTCCCCATTTATGTTTATAGCTGTGTTCCCGCTCATGACGATCTGCATGATCCAACCTATCATGCGATCATCCACCCCACGACGCTGGAGGACTTGGCGGAGGAAGGCCCAGTCTAGCCTATCATAGGACTTCTGAAAGTCGAGATTCAAGAAGACACCCTGCTGGCGACACACTTTGACCTCATGAATAATTTCATGCAGAGCCAGGATCCCGTCGTGAATAAATCTCCCTTTTAGGAAGGAAAACTGGTATGGTGCGTCAGACGCTCCATAATTGGAGCAAGCCTGCGCGCGCACACCTTGGATATGATCCGCTGGATCACATTTATAACAGTGATCGGGCGGAACTGGCGAATATCCGTGGCCCCCACAATCTTGGGGATCAGGGTGATAACACCAAAGTTCAGTCGGGCCATCACGAGGGTCCCAACATAGAGTTCCTGGAACATAGGAATAATGGCCCCCTGTATCTTCTCCCAGAACCTCTGGAAGAAGACAACCGGAAGACCATCAGGACCAGGAGCTGAGTTAGGCTTCATCTCCGTGATGGCCTGGAGAACCTCCGCGGGCAGGAATGGGAGCGTAAGACCCGCATTCTCATCATCAGAGACCATGGCCCCAACTGGCCAGAAGTCCGCAGCTAATGCCACCCCTGTACGGGGTGCTGCCGAGAGTAATTCCTTGTAGAAGGAATAAATATGGGTGGAGATATCTCTGGCACTCTCCAGAAGATTCCCCTCCGCCCAGAGGCAGGGTATCGAGCACTTCCTACGACGACCATTTGCAATGGCATGGAAGTAAGCCGTGTTCGTATCCCCCTTAAGGAGCCAGTTCTGCTGACTCCGCTGTCGCCAAAACGTCTCCTCGCCTCAAAAAATCTCCATTAAGGAGTCTTCAAGCGCATATCGCTGGAGCCAGTCCTCAGCCGATAAGCCCCCGGCATCAGCCACCCGGTCTAGGGCCTCTAGAGCGGATATGAGACCACCTTTCCTGCGTCTCAAGTCCGCCCCCAACTTAGCACCCCACCCCCGCATGAACTGGCGAGCCATCATCGCACAAAAGTGCCAGACGTCTATGGCCGAGCGCACCTGGGGAACTGAGGCCACAGCCGCCTCCCATTTGGATTGAACCATCTCCACGAACCCGGGCTGTTGTAGCCAAAAGTTCTCAAAGTGGAAATGATTCAGTCGCGGGGGCGACCCCCCTCCAGTGGAGAGCAGGAGTGGGCAATGGTCCGACCCGATCCTCGTAATCGCCCGCAGCGAGCATAGAGGATAGGCAAGCTCCCAATCAACCGAGACCAGGACCCTATCCAGCACGCTCTGGACTGGGTCAACCCGGTTGTTGGTCCACGTGAACCGCCCCCCCCCCACTCGAGCGATCTCTCTGAGGGCAAGGTCAGTAATATAATCATTAAACAGCCGCATCCGAGGAAAGTCAATATTATTCGAGCTCTTCTCTTCTGGAGATCGAATTAAATTGAAGTCCCCGTCCATGACCAAAGGGTTGGAGCAGCTCTCCACCTTGGCAGATAATTCTGCCAAAAAGCAGGGGATCTCCTATGGTCCACGGGGTCATAGACAATAATAACCTCCCAACTGAGGTTACTCCGTCTATGGGTGAGTAACATACTCACAAAGAACTCCCCCCGGTCCATATCCTCAACTTCGAAGGTGTCCTCCTGCACCCCAAGGAGGATCCCTCCGGAGAGACCAATCGCCGGCAACCAGTGCCAGACGAAACTATGATGACTCAATCCCTACAACTCCGGGATCGAGAAGTCCTGCCTAATCGTCTCATGCAAGCCCACAATGTCCACATCCTCCTGCCTCAAGTAATCACGAAGCTGTTGGCGGCGCCCATTGTGGCCAAAACCACGGATGTTCCAGATGAAGGCAAAGATTGCTTCACTCATTGGGACACCGTCGGGTTTGGCCCACTGCCGGAGCCGAGCAAGCCCTACCAGAGGTCAAGGACTTGGACACGGGTTTAGGAGGCCTCCCTCGCTGTCCCCCCACCTGGGGGACGGCAGAGGGAGCCTCACCACTCCCCTGGCTAGATGGACCACTCCCCCTAGTGCCCCGACTTTGTGAGCCGGCGCTGCTAGAGGTCTGGGGCACTGTCAGCTTCTCGCGCTCCGCCTGAGCGCGCGCTGCCGCCAGTGCCCCATCATAGGTCTCCTTCGCCTTAAGCGCCGCAATCTGCTCTACCCGGGGGCCACGTTCCCCACGGAACACCACCCCGCAATCTCTAGCGACAGCATCAAGCTATTCAACGGGGACATCTGCCAACACAGAGAACCTAGACCCCGAGGGAGGGGAGGGACAGTGAGATGGGGAAAGAAGGGAGGAGGACGCACCTGAATCGAGGTTACGGATCGCCGTCCGCGAAACCGCCTGCTCGAGGATGGTCGGCTCCCTCCCCTCAGACACCGTCCTGGCACCAGCAATACTAGCACTGGGGCGAGAGAAGGAGGTGGGGGCGGCCTGGGTCGGCGAGCAGTACGGGGCTTGGAACCAGCCTCAGGAGTGTCGGGGAAGACTGAGACTGGCTCCCCAACCGGCGGGGCCGGGGTCGCTGGCACCACGGCAGGGGATCCCCGCGGCGAGGCCGGCGTGGAGCCGGGGGAAAGGGTGTAGCAGACGACCCCCGGCGAGCGAGGCGAGGTTGGCGGCGCCACCACCAACCCCTCACTGGACGAGGCACGGAGCTCAGGCGGGCTAGGGTGCGCTGCGTCCTTTAGGGCCGCAAACCCAGAGAGACCCAAGAACTCAAACTCCCAACCCATGTTTGAGCCATAGGGGACCAGGCCCATCTCCTCAGAGACTAGAGGATCCGGGCGGAGGCACCGAGGCACGTCCACGGGCGGCAGAGTCAGCGAGAGGACCGGGTCCCGAGCCAGCGCCATCATGCGCGAAGGAGGCCCTCCTGAGGGCGCAGAAGTGGGAGGGGGCGCCATGGGCACAGTCGGCTCCAGCTCAGAGCGCGCGAGGTCATCCCCAGACTCCTCACTGGACGAGTCATCAGCCCCACCCTGGTCCGGGGCCCGACGGTGGTCCGAGGGACCCGGGGACTGGCGGGACCCCTCCTGGTCCCGCTCCAGCTCCACTGTGAGGGTCCGACCCGCGGATCCGAAGTAGAAGGTAGGCAGTGTGCAATCGAGCTTCGACGGGTCCGGATGCTTGAGGAACATCCGCACCGGACCCTGACCACCCAGCGACCTCTCATCAAGATAGACGAACTTGACAATCGCCTGGGAAATCAGCTTGATGAACTTCTCCTTTTGAGCTTCCTCCGAGATCCCATGGATACGCACCCTAACCGAGGACAGGGAGGTGGTCGTGTCCGGGTGAACACAGGACTCGCGGATGGCCACCTTGATGTTATGCAGCGGCGGCATCGAGGTCTGACTCCAGGAAAGGGTCTGCAAAGCCTCCGTCGAAGGAAAGATCACCGAAAACACCATGGGGGCAGTCTCCCTCACATTCCACGCGAAGTCAGAGTCCAACAACTCTAGCTCCGCGCGGATGGTGTCCGCAGTGACCTCCACCTCCAGAGTGGGATCCTGGTCCGGGAGCACACGGACCTCGGCCAGGTTCTGGGGCACCGACAGCTCGATCCCACCCAGATCAATGCAGTAGAACCCCAAACCCAGGTCAATGCCATGCCCCAAGAGCTCCAGGGTGCTGCGCTTGCGGTGAGGGGAGCGGGCAGTGCAGTCCAGAACCCGGTGGGAAGGATCGCCACAAAACAGACAGTGCTCAGGTTCCTTGCAATCCGATCGAAAATGGCCCACCTCACCACAGTTGAAACACTTGTTGCGCGTCGGTGACTTTTGGCGAGAGGCAACCACCCCGACCACAGACGACCCCCCCTGGGTCAGTCCCTGGCTCGCGGTGATTGCCAACGGTTCCCTAGCGCCAGCCTGCTGCAGTGCCGGAGGTTGCCCACTCTGGCTCCCTCCCGCACCCGCAGCCCCGGTCGCGGTCCCCGACTTCTTCCGCTTCTTATTCTTCCTTTTCTTGGCTCCAGCACCCGCCTGAGGCACCACGGGACGCGAGCCCTGCCCAGCATCGCGTCGGGGAGAGCCCTGGTTCTGGTCCTGAGGGCGGCCATCACTTCCACGTCCCTGGAAGAACCTGCCTGTCGCCGCCCGCCGTTCCAGCTCAGCCCGCAGCTCCCGCTCCGAGAGCAGGGCCACAGGGGGAGGCTGCCGCCGACCAGGGGAGCGGCCCCGAGGCGGGCTGCGGCCCCGCGGTGGAGAAGCCCGACGCGAGGGGCGAGGGGACATGGCCCTAGCGTGCTGGCCCCGAGGGGAGGCTTCCCTGTGCTGCTGGCGCGGGGGGAGCAGAGGCCACCCCTGCTACCGGCCTGGGAGGGGGCGCGAGGGGACAGGTGACGGCCTAGCGAGCGCCGGCCAGGGGAACGATAGGGCGCCGAAGCCTGCTCGCGAGGCGGAGGGGACGGCTGGCGCGTGCGGCGGTGGTGGCGCGGGGAAGGAGAAGGGGACTCGCTTGGGGAGGAGAGACGGCCCCGCTTCATGACGACGGCGGCGAAGGAGAGGGACAGCGGGGGCGGCGGCGGGCGGGGGACAACTTGTCGAGCAGTGGCGGCGTGGCGGGCGATGTCTGCAGCCGATGCCGGAATCCCTAACCCTAGGTCGAGGGCCCCCTTGTGTAGCCACAGCTAGGCCCCCACGGCAGGAGCTGGGCTGGCCTTGGGCCGCAACGGGCGAGGTGGCGTGGGTCTAGCCCGCACGTCCTGGCTGCGCCAGGGCAGGAGCTGGCCCATCAGACGGCAGGGCCCACTCGCCAGCCCACCCAGGAGAGGCCCAGGCCCAGAGAGTCCCGCGGCACCCTCCGCCTCGCCCCCCAGCCCCGAGCCAGACCTAGGTCGCGGCGGCGCCGGCGCCGCGCCGGACCCCGCCGCAGGTGCAACCACCGAGGCCCCCAGAACGGACTCCCCGCCAGACGCGCTCCCCAGAGGACCAATCCGAGTCCGCGACGCCCCGCCGCCCACGGAAGACGACGGAGCCCGCACCACGGGGACGCCGCGCGGCTGCGCACGCAGAGGCATAGAGCGGAAACCACAGGGGAGGGGGCGCCGCCGATGAACCCGGGCCGACCGCGGGCTCCGCCTTGCCCAGTCGACGAGATCCGCTAGCGTTGGGAGGGCCGGCGACGAGCACCGCGAGGCAAGCTCCTCCTGTAACGCAGCCGCGGCATCAACCTCGTCCGCCACATCGTCCCAGCAGCGACCGTGCAACGACTCCGATTCCACCGTCATCCCGGCGAGGCAAGCTCCTCGCCGGGGCCGTGGCTAGAGCGGCGGGTCAGCAGGAAGGGCCGCCGACGGTCAGAGAGGGCGGCGGTGGCCGTACTGCAGCGGCGCTCTCATCCCCATCCTGGAACCAGGCATTCGTCCAGACTTAGTTTTTCCCACCCCAGGTACTCCGGTTACCCAGCGACAACGACTTGCACTGGCAGATATCTTGTCGATAGGGAATTATTGGACTCGAGATCGTAAGGATCTGAGGTTAAATTTCGTGATCATGTGGTGACAGTTGATTGTTGCATTGTTTCCCCGTCGAGTTCAGAGAATGTTATCACGGTTAATCCGTCCACTGATCTCAGGTCTTCTGGTAATCAAAATTTGAATATGCCTTCCGATCAACCTAAGGTACGTGATACCCCATGTGATCTACTAATTCCTGCATGCCTCGTACTATTGAAAAAGAGTTGGAAGATTACATATTCCACACCTAAGGATCTGGATAGAGGTCATATGAAATCCTATGATGGCACCTTAGATCTCTGGACAAATGACAATTTGCTTGTTTTAAAAAATGCACGAGGCGAAAGGATTGCTAGAAAGTATCTAGTGGCTAGTGACACTTTCAGTCTGGGGGCTAAAATTCGATTTCCTAAACATGTTGTCAGAATGGGTGTCCCGTTTGTAGATGGATCAAGTTATATCTCGAGTGATACTTGTAATCAGAGGACCACTGCAATTGGTTCTCCTGTTTCTGACGATAGGTGTAGTATAGTCACTCAGACCCAGTTGGATTCTCCAGTGGTTACGTACGGATGCTGGTACTGAATCTTGTAAGGCTACTGTCCAGGATGATTCGTTTGGAGTTCATACTTCTCTCATTCTGGGATTGGATTTTTCTCACGGTACAAGCTTTGCCAAGGATGTTAGAAATAAATTTCATTCTACGGTGCATCCATCAGATCAGTCTGGTCATTTTATAATGATCGTTTCCTTTGGAAGGGACAACTTCAGGATGGAGGAAGACACGGTTAGTATAGGCCTGGAGTCAGTGATTGGTGGATATTGTGGGGAACTAACAGTCTCGCTTCTTCGTGATAGAGTGTTCTGTTTTTCAATGGCTAGTAAGCAAGTGGGTTTTCATATTTTTAGGCTTCGAAAATATTCATGTAGTTAGTTCAAGTGTTTTTTCACCAATGGGGCAGAGGAGGTCCAAACTGGCAGCGAGAGTTTGGGCAATGGAAAAGGATAGTGATGAAGAGTGGAACCTTGTGAGTCCCACCAAGAAGAGTCCAACGTCGTCTAGCTGCTATGCAGTCTGGAAAACCAAAGTCTATACTGCGATCTGCTCAAGCTTATCGTAAATGTTGGTTTTTGCTGAGTCATTGAGCTACACTGCATGTCTAGGTTATCAAGATCCCAATGCAGCAAAACCTTCATGAGTTATATTTCCACTAGCTTAACCTAAACTATTGAAACATAGCAACTCGACTGAAATCAGTAGTCAACCAAGCCAGTTTTTTGTAAACCCCCCTTTATCATCCAAATAATTCCACTGCTGCAAATTGTTACACCGATGTTATTATCTAACACTACTACTCCCAAATCTTGGGACGAGATTATTTTAAGAGGAAAGGTCTATAACATCACAATTTCAGCAACCCTTATTTTTTGTCAAAAAGGCAAAAATCAGGAGGAACAAAAACTTTTTCATATTAAGTGTTGCACTTCTTGTTGATTGTTTGCTTGTGCATATGCCACTGATTGTGTATTAGAAGATATACTCCTTACCCTAACTCTAGTTGACAAAAACTTTTTTTACAGAAGAGATGTCTTGCCTCATTTTTCATATTCTCAAATGTTCTAGCATTTCAAACTAGAGCCAAGATGACTTTGCCAACAAAATGTTTTACTAGTTTCTATTAACAAAACTATGGAGACCTATATATTATCTCCTTATGTTTTCACAACAGAGTATTCCCCTACTCTTATCTCTAGGTTTTTCAAAACCTTTATGAAAACTTTTTCATTCCAATCTTGGTATAAATACCAAGAGGTCCTTACCTTACTTCAAATCACAACCTATTCAAAATATCCATGCTTACCTAAAGCTAGACTTGATGGTAACCTTAGTATTAGTGGATAAGTTTGATAAGCTGAGTTACCTTGATCTGCTGCCTAATGAATTGCCTTGATCCGCTGTCTGATGAATTGCCTTGTCTGTTGTTTGATGAATGACCTTGATCTGCTGATTGCCTTGATTGATTAGGAACTAGAGTGATATAATCTAATAGCTCATCCCTTAGGATCAAATCCATGGTTAATATCACCAAATCCTGAACCAAGTCTCCTAAGCTGGATCAATCCTAAGATACCCAAGTGACCTACTAATCAACTTAACCATATCAACCCTGAGCTAATCCTTTGTATTAGCATCCAATGTTGGAGATATGCCCTAGAGGAAATAATAAATGTAGTTATTATTATATCTTTGTGTTTATGATAAATGTTTACATTGATGCTATAACAGTATTAACTAGAAACATTAATAATTGTGTGATTTGTAAACTAAATTAGAGTCCCTAGTAAAGCCTCTTTATAATACTAGCTTGTTGATTAATAGATGATCATGGTTTCTTGATCATGAACATTTGAGATGTTGTTAATAACAAGGTCATATCATTAGGAGAATGATATGATGGACATACTCCTATAGATAAGCGTAGCATAAAGATCAAGTCATTTTAATAGTTCAATTGCTATAAGCTTTCTGATACATAGTATTCTGATTCCTTCGACCATGAGATCATGCTTATCACCATCACCGGAAGGATGCTTTGATGACATCAAACACCACACCGTAACTGGGTGGCTATAAAGGTGGCATTGAGTGTTCGGAAAGTATGGGTTGAGACACATGGATCAAGAGTGGGATTTGTCCATCCATATGACGGATAGATATACTCTGGGCCCTCTCGGTGGAATGTCATCCAATTAGCTTGCAAGCATGTGACTAGCTAAAAAATCATGAGCATCGTACCACGTACCTGTAGTTCATATCTGATCCACTTCCTACCGATTCGGCAGGAATTTGTCTTTTTCACCAGAGGTGGACGCAAAGGTTTCAGATCCCCCTGTTGGTACATTGTCCATATAAGGTGGTCTAGTATTTTTGTAAAATGTGTTGGTGGTTTTTTGAATTAGCCATTTGGTGGTTGCTTCACAAAGTTCCTCTTTGGTGGTCCATTTTTTATGCTCGGAAAATGGAAAATGCCTTTTTGGTGCGGAAAAAGGAAAACTTCCTCTTGCAACATTGTTTGCCATGCCATGATGCACATGTATGCACAATATGGCCATATTATCACAAACTATGCCTTGATTCTAGCCATAACATTGGTCATTTGATCCGAAAGCCAAGAAACCTCGAATGAGATAGGTCATTTTGTGAAGGAGATAGAACTGGAATTAAAATACAGAATGCCACTAATAGTAAGTTACATAAAGCACGACTGAAAATTAAGATACATAAAAGAACTGAAAATTAAGATACATGGCCAGATTAAGTAACAATCGGCCGAACTTGTTTCGGAATGTTGGAGTGATTCAGTCATGCTCCTGCCTACACCTGTAATACTCGCCACTGTAGTCGTCGTACTCGCTACCGCCGTCATCGTTGTCGTCGTCGGGGTCGCCGTAATTGAACCTTGAAGGCTGAGTACGCGTGGGCTGGACTTGAGGGTAGCGCAGACGGGGGTTAGAGTCTGCGGCAGTGTCATAGGCCATGACGCTCTGGAGAGTCCGACCGCGCCACCATAGCCGACGGCCGGCCTCGTTGAAGTTAGGAGGAGGTGGGCCGTCCTCCTTGTGCCTGGCGAGCGCCCTCTCACGCCGATCCACGAAGAAGGCTTCCCAAGTAGGGAAATAGTCGGGATGCCATCTGGGATTACTCCGCTGCTCCGGCGTGAGCTCGAAGTAGTAGTGGTTCGTTATGGCCACCCGGCACGCCACACCTAGAGGGACAGGAGGAACCGGCACGCCTCCGGCGCTCAGCATCCAGCCGACAGGGACACAGTAGCCCGGCGGGCAGGGGTAGTTCGAGGCGCAAAGCGCCTCCGCCTCCCTGGGGGTTAGTGCTATGGTGGAAGCCATGGGAAAGAGTGATGAGGCTGCAGATATGAGTCTAGAGATGTGCAATGACAATGGAGGCCAACCCTATATATATATATAGTGAACTGGCGGGAAGAACTGGAGGGAAGAACTGGCGGGAAAAAATGGCGGAAATAAAAATGGCGGGAAGAAAAATGGCGGGAAAAAATGGCGGGAAAAAATGGCGGGAAAAAATGGCGGGAAAAAATATGGAGGGAAGAAATAGAAGGAAGAAAAATGGCTCATTTAATACATATACTATTAACAGAAGAAATATGACATTGTTCTAAAAATGGGACGGTTGGAGGGATTTCAGGCTGAGCCAGGCAGCACTAATGATAGGGGTGAGTGTCGATATTATGTCGTGCGGCGTGTACCTTGTCCCGGATGGTGTCACCAACCGGGACTAAAGATGAACCTTTAGTCCCGGTTGGAGACACCAACCGGGACAAAACACGAGTCAGCACTAATAATAGTGGTGAGTGTCGAGATTATTTCGTAAGTGTCGACACTATGTCGAGCTGCTTGTACTATAAATAGGCATCCTTGTGAGTCCAGTCCTCCAGCCAGTTTGAGGCATCTCCAAGATGGTTTTCGAGAGCAGTGACACCACTACGGCCAGTTTCAGGGAGATGCCGACGGAGCCCAGTCCTCCGGCATCTCCGAGAAACTGGTCATAGAGGCACTCCCTAATATGTGAAATTAGTTAGCTCCCAGGTATATTGATCTAGTTAGAGAAGTTACAAGCTGCAAGGTGGTTTTCGAGAGCAGGGACACCACTACGGCCAGTTTCAGGGAGATGCCGACGGAGCCCAGTCCTCCGGCATCTCCAAGAAACTGGTCATAGAGGCACTCCCTAATATGTGACCGCGCGCGTTTGGATATCAGATCTTAATGGTAAGTACGAATCGGGACAACTTCTTCTCATAGTCCCGGTCCATCCACAAAACAAGACTAACACTCAAGACATTTATTAATATTAAAAACATGAACTAGAGTTACATAATATGAGCATGAACTTCTTGGCATATGTCCTTCCTTATGATCTCTTCAGACGTAACCATGGAGCATCTTCTTTACTTAACGGAATGCTTGGGTAAGTTTTCACTGTGAAGGGCGGAATTTCATCAAACTTATTACAATCTTCTGACATGTCTGTCTTGTCCTCGATTCCCACGATGTTTTTCTTTTCCCTGAAAGAACTATGTGACGCTTTGGCTCATCATATGATGTATTCGTTTGCATATTTTTTCTTTTTTTTGGTCTGGAGGACATGTCCTTCACATAGAAAACCTGAGCCACATCATTGGCTAGGACGAATGGTTCGTCTAAGTTCTTGTCTACCTTCATAAGATTGTTGAGATCCACCGTTGTCATTCCGTACTTCTTGTCTACCTCAACCCCTCCTCCTGTTAGCTTGAACTATTTGCATCGAAACAAGGGGACCTTAAAATTAGGTCCATAGTCAACTTCCCATATCTCCTCTATGAACCCATAATACGTGGTCTTCTGCTTCATCGAAGCGAACACCACTATTTTGGTTGGTTCTCTTTTTATCTTGGCCTATCGTGTAAAATGTATTCCCATTTATCTCGTACCCTTGGAAAGTAAATACAGTCGAAGATGGTGTCCTGGCCAACAAGTACAGTTGATCCCCAACAGTGGTGTTATTCGTGAGAAGTCTTTGCAGCCAGCCGCCAAAACTCGCCATGTGTTCACTTATAATCCATTCATCAGACTGTCCCGGGTGTTTGAGGCGTATTAAATTCTTGTGTTCATTGATATACGGGGCAACCAAGATAGATCTTTGTAAAACCATGTAGTGTGCTTGATTGAGAGAATGCCCGTCCCTACATATCATTGCTTTACATCCTAGGGTCCTTTTCCACGCAGTCTCCCCTCATGTCGTGATTCTGGAACACCAATCGCCTTAAGGTCAGGAATAAAATCAACACAGAACTCAATTACCTCCTCTGTTACATAGCCCTTGGAGATGCTTCCTTCTGGCCAAGCACGATTATGAACATATTTCTTTAAGAATCCCATGTACCTCTCAAAGGGGAACATATTGTGTAGAAATACAGAACCGAGAATGGCAATCTCTTCTACTAGGTGAACCAGGAGATGCGTCATAATATTGAAGAAGGATGGTGGGAACACCAACTCAAAGCTGACAAGACATTGGGCCACATCTGTTTGTAACCCTGGTAGGCTTTCTGGATCGATTACCTTCTGAGATATTGCATTGAGGAATGCACATAGAAGCCCCCTCAATGCAATCGGAAGCAATTGTGTCATAATCACGTGGCAGTCATGAGACTTCAGGTTTTGGAATTTTTTCTCTGCCATATTTATTATTCCCTTTATATTCGACGAGAAGCCAGACGGGACCTTGATACTGCTCAGACATTCAAAAAAGATTTCCTTCTCTGCTTTGGTAAGAGCGTAGCTGGCAGGAGTTAAGTGGCATCGTTTACCCTTCTCGTTCTCAGGATGCATAGGCTCTTTAGGGGCTTTCAGACGTTGCTGGTCTTGCCGTGCTTCCGGTGTATATTTTGTCTTCCCATACACTCCTAGAAAGCCTAGCAGGTTCACGCAAACATTCTTCGTCACGTGCATCACGTCGATTGAAGAGCGGACCTCTAAGACTTTCCAATAGGGTAGGTCCCAAAATATAGATTGTTTCTTCCACATGGGCGCGTGTCCGGCATCGTCATTCGGAACAGATAGACTGCCAGGACCTTTTCCAAAGATTACTTCTAGGTCCTTGACCATACCAAATACCTCCTCACCGGTATGGAGGACAGACTTCCTCCGGGGTTCTGCCAGACGTTTGAAATGCTTGCCTTTCTTTCTTACTGGATGCAGGTTCGGAAGAAATCGGCGATACCCTAGGTACACAACCTTCTTACATTTATCCAAATATACACTTTCAGTCTCATCTAAACAGTGTGTGCATGCATTGTATCCCTTGTTTGTATGCCCTAAAATGTTACTAAGAGCAGGCCAATCATTGATGGTTACGAAAAGCAATGCTCGTAGGTCAAATGGCTCCCCTTTGTGCTCATCCCACATACGTACACCTGGTTTGGCCCACAGCTGTAAAAGTTCTTCAACTAATGGCCTTAGGTACACATCAATGTCGTTGCCGGGTTGCCTCGGGCCTTGATGAGCACTGGCATCATAATGAACTTCCTCTTCATACACAACCAAGGAGGAAGGTTATAGATACATAGAGTCACAGGCCAGGTGCTGTGACTGTAGCTCTGCTCACCAAAAGGATTCATGTCGTCTGTACTTAGACCAAACCTTAAGTTCCTTGCGTCACGTGCGAAGTCCGGGTACTCTCGCTCGACTTTTCTCCACTGTGACCCATCAGCGGGGTGTCTCAACATCGCGTCTTTCTTACGGTCTTCCATGTGCCATCACAACAACTTGGCATGCTCTTTATTTCTGAAGAGACGTTTTAACCGTGGTATTATAGGAGCATACCACATAACCTTGGCGGGAACCTTCTTCCTAGGGGCCTCGCCCTCAACATCGCCAGGATCGTCTCGTCTGATCTTATACCGCAGTGCAGTGCATACGGGGCATGCATCCAAATTCTCGTACTTCTCACCTTGGTAGAGGATGCAGTCATTAATGCAGGCATGTATCTTCTGCGCGTCTAATCCTAGAGGGCAGACAACCTTCTTTGCTTGGTATGTACTGTCGGGCAACTCATTATTTCTTGGAAGAAGATTCTTCATTTTTACCAACAACTTTGAAAATGCGCTGTCAGTCACACCGTTCTCTGCCTTCCATTGCAACAAATCCAGTGTGGTACCTAGCTTTTTTTGGCCATCTTCGCAAGTTGGATACAACAATGTTTTGTGATCCTTTAACATCTGCTCCAGCTTCTCCTTCTCCTTTTCAGTTTCACATTCTTCCATTGCATCAGTAATGGCCCGACCAAGATCGTCATCAGCGGGCCCATCTGCTCCCTCTTGATCTTCATTATCTACCCCCGTTGTAGTATCATCATATTTAGGATACATATTATGATAGTTGTCATCATCCTCTTCTTCTTCGTTGTCTTCCATCACAACCCCTTTTTCTCCGTGCTTGGTCCAACAATTATAGCTGGGCATGAAACCGGATCGAAGAAGGTGGGCGTGAATGGTTCTGGTATTTGAGTAGTTTTTCTTGTTCTGATAGTGAACACACGGACAGCACATAAAACCATTGTGACCACGGTTTGCATTAGCCACAACGATGAAATTTTGGAGGCCCGTAATGTACTCGGAAGTGCGGCGGTCACCGTACATCCATTGCCGGTTCATCTGCATTAATATGTAGTATATATCAAAAATTAATAGGGAGATGACCATTTATATATATAGTACATCAATGACACATGAAAGGATAGTTGTCGACCTCGACCGAGAAGGAAAGAGCAACGAGAAAACTTATTTTGAGCTCTCGGGCATTTCACCGAACACCTCTTGTGCATATGAAAAAAACACAAACTAGCACTCTTCACACCCTCTTTCTAGGCTCCAAAATGAGATAGTGAAAAAATGGAAGAGTGGGGTGTGTCGACTGCGGTGTCTTATATAGCCCCCCCTTTAACACCAGTTCATGCCACGAACCGGTGTTAAAGGGGGGCTGCACGGGCCACTGTTGCAGGGTCCTTTAACACCGGTTCGTGGCACGAACCGGTGTTAAAGGGGGGCTCCTTTTTTGCCATACGGGCCACGCTCGTACGCCCCCCCCCCCCTTTAACACCGGTTCGTAGAAGAACCGGTGTTAAAGCCCTTTTCCAAGATCAACGAAAAGCCTCGTTTCCACTAGTGCTCCCCTGCAATCCCACTCCCTCTCCCTTTCCCTTCCTAGCCTGAGGGAAGGAGAGAAGAGAGCTCTCAGCCATGGCAGCAAAATGGGCATAGCCCTTTCTCCCCTTCTCTCCTCCACCTGCATGTGGACTCCTCGCACTCCTCTCCCCCTGATATACCACCCCTTTGTCCAGGGATCCTCCCAGTCCCTATCCTGCCTAGGAGAAGGAAAACCTCTCCTCTAGTATTCTACATGAGCTCGATTTGGTGGTCTTTTTCCTGCTCTTCCCCTTCCTCCTGTTGAATTTATAGCACCCCCTGAGACATCCATAATATCCCGTACCCTTCTCTCTTACTTGCATGCTCCATGGTAGCGGCCCCGACGAGCTCCGTTGTCGGCGAAGTGGTGCTTCTGGTGCGAGCCAGGTCCCGACGCGAAGACCGCCTGTGCCGCCCGTTGCTAGACTGCCCTCGGCGCGTCACGTTGCTCCGACACCTCCTCGTCGCTGCTCTAGACCTCAAGTTAGCTCCCCGCTCCCCCCCGACGCTGTCTAGGGTTTCATCCTGGCGGAGTTCTTTCCCGCAGAGACGATGACCTGAAACCATCGATCTTCTTTAAATCTGATGATTGTCCGCCCTCCTTATCGCTTCGTGGCTATGCTCCTGCCGATAGGTGGGCCATGCCCTGACTTTTGAACACAGGCGCATGCGTGCGTTGCCTTCCACCAGTGGGCTGATTTCTCCTTTGTGGCCCCATATCCCCTTTAGTTCTGGCCATATTTTCATCTAAATTTTAATTGTTTTTTAGATCTGCTAATCTATGCTGCTAGCTTTAATTCAAAAACAAAAAACGGAAAATGGCTTAATATTCCTAGATCTATTTTTTCCAATGTCCCTACATGTTTTCATGAATATCTAGTACCCTTAGTTAGCCCAAATATTATTTAGAATAAATGTAGTAATTCGAGCCCCTAGATGTATCCTTTCTACTAATAAATCATTATGTGAGTTTTTATAAATCCATTTGATTTCAAACCTTTTTGTATTGAAAGGTATGTTAGATATCTTGCATCCCACACTGACCCCATATTAAACTACTTCCTAGATTCCCTTGATAAAATTTATAAAAACAGGCAAAATCTACCTTTAGGAATTTCTCTAGGTCAAACCAAAATTTGAATTGACCTAATTACAAATCCCGGTAGACAAGCGTACCAATATCTATCAAAACCCAGGAGACATGTTTTTCTAAGCCACTGTTGATTTATTGTGAATTAAACTATTATGTGCATAGTATATTCACCAATAAATTCACCACATTAGTTTTGTAAACCCAAAAAAGGTTTATTCTAATTTATGAAGAAAGGTATTCTATATACCTACCATGTGTCTTTGGAATCACATCAAATCCCCTGTAAAATAATTCTGGTGAAAAAGACAAAAACCCTCCAGTACTACCTTTGGGAATTTCCTAAGGGCATTCTGTTAAATATTTTGGGATTCCAAATCTCGGTGAATCAGTCCATAAAACACTACTTAACCATCCAAATCAATAATTTATGGAACTCCAAAATATTTCTAGTGAACTATTTCCTAATACTCGAGTCCTTGTCACTAGAAAATTCATAGTAAATCAAAGGAAATTGATAAAATAGTGAAACCACTTTTGGTTGTTTCATATTATCAATACATATATGATGGTATCTTTTTTACCCAATGTTCTCATACAGAACTTGTACTTTCTCTAAAACCCGCTATCCAGGTAGTTTTGTACTCTAAATCTTAAATAGAAAATCCACAAATGCAACCAAAGCATTTCCTTTGTATCGAAAACCAAATCCTCAAAACCTACTGAAGTAAATACTATCATGTTTACTTTAGTGTCGTATTTTATTGATTTTGTATGCATTGTGTTGATTGTGGCCTTTGTCCGTTGCATGTATTCTCGATGGCGGCGATAGTTGCGATTGTTTGACGGAGAGAAGAGGTCTATTTATTATTGTTGGGATTGGTATTCTTGGTTATCTAAATAAGAAGTCCAGGGATACATTGCCATATTGTTGATCATCAGGCAAGCCACCTTATATCTCACAAGACTTTGACCTACTATTTTACTTATGCATGGTTTATCTATTTATTTATGCAAAATGCATTGTTTTACTAAACTATGTTTTATATATGGGAAGGCTTGGCTCCTCCAATCCATTACTACTTTAGTACCACTAGGTACAACCCATTTTTGTGACACCTACTTGCCCTTAGTATTGTGGGTGGTATATAATACCACCACCCTTTGGAGACCCCGTTTTATCCAAAGTAAAAGTATAGGATGGGAAGACCCCGGAGAAAGAATTTTAAGAAAATGTTTCATGAGAAAACCTTGACGAGGTTTGACCGGCCAAGAGATTTTGAGAGTGCAAAAAAGTTTTTGTTTTACAAAAAGGTGGGACAAAGGACGGAGGAAAAATGGTTTATAAAAAGGCACCTGGTTCTTTGCAGTTTTGCTAGAACAATTAACCCATGAAACCACATTACTCTAGAATGGGAACAGGGCTAGGCTTGATGTTTGCTACTCCAGTGTGGGAATTCTCGCAACTACTTATAAGGGATCAGCTCCCTCGAATCCCGGGCTTCCTTTACAGAAAGGTTCAAGTACTAGGGTTTCACCTAGAGGAGGCAGTACCACCCATGTGTGTGGTCGGGCGATACTATGTGGCTCTCATTGAAAGTGCCGGCTCTGGAGGATTTTGGGAGCACTCCGGTTGCTCTGCGTATCCCGATGTCCCGGCGTTGAGAGGAACAACTCATAGGGTAAGGCACATGCTAGAGTGGCATCCGGAGAGTCTTGATCGGTTACTCGACCCATGATCATTAAGGATCAGGTCTGGTACCTGTTTTGTGTGGGTAAAGTGCATAACCTCTGCAGAGTGTAAATCTGTTCAAATAGCTGAGTCCACGGTCATGGACGATTGTGAAGATTATTGTAACATCCAAACTTTTGCAATCTTGCTAAATATTTACAAGTCTATAGTATAAGGGAAATTAAAAAAAAATAGGATTATAGAAACCTGATGACCACTAAGTCCTATCCATGCCTGATTAACTAGTCATGCTAAATGTTTGCTTATGTACATTTTGTGTGCACCCTAATTAACAATCTAGGTTAACTAGTTCATTTTAGCTAGCAACATTCTTTTTGACTAGCCCCAAATCATTAACCCTAGTAACCCTCCTAACTATGTTTGCAAACACGGTAGAATCATAAAACTTGATCAACTTAAATTATGTCAACTTTGGTGGTGCATGGAAAACTCTTTGGAGGGAGCTATGCAACCACCTTGGCATCGTTATACTCTCACATCCCTCTACCCAATGCATCATTAGCCTAACTCACTGGAGCATCACACTTGATGCCACCGATCAACCAAAGTGAGCAAGAATATTTCTAAGCCTACATCACCATCACCCTTTTCTCTCCACCCAAGCTCTTGTGGCCATGTGCCAAGCATAGGATGACCATGGCAACACCACTGCTCATGTGCCACACCAGTACCAGCGCCACACCTGTGATACGTCAGAAACTTATCTATAATTTTCGATGCTCCATTCTTGTTTAGTATCTACTTTGCTTTGCTTTGTCTACACTTTGAGGTACTTTTCACATGTTTTCTGGTACTAAACTCTTAGCAAGTTGCCACAGTGCCTGTTGCCTGTTTTCTGATGTTGTTGGTTCCATAAAATTTAGTAAAGAAATATTCTCGGAATTGGACGGGACAAACGTCAAAGTCAATTACTTTCCATGGGGAACAAGAAGTCTAGAGAGGAGACGGAGAAGCGGGCCAGGGCGGCCAAACCCCCCCTAGGAGCGGGTAGGCCCTGCCCCGCGCCTGGGTAGGGTTTGACCCCCCTAGCCGCCTCCTCGACCTTCCCCTTCGCCTATAAGAAGCCCCCAATGCAGAAACCTTAAGTACCCGATCAAATCTCCACGAAACCTTCTATAGCCACCGCCACCGTCGTCCCTAGATCGGGGGATCTGAAGTTCTTCCCGGCACCCTGCCAGAGGGGAGATCATCCCGGAGGCCTTCTCTCCGGTATGATGCGTGAGTAGTTCAACCTTGGACTATGGGTCCATGTAGTAGCTAGATGTTTGTATCTCCTCCTTTGTGCTTTCATGTATAGATCTTGTGAGCTCCGTTCATGATCAAGATCTAATCTATTTGTAATCATGCATGTTGAGTTTGCGGGGATCCGATGGATATTGAGATTATTATATTGGTTTTATCAATGGTTTTGTCTTTATGATTATATCATGTCTATGTTGTTTGTGATCTTGCATGCTCTCCGTTGTTAGTAGCTATCTTGGCCAAGTAGTTGCTAGTGACTCCAAGAGTGGGTATTTATGCTCGATAGTGGGTTCATGCCTCTAGTTTCCAAGGGAAGTGACAATAATCTCTTCGGTTGTAGATGTGTTGTTGCTACTAGGGAGAAAATAACGGTCTATTGTTCATGGAACATGTGGACTGTTTACCTTACACACTTTGCTTAAAGCAGTTGTCTGTTGCTTGCAACTTAATACTAGAGGGGGTTCGGATGATAACTTGAAGGTGGACTTCTAGTCATAGATGCAGTTGGATGGCGGTCTATGTATCTTGTTGTAATACCCAATCGAATCTCATAGGATCTTTCTGATTAGTAATTGCATTGTTATGCCTTGCTCAGTTCCTGTCAATTGCCCTGCTGTAATTTGTTTACCCTTCATGCCATGTTGTTTATCTGAGGAGAGCACCTCTAGTAAACTATGGACCCGGGTCCAATCTTTACCATTGAAACATCTTCCATTGTTACTTGTTTACTTTCTGAAAACAATTACCTTCCACACCATACGTTTAATCCATTGTTACAGCAAACCGGTGAGCTTGACAACCTCACTGATTCGTTGGGGCAAAGTCTTGATTTTGTGTCGTGCAGGTCTCCGCGTTGCTTGCAACACCTATGTGACGTTTCCTTCCTCCTACTGGTTCGATAACCTCGGTTTCTTACTGAGGGAAACTTGCTGCTGTGCTGCTTCATTCCTTGATATTGGGGTTTCCAACGAAGCGTCCCACGACAAGTACTAGGCGCCATCAAGTTATTTTCTGGCGCCGTTGCCGGGGAGGCTAAGGACGTCTTCACCAAGGGAGTCCTTCACTTCCTTTCTCTTTACTTTGTTTTTAGTTTCCTTTGTTTCTTTAACTTGGTTTTGTTTGCCTCTTTTCAAAAAACCCAAAAAGATAGTCTAGTTCGGTTTGCTTGCCTTATTCAAAAACACAAAAAAATAGTTCTTGCTCTAGCTACTGCTGTTGTTTTTGGCTTGCCCACCTTAGCCAAAATGAACTTTGCTGAGAACACCAAGTTGTGTGACTTTACTAGCACCAACAACAATGATTTACTTAGCACACATATTGCTCCACCTGCCCCTGATGTTACCTTTTATGAAAATAAGCCTGCTTTGTTGAATCTTGTCATGAGAGAGCAATTTTCTGTTGCTGGTTCTGATGATCCTGCTGCCCATCTCAATAGCTTTGTTGAACTTTGTGAGATGCAAAAGTATAAGGATGTAGATGGAGATATTATTAAGCTCAAGCTTTTCCCTTTCTCCTTGAGAGGGAAAGCTAAAGAATGGTTGCTATCTTTGCCTTAAAATAGTATTGATTCTTGGACTAAGTGCAAAGATGCTTTTATTGGAAAGTACTATCCTCCTTCTAAGATTATATCTATGAGAAGAGAAATTATGAAATTTAAACAACTTGATAGTGATCATGTTGCTCCAGCTTGGGAAAGAATGAAATCCTTGGTTAAGAATTGCCACACTCATGGACTCACTGCTTGGATGAATTGCCCCACTCCGGAGAGTCTTGATCGGTTACTCGACCCATGATCAATAAGGATCAGGGCAGGGTACCTGTTTGGTGTGGGTAAAGTGCATAACCTCTGCAGAGTGTAAATCTGTTCAAATAGCTGAGTCCTCGGTCATGGAAGATTGGGAAGGTTATAGTAACATCCAAACTTTTGCAACCTTACTGAATATTTACAAGTCTATAGTATAAGGGGAATTTAAAAATTAGGATTATAGGAACCTGATGACCACTAAATCCTATCCATGCCTGATTAACTAGTCATGCTACATGTTTGCTTATGTACATTTTGTGTGCACCCTATTTAACAATCTAGGTTAACTAGTTCATTTTAGCTAGCCACATTCTTTTTGACTATCCCCAAATCATTAACCCTAGTAACCCTCCTAACTATGTTTGCAAACACGGCAGAATCATAAAACTTGATCAAATTAAATTTTGTCAACTTTGGTGGTGCATGGAAAACTCTTGGGAGGGAGCTATGCAACCACCTTGGCATCGTTATACTCTCACACCCCTCTACCCAATGCATCATTAGCCTAACTCATTGGAGCATCACACTTGATGCCACCGATCAACCAAAGTGGGCAAGAATATTTCTAAGCCTACATCACCATCACCCTTTTCTCTCCACCCCAGCTCTTGTGGCCATGTACCAAGCATAGGATGACCATGGAAACACCACTGCCTATGTGCCACAACAGTACCAGCACCACCCCAGTGATACGTCGGAAACATATCTATAATTTTTGATGCTCCATGCTTGTTTAGTATCTACTTTGCTTTGCTTTGTCTACACTTTGAGGTACTTTTCACATGTTTTCTGGTACTAACCTATTAACAAGTTGCCACAGTGCCAGTTGCATGTTTTCTGCTGTTGTTGGTTCCAGAAAAGTTAGTAAAGAAATATTCTCGGAATTGGACAGGACAAACGTCAAAGTCAATTACTTTCCGTGGGAAACAAGAAGTCTAGAGAGGAGACGGAGAAGCGGGCCAGGGCAGCCAAACCCCCCCTAGGAGCGGGTAGGCCCTGCCCCGTGCCTGGGTAGGGTTGGCCCCCCCTAGCCGCCTCCTCGGCCTCCCCCTTCTCCTATAAGAAGCCCCCAATGCAGAAACCTTAAGTACCCGATCAAATCTCCACGAAACCTTCTATAGCCACCGCCACCGTCGTCCCTAGATCGGGGGATCTGAAGTTCTTCCCGGCGCCCTGCTAGAGGGAAGATCATCCCGGAGGCCTTCTCTCCGGTATGATGCGTGAGTAGTTCAACCTTGGACTATGGGTCCATGTAGTAGCTAGATGGTTGTATCTCCTCCTTTGTGCTTTCATGTATAGATCTTGTGAGCTTCGTTCATGATCAAGATCTAATCTATTTGTAATCATGCATGTTGTGTTTGCGGGGATCCGATGAATATTGAGATTATTATGTTGGTTTGATTAATGGTTTTATCTTTATGATTCTATCATGTATGTGTTGTTTGTGATCTTGCACGCTCTCCGTTGTTAGTAGCTATCTTGGCCAAGTAGTTGCTAGTGACTTCAAGAGGGGGTATTTATGCTCGATAGTGAGTTCATGCCTCTAGTTTCCAAGGGAAATGACAATAATCTCTTCGGTTGTAGATGTGCTGTTGGTACTAGGGAGAAAACAACGGTCTCTTGTTCATGGAACATGTGGACTGTTTACCTTACACACTTTGCTTAAAGCAGTTATCTGTTGCTTGCAACTTAATACTGGAGGGGGTTCGGATGATAACCTGAAGGTGGATTTCTAGTCATAGAAACAGTTGGATGGCGGTCTATGTATCTTGTTGTAATGCCCAATCGAATCTCATAGGATCTTTATGACTAGTAATTGCATTGTTATGCCTTGCTTAGTTCCTGTCAATTGCCCTGCTGTAATTTGTTTACCCTTCATGCCATGTTGTTTATCTAAGGAGAGCACCTCTAGTGAACTATGGAACCGGGTCCAATCTTTACCATTTATACATCTTCCATTGTTACTTGTTTACTTGCTGCAAACCATTACCTTCCACACCATACATTTCATCCTTTGTTATAGCAAACCGGTGAGCTTGACAACCTCACTGATTCTTTGGGGAAAAGTCTTGAGTTTGTGTTGTGCAGGTCTCCTTGTTGCTTGCAACACCTGTGTGATGTGTCGTTCCTCCTACTGGTTCGATAACCTCAGTTTCTTACTGAGGGAAACTTGCTGCTATGCTGCTTTATTCCTTGCTCTTGGGGTTTCCAATGATTCGTCCCACGACAAGTACTGGGCGCCATCAAGCTATTTTCTGGAGCCGTTGCTGTGGAGGATAAGGACGTCTTCACTAGGGGAGTCCTTCACTTCCTTTCTCTTTACTTTGTTTTTAGTTTGCTTTGTTTCTTTTGATTGGTTTTGTTTGCCTCTTTTCAAAAAACCCAAAAAAATTGTCTAGTTTGGTTTTCCTGCCTTATTCAAAAACACAAAAAAATTAGTTCCTGCTCTAGCTACTGCTGCTATTTTTGGCTTGCCCACCTTTGCCAAAATGAACTCTGCTGAGAACACCAAGATGTGTGACTTTACTAGCACCAAAAACAATGATTTCCTTAGCACACCTATTGCTCCACCTGCTCCTGATGCTACCTTTTATGAAATTAAGCCTGCTTTGTTGAATCTTGTGATGAGAGAGCAATTTTCTGGTGCTGGTTCTGATGATCCTGCTTCCCATCTCAATAGCTTTGTTGAACTTTGTGAGATGCAAAAGTATAAGGATGTAGATGGAGATATTATTAAGCTCAAGATTGTCCCTTTCTCCTTCAAATGGAAAGCTAAAGAATGGTTGCTATCTTTTCCTAAAAATAGTATTGATTCTTGGACTAAGTGCAAAGATGGTTTTATTGGAAAGTACTATCGTCCTGCTAAGATTATATCTATGAGAAGTGACATTACTTTATAGTGAACATGTTGCTCCAGCTTTGGAAAGAATGAAATCCTTGGTTAAGAATTGCCCCACTCATGGACTAACTGCTTGGATGATTATCCAGACTTTTTATGCAGGTTTGAACTTCTCCTCAAGAAATCTGTTGGAATCTGTTGCTGGAGGTACCTTTATGGTCCTCACTTTGGGTGCTGCGACAAGGATCCTTGATAATATGATGGTTAACTATTATGAATGGCATGTTGAGAGAGCTCCACATGGTAAGAAGGTAAATTATGTTGAGGAAACTTCCTCTTTGAGTGAAAAGATTAATGTTATTATGGCTATGCTTGTTAATAGAAAATCTCCTCTATATCCTAATAGTGTTCCCTTAGCCTCTTTGGTTGCTCAAGAAGAGCAAGTTGATGTGAACTTCATTAGAAACAACAATTTCAACAACAATGCTTATAGGAGTAATTTTGGTGGTAACAATTATAGGCCTTATCCTCCTAATAATGGCAATTCCTATGGAAACTCCTATAATATTGCTAGAAGTGCCCCTCTGCACTTCAAGTCATGCTCAAAGACTTTATTAGTAAACAAACCACTTTTAATAAGGCTATAGAGGAAAAGCTTTTAAATGTTGACAAAAATATATCCTCTTTGTCTGAAGCTCAAACTTCCTTGGTTAATAAAATGGCTGCTAAACCTAAAACTATGGAAAATACCTTTGCTACTGCTCATGCCATACAAGTTACTATTGATGAAAATGTTAGGTTGTTAGCTCAACTTCATGCTAAGTGGGAAAGGGAAGCTGAAATTGATAGAACAATAATGTGTGCACCATCACCACTAAACCACAAGTAGTCCCTATTCCTACTCCTACTATGCCTACTACTAGTGATGCTAAGTTTGACTTTGATATTGATGGTTGCAATATTTCTGAAGTGATTATGTTCCTACAAAAGCTTGCTAGAAGTCCTGATGCTAGTGATATGCATGTTGCCTTTACCAAACACATTACATATGCTCTTGTTAAGATTAAGGAATAGAAGCTAAAATACAAAGCTTCTATTCCTAGGAAGGTAGAAGATAGTTGGGAACCCATTATTAATATGCAAGTGAATGACTTTCATCTCAAAGCTTCATGTGATCTTGGTTCTAGTGTCTCTATTATGCCTAGGAAGATTTATGAAATGCTTGATTTGCCACCTTTGGAAGATTGTTATTTGGATGTCCCAATCAATGACAATGCTAAAAAGAAACTCATGGGGAGTATTAATGATGTTCTCATTATGGTTAACAATTCTTATGTCCTTGTTGACTTCTATGTTTTAGATGTTGAATACAATGCTTTTTGTCCTATTACTTTGGGAAGACCTTTTCTTAGAACAGTTGGTGCCATCATTGATATGAAATAAGTCACCATTAAATATCATTTTACATTCAAGAAAGGTATTGAACACTTCCCTATGAGGAGAGAGAAGTTGCGTTTTGCTCCTTTGAAAGCAATGTTTGCTGTTAATGCTTCTTCATTTGAAAATACTTGATTCTTCTTGCTTCTTGTGCCTAACTTAAACATGTTAAAGAAAAGTGCTTGTTGGGAGATAACCCAAGAGTTTACTTGATTCTTGGAAGTTATTACATCAGTAATGACCTCTCATTATCCTTTTTGTTTGCTTTTTGTGACAAAAATGACCTCTAATGAGAGGGAAGTAAGATTTGGGGAGTTCCTGTCCTGAAACAGATTTCTGTCCTCCACCAAAAAAATTCGTGAGGAGTCTCTATAACTCGGATTGAGCTTACAATTTACGAATAAATCGCACAATACGTTAGATAAATTCCGTTAGTTCAACACTTTTTGATTTGAGCAACATAAGATGTTCGAAAAAATCAGTTTCTACCTGCTGGTCTGTTTTGACAGATTTCTGCCATTATTTGCATTTGCTTCTTATTGATTCCTTTTTCAGTTCTCTTTAGGTGAATTGATATTTTTGAAGGATTTACTACAGTATCTTGTGTTTTTAGTGAAAGGACTTGCTGTTCCAAAGCTTTGTCAGAGGTCTAATATCTTTTGAATAAGCTAATGTTGCTAATGAAGATTGTGTGAAGTTTTGTGTGAAGGAAAAATTTCAGGTGTAGAGAGGGAATGGTGCAATGAGATGAAGAATGGACAAAATCTCAAGCTTGGAGATGCCACCACGGTGTCACTCCAGGAAATATCCAAGAGGTACAAGCGTCAAATCTTGGGTATGCCCAAGGCATCCCTTTCTTCATCAATAAAAAGCTCAGGTCTGTCTAGACACTTCGTTTTTATTGTTTCATGCACAGTTGTGTCGTTCTTGGAGCGTCTTAGTTTTCGTTTGCTTTGCTTAGGTTGTTTAGTTTGCTTAAGTAGTTTGGACCCCCGTTCTCTCTATGTTGTTTGCAAATAAGTTGCTTCGTGTTGTAAAGGACTAGTAAGTTCTTGCTTGTAAGTGCAAGAGGAGCTTGCATTGACTGTGACTTAGACTTTAGCATGACATGCTAGGTGTTGTTTTGACCTTATTCTTAGTGATTATTGCCGTAGAATGTCTTGTTCCAAACAATTGGGATTGCTTAGTGTGCCTTGAAGAAATTATGCGTTTTTTTAGCATGCAAAATCATAGTATTGTCGTATTCTCCTTTGATGTTTTGCTTGGGTTGACTTGGCACATGCTCACACCATGTTATGACTATGACAAGTCACCATAGCCTCTATGATCATTTGGTCCTTGAATTGTAGTAGCACTATTTGCTTTGATTAGTAATGCTTTGTTGCACTGCATGATTATGGCCATTATTGCTCTCCTATTTGGTTGCTCCCAGTCTTTTGCTAGCCTCCACTTGTATGAGTATGTTCTACTCATGATTCCAACTCCCAAGAAACAAAGTTATTCCAAAGTGTTCACTATAAACTCCTATGCATGGTGTGTTACACCATTCCAAGTATATTCTTGTTTTCAACTATCTTCCAATTAAAAACTATTTTGTTATGTGAAAACTTAGTGATTGAAGCCCTCACAAACTTGATGGCACATTTTATATTCTTTGCCCCTAATAAACCTGAACCATTGTGTCATATTTGTTGTATATGCTTGTACTTATATGTTGGAATTAGCAGAACCATGCTATCACAGGGAATGTTTTCAACATTGCACTTGTACTTTGTAATCAGTTGATACCATGCTCTTTTGTCTATGGATGTCACTGGTGTGAAATAAAGAGGGAACTTGTAAGTCCATGGAGTTTGTATCCTGTGTTAGATAAACTCCTAGGCCGCTATCCTAAGCCATGCCTAATCATGGTGGAAACTTGCAGCATCACCATAGTGACATCTATGAAGCATTCTTCTTATAAAAAAGAGACACATTGAGAAAAGAGAAAAAAGCACCATATTCCCATGGTAAATAAGAAGACTGCTGAGATGCTCATTGTCTGCTTGCCTTGTCATTTTGGTTATGGGAAAGCTCCTGCACCATGTGCAAGGGGTACCCCGTTGGCAGTTCTCAATGATATGCAAATACTTACAATGACAAGAACTTACAGGTGACCAAGGTTGAGTAGCATGAGGTGTGGTCCTGGTATTCAAGGGACTTGAGATTGCCAACTTATACTTTGTCAAGCATATACTCAATCTTTGTCACTTTAACCTTAATCACTTCAAGATGCTTATGATAGGGGCAATGAGGGCTGAAAGCTAACAACTACAATAATTTTTGGAATCTCTTTTTGAAACTTGAAATCCCTGCTTCCTTTTTAAAAAGGCTTTTCTTCCACCATTATTTGAGTCTCCACCTTCTACCTTTAGGAACCATTAAGAGAGCATAGTTGTCATTCTGTGTGGAGTGTTCCAAAGCTTATTGATTGATGCATATTGTGATATTACTTGTTCTTGTGCTATTTGTTTCTAGTCACCCTTGTGAACTTTGAAGTTGTATTATGCATCTATTTGCTACTCTATGAGGGACAAGCTGATTTCCACTATGCTATGTTTTCTGTATGTGAAACAAACAAACGTTTTTCAATGCATGTTATTCATGATCTTTGTTTGTAGCTTGTCATGTTGCATTCATAATTACTATGTCCTATTGTTAGAACTCCATCTTTCATGGACATGTTTAGAGTTCTCTGATCCCAACTTTCAATGCTTGCAAATGGTTGGATCTTTATTGTGAGGGTGCGTGTCACCTCAAAAATTACTATTTTTATCACTTACCTACTCGAGGGAGAGCAGGAGTTAAGCTTGGGGATACTCCATGCTTGTTTAGTATCTACTTTGCTTTGCTTTGTCTACACTTTGAGGTAGTTTTCACATGTTTTCTGGTACTAACCTATTAACAAGTTGCCACAGTGTCAGTTGCCTATTTTCTGCTGTTGTTGGTTCCAGAAAAGTTAGTAAATAAATTGTCAACACCCGGATTTTTAATCCCAGATGCCTGATATGCCATACATCGCAATCCCAGGATTACCATTTTTGCGAGACATAACAGATTTGGATACTACAGTACATCATCCATTACAAACCATACATAATGTCTTACACAAACAAGGATCTCATGATCCAGTTCTTAATACAATTCAAGCAGCGGAAATACGTAATAATAACGGTAGCGTAGGCGAAACTCCATCTTCAGGGTCACAGGCAATGCTGACGATGGGAGATGATCCTCGTTGTCGTAACCTTCCTGGGGTCCATCCTCCTGGTACTCCTCTTCATAGTCTGGCCACGGGAATAGCCAGGGACAAAGCCATGAGTACTCTTTAAGTACTCGCAAACTAATACTAACAAGTGAAGGGGTTTTTTGTAATAGGACACTAAGCGCTAGGGTTGTTTTGCAAAAAGCCAGATTTACATCTACTAAGTTCAGAAGCAAGAACAGCTAGTTGAAGTCTTATAACACCTAAGTGGGAACTTGTATTTCATATCACAACTCTGTTGTGGTCAAGTCAAAATCTCAATCCATTTCACAAGTCATTTTGAAAACATCTGATGGGGGAACAATATGGCCACTCCAACTGTCCATAACCGCGGACACGGCTATTCGAATAGTTTGACACTCTGCAGAGATTGTACACTTTCACCACAACATTCGATACATCCGTCAGGAACAAATCCTGAATTCACCATACTCAGTATGCGGATAATCAATCCTAACCTTTCGATTACACGCCCTAGTATAGGCACCTTTCCTATGAGTTTGGCCTCCCAACCATGACCAACTGTCATCTTGGGTACTGCACAGGTGGACAATCTTCACAAGGTAGCCTCATCTCAGACCTTGGCCATGAGGGAACCAATACTAAGGTATATAAGTTTCCAGTCAAGCCCTACCCAATTCTCGGGTATTGTGGTTGTACGGTAACATTGGAATGGTATCGCATCCAGACAACCATCAGTTTTATAAAGGGCTAAGGCTCATGCCTTAACATTTTCATCACCAAATCATCTGGTGTTCGGAAACACATGTCAAAACATCTCAATAGAATGATCCATCATTCCAAGATTTTCATAACCATTTTCACCAAGTATTCCCATCTAAAGTTGATCAAGTTTTATGCTTAGCACTAGCATCTACAAATGGGAGTGAATACTAATTAGGGGCGATAAACTAGTGGAGTTTAACTAAGCTCAATCTCATGCCTTAGGATGACATCAAGATTATCTAGCTTAGGCCAAATTTTATGCTCTTTATGCAACCTTCAATTATCTTTATAGAATCTACAATTCACTTAAGTAAGCTCTAAGTAATAGCTTTGATAGAGAAATAAAGTATAAAGCTTGTAAGTAAAACTAGGAATGGGGTTATCAAGTGGGTATGATCACAAGGCATATAGTTGGCATGGTAACAAGCAAGTATTAGCTTGCATAGGTCAACTTGATTAGTAAGGCTTGCATCATTATCAGTATAAGCTTGCTAATGTAGGGTATCTTGCAAGTGTTAACTTGCCTTGTGCAGAGCAGTGGTTGAAGTTCTCCTCGGCTTCTTCTTCATAGTATCCTCCTTCCTCCTCGTACCCTTGGTCGGTACTAGCGTCTATAAATGATTACGAGGTACACAATCACCAAACAATACTTAACTACTTTCAATCATCACACACAAGGGTTCTATAGATGATCTAGCATCATCACTAATATTACAAGATTAAAGCATTTGTCTTATTGGTTTTATTTTTAGAAAAGTAATTTCTACTCATTGAAAAACTTCTTAAGATTTAATATTCTCCAAACCAAACATGGGATCATGTCGACACATGTCATCACCACATATTTCAATATATGGGAATGTGATTGAAAGTGGTGTCACAATTTAATAAGATTTAACCTTTTATTTTAAATAAATATAAATGACTAGAAATGCCTATGTGGCATCCTTTTATTACTTGAACATTATTTCTTTAAGTAAACCCATATGTTTTTATATATTCTTAAAGGTATGATCAAATGTGATTTTTGAGAGTTGGAATCAACTCAAAAGCTATTATAGTTTAAATTTAAAAAATGTTTGAATGCAGAAAAGCTTCTGCCTTGTTATTTTTACCAAGGTTGATCTATAGATTCAAATGATTTGAATCCAATGATCTTGGATTAGGCATTTCAAAACCTTTCTAACAAAATTGGTTTCATTCAATTTGGTTCAGTGAATCGAGCTGGGTTATTTTTTAAATTAGGTACAGAACTATGTTTGAACTAAAATAGAAAAAGCTAAATTCAAATAGGTGGGCTGTGTGGGAAAGGTTAACGGGCCGGCCCAGTGTCACTCCGCGGCGCGGGGCGCGACTGACAGGGCGGGTCTACTGGTCAGCGACTCTTAACACGCGAAGCGGTAAGGGTCGATGTGGTGCGTTGGATTAGAAGTAAGGTCAACGGCTGAGGGTCGTCGTCGACGATGAACTAGTCACCGGCGAGCTCGAACCCTATCGGCTCAGTGGGGGTCATGGGAGGCTCACCCGGGCTCAGGCGAGGGTCGGCGATGCGGACGAACGACAAAGTCGATGACGGCGAACCTCCTGGTACCGGTAGCTCCTCATGGGGTGGAAGAAATCGACGGCACCCTTCTTCTCTAGAGGCGGCCTGCTCCGGCGCAATTCCGACGATGCGCTTCTCGCCTTGCTCCGGGAATGGGGTGGAACGATCAGTGAGGTGAGGGGAGTAGAATGGTGTGAAGAATTCGAGCGGGGGAGGCCTCTATTTATAGTGGCGAGAGGGGACCAACGGGCGCAAGCTGAGCTCATCGTGATCGACGGCACAGAGGGCTATCGGCGTGGGCGGCGGTAGGGGGAGGTGCTGTGCTCCCTAGCGAAGCTCAATGACGTGGTGGCGAGGCGTGGATTGGTGCTAATCGCTCGGAACGCTTCGGTGCTCTGAGCGTGCCCGACGGGAGTTTTAATGGCGCACGGCGCGCGTGGTTCGCGCGGTGCGAACGGGCGTGTCTACGGGGTTGCTGGGACGGTGGTCATCACGCGTGCACGTGGCGAGGGAGGCGCGCGGTCTGTGGGTGTTGGTCGAGCGTGGTCCACGGGGCGCGCTCTCGGCATGGTTGCAGAGAAGTTTGGCATGGTCTTTGCCTGTGGTCCAGGGGCTGGCATCGCTTGCGGCTAGGACAGGGAGTGGCGGTGGGGTGCTAGCTTGCTCCCAGACAAGGTTGGCGAGGCTAGTGTTGCTCATAGCTTGCTGTCGACTATGGGGTGGCAATGGTGCACTCGGCCTGCTCACCATTGATGACAATGTCTAGCTTACAGTAGTGCTAGAGATTAGTTAAGGTTGTTAGATGATCTACTAAGGCTAGTGGTGTCCAGAGAGGGAACAAGTTAGGCCAGAATCACTCCACACTATAGTGTTTTGATTTTGTTTGATTTGTATCTGCAAGGTGTTCGATGAAATGGCCGCATGAATTCAGGTTTTGAATTTTTAAAAGATTTTTGGTGGGTGTGGTAGGCATGTGCTGGTGAGTCTGTAGATGCTTGGGTTTTGAAAATTGAGTTGGTTTGAGTGGTTTTTGAAATAGTGGGATCTTCCCATATGAAATAGATTCAATTTTAAACTGTCATTTAAACTAAGCATTTGAATGTTTCTGGATGATCACAAAGTGGGCCTTGATACTTTGTTATGAGTACTGTCAAGGGGTGCAAAGATCCAAACAAGTTTCTGTTAAGTTCTGAAAGTTAGAGATAGCCAAAGTAGGCATGGGAGTTAATTTGGCAAAAGTGACCATTCACTTAAGTTGATGGTTTTGATTTGTTTGTCTTTGGGAAAAGTTTGGGGATTGTTTAGATAATGTTTATTTCACCTAAGAATCATTTTACAAGCAAATAAACACATAATCATGGTAATTCAAAAGAATCCACATTTTAATACATACACATATGAATGCTTTCATTTTTATTGGAAAAGTTTTTGTTAACCCCAATTTTGATGATTAGAGTTTGATGATTCTAGTTTAATATTTTTGGGATGTTACAAACCTTCCCCCCTTAAACAAAATCTCTTCTCGAGATTTGAAAAAGGACGAAAAAGATTACCTAGGATTTGAAGAGATCCGGAAACTCCGTCCTGATGTGATCTTCGCGCTCCCAGGTAGCTTCTTCTTCGGTGTGGTTGCTCCACTGAATCTTGAGAAACTTGATGCTTCGGGTTCTGGTAGTTCTGAAAGCTTCTTCCAAAATACGGATGGGTACTTCGGGATAGGTCAGGTCATCGTTGATTTCTATGGTCCGGTGATCGATATTCTTGAACACTTCGGTCTTCTCCGGGACTTCGAGGCACTTGCGAAGTAATGAGATATGGAACACATTGTGCACAACTGACATCTCCTCGGGTAGTTCCCATTGATACGACACTTCTCCTCGATGGTTCAGAATTTTGAAAGGTCCAATATATCTAGGGGCTAACTTTCCTTTGAGTTGGAAACGCTGCATTCCTTTTAATGGTGACACTTTCAGATACACAAAATCTCCTATGTTGAAGGCGAGGTCTCGACGTCTCCTGTCGGCGTAAGTCTTCTGTCTGGACTGGGCTGTCTTGAGGTGCTCACAAATCTTGTGAACCTTCTCTTCTGCTTCTCGTAGGATGTCGGGTCCAAAAATCCGACTCTCTCCTATTTCCGACCAATTCAAAGGGGTGCGACACTTTCTTCCGTACATGAATTCAAATGGGGCCATTTGCAAAGTAGCTTGATAACTGTTGTTGTATGAAAATTCTGCGAACGGCAGACAGTCTTCCCATTTAGATCCATACTCTAACACACATGCTCTCAGCATATCTTCGAGTATTTGATTTACTCGCTCCGTTTGTCCATCGGTCTGAGGGTGATAAGCGGTGCTGAAATCTAGGCGGGTTCCTAAACCTTCTTGAACTTTCTTCTAGAATCTCGAGGTAAACTGAGTTCCTCGATCCGACACAATGTTCTTGGGGACTCCATGCAAACTGACGACTCTAGCGATGTATAACTCCGCTAGCTTCGAACTCTCATATGTGGTAATGGGCGACTTTGGACAATTTGTCCACTATGACCCAGATAGAGTCATTTCCCCTACTAGAAGTAGGCAATCCGGTGATAAAAGTCCATTCCAACGGAATCCCATTTCCATTCCCGAATCTGCAATGGTTGCAACAATCCAGCGGGTCTTTGATGTCCTGCCTTGACTCGCTGACATATATCACATTTGGCGATATAGCTTCCGATTTCTCTCTTCGTCTTATGCCACCAAAATTGCTCCTTCAAATCTTGATACATCTTAGTTCCTCCGGGGTGGATAGAATAAAGAGTATCATGAGCTTCCTTGAGAATAACTTCCTTCAACTCAGAATCTGCGGGTACACAAAGGTGTCCTTTGTACCATAGAACTCCTTCGTCTTCGGTGAATCTGGGTACTTTGCCTGTACCGATACGACGCTTGATTCCGTCGATACTAGCATTTCCTTTCTGCGCCTCTTTGATCTGGCTGATCAAAATGGGTTGAAGTTCTATGCTAGACAAAAATCCTTCACTTACTAGTTCCATTCGAAAATCTTCCATCTCTTTGTGCAAACTTGGTTGCTCCTTTAAAATCAAGGAGTTCAAGCGGCATGGCAATCTGCTAAGGGCATATGCTACCATGTTGGCTTTACCAGAGTGATTGTGAATGTCCAGATCATAATCCTTGATTAGCTCAATTCATCTTCTTTGTCTCATATTCAGCTCCTTATGAGTGAATATATATTTCAGGCTCTTGTGATCCGTATAAATCTCACAACGGTTTCCCATCAGGTAGTACCTCCATGTCTTTAGGGCTAGAACTACGGTTGCGAGTTCGAGGTCATGGGTTGGGTAATTTTGCTCATGTTGTTTCAGTTGTCGGGATAGATAAGATATGACTTTGCCTTCTTGCATTAGCACACATCCGAGACCGATCTTGGATGCGTCACAATACACGTCAAAGGGCTTCGTGATATCCAGCATGATTAAGATTGGGGCTGAAATCAATCTCCTCTTGAGTTCTTGAAAACTCCCTTCACATTTGTCCGTCCATTCAAACTTCTTGTCCTTCTTCAGCAATTGGTTCATAGGTCTGGCGATACTCGAGAATCCTTTGACGAACTTGCGGTATCCCGCCAATTCGAGAAATGCACGAACATGGGTTTGAGTGGTTGGGGCTTGCCAATCTTCGACATCTTTCACCTTTGCAGGGTCAACGGAAATTCCTCTGGCTGATACAATGTGGCCGAGGAATCCTACCTCCTGTAACCAGAATTCACATTTGCTAAACTTGGCATACAGCTAATGCTCTCTAAGGGTTCCAAGAATGGTCCTTAGGTGTAGCTCATGTTCTTCTTCTGATTTGGAATAAATTAGAATGTTGTTGATGAAAACAACGACAAACTTATCCAGGAAGTCCATAAAAATCTTATTCATGAGATTCATGAAATAAGCGGGGGCATTGGTTAATCCAAAATACATGATGGTATACTTGTATAATCCGTATCTGGTGGTAAGGGAAGTCTTTGGAATATCCTCTGCACGAATCTTGAGTTGATGATAGCCTGTTCTAAGATCAATCCTAGAAAACACTTTGGCACCGGTCAACTGATCAAACAAATCTTCTATCTTGGGCAATGGGTACTTGTTCTGGATGGTAACATCATTCAACTTCCGATAATCCGTACACAAACGGTTACCTCCATCCTTCTTGTCGACAAATAAGACAGGTGATCTCCATGGCGAAGCACTTGGTTGAATCAATCCAATTTCCAACATGGCATCCAGTTGCTTCTTCAGCTCTGCTAGTTCCGACGGGTTCATACTATAGGGTCTCTAGGCTATGGGTCCTGTTCCAGGGATTAGTTCAATGATAAACTCGATATCCCGATCTGGGGGCATACCGGGCAAAACATGGAAATACATCGGGGTATTCGCAGACTATCCGGACTTGGTCAATGGTAGGTTGGGCTATACTCTTGTTGCACTTGAATTGACGAGGTAAGGTTTCAGATATATGCTCGACTGATATTCCGGCTATACTGGTCATGGTTATGGCTTTCTTGGCACAGTCAATTAATCCTTTATGTTTGGACATCCAATCCATTCCTAGTACTACTTCCAAACCTTTAGTTCCGAGTACTATCATATTAGCATAAAAATCTATGCCATGGTTTCGGATGGGGACGGCTTTGCAAATTTGCCTAGGTTTGGTGGTTGAACCGAGGATTTGAACAATCATAACATGCTTCAGTTTTGTTGGTTGAATCTTACTAGTGCATGAAAATTCTTCGGTGACAAATGAATGCGATGCACCAGAATCAAACAACACTCGAGCAAGTACTGAATTAACAGAAAACATACCCAGCACGACGTCTGGCGCTTCCTGGGCTTCTTCAGCATGCATGAGAAAAAGAAGGCCATTGCGGTTGAGTGAATTCCCTGGGGCAAACCTTCTTCCAGGCTGAACACGACGCTGCTGCTGAGCTGGGGCATTGGCATTGGGTACTGCGGCATTCTTCTTGTTGGGGCACTCGTTGGACTAGTGACCCTTATTTCCATAGTCATAACAAGTCACTTGCAGCTTGTCCTTTGCTGCAACAGGCACAACATTGCTTCCAGTCCTCGGGGCAGTGTTGGTGTTGGTGGTAGCATTGTTGTTGTTGAACTTGGGTGGTGCATGGTTGAAATTGTAAGAGTTGTCGGGGTTGTTGTGATTTCCTCCGGGCCTCGGGTTTCCACGGTTGGGATAGGTGGGACAGTTCATTGGGGGTCTGTTGGTTCTCAAGACAAATACTGAAGATGGGTTAGGGCGATACTTTGGGGTCTGATGGGTTCCTGGCTGATGTATCATGCGACGCTTGCGGTTCTCATTGGCCTGGTTGATATTTCCTTCCATCTGCATAGCAGAGTCGACAAGGGCTTCAATATCAGCAAAGGGGATATTGACTAACACTGTCTGCATCTCATCGTGCAGACCATTCAAGAATCTTTCTTTCTTCTTGGCTTCGGTGTCGATCTCATCCGGGGCATACCTAGCTAATGACAAGGATTTTTCACGTTATTCCACTACAGTCATCCGTTCTTGCTTCAGTTCTCTGAACTCGTCTCTCATTCTCTTGATCAAACCCGGTGGCACATGGGTTCTGTTGAACTTGACCTTGAATTCCTCCCAAGTCATCATCTGTACTCCGGTCATTGCACGAATGCTGTTCCACCATGCTCTTGCATCTCCGGCCAGATAGTGGGTGGAAAACAGAACTTTCTCGTTGGCTTCCACTCCGGCGACTTCTAGGTTGTTTTCCATGGTTTGCAGCCAATCATCGGCATCTAGGGGCTCTTCCGACTTAGTGAAAACGGGTGGGTTGGTATTCTGGAAATTTTTGAGCTTAGATCCATGGATGTCCTGATTTCCGTGGCCTTGATTGTTGTGGGCTAGCTGGGCTATCTGTTGAAGGGTGGCTAGGTTGGCTTAACGTTCGGATCTTTCGGCTTCGCGGTTAGAAACCAACATTTGCAGGATCTGCAACATCGGGTCCGGGGATGAACCACTTCCTCCGCGTGGCATCTGAAGATTGCGATAGATCATGAGAAAAGAGGTAAATTTCTAAGGTTCAGGGACTTTGAAAAGTTTTTAAAGTTTGACTCAGATTTTTCTAGCAACTTGCTTTCCATTAATTCATTCATTCATAGCACACGATACAAACACACACCACAACAAAGGTAAACATATGGTTTTAAGAACCATTCTGAAAACTACGATATAGTGGGACCTAATAAAACTCACTACGCTAGTGCTCAAGTGCTACTACTCCTCGGAGTTGGTGTAGTCGTCATCCTCATCATCCTCGTCGTCATTGATGAAGGCAAAATCATCCTCATCGGTGAAGAAGTCCATAGCCTGATCCTCCAGAAAATCATCATCATCGCTAAGATAGGAGTAGGGGTCTCCACGAAGATCTTCTCCGGCATTCTCCATTTCCTCTAACTGCATGTCTCTCTCGTGGATGGTCTCCTCCAAATCCGAGATACGGTGGAGAAGACGAGCAATGATGCGCTCCTTCTTGTCGAGCTGACGGCGGCGAGACTTGCGATCCTTTGCTAGCATGGCGATGGTATGATCCTTCGTCCTGATGATGGCGGACTTGCCGTTGGAGTAGTCACGACAATTGTCCAATTCCTGCTGACGATCGTACATCATGAAGCTAAGGTGGTCCAATTGGGTCTTCAGATCGTGGTGGTATGGGGCTTCTAGTGGCTGTCCATTAGCATCACGCCTTGGACAAAACTCAAAGCGGGTTCGCTTGATCTGGTTCATACTCTGCCCACACAGATGGGCAAGAGCTTCCTGCATGCCCCTGGAAAGTCCATCGAGCCAGTTGTTCTCTCTTAAGGTGAACTAAATTCCCTCGGCAGTGGGAGGTTCAATCTTTCCTCGGAGACTTGCAACAATTAGCCACTGCAGATCTTCTCCTCCTTGATCATTGAGCTGAGCTCCGAAGAACTCGGGGTGCGGACGCTCCAGAAGTTCCGAAAGCTGGTCCAAATCCCGCTCAAAGATAAGGTCTCCTCCATTCCCCAACTGATAAAACCTGCTGTACTTCATGTCCATCTATAAGAATATAGGATGAGTAAGTTAGTAGAGTGATCAAGTGTGTCAAATTTTATGTATTTTGCAAGAGTTTTTGAGGAACATGGAGTTTTATGAAAGAATCAAGGTGAAGAGAATGGGAATAAGTTTTTGTAAATATTTGCTTTCTTTGGTTTTGAAACTAAGTTTTTGATTCAAACGTCCAGTCTAACTAGGGTCTCCTATGGTCAGGATGGCTCTGATACCAACTTGTCAACACCCGGATTTCTAATCCCAGATGCCTGTTATGCCATACATCGCAGTCCCAGGATTACCATTTTTGCGAGACATAACAGATTTGGATACCACCGTACATCATCCATTACAAACCATACATAAGGTCTTACACAAACAAGGATCTCATGATCCAGTTCTTAACACAATCCAAGCAGCGGAAATACGTAATAATAACGGTAGCGTAGGCGAAACTCCATCTTCGGGGTCACAGGCAATGCTGACGATGGGACATGATCCTAGTTGTCATAACCTTCCTGGGGTCCATCCTCCTGGTACTCCTCTTCATAGTCTGGCCACGGGAATAGCCAGGGACAAAGCCATGAGTACTCTTTAAGTACTCGCAAACTAATACTAACAAGTGAAGGTGGTTTTTGTAATAGTACACTAAGATCTAGGGTTCTTTTGCAAAACGCCAGATTTACCTCTACTAAGTTCAGAAGCAAGAAAATCTAGTTGAAGTTTTATAACACCTAAGTGGGAACTTGTATTTCATATCAGAACTCTGTTGTGGCCAAGTGAAAATATCAATCCATTTCACAAGTCATTTTGAAAACATCTGACGGGGGAACAGTATGGCCACTCCGACTGTCCATAACCGCGGACGCGGCTATTCGAATAGTTTGACACTCTGCAGAGATTGTACACTTTCACCATAACATTCGATACATCCGTCAGGAACAAATCCTGAATTCACCATACTCAGTATGCGGATAATCAATCCTAACCTTTCGATTACACGCCCTAGTATAGGCACCTCTCCTGTGAGATTGGCCTCCCAACCATGACCAACTGTCATCTTGGGTACTGCACAGGTGGACAATCTTCACAAGGTAGCCTCAGCTCATACCTTGGCCGTGAGGGAACCAATACTAAGGTATATAAGTTTCCAGTCAAGCCCTACCCAATTCTCGGGTATTGTGATTGTACGGTAACATTGGAATGGTATCGCATCTAGATAACCATCAGTTTTATAAAGGGCTAAGGCTCATGCCTTAACATTTTCATCACCAAAATCATCTGGTGTTCGGAAACACATGTCAAAACATCTCAATAGAATGATCCATCATTCCAAGGTTTTCATAGACATTTTCACCAAGTATTCCCATCTAAAGTTGATCAAGTTTTATGCTTAGCACTAGCATCCACAAATGGCAGTGAGTACTAATGAGGGGTGATAAACTAGTGGAGTTCAACTAATCTCAATCTCATGACTTAAGATGCCATAAAGATTATCTAGCTTAGGCCAAATTTTATGCTCTTGATGCAACCTTCAATTATCTTTCTAGAATCTACAGTTCACTTAAGTAAGCTCTAATTAATAGCTTTGATAAAGAAATAAAGTATAAAGCTTGTAAGTAAAACTAGGAATGGGGTTATCAAGTGGGTATGATCACATATGCTTAAGGCATATAGTTGGCATGGTAACAAGCAAGTATTAACTTGCATAGGTCAACTTGATTAGTAAGGCTTGCATCATTATCAGTATAAGCTTGCTAATATAGGGTATCTTGCAAGTGTATGCTTGCCTTGTGCAGAGCAGTGGTTGAAGTTCTCCTCGGCTTCTTCTTCGTAGTATCCTCCTTCCTCCTCGTATCCTTGGTCGGTACTAGCGTCTATAAATGAATACGAGGTACACAATCACCAAACAATAATTAACTACTTTCAATCATCACACACAAGGGTTCTATAGATGATCTAGCATCATCACTAATATTAGAAGATTAAAGCATTTGTCTTATTGGTTTTATTTTTAGAAAAGTAATTTCTACTCATTGAAAAACTACTTAAGATTTAAAGTGGTGTCACAATTTAATAAGATTTAACCTTTTATTTTAAGTAAAAATAAATGACTAGAAATGCCTATGTGGCATCCTTTTATTACTTGAACATTATTTATGTAAGTAAGCCCATATGTTTTTATATATTCTGAAAGGTATGATCAAATGTGATTTTTGAGAGTTGGAATCAACTCAAAAGCTATTATAGTTTAAAGTAAAAATGTTTAAATGAAGAAAAGCTTCTGCCTTGTTATTTTTACCAAGGTTGGTCTATAGATTCAAATGATTTGAATCCAATGGGCTTGGATTAAGCATTTAAAAACCTTTCTAACAAAATTGGTTTCATTCAATTTGGTTTAGTGAATTGAGCTGGGTTGATTTTTGAAATTAGGTATAGAACTATGTTTGAACTAAAATAGAAAAAGCTAAATTCAAATAGGTGGGCTGCGCGGGAAAGGTTAACGGGCCGGCCCAGTGTCACTCCACGGCGCGGGGCGCGACTGACAGGGCGGTTCTACTGGTCAGCGACTCTTAACACGCGAAGCGGTAAGGGGCAATGTGGTGTGTTGGATTAGAAGTAAGATCAACGGCTGAGGGTCGTCGTTGACGATGAACTAGTCACCGGCGAGCTCGAACCTTAGCGGCTCAGTGGGGGTCGTGGGAGGCTCACCGGGGCTCAGGCGAGGGTCGGCGATGCGGGCGAACGACAAAGTCGACAACGGCAAACCTCCTGGTACCGGCAGCTCCTCCTGGGGTGGACGAAATCGACGGCGCCCTTCTTCTCCAGAGGCGGCCTGCTCTGGCGCAATTCAGGCGATGCGCTGCTCGCCTTGCTCCGGGAATGGGGTGGAATGATCAGTGAGGTGAGGGGAGTAGAATGGTGTGAAAAATTCGAGCGGGGGAGTCCTCTATTTATAGTGGCAAGAGGGGACCGACGGGCGCAAGTTGAGCTCGTCGTGGTCGACGGCACAAAGGGCTATCGGCGTGGGCGACTGTAGGGGTGCTGTTGTGCTCCCTGGCGAAGCTCTACGACATGGTGGCGAGGTGTGGGGCGGTGCTGATCGGTCGGAATGCTTCGGTGCTCTGAGCGTGCCCGACGGGAGTTTTAATGGCGCACGGCGCGCGTGGTCCACGCGGCGGCGAACGGGCGTGTCTGCGGGGTTGCTGGGACGGTGGTAATCACGTGTGCACGCGGCGAGGGCAGAGCGCGGTCTGTGGGTGTTGGTCGAGTGTGGCGCACGGGGCACGCTCTCGGCATGGCTGCAGAGAAGGTTGGCATGGTCTGTGTGTGTGGTCCATGGGCTGGCATCGCTTGCGGCTGGGACAGGGAGTGGCGGTGGGGTGCTAGCTTGCTCCCAGACAAGGTTGGCGAGGTTAGTGTTGCTCATAGCTTGCTGTCGACTATGGGGTGGCAATGGTGCACTCGGCCTGGTCACCATTGATGACAATGGCTACATTTCATTAGTGCTAGAGATTAGTTAAGGTTGTTAGATGATCTACTAAGGCTAGTGGTGTCCAGAGAGGGAACAAGTTAGGCCAGAATCACTGCACACTATAGTGTTTTGATTTTTTTTGATTTGTATCTGTAAGGTGTTTGATGAAATGGCCGCATGAATTCAAGTTTTGAATTTTGAAAAGATTTTTGGTGGGTGTGCTAGGCATGTGCTGGTGAGTCTGTAGATGCTTGGGTTTTGAAAATTGAGTTGGTTTGAGTGGTTTTTGAAATAGTGGGATCTTCCCATATGAAATAGATTCAATTTTAAAATGTCATTTAAACTAAGAATTTGAATGTTTCTAGATGATCACAAAGTGGGCCTTGATACTTTGTTATGAGTACTATCAAGGGGTGCAAAGATCCAAACAAGTTTCTGTTAAGTTCTAAAAGTTAGAGATAGCCAAAGTAGGCATGGGAGTTAATTTGGCAAAAGTGACCATTCACTTAAGTTGATGGTTTTGATTTGTTTGTCTTTGGGAAAAGTTTGGGGATTGTTTAGATGATGTTTATTTCACCTAAGAATCATTTTACAAGCAAAGAAACACATAATCATGGTAATTCAAAAGAATCCACATTTTAATACATACACGTATGAATGCTTTCATATTTTTATCGGAAAAGTTTTTGTTAACCCTAATTTTGATGATTCTAGTTTAATATTTTTGGGATGTTACAGAAATATTCTCGGAATTGGAAGGGACAAACGTCAAAGTCAATTACATTCGATGGGGAACAAGAAGTCCAGAGAGGAGACGGAGAAGTGGGCCAGGGCGGCCAAACCCCGCCTAGGCGCGGGTGGGCCCTGCCCCACGCCTGGGTAGGGTTTGACTCCCTCTGGCCGGCTCCTCGGCCTCCCCCTTCGCCTAGAAGAAGCCCCCGATGCAAAAACCCTAAGTACCTGATCAAATCTCCACGAAACCTTAGCTAGTCGCCGCCACAATCGTCCCAAGATTGGGGGGGATCTGAAGTTCTTCCCGGCACCCTGCCGGAGGGGAGATCATCCCGGAGACCTTCTATCCGGTATGATGCGTGAGTAGTTCCACCTTGGATTATGGGTCCATGTAGTAGCTAGATGGTTGTATCTCCTCCTTTGTGCTTTCATGTATAGATATTATGAGGTCCGTTCATGATCATGATCTAATCTATTTGTAATCATGCATGTTGTATTTGCAGGGATCCGATGGATATTGAGATTATTATGTTGGTTTGATTAATGTTTTTGTCTTTATGATTCTATTATGTCTGTGTTGTTTGTGATCTTGCATGCTATCCGTTGTTAGTAGATATCTTGGCCAAGTAGTTGCTAGTGACTCCAAGAGGGGGTATTTATGCTCGATAGTGGCTTCATGCCTCTAGTTTCCAAGGGAAGTGACAATAATCTCTTCGGTTGTAGATGTGTTGTTCCTACTAGGGAGAAAACAACAGTCTCTTATTCATGAAACAAGTGGACTATTTACCTTACACACTTTGCTTAAAGAAGTTGTATGTTGCTTGCAACTTAATACTGGAGGGGGTTCAGATGATAACCTGAAGGTGGACTTCTAGTCATAGATGGAGTTAGATGGCGGTCTATGTATCTTGTTGTATTGCCCAATCGAATCTCATAGGATCTTTCTTACTAGTAATTGCATTGTTATGCCTTGCTCCGTTCCTGTCAATTGCCCTGCTATTATTTGTTTACCCTTCATTCCATGTTGTTTATCTAATGAGAGCACCTCTAGTGAACTATGGACCCTGGTCCAATCTTTACCATTGATATATCTTCTAGTGATACTTGTTTACTTGCTGCAAACCATTACCTTCCACACCATACGTTTAATCCTTTGTTACAACAAATTGGTGAGCTTTACAACCTCACTGATTCGTTGGGGCAAAGTCTTGAGTTTGTGTTGTGCAGGTCTCCGCGTTGCTTGAAACACCTGTCTAACGTTTCCTTCCTCCTACTGGTTCGATAACCTCGGTTTATTACTGAGCGAAACTTGCTGCTGTGCTGCTTCATACCTTGATCTTGGTGTTTCCAACGAAGCGTCCCACGACAAGTACTAGGCGCCATCACCCTTCAATCAAACTTGATCATGCATGCAAGGAAAGCAAAGATCAACATGATCTTGCAAAATCAATGCAACAGCTGCCCTGTCCTTCTCCCTCGCAGCTGGGCCTATCCAGGCCAGCAACAACTCCCTAGGCAGCTCCCCAACGCCTCCTCTTTCTCACCCTCGCCCCCAAACGACACACAACCCATGGCGTCCACATCAGCGCGACCACGCCGCTCCCGTCGACCCACTCTCTCCCCTAGTGCAAAATGAGCACAGCCAGCAGTGGATAACCCCGCCACCGTCTCTCTAACACCGTCCTATCCAATCATGTCCCTCGCCCTAGGTTCCCCGAGCCTTGCACCTACCAGACCCCACGATCGAGCACCTCGCTTGCACCCGACCATGCCACAGCCCTCTCCCTGCCAGCAGGACCCCAACCCCTTATCGCTTACACTCCACATCGCTGCGCCCGCTGATGCAGCTCATATCACGGTAGAGCTTCGTTGGGAAACCCCAAGAGGAAGGTATGATGAGCACAGCAGCAAGTTTTCACTCAGAAAGAAACCATGGTTATCGAACCAGTAGGAGGAAGGAGACGACCCAAAGGTGTTGCTAGCAACTTGGAAACCTGCACAACACAAACTCAAGACTTTGCCCCAGTGAACAGTGAGGTTGTCAATCTCACCGGTTTGCTGAAAACAAAGGATTAACTATATGGTGTGGAAGGTAATGGTGGTTTGCAGAAAGTAAATAGGAACAATGGAAGATGTAACAATGGTAAAGATTGTACCGGGGTCCATAGTTCACTAGAGGTGTTCTACTTAAGATAAACAACATAACATGCTGGGTAAACAAATTACAGCAGGCAATTGACAGGACAGAGCAAGGCATAACAATGCAATACTAGACATTCATGATCCTATGAGATTTGATTAGGCAATACAACATGATACATATACCACCATCCAACTGCATCTATGACTTGTAATCCACCTTCAGGTTATCATCCGAACCCCCTTCAGTATTAAGTTGCAAGCAACAGATAACTGCTTTAAGCAAAGTGTGTAAGGTAAACAATCCACTTGTTCCATGAACAAGAGATCATTTTTTTCTCCCTAGTAGCAACAACACATCTACAACCTTAGAGATTTCTGTCACTTCCCCAGATTAAATAGAGGCATGAAACCACTATCGAGCATAAATACTCCCTCTTGGAGTAACTATCATCTACTTGGCCAAGATAGCTACTAGAAACGAAGAGCATGCACGATCTCAGACAACACAGACATGATAGAATCAATAAGATAGAATCATTAACCAATCTGACGTAGTAATCTCAATATCCATCGGATCCCCGCAAACACAACATGCATGATTACAAATAGATGATCTTGATCATGAACGGAGCTCACAAGATCTAAACATGGTAGCACATAGGAGGAGAAACAACCATAGCTACTACATGGACTCGTAGTCCAAGGTGGAACTACTCACGCTTCATACCAGAGGCTGGCATGGTGATGAAGAAGTCCTCCTGGATGATCTCTCCCCTCCAGCAGGGTGATAGGCAGAGCTTCAGACCCCCTCATCTTGGGACGATTGTGTCGGTGGCTACGGACTGTTTCATGGAATATTGATCAGGTCCTTAGGGTTTAGGTATAGGGGGATTATTCTAGGCGAAGAAGGAGGCCGAGGGGGTGCCCGAGGCGGTTGCATCCCCCTATGCGCAGGCCATGCCTAGCCACGCGGCCAGGGGGTGTGGCCCCCTCGAGGCCCTCCTCCGTCTCGTCTTCTGGCTCCGTGTTCCCCACGGTAAAATATGGACTTTGGATTTTGTCCCGTCCAATTCCAAGAATATTCATTTTCTTCCTTTTCTGGAACCAAAACAGAAGAAAACTGACAACTGGCACTTTGGCATCTTGTTAAGAGGTTAGTACTAGAAAACATATAAAAATACCTCAAAGTGTAGACAAAGTAAAGCAAAGTAGATACTAAACAAGCATGGAACATCAAAAATTATAGATACATTTACAACGTATCAAGCATCCCCAACCTTAACTCTTGCTCGTCCTCTAGTAGGTAAGTGATAAGAAGAATAAATTTTGAGGTGACATGCACCATCAAAATCAAGATCAAACCATTTGCAAGCATTGAAAGATGGGATCAAAGTACTCTAAACATGAGCATGAAAGATGAAGTTCTAACAATAAGACAAAGTAACTATGCATGCAACATGAAAGGATACAAACAAAGATTCATGAATAACAATGCATTGAAAGATGTTTGTTCGTTTCACATATAGAAAACATAGCATAGTGGCATTCAGCCTGTCCCTCATGGAGTAGCAAATAAATGCATATGACACCTTCAAAGTTCATAAGAGTGACTAGATACAAATAGTTCAAGAGCAAGTAATATCAACAATATGAATCAATCAATAAGTTTTGGGACAATGCACATAGAACTAAGAATGGCAACTATGCTTTCTTAATTGGTGCCTAAGAATAAAAGGTGGAGACTCAATATAATGGTGGAAAAAAGGCCCTTCATAAAGGGAAGCAGGGATTTCAAGTCTCATAAAGAGCTTCGAAAAATTATGGTACTTTTTAGCTTTCAGCTCTCATTGCCCCTATCATAAGCATATTGAAGTGATTAAGGTTAAAGTGAACAAACTATGGAGTACATGATTGACAAAGTATAAGTTGGCAATCTCATGTCCCTTGAGTACGAGGGCCGCTCCTCATGCTACTCAACTTTAGTCACCGGTAAGTTCTTGTCATAGTAAGTACATGTGTATCATAGAGAACCGCCAACGGGATACCCCTTGCACATGATACAGGAGCTAACCCATAATCAAAATGACAATGCAAGCAGACAATGAACATCTCAGCAATCTTCTTATTTTCCATGGGAAAATGGTGCTTTTTTATCTCTTTCCTCTTTTCAATGTGCTTCTTTCTTTATAAGAAGAAAGCTTCGTAGATTGCTCATTATGGTGATGCTGCAAGTTTCCACCATGATTAGGCATCGCTTAGGGTAGCGGCCCAGGCGTTTCTCTAACACACATACATAACTCCATGGACTTACAAGCCCCCTTTTATTTCACACCGACGACATCCTCAAACAAAAGAGCATGATATCAACTATGTACAATGTACAAGTGCAATGTTGAAAGTGTTCCCCATGACAGCATGGTTCTGCTAATTCCAACGTATAAGTGCAAGCATATACAACATAGATGACACAATGTTTCTAGTTTATTTAGGGGCAAGAAAAATAAAGTGTGTCATCAAGTTTGTGAGAGATTTAATCACTAATTTTCACATAACAAGTATAATTTGGAAGATAGATAAAACAAGAATATACTTGGAATGGTGTAACACAATGCATAGGAATTTATAGTGAACACTATGTAATAAGTTGGTTTCTTGGGAGTTGTATGCATGAGTACAGATTACTCATACAAGTGGAGCCTAGCAAAAGACTGGGAGCGACCAACTAAGAGAGCAATAATGGCCATAATCATGCAGAGCGACAAAACATTACTAATCAAAGCATAAAGTGGTACCACAAGTCAAAAAACTAAATGATCACAGAGGCTATGGTGACTGGTTCATAGTCATAACATAGTGTGATCATGTGCCAAGTCCACCCAAACAAAGCATCAAAGGAGAATACCACAATACTATGCTTTTGTATGCTAAAAAAACGCACGATTCTTTTAAGGCACATTAAGCAATCCTAATTATTTGGAACAAGTCATGCTACAGCTATAATCACTAAGCATAAGTTCAAAACAACACCTAGCATGACATGATAAAGTCTAAGTCACAGTCAAAGCAAGCTCCTCTTGTATTACTAAAGCAAGAACTTCCTACTCCTTTCCAACACCAATCAACTTATTTGAAACAACACAGCGAGAATGGGGGTCCAAACTATTTTATGCAAGAAAACTAAGAAAATAAAAACCAAAAAGTAAAACTAAGACGCTCCAAGAACAACACAATAGTGCATGAAACAATAAAAATGAAGTGCCTAGAAAGACCTGAGATTTTTATTGATAAAGAAGGAGATGCCTTGGGCATCCCCAAGCTTTGACGCTTGTACCTCTTGAATATTTCTTGGGGTGACACGGGTGGCATCCCCAAGCTTGAGATTTTATCCATTCTTCATCTCATTACATCATTATTTCTCTACACCTGAAAATTTTCCTTCACACAAAACTTCATACAATGTTCACTAGCAACATTAGTGCATTCAAAAGATAATAGACCTTTGGGGTTTAGTTTTAAAATAGAAAAACTTTCACTAAAGACACAAGCTACTGTACCAATTACCTCAAAAAGCTCAATTTCGCAAAAAGAACCCCAAAAGAAATCAATAAGAAGCAAATGCAAATAATGGCAGAAATCTGTCAAAACAGACCAGCATGTAGAAACCGATTTTTTCGAAGATCTTGTGTTGCTCAAATCAAAAAGTGTTGAACTAACGACAATTATCTAACAACCTTGTGGATTTATTCAAGAAATTACAGCTCAATCCTACTTACAAAGATTTTACACGAATTTGTACAGTGGAGCACAAAAATCTGTTTCGAGACAGCAACTCCCCAAATCTTACTTCCCTCTCATTAGAGGTTATTCTTGGCACAAAAATCAAACAAAAAGGATAACAAGAGGTTATTACAGAAGTAATAACTTCCAAGACTCAAGAAAACTATTAGGTTATCTCCCAAGAAGTATTTTTCTTTAACGCCTTTAAGTTAGGCACAAGAAGCAAGAATCAAGTATTTTCAAATGAAGAAGCATTAAGATCAATACTTTAAATCTATTCAACTAGGAAAGGTATATCATCCAAAGAGTTTTAGAGGATCCTTTCTCATCTCTCTTAGGTTCACTACTTTCATCAAATGGGTTTTCAGGAACAATCCAATCAAAATTATTTTCTAAGGCTTCATGCATTCCTACAAGTTTAAAAGGTATGGATATCTTAATTTACTCTCCATTGGGTTTGGTTTTATCCAAATTTTCTAAAGTACCCATAACATCTACACATGATCCTAGCATATTAAAATTTTCAAATACCATTTTGGATTCCTTAGCAACATCATTGAGCTATTTTGCAAAGTTTCTAATATAAAATCTCTCTTTTCAGCATCCTCCTCTTCTTTTAGTTTAAGAAACATTATTTGCATCATGAGGTTAAGGTTAACAAACCTAGCCTCCAACATGTGAACTAAAGGAGAAAGTTCTGCTAAGGATCTATCCTCAATATCTTCATGTTTGCTAACATGATTAAAGAATTCTTCAATATTTTCTTTCGCAATTATAGAGCCACTACCTATTGAAAGGTATTTCAGGGTGAACTTAGGGATCAACATGGTGAGCTAGAGCAAGGTGACAACTATAGGAAGAACTAATTTTTTTGTGTTTTTGATAAGAGAAAGCAAACCAAACGAAACTAATTTTTTTTGGAGTTTTTGATAAAAAGAGGCAAACAAAACAAGGCAAAAGAAACTAAGCAAAACAAAAACAAAGTAAAGAGAAAGGTTGTGAAGGAATCCCCTTGTGAAGCCATCCTTAGCCTCCCCGGCAACAGCGCTAGAAAATAGCTTGATGCAGCTCAGATCACTGTAGATCTTCGTTGGGAAACCCCAAGAGGAAGGTATGATGAACACATCAGCAAGTTTTCCCTCAGAAAGAAACCAAGGTTATCGAACCAGTAGGAGGAAGGAAACGACCCAAAGGTGTTGCTAGCAACTTGGAAACCTGCACAACACAAACTCAAGACTTTGCCCAAACGAACAGTGAGGTTGCCAATCTCACCGGTTTGCTAAAAACAAAGGATTAACTGTATGGTGTGGAAGGTAATGGTGGTTTGTAGAAAGTAAATAGGAACGATGGAAGATGTATCAATGGTAAATATTGTACCAGTTTCCATAGTTCACTAGAGGTGTTCTCCTTAAGATAAACAATATAACATGCTGGGTAAACAAATTACAGCAGGGCAATTGACATGATAGAGCAAGGCATAACAATGCAATACTAGACATTCATGATCATATGAGATTTGATTGGGCAATACAACAAGATACATAGACCGCCATCCAATTGCATCTATGACTAATAATCCACCTTCAGGTTATCATCCGAACCCCCTCTAGTATTAAGTTGCAAGCAACGGATAACTACTTTAAGCAAAGTGTGTAAGGTAAACAATCCACGTGTTCCATGAACAAGAGATCGTTGTTTTCTCCCTAGTAGCAATAGCACATCTACAACCTTAGATATTTCTGTCATGTCCCAGATTAAATAGAGGAATGAACCCACTATCGAGCATAAATACTCCCCCTTGGAGTCACTAGCATCTACTTGCCAAGATAGCTACTAGAAACGGAGAGCATGCAAGATCAAACAACACAGACATGATAGAATCATTAACCAATCTGACATATTAATCTCAATATCCATCGGATCCCCGCAAACACAAAATGCATGATTACAAATAGATGATCTTTATCATGAACGGATATCACAATATCTAAACATGGTAGCACAAAGGAGGAGAAACAACAATCTAGCTACTACATGGACCCGTAGTCCAAGGTGGAACTACTCATTCTTCCTACAGGAGGCTGGCATGGTGATGAAGAAGGCCTCCGGGATGATCTCTCCCCTCCGGAAGGGTGCCGGGCAGAGCTTAAGATCCCCCCGATCTAGGGACGATGGTGACGGAGGCTATGGACTATTTCGTGTAAGATTGATCGAGTCCTTAGGGTTTAGGTATCGGGGGATTCTTATAGGAAAAGACGGAGACGGATGAGGGCCTCGAGGGGGCTGCACCCCCTAGGCGCGGGCTAGGCCGGGATTCTTATAGGCAAAGAGGGAGGTCGAGGGGGTGCCCGAGGTGGCTACACCCCCTAGGCGCGTGCCAGGCCTGGCCGCGTGGCCAGGGGGTGTGGCCCCCTCGAGGCCGTCATCCGTCTCGTCTTTTGGCTCCTTGTTCCCCACGGTAAAATATTGACTTTGGATTTTGTCCAATCCAATTCCGAGAATATTCATTTTCTGCCTTTTCTGGAACCAAAAATAGAAGAAAACAGGCAACTAGCACTGTGGCATCTTGTTAATAGGTTAGTACCAGAAAACATATAAAATACCTCACAGTGTAGACAAAGCAAAGCAAAGTAGATACTAAACAAGCATGGAACATAAAAAATTACGTTTACGACGTATCACCCACAGAACCACCCCACCACCCAGCCCAGCCACTACAGCGCCTCCACGGCATGAGCCTGATCTCGCCATGGACACGGTGCACCATGGGCATGCACCCACGAGATAAAACCCTCCCGATCCCCTCCCTCCTCACCTGCCACTCCATTTTGCCCAATGTCCTCTCCCTACTCACCCTCACAGCGGAGGCAAGGCCTCCCGCTTCACCCAGCTCGCCATCCTCACTACGCCACCACGGCACCGAAGAAAAGGATAGAGGTTGCCGACGCCTCTCTCCCTCTTCTCCCATGCATGCATGCATAGTCGTGCTCGTGGTCGTCAAGCACATCTAACCCCTTTCCCCATTTTTGTTTAGGGGCACGAGGAGGACGCCTCCGAGGGAGCCCGTGAGCACCATGTCGATGCGAACACACTGTGGCCGCATCTGGAGCTGGAGCTACCCCTGCCGCCCCTCGTTTTGCTCTCCGTCGTCAACCGCATCCAGCCAGCACGTCGCCTACCCCTCCTCGCCCCTAGGTGAGCCGACTCAACCACTTCCCGTCGCCAACTAGGGTTTCGTCGCAGGGGCCGTCTCTAATCGAAGACGACGAGCGTTAGCCGTTAGATCTGTAGATCTACGGCCCATCCTCGCCGGTACCCCTTCGCTAGCCACCACCACTGCCAAGCGGGGCCCCCGCCAGGATTTGAATCCCCGGCTCCCACTCATCCCACCTAGGACTTGGGCCGGCCAAGCACTCTTGGGCCGTGACCCTGGCCGCAGCCCCCTTTGCCCTTTTCCTTGTATCCATATTAATTAAAATCCCTATAATATTGCAACTATCTTTAAATCCACCAAAAAATGCACAATAATAATTTTAGCCTAAATCCAATTTTGTCTGCTAGCCTAGGGTTTTTGTTCAACACATGGCTTTGGAAGTATGGCAAAAACTGGTCTGTAGAACATGTGGGATTTTTTTACTTCCAAAATACCCCTGAAAACCATTTTAAATGCATAACAAATTGTCTTCTTGTCTAAAAATAGTGATTCCAATTTTCATGAATCTTAAACCGATATATCTACCCATAAAAATTTGAATCACAAGTTTCTGAACTATTTTTACACATGTAGTAATTATCCCAAGTTTAATACAGAAACCTTTTCTAAGAATTTTAGAATCTTGCATACACCTTATTTTGGGGAGAGACCTACTCCCTAAGGTGTGTACTGGTTAGATATAACAGTACGCCCATATCTTAATTTTTGATGCATTTATGATATTTTGGGGGATTAAATCATCCCAGCCATCCATCTATACACCTTTTTAATTATTAAAAATCAACCCTACAAGCTAAAAATATGATTCCAGTTGGATTAGTTTGATATTCTCATTATATTTAGAGTAGTATAATTTCTAACCCATTTTCTACCCCACAAAATCATCTAGACATAAAACAATGTGATTATCTTATGTTTACTAGAAAAAATCATAACAAAAGTTTGGAAATAGATTTTTAAATGATTCCAGTGGCTATGCATTGGTATGATCAGTAGCCATTTTATTCCTTAGTTGAAGGATGGTGATTGTTGGATGTTTTGTTCGATTGCGACGATAGACACGAACGAGGAAGTTTACGAGGAAGGTGATTGGGAGGAGCTTGGAGAGGAGGATCAATGACAACTTCCTGACCAAGGCAAGCCACCTTCTTGTTCATTATCCTTGTCCACCCCTTTTTCCTTTCATGCATGTTCTTTATATTATTTCCGAAAGTGCATTTCTTGTTTATAATGCTATAAGTGCATATGATGGTTTGGCTCCCCCAAACCTTTGTTATTCAGTACCAATGGGTACATCACCTTGGTATCACCTCCTATCTACACCCTATATTCTAAGTGGATAATGAAACCACCCCACTTGTAACTCCATTTCAATCCCCATTAAACTAGAGGATGGGAAGACTCCTAGGAAGGTATTTATACAAAAAAAAATTATAAAACCTTGGTGAGGTTGGACCTACCAAGGGTGTTGAGACAAGAAAATATTTTACTTTACCAAGCTTGACAAAAAGGAAGGAAAAAATGTTTAAGAAACACACATGGTTTTATGTAGTTTTGCTGGAACAATTATTTCGTACAACCACAATACCCTGAAGTGGGACGGGGCCTGACTAGAAGTAGGTTTACCCAATATGGAATCCTCACACTACTTATAGGGGATCATCTCCCTTGAATTCCGTGCCTCCTTTATATAAAGGGTCAACTGAGCAGCACTAGCCTAGAGGAGGCAGGATCACCCATGTGAGTGACCGGGCGATACTATGGGCCTCCCATTGAAAGTGTCGTATCTGTAGGAGTCGGGAGCACTCCGGTTGGTCTAAGGATCCAGATGTCCCGGTGATGGGAGGAACAACCCATAGGGTAGGAACCATGTTGGAGTAGGCCTATTGATGGTCTTGTTTGATTATCCGAGACACGCATACCTGGGTATGATGATCTAGGAGTTTCCCGACGGATTTATCAGATCTTGTGGGCAAAGTACCACCTATTTAGAGGATAAAAAATATTTGAATATCCATGTCCATGGTCATGGACGATTGGAATGGAAGCTGCTTAGCGGTGTTGGTTTTTTCTGTCATAAATTTTTTTCCTAAAAATGTCTTGGCCATCGATGGTCAGGAGGATCGGTGGAGTTTATTAGACAACAATGAATTGGAAAAAGTCAATGGATGACCCTAACTCTAGTAACTCATATATTTCTCTAAAGCTTACCCTTGTAGTCGGTTTAAAAACTATCCTCAAGGTCCCATAACCTATACACTCTCTTATAAAGAAGCTCTTCTATACAGATACCCATATATGGCCATTTCATTGCCGTTCTTGTAGTTTGTTTATGTTTATTACCCAACGAGGTGTTCTACGAGTACATTCCAACGTACTCACCGGCTTTGTCCCTGGCTATGTACTTGGCCAGTTTAAGAGCAGGAGGAGGAAGATGTGGGATATTATGATGACAACTACGCGAACTAGGGTGTTCTCCGAGTTAGGCACCTATAGGGCTATGGCATGACTCGGTTCTTTTGCATTTAAGTATTCCACTACTATTCTGTGTATTGCCCATCGTGGCCCTTCTGTAAGACTATCTATGTAAGACTTTATGTACTCGATACTGTAATGGATGTGTACTTTGATATGAAGTCGATTATGCCCCATGATGTGCTGATCTTGGGAATCGTGGTTATATGCATAATGGATAAACCCGGAGTACTTTCTGGGGGTGCCACAGTTGTTGTAGAGCGGTGTTGGTTTTCTTTTCAAAACAGTTATTGAATCAGAAGGTGTTTTCTAAAACCCGGTGGTTTGAGGGACACCAGAGAAGGCAGAGGATAACCCGTTCAGTTGAGGACCATGGAGATAAGATAGGGTGACCCAATCCTAGTATTTTCTAAAACTTCTCAAAAAGGTTTCCAAATTTTTTACCAGAGACTTCAGTAAAATCTTGTAGATGGTATATCTACAAGAGAAACTATTTTGGAAAATAACCTCGCATGGATCCCTCGTACTACCACAGCCATATCGCATATCCTCTTGTTATTATTATTTTCTTAAGGTGGTTTGCGAGCACATTCAAAGTACTCACTGTAGGGGTTCGTAGCATGGAAAACAAAAAAATTCTACTGCATGCAAACAAACAAGCCAAGATCTATCTACTAGATTGTAGCAACAAGTCATTAGAGTACTCACCCTCGAATATTCCAAAGCGGTTAACGAGAGCAGATTCTCGTGGATGATGTAGTCGTACACTTGAGGTTAACGAGAGCATTCCTTCCGTAGTTGATCACATGTTCGGTACTCGATGAAGACCTTCCTCTCCCTTGCTCCAGCAGGCAGCGGAGGTTGTAGTTATCCCCTCGCGATTCCGGCAGCACGACGGCGTGGTGTCGGAAGTAGAGGGAAAATCCTGCAGGGCTTCACCTAAGCCGGAGCCGGTTATGGTGGATCTAGGGTTTCCGGTGATCTAGGGTTTAGAAAGCTGGAGAGGAGGAGGTGTGGCCGGCGGCTGCTAGGGCGGCGGTGTTGGGCGGCGCGGCTAGGTGGGAGGGGCTGGTTGTGTGGCCTTGGGGCACCCCTCCTGTCTATTTATGAGAGGGAGGGCAGCTTGGGAGAGGGGAGTTTGAATCCTTCCCCAACTCCCTCTCCAAGTTGGCTTGTTGTGGAGGGAAAGAATGATTCTTTCCTTCCTCCACTAGGATACATTGTCCCAGTTTGACTTTTCAAACTTGCCTTTTGACTTTCAATTTGGAGCTTGATTTCTTTCTTGCTAATGCCCAACCAAGTGACCTAAGACATGATTCAATCATTCCACTTATCCATGACACATTCATGTACCCTTCCCCTTCCGGTCTGGTGAACCTTTTAGACCCTTCTAGAACCTCTCAGATGAAATCATCGGAATCATTCCCGAACTCCTCAATTAGACTTTCCTTATATGAATCTTATTCTCCGGACCATTCTGGATCTCTCATGATATCCCGGATCCCATCCGAGACTCCGAACAACATTCGGTCTCCCTACTTACATTCCATGTCTACTAAACAACATCGAATCCTTATCTCCCTACGGTTCGTGAATTACGCGGACATGACCGAGACACTTCTCCGATCAATAACCAATAGAGGAATCTGGAAATTCATATGGCTCCCACATATTTCTATGATTACTTTGCAATCGAATGAACCACTTAAATACGATACCAATTTCCCTTTGTCTAGCGATAGTTTACTTATCCGAGGTTTGATCGTCGGTATCTCCGCATACCTAGTTCAACCTCGTTACCGATAAGTACTCTTTTCTCGTTCCCGTGATATGTGATCCCTTGTGAGCCAGTCACATGCTTTCAAGCTAATTGGATGACATTCCACTGAGAGGGCCTAGAGTATATCTATCCGACATATGGATGGACAAATCCCACTCTTTATCCATGTGCCTCAACACATACTTTCTGAACACTAAATGCCACCTTTATAGCCACCCAGTTACGGCGTGGTGTTTGATGTCATCAAAGCATCCTTCTAGTGATGGTGATTAGCATGATCTCATGGTCGAAGGAATTAGGTTACTATGTATCAGAAAGCTTATAGCAAACAAACTATTGAAATGACTTGATCTTTATGCTACTCTTATCTATAGGAGTATGTCCATCATACCATTCTCCTAATGATATGATCTTTTTGTTAATAACATCTCAATGTTAATGATCAGGAAACCACGATCATCTATCAACCAACAAGCTAGTATTACAAAGAGGCTTTACTAGGGACTCTAATTTAGTTTATAAATCACACAAGTATTAGTGTTTACAGTTAATACTATTATAGCATGAATGCAACCATTTATCATAAACACAAAGATATAATAATAACTACTTTTATTATTGCCTCTAGGGCATATCTCCAACAGTCTCCCACGTGCACTAGAGTCAACTAATATAGATTACATGGTAATATACCGAACACCCATGGCGGTTTGGTGTTGGTCATGTTTTGCCCTCGGGAGAGTTTTAGTCAACGGATCCGCCATATTCAGATATGTGTGTACTTTGCAAATCTTTATGTCACCATCTTGGACATGCTCTCGAATAGCGTGAAAATACAGCTTGATATGCTTTAGCTTCTTGTGTGACCTTGGTTCATGCGCATTGGCTATGGCGCCCATGTTATCACAATAGATAGACATTAGGTCCAGCTCACTGGGAACCACACTGAGCTCTGTAATGAACTCCTTCATCCATATTGCCTCTTGTGAAGTGTAACACCCCGGTTCTGAAAAGACCGTGGCCTCTATGTGACATGCCAATCCCTGGATCGGTTCATTGGCCCACAATAGAGTAAGATAGATAACATAGCAAAATATCCGTGTATCATGAATAACGAAGATCCAGAGTACCATTATTACAATAAAAGCTTAGCACAAAGCTAGCTCAAATTATTCAGGTAGCAACATAAATAAAGTAAATCCTCCATTCTTCAAATTGCCCACAAGTGAACAAGTGCCGAGTGGAGTACCGTGGCCTATAACGATCAATCAGAATCGGAATAACCTGCAACATGAAACGTAGCAGCCCCGAAGGGTCAATACATGGAATGTATGGCAAGTAGAGCTAGTAAAGGAGACAATAGTACTAACATCTACATGCATATTTGGCAATTGGAGCTGTTTCTGGATTGCATTTGCAAATACATTTGTCCTACTTTCATAAACAGTTTTTGATTTTTTTTTGAAAATATCCCAATTAAGTTAACCCAACAATATTAAAACAATTATGAAATTAGAATGAGCGAGAAACATGTCATGGAATCAATATCAAGCAACTCGGTTGTCCATAACCGGGGACATGGCTAATCGATTAGATTATACACTCTTCAGAGGTTAGTACACTTTACCCATGTGACTTGGCCAGCCCAGCTCGTACCATCACTCTCATTTTGGGCGATGATAGGGAGAAGACCAAGAAGAGACTGTTCGGGAAGTAGCTCCTCAATCCCGACGCGCACCGGTCCAACCTACCAAAATTCTACATCTCTGGATACGCGGGTTCGAGTTACCACAACCTACTAAGTCCAACCAACCGCCCATTTCATTATTGGCACATGGTTGTACACGTAAGCTACACAATAAAGAAACCAATCATTCTCTCTTGATACCTGGGTGCCTTTCCGCAATGAAACCACCAAAAATTATCAATACCATCACACCCAGGAGATTCATTGATTAAGTTGTTTTTAGTTTTCACAAACCAATACTTTGAGAAAACAAGTATCAATGATGTAACCCATCCCTCGTCCAACATAGCATGGCTAAGCACATCTACCAATGGTGTTTCATCTACAAGGAAGGCCCTACCACATAATAGGACATAGCATAGCGATAGTATCATCCTACACATGCATCTACAAAATACATGACAATGCATTGAAAATAGTAGGACGATATCATGAACAAAGTAGCATCTACTTGCCTTGGTTGTAGTGGTCGGAAGAACAATCCACACACGAGCAAGCGTTGCACTCGTCACAATCTACACGATACAATTGCATTCATAAACAAACAATCCACAACATATGCAACAAATATGATGCATGAATGCAAGACCGACAAGTGAATTGGTGCTACAGCTGCACCACAACATCCTATACCATAATACTACCGATTGCATGCATGGAAAATAGTTTTAGCGCTAGGAAAACTATTAAGCAAAAGTAATGCTCCAAACTAGAGCTAGAACTTAAATAATTCACTACCAGTAGTGTACTGTTTGTAAAATCTTGGGAAAATTCTACAGCATGGGCATCGCTGATTAGAAACAGTACCAACTGGAATTACTCAAAAAGGAATTATAAAACTCCCCGAGTAATTAAACACTGCAGAAAGCCCCTAGACAATTTCTGCAGAAGTTTTTACTGTAAGCCTATATTTTTAATTCACGATGAGATTCCCCTCGTTCCACTGAATCCAGGGACATATCATACGCGATTTTTGGAGCTACGGATCTTTTTCTACGAATTTATTACTCCGAAAAGGCCACTAACTAGTTTGATTAAACTGTACTAAACCATGCTGCAAAAGCCTGAACCAAAGGTACAGCGAGATTCTACACGACTCACTGAAACCATACATATTTTATTTGCAATTTTTGACCAAGCGGTTTAATTTCTACGCAATTTACAAGATTCTACCGAAATCTTCCAACTAAAAGGATTAGCGAAATTAACCCAGTCAACTGTGTCTGTTGACTGGTCAACTCGTCCGCTGACTGGGCGCTGACTGGGCGTCTGACTAGTCAACGCTTGGGGTGCTGACCAGTCAACGAACGATCTAAGCCGCTGATCTGAGATATGTCGGTGGCTGTTGTCTTACCGGAAACAACGACGAATCGGACTCCGAGCGGTTCCGGACGGCGGCGACGATCACTTCCGGCGACGAGGTTTTTCCTGCACGGACGTACACGGTCAACGAACGGTCGAGAAAATAATCGCGACGTGCGTACGTGCATGTATGCGTGCGTGCTTGTGTGCGCGCGCATGCGGTAATGCGCAAGTGCACGCGGCGGCAGCGCGCGGCGCTGCAGGGAGGCGCAGATGGCGGGTGGCGCGGCAGCGAGGCGGCGATAGGCGGCGGTGGCGCAGGGCCGAGGCGGGGTCGCGGCGAGGCGGCTCGGTGGCGGCGACGCGGAGGCGGCGCTGCAGGGGGCGGCGGTGGCGCGCAGCGCTGGCGGCGGGGATGGCGCGAGGCGGCGCTGGCGGAGGTGGCCCGACGGCGGCGACGCGGGCAGGTGGTGCGGCGCAGATGACGGCGACGGTGGTGCGGCGCAGATGGCGGCGACGTCTGCGGGAACGGAGGGAAGAGGGAGAGAGGGTGGCGGCGGCTGGACCTGGGGCGGCGACGGCGACGAGGGGCGGCGGCGACGGCCGGCGGCGGCGAGCCAGGAGGCGGCGGCGGGTGTGCCTCGGGAGGCGCGCGCGATCGCGGGGGCAGGAGGCGGCGGGGTGTGTGCGGGTGCGGTTCCCGAGGCCGGGTGGGTCCCCTTTTGTGGCCCTTCGCGCGGTCCTACTCAGATTCGGTCCGGAGTTTGTTTAGAACTCGGAAGTCGGTCCAGATTTTCGAACCGTTTTCCGGCGGTTTACTAAAACGGCCGAAGCTTTTCCGTACGAACTCCGATTCGAGCGATTCTCGTGCCTACGGGTTCGTATCGACGAGGGGAACAACCTAGCGTCAAGGTTTGAGCGAAACCTTGAATCTACAGGGGTGGTTGTCGCAAGTCCTACTAAAGCTTCCCGTAGGAACCTCGTAGTGAAACAAAATAGGGTTTTGAAGGTGGCGTTTCGCCGAACCTTTTCACTCGACGGTTTTGCATGGAAAGATATGATGCAATGATATGAATGATATGCAAGACCAAATCTAAAATTTGGGATGTGACAAGACTAACCCCCTTAAGATGAATCTCGTCCTCGAGATTCGGCGCGGCTAGCAAATAGGTGTGGGTAGTCCTCTCGGATGTCATCCTCGCGCTCCCAAGTGGCTTCCTCTTCGGTGTGGTGACTCCACTGTACCTTGCAAAATTTGATCGTCTTGGTTCGGGTAATCCTCTCTGTTGTCTCCAGAATCTTGACCGGTTTCTCCTCATAGGTCAAGTCGTTCTCAAGCTGAACCTCCTCTAGCGGTAGAGTGTCTCTCAATGGTGTATCCACCATCTCCGGATGGCACTTCTTCAGCTGGGATACGTGGAGCATGTTGTGAACAGCGGACAGAGCTTCTGGCAACTCCAACTGATAAGCAACTTCTCCTTTGCGTGCCAAGACTCGATATGGTCCAATAAATCGAGGTGCCAGCTTACCCTTAATTCCAAATCTCTTGATTCCACGAAGCGGCGATACTCTAAGGTATGCTCTATCACCTATCTCATATACCACTTCCTTGCGCTTGGCGTCAACGTAGCTCTTCTGCTTGGATTGTGCTACCTTCAGCCTGTCCCTAATCAAGGTGACCTTCTCCTTAGCGTCCTTGATCAAATCAGGTCCAAACAACTGGCGTTCTCCTACTCCATCCCATAGCAATGGTGTTCGGCACCGTTTCCCATATAGCACATCGAACGGTGACGTCTTGATGCTGGTTTGATAGCTGTTGTTGTAGGAAAACTCCGCATACGGCAAATTCTCATCCCATCTAGAGCCATGAGTCAGGGCGCAAGCTCTTAGCATGTCCTCCAAAATCTGGTTCACCCTCTCGGTCTGTCCATCAGTCTGTGGGTGAAACGCTGTGCTAAACTCCAACCTAGTACCAAGTGACTCGTGCAGCTGGCGCCAGAAGTGTGAGGTAAATTGGGTGCCTCTGTCAGATACGATACTCTTGGGAACTCCATGTAGGCACACAATCCTGTCCATGTAAATCTTGGCCAACTTTGCACTCGTATAGGTTGTCTTTACCGGTATAAAGTGGGCTACCTTGGTTAAATGGTCGACCACTACCCAAATAGAGTCATATCCTGACCTGGTCCTGGGCAATCCTGTGATAAAGTCCATTCCCACTCTATCCCACTTCCAATCCGGCACAGGCAATGGCTGTAGCAGTCCTGCTGGCTTCTGGTGTTCTGCCTTTACTCGGCTACATACATCACATAGGGCAATATGCTCCGCGATGTCTCCCTTCATGTTGTTCCACCAGAATCTGTCCTTCAGGTCCATATACATCTTCGTATTGCCCGGATGTATGGAATATGGCGAGTCATGAGCTTCCTGCAGAATCAACTTCCTTATCTCGGGATCGTTGGGAACGCACAAATGATCTTCGTACCACAGGGTTCCTTGCTCATCCTCGCGGAATTCCCTTGCTCGACCTTCCTTCATCTTTTCCTTAACTTCATCTATCTCCTTGTCTCCTATCTGAGCCCTTATGATCTTGCCCTGTAGCGTCGGTTGGACTTCCATTGTTGCTAAGTATCCTTCAGATACTACCTCCAGTCTAAGGTCCTTGAACTGCTTGCACAAATCCTCAGGCAATTCACCAATTGTCAATCCATTGGCATAAACCTTCCGGCTCAGAGCATCTGCTACTACATTGGCCTTTCCTGGGTGGTATTGTAGATTCATATCATAATCCTTGATAAGCTCCAACCATCTCCTTTGTCTCATGTTCAATTCCTTCTGTGTAAATATGTATTTCAGGCTCTTGTGGTCGGTGTACACATCACAGTGTTTTCCCATTAAGTAATGCCTCCATACCTTGAGCGCATGAACCACTGACGCTAACTCCAAGTCGTGTGTGGGGTAATTCCGCTCATGGTGCTTGAGTTGTCGCGAGGCATAAGACACTACTTTCCCATCTTGCATGAGCACACTCCCAAGTCCCTATCGAGAAGCATCACAGTACACTTGGAAATCCTTCTGAAGATCTGGTAAACACAGAACAGGTGCGGTCACTAGTCGACGCTTCAGTTCCTGAAAGCTAGCTTCACACACATCCGTCCATTCAAACTTTCTCTCCTTCTTCAGAAGTTCAGTCATCGGTTTAGCAATCTTGGAAAAGTTTTCAATGAACCTCCTGTAATATCCAGCAAGTCCCAAAAAGCTTCGAATCTCTCCCGCATTCTTGGGCGCTTCCCACTCAGTTACTGCAGTCACCTTGCTTGGATCAATAGCGACTCCTTCTCCTGACACTACGTGTCCAAGAAACCCAACGGTGTTAAGCCAGAATTCACACTTGCTGAATTTGGCATACAGCTGATGTTCCCTCAGTTTCTCCATAATCAGTCGCAGATGTTTCTCATGCTCAGCATCATCCTTGGAATATATCAGTATGTCATCAATAAACACCACTACGAACATGTCCAAATACTCCATAAATACCTTGTTCATCATGGTCATGAAATATGCCGGGGCATTCGTTAGTCCAAAAGACATAACTGTATACTCATATAAACCATACCTAGTGGTGAAGGCGGTTTTTGGTACGTCCTCCTTCCGGATCTTCAATTGGAAGTAACCGGATCGCAGATCAATCTTGCTGAACACCTTTGCTCCTTCCAGTTGATCAAATAAATCATTTATGTTCGGCAGAGGGTACTTGTTCTTGATGGTTACTTCATTCAGCGAGCGATAGTCCACCACTAATCTCTTGGTGCTGTCTTTCTTCTCCACAAACAGAACAGGTGCACCCCATGACGACGCACTAGGCTGAATGAATCCCTTTTCCAGCTGCTCCTTCAACTGTTTCTTCAATTCCTTCAGCTCATCCACATCCATCTTATATGGTTTCTTTGCTATTGGTCCTGTTCCCGGCATCAGATCGATAAGAAACTCTACTTCCCTGTCAGGTGGCATCCGTGGCAGTTCTTCCGGAAACACATCGGGGTAATCCCTAATCACTGGCACAGTATCCATGCTAACCCCCTTAAGAGAATTCAACTTACACCTTCCTGGTCGTACAGCTGACTTGAATCTAATCCTCTTACCATCCGGGGTTTTAAGTGAAACAGCTCGCTGTGCACAATCTATGTGTCCCCCATGCATAGACTTCCAATCCATACCCAGAATAACGTCTAATCCCTGTGAATCCAACACTACCAAATGTGCAATGAAGTTGTGTGTTCCAATCCTCACAGTTAAATCGCGGTATACCGCACTAGCTATCATATCTCCTCCAGGTGAACTCACTCTAAATGACCTTTTCATAGACTCAGTAGGTAACTTATACTTATCCACAAATGCCCTTGATATGAATGAATGCGATGCACCAGTATCGAAAAGTATAAGTGCAGGGTAAGTGTTGATTGGGAACTTACCAATCACAAGGTCAGGCTCATCTGGAATCTCCTCCACATTCATGTGGTTCACTGTGGCCTTCTCGTCGTTGGTTGGCTTCGGTCCTTTCCTCTCCGGACAGTTGTCAGCATAGTGTCCCTTCTGCTTACACTTGAAGCATGTCACCTCACTCAGATCCTTCTTCACAAAGCTATGATCACGGTTGCGGTCATGTCCACCGTGTCCTCTAGAGTGGTGAGAGTGTCCTCCCTTGTGGCTGTGGTGGTTGCTCCTATGGTTGTCATGACGATGTCCATCACCTCCATGGTGGTGGCGGTCATGGTTCCCATGGTCACTCCCTCCATGCTTGGAGTATCCATCATACGAAGTGCGAGACTTGTGGTGTGAACTAGAGTGGTGATTGTTGTTCTTTCTCTTGCGGTTCTCCACCTGCTTATGCTTCCCTTCCAAGATCCTGGCCTTGTCCATAAGCTCCTGGAAAGTGGGGCAATAAACCACCAGTAGTTGTACTGAAAGCTCATCACTGAGGCCATCCAGGAATCTCTCCCTCCTTTTTGCATCAGTGTCAACATCCTCAGGTGCATAACGGGACAGGTTGTTGAACTCCTCAATGTACTCGGCCACGGTGCGATTGGTTTGGCACAAGTTGCGGAACTCCTTCCTCTTCAGGCTCAGAACTCCTGAAGACACGTGGTTGGTCCTGAAACCTTCCTCAAACATAGCCCAAGTCACGGTATCCAGCGGGTGGGTGATCTGAAAAGTGTCCCACCAAGAAGCGGCTGGTCCCTCCAGTAGGTGAGCGGCAAACCTCACCTTCTCAGCATCAGTGCATCCAACAGTTACTAGATCCTTGTTGACTGAACGCAACCAGTCGAGGGCAACCATTGGTTCAGTTGCAGTAGAGAACTTAGCTGGCCTTAGCCTCAGAAATCTGGTGAGAGCATCTCCCTGAGGCTGGTTGTTTCCATTGTTGTTGTTCTGATTCGCCATGAACTGTGTCATCACTTGGGTCAGCTGTGCCTGAGCGGCCATGAGCTGCTCCAACTCAGTGGGGTTACGACGGGGAGGCATCTGCGGTTCAACACAGGTAAGTTTAGAAAGAATCAACTACGGTAATAGGATTCTACCCATGCATATGATCAATCAACAACAAACAATCGCAGACAATCACAAGCAAGCAACACATCAACAAACCAGCGATCCAGCAACATCCCAGGTGTTATCCTAGCAGTATATACCTACTGAAATAGTTTTATAAGAGTTGGCAATGGTTAACTAAACAATAGATCAACTAATCAATAAAACAACAATTCTGCCAGAACAGTCCAGCAGCGTTCACGAATTTTTTTGCCTGACTTAAACTCGTCAGAAAATTTAGCTGTTTTTTTGCATGTAGCACAAAGAGTTTCGCATCAGCCCAATTTTTTCAGATTTTTCCGAGTTACCAGAAAAATATGAAAAATCGCGCAGTACTGCTGTATCAGCAGAAAAACTGCAGCGAAAATAACACAGATAGTAACCAAATTGCCATAACTCTTTCATTAAATTCGCACAAATAATTCCTGGGATATTGGAGTACCCAAATAAGCAACTAAACACTCTTAAACTAACACGAACTAAGCTTCACATCGATCGAGACTACTCCTAACGAATTCGCCTACGTGGACTAATTGGTGGACTTCTATCTATTTCTTGAAGAGGTTGAGGTAGGTCCTTGCGGTCATGCGTTGGCGCTTCGGCTCGCGGTACAACCATGGCGGCGGAGTGTACACCTCTCCTGAACCATCACTTGAAACTTCAAACTCCACCTCCTCTGGATCCTCCTCTTCTTCTTCATCCTCAGCTGCAACTGCAACAGCTTCATCTCCTCCACCATCATCGTCTCCATCATCATCATCCTCGTCCTCATCATCGTCATATCCACTGTCATCATCATCCCCATTGTTGCCATCATCTCCATTGTCATCATCAGAGGGTGGATTCAGCTGTGCTTGGAGAGCGGCAATCTGGGCTGTCATAGCTTCAATAGTTTGATCCCTTTCCTGGACTGTCCCATGCAATTGCTGTATGTTCTGGGTGTTCTCCTGCACCGTACTATGAAGATGGGCTATGGTTGCATCTCTGGCTATCAGGGCATTCTCCAGAACTCTCACAGCTTCATGCAAAGTTTCAATCTCCTGTCCTTGGACCACCATACCATTGCTAGTAAAATCTGCAATCTCCTTTATCATCCTCACCTTCTCTGCTAGAGCTCCATTCTCCCTTTCCATGTCCTCTATGTGCCTCCGACGGGGCGGCATGTTGTTCCTGTCGCCCGGGGTAACCACAATGTTCCCATCCTCATCACGCCTTCCATAGTCACGGTAGGGTGAATCTGCTGGCAGTAGGTGTCGGACATTATGGCACTGGCGAGACAGGGCTTCATGTATGGCCAAGTTGATTCCAAGTCCCCAGTTGCAGTATGTCTTGGTGTAGACCAAGTGCACGGGGTTTGGCAAGGCGGCATCTCTGAATATGAAGGTAGTGATCTCCCATGCATCCTCTCCATATCCATAGGTGTACAGCCTTCTTCCCTTGAACATGGGCAGTGGCAATCCCAATGACTGCGAGAGCTGAGCTAACTGCCTTGCAAAGGGCCTTGGTGACTCCATGGTGGCATACTCAGTCCTGACTTCTCCCATCTATCAAGTGAAAGAGGAAAGTGTGAGAATAGCATATGGTAAGAATTTACGAGGGTGAAAGGCATAAGATGAAAGACAGAGTTAATATAGACTTTAATAATTCTATGGCTTCCTAATCCAATCCTAGGTCACGATCCTACAGTCGACACACGGGCTCTGATACCATCCTGTAACACCCCGGTCCTGAAAAGACCGTGGCCTCTATGTGACATGACAATCCCTGGATCGGTTCATTGGCCCACAATAGAGTAAGATAGATAACATAGAAAAATATCCGTGTATCATGAATAACGAACATCCAGAGTACCATTATTACAATAAAAGCTTAGCACAAAGCTAGCTCAAATTATTCAGGTAGCAACATAAATAAAGTAAATCCTCCATTCTTCAAATTGCCCACAAGTGAACAAGTGCCGAGTGGAGTACCGTGGCCTATAACAATCAATCAGAATCGGAATAACCTGCAACATGAAACGTAGCAGCCCCGAAGGGTCAATACATGGAATGTATGGCAAGTAGAGCTAGTAAAGGAGACAATAGTACTAACATCTACATGCATATTTGGGAATTGGAGTTGTGTCTGGCTTGCATTTGCAAATACATTTGTCCTACTTTCATAAACAGTTTTTGATTTTTTTTTGAAAAGATCCCAATTAAGTTAACCCAACAATATTAAAACAATTATGAAATTAGAATGAGCGAGAAACATGTCATGGAATCAATATCAAGCAACTCAGTTGTCCATAACCGGGGACACGGCTAATCGATTAGATTATACACTCTGCAGAGGTTAGTACACTTTACCCATGTGACTTGGCTAGCCCAGCTCGTACCATCACTCTCATTTTCGGCGATCATAGGGAGAAGACGAAGAAGAGACTGTTCGGGAAGTAGCTCCTCAATCCCGATGCGCACCGGTCCAACCTACCAAAATTCTACATCTCTGGATACGTGGGTTCGAGTTACCACAACCTACTAAGTCCAACCAACCGCCCATTTCATTATTGGCACATGGTTGTACACGTAAGCTACACAATAAAGAAGCCAATCATTCTCTCTTGATACCTGGGTGCCTTTCCGCAATGAAACCACCAAAAATTATCAATACCATCACACCCAGGAGATTCATTGATTAAGTTGTTTTTAGTTTTCACAAACCAATACTTTGAGAAAACAAGTATCAATGATGTAACCCAGCCCTCGTCCAACATAGCATGGCTAAGCACATCTACCAACGGTGTTTCATCTACAAGGAAGGCCCTACCACATAATAGGACATAGCATAGCGATAGTATCATCCTACACATGCATCTACAAAATACACGACAATGCATTAAAAATAGTAGGACGATATCATGAATAAAGTAGCATCTACTTTCCTTGGTTGTAGCGGTCGGAAGAACAATCCACACACGAGCAAGCGTTGCACTCGTCACAATCTACACGATACAATTGCATTCATAAACAAACAATCCACAACATATGCAACAAATATGATGCATGAATGCAAGAGCGACAAGTGAATTGGTGCTACAGCTGCACCACAACATCCTATACCATAATACTACCGATTGCATGCATGGAAAATAGTTTTAGCGCTAGGAAAACTATTAAGCAAAAGTAATGCTCCAAACTAGAGCTAGAACTTAAATAATTCACTACCGATAGTGTACTGTTTGTAAAATCTTGGGAAAATTCTACAGCATGGGCATCGCTCATTAGAAACAGTACCAACTGGAATTACTCAAAAAGGAATTATAAAACTCCCCGAGTAATTAAAACACTACAGAAAGCCCCTAGACAGTTTCTGCAAAAGTTTTTACTGTAAGCCTATCTTTTTAATTCACGATGAGATTCCCCTCGTTCCACTGAATCCAGGGACATATCATACGCGATTTTTGGAGCTACGGATCTTTTTCTACGAATTTATTACTCCAAAAAGGCCACTAACTAGTTTGATTAAAATGTACTAAACCTTGCTGCAAAAGCCTGAACCAAAGGTACAGCAAGATTCTACACGACTCACTGAAACCGTACATGTTTTATTTGCAATTTTTGGCCAAGCGGTTTAATTTCTACGCAATTTACAAGATTCTACCGAAATCTACCAACTAAAAGGATTAGCGAAATTAACCCAGTCAACTGTGTCTGTTAACTGGTCAACTCGTCCGCATACTGGGCGCTGACTGGGCATCTGACTAGTCAACGCCTGGGGTGCTGACCAGTCAACGAACGATCTAAGCCGCTGATCTGAGATCTGTCGGTGGCTGTTGTCTTACCGGAAACAACGACGAATCGGACTCCGAGCGGGTTCCGGACGGCGGCGACGATCACTTCCGGCGACGAGGTTTTTCCTGCACGGACGTACACAGTCAACGAACGGTCGAGAAAATAATCGCGACGTGCATACGTGCATGTGTGCGTGCGTGCTTGTGTGCGCGCGAGCAGCGCGCATGCGGTAATGCGCAAGTGCACGCGGCGGCGGCGCGCGGCGCTGCAGGGCGGCGCAGATGGCGGGTGGCGCGGCAGCGAGGCGGCGATAGGCGGCGGTGGCGCAGGGCCGAGGCGGGGTCGCGGCGAGGCGGCTCGGTGGCGGCGACGCGGAGGCGGCGCTGCAGGGGGCGGCGGTGGCGCGCAGCGCTGGCGGCGGGGATGGCGCGAGGCGGCGCTGGCGGAGGTGGCCCGGCGGCGGGGACGCGGGCGGGTGGTGCGGCGTAGATGGCGGCGGCGGTGGTGCGGCGCAGATGGCGGCGGCGGCTGCGGGAACGGAGGGAAGAGGGAGAGAGGGTGGCGGCGGCCGGACCTGGGGCGGCGACGGCCGGCGGCGGTGAGCTAGGAGGCGGCGGCGGCTGTGCCTCGGGAGGCGCGCGCGATCGCGGGGGCAGGAGGCGGCGGGGTGTGTGCGTGTGCGGTTCCCGAGGCCGGGTGGGTCCCCTTTTGTGGCCCTTCGCGCGGTCCTACTCAGATTCGGTCCGGAGTTTGTTTAGAACTCGGAAATCTGTCCAGATTTTCAGACCGTTTTCCGGCGGTTTACTAAAACGGCCGAAGCTTTTCCGTACGAACTCCGATTCGAGCGATTCTCATGCCTACGGGTTCGTATGGACGAGGGGAACAACCTAGCGTCAAGGTTTGAGCGAAACCTCGAATCTACAGGGGTGGTTGTCGCAAGTCCTACTAAAGCTTCCCGTAGGAACCTCGTAGTGAAACAAAATAGGGTTTTGAAGGTGGCGTTTCGCCGAACCTTTTCACTCGACGGTTTTGCATGGAAAGATATGATGCAATGATATGAATGATATGAAAGACCAAATCTAAAATTTGGGATGTGACATGAAGCCTCTGAACCAACTATGTATTCCGATTCTATTGAAGATCTTGCCACAACGCTTTGCTTTGCACTCCTCCAGCTAACTGCTGCACCATTCAAAGTAAATACGTATCCAGATTGAGATTTTGAATCATCCGGATCGGTGTTCCAACTAGCATCGGTGTAACCATTAACAACGAGTTGTTCATCACCTCCATAAGAAAGAACCATATCCTTACTTCTTCTCAAGTACGTAAGGATGTTTTTGATCGCTGTCCAATGATACACTCCTAGATCACTTTGATATCTGCTAGTCAAACTAACAGCATATGCAATGTCAGGTCTAGTACATAGAATGGCATACATGATATATCCTATGGCTGAGGCATAGGGAGTCTTACTCATCCTTTCTCTATCTTCTGTCGTAGCAGGACTTTGAGTTTTACTCAATGTCGTATTGGGCAACATGGGCAAGAACCCTTTCTTACTATCTTCCATTCCAAACCTCTTTAGAACTTTTTCCAAATATGTACTCTGTGACAATGATATTAGGCGTCTTGATCTATCTCTATAAATCTTTATGCCTAATATATAAGCTGCTTCGCCAAGGTCTTTCATTGAAAAAATATTATTCAAATATTCTTTGACACTATTAAGAAGGTCTACATCATTCCCAATCAACAATATGTCATCCACATATAGTACCAGAAATGCTATGAGCTCCCACTCACTTTCTTTTAAATACAAGCTTCTCCATAAGTTTGTATAAAACCAAAACTTTTGATTACCTTATCAAAACGTTGATTCCAACTCCGGGATGCTTGCTTCAATCCATAAATGGACCGTTGAAGTTTGCATACCTTGTTAGCATCTTTAGGATAGACAAAACCTTTGGGTTGTACCATATAAAACTCTTCATCAATGTCTCCATTGAGGAACACCGTTTTGACATCCATCTGCCATATCTCATAATCATAATATGCAGTGATTGCTAATAAAATCCTCACAAACTTTAGCTTCGCTACCAGTGAGAAAGTCTCATCGTAGTAAACCCCTTGAATTTGTCGAAACCCTTTTGCGACAAGTCGAGCTTTATAGACAGTTACATTACCATCAGCATTTGTTTTCTTCTTGAAAATCCATTTGTTCTCGACAGCCTTCCGGCCATCCGATAAGTCCATCAAAGTCCAAACTTGGTTTTCGTACATGGATCCAATCTCGGATTTCATGGCTTGTTGCCATTTATTAGAATCTGGGCTCATCATCGCTTCTTCATATGTCGCAGGGTCGTTGGTGTTGCCCACCAACATGACACTCATAACGGGATCATACCAATCAGGAGTGGTACGAGTTCTCGTTGACCTAAGAGGTTCCGTAGTAACTTCAACTGAAGTTTCATGATCAACATCATTAGCTTCCTCTCTTATTGGTGTAGGTGCCACACGAACTACTTCCGGTGCTGCGCTACTCTCAAGTCCGAGAGAAGGTTCACCAACCTCGTCGAGTTCTACTTTCCTTCCAGTCACTTCTTTCGAGAGAAACTCCTTCTCTAGAAATGATCCATTCTTGGCAACGAATATTTTGACCTCGGATCTATGATAGAAGGTATACCCAATAGTTTCCTTCGGGTATCCAATGAAGACGCATTTTTCCGCTTTGGGTTCAGGCTTGTCGGGCTGTAACTTCTTTACATAAGCTTCGCAAATTCAAACTTTAAGGAACGACAATTTAGGTTTCTTCCCAAACCATAATTCATACGGTGTCGTTTCAACGGATTTAGATGGTGCCCTATTTAAAGTGAATGCGGATGTTTCTAATGAATAACCCCAAAACGATAGCGGTAAATTTGTAAGTGACATCATAGAATGAACCATATCTAAGAGAGTTCGATTACCACATTTGGACACACCACTACGTTGTGGTGTTCCCGGCGGTGTCAATTGTGAAAGTATTCCGCATTTCTTCAAATGCTCGCCAAACTCATAACTAAGATATTCACCTCCACGATTAGATCGTAGAAACTTAATCTCCTTCTTACGTTGATTCTCTACTTCACTTTGAAATTCCTTAAACTTCTCGAAAGTTTCAGAGTTATGTTTCATGAAATAGATATACCCATATCTACTGAATTCATCCATGAAATTAAGAACATAGCGATAACCACCGCGCGATGCTACACTCATTGGGCCACACACATCGGTATGTATGATTTCCAATAAGTCCGTAGCTCGCTCCATCATACCAGAAAATGGAGTCTTAGTCATTTTACCCATCAGACATGCTTTGCATCTTTCAAGTGATTCGAAATAAAGTGATTCAAGAAGTCCATCGGAATGGAGTTTCTTCATACGCTTCACTCCAATATGACCAAGACAACAATGCCACATATAGGTCGAGTTATTACTCAATTTCAAACGTTTGGCTTCAATGTTATTAATATGTATATTACTACAATCGAGATTCAATAAGAATAGACCATCTATCAAAGGTGCATGTGCATAAAACATATTACTCATATAAATCGAACAACCATTATTCTCGGACTTAAAGAAGTAACCGTCTTGCAATAAACATGATCTGGATATAATGTTCATGCTCAACACAGGCACCAAATAACAATTATTTAAGTATAAAACTAATCCCGATGGTAGATGAAGAGGTAGCGTGATGACCGCGATCACATCAACCTTTGATCCATTTCCAACGCGCATCGTCACCTCGTTCTTCGCTAGTTTCCGTCTATTCTGCAGCACCTGTTTCGAGTTACAAATATGAGCAACCGAACCAGTATCAAATACCCAGGCACTACTACGACTACTAGTGAGATACACATCAATAACATGTATATCGGATATACCTTTCTTCTTGATGTTGCCGTTCTTCAAATCTGCCAAGTACTTAGGGAAATTCTGCTGCTAGTGACCTTCTCCCTTGTAGTAAAGCACTCAGTATCAGGCTTAGGCCTAGCCTTAGTCTTCTTCACCGGCGCGGTAACTTTCTTACCGCCCTTCTTGAAGTTTTCCTTTTTCTTAGACTTGCCATCCTTCTTGAATTTGGCGGTCTTATTGACCATCAACACTTGGTGCTCTTTCTTGATCGCCACTTCCACAGAATTTAACATGGAGAAGAGTTCGGGCAACGACTTGTCCATGTTTTGCATATTATAGTTCATCACAAAGTTCTTGTAACTTGGTGGTAGTGATTGGAGGACGCGGTGAATCCCCAAAGCATTAGGAATCACTGTACCCAGGCTTTGAAGCTTGCTTGCGTGCCCAGACATCTTAAGCACGTGCTCATTGAAGGAGCTGACCTCTTCCATCTTGCAGTTAAAGAACTTTTCAAAAGCCTCATAACTCTCAACTTCCGCATGAGCCTCAAATACTATTTTGAGTTCACGGACAATATCATGTGGGTCATGGTTCTCAAACCTTTTCTAAAGCTCCGATTCCAAACCATACAAGATAGCACACGGAACTATGGAGTACTGATTCTTCCGAGTGAGGAAAACATTCTTCACCTCATCGGTAGCATCAGCTGCAGGTGGGTCACCCAGCGGTGCATCCAGCACATAGGTCAAATTACCAGCAATGAGGACAATCCTCAAGTTGCGGAGCCAATCTGCCTAGTTGCTTCCATTGTTTTTCAACTTTTCTTTCTCTAGGAATGCATTAAAATTGATGGTACGGGCCACCATTAATCTACAACATATTTTCAATAGTTTAGACTAAGTTTATGACAAATTGAGTTCTAATTAATAGTTAAATTAATCTAGGTGAACTCCCACTCAAAACAATATCCCTCACATTGTTTTAGTGATCACACGAACCAAATCTACCACATCAAAACCGATCATCACGAGAGATGATGTAGCTTCAATGGCGAACAATCAACATGTTCATCATATCTACTATATGACTCATGCTTTACCTTTCGGTGATCCGTGTTCCAAGACCATGTTTGTACATGATAGGCTCGTCAATATCAAACCTTAGCTTATGCATGAGCAAATCTGGCTTGCTACCATTGTATACACTCGCAGAATCTAACACACCCGATCATCACGTGGTGCTTCGAATAAACGAGCTTTAGCAACGGTGCCTTCTAAGGATGAACACTTTATAACTTGATATTTTGTGAGAGGGATCATCTTATAATGCTACCGTCGCAAACTAAGCAATACAAGATGCATAAAAGGATTAACATCACATGGAATTCAAAATATGTGATATGATATGGCCTTTCTTATTGTGCTTCCGATCTCCATCTTCAAGCACGAACATGATCTCCATCATCACCGGCGTGGCGTCAAGGTCAATGGCACCACTCTATGGTTTTCGTCCACCGGCATCAACTATTACAACTACTTTGAATAATACACACATAGGTCTTAACGAAATGAAAATACAACCATATGGCTCCTGCTGGTTGCTGACAAATAAGGATCATTGCATACATCATACATAAACATAATCATGGCCATATCACATCACAGCACACCCCTGCAAAACAAAGTTAGACGCCTCTAATTTTCTTTGCATATTTTACGTGGTTTGGGGCTTTCAATAAGTGTTGTTCTAACTTACGAACAAGAACCACAACGTTGATGTTTGAATTATCAAGTTCCCGTTGTAAATTGAATCTATATTATGATGGGAGAGACAGACACCAAAAAAGCCACTTATGCAATACAACTTGCATGTTAAGCGTGGAGCAAGTCTCATGAACGATGTCATTTAAGGTTAGCCCGGGCCACTTCATCCCATCATACCACAAGATGCAAAGTACACAAAAAGAAATTGATAATAAAAGCACCACCGTCCACAATAACCATTGTGTTCTACTCGTGCAATAGATCTACATATAGACATGGCTTTGATACCACTTTAGGGGTTCGTAGCATGGAAAACAAAAAAATTCTACCGCATGCACACAAAAAAGCCAAGATCTATCTACTATATTGTAGCAACGAGTCGATTAGAGTACTCACCCTTGAAGATTCTAAAGCGGTTAACGAGAGCAGATTCTCGTGGATGATGCAGTCGTACACTTGCTGATCTCAAGATCGTGTAGACGATCCTTCTGGCGCTGCGTTCCGGCAGCGCTTCCGTAGTCGGTCACACATTCGGTACTCGATGAAGACCTTACTCTCCCTTGTTCCAGCAGGCAGCAAAGGTTGTAGTTCTCCCCTCGTGATTCCGGCAGCACTATGGCGTGGTGTCGGAAGTAGAGGGAAAATCCTGCAGGGCTTCACCTAAGCCGGAGCCGGTTATGGTTGATCTAGGGTTTCCAGCGATCTAGGGTTTAGAAAGCCGGAGAGGAGGAGGTGTGCCCGGTGGCGGCTAGGGCGGCGACGGCAAGCCGGCGGCTGCGCGAGGTGGTGGCACGGCGGCAGCGTCGGCACAGCTAGGGTGGAGGGGCTGGTTGTGTGGCCTTGGGGCACCCCTCCCCTCTATTTATGAGAGGGAGGGCAGCTTGGGAGAGGGGAGTTTGAATCCCTCCCCAACTCCCTCTCCTAGTTGGCTTGTGGTGGAGGGAAAGAAGGAATCTTTCCTTCCTCCACTAGGATACATTGTCCCAGTTTGACTTTTCAAACATGCCTTTTTACTTTCAATTTGGAGCTTGATTTTTTCTTACTAATGACCAACCAAGTGACCTAGGACATGATTCAATCATTCCACTTATCCATGACACATTCATGTACCCTTCCCCTTCCGGTCCGGTTAACCTTCTAGACCCTTCTAGAACATCTCCGATGAAATCATTAGAATCATTCCTGAACTTCAGAATTGGACTTTCCTTATATGAATCTTATTCTCTGGACCATTCTGGATCTCCTCGTGATATCCCGGATCCCATCCGAGACTCCGAACAACATTCGGTCTCCCTACTTACATTCCATATCTACTAAACAACATCGAATCCTTAAGTGTGTCTCCCTACGATTCATGAATTACACGGACATGACCGAGACACTTCTCCGATCAATAACCAATAGAGGAATCTAGAAATTCATATGGCTCCCACATATTTCTATGATTACTTTGCGATCGAATGAACCACTTACATACGATACCAATTTCCCTTTGTATCGCGATAGTTTACTTATCCGAGGTTTGATCGTCGGTATCTCGGGCATACCTGTAGAGGTCCCCACCTTTAATAAGGTAGAGATCCCTGTGTTTACAATGCTAGTCCCTGGATCAATAGCTAGCATCCATAGTTAAGATGTAATATCAAGAAACAAAGGTCATAATACAACTATATAACCAGGAATAAAATAATTCATTACATCTTACATAGCTCATTTGGCTATCCCATTACAATGCAGCTTATTATCTATATAGCATGGAGTCCTTCATCTTCAAAGTTCCACAGGCAATCATGTTGGTTGTAGACTTGTAATCCTATTCACCACACTTCACTAACATCAAACAAACCTGCAACATAATAAGTTGCAGCCACAAGGGTCAATACATTTAAATTGTATTAGCAAGTTTCACTACTATGAAGAAATAAGTGGATCCTATCATTACATGCATATTTGGCTAAGTAGGGTTTAGGCTCATTTGTAGAAAGCAATATAGTTTTATCCTATCTTTTCAAAATAGTTTTAATCTTTTGACAATCTTTCTGAACTTCTTGGAAAACTCCAAGTGCTTCTAATACATTGTTGACGCCATCAAGTTTTACTTTGAGAAATTGGAATGTCGAGATCTTCCATAGCTTCAGGCCTTAGTTGCTCAGGGTTGTCCATAACCGGGGACACGGCTAAGTACTTAGAATTTGATCTTCTGCAGAAGTTGTACACTTTACCCACATGAAAAATCTTGTCTTGACGCCACCAGTGGCCGCTGGATAAGTACTCACCAGATGGAGTACCGGCAGATCGAGAATGTGACAAAGTCTTTCCATAGGAGTCCTGCCAATACACAATGCTAGCTATCTATCAGGCACCAATGTAGGGATATATTTCCATACACAATTCTAGTTAACCTGAAGATGCCAAAGCATGGGTCTTCCACTATGTAGTTGACTAAGCCAGAGCCCATTTAGCATGTGGCTGTACACGGAAGCCAATGTACGAGAAGCATGTTCAATCTCTAAGTCCCTGGGTGGTTTTCTTCTAGTGCACATACAAAAAGATAGCCATATAAACATGGTTCCCTTTGTTGCCACCTTGTCCAAAACATGAGTATCCTCTTTCCACCTAGGTGGTTCATTGAGTACTTGTTTTATTATATAAAACATATATTTTCTAATACTTCATACAATCATATCATGTATCGCATCCCAAATATATAGCAGGGCTAAGCATACTACAACTACATTGTTTTCACTAAGGAAGATATAAGGATATCCTAATAGGATATATCATAGCATAGAGATATAGTTGTCCTATCATGCATGCTACAAAAATCCACTAAGTGTAATGAAAATAGTAGGACATGGATGATAATGTCACTTGCCTTTTTAGTAGAGAATATTGATTCACTCCTTGATCTTGCAAATATCACACTCTTCTAACTTCACTACAATTAAATCAAGCAAACATATATTCAACTAGCATTCAAACAATTCATCACAAAAAATGACAAAAACAAGGCAATACATGCAAGCATGCAAAAGATGATTTTATTTGGAAAAGTGGTTTCTATTAGGCTCTAAACATTTTAAAGCTCATATTGGTCATTTACAAAAGTGGTAAAACCATTTAAATTCAAGTTGGTGAAAATGGCCACTTTAAGTCATTTTTGTTTTGCTAGGGATGTTTTAAATCAAAAAGATAATCCCTAAGTTAGATCGTGCGACACAGAACGCTCCGTACCTGTTCGCTGAGTGAATCTATCGTGTCCGCTGGATCAGCATCTAACGGCTCTCAGCAGCTCTACAAGGATCTGGCGGCGCTGACGCGACGGCGAGCGGCGGAGAGCTCTGTCTAAGGTGGTCTGGCCATTCTAGGAAGCGAGAGAAGGGGAGGAACGGCTCACCGGATTCGCAACATCGCGGTGGTGCTCAAGGTGTTCGTCATTGGGCAGGGGGCGCACAGGGACGATGGGAATTCCTCAACGGAGTTCTTTGCGCTGTCGGACACGCACGGGCTTCGTCGGTGGCCTCGCTATGGAGCACGAGAGAGCAAGAAAACAGTGGGGTTAGATGCGCAAGGGTACGTCGAGTGCGGGAGCACCATCCATACATATAGGGGAGGATGAAGCTTACAGGGGAAAGGTCGCCAGAGAGGATCAAACGGCGGTGGCGCTCTATCGTCGTGGTTGCCGAGCCTCTAGGGCGCGCGCGGGCAAGGGGAAGGTACCGGGAGGTGCGCCTGGTACTGCAGATCTCACTCGTTTTCTCTGGGGGGGGTACGGGGCTGGCGGTGTTGGCCAGAATTGGCCGGTGGAGCTCGTCGGAGACAGTGCGTTGCTGCGGGAAATTGGAGCAGCCCTGGGGCTTCGATGGAATGTGGACTGAGGGGAAAGGGAGAGGGGAGAGGGGCGTTTAAGCGCGTATGGTTGTAGGGAGTAATCATTGTAGCATCAATGCGAATTGATCACCTTAATCAATGGCAGAAACGGCGAGGCGCGGGCGTGGTCACTGCGGGGGGTGAGGAAGAAGGCCTGCCGGGTGGGGCTCAGCGGTCAGCGAGAGGAAGAGGGGAAAGGTGGGGTCCAGTCGTCAGTTGTTCTGCGGGTGTGCTCGTGGGTGGAAAACAATTCGCTGAGGGGAGGGCAGGTGGGCTAGTTTCTGGGCTGGACTGGGCCTTGATAGTGGGTTAGGTTCGATTCATTTTTTTGTACAAAATGTTTTTTCTTTTTCTATTTTGAATTTCTGTTTTGATTTCTATTCAAAATAAGATTTAAATATGTTTTAAAACGCTATTTGAAATCTAAATTTTACCAAATCCTTTTCAGTTGGTTTTATTTAAAAATAAATCACTTTGAATTATTATTTAAAATACTTTATTAAGTTTTAATGTTCATTCAAAATAGGAAATGTCTTTATCTAAAAGAAATTGGATAATAATAAATCCTCATGATTTTATTTAAATAATCCTTTACTCTTTTTATTAAACAAAAATATTTTATTTTATTTGCTTGGCCAAGTTTAAATTTGGCTCTTTAAAATAGTCCTTATTTATTTATTTCTTCCTTTGCTCATAAAAACCATATCTTTTTATTTAAAGATCCAAAAATGGTGATTCCAACTTTTATAACTTTATTTATTATTTGTTTATCTTTTTTTTAAATCCCTTTAGGATTCTATTTGATCAAAATAGGTTTGATGTTTCCATTTGGAATCAAAAAGTTTCTTTTCACCCTAAATTTCAACAATTATTTATTTTTTTTATTTATTTTTCACATTTCAAAATTTGGAAAAATTTGGGATGTGACGGGCTACCACCCTTAAAAGAAATATCGTCTCGAGATTTGGGAAGGCTAGGGTTACAAGTTGGCTTGAAGACAACTAGGGTACTACCACCTTTAAAAGAAAGTCTTATAGGGTTACATTGATGATTCACTTGTCCATGGGTTCAATACTTGATATCCAAACAAGGAATCCTTGTTTGACTCTTCTGAGTTAACTAATTCCTGACATCCACATCTTCTATTTCTTCAAGGTTCCCATCTATGTCAATGTGGTTCACATGTCCTTTATGGGTCACATTGGAGTCATTTCCATTGGAGTTTCCAACATCCTTTTTCTTTTTCTTCTCAGGACAGTCTGATTCATAGTGTCCAAGTTCCTTACAATTATAGCACTACAACTGGCTAATGTCTTTCTTCCTGGAATTGCCATGTTGGTTTTGACCAAGGTCATCTCCATTTTCAGTATCATTACCATTATTATCACTTCCATTGTTGTGGTGGTGATACTAATGTGGTTCAGAATCTTCATTGCTCTTTTTGAATGAACGCTTCTTTTGTGATGATCCTGAGTGATATTTGAGTTTATGCTTCCTCTTTCTTTTATCAACTTGATTCATCTTGTTTTCCAAGATGGTGGCTTTGTCACAGAGTGATTGATAAGTTGGGACATAGGCAACAGACAGCTGCAGGTTCAACTCATCATTAAGTCCTTCGAGGAATTTATCCTTCCTCTTAGCATCTGTATCAACTTCATTCGGTGCATAGCATGCCAGATTGTTGAATTCTTCAATGTACTCAGCCACATTGAGGTGACGCTGTTTCAGATTGTGAAACTCCTTTTTCTTCAAGTTCATCACTCCAGATGAGATGTGAGTTGTACGGAAACCATCCTCAAAATATTCCAAGTCACATCCTCAAGGGGAGTGGTGATCTGAAAGTTGTCCCACCATGTTGCTGCTGGTCCTTCGAGAAGATACGCTCCAAACCTAAATTTTTCCTCGTTGGTGCAGCCAACAGTCACTAAGTCCTTGTTCACCGAACGTAACCAGTCATTGGCTACCATTGGGTCAGTTGTTCTAGAGAATCTTGCAGGCCTCAGTTTCAGAAACTTGGTGAGCATGTCATGTGCTAGAGGATTATTCAGATTGTGGTTGTTGTTGTTGTTGTTATTTTGATTCTGATTTTGCACAAACTGCGTCATCATCTGCATCAGTTGAGCTTGAGCTGTCATCAAACTACTGAATTTCGGGAGTGACGTTATTGTTGTTGTTTTGGTTGGGGTTGGCACGACGGGGAGGCATCTGTTGGTTTGATAGGGATTAGTAATTATAAATAGATCTAAAGAAGTTCTAACACACCACCCAAAACAATCAAGTTCAATCAAGCAATCAACAAGCAACTATTCACTTAACAACTTATAAGCTTAACTCATGAGTTGAAGGAAACAACAAGTTTTCTTGAAACAATCAACTTAGTATAGTCATACCTCATAGGTCGATATGATCCATACACTAACAAGATTTCAAAGTCTTAGATAGTTGGTAGGCAATCTAATGTCTCTTGGTTCTCACTTGTATTCCTTAGTGATGTCTAAGTTGAAGTCCTTGGTGAAACTAAAGTTGAAGTCATTGGTCATGGTGAAGGCTTTGTCCATCAAGTTGATAAAGGAAGAGATGTAGAATTCAAAACCACAAAGGTTGAGGAAAGAGTTTACAAGATTGTTTGTATATAAGTTTTGGAACAAAGACAGCTCCTATTTTTCTAAGGGGTTTGTCCAATCCTAGGGTTACAATCCTACAGGAAACACAGTGCTCTGATACCATCTGAAGAGGTCCCAACCTTTAATAAGGTAGAGATCCCTGTGTTTACAATGCTAGTCCCTGGATCAATAGCTAGCATCCACAGTTAAGATGTAATATCAAGAAACAAAGGTCATAATACAACTATATAACCAGGAATAAAATAAGTCATGACATATTACATAGCTCATTTGGCTATCACATTACAATGCAGCAGATTATCTATATAGCATGGAGTCCTTCATCTTCAAAGTGCCACAGGCAATCATGTTGGTTGTAGACTTGTAATCCTATTCAACACACTTCACTAACATCAAACAAACCTGCAACATAATAAGTTGCAGCCACAAGGGTCAATACATTTGAATTGTATTGGCAAGTTTCACTACTATGAAGAACTAAGTGGATCCTATCATTACATGCATATTTGGCTAAGTAGGGTTTAGGCTCATTTGCAGAAAGCAATATAGTTTTATCCTATCTTTTCAAAATAGTTTTGATCTTTTGACAATCTTTCTGAACTTCTTGGAAAACCCCAAGTGCTTCTAATCCCTTGTTGACACCATCAAGTTTTAGTTTGAGAAATTGGAATGTCGACATATTCCATAGCTTCAGTGAAGGGAATATGCCCGAGAGGCAATAATAAAGTGGTTATTATCGTATTCCTTGTTTATGATAAATGTTTATTTTACATGCTATAATTGTATTAATACGGAAACGTTAATACATGTGTGTTTAATAAACAAAAAGGAAGTTCCTAGTTATGCCTCTCTTATAAACTAGCTCGTTGATTAACAAGATGATCAAAGGTTTCCTGATCATGGACATTGGATGTGGTTAATAACGAGGTCACAACATTAGTGTAATGATGTGATGAACATTCATCCGAAGTATAGCATTACGATCAAAGTCATTGAGTTTATATTGCTATAACAACTTACGAAGTGATCCTAATCCTTAGACCATGAGATCATGTCAATCACTAACACCGGAAGAGTTTCTTGTTGACATCAAACGTCACACCGTAATTGGGTGATTATAAAGATGGCTTCAAAACTACTAAAGTGTTATGTTGAGACTCATGGATCAAGAGTGGAATTTGTTCATCCCGATGACGGATAGATATACTCTGGGCCCTCTCGGTGATATCACATTGATTAGCTTGCAAGCAAGTGATTTGATCACTAGAATGTTATATCACGGGAACGAGAAAAGAGTGCATGTCTGTAACGAGATCAAACTAGGTATGGAGATACCGATGATCGAATCTCGGACATGTAATATATCGTGAAACAAAGGGATTAAGATACTAGCGTAAAAGGTTCACACGATCACAGAAGTCATCGTTGAATGTGTGGGAGTCAGTATGGATCTCTAGGTCCCGCTACTGATTATTGATCAGAGAAGGGTCTCGATCATGTCCGCATTATTCGCGAATCGTAGGGTGACACACTTAAGGGATACCGACACCATTCGGAGCAAATGATATGCCAGAAAAAGAAAAGGAAAGCGCAGGAATTTATTTCACTAGACACCGAAACTGTTTCGGTTGAAATTGCTGAAACTGGTTCTGCATGTGAAATGGAATACTAGCAAGGGGTTTTATGTGAATGTTTGTTAATTAAAGTAATTAACAAAATTCTGAATAAATAAATAAAAGAGTTTTATTTAAATGAGAGCTTGCATTAAATTTGGTGGAAATTTAATGCATGTGAGTGGATTTTTGAGTGGAGGCTTTTTAATGGGAGTGGAGGCTTTTCATTTTGAGTGGGAGCTCCACCCACATGAATGTGGAAGAGGTGGGGGCATCCCCCATGGCTGGGCGCCATGCCCCTTGGCTGCCCCCCTCTCTCCTATAAACGGCCCCCCTATCCTCCTCTCAAAACACACCTCCTCGCGAAGGATCTCTCTCCCCCCTTTAGAATTTCCCCATGATCTCGGATCAGCGAGATACATGTTCCCGGTGGCTTTTTCTGGAAGGATTTGTTGCTTCCGCTGCTTCGCTGGAGCGAGGGCGCGGAGGTTGTCGGGGTACCCGTACGTGTGTGCGATCACGGATGCACCACTGCTTTGAGGTGCTGGACTTGATCGTGCTGGACCGACTGGACCAGATGGACTTCATCACGATCTTGAGATCGGCAAGCGTTCGTCTACATCATCCACGAGTACAACCTCGTTAACGCTATTCGGTCTTCGAGGGTATGTATTCTATGGATGTATATCCACCCGTTGCTTGTATCTAGTAGATAGATCTTGGTAATAGTTGTTCCCATCGTAGGAAATAATTTGTTTTCTATGCTGCGAACCCTACATTCAGGCTTTAGTTGCTCAGGGTTATCCATAACCGGGGACACGGCTAAGTACTTAGAATTTGATCTTCTGCAGAAGTTGTACACTTTACCCACATGACACAATCTCGTCTTGACGCCACTAGTGGCCGCTGGATAAGTACTCACCAAATGGAGTACCGGTAGATTGAGAATGTGACAAAGTCTTTCCATAGGAGTCCTCCCAATACACAATGCTAGATGTCTACCAGGCACCAATGTAGGGATATATTTCCATACACAATTCTAGTTAACCTGAAGATGCCAATGCATGGGTCTTCCACTATGTAGTTGACTAAGCCAGAGCCCATTTAGCATGTGGCTGTACACGAAAGCCACTGTACGAGAAACATGTTCAATCTCTAAGTCCCTGGGTGGTTTTATTCTAGTGCACATACAAAAAGATATCCATATAAACATGGTTCCCTTTGTTGCCACCTTGTCCAAAACATGAGTATCCTCTTTCCACCCAGGTGGTTCATTGAGTACTTGTTTTATTATATAAAACATATATTTTCCAATACTTCATATAATCATATCATGTATCCCATCCCAAATATATAGCAGGGCTAAGCATACTACAACTACATTGTTTTCACTAAGGAAGATATAAGGATATCCTAATAGGATATAGCATAACATAGAGATATAGTAGTCCTATCATGCATGCTACAAAAATCCACTAAGTGTAATGAAAATAGTAGGACATGGATGATAGTGTCACTTGCCTTTTTAGTAGAGAATATTGGTTCACTCCTTGATCTTGCAAATATCACACTCTTCTAACTTCACTACAATTCAATCAAGCAAACATATATTCAACTAGCATTCAAACAATTCATCACATAAAAAGACATAAATAAGGCAATGCATGCAAGCATGCAAAAGATGGTTTTATTTGGAAAAGTGGTTTCTATTAGGCTCTAAACATTTTAAAGCTCAGATTGGTCATTTACAAAAGTGGTAAAACCATTTAAATTCAAGTTGGTGAAAATGGCCACTTTAAGTCATTTTTGTTTTGCTAGGGATGTTTTAAATCAAAAAGATAATCCCTAGTGTTTGTAAAATATTTTTAAACACAACATGTTAGTGTTTTAAGGTAAAGCGTTTAATATTAAAACCATTTGCAAAAGGTTTCACCCCATAAACCAATTTTATACCAAAATGATATTTTATGTTGTTGGAAATGCCTTTTAGCAACGTAATAATTTATAGGGTTCATAAAATATATTTTTAAATATCAAAACTTGGTGTTTCAGGGTCAAAGAGTTTAATTCAAATCATTTTCCAAAGATTTTACTCAAAAGTATTTTTAACACATAAACAATATTTTTATTTGACTAGAAATGTTCTAATTCAAAGATTTATTCTTTGGCTTCACAAAATACACTTTTAAATCCATAAGTTGGTTTCTATGTTCAGTAGGTTCAAAACAATCCATTTGCCAAAGATTTTACCATCAAAATATTTCTAGAACAATCTTTATATTCAAATTATACCTACACAAGTTTCTGCAAAAACAACTAAGTTTCCAGAAGCAATTCATTAAACAAAGTGCATGGTTGGAAAGTACTTGGTCTCCTGATTCCATTGATATAAAATTTTCAAAATTTGGACGTGCGGATTAAAAGTTATGAATTTTGCAAGTATGCATATCTAATAGATCAAAATTTCTGTTTTAAAACAAACTCTGGACACATGGCGCTTACTGGCACGTACTGGTTCGCGCGGATCGCACTCTGTGGATCAATAGATCTAAGTTAGATCGTGCGTCACAGAACGCTCCGTACCTGTTCGCTAAGTGAATCTATCGTGTCCGCTAGATCAACATCTAACGGCTCTCATCAGCTCTACCAGGATCTGGCAGCGCTGACGCGACGGCGAGCGGCGGAGCGCTCTGTCTGAGGTGGTCCGGCCATTCTAGGAATCGAGAGAAGGGGAGGAAGGGCTCACCGGATTTGCAACATCGCGGTGGTGCTCAAGGTGTTCGTTGTTGGGCAGGGGGTGCATAGGGACGATGGGAATTCCTCACCGGAGTTCTTGGCGCCGTCAGACACGCACGGGCTTCGTGGGTGGAGTCGCTACAGAGCACGAGAGAGCAAGAAAACAGTAGGGTTAGATTCGCGAGGGTACGGCGAGTGAGGGAGCACCATCCATAGAGATAGGTGAGGACGGAGCTTACAGGGGAAAGGTCGCCGGAGAGGATCAAACGGCGGTGGCGCTCTATCATCGAGGTTGTCGAGCCTCTAGGGCGCGCGGGGGCAAGGGGAAGGTACCGGGAGGTGCGCCTGGTACTACGGATCTCACTCGTTTTCTCTGGGGGGTACGGGGCTAGCAGTGTTGGCCGGAATTGGCCGGTGGAGCTCGTCGGAGACAGTGCGTTGCTGCGGGAAATTGGAGCAGCCCTGGGGCTCCGATGGAATTTAGACTGAGGGGAAAGGGAGAGGAGAGAGGGGAGAGGGGCGTTTAAGCGCGTACGATTGCAGGGAGTAATCGTTGCAGCATCAATGTGAATTGATCACCTTAATCAATGGCAGAAACGGCGAGGCGCGGGCGTGGTCACTGCAGGGGGTGAGGAAGAAGGCTTGCCGCGTGGGGCTCAGCGATCAGCGAGAGGAAGAGGGGAAAGGTGGGGTCCAGTCGTCAGTTGCTGTGCGGGTTTGCTCGTGGGTGGAAAACGATTCGCTGCGGGGAGAGGAGGTGGGCTAGTTGCTGGGCTGGACTGGGCCTTGATAGTGGGTTGGATTCGATTCATTTTTTTTGTAGAGAATGTTTTTTCTTTTTCTATTTTGAATTTCTGTTTTGATTTATATTCAAACAATTCAAACACTATTTGAATTCAAACCTCTACCAAACTTTGTGTAGATTTTAATATTGTTTATTACCATATTCTAAAGTCAAATTTAGAATAATTAATTTTAGGGTTATTATTTATTAAAAATAAATAGACATTAGTCTTTATTTCAAAATAAGATTTAAATATGTTTTAAAACTCTATTTGAAATCTAAATTTTACCAAATCCTTTTCAGTAGGTTTTATTTAAAAATAAATCACTTTGAATTATTATTTAAAATACTTTATTAAGTTTTAATGTTTATTCAAAATAGGAAATGTCTTTATCTAAAAAAAATTAGATAATAATAAATCCTCATGATTTTATTTAAATAATCCTTTACTCTTTTTATTAAACAAAAATATTTTATCTTATTTGCTTGGCCAAGTTTAAATTTGGCTCTTTAAAATAGTCCGTATTTATTTATTTCTTCCTTTGCTCATAAAAACCATGTCTTTTTATTTAAAGATCCAAAAATGGTGATTCCAACTTTTATAACTTTATTTATTATTATTTTTATCTTTTTTAAATCCCTTTAGGATTCTATTTGATCAAAATAGGTTTTGATGTTTCCATTTGGAATCAAAAAGTTTCTTTTCACCCTAAATTTCAACAATTATTTATTTTGTTTATTTATTTTTCACATTTCAAAATTTGGAAAAATTTGGGATGTGACAGGCTACCACCCTTAAAAGAAATCTCGTCCCGAGATTTGGGAAGGCTAGGGTTACAAGTTGGCTTGAAGACAACTAGGTTACTACCACCCTTAAAAGAAAGTCTTATAGGGTTACATTGATGATTCACTTGTCCATGGGTTCAATACTTGATATCCAAACAAGGAATCCTTATTTGACTCTTCTGAGTTAACTAATTCCTGACATCCACATCTTCTATTTATTCAAGGTTCCTATCTATGTCAATGTGGTTCACATGTCCTTTCTGGGTCACATTGGAGTCATTTCCATTGGAGTTTCCAACATCCTTTTTCTTTTTCTTCTCAGGACAGTCGGATGCATAGTGTCCAAGTTCCTTACAATTACAGCACTGCAACTGGCTAATGTCTTTCTTCCTGGAATTGCCATGTTGGTTCTGACCAAGGTCATCTCCATTTTCAGTATCATTTCCATAATTATCACTTCCATTATTGTTGTGGTGATACTGATGTGGTTCAGAATCTTCATTGCTCTTTTTGAATGAACGCTTCTTTTGTGATGATCCTGAGTGATATTTGAGTTTATGCTTCCTATTTGTTTTATCAACTTGATTCATCTTGTTTTCCAAGATGGTGGCTTTGTCACAGAGTGATTGATAAGTTGGGACATAGGCAACAGACAGCTGCAGGTTCAACTCATCATTAAGTCCTTCGAGGAATTTCTCCTTCCTCTTAGCATCTGTATCAACTTCATCCGGTGCATAGCATGCCAGATTGTTGAATTCTTCAATGTACTCAGCCACGCTGAGGTGACGTTATTTCAGATTGTGAAACTCCTTTTCTTGAAGTTCATCACTCCAGATGAGATGTGAGCTGTACGGAAACCATCCTCAAAAATATTCCAAGTCACATCCTCAAGGGCAGTGGTGATCTGAAAGTTGTCCCACCATGTTGCTGCTGGTCCTTCGAGCAGATATGCTGCAAACCTAACTTTTTCCTCGTCGGTGCAGCCAACAGTCACTAAATCCTTGTTCACCTAACGTAACAAGTCACTGGCTACCATTGGGTCAGTTGTTCCAGAGAATCTTGCAGGCCTCAGTTTCAAAAACCTGGTGAGCATGTCATGTGCTGGAGGATTATTCTGATTGTGGTGGTTGTTGTTGTTGTTGTTGTTGCTGTTGTTGTTGTTATTTTGATTCTGATTTTTCACAAACTGTGTCATCATCTGCATCAGTTGAGCTTGAGCTGTCATCAACTGTTGCATCTCGGGAGTGACATTATTGTTGTTGTTTTGGTTGGGGTTGGCACGACGGGGAGGCATCTGTTGGTTTGATAGGGATAAGTAATGATAGATAGATCTAAAGAAGTTCTAACACACCACCCAAAACAATCAAGTTCAATCAAGCAATCAAGAAGCAACTATTTACTTAACAACTTATGAGCTTAACTCATGAGTTGAAGGAAACAACAAGTTTTCTTGAAACAATCAACTTAGTATAGTCATACCTCATAGGTCAATATGATCCATACACTAACATGACTTCAAAGTCTTAGATAGTTGGTAGGCAATCTAATGTCTCTTGGTTCTCACTTGTAGTCCTTAGTGATGTCTAAGTTGAAGTCCTTGGTGAAACTAAAGTTGAAGTCATTGGTCACGGTGAAGGCTTTCTCCATCAAGTTGATAAAGGAAGAGATGTAGAATTCAAAACCAAAAATGTTGAGGAAAGAGTTTTCAAGATTGTTTGTAAATAAGTTTTGGAACAAAAACAACTCCTATTTTTCTACGGGTTTGTCCAATCCTAGGGTTACAATCCTACAGGCAACACAGTGCTCTGATACCATATGTAGAGGTCCCAACCTTTAATAAGGTAGAGATACTGTGTTTACAATGCTAGTCCCTTGATCAATAGCTACCATCCACAGTTAAGATGTAATATCAAGAAACAAAGGTCATAATACAACTATATAACTAGGAATAAAATAATTCATTACATCTTACATAGCTCATTTGGCTATCACATTACAACGCAGCAGATTATCTATATAGCATGGAGTCCTTCATCTTCAAAGTGCCACAGGCAATCATGTTAGTTGTAGACTTGTAATCCTATTCAACACACTTCCCTAGCATCATACAAACCTGCAACATAATAAGTTGCAGCCACAAGGGTCAATACATTTGAATTGTATTGGCAAGTTTCACTACTATGAAGAAATAAGTGGATCCTATCATTACATGCATATTTGGCTAAGTAGGGTTTAGGCTCATTTGCAGAAGGCAATATAGTTTTATCCTATCTTTTGAAAATAGTTTTGACCTTTTGCCGATCTTTCTGAACTTCTTGGAAAACTCCAAGTGCTTCTAATCCCTTGTTGACACCATCAAGTTTTACTTTGAGAAATTGGAATGTCGAGATATTCCATAGATTCGGGCCTTAGTTGCTCAGGGTTGTCGATAACCGGGGACACGGCTAAGTACTTAGAATTTTATCTTCTGCAGAAGTTGTACACTTTACCCACATGACACAATCTCGTCTTTACGCCACCAGTGGCCGCTAGATAAGTACTCACCAAATGGAGTACCGGCATATCGAGAATGTGACAAAGTCTTTCCATAGGAGTCCTCCCAATTCACAATGCTAGCTGTCTACCAGGCACCAATGTAGGGATATATTTCCATACACAATTCTAGTTAACCTGAAGATGCCAATGCATGGGTCTTCCACTATGTAGTTGACTAAGCCAGAGCCCATTTAGCATGTGGCTGTACACAGAAGCCACTGTACGAGAAACATGTTCAATCTCTAAGTCCCTGGGTGGGTTTCTTCTAGTGCAAATACAAAAAGATAGCCATATAAACATGGTTCCCTTTGTTGCCACCTTGTCCAAAACTTGAGTATCCTCTTTCCACCCAGGTGGTTCATTGAGTACTTGTTTTATTATATAAAACATATATTTTCCAATACTTCAGATAATCATATCATGTATCCCATCCCAAATATATAGCAGGGCTAAGCATACTACAACTACATTGTTTTCACTAAGGAAGATATAAGGATATCCTAATAGGATATGGCATAGCATAGAGATATAGTAGTCCTATCATGCATGCTACAAAAATCCACTAAGTGTAATGAAAATAGTAGGACATGGATGATAGTGTCACTTGCCTTTTTAGTAGAGAATATTGGTTCACTCCTTGATCTTGCAAAATATCACACTCTTCTAACTTCACTACAATTTAATCAAGCAAACATATATTCAACTAGCATTCAAACAATTCATCACATAAAATGACAAAAACAAGGCAATACATGCAAGCATGCAAAAGATGGTTTTATTTGGAAAAGTGGTTTCTATTAGTCTCTAAACATTTTAAAGCTCATATTGGTCATTTACAAAAGTGGTAAAACCATTTAAATTCAAGTTGGTGAAAATGGCCACTTTAAGTCATTTTTGTTTTGCTAGGGATGTTTTAAATCAGAAAGATAATCCCTAGTGTTTGTAAAATATTTTTAAACACAACATGTTAGTGTTTTAAGGTCAAGTGTTTAATATTAAAACCATTTGCAAAAGGTTTCACCCCATAAACCAATTTTATACGAAAATGATATTTTATGTTGTTGGAAATGCCTTGTATCAAAGTAATATTTTTATAGGGTTCATCAAATATATTTTTAAATCTCAAAAATTGGTGTTTTAGGGTCAGAGAGTATAATTCAAATCATTTTCCAAAGATTTTACTCAAAAAGTATTTTTAACACATAAACAATATTTTTATTTGACTAGAAATGTTCTAATTCAAAGATTTATTCTTTGGCTTCACAAAATACACTTTTAAATCCATAAGTTGGTTTCTATGGTCAGTAGGTTCAAAAAAATCCATTTGCCAAAGATTTTACCATAAAAATATTTCTAGAACAATCTTTATAGTCAAATTATGCCTACACAAGTTTCTGCAAAAACAACTAAGTTTCCAGAAGCAATTCATTAAACAAAGTGCATGGTTGGAAAGTAATTGTTCTGCTGATTCCATTGATATAAAATTTGAAAAATTTGGACGTGTGGATTAAAAGTTATAAATTTTGCAAGTATGCATATCTAATAGATCAAAATTTCTGTTTTAAAACAAACTCTGGACACGTGGCGCTTTCTTACTGGCGCGTACCGGTTCGCGCGGATCGCACTCTATGGATCGTTATATCTAAGTTAGATCGTGCGGCACAGAACGCTCCGTACCTGTTCGCTAAGTGAATCTATCGTGTCCGCTGGATCAACATCTAACGGCTCTGAGCAGCTCAACCAGGATCTGGCGGCGTTGATGCGACGACGAGCGGCGGAGCGCTCTGTCTGAGGTGGTCCGGCCATTCTAGGAAGAGAGATAAGGGGAGGAAGGGTTCACCGGATTTGCAACGTCGCGGTGGTGCTCAAGGTGTTCGTCGTGAGGCAGGGGGCGCACAGGGATGATGGGAATTCCTCACCGGAGTTCTTGGCGCCGTCGGACACGCACGGGCTTCGTCGGTGGCGTAGCTACGGAGCACGAGAGAGCAAGAAAACAGTGGGGTTAGATGCGTGAGAGTACGACGAGTGCGGGAGCACTATCCATAGAGATAGGGGAGGACGGAGCTTATAGGGGAAAGGTTACCGGAGAGGATCAGACGGCGGTGGCGCTCTATCGTCGAGGTTGCCGAGCCTCTAGGGCACGCACGAGCAAGTGGAAGGTATTGAGAGGTGCGCCTGGTATTGCGGATCTCACTCGTTTGCTCTAGGGGGTACGGGGCTGGCGGTGTTGGCCGGAATTGGCCGGTGGAGCTCGTCGGAGACAGTGCGTTGCTGCGGGAAATTGGAGCAGCCCTGGGGCTCCGATGGAATGTAGACTGAGGGGAAAGGGAGAGGGGAGAGGGGTGTTTAAGCGCGTACGGTTGCAAGGAGTAATCGTTGTAGCATCAATGCGAATTGATCACCTTAATCAATGGCAGAAACGGCGAGGCACGGGCGTGGTCACTGCAGGGGGTGAGGAAGAAGGCTTGCCGGGTGGGTCTCAGCGGTCAGCGAGAGGAAGAGGGGAAAGGTGGGGTCCAGTCGTCAGTTGCTGTGCGGGTGTGCTCGTGGGTTGAAAACGATTCGCTGCGGGGAGAGCAGGTGGGCTAGTTGCTGGGCTGGACTGGGCCTTGATAGTGGGTTGGGTTCAATTCATTTTTTTTATAGAGAATGTTTTTTCTTTTTCTATTTTGAATTTCTGTTTTGATTTCTATTCAAACAATTCAAACACTATTTGAATTCAAACCTCTAGCAAACTTTGTGTAGATTTTAATATTGTTTATTACCATAGTCTAAAGTCAAATTTAGAATAATTAATTTTAGGGTTTATTATTTATTAAAAATAAATAGACATTAGTCTTTATTTCAAAATAAGATTTAAATATGTTTTAAAACTCTATTTGAAATCTAAATTTTACCAAATCCTTTTCAGTAGGTTTTATTTAAAAATAAATCACTTTGAATTATTATTTAAAATACTTTATTAAGTTTTAATGTTCATTCAAAATAGGAAATGTCTTTATCTAAAAGAAATTGGATAATAGTAAATCCTCATGATTTTATCTAAATAATCCTTTACTCTTTTTATTAAACAAAAATATTTTATTTTATTTGCTTGGCCAAGTTTTAATTTGGCTCTTTAAAATAGTCCTTATTTATTTATTTCTTCCTTTGCTCATAAAAACCATATCTTTTTATTTAAAGATCCAAAAATGGTGATTCCAACTTTTATAACTTTATTTATTATTTGTTTATCTTTTTTTTAAATCCCTTTAGGATTCTATTTGATCAAAATAGGTTTTGATGTTTCCATTTGGAATCAAAAAGTTTCTTTTCACCCTAAATTTTAACAATTATTTAGTTTGTTTATTTATTTTTCACATTTCAAAATTTGAAAAATTTTGGGATGTGACAATACCTAGTTTAACCTTGTTACCGATAAGTATCCTTTTCTCTTCCCGTGATATGTGATCCCTTGTGAGCCAGTCACATGCTTGCAAGATAATTGGATGACATTCCACCGAGAGGGCCCAGAGTATATCTATCCATCATATGGATGGACAAATCCCACTCTTGATCCATGTGCCTCAACACATAATTTCCGAACACTCAATGCCACCTTTATAGCCACCTAGTTCCGGCGTGGTTTTTGATGTCATCAAAGCATCCTTCCGGTGATGGTGATTAGCATGATCTCATGGTCGAATGAATTAGGTTACTATGTATCAGAAAGCTTATAGAAAACGAACTATTGAAATGACTTGATATTTATGCTACGCTTATCTATAGGAGTATGTCCATCATACCATTCTCCTAATGATATGATCTTGTTGTTAATAACATCTCAATGTTCATGATCGGGAAACCACGATCATCTATCAACCAACAAGCTAGTATTACAAAAAGGCTTTACTAGGGACTCTAATTTAGTTTACAAATCACACAAGTATTAATGTTTCCGGTTAATACTATTATAGCATGAATGCAAACATTGATCATAAACACAAAGATATAATAATAACTACTTTTATTATTGCCTCTAAGACATATCTCGAACACTCACCGGCATTGTCCCTAGCTATTTACTTGTCCAGATTTTCATAAGCATGAGGAGAGATGGAGATGTTGACGTCTATGCGAGCTAGGCCATCTTCCCAGTCAGTCGCATGTAGGTTAAGGAATGACATGGGATCTGCGCTTGAAGGCTTCAGTTATTTGATATGTAAGCGCCATAATGGCATCATTGTAAGTTTTGTAACCATTACTTTCTGAATGTTGTAATGATACTAGTCGGTTATGCTCACGACTCACTAATCATGGGAACATGATTTGCAGGCATAACAGGGATTCTCGGACCGTAAATCCGGGGTCCCACAGTAAAGCAATGGATTCCTAAATAGGATAGGCTGACTAACATTCCCAATCAGAATACAGAGACCCCTATAATTATCTCGGACATTGTGTCTCCATCTACATCCAATGTCACGAGTTTTAGCCTTACTCCACCGCTGACGCCTGTCTCGCTGACAATGGGGAACTTTGTTATGCCACAAGTTCAGAATTTAGTTCGAGACATTGTTCCCTATGTGCCTCCCCTGTTTCAGTTACAGGATGATGGCGTGGTTATGGTCAATTCTTAGCTTCTGCGAGACATGGAGGTTCAAGGAAGTTTTCAGGATTCTATTATGCACTTTATCATTCAGCCGCAGCTCATTGGGCCAGAATCACCGACTCATATGTTATGGGACAAGTTGATGCAGTCCATGATGCCACAGCTTATGACTGACAAGCTTCCAATTGCTCTTAGCTCAAGTCCTTTCTATGCTATTATCTCGACTAAAAGGAATTGGTCTATGGACTTTGAGCAGACAATCACCTTTAATGCAAATGTGCAAGATGTTGCACTCCTTCAGATGGTCTTACTGCCACATCGTCAGGTGGCCAGATCCCTTCGCTTCTCTGACGGTGATTCTTTCCCTAATGCTATCAGTAGCCTTCTTGCGGACTTTCAGGTGACTGCTAAGGTAGATGCTTCTGTGCTGGCTAGTTTGGGACCTTCTGATCATGTCCTTGATCTGGGAAACGTAACTGATAGCAAACATGTGGACGGGCGTGAGGTCAACCTCAATTCTGTTTCTGGGGTCGAGACAGCCAAACGCTCTTGGGGGATGCTTTTCTGACGGTGCCCAGTTTCTCAGTTTCTGCTGCCTCACATGTAGAGAAGAGTAGAGTTTTACCCGTGCTAAAAAGGGGTCAGAGAAATATACTGATGTGAAAAACATTCAACCGGGAGTTGCTATGGAATCTGTGGTTTTTGAAGCTCAAAATGTTGTGTCTGCTGCCACTGCAACTGAAACTGCAACTATTAGGAAGGGCAGAGGCAAAGGCAAGTTGATAGTTCAGCCTAAAAATGATGACAACAGGAGGAAGACCAAGAGCCAGTCTAGGCTCGATGGTTATAGACCGGAACCAATAGAATTCCTAGTACCTAGTCCAAGGAAGAAGAGCAAAAGGGCCAATGGCTTAGCAAAAGGTGCAACGAAAGCAAAGGCCAATGATAGGGGGAAGAATGCTACAAAGATTACGCCACCAACTCTGATTGCCGTTCTTCAGAATATTGGCGAGCTATTGGATATGGATCCTAAGGAATTGACAGAGGAGAGGCTTGCGGCACCTCCTACTACTGTTGATGATGATGTAGTTCCCAATTCAGAAGTGTGTATACCTAAAGTACCTTGTGTGGAAGGTTCTTTGCTGGAATATTCGTGGTCTGAATGTTGAGAGTAAACAGTTGGCTTTGCATGATAAAATAATTGAAAGTGGATGTGTTATGCTCTGTGTTCAGGAAACTAAAAAAGAGAGTTTTGACAGAAAATTCATTAAGAGCTGTTTCCCAAAACAGTTTGATGCATTTACATATTCACCTTCTGTGGGGGCATCCAGTGGGATTCTTGTTGCATGGAAGTCATCTATGTTTTCTGTCCTGCTAATTGAAACACAAAGATTTGGTATCATTATCTCTTTTAAATCAGTCCATTTATAGCAAAAATGGACGCTTGTTGTGGTTTATGGCCCATGTGAGGGGGAGTTAAGGGATGACTTTGTTCCATGGCTTTATAATTTGCAAATCCTTGCAGATGAACTTTGGTTATTTGTTAGAGATTTTAATTTCATCAGATCACCGAAAAATAGGAGTGTTCCGTGTGGTGACATAAATGACATGTTTTTGTTTAACGAGATCATTGGCCATTTGGGATCATTAGAATTACCTCTAAAGGAAGGGCCTACACATGGTCCAATATGTTGTAGAATCCACTACTTGAACAACTTGATTGGTTTTTCACGTCTTCTAGATGGATCTCGACTTATCCCAACACTATAGTGACCCCAATGGCAATACCTACCTCTGACCATATTCATTGCATTCTCAGCATTGATATAGTTATACCGAAAGCTTATATTTCTGTCTTTGAAAATTACTAGGTGGAACATCCGGGGTTCATTGAATGTATTAAGGAAGTTTGGGACAGGCCAACTAAAGCTATGCATAGTTTAGGCATTCTGTAAGAAAAATTGAAAGCCTTGAGGTATGCTTTGAAAATTTTGAAAATGTGACTTTGAAAGATCAAAACCTTAATTGTCAAATTTAATTGGGTCATCATGTACTTTGATGAATTGGAGGAGGAAAGGGACCTATACATTCAGGAGGCAAATTTTAGGAGGCTACTAAAATTACATCATGAAAAGTTTTTGCGCATTCAATGTTAGTACTAGAGAAAGAGGTGTACGACCAGATGGATGAAATTGGGGGAGGAGAATACAAAAATTTTCCATGCGGTGGCTATTGAGAGATTTAGGAGGAATTCTATTTCAAGATTGGTCTTGCCTGATGGGCATTTGGTGACGGATCATGAGCAGATGGCGGGTGTAGCGTGGGCCAGTTATAAAGCCAGAATGGGTACTGCCTATGGCATTGACATGAGATTTGACCTGTCCAGAGTAATTTCTCCTATTCAGGGGTTGGATGATCTGGTTGCGCCTTTTTCAGTTGAGGAAATGGACTCAGTTATAAATAAAACAACCTCGGATAGGGCACCAGGCTCGGATGGTTTTAATGGGTTGTTCTTAAAGAAGTGTTGGGACATAATTAAGAAGGATTTCTATTCTTTGGCAGATGATTTCTTCAAGCACAATATCTCTCTTGAGAACATCAACACTTCTTTTATTACCTTGGTACCCAAGAAGCAGTGTCCTGAGCAGATCAACGACTACAGGCCAATCTCACTCACAAACACTTGTCTGAAATTTCTAACAAAATGGTTGCTGATAGACTACAACTGAAGATTCTTGGATGCATTCATCAGAATCAATACGGCTTTATTAAGGGTAGAACAATCCATGACTGCTTGGCATGGTCGTTTGAATATATCCAGCAATGTAATGCTTTGAAAAAGCTGATTGTCATTTTAAAACAGGATTTTGAGAAAGCTTTTGATTCTCTTGAACATGAGGCATTGTTCCTAGTTCTCAGGCAGCTGGGTTTCCTAAAGTTATTCATTTCTTGGGTCAAAAGCTTACTGCAATCTGGAACCTCGTTTGTCCTTGTTAATGGGGTGCCTGGAAAAAACTTCAAATGTAAGAGAGGAGTGCGCCAGGGTGATCCTTTATCTCCATTGCTCTTTGTTTTGGGGGCTGAGCTTCTACAGTACATTATTAATGATCTCAATATCAGGGGATTGATTAAACTGCCAATTGATGTTGGATGCAGTGATTTCCTAGTTGTGCAATATGCTGACGGTACTATTTTAGACATGGAGGCTGACTCGGCTCAGCTAAACATCCTCAAACAGGCTCTTGAGGATTTCTCAAAGTCCACTGGCTGGCTGTTAATTATCACAAGTCGTGCATGTTACCAATTAACATTTCAGATGAGGAGGTGCGTAGATTGGCAACAGAGTTTGTATGCATGGTTGGATCGTTCCATTTTACTTATCTAGGGCTTCCAATGGGAACCACTAGTCCTATAATGGTTGATCTGATGCCGCTGGTTGATAGGGTAGAGAGAAGACTGACCGCCAGCTCGACCTTTCTGGCATATGGAGGGAGATTGCAGTTAATCACCTCCTGCTTGTCATCGATGTCTATTTACTTCCTTTGCTCGTCAGATATATCTTCTAGTATTATTATGAAGATCAATAGAATTCTTAGATAGTGTTTGTGGAGAAAATTTGGGTGAGACACTGATACTACTACAAAATCGCTTGCGGCCTGGGACATGATCTATAAGCCCAAGAAGAGTGGTGGACTAGGCATCATGGATTTTAAAAAACAAAATGAGGGTCTTCTGATGAAACATCTCCATAAGTTCTTTAACAAGGAGGACATACCATGGGTAAAGTTGGTCTGGAATTACTATACAGATGGTGTACCGCAGGTGGCTAAATTATGTTGGTATTTTTGGTGGAGGGACATCATGAAGTTGGTGCCTACTTATCGGTTTTTTTGCTCTGTCAAGGTTCAGGCTGGTGACACTACTTGGTCTAATGAGTGGAATGAATGATAATGCAGAAGGAATTTCCAAGGCTTCATTTGTTTGCATTGGATAATAATCTCTCGGTCAAGGAGGTAGTTGGTACTTATGACAGAAGTCAGCTCTTTTTCTTGCCATTGTCGCAGCAGGCATTCACTGAATTGCAGGCAATGGAGTTCTAAGCCAGATATAGCTGAATGAAATATGGAAGGATTGTTGCGCAACTATTTGGAAGGATGGTACTTAGTCGTCCAGCCTATATTGTAAACACTGCTTTAGAGAGGTAGCTGCCAGTCCAATATATGCTTGGATTTGGAAGAGTAAAGTGCTACTTTGCATCAAGGTGTTCACTTGGCTTATGGTCAGTGACCATCTAAACACTAGAGAAATGAATAAAATGAGGAATTGGAAACTTGAAGGGACGGATCATTGTGTGTTGTGCCCAACACAGACTATAGAGACCTGGATGCACCTTTTCTTTCACTGCAATTTCAGCGTTATAGTGTGGACTTATTTGTAGATTGAATGGGAGCCGGGGGACTCATTTCATCAGGGTTTTGACACAGCTAGACGTAAGTTTGGTAAACCTTTCTTTGATGAGGTGGTTATTCTTGCTTGCTAGCATATATGGAAGCAAAGAAACGAAGCTATTTTCCAGAAGGTAATGTCATTCTTTAGAGGTTGGACGGCAAGGTTCATTCATGAAGCCAGTCTGCATAAGCATAGAGTGAGGTCCAAAGTTCTAAAGGTTTGGTCAATATGGATTGACGGCCTATTGGAATTGCTTGTATTTTCTCTTTACTTCTCCTTGTAAATAGCTTGTGACTGTTGGACCTTTTCTGTTTATCTTTAATAAAATTGTTGTGGGGACAAGCCTTGTAGTCCTCTTAAAAAAACACTTGCGAGGCCAACTCATGGTACTTCGCCCATATGATAAATGCCACGGGGCTGCTTGGATTCAACCCGTACGGAAAAATCTCCACCGCGACGAGGGTGCTCGCATATGGGATCCCGGCTGATTATGCCAGCGAGTATCTCCGCATCAGCGAAGATACTACTATAGAGAGTATTCGTAGATTTGCCAAGGTGATTATTCGCATTTTTAGACTGGTGTATCTGTGAGCACCGATCGAGCAGGATACAATTAGGTTGATGGCGATGAATGATAGAAGAGGTTGGCCGGGCATGCTAGTAAGTATAGATTGTATGCATTGGACTTGGAAAAACATCTCGAAGACATGGCACATGAAATATTGTGGCAAAAGCCGAGATGCCGTTGCATCCAAGGACTTGTGGATTTGGCATTGTTTCTTTGGTTTGCCTAGCACCCTAAATGATATCAATGTTCTCCATAGATATCATCTATTTGCAAGGCTAGCTAGTGGTAAAGCACCCGCTTGCAACTACACTGTCAATGGTTTTAATTATGACACGGGTTATTATCTAGCTAATGGTATTCATTGGGCTACATTTGTCAAGACCATCTGCGATCCTAAAACTAGGAAAGAAATTGAATTTGCAAAGGCTCAAGAGGCTTCCCAAAAGGACATAGAGAGAGTCTTTGGTGTTTTGCAAGCTAGGTTTGCCATTGTGAGAGGTCCTGCTCGGTTTTGGGACAAGAAAACCCTCAATGACATCATGAAATATTGTGTCATTCTTCACAACATGATTGTTGAGGATGAGAGGGATATGGAATTTGATATATTCTATGACAATGTTGGTAGCCGTGTGAAGCCATCAAGAAACCCAAATGCCATCAAAGCTTTCCTTCGGACCTACCGAGACATTAAGAACATGACCACCCACGACCATCTGCAGCATGACCTCATTGAGCACCACTGGCAGCTATTTGGGAAGAACTAGGCTGCCCTATTCATTTTATCATTTATTCAATCATGTGTGTCAAATATTTGTTGTAATAATTCATTTGATTTGGATTTGGAACTATTCATTTGATTTGGACATTTTTTGTAATAATTGCATTATTGTTTATTCATTTGGTTTCGAAAATTGTTGTAATATACAATTAATAATTTCCAGACTTTACTTTACGTTCATATCATATTTTTGTTTGAAAATGCGAGATATGTGATGAAATTGACAGAAAATAGCTCAATTTACGGGTTCGGCCCTTGCTGTGGCGGAATAGACCCCGTATGCGTGAAACTAAAAAAAGGGAATATTTCCTTTTCTAGTTTGGGTCTGTGGTTTCTCTTCCGCCCCGTTGTACGAGCCCTGAAAAACGTGCAAACCTTGACCTAGAAACAGGTTTTCTGGTTCACGATTTTAAGGTGTCTACTAGAGTTGCTCTTACAAGTTTGAGGATGTATCATATTCCATTGTCTTAAATCCTGAAACCTTGCACATGAGCATAATATATTTGAACAATTGCACTTAAGTTCAATTCCTAAACGCAATTAACTTGCTAGATAACAGTTATTACAACTCAAATGAGATTGACAAAAATTTGTCTAGGCTTGTAAATCAATTCCTTTCAGCACCTCCCTTATTATGCGAGTGAAAATGTTTTAAGCTAGGTCGCTTGAGTCAAACTTAAGGGTGCACAAGTAGATGTCAAAATAAGGATAAACTTAGAGCTTTTTATTAACACCCACTTCGATAATCATGGCTATAAAATACCTCTTCTTTTCCTTGTCTTTCAAGAACTCTAATTATTCATTTTAGGTGGTGAGGTGATACCAAAGTCCTCAAAAAATATAGAATGTTTTCAACTCCTATCTTGGCGGTAGTTCTTCTTTCTCTTTTTTTCTTCCTCTTTCAAGGATCAATGATTGTTTATTTTTACAAATTCTTACACAACCTTTAAGAGTGCCAATAATTTTTCCCATATAGCGACACATATGTCACTGATGTCATCAACTCATAGCCGAAATCCAGGGTTATACCATAGATTGTTCAAAGGCCAGTGGAGTTGTTAGCATCCCAAAGGTGTGTATGAGAAACATATAACTATTTCCTCTCTCTATTTTTCAGCTAGGAAAAACAGGTTTTAGAATCTCCCTCTCCCACCGTAAAAAGTTCATTCTATCAAACATTTCTTTTTCAGAAGGTGTCATCAAGTCAATGATCAGTATGTGGGGTTGAGTGAAGGAAATATTCCCTAGAGGAAATCATAGAGATGATTATATTTCTTATGTGTCCATGAGTTATTATAATGTTCCTTGAATATCCATATCAGGCAACTTGTATTGATTGGCAATTATGTGAATTGTTTGTGAAACTCTTTACTTGTATGGTTATTTAATAGTTGTCCCTAGACGGAGTTCATGTGAGGACACATGTGAATATTAGACTAGCACATCGATTGGTTGATGACTATGTTTCGCAAGTCATAGACATGGAGATGTCAAACCAATGATGTTGACACATGTTATGAACATGGGGTTGGACTGACCCAACTTGAGACTGGCAATTAGTTGCAGCTCTCTCTCTACACATCGTGTATGTTTTGTCCTTAGACCTGAGATTGTCACATGTACTTCAGATGTGGATCGACCTACTTTGGGGCTATCAGACGCTACTCCGTAACTGGGTAGTTATAAAGGTAGCTTTAGGGTTTGTCTTGAACCATGCTACAAGGCATGGTCAATCAAGATGGGATTTGCCCCTCTCTACTTGAGAGAGATATCTCTGGGCCCCTCGAGTGATCGGATCTAGAAATGCATGGCCGTGCTACATATGGTTAAGAGTTAACCTAGTAAAGGGATTCCGAATCACAGTATCGAGAAAGAGAGGTCAACTTGGAGATAGACCAAATATCGTGAGGCAAAGGGAAAGACATGTACTAAACCTTGTGATGGTTCGTCCGATATGATCTCTGTATGCGTTTAGGAGTTGGCATGTCTTGCTAGAGGCCGCTACCAACTATTGACAGAATAAGTGTATTCGTGTCATGTCTATACGTATATGAACCTATAGGGTCACACACTTAAGGGGCTGGAAGCCTAATGAGGATTGGATCCGAATTAGACCACGCTTAGGCTACTAATGGGCTGCTAATGTAGAAGCCTACTAGGGACGCCTATATAAGAGAGGGTGCGTCGAGCTGACCAGGGTTAGACCATTCCACCCAGCCGCGACTCCTCATGCCTGAGTTGCACGCGTGGACCTAGCAGTCCGGCGTCTGACGCTTCCACCCTGTACGTGTGGATACCTCAGAGGTGTTGCATTTGTAGCTCTTGGACGAGCCGCACAAGGGGAGCTGCTCGTGGGACAAGAACGAGGAGGAGACGTAGATCGTCTACACTGCCTCGACGTGCTTCATCAAGTTCCACAACTGCGCGTCTAGTGGTAATCACGTGATCTATGACAACAGTAATCCTGGTTTACGCGGTAGAAAATTTTGATTTGCGCTAGTGTAGCCTACCCATATCCCTTTAGTGGTATCAAAGCCGATGCTGTTCAGTTATAGGTCGGGATGATTGCATATGGTGATATGCAGATTGATATGAATGATGTGATCGTTTGTATTGCGATGGTTCAGGATTTATCTATGATCTTGCTTTTCGTGATCGTGATTCTGAGGTCGTCGAACGAATTACCCCTACCGGTTGGCTTCCGCCATCGGGGTAGACAGTGACACATAAATCCTGTTGAATCACGCGAAGATCAATATGATTGATCGAATCAGAACCTAGATCTAAAATCGATGTACCGTGATCAAAGGAGTTTGATCAAATCGGAACAGTAGTCGGTTTATGGTAAATTTGATTTGCCGATCAAAATCCTTAAAGAAAATTGTGTAGATTCGATTTCTCATTTAAAGAAAATTGTGTAGATACCGCAAGGAGCACTGCCCCTTCGAACCCCATAGGGGGAGACCCCCTAGACCCCCCTTAGTCGTATCCCCTTTTGTATCTCGTTAAGGTTACTAGGTGCTGCGAGTTCACATGATCTGGTAGAATGTGATTCTATGCATAACTTGTTTTTGCAGGATGTATGTGATTGGTATGGCCCATATATGTATGTGATGCATGTATGAAATTTATCATGACCTGTGTGTCGTGAGTAGGGCAACACGGATGTAGCCATATGTGTTGTCAATTATTGTAATGGCCTGCGTGCCAACTTGTGATGATCCCAATTCTATGTAATTTTGATTACTATCTGTTAGGGGTAATAGCTTGTATTAGTTCTTGGAGGACTCATCACTTGGAGGATGGCTCACATGGAACATGAAGATGGAGATCATCATGGTGGACAGGTTCTATGGCGATAGAGATCACCATGAGAAAATGGGTCATACTATGTCACAACTATGTGAATGCTATTCTTATGCATTTTACTCTATGCATGCTTAGATGATAGAAGTAGAACGATCCCTCACAAAGTTTAAGTTAAACCATGCCCTCCCAACCAAATCTTGCACCATCCTTTGCCCTGTACAATCATTGGTGAGCCTATGAAATTAGGGTGCCGCGGTTTTCCTTGGATGGATGGGTTTGTATCGGATACCTACACGCATAAGGGTCGGTGAGCTTGACAAGGTCATATTAACAGTTAAGGACCTTGGGGCATAAAGGTTGGGCTCCTAGTTTTGACATAGAGATGTCACCCAACAACAAGAGTCATATGTGATGTGATTAGCAAGTGTTGCTTACCGATTTACCTTGTCTTCTAGCAGTGATGCTAAAGCTCACTAGTCGACTTGTTAATTGTGGATCTTGAATCACTTAGTATCAATAGAGGGATATTTATTTAAGTGGGAGTATATGCTATTAAATTGTTTAATATGTTTTACTCTTTCATGGTTACATGGCTTAGTATTTTGCATGTTTTCTGTTGTAGATCAATGGCACCGAACACTGCATCACCTTTTTCTTTGCGTTCGATTCTTGACAAAGATAAACTAAATGGAACAAACTATTCGGACTAGGTCCGTAACCTGAGAATTGTTCCTAGGTCTGATAAAAAGGAAACGGTTCTGGATGCCCCAATCCCCGATGAACCTGCTGATAATGCATCTGCTACCCTAAAGAACGCCTACAAGAGAGCATGTGATGATTCTCTTGAGGTTAGTTGTCTTATGCTTGCATGCATGGAACCTGAACTCCAAAAGAAGTTTGAGGATCAGGATGCGTACGATATGATCGTCGCGCTTAAGGACATGTTCCAAGATCAGGCAAGGACTAAGAGGTACAATGTTGCCAAGTCCTTTGTCGAATGCAAGCTAGCAGAGGGAGCAGTTGTAGGCCCCCATGTGATCAAAATAGTTGGTTATAGTCAGACTTTGGAAAAGCTTGGTTTTCCACTAGGACAAGAGTTGGCCACTGGCTTCATTTTGGCGTCTCTTCCATCCAGCTATGGGCAGTTCATTTCAAACTACCATATGCATGGGGTTGAGAAGGGCCTTAATGAGTTATGCGGGATGCTAAAAACAGCAGAAAGTGACATGAAGAAGTGTGCAGGGCATAGCCATGTGATGGCTGTACAGAACAAGCCTAGCTTCAAGAAAAAGGGTACTTCTTGGAAGAAGAAGGGCAAGGCTAAGGATACGATCCCTAAGCCTGCACCCAAGCAAAAGGCTAGACCTGTAGAAGACACTAAGTGCTTCTTTTGTCATGAACATGGCCACTGGAAGAGAAACTGCAGCAAGTACCAGGCTTCTTTGAAGAAGAGTGGAAGTAAGAGTACTTCCCACTCAGGTACGCTTGTGGTAAATGTTGTGGAAATTCTTCTCGCTGATTCGCATGCTAACTCTTGGGTATTTGATACCGGATTGGTTGCTCATATTTGCAATTCGATGCAAGGGCTAATAAGGACTAGAGAAGTGCAGAAAGGCGAAGTGGATTTTCGCGTAGGAAATAAAGCAAGGGTTGCTGCATTGTTCGTCGGCGTCATGCAAGTTCACCTTCCATAAGGATTTATAATGGAGTTGAATAATTGTTATTACATTCCAAGTATGGGTCGAAACATTTTATCACCTTCATGTTTGATGAGGGATGGATATTCATTTGCGAGTATGAACAATGGTTGTGTAATCTCTAAGAATGATATGTCTATGGCTAATGCTCCCATTGTGAATGGGTTATTTATTTTAAATCTTGATGATGCATCTGTTTACAATGTTAGTGCTAAAAGGCTTCGGCCTAATGATTTGCGTTCTACCTATTTATGGCATTGTCGTTTGGGGAATATAAGTGAAAAGCGCATGAAGAAGCTCCATGGTGATGGTCTTCTAACTTCGTTTGATTTTGAATCATACGAGACATGTCAGGCTTGTTTACTTGGAAAGATGACCAAATTGCCTTTTTCGGGTTTACCTGAGAGAGCAACAGACTTGTTGGAACTCATACATACTAATGTATGTGGACCAATGAGCACAACAATCAGAGGAGGATATCACTACTTCATTATTTTCACTGATGATTTCAGTAGATATGGTTATGTCTACTTGATGAGGTATAAGTCTGAAACTTTTGAAAAGTTCAAGGAGTTTCAGAGTGAGGTAGAGAATCAATGTGTCAAGAAAATAAAGGCCTTGCAATCTGATCGTGGAGGTGAATATTTGAGTCATGAATTTAGCAATCATCTTAAGAGTTGTGGAATTGTTCCACAGCTCAGGCCGCCCGGAAAGCCTCAAAGAAACGGGGTCTCCGAACGGCGCAATCGAACTTTGTTGGACATGGTTCGATCGATGATGAGCCAGTCAGATTTACCATTATCATTTTGGGGTTATGCTGTAGAAATGGCAGCTTTCACACTTAACAGGGTACCATCTAAATCCGTAGTTAAGACACCATATGAGATGTGGACTGGAAAGAATCCCAGTTTTTCTTTTCTAAAGATTTGGGGATGTGATGCATTTGTCAAGCGACTTCAGTCGGACAAGCTAACACCCAAATTGGATAAGTGCATTTTCGTGGGATATCCAAGGTAAACCTTAGGGTATTACTTCTATAACCAAGAAGAGGGCAAAGTGTTTGTCGCTCGTAGAAGTGTTTTCCTAGAGAAAGAGTTTCTCGCAAAGGGAACGAGTGGAAGGTCGGTGCAACTTGAAGAAGTTCAAGATGAGTCAGTCGGGGATGCTTGTACAAGTGATGCTATTGTAGCAGAACAAGTTGAGGGACCCATTGCAATAGAAGCACCACAACCACGAAGGTCGGCGAGGCTCCACGAAACGTGGGAATTATTATTGTTAGACAATGATGAGCATGTGACCTATGAAGAAGCGATGTCGGACCCAGACTCTGAGAAATGGCTGATCGCCATGAGATCCGAGATAGAGTCCATGGGAGACAATCAAGTTTGGAACTTGGTTGACCTTCCTGATGGTTTTAAAGCCATCAAGTGCAAATGGATCTATAAGAAGAAGATTAATATGGATGGAAATGTTCACATCCATAAAGCTCGACTTGTTGCAAAAGGTTTTCGACAAGTTCAAGGAGTTGACTACGATGAGACTTTCTCGCCCGTAGTGATGCTTAAATCTATACGGATCATTCTAGCCATTGCTGCAAATTTCGACTATGAAATATGGCAGATGGATGTCAAGACGGCTTTCCTAAATGGAATCGTAACTGAGGACGTGTATATGATGCAGCCCGAAGGTTTTGTCGATCCAAACAATGCTGGAAAGGTATGCAAACTTCTATAGTCCATTTATGGGCTGAAGCAAGCATCTCGGAGTTGGAAATTCGATTTGATGAAGTTGTAAAGGAGTTTGGCTTCATAAAAAACGAACAAGAACCTTGTGTTTACAAGAAGGAAACTGGGAGAGCGCTTGTATTTCTAATCTTATATGTAGATGACATATTGCTTATTGGAAATGACATTCCTATGCTCGAGTCGGTTAAGACCTCGTTGAAAATAGTTTTTCGATGAAGGACTTGGGAGAAGCGGCATATATTCTAGGCATCAAGATCTATAGAGATAGATCAAGGAGGCTAATTGGATTAAGCCAGAGTACATACATTGACAAAGTGTTGAAACGGTTCAGCATGGAAGAGGCTAAGAAGGGGTTCTTGCCCATGTCTCATGGCATAAAACTCAGCAAGACTCAGTGTCCTTCGACTACTGATGAGCGTGAGCGCATGAGAAGGATTCCATATGCTTCGGCTATTGGATCCATCATGTATGCAATGATATGTACTCGCCCAAATGTTTCCTATGCTCTAAGTGTTACGAGTAGATATCAGGCTGATCCAGGTGAAGGTCACTGGACAGTGGTAAAGAATATCCTTAAGTACTTGAGAAGGACTAAGGATGTGTTCCTAGTTTATGGAGGTGAGGATGAACTCAGTGTAAGGGGTTACACAGATGCGAGTTACCTTAATGACTCAGATGACTCTAGATCGCAATCTGGTTATGTGTTTGTCATGAATGGTGGTGTTGTGAGTTGGAAAAGTTCCAAGCAAGATATGGTGGCCTCCTCTTCAATAGAAGCTGAATATATTTCCGCCTCAGAGGCTGCAAAGGAAGCTGTTTGGATTAGGAATTTCTTGATCGCTCTTGGTGTGGTTCATGGCGCGTCCAATCCAATGGACGTTTATTGTGACAACAATGGTGCTATTGCACAAGCCAAGGAACCTAGATAGCACTAGAAGAACAAACATATTCGCATGCGTTACCATCAGATTCGAGAGTTCGTTGAGGATGGTAGTGTCATGATATGCAAAATACATACGGACTCAAATGTTGCTGATCCCTTTACAAAGCCACTCCCGCAGCCTACGCATGAGGCGCACGCAAGAGCAATAGGTATTAGATACAATCTAGATTGACTCTAGTGCAAGTGGGAGACTGAAGGAAATATGCCCTAGAGGCAATCATAGAGATGATTATATTTCTTATGTATCCATGAGTTATTGTAATGTTCCTGGAATATCCATATCAGGCAACTTGTATTGATTGGCAATTATGTGAATTGTTTGTGAAACTCTTTACTTGTATGGTTATTTAATAGTTGTCCCTAGTCAGAGTTCATGTGAGGACACATGTTAATATTAGAATAGCACATCGATTGGTTGATGACTATGTTTCGCAAGTCATAGACATAGAGACGTCAAACCAATGATGTGGACACATGTTATGAACATGGGGTTGGACAGACCCAACTTGAGACTGGCAATTAGTTACAACTCTCTCTCTACACATCGTGTACGTTTTGTCCTTAGACCTGAGATTGTCGCATGTACTTGAGATGTGGATCGACCTACTTTGGGGCTATCAGACGCTACTCCGTAACTGGGTAGTTATAAAGGTAGCTTTTGGGTTTTTCCTAAATCATGCTACAAGGCATGGTCAATCAATATGGGATTTGCCCCTCTCTATTTGAGAGAGATATCGAGTGATCGGATCCAGAAATGCATGGCTGTGCTACATATGGTTAAGAGTTAACCTAGTAAAGCGATTCCGAATCACAGTATCGAGAAAGAGAGGTCAGCTTGGAGCTAAACCAAATATCGTGAGGCAAAGGGAAATACATGTACTAAACCTTGTGATGGTTCGTCCGATATGATTTTTGTATGCGTTTAGGAGTTGGCACGTCTTGCTAGAGGCCGCTACCAACTATTGACAGAATAAGTGTATTCGTGTCATGTCTATACGTATATGAATCTATAGGGTCACACACTTAAGAGGCTGGAAGCCTAATGAGGATTGGATCCGAACTAGACCAGGCTTAGGCTACTAATAGGCTGCTAATGTAGAAGCCCACTAGGGACGCCTATATAAGAAATGGTGCGGCGAGCTGACCAGGGTTAGACCATTCCACCCAGTCGCCACTCCTCACGCCTTGGTTGCATGCGCGGACCTAGAAGTCCGGCGTCTGACACTTCCACCCTGTACGTGTGGATACCTCAGAGGTGCTGCATCTGTAGCGCTTGGACGAGCCACGCAAGGGGAGCTGCTCGTGGGATGAGAACAGGGAGGAGACGTAGATTGTCTACACTGCCTCGACACACTTCATAAAGTTCCGCAACTGCGCGTCTAGTGGTAATCCCGTGATATATGACAACAGTAATCCTGGTTTACGCGGTAGAAAATTTTGATTTGCGCTAGTGTAGCCTACCCGTATCCCTTCATTGAGTACTACTAAGGTTAATGCCTTAAGAAAAAAACATGGCACCAAAGTTGTCAATAGACACTTTCTCTTATTCTTAAAAAAAAATTGGGATTTAATACAATGGGTTGTTTTTCCATCTGATAATAATTGTAAAGTAGTTACAAAAACCCTTGCGCTCAAGTCCTAAAAGATAACGAGTTACTCGCGGAATAAAACTCAAGTGCAATAGAACAAACATAAAATGTTTATGAATATACTTACAAGAAGAGGGAAAGCAAAAATGCGATGCCTCCTCTTGCTTTCTTGTCTCCTACTTGAGCCAACTTTTTGCGTTCATCTCCACACCTAAATCACTAGAAATGAGAAACCTGCAAAAAACAACAAGAGGAGAGAGAAATTCGCACAAATAAAGATAAAATCTAGTCTAAAAATTTTGTGTTTTCTTTTTATCAATGCAAAACTAAAATTAAACGTGCACTAGGATGAAAATAAAATAAATCAAAAAAGGATGAAAATTACGAATGCAAAAGGTGGGAGGAGTTTAATCTCCCCAAGCTTAGGCTCTTGGCCTATCTAGAATTAAAAGTAGCCACCATCAAGTGGCGGCTGCTAGTATGGGAAGTTAGGGTAGTAGTTTGGAACGTCAGTCTAAAAGACGTGAAGTCCTGAGTGAGGTTGACTATGTTGGCGTTCGCATCTTGCAACCTATTTTATATGTTGTTGATGCGATATACCACTTGGTCAAATTCACTTCTAGGGACATATTTAAATCCCGGCTATGGTGGAGGCATACCTTATTGTTGGTACTGAGGGAAAGGATGTTGGTGATGGTGCTGCTGACCATAGTCATCCTAGCCTGCTACGTTCCAATCTTCTGAACCTTTCTCTTGATGTTGTTGGCTAGCTGCTGCATTTTCCAAGTTGGGGTGACCTCCTTGTTGTGCAATCCTCCCTGGGACGATCATCGTTTGTTGGAAATCGTCCTCAGTAAGGACCCAACTCTGTTTACCTGGAAAACCAAAAGCTTGGACAAAAGGAAGAAAAACTTGGTGAAGATCACCGTTAGGCTCAAAATAAAGCTAATAAGCATGAAGGTAGTGTCGGGGTCTATAGAACCCCATGAAATTGTATTATCCATGTGGATATCATCCAAAGTCTTGCTTCCAGCCACATCTCTTTCCTATGGCAGGAAAAAACCACTTGCGTAGGCTATCTGTGTGATCAAGCCCCTGCAGCGGATGTCCCCAACAGAAGCTACCCTTTGGCGGAGAAAGTGTTGGATGAGTAACGCACCCAAGTTTACCTTGTGCTCCATCTCAGGGTGAAAAGTCATATGAACTACGCTCATCTCAGGGCCTACCATTGCCCCAACATCTCATTTCTCCAAATTAGAATTCACTAAAAAGGTGTGAAAATAACGGATAGTGGGGTTCTGGATGGTGGTGCTCTTCTTGCGCAAATAATGAGTGTTCCTGTGGATAGAAATCTGCTACCAAGATTGCGTTGCCTCTATGTGCACATTGTCATTAATATCGATCTCCCCCTCATGGGAGAATCCGATGCAATCAAAAAATTCATAAAAGGAGAGGCCGCGGAGTTGCCCATTGAGTATAAAACTTATAGTGCAATTACGCTCCTGAGCCTCAAGATCATCATGGAATGATGATAGGAACTCAAATGTGGCAAGCTTGTAGGTGTCGATGGAGTACTAGGAGAAGGGACCATGCTAGATTTCACAGTCATTTGCTCGAACTCCTCCAAAAGACCCCAACGGGAGAGGAACTCGCGGTTTACCCACTTAGTAGGTAGAACCTTGCGTTTTCTCACCCTCTCAAAGTCTCAGCTCATGTCTGCTCTCAAGCTATCTGCCTCTGAATTCCTTTCGAACCCTACGGCATAATGGAGCCCGAGGCACCTGCCGTGATCGAGTCCTTTCCCTAGTGGAGAATCTTTCCAATGTTATGCATTGTGCTGTAAAATTTTCAAACAAAAATATAGGTATCAAGTTTCTATCATATAAAAAACGATTACATGCATAAGTTATAAATCCTAACATGAGGAATCAACAATAATCTCAAAATATGATGAACTCATCTGGATAGCCAATGTGAGGAATTCAACTATGGATGTTAGAAAATAGAGCGTGGATAGGATGAGAATCTTACCGACGTGAAGATTCCCCCACTCAAAAACACGGAATCAATGAAGAATCAAAGGTTCTAGGAGGCTAGGGTTTGAGATCGAGAGAGAAAGAGCAAGAAAGAAAGGGGAGGAGGAAGAAGAAGGGTGGCTGGGAGCCAACCATTGTCATCCTTTACCTAGAGATGTAGTTGGTACATGCAGGTCGTACGATTTCATCCTGCCCATACCGGTGATTGTCACCGTTGGATCAAGGTTAGGGTTCGAGATCAAACCTGGATGGTCTAGTACGGTCGGACGGTACGGGAGCATCCCAGCCCTACCGATGCGCATTACTCATGTTGTGCACTGCGGGCGAATTCTTTGAGGTTCAGTATGGGCGCGCTGTACGGGCTCATCCGGTCGTACCGATTCTCGTTATCGGTACGGTGAACCCTGTGTGAAGTCGTCGAGGTTCAGTACGGGCACTACGGGCACATCTGGTCGTACTGATGCTCATTATCGGTATGATGAACCCTGGATGAGGTCGTCGAGGTTCAGTACAGGCACGCGGTATGGGCGCATCCAACTATACCGATGCTCGTTAAGCAGTCTGAACCCTATTTATTTCTTCCCTTTCTTTTTCTCTTACTTCTTTAACTCCACTAGAGTAAATCCTCTAAACAACTCAGGACTTGAAATAAATTCATTAGTACACACAAGATAATAATAATGAAAAAACAAAAAAAACTTAAACTTAATGTGTTGAGAATGGGTTAACTCCCATTAAGTATCTTGTTCTACAGTTTAGGTTCTAGCCAAACTCCATTCCATTAGCGTTTACCTCAAGCCGCTCTTCATCTTTGGTTCTTTTTTCTTGAACACACTTAGGCGATGGAACATATTTTCCATTATGCTCCGGTTTCTTCGTAAAGTATCAAACAATCTGATCATCATATATATTGAAGATAATCTTACCACTAAAGCAGTCTATGTTATCTCCAATTGTGCTAAGAAAAGGTCTTACAAAGATAATAGAAAGTTTTTCATCCTCAGGAACATCAAGAATAATAAAATCAATGGGTATAACATGTGGGTCTATTCTAAGTAGAACATATTCGATCATATCGACAGGTCGTTTAGTTGTTTTATCCGCAATTTGTAAAGTGATTGAAGTGGGAGAGTACTCTCCAAGGTTCAATTTTTAAAATAAGGAATAAGGCATGACACTAACACCTTCTCCTATATCACAAAGGGCATTAAATATATTAGTTTTTCGCATTGAACAAGAGATGGTTCGTATACCTAGGTACCCAAGCTTAGCAGGCAACTTATCACCAAATCTTGTCATTATTGCTACAGTCTTAGTTACCTTCTTTTTTCAATTAATAATATCTCGCATAAACTTTTTATAAGTAGGAACTTGAATAGCATCAGTTAAAGGAAGTTCTAAGCGAAGGCTTCCTAGTGCCTCGGCAAAAGAATCATAAATTGCTTTATCCGGTTCATATTGAACTTGAGTAGGATAAGGAATTTTCTTTTTGGTGGGTATTACTTTCTCTTTTACCTTTGCCACTCGTTCAACATCGTTTTTAATTTTCCTTGTTGCTGACTTTTTCTTATCGGCATATTCTTCACATGGGGTGATAACTTGCTTTTCTTGCTCCTTTCTAAGATCGGATTCTTCCTTTGAGTCGATTGTCTCAGCATCTGAGTCATAAAGTTTATGTTTATCTCCTGCTTCTTCTTTTTGTCTAGTCTTGGAAACCTCATGTTCTCTTTTTGAGCTTCATAATCAATGTCATCTTGAGGATCCACTAGGTCCTCTTCTTTTGACTCATCTCTTGAGTCTCTCTTTCCTTGCGGGCTTGTTCTTATTGATACCAAGGTGGACCTTGTGGTTCCTACGTTTTTGTACCATGTCTAGTGACAATGTTAGTAGAAACAGTATTGAAATTTTCTTGGTTCAAAATCAAATTTTGGGTTTCGATTATTTGATCACATTGAGTTTTAGCCATACTTAGATATCTATCTAGATGCTTTGAAGCATGAACCAAGTCATTGAGGACTTCAGTTAGGTATCTTATATTCTTTTTTTGTGTCATAGGACACTTGTAATATTTCTCATGGAACTGATTTTTCTGATATCTAAACTTTTGCATGACAATATTTATATCATCTTCCATTACATAAGCTTGAAGAATGTCAATTTTATTTTATTTAACAAGTTTAGAGGCTATAACATTTTCTTCCATGGACTTTTTAACTTCGAGGATAAGATCTGGTGGTATGTGAATCATACCTTTTCGTGGTTCAACATCCTCAACTCGATTGTATTGTTCATCATTAAAGGATCTTACCTCAAAAGCTTTACACATTCCGACAGTGTTAAATTGCATATAGATCCTCCTATAGATAGATCAATCATCTCTTTTTTCATCATTAAGCCCATTGCAAAAACATTGGATAATTAAATGCACATGGAAACCATGATTTGGTACTTTCATAATAATTGCATAGAATTTATTCCATGCTTGATAAAAGTTTTGTCCAACTTTTTGGAGAAAGTTGTTATGCTACATTTAATTTGCATGATTTTAGTGAATAAACAATATTTATGCATGAATTCTCGGATGCAATATTACCATCTTTTTATAGTATGATTAGTTAATGATTGTATCCAAGCAAAAACATTATCTTTCAGGGACCAGTGAAAAAGTTTAAGGATTACAAACTCTATTCGTAAACTTACCGGTTTAAGAGTAGCGCAAAGGTCATGGACCCTTATCAAGTGGTAACTAGGATCTTCCTCTTCCTTTCCTGCGAAAGTAATTTCTTTCATCAAATAAATTAGCTTAGGATATATTTCAAATTCCTGGCCTTCAAGTTCAGGACAAAGAATAGGAATTTTCCTTAATTGCCTAGATGGATTCCCATATTCTCCCAATGGTAGCTCAGGTTCAACCCCTTGGGTGATGGCCAAGTCTACCATCAATGGAATCAAACTGTTCGCTGATGGGCTCAAATCACTATAGAGCCTCGTTGGGATACCCCAAGATCAAGGTGTGATGAACACAACAACAAGTTTTCCCTTAGTTATGAAACCAAGGTAATCGAACCAATAGGAGCAAGGAAACAACTCCAAGGTTCTGCTAACAACTTGGAATCCTACACAACACAAACTTAAGACTTTGCCCCAACTTACAGTGAGGTTGTTAATCTCACTGGTTTGCTGAAAACAAAGGATTAAACATAGAGTGTGGAAGGTAGTAGTTGCTTGTAGAAAGTAAACAGTCGCAGTGGATGATGTATCAATGGTAAAGATTGTACCGGGGTCCACAGTCCACTAGAGGTGTTCTCCTTAAGATAAATAACATGTTGGATGAACAAATTACAGTGGGGCAATTAACAGATTGAGCAAGCATAACAATGCATATACTAGTCATCATGATTCCTATGAGATTTGATTCGGCATTACAACAATATACATAGACCGTAATACAACTGCATCTATGACTAATAATACACGTTCAGGTTATCATCCGAACCCCCTCCAGTATTAAGTTGCAAGCAACAGATAATTTCATTAAGGAATGTGTGTAAAGTAAACATATAATTGCTCCATGAACAAAAGATTGTTGTTTTCTCCCTAGTAGCAACATCACATATACAACCTTAGAGATTTCTGTCACTTCCCCATATTACTAGAGGCATGAACCCACTATCGAGCATAAATACTCCCTCTTGGAGTCACAAGCATCTACTTGGCCAAGATAGCTACAAGCAACGAAGAGCATGCAAGATCACAAAAAACACAGGCATGATAGAATCAATAATCAATATGACATGATAGAATCAATAATCAATCTGACATAGTATCTCAATATCCATCGGATCCCTGCAAACACAACATGTATGATTACAAATAGATGATATTGATCATGAATGGAGCTCACAAGATGTAAACATGATAGCACAAAGGAGGAGAAATAACCATCTAGCTACTGTATGGACCCATAGTCCAAGGATGAACTACTCATGCATCATACCGGAGGCTGGCATGGTGATGAAGAAGGCCTCCGGGATGATCTCTCCCCTCCGACAGGGTGCGGGGAAGAGCTTCAGATCCCCCCGATCTAGGGACGATGGTGGCGGCGGCTACGGACTGTTTCGTGGAGATTTGATCGGGTGCTTAGGGTTTCTGCATTGGGGTGACTTTATAGGCGAAGGGGCGGCGCAGGAGGGCGGCTAGGGGGCGCACACCCTACCCTGGCTTGGCCTAGGGTGGTCCCGCACCTGGGGGCATGTGGCCACCCTGTGGCGCCCTTCCGTCTCTCCTATGGACTCCCTGTTTGTTCCGGTAAAAGATTGACTTTGGCTTTTGTCCCGTCCAATTCCGAGAATATTACCTTACTAGCTTTTCTGAAACCAAAAACAGCAGAAAATAGGCAACTTGCACTGCAGCATCTTGTTAATAGGTTAGTCCCAGAAAATGTATAAAAATACCTCAAAGTGTAGACAAAGCATAGCAAAGTTGATACTAAACAAGCATGGAACATAAAAAATTATAGATACGTTTATGACGTATCAAGCATCCCCAAGCTTAACTCCTGCTCGTCCTCGAGTAGGTAAGTGATAAAAAGAATAATTTTTGAGGTGACATGCACCATCACAATCTTGATCAAACCATTTGCAAAGCATTGATAAATGGGATCATAGTTCTCTAAACATGAGCATGAAAGATGTAGCTCTAACAATAAGACATAGCAACTATGTTGTAACATGAAAAAGGTACAAACAAAGATCATGAATAACAATGCATTGAAAGATGTTTGTTTAACATATAGAAAACATAGCATAGTGGTATTCAGCTTGTCCCTCATGGAGTAGCAAAATATAAATGCATAGGACACCTTGAAAGTTCATAAGGGTGAGTAGATACAAATAGTTCAACAACAAGAAATATCAACATTATGAATCAATCAATAAGTTTTGGGACAATGCACATAGATCTAAGAATGACAACTATGCTCTCTTAATTGGTGAATAAAGGAAGAAGGTGGAGACTCAACATAGAAGTAGGAAGAAAGTCCCTTCACAGGTGAAATGGATCATATGGGCACCTAGAGGGGGGTGAATAGGTGCTACTCAATTTTTAGTTCTTTTTCAATAAATTCTCTAGATATGCAACTACGAGAATTTACCTATATGAAAACCTAGCTACTAAGCACGTAAAGAGAGGAGCGAGGAAACCGTAGTGGAGCACGCGGAGACACAGGGATTTGTTTTACCGCAGTTCCTTCCTTGTTAAGGGAAGTACATCTGCGTTGGAGGGGTGGGCGGTTCTAAGAAGACCACGCCACAATAGGCCTCACCCTATTCTTCGATGGATCTCTCCACGAAAGTCTTGATCCATCTTCTCCACTATTGGTACCCTTCGAGGCGGGAACCGGTGCCTTTACAACTCTACCGGGGCACACACCCACAACTGAATTGGGGGCTCCCGTAATGACAACAAGCTGTCACAAGAACAATGATTATCAATATAATCAAAAGCAAAGATCTAGATATTTGCAAGAAATACTAGATCGGTGATTCTCCAAATGAAAGGAGAGGAGATGAAGCGCTTGATTGTAGTTGTTGAAGATCGAGTTCTCCTCCTTCAATTCCTAAAGGAAGGGGGCCTTTAGGTGGATGAAGGTGGATCTCTCTTGGATGAAGCTTGATGAACATATCTTGAATTTTTCGAATGAACCAAGAGTTCTGGCAGGAGGGGGAAGGCTGGTTTAAATACCCCTGCACAGATCTGGCCGTTGATGAAGTTCGAGGGAAGATTCTCCGCCCCCCACTAGGGGCGGACTATCCTCCCTGGGGAAAAAATCCGCCCCATACAGAAGGTCGCACCGGTCTTGACTTGGAGAAAATCCTCGAGGGGGAAGATTATCCGCCCCCTCAAGGGGCGGACTATCCGCCCCTGGGGAAAATCCGCCCCCTCACTAAGCGAAGCGCCTTGGCAACCTTGGAGACAAATCTTGGGAGGGGGGGCAGACTATCCGGCCCCTGGAGGGGCGGATTATCCGGCCATGCCAGAAAATCCGTCAGATACACTACCCCCATTCTGAGGGTTGCACCCTTCTGCGTTTGGGGAGGGGCGGATTATCCGCCCCCCAAAAACAGTTTCCGTTTCCTTTTCAAGGTAGAGATCTGCAGCACTTCAACACGCATTAAATAATCCTTGATATTGTTATCTAACACACAAAACACTAGGGATTATGAAGTTTTCTTTCAAAATCCCCCTTTTTGGTGTTAGATGACAATACTAGGATTTGCAATGAAACCTACTAACAACACCTTAAGGAAATGAAAGAGGCCTCCCCTAAATGTGTGCATATTTATAATTTTCATTTGAATACAAATGCACACACTAAAAGCAAGCCAATTTCATAACAAAGAAAATTTAAAAGACGGTGAGTTAGGAAACAAAGTCATACCACCGGGATGTGAAAATAGCCAATGTGAATAATGCGATTAATAGGCCTCAAGCACATCCCACAATATTGATGCAATCAATAGATAATTCCATAATTCCATATGCCATCAATACAATACCATACTCCATAGATAAATCCAGAATTCCATATGAGTAGCTCCACAAGAGAAATTCAGAATTCCAGAGATCCAGACACGAGCAGAAAGTAAGACACGACAAAGTCTTATACAAACCAAGCACACAAATTCAACGCTAAAAGGGCACAATCAAGCAAATAAAACGAATGAAAAAGAGGCAAGTGCTTGCGCCTGACCCATACAAATCCTCCGTGGGCTAATAGAACTACTTCTCCCTCTTTGGCATCGAAACGCCAAAAAGGAAGAAGAGCGATGCTAGCGTCCCATCAGATCTCTCCTCCTCGTCCTCATCCTTGTCGTAGTCATCCCCGTCCCCTTCCTCGTCATCATACTCATCATCATCAACTGGAGGAGTAGGTGCCCTCGGTGGTGGAGGAAACAGGTGACTCTCGAGCTCTCCATAGTTGATCCATGACGTGTTCCACTGAGCATATGGTTCCGGAGCTGTAGGAGGTGGTGGATGGCAAGTTGCACCAGACACATGGTGAAGAATGAGATGCTGGGTGTGGGCCATCTCATGGCTCCTCCAGTATTCCTCATACTGGCACTTGTGAGTATCTATGCCCATGCAAAGAATGTGCCGCTGAAACCAATTGAGATGCTTGACCTCACGTGCCATTGGGGACACCGTGGGACGACGACCACTAGCCCTTGCATCACGCATGAAGGACTCAGGGGAAGTGGAAGGGTGAGAGGTCTTCTCAGCCTTGTTATAGATCATCTTTGTCTTGTGAACACCATCCAAACCAGTACCAAAGTCCTCATGTGGAAACATGTGCTTGATGAGAATCATAATAAAAGGAGCACATGGGATGGTGAGCCGGTTGAGCATAACATCAGTCATCTCATGATAGATATAGTCCATAACATCCAGCTTGTAACCTGTAGACGAACTAGCATTGGTGGCACACTCATGAGCAAAAGCAAGCAGGGGAACCAGGTGACCGCGGATCTTATCATTGTTTCCCCCACTTGGAGAGATGCTGTCTCAAAACATGCCAATAAGAGTGGCATACAAAGGAGAGAGGCCAACAAAGGTACCAGGAATGCCATCAGATGTCAGACATGGAGCGAGAATAGTGTCCTTGGATGGCCTAAGTGGAGAAATGATGCGGTGGGAAGAAGTTGTGTCACGCCCATGAAAGGCATACCCAAGGACCTGACCAAATGTGCGGAAGTCTGACTGAATCATTGTTGTCCTGGTCATCCACTTCATGGTGCGAAGCTCATCTCCGCAGATCTCAAGTGTCGAGAAAAATTGCTTCACCACCGAGGAGTCATAGTGGCACTAAAGAGTCATAAGGTGATGCAGCCCCATCTTATTAGTCACATCCAAGGCTTCACGAAGTCTTGCCTTGGTTTGGGCCTCAGTCATATTCAGAGGATGCATAGGGCGAATCTTGAGAGGAACATAAACATCATCATGAATAGACCGAAAGTGAGAGCACCAAAACATGGAATCCTCCAGAGAACCATCACTGTCAGCATCGGCATAATAATCGGTTTGGCGAATGGAGGAGTACTCAACGCTGTCCATGGCCTTGTAGTTGGGTCGGGACTGCTTGCCCTTGCCCTTGCGAGATGTAACCCTCTTGGCTTTCTTTGCTGCCTCGGCCATCCGTTCAGACTCTCTTGCCAACCTACGGACCTCAGTTTCATCAACAAACGTACCCTCTGTAGTGGGCCTGAGATAACAGGCACGGGGACGACCCTTGTAGGTCTTAGGAGCACTTGAACCACCTGTGAAAGGCATGGGAGAGGTAGCATGGGGATAAGCACACACACAAGTCCAAGAGGAATATTAGAAATAGTAGGACGACAATCCATGGTCCAGAGATGTGAATTGTGGAAATCTGAACCAAACCAGAACAGACATTGAATATACAGGCCGGATTATCCGGCCCTGGCCCAGATTCACCAAGGCAACATAGATCGGGCACTAGGGTTGCAATACTACTGATTCTAATAAACAGGGGAAACACAAAGTATCTTCTACAATGAGATTTCCACAAAAAACAACGAATCCCATACAAAGGAGATGGATGAGGGAGTTACCCTCACTCATTGGAGGAAAATCTCGGAGGAGAAGGTACTCGGACGCGTGGGGAAGAAGATCCGGGAAGGGCTTGGAGAATCCGATGGTCGAATCTACTCCGGGAAGGGGCGGAGGCTCCGGCGGTGGCTAGGGGCAGGGCATGGTTTGGGGGAGGACTGGCTACTCTGTTTGATCCCTTCCTCCTTGAGCCCAGCCCTTAAGAGGCAAATTTCGCCCATGGCGGATAATTTGGCCCCCACTTAGGGCGGATAGTCCGCCCCCTCTGAATTTCTGTCAACACAGAATCAGGCCGGAGCACCCCATACAAACCCCTCGCAAGTGTACAAAAGGACTTGTGTGCAAGAATAGATAATTCAAGGAGGCAAAAAGTCTTGGGTTTAGAGCAACAAACTGAGATGGTACTACACACCCAAAGTTGCAAGAACAAATCAACCAAAAGCCAAAATTGGGTGTGTTCTCCATAAGAACAAAAGATATGCAATAAAATCCAAAGAGAGCCACTAGAAACCAACTCTTCTCAAGGAAGAGGACGGTGGCCGAAGCCACCCCGCGCATGGCATGACACCGCGAAGATGTATCTTGAGTTCAAAACCAATGCTCATCGATGACCCTATCACAAAATGATCTTAAGGGAAATGATTTTTCTTGCTTTTGGCATTATGGGGGGAGGGTTAGCCCAATCAATTAGGACCACACTCCCCCTATGTCTATGCCCACATCTAAACCAAATACATGAAGAAGAGTAAGTGAGTATGAAAGGGTAGTCAAGCCAAGCTCCTTGAATCTATGATATTTAGCTCATTCCTCAAATAACAAAATCTTGCTTCATCAAGAGGCTTCGTGAAGATATCGGCAAGTTGGTTCTTCGTTCTCACAAAAGATAGTTCAATATCGCCACGAGCAACATGATCCCGAATGAAATGATTGCGAATATCAATATGTTTTGTTCTTGTATGCTGCACCGGATTGTAAGCAATTTTGATAGAACTTTCATTGTCAAATAAAAGAGGCACTTTGTCACAATTGACACCATATTCCTTTAAAGTTTGCCTCATCCATAATAATTGTGTACAAGCACTTGCAACGGCAACACATTCAGCTTCGGCGGTTGAGAGTGATATGAAATTTTGTTTCTTCGAAGACTAACACACTAGAGACCTGCCCAAGAATTGACATGCACCAGAAGTTGATTTTCGATCATCTTTGTCACCAGCCCAATCTGAATCAGTGTAACCACATAGAGAGAAGATGGAGCCTTTGGGATACCATAAACCAAAATTTGGGGAATGAACCAAATATCTGAAGATTCTCTTGACCGCCACTAAGTGGCTTTCTTTAGGAGCGTCTTGGTACCTTGCACACACTGCTACACTCAACACGATATCGGGCCTAGATGCGCAAAGGTAAAGAAGAGAGATGATCATGGATCAGTATACCTTTTGGTCCACGTCTTTACCCTTTGGATTAAGCTCAAGATGACATTTAGTTTGAATTGGAGTAGCAACGCCATTGAGATCCGTCATCTTGAATCTCTTGAGCATGTCTTGGATGTACTTAGCTTGATTAATGAAAGTTCCCTCTCTAGGTTGTTTGATCTCGAATCCAACAAAGAACCTCAATTCTCACATCATAGACATCTCAAACCTATCAGTCATAAGATTTGAAAATTCATCATTAAAAGCTTGGTTAGTAGATCCAAAAATAATGTCGTCTACATATAGTTGGCATACAAAAACCTCCCCATTAACCTTCTTAGTAAAAAGAGTGGGATCGATTTTCCCAACTTTGAATCCATGGTCTAACAAAAGCTCTTTAAGGTGCTCATACCACGCATGTGGGGCTTGTTTAAAGCCATAGGGCGCCTTATCGAGTTTGTAGACATGGTCCGGAAATTTGGGGTCCTCAAATCCCGGGGGTTGCTTGACGTATACCAACTCATGTAGTAGACCATTAAGAAAATCACTCTTAACATCCATTTGCTGTAATTTAAAATTATGATGAGAGGCATAGGCAAGAAGGATACGGATGGACTCAAGACGAGCCACATGAGCATAAGTTTCACCGAAATCACTGCCTTCTACTTGAGAGAATCCTTGATCCACTAGCTTTGCTTTATTCCTTACAAGAATGCCATTTTCATCTTGTTTGTTCTTGAAAATCCACTTGGTGCCGATAACATTGCGGAACTCTTTGGGATTCTCTACGAGCTTTCAAACTGTAACATCCCAGCATTAGAGCTTAGAAATAAGCTGAACACAGATGTGTGCATTGCATTCATGCATAGAAAATCCGAATAATTTTCGCGCTTTTAAATAAAAACTTGTCAAAGTGATTGAAGCTTCTCTTAACTTGATGGAATTGAAGTAGATCATCAAGCTGACTGCAATAAGTTCCAATATGACCTTTGCTAAAACCTTATTTTGGGTAAGGGAGATTTGATCTAAGGGTAGATCAAATGTAATAAAAGTTAAACCCTAATACATTACTTAATGGATTATATTTGATCCTTGAGTAATCATATCCCAGTATTCATTACACAACCCATGAATACCAAGTTATAAATGTAAATTAAGTAATAGGAATGTAACCACTAAATCTTAATCTCATTTATTTATACCATGAGTATCATGGTAATACCTAACCCTAACTCTTTAGTTATTTGGAGTAGGAGGGAAACCAATTCAAGATCATTCACCATATATTTTTCTTCCCATATCAATTCGTATGGAACCCTATCTAAATTATTGTTGTTTATCAATGTTGAGTAATCAACTATTGATTCACCAACTCTTCATCTATCAACTCTTGTCCTTATTATAGCATTCACTTAATACTTATAAAGAAATAAGTAAGAAGGGGTAAATAGTAATGCTAGAATTGAATATCATCTATAGGATGGAAAAGTTTGGAGAAAATGAAATCATTATGATAATTGATGGATTTAACTCACTCCTAAATGGATAGAAGAGTTATCCGGAAGACATAATTATATGTGGTAACAAAGAAGATTATAAGGATGAATTCTAAAGATAGTTACCAAGGAGTAATCCTCTTGGATCAAGTAGGTATAGTCAATGAGTAATATCTCATAGATAGATAGAGATACTAAGAAGATAATACAACTGTAGTGTTGTATTGATGAAGGACTTGATTAGCCAACTAGAAACCTAAGCCATAAATGATCAAAGTATTATAATGATTATGTTTAAGTCACAAAGATTGAATGCTTATATCATGTATAAGTGACATTGGTGGATAGAACATGATTGAACCCTAGTATAGATATGTTATTCTAGGTTAGCCATGACAAGTCACATTAATACAATGAGAGATTAGAGTATGAATGTAGTTAGAAGTAACCACTTGTTGCATTGAAGGTTATCAGTAGTAGAGTAGTTGATATAACCAAGTATAGCTATGAGAAGCTTAGGAAGGCTTCAGTGACAAGCTTCTGAGATTTTTAAGAGAGATTACAAAGTAATCTGAGAAGTAAGAAGGTGATTATTCAAGTGGAATTAGAATCAAAAGAAGTACTCTAGTGATGAGAGTTATTGTTAAGAGAATATCATATAGAGCTTTAGTGTCAAGCTCATTAGAATTACAAATGAATTTAGGAGGAGAAATTATGGATAAGAACATTCTTGTGAAGTAAAGTTTATCATGTTAACACATGATGATGTTTATAAAGAAGTAGTATATCTATGAAAGGAATTCCTTAATTAGAAGTCCAGGATTATGAAGTATGGAAGGTAGGAATTCTTGGTAAACACTAAACCCTAAATCTATAATCAAGCTTAACATCCATCCCATCTGTTGGATCAATCATTTTGTTTCCACAATGGTTGATAGGAATAATTTCCTACATCAAATCACTTAAGCACATCTTTGTCATTTTCAATCATCATTATCATAGGTGCTTATGAAACTATAGTTATCAATTCTCTCTCATAATTCATTTCAAATAATAACTATTTATTTTAAAAAGGTGATATCCATATTGACCACAAACATAAAGACTATATGTTTAGCCATTCATCTTTATTCACATTAAACAAAGTCTTTGATTCATCTCTCTAACCATTTATTCCATAGGAGTATGGAATAAGTAGGAATACCATAATTATTAACTACTCTATATTTTACTATGTGATTAAATACATAAAAATAAACCCTATGACTATTACTAAACATTTTAAAACTTCATTACTCCAAATAAAAGTGACCATAATGTTATAGTTAATTTTTAAGATCTTAAATAAATCCTAAAGCCCTAAACCCTACTTACTCTATTTAATAAAAGAATGTCTCTATAATTATAAAGTTAGATAATAATAAATAAAGTATGCTATCCAAATCCTAAATTCATTACCAGAATTTGAAATATTTTTTTTATACTGCAAGTATTCAACAAATAAAATTCTATAAAGATGTTTCAAACCAAATATAAAAATATAAATATGGAAATAAAACAATAAACAGAAAAAACCAAAGGAAGAGAGGCATCAGTTGAATCTAGCCCATGGCCCAGCTTTCTGTTCCCTTTACCGTCGCTCATGTGCGTCACACCGCAGCCCACCTGGCCCAGCACCAGCCTGCAAGTAGCCCATACCCCTTCAGGCTCTAATCTTCGTCGTCTTCCTCGCCGGCGAAGCTGCTGCCTGGCGTTCTGACCGCCGTCTATCCCCACCGCATCAAGATGCACGCTGTCGTCGTTAGGGGAGGATAAGGAGGCCACAGCGACGTTTCCCCTCGGTCTCATCCTCATTTTCCCCTTCTCAGCAACCCTTCTCTTTGACTTCTCCTAGTAGCCGAAACCCTAACCGCCATGGCTCGAGCTAGAGCTCGCTCCCGGCCTCCCCTTGCCATTTTGAGGCCACCATGATGAGCGTGGTGCTTGACTTCGTCATTTGCCCCGAAGCACGCTGGTTAGGGAGGTCCCTAACTGCGGGATTTGATCCATCTTCTCCGACCCCGACGCCACGTTAATCGTCGACGTCTCCAAATGCACCTTGCTTCCTCGACCACTTCTCTGCATTCCGGGTGAGATGACGGTCCTCTAGGACCTTACCTTTTTCTCTATCCGCCCCTGGATCGTTCTGGCCTCGAGCGCCGCCGTGCTGTCTCCGCTTCGGTCACCACCGGCGAGGCTCCTGGCCACCCTAGACACTATGCCACCCTAGTTAGGTTGCCCAGGTTCATGCGCTTCCGATCCACTAACATTCGCATCCACTCGCGCATCGTTGCGCCGCCGCTAGATGATCGCCGGCTACATCCACCGTCCACCGTGTCGACCAGACCAAGTCAAACCTGGTGTGGGTCTCGTTGCTGATGTGGCTTGCCAACGTGGCCACGGACCCACAAGTTCATCTCTGTGGCTAGGATCGTTCTGAGTGTAAAAAGGATTAATGGTTCATGCCAACGTCGCACATCAACGTGGCCCTAAGCCCCACATGTCTGTGACCTGGGTATATCCAGTCTAGGTGTAAAAAGTTTACTGTATGTTTAGGAAATAATTAAAACAATACAAATTTAAATAACAATATTCAAGAAATGAAATAAAATGATTAAATCTTGTAAAATTGATATCTTTAGTTTTATAAACCAGAAAAATACATATAATATATGGAAATGTTTAGAAAAATAAAATCTACAACTTAAAACTATTATTAAATATTATTATGATAATTATTTAAATAAATATTATTTAATAAATACTTTATAAAGTTTTAATACTTTGATAATTAATATTTTAATAATGGTAAATGCTAAAAAACTAAATAAAATACCAAAAATCTTAGAAAAATAAGAATTATACTCTAACATTATAATTATACATTATTACTTCACTTAATTAAATATTTATTATTTATTAAGTATTTTTAAAGTAATAAACCTTATTAAAATCATATCTTATTATTTATAAATCACAAAAAGAAATGTAATATACCAAAGTGATCACAAAAATAATACCTACAAGTTAAAAATGTGATATTCCACTTTTGAGTTAAATAAAAAGTTAAACACTTTCATAACTTGAATTTAAACTTGTTTCTTCAGTTAATAATTCCTAAAATGACAAATAAAATTTGTTAATATTTCCTAAATTAACCAAATAAATATAATAAATAGTATTAATCTTAAATACTAATATTATGAAGTCGAAATGATTTAACACTATTTAAATACAATTTTATTAAATTATCTTTCAACCATATGTATAAATTATTTTATAAGAGAATTCTTATCTAATATAAAATCTCCAAGAATAATTATAATAAGATAAAACCCATTCTTTATATTAACCACAAATTTATAAACATATCAAAACACTATAAGTGAGTTCATAAGTAGTGAATAATATTATTTACTTATTCATAAACTTTAACCACACCCTTATAAGGAGATAAATTCCTTTATACCATTATAATGTAAAGAAACCATTACCAACTAAAAATAATACCATTCTTAAGTAACTTTAAAGAAAAATTATAAAGTGAACAAGGTATAAGTATAACAAGCATTTCACCTGAAGTCCATCTATGTATTTAAAGTTAACTTTAGTCTACAATACTTTAAATATAATACTAAAGACTTTATTATATGTTTTATAGTTAACTTTGGTCTGTTACAATTAAATTAAAAATAATCTTAATACCAAACCAACCTAGTTAAAAACCAAGATAGATAACTCTCAAATACTACTAATTTCATTATTCCAGTAAAGGCAATTCTTTCTGACTTAAAGACTATAACTAAAAAGAACACCTCATAAGATTAACTTAAAAGCATAAATGATTCTGCCAAATTGAGTAAGATTTTCTTCAAAGGTTATTCGTTTTTCTACTTCAAGAAAAATAACAACTAATCAAAATCACTTTACTTTATACTTTACTTGTATAATAAGATTGTTAATACTTAAATTCTGTATAAGTGACATTACTTGTAAAGTAAAACTTGAAGATAAACAATTAAGATGTAAGCAACCTTGAGTAGCATTCCATACTATGTATTTTGTTGTTGTATAAATACATGTTGTTCCACACACTCACAAGCCTTAATAAGAAGCACATGTGTGAAACTTAATCTAAAAGGGCAACACATTCCAAGGAAACCCTTTCCAGTACCCAAACCCTAAAACAACGTTATTCTCGGGATTAACGTTTATCAACTTGCATTACATTACTTATGCATAAAAGCATCTTGCTTCTTTAAACATTAGTCCTTACCAGACCAATGATGCAGATTTCAGTTATTGGATCTTTTATATTGTGTCGAAGACCGTGTGCGCATAATCTTGCAATCACAAAAGGCAAGTTCACACTTGCTCATGTCCTTTGATTATTTTCTATAAAGTATTTTAGAAATCCAGTGTTGTCATCACCTGCATTTAAAAAAGGTCAGAAAACACTATTTTCATAATAATGTGATTATAGGTTATTTACCATGAGGTAATAACCTACTATAAGAGTTCCGGTGGTAAGGAACATATTACCTAGGACTTAACAACCACTGTCGTCAGTGATTCTTACGCCGTATATTACGCGTTGACCATGAGATTTGGAATGGGACGAAGAAGTCAGCTGTATCTTTTCCCTCTCGCATGGAGCTGGATGTGCGGGTCGTGGCTGTTATCACTCGTAGCGTGAATATTATTTAGGGTAATTCGTAGAGGATATGCAGCATATGGGTGGGAGCCCTCAACGTCCCACGATAGTTCCGACATCTGAACGGTCTGTACAAACCATTGCCGTAATTCAAAAGGTGGGCATGATGTACACCAAGGAGACATGCGGGGTCGCGGAGAAGGCAGTGATTGGCTTGGATCTTAGGTTGGGCCTCAAATCAAGGAATTTTGAACGGGTACATACTCCCGGCCGTGCAACAAAACCTAAGGTCTCTCATGGGTAAAGTGACGCACCTATGCAGAGTGTAAGAACTGTAACTTGTTACTCCCTGTTCCGGGAAGGAGCTGCGAACGCGGCGGGAAAGGAACCCCATGAAGGTTCTGGTAAACCCGTGAAGGCCGACGGACATAGTTTTTCAGAATAAAAGAAACCTTTGAAGAAATGTTTATGAAAACTTGCATTGCCTACGACCTACGGTCTATGGCTGTAGATATAGTGCATCAAACACTCCTTTTCTAGTGAACTTGCTGAGTAAGCTCGTACCCAAAGTATCTTCTTAACCCTTGCTAGGTTCTAAAGCCAGTACATACGACGTCTACATCAAGTTATGCTCCAGGAATCATCATCAAAAGCTAAAGCTCTTCAATGGAGTCAAGAAAGTCAACATATACATCAACCCAAGTGAAGGCTAAGTTGCTGATTAGATAAGAATATAATTTTTAACCATAGAACCTACTTCTTTAGAGTATTGCAATAGCAGCAATGCAAGCCAGTAGTTCAGCTATTAGTTTTATAAGTATGGTAGCTATGAGTTATTTATTCTTGATTCTTCTTCGTAAGAAGTTTCTTTCTCTCTCTTTAACCTAGAGTGTTCTCTGGATCTTATGTAAAGAGTTGAGTTGTAACCTATAGTCATGTCTTGGACCTGCTATGTTTCTATTGTACTACTCTGAGGGATGTAATACTAGTGAACGGTGTTTCATTGGTGTTATGTCAACAACTATAGTGTACTACATCATGCAGTGGTATGCTGGGTCATCGCACAAACCATATTGCGCTCGAAGTTATTTAATTCTTCATGCATTGCATCCACCCAATCGGGATCTTCAAGAGCATCAAATACCTTCTTTAGTTAAACTATTGAAATGTGTGCTTGATGATCACAGAAGCTAGCAAGTTCTCTTCTAGTAGACACCCTTCTTCTTAGATCACCGACAACCTTGTCAAGAGTGTGACCCCTTAACTCAAGGTTCCGATCAGCGCGAGTTTTGCGACGAGCCTAAATTTCCTTGTTATTTCTAGAAGGAGTTGATTCAGCATTTGGATCCTTGTCTTGGCCACTACCTTGCCCTTGATTCTGATCTGAGCTTGAAACAGGCAACTGTTGCTGTTCATGTTCTTCAGGGTCGGACAATCCGCCCCTAGGTGGGGCCGTACTATCCGACCTGGGAGATGCGGCTGCAACTTCTTCTTCCTGAGTGTCTCTGGCAGAACTTAGAGTTCCAGGGCCGGATTTCCCCTTGGGGCTAGAGAATCCGGCCTAGGATTTTCTTGGCCGTTTTGTTCTTCTTGATGTCCACTGGAGAAAGTTGGGGTGCCAGGGCGGACTGTCCGGCCCTTGGAGGGGGCGAATAGTCCGGCCTGGGACAACCATTTTTCCTAGAAGACAGATGATCTTCAGCAGGTTGAGGTGTTGGTGCAGAGGTTTCTCCAGCAGTGGGAGCTTGTTGATCTTGTGTAGATGAGGGCTCCACTTGAGTGGAACATTGTGCTTCCCTCTCCGCCACAAGGGGTTCCTCAATGGGCAGAAAAATCCGATGCTCATTCTTCTTATGTCATCTTGGGGTATTTCAACATCTGTATCACAGACATCAACTTGCCCCACATGGGAGCAATCATTTTCATCGAATTTCACACTACAAAATTCTACAACAATTCCGGAGAGCTTGTTGTAGATTCTATAAGTGTGGGATTCGGCACTGTAACCAACAAAAACACCTTCTAAAGCCTTAGACTCAAATTTATACAAGCGTACTCCTTTGATGAGAAAGAAACACTTTCAACCGAATACCCTGAAGTACGAAATGTTGGGCTGGTTACCGGTAAGTATTTCATACGGAGTTTTGTCCAAGATCTTGTGGATATAGAGCCGATTTGATGAGTGACAAGCGGTGGATATGGCTTCAGCCCAAAAGTTGTAAGGAGACTTGAATTCAGCCAACGTTGATCTGGCAATATCCATCAAAGTGCGGTTCTTCCTCTCGGCTACACCATGTTGTTGAGGGGTGTATGCAGCAGAATATTCATGTCTTATCCCCTCTTCACTTAGAAATTCATTTAACGTGTAGTTCTTGAACTCGAAGCCGTTGTCACTTCTTATTGCCAATATGGGAACATTGTGTTGACGCTGAACCTCATTGGCAAAGTCAATGACCGTTTGTTGAGTCTCACTCTTTAACTTGAAGAAATAGACCCATGTGTATCTTGAGTAATCATCGAATATCACCAAGACATATTTCTTCCCACCAAGACTGGCATGAGATGGAGGACCAAATAAGTCTACATGAAGTAATTCCAGGATTCTATTTGAAGAAACAATAGTTTTCCTATTGTGGGGAGAGTCATGTATTTTTCCTTCAACACAAGCCCTGCAAACACGAACTTTGGCAAAGGAAGCATTGTCTTTTAGTCCAAGGATGTGGCCACCCTTGTGAATAATTTGCAAAGTTCTCATGTTGACATGGGCTAAACGGCGATGCCATAGCCAGCCCACGTCGGCCTCTCCGAATAAGCACATCAGACCCGAAGTGGTTTTCCCCGAAAAGTCCACCACATACAGGTCATTTTCGACATACACAACAAAAGCAACCTTTAGAGACTTGCTCCACAAGAGTACCACCAAATCATCATCAGTGAAAATAGCAAAGCCCATCTTACCAGGGCACAAACAGACAGTAAGTTGTAACCGAGGGTCTCAACAAGCATGACGTCCATGAGAGAGATATCGTGGGCGATCAAAACCATGCCAAGACCCAATACCTGAGATTTATACTTATCACCATAGGAGACTATAATATTATCATGATTGGGTCGCATCTCCGTGATGATCTCTTTGCTTCCGGTCATATGACTAGTGCACCCACTGTCTAGCACCCATTTAGACCCATCGGAAGCATAGCCCTACAAGAGAATTACTTCTTGGTTTTAGGTACCCATTTTTCAATGGGTCCTCTCATGTTAGTAACAAGGGTCTTTGGAACCCAAATAGACCAAGCAACATATTCATCAAAAGGACCAACATAATAAGCATACACATCGCCATAATAATCACAAAAGAGTTCATAATTTGGATTGTGAGACCCTGCAAAACCAATATGGTTAGTTTTGTCTTTTGTGACATTCTTCTCAGCGGTGTTTGTCTTGATTTTTCACCCTTGGTCTTCTTCTTCTTGTTCTTCTTATTCTTGGACTTGGTGACATATTGTAACATCCTAGTATATAGGACCTAACGAAGGGTAGATTTAGGAATATGAATTGTTGCATGCACTCATTTGAGAAAATGTGAGTAAAATTTTCGCCAAATAAAAACCTTGAGTGATCAATGTTTCTTTCTTAGTTTGAGAGTAGGTTTAGTCTTAAAGGAGGATTGCCTATAAACTTTGATATGATCTTAAAAGAATTATGTGTGTTTTGAAATGAGTTTGGATTTTGAAAAACTTAAGTGTTTTATAATTTAAATAATTTTGATATAAGATTTGAATCTTAAATTAATTAAGAGAAAAGTATTATAACTTAAATATTATCTAAAAACAATATGGTATATGAAATTCATTTTATATACATACACAAGTTACAAAGAATGAACTTACTGAAGTTATTCCAAACTTCACAATTTACAAAAGAGTAAAGAATAAGAATATTCTTTATTAATAAATATATAATCTTTATTACAAATGAACCAAATAAAGATTACAAGAATTATAAAAGACAAATTACAAAAGATTAAGAAAATTACATTTATATATCTACTAACTAACCTATATCTAAAACAATACTAAATCTTCATATTTATCTTTGTACCTGCAAAACAAAGATTAAATAGAAAACAAAATAGGATTAGTGTTAGTATATTTCTCTCAGATATGTCAGTGAGATGCACTTGACAAACTCATCATTGAGAAATGTTAAAAAGGGATCACCAATCTAAAAGATCTCATCTTTCATAAATTCAAGCCAAAATGCAAATGACAGCCAAAAGGGACCAATTCACCAGCCAGGGTAAAAGTAGATTGGTAATAGTAAGTTCAAATTTTCTGAACCTATCCACATGTGCATAGCAGGCACACAAGCTGCACACACACAAGCATGCAATGGGTGTGTTGTCGACCTCACAATGCACAGCCAATATCACAAAACCACAACACAGCCGTGGGGAAGCACATCAGTGCATCTCTCCACTACACAACACACCAGCACAACGAGGGTGAATAACAGTTAAACCAAGAACAGCAACCAAACCAACCACCCAGATCAACCCAAACATCACCAGCATGGTGACATAAGGAGGGGGATGGATCTGGTGGACAACAAGGTCAAGCCTAGGAGCTAGGAGGAGCAGGCAAGCTCAAGAGCAAGCTCAGGAGCACAGTTAAGGCAGATCAAGATCAAGATCATCAATCTACTACATCCACATCAGAATCTGTGGTGAGTCTCATAAAACCATCACATGATTCCATCATATATCTAAATAAAAGCATGTGCTGTTTTATGAGATAATCTCTCAATAATCACCCAAGAGGAGTGCATCTATCCTAGAGATTTCAAGTATAAGGATAAGAAATCAAGCTCAACCATAAACACTAAACCCTCAGACCAGCATCACTGGGTTCAGTGTTATTTTTTTACAACTTAGATCATTTTCATTTGATCCTAAGAGATCAGGGCACATCTCTCGGAGAGAGAGTAGCACCTCTAAATCTATAAGTTTCAAACAACCTATTGCCCAACTAACTAGGAATTACATCCTAGAGCCTCAGACCAACATCATAGGCAGGTAAGTTAATAAAAAGCTTCCATATCATCTTATCAGTTTAAATCACAAGCATAATCAAGCTAAGCCCAGAAATAAAAAACCCAATCACTTGTGTGCCAGAATACAGTGGTATCACAAGGATAAGTTCTTAATGAGCTAAAACCAATCTTTACTTAGCTTCCCCAGATAAAAGGGGACAACCACTACATATCATTTTCCTGAAGCCAAAAGCCAGGAATCAACTTTAAATTCATTTATACATCCACAGAAATCATTGCAAGCAATGATTTGATTCAGTGAGTTTAATCTCAGACAAGCCAACAGTATAATTGCAGTAAGCAACTACTGTTAGTATAAGCAATCTGACAGTAGAGTAAACTCTTAGATCAACAACATAATCCAATCAAGGATTTCATTGATACACTAGCATGGATCATGGTGGATTACCATTAGAATTAATCTAACAGGCAACTAGTATCATCAGAGTCACTATCAACCATTAACCACAGCAGACAATCATTTCCCATGATCAAATATGAACCATACTAGATCTAAAGCATCATAGATATGAACAACAGGGGGTTATGAACCCTAATCAGAGCAATAACTCTAATCCAGGGATGAACTCAACCAGCACATAGTCACTCGACATGAAAGCTAGTAGATACACAGGGAGAATCATGGCAGTAGCATGGACAAACACCACAAAGATAACTTACCCGAGGTCCTCGCTGATGAATCGAAGAGGAAGCAGAGGGGCCGACGCACCGCGGCGGCACAGGGAGTACCCAGAGGGGCGCTGCAACCTGCACCTGCCACGGCGGCGGCCGCAGCAGCGCACGAGACCAGCACACCACCGCAGGCGAGATCACGGCGGTGGCGATAACATCTTTTCCGAACCCTAGGGTTCGGGAATGGGGTGGAACTGACCACGGGGAAGCCCTAGAGTCAAATCCAAGTGGATAGAACGAACGAGCATCGTCGACAACCCCAACCCGCACCATGGCGGCGGCCAGAACGGTCGACGACGGGGAGAATCGACGGTGGCGGCATCGCCGTCCACGGGGGCGAGTCAGAGGAGGAGGAGATACGGTCGAGGGAGAGAGAGAGGGAGGCAGAATGGGCTGGGTGGGCCAAAACCCTTCGGGGTAGTCATTTGACCCTGTCCTATTGGGCCACCTTGGCCCAATAAGCCCAAGGGGCCAGCCCATGTTATTTAATAAATCTTTTGATCAATTGGAAAAGACCAAAATACCCCTAGCCTCAATAAAATTATAGAAAATAAAATAATAGTCCAAAAATTATAAATAAAATATTTTTGGATTCACAATAATTCACTTAGTTCAAATAAATCAAAATATAAACTTTTGAACACTTAAATTTTTATAAGAATTTTGTAATTTAAATATTCCTTATGGAATTTTACAAAATTATTAAAAGGTGATAAAAATAAATAAAAATCACTTTCATTATTTATTAATATTATAGTATTTTTGAAAAATACTAAATAAATATTTAATAATAAATTTTAAAGTATAATTAATAATTTCTAAAAGAATTATTAAATCAATAAAATTCAAATAAAGGGAAATAAAATAAAATAACTCAATACATGTTATAAATATTAAAAAGAAATATTTATAAATCCTTTATCACTCAAAAAGGAACTTTTTGGGGTAAATGCATATAAATTTAAATAATGCATTACATTACTTGCATAATCATTTTGCTTCTTTATATTGTCCTTACCGGGCAATAATGATGTTTTTGTAGAACTAGAGGCTCAAGGTCCAGTGCAAGCATCAGACTTCACTACCTTGCCATCACAAGGCAAGTTCATCACTTGCTCATGTCCTTTGAAGAGTCTTTATCAAAGTATTTTCAAATTGTGTGTTATCATATATGATATAAAAGAAAGAAAATATTATTTTCATAAACAAAGAAATCATAGATATCATCCTAAGTGGTGATATAATGGAGCAATAGAACTTAGAGTTTTAATTGCAACAATGATGATCAAATAAGGACTTAATAACCCCTGACATCAGTGATTCTAGCGCTGTATATTACGCGTTAGCCATGAGATTTGGAATGGGACAGAGAAGTCAGCTTTATCTTCTTCCTCTCGCATGAAGCCGGATGTGCAGGTCGTGGTTGTTATCCTCGTAGCGTGCATATTAATTGGTAATTCATAGAGGATATGCAGCATATGGGTGGGAACCCTCATCGTCCCACGATAGTTCTGGCATCTAATGGTTTGTACAAACCATTGCCGTAATTCATTATGTGGGCATGGTGTACACCAAGGAGGCATGCGGGCTCGTGAAGGGGGCAGTGATTTGCTTGGACCAACTACTGGGCCCCACATCATGGAATTGTGGACGAGAAATTACGCCCGGTTGTGCAACAAGGAGTTGATCTCTCATGGGTAAAGTAATGCACCTCTGCAGAGTGTAAGAACTGTAACTTGTTACTCCCTGTTCCGGGAAGGAGCTACGAACGCGACAGGAAAGGAACTCCGTGAAAGTTTTGGTCAACCTGTGAAGGCTGATTGTCATAGTTTTTGGGAATAAAATCAACCTTTGAAGAAAGATTTACAAAAACTGCATAGAGCCAAGGATTTATAATCCGAGGTGGTAGTTAGAGCATCAAACTTCCCACCTTGCATATAATGAACTTGTTTGGTAACACTGTTACTCATTCTTTCCTTTGATCCCTTGCTTAGACTCTGATGATCCTGAAGACGTGCCAATGTATGCAGCCGAATGCCAAGAAGACATGTTCTACGAGGAACCTGATCTATCCGGAGGAGTTGAAGGCATGGACTACGAGATCCACTACAGTGTCGATGAGAACGAGTCCACTTAAGTGTCTAGTTAGTAGTAACTAACGGAGCCGAGCAGCATGAACTCTATAGAATAAGCTGTTGAGCCCCACTCCTAGCCGGAGTTGTTACTTTTAAATTTCCACTGAACATCTTATATTTTTGTTTGTAAGTTGGATCTTTTGGAAGTCTTGAACTTCCGGTATTGTAATAATAATGTGTGTACTTTTGTAATATGGACCCGCAATGTTTCTGTTGTACCACTCTGAGGGATGTGATATTTACGGAACGGTGTTCTGTGGATGTCATGTCAACGACTATAGTGTACTACACATGCAGTGGTATGCTGGGTCACCGCACATATCCAAGTCCCTCTTTTCCAAGATTTGACATTTGCTTTCCAAGTATCTCCTCAAGTACACCCTTATCTTTGGGAGTGGTGTCATTGACAAGCTCATCTTCCACACTAGCATTTTCCTTGTGAATATATGTTGATTTAGATGTGCTAGGAACATCATACTTGGTCAATCGAATTTGGAGCTGATCATGTGACTCATTGAGAATGGAGAATTCACTTTTCAATGACTTGTGAGTGATGTCAAGTTTCTCCAATTCCTCGAAGAGTCTAGAATGAGCAGCCCCAAAGTCAATCTTTTCTTTCTTTAACTTATTTGCTTTGGCTACTACATTGTCACGTTCCTTAACAAGCTTTGTCACCTTTTATTCATGTGACTCCTCAATAGACTCAAGCCTCCCTTCAAGAGAATCCCGAGCCTCTTCTTCTTCTTCTAGAGCATTTTTTAAGGACGCAATTTCCATTGCATCCTCCCTTTCAATTCTGCCCTTTTCTACTTCATTTTGGGCCAGCTGGTCGATAAGAGCCTCAAAATGTATTTTGTGCTGACCTTGCAAGTTAGTGAAGAAATAGTCCAAAGCAATAATCTCTTCTTTAACCTTAAGACTAGTAGGATCATCCATGTCAATCATAGCCTTAGGAAAAGAAGTGTTAGAACTTGATACCTCGGAACCTCTTGCCATGAGAAAAGTAGCGTCCTTCTTGATGACGTTTTTGTTTGGAGAGTCGAAGAGAGATGTTGGTGTAGATGTGGTGACTATAGCAGCCACCTATCGAGAGCTATCATCCTCGTCTTTATCTTCACTTCCCGAAGAATATTCTTCTTGAGCCACTAGAACAATCTTTGGTTGCTTCTTGAAAGGAGCATTCTTCTTTACAAATTGTTTCTTGCGTGGAGCCTTTGACTTTTCCTTGAGAATGAGTCTTCCTCCATTATCTTCCCTACTTTGATAAGGACACTCGGCTACAAAGTGCATCCGGTCTCCACAGTTGAAACAAGTTCTCAGCCTGGGACCGTTTTCCTTTCTTCCATATGCTCCACTCTTACATTCTAGTTTAGATTTGGACTTGGCTGGATCCTTCCAAAAGTTTCTAGCATAGAAGGCCATGTATTGTCCATGAATTCTTTTTACATCCTCAGGATAGTCCGTACCTTCTATGTCATCTTCATCATGATCAGCCACACTTGTCTTCAAGGCCACGTTGACTCCCTTTTGCATCCCCATGGCTCGTGCATGAGCATATTCGGCATTCTTGGCAGTCACTTTGAAAGCTGTCATCTCTTGCATTACCTCACTGGATGTCATTAGGTGGTAGTTATGCCTTCCTTGGAGACTCTTCAAATCTGTGGGCTCAAATGGCATAAGAGCACTGACATACTTGCGCTTGATAAAAGCATCATCAACATGAGAGGCACCATGATTTCTGAAAGTGGTGGCTATTGACTTGAGCCTCCTATACATTTCCTCGTGTTCTTCTCCATCCAACATATGGAATCCTTCAGCTTCATTACTCAAAGCATCATATCTATTTCTTCTCATGCTTTCATTTCCAATGAATAGCTCAATGAGGGCATCCCAAGCTTCCTTAGTTGTGTTAAGATGCTTAATGTGTGGCATGTCTTTGTCACCCACACCAAGATGAATCATTTGTAGAGCTGTAGCATTTAGTTGACTATTAACAACATCTCTTCTTGTTAGTTTGTGGGGATCTCCAACATGAAGACCATTCTCTATGATTTTCCACAACTCAATGGACGAGCTGCACACATGAGACTTCATAAAAAATGGCATTGATTAAAAGTAGATGCTGAAAGTTTGGGTGGATCACCCCTATTATGTATATGTGGATGTGGGATAGGTGGATTAGGGGAATACACATGGGAACCTCATTGTATCCTTCCTTACCACTGTCCTTTTTCGAGGAGGAGCTCTTGCTAGTGCCATCACCAACCACTTCGTTATCTTTGGAATCGGTTTTACCCGTTTCCTTGGATTGCGGAGTGGTAGCCACTGAGGTAGATGGAGGTGATGCTGCGGATGGGGAGAGGCGCATTATCATTTGACGCATCTCTTCCATCTTAGTCTCCATAGAACTAATCAAGGTTGTTTCCAACGTCTTGAGATCGTTCATGGTGACTACGTTCGGAGCATCACTCTCATCTCCCTTGGAACCCATACTTCTCTTAGGCGGTTAAGCCCGAATAAAGAGCCGGGGCTCTGATACCAATTGAAATGGATCATATGGGCACCTAGAGGGGGGTGAATAGGTGCTACTCAATTTTTAGTTCTTTTTCAATTTTAGACTTGACACAAAGTAAATTCTCTAGATATGCAACTACGAGAATTTCCCTATATGCAATCCTAGCTACTAAACATGTAATGAGAGGAGCGAGGAAACTATAGTGGAGCTTGCAGAGACACAGGGATTTGTTTTATCGCAGTTCCTTCCTTGTTAAGGGAAGTACATCTGTGTTGGAGGGGTGGGCGGTTCTAAGACCACCACGCCACAATAGGCATCACCATATTCTCCGATGGATCTCGCCATGAAAGGCCTGATCCACCTTCTCCACTATTGGTACCCTTCGAGGCAGGAACCGATGCCTTTACAACTCTACCGGGGCACACACCCACAATTTAATTGGGGGCTCCTGTAATGACAACAAGCTGTGACAAGAACAAGGATTATCCATATAATCAAAAGCAAGGATCTAGATATTTGCAAGAAATACTAGATCGGTGATTCTCCAAATGAATGGAAAGGAGATGAAGCACTTGATTGCAGTTGTTGAAGATCGAGTTGTCCTCCTTCGATTCCCAAAGGAATGGGGCGTTTAGGTGCATGAAGGTGGAGCTCTCTTGGATGAAGCTTGATGAACAGATCTTGACTTTTTCGAATGAACCAAGAGTTCTAGAAGGAGGGGGAAGGCTGGCTTAAATACCCCTGCACAGATCTGGCTGTTAATGAAGTTTTGGGGCGGATTATCCGTCCCCCACTAGGGCCGGACTATCCGCCCTGGGGAAAAAATCCGCCCCCAGGATGGAAACTTCAGGGGAAATCCACCCCCATACAGAAGTTCGCGCCGGTCATGACTTGGAGAAAATCCTCAAGGGGGCGGATTATTCGCCCCCCTCAAGGAGCGAACTATCCGCCCCTGGGGAAAATCCGCCCCAGAGACGGAGAGTCCCGGGGAAAATCCGCCCCCTCTCTGAGCGAAGCGCCTTGGCAACCTTGGAGACAAATCCCGGGGGGGGGACTATCCGGCCCCTAGAGGGGCGGATTATCCGGCCATGCCGGAAAATCCGTCAGATACTCCGCCCCCATTCCGAGGGTTGCGCCCTTCTGCGTTTGGGTAGGGGTGGATTATCCGCGCCCCAAAAACAGTTTCCGTTTCCTTTTCAATGTAGAGATCTGCAGCACTTCAACACACATTAAATAATCCTTGATATTGTTATATAACACACAAAACACTAGGGATTATGAAATGTTCTTTCAACATGGAAGCAGGGATTTCAAGTTTCGTAAAGAGCTTCCAAAAATTATGGTACTTGTTAGTTTTCAGCTCTCTTTGCCCCTATCATCAGCATCTTGAAGTGTTTAAGGTTAAAGTGAAAAAAATGTGGAGTATATGCTTGACAAATCATAAGTTGGCAATCACATGTCTCTTGAGTACGAGGGTCGTTCCACATGCTACTCAACTTTAGTCACTGGTAAGTTCTTGTCATTGTAAGTATATGTGTATCATAGAGAACCGCCAACGGGGTACCCCTTGCCCATGATACATGAGCTATCCCATATCAAAATGACAAGGCAACAGACAATGAGCATCTCAGCAATCTTTTTATTTGCTATTTGCATAGGTTTTTATTGAGTATGCTTTACAGATTGCTCAGTATGGTTATGCTGCAAGTTTCCACCATGATTAGGCATGGCTTAGGCTAGCGGCCCAGGCATTTCTCTAACTCATATACATAACTCCATGGACTTACAAGCTCCCCTTTTATTTCACACCACTGACATCCGCAAACAAAATATCATGATATCAACTGGGTAGATATGTACAAGTGTTGAAAGCGTTCCCCATGACAGCATGGTTCTGCTAATTCCCAACTTATAACTGCAAGCATATACAACATATATGACACAATGGTTCAAGATTATTAGGTGCAAAAAAGTGAAGTGTTCCATCAAGTTTGTGAGAGCTTTAATCACTAATTTTCTCATAACAAGTTTAATTTGGAAGATAGATAAAAAAGAATATACTTGGAATGGTGTAACACACCATGCATAGGAATTTATAGTGGACTCTTTGGAATAACTTGGTTTCTTGGGAGTTGGATGCATGAGTAGAGCTTACTCAATACAAGTGGAGGCTAGAAAAGACTGGGAGCGACCAACTAAGAGACCAATAATGGCCATAATCATGAAGAGCGACACAACATTATGAATCAAAGAATAAAGTGGTATCACAAGTCAAAAAATAAATGACCATAGAGGCTAAGGTGACTGATTCATAGTCATAACATGGTGTGAGCATGTGCCAAGTCAACCCAAATAAAGCATCAAAGGAGAATACCACAATATTTTGCTTTTGTATTGTAAAACAACGCATGATTCTTGCAAGGAACATTAAGCAATCTCAATTGTTGGAATAAGTCATGCTATAGCAATAATCACTAAGCATAAGGTCAAAACAACATCTAACATGAACTGATAAATTCTAAGCCATAGTCAAAACAAGCTCCCTTTTGTACCACTTAAGCATGAAACTTTCTACTCTTTTCCAACACCAATCAACTTATTTGAACCAAAAGAGCGAAAGAGGGGGTCCAACTAATTTATTAAAGCAAAATCAACAAAATAAAACCAAAATCTAAAACTAAGACACTCCAAGAACAACAAAACAGTGCATGAAACAATAAAAACAAAGTGTCTAGAAAGAGACCTAAGATTTTTATTGATAAAGAAGGGGATGCCTTGGGCATCCCCAAGCTTTGACGTTTGTACCCCAATATTTCTTGGGGTGACACAGGGTGGCATCCCCAATCTTGAGCTTTTGTCCATTCTTCATCTCATCACATCATTCTTCCCCTACACTTGAAAATTTCCCTTCATACAAAAGCTTTACACAATCTTCATTAGCAACATTAGTGCATTCAAAATAATAGGCCTTTGGATTTTGTTTCAAAACAAGGAAAACTTTCATTAGAACACAAGATACTGTAGCAATACCTTTTAAAAGCTCAAGTGATCAAGGAGAACTCAAAAAGAAACCAATTAAGAAGCAATGAAAATAATGGCAGAAATCTATCAAAACAGACCAGCAGGTAAAAACCAAGTTTTTCGAAGACCTTATGTTGCTCAAATCAAAAAGTGTTGAAATAACGAAAGTTAGATAACAATCTGGGGCATTTACTCAGAAAAATACATCTCAATTCGACAAACAGAGAGTTTTCACGGATTTTTACAGTGAAGCACAGAAATCGGTTTCGGGACAGCAACTTCCCCAAATCTTACTTCTCTCTCATTAGAGGTTATTCTTGGCACAAAAATCACACAAAAAGGATAAGGAGAGGTTATTACAAAAGTAATAACTTCCAAGAATCAATAAAACTATAGGGTTATCTCCCAAGAAGTAATTTTCTTTAACGCCTTTAAGTTAGGCACAAGAAGTAAGAATCAAGTATTTTCAAATGAAGAAGCATTAACATGTAAGACCCCACCTTTATAAAGGTAAAGGTCCCTGTGATTGCAATGCTAGTCCCTGGATCAATTGCTAGCATCCACAGTTTAAGATGAAGTACACAGAAACAAAGGTCATTATTACATCGTCATTCCAGAGATAACATAGTCTTTTACAACTCCATAGCCATAGGCTAGTACAAGAGTTTAACTTAACAACATAAATAAAAGTCTTCATCTTCATGTGCCACAGGCAAGCATGTTGAGTGTAGACTCATAACCCTAATCCTCATCAGAGTAACCTGCAACATCACAAGTTACAGCCACAGTGGGTCAATACATTGGAATAGTATTGGCAAGTGATGCCTTAGTAAAATAATAGTTTCTAGCTTCTACATGAATTTGGCTAAGTGTAGCTTAGGCTTGCTTTCCTCAAAATAGGTTTTACCTATCAGTTGAAAACACTAAGTTTTTGTTTGACAAAAACTCCCAAGGAACCACCAATAGACATTGGTGAACCTTTACCCTTGTTCAACCACAAGTTTTTATCTTAGAAATTGGGATGAGGAGATTCTTGATAGCTTCCATGTCTTGATTCTCAAATTGTCCATTGCCGGGGACACGACTAAGTACTTAGATTCTTCCTTCTCGAGAGGTGGTGCACTTTCCCCACAAGACTCGACATGCATAAAGACAAGACCTTTCAGAAGCCTTCCCTTAGACCAAAATGGACGCGCTCAAAACCTATCACCCCTACCACCAACTGTCCATTTGGCTAAGTTATTGCAACCTATATGGTCCAGGCAGAGCCCATATTGCCATGTGGCTGCACTAGAAGCTTCTTAACATTTGGCATATCAAATCCTTTGTTCCTTGGTGGCTTTCCACAAGTGTGATACACAAGGTAGACCATAGATATGGGACTTGTGTAACCACTCAACATAACCCAAACATACCATTCCACCCAGGTGATTCATTCACTTAGTTGTTTTTATTAAGAAAAAACACAAGTCAAAGACTTAACAATAATTTCCATAGCATGTATATAATCCACCCTTGTTTGCTACTAGCTAGGCTAAGCATGGCAATATAGCAAGTATCTTAACTTAGATAAAATTCTACAAGTCTACACCTACTAGGATTTCCCAAGCATAGCATATAGATACTTAGCAAAAACATCATGCAAGCCCTATACAAAATATCACTAATGCATAGTTAAAATATTGGGACAAAAATATGAAGCCCCACTTGCCTTGGTAGTTGGGGGAGTAGCAACAATCCTCACAATCACAATCACAACTAGCACCAAAATCTACACATAAAATGATAGCACCAAACTTATATTCCAAACAAATTCAAGCAAAAATATATGAATGCATGCAAATGCCATGTGATGATTTTTCTAAACTAAACAAGACAAGTAAAATAGTACTGAACAATAAACTAAACATTTATACACCAATTAAACTTAATTTGGCTTTTAAAACATTTTCCAAATAATTTTTATACACAAAATAGGCCTACAAATGTCTCTGCATAAAATTCTATTTTAACATAAGCAAATCACAAAACCAAGCCTACAGATGTGTAGGATTTATTTTTGTGATTCCAATGGTATATTATTTGTATTTTTTTTGGATAAACAGAACCAAAGTTATGAATTTTACAAGTTTGAATAACTAATATATTCAAAATCAGGTTTTAAAACAAAACTCCAGACACGTGGACGCATCTGATAGGCTCGTACCGGTTTGGTTGGATCGATCATCCAGAGCCGTTGGATTTAAGTGACAGCGCACGAGCCAGATCTAACCATACCCCTTCGATAAGTGATCTAATCTGACGCGCTGGATCTAGATCTAACGGCCCACGACGGCTTGGCCAAGAACTGGCGGTATGCGAGGTTCTAGCCGCGGCGGTGCTACTGGCGACGATGGTCCGGCGAATTCAAAGGGGGCTAGGGGTTGTGGTTGGCCTTACCAGTGTCGCACGATTGCGATGAAGCTCAACGTGGTCACGGTTGGGGTGGGGGGGTGTTGTAGCAGTGGCTAGTGCTCGTCGGAGTTGCAGGAGGCGTCGGGTTCTTGCAGACGAAGACATTGCCGACGTTCTGGATCGCCCTAGCACAAACCAGGAGCATCAGTAGCTGCGCAAGGACATGGCGAACCTAGTCATATGCAAGAGGGGTCAAGGGGCACTCGGTATTTACCATGATTTCTCGATGGAGTTGAGCGGCAGCTCGGTCGTTTGAAGAGGTGGACGGGGACGGCGACCTGGGTCACGAGCAGGCAAACTAGAGACATCAAAAGGTGCACAAGGACACGAGGGTCACGCTCGTTTGAACCAGAAGCGAAGGTGTGGTCAAGGCTCACCGGAATCAGTCGCCGGAGACGTCTGGTTCCACGGCGATGTGAGCTCCAATACGAACAGCCTGGTGGCGCTTAGGCAGTGGTGAGTGAGGGGAAAGATGTGGGGCAGCGAGGTGGTTATGTATCCAGAGCGAGGGCGGCAATTACCCGCTGTATCAATGGGAATTAAATGAGAAATCAATGTGGCGTCACTGCAAGGAAGAAACGGCGGAGCGGGTCGTCGCGCGGAAATTTGGGGACGACAATGCTGACTGGGCATTGGGTCCACTCGACAGTGAGAGAGAGGGTGCGCGCGTGGGTGAGAAACAGAGAGGGGTGGGGGTTTCCCGGGTGGGCTTGCTGGGCTGGCTTGTTGGGCCGCGGGTGGGTTGGGTTAGTTAGGTCGCTGGGTTTATTTTTTCTCTTTTTCTTTTTCTGTTTTGATTTTCTGGTTTGAATTTGAATTTCAAATCTGGGTTGACTATTTCAAATCTGTCGCTTGGTGTAAAACATCTACTAACACTCAAAAACCATTTTGAGTTTGAAAATAAATATAAAACCATGCCTTTAATAAAATAATGATAATAGGCATAAAGATGGTTTTATATTTGAATTTGTTTTGAAAATATTTGTGTGGCTTTGTATTCACTTCCCAACCATTACTGATCAAACCTTAAACATATTTAGAAAGTAAAATATAAACCTTGCCTTACATGAATAAAGTAGTAGGCAAAATATGGTTTCTTATGTTGAAAATTCATTTGAAAAGGTTAAATGCTTATGAATGCATGAATGCTATGCAAACTTTATAAATCATGATTTTTGGGATGTTACAAATCTAACCCCCTTAAGGTGAATCTCGCCCTCGAGATTCGGATTGGCTAGCAAATAGGTGAGGGTGGTCTTTCCGAAGATCATCTTCTCTTTCCCAGGTTGCTTCCTCTTCGGAATGGTGGTTCCACTGAACTTTGCAGAATTTGATAGTCTTTGTCCGAGTAACTCTTTCTGCAGTCTCAATAATATTGATAGGTTTCTCCTCATATGTGAGATCACTTTCCAACTGGACCTCTTCCAAAGCTATAGTATCCTTCAAAGAAGTCTCTTCCATCTCCGGATGGCATTTCATTAGCTGACTTACGTGAAACACATTGTGAACGGTAGACAGTGATTCAAGCAATTCAATCTCATATGACACTTCTCCCTTACGACTCAGAATCTTGAATGGTCCAACATACCTTGGTTCCAATTTACTTTGACTCCAAATCTCTTCACTCCACGAAGTGGTGACACTCTAAGATAGGCTCTATCACCCACCTCATAGGTGACTTCCCTATGCTTTGGATCTGCGTTTTGTCGGGGCTATGCTATCTTCAATCTGTCCTTTACCAACTTGACTTTCTCTTCAGCTTCTTTGATTAGTTCTGGCCCGAACAAGTTTCTTTCTCCAACACCATTCCATAGAAATGGTGTAGTACACTTTCTCCCATAGAGAAATTCAAACGGTGCCATCTCAATACTAGCTTGATAGCTATTGTTGTAAGAGAATTCTGCGTAAGGCAGACTTTCATCCCAACTAGCACCATAATCTAGGCCACATGCTCTCAACATATCCTCTAGAATCTGGTTGGTCCTTTCTGTCTGACCATCAGTCTGGGGATGAAAAGCAGTGCTGAATTCCAATCTCGTTCCCAATGACTCATGCAGTTGCCTCCAAAAATGGGAAGTGAATTGAGTTCCTCTATCAGACACAATACTCTTGGGTACTCCATGCAGACACACAATCCTATTCATATAAATCTTGGCTAACTTAGCACTTGTATAGGTTGTCTTCACGTGTATGAACTGAGCCACTTTAGTTAGGCGATCTACCAGGACCCAAATAAAATCATATCCTGATCTAGTCCTTGGCAGTCCGGTGATGAAGTCCATACCAATCTTATCCCACTTCTAATCAGGAATAGGTAGTGGTTGTAACAAACCTACTGGTTTCTGATGTTCCGCTTTCACTCTACTACACACATCACACAAAAGCAATATGTTATGCAATGTCCTTCTTGAGATTATTCCACCAAAATCTTTCCTTCACATCCATGTACATTTTGGTATTACCCGGATGAATGGAATATGGTGAGTTGTGTGCTTCTTGTAAAATCAGTTTCCGAAGTTCCGGATCTTGCGGAATGCAGATACGTTTTCTATACCATAAAGTACCCTGTTCGTATTCATGGAATCCTTTGGCTTTCCCCTTGCTAATTTTTCTTTTAATCTCTTCAATTTCCTTGTCCAACTTTTGGGCTTCCTTTATCTTGTCCAACAATGTGGGTTGAACATCCAATGACATGAGATGTCCTTCAGGCACTATCTCCAATCTGATATCTTTGAATTGGGCACACAGATCATCTGGCAATTCTCCCTTAGTAAGGCCATTCACATAAACCTTACGGATTAGTGCATCCGCTACAACATTTTCTTTACTGGGGTGGTATTGCAAACTCAATTCATAGTCCTTGATGAGTTCTGGCCATCTTCTTTGTGTCATGTTGATTTATTTCTGAGTGAAGATATACTTTAAACTTTTGTGATCTGTGAACACTTCACAACGCTTTCCCAAAAGATAATATCTCCATGTTTTGAGTGCATGGACAACAGAGGATAACTCTAAATCATGAGTAGGATAATTCACTTCATGAGTTTTGAGTTGTCTCGAGGCATAAGCCACTACTTTCCCTTCTTGCATCAAAACTGCACCTAATCCTTGGTGAGATGCATCACAATATACTTGGAAATCCTTCTCCAAATCGGGCAGACATAAGACTGGTGTTGTCACTAGTCTCTTCTTCAACTCTTGGAAACTGAGTTCACATCCTTCAGTCCAATCAAATTTCTTGTCTTTCTTAAGTAACTCCTTCATTGGCTTAGCTACCTTTGAGAAATTCTCAATGAATCTTCTATAGTATCTTGCCAAGCCAAGGAAACTACGCACTTCTTTCACTAACTTAGGAGCTTCCCACTCAGTTACAGCTGACACTTTTGCAGGATCAACTGCTACGCCATCTCCTGACAGAATATGTCCAAGAAATCCGACTTCATTCAGCCAGAATTCACACTTGCTGAATTTGGCATATAGCTTATGCTCCCTAAGATTATCAAGTATCAATCGCAAATGTTCTTCATGCTCTTCATTGCTCTTGGAATAGACCAAAATGTCATCGATGAAAACGACAATGAATTTTTCAAGAAATTCCATGAACACCTTGTTCATCATATTCATGAAGTAGGCTGGTGCATTTGTCAAACCAAATGGCATCACGGTGTACTCATACAATCCATACCTTGTGGAGAAAGCAGTCTTAGGTATGTCTTATTCCCTTATCTTTAGCTAAAAGTAGCCTGATCGAAGATCAATCTTTGAGAACACACGGGCTCCTTCTAACTGATCAAACAAATCATTTATTCTAGGCAAAGGATATTAGTTCTTGATAGTTACCTCATTGAGTGAACGGTAATCTATGCACAACCTTTGACTTCTATCTTTCTTTTCCACAAACAAGACTGGTGCTCCCCAAGATGAAGAACTTGGTTGAATAAATCCTTTTTGTAATTGTTCCCCAAGCTGTTTCTTGAGTTCCTTCAACTCATCAACTAACATCTTGTAAGGTCTCTTTGCTATTGGTCCAGATCCTGGCAGCAAGTCTATCAGAAACTCAACGTCTCTATCTGGTGGCATTCCAGGTAATTCCTCCGGAAATACGTTCGGGTACTCTCTCACAATTCGCACACTGTCTATGCTAACCCCCTTAAGAGAATTTAGCTTACTCCCTTTTGAGTCAAAGTTAGACTTGAATCTAATCCTTTTATTATCTGGGGTTGGGAGTGTGACAGTACGATTGGCACAATCTAGTACTCCTTCATACTTGGTCATCCAATCCATTCCCAAAATAACATCCAATCCTTGGGAATCTAGGATTATCAGACTGACTGGAAACTTATGCTTTCCAAATTCTATTAGTAGATCACGACATCCAAGACTAACTATCATATCTCCACCGGGAGAACTTACTTTTATAGGACACCCAATATTTTCAGTTGGAAATCCATTTTTATCAACAAATCTCTTGATAGGAATGAATGTGATGCGCCAGTATCAAAAAGAACAAGTGCTGGAATAGAATTGAGCTTGAACTTACCAGCCACAGCATCAGATTCCTCATATATTTTGTCCACATTGATGTGGTTCACTTGTCCCTTTTGGAAGGGATTAGGCTTGTTGGCACCTTCAACTTTCTTTTCTGGGCACTCATTAGCATAGTGTCCCATATTCTTACACTTGAAGCATTCAACCTGACTGAGATCTTTCTTTACAGGCTGACTTCCACTTCCACCTCCACTGTGGTGGTTCTTGTGCCCACTCTTGTGGTTCTTATACTTGTCATTATCATGATTGCGGTGGTGCTTGTTGTCATGATGATGGTTGTGGTTGTGGTGGTTGTTGTACTTTACATGTTTGTGGGATCCAGAACTCCCACTATCATCATGATGGAAACGCTTGTGAGACGATCCCGAGCTGTGCTTATCAAAGCTATGCTTCCTCTTTCTGCTCTCAACCTATTTCATCTTGTTTTCCAAGATGGTAGCCTTGTCACAAAGTGATTGATAGGTTGGAACATAGGCAACAGACAACTGCAGGTTCAACTCATCATTAAGTCCTTCGAGGAATTTCTCCTTCCTCTTTGCATCTATATCAACTTCATCCGATGCATAACGCGCCAGATTGTTGAATTCCTCAATGTACTCAGCCACACTGCGGTGACGCTGTTTCAGATTGTGGAACTCCTTCTTCTTCAAATTCATCACTCCGGATGAGATGTGAGCTGTACGGAATCCATACTCAAAGATAGCCCATGTCACATCCTCAAGGGGAGTGGTGATCTGGAAGTTATCCGACCATGTTGCTGCTGGCCCTTTAAGTAGATGTGCTGCGAATCTGACCTTTTCTTCGTCGGTGCAGCCAACAGTCACTAAGTCCTTGTTCACTGAACGTAACCAATCATTGGCTATCATTGGATCAGTGGTTCCCGAGAAATTTGCAGGCGTTATCTCAGAAATCTGGTGAGCATGTCAAATCCTGGCGGATTATTCTGATTGTTGTTATTGTTGTTGTTATTGTTGTTGTTATTCTGGTTTTGGTTCTGCATGAACTGTGTCATCATCTGCATCAGTTGAGCTTTTGCTGTCATCAACTGCTGCATCTCGGGAGTGACGTTGTTGTTGTTTTGGTTGGGGTTGGAACGTCGGGGAGGCATATGTGATTTTAATAAGGATAAGAATGAGATACCCATAGATGCTTAACATGCACAATACATCACACAGAAACAATCACAATAACCAATCTCAAAATAACATAGAGTTTGAACGACATAAACAACACGTTTTGAAAATGCAAACACACCATAGCAAGCCATCCACATGTTGGATGGTCATTGCGACTCAATAATCAAAGTATGGTAGATGAAAGATAGTCGAGTAGTCTACACTACTCCTCTTCATCGATCTCCACATTAACAAGGGTAAGACCTGCATTCTCCATTGCGGTCTTGTACTCATCAACACTAGTGGTCAAGGCCTCAATCTTGGCCCTAAGAGCCCTCTTCTATGAGCGAAGCCTCTCGATCACTCCCTGCTAGTGCTCAAGCTCGAAGTCCTTGGCCTCTAACTCTTCCTTCATCTCCCTAATCTTCTTGTTCCTGTCTTGGACTCTTTTCTCCTGGATCTTGAATTTGTTGTCCTGGCTCTCAAATTTTGCCTCCATCTCTTTGACGATCTCGTCTTGCTCCGCGAAGAGCTTGTCCTTCTAGCTGAACCTGGATCTCGTCATTGCTAAGCATGACGTTGGTCCTATCAGTATCAAGGTGTCTAATAAGACCCTCTAGGTCCTGAAGGTACAGACGAATCGTCTCCATCATCTCTCTAGTAGCATCATCGTACTCTATAGCCTCACCCTCCTTGTTGCGTCTCCCGAACGGGTGAAAGTAGAGACCTCTAAGCTCGGTGGAGTGCCTCCCAACCAGACGTCCAAGTAACTCCTGCATGACTACATCTAAGCCTCTCTCCTTGTCATCATGCATCAGCTTAAAAGTGATAGCCTCCGTAGGTGGCTCTGCCTGGCGTCCCGGCTGTGTGACTCTGAAGCCCCAAAGGTCCTTCCTCCAAACTTGGTGAGTTGAAGTGTCGTGATGCTAGGTAGTGGAAGGTTGAGCACACTAGTGAGCTCAATGAGAGGATTACCAAAACGAGTTCCCTTGAACTCCTCGGCAGTGCTAATAACAACTTTAGGCATCTATTTTTATAAGATACATATCACAAGCACATCTTTTAGCAACAAACACACAAGTCATGGCATACACAAATCCATTACAAACACTAAAGGTTCAACATGACTTAGACAAATTTTGAAGTAAAAACGACAAGTGTGGTGGTTCAACTAACGGAGTACGTTACAATTCTCACTCACTAGACAGAATAGCTACCAGGGCATCCTTAGTGGCAATCTGTCTATCTTGTTCACAAGACTCCCATATTAAGTCTATGATGTCTCCCCTTAGTTGTTGATTGGTAGTCTCTAAATCTTGGGTATGCTTCTTTTCTTCCCTAAGGTCATTTTGAGTGTTGAGCATTCTGCACTTGAGTCTATCACCAAGCTCCTTGATGGCATTCCATGCTACATTTCTTGCAGAGTCAAAGAATGTTGTGTGCATTTCAGAGTTGGTGACCATGCAGAATCCTGACTCCTTGTGGATGTCTTCCTTGTTTTTGTACAAGTGAAGTTGCACCCACCAGTACTCTTCTCCTTCATCCATCATAGGGAATCCCTTATACACAGTTGCACCATGTATCCCCATGGTAACCATAAGGTTCTTGAGTGCCTTGGGAAATTCAGTCTCACACTCCAAAGTCATGGTCATGAGTGGTCCCTTCCTGACGGCTTCGTTGATGGAGTTCATCTACAAATAGAGATGAGAAATAAGATTAGAAAAGTTTACGAGAAGAAAAAGACAAGTGTGGAATTTTCAAAGTGTTGAAATTTTCCTTAGTGGTTTCTTAGTCTAATCCAATCCTAGGGTCATAATACTACAGGCAACACAGTGCTCTGATACCATCTGTAAGACCCCACCTTTATAAAGGTAAAGGTCCCTATGATTGCAATGCTAGTCCCTAGATCAATTGCTAGCATCCACAGCTTAAGATGAAGTACACAGAAACAAATGTCATTATTACATCGTCATTCCAGAGATAACATAGTCTTTTACAACTCCATAGCCATAGGCTAGTAAAGGAGTTTAACTTAACAACATAAATAAAAGTCTTCATCTTCATGTGCCACAGGCAAGCATGTTGAGTGTAGACTCATAACCCTAATCCTCATCAGAGTAACCTGCAACATCACAAGTTATAGCCATAGTGAGCCAATACATTGGAATAGTATTGGCAAGTGATACTTTAGTAGAATAATAGTTTCTAGCTTTTACATGAATTTGGCTAAGTGTAGCTTAGGTTTGCTTTGCTCAAAATAGGTTTTACCTATCAGTTGAAAACACTAAGTTTTTGTTTGACAAAAACTCCCAAGGAACCACCAATAGACATTGGTGAACCTTTACCCTTGTTCAACCACAAGTTTTTAACTTAGAAATTGGGATGAGGAGATTCTTGATAGCTTCCATGTCTTGATTCTCAAATTGTCCATTGCCGGGGACATGACTAAGTACTTAGATTCTTCCTTCTCGAGAGGTGGTGCACTTTCCCCACAAGACTCGGCATGCATCGAGACATGACCTTTTAGAAGCCTTCCCTTAGACCAAAATGGGCGCGCTCCAAACCTATCACCCCCTACCACCAACTGTCCATTTGGCTAAGTTATTGCAACCTATATGATCCAGGCAGAGCCCATATTTCCATGTGGCTGCACTAGAAGCTTCTTAACATTTGGCATCTCAAATCCCTTTGTTCCTGGGTGGCTTTCCACAAGTGTGATACACAAGGTAGACCATAGATATGGGACTTGTGTAACCACTCAACATAACCCAAACATACCATTCCACCCAGGTGACTCATTCACTTAGTTGTTTTTATTAAGCAAAAACACAAGTCAAAGACTTAACAATAATTTCCATAGCATGTATATAATCCATCCTTGTTTGCTACTAGCTAGGCTAAGCATGGAAATATAGCAAGTATCTTAACTTAGAGAAAATTCTACAAGTCTACAACTACTAGGATTTCCCAAGCATAGCATATAGATACTGAGCAAAAACATCATGTAAGCCCTATACAAAATATCACTAATGCATAGTTAAAATATTGGGACAAAAATATGAAGCACCACTTGCCTTGGTAGTTCAGGGAGTAGCAACAATCCTCACAATCACAATCACCACTAGCACCAAAATTACACATAAAATGATAGCACCAAACTTATATTCCAAACAAATTCAAGCAAAAATATATGAATGCATGCAAATGCCATGTGATGATTTTTCTAAACTAAACAAGACAAGTAAAATAGTACTGAACAATAAACTAAACATTTATACACCAATTAAACTTAATTTGGCTTTTAAAACATTTTCCAAATAATTTTTATACACAAAATAGGCCTACAAATGTCTCTGCATAAAATTCTATTTTAACATAAGCAAATCACAAAACCAAGCCTACAGATGTGTAGGATTTATTTTTGTGATTCCAATGGTATATTATTTGTATTTTTTGGATAAACAGAACCAAAGTTATGAATTTTACAAGTTTGAATAACTAATAGATTCAAAATCAGATTTTAAAACAAAACTCCAGACACGTGGACGCATCTGATAGGCTCGTACCATTTTGTTTGGATCGATCATCTAGAGCCGTTGGATTTAAGTGATAGAGCACGGGCCAGATCTAACCATACCCCTTCGATAAGTTATCTAATCTGACGCGCTGGATCTAGATCTAACGGCGCACGACGGCTTGGCCAAGAACTGGCGGCGCACGAGGTTGCAGCGGCGGTGGCGCTACTGGCGGCGATGGTCCGGCGAATTCAGAGGGGGATAGGGGTTGTGGTTGGCCTCACCAGCGTCGTACGGTTGCGAGGAAGCTCAACGTGGTCGCGGTTTGGGTGGGGGCATGCTGTAGAAGTGGCTAGAGCTCGTCGGAGTTGTGGGCGGCGTTGGGTTCTTGCACACGAAGACGTTGCCGACGTTCTGTATCACCCTAGCACAAACCAGGAGTATCAGTAGCTGCGCAAGGACATGGCGAACCTAGTCGTATGCAAGAGGGGTCAAGGGGCGCTCGGTATTTACCATGATTGCTCAAAGGAGTTGAGCGGCGGCTCGGTCGTTTGCAGAGGTGGACGGGGACGGCGACCTGGGTCACGAGTAGGCAAACTAGAGACATCAGAAGGTGCACAAGTGTAACATCCGAGCATTTATAAACTAACGAAGGGTAGATTTAGGAATTTGAAATGTTTCATGCATTCATCCGTGAAAATGTGGGTAAATTTTTCGCCAAATTAAAAAAAACTTAAAGTGATCAAGGTTTCTTTCATACTTTGAGATTAGGTTTAGTCTTAAAGGATGATTGCTATAGACTTTGATATGATCTTTGTGGAGTGATGTGTTTTGGGAAATGAAATTTTAATTTAAAAACATTGAGTGTTTGAATTATAATTCAATAGGATTTTTGAAAAATGTTTGAATCTTTATTTAATTAAGAGTTAACCAATATAACTCAAATTTTATCTAAAGAAAGCAATTAAGAATATGAATATCTATTTCATATTTTCATTCAATAAATAAGTTACGAAAATGTAACTTATAAAAAAATCATCCACAATTTTTACAATAGTAAATAAATGAAGAATAATATTTATTTATTAATAATAGTATAATCTTTATTACAAAATAATAAAATGAAGATTACAAAAGAATAGAACTAAAATTACAAAATAATAAAGAAGATTACATTGGACTATTCTATAAAGAAAAATAAACTAAAATCTTCATCTTCAAATCTATACATGCAAAATAAACAGAAACTGAATAGGAAAAGGAAAGTTAGGATTAGCATTGTTTTACTCTTAGACTTGTCAGTGAAGTGCACTAATCAAGGTTCATCATGGAGTAAACTTATAAAAGGGGAAAGTTTCACCAATATGAAAGAATGTATCTTTCATAATTTTAAGCCAGAAGTCAAATGACAGCAGGAAGGGGCAAGTTTCACCAGCCAGGTAAAAGTAATCAGATAAAAGTAACTTCCAAAATTCTGAACATATCCACATATGTGCAGCAAGCACACAAGCTGCACACACACCAAATAGCATGGTGTGTTCTGTCAACACCACAGCAGCAGCACAACCAAACAAAACTCCCAACACAGCCATGGGAAAACCAATTCCCAGACCATTCCATTGCTTTTACAAACCAAGCATAGCAGCCAGCAGCTACACCAAGCCAAATCCAAGCTATATCAAACCAACCAAAAACCAGGAGCACATCACCAAGATGGTGACATAAGGAGGGGGAAGATCAGGGGATAGCAAGACCAAGGTCAAGCCATCAGGATTAGGAGATGATGGGCTAGATCAAGGAGAAGCCAGGAGCTGGATATACCAGGGGAGCACAAGATAAACCACAAGATCAAGCTACCACAAGATCAACTACTAGCAACCACATCATCAAGTGACACTGGTAAGTAAATAGACCATCAAATGATCTATCTGTCTAAGATTAGACAAGCATACATGATCTTTCACTTATTCAAACTCTCAGAAAGCACCCAAGTGGGGTGAATCCATCACTGAGGTTTCATAATTTAAAAGAAAACAACAAAGTACAAGGATCTAACCAAATCTCAGAACAACATCATTGGTTTGGCTATCAAGCTATATTTAAATTCAAGAATAAATATAGCTAAGATTTAACTTCTAGGCACATCTCTAAGATAAGAGTAGCACCTTAGAATTTAATCTTTGGGATCTATACAAATGATCAAGCCTACCATAATTTTTTCCAAGCTTTGATTCAAGAAACAGTAGCTGGTACCAATACCAGAACCATCCATATGAATCAACTAGATAAAGCTTAAATCCCTAAGCCTCAGACCAACATCATTGGTCTTAGGAATTTAAGAAAGGAACATGTCTATTTAATACCAAACTAATCTTAAGCTTACACCAAACCAATTCAAGAAAATAGAATCTAATCTTGTGTGCCATACAAAGATGATGTCACAAGAACAGTTCTACATGAATCAAGATAAGCATTCAATCTTCATAGATTCAATCAATCAACTACAAATCATTTTCCTGTCATCACAGGAATCATAGTTAAGAAATTCCTATGTATATCTTCACTGTTTGAAACCATTGGATCTCAAACTACATCTGAATTCTTAAGCCAACAAGGGTTAATACAGTGATTTCATCACACCATACTCACTATCATTAACCAAGTAATGACAGTGGTAAGTTATCAAAACCACTAACTTTACCAAGTATTGATTTCAGAGCAACTGTATCATCTGAATCATATGAAATTTAAGCATAAAATCATCTGATAAGCCACCAGTACCACCATAATTCATCTTAAGCAGCAAGCCTCAGCTAACAATCATTTAGCATGCTTAGAGACCATCAACACATGATCTAATTCATCTAGTATATAATCAACAATAGGACATGAACCCTAAATGGAATAAATCATCTTAATCAGGACAAGACAGTAACCAGAGAGGTCACTACCAACATCTAGCATAGGGTGAGCTAGCACAGAGAGCACAAGGGGGAGAGGAAAAGAACTAACAAAGGTCCTCGCTGGAGACTAGAAGAGGAAGCAGAGGTGGCCGACGACCATGGTGGCACGGGGAGCACCCCCGGGGGCGCTACGACCCATACAGCGCCACGGCGGCGACCATAGCCATGCCTAGAGGCGAGGTGAATCACCACGATGCATGACAGCAGCGGCGACGCCAGGATCCACGCCAACCCCAAACCCTAGGGTTCGGGACGGCATTGATCCGTCGCAGGAGAGCTCCATGCCCAAATCCAGATGGACAGGAAGGAAGAGCGGAGTCGACAACCTCCTCCTGCACCACGGTGGTGACCAGAACGATCCACGACGGTAGGAATCATCGGCGGCGACACCACTAACCACGGGGTCGGGGATGGAGGAGGGGAGGAGTGAGCTCGAGGGTGAGAGACAGCGAGTGAGTGGGCTAAGTTGGGCTAGAACCCTTCAGGTGGCTGTTTTGACTAATCCTAATGGGACATAAGGGCCCAATAAGAATAAGCCAACCCAAAAACTTTTAAAGCCTTTTTAATGAATAGAAAAAGACTAAAATGCCCCTGAAATTAATTAAATTCTAGAAAATAAAATAAAAGTCCAAAAATTATAAAAAAAATATTTTTGGATTCACAATAATCTAAAGTATCCAAATAAATTAATATATAAAAATTTAGACATATAAATTTTATTAATAATTTTGTAATTTATATATTCCTTATGGAATTTTACAAAATTATTGAAAGATGATAAATATAAATAAAAATCACTTTCATCATATATCAATATCGTAGTATTTTAGAAAAATACTAAACAAATATTTAATAACAATTTTTGGATATTTAAGTGATAATTCTTAAAAGAACTATTAAATCAATAAAAGTAAAATAAAAGGAAAATAAAATAAAAGAATACAATATTCTATTATAAATATTAAAAAAATTAATATTTATAACTCCTTTATTATTAAAAAAAGAATTTTATTAATAATGGGGAGAATGCATATCAAGATTAAATGATGCATTACATTACTTTGCATAATTATTTTGCTTCTTTAAATATTGTCCTTACCGGGCAATAATGATGTTTTTGTAGACATAGAAGCTCAAGGTCCAGTGCAAGCATCAGACTTCACTACCTTGCAATCACAAGGCAAATTCATCACTTGCTCATGTCCTTTGAAGAGTCTTTATCAAAGTATTTGCAAATTGTGTGTTATCATCTATACTATAGAAAAAGAAAACACTATTTTCTCAAGATACTAAATCTTAGATATCATCCTAAGTGATGATATGATGGAGCAATAGAACTTAGAGTTCTACTTGCACTAATAATGAACAATTAGGAATTAATAACCCATGACATCAGTGATTCTAGCGCCGTATATTATGCGTTAACCATGAGATTTGGAATGGGACAGAGAAGTCAGTTGTATCCTTTTCCTCTTGTATGAAGGCAATACAACCTTAACGTGATTCCTTGTGCGGATCCAACATATGGGTGGGCACCCTTACGCCCCACACTTTTGGTGTCTAGATTATCTATGAATGGTGTTTAGGGAGATAGTCCATGTAAATGGTACTAATCCGGGCATCACTAGGTCATAGAGTCTTCGGGAACTCATCAGGGTTTTAGCCTGCCCGAAAGGGGGCTTAACGAAGGTGAGCTATCCCAAAGGATCGTGCAGACATATGAGGTCGCGGAGAGGGCAGTGATTGGATTGGACCAACTACTAGGCCCCACATCATGGAATTGTGGACGGGAAAGTACGCTCGGTTGTGCAACAAGGAGTTGATCTCTCATGGGAAGAGTAACGCACCTCTGCAGAGTGTAAGAACTGTAAATTGTTACTTCCTGTTCCGGGAAGGAGCTACGAACACGGCAGGAAAGGAACTCCATGAAAGTTATGGTCAACCTATGAAGGCTGATTGTCATAGTTTTTCGAAATAAAATCAACCTTTGAAGAAAGATTTACAAAAACTGCACAGTGCCAAGGATTTATAATCCGAGGTGGTAGATAGAGCATCAAACTTCCTACCTTGCATATAATGAATTTGTTGAGTAACGATGTTACTCATCCTTTCCTTTGAATCCTTGCTTAGAATCTGAGAACTCCGAAGTTACTCCAATGTATGCATCCGAGAGTCAAGAGGAGGTCTTCTATGAAGAGCCCAACTTGTATGGAGCCATAGAAGGGTAGGACTACGACATCATCTATGGAGAAGAGTTACAGGAGTCTGAATAATTACTATAATTCTAGTAACCACTTGAGCCGAGCATCATGAACAATATATTGCAATAAGTTGCTGAGCTCAATTTGGAGTTTAAGTTTTAAATTTGAAACTTCCGCTGAAACACTTATATTTTGGTTTGTAAGTTGAATCTTTTGGAAGTATTGAACTTCCGGTATTTTAATAATAATAACGTGTGTATGTTTGTAATATGGACCCGCAATGTTTCTGTTGTACCACTCTGAGGGATGTGATATTTACGGAACAGTTTTCTGTGGATGTCATGTCAACGACTATAGTGTACTACACATACAGTGGTATGCTGGGTCACCGCAAAAAGGACACGAGGGTCATGCTCATTTGAACCAGAAGCAAAGGGGTGGTCGAGGCTCACCAGAATCAGTCGCCGGAGACGTTCGGTGCCGCGGCGATGTGAGCTCCAATACGAACATCCTGGTGGCGCTTAAGCAGTGGTGAGTGAGGGGAAAGATGTGGGGCGGCGAGGTGGTTATGTAGCCAGAGCGAGGGTGGAAATTACGCGTTGTATCAATGGGAATTAAACAAGAAATCAATGCGGCGTCACTGCGAGGAAGAAACGGCGGAGCGGTTCGTCGCGCGGAAATTTGGGGACGACGATGTTGACTGGGCATTGGTTCCACTCGATAGTGAGAGAGGGGGTGCGCACGTGGGTGAGAAACAGAGAGGGGTGGGGGTTTCCCAGGTGGGCTTGCTGGGCTGGCTTGTTGGGCCGCGGGTGGGTTGGGTTAGTTAGGTCGCTGGGTTTATTTTTTCTCATTTTCTCTTTTTCTTTTTCTGGTTTGAATTTGAATGACTATTTCAAATATGTTTCAATTTGAATTTCCTCCAGACTTTTGCACTGTGTTTCTTGTGTCCAAGGATGTGTAAAACATCTACTTACACTCTAAAAACATTTTGAGTTTGAAAATAAATATAAAACCATGCCTTTAATAAAATAATGATAATAGGCATAAAGATGGTTTTATATTTGAATTTGTTTTGAAAAAAAAATTGTGGCTTTGTATTCACTTCCCAACCATTACTGATCAAACCTTAAACATATTTATAAAGTAAAATATAAACCTTGTCTTACTTGAATAAAGTAGAGGCAAAATATGGTTTCTTATGTTGAAAATTCATTTGAAAAGGTCAAATGCTTATGAATGCATGAATGCTATGCAAACTTTATAAATCATGATTTTTGGGATGTTACATAACATCAAATTTTGCTTGAAAAGGAGGAGCAAAAGGTAACTTGTCTCTCCTTATAGGGAAGTGTTCTATACCTTTCTTGAATGGAAATTGATATTTGATTGTGCCTTCTTTCATATCAATAGTGGCACCAACAGTTCTAAGAAAAGGTCTTCCCAATGTGATAGGACAAGAAGCATTGCATTCAACATCCAAAACATAGAAATCAACTGGGACATAGGAATTGTTAACCATAATAAGAACATCATTAATACTCCCCATAAGTTTCTTTTTAGCATTATCATCAAGTGGGACATCTAAATAGCAATCTTCCAAAGGTGGGAAATCAATCATTTCATAAATCTTTCTAGGCATAATAGAGACACTAGAACCAAGGTCACATAAAGCTTTGAGATCAAAATCATTCACTTGCATATTAATGATGGGTTCCCAACTATCTTCTAACTTCCTAGGAATAGAAGCTTTCTGTTTCAATATTATTCATTAATTTTAATGAGAGCATCTGTAATGTGTTTTGTAAAAGCCATATTCATAGCACTAGCATTAAAACTTCTAGCAAGCTTTTGTAGGAACATAATCACTTCAAAAATATTGCAGCCATCAAGATCAAAATCAAACTTAGCATGACAGGTAGTAGACTTATTGTTTCCCATAGTTAAAAAAATTGTAGCACTCTTATTGGGTTTAGGCATTGTTGTAGAAGGAATGGGGACTTCTTGTGGTTTGCTAGCATCAACATTGGGGGTAGTAATAGTACAAATACTATTGTTTCTAGCAATTTCATCTTCTCTTTCCCACTTAACATGCAATTTAGCTATCAGTCTAACATTTTCATCAATAGTAACTTGTATGGCATGAGCATCAACAAAGGTATTTTCCATGGTTTCAGGTTTAGTAGACATTTTATTAATCAAAGAGGATTGTGCTACAGACAAAGATGAAATATTTTTCTCAGCATTCAAAATTTTGGACTGAAACTAGGAATTTCCCTATTCAAATTCTCAAGTTGATGACTAATATTTTTCAAAATAGCAGACTGATCTTCCATAGTTTTAGTGAATATTTTGTTCTGATCATATTGCATTTGCATGAAGTTTTTAGTGGATCTTTCAACTTGTAGAATCCTATCTTCACTAGGCATTCCAGATCTACCATGATAAGTATTACCATTATTAGGAGGATAAAGCCTATAATTATTACTACCAAAATTATTCCTATAGGCATTGTTGTTGAAATTATTATTTCTAATGAAGTTCACATCAACTTTATCTTCTCGATCAACCAAAGAGGCTAAAGTAACATTATTTGGATCAATATGAGATTTTCCATTAACAAGCATAGACATAATAACATCAATTTTATCACTTAAGGAGGAGGTTTCTTCAACATAATTTACCTTATTACCATGTGGAGCTCTCTCATTGTGCCATTCAGAATAATTAACCATCAAATCAAGGATCTTTGTTGCAAACACCCACAGTAATGGTCATAAAGGTACCTCTAGCAGCAGAATCCAACAGATTTCTTGAAGAAAATTTTAGTCCTGCATAAAAAGTTTGGATAATCATCCAAGCAGTCAGTCCATGAGTGGGACAATTCTTTACCAAAGATTTCACTCTTTCCCAGGCTTGACAAACATGTTCATTATCAAGTTGTTTAAATTTCATTATTTCACTTCTCATAGATATAATCTTAGCAGGAGGATAATATTTTGCAATAAAAGAATCTTTGCATTTAATCCAAGAATGAATACTATTTCTAGGCAAGGATAGCAACCATTCTTTAGCATTTCCTCTCAAGGAGAAAGGAAACAATTTGAGATTAATAATATCTCTATCTACATCCTTATATTTTTTCATCTCACAAAGTTCAACAAAGTTATTAAGGTGGGCAACAACATCATCAGAACTAGCACCAAAAAATTGCTCTTTCATAACAAGATTCAACAAAGCAGGATTAATTTCATAAAAGGTAGCATCAAGAGCAGGTGGAGCAATAGGTGTGCAAAGGAAATCATTGTTGTTTGTGCTAGGGAAGTCACACAACTTGGGGTTCTCAGCAGTGTTCATTTTTGCAAAAGTGAGGCAAGCCAACAGCAGTAGCAACTAAAGTAGGACTTATTTTTTTGTGTTTTTGACAAGAAAAAGGAAACCAAACAAAACTAATCTGACATAGTATCTCAATATACATCAGATCCCCACAAACACAACATGTATGATTACAAATAGATGATCTTGATCATGAACGGAGCTCACAAGATCTAAACATGATAGCACAAACGAGGAGAAACAACCATCTAGCTACTGTATGGACCCATAGTCCAAGGGTGAACTACTCACGCATCATACCGGAGGCTAGAATGGTGATGAAGAAGGCCTCTGGGATGATCTCTCCCCTCTGGCAGGGTGTCGGAAAGAGCTTCAGATCCCCCCGATCTAGGGACGATGGTGGCGGCGGCTACAGACTGTTTCATGGTGATTTGATTGGGTTCTTAGGGTTTCTGCATCGGGGTGACTTTATAGGCGAAGGGGCGAGGCAGGAGGGCGGCCTGGGGGCCCATACCCTGCCCTGGCATGGCCTAGGGTGGGCCCGTGCCTAGGGGGTGTGGCCACCCTGTGGCGCCCTTTCGTCTCTCCTCTCGAATCCATGTTTGTTCCGGTAAAATATTTCCTTTGTCTTTTGTCCCGTCCAATTCCGAGAATATTTCCTTACTAGCTTTTCTAAAACAAAAAACAGCATAAAACAGGCAACTGGCACTGCGGCATCTTGTTAATAGATTTGTCCCAGAAAATGTATAAAAATACCTCAAAGTGTAGACAAAGCATCGCAAAGTTGATACTAAACAAGCATGGAACATCAAAAATTATAGATACATTTACGACGTATCATTCGCGTCTATAGTACATGAGTTAGAAAATATTTCATTAAACTCTAGGCATCTCTCAACTAGAAAATGATCAATATAAGAAGGTAGATAAGTTTTTCCTGATCTGGTGGTACCTCTATCTTCAATGGAGATCATGAATGGTGTCAACAACTGGTTTTGTCAAGAAACAACACTCGGCGCTTAGCTCCTTGCTAACGGTGCCAAAAAATATATTGATGCCCTGCAAGTGCACATGTTCGTCAGAGAATGTTTTCATAGAAGTATTAATTCCAGTTTTTATATCAATCCCAATAAGGAGCCTCGGGAAGTGTTTTTATGCAGTGTTTCTGTCGCACTCAAGGTGTCACCGGTCCTGAGTGAATTGACTGCAACTGCTGATGGTGTAAGGTTATAAGTGAAAGATAGATGAAACTTTCTTGGGGAATAAATAAGGATTAAATTTTATAAAAGTAAAGACGAGAAAGGTGTTTGAAAGTCCTGCATATGAGAAGTCAGGCGCGGATAGAAGTTAGGCGCGGAGAGAAATGGTCAGCACATTAATTAAGGTCTTGCGATTGGATCAAGGCTTTAATCTTGATGGTTCCATGTTGTCCCCGAGTAATGCTAGCTCCTCATTTATATCGGTCATGTCACTCAGGGGTCATTGATTTGCTAGCATACAAGTTCATACCTATGTGATCTTTGGATCGTCTTACCTGGGCCCTTAAATTAGATAACAAGCATCAGGAAAACATAGATAACCATTCTCACAAATTAATAAACACTACAAAAACACAAATGGATGGATTTAAAGGAGGCACGACACATCTCACAAATTCCCTACACCTCCAACGCCTATGGGGATTTACTCAGACATGAGAGGAAGACAAATCAAAGGCGTAATTGAATTGCAATTAGGAATCATATCAAAGTTATTTTAGCAAACCACAATAGCGATTGAAGATCAAGTCAAATACAAATCAAATGAAGATCAAAGTATCAAAACCTAATCTTACAAGTCCAATATCTCTCTCTCTATGTAACAATGGGGATGATGGTGCAGTGTGTGGTCGAGGAGGTGAAAATTTTCTAGGCATGAGGGAAGGTTGTTCTCCTCTTCCAGATCTGATAGCCCCTCTCTCAATGAGTTTGTGGCGGATGTGTTCTCTTTTCTTCCCCTCCTCCTTCACAAAAGTTACATGTATTGATATAGAGGAGTTGGCGGCGTGTTGTATGGGCGGATGGTATGGGCGGGTCCCGACCGTACTATAGAATCCCAATTGTCTAACAATTGTCATGCTATTTGTCTATTATATAATGCTACTCTCTACTTATCATTTTTGCATCATCATAATATCATGCTCATGTCACCATGCCATGTTACATTTGAGCATCATATTAAAACCTATTCCATTTGGTTCTCCTCATATTGTATTTGTTTTGCATATTATTATTTTTCATCTTCATATATTGTCTAATACCAAAATTGAGTTGGGAGCATTTCTCTTTAATTCCTTCCTATCTCCAATGCACTGACAATATCATCATAATCTTTTTCTTTGATATCTGTGGGATCCTTTTGGATATACCTGCATTTTATCCCTTCCCATATATACATGTACCCATGATACATCTAATTCAACTATTTGTAACTTTCTTTGGTTGGTATTCTTTTTGGCTTGTACCTCTGCATCCTAAAAATCTTGATCTCTCTCCTTTTGGCATATATGTGTGGCCATACGCATACACATATATAAATCTTTCTTTTTTTATTCTTAACTCTTCCTTTAATACTCCTAAAACTCCCTTGGTTTATACATCTATTTATTTCTATCAAAGATACCCTCTCTCTCTTTATTTCTTGTGTGAGTATATAAATACATACACCATATGTTTTGGGTATACAAAATAGGTATATAAATATGGCATATTCTCATGCCGGCAGTCGGCCTAGTTGCTGATAGACAAGATGAAGGTCCAACAGGGATGAAGGAAGGCGGCCTGCCACTGCCTTAGATGGAAGTCGATGCCTTGGAGGACATGAAGACTTGTTAGTGTTAGTCTAGGACACTGTAACCGTATCCGGCTGGGACTCTCCTTGTAACCCTAGGTTTTGGCACCTTTATAAGAAGGGGCGGAGCTCCCAGTAGGAAAAGGTAGGGCAGCCTCCCTACCTTGATTTTTGGCGAATATCTTCACATGCATATATTTTTTCTAAACAATTTGAGAGGTCATACGTTAAAAACAGACATCGTATGTGAAAGTTATGCTTGTTTTAGTGAACACTGCGTAAAACTGATTCCAAACCAAAACAAGGACCATGTGTTGTCTAGTTTGAAACCAAATCTTTATGTTTGCGATATCTAATTCTCAATCTACAAATCATGACTCTAAGAAATGTCCTAGGTTAGGTATTTAAGGATAACATAGAGGATGTTTTGACCATTGTATGTGGTGTGGCCAAAACAAATTCTAATTATGTGATGAATTTTTTTATGATTCTAGTTTGCCTTTGTATATAATATTGATCTAAAATATTAATTATATTAGTTTAGTCAGTATCTTTTGTTAAGAATGTGAGGCATGCTTTTCAAATTGGATAAAGGATGATTTAGAGCCCCCATTGGAAGATGTGAATTCTTGAAGAAAATCATATCACAATTCTATGTATGGATGAAATGGTAACCAAATTAGGGAAAATCAGCAAAAGGGAGAAGACACCAAGTCACTATTTATTATTTTAATAGTGTGGGTACCTTATATGTTGCTAAAGATATATGTTGTCCATACGATGAGGATTAAAGACTTCAGAGATTGTCTTGATATTTGAATGGCACATCATAATTCATACGGTTTATCGCTAGGTTAAGCTGATATTGCTTTTACTAGTGGCGATGAGAGTTGGAAGGGATTTCTCAAAGACAAAGGTCATCAAGATAGATTTATGCAACAATATGTCAAGGGATTCTTCATGACTTGATGATGTGCTACATAGAGCATGGCATAGATGTCTTCATCAATAAAATTATGGAAGATTTTGAGAACTAGTAGAGCTGTTGCCATTAACTAGAACTTCAATAATTCATTAAAGCTTCATCATTAGGTATGTTTTTAGGTTCTAGTTATATTCAAATATTTTTATTTTTTAATTTTATTAAGTGATTATGCTAGGATAATATGTAGTAGTATCTTGATTGCTATCATATGTTTAGAATTCTCCCTACCTCATTTTTTTCCGTCATTCGCCACTGTTTATAAGCCGTCCTACGGGAGCCTTTAGGGAAGACACAATAACATAGACAAGTGCATAGCACAAATCGCATACAGCAAACCCCACAATCTTTGTAACTCGGCGTATTGCCATTCTAGTGATTTTAGCAGGATTAGGATCTCGCCACCGTCGTGAGATCTGAACTTGGGTAAACTGTGTCAGGTCGTCCTGGATGTTCTCCGTCTTACCCCACGTCTCTAAATTCAATTTTGGGATACCCCTATGGTGTACGTGCAGGCAATACCACGACAGTTGGTGCCAACCATGGGGCAAGAGGCACTTATAGCACAGATCTAGGCGGGATCCTTCGTCGTCTTCAATGACGGCCAAATCGCATCTCCGTTGAAAGGGTATTTATGCCTTTCATATTGTTTTGATGTTTTTTACAACACTTTGATAGGTTTAATATGTTGTTAAATGTTTCTGGATATATCAGCTACATTTGTGTAATTTTTACCCAAGGAAAAAGAGCCTCCCAGGATCAATAATGTGCAAAGTCAAAGTCCTGCCGGACTGTCCAGCCTGATCCTGCCGGAGTGTATGGCCCTGGCGAGTTACCATATTTTCCTCGCGAGGTGTGGACATTCTATATGCCCTTTCGGACACTACCCGGACACCTGTCGGACACTCGCCGGAAACTCTACCAGACCGGAGTGTGTGTCTGGGTCACGCTTGAGTGTCCGGCTGGGCCGGACTGTCCGATATAAGTGACTCTCAATGGCTCTAATTTCTGGGACCCTGTATAAAGGCCCCTTCGTCTACCTTGGGAGCTGCTTGACTAGGTCAAGAACAACATCACTTTTTGATCCACCAAATCCACAAGATCTCTTCATTCAACCATTCAAAGGCATTGATCCTTGGAGAATCAAAGGAGGAGGCCTTGATCTATAGCTTCACCAAGAGAGATATTCATTTCCCCCTCATTCACTTGAGGGCCCCTTGCTCTAGTGTTTCTTTGGAAACCCTAGCTTTTGATTTGGTTCTTACAAGCTTGCTTTGACTATTTGATAGCTTGCTTGTATTCGGGAGCCTCCAATTAGGTTGTGGATGTGTGCCTTGAACTTGTTGTAAAGGTGCTGGCTTCCACCTTGAAGGTTGCCGTTATAGTGGAAGAGGTGAATCGAACCCTTTGGGGTGAGGTTCATCGGAGAACAAGGGAGGATTCTCATGGCGTTGGTGGTTTGAAACCACCCCCCTCTCCAAATGCAGACTTACTTCCCCTCAAAAGGAAGGAACTATAGGAAATAAACCCTTGTGTCTCTGCGTGCTCCACTTTGGTTACTTCTATCCTTTACCGCACTTTACTTTACTTGTTCTTGCTTAGTGTATATGCTAGTTTTACATATAGGAAAATCCACCTCATTTGCATAATCTAGAGAATTTACCTTTCATGTCAAACCCTAATTTGAAGAAGAGTAAAATTTAAAGTAGCACCTATTCACCCCCCCCCCCTCCTCTAGGTGCCCATACGATCCTTTCAATTGGTATTAGAGCCTCGGCTCTTTATTCAGGATTTACCGCCTAAGAGTATATGGGTTGCCAAGTAGGAGAAGATGATGATCAGCCTAGTCACACGGTGCGGTGACCCAGCATACCACTACATGTGTAGTACACTATAGTTGTTGATATAACATCTATAGAACACAGTTCTGTAAATATCACATCCCCTAGAGTGGCACATCAGAAACATTGCGGGTCCAAATTACAGACATACACACATTATTATTATTACAATACTAGAAGTTAGAGACTTCAAAATATTCAACTTACAAACCAACTTAAAATTGTTTCGGCGGAAGATTTAAAGTTTCAAACTTATACTCTGAATTGAGCTCAACAACTTATTATATAAAGTTTATGTTGCTCGGCTCAATTGGTTACTAATAACTACGGCAACTATTCTGACTCATTTTCCTCCACTCCATAACGTATTTCATAGTCCACCCCTTCCACTCTGCCGGAAAGATCTAGCTCCTCGTAGTAGACATCCTCTTGGCCTTTGGCTCCGTACAATAGAGTCTCCTATGGATCCTCAGAGTCTAAGCAGGGGATCAAAGGAAAAGGTGAGTAACAACATCACCCAGCAAGTTCATTATATGAAAGGTGGGAAGTTTTATGCTCTATATACCACCTTGGACTATCAGTCCTTGGCACTATGCAGTTTACATAAACATTTCTTTAAAGGTTGATTTTATTATAAAAAACTATTCTCATCAGCCTTCATAGGTTGACCAGAACTTTCATGGAGTTCCTTTCCTACCGTGTTTGTAGCTCCTGACTGGAACATGGAGTAACAAGTTACAGTTCTGTAGCACCCTGGAAAAAAACCTAATTATATCAACATCATTGTTATTTCTATTTTTGCATCATCATAACATCATCATCATGCATACCTTATCTCTAAACTATTTTAGTAAAACCCTATATTACTTTCTGTTTTACATCTCTTGTTTATATTCAAATTATATCCTTTGCTATTTAAATTGTGTAAAGTTATTTACCAAAATGATTTTTAACAAAAGAACATAAAACAAAAATATTTTAATATATATATATATATAAAAAACAACCTAGACCTAAACCGGTCAGGCCCAAAGGCCCAACCGGTGGAACCCTAATCTACCAAACCCACCTAGCCCCAATCCCTAACCCTAATCCCATCCAACCACCCAGATCCCCACCCCACACCGATCCGACCCACGCAGCACACACACTACTCACACGCACTCACACATCCCGACCCGGTCCAACCACGTCTGCACGCTCCTCTCACCCGAACCCCCTCCCATCCCCGATTCCCACGCACGCCAAGCACCCCGCGACCAGCACGAGACCGACTCCCCCGCTCGCGTCGCTCTCCTTCCTTCTCCCCTGCTCGATGCGCCGCCGCCAGGTCCGATTCCCCACCTCGCTTCCTCCCAGGCATCCTGCCTCCGGTCATCGCCCTCCTCTGGCCAGCACGGCAAGCGCCGCCCGTCTCCTCGCCCCTCCGGCCGCAGCGCCGGCCGCCTCTAGCCCCTGGCCTCCTCCGTCCGACTCCGCCCCGCAAGTCGAGCCTGCACCGCCTCGTAGAGGACCCCCGGCCGCCTCCATCCTGGACCGTCTCGCCCCGCGTCTACAGCCGCGAGCCTGCTGCGCCATGGCCGCCCCTGCCTCTCCTCCGCGTGTCCACTTGCCACCCTCCTCCTTGAGCCAGCAGTCGCAGGGCCCCGCCTTCTCCTACGACAGCCCTCCAGCGCGACCTCTTCATCTGACCGCCGCGGATTCGCTCCGTCCTACGCGCGGATCCCCTCTCGAATCGGCGCCACGGCCAAGCTCGCCGGCCTCTTCCCCGTTGGCCGCATGGAGCCGCTTCCCATGCTCGTCTCCGGCCGCCCGGGCCAGTGGCCTCGTCCCCGCACATGTCTCGGCCAGGTCTTGTGGTGTGCGGTGATGTTGGGTTTCCATGTGAAGATGCATGCGGTGGCAGTGTGGTGATAGCAGCTATTTCGGCTATTTTGATCTCGGTTGTTAATTTGATGAACAATCGTGGTACTGCTCGCACCAAGTTCTCCAGCAAAATCCAAAGTTTCCCGAAGACCGACAACTGATGATGCGACCTTGAGAATCCCTAATGCGGTCACAAGATCGCCACCGACAACGGAACCGCGACACTCCAAGTTGTCCATCCCGGTGTCCGAAGACCATGAAGCGTCGAAACCCCCTTCACGGACATGAGATCCTGAAGCCCCAGATCCGAAGACCGATCCCGGAGTCCGGAGCCGAATCCAAACCACTGAACATCAAGATCGTCGAACCCTGATGTGTGACCCTTTTGCCGAGCTCTTATTTTTTTTATAAATGCTATATACTTGTTCCATATAAATTGTACATGTTTGCATGCATATTATGGGTGTTTGGGGCTATGTCAACGATTCACCTAAATTAAATATGGAGACCATATGCGTGCGAATCTAGTCTAATATTGGTCCCATTTAAATTTGTGCATCGAACCGGTGAAATATTCTGCCTTGGTAAGACAACATTTAAATTGCTGAGTAGCTAAACAACATGAACCTAATAATTAATTGTCGGGACCCTGGTTCCTCTTAATATTGACTAATTGCATCGCATCTTTGCCATGTCATACATCACACATGCATCATGCCCGATCTTTTTCCGTAGTATTAAATAGTGCATTCGGTGTTTCTTCTAGTGCTTTGCTTCTTCATGGATTAGGCCGATGAGTTGATGCGAGAGTCGACCCGATCTTCGGATGAAACTTCGACAATGTTTTCAGGCGAGCATTCTCCCCCTTTCTACCTATTTTACCTTTTTAGTCTTTGTTTCTTCCTTTTGATCTATTGCTATCTATGTTGCGATGCTCTAGTTTTCGTACCCGTGATATCCCTTGCAGCCTTATATTGCCTTGGACACATCCTATTACATGTTGATTGGTAGATAGTTGGACTTGCGTGTCGTAGTTGCTTGCTCAAGTGTTGTTGCGTGTCGTCAAGTACCACAGTTGTTGGAAAACTGCCATATGCTTTATGTTGGAGTTGATCATGACTTTAATTACCGTTTAATAACTAAAATTGAAGTAAGTAAATAATGCAGAGGCACAGATGGACAATAGATGTTATTTGGTTTTTAACCGTCCACTTGTGTCCCGTAGGACCCCGAGTACTTGATACATGTTCTTTGAATAATCGCACTATCCGCATGTGGGACCATGAATCCCCCTAGCCAGAGCTTGAGTCATATTTATTTCTTGGGGCCACAAAGTAGTTTGGGGCTTTATTACTATCCTGTACTTATGCCATGCTTTACTGCTTATTTACGATTGCGCGTGGAGCGCCTGTACTGTGTAGGAAAAAAATGTGGAATGTTTTTGCGGTATCGACAAGCCCAGTCACACTTTCGGGTTCCCGGTCGTTTACAGCCATTGGCACAAACCTCTGAGTCCGTCTCGGAGCCGGCCAACTTCGTCGCGGGTATCTTGGTGGGGTGGCCCCCTGAAATTTATATGAATCTTGCAATTGCTCTGTCGTGATGCCTCGTTGGGTTTTTATTGGTTTTTCTCGAGGTTGATCGTGCGTGTGTTGCTATTTGTGCCCCCCTGCAGGGTAAAACTTTCTGAAAGCCGTGTCCGCGGTTATGGACGACTTGGAGAACAGTATCTCGATCATAGACAACTATAACTAAAGTAGTGCTATAAATTTGACTTTATAATGACTAGTAATCAGCTTCACTATAATGGAATGGCTAAATAAAAGTGCCAATAATTGCTTGTTTGGGTTGTCACCTATTACCATTGTATCTGACTAGTAAGTATTGCAACTACAACGGAATGGCTAAATAAAATTACCAACAACTGCTGGGTTTTGGGATGCCTCATGCTAATTGTATCTGACTAGTAAGTGTCGCAACTACAACGGAATGGTTAACTAAAAGTGCCCACTGCTTATTATATCAGGATGACTATCTATACCTGACTAGTAATTGTTGCAACGATAATTGAATAAATAAAACTGCCAACTGTGTGAGTTCCTCGGTTGACTTCCTTATTTGGTCTCGAGGGGGAAATACCAGGATGGGTATGTTTGGTGGTAGCATCAGGTTGGTTCCGAATAGGTCTTTCTTATCCCTCTCTGATAGCCGACAGTTATATCGAGTCTCTATAGGTTGTTTAGTGCATGCTGCGCTGCCGCTTCAGTCCACCATACCTATGTAGGCGAGGACCGCCGAATTCTAGCCTCGCCGTGTACTGGCCTCAGTACTGACCGCTCTCTCTTTTTCCTTTGCCCTTTGTCGGCACCCCTTTTGTTTAAGCAGGTTTTGAGATCGACGTCGTTAGCAGGGTTACCCTTCCGGCTTGGCCTGGGCAGGGTTATGGACGCCATTGGTTATTCTTCAGGGCTCTTAGCTCAATTTGCATCTTGTCCGTACTCGGACGCTGTATTGTTTTCAGGGTGATTTGGATCTTGTTGTGTAAACCTGTATTCTTGACTCTTTGAGTCATTGTTGTATATATCTGTTCTGTGGGTTCCATCGTGGACTATTGTGTAATGATATTACTTCGTTTTCCACCCGCACGAAAGTGCCTGGTGGGCACCTTTGAATCGTTTCTATGCGGGTTTGGCGGGGATCGCTAAAACTTGCATAGGGCCGATTCTGAGGGTGTTACAGAGTGGTATCAGAGCTCAGCAGTTACGATACCCCACTGGTCCAGCCTGTAGGATAACCTAGCTAACAGACATTGTAGAGTGTCAAAACTATTTTGGAAAATCGGTTGGATAGATTTGATTAGGTCTGCTTTTGCTTCTTATCCCTCTGCTATTCTCCTGTTATCTTGACGTGTTTTGAATCTGCTCTCTTATCTTTTCTTCGAGTCCAGGATTTCTCGTGGTTTGGTTTCCGTCGTACCTTCAGGGTTTCGCTTCCATCCTCTTGTAACGGTGCTTCAACATTCGGCATTCATGCTATCGGATGAATCTTTCATCTATTGTACCTTTCAGTGGACCGAAAATTCACTAAAATTTTCCTTTCTATCCTCCGGTGTTTTCCGATACGACGAAGTCATCTACATCAGATCTGATGAGAATGTCCACCCCTCCTTTGTTTCCGAACCTTGTTTGTCGAGATCTTCAGTCTGAATTCCGATAGTTGGTTGCATAATTTTACCATTCATGTGCAGAGTAATGCTTTGGGTGCGCGATGGACTGATCACCATCCGACTACTCTTATCATTCGCTCTTGTGCATTGAGTCGGTGGATCAAGCAATTTTACTCCATCCATGGAAGTTAGAGGTGGCCTTATCTTTTGATACCTCTACCTTCGTCCTTTGTTTCTCCGGAGTGTTCTCTCGACGAACATGAACAATGATCCCTTGTTGGTGGTGTCGCCAATTTCGAGATGGAGAAAGAACCATTGTTAGTGGTGTCGCGAGGATCTACTTGAAGCGCGAAGATTCCAATCGTTGGCCTTCTTCCCCGTAACATGAGGCGGATCTCGAGGGCGAGATCCATTGTTAGTGGTGTCGAATTGTAGCACCCCGGAAAAAAACCTAAATATATCAATGCTTGTTATTTCTATTTTGCATCATCATAACATCATCATCATGCATACCTTATCTCTAAACTATTTTAGTAAAACCCTATATTACTTTCTGTTTTACATCTCTTGTTTATATTCAAATTATATCCTTTGCTATTTAAATTGTGTAAAGATATTTACCAAAATGATTTTTAACAAAAGAACATAAAACAGAAATATTTTAATATATATATATATATAAAAAAAAAACAACCTAGACCTAAACCGGTCAGGCCCAAAGGCCCAACCGGTGGAACCCTAATCTACCAAACCCACCTAGCCCCAATCCCTAACCCTAATCCCATCCAACCACCCAGATCCCCACCCCACACCGATCCGACCCACGCAGCACACACACACTACTCACACGCACTCACACATCCCGACCCGGTCCAACCTCGTCTGCACGCTCCTCTCACCCGAACCCCCTCCCATCCCCGATTCCCACGCACGCCAAGCACCCCGCGACCAGCACGAGACCGATTCCCCCGCTTGCGTCGCTCTCCTTCCTTCTCCCCTGCTCGATGCGCCGCCGCCAGGTCCGTCCCCACCTCGCTTCCTCCCAGGCATCCTGCATCCGGTCATCGCCCTCCTCTGGCCAGCACGGCAAGCGCCGCCCGTCTCCTCGCCCCTCCGGCCGCAGCGTCGGCCGCCTCTAGCCCCTGGCCTCCTCCGTCCGACTCCGCCCCGCAAGTCGAGCCCGCACCGCCTCGTAGAGGACCCCCGGCCGCCTCCGTCCTGGACCGTCTCGCCCCGCGTCTACAGCCGCGAGCCTGCTGCGCCATGGCCGCCCCTGCCTCTCCTCCGCGCGTCCACTTGCCACCCTCCTCCTTGAGCCAGCAGTCGCAGGGCCCCGCCTTCTTCTACGACGGCCCTCCAGCGCGACCTCTTCATCTGACCACCGCGGATTCGCTCCGTCCTACGCGCGGATCCCCTCTCGAATCGGAGCCACGGCCAAGCTTGCCGGCCTCTTCCCCGTTGGCCGCATGGAGCCGCTTCCCATGCTCGTCTCCGGCCGCCCGGGCCAGTGGCCTTGTCCCCGCGCATGTCTCGGCCAGGTCTTGTGGTGTGCGGTGATGTTGGGTTTCCATGTGAAGATGCATGTGGTGGCAGTGTGGTGATAGCAGCTATTTCGGCTATTTTGATCTCGGTTGTGAATTTGATGAACAATCATGGTACTGCTCGCACCAAGTTCTCCAGCAAAATCCAAAGTTTCCCGAAGACCGACAACTGATGATGCGACCTTGAGAATCCCTAATGTGGTCACAAGATCGCCACTGACAACGGAACCGCGACACTCCAAGTTCTCCATCCCGGTGTCCGAAGACCATGAAGCGTCGAAACCCCCTTCACGGACATGAGATCCTGAAGCCCCAGATCCGAAGACCGATCCCGGAGTCCGGAGCCGAACCCAAACCACTGAACATCAAGATCGTCGAACCCTGATGTGTGACCCTTTTGCCGAGCTCTTATTTTTTTTATAAATGCTATATACTTGTTGCACATAAATTGTACATGTTTGCATGCATATTATGGGTGTTTGGGGCTATGTCAACGATTCACCTAAATTAAATATGGAGACCATATGCGGGCGAATCTAGTCTAATATTGGTCCCATTTAAATTTGTGCATCGAACCGGTGAAATATTCTGCCTTGGTAAGACAACATTTAAATTGCTGAGTAGCTAAACAACATGAACCTAATAATTAATTGTCGGGACCCTGGTTCCTCTTAATATTGACTAATTGCATCGCATCTTTGCCATGTCATACATCACACATGCATCATGCCCGATCTTTTTCCGTAGTATTAAATAGTGCATCCAGTGTTTCTTCTAGTGCTTTGCTTCTTCATGGATTAGGCCGATGAGTTGATGCGAGAGTCGACCCGATCTTCGAATGAAACTTCGACAATGTTTTCAGGCGAGCATCCTCCCCCTTTCTACCTATTTTACCTTTTTAGTCTTTGTTTCTTCCTTTTGATCTATTGCTATCTATGTTGCGATGCTCTAGTTTTCGTACCCGTGATATCCCTTGCAGCCTTATATTGCCTTGTACACATCCTATTACATGTTGATTGGTAGATAGTTGGACTTGCGTGTCGTAGTTGCTTGCTCAAGTGTTGTTGCGTGTCGTCAAGTACCACAGTTGTTGGAAAACTGCCATATGCTTTATGTTGGAGTTGATCATGACTTTAATTACCGTTTAATAACTAAAATTGAAGTAAGTAAATAATGCAGAGGCACAGGTGGACAATAGATGTTATTTGGTTTTTAACCGTCCACTTGTGTCCCGTAGGACCCCGAGTACTTGATACCTGTTCTTTGAATAATCGCACTATCCGCATGTGGGACCATGAATCCCCCTAGCGAGAGCTTGAGTCATATTTATTTCTTGGGGCCACAAAGTAGTTTGGGGCTTTATTACTATCCTGTACTTATGCCATGCTTTACTGCTTATTTACGATTGCGCGTGGAGCGCCTGTACTGTTTAGGAAAAAATGTGGAATGTTTTCGCGGTATCGACAAGCCCAGTCACACTTTCGGGTTCCCGGTCGTTTACAGCCATTGGCACAAACCTCTGAGTCCGTCTCGGAGCCGGCCAACTTCATCGCGGGTAGCTTGGTGGGGTGGCCCCCTGAAATTTATATGAACCTTGCAATTGCTCTGTCGTGATGCCTTGTTGGGTTTTTATTGGTTTTTCTCGAGGTTAATCGTGCGTGTGTTGCTATTTGTGCCCCCCTGCAGGGTAAAACTTTCTGAAAGCCGTGTCCGCGGTTATGGACGACTTGGAGCACAGTATCTCGATCATAGACAACTATAACTAAAGTAGTGCTATAAATTTGACTTTATAATGACTAGTAATCAGCTTCACTATAATGGAATGGCTAAATAAAAGTGCCAATTGCTTGTTTGGGTTGTCACCTATTACCATTGTATCTGACTAGTAAGTATTGCAACTACAACGGAATGACTAAATAAAATTACCAACAACTTCTGGGTTTTGGGATGCCTCATGCTAATTGTATCTGACTAGTAAGTGTCGCAACTACAAAGGAATGGTTAACTAAAAGTGCCCACTGCTTATTATATCAGGATGACTATCTATACCTGACTAGTAATTGCTGCAACGATAATTGAATAAATAAAACTGCCAACTATGTGAGTTCCTCGGTTGACTTCCTCGTTTGGTCTCGAGGGGGAAATACCAGGATGGGTATGTTTGGTGGTAGCATCAGGTTGGTTCCGAATAGGTCTTTCTTATCCCTCTTTGATAGCCGACAGTTATATCGAGTCTCTATAGGTTGTTTAGTGCATGCTGCGCTGCCGCTTCAGTCCACCATACCTATGTAGGAGAGGACCGCCGAATTCTAGCCTCGCCGTGTACTGGCCTCAGTACTGACCGCTCTCTCTTTTTCCTTTGCCCTTTGTCGGCACCCCTTTTGTTTAAGCAGGTTTTGAGATCGACGTCGTTAGTAGGGTTACCCTTCCGGCTTGGCCTGGGCAGGGTTATGGACGCCATTGGTTATTCTTCAGGGCTCTTAGCTCAATTTGCATCTTGTCCGTACTCGGACGCTGTATTGTTTTCAGGGTGATTTGGATCTTTGTGCTATAAACCTGTATTCTTGACTCTTTGAGTCATTGTTGTATATATCTGTTTTGTGGGTTCCATCGTGGACTATTGTGTAATGATATTACTTCGTTTTCCACCCGCACGAAAGTGCCTGGTGGGCACCTTTGAATCGTTTCTATGCGGGTTTGGCGGGGATCGCTAAAACTTGCATATGGCCGATTCTGAGGGTGTTACAAGTTCTTACACTCTACAGAGGTGCGTTACTTTACCCATGAGAGATCAACTCCTTGTTGCACAACCGAGCATACTTTCCCGTCCACAATTCCATGATGTGGGGCCCAATAGGTGATCCAAGCCAATCACTGCCCTCTCCGTGACCCCGCATGTATGCACGATCCTCCGGGGCTAAATACACCTCCATTAAGCCCCCTCCTGGGTAAGATATAACCATGATAAGTTCCCGAAGATTCTATGAGATGGTGATGCCCCTGGCAAGTTCCATATAGGGTTGACTATACCTCCGGTAGCCACTCATATATAATCTAGACACCAAAATCGTGGGGCCTAAGGGTGCCCACCAATATGTTGGATCCACACAAGGAATCACAACGTCACGTTAGGGTCATCTTGCCATACATACGGAAGGAAAAGGATACAGCTGACTTCTCCGTCCCATTCCAAATCTCATGGTTAACACGTACGGCGCTAGAATCACTGATGTCATGGATTGTTTATTCCGAAGTGATTAATCTCATTGCAAATAGAAACCTAAGTTCCATTGCTCACCTTATACATATCAGCACTTAGGATGATATCAGCAATTTATTTGTTTTGAGAAAATAATATTTTCTTTCTTCAGAACATAGATGATAACACACAATTTGCAATTACTTTGATAAATACTCTTCAAAGGACATGAGCAAGTGATGACCTTGCCTTGGGATTGCAAGGTAGTGAATTCGGATGCTTGCACTCGACTTTGAGCTTCTATTTCTACAAAACATCATTATTGCTCGGTAAGGACAATATTTAAAGAAGCAAAAATGATTATGCATACTAATGCAATGCATCATTTATATTTATCATCTTTGTGTGTTTTACCCAATATATAAATTTTCTTGAATTACCTTAATAAAGGAATTTGTTTTAATAATAATTCTTAATATTTGGTAAATATTACATTTGATATTTTTGTAATATAATATATCAGTAAAAGAGTCAAAAACTATTTTTTTAACTCCAATAATTATTTTCTTAATATTTCTTTTAAGAATAAGCATTTTAATTTAGAAGATTTTATTTTGATATCTTAAATATCAATTTAGGATCTTTACAAAATACTACACTAATTAAGGATGACAAAAGTTATTTTAATTTATTTTATTGATTTTTATAAAATTTCATAAGGAATATATATTATAAAAATCTTTAACCTAAAGTTATTCTATTAAAAATAAATTTCTTAATTTTATTAGATAGCTTGTATTATTATAAACCTAAAAATATATCATTTGTATTTTTAGGTCTTTTATTTATTTACTAGAATTTATTAGATCCTAGGGGTATTTTTGCCTTTTATTAAATATTTTAAATTTTTCTTTTAACATTTGGGCCAACCCATTGGGCTGACTAGGCCCAACCTGGCCCAAATGGGCTGGTTAAGACCACCCATCAAAATGTGACTGGACCCTATCGGCCTAGTACACTTCCACCCTCGCTCTCTCACTCGTTCCTCTTCCTCTCCTTCGACCTCGCGGTGGCGTTGCATTGTCGGCGCTGTTGCCACCTAATTCACGCTGCCCTGGGCCTCCCCAACTTCCACTGTGGTGTATAGCAAGGTAGACGACCCCACTCCTTCGCCTGGTCCTGTTCAATTCGCCTCTAGAGCTCTTCCCCGACCAGGCTAGCTCCACCCCAAACCCTAGTGTTTGGTGGTTGCTGGCGATGTACCTCTCTGCCGCTCCTATGGTGTTATGCAGTGCTCCTGGGGTGTAGTGGTGCTGTTCGACCACCAGTGTGGTTGTGGCCGCCTCCATGGCTCGGTGCGGGTTGCAGCGCCCCCGGTGCTCCCTGTGTCGTCGTGTGCTTGTCGGCCCCTTCCGCTTCCTCTTCTGATCGTTAGCGAGGACCACGGGTAAGTTCTTTCCTCCTTCCCCTCCAATTATCTACCTCTACTTCCCTCATTAGCTTGTATGTGCTTCTGATGGCAATCCCTAATTAGGGTTCATAATTCGATTAACGTTTCACCCTGCTGTGTTGGTTATTGAGGATGATGAATGTCTCACAAGTATCTATGATGATTATACTATGTTGAGTTACTGTCTACTGTTGGTCATGGAATTTCTAGTGGATATATAAGATAATTTTATATCTGATCATGGTCTCTATCATTGTAAAAATGGGGTGCTATGGCTCTGATCTAGACTGATGTCTAGTTTTTGATGCTGGTTAGCTAGGTTCAGTATTGGAACCTGTATTTGATTTCTTGGGAATTTACTGTTAATGCCCCTGATTATATTTCTTTGATGCAAACACTATGATTCCTAGTAACTATATTAGGAAGGTGATTGAATATATTTCTCCAAGGTTTAATTGTGAAATTTCTATGTAGAATATGATGGATTAGAATAGATACTTGTGACATCTTCCTTGGAATGGTACACAAGGGTTTGTTCTAGAGTTAAGTGTTATTCTATCAGTTTTCTAGAGTGGGTTGTTATTAAGATGAACAAAAATCTTCTACTATAAAGATTACCCTATGCTTCCTGTGGATTTTCTTTGAACTATGATGTTGGTCTGAGGCATAGAAACTAAGTTTCTGACTTGTTGCCCCTCATAGATGTGTTTTTGTACCTTGTATCATTTACTGAGTCTTGAATTCTTTGATAAAATGATTGACACCCTTATTGCTTTATAAAGATCCTTAAGATAAATTGATCTCTGAGGTTCTACTCTTTTAAGATATGTGCCCAGAAATCATGATCTAGGTCTATGGTTATATTGGAATGTGGAAATATAAATTTATATCCAGGATCTATGATGCACAGGCTGAGATCCTGGATTTGTTTATAAAGATTAGTCATTGGCTTATAATTAGTTTCCTTCTATGATGGATACACCCCACTTGGGTGTTTTCTGAGAAGTTTTCATAAAAAACAACACATGCTTGATAATCTAGATATGATGATTTGATCATGTGATGGTTTTATGTGTACTCACCACACAACTTGGTTGCTGGTGATGTTGTTGTGGTGCTGGTTGATCTTGTTGGCTTGTATTGCTGGCCAGGTCTTGCTCTAAACCTCCTGGTACTGCTCCTGCTCCTCCTTGCTACTGATCTTGATGTTGACCTTGCTATCCACCAGTACCACCCCCTCATTATGTCACCATCATGTAGATGGTTGGATTGTTTAGGATATATCTTGGCTTGAGATTTGTTTGGGAAATTGGCAGTTCTGGTGTGTTCTTGTAGTGTGCTAGAGAAGAAGATATGGCTCCTGGTAGCTATGCCACGGCTGTATACTTCACTGTTGATTGCTAGTGATGTTGTTGTTGTGTCGACAAAAGCACAACATGCATTTAGCTAACTGAGTTGCATGGCTGCTTGGGCTAGTTGTGGATCAGATCAATTGAAATGGTGATTTACTTTTTATCCTTTTTCTGATAATAGTCTTGGTGAAACATGCCCTTTTTACTTTACTGTTGAGAATATTGCTTTAAGGTTTTTTTGGTATAAAAGAACATATAAACACACATTGGTGAAACTTGCTCCTTTTTCTATTACTCAGTGTTGTACTATGAACAGTGCACTTCATTGTTCCCTACTAGGATTAAAACTAACTAAATTAACACTTTTGTTTTTTTTCATTTAGTTTATGTTTTGCAGGTACAGATATTTGGATGCTCAAGATTTAGTATAGGATTAGATAGATTTATAGATTTTTATTGTAATCTTCATTTTATTCTTTTTTTAAGAATCTTGTAATAATTCATTTACAATATAATTTCATTTCTTGAAATTACTGTAATGAAGTATTCTACTTGTTGTATAAGTTCTACATTGTAAAATGGTTATGGAATAAAGCAAATAAATAAGAAATCCTTTCTTATTTGAATTTATTTATCTTAAATTCTTATTATTGTTTAATATATATCCTTAATATAACAAATAATATTACTAAATGATTTTGGAAAACATTTTAAAATACTAACTTCTAAATTTTAAATATTTTCCAAATGATACAAGTTTCAAATTTGAATTCAAATTATTCCCCCCCAAAACACATTCATTCATAAAGATCGTGTCAAAATTTATAACAATCACTAAAAAGAGAAATTCCTACCTCTGGATAGTGAAAGAAACACTGACCACTTTAGATTTTTGTTCGGCGAAAAATTTACCCATATTTTACAGATGAATGCATGCACATGCACAAAATCCTATTTCTTCCTTTCGTTGGTTCCTAAATGCTGGAGTGTTATAGACTTCCCCCATTAAATTAAACTTCGTCTCGAAGTTTGTCGAAGTGTACCTGAATAGTTCTGGATATGCTTCTCTTAGGTCATCTTCTTTTTCCTGCTGGCTTCCCGCTCAGGGTGATGTTCCCACTATACATTGCAGTACTTGATTGCCCTGTTTCGCAACCTTTTCCAATTTTCTTCCAGTATTTTACAGGGTTTCTCAACATAAGTCAAATCTGCTTGTAACTAAACTTCTTGATGTGTGATTGCATATTCTAGGACTTTAAGACATTTCTGAAGTTGTGACACATGGAAAACATTTTGAACTTGAGCCAGTCTTTTTGGCAACTCTAAGGCATAAGCTATTGTTCTATTTTGGCTCAATATTTTGAATGGTATGACATATCTTGGACTCAATTTTCCTTTAACTCCGAATCTCTTAACTCCCTTCATTGGGCTTACTTTGAGATATACCATATCTCCTACTTATGGATGCCACGATCTTCGACTTTGATCAGCATAACTTTTCGGTCTGCTTTGAGCTATCTTCAATCGATCTCTAATAATATCAATGATATCTTGCTTTTCCTTGATATAGTCTGGTGAAAATTATTTTCTACTACCAGGTTCATACCAACATATTTGTGATCTATATTTTCTTCCATAAAGAACTTGATATGGTGCTACTTTCAAACTACATTGATAACTGTTGTAGGAAAATTCTGCCAATGGTATATGATTTTCCCACGGACCTCCAAATTCTAATGCACAAGCTCTAGGAATGTCTTCCAAAATTTCATTGGTTCTTTCCGTTTGACCTCCAGTTTCTGGATGATAGGCTATACTGAAATCTAACTTTGAACCAAGTGCTTCATGTAATTGTTTCCAGAATGCTGAAGTAAACACAGATCCTCTATCTTATACTATCTTCTTGGGCACTCCGTGCTTACCTACTATTCCCCTGACATAAATTTATACTAACTTCTCAGCATTGTCCTTTTGATTTACCGGAATAAAATGTGCACTTTTTGTGAATCTATCCACAATTACCCATATCATATCCTTCTATTTTGGTGTCATGGGTAATCCTGTGATAAAATCCATACCAATTTCTTCCCATTTCCACTCCAGAATTTCCAAAGGTTGTAATGGCCCTGCTTGACTTTGGTGTTCAGCTTTTACCCTTTGGCAAGTATGGCATTCCAACACATATTTTTCAATGTCTCTTTTCATGTTATTCCACCAGAATAATTCCTTCAAATCCATATACATCTTTGTACTTCCTGGATGTATAGAATATGGTGTCTCATGTGCTTCTCGAAGTATTACCTCTCGAATTTCTGGCACATCTAGAACACAAAGCCGGTCTTGGAACCATAAAGATCCATAATCTCCTAAGCGAAAAGCTAATGTTTGACCGTGAGAGATTCTTCGAATTTCTTTAGCAATAAAAGGATCTTTATCTTGATGTCTAAAAATCTCATTCCGAAGATCACTACTTCGTTCTTCAACTACTTGCATGGTAGCTAATCCTCCAAGAACTTTTGTACTAATGAATTGAATTTCCAATCTTTCCAAATCCATCTGCAGTTCTTTTGGCAGTTCTCTATTGATAGGTTGAGTATCTGTGCTCTTCTGGCTTAAAGCATCTACCACAACATTTGCTTTTCCAGGGGTATAATTGATTGTTAGGTCATAATCTTTGATTAGCTCTAACCAATGCTTCTGTCTCATATTCAATTCCTTTTGAGTGAAGGAATATTTGAGACTTTTGTGGTCAGTGTATAGCTCACACCTTGATCCACAGAGAAAATTTATCCATCCTTTAAAGCGAAGACTACTGCTGCTAAATCCAGATCATGAGTTGGGTAATTGACTTCATGTGGTTTCAGTTTTCTAGATCCATAAGCAATTACCTTACGATCTTGCATTAACACACATCCTAATCCTTCTTTGGATGCATCACAATATACTGTATAATCCTTTCCTATTTCAGGAACTACTAAAATTGGGTGGTAGTTAATCGGGTTTTCAACTCCTGAAAACTTGCTTTGCACTTCTCATCACATATGAATGGTGTACTCTTTCTTAGCAATTTGGTCATTGGTATAGCTATCTTGGAAAACCTTCAATAATCCTCTGATAATAACCATCCATACCTAAGAAACCTCGGGTTTGTTTCACATTAGTTGGTGCATTCCATTCCAGCACTGACTGAACCTTGGTCGGATTTACAGTAGTTCCATCCTTACTGATCACATGACCAATAAATTCTACCTTGTCTAGCCAGATTTCACACTTGCTGAACTTAGTGTAAAGCTTATGTTCTCTTAAGATTTGCAATGCTATTCTCAAATGATCTGCATGCTCTTCCTTATCCTTTGAATATATCCGAATATCATCAATCAACACTATCAAAAACTTGTCCAGGTAAGGCATGAATATTTTGTTCATCAAATTCATGAATATTGCTGGTGTATTGGTCAATCCAAAAGGTACGACGAGGTACTCATGATGTCCATATCTTGACACAAATGATGTTTTTGGGACATCTTCAGGTTTAATTTTTATCTGATGATATTCTGATCTTAAGTCAATCTTAGAGAATACTCCGGCTCCCTTGACTTGATCAAATAGATCTTGAATTCTTGGCAACAGGTACTTATTCTTGATGATGACATTGTTGAGATGTCGGTAATCCCCACACATTCTTCGTCCTCAATCCCTTTTATCCACGAAAATTACTGGAGTTCCCCATGGAGATACACTTTCCTGGATAAATCCTTTTCTGGCTAACTCATCAATTTTCTCTTTAAGCTCTTTTAACTCTTTCGAACCCATTTTATATGGTTCTTGAGCTATTGGTGTTGTACCGGGTATTAGATAAATAGTGAATTCTATTTCTCGATCATGTGGCATTCCTGGTAACTCTGCTGGAAAAACATCTTGAAACTCATTTACTACAGGAATATCTTCCAATTTAACCTCCTTCATGGAGTTCAATTGAAGATCTACCATAATATGACTGTGTTTATCAGCCTGATATACTATCCTTGCCCCGCTTGGAGTCTTGATTGAAACAGTTTTGTCTTCACAATTTATCTAGACTCCATGTTCAATCATCCAATCCATACCCTGGACTACTGCAATTCCCTTCCAAGGAATCACATAAAGGTCCGCAAAATATGTACAACCATAGATCGAGATAACTTGATCTTGTTTAATGTGGCGTACCACTACATTTCCCTCTGTCGTCACTACGGTCGTAGGGTTTGCTAGCGTTACCCTTCTAATACCGCACTTATCACATAATTCTTCAGATATGAATGAAGTAGTTGCACCAATATCAAATAAAACTTTTTCGGGATTGGGAAGGATATTGAGTGTACCTATTACTGCGTGCTCGGAGTTATCCACCTCCTCCAAAGTTGCACAGTTCAGCTTCCCAGTAGGCCTTCTCCTTTTTCCATTATTGTTCTTGAAAAAATTTACTCCCTTATTGGGTTGTCCATTGCCTCCACTGGCTTGTCCTCCACCTTTAGTAGGCCAACCACCCGGTGGGTTGCTTGGACAATCTTCCTTGATATGGCCCTTTTGACCACAACCATAAAAAATAATCACTAGTTTTATGCAATCCTGACTGATGTGTCCTGGAAGTTTACAGTTGTGGCAAATGACATTTATTCCAGTGAAATTTGTGTTCTGATTGGGGATGTTGTTATTACTATTAATGGGTCGATTCCTTGTTTTGAACTCCAACTTGGGTTTTGGTTTACTTTCCTGAATCCTCTTTGTTTCCTTCTTTGCTCTCTTCCTTCGATCACCTTGGACGTTCTTGTAATCATCTTCAAAGGTTATGGCTGCATCAAGTAACTATTGAAAAATTTGCTTATTCGCCACCCTCAACTACATCTTCACAAATGGATTTAAACCACGCAGGAAATAGTTCTTCCTCTTTTCCTCAGTGCTCACTTCATCCTCAACATAACGAAATAATTGACTGAACTCCCGGATATACTTCATGACACTGGTATATCCATTACACTCTCAGGAACATGATACTCACATAATATCTCTTGAACTCCTCCCAAGTATACTCCCTTCCTGGAGGTTGCATTGCTAGCTTATTCTCCCACCATGATGTTGCCGGTCCGTTAAGAGATGTGTTGCATACCTCATTTTTTATTCATCATTGCAATCGATAGTCCTTAACTTTCTTTCTGTATCTGCCAACCAATCCTCTGCATCCATTGGTTCTAGATATGATGCAAAAGGTAATGGCCTTGCATTTTGGAAGTCTGAAAGACTCACTCCTCCACCTTCAGGTGCTTTATGGTTTCCAGCTCGTCCCAAAAACTCTTCCATGAATTTTTTCTAGGATTCTTGCATCATTTGCATATATTGCATAAAATTATGCTCCATTAACGGCCTCATTGGTGGTGGTGGTGGTAATGCTCCTTGATTTCCAGCATTTGTATCCGCTTTCTCCTTAGCCTCGCGCTCCATACGCTGTTGTTCGGATTCAGTTTGTACACCCGATTGCATGACCCCCTAGTCCTGCAACATAAAGCGAATACTCATACATCATGTACATGTGTTCTAAGCTCAACTTCATGCATATAACTAGTCACACAATGGAAACAAAATCCAAATAAGAACCAAATATGCATTTTCACATATTATACATTAGAAACAACTTAGTAACTATAAAGTCATTACAATCCTATACCATATAGGTACAATATCATATATGGATACTACCTTACTTATTTAGTTACATCATTCTCTCACCCTACAATACGCAGTACCAGCTACTTCTAATAAGTAATCTACGTCCTTAGTATCCGCGATGTTCATTATACATGCCTGCAGTCCAACCGTGTTGACGTGACGTCCGTCGCACAGTTTGTGGAACAAATGAACTTCCAGATGGAATGTACCTAGTATCTGAAGTATCAAGACTTGATTGATCACTCATCCTGAGTGCATTGACTCCATTCAGCTTAGCTGAAAAGTTTGCAGAAACGTGTTCATCGATATCTCCCACTTGCATCTCCTGAGCCTCATCCCTAGAGTTATCAACAGAATACTCATATTTTGTTGCTCCCCAGGTTCTCTGTTAGGCAAGATAGTTAAACACTGGATAATGTACATTATCTGGATTTTTATGGGATATTGGTGATTCAAACACCCTCTCCTCTGGATCTTGTTCCTCATCCTGACTTCCTACAAATATAGCATTCCTGCTACTATCATTAGTGTTGATTCTTGCACCCATCCAGCTGGATTGTCCAACATATCTGTCAGACCCATCCACTGACATTTAATTACCTCGAGATCCATTAGGTGATCCCATCCTCCATCCATCAGAATTCTCAATAGGAAGTTCTGAATCGGATCCTTCCTCGGAAGCCTGTGGTACAAGATACCTCATATCTAAAGTAGGATCATAAGTAGGTTCTGGTCTATGTGAATATGGATATGGTGTAAAATATTCTGGATCTATAGGTATATCCTTAAAGATTGGTTTTACCCTACTCCTTGCTTCATTCTCCCACTGAGATGCTAACTGCTCCCTTCGGTCTGGATCAGTTAGATCCAACAATATATCATTCTTATCCTCCACTATGACTTGATGTGTCTTATACAAAGACCCAACGATCATTCAATATCGATCCATAAACTTGGAAGCTAGCTTAGGATGCTTCTTTACCAAATTAAGATGATCCGGTATTGGATCCATGTCTATAGAATCATGAGGAATCACAGAAAATCTGCTCCCTTCTAACTCTTGGGCTTTGTGCTCCCGAATATTGGCTATCGCCTCCAAAACAGCAACATGGTATGCTGCTAAATGACTCCTACCTTCACCAATAGGAAAATCGTTATATAATCCAAGCTCCACTGGAATTTGGATACTCACACGATACTTAGATAGCATACAACCATCATAATAGGTTATGGTATTCACTGGAATCTTGGTTAGACAACTAAAAATCCTTAAGAGTTGACGAAGCTGATCAGTGAATGATCCTTGATAATCATCGAAAGTCTCTTCTTTCCTTACCAAAGTTTGTTTTGGAAACTTTTGTGCCATATCACTATATACAAAATATATTGATTAGTAGACAATTATAATATTGCATCATAACAAAGAATTATCACACTAAAATATACAACAAAATATTCTCATTTGAATACCATATATACTCTTTTAGAGAATTCTTTATCGTTGCTATAAACTCCTACATGTAATACCCTTTACTAGGTTTCCAACCTAAGGTCAAAGAAATTGCTCTGATACCAGCTGCATTGACCTAGCGTACCACTGCATGTGTAGTACACTATAGTCATTGACATAACATCTACAGAACACAGTTATGTAAATATCACATCCCTCGGAGTGGCACATCAGAAACATTGCGGGTCCAAATTACAAACATATACACATTATTATTATTACAATAACAGAAGTTCGAGACTTCAAAAGATTCAACTTACAAACCAACTTAAAACTGTTTTAGCGAAAGATTTAAAGTTTCAAACTTATACTCCGAATTGAGCTCAACAACTTATTTTATAAAGTTTCAGTTGCTCAGCTCAATTTGTTACTAATAACTACGGCAACTATTCTGACTCATTTTCCTCCACTCCATAACGTATTTCATAGTCCACCCCTTCCACTCCGCCGGACAGATCTGGCTCCTCGTAGTAGACATCCTCTTGGACTTCGGCTGCGTACAACGGAGTCTCCTCTAACTCCTCAGAGTCTAAGTAGGGGATTAAAGGAAAAGTTGAGTAACATCGTTACCCAACAAGTTCATTATATGCAAAGTGGGAAGTTTCATGCTCTATATACCACCTCGGACTATCAGTCCTTGGCACTATGCAGTTTTCGTAAACATTTCTTTAAAGATTGATTTTATAATCAAAAACTATGCCCATTAGCCTTCACAGGTTGACCAGAACTTTCATGGAGTTCCTTTCCTGCCGTGTTCGTAGCTCCTTCCCGGAACAGGGAGTAACAAGTTACAGTTCTACACTCTGCAGAGGTGCGTTACTTTACACGTGAGATATCAACTTCGTGTTGCACAACCGGGCGTACTTTCCTGTCCACAATTCCATGATGTGGGGCCTAGTAGGTGATCCAAGCCAATCACTGCCCTCTCCGTGACCCCGCATGTCTGCACGATCCTCTAGGGCTGACTACACTGTAACACCCTAGTTTTAGTTAATCATATTTAGGGCTTTGATTGTGCATCATGAGTATCATCTAAAAAATGCATGCAATAAGAAATAAAGCCAAAACCCTATATCCCCTCCCTCTCTGAAAGGAATTCAAAATGTTTTGAATTTTGAAAACTACCAAAAAATTATAGAGCCCAAATGGATTAAAAGGGTCCCACGCTATTTCATATATTTTATAAAGCTCTTTGGTATTTTTGAAATGCCCAAAACAGATTTGAATTTGAGATATAAACAGAAAACATAAAAAAAATTGGAAAAACATTTTCGGAAATAAAAAAGAGCAGCAATCGCAGGCCACTCCCCCTCTTCTCCCTATCTGCCGCCCGCGCGCAACACCCTGCATCCCAGAAGCGGCCCGCTCCAGCCCCGTACCCCGTCGCTCCACTTCCCGTCGTCTTCCTCCTGCCTGGGACACTGCTCGGTGTCGCCGCCGCCTCCATCGAGCAGCACTGCTTGATCGCCGCTGTACGCCGACCTAGAAGATTGGATAAGACCGCCACGATGCATTGCCTCTCCCTTATCTTCTCCCTTCCCCTCTAGAGCTCTCTCTCTCGTTCCCCATTCGAGCCGAAACCCTAGCTGCCGACCTCGCCGGCGCTCTGTCATCCCCAACCACCCCAGGACCAACTGAGGCCACCATAGGAACCACCCTGGTGTGCTAGTTCTTCCTGCCAAGCGGAGAAAGCCGAAGCGCCCCCAATCAACAGAATCGTGACCTCCCTCCCCGACTTTGGTCGCCGTCTTCGCCACAGATTCCAGCCTCCTTGCTCCTCGCCGTCGTCACCAATCGCTTATAGGTGATCTCACGGTCCTCGTGGACCATCGCCCTTCATCCCTTTCGTCTTGCTTTGGAGCCGCATCGTCTACCTGTGAGCTCTGCCACTAGACGCCATCTGTGTCACCGCTCTGGCAACCAAAACGAGGCGGCGCCGCCAGGGTTAGGTCCATCTCGGTGAGCTTGTTATAGTGTACTAGATATTGCAGCCCCGCGCGTGCTCCTTCACCGTCCCCGTGTGTCGCCTGGGAGCTCACCGTCGAGTGACGTCGTGCTGACATCACCGTCATGCCAGCACGCGCACAGTCAGCATCGGTCAAACCTGGTCAGGCCCCACTTTGGCCGCGTGGATGCTGATGTGGCTTTGGCCCCACACGTCAGCCGTTGTAGCTAGCCTCTGCCCTATGTAAAACAACCCCACCCCTATGGTGATGTCACAGTGATGCAGTAATTCATTTAAAAGGCTTTAATGATTCCAGAAAATGTATTAATCTTGTAAAATCAATAACTTTTGATTTGTAAGTCAGAAAAATGTGAATAATATATCAAAATGTTCAAAAAAATGAGAACTATCTATCTAAGCTATAATCATGCATTGTTAAACAACTTTCATAGCAAGTTTAATTAGAAGAACATAGTAACCCTCACAGGTGAGTCCGGAGTTTCTCCGAATTAGGGTTTCTACCCCTCGGAACCCTGATTAAACTATCGAGCATGCTTTATGGTTACATTTCATTACAATTTAACTTGTCATATCATCATCCTTGTTTGAGCATTGCACCGATGCCACGTATTGAATGTTTCCTTTCTTTCCGGTGTTTTGGTTCTTCTCGGTAGAATACAACATCAAGATCGAGATCGAAGTCAGAAATCAATATCGTTGAAGCTCGAAGACCAATACTTGACCAACTATAATCAAGTCAAGACCAAGGCTTCCGAAGCTCTGCTTATTGGTTATCAACTGGCAAAGAAAAGCATATCCCCACCATGATATAATCATATGATTTCGAAAGCTTTTCAATTTCTGCCATGATGCATAGGATTCTACTGTTGTATTTTATCTATAGATAGATTATCCTATCTGTTGCATTATTCCATTTTAGATTATATTACCTGATCCACTGCTCCTAGATTAACTAGGTTTGGCTTATGTGCACTGCTAGAGCTTATATGTGTCTTGCTTAGCCATGCATAGTTGTCAGTGCTAGTCCATCCAGCTGATGTATCAGATGCAGGGAATCTAGTAAGATAGGAGAACGTGATGAGATGAGATCAATGGTAAAGTTTAAACATGCTAAGGCTTGTATGGGAGGCCACGGTGGGATGTGGTTTTTCTAGTCCCATGCTCGCCACCACTAGGACCCGAGTTCTTTCCTTTGGACCAAGACGAGCGTACAGCCACATGGGGTTTATGGGGACCCCTCGATTGACTAACTTGCCTAGTAGCTTCCATGAGTCACATAGTATGGCGTTCCATTCAACATATGCATTGAAAACGTTTTCGAAAGAGGGGGTGAAGGAGGTGCATTCATAACAGGTAGGGAAGCTTGGACCGGGTTGCTTGGGTTTGATGGCGCCCGTGGTAAACCAACCTCTCCTCACATCTTTAAGGACCGGCTTCGGGATTTGACCCATTACGGCAGAACCATCCTTATTGCGTGACTCATGGTCTCGGTGAAAGCAAGGTAAAGGTCGTGCCCAATCACCCTCTACTGGCCTTCCTAGGAAGAGGGCTTATCTAGTGGCATTAAGAGTCAGTTAGTACATGTGGGTAAAGTTGTACACCCCTGCAGGGTTAAATATTTTCGAAAAGCCATTTTCACGGTTATGAACGCTTGGTGACCGAATTCTAAGATCATAGAGAACTATAACCTAATCGTAAAACTTGGTAGATCAATGTGTGCTAAAGGATGCTTCCTCATGGGTATGAGGGGGTGATCCTAGTTGGTAGATGATGATGACTTGGTGGATATCAAAAGATATTGATCAATACTTTGGAGGTGTTGATCTCTTATCCCCTTTTAAAATACTCTGAATAGACGGGCTTCTTCTCTCCCTGATTTTATAAAAAAAGATGGCTTTATGCAAAACAACTCCACCAGCCATAAGTCTTGCGGAGTACACCTTGTACTCACCCCTTATTTATTGATACTTTTGGCAAAGTAAGTGTTCCCTAAAGATCAGTTTGGTACTACATCGACACCGACGAGTAGCTTGGCGTTCCCGGCCGGCAGCCTGGAATCTATGGAATGGGACGTCATCGTTATGCTTCAGGCCTCTTGGACATTTGCTAAGTTTCTTATACTTAATAGCATAATTTGCCTTCCGTTGTTTGATGTATGTGGTCAGTGACCTCTGCTTGTAATAATTTGTCTCTTCGCTCACTTATGAGCTTGCTGTAATAAAAATTTTGTGTCATAGGGTCACTGCTGTGTTATCGATTCTTCACTGGATATCCTCGAGCTCAACGTTAAGCTTATGTCAGACAGAGGTCTGGGATTTGTTTAGCCCTGATCCCGGGGGTGTCACAGGTTTTGGTATCAGAGCAGTAACAACCGTAGGAAACCCTTGCTATCGGTCGATGTTGAGTTTAGTACTTGTGAAAATGATTTTAAAGATGAAAAGTATTTGCGAAAACTCTAGTATGCTCCTTTTTATCCTTATCTAGTTTTGCTCTAACTCTGGGTTATCTTATCTGGTGTTGATTTTTGGAAAAGTTTTGATATCTCTTCTGGTCTTTCAAATCTTATGTGCCTTCTGGGCATGTCGTTTCTCAACCAGTTGACCTAGTGTTGAGTTCTCTAGAGTTGTGTGTGTTGTGAATTCCTTGTTCCCCTTGCTCTTGTTCACATGAGAGATTCCTTTCTATCATGATCTCTCTATCTTTTGGATCCTACAATATAATGATCCATAGTGTTTTGTTCTAGGCTTCGAGGTCTCCTTTCGCCTCGTGTGCCTCCTTTTTATTTGTTGGGTACTTCAGAAGTCATTTCTTCTCTTGGAAGTTACCTCGTGATTTCTATCTTGTAGTGTACGCTATGTCACTCAAGTAGTAGATACTCTTTTCTTTGGGTTTTAACCCTTGGGCTTAAACCGAAGATCCCTGATTGTGCTGGATTCCGGTGTTGTGAATCTTGTACATGAAGCTGATCTTTAACCCAAGATCCATTCCTTTGACCCCTACCGTATACATTACCTCAGGATGGCTGGTTCTATTGCTCTAGCCTTTAAGTGGGTGGTTGTTGTCACGATTGAATTGTGACAACTAAGGACTTCCCCTACCACTAGCTATGGCAGATGTTCTTTAATGGAACCAAATAGATCACGACACGAGTACTCCTTGAGAGTCTCGCATATATAATCGTGACTCTGCCACACCTTTCCCTTCTTTGCATTGGTTTTCGGAAGATTGTTAATCTATGCATCCACATCTCGGGATTCCATCCTGAGCATGTTCTTTTCCCCTTGTTGTTTTCTGACCTTTGTCTACCAGTTAGTAGCCAAGTAGTTATTTGCATTGGTGTCTTCCGATGCAAGATACTCTTGTGGTCCGTCATGACAAATCATTTCGAGATGTCAGTAGAAACAAACTCCACTACCTCATCATTTCTAGGACCAGGTCTAAGTGTTGTAATATATAGATCAAAAGGCATTGATTGTCTTTCATCTATTCTACCTTAACGTATCACACTCTTTTATACTAAGAGGTCGTGCTGATTTCCATGACCCCTTAATGAAGTGATACTCTTACACATATTTACCCACCCTCCCTCGAGCTTTCGCGCTCGTGAGTGATGCATGTGCGTAATAATGTGGCTACCTGAGATTCCTAGCAATTTTTATTGCTTAGAACTCAAAGGACATTTGAGTCATCCTTAGCTTGACTGGTTAACCGCATCACTAAGCAAAGGATGATTGTGCTACCAATTTCGTTATTCTGGTACACTCTCTTTGGTCGAAGAGTTAGGCTTGTGTCGAAGCTCTAAGACTATGTCTTGTTGCCTTATAAAGCAAGATTCATTTCGAACTAAGTGACGTATCGGTGGTTCGTGATACTCTGGACGTCTGCTAGAAGTATCACCATGTTGCCACATGACCGTGCTGTCAAGTTCATGAGCAAGTATGTTCTTTGAACTTCCCTTTTCTCCAAGGATCCATACTAGATACTCTGAACTATTTGGTTGATCTTAAACAACAACTTGGAGAGTTGTAAGACAAAAGTTCTAACTGACTCTATTGCTTCTTAAAGGGATATCTAGTTTGGGTTATCGTCAAATCAAACTCACTTCCAAGGACTATCTTGATGGTGTTGCTACTCGTGATGTTTCACTTGGGTACATCTTCATGTCTTTGGTCTAACCAATAGTTTTCCTTGTTCATACCACATATGAGTTCATCTTCTTGGAGTTTCTAGATAAGTTTATTGTTAAGCCCATAGATGACATCCTTAGATTCTCCATGTTAGATTGGATTCATATGGGACATTGGGCATTAATGTTGGAAACTTTCGAGAACTGTCTTGAAGTCATCTCGAAGTATGTGTTCTAGATGTTAGAAGTAATCTTCTCTGGTTCACGTGCAACTGTTGAAAGATGTCACCGTGGATTCAAGAAGAGTTATCTTTCTTCCCTTAAGGACACATGTGTGTTTTATTGTAGTACTTTATGTATGTGTAGTTGTCTCTCGACAAGTTGTTAAATACATGGGTCTAGCAATCTAGCACCTCTTTTGTAGCTAGACTATGTAGTCCATATCTTGAGAATCTAGTGACTTCACCTCTGTAAGTGTTGCAAACTTTCTATTCGGACATGTTGAGTCTAAAGTATCAGTTCACTTAACCAAAGCTAAATCTCAAGTAGCAATGATGGTTGGTGTTCTTCAAGGTTTTGACATAGGTCTCTTTGAAAGTCTAGCAAGATTGATGTAACAGTTGACATACTTAGACGGAAAGACCTCTTGTCATATTCTCTTGATTCAGAAATAACAACCCTTCCTCATAAGGCTTCTTCTATAATTTATTATAAGAGTTGTGCTTATGGTTTACCTCGTATCCAAAGTTCGACCTTTACTTCATGTCTGCTTTCTCGAACATCAAGGAGAACATTTAAAGTGGAGATGTTAAATGTCTCTCGGTCGATCCTCCAGACCCTTTATGTTGGCAAGCGTATGGTTGTGCCAAATAATAGAAGTTTGAGAATGAAGTTCTTTCTTCTCGTGTCATCAGGAATCCTCTTACTTTTTCTGGTGGTGTATAGTGATATCACGATCTCTGGCAAAGATTTTGGTATACTTGGATGAATAAAGAGTTTCCTTCATTTCATCAACCATGTTTAAAGATCGGCTATGGTTTTGTTAATCAGTAGCGTCTCTTGTTACATGTTCCTTGTGACTCTTATGAGTCCTCTCCACCAAAACACCTCTCTGTATTGACCTTCTGTTGGATGAAAGAGTGACCCTTCTGTTTCAAAAGTAGTTCAACAGCTTGGTTTAGTTGATCCATATCTCTACAACCTGAAATCTCTACTTAAGCCGTTTAGTAGAGGTTACCTATCAAAGTATGTGGTCATGCTCTTTCTGTTGGAACCCTTCCTTCTCAGAAGTTTAACCTCTTCTATAAGATCCATGGTCTCAATCCTTATGAAGATCATCTATCTAACACTTGAAACCATCTCCTCATGTTTCTTCCTATACATTGATGTGTTTCATGTTTGTCATCTCAGAGTCGTTCCTGAACACTTCATTCATGAGTTGACCATGAGATACTCGGTGTGTTTTTTAGTGAGTTTCCCTCTTTCCCTTAGAGTGACCCTGTTTCCTTCTTTTTCTATCTCTCTTCCTACCTTTTGAATCTCGGGACGAGATTCTCGTAAGGGGGATAGAGCTGTAAAACCCCAGTTTTAGTTAATCATATTTAGGGCTTTGATTGTGCATCATGAGCATCATCTAAAAAAATCATGCAATAAGAAATAAAGCCAAAACCCTAAAACCCTAAAACCCTATTTCCCCTCCCTCTCTGAAAGAAATTCAAAATGTTTTGAATTTTAAAAATTACTAAAAAATTATGGAGCCCAGATGGATTAAAAGGGTCCCACGCTATTTCATATATTTTATAAAGCTCTTTGGTATTTTTTGAAATGCCCAAAACAGATTTGAATTTGAAATATCAATAGAAAACAGAAAAAGAATTGTAATAACATTTTGGAAATAAAAAAGAGCAGCAGCAGCCAGGCCACAACCCACTCCCCCTCTTCTCCCTATCCGCCGCCTGCGCGCAGCACCCTGCAGCCCAGCAGCGGCCCGCTCCATCCCCGTACCCGTTTGCTCCTCTTCCCGTCGTCTTCCTCCTGCCTGGCACACTGCTTGGTGTTGCCACCTCCGTCGATCATCACCGCTCGATCGCCGCTGTCCGCCAACCTGGAAGATGGGATAAGACTGCCACGATGCCCTGCCTCTCCCTTATCTTCTCCCTTCCCCTCTTGAGCTCTCTATCTCTCGTTCCCTATTCGAGCCGAACCCCTAGCCGTCGACCTCGTCGGCGCTCTGTCATCCCCGACCACCCTAGGACCAACCGAGGCCACCGTAGGAACCACCCCGGCGTGCTCGTTCTCCCTGCCAAGCGGAGCAAGCCGAAGCGCCCCCAATCGATGTAATCATGACCTTCCTCCTCGACTCTAGCCGCCGTCTTCGCCATCGATTCTAGCCTCCTCGCTCCTCGCCGTCATCACCTATCGCTTCTAGGTGATCTCGCGGTCCTCGTGGACCATCGCCCTGCCTCCCTTTATTCTTGCTTTGGATATGCACCGTCGACCTGTGAGCTCTGCCACCAGACACCGTCTGAGCGAGGCGGCGCCTCCAGGGTTAGGTCCGTCCCGGTGAGCTCGTTCTAGTGCGCTAGATATTGCAGCCACGCACGCTCTCCTTTGCCGTCCCCGTGCGTCACTTGGGAGCTCACCGTCGGGTGATGTCGTGCTGACGTCATTGTGACACCAGCACGCGCACGGTTAGCGTCGGTCAAACATGGTCGGGCCCCACTTTGGCCACGTGGATGCTGATGTGGCTTTGGCCCCACACGTTTGCCGCTATGGCTAGTCTCTTCCCCTGTGTAAAACAACCCCACCCCTATGCTGATGTAACAATGATGCAGTAATTCATTTAAAAGGCTTTAATGATTCCAGAAAATGTAATAATCTTGTCAAATCAATAACTTTTGATTTATAAGTCAGAAAAATGTGAATAATATATCAAAATGTTCAAAAAAAATGAGAACTACCTATCTAAGCTATAATCATGCATTGTTTAACAACTTTAATAGAAAGTTTAATTAGAATAACATAGTAACCCTCACAGGTGATTCTGGAGTATCTCGGAATTAGAGTTTCTACCCCTCGAAACCCTGATTAAACTGTCGAGCATGCTTTAGGGTTACATTTCAATAAAATTTAAATTGTCATATCATCATACTTGTTTGAGCATTGCATCGATTCCATGTATTGAATGTTTCCTTTCTTTCCGGTGTTTAGGTTCTTCCCGGTAGAATACAACATCGAGATTGATTTTGAAGTCAGAAATCAACACCGTCGAAGCTCGAAGACCAATACTTGACCAACTATAATCAATTCCAGAACAAGGCTTCCGATGCTCTACTTATTGGATATCAATAGGCAAAGGAAAGCATTGTCCCACCATGATATAATCCTATGATTTCGAAAGCATTTCAATTTCTGCCATGATGCATACGATTGTACTGTGGTCTTTTATCGATATACAGAGTATCCTATCTACTGCATTATTCCCTTTGAGCTTCTATTACCTGGTCCACTACTCCTAGCTTAACTAGGTTTGGCTTGTGTGCACTACTAGAGCTTATATGTGTCCTGCTTAGCCATGCATATAGCTGTCAGTGCTAATCCATCCAGCTGATGTATCAGATGCAGAGAATCTAGTATGACAGGAGAACGTGATGATATGAGATCAGTCATAAAGGTTAAACATGCTAAGGCTTGTATGGGAGGCCACGGTGGGATGTGGTTTTTCTTGTCCCATGCTCGCCACCACTAGGACTCGAGTTCTCGCCTTTGGACCAAGACGAGCGTACAAACACATGGGGTTTATGGGGACCCCTAGATTGACTAACTTGCCTATTAGATTCCATGAGTCACATAGTTCGAGCGTTCCATTCGACATACACATTGAAAACGTTTTCGAAAGAGGAGGTGAAGGAGGTGCATTCATAACAGATAGGGAAGCGTGGACCGGGTTGCTTGGGGTTGATGGCGCCCCTGGTAAACCAACCTCGCCTCACATGTTTAAGGAACAGCTTCGGGATTTCACCCGTTATGGCGGAACCATCCTTATTGCGTGACTCATGGTCTCGGCGAAAGCAAGGTAAAGGTCGTGTCTAACCACCCTCTGTCGGCCTTCCAAGGAAGAGGGCTTATCTAGTGGCATTAGGAGTCAGTTAGTACGTGTGGGTAAAGTTGTACACCCCTGCAGGATTAAATCTTTTCAAAAAGTCGTGTTCACAGTTATGAATGCTTGGTGAACGATTCTAAGATCATAAAGAACTATAACCTAATCGTAAAACTTGGTAAATCAATGTGTGCTTAAGGATGCTTCCTCATGGGTACGAGGGGTGATCCTAGTTGGTAGATGATGATGACTTGGTGGATATCAAAAGATAATGATCAATATTTGTAGTTGCTCTCTTATCACCTTTTAAAATACTTTGAATAGACGAGCTTCTTCTCTCCTTGATTTTATAAACAAAGATGGCTTTATGTAGAACAACTCCACCAGCCATAAGTCTTGCGGAGTACACCCTGTACTCACCCTTGATTTATTGATACTGTTGGAAGAGTAAGTGTTCCTCGAACATCAATTTGGTACTACATCGACACCGACGAGTAGCTCGGGGTTTCCGACCGGCATCCTGGAATCTATGGGTTGGGACGTCATCGTTATGCTTCAGGCCTCTTAGGCCATTTGTTAAGTTTGTTATACTTAATAGCATATTTGCCTTCCGTTGTTTAATGTTTGTGGTTAGTGACCTCTGCTTGTAATAATTTGGCTCTTCTCTTAGTTATAAGCTTGCTGTAAAAGAAAATTGTGTCGTAGGGTCACTGCTGTGTTATCGATTCTTCACTGGATATCCTCGAGTTCAAGCACTACTAGGAAAACGGTCGTCTGTGGCACACCTAAAAGGCCCATCCGTGGCGCACTAGTGGTGCGCCACAGGCCTTGCGCTATGGCTATCTCCTAGTCGTGGCGCACTGCCTGGTGCGCCACAGTTATGTCGAGATAGGCGTAGCGCACCTGCTAGTGCACCACGGATATGTTGGCAGGTGCGCTACGCCTTGGATCTTCTGTGGCGCACGTTGCAGTGCGCCATTAAGCTGCGCAGGTGCGCTTTAGTTGTAGTGCGCCACATAAGCTGTGCCATGTGCGCCACGGGTGTATTTTTTTAATTTCAGGGCCAGATGATATACAATACAGATTATATAGGCAGATATACACACAGATATAAGATATACAGTTATATATATAAATACACAATTCGCAAAACAAGATTGAAACAAATACATATAGATAAGTCTCATACATGAATACATAAGTTATACATTGTTTCGATTAAGTTACAAAGTAGTTGGTGACATGCGAATACATGTGTCGATCGAACAAGTTAGAGCTCGGAAGCTCACCTAGACATCTAAACTAGCTAGACACAAACGCAGGATAAACAACCAAAGAAGATAAGCATGATCACCGCGACGAAGGTGTAGGTCTTCATCTGGTTCCTCGTCCTAACTCCCGCTAGATAGCGCGTGTATCTAGCTTCCGCCTCCGCCATAGTATTGTACCCTTTGTAGCTATTGCCGCTGAAATGGTGCACCTGTCTCCGGCAGTCTTCCCAATCATCGTAGACTCCGGGAACCCGTCCCTTATACACGACGTACCATGTCATCTACAAGTTGACAATAATAATTAACCGATGATTGAAAAAAAACATATATAATTAAAGTCGCATATGAAGATACACTTATAGAAAGTACTCCTAAATCAAAAAGACCAAACTCAAAAAGCATGCCTCATATATAACTAGGTTGTTCGACACAGGAATATGCTATGATGGAACTGTCCGCCAAGTAGGATGCACAACACTTGGACCTGTGCATAGCACAAGGCGGACAATCCCTTCGCAGCACATTCACATATAGTGTGCCACGATATTTCAATCATCGGCATTATTATCGAAAAAGACCAAAATAACTCGAAAAGAATGCCTCATATATAACTAGCTAGGTCGTTGGACACATGAATATGCTATGATGGAACCGTAAGCCAAGTAGGATGCACAACATCTGGACTTGTGCATAACACAAGGCTTACAATCCCATCACAGCACATTCACATATATAGTGTGCCACGACATTTCAATCATCAGCATTATTCTTGAAAAAGACCAAAGTAAATCAAAAAGAATGCCTCATATATATACATAGGTCGTTGGACATAGGAATATGCTACGATGGAACTGTGAGCCAAGTAGGATGCACAACACCTGGACTTGTGCATATCACAAGGCTCACAATCCCGTCGTAGCACATTCACAAATATATTGTGCCACAATATTTCAATCATCGGCATTATTCTCGAAAAAAGACTAATAAAGTAAGGAAAAAAAGAAGGACCAAAATGAGTAAAGGACCAAAGAGTAAGCAAAAAAACCAAGCATTGTTTGATATATAATAATAATAAGCAACAGAAGTAAGCGATGATTCATAAACCTAATAAGATAAGTATAGTAGCATGTACACTTGTCCACATACACACAAAGGTCATCTATAGTTTGTAACTACAACTAGGCCAACATCAAGCCTTCTGGCTCGGCTTAGGGAACGGGAGGACGCCTTGTCTCGTCATGAACTTCCTATAGTCACCCTGCATCTCTAGGCGATCTTCTATGTCATGGTTATTCGGGATATTTCCTCCGTAGAAGATCCCCCCCGAAGTCATGACATCACGAAAGATGATTGCCCCAAACAGCTGCTGGATGCGATACATCTCTTGTCTAATATCTGAATCAGTGATCTTGGCCTTTGCTTTGGCCCACTGTTTGAGATGATCTGGCAGCGTAGAATTCTGCTGGTCAAGTAGGAACGCCCTCATGTGATGGAGTGCGTAGTAGGCTTCCTTCTTACTATTTTCCGGCTGCTTCACGCAGGGGAACTCCGTTACGTGGTTGAAGACGTGCCTGCCGAACTTGACCTTCGTACGCACGAAGGTGGTGCCTTCCGTCGAGGCATAGCCAGTGAGAGCATCATCCAGAACTTCCTTGATCTTGTCGTAGTTTTTCTTCTTTTCTAGACTCCCCGAGTCGAAATACGTGGCATGGGAATGCTTCGGCGATAAGGAGATGAGAGTGCAGTGTTCATCTCTGCGCAAAAAATTCAAATGGAATGTGTTGGAAAAAGAATGATGATAATCTAATAAAGCCAATCGACGGTGGCGAGTGAATAACGACTTACTCGGGAAAGTAAGGCACGAGAATGTATTCCTTTGTCTTTTTCGCCACGAGGATTCTTTTTAGGTACGAGGCCACGATACGTCGTTCAGCGGGGGAACACAATAAGTCGTCACGCATGTAGTAGGGGTCCACTATAGCGATGCCCGGTGTGTTCTCTCTAATGATCTGCATGGCCAGGCTGAGAGAAAACAAGCGGGCCATGGTATAGTGCAGCAGGTATAGGTGGAACATATTGAAGATGTCGTCGAACCGCAGGAAGAACAGATCCGCAGGGGCATTGTCGACGAAGCCCAAGCCTAGTGGCACCTTAACGACGAATACCGGGTGCGAGGGATTTTTCTCCGATAGAAGGCGTCTCTCTATCGTTAGCACGCCATCATGCACACTCTGCAGTTCCGAACTGGTGAGCCTCCGCAAATTCTTAGGTAGAATGGGCTCACCCGCCACATGAATCCTCCACATAATACCCTCGGGTCTTGGTGGCCAGTCCCGAAACCTGATCGGATTTGCAGTTGACGCCACCGGCTGGCTCGAGCTACTAGATTATCTTTTCCTGCCCTTTTTTCCTTTTGGAGAGTGGGCAGGCACCACAATCTGAGCACCGGCCTCCCTATGTAGTGTGTCAGGGCTTAGAATAAAGGGTCGGTTGGTTGTATGAGCTGGCTCTGTAAAGGCGCAAGCTGGAGGCGTCTCCTGAGAACCAAACAGACGCTTGGTGATAGTGGATTTCTCTATGGGGCCACCAGCTAGGTATTTATTGCTAAACTGAGTGTTGAAGAATTGATCATTCCAGTATTCGTCGTCCTCGGCCGGATCCTGCGCCATGTGCATATCATCAACATGATCATCCGACCCACCGCGTGGAGGTGGCGACGAGGGCGGTAAGGGGGCCCTGCCACCGCTTGTCGCTGGCACGACAGGCGGTGCTGTTGTTTGTGGCGTGATGGCCCCCGCCATCCCCAAACGGATCATGCTCTTTGGCCATTGCAAGAATAAGCCGAAGCAACTTCTGAGGACAGCCGGCACTTCTTCATCCGCTCCTGGGGGTTGAATGGGAGGTTCCAGGTCGTCGCAGCCCCTTAGCACCCGACTAATTTTAACCCTGTGCACGCTATCTGGCATCGGCCTTGAGTGGAACATGCGCTGCAAGGGTTGAACGATGGTACCCTTGGCAACATCCCTCATCTCGTTGTTCACGTAGCATAAGAGAGTGCAAGGAACATCCGTCTACAGAAAACATGTACGGTGTCGTCAGAGATGCCATAAGAGTAATAGATGGCGTGAAAGGCGGTAAAGAAATTTGTTTACCGTGATGGCGTCGAGATCGGCTAATGTCGAGGCACCGCATACGGCGACGGGCGTGCAAGAGACGGAAGGGCTGCTTGATGGCGCGGTGCTGGCCGCCGATGTATTCTCCCTACCGCCGGGTGCTTGGAGCTCTGGTGTCGCCGCGACGATGGCAGGGGGGCCACCAACATGTACTCCGGCGCCACGGTGATGGAAGGGGGAGTCACCAACACTTGTGGCGCCGCGGTGCTAGCGAGCGGAGTCACAAACATGTAGTTCACCTGATTCGTCGGCGTCGCGTTGTTCGAGTGGCTGCTGACCGTGCTTGGTATCGGGCACGGCCGTACTCGACCACCCGCACTCCAGTTCGCTATTGACTCCACCAATGTAGGCAGGAAGGAATTGAGGGTGATTGCCAGGTTGTCTTGGACGATCTGCGGGATCCACGCCACTTGTTTTCCTCCTCGCTCCTCCCGACGATGCCACATGCGTCCTCAGCGGTGGACCAAAATGATCCACCCAATTCTTACCCCCGAGGCCGGCCAGACGGCCAGCCGACGACGGCTTCTTCGTAACCGGCTTTATTTTCTTGGCCCAATTCATCGCCCTGTTAAAAGGGTTATCCCACCGCGTGGCCGCCGTCGACCCCTGGGATGAGCAACCCTGGGATCCATGACTAGCAACAATTTCCTCCTCCTGCAGAAGAAGTAATAGTGAATCATTTAGATCATCGATTAGAATGCAATCGAGTTGATCCGCGGTAATTATATTACTTACCACAATTCCTCGAATTCCTTCACCGCAGGATCCATGGTGAGTTGTTTGGTTTTTGGGTCCACATGGTAACGGGCCCTGATGAAGTTTCGAACCTGCCCGGGTTCAAATTTCGCAAAGGGGTTTTCTATCCCCTTGGATCTATACTCTTCGTCCTCCTTATTCCATTTGGCCTCAGCTGTTCTGTATCCACCAGATCTGAGATGGTGATGACCTATATTCATCACCTGCAGCACCTTTCGCCGATTACTATTGGCCAGGGCTCTTTCGGATTCACGCCTCTCCTTGAACTCCCGGAACTGATCTTCGGTGATCTGCGGGTCAATCTTCTGGATCTCCTCGAGACTTTTGCCTTCTTTATAGATCTTCTTATTTATCCGGGTTCTCTAGCTGGCCAGGGTGGTGCTCATCTTTGTGAGGGCGGATTTTTTTACTACGTTCCCATGATAATTTGTGTTCTGATACTTAGCGGGGAACTTGTATCTTGCGTGCAGCTTCTCGAAGAGGAGTGTGCGCAAGTGGCCATTATCTTTATGCCAAAGATTCTCGGTGTTTATCGAGATGGTTGTCCGGGTGATTGCCGCCACTTGCCCACCGTACCCTTTGACGACAAGGGCGGGCTCCAAAGGAACCTCTGATGGGCTCACTTCGGTAATTTCCTCCCTGACGGTGCCGACCGTGTTCGGGCGCCGTTCCTTCGGCTTCTTTTTCTTCTTAGGAGGATTGCTACCACTCCATGTGCCCTCCCCGCCATCAGTGGTTTCATCACCTACCGTTCCTTCGGCTTCTTCCTCCGCGTCTTCCGTCTCATCATCCTCGCTCTCTAAAGGATGGTATTCTTCATCGTCTGCTAGCCGCTGGGCCGCCTCCCAGAATGTCAATTGTTTATTCGGAGGTCTGAGTTCTCCTTCAGTGCTGATGCGCTTAGAACATCCAGCCTCGTCGTTGTCACACATCTTTGCACTAATAAAAAACAAATAATTGGTTAAATGCAAGTAAAAATCCGGCATGACCTTTGCTAATTTTCTTAAACTAGGAGTGCCCGATTTCTGCCGAAACGGAAGTTAATGAATATTCCGGCAAAAATCGGGACTCATTTCATACAAGAATCTGCATACACGACATAATAAAGTGCTTCGTACAAGCACAAGCACAGCCAGTACATTACCAGCACATATAGTTTTCCATAGTACATTACCAGCACATATAGTACATTACCAGCACAGCCAGTACATTACCAGCACATATTAGAATTCATATTCATACAAAAACAAATTACAAGAAGTCATATTCATACAAAAACAAATTACAGTTATAGCACAATCTGCCATCTAGACTAGGACAATTATAGCAGCTTCGCCTGGTCATCCATGTTAGATTGTTCAGATCCAGAATACCAGTTCAGACATGTTCTTTGCAAAAGCCAGTTTAGACTGATGCTGTGTGAGCTCTAGTACCATTTCACTGGGACTTTTTTTTTACAGTGATACCACCCAAATGAAGAACAGAAGGGTACGCCTACACCCATCACAGTAGAAACCATCAATATTGACAGATAAAAGTACTGAAGCTAGCATACAATTCCCTAGATAATTCTATCAGTAAAATATTGTCACCTACATTGTAGTTGTTCAACAGGAGAGCATATCTGTTCTAGGATAAATCATCATATGGATAAGTTGGCTCTACTACGAGGGCCAGTCTCTTTCTCAAATCACTTTACTTTTTTGCAGTGATTTATCTTTTGATATAGGTTAGCATATGTGAGACCACGGCATGTGTCACTCATACAGCTTGGATCCAGAATGGAACTATTCAAGAAAACATTTTATTTGGGCGGCTGATACATCCAGAGAATTTAAGTTGCCTTGTATCAGAAGTGATATGGTAGCCCACACACTAACTAACTCCGGGCATGGTCCTCCTTCACGCCCATAGCCCACAGGCGCTTTTGGCAAAGAATAGCAAGGCTTGCGTAGTGTCACGCATAAAAAAACATGTCGCATGCCCCAAAAGGGCGAGCGATTTGCTCTCAAGCAACATCAGGACCCAGAGGTTTATGGAGCCAGGCACTAATAACATATTTAGTACCTCTGAAATTTGGATAACATAATCTATCCTTAACAAGCTCGTAGTGCTCCGCTAGGGCTAGAAAAAGTACCGGCTAAGTGGTCACCTTTCCTTGCATGCTTAGAGGCTTTGTTATTTCAGATGGTCAGGCTCAGGTTCAAACCACTACTGCAGATCCCCCAAATCAGGCCCCAGCACTACATCAACAATGGACATGCTTCCCAGAATTCATGCTAAAACTCCAGGGAAATCATGTCTAAGTGTGCAGGCCTATGATTACCCCTTCTAAAACAAACCATTTATGTCGCCTTCTGCTTGCCACTTAATCAGTTTATACGGCTAGCAACCTGGGTTTTCAAAATTACCAGCCAACTTTATCCCCTACTCTTACCGTCTTGGTGGATTTGTTATTCCAGATGACCGGGTCCAGGTTCAAAAAAATTTGCTGATGACATTACTGTTTGGCAATTCATATAATTTATTAAATTTAGAATATGGGCAACAGAAACAATTTTAAATGAGCAAGGAAGGCACTTGATGCCCAACTACAACACCCGGAACGTGGACGAGCTCATCTCCCCCTTCAACGGCAAGGTGAAGGGCATGGTGAACATGCTGAACGTCAACCTCCCACAAGCCAGGTTTATCTACATTGACAACTTCGAGATGATCTCCGAGATCCTCAAACCCTAGCTAACCCGTGGCTAACCTCTAAGACGAGGATGACGTTGGCGGGCGAACGACGACGAGCGAACGACGGTATTCTCCTTCTCTCGGACACGGGCGGCCTCCTCCTCCTCCTCGGACACGCGCGTGGGACTCCTCCTCGGACGCTGGCGGGGATCCTCCTCCACGGCCTCCTCCTCGAGCGGTGGCTACTAGGGGATCGAGTGCGGCGGCGGCGGCTGGCAAATTGAGCACAGCGGCGGCGGGGAGGATCAAGCGCGCTGGGAGAGATGGGGATCGATGAGTGTGTGAGATGGTGGAGAGTTGGGAATGATGACGTGGATACAACCCAGATAGGCGTAGCGCACTATGCCAGAGTGCGCTACGGATATCTGTAGCGCACTCGGGCTAGTGCGCTACGCCTATCTGGGTTATAATCACTCTATAACAATGCTGCAGCACTCCTTCTAGCAACTACACTTGCCTATCCCACTGGTTCTGCCCACTGCTCTATTCTAAACTGGTGAGCACCTAGGTTCGAATCTTGGTGCCCCCTTTTTTATTTTTATTTTAAAAATACTTTTAAATGTTCCAAAAAATTCCCAAAAGTGGTGATATATGCCATACAAGTTTTGTTTTATTTTTCAAAATACTTTTAAATATTCCAAAAATGCCCAAAAGTGGTAATATATGTCATAAAAGTGGTACAAATATGATTCAAAGTATAACTAAATTTCATAATAATTTGTCCATGAATATTACAATCTTTTTTCGACCACGCGTTTTACAATATTTTTGAGCTAGCATTTTACAATCTTTTTTCCCTTCTTTGTCGCGGTTGAATAATTTATCCCGGGCACTTTAATGTTTCTTCTTTCGAATGGGCTACCTTTTTGGGGTAGGGTTGTCCTTTTTCTTCTTGTGATGTATGTTGCTGTCTCGTAGTCGTCGTCATCTTCAATCTTTTGATCGCTGTACTGGTCGAAGTCTTGCTCGTTGGAAACTCCATCCATTCCGATGATGTTTCTTTTTCCTCTCCTTACGACAACACGGCTAGGCTTTGTTGGGTCGGTAATGAAAAAACATTGGTCCACTTTGGTAGCCAGTACCCACGATTCATTTTTCGCGGCCATGTTCGCACCGGCGGCCTTGGATTTGGCTGCTTCGGGTATAACCATGGTTGTGAAATACCGGTCTTCTCTTTCGACGCTCTTTGCCCATCTGACACGGAACATCGGCACCTTTTCTCCATAGTAGTCGAGCTCCCAGATCTCCTCGATTCTTCCATAGAATCTTTCCTTCACGTTGTCATCGGTGTAGAATTCCGACGTTACGCCTGAGTTCTGATAATCACACTTGTTGTCCTTTTCCTCCATGTAGAATGTGTAGCCGTTGATATCATACGCCTGATAGGTCACCAGGTTTTGCATCGGTCCCTGCGACAAGGTGAATATGATCTTTTCCGTGTCAAAAGAATGCGATTGCTGGGGATTATCATGGGGCGTCTGCCTAAACCAACGCGTGAAATCTGAGTTGTGCTCTTTGATTATTTCTCCCTGCGTCCTCTGTATGCCCCAGTCATTGTACTTCTTCTCGATTAACCTTTTGTGCTTCTGTACCCATGGATCGACCAGTTCTAAATGTTGTGGCGCGAAGAGGTTTGCTCGATCAAAGTCTGCGCGTCGAAAATCGAAGTCTGCATGCAGTATGCGACGACCCTCTCGGTGACCAGATCCGTCGAGCTTGCCAAGGTGCCTGTTGACAGGAAGACCGACAGGGTTCTCGATGTCTAGATAATACGTGCAGAAAGAGATGCACTCTTCGGCCAGAAAGCCCTTGGCTATGCTTCCATCTGGACGGGACCTGTTGCGAACGTATCCTTTGATGTGTCCGTTCATCCTTTCAAACGCCATCATGCTGCGGAGGAACATCAGCCCGAGTTGGACGATGTCCTCCACGACATGGACCAGTAGATGCACCATAATGTCGAAGAATGCGGGTGGGAAGTAGACCTCAAGCTCGCATAGTATCACCACGATATCCTCCTGTAGCCTCCCGAGCTGATTCACGCCAATCAACTTCCTAGAGATGACGTCGAAAAACTTGCAGAGGCCAAATAACGTTTCACGGACGTGCTCATCCATTATCCCTCTTAGTGCAACCGAAAGTACCTGTGTCGTGGTTTTGTCGACACGTACGCCATAGGGGTATCCCAACGACGAGTTTAGAGACGTGGGGGTAGACGGAGAGCGTCCAGGTCGGCGTGACACAGTTTACCCAGGTTCAGATCTCACGACGGTGGCGAGATCCTACTCCTGCTATAAATCACTATAATGGCAATACGCCAAGTTACAGGATTGGGGGTTTGAAAAGGATACAGATGCCGCCTAGAGGGGGGGTGAATAGGCGGTTTAAAACTTTTACGAGATGGGCTTAACAAAGGCAGAATAAAACTAGCGTTTACTTTGTCAAGCACAAAACCTATATAAACTACGGTTCACCTATGTGCACCAACAACTTATGCTAAGCAAAACAGGCAACTATGTGATAGCTAGATATAAGAAATCAAGCACGAAGGCTATCACAAAGTAAAGTGCATAAGTAAATAGCTCGAGTATAGAGATAACCGAGGCACGCGGAGACGATGATTTATTACCGAGTTCCTCCCATAAAGAGAGTACGTCTCGTTGGAGAGGGGGTGGTATCAAACCACCTACGCCACAAAAGGCCTCCCTTATTCTCTGGTGAATCTAACCCTAACGAGATTGATCCACACTTCCACTATCGGTGCACTTGTCGGTGGCAACCTAAAGCTCTCACAAGGTTGGGGCACTTCTCCACAACTTAATCGGAGGCTCCCAACAAACGCCACCAAGGCCACAACCTGCAACACCAACAAACCGTCTAGGGTTCCAAGAACCCAAGAGTAAAAAGCTTCTCAACTTTCACTCACCAAATCCTCCGAGGAGAACTCAAACCGATGCACCAAATGCAATGACAAGAACATAGAAAGTGCTCAAGTCCTTCTCTCCCAAATTCCACAAAAGCTACAAAAGCTAGTGGGAGAATAAGAGAGGAAAACACACGAGGAAATCCACAAAAGAAACCCCAAGATCTAGATCCCAATATGTTCCCCTCACATAGAGGAGAGATGGATTGGTGGAGTTGTAGATCTAGATCTCCCCTTTCAAATCCCCCAAAAAGATTCAAGAAATATGGGAGGAATTGAGAGTATTTGCAAGCTCTTGAAGGTCAAAACAATGGAGGAGAGAGAGAATACAAGCCACGGGCCTAAGGAGGAAGAAGGGGTCTATTTATACCCCTCCCCAACGAAATATGACCGTTTGGGACCTTCCAGGACGAATAATCCGCCCCTCCCCCGGATATTCTAGGTTCCCCGGGCCAAAAAAATGGCTAAGGACTTGGCGGCGCGAGCCTCAGTATAGGGGCGGATATTTGGGGCGGATAATCCGCCCCCGAAGGGCCAGAAAATCCGCCCCCATTACTGGGAGCCACGCCTCAAAGTCCTTAGCCGTTTTACAAAAATTGGGCCGGATAATCCGCCCCCATGGCCGGATAATCCGCCCCCTTGAAAACTGGCAGGAACAGCAAAACTGAAACCATCATAACTCTTTCATACGGACTCCGATTTTGATGATCTTGGGCTCGTTTCGAAGATAGTAACGATCTCTACAAGATCACAGGGAACCATCATAGTACAGAAATGGAATATAGAACCAAATGATGAAAGGTTTAACCTATCTATAAAAGACAAACCAGTAAAACCTCCAATATCGAAAACACAATAGAGAATGCATATGAAATCCGTTTTCGATGAACTTAAGCTTGTCATAGAGATTGACACAATATCTAAATCCTCTCATGGATAAGAACCAAATAAGAACCAAGAAATATGATGCCAAGTATGCAAAGGTTTGAGCTCTCACCGAGGGATATGATCAAGTTACTCACTTGAGAGCCCCTCTTGATAGTACGGTTATCTATCATATAAACCGGTCTCTCCAACTAACACCACGAGACCAGTTAGAAAGAAAGCCTATCAATATCAAACCTTTTCCTTGTATATTCCACACCTCAGGATGGAGCACCTTTCTTGATTGCACTAGCTTGGTGAAGATGGTCCCCCATACTCTACTATGGAAGAGCCTCTCTTTTAGGCATATCTTCACATATCCATGATCACCATAAGGATGGCACGATACACTTGAGATCATCTTATGAAACCTTGATCAACACTTGATCTTCTTCACTTTATTATTATTCCAACCTTGAAGCCACCATATGGTTCAAGCATTGTCTATGGACAAATCCTACAAGTAAAACTCAATGCAAACATAAGTCCATAAAACATTGTCATTAATTACCAAAACCACACATGGGGGCACACATGTTCGTTCAATCTCCCCCATTTTGGTAATTGATGACAATCCTTTGAGAGGGTTTATATAATCAACTTAACGAATAAAAAATGGTTGCGCCAACATCAAATACTACACAAGTATGTGATGTTGGTACGCCCATAATATATAGAGCAAGCTCCACAATATATGCGTGTGTGATGAACCATTACCGTTGGTGGAGTTTCCTCTATATATTCAACATGCAAAGCAACAACAAAGATTCAAGATCATGAGAGGTAAATGCTTACGGACAAACTTCCCTTAAACCCTCCAAAACATCTCCCCCATTAGCATCGATTGCCAAAATGGGTGAATAGTTCTAGACGACCAATATAGTAATAATTCCTCCAAAGGTGTGTCTTCGCACATATACAATGATTAATACTTGGGAGGGAGTAGAACTATATCGAGGATCCGAAGATTGCCAAAGGAATAAAATAAAAGACGGAAGCAATCACAAGATCCGACAAACCAATTTGAAAACAACAAATGAGTCCAAATGGAAACTACAAGATATTATGATATGAGCAAAAGAGTGTTTTAAATAACAAATAGAGAAGCTCTCCAATATTTGTGCACAATTTTAAAACAAATGCATTGGAATACATAATGCACAAATATGGAATCCTTGTTCCCCCATAAGAATTTAAAACACAACACATGAAAGATCAAATAAATGCTTCAATAAAATTGAGAAGCTCCCCAAGATTTGTGCATACTTTAAAATCGGTGTATTTCAATACAAAAATGCACAAATATGGAATCCTCACTCCCCCATAAACATTTAAGGCACAATAAATGAGACAGAAGATAAATGAGCATTATTAATTGAATTAGATGAGCTCCCCAAAGATAATGCACCAATTATGATAATTGCATTTGGGAACAATGTGCATAATCATGGAATCCTCACTCATCCAAGTTCATTGAACAATACAAGGCATGAGAGAACAAATATGAGTGCCCAAAGATGCAAACAATAGGAACAAGTACCCATAGGCAATTAAATTTGGAAGCCACCAAAGAATCAAAAGGAATAGAAAGGTGGTCTCCAAGGATTAAAAATCAACTAACATTATCTTAACATATGTGTGTATGTTTCTAAATGGATAACATCACAAAGACATATGCCCATAACAAAACAAGCACACACAAGGAAGATATACAATAAATCACATAAAAGGACAAAACCAACTCCCAAAAAGAGTAAGGTTCCAACAAATAAACCAAACTCTCCAAACTTTTTATGATGGCACAAAATACCAAAACGAATAGATCAAACTTCCAAGCACATAAAACCCGAGATGGATCAAACAAGGAAGCATAAAAAGATTGTTCTAGATAATATAGGAGAGCTCACCCATAAGTAGTACATTATATATAATTTTCTTTTGAATGCAAAATGCACACAAATGGGATCATCACTACTACCTACAATAAGTAAAACACAAGAGGACATCAATAAAATAAGAAGATCCAAAAGAAGCAAGGAATGCTTGGGAGACAACACAAAACATTTTCTTGGCCAAAGATAGGATAAAATTAAACAAAGGCCAAAGTGAATATGATCAATAAATTGTACCATAAATTGAGTACTCATTGTCCAAGGACAAGAAATATTGGGAATAATTTTCCCAAGGTAGCTTGCATGGATATCCAAGATCATAGTCACAACAAGAAGCATATAACAAAATATAAGAATTAAGCATGATACTTCGAACAAGATTCTTGGTAGCTTCCAATAGTCACACAATCACTAGTGATTGGATTAACTTGAAGCAAATGGTTTCCATGATGATACAGAGATCTAAATATGAGGAAACACATACCAAGAAACACTCTCATATACAAGATCCAAAATATGATCAATAAATGCATTCAAGCAAATTGGAACTTGTAAGAGCAAATGTGTCACATAGGCGCTAGATAATTATGCATATCAATTCTAAGTGACACAACCACAAATATTCACATTTTTTAGGATTGTAGTATGCACTAAGCATATGATTCCCCCATAATGTGATACTACCATAAAACCAACACAAGGCAACGGATCCAAATAGATATAATTAATGGACATTATAGAACTTAAATTTCTCATGTACACACATTTTTAGGATTGTGGAATGCCTGAGCATAACACTCCCCCAAAATGGGATAGTCCATTAATCTCTCACAAGAGCCAAATAAGATACCAAATATAACCAAGAAAGGCTCAATCATAAGAAACACACATACATGGTGTGCCACCTAATCATACACAAAAATATGCTTGATTCCTCAAGATAATTAAGTGGAAATCACAACATGTACAAGAGCATGGAAGATACAAAACCAACACATGCACAAGGGGGCGAGTAACTTTCAATGTAATGAATTAAGCATATGTTACCGCAAGGAGGAACATTGGATATATAGTAGAGGCAATATAATACACATGACTTGACTTGACAATTACACTAGATGAAGATCCCTCAATTCTTCATAATGTAACCAAGTCTCCAATGCCCTCCAACCAACACCTATTGATCAAGTTTTAGCTAGATGGTCCCCAACCAAGTTGGGTCCTAAGAAGTTAGTAACAATAGGCTTGGCCACCCAAATGGTTCTTTTCTTGACACCACATTGGGCACCAACAAATTTGGCAAACACATTGCCAACCTCATCCTTACAAAGAGAATAAGCATCATCAATAATGATAGGATTGGATGAGGAGATACCAATAGTGCATGAGGAAGAAATGTGCCCCTTCTCACGGCATATGTAGCAAGTTCTTATCTTGCCATCTTTCTTCTTAGGTGAAGCCACAAATCGAGGAAGAGCTCGAGTAGTCCTCTTAGGAAGAGGCCCGTCAATGACTTGAGGTGGGGTTTGAGGCCGCTTCCCTTGTTGCTTCACACTAGGAGGCTGTTTCTTCAATGGGCAAGATCTAACATGGTGCCCTTCTTCCTTGCACTTTAAGCAAACAATGTTGGCCGGATTCTTGACTTGAACTTGGCCATTTTCTTGTTTCCCTTATGCTTCAACTTGATAGTGGACTTGTTCTTGACATTGGAGTTGAATCCAAGCCCACTCTTGTCATTGGGGGATTTTTGCACACTCAAGATTTTATCGAGTGCGGCCTTCCCTTGATGACCCTTTTTCAAGTCATTCTTCAAAGAAGTGACTTATCCTTGAGCTCTTTGATTTCCTCTACATGGTTAGTTTCAACAAAAGTACTAGAGGAAGTAGATGCTACATTGTTAGAGCAACAAGGCACGTAATGTAATTCATCACGAGATATAGCATGGTTGTGAGAGGATGAATTACAAGGACTAGCACATGGAAATATAACATTTGGAGTAGATATAGTGATAATGTCCACATGAGGTCCACTAGATGTTACCTTTGACACGATGGCCTCATGATCTAACTTTAGCCTACCATGGGAGACTAGAAGATCCTCATGCGAGCTCGAGAGCTTAACATGACTTTCTTCTAATTTCCCATAGTTGCTAGTTAGGAACGCAAGTTGATCCTTTAGCTCAACATTCTCCTTCAAAATAGATGCTTCACAGGAAATAGAGTTAGTAGCACAAGCATCATCACTATTAGCAAGAGGTGAGGGCAACTTGGCAAGCTATTTTGAGTATGAAGCTTTAAGTTTCTAATGCGACTCGGTGAGTTTGATGAGCTCCCTCTTAACGACCCGAGAGCCATTTTCGAGGTGCTTAAAATCCTCAACAAGTTTAGCATAAGCAACGTCAAGTTCATCATTTTTAATCTTGAAGGAGTTTGCCACCGCAAGTTCTCTATCATGGTATTCCTTTACACTAGATAATTCTAGAGTAAAAGTCTCCTCAAGATATTCTTTGGTGGTTTGTTCTTCTTCAAGGGAGTCCTTTAGTTGAGCAATTTCATTAGCATACTCACGCTCAAGCGCAAACTTTTCATCAATTATGTTTTCTTGCTCCTCAATTTGTGCTTCTAACTTATCAATATGGTCTTTGCTCTTAATAGCAAAGTCCAAGATTTCAACAAAGTTAGGGAAAGCAATATTATTCTTAACAAGGGCACGATAAACAATCTCACCATTTTCATATAAATCATCAATATCAAGCTCTTCTTCCACATTATCCACATCCTCCTCATCACAAGAGGTAGTGGGTTCCAAAGGAGGAGTTATCTTTGAATCCCTAGCCATAAGGCATAGGTGGGTACCGGAAGAAGGTGAAGATGAGATTGCATTTGTGGCTTCATTCAAAACCTTGTCTTGGCCCATAGAATCTTTGGTTTCCTCTACATGGTTAGCAACACAAGCACTAGAGGAAATAGAAGAATTTTTATCATGGCAACAAGAAAACACGAGCATATCATCATGAGATTTATTCAAGTCATTTCTACATGATATGCAAGGACTATTAACACAAGCATGTAAGAAGTTTGTAGTGCTAGAAGTGTTAAAGTCCAAAGATAGATCATTGCAACTAGATAGAGATGATGGAATATAAATAGTAAGCACACTATCCAAATTGTAACTTCTATCACCACTCACCATATCATTACCTTGTGAAAATTCACATGTTGGTGAAGTGGTAGAAGATGAGAACTCATCTTGACCGGAAGTGGAAGCAACATAATAATCCTCAACAATATTGGACACAATATATTTATCTTGAAGTTTTGTCCATAACTCATGAGCGCTCCAAAAAGGAATGATTGAAGAGGTAACTACATAGCTCAAAGAATTAACAAGCACATTAGAAGCTTGAGCATCGAGATATAAGTTTTTCTCATCCTCACAAGATAGATTTTTGAAATCCATAGGAGGAGAAAAACCTATATCTACAATACGCTCCAAATTTGGGTCCATGTCCCGAAAATGAATAAGCATACGAGTTTTCCATATATCATAATTTGTGCCATCGAATAAGAACATGTCATTGTGCACTAATCCCCTAGCCGACATCTTTACTCTCAAGGCGGTGAAGCCTAAAATGAGAGACTGGGCTCTGATACCAATTGAAAAGGATACAGATGCCGCCTAGAGGGGGGTGAATAGGCGGTTTAAAACTTTTACGAGATGGGCTTAACAAAGGCGGAATAAAACTAGCGTTTACTTTGTCAAGCACAAAACCTATATAAACTACGGTTCACCTATGTGCACCAACAACTTATGCTAAGCAAAACAGGCAACTATGTGATAGCTAGATATAAGAAATCAAGCACGAAGGCTATCACAAAGTAAAGTGCATAAGTAAATAGCTCGGGTATAGAGATAACCGAGGCACGCGGAGACGATGATTTATTACCGAGTTCCTCCCATAAAGAGAGTACGTCTCGTTGGAGAGGGGGTGGTATCAAACCACCTACGCCACAAAAGGCCTCCCTTATTCTCTGGTGAATCTCACCCTAACGGGATTGATCCACACTTCCACTATCGGTGCACTTGTCGGTGGCAACCGGAAGCTCTCACAAGGTTGGGGCACTTCTCCACAACTTAATCGGAGGCTCCCAACAAACGCCACCAAGGCCACAACCTGCAACACCAACAAACCGTCTAGGGTTCCAAGAACCCAAGAGTAAAAAGCTTCTCAACTTTCACTCACCAAATCCTCCGAGGAGAACTCAAACCGATGCACCAAATGCAATGGCAAGAACATAGAAAGTGCTCAAGTCCTTCTCTCCCAAATTCCACAAAAGCTACAAAAGCTAGTGGGAGAATAAGAGAGGAAAACACACGAGGAAATCCACAAAAGAAACCCCAAGATCTAGATCCCAATATGTTCCCCTAACATAGAGGAGAGATGGATTGGTGGAGTTTTAGATCTAGATCTCCCCTTTCAAATCCCCCAAAAAGATTCAAGAAATATGGGAGGAATTGAGAGTATTTGCAAGCTCTTGAAGATCAAAACAATGGAGGAGAGATAGAATACAAGCCACGGGCCTAAGGAGGAAGAAGGGGTCTATTTATACCCCTCCCCAACGAAATATTACCGTTTGGGACCTTCCAGGACGGATAATCCTCCCCTCCCCGGATATTCTGGGTTCTCCGGGCCAAAAAAATGGCTAAGGACTTGGCGGCGCGAGCCTCAGTATAGGGGCAGATATTTGGGGCGGATAATCCGCCCCCGAAGGGCCAGAAAATCCGCCCTAATTACTGGGAGCCACGCCTCAAAGTCCTTAGCCATTTTCCAAAAATTGGGCCGGATAACCCGCCCCCATGGCCGGATAATCCGCCCCCTTGAAAACTGGCAGGAACAGCAAAACTGAAACCATCATAACTTTTTCATACGGACTCCGATTTTGATGATATTGGGCTCGTTTCGAAGATAGTAACGATCTCTACAAGATCATGCAGGGAACCATCATAGTACAGCAATGGAAGATAGAACCAAATGATGAAAGTTTTAACCTATCTATAAAAGACGAACCGGTAAAACCTCCAATATTGAAAACACAATAGAGAATGCATATGAAATCCGTTTTCGATGAACTTAAGCTTGTCATAGAGATTGACACAATATCTAAATCCTCTCATGGATAAGAACCAAGAAATATGATGCCAAGTATGCAAAGGTTTGAGCTCTCACCGAGGGATATGATCAAGTTACTCACCTGAGAGCCCCTCTTGATAGTACGGTTATCTATCATATAAACCGGTATCTCCAACTAACACCACGAGACCAGTTAGAAAGAAACCCTATCAATATCAAACCTTTGCCTTGTATATTCCACACCTCAGGATGGAGCACCTTTCTTGATTGCACTAGCTTGGTGAAGATGATCCCCCATACTCCACTATGGAAGAGCCTCTCTTTTAGGCATATCTTCACATATCCATGATCACCATAAGGATGGCACGATACACTTGAGATCATCTTATGAAACCTTGATCAACACTTGATCTTCTTCACTTTATTCTTATTCCAACCTTGAAGCCACCATATGGTTCAAGCATTGTCCATGGACAAATCCTACAAGTAAAACTCAATGCAAACATAAGTCCATAAAACATTGTCATTAATTACCAAAACCACACATGGGGGCACACATGTTCTTTCAGGGTTCTTTGTGTGCGGGTAGTGTTATGCACTTGTTGTTATTGTGCCCTAAGGGCTCCCGTAGGCCGTCTTATAAGAGCGCCAGGACCTAGGGTTACATGGAGAGTCCCAGCCGGATACGGTTACAGAGCCCTAGACTAACACTAACTAGTCTTCGTGTCCTCCAAGGCTCCGGCTTCCATCTATGGCGGTGGCACGTCGCCTTCCATCTCCTGGCTGGACCTCCGTCTTGTCTATCAGCAACTGGGCCGCCCGGTTATGCCATAGGCCTAACCACCAAATGTGGGCCACCCGGGCTTGCCGGTATGAGACTATGTCGTAGGTATACCCATTTGGTATATCCACAACAGTAGCCCCCGGAGTTCTTCAAGATCCTCGTGTTCCTCCGTCTAGCTTTGAGCGTAAGTATCACGTCGTCTTCAATTTGTAGGCGTGCTTCGTGAACTTGGAGAGCTCCCATATCATATTCTCATCCGACTAAGCCTAGCCAGAGAGTTGCTTGTATGCTTCTGCGAACGAGTCCAAGGCGGAGAATTCTCTAATGAATCGTTAGTGATTCTTCCAAGCTCTAGGAAAGTCTCTAGTATCATCATCCACGCGGGACGGTATAAAAGCCGGAAAAAATCACGGCTACCGGGCCACGGTCGTAAAGGCTGCCAAATTGCCGACTTAGAGTCAGCAAAGTCATAGACATAAGAGCTTGCCGAATAATGGTCTTAGAGCCTCTCAAGTCATGGACATTCAGACCATCGAGCCGTGTAACCCAGGAAACTTCCGTGAAGGCAATGTTAATGTCAAGCCCCCAAGTTTCGCTAGCCGGATTCTTCACCGTCTTGAAAGTTTTGTTGACATAACCATATGTAGCCCTCGAGCATTGAGTCGGCTTCGTCGAAGGCGGCTTGATGCTCAAAAGAACATGCATAATTGTACATCAAACTATTATAGCCCCCGAGCGCCAAGTCGGAATTACTTCGGCTTGGTGCTCTAGAGAGAACTTCACAAAAATTCAGCATCAATGTAGCCCCCGAGCGTCAAGGTGGAATTCACATGAATTTTCCGGCTTGATGCTCAAAGAGAACTAAACCATGTCTTGGATATCATCGTACAGTAGCCCCCGAGGTTGTTCCGGCTTGGACGCAAGGCGGGACAAAGCTCTTAAATTAGAGATGTCAAACCCCTGAGCATCGATCCGACATCCTCAAAGGTGGCTCAAGTCTTGGTCAAAAAGTGCAATTGTAGCCCCCGAGGTATCAAGCCTAGTAAAATCCGGCTCAAAACACCTTAATCCGAGAAAGACGGCAATGTTCAAGCGTCATGTACCTGAAACATAAACATAAAAATACAAATGTATTAAATTGTTCCTTTAATCGTGTCTAACAAACAAATGTAAGGCGGAACAAACATGGCCTTTGAACAAATGCTTTAAAGCTGAAACAATGCAGCAGATGGACACATAAAACTGTTTAGGAGAAAAAAACTCAACTAATTTTAAACAGTTTATGTAAAATTTTGTTTAAGCAAGTGCTGGCTTATCCATTATTCTGATTTTTATGCTTGACCTTTCGTGAGACGAAAGACTCACAGCACAGAACTATGTCCTTAGGTGATGATGCCCAATGGCACCGTCCAGAACCCAAGGCCAAAACGTCGGCTTTAAGTGCCGAAAAGCCACTAGTTCGGAATCCACATAAAAACAACAGAAAACGTGTATCCAGAAAACTTAATCTAACGCCCGAAGGCGGGTTTTTTTATGGTACTAGGGCCTTAAACGGTCAAAACTAGTGAAAAGTTTATACTCACGAGCACAAGATAAATCGTGAAAAAGATATGATCAAAAACGAAAGCGGTAAAAGACTCGGAATATGAGTGAACCAATCATAATCTTATAATCATAAACAATTAAAATAATAAATATAAATATAGACTTAGCTGTTTAAGCAGCAAAGTAATCCGGGTTGCTAATGTAACCGATGAACGAGTTGGACTAGTACGCATCTGAACATAGCAATCTATGAATTCAATCGAGATAGCTTGCCGCGATGCGAAGCCGGAAAATCGGCGGAGCACAGCGACGCGGAGCCACGCAACAAAGCCGACTTCATACGGAATCGTCACATGCTCGCATTGCTGCGATCCCTGATCGATCAGAAAACATGATGTCCTTGGTGAGGAAATTCACGTACGGTCGTCCTTGATTAGCTTTGGCTAATTGAGTACTTCTTGAAACTTGGGTCACACAGGCAAGGAGGCAGAATCAATCACGTACTCTAATGTAGCAACTAGTGAGATTACTCTTTCCTTGCTGTTTTGAGCATCGCCAGTACTGACGGCATCGTGCACTACCATGGCCGAATTGATTTGCTACAGGAACGCATCAATGCATGACAACACGGAAGGCAACGAGAAACCGGCAACTGGCCGGTTTGCTGACCGAAGACGCGATTTTCTCTGAGGACACCTGCAGGTGAAACGGAAAAATTTCGAGCCTACAGGTCCGATCAGCTGCACGCGAATGCAGCGATTGATATTGACGAAGATTTTCGCGATGCCGTTGACTTGGTCACACGCTCGAGAGGAGAGACGATAAATCGTCCTCATACTCTTAAGAACGATGACGAAGCCAACGCACCGACGAAGATGTGATTTGGCCGTCTTTGAAGTCGGCAAGGGATCCCGCCCGGATTCGTGTTGTAAGCGTCTCTTGCCCCACGGTGGGCGCTAACTGTCGTGGTTTTATCGACACGTACGCCATAGGGGTATTCCAACGGCGAGTTTAGAGACGTGGGGGCAGACGGAGAGCGTCCGGGTCGGCGTGACACAGTTTACCTAGGTTCAGATCTCACGACGGTGGCGAGATCCTACTCCTGCTATAAATCACTATAATGGCAATACGCCGAGTTACAGGATTGGGGATTCGCTCTGTGCGGGTAGTGCTATGCACTTGTTGTTATTGTGCCCTAAGGGTTCCCGTAGAGCCGGCTTATAAGAGCGCCAGGACCTAGGGTTACATGGAGAGTCCCAGCCGGATACGGTTACAGAGTCCTATACCAACACTAACTAGTCTTCGTGTCCTCCAAGACTCCGGCTTCCATCTATGGCTATGGCACGTCGCCTTCCATCTCCTAGCTGGACCTCCGTCTTGTCTATCAGCAACTGGGCCGCCCGGTTATGCCATAGGCCTAACCACCAACTGTGGGCCACCCGGGCTTGCTGGTATGAGACTATGCCGTAGGTATACCCATTTGGTATATCCACAACAACCTGCGTCATTAGCACGGCACAGTCGTGAGACTTCATGCCACTGAACCTCTGATTCGCCTCGTCTAGGTATCTGCTTATCTTGCCCGTGTAGCCGTAAGGAAATTTGACTCTTAGAAGGCACTTGAAAAACTGTTGGATCTCATCCTGGCTTAGAGTGAAGCAAGAAGGAGGGCAGTAATATTCGTTCTTCTTGAACTTTTTACCCTACCGACGACCTTGTGTCGTCTCCGACTCATGATCATTGTTATATTCCTGATCATCAGGAGTAGTGCGTCCTCCGTGAAGCTCCTTCCGGATACCCATGAATATTAGGTCGTGCCTTGCTTTCGGACCATCTTTCCTCCTATCTGGCATGTTGATTATGGTGGCGACCAGACTCTCGCACATGTTTTTCGTGATATGCATGATGTCGAGGCTATGAGGCGTGCGGAGAAACTTCCATTATGGCAACTCCCAGAAAACAGACCTTGTTTTCCATACCTTCATCAGCGGCTTGTCTTGCTGCCTCTTTCGCTTCTTTTCAGGCTTAGGACAATCTTTCCAGTTTTTGAGCAACTCTTCCACTTCTTCGCTGCTCCTACGCTCTGGGATTCCTCGGGTCTCGGATTTGCCATCGAACAGGTCTCCACGTTTTCTACATGGATCATTCTTGCTGAGCCACCTCCGGTGCGCCATGAACACGGTTTTCGAAGACCCTGGATCTTTCTCTAGTTGGAGATAGCTTGTGTTATCCATGCACCTAACGCATGCGCAGAATCCTTGGATAACCTGCCCCGAGATATACCCGCAACCTGGATAGTCTTGCACCGTAATGACCAACGCGGCTCTCATAGTGAAATAATCTTGTGCGACGGCGTCGTAAGTATTAGCTCCAGATTCCCATAACGTGGCTAGCTCCTCTTTCAACAGCCCGAGATACAGATTGATGTCGGTACCAGGTTGTTTCGGCCCTTGAATTAGCATACTCATTTGTATGTACTTCTTCTTCATGCACAACCATGGAGGGAGGTTGTACATCCATACAAACACGGGCCAAGTGTTGTGCGTGCTTCTTTGGCTACCGAACGGATTGAGTCCATCGGTGCTCGCACCAAGCCTGATGTTCCTCGAATCTCCACCGAATTCTGGGAATTCGAGGTCCAATGCTTTACACTGGCTAGCATCTGAAGGGTGCGTCAGCAGCTCATCCTTTTCGGGGTCATCATCGTCATCTCCTGGCTTCTTCCTTTCCGCATGCCATCGCATGAGCTTCGCTTCCTTATGGTCCGCGAAATAGCGCTATAGACGAGGAGTGATAGGAAAGTACCATACCACTTTTCGAGGTGCTTTCTTCCCTTTCTTGTATCGACTCACGCCGCACACCGGACATGTGGTTTTCTCCGCGTCCTTGCCCCGATAAATGATGCAATCGTTGATGCATACGTGATATCTAACGTGCGGTAGATCGAGAGGACAAACGATTTTCCTGGCGTCCTCCATACTAGTTGGACATGAGTTCCCCTCCGGGAGACGATCATGCCAGAATGCCATCATATCGTCGAAGCTTGCGTCGCTCAATTTTTGTTTTGCCTTCATCTCCATAGCCTTTAGCATTACATTCAACCGGGTATCATCGGTCCTGCATCCATCATACAATGGAGTAACCGCGTCTTTCTCAAGTTGCGCAATCTTGGCTTTCTCTCTAGCGGCAGCCCTGGCGTTACTCGTCTGCTTGATAAGCAGCTCTTGCACATAAAGGTCCCGTACCCAGCCTGACGTTGTTCCATCATCGTCTGCTCCTCCCGCATCTAGATCATCATCATCCCGGTCTGCTTCCGCACCTTCACCATCTCCAAGAGACTCTTCATCATCTCGCCCGTTCTCGCCGTGATGATGATCATCATCATGTTGCCCACCTTCACCGTCTCCATCGTCTTCGTCATCGCTTATCCAACGAGTGTATCCATCCATGAAACCATGGCGGAGCAGGTGCGCCTGCAGATTCTCAGAATCTGGGTCGATCACCTAGCTGAGTTTGCATCTTCTGCACAGACATCTTATATCCGTCTTGTTATTTAGTATCATGTCGGCCGTCGCACATTTCAAAAATCTAGCCACAATGCCTTCGCTCATTATGCGGACCATTTTTGCCTGCACGGTGTACACGGTACAGTTAGAAGTCTATTAGAACCACATAATGAATGCATGCATGCAATGGTCGATAGAAAATTTCGGCATGACCTATCCTAAAATTAGGACCTTTGCGAAATGCCAAAGTCTTGCCAAAATGGAAATGAATCAACATTTTGGCAAAACAAATGGCAACTTGTTCACACACAAACACAAGAGAGAGAGACCGATCCATACACACATGAACTTATCATTATCCTATCCATACACACATGCATGAGCATCATCGATACTCTCCATATATACACACACATGACCATCAAGATCCTCTCCATACACACATCATGACCATCGATCATCTACATACGTATGAGCATATCATCCATATACACATGAACACATCCTTACATGGACAACTTACCGAGATGAGAGACCGATCGCGAGAAGATGGAAAGGATAGGTGCGCGCGCGAGACCGGAGAAGGAGAGATGAGAGACGGGAGAGCTTCCTCTATTACGTATGTAACATCCAAGACAAGTTCTACATGCTAAAAATGGTGAATGAGTGGAGAAATTAAGATGGGAAGGAGAAGGATCCCGACTAGATCTAAGGAGGAAGAAGAAGGGGAAAGTGAAGTGTGGGATGGTGGATGATCACACATGTGCACAAAGTGGAGCTGCCAAAAAAAGGGTCGCCACATCCGTGGCGCACGTGGCTCTAGTGCGCCACAGGGAATAATAACATCCGTGGCGCACATGCCATAGTGCGCCACGGATGTGTCTGTCCGTTTTACAGAGCAGAGGGGCATGCGCTTAGGCGTAGCGCACCCCCTCCATGTGCGCCACGGTTGACACTAACAATCGTAGCACACTTACCATATGTGCGCTACGTGTATCTGGCCTGCGGCCAGCAAGGCCCTGGACCACACATATCTGTGGCGCACTATGACCATGTGCACCACGGTTGTTCTAGTTACTAGTAGGGCACTGCCCATAGGTGAGCCACGCCTATTTTAGCCGTGGGGAACTTCGACAATGTGAGCCACGGATGTGCTGATTACCTATAGTCATTTTCCTAGTAGTGAAGGTTAAGCTTATGTCAGACAGAGGTCTGGGACTTGTTTAGCCCTGATCCCGGGGGTGTCACATACACCTCCGATAAGCCCCCTCCCGGGTAAGCTATAACCATGATGAGTTCCCGAAGACTCTATGAGATGGTGATGCCCCTGGCAAGTTCCATATAGGGCTAACTATACCTCCGGCAGCCACTCATAGATAATCTAGACACCAAAATCGTGGGGCCTAAGGGTGCCCACCCATATGTTGGATCCGTTCAAGGAATCACAACGTCATGTTAAGGTCGTCTTGCCATACATACAAAAGGAAAAGGATACAGCTGACTTCTCCGTCCCATTCCAAAACTCATGGTTAACGCCTAATATACGGCGCTAGAATCACTGGTGTCATGGATTGTTAAGTCCTAAGTGATTAATATCATTGCAAATGGAAACTTAAGTTCCATTGCTCACCTTATACATATCACCACTTAGGATGATATCAACAATTTATTTGTTTTGAGAAAATAATATTTTCTTTGTTCGGAACATAGATGATAACACACATTTTGCAATTACTTTGATAAAACTCTTCAAAGGACATGAGCAAGTGATGCACTTTCCTTAAGATTGCTAGGTAGTGAAGTAGGATGCTTGCACTCGACTTTGAGCTTCTATTTCTACAAAACATAATTATTTCCCAGTAAGGACAATATTCAAAGAAGCAAAAAAGATTATGCATAATTTATTATTTATCTTCTTTTTGTGTTTTACCCAATATATATTTTTTCTTGAATTACCTTAATAAAGGAATTTGTTTTAATAATAATTCTTAATATTTGGTAAATATTATATTTGATATTTTTGTAATATAATATATGAGTAAAAGAGTCAAAAACTAATTTTTTTAACTCCAAATTATTTTCTTAATATTTCTTTTAAGAATAAGCATTTTAATTTAAAAGATTTTATTTTGATATCTTAAATATAAATTTAGTATTTTTATAAAATACTACACTAATTAAGGATGAAAAAGTTATTTTTATTTATTTTTATGTATTTTTTTGATCTTTATAAAATTCCATAAGGAATACATATTATAAAAATCTTAACCTAAAATTATTCTATTAAAAATAGATTTCTTAATTTTATTAAGTAGTTTGTATTATTATAAACGAAAAAATATACCATTTGTCTTTTTAGGGGTTTTATTTTGTTTACTAGAATTTATTAGATCCTAGGGGTATTTTGGTCTTTTATTAAATCTTCTCAATTTTTCTTTTAACGTTTGGGCCAGCCCATTGGGATGACTAGGCCCAACCTAGACAAAATGGGGTTGTGAATACCACCCATCAAAATGGTGCTGGACCCTATCGGCCCAGTACATTTCCACCCTCGCTCTCTCTCACTCGATCCTCTTCCTCTCCTTCGACCCCACGGTGGCGTTGCGTTGTCGGCGCCGTCACCGCCTGATTAACATCGCACTGGGCCTCCCCAGACACCACCGTGGTGTATGGCGAGGTAGACGTCCCCGCTCCTTCGCCTGGTCCTGTTCGATTCGCCTCTAGAGCTCTTCACCGACCAGGCTAGCTCCACCCCGAATCCTAGGGTTTGGTGGTTGCTACCGATGTACCTCTCTTCCGCTCCTGTGGTGCTATGTGGTGCTCCTGGGGTGTGGTGGTGTTGTTCGACCACCATTGTGGATGTGGCCGCTTCCATGGCTCGGCGTGGGTTGCAGCTCCCCCGGTGCTACACGTGCCGCCCTGTGCTCGTCGACCCTTCTACTTCCTCTTCTAATTGTTAGCGAGGACCACGGGTAAGTGCTTTCCTCCTTCCCCTCTTATTCTCTGCCTCTGCTCCCCTCATTAGCTTGTATGTGCTTCTGATGTCAATCCCTAATTAGGGTTCATGATTCGATTAGGGTTTAACCCCTCTGTGTTGGTTATTGAGGATGATGAATGTCTCAGAAGTATCTATGATGATTATACTATGCTGAGTTGCTGTCTAATGTTGGTCTTGGAATTGCTAGTGGCTCCGTAAGATAAATTTTTATCTGATATTGGTCTCTGTCATTGTAAAAATGGGGTCCTATGGCTCTCATCTAGACCGATGTGTAGTTATTGATGCTGGTTATCTAGCTTCAGTACTGGAACCTATATTTGATTTCTTGGGCATTTACTGTTAATGCCCCTGATGATATTTCTTTGATGCAAACACTATGATTCCTAGTTACTATATTAGGAAGATGATTGAGTATCTTTCTACAAGGTTTGATTGTGAAATTTCTGTGTAGAATATGTTGGATTAGAATAGATCCTTGTGACATCTTACTTGGAATGGTACACAAGGATTTGTTCTAGAGCTAAGTGTTATTCTATCAGTGTTCTAGAATGGCTTGTTACTATGATGAACTTAAATCTTGTACTATAAAGATTAGCCTATGCTTCCTGTGGATTTTCTTTGACCTATGATGTTGGTCTGAGGCATAGAAACTAAGTTTCTGACTTGCTGCCCCTCATAGATGTGTTTTGGTACCTTGTATCAGCTAATGATTCTTGAATTCATTGAGAAAATGATTGACACCCTAACTGTTTTATAAAGATCCTAAATATCAATTGATCTCCGAGGTGCTACTCTTTTAAGAGATGTGCCCAGAAATGATGATCTAGGGATGTGGTTTTATTGGAATGTGTAAATATAGATTTATATCCAGGATCTATGATGCATAGGCTGAGATCCTGGATTTGTTTGTAAAGATTAGTCATTGGCTTATAATTAGTTTCCTTCTATGATGGATACACCCCACTTGGGTGTCTTCTGAGAAGTTTTCATATAAAACAACACATGCTTGATAATCTACATATGATGATTTGATCATGTGATGGTTTTATGTGTACTAACCACACAACTTGGTTGTTGGTGATGTTGTTGTGGTGCTGGTTGATCGTGTTGGCTTGTATTGCTAGCCTGGTCTTGCTCTACACCTCTTGGTGCTGCTCCAGCTCCTCCTGGCTACTGATCTTGATCTTGACCTTGCTATCCACCAGTACCACCCACTCCTTATGTCACCATCATGTAGATGGTTGGATGGTTTGGGATATATCTTGGCTTGAGATTTGTTTGGGAAATTGGCAGTTCTGGTGTGTTCTTGCAGTGTGGTAGAGAAGAAGATATGGCTCCTAGTAGCTATGTTATGGCTGTGCACTTCCCTTTTGATTGCTAGTGTTGTTGCTACTGTGTTGACAACAGCACACCATGCATTTAGCTAACTGAGCCGCATGGCTGCTTGGGCTGGTTGTGGATCAGATCAAGTGAAATGGTGATTTACTTTTTATCCTTTTACTGGTAACAGTCTGGGTGAAACATGCCCTTTTTACTTTACTGTTGAGAATATAGCTTTAAGGTTTATTTGGAATAAAAGAACAGATATTTACACATTGGTGAAACTTGCCCCTTTTTCTATTACTCAATGATGTACTATGAACAGTGCACTTCATTTTTCCCTACTGAGAGTAAAACTAACTAAATTAATACTTTTGTTTTTTTCATTTAGTTTGTGTTTTGTAGGTACAGATATTTGGATGCTCAAGATTTAGTATAGGATTAGATAGATTTATAGATTTTTATTGTAATCTTCATTTTATTCTTTTTGTAAGAATCTTGTAATAATTTAATTACAATAGAATTTCATTTCTTGAAATTCTCTTACTGTCATGAATTATTCTACTGGTTGTATAAGTTCTACATTGTAAAATGGTTATGGGATAAAGAAAATAAAAAGAATTCCTTTCTTATTTGAATTTCTTTATCTTAAATTCTTATTATTGTTTAATATATCCTTAATATAACAAATAATATTACTAAATGATTTTGGAAAATATTTTAAATACTAACTTCTAAATTTTAAATATTTTCCAAATGAATTCAAATTATTCGCCCCAAAACACATCCATTCATAAAGATCATGTAAAAATTTATAACAGTCACTATAAAGAGCTATTCCTACCTCTGGATAGTGAAAGAAACTCTGATCACTTTAGGTTTTTGTTTGGCAAAAAATTTACCCATATTTTATAGATGAATGCATGCACATGCACTAAATCCTATTTCTACCCTTCGTTGGTTCCTAAATGCTGGGGTGTTACACACGGTGACCATTGAGGATCTTAATAACTTAGAAAGAAGATTGAGCTCCACCCTGGGCAACGATATCAAACAATTGCACAATCTACTTGAGCAACTTGTTAAAGATAAACTTGCCTCATCATCTCCTCCTCGAGAGGAAGCTCCATCATTACGAAAGGTGAATGCCTCGGCATCACCCGCGGTTGTGGTGGTGGGGCATAATCTAGACAACACTAATTCCTCCACAAAAAGGGATAGTAGGAAGGGAGATCACCATGAGGCTCAAGGATGGTACTCTCCCGACCTACCAATTCCTCACCCTCATATAAACAATAGAGGAGACCCACCTAAGCTTGCTACATCTACTTTTTCTCTATGGCAATCACTAATGAAATCTCATGTGCGCAGCTCTTGTATTGAGTTATGGAATATCATTGAAGAAGGACTCCATATTGTGGACCCGACCAACTTGACAAGAAGAGAAGCTGTCAATTGTCAACTCAATGCCACCGCTTTGCACATGATTCAAGAAGGATTGGGTACAAAATATTACCCTCACATTGAACACCTCAACACCGCCAAGGAAGCTTGGGATGCTCTCACAGAGTTGTATGTTAGAAATGAGAGCATCAGAAGGAACTGGTATGATGCACTAAGCAATGAAGCCAAAGGCTTCTATATGAAGGATGGTGAAGATCATGAAGACATGTATCGAAGGCTCAAGTCCACTGCCACCACCTTTAGGAATGTGGGTGCCTCACATGTGGATGATGATTGGATGAAAAGGAAATATGTGAGTGCCCTCATGCCCTTTGAGCCCACTAATTTGAAGAGCCAACAAGGAAGACACAACTACCATATCATGACCTCAAATGAAGTTATGCAAGAGATGTCCTCTTTCAAGGTTGCCACCAAGAGTGCCAAAGATGCCCGTGCTCGAGCCCTTGAAATGAGCAATGGTGTCAACCTTGCCTTAAAGGCCAAGATTGTGGAGTATGTGGATGAAGATGACAGTGATGAAGGCTTATCTATGAGCCATCCCGATGATGTCAAGATTGCTCATGGTGAATACATGGCCTTCTATGCAAAACTTTTGGAAAGATCCCGCCAAGGACAAGATGGAAATGCAACAAAGAAGCAACCCAAATGGAAGAAGAGACAATTTCACTAAATTGAGAAATTGCTTCAATTGTGGTGACCTCTATCACTTTATGGCGGGTTGTCCCTATGAGAAAAAAGAAGATCGTGGGGGTAAACTTGTGTTGAAGAAAACCTCCAAAGCTCCTTTCAATAAACCCTTCATCAAGAAGAATCCCATCAACAAGAAGTCAGGTGAAGTTGTATTGATCACCCATGAAAAATTCTCCTCCAACAATGAAGATGATGAAGAGGAAACATCAAGTGGTGTGGCTTCTCTTGCCACCACTTCTACACCCACATTCTCCCTCTTCGACTCTCCAAATGAGAGTATCTCCATATTTTTGTTTTACTAAAATATCCCTGTGGTTTTATTAAACCCGTCTCTCGGTCTTATTCCAAAATTAAAACAAATAATATTTCTCACGAAAAAAGCTTTTCTTATTTTATAAATAAAATTAGGCTAAAAGCCAGTCTAAAGTTTTGCCCAAAACTAGCTCCATCTAGTCTACTTTAGACTAGATAAGTAATCTATTCCCCCTTTTCTCCCCAAATACTAGACTAACCCAAACCCTGAAGGGTTTCGCGGCATAGTAAATCAAAATTTTCTACGGAGCGAACAGAGGGAAAGCCAAGATCTAATCTAGGAGATGCAAACAACGAGAGATATTGGATTAGATCTTCATACCCTTGAAGATTCGCACAGCGGAACGTTCGTCGGAACGTGGGTGATGTAGTCGTACTCGCTTCTCCTCCTCGCGATCCGATCCGATCTAGCACCACAAGTGGCGGTGCCTCCGTGAGATGCACACGTGCAGCACCTCGACGTCTCCTCCTTCCTCGGACCAGCAAGTATGGTGGAGAGATAGATTGGATCTACAACACGACGGCGTGGTGTATATGGTGGAGAATTTCTGCAGCAGGGCTTCGCCTACAAACAGTCGGGAGGGAGAGAGGAAAGCTAGCAAGGCGGCTAGGGTTTGGAGGAGAGGTGTGGGGGGTTGGTGCGCCCCCACCCCTCTTTATATAGAGGGGGGGCGCAGCCCTAGCCCCTCCCCCAAGCCCAAAGGATAAGGAGTGGGGGGCATGGACTCTCCCCTCTTCTAGAAACCCTATCTCTAGTTTAAACGATTTAAACTCTCTAGGATCGGCTGGGCCCTATGGGGCCTTGTGCCCCTGGACCAATGCGGCCAGGACACTCCCTCATAGGCCCATGCCCCCTCCCGGAAGGTGGGGCCACGTTGGTCCCCTTCCGAAAGGTTCTAGAAGCTTCCGGTACAATACCGATTAACCCGGAACAATTCCTAACTACAAAAACTGCACTGCCTTATATGAATCTTATTCTCCGGACCATTCCGGAACCTCTCGTGATGTCCCGGATCCCATCCGAGACTCCGAACAAAAATTCATAAACCAATTATCCAATCTATCCTAGCGTCGAGACACGTTAAGTGTGTGACCCTGCGGGTTCGAGAATATGCAGACATGATCTTCTATCAATAATCAACAGCGGGGTCTGGGCACCCATATTGACTCCCACACATTCATAGATGATCATATCGGATGAACCACGATGTCAGGATTCAAACAATCCCATATATATATTCCTTTCGTCTCGCGATATTTTACTTGCCCGAGATTCGATCGTCGGTACCGTCATACCTAGTTCAATCTCGTTCACAGCAAGTACTTTACTCGTTCCGTAATCCGATATCACTTTGTGATTAACTCCTTAACCACATGCTTGCAAGCGGTGTTGATATCGATTACCGAGTAGGCCCGAAGTATATCTCTCCAACTTGGGAGGGACAAATCCCATCTCGATACATACAACCCAACAGATACTTTCCGATCACCTGAGAGACACCTTTATGATCACCCTCTCATAGGATGACGTTTGATGACCTCAAAGCTTTCTTCCGATACCAGGGAGTTGTATTATCTCATGGTCTAAGGAATAAAATATTTGACATAAGAAAAGCTTCGCAAAGACGAACACGATGACACGATCTAATTGCTTCGCTTAGTTTGGGTCTGTCCATCATATCATTCTCCAATGATATGATCTCATTATCAATTGACAACTCATGTCTATGGTTAGGAAACCTTAACCATCATTGATCAATGAGCTAGTCCATAGAGGCGTACTAGGGACACGGTGGTGTTCACAAACCACACAAGTATTAAAGTTTCCGCTTAATACAATTCTAGCATGGAATATAAACATTATCATGAACAAGAATTATAATAATAACATCTTTATTATTGCCTCTAGGGCATAATTCCAACAGTCTCTCACTTGCACTAGAGTCAATAATCTAGTTTACATTTGGCAACAATTTCACACCCATGGCACTGAGGTGTTGATCATGTTTTACACGTGGAAGAGGTTTAGTCAATGGATCTGCGACATTCAGATCTGTATGTACTTTGCTAATCTTCAGATCTCCATCTGCTATATAATCTCGGATTATATGAAACTTGCGGTTGATATGCTTGGTCTTTGGATGATATCTTGGTTCCTTAGAGAGTGCTATGGTGCCAGTGTTGTCACACAATATCTCTAGTGGGTCCAATGCACTTGGAACCACGCCAAGCTCAGTGATGAAGTTTCTGATCCAAACTCCTTCACTTGACGCTTCTGCAGCAGCCATGTATTCCGCTTCCACTGTAGATCCCGCGATCACGCTTTGCTTGCAGCTTCTCCAGCTCACAGCTCCTCCATTCAAAATATAAATGTATCCTGTCTGAGATTTGGAATCATCCTTGTCGGTGTCAAAACTAGCGTCGACGTAACCTTTTACGACAAGCTGTTCATCACCCCCATAGACTAAGAACATTTCTTTAGTCCTATTTAGGTACTTTAGGATGTTCTTCACGGCTGTCCAGTGTTCCACTCCTGGATCACTTTGATATCTGCTCGTCAAACTAAGAGCATTGGACACATCCGGTCTAGTACACAGCATGGCATACATGATGGAACCTATGGCCAAGGCATAAGGCACTGAACCTTTCTTTGCCTTATCCATTCTGAACCTTTTCAGAACTTTGTCTAGGTTTGTACTCTGGCTTAAGGCTATCAGGCGTCTTTGTCTATCTCTATAGATTTTGATGCCCAATATATAAGCAGCTTCACCTAGGTCTTTCATTGAAAAACACTTGTTCAAATAACTCTTCACATCGTTAAGCATGTTGATGTCATTTCCGATAATCAATATGTCATCCACATATAGTACCAGAAACGTCACCGAGCTCCCACTCACTTTCTTGTAGATACAAGCTTCGTAGCAATTTGGAACAAATCCAAAGCTCTTGATCACTTGATCAAAACGAAGGTTCCAACTCCGAGATGCTTGCTTCAGTCCATAAATGGAACGCTGAAGTTTGCATGCTTTACTAGCATCCTTAGGATCGACAAAACCTTCGGGTTGCATCATATACAACTCTTCATCAATGTTTCCATTGAGGAAAGCAGTCTTGACATCCATCTGCCATATTTCATAATCATGAAACGCGGCAATTGCTAATAAAATCCGAATGGACTTAAACATCGCTACGGGAGAGAAAGTCTCATCGTAGTCAACACCTTGAACTTGTCGAAAACCTTTCGCGACAAGCCGTGCTTTATAGATGGTAACATTACCATCCGCGTCCGTTTTCTTCTTGAAGATCCATTTGCACTCAACGGCCTTTCGGTCGCTAGGAGGGTCCACCAAAGTCCATACTTGGTTTTTTCTCATGGATCCCAATTCGGATTTCATGGCTTCTAGCCATTTCTCAGAGTCTGGGCTCATCATCGCTTCCTCATAGTTCGTAGGTTCACTGTCTTCTACTAGCAAGACAGTCAAGATAGGGTTGCCGTACCACTCGGGGGGGCACGTGACCTTGTCGACCTGCGACGTTCAGTAGCAGCATCGTCTGAAGCTTCATGATCCTTGTCATTAGCTTCCTCTATTGTTGGTGCAGGCGGCACTGGAACAATTTCAGGTGCTGCGCTACTCTCCAACTCAAGAGAAGGTTCAATAACCTCGTCTAGCTCTACTTTCCTCCCACTCACTTCTTTCGAGAGAAACTCCTTCTCAAGAAAGGAATCGTTCTTTGCGACAAACACTTTGCCTTCGGTTCTGTGATAGAAGGTATACCCAATAGTTTCCTTAGGGTATCCTATGAAGACGCATTTCTCCGCTTTGGGTTCGAGCTTGTCCGGCATCAACTTCTTGACGTAAGCTTCGCATCCCCAAACTTTAAGAAACGACAACTTAGGTTTGGCACCAAACCACAGTTCATACGGTGTCGTCTCAACAGATTTAGATGGAGCCCTATTTAAAGTGAATGCAGCGGTTTCTAATGCATAACCCCAAAATGATAACGGCAAATCAGTAAGAGACATCATCGATCGGACCATATCTAATAGGGTTCGATTCCGGCGTTCAGACACACCATTGGGCTGTGGTGTTCCGGGTGGCATGAGTTGTGAAACGATTCCACTTGCTTTAAGATGCGTGAGAAAATCATAACTCAAATATTCACCTCCACGATCGGATCGTAGAAACTTAATCTTTCTGTTACGATGGTTCTCCACTTCATTCTGAAATTCCTTGAACTTTTCAAATGTTTCAGATTTATGTTTCATTAAATAGATATACCCATATCTACTTAAGTCATCTGTAAAAGTGAGAAAATAGCGATATCCACCGCGCGTCGAAATACTCATCGGTCCGCATACATCGGTATGTATGATTTCCAACAAGTCCGTTGCTCGCTCCATCATTCCGGAGAACGAGGTTTTGATCATCTTGCCCATGAGGCATGGTTCGCATGTGTCAAATGATTCGAAATCAAGAGACTCCAAAAGTCCATCAGAATGGAGTTTCTTCATGCGCTTTACTCCAATATGACCTAGACGACAGTGCCACAAATAAGTAGTATTATCACTATCTACTTTGCATCTTTTAGCCTTAATGTTATGGATGTGTGTTTCATCCCTTTCGAGATTTAGAAGAAATAAACCATTTACAAGAGGTGCATGACCATAAAAGATGTTACTCATATAAATAGAACAACCATTATTCTACGATTTAAATGAATAACCGTCTTGCAATAAACACGATCCAGAAATAATGTTCATGCTCAACGCAGGCACATAATAACACTTATTAAGGTTTAAAACTAATCCCGAAGGTAAAACTAAGGAGAGCGTGCCGACGGCCATCACATCAACTCTTGATCCGTTGCCAACGCGCATCGTCACCTCATCCCTTGCAAGCCACCGTCTATTCCGTAGCTCCTGTTTCGAGTTACAAATATTAGCAACTGAACCGGTATCAAATACCCAGGCACTACAACGAGGGCTAGTAAGGAAAACATCAATAACATGTATATCAAATATACCTTTGATGGTGCCAGCCTTCTTGTCCGCTAAGTACTTCGGACAGTTGCGCTTCCAGTGACCCCTGTCCTTGCAATAGAAGCACTCAGTGTCCGGCTTAGGACCAGACTTGAGCTTCTTCTCAGCAGGGGCGCGCTTGCCGCCGCCCTTCTTGAAGGGCTTCTTTGCTCCCTTACCTTTCTTAAAGGAGGGCTTGTTGACCATCAACACATGATTATCCTTCTTGATGTCCACTTCCGCAGCCTTCAGCTTTGCGAAGAGCTCGGTGATCGTATCAGTGGAACCAATCTGATTATGAGTCACTACAAAACTTTTGTAGCTGGGAGGGAGTGATTGCAAAACCCTGTCAATCTTGAGCTCCTCTAGAATCGTGCATTCCAGTTGCTCAAGGCGTTGAGTGTAGCCCGACATCTTTATGGCGTGCTCACTAACGGAACTCCCTTCCTCCATCTTGCAGTTAAAGAACTTCTCAGAGATCTCATATCTCTCAGAACGGGCTTAAGTCTGAAACATGGTTTTCAGCTCCTCGAGAATCTCAAAGGGCCCGGGATAGGTTTCAAAACGATTTTGAAGTTCCGGTTCCATAGCAAACAACATGGTGCTCTTAATCACACCATAATCATCTTTGCGCGACTGATAGACAGCTTTCTCATCAGCCGGCGCAGTTGCAGCAGGGGGGTCACCTAACGCTTTCCCAAGGACATAGTCCTTTTGTCCGCCAGACAGAATGATTCTTAGATTGCGGAACCAATTGGTGAAGTTAGACCCATTGTTTCTAAGCTTTTCCTTCTCAGCAAAAACGTTGAAGTTGAAGTTGGATTTGGCCATGTGATCTACAGTATTGGCAAGTACAATTTAGACTATGTTCATGATAAATAGTTCAACTTAATCAAATTACTAGATGAACTCCCACTAAATTCAACATCCCTCAAGTTGTTTAGTGAACACGATCCAAATTCACCACACCTAATCCGATCATCACGAGAAGAGATGTGGTTTCAATGGTGGACAACGAAGTGTCGATCATATCATTCATATGACTCATGCTTAACCTTTAGGTTCTTGTGTTCCGAGGCCATGTCTGTACATGCTAGGCTCGTCAAGCTAGACCCAAGTATTTCCGCGTGTGCAAAAACTGGCTTGCACCCGTTGTATGTGAGCGTAGAGTCTATAGCACCCGATCATCACGTGATGCTTGGACACGACGAACTTTCGCAACGGTGCATACTTGGGGAGAACACAGTTTTTATCTTGATCTTTAAGTGAGGAATCATCTTATAATGCTACCGTCGCGATCTAAGCATAATAAGATACATAAAAGGATAAACATCACATGCATATAACTTTATGTGACATGGTATAGCCAATCTTCGCGCAATGATATCCATCTTGTGCGCTCCGGCATGATCTCCATCACTCCACCATGATTGCCTCCACCACGAATAGCAACTACAACTATTGCTAACTACTTAGCGATAAAGTAAAGCTATTACATGGCGTATAAGAAGTTGACACACAGGTCATACACAATTATAAAGACAACCATATGGCTCCTGCCGGTTGTGTACTCATCGACATGCAAGTCGTGAAACATTATAAAACATGATCATCGCATACATTATACACATCACATCTTGGGCCATACCATATCACAGAAAACACTCCCTGCAAAAACAAGTTAGACGCCTCTACTTTGTTGTTGCATGTTTTACGTGGCTTTATGGGAGTAGAAGCTAAGAACGATTCTTACCTACGGAAAGCCACAACGGTGATATTATGGTTGCCAAACTCCAGTGTTAATCCCATGACAACTATAGTGAGAGAAACTGACATCCACCAGCCGCATGTGTGGAACAAGCCACACGTCAAGTGCGGAGCCGGTCTCGCGAACGACGTCACGTAAGGTTGGCCTGGACTGCTTCAATCTCACTATCCCGCGTCATAAGAAGAACACAAACAAGAGGCTTGAAACAGAAAACATCAACGCCTGCAACAACCATGTTGCGTTCTACTCGTGAAACACATCTACGCATAGATCTAGCTCTGATACCACTGAAGGGTTTCGCGGCATAGTAAATCAAAATTTTCTACGGATCGAACAGAGGGAAAGCCAAGATCTAATCTAGGAGATGCAAAAAACGAGAGATATTGGATTAGATCTTCATACCCTTGAAGATTCGCACAGCGGAACGTTCGTCGGAACGTGGGTGATGTAGTCGTACTCGCTTCTCCTCCTCGCGATCCGATCCGATCTAGCACCACAAGTGGCGGTGCCTCCGTGAGATGCACACGTGCAGCACCTCGACGTCTCCTCCTTCCTCGGACCAGCAAGTATGGTGGAGAGATAGATTGGATCTACAACACGACGGCGTGGTGTATATGGTGGAGAATTTCTGCAGCAGGGCTTCGCCTACAAACAGTCGGGAGGGAGAGAGGAAAGCTAGCAAGGCGGCTAGGGTTTGGAGGAGAGGTGTGGGGGGTTGGTGCGCCCCCACCCCTCTTTATATAGAGGGGGGGTGCAGCCCTAGCCCCTCCCCCAAGCCCAAAGGATAAGGAGTGGGGGGCATGGACTCTCCCCTCTTCTAGAAACCCTATCTCTAGTTTAAACGATTTAAACTCTCTAGGATCGGCTGGGCCCTATGGGGCCTTGTGCCCCTGGCCCAATGCGGCCAGGACACTCCCTCATAGGCCCATGCCCCCTCCCGGAAGGTGGGGCCACGTTGTTCCCCTTCCGGAAGGTTCTAGAAGCTTCCGGTACAATACCGATTAACCCGGAACAATTCCGAACTCCAAAAACTGCACTGCCTTATATGAATCTTATTCTCCGGACCATTCCGGAACCTCTCGTGATGTCCCGGATCCCATCCGAGACTCCGAACAAAAATTCATAAACCAATTATCCAATCTATCCTAGCGTCGAGACACGTTATGTGTGTGACCCTGCGGGTTCGAGAATATGCAGACATGATCTTCTATCAATAATCAACAGCGGGGTCTGGGCACCCATATTGACTCCCACACATTCATCGATGATCATATCGGATGAACCACGATGTCAGGATTCAAACAATCCCATATATATATTCCCTTCGTCTCGCGATATTTTACTTGCCCGAGATTCGATCGTCGGTACCGTCATACCTAGTTCAATCTCGTTCACAGCAAGTACTTTACTCGTTCCGTAATCCGATATCACTTTGTGATTAACTCCTTAACCACATGCTTGCAAGCGGTGTTGATATCGATTACCGAGTGGGCCCGAAGTATATCTCTCCAACTTGGGAGGGACAAATCCCATCTCGATACATACAACCCAACAGATACTTTCCGATCACCTGAGAGACACCTTTATGATCACCCTCTCATAGGATGACGTTTGATGACCTCAAAGCTTTCTTCCGATACCAGGGAATTGTATTATCTCATGGTCTAAGGAATACAATATTTGACATAAGAAAAGCTTCGCAAAGACGAACACGATGACACGATCTAATTGCTTCGCTTAGTTTGGGTCTGTCCATCATATCATTCTCCAATGATATGATCTCATTATCAATTGACAACTCATGTCTATGGTTAGGAAACCTTAACCATCATTGATCAATGAGCTAGTCCATAGAGGCGTACTAGGGACACGGTGGTGTTCACAAACCACACAAGTATTAAAGTTTCCACTTAATACAATTCTAGCATGGAATATAAACATTATCATGAACAAGAATTATAATAATAACATCTTTATTATTGCCTCTAGGGCATAATTCCAACAAACCCTAGACCTAATCCTAACTCCTCTTCCCACACCCCGCCGCCACTAGACCCAACACACACACATCGCCGGAAGCCACACCGGCGCGCAGCTCGCTGGACACACAAAGCACAACACGCACATACAGCACGCATGCCAGGCCCAACCACCCCCGATCGGATCCCCACACGCACACCACAGAACACACATAGGCACCCACGTGCGGACCCACCATCATTGCAATCCCCGCAATCAACGCCAACCTTCCGTCGCCCGCATCCCCGTGATCCCGCCGCCAGGGTCCGTCCCTTCCTCCTCCATCCCCTTCGTCGCCAGGCTGCGCCGTCGTCATCTCCGGCCCGCGATGAAGGCCGCCCTCGTGAGCCTCCACCGTTGCACCCTTCTCTGCTTCCCCTAGCGTCGCCTCTCCCTTCCCCATGTCTGCCTCCTCCGGCCGCTGCCGCACGCGTTCCCGACGCTGCCGGCAGTCAACGCTGCGTGGCCCCCTCTTCCTCGCCTCCGCCTGCCTTGCCAGCGAGCCTGTCGACCTCTTCATCGTCCCCTTGCGAAGCCCCTACCCGAGCTTCGCTGAGCCCAGACGTCCTCCTCCCTGCGAGCCCGCGTCCGCCTCCGTCACCAACCTCCACCGTCGCCGCCTGCGCTCGCCCTCCCGAACCACATCGTCATCGCTCGCGTGAGCCGCTGTTGTCAGCATCTCCCCCAGCGCCGCGCCGGCCATGCTCCCGCGGCGGCCGCTACCTCGCGCCTGCCTCACCATCTCACCGCTCCTGGTCGCGTTTCCCAGGCCGCCTCCATGTGCCCAGCCCCGCCGGCCTCTCCTGATGTCAAGCAGGCAAGCCCTGCGTCGTCTTGTTCCTGGCGCCCTTGGGGCATCTAAACGAGCTTGTCACCATCTTGTTGCTTCCTGATAGCCAGGTCTTCAAGGTAATGCCCGAATGGGACAAGGCCTCCTTTCAGTGTTCATGTGTCCATGTTCTCCTTTTTGTTCCTGATGGTCAACATGTAGATGGCTAATGCAGATATCCGTGTGACGCCCAAGCCCGCCTTGCTCTTGCCATAATGTGTTGAGATGGTATTGTTGAAGATGATGTGGTCATGGTACGATGTGTTTGCAAGGCAAGGTTCCGCGTGCATCCGCGTGCATCCGAAGACCGAACCCAAAACCCTCCGAACCAATGTGTGACCCCTTCCTGATACCCTATTTTGATAAATATAATATAACTTGTGCATATTAAATTGTCCATGCTTGCATACATATATTATTGTTCGGGGTTATATGGCGATTCATCTACTAAATAAATATGGAATATATGGGAGTGCTATTTGTCTTGTTCCGGTTCCATTTAATATTGCATAGTGAACCGATGCCATGTTTTGCCTTATTAAGCCAACATTTAAATTGCGGGGTAGATAAACAACTCGAACCATAATACTTATTTACCGGGATTCCGATTCCGCTTAATATTGCTAAGTGGGACCGCATATTGCCATGCCATGCATCATATCATAAACATGCCGGATCTTCCGCCGTATTATTAAATATTGCATCGATTGCTCGTTTTAGTGTTTGCTTCTTCATCGGATAGGACGATGAGTTGGTGTGAGATACGACAAGCCTCCGGCTAGCCGACTTTGTTCCTCAGGCGAGCATTCTTCCCCTTCTACCTATTTTGTGTTTATAGTCTTTACTTCTTCCAATTGATCTATTGATATCCTTATTGTCGATTCTATAGTACCGTTCCTTTATTTACCTAATCCACTATATTGCCTTGGTTATCCTATTGCCTTGTTTGACTAGCTAGATTTGTCCTTGCGAGTTGTAGGCATGCTTAGTACCGCTCTCATACAGGTGGAACATGATACTCGAATATGGTTGGTGATAAGATAATTAATCTGATGTTGTTGGTTATGGTCTCACCTAATGATAAGGCCCCGGCAGGGACCACCTTTGGGATCTGCTTGAGCCGATCTAGGACCCGTTCGTTCTACGATACCAGTTCTGAGTTGATCGCGCTAACCAAACGTGGGGGCCTCTGGGATCCCCCCCTCAACTACCGGCGCTATTCGTATATCCAGAGGGTTACAAAATTGGTTTTCCATTTGGTGCATACGCATAATATGTCCTCGGACATGGGTGAGTTGATATGTCTTCAGACTTGATATTTTGGTGGACTGACATGGCTTGCATTGCATAAAATCGGGATATCGTGCCGGAGGTGGGATGGAGCTCTACAAGTTATCTTCCGATCATCGCCCGACCGTAGACTCAAACGCTGTGTCACCTAGAGAATCAGCTGTATCTCTTGTGTGGGTAAAACACGGTAGGTGATGCCTCTGGATATGCGCGTAGTTATGGGACAGTTCTTGTTGTGAGATTCGGAAGGCACGCGTTATATGTTGCCTGAAGGGTTGAGCATGCGTTTGGGTACAGTAGTGCACCCCTGCAGGGTAAATCTTTTCGAGAAGCCGTGTGTCCACGGTTATGGGCGCCTCAGGAGTACAGTGTCATGATCACAGACAACGCCACTAATATTTTGCCTCTTTAATAATATGAATAGTAATTAGCCTTATCAACTAAACACCTGCTTAACTAAAATTTCCACTGTGTGTGTTCTGCAAGGGGACTTCCTCGACTGGTCTTCGAGGGGGAAATCTTCGGATGGGTTATGTTTGGTGCTATATATAGTTATTGTGTAGTGCTCTCTTATGTTGGTCTAATAGCCAAAGTTGTAGCGTGTCTCTATAAGTTAGATAGTGCAAGCTTTGTTGCCGCTGAGCCCACCATACCTATGTAGGCGAGGACCGCCGAATTCTAGTCTCGTCGTGTACTGGCCTCAGTACTGACCGCTCTCTTTCTGTTTTTCTTTGCCCTTTGTCGGCACCCTTTTGGCTTGACAGGTATGTGATTGACGACGTTAGCAAGGTTACCCTTCCGGCTTGGCCTGGGCAGGGTTGGACACCGCTTGGTTATTCTTCAGGACTCTTAGTCCCATTTGGATCTTGTCCGTACTCGGATACTATTTGGCTTTCTTTATGATTTGTATCATTTGTATTCTTGAATCATTGAGTCGTTGTTGTATATATAAGTTCTTGTGGACTCTATTGTAAACTACTGTGATGTAACTACTTGTATTCAAATCCCACCCACACGGAAGTGTCTGGTGGGTGTCTTTGAATCGCTTCTATGCGGATTTTGGCGGAAAATGCTGAGATCTGCATAGCCCGATTCGGGGGCGTTACATCTTGCCACCACTTCTACACCCACATTCTCCCTCTTCGACTCTCCAAATGAGAATATCTCCAACAAGAATGTCACTTGCCTTATCGCAAGAGGAACGGAGGTATTATGATCATCACACCCCTCCTCCTTGGTTAATGATGAAATTGATGATGAGATATCTCTTGAGGTAAAAAAGGAAATAATTTCTTTTGATGAGTTCATGAATAACTTGCAAGGGGAACATAAGAGACATTTTGTGGACCTCTTAGATCAACTTTCTCACACAATAGATTTTTGATGAGAGATGTAAACTAGGGATAGAACACATGATTGAGGTAGAAGCTCTAAATAATGCTCTAGAAGGAGAACAAGAGACTAGGATGTCCCTTGAACTAAAACTTGAAGGGCTTCACGGGGCTAATGACATAATTGTTAATAGACTCGTCAAGTAATGAGACCATGTTATTGCTAAATATAAAAAGGCTAAAAAGCACAAGATTGAGTTTGGTGTTGTTCATGAAAAACTTGCCGAGGACTTTAGGATGCTTGACAAGGCTCACAAGGCCTTGGAGAGTGAACTCTTGTTACTCACAAAGTCTCGTGAAAATATTCAAACCCAATTGACCAATATTTCTTCACCTAGCACTTTCATTCCTTCTGGTTGTACAAATATGCTTGAAGAAAATGCTAGGTTGAAGGGGGTTCTAGCTAGCACTTTCTCAGAAATCCATTGATGACCTCTCGAGGATGCAGAGGCCAAATGGTGAGAAAGGGGGCATTGTTTATGTATACAAAGCCAAGAAGAAGCATAACAAGAAGAAGAAGGCCAAGCCCGCACAAGAAAAAGACAAGGACATTGTGGGTAGTAAGACCACAAGTGGCAAAACTATGTCTCATGATGACTTTGCGGGAAGTGCTAACCCTCACTATGTTTTAATGGGTGATTATTATGGTGATATGTATGAACAATATGTTGGCCCATTTGATGGTTACATTTCTTGGTCTATTTGGGTTCCCAAGACCCTTGTTGCTAACAAAAGAGGACCCATTGAAATATCGGTACCTAAAAACTAGTTTGATCTTTGTAGACCTATGCTTCCGGAGGGTCAAAGTGGTTGCTTGATAGTGGATGCACAAGTCATATGACCGGAATCACATCTATTGTTAAGGAGTTGAGACCAAATGATGATCAAATATCCGTGACATATGCCGACAAGTCTAAGTCTAAGGTAATGGGTTTCGGCAAGGTTGTGGTTGCCCACGACATTACACTCGTGGACGTCATGCTTGTTGAGACCCTTGGCGATAATTTACTTTCAGTCTGTGTTCTTGGAAAGATGGGCTTTGTCGTATTTATTGATAATGATATTGTGGTCCTCATGTGGAGCAAGTTTCTAAAGGTCGCTTTCGTTGGGTATGTCGAAAATGACTTGTATGTGGTGGACTTTTCGGGGAAAACCACTACAAGTGCGATGTGCTTATTCGGAAAGGCCGATGTGGGTTGGCTATGGCATCGCCGTCTAGCCCATGTCAACATGAGAACTTTGCAAAGTCTCCACAAGGATGGCCATATTGTTAGACTAAAATAAAATGTTTGCTTTGCCAAAGATCGTGTTTGTAGGGCTTGTATTGAAGGAAGATGCATGATTCTCCCCACAAGCCGAAGAACTACATCAAGTCCAAGAGGATCTTGGAGCTCCTTCATGTGGATCTCTTTGGCCCTCCATGTCATGCAAGTCTTGGTGGGAAGAAATATTGTTTGGTGATTGTTGATGACTATTCAAGATACACATGGGTATATTTCTTCAAGTTGAAAAGTGAGACAAGAGAACTTCATCGACTTCATCGACATGGTCCAACGTCAATACAATGTCCCTGTGTTGGTAATAAGGAGTGACAACGACACCAAGTTCAAGAACTACACCTTGAATGGTTTTCTTAGTGATGAGGGGATAAAACACCAATATTCCGCTGCATATACCCTCAATAAAATGGTGTAGCCGAGAGTAAGGACCGAACTCTTATTGATATGGAAAGGACCATGTTGGTGGAGTTTAAATCTCCATATAATTTTTGGGCCGAAGCAATCTCCACTACTTTCCATGCATCAAACCGGATCTACCTCCGCAAAGATTGATCAAGACTCCATATGAAATACTTACCGGTAGAAAGCCCAACATGTCTTACTTCCGGGTGTTCGGTTGTAAGTGTTTCTATCTCATAAAGGGTGTTCGTTTGTCCAAATTTGATTCCAAAGTATTAGAGGGTATTTTTGTTGGCTATGGTCTCGAATCTCACACTTATAGAATCTATGATAAGCTCTCCGGAATAGTCATAGAATCTTGTAGTGTGGTTTTCGAAGAATATGATGGTCCCCAAGGGGGCGTGTTGATGTTTGTGATGCAGATGATGAAATGCCTCAGGATTCCATAGGAAGAATGGGTGTGGGATTTATCCGCCCCATTGAGGAACCCCTTATGGCGGATCGAGAAGAAATATGCTCTACTCAAGTGGAGCCCTCATCCTCATAGCATCAACAAGCTCCTTCTATCAAGGAGGACAATGACCCAAGACAAAGACAAGTTGTGGACCCTCAACATGTTGATCAGGGAGATACCTCTAGTCAGGAGGAGCTTGAGTCACCATTTTCCAGAATGTCCAGTGCTGCTCAGACTATTACACAAGGAATATGTGTACAATCTCCCGTAAGAGCAGTTCAACTCCTTTCTACTAGTGTGTCTGATCAAGACCAAGGTTAATCTTTGCCTCTTGATGAAGAGAATGATTTCGATGATGATCAAGGTATAGTTAATGGTCAAGACAAGGACCAAAAGGATGAAGGTATCGCCCCAAGAAACAACAAGGAGATTGAAACTCATCGCAAAGCTAGAATCTATAGAATGTGGGAATTAAGAGACCACTCTCTAGAGAATGTGGTTGGAGATCTAAGGAGTGGAATGTCCACTACAGCACAATTGAAGAGGTTTAGTGAACACCAATGTCGGGGGGATAACCCCCGGGTGGGTAAAGCCAAGCACAGGTAGGACGGCTCCAGAAGGAACATGCCGCTTGGCCCTCAAGAAGAGCAACTCCAGCTGGTTGGCGAACACCACCCGGCTGGGCTTATAACTTTCCCGGCTGGCCCGTCTAGCCGGTAGCCAGAAGAACCGGCCGGGTGGCCGCTTCCACCCGGCTCACCTCAGATTCGATGGAGAGCACGGAAGGGCTAACGCTCCTTGCGGGTACGCCTATGGCTTCCCCTCGTCATCAGGCAAGATGGCGTGCCATCACGACCAGCGCTACCCGACGAAGATAAAGCAAAGTGGTCGGCTGACTAGCGAAAGCGGTCTGGGTGACCGTTAACGCAAGGGTGACACCCCAAAGGAAGCCCGAGTGACCGCTAAAGAAGAGGATGACGCTAAAAGAAAGGCGGACTGGGTCCTAGCCCACCGGCTGGGCCCTGTAGTCGGCCCTGTCCTGAAAACCCATATCCAAACAGTAAACCCTAGGACCCGATTTGTAATCTTCCCCTCCCAAGCTAGTATATAAGGGAGGGCAGAGCTGGGGTTCTAGGTAGAGGCAACAATAGAAGGAAAGAAGTGTTAGCAGCTAGTTCTCATCTTCCTCTAGCTCTTGATAGTAGCTAAGGAAACAGCTCCAAGAGCATCTGTACTGAGCATTTTCTCCCTCATATAGTTCATCTTGAAGGAGTAGGGGTGTTACCTCGCCGAGAGGGCCCCGAACCTAGGTATGTTGCTGTGTTTGCAGTTTACGTGCCCAACCCGTTGCATGATCCACTGATTGCATCTGAGTGTCCCTTATTTGCCATCCCCGATGGCACTGCCGTGTTCCACACCACGACAGTTGGCGCCCACCATGGGGCACAGCGCTTCGGCTGGGATCATCTTCCGCACGGGACTTCTACTCGTCGCCGGTGAACGCGTGGCCTCCGTCCTCGTTCTCACGTTTGGTGCTTTCGACTGCATTGTCGATAATGCCGCGTGCTTCACCAGGAACACCTTCCCCGCCAATGGCTCCATCATGCATTTTGGAGACATCCGCGTCTACGTGGCCATTATCGATGAGGATTTACCTAGCGTGGTCACCCCCGTCCTCGACGTGCCCCTCAGCCGCCTCGCCAATGGCCCAGCCACGGTGAGTGTTTGCGTCGAGGTCATGGTGGTAAACGCCCGCGAAAACCATCGCCCTCCTCAGGAGCGCCGGGCGAGAGGAGAAAGCTCCACGCCTGAGCAAGAGCAAGACCGGCTCACTGCCTCCATCCAGCACTTGCATGCTCCGGTAGTCGTCGAGGTGGACCCGACAGCTGCCACGGTCGCGCTCGAGGTTACGCGCTAGAAGCTCTTGGAGGCGGCCACCAAGGTCGCATCTAACCAGCGTCGGCTGAATGCCACTATGCATGAGTAAAACATGACCCACAGCTTCGTCAGAAAGATCCAGCACCGGGGGCGCGACCTTGCATCAGAGCTGGACCGTGCCGCCGATTCACATGCAGGTGTGGCGCAGCCCGTCTACAGAACCCCCGCCAAGAACATGAGGGCAGCCGAGGCGGCAGCCGTGCAGCTGAAACACCTCGAGGGCGAGGATCTTCGTCACCAGCAGGAGTGTGTCTAGCTCCTCGCCGCCGCCGCTAACAAGCAGCAAGCCGAGGGAACCCCCAGCCAGATGGGCAACTCCCGAGACATCGTCGTTCGCAAAGGCGCGGATCAGACGGCGCACGGGGGAAGCAAGCATCAGCAGGCATCCTCCCCAGGAGGATTCGGGCAAAATAGCCGCCCGCGTGGCGAATCCAGCAATCGTGGCTGCCACAACCGAGACTCCGTTGCTTCTAGCGTAAGCCGCACCCCGGCGGCAGGAGCTTCCCAAGGGAAGAAGACGCGCGCCCCGGATGAAGGAGCAGACGCGAACAAGGATCTGCCTGCATCACGCCTGAAGGGCCGGCTCGGCCCCCGAGAACCGGCTGATGCACGCGAGCGCATCGAACTCCTGGTGCACTCGCACACGCTGGAAGAGGAAAGTCCGGCTGGCCCGAAGTTTTTCGGCCCGCGCATCCGGAATGAACCGTTTCTGAAGGGTTTTTCGCTTCCAAGGGATATGCCAAAATACAATGGCACGGTCAAGCCTGAGGATTGGTTGGTGGATTACACTACCGCAGTGGGAATCACAAACGTAAACCTCCGCCTGGCCTTCCGCTACGTCCCCCTAATGTTTGTCGATTCGGCAAGAACATGGCTCAACAGCCTCCTCGACAACAGCATTAACGCCTGGCTAGACTTCGAAGAAGCGTTCATTCGCAACTTCACCGGAACATACAAGCGGTCGGGTCGACCTCGCGAGCTCGCCCTCTGTGTGCAAGGCAAGGATGAGTCCGACCGTGCCTACCTCACCCGGTGGACTAGCATGCACAACTTGTGCGAAGGGGTGCGCGAGCACCATATGATAGACTTCTTCACCAACGGTTGCCGAGATGGCACCATGTTGAAGCATAAGCTCAGCCGGGAAGACCGGCAAACCATGGCCCAGGACATGGCTATCACGGACAAGTACGCCACCGCCGACGCGGCAATGAAGAAGCCCATCGTGGTGGATGACCAAGGCAAAATTGTCACGGACGAGCAGGCGGAGCGCTGCCAGACGGACGACCATCACCCCAGGCGGCACGGCCATGACAACCGGCACGGCAAGAGGAAAGGCGACCAACCGAACAGCCGGTACGGCACCAAGCAAGTAGCCGTCGTGCATGAGTACCCGGCTGCAGGCGGTAGCCGGAGGCAGAGACCGGATGATAGGCCGCCTCGGCCCAAGTACACCATGGAGTCCATGCTCGATGGACCGTGCAAGTTCCACAGCGGCGGCCGCAAGCCCGCAAACCACACAACACTCCAGTGCAGCTGGACGAAGAAGATGGCTGAAGTTGGTGTTCTCCCACCACCACCTCCACCGCCAGCAGGAGGCCCACCGGACTACAGGGAGCGACGCAACCGCCGCGAGGATGATGAGGACGGTTACCCAGGACAAGTGGGCAATTACCACATATTCCTCGCGGATCCGGAGATAAAGAACGCCAAGCGGAGGCGCGAGGCGGAGGTGAACGCAATCGTCCCTCCCGTCCCCCAATACCTGCATTGGTCGGACCAGGCGATCAGTTGGAGCAAGGAAGATCAGCCGGTTGTGTTACCAAAACCTGGCAGCTACGCGCTGGTCCTCGACCCTATCATCATCTCCAAGAAGCACTCATGTCGCTTCTCTCGTGTGTTGATCGATGACAGCAGCAGCATCAACCTCCTGTACCGCAGCAGCCTCGAGCGGCTCGACATGAGTGAGTCCCAGTTGCAGCCCTCAAGTAATTCGTTTCACGGAGCAGTACCAGGTCCGTCGCACTCGCCAATAGGCAAGATCCGGCTGGACGTCATCTTCGGCAGCGAGAACAACTTTCATCGCAAACCAATTTGGTTCGAGGTTGTGAACCTCTCCAGCGCCTACCATGCCATACTGGGGCGCCCAGCCCTCACCAAGTTCATGGGAGTGTCGCACTACACGTACCTCAAGATGAAGCTGCCAGGCCCAAAGGGAGTGATCACCGTTGATGGCTGCTACAAGCGTTCGACCGAGTGCACCTCAGACAGCTCCAAGCTAGCCGAAGCAATGATCATCGCTGAGGATAAGCGCGTCATAATGCAGAATGTGGCGGCTCTACAGAAGGATATGCCGGCTGGAGAACCTAAACCGGCTGGAGAATCACAGTTCAAGCCCTCACGAGGCACAAGGAAGATCCTGCTAAACGAGTAGGACCCAAGCAATTCGTCCTGGTCGGAGATGGCCTGGACAACAAATAAGAAAGTGCGCTCGTCGACTTCCTCCGTCAGAATCGGGACACTTTTGCATGGTGCCCCAAAGACATGCCAGGTGTCTAGAGGGAACTCGCCGAGCACTCTATTCATGTTCGACCAGACACGAAGATGGTCAAGCAATCTTTATGCCGCTTCGCAGAAGAAAAAAGAAGAACCATTAGTGACGAGGTCACACGGCTGCTCGCAGCCGGCTTCATCATGGAAGTCTTCCACCCAGAAGGGCTCGCCAACCCGGTGTTGGTGCTGAAGAATAACAAGACATGGCGCATGTGTGTTGACTACACCAGTCTCAACAAGGCATGCCCCAAGGATCCTTTCGCTCTACCACGGATTGATCAAGTCATCGACTCCACCGTCGGGTGTGATTTGTTGTCTTTTCTGGATGCTTACTCGGGCTATCACTAGATCAAGCTCAATGTAACCGATCAAATAAAGACATCATTCATAACCCCGTATGGAGTCTACTGCTACACCACCATGCCCTTTGGCCTGAAGAGCGCAGGAGCAACCTACCAGCGTTGTATGCAGAAATGCCCGCAGACGCAAATCGGAAAAAACATGCACGCCTACATTGACGACGTCGTCATCAAGACCAAGGAGCAGCACACACTCCTCGAGGATCTGAAAGAAACATTCGACAACCTCCGCCGTTTCCAGATCAAGATGAACCCGGAGAAGTGCGTGTTCGGTGCCCAGCCGGCAAGCTCCTCGGTATCCTCGTCTCCTAGCAAGGAATTGAGGCGAACCCGGAGAAGATCGGATTCATTGAGCGCATGGAGTTTCCACAGAGCCTACGCGACATATAGAAGTTCACCGGGTGTCTGGCCTCCCTCAGCCGGTTCGTCAGCCGGCTGGGAGAGAAATCCCTTCTCCTGTACCAGCTGATGAAGAAGACGGACAAGTTCGTCTGGACAGCTCAGGCGGACGAAGCTTTCCGGGACCTCAAGCGCATGCTCACCTCACCGGCCATTCTGGCGGCGCGAGCAGCAAAGGAGCCTATGTTGATGTACATCGCTGCCACAAACAGAGTGGTCAGCGTGGTACTGGTAGTGTAAAGGCCAGAAGAGGGGAAGGCCCAACTAGTCCAGCGCACTGTATACTACCTAAGCGAGGTATTATCGCTCTCCAAGCAGAACTACCCCCACTACCAGAAGCTGGTGTATGGCATGTACATGGCCGCCAAGAAACTCATGAACTACTTCCAAGAGCACTGCATCCGGGTAGCGGCATTGGCCCCTCTTGCGGAGATTATCGGCAACAAGGACGCCACTAGACGAGTGGCAAAATAGGCCATCAAGCTCGCTGCACATAACATCCAGTACGAGCCACGAACAGCAATCAAGTCCCAAGCACTGGCTGATTTCATCGTTGATTGGGCGGAGACACAGTACATGCCAACAGTACCTGACTCAACATATTGGAAGCTACAGTTCGACGTCTCCAAGATGCATGGAGCACTCGGAGCCAGAATCTTGATAACCTCGCCAAAAGGCGACCGACTAGAGTACGTCCTCCAGATCCACTTCAAGGCATCCAACAACATCGCCGAATATGAAGCGCTCATTGATGTCTACGCACTTCTATTCTTGTAGACAGTTGTTGGGCCTCCAAGTGCAAAGGTTTGTAAAACAACAGCAAGTTTCCCTTAAGTGGATTACCCAAGGTTTATCGAACTCAGGGAGGAAGTGTTCAAAGGTATCCCCAACACACCCAATACACTTGTCAGGTGTATAGTTGCACTAGTTCGGCGAAGAGATAGTGAAATACAAGTGGTAACGGTGCTAGAAAAGAGTTGATGGCGTGGAGGAACAGACTAAAGGAAAACTAATGCAACAGATCTAGTAGCAAACGGTGTTTCAATGCTTAGAAACAAGCACCTAGGGATCATACTTTCACTAGTGAACACGCTCTCATATAAATATCCTCTCTTCATGATACTACTCTTAACTACTCTCCGGTTGGACACTCTAATCCATGGTAGGGCCTTCCCCAATCTAGATAACCCCACACTATCACCTTGAGCGCTAGATGGTTCCAACAAACACCACAATTTCATAGAGACATCCAACTCCAAATATAAATCATGACAAATATTCAATCTAGCCAAAGTGCCACACACGGTATGCACATTGTCACTTTCACACACATGGGGAAAAGCATAGATCTATTAAAGCACAAAGAGTATTTATGTAGACTTAAACCTAAGTGCCACCATGGCGTGCACGCTGTCACTTTCACACACATGGGGAGAGCAGAGATCTAATGAAGCACTTGAGTAGCAAGGTATATCTACTTTATTACAAAGCTCATGACCACAAGATCATGCATAGAGAGAGATCAACACATAGCTACCGGTAGAGCCCTTAGCCTCGAGGAAGAACTACTCCCTCCTCATCATGGGAATCAGCAACGGTGATGAAGACGGTGGTGGAGATCGATGGAGATGGCTCCGGGGGAACTTCCCTGTCCCGACAGGGTGTCGGAACAGAGACTTTCTGTCCCCCGAATCTCCCCTTCGGTGCGGCGGCGCTACGAAGGTTTTCATGGATTTCTTCTGGATTGTTTAGGGTTTTCCCATCGGAGGCTTCTTATAGGCGCAGGAATCAAGGTCGGTGGGGGTACAGGGGGCCCACACCCCCTCTAGGCGCCTCCAGGGCTTGCCCGCGCCTAGGCGGTTTGGCCACCCTGTGGCCCCCCTCCGGCTCTGCTTCGTGGTTTCGTGTTGCTCGGGGAAAATAATAACTTTGGCTTTTGTCCCGTCCAATTCCGAGAATATTGATTTTCTGCCTTTCTGGAACCAAAAACAGAAGAAAACAGGCAACTGGCACTGTGGCAACTTGTTAATAGGTTATTTCCAGAAAATATATAAAAATACCTCAAAGTGTAGATAAAACGTAAGACAAATGATACAAAACAAGCATGCAACATCAAAAATTATAGATACGTTTCCGACGTATCACTCATCCATGGGCTCAAGATGGCCAAGCAGATAGGCATCTAGAGGATAGTATGCTTTGGAGATTCGGACCTGGTGGTGCATTAGGTATCCAGTGAGTGGGACACAAGGAACGGAAACATGGCTCTCTATCATTTCTTCGTTCAGCAGCTATGCGCCTATTTCGAAGGATGCGAGTTCCACCATGTACCTAGAGCCAACAACGAAGCCGCTGACGCCTTGGCCAGGGTCGGATCAACAAGACAAGCCATACCGCCTAGAGTCTCCCTTGAACACCTGCGCAAGCCTTCCATCACCCCGTCACCAGAATCCGACTCCATCATACTCAACACGGATCCAGGAACAGCCGGTGTCGCGCCGCACCCGGGGACTGCCTCGCCACACCCGGGGACTGCCGCGCCGCACTCGGGGACTGCCTCGCCGCACCCGGGGACTGCCGCGTCGCACTGTGGGACTGCCTCGCCACACCCGGGGACTGCCGCGCCGTAGCCTGCGATCGACACCAGCAAGCTACCACCTGACAAGCCTCCCGACGTTCCAGTGCCCGCCATCCATGAGGAGATCAAACTCATCTTGCAGACGGTGCACACCATTCGGGAAACACCCGACTGGGCGAATCCATTTATGAACTTCTTGGCCAAAGACGAGCTCCCGACGGAGGAAGTAGCAGCAGGACAAGTGCGACGAAGAGCAAGTGCATACACCATCATCAACAACGAGCTGTACAAATGCAGCGTTGGGGGCATCTATCAGCGATGCGTAAGCCAAGAGGAGGGAACCAAGATCCTAGATGACATACAACAGGGCGAATGCAGCCACCACGCTTCATAAAGGGCAATAGCAGCGAAGGCTCTCCGCCACGGTTTCTACTGGCCCACAACGCTGAAGGACACTGAGGAGTTGGTCAACACATGCAACAGTTGTCAGCGATTCAGTCAGCTGAAGCACACACCATCTTCAGCACTAAAGACGATACCAATCACCTGGCCATTCACAGTCTGGGGCTAGACATGGTTGGGCCGTTCAAAACAGCTCGATACGGCATGACACACCTACTCGTAGTCGTAGACAAGTTTACCAAGTGGATCGAGGCAAAGCCCATAAAGAATCTGTATGGGGCGATGGTGATCAAGTTCTTCACGGACATCATCATCCGATTCGGCTACCCGCACAGCATCATCATAGACAACGGAACCAATTTCGCGAAAGGAGTTTTCGCCCGCTTCTGCGGAGAGAAGGGCATCCGCCTGGACCTGGCATCGGTCGCGCACCCACAGTCCAACGGACAGTGCGAGCGTGCTAACAGCCTGGTCCTAGCCGGAATCAAGCTAAGGCTGATTGAACCACTCATCAGATCACCCGGATGCTCGATAGAGGAATTGCCGACCGTGCTCTGGAGCCTACGCACCACCCCCAACCGCTCAACCGGTTTCACACCGTTCTTCCTTGTCTATGGGGCAGATGCAGTTCTCCCTACGGACATCCAGTTCGACACACCCCGCAAACAACTCTACACGGAGCAGGAGGCCAAAGAAGCACGAGAGGACAGTGTGGACCTGCTCGAGGAAGCGCGAGAGTTATCTTTCTCTAGGTCAACAATCTATCAGCAAGACCTACGCCGCTACCACGCCATCCGGATCCTTCCTACTTCTTTCCGTGAGGGAGATCTGGTGCTGCGCCTGGTCTAGAGCACAAAAGGAATGCACAATCTGTCCCCACCATGGGAAGGCCCATTCATCATCAGCTAGGTGCTGCACAACAATTCATATTATCTGATCGGTGCCCAGCATCTGGTGAGGAACAAGGCAGACCGCTCGGACGAGGAGACGGAACGCCCATGGAACGCGAGCCTACTCCGGCCATTTTACACTTGAGCAAGAATTGTATGTATCTCCCCTTTCATGTAATAAATGAACAAGATTGGAGGCCTCGGAATAGTACCAAGGACTTTGTCCCAATTTCGCGTAACACATTCGTCCCCGACCTACTGGCCCGGATGCCCATGATTTCTACAAGCAGCATAGTATTGCACAACGTGCCTGGAGCAAACACTTCGGTTCCGGCTTCAGACCGCAAGCCGGCTGTTGACCCGGCAAGAGCGAAACTCAAAGCGCACACTACAATAAAATTCCAATGTAGAATACAGGGGCGCCTGGGCGAACCGGTCGCGCCTACACAAGTTAAGCCAACAACAACGAACCGAAGTATCGCGAGGCACGCCAGCTCAGTCTTTCCTTCGGTTCCGGCTGCAGACCGCAACCCGGTTGGCAGCCGGCAAGGTCAACGCTCGAAAGGCCAATGTTCGTTGAGAAAAGAGGAGCTGCTAATGGCCTAGCTCGAAAGGGCACGTCTCCTTGTTTCTTTTTTCATTTAGTCCTAACTACGAATGAATGCATACATAATGAAACTAACCCAAAGCAACGGTGTGTCTCGTGCGACACGAACCACAACTTGACAGGAAATATGAAGGCAAAGAGCTTCGACCCGGCTGGCTACCCCAGCCGGCTTGAACCTCGGGGACTAGACCCATTGGGCGCGCTCCCGCGCACCCATCAACCCAAGTCAAGGCGGCCAAGAGCCCCGACCCGGCTGGCCCCCCAGCCGGCAACAATCCCAAAGACCACAATTAATGAAGGCATAAAAGCAAGTAGATGGAATAAGCTCAAGAATTGAAGGGGCACCAAGACATTTAAGCAGAACACGAAGTTTCGGTGCACAATTCAAGGTCTGACGTCAAAAATTAATCAAAGTGTAGCACCAACAAAAGGCCAAATTCACAATTACACCTGGCATCCTGGGGATCAAGGTTCAGCGGCAGGAGGCGGACCGGCAGGAGGGGTGCCAGAGTCGGCTGCAGGAACTTGGCTAGTGGAGGCAACATCGATGGGGTTCCAGGGCACCGAGGTCCAGTGCAGCGGCAGCGGCTCGGCGGGATAGCGAAAGTCACGCTCCAGGTCCACGTAGGTGCCAATCTTCACCCCGCAGGACCAGATCGCCATAATACTGTCACGGAGGCCCTCGTAGCTCGTCCCAAGACGAAACCACGTGTGAGCACACTGAGATAAGCCCCGGGATACCATGACTTGACCAAGGCCAGAGCCATTTCCACACCGCCTCGGGACGCCCACTCCTTGTGGATGTCCAGGACATCGATTTCGCGAGACAAGGCAACTACCAAGCTGGTGATGTCATGCACATCACCTGCATCCGACCAGATGTAGTGAAAGAGGTTGTTGGCAATGGCACGAAGACCATTGCTCTCTTTCGCCAGCACCTTCACTAGATCCAAGGTGGTCAGGTCACGGCCAACATCCTCCAGAGGAAGCTTCTCGAGAGCCATCTCGGTCGACTCATGGTAATGAGCTGCAACCAAAGACTGGAGTGAGCGCCAAGACTAGACTCAATTAACCATGATGCAGTGGAGGATGGAAGCAGAAGAACTTACTGATGACCATCTCCAAGATGCTCTGGAGGTGCTGAGTCAACTCCCCATCCCGGGAGTGGAGAATCTTGATCGTCTCCTCCTGTTGGGCAGAGATCATTTCAAAATTCTTCAACGCCTCTGCCCGGATGTCAGTGGTCTTCTTGCCCCACTCCATGCTAACCTCAAGCTGATGCTTGGCCGCGGCAAGTTGATCGAACTGCGCCTGCCGCGCCTTGTTCGATTCCTCCAGCCGGGCAACCTCAGCTTTGAGGCGCTCCACCTCCTTCTCCTTGTCCAGGATCATGGCTGTAGGAGGATACCCGATGGTCAACAAAAAGCAGGAAAAGGGAGCCAATTGCCAAGCCAGATCTGAAGAAGCAATCTTACGGCCTAGATCCTGGGTGTACTTCACTGACTCCGAAAACGCTCTCTGAAGTGAGAAAACAGAGTAAGAGACGGAACAGAAAACCGGCTGAAAAAGCAACGCACGGAAAAGATAATAGGGAGAGACATTTACCTCCATCAAAAGAGACAAATTTTTGTCCTCGCCAAGGCCCTTTTCCAATCCCTCGACCAGGTGGCGAACCTAGTCGAGTGCGACGGGCGCCATGCCCGAGAGCTGGGCGAGAATCGCACCCGGCGTCAGCACAGCCGGAGCTGGCCTCGAGCCAGTAACGACAACCTCGTCCTCATTAGTAGCCGCACCCGAAGGCGTGGACACCACCAACTCCCTCCCAGCCGACACGAAAGCGCCCGCCTGGCCGCCACCCACTGCAGCCGCCTGCGCGGCCCCAGCTTCCTCCGTCACCTCCGTGATAACGGGCCTGGCGGAGCTTCCTGGAGAATCGCTCCAGGTCGGGTTCACGCCAGCTCCAGGACGAAGGAGGGGGTCTTCGGGTCCTGAGCAGCCGCAAACAGCTGCCCCAACCGCGAGGACGTAGGCGCCTGATGCAGCAACCCTGTGGTCGGGGAGCCCTGAGGGGCCCTGGGTGGAGACGGCATGGCAGGCATAACCGGGTCGGATGCCGCCGGCACGAACGCAGACGGTGACCTCACCACCTCCTCAACCGCCGGAGGAGGGGGAGGAGCAACGACAGCAGCGCCACCATCGCCAAGCGACATCGCCTCGCTGCGTGGAACAAAAACTAATAGAAAGCACCATCAAGAGCAATAGAACAGCAAGGGAGATGAAAGGAGGACGCTAACCCGACGACGGACGGAGGAGAGACGACTTAGCGCCCCGGGGGCGTCCTTTTTTGTTCAACTGGAGCAGGTGCGGCAATAGGTGCCGCCCTCTTCCCCCGGGCTTTCGCCGCGGGTTTCTCTCGGCCGCCCTCCTCGTCGGTGACATCGACTGCAACAAAAACAAAGCCTTAAACCACAACCTCACAGGCCAAGACGAAAGAAGGAGCTGCAGCCGGCAACTTACCATGAGGATCCGAGGGGACGTCGTCCGTCCGGACGGGAAACCCTTCGGGCTCCGTCTGGGGGTACTTCTTTGGCTTCCTGTCCGCCAAGAAGGACGGGAGCGGGAAGTCACCCATCCCATCTTCGGCAAGCTGCGTCGTGAACAACTACTCAAAAAGGGGAGCATAAGGCACCCAAGGAAAGCTAACAGCGATGAAGAAAAAAAATGCAAAAGAACCAGAAAACAACTCACCCGAGGCGGCAGGCGGCCGCGATGGTACGACGAACAGGAGTACGCCCAGGTTGCCTCCACACAGAACTTGGAGATCATGGAGATCCAGTTCCGCAGGTCCGCATAGGGCACTTCCTTCCGCGACGTCCTCGTCAGATCATCGACGGTTGACATGTGGGATATCTTGTGCGACCGCTTATGCAGTGGAAGCACGCGACGCACCATCCAGGATAGAGTGATATCCCGCATGGTGAACCGCTCCATCTCCACCATCGCCTCCACCCGGGCCACCATCCGATCGAGGTCCCCTACGGCACCTATCCCCTTCCTTGTCCAGCCCTTCTGTGTCGAGGGCACGTTGACGAAGGGTGGCAGGCAGATCCAGTCCACCTCTGTGGCGTTGCTCACATAAAAATATGAGCGCTGCCACAGCTTGACGGTGTCGGGAAGCTCGAACCGCGGCATTAGTGAAGAAGGCCGAGGATAGATGGCGCAGCAACCCGTCTGCGTCAGCGGACCATCCTTGACGGTGTTCTGGGCCTTGAAGTGGAAGAACTTGAGAAAGTTTGCCACCTCGGGCCACACCCCAAGGTACCATTCGCAGCAGGCCGTGTGATGCGACAGCTGCGCGATGGCGTTCGCACCCAGGTGGTGAAGTTGGAGATCGAAGAATACGAAGAGCTGGAGGAGGAAGGGGCTGACGGGAAGGCCAAAGCCACGGGAGAAGTGCGCGAGGAAGACAACGTGCTCCCCTGGCCGAGGGTCTGGCACCCGCTCCCCCTCCGGCATGAGCTGGTGCTTCACCAGCATCGACGAGGGAATAAATCTACCCCGTCGATACTTGTAGACAAGGTCGTCACTCACGAACGACCCACACCAACCCCCGCGCTGCTCCGGCAACATATCTTCAGGAGGGGTGGCCGTGGTGAACGGTGCACGGTGGCTCCGGCAGTGGCAAGGAAAAGGGGCGCAAGGCGCAAGGAGCAAGGTGCGCTGGAGAGGAGGAGAAGATGAGCCGGAGGGCGAAGAAGTGTGGGCATCGTTCCCCCTCCAGGGCTCTATTTATCCCCGCGGGCGGAACCGTCGCCCCCTCATCTCCCGTGCGACGTGTGGCATCAAGGCACCACGTATGCACGATGTTACGGCTTTGGATCCTTTGTGCCATCATAACCACCACAGAAGATCCACGGGAGTTACCGGGAGACGAGGCGTGCATGCTCGCCCCGAGAAACCGCTGCGGCAAGTTGTGTGCGCAGTTGCCAAAAACTGACGCAGCGACGCGGAAGTCCAACTAACGCGACGTGCGCCAGATCAGCAGTCGTGGGTGACGACATCAACAACATCATCAAGCTAACGTTTTGTCTCTAGCTACGCCAGTCGGTCCCTGTCTTTGCTGTCTACACCTAGTGGGCAGCCATCGATTCCGCAGCCGGTTAAATCCACCCGGAAAGCAAAAGCAAAAGCTGCAGCTGGATGCGGTCAAATAGTTACTTCAAGACGAAAAAGAGCACGCAAGACCTTACCCACTGGCCAAGTCCATACGTGCTCGGGGACTAGTGTCAGGGGGATAACCCCCGGGTGGGGAAAGACAAGCACGGGTAGGCCAGCTCCAGAAGGAACAGGTCGCCTAGCCCTCAAGAAGAGCAACTCCAGCTGGTTGGTGAACACCACCCGGCTGCTCTTATAACTTTCCTGGCTGGCCCGTCTAGCCGGTAGCCAGAAGAACCGGCCGGGTGGCCGCTTCCACCTGGCTCACCTCGGATTCGATGGAGAGCACGGAAGGGCTGACGCTCCTTACGGGGTACGCCTGTGGCTACCCCTCGTCATCAGGAAAGCTGGCGTGCCGTCATGACCAGCGCTACCTGACGAATATAAAGCAAAGTGGTCGGCTGACTGGCGAAAGCAGTCCGGGTGATCGTTAAAGCAAGGGTGACACCCCAAAGGAAGCCCGGGTGACCGCTAAATAAGAGGATGACGCTAAAAGAAGGGCAGACTGGGTCCTAGCCCACCGGCTGGGCCCTGCAGCCGGCCCTGTCCTGAAAACCCATATCTAAATAGTAAACCCTAGGGCCCGATTTGTAATCTGCCCCTCCCAAGCCAGTATATAATGGAGGGCAGAGCTAGGGTTCTAGGTAGAGGCAACAATAGAAGGAAAGAAGTGTTAGCAGCTACTTCTCATCTTCCTCTAGATCTCGATAGTAGCTAAGGAAACAGCTCCAGGAGCATTTGTACTGAGCATTTGCTCCCTCGTATAGTTCATCTTGCAGGAGTAGGGGTGTTACCTCGCCGAGAGGGCCCCGAACCTGGGTATGTTGGTGTGTTTGCAGTTTACCATGCCCAACCCGTTGCGTGAGCCACCGATTGCATCCGAGTGTCCCTTCTTTGCCATCCCCGATGGCACTGCCGTGTTCCACACCACGACAACCAAGCACACACTCCATGATAGAACCAAAGAAAGTATGGGAAGCTCTTGAATATTCAGATTGGTTGGAAGCAATGCACATAGAAAATCTACCAGACCGGAGTGTCTGGCTGGGTCACGTCGGAGTGTCCTGCTGGGTCGGACTGTCCGGTCTGTATCTACCGGACTGTCCAGTATAAGTGACTCCCAACGGCTCAAATTTCTGGGGACCTATATAAAGGCCCCTTCTTCTACCTTATGAGCTGCTTGACCAGGTCAAGAAAAGCATCACTTTTTGACCACCAAATCCACAAGATCTCTTCACTCAACCATCCAAAGTCAATGATATTTGGAGAATCAAAGGAGGAGGCCTTGATCTATAGCTTCACCAAGAGAGATCTTCATTTACCCCTCATTCACTTGAGGGCCCCTTGCTCTAGTGTTTCTTTGGAAACCCTAGGTTTTGATTTGGTTCTTACAAGCTTGTCTTTGATTGTTTGACAGCTTGCTTGTATTCGAGAGCTTCTAATTAGGTTGTGGATGTGTGCCTCGAACTTGTTACAAAGGTGCCAGCTTCCACCTTGAAGGTTGCCGTTATAGTAGAAGAGGTGAATCGAACCCTTTGGGGTGAGGTTCATCAGAGAACAAGGGAGGCCTCTCGTGGCGTTGGTGGTTTGAAACCAGCCCCTCTCCAAACATAGACGTACTTTCCCTTAAAAGGAAGGAACTACAGGAAACAAACCCTTGTGTCTCTGTGTGCTCCACTTTGGTTACTTTTATCCTTTACCACACTTTACTTTACTTGTTCTTGCTTAGTGTATATGCTAGTTTCAAATATAGGTAAATTCACCTCATTTGCATAATATAGAGAATTTACCTTTCGTGTCAAACCATAATTTGAAAAAGATTAAAATTTGAAGTATCACATATTCACCCCCCCCCCCCCACTCTAGGTGCCCATACAATCCTTTCATTCGTCCAGGGGTCGACTTCATCATCGCTCTTGAGGGTCTGCAGAGAATTTATCATCTCTGCTCTTGGGCATACGGCGGAGTCAACAAACGTCCAGAAATTCTACATCAACGCGTCAACGATTAAGATTGGTTCACTCATATCCTGAGTCTTTTACCTCTTTCGCTATTGGTCATACATTTTCCACGATTTGCCTTGTGTTCATGAGTATAAATTTTTTACTTGTTTTGACCGTTTAAGTCCCCAGTATCATGAAAAAAAACCGCCTTCGGGCGTTAGCTTAAGTTTTATGGCTACACGTGTTGTTTCATATGTGGATTCCAGAGTAGTGACATTTCAACACTTAAAGCCAGCATTTGTTTCTGAGGTTCTGGATTGTCTTGATATTAAGCGCTATCGCCTCAGCAGATGTTCTATTTTTAAAGGTTTGTCGTCTCACGAAAATTCAAGCATATAAGCCAGAAGAACGGATAATCTATCACTTGCTTAAATTTATTTTTACATAAACTATTTAAATTAGTTGAATTTTTTCCTCCTAAACAGTTTTATGTTGTTCAACTGTTGCACTGTTTCAGTTTAAAGCATTTGTTCAAAGGTCATGTTTGTTCTACCTTACATTTGTTTGTTGGACACTATCAAAAGAATAATTTAATACAATTGTGTTTTTTTGTTTATGTTTCAGGTACATGACACTTGGATGTTTCAGCGGTCCTCGGATTAAGGTGTTTTGAGTCGGTTTTGCACTTGGCTCGACATCTCAAGGGATGTAATCGTAGTTGTTGACCAAGACTTGGCCGCCTTTGAGGAAGTTGACTCGACGCTCGGGGGCTTGACATCACTAACTTAAGAGCTTTGTCCTTCCTTGCATCCAAGCTGGAACAAACCTAGGGGGCTATAGTACGTTAATCTCCAAGATACGGTGAAGTTGTCATTGAGCATCAAGCCAGAAGAATTCAAGTGAATTCCATCTTGACACTAAGGGGCTACAGCGATGTTGAATTTTTGTGAAAGTTCTCTCTAGAGCACCAAGCGAAGTAATTCCGACTTGACGCTTGAGGGCTACACTATTTACATTTTTGCTAAAGCTACTCTGAGAGCACCAAGATGATTTTCTTTTGAAACTCTGACTTGGCGCTGAGAGCCACAATCATTTGATCTACAATTATGCATGTTCTTTTGAGCATCAAGCGGCCTTTGCCGAATCCGACTCAATGCTCGCGGGCTACATATGGTTATATCAACAAAACTTTCAAGACGGTGAAGAATCCGGCTAGCGAAACTTGGGGGCTCGACATCAACTTTTCCTTCGCGGAAATTTACTGGGTTACACGGCTCGTCAGCCTAAACGTCTGTAATATGAGATGCTCTAAGACCTTAACTCGGCAAGCTCTTACTTTTGTGACTTGGCAGACTTAAAGTCCTTATTTTGGCAGCCTTTACGATCGTGGCCTTGTAGACGTGATTTTTTCCGGCTTGCGTACCATCTTGTATGGATGATGATATTGAAGACATTTCTAGAGCTTGGTAGAATCAATAATGATTTGTTAGAGAGTTCACCGCCTTGAATTTGTTCATAGAAGCATACAAGCAACTATTTGGCTAGAGTTAATCGGATAAGAATATGATATGGAGATGTGCATAGCACGAGAGCCGTTGGATTTGTCCATCTCAAACTACCAACTAACGGCCACTTGACGGTCCTTGCTCGGGCCTCTGACAAAAAAATGGACCCACGGCTTGCTACCCTATACGTTAAATTAAATAAAAATAACCTAAAATCGTAAGAAATTCAAAGATTAACCCTATTCAAAAACAAATTCAAATGGAATAACCCTTTTCTGGCACTCCCGCCCGCGCGGCGCCGCAGGCCTGCCACGCTGTCCGGTTGGGGCCAGGCGTCGCACAGCTGCCACGCTGGCTCGCGTATGCAGCGCCACCTAGCCTGGCGCCGCACGCACGCCTGCTGCGCCGCTCGGGCTGGCGCGGCACACCCTGCCACGCTGGCTCCGCGGGCCCCAACACCTTAAGTGCGGCGCTAGTTGAGGTGGTGCTGCACCCACCCCTGCCGCGCCATGGTGGCTGGCGCCGCACACCTGGATCCCTTAAGCTGGCGTCGGGTCGACCCAGCCCGACCCTCTTCTCTCTTTCCTTCCTTTCCTCTCCCCTCACCACTTAGAACGGCGGCGGCGGCTAGGGCTCACTCTTCCCCAATTTCCACTCAAAACCCCAAGATTTGAAGAAAAACTTAGGGATTTCTTCCCCAATCGCCTCACCAAGGTATTTTCCTCTTCTCCCCTCAATTTCATCCGCAAATTTTAAGTTATTTGTCCCTAGATTGAGAAATTCCTCCAAATGCTAGGCCACCAATTGGATATGTAAATTTGTATGGAGCAATGAGGTCTTTGGTTGATATATAGAGTTAGAATTGGTATATTAAACCTTCATGTATATAGATAAGATTGTTAGGGTTAGGGTTAGAGTTAGGGTTAGGGTTAGGGTTAGAGTTAGGGTTAGGGTATGGTTGTATGAGCTTGTTGTTAGTGTAAATTTCGGCATAGATACTTATTTAATTTATGTACCGTTATGTTCTTATATTTATTTTAGGGATGGCTAGAATTGTCCATGTTCATCATATGGACAAGGAAGCTTTCTTGAGAGGCAATATTGAGCCTGACCCGGATGAGATTGACTTGGTGTTTAACCATAGTCCAAACTATGCGGAGGTGTTGCAACAAGTTCGGGTAGATTTGAATTGGATGGATCCTAGTGATGTTGTTGAGTTGGAGGGTAGGCACAATGTGGGATTTGGGATGCACAACCGTTGGAAGACAATGCGTATCAGCTCGGAGCAACGTTGGTTTGCATACAAGGAAGTGGTGGCCGAATCACAAGACAAAGCTCTTGAGTTATTTGCCACGAAAAAGGTTGATGGTAATATGCAAAGGAGTATCATACCGGTTGCCTCCCCATATGAAGCTCGGAGTCCTCCACCCATGAACCAAGAGGAATTGACTGAGCCTCCTTTGACACAACAAGATGAATTGAGGACATCTCTGAGCCCCATTTCAAAGAATCAAGACGAAGCATTGGAAGAGGAGAATGATGAGTATGAGGATAGTGAGAGGGAGGTTGAGCTCTGTGACAATACTATTGGAAATTTAGACTTATATCATACACAAGAGAACATGGATCATGACATCCCGTTTTCTCGAATGTATGTATCCGACTCGGATGAGGATGGTCCCGATGAAGAAGTTGATGAGGAGGGGTTCGAGGCCGAAGTGCATGAGAAGGTATTGGGCAGGTATCATCGGGTTCCCTTGTTTCGTGATCTTAGTCTAGCGGATGAAGCCACGGTTGATGGCGGCAAGGGTGTAGTGCTTGGACCAAGGCCAACTTCCTATCGGGATGTTAGTCACGAGAAGAATGGGATTTCAAAAGGACAGAGGTTTGCCACATTGTTGGAACTTAATAAATGGATCAAGGACTTCTCTATTAGGTATCATCGCCCTTTTACGGTGGTTCACTCGGATGTGAAGAAGCGTTACACGGTTAAACGCGAAGATGATGGTTGTCCTTGGATAGTGCGGGAAAGACCATACAAGGGGGGCCTGATTGGCGCATTTCAAGCTGTGTGTCAACGCACATGTGCCATGGAAAAAGGGTGGATGGAAAAGATGTGAAGCACGAGCACCGACAACTGACCTCTGAGTTTCTCGCCTTTAGGCTTTCAAACCAAATTTCTTCACTTCCGACAATGACCATCAAGATGGTCATGGAGTTCGTGGAAGCAATCTTTCACTATGAGGTGAAGTATGGTAAGGCATGGAAGACGAAGCAAGCCGCATTCAGAATGTTGTATGGTGGTTGGGAAGAATCATACAGCCGAATCCCTAGGTTGTTGCTAGCAATGGCCGATGCTAACCCGGGCATGGTTCATGTGGTTGAGCCATATGGCACCGAAATGATGGTTCGTAATGAAAGAAATGTTCGAATATTTGGGCGTGCTTTTTGGTCATTCGAGCAATGTGTCAGGGGCTTCGAACATTGTAGGCTGGTAATCTCCATGGATGGCACCTTCTTGACCGGGCAGTTTCGTGGCACTCTCTTGATTGCAATAGCAAATGATGCAAACAACCGGTTGCTTCCCTTGGCTTTTGCTTTGGTAGAGGCGGAGAACAATGTTAATTGGGAGTGGTTCTTCCGTCTTTTGAGAACGAAGGTTTTACCTCTTGATAGGGAAATATGTGTCATCTCGAATCGCCATCAAGGAATTCTCAACGCGGTGACGATTGCCATTCCCGGGCATCCTCCTTTACACCACCGATGGTGCATGATACATTTTTGTTCCAACTTCTATAGGGCATGTAAGAGCAAGGATTTGGCTGATGATCTTCAATATTGTTCTCTTGCTTTCACAGACCGACGTTTCACAAATCTATATCTCAGATTGTGGAACAACAAAAAACTCGATTCCAAGGGTCAAGAGTTTCTCAATAAGCACATTCAGCTTCGTGACAAGTGGGCACGGGCTTATGATGAGGATGTCCGGAGGTATGGTCAAATGACAAGCAACATGGCAGAGGCCGTCAACAAGGTCCTTAAAGGTGTCTGTGCATTGCCCGTCACAGCAATAGTTCGATACACATTTGACAAGTTAAATGGATATTTTCTGAACTACTCACTTGAAACCGATAAGCAAATTGCCGGACAAAACAAGAAGGAGTACAAGTACGAGTTCCCACCTAGGGTTGACGATTGGAGGACATTTCAGTCAAGGAAAGCGGACTCCCAAGTTGCCACTATTTTTTATAACGACGAGCTCATTTACCAGGTGGTTGAGCCTGGAGGAACCACTTCGGATGGTGTCCAACACGGAGGCCGAGCCTTTAAGGTCTCACTAAGGGATTGTGATTGCACATGCGGAAGGCCGTTGTTGCTCCATCTAGCTTGTTCTCACTTGCTATGTGCGTCTCGAAAACGCCATGTGGATTATAATCACGAGCGCACCGTTAAAGAGTCCGAGTTCTCTATCATGAAGACAAAAGATACATGGGCTCCTAGATTTCATCCATACCTTGACCAATCACAATGGCCGGAGTACCTTGGACTCCAACTATGGCCCCATCCGGAATGGAAGGTTGTTAAACATGGTAGACGCAAGACAAAGCGTTTTAGAAGTGACATGGACGGATGGGGACGTGTTGGTGCGCGGGAATCGGGAAACGACCAATTTCAAGAACCTCGTGAGAGATCTCGTTGTGGGAAGTGTAGTGGTGAAGGACACAATGCACGGAGTTGTGCAACACAAGGGAAGAGGGCAAAGGGAAATTAAGCAAGCACAAGTGGTCCAAGCCAACAAATTCCAAGCCAACAAATTCCTAGCCAACCAAGAAGTAGCCAACAAATTCCAAGCCAACCAAGAACTAGCCAACAAGTCCCAAGCCAACCAAGAACTAGCCAACAAGTCCCTAGACAACAAGCTCCTAGACAACAACCTCCTAGACAACAAAGAGGTCGATCATTAGGGCTTAGACGAGGAAGAGGGCGTGGCGGTTTTAACTCGGCTAGTATGTTAGGTTACTTGGCAGGACCAAATCCTTATGTTAATAGGTACGGATGAAATATTCATACTTGCATGCTTATGTTAATACCTACTATGCTTATTTCATTGAATCAATTATTGTTCACATTCATGCATCCTTTACTAACTTGTAGCTTTTATTATTATAATAGGTATGACGACTCAACCCAACAAGGGCAATGATGGGGACGGTGTGAACTACTCGGCGATCTGGGCGAATGCTATGGAGGTGGTGGAGAAGAGGAAGGAAGCCGAGGAAGAGTGGAAGAGGAAGGAAGCTGAGGAAGAGAGGAAGAGGAAGGAGGCTGAGGAAGAGAAGAAGAGGAAGGCATTTGAAGAGGTAGTTCAACTTGCTCGAGACGTGGCGAAGAAGAAGAACGAAGAGGAAGAGAGGAAGAAGAAAAAGGAAGAGGAAGAGAGGAAGAAGAAAAGGAAAGAGGAAGAGAGGAAGAAGAAAAAGGAAGAGGAAGAGAGGAAGAAGAAAAGGGAGAAGGAAGAGAGGAAGAGGCAAAAGGAGAAGGAAGAGGAAGAGAGAAAGATGAGGGCCAATGCTAGGCCACCTTGTGCCGACCAAGAGGAAAGGCCACGGAAGGCGTATCGTACTTCTGATGCTCATGAGAAGGAGGTTCCTATTTGTTGGTGTGGAACCGATTGCACTGTCAAGAAATCTGAAGACTACTTTTCCGATAGTTGGAGAAAGAAGTTCTTCATGTGTGCCAACTACAATCGCTCTCCCGAGCGTAGCCGCAACCCATACGACACTCCACGGGTATGCTCAAAGCTTTTTAGTTCTTCATGTGTCCCAAAGTATTCCATATCATATCCTCTAACATGCACTATTTTCTTGTAGTCTCCCCCTCCGGTATGTAGGTACTACACTTGGATAGATATTGAGCAACCTCAATCCAACAAGGCTATCCAAGAGATCGATTTTGCCATAAGAAGGCGGCGCTACCACGAAGCTGTGCGTGATGAGGAGATGGCGAAGAAGCGCAAGGAATGTAATGACGAGATCCGCAAGAAAGAGGAGGAAGAGGAGCGCCTCGATAAGGAGGCTCGTGCTGCGGAGAGGGAAAGGCTTCGTCAAGCGGCGTGGCGTTCCATGGAGGAAGAGGAAGAGAAGAAGAGGAAGGGCAAAGGACCTATGCTTTAGATTATGTAACCGGGAGCTCGCGTATGAACTATGGATGATGTGTGTGAACTTAGTGTGATGTTGAACTACGGATGATGATGTGTGAACTATGTATGATTTGTGATGTTTGAATTATGTTCGAACTATCTATTTGTATATAAACTATATATGATGTGTGATCAGAAGCTTACTCATGTATGTTTGATGTGATCAGAAGCTTACTCATGTATATTTGTGTATAAACAATGTAATCATGTGTGATCAGAGCGTGCGGCGCCAGCTCCCACGGCGCTGCACGTCCATATGCGACGCCAGGCGCCTCCTGGCGCGGCAGGCAAACCTCCTGTCAATTCGACAGGAGGAGGCCTAGAGACGTGCGCCGCCATGCCTTAAGGGTGCGACGCCAGTGCCCACGGCGCGACACGTGCACATGCGGCGCCAGGCGCCTCCTGGCGCGGCAGGCAAACCTCCTGTCAACTCGACAGGAGGAGGCCTGGAGACGTGTGGCGCCATGCCGGCCGGCGCGACACGCCTTAAGGGTGCGGCGCCAGCGCCCACGACGCGACACGTGCACATGCAGCGCCAGGCGCCTCCTAGCGCGGCAGGCAAACCTCCTGTCAATCTGACAGGAGGAGGCCTAGAGATGTGCGGCGCCACGCTTGTCGGCGCTGCACGCCTGGGAGGGTGCGGCGCCTGGTGCCGCAGGCCTGGGAGGCCTAGGAGGGTGCGGCGCCAGGCGCAGCAGGCCTGGGAGGGTGCGGTGCCTGGCGCGGCAGGCCTGGGAGGTTGCGGCGCCGGCAGAGCCGGCGCCGCATGCACTCCTGCTGCACCGCCTGACATGGCGCCGCATGCCTGGAGGTGCAGAATTTCTAACTTTCTACCATGCAATTTCTAACTTTCTAACTTTCTAACATGTTTGACTCAAGCATTTCTAACATGCAATTTCTAACTTTCTAACATGACACAAACATTTCTAACATGTTTGACTCAAACATTTCTAACATTGTCTCAAACATAGAACAATTTGACTCAAACATAGAACAACATTGTCTCAAACAACATAGTCTCACACAACATTGAACCAACATAGTCTCACACAACATTGAAACAACATAGTCCTCTCCTTTCTACCAACTACTTTCTAGCATGCTTGCTCTTGCCTCCTCTCCTCGGAGCAATATTCTTCTTCCGCGGCTCGTCCTCGGGATCGGAATCGACAATAGGACGATTTCTTGGCCTTAGCTTGATTGCGGACCGTACCTTTCATTGATACTTCTCCAATGACATGTCGTCCGGCACCTCTTCGTCTTCGGCCTTTACAATAAGAGCAATGATCTCATTAGAGTGATACATGGAAATTCAAGAAAGATGTCATCGGTTCAAGTTTATCTCTTACCGTGGAAGATTGCTCATCGTCGGGGGTGCTTTCCTCTCGTGAAGTGGACTTTGCCGGTTCCTTGGACGACGTCGCAACAACCTCGGGATCCCGACAACCAAGCAAGTTCACGAAGCGTCGTAGCTTTTGTGCTTGCTTCCTAACAAAATCCCTTAACTTGCTATTGCCCTCCTCATCCCTCGGGAACTCCAAAGCGCCCTCCAACTCATCCGCCTGCTTCTGGACCTCCGTGCGCTGCATTGCAAGCAAATCAATGACACATTACACAAACCCGACTAAGATAGTAACGGGAACATGAACTACCGACTTACCACAAAGTTCATCACGGGGGCAAAGGAGGTTTGCCACCCTTCTCTAACATCTTGGTTGTACTCAAGGTTCCTCAGCTCGTCCCACGCAGGCAGCGGCTCTTCCAATATATCTTCCAGATATGCATCCGGTAGGAGCTTCACACGTGTGTTCTCTAGAAACCAATGGAGGTACTCGCTGAAAGCGTCCTCACAATGGGGTTTTGCAGCCATTCTTTTCAATTTCTTAGCTTCTCTCACACATAAAAGAAATCTAGCTACGTGTTTCTGGTGAATCTTGCCCCAGTCAGTCTTCTTGCTCTTGAGCCTGTCCAACCTATATGTGAATAAAGAGCAACTTTTGAAGCACACACAACTATCATACATTGTCTTCAAAAACATGTATAGAACCAATTCTTACAGATGAAGAGCTTCGTCGATGTCCTGGTAATTCGGAGGGGTAGCCTGATAGAGAACAAACTGTCTCATAACCCGTTGCGGCATATAATGCTCAACAACCCACATGCATATCATGGGGCACTCCATATACCATAGATTGCGTTCCGCGTCGCACTATGGGTTAAGACTGAACTCCTCACAACCAAAATTGTCCCTAGGACCATATACCTCCCATACAACCTTAATCGCAAACAAGATAGTTCAATGAGAAGAGCACTTGAAAGAAATGCTAAACAGTGTATGTTCAGAAATTCTTACTTGCTCCGGGAGAAGGTTGTCAAAATCATTGGTGTATCTCAGGTACGCGTTTTGTAGGTCGGTTGGAGGCTTTGAGACCACGTCCCAATTGTAAGCCCATGTGGGCCACTTCAACCTTTCCCCGCCATCACTATAGGGTTTGGAAGGCATATGTTTTGGCCTACCAACTGGAAAGCGTTCCCACATCCACACCGAGAGGAGTAGCAACGGACCACTGATATAAGCCACAGCCCCAGTCCTTCGACAAGCCTCGTCCAGCTACGCAAGAAAGCAAACAAACTTAGTCATGCATAAGTTGGAAGAACATATGTAAAGAGGGGAACAATAGAAACACCCCATTACCTGCCGGTACAAGAAGGCTAATGTCGCCGAACCCTAGCTCCATTTTTTATCCATCACAGTTAAGGCCTTCAGCCAGTGCCAGTGAGCCATGTTGCCTTACCATCAGCAAATATAGTCTTCGTGATGACATACCACACATACACACGGGCATATAAATAATCTCATCCTCACTAGCATTCTCATGACATGTACTAAAGTTTTGTGCTATCCACTTGAAAGTATCCCCGGCTGTGACTCTTAATTTCTCCCACTTTGAGTTTATAGTGTCACTAGGACACTTACCACCGGTAAGGGAACACATCCGCTCACGCCAGCCGTCAGAGCCTGTGTTAATACACAGAGGATCCCCCTGGATAGGGAGTGCAAGGATCATGGACATGTCCTGCAGAGTGACGGTCATCTCACCGGTACGGAGGTGAAAACTATGCGTCTCCGTCCTCCACCGGTCGACGAGCGCGGTGATAGCAGCAGGGTTCATGTGCGGTGAACCACGATTGACCATATGGATGAATGGGAGCAATCCTAGCACTTTGATGTGCACCATGTACCGATCATCTTACCGCATCATCTCTTGGAAATGCCCGTGATACCTAAGTCGTAGGGGAACAAGAGGCTGCACACATAGAAGCTCGATTATAACATGTCCATCCAACTTGAGAAACATATAATGATTTCGAGGTTTTTTTCTTACCTTGATCCCCTCGGCAAGAATGCGGCCACGGTGAACCTTGTCATACGACGGCTCAAGAAGCGACATGCCTTCTACGAATCCGGGTTGTACATGGGGTGGTGTACGGGCTTCTTCCGATTCCGATTCCGACATCCTAGTTAACTAAAAAAAAAGTAGAACTATATATGTGAACATCTATGAGAGCAAAATATATAAACAATTCTTTCTATATGAGCATCTCTATGTGACAAAGGTTCCAATAGTTATGAAAAAAAATTACAACTAACAAGTACATGGAGAATTCATAGTATGGAAGTTTCCTAGTATGAAACTAACAAGTATATGAAGGATTACTATATCAACAAACTCTAGTATTAACGTTTATTACAACAACAAATTATAACTAAAATGTACATTAGAAATTCTTACCAATTACTACTAATAATAATTTTCAATCTATAACAAAAACATACTATCCCACATTATTATCCACAACAATTACTACTAACAATTACTACTACATACTACTAACAATTACCAATTACTAATAAGCAAGAATATTGCCACACTAGGGTTTCCCTAAAACATCAACATTAGGGCAAAATGAGAGATTTCTTGGACAAATACCTGGAGGATGTGGTGAAGAACAAGATCCACGGAGAGATTCTTCAAGATCTAAGCAATTGGGAGAGGGGTTAGAGGAGGGGATCATCAACCCTAGCCGCCGCCATGTCTGTTCACTGAGGGGAGAGGAAAGGAAGGAAAGAGAGAAGAGGGTCGGGCTGGGCCGACCCGGCGCCAGCTTAAGAGCTCCAGGTGTGCGGCGCCAGCCACCATGGCGTGGCATGGGTGGGTGCAGCGCCACCTCAACTGGCGCCGCACTTAAGGTGCTAGGGCCCGCGGAGCCAGCGTGGCAGGGTGTGCCGCGCCAACCCGAGCGGCGCAGCAGGCGTGCGTGTGGAGCCAGGCTAGGTGGCGCTGCATACGCGAGCCAGCGTGGCACCTGTGCGGCGCCTAGCCCCCAGCCGGACAGCGTGGCAGGCCTGCGGCGCCGTCCTATCTGGCGCTGCACAGGAGGCTGCGGCGCCGCGCGGGCTGTTGTGGCAGAAAAGGGTTATTCCGTTTGAATTTGTTTTCGAATAGGGTTAATCTTTGAGTTTCTTACGATTTTAGGTTATTTTTATTTAATTTACCACCCTGTACCCGCGGGGCTGCTTTAATCGGAAGTTCTGCCTAGCAATAAAAGTCTTGGGCATGCTCATGGAAAAGGTCCCACAAGGAACTTAATGTGTGCTCATGTTAAGCTTTGATATGAAAATTTCTTTGAGCAATTTACTCATTTCTGGTCCAGCATTTTACATGTGATAGTCTTGGGTTGCTAAAAATAGATATTACCCACATACTCTATCTAAACGAAAAGAGGAAAACTGAGAAAATTAGTCAGAAACCAAACGAAAAGAAGAAAAGTGAGAAAATAGTCAGAAACTGATTTGATACAATATACTAGTAATTTATTTCAAGCTGATTTTCCTATCGTCCTTAGAGGTTCAAACGAGGATAAAAGCATTTTCCAGTGACGGTCTCGCATGCGAGCTACAAGGAAAGTGGAGACAGGGAGAAGAACCAAGATGTTCTGATTTGATTGGCTTTCTCTCGACAACAAGGGAGCCGTGCCCAGTAATTAGAAAACACTTCAGGCCTTGTTCGGTTTCAAGGAAATTGGCCGGGGATGGCTGGGATGTTCCACCCAATTCACTCGGGGAGTGGAATAACCGAATAAGCCCTCATGTGTAGGCTATAGTTCGAATCAAACAATCCAACGCGCTACAGCATAGTGGTTTATACTCCCTCCGTTTAGAAATATAAAATGTTTTAGGTTTGTGAAGAAGATGTATCTAGACACATTTTAGTGTATACGTTCATCTTCTTCACAAACCTAAAACATCTTATATTTTGAAACCGAGGAAGCAGATCAGACCCGGGTGAGTCATCCGGAGTGATGCCGCGACGGCTATCCCCCCGGAACTACTGAAGCTAATCAAATCAAGTCAAATCGGTTCAGCTCATGAATCAATCACGAAAACAACAAAACCAATCTGAGTTTCCCTGCGAGGTGGACAGGTGGTCGAGCTGCCCATGGTTCACCAGCACGACATAAAAAAGAGATACCATGCATTGGCTCCAAACCAATCGACTGGGGCCTCAAAGAGATTGAATAAGAAGCAAAAATTCTGGGAACACTTTCTTTGCAATTGGAGCTGAATTCGACCAAGAACACATGTTCAGGAACAAATCTCCAATTAGACCTGTGAAAAAAAGAATAGGTAGATCTAAAATATGCGGTGAAAAAAGTGAAAAGGATGAGAAGGGGAAGTGTAGGCCGCATCTCCGGCACCACGGTCGCCGCCGTCCGGGTCCCTTCCCCGCGAAGCCGCATCTCCTGTGCCGGCTCCCCAAGTCTACCTCCACCGGATGCCACAATCCCAGGGCACCAACCTGCCGCCCCGGAGCACCACGACGACCCTCCATGGAGGTGCCGGGCCCGCACGGAACTGCCTTTGCCTTCACGGAACTCCTGTGGAAGCTCCGCACCGGCCGGCCAACACGTGGAGGTGTGGGGCGTGCACGACGGAGGTGCCAGCGATCTGCGCGGTAGAGTGTGGGGTCGCCGGGCAGGGGATGCGGTGGATATACAGGCATGCTGGCCTGGTGGGGTTAGGGTGGGGCGTGGGGAACCAGGGGCACGATTGGAGGCGTCGCCCTGGATGGTGGCTGGAGGAGGCAGGGCCCGGCCCGGCTCCTCACGCGTATTGACCTGGTCCGCCGATGGTGCACAGCTCTATGGCCGTCGACGGAGAAGGTGTGGAAGGCGGCGGCCAGCCCCCGAGGACGATGTGGCTCGGCCCGTGACAGGAGATGCCGTCGGTGGACTCTGGTAGCCTCTGCATCTGGATCCCCTGGCCTCCACCGCACATCCGAGCAGGGATCGTTGCTGGAGCTCGAGGGCGTCTCGGCGCTGTACGCTGGAGGGATCGCGAGCTTGTCCGTCTGCATCCTCTACAGACCGGGCACCGGGGGCAGGAAGGAAAGGGACGGCGGTGGGATCGGGTTAGCTGGAGAGAGAAAGAGAGAAAAGGTTGAGAAAGGCAAGAGCCAGTGGTGGAGACGATCCGGTTGGGCCGTAGAGAATTTGCCTTTGGGAGATAGAAACGACAGTGGCCGACGACGTTAACTAGATCTACGGTGGAGAAATAATCCATAGGGTTGATCAAGCGGATGGATGATGGTGCACAGCTACTACCATGGGCAGCCCACTATTTTGCATATATGTATATATATACACACAAGCCTCTTTTTACCTATTTTTTTTTAGATCAACAGGGAAACATCCCCAGTTCCATTTCAGGAAATGAAACCAAAGCAGACCAGTACCTCAGGTGCCGAAACAAAACAAAATAAACTAAAGCTAAACTGGAAACTAATTCCAGGACCCTTAGGGGGACACCAGAAAGCACAAACACGTGCAGAGAAGCTAGAAATTCAGAATTTTAAGAGATTACAGTCCGAGCAGAGGGAGGCAGAGGAGAGAACAGGCTAAGCATCACGAAACTCTGACTCAAAGAACCACATGAACCTCATCAGCAGCCTCAGGATGTGTCTCCAGAAACGATAGAGAGGCACGTCCCCCATAGCTCGACGAAGCAGTGGTTTTCCAAGTAGAGATCCACTCGAAGCCATTGCAGATCAGGTTGCCATGAGCTCCAGTGGGTTCCTCAGCCTGTTTATCATCCGTTCCATGAACAGAATGAACCTCCCCTCCTCCAACTCTTTGAAAGGGACCTTCCAATTCCTTAGATATGAAAGAACGAGACGCCAGACCTGTTTCATGTTAATCCAGGGGGCATGATTAAAAACTATGTTATTCCTATTATTCCAGATGCCCCAAAGAACTGCAGCAGAAACTACATTAAACTGCAAGTGTTTCTTACTAGCAAGCCATCTAGAAGCAATAGATTCGAAATTAACAACTAAAATGCCAAAGATATCCTGAACATCAGTCCAGATCATCCTGGAAACCACACAATCAAAAAATAAATGTTTAACAGATTCAAATTCCTTACATAGAGAGCATTCCATTGGTTTTGGGACACCTCTGGCTCTAAGATTATCCCTAGTAAGGATTTTGTTTTGGGAAAAGAGCCAAAGAAAAATCTGAATCCTAGGGGGAACTTTGAGCTTCCAAACTGCAGGCAAATAAAGAGGAGTAACCCCTCTAAAGTTTACCAAAGCATACATGGAACTAGATGAATAAACACCCTTAGACTCATACTGCCAAATAAGTTGATCCTCATCCTCTGTCAGAGAAACTGATTGGGCAATTCCCAAAAATTTCCTGCCACTGGACCATCATCTGGTCAGTAAAAGTTCTTCTAAAGTCACATCTAAGATTACTACCATTCCAAAGATCAGCTATAGTTTTGGTTTGTTGGTTGGAAACCAAGTAAACTTCCCAGTATTGAGTAGCCAGAGTAGAGTTACCAAACCACACGTCCTCCCAAAATTTGATAGATTTACCATTACCTACTTGCCATTTATAACCTACTTCCACAGCTCTAGAAGCCCACATCACACCTTTCCAAAAGGTAGAAGGGTGAATATCATGACAACAAAGAACATTAGGATTTTTAGTTCTATACTTAGCATCTATAATTCTTTTCCATAATTTTCCCTCACCCTGAATATATCTTTTAATCCAAGATCCTAGCAAACACAAATTAAGGTCTAACAAATTTGGAATTCCCAGACCTCCAAACTCTCTTTTCATACAGACTGAGGGCCAGTTAGCAAGGTGAATTTTATGTCTATCTTCTTCATCATTCCAGAAGAAGTTAGCCATGTGAGAATCCAGGAGCTTAATGGCCCATTTGGGGAATTTAAAGAAAGAAAGGAGGTAAATAGGGATGCTTGATAAGCAAGCCTGAATCAACACTTTTTTAGCAGCATAGGAAAGGAGTTTACCTCTCCAGCCAGTAATCCTTTTAAGAAGGTTTTCTATAAGAGGTTGGAGGTCCTCTCTCCTCAGTTTATCAAAGTGCAAGGGGATCCCCAAATATTTAACAGGAAAACTACCCCCAACACATTCAAAAATATCTAGAAAAGGTCTAAACTCATCATCATCTAAATTAATTGGGATGAGCTCACTTTTATGATAGTTGACTCTCATTCCAGAAATTTGTTCAAAACATGTGAGGATCAATTTGAGATTGATGGCCCCAGAAATATCAGGTTTCAAGAAAAGTAAAGTATCATCAGCATACTATAAGCAACTAACACCCCCAGACACAAAATTAGGACAAAGACCCACTATGGCTCCACAGACAGAGCCTTTAGACAACATTCTAGAAAAAACATCAATCATAATGTTAAAGAGCAGGGGTGCAATGGGATCACCTTGTCTAAGACCTTTCCCAGTCAGGAAAAAGTCACTCTCTAAATCATTAACCCTGACCCCTATGGACCCCCCCAGAGTGATTTGTTTAATAAACCTAATGAAAATAGGACAAAAACCTCTAAGCTCTAGAATCTCAACCAAAAAATCTAAATTGACTCTATCATAAGCTTTTTCATAATCTATTTTAAAAACCAGCCCTTGACTCTTGCTACTATGCACCTCATGAATAATCTCATGAGCTGTCACTACACTTTCTAAAATAAGCCTACCTCTAATAAAAGCAGATTGATTAGGGGTGATAATCCTACCTATCACTTTAGCTAATCTGTTAGTCAAAACCTTAGTGAAGATCTTAAAATAACAATTTAGCAGACTAATAGGCCTAAACTTCTTCATAATTCTAGCATCATTCTCTTTAGGAATCAAGGTAATCATGGCAAAGTTCAAACGAAAAATATCAAGATGATCCTCATGCCATGCATTAAACATGGATAGCAGGTCATCTTTAATAATATCCCAAAAAGATTGATAAAACAAAAAGGACAAGCCATCAGGCCCAGGAGCCCCTTCAGCATAAGAGCCAAAAACTGCCCCCCTAACTTCCTCTTCAGTAAAAGGAGCACCCAAGCCAAGGTTTTCCTCCTCACTAATTTTCTCCTCATCAGAGAAAAAATCATGCTTAAGCCTTAACTCAGGCCTAGGTTCCCAAGCAAAAAGATTTTTATAATAGTCCACAGCAATTTTGGACATGCCACTAATCTCTGTAACTAGTCCATCAGGGCCATCTAAAACAAGAATTAACTTTTTCCTCCTTCTCTGATTAGCTACAACATGAAAATATGCAGTATTTCTATCCCCCTCTAAAATGTTCCTATCCCTAGATCTCTGCCTAGCTTTTGTTTCTTCTACAACCCAGTAGGACTAGAGTTCTGAAAAAATCCAAGCTAGTCTATTCCTCTCATCATCAGAAAGCACTTGAGATTCAGCTTTGATGTCTAAAGAATCATATTCCTCCATTAATTCTTTCTTATTCTTCCTAATGGCAGCTTCAATATTAATGCCCCAACCTTTGGCTAATTTCCTAAACTGCCTAACTTTACCTTGCCAAACATCTAAAGGATTAGGACTAAAAATCCTGATAGACCAGGCCTTACAAACAATATCTTTAAAATCAGACCTAGCTAACCACCACTTCTCAAATCTAAACCTGAAAGTCTTTGGGATACAATGCTCACCAGAATCCCAAACAATAGGGGTGTGATCACTACCCAATCTAGGAAGAGCTCTAGCACTAGCTAAAGGAAAATGCATGTCAAAACTAGTAGTACAAAAGACTCTATCTAATTTACACATAGTAGGGTCAGCCTGGTTATTACCCCAGGTATAAGCTCTCCCAGATAAACCAATCTCCATGAGAGCCCAAAGATCCACCCAAGTATTAAACTTATCTACCCATCTATAATCTATATTACTATTATTTTTGTCCTCAGGGGACCTAATCAAGTTAAAATCCCCACCAATCATGGCAGGACCATCCCAACTAATGAATAATTCGTGCGACTCAGAGAGAAAAGCTTGCTTGCCCTCCTCATAAGCAGAACCATAGACAGTAGTAATCCTACAAACAAAATCAGTAACTTTATTCTTAACTACTACACTAACAGAGAAGGATTTAATATCCCAAACAACTATATCAAAAAGGTCTAAGTTAACACCTACTAAAATGCCACCAGCAGTGCCACAAGAAGGCAAGAAATTCCAAGAAAAATTCCTATTACCTAACAGATTCTTCAAAAAGGAATGACTAAAACTATCTTTTTTGGTCTCTTGAAAGCCAATATAGTCTAATCTTAAAGGGAAAAAAGTATCCTATATATACTTCTGTCTACCAGGAGCATTTAAACTCCTACTATTCCAGAACACACTAATCATAAAGACTTTTTCCTGGGGTGCTTGCCCCGAGACTTATGTATGACTTCAATCCAATCATCTGCTTCTTCATCTAAGTTCCTAGGACCAGATGAAGTAGCAATGAAACTAAGACTATCCTCTACATCAACATGATCACTAGCATCAACTACAACACCTATCTTATCAGATAAAACTTCTAGCTCTACAGGGGAAAGAACATTGAAAGGATTAGCAAGCATTATACCTTTCAAGTTGGGAACCTCTAAATTATTCTTCTTCTTCAAATCAACAGCTCTAGCAAGAATGTTCCTGGACCTATCCACTCTTGTACTCTGTCTAGTGGGTTGAACAGGACCCCATTGCTTCTGCCTCTTGATAGCTTTTGGTTCTATATTGGAGTCATCTCTCTCTCACACCCAGATCCTTAAAGCTAGGCATAATATCATCAGGTAACTTCAGACAGTCCACATACTGACAGTTAGTTTCTGATTCCAGTTTTTGAGCAGAATTCTCTTCCTCATGCTGCCCCTGTATCCAGAACTGCTGCACCTCAGAGTCAACATCAGCTGGAGCCTGAGAATTATCCCAGATGAAGTTTCCTTCAGAATCAACAACCCCTTTTTGGACCAACAATTGGAAAACAGCATTAGCACTTAGTTCAGAATTAGCAGCCATCCTAACCCTGCTAGTCCCTTGACCACCATTCCTTGGTAAATTCCCAGAGCTAGTTTGAAGAGAGGGCAGACCATTTCCAGAGCTACCTTCATGATTCATACCATCCCCTTGGCCAGTAGAATCATCAGCACCTTTCTGATTCTGATCATTCTGATCCTCTTTATCAAGAGCCTCATCACACACCACAGCAGGAACATTAGCATCTAGACTAAAGCCTAGGTGAAACAAGTGATCATGGAAATTGAAAAGTCTGCCAGCAGGTAACTTGGAAGGGTCTTTACACTTAACCAAGACCCTGACTTCTTTAGCATTATTTCTGAAGATGCTCAGCCAATCCACATCCTCCAGAATGCCACAAGTAGAGACAGCTTGATCCAAAGTACTCCATTCACACCACTTAGTCTGCAAGCCAGTAATAACTACCCAAACTTTCTTCAAGGAATCAATTGGTTCTGGGTCATCATTCCAAGCCTCAACTTTGACCCAAACCCCAGGTTTTGACACACCAAACTTTGGATAACCAATGACCTGTTCCACACCAATGTGTGGAGGGAACTTGACAAGAAAGGTATTGTCCATACCTAGCTCTCTGATTTGCCATGGCCAGTTTGTCTTGTAGATCTTGGAGAACTCCTGGGCCAGTTCAGCAGCAGTCAAGGACCCCTCCTCAACCAAGACAATACCACAATTTTTTGTGGATGAAATAGGATGCATAACCACTTCAGGGATCTCAATGTGATAAAAGCCAAGGCCAGGAGCACCACTGCCAACATATCTAGCCATCTGATGAGGCCTCTTCCTAACAGGACACTTCTCCACAGCATGAGAAGAACTTTTACAAATGAAACAGAGAGGAGTCTTCTCACAGTTTCTCTGCAGGTGACCTGGATCACCACAACACAGACAAATTGCATCCACATAGTTCCATTGATTAATACTACTCACAGGGGTAGCAGCCTCCCTCTGAACAGGCCCCTGCTTCTTCTTAGGCTTCTGCTGACCTTTACTTTTCTCAACCATCTCATTGTTCTGAGGAGCTTGCTGTTGTTGTGGAGCAACCCACTGATTGGAAGGCATGTTGAAAGGCTGCTGACCAGGGAAAGTAGGGAAAGGAGCATTGAAACCCCAAGGTGGTTGCATACCTGGGATGAAACCAAAGGGAGGTTGATTGGGATAGAACTGGGGATTGAACTGCCCCATCTCAAAAGGATTCTGCTGGAACTGCTGCTGGCCTCCCTGTTGAGCCCAGCTCTCCTGTTCCTTGCCTCTCCCTCTGCCTCTCCCCTGGTTCCCTCTGCCTCTATCACCCATCTCAACTTCTCTGGTTTCTTCAGGCAGCCAGTCTTCAAGCCCCAAGCACTGTAATCCAGATGTGAGCTCCACAACCGCCTCCACCAGGAGGGGGGAAGAGTATACCCTAGGACCAGGAGCAGCCTTGGTTATAAAGGAATGGACAGGTGTCTTGTGGGGAGGAGGATAAGGTGGAGGTGGTGGAGGTTGCAGAGGCTGTGGTGGAGGTGGACAGCAAATGGGCTGCAAAGGACAACCCCACAGCTGTATGAAAAAAATCATCCGAGCTCTCAGCACCACCTATTCCAAGCCCGTCTGGCTCCATCCCAGACTGTTTAACAAGCTTGAACTTCTTCCTCTTTTGGCCACAAGGCACCAAACCAACATGTTCCCGCCATGGCTCCTCAGGCACCACTATAGAGCCTCTCGATTCCGTACTGAAACCAGGACATTGCAGAGTAGGGACGCCTGCACCTGGAGATCTAGCAGGCCCACAACAGCCTCCATTTCCTTCCTCGAGAAACCCGGCACCATCTGGATTGTGGCAAGCTGCTTGAGCAAAGGACTTCTCAGGACCTGTACCAGCCTCGAGAAGGGAGACGAAGCTTTGCGCGGCCTCCCCCGCTTGCAGGGGCTGCTCCGAGGATCCGATAGAATCCGCCGCAGCGAACCCAACTTCCGTTTCGCTCGTGGGAGCGAGGTCAGAGCACGGAGCCGACGAGGATTCGGCCCCAAAACAGAGTGGCAGCGACCCAAAGCATAGGTTGAAACCTTCACCCAGCCGACAGGGAGAGCGGGCTTCAGCGAGCGCACCTTCCTCAAACCCCAAATCACGTCGATGCGGAGAATGCGGCCTGTTGCTCCCGAGCAGCTCTCCATCTCCTGCTTCGCCTGGTTCAGCAGCCTGCTTCGAACCTTCTCCCTCCTCCAGATTCCTCTCCTCATCGCTTGACAACATCAGACAGCGGGAAAATCCAGAGCGAGAAGCAAGTCTCAGCAAAGGGGGAGGGGTCGGCGATGTCTGAGCCTCGGGCGAACGGGAGAAGGGTGGAGTAGGTGGGGAGGAGAAGCCCGGCGACGCGTGGCGACCCGCGCCAGCTCCGGACCAGCCATGGGCGGGAATCGAGGTTCCGCCATGAACAGGGTCGTAGCTTCGGTGCGTGTCGCGCACGCTCCAACCGTCCTTTTTACCTATTTTCTAAAACCCTTTTATCTCATTTTATCTCCTAGCTAGCTAGACTAATCCGAAACTCATCGCTGCACTCAAACCTAGCTAGAAGCAGCTGTACGCAGCACGTAGCGACCCAGCTACCCGCACGCACGCAGCAAGCAGCTGCACTCCCAGCGCGCAGCTCTCGCTCCCTGCAGGCTCGTACGTCAGCAGCCGCGCCGCACCTCACGTGAGCCCCGCTCCCTATCTCCCTTTTTGCGATAATGAAGAGACCGAGCAGCAGTGCTCGCCACGAAGCACTTTCTCTCCATCCCCTCCCGCAAGAAAAGCTCGAGATCTCCCCAAAGCCATGGCCAGGGCTGCCTCACCGCTGTCGTCCTCACCAACCCAGCAGCTCGTCCAGGCGTGCCCGGAATCAACGACATAGGCGATGTCCAGGACGTGCGCACGCGACGGTGAGCGCAGCGTCCCTTCTTCCAATCGGCCTCGCCGTTCGCCGTCCCCATCTCGACCACCTCCTCCAGCACCACCTAGGTGAGCAGCCGCCCACCTCCTTCCTCCCCTGGCTCGCCTAGAACGCGACCGGCACGAGTCCAGCACATACATCTCCCATGCTAATATTCCTCGATTTTTGCCGTCGTCCCCTTTACTCCTTTGCGAGAACCTCCTAAACAAAACATAATGACCTATCATCCAGCTACCACCAAGTTCAAGCGGCGCTTGATTTGGAGCTCCATAACTCTCGAAATAATCTGCCGAAGATCAGTCGAAAAGTCTGTGTTTCTGAAACTGTATCGTTTCTACCTGAATCCTCTCTGTTCGCCCCTCTTTTCTGGCGCGTATAACATTCTTCGGAAGAAACTTCTTCCCTGAAAGTTGTTTATCTTTCCTATATCTACAATTTTCGTTTTTACGGTGCCGCAAAATTTTTCCTAGTTTTGTTGCCATTTTCATTTGAATGCGGACCGATTTAATTCAAAAAATCCCAGATCTGAGATTCAGTTCAACGACCTGCTCCTCGCGTGTTTGCAAAAACACCCCTATACGTTTTTATTACTCAACCCGTGGTCCTGACTTGGCTCACGTGGCGCTCCCTCGCTGGAGGCGCGCACGCATGTGGCCTTGCTACCCCGCTGTCCCCACTTGTCTGTGACAGTGGATAAAACCCTCAGAGTGACAAAAGTATCCAGTGTTTTTCTGAATTCAAATAATTCCAGGAATATGAATATATCTTAGATAATTTGTATCTTTCAAATTAATTTGAATTTGATCAAACTTTCTATATAAAATAGGTTTCATTTTTGAATGTTAATTCAATTCTTATTTCCAATAATTTCACAATTGAATCTAACTAGTCAAACCATTGACTTTTTTTACCATATTTGAATTGTTTTATATTTAATATTGTTTTAAATTTATAATTTCAAATAATACTATATGTTTGTGGCTTAGAAAAATTCCAAGAATAAGAATATGCCATTTAAAATATCATTTGAGTAATTTAAAATTTCGAGATAATTTAAATGCTAATAAATGCCTTTTCATAATAAATTCATAAATTTAAATTTGTAGCTTCAATTTTGACAAATGATATATCTAAAACGATTATCCCGACGAGCCCGTTCTAACTATGCATTCCATGATATGAATTAAAGCATGCGTCACATAAATATAATTGAGGCAGCAAGTTTTATGCAACTAAAATGTGACTAAAAAAATACTAAAAATATTTATTTCTTGTTCTCACATCGCACCCTTTCCATGGTATGTTATACCATGTAAATTGTGCATCATTCCATCATGGAATACCTTGTTTGCTTGTTGCATATGCGTTATATGATTGTACAATATATTTATTTTGGCCCTTGTGTGTTTGGTTTTTATCCGGATAGACGCTGAGCAAGGAGAATATCAGGAGACTCGGGAGTATTATTTGGATCCTTCCTATTCTGCAAACTAAACTTCCAGGCAAGAATTCCCCATGATTGCACTACATATAGTACCTATGGCATCTGTCTTATTCTTGCATCATGAATCACGTCACAAATAAAATTGAATCCCAAGTATTGCATAGCCTTTACTTTTAAACCCCACCGAAGCTTGTTCCCTGAATCCCATGAGCCATTACTATAGGAGTTATTTGATCCACGCGAGTCATAGAATTGCATGTGTAGGGTTTGTGAGAGGCCTTGAATAATGAGGTACCTAAACAACTGAATTGAGTAGTAATGGGATAACTAAAGAAAGCGACACCGGTGGACAATATCTGCTATTTGGTTCTTTATGCTCACTTGTGTCCTGTAGAACCCCGAGTAATTGATACTTATTCCTTGACTATTGCACTATCTGAATGTGGGACCATGAATCCCCTTAGCCAGAGTTTGAATCATTTCTTATTTCTTAGGGCCACAAACTAGTTTGGGGCTTTACTACTATCATGTACGTATGTCATGTTGTTGCTTTATTTACTACTGTTTCTTGTGGAGAGCATTTACTACTGTACTGTTTAGGTAATAGGAGTGTTTTTGCGGTATCTACAAGCCCAGTCACACTTACGGTTCCCAGTCGTTTACAGCCATTCACGCAAACCTCTGGATCCGTCGCGGAGCTGGCCAACTTTGTGGCGGGTAGCTTAGTGGGTTGGCCTCCTAAAATATTTTATGAAACTTGTGATTACTTTGTCGTGATGCCTCGTTGGGTTTTCATTTTGTTTTTTCGAGATTGATCGTGCGTGTGTTGCTATTTGTGCATCCTTGTAGGGTAAATCTTTTTAAAAGTCGTGTCCGCGGTTGTGGAAGATTTGGAGCATAGTTTCTTGATCATAGACAAGCATAACTAAAGTACCGTTTTTATATGACTAAAACTTGACTAGTAATAGTGCAATATTCATGGAATGATTAATAAAATTGCCAACGAATGGGTTGTTCTTCCGCCTCCTCATTTGGTGGGTGAGCGATGTTTATTTATGTTGACATATATGTTAGATAATTAACTATTGTTTAATTAACGAGCATCTGTCTATCATTGGTTAGGCAGATGTTGTAGTGTGTCTCTATAGAATTGGTAGACTTTATTTTTTGCTGCAATTGCGTCACCCTCAGGTCATTTCCTTTAGATGTATAAAGACTTGTTGAGTCTCTTTAGGTCTCACACAATAAAATATTGGTTCAGATGGATAGGTATATCCATAGGAAGGGTACTGGGTCGAGGAGACCGATAATGGTGGCAACGACCGTCAGGTGTAGAGATTCCGGGGCATGGAGATCCTTGAGATCTGTGGGTGGGATGTGTTTATTTTCAAGGCATCTTATGCCAATTTTCTTCTTATCTATACTCAGACCTTGTTTTCCGCTTCCACTTGATAATTTGATGTGTGATGTATGAGGATGTATCCTAAACTATTATATCTATATAGGATATTTGAATCTTGCCATATGGCATTGCGATATTTATGTTTCTTTTAGATGGTTTGGCTCTGATGTACTCTTGTATGTTGTTGGCATACATACTTATTTGTGTATGCTTGACTCGTAGTCCAGCCGGCTACGTCTCTCGCACATGAAGCTATAACCATGATATGTGGATAGGGTGGTTGGCTGGTACCGTGCCCTATTCCGCTTAGATAGGACCTACACGTAGGTGGCCTTTGGGCCTCCTCGGTAGGGCACCTTATGCACTTTTGGGTTATACCGGCTTGTGATTTTGAGCATAGGGTCTAGGGGATTGCACATACCGCTGGTTGTTAAGCTCACTGAACGCATCCAATGAAAGGGGATCCTATTGGGGATTTACTTCTGTAGATGCAATTAATTGCGTTCATTGCATAAAAAACAAAAAATTCCTATAGTTTGCAACTGCCAAGATCAAATCTAGGTAATACTTTGTAACATTTACAGAAGGTACACGACCATCCTCAAGGAAATGCAGATGATCATCACCACAGACGGGCAACGCCTCCGTAATTGGTCACACGTTCGGTGTGCCGACGACTCCCGATCCCTTGCTCCAGCTAGGCAGCGGAAGTAGCGGATCCCCAGGAACTCTAGCAGCGTTGCACCATGGTAGTGGTGGTGGAGGGGAAGGTTTAGAGCAGGTCTTCACCAAACACCTTTTCTATTGGCAATGGACAAGGAAAGCAAGGGAGAGAATATGCCAACCTTGGGGCATATGAGAGAGCTTGTGAGAGAGTATGTGGAGAGGAGGAGGAGGCCACCTCCTTTTATAGGCGCCATGGGGCTGCCCTCTCCCCTCCTCTCATTCAATCTCCATTAAATAACACTACTTCCCTTAAAGGTCTATTAAAACACTTTAATAACTTTAAAAGTCTTTCCATTAAAGCTCTTTTATTCCATTAAAGCACTTTAATTCCCTTAAAGGTCTATCCATTAAAGAACTTTAAATCCATTTTAATGAAACTCAATTTAATGAACACTTCATTTAATGATTACTTCATTTAATGAACACATTAAAATTTTGATCCCTTGCTTGTTTTGATACCTCGAAACTATTTCGGCATATTCGGCAGAACAATTTTCTGCAGCAGAACAATTTTTTGTGATGTCCATTGACTTCCCCTATGTTTCCTATTCGATCAAACATGTCGGTTAACCTTAAGTGCGTCTCCCTAAGGGTTCGGGAACTATGTAGACATGATCGAGACTTTCTCCGATCAATAATCATTAGCGAGACCTAAAGATCCATAATGACTCCCACTAGTTCCTCGAAGATCTCATGATTGTCCGAACCTCCTTCGCTATAATTAAATTCCTTTTGTCTCGTCATATATTACTTGTTCGAGATTCGATCACTCGGTATCATCTATACCTTGTTTAATCTCGTTCTCGATAAGTACTCGTTTTTTGTTCCTGTGATATGACATTCTAGTGATCAAATCACTTTCTTGCAAGTCTATGCCAATGTGATATCATTGAGAGGGCCCTGAGTATATCTCTCCGTCATCCGGATGGAAAAATCTCAATCTTGATCCATGAGCCTCAACTAACACTTTCCAAATACCTGACGACACCTTTATAATCACCCTATTATGGTGTGATGTTTGATGTAATCAAAGTACTCTTCCGGTGAAAGTGCTTGACGTGATCTCATGGTGCGGTGACCCAACATACCACTGCATGATGTAGTACACTATAGTCGTTGACATAACACCAATGAAACACCGTTCACTAGTATTACATCCCTCCGAGTGGTATAACAGAAACACAGCAGGTCCAATACATGGCTAAAGGTTACAACTTACTCTATACACAAGATCCAGAGAACACTCTAGGTTAAAGAGAGAGAAAGAACTTCTTACAAAGAAGAATCAAAGATAACAATGCAAAAACTATTATACTATTAAGACTAGTATTTTAACTAAGGGGTTGGCATTGCTGCTATTGCAATACAGTACAGAAATAGGTTCTTTGGCTAGATACTATATTCCTATTTAATCAGTAACTTCGCCTTCACTTGAGTTGATGTACATGTTGACTTCCTTGTCTTCATTGAAGAGCTTTAGCTTTGGAAGATGATTCCTAGAGCATAACTTGATGTAGATGTTGTCTGTACTGGCTTCAGAATCTAGCAAGTGTTAAGAAGATACGTTGAGTATGAGCGTACTCAGCAAGTTCACTAGAAAAGGAGTGTTTGATGCACTACATCTATAGCCACAGACCATAGGTCGTAGGCAATGCAGGTTTTCGTAAACATTTCTTGAAAGGTTGCTTTTATTCTGAAAAACAATGTCCGTCAGCCTTCACGGGTTTACCAGAACTTTCATGGAGTTCCTTTCCCGCCGCATTCGCAGCTCCTTCACTGAACAGGGAGTAACAAGTTACAGTTCTTACACTCTGCAGAGGTGCGTTACTTTACCCATGAGAGATCAACTCTTTGTTGCACAACCGGGCAGCTTATTGTAGAGGTCCCAACGTTTAATAAGGTAGAGATCCTTGTGTTTACAATGCTAGTCCCTGGATCAATAGCTAGCATCCACAATTAAGATGTAATATCAAGAAACAAAGGTCATAATACAACTTTATAACCAGGAATAAAATAATTCATTACATCTTACATAGCTCGTTTGGCTATCTCATTACAATGCAGCAGAAATAACTATAGCATGGAGTCCTTCATCTTCAAAGTGCCACAGGCAATTGACGAGGTTTGATCTCGTCAATGCCCATTGTTATGGACTTGGTTTTCGAGAAGATGGGGATGCTGGAGATCGCGGAACGGTTAGCAAACAAGCAACACGGGACACGAGGTTTACCCAGGTTGAGGCCCCCGGAGGGAAAACCCTACTCCTGCTTGTCTGCTGTTGATTACGGCGGAACCGGTGATTGCAGGGGTGCGCAGATGCAATCTGGCGTGGAGGTGTCTATGCGAAAGTATGAGGTCAGGGATCTAGGTCGTGCCCTCCTAGCCTTTATATAGAGTTAGGCAGGTCCCATGCACAGACCAAGTCGGTTACAGGTTTTAGGGTTTACCCCTTTGAATTTTCTATCTACTCTAGTCTTGCTCTCCAAGGATCCGAAGGCGTCATGGGCCCTGGCCACCCTAAAGTCTTCATGGGCCGACGTATATTTATCGTGGGCCTTCCTTGGGCTGGACTAGGTATGTTGAAGTCGTGTACCTGCGGGGTATAACCATGTCAGTAGCCCCCGAGTGTTCAGTCGAATCGTAGATTTTCGGCTGAGGACTCTTCAATCCTTTAGGTGCAACTCTCTCTTTCAAGAGAATGTGTAGGGATTGTTGATGCGTGTGCCTGACTCTCCCGACGGATCAGGGCCAGTTAACTATCCTAGGACAAAACAACACGATCTTCTTCAGGTTCGAGTCCCTCGACTCGAACCCGGAACATATGCTGGCGTAATTCGACTCAGGCCGGGGAGGACTTACAGGAGTGGAATTCCAGTGAATTTAAATGATGTACCCAACGTGTCCGTCGGGATTTTTCATCGCGCCTGTTGGCACGGGTTTATACTAGCAGAGAGCAGTCATGTGCGTTACCAGGCCATCAGATGATATCTGTAGGTCTTATCTTTGCGTCGCAGACACAGCATCCGAATTTGTATCACCACGGAGGTGTTTCGGGTGGCCAAGGAGAATATTGCTCACTTAGCGTTTAATTGGGGCAGAGTTGCCAAAAAGTTTTTGCGTACTGATCCGAATGATCGCAGTCGAAAATTCATAGGGTGCGCGACCAGCGCTCCCTATGGGAGTAGCCCCCGAGTGTCTGTTCGAGTCGTAGACTCGAGCTGAGACTTTTAATTCAGTCATTGTTCGGTGTCAGGTCCGTAGGACATAAATTTTTTCGGATGCTTAAATCCATCCTCCCTATGGGAGTAGCCCCCGAGTCCGTAGTGGAGTCGTTGACTCAACCTAGGACTCGAAGAAACAGTTCAGTGCTGTAACGTGTTGTTCATTTTCGGGTGCGCTGCCAGCGCTCCTGATAGGAGTAGCCCCCGAGTAATTAGTCGAATCGTAGATTCGAGTGAGTACTCTTAGCTTTGAAGCCAAAGAAATTTTGACTGTTGCTAGTATAGCTTTTGATGACATCAATGCTGACGATCGGTGACCTCAAGCGTCTGCTGCGCTAGAGATGACTTGACTGGACGAACATGGGTCCCACTTTCTGACCTTGAATTGACCGGTCACGCGCGGCGTGGAGATAATTACGGCGTCGGCTCGGTTTCCGCGCGTAGTGGACGTCGTGTTAGCGACGGTTCGTTGCGATGCTGACACGTGTATGACCAGATCCTGCCGTTTGCGTTAGGTCCTCTCGATTGACGGTTGTCATGCATCGTCTTCGTCTTTATAATCATTGGGGGAAAACAGTAGTCTGTTTTCACCGCAGCTATTCATGTTTCACTGGTCCCTTGTTCTCTGAGAGTTCTTGCTACGCGCTGGAATATCCTCGGACATTTCCTTCTTCCATCCTACGTTCTCACCGCCGGCGCCGCCGTACCACAATGGGTAAGTCGAAGAAGGCTTCTTCTGCGGTTGGTACCAGCGCTGCTGGAGGGAAGAAGAGTGCTGCCGCTCCCCGTGTCACCGACGGTGGCTGGCGGCGATCGGAGACGCGGGAGAGTGATCTCCGCAAGCTTCGTGATCGGGGCTTGATCCCGTAGGATAGGGAGGCCGTCATACTCCCAGGCAACGAGGTAATCCCCCGTCCCCGCGCTGGGTTTCGGGTTATGTTCCTCGCCTTCGTTCTTCGCGGCTTTTCCTTCCCAGTCCACGACTTCCTTCGTGGACTGATTTTTCTTTACGGCATCCAACTGCATCATCTTTCCCCCAATTCTCTTCTTCACATTGCTTGTTTTATCACTTTCTGCGAGTGCTGGCTTGGTATCGAGCCACACTTTGGCCTCTTCCGGAAACTCTATTCCGTGAAGAGGCAATCTGGTTCGGATGGTGTTTATCCCATTGGGGGTTGCATCATCTCCCTCAAACCCAATCTGCTTTTCTTCTCTTTTTCCATGTCCGAACCTGTCCAGTACTGGCGGAGGCGATGGTTTTATATCCGTGACTCCATAGTGGCTGGGCAGGATTTTGGTCTTGCTCCTTTCGACCCCTCCCAAAAGATCGAGCCGAAGAGGTCCTGGAAAAACCAGATCTTGGATGGCGAGGTAGCGAAGATAGAGGCTCTCTATCGTCGAGTGGAGGATCTCCAGCTGATTCCGGAGAAGGAGGTGAACGGTGTGGATATCATGCGCACTTTTATTAAGCGTCGGGTGCAGCCGCTCTAGGCTAGGGCGCACCCGATGTTTCTTTATGCTGGTCGTCATGACCCGACGAGGGTTTCGGCTGAAGAATTCTCCAGGGGAGATCTCGATGGTGTCCTTCGCCCGCTTCTGAAGTTCAAGGCTGGAGAGGATATCCCGGGGAAATCGTTGACTTCTCCATTTTCTGCTTCTCGTCCTGTTCCACAGGTGTAGATTCGGGTTGTGCGCATAGCGCTTTTATCGACTGCATTGTATTTGAATTTGTTTGCTAACAAATTTTCTTCTTCTGTGCAGGATTTCAAGGTGCCGGGCATGTCGCCACCGCTTCCCGAATTGTTTCCGGCTGCACCGGACAATGAGGTAGTGGATTCCATGTCCGAACTGCCATCGGCGCGATCTCCGGCTGAAGAGGCCAACGAGTCGAGCGAGGATCACACTCGCAAGCGGACATAGAGCTCCATCGAGTCTTCAGATGCCTCGACTCCTCCGACTCCTAGGAATCTGCTGTGGCTTGAACGTCACAGTGATGGGTGTGGAGGCTCTTCCTCTCTGATTCCTGCCGTTCCCGTGCGGGATGTGGCACCGCACCCGCCGGCGAAGCGGAAGAAGGAAGAAAAGAAGGAAGAAAAGAAGGAAGAGAAGAAAGAGGAGAAGAAGGTCCGGAGGACCCCTCCTGTCTTCGACCTGAGCGAGCTTGACTCGCAAGTTTCCTTAGTCCTGCACTGCCTTTTCTTGCCTGTTTACTTTGTACTTGTGCTAATTTGTCCTTGTGCAGCCACTCCTCCAACGACTCCTCCAGCAATGGTGCTCGGGAGATGATGGGGGAGTCAAAAGTCGCGTTTCCTCCTCCTCAGACGGTGGCTACCTCTGAAGGCGCTGCTCCAGACCCTTCTCCGCAGGAGGTTCAGGTGGTTGCGCCTCAGAAAGCTGCAAGCGGACCTTCAGAGTCGCCGTCGGATCATGTGAGTAGTTCTGCCTCCTGCCACGGGGAAAGCCCCCGAGCATCTGTAAAGGAGTTTTGTTGTTTGTTCTTCCTTCGGGTCTCGGGGGGAGCCCCCGAGCGCTTTCGTGTGTGTAGTTTGCTTCTGCTCTTTCTTTTGAGCGTAGCCCCCGAGTCCTTCTTTTGACTAGTAGGTCTTTTTCCTGCAGCCTTTTGTGCAAGATGCCAAATGACTGGTGCAGCAGCACCTGGCGCTGGAGGCCAGCCTCAAACAGCTTCAAGGTACTTTTATGCCTTGGTTTTTTGCTTCTTCTTGTATTCTTGTCCTATTATCCGACGTTCGTATTGTTTAAATGCAGAGGAGCACAACACCTCCCTTCGTGAGATTGATGCTCTCAAAAAGAGCCTCGGTCAAGCGGAGAAGAAAGCCGAGGTCGCCGTTGGTGCGAAGGAGCGCCTCGAGCTGGAGCTGGCCACTGCGGCCGAGGCTAAGGAGCGCCTGCAGCGGGAGGCTACGGACCGCGAGGAGCATCTTGCCACCGCCACGACTTCGCACGAGAGAGAGGTGGCCGACAAGCTTATGGCGGCTGCCAAGGCTGTTTCTAGTGAGTATCTTCACCTTCCTCTTTTGATTTCCTTGTCTTTCTTTTGCGGTGCTGTCGTTCATTCTTCTTTCTTGTTGTCTTAGATGCCGCAGGCATCGAGTTGGATCGCGGTGCTCTGGAGCACGGGAGTGCTCTGGATGATGCTGCTGCGGCGGTCGAAGATCGCTGCAGCACCGTCGTCAACTCGCTTGCCAAGGCCAAGGAGGTCCTTGGGCGCTTCTACAAGGAGCTTGTCCCCAAGGGCGCGGCTCTTGATGATGTTGATGCTCTGGCGGAGGCACTGTTAGCCGAAGCACCTGCGGCGTACAAGCACAAGCAGAAGGGCATCGGCGCATCCGTCGGGCTGGCAATGGCCTTGGCGGCTGGAGCGGAGCTGGACCTTCCCCAGGTCACTTCCCGGATGCCGACGACTGCTGTTGGATCCGAGGTAGACTTCTCTACCTATGCTGCTCGCTGTAAGTGTTATGGGCCGAAGCTGATTGATCTGATGGCCGAGTACGCGCTACGGCAGCGGGGGGAAGCTAAGGCGAGGCAATCCGGCTCCAAGGCTACTCAGGGTGCAGCTTTATAGGCGCTTTAGTTATATGATAGTTGTAGCTTCTTTTGTTCTAATTATTGATGAACAATCCTGGTGCCACGTAGTGGATTTTGCTCCATTTAATGAATTTGTTGAGTTCTGTGATCCTTCGTCTGCGTGCTCATGTCGTTGCCTTTCTGTTGATCTAGGGTCCTTCGGGTGCTGATCCCGTTGACACCTCGCTTGCAGCGCGGTTGTGGCCATCCTTGGATGATGCGTCGCAGCTTGCGTTTCTTCGAGACCGTGTTCATAGTCTCGAGAAAGAGTTTCTTAGGGTGCGTGGCCATGCTGACGTTTGGAAATACAAGGCGGATCGAGGTGCCGCCAGAGAGGAGTACTTGATGGCGGAATTGCTTCGATTATCCGAGCAGCTTCAGTGTAAGTTTTTCGAGCTGTTGCCCATTTCTTCGGATGCGCCTGCTGGCCTTGCATCTTACTTTTGTGCAAGTATTGCAGGTGCTAACCTTGCTCCAAGGGAGGAGAAGGAGCGTGTTGCTGTTCGGGTCAATTGCTTGACTCAACAGGACATGGAAGCCGGTGGGTTCTTCTGGATGGATCGCGACCGTGCTATGGTCCTTGCGATGGTGCAAGATCGCGTTCACCAAGTATCGCGGGTGCTTCGTCAGGTGCAGACTTCACTCGCGTTGGTTCTGCATGTGATGTTTCCGCTGGATGCTGCACCGTCAACCCTCTCTGGTCTTCTGTAGAAGTTCCGGAACATGCATCGTGTCAAGGAATTGGTGCGGCATCAGCTTGTCGTAGGGGTGAAGGCTGCGCTGTCCCTTGTGAGGCTGCATCGTCCTGATGTAGATCTTTCCGCTGTAGCGGCTGGGCCATCCCTTCGGCCAGATGGTGGTGTGTGGGATATGCGTCCGCATTACGCGGCTGTAAGGCAGTATGCCGAAGAGATCGTAGATCTGTTTGAGCAGCGTGCTTAGGTTATTCTTTAGAGTAGGTAGTACCTGTAAAAGAGATAGATGTAAAATTTGTATATACTTGGCTGGGCGTGTTTTGCCCTTTGTTATAAAGGTTTGGTTGTTGTTTGAGCACGTAGTGCCTTATTCGCACACGTGTACTTTTCGTTAGCCTGACGTGGTCAGCTACTCAGGTGTACACGTGTTATCCTCAGTCGACGAAATCGTGAGGTGGGGGGAGCCCCCAAGTGCGTTTGTAGCATGGAGTAAAAGTGCGAATAGAAAACAAAATTTTGGGGCGAGACACTTAGCTTTATTTATATCGTAATGGAGGAGGTACATTGTTCGGTTGGGTAGCCTTGGCTGAATATCCTTATTGAAAGTAAAGGGGTAGGTAGCTAGGGGTAGAATCGTCGCAGCTGTGCGACGTTCCATGGGTTGGAGTATGCGACTCCAGACTCCACGTGCTTGAGGCGATAGGCGCCACCTGGGATGACTTCGGTGACGATGTAGGGTCCTTCCCATGGCGACTCGAATTTCTTCGGTCGCTCTTGCTTGAGTCACAAGACTAGGTCTCCTTCGACGAAGGACCTTGGGCGCAGCCGTCGGCTGTGGTAGTTGCGGAGATTCTGCTGGTACACCGCTGATCGAGCTGCTGCTATGTCTCGTGCTTCGTTGAGTGTGTCGACGGCATTTTCGAGTGCAGCCATGGATTCGGCTTCGCTATCAGCGACGACCCGGGGGGCCTGGTGGCGTACTTCGGCTGGTAGCACGGCTTCGGCTCCGTGCACCATGAAGAACGGCGTGTAGCCGGTTGAGCTGTTTGGCGTGGTGCGCAGGCTCCATAGGACGGAGGGTAGCTCTTTCGGCGAGTCGCTCGAGTGGGCTCATGAGGCGCTTCTTGATTCCAGTGCCGATTAGGCCGTTGGCCTTTTCCACCTGCCCGTTCGTTTGCGGGTGCGCCACAGAGGCGTATGTGGTGTTGATTCCGAGGCCTTGGCAGAAGTCTTGGAATTCTTTGGAGATGAAGTTCGATGCATTGTCGGTGATGATGCTATGCGGTACGCCGAACCTGTAGACAATGGATTCAAAGAACTTGACGGCAGTCTTGCCCTTTTGGTTAGTGATCGGCGTGGCTTCGATCCACTTGGTGAATTTGTCGACTGCGACCAGGAGGTAGACGTGCCCCCCTTTCGAGGACCTTGGCAGTTTGCCGATCATGTCGAGGCCCCATTGAGCGAAGGGCCAGCACAAAGGTATAGGCCTAAGCTCTGACCCGGGTGCGTGTGGTTTGTCGGCGAACCTTTGGCACCCTTTGCATCTTCGGACGATGTCTTTTGCGTCGTCCATGGCCGTTGGCCAGTAGAATCCAGCTCGTAGAGCTTTGGTGACAAGGGAGCGACTGCCTGTGTGATGGCCGCAGATGCCCTCGTGGATGTCTTGAAGTATGGTTTTCCTGTCACCGATGGTGACGCACCTTTGTAGTACACCCGAAATGCTGTGCTTGTACAACTCGCCATTAATGATGGTGAAGGCTTTTGACCGGCGAGATATGCGTCGGGCATCCGTCGGGCTATCAGGCAGATCTCGGTCTATCAAGTACTGGAGGTATGGCCGTGTCCAGGTTTCTTCGACTGCCATGACCTGCATCAGGTTGACCACGGCGACCTCTGTGTCCAGTTTTTCGGGTCCTTCATGACCTTCGGGTAGCGTAGCCCCCGAGTGTTCTGCTTCTTCTTGTGATCCCTTGGGGAATTTCCGCTTGATGGATGGCACGCAGATCTGTTTGAGGAACACACCTAGTGGCACCCTTGTGCAGGTGGAGCCGATGTTGGCGAGTCTGTTGGCCTCCTCGTTGCTTTCTCTTCCAACGTGCCGAAGCTCGCAGCCGTCGAATTCTCCCTCGAGTGAGTTGTAGAGTGCGCGGTACGCGATCATGTTTTCGGTGTGTGTGTCGCAATCATTCATCGTATGTTGGACGATGAGGTTAGAGTCACCGTAGATGACCAGGCGCGTTGCGCCGCAGATCTTTGCCATCCTCATGCCGTGGATGAGGGCTTCGTATTCGGCCTTGTTGTTGGAAGCTCGGAATTTCATCCGAAGGACGTACTTCCTCTTGTCGCCCTGCAGGGAGGTCAGTATGACCCCGGCTCCCGCTCCAGCTTCGCGCTTGGAGCCGTCGAAATGCATCGTCCATGACTGCGACATGTCTAGGGTGTCTGGCAGCTGCAGCTCCATCCAGTGTACAAGGAAGTCTGGGAGGACCTGAGACTTCATTGCGAGTCGCTTCTTGTAGACAATGTCTAGGGGTGACATCTCGATGCCCCAAAGGGCCACGCATCCTGTAGCCTCCGGATTGTTCAGGATGCTGTTCAGGGGTGCCTCGTTGACGACCATCACCTAGTGCTCCTGGAAGTAATGGCTCAGCCGACGAGCCGTCATGAACACGCCGTAGGCGAGTTTCTGGTAGTGAGGGTACCTCTGCTTTGTTGGCGTCAGTACCTCGCTGAGGTAGTAGATTTGGCGTTGGACCCCGTGGGTCTTGCCTTCTTCGGGTCGCTCGACCACTAGTACGGTGCTCACCACCTGGTGTGTAGCTGCTATGTACAGCAGTAGGGGTTCGCGCTCCTTTGGCGTGACCAAGACGGGCGAGGTAGAGAGCAGCCGCTTTAGATCTTCGAATGCGTCATCCGCCTCAGGCGTCCACTCGAATTTGCGCAGCAGCTGGACGAAGGGCAGTGCTTTCTCGCCCATGCGGCTGATGAATCTGCTTAATGCCGCTATTCGTCCTACAAGTTGCTGGACACCTTTGAGGTTTTTTGGCTTCTCCATAGCCATGATGGCCCGTATTTTCTTCGGGTTCGCCTCGATCCCTCGCTGGGAGATGAAGTAACCAAGCAGCTGACCCGATGGGACGCCGAAGGCGCACTTTTCGGGGTTAAGCTTGATCCTATAGCGGTCGAGATTATCGAACGTCTCGCGGAGATCGTTGATGAGTGTTCTCGCCTCCCTGATTTTGATGACTATGTCGTCGACATAGACTTGGACGTTGCGTCCGATCTGGTCCTTTAGGCATGCCTGCATGCACCGATTGTACGTGGCACCTGTGTTCTTTAGCCCGAAGGGCATTGTGTTGTACCAGAACACCCCGAACGGCGTGATGAACGCCGTTTTCTCCTGATCTTCGACTTTGAGTCGAATCTAGTTGTAGCCTGAGTAGGCGTCGAGGAAGGAGAGCTTCTCGCATCCTATAGTCGAATCGATGATCTGATCGATCCGAGGGAGAGGGGAGTGGTCCTTTGGGCAGTGCTTGTTCAGCGATGTGAAGTCCACGCACATCCGTAGGATGTCCGTGTCCTTTTTGGGGACCATCACTGTATTGGCGAGCCACTCGCTTTCTTTAATCTCCCTGATGAAGTCTGTAGCGAGTAGTCTGTTGATTTCCATCCCGATGGCTTCGGCCCGCGGCTCGAACAGTCTCCAGATGGACTGCTTGACGGGCTTGGTGTCTGGAAAGACGTTTAGTGCGTGCTCGGCGAATTCCCTGGGAACTCCTAGCATGTCCGCAGGACACCAGGCGAAGATTTCCCAGCGCTCACGGAGGAATTTGACGAGCGCGCTTTCCTATGCGGGGCTGAGATCGTTAGTAATCAGCGCCGTCTTGGAGGCATCCGTCAGGTGGACCTGCACCTTCTTTGTGTTGACGGTGGAGTCGGAAGACATATCAGGTGCATTTTGTCGTGCGACTGGGGGTGCCCCGTTGTCCGTCACCTCGCGGAGCCTTACGAGCTCCTCCTGCATGCCGAATGACTGGGAGATTCTGTTGAAGTCCCTGTCGCAGTGGTCCGATCGGGTGAAGCTCCCGTGAACCGTGATGACGCCTCTAGGTCCTGGCATCTTGAGTAGCAGGTCCGCGTAGTGTGGTACTGCCAGGAACCTTGCGAATGCTACACGCCCGAGGATGGCGTGGTATTGTGATGGCCAGTCCACCACTTCGAACTCGAGCCGCTCGCATCGGAAGTTGTCCGGTTTGCCGAAGATGACGTCGAGCCATATCTTTCCCAGGGGGAATATGCCCTTTCCTGGGACGATGCCGTGGAACGTTGTGTCTGACTGTTCCAGTCTGCACAGCGGGATCCGCATTGCTGCTAGAGTGCTTGCGAACATCAGGTTGATTCTGCTGCCGCCGTCCATGAAGACGCGGCTCATGTCGAAACCTCCGATCTGCGCCTCCAGGACCAGGGAGGCATGACCTGGGCGAGGGACCTGGCAAGGGTGATCCGAACGGCTGAACATGATGCAGGACTCCGATCCGCTGAGGTACTCAGGGATGGCGAGTGGAGCTGTCACGACCAGGTTGATCTGACGGGTGTTTTCCTTCTGCACTCTATTCGTTGGGCGCCCCTTCTGGATCATCAGTGCTCCTTTCGGCGGGGGATACCCGTGCCCAATGTTGTTCTGTGCTGGTGCGACTGGTTGGTTTGGGCCTCCTACGGGTGGCGGTGGAGGAGCTCCATGCGCTATCTCTCCTGGTGCGGGTGCGTTCCCAAATCCAGGGGGTGGAGCTTGCTGCCTCATCTGAACCATGCTTTAGCTGAGCTTCTGGAACTCGCGGCGGTCCTTGAGCATGTGGCTTGCCTTCTTCTTACCATCCTGCTTGTTGATGTAGAAGTGGATGGTACATGGACCCGACAGTTTTTTGTATACTGAGGGTCCGTCGTCGCGGCTGCGGCGCTGCCACGACTGTGCTGGGCGTCCTCCATCACGGAAGTTGCCTCCGCGGTATCCGCCGCTGTTGCGGTTGGCGTCGTTGCGGCGATCGGCGTAGCCGGCCGCGACCATGTCAGGTCCATCGCGATCGTCATAGACGCGCGGTCTCCTCTTTCTACGGCGCTCCCATCGTCGGCCATAGTTGTCCTCTTCCTCCGATTGTGCCCGGTGGACGGAATCTTCGCCGTCGGCCCACCTATTGGCGATGTCCATGAGGTGGTCGAGTGTCTTGGGCTTGACGCGCCCAAGTTCTTCCTTGAAGTCCTGGCGCTTGACGCCGTCCTTGAAGGCATCGATGGCCCTTTCTTCGGAGATGTGTGCCGTGGAGTTCTTGGTGTTGGACGAGCGCAGTATGTACGAGCGAATGGATTCGCCCGTTCATTGGTACAGGCTCGCAACTCCTCGATCGTGGCGGGCCTCTTGCTGGTGCCTTTGAAGTTTCAGATGAAACTGTAAGCCAGCTCCTCCTAGCTTCGGATGGATCCTGAAGATAGGCTGCTAAGCCAGATCCGGGTTGCGCCTGTCAGATGCAGCTGAAGGCATTGCATGGCGGTTTCCTTGTTTCCACCGTGCAGCTTGACGGATGACAGGTGGTCGCTAAGCCACGCCTTGGGGTCCTGTGTGCCGTCGAACTTCGGAGTATCCGAAGGAAGCTTGAAATTTCGCGGCATCCGTGTCTGTCAGACAGATCTGCTGAAGCACCGAGCTCCGCAGAGTTCTCCTTCGTCTTCATCCATCTCGGATTCAGACGAGCATGCGCGCTTGGCTCGCGCTTTGTCGATTTTGCGCTGTGTGAGCGTGTCTCTGGCATCGTAATCGCGGCTGCGATGACGCGAGCTCTTGTGCCTTCGAGGAAGGTCATGTTCCTCTTCTTCGGATGAAGGAGTGGGGGTGCAGTCGAACTTGACCGTAGCTTTCTTTTTCGGCTTCGTAGGAGCTTCTTGATGGAGCGCAGCTCCGACGAGTCCGAGTCCGGTGAGTGCGGACTTGTGCATGGCTCTTTTCGGGTCCCCCTCCGGAGGTGGGTGGGACGCGAGGTACGCGGTGGCTGCCATGATCGCAGCTTGCGGCATCTTCGGGATGATGTTGCCGTCGGCATCCATCTCCATGAAGGATGCGTGGAGGGTTCGGGTCACCTCACGGCGTTCCTTGGGGTCCATGTTCTCCGTCCGGGAGCGGTGGTTGTTGCCGTGGTTGCCGTTCGAGCTAGAGCCGATGCCCATGGTGGAGAGCGCAGCTCGTCGCGCGCTGGACTTCGAGGCTGCTTGCTTGCGTTTGTCAAGCACCTCTTGCATCTTGACCTGCTTCTTGTGCTCCTCGATCAGGAGCAAGTGGTATGCCATCAGCAGGTCCCGTGAGGCATCTGCAGGCAGGATCGTGCTGCCCGCCACGGCGGCACGTGCCTGGGCCCATCCTTCTTTGCTAAGGCGGATGATCTGGCCGGCGTTGTCCCCTTTGGGTGGGGGGGACTGGCTTCTTCTGTTCCCGCCGTTTCGGTCCTGCGGGTTTGGTGGCGGGCTGGGCGCTCGCTGATCCACGTCGCTCTGGATGACTACGGTGCATTGGTAGCGCTCGTAGATTGGTCCGCTACTGCCGCAACTTTCGGATCCGGAACCGTAAGTCCCTTCATTCGATGGCGGATCGCACAGATCGGAGTTGCAGCTGCTGCTGTCATAGGAGTCATCTGTTGATGATGATGTGCGTAGCACAGGGTGTGGGGCCCATGAAGCGGGCCTGATTGATGGTAGGGGCACCTGCTCTGGGAGGCGGAGGGTGCCAGTTTGCCCCACCTAGAAGCAGAAGCTCCTGAACAGGATCTTGAGTCCGTCGCCTACGGGCTCAAATTCCTTCATGGTGGCCGGTGAGTGGGCGGTGAAGTCGAAAGCGCCGAAGAGGAGGTGACTCTCCATCGCCGTAGAGTTGAAGATCGCTCGGGTTGGGACTGTCACGATCGCACAATCAGCGTCCCCAGTTCCCACAGACGGCGCCAATTGACGATGTTTGATCTCGTCAATGCCCATTGTTATGGACTTGGGTTTTGGAGAAGATGGGGATGCTGGAGATCACGGAACGGTTAGCAAACAAGCAACACAGGACACGAGGTTTACCCAGGTTCAGGCCCCCAGAGGGAAAACCCTACTCCTGCTTGTCTGCTCTTGATTACGGCGGAACCGGTGATTACAGGGGTGCGCAGATGCAATCTGGCGTGGAGGTGTCTATGCGAAAGTATGAGGTCAGGGATCTAGGTCGTGCCCTCCTAGCCTTTATATAGAGTTAGGCAGGTCCCAGGCACAGACCGAGTCGGTTACAGGTTTTAGGGTTTACCCCTTTGAATTTTCTATCTACTCTAGTCTTGCTCTCCAAGGATCCAAAGGCGTCATGGGCCCTAGTCACCCGAAAGTCTTCATGGGCCGACGTATATTTATCATGAGCCTTCCTTGGGCTGGACTAGGTATGCTGAAGTCGTGTACCTGCGGGGTATAACCATGTCAGCAATCATGTTGGTTGTAGACTTGTAATCCTAATCAACACACTTCACTAACATCAAACAAACCTGCAACATAATAAGTTACAGCCACAAGGGTTAATACATTTGAATTGTATTGGCAAGTGATACTATGGTAGAATAGTGGTATCTATCATCTATATGCATTTGGCTAAGTGGATCTTTGACTTGCTTTGCTCAAAATAGATTTTCCTTATCATTTGAAAATAATAAGTTTTTGTTTGTCAAAATCACCCAAGGCATCTACCAATCAAAGATTGAAGATCCTTTAACCCTTGTTTAACCACAAGTTTTTAACTTAGAAATTGGGATGAGGAGATTCTTGATAGCTTCCATGTCTTGATGCTCAAATTGTCCATTACCGGGGACACGACTAAGTACTTAGATTTTACTCTCTTGAGAGGTGGTGCACTTTCCCCACAAGACTCGACATGCATCGAGACAAGATCTTTCAGAAGCCTTCCCTTAGACCAAAATGGACGCGCTCCAAACCTATCATCCCCTACCACCAACTGTCCATTTGGCTAAGTTATTGCAACCTATATGATCCAGGCAGAGCCCATAATGCCAAGTGGATGCACTTGAAGCTTCTCAATCTCAAATATCTTTGTTCCTGGGTGTCATTCCACAAGTGTGATACACAAGGTTCACCAGTCCCCTGGCCTTGTGTAACCACTCAACATAAATCCATTCCCACCATTCCACCCAGGTGATTCATTCACATAGTTATTTTATTAAACAAAACACAAGTCATAGACCTAGAAATATTTCATAGCATGAATATAATCCACCCTTGTTTTCTACTAGCTAGGCTAAGCATGATAGTAGTAGGAATTTTAACTTAGGGAAAATTCTACTAAGGTTTCATCTACTAGGATTTCCCATGGCATAGTTAACACTTAGAAAATCCCATGCAAGTCCTACTTAGAAAATATCACTAATGCATAGTGAAAATAATGGGACACAACTATGAAGCACAACTTGCGTTATTGGTAGAGAATATAGGTTCACTCCTTGATCTTGCAATAGTCACACTCTTCAATTTCCACTACAATTCAATCAAGGCACAAAATTCAATCTACCATTCAAGCAATTCAACACATAAAATAATGAAAACAAAGCAATGCATGCAAGCATGCCAAATATTGTTTTATTTTGAAAAGTGGTTTCTAATAGGTTATAAACATTTTAAAACACCTATTTGTAATTTACAAAAGTGGCAAAACCATTTTAAGCCAAGTTAGTGAAAATGGCCACTTTAAATCATTTTGTTTTGCTAGAAATGATTTTATTCAAATAATAATTTCCAGTGTTAGCCAAAATGTTTTTTAAATACAAATATTAATGTTTAGGCTCATAATGTTTTAAAAAAATTCCATTTGCAAAGGGTTTCATCCAAAATACATTTTTAAATCTTAGCAACGTTTTATTTTGTTGGAAATGCCTTTAAACAAAGTAATAATTTTTTCTAGGGTTCACCAAATATATTTTTATATACAAAAACTTGGTGTTTAGGGTCGGAGAGTTTAACTCAAACTATTTTCAAAAGGTTTTACTCAAAAAGCATTTTTAAACATAAACAATATTTTTATTTAACTAGAAATGCTTTTATTCAAAGATTTATTCTTTAGCTTCAGAAAATACACTTTTAAATCCATAAGTTGGTTTCTATGGTCAGTAGGTTCAAAACAAACCATTTACAAAATATTTTATCCTAAAATCATTTTTAGAATAAATTTTATACTAAAAAATTGTAATTAAAAAACAATCAATTTTACATAAGCAAAATACTAAACAAAGTGCATGGTTTGAAAGTATTCTTTTTGATGATTCCAATGATATAAAATTTGTACAATTTTGACGTGTAGATTTAAAGTTATGGAATTTACAAATTCAAACATCTAATAGAACATTTTATGTTTTTAAAACAAAGTCAGTGCCACGCGTCATGTTCTTACTGGACGATACCGTTTCACGTGGATCGCTCGATTCTAGCCGTCAGATCTAAAGTGCATCGCACGGTACAGAACCAGTCTTACCTCTTCATTTAATGAATCTATCATAGCCGACAGATCTACATGCTACGGTTCCTAGCATCCTAACCATAACCTGGCGGCGCTAGACGGTGGCGCGCGGCGGCGCTCTGGCTACGGTGTTACATCGACTACGGGAAGTGAGAGAGAGAGAATGGAGAGAGTTACCAGATTCGTAGTGTCGCGCTGATGCTCAATGTGGTCGTAGGAGGGCAGGGGGCATACGGATTCGACGACGATTGCTCGCCGGAGTCGTTCCTGGCGGCGGGCACGTTCTGTCGTTGTCGGAGACGAGGCTACACAGTAGGAGAAGGCCAGCAGAGGGTCGCGTTAGATGCATGAGGCGAAGGTGGATACACGAGCATCATTCAGAGGGAAAGGGGAGGTTAGGGTTACCGGGGAGAGGTCGCCGGAGTCAAAGCCGAAGACGGTGGCGAGCTGGCGTCGAGGTTGTCGACGCTAGGGGGCTCGCGCGGCTGAGCTCGGGGTACTGGGAGATGCAGGAGATGCAGGAGGGGACGCTCGTGTGCTCGGGGGCAGCGGGGCTGGTGGTGGTGGCCGGAATTTGCCGGGGAAGCTCGTTGGAACAACAACGGTGTGAGCAGCGGTTCTCGCAGCCTGGTGGCTCCGATGGAATGAGGTTTGAGGGAAAAGTGAGGAGAGAGGGAGGGGTTTAATCGTGCGTGGTTGCGGGGAGGAATTAGAGGCGCAATCAAACGAATTGAAGACGCGGAATCAAGGCAAAAACGACGACAAAAATTTGGGGGAGGAACGGGTCGCGGTGAGAACGATGATGAGCTGGCGATGGGGTCTGCTGTCTGCGATTGAGAGGGGTTTCATGTGGGGTCGCAGAGTCAGCGACTGAGGGATAAACCGCGTTGTGCGAATCGTTTTCCTGTGGGGAGAGAGAGAGAGAGATGGCTAGCTGGGCCGGATTGGGCTTGCTGGGCCTGGTCTGATTCTTCTCCATTTTTTTTTTCTTCTGTTTCTTTTTTCCTTTTTCGTTCCTGTTTTGTTTTGATTCAAATGATTTAATCTTAATTTGAACAGGTTTTTGTCAAACCTTTTCTAAACTTTCAGTATATTTTAGTATTGTTTAATAAAGTATTTTAAAGTTCAAAACTAGAATATTTCTTTGTATTCTTCTTGGGCTTTATTATTTATTTAAATAGAAAATTGTTTTTATTCAAACAAGAATTAATTATATTTTCAAACTCTTTATTTGAACTCTATTTTTCACTAATCCATATATTTTTATTCATAGATCCAAAATTGGTGATTCCAATTTGTATATTTTTATTTAATATTTGTTTATCCTTTTAAATCTCTTTAGGATTATTTGCTCACAATTTGGTATGGATTTTAGATAGGGGCCTTTATTAGCTTTGGAAATTATTTCCTTCCATCTTATTAAATTCATAAGTTTTTATCCATGGTTCCAAATTGAATGAAATCAATTTCTATGGTTTTATAATATTTTATTTATCATTCTTGTTCATTTATAAATGCTTGTTGCTAAATTTGTATATGGATCAAATCCATAGTCTTATAGAGATCTTGGAAATGATTTTTCTTCCATTAGGGTTTTGGGGATTTTGATTTAACTTTCCAAGTGTTTAAATTTCAAGGTTCATTCAATGGTGAATGCATTTCACTTGATTTTCAATTTGTTGGATTCTATTTCTTCAAAGTTTGTTCAAGATGGGTTTTGATGTTTCCATTTAGAAATAAAAAGTTTCTTTTCACCCTAAATTTCAACAATTATTTATTTTGTTTATTTATTTTTCACATTTCCAAATTTTGGAAAATTTTGGGATATGACACTTATTCCCGTCCACAATTCCATGATGTGGGGCCAAGAAGATGATCCAAGCCAACCACTGCCCACTTCGCGACCTCACATGCCTCCTTGGTGTACACCATGCCCACATATTGAATTACGGCAATGGTTTGTACAGAACGTTAGATGCCGGAACTATCATGGGACGTTGAGGGTTCCCACCCATATGCTACATATCCTATACGAATTACCAATTCATATGCGCGCTACGAGTGATAACATCCACGACCTGCACATCCGGCTACATGCGAGAGGAAGAAGATACAGCTGACTTCTCCGTCCCATTCCAAATCTCATGGTTAACGCTTGATATACGACGCAAGAATCACTGGCGACATTGTTTGTTAAGTCTTAGATAATATGTTCCTTTACCACCAGAACTTTCATAGTAGGTTATTACCTCATGGTAAATAACCTATAATCATATTATTATGAAAATAGTGTTTTCTGACCTTTTTTGAAATGCAGGTGATGACAACACTGGATTTGTAAAATACTGTACAGAAAATAATCAAAGGACATGAGCAAGTGTGAACTTGCCTTCTGTGATTGCATGATTATGCACTCACGGTCTTCAAGACAATATAAGATCCAATATCTGAAATCAGCATCATTGGTCCGGTAAGGAGTAATGCTTAAAGAAGCAGGATGCTCTTATGCATAAGTAATGTGACGCATTTTATAAACGCGGATCCTGGGGATAACGTTGTTCTAGGGTTTGGATACTAGAAACGATGTCTTTGAAATGTGTTGTACTTTTAGTTAAGTTTCACACTTGTGCTTCTTGTTAAGGCTTGTGAGTGTGTGAAACAACATGTAATTATAATAACATAAAATAATGAGATATACACCAACGTGAAATGTTACTCAAGATTGCTTACATTATAATTGTTTATCTTTAAATTTTACTTTACAAGTAATGGCCTTAATAAGGAACTTCAGTGTTTACAATCCTAAGTATACAAGTAAAGTTTGAAACAATGTGATTGTGATAAATTGTCATCTGTTGATTATAATGAGAATTTCTTGAATTTAATTTGTTAAGAGTTGGAGATATTGTTATAAGGTTTGTTGATTGAAGTGGCAAAATGAATAACTTTTGAAGAAAATATTCCTTTTCTAAGGTCTAAACAATCTTTGTGGTTAATCAAACATGGTCGAGGTTGTTTGTGCTTGCTTGAATAGTTTGGACTTGAGATGCTTTATAACTTAATTATAACAGACCAAAGTTAACTATAAAACATATAACAAAGTCTTTAGTCTTATATTGAAAGTCTTGTGGACTCTTAAGTAGTGGTCTCTTAATTTTATAATGGAACAAGATCACTTATTTCGTTATAAAGGTGTGATTATAGTTTGTGGATAAGTAAATAGTACTAGTCACTACTCATGAATTATCTTTGGATTCAGTCCATTATAAGGTTGTGAGTGGAAAAATGGTAAAAGGTGTATTTGATTAAAATATCATTCTTGAAGATTTTATAATTGTTAAAGATTTTTTAGAAAATAAACTACACATATGGTTGAAGGATAATTCAATAAAATTGTATCTATAATGTTTTGAACCATTATGACTTCATAATATCAACACTTAAGACTAATATTATTTATTTAGATTCCATTGGCTAATTTTTAGAATTATTAGCAATTTTTATTTACCCTTATATGAATTATTCATTAAGGAAATAAGTTTAACTTCAACTTATTAAAGTATTTAAATTTTTATTTAACTCAACAGTGGAATATTATATTTTTATCATGTAGGTATTACTTTTGTGATCATTTTGGTATATTACATTTATTTTTACGATTTATAAATAATAAGATATGATTTTTATAAGATTTCTTACTTTATAAATACTTAATAAATATTTAATTAAGTGAAATAATAATGCATGATTATAGTTTTAATTATAGTTCTTATTTTTCTAAGATTTTTAGTATTTTATTTATATTTTTAATATTTACCATTATTAAAATATGAATTATCAAAGTTTTATTACTTATAAAATCTTTATTAAATAATAATTATTTAAATAACTATTACAATAATGTTTGATAATAATTTTAATTGATAGATTTTATTTTTCTAAACATTTTCATATATTACACATATTTTTCTGAACTATAAAACAAAAGTTATTGATTTAATAAGATTTAATGATTTTATTTTATTTCTAGAATATTTAAATTTGGGTTTATATCATTTATTTATTTCCTAAACAGAAAATAACTTTTTATACCAGGCTAAACCTAGACAGAATCACTAACCGATCAAAAGGTGGACAAGGTCAAGGGTGATGTCGACATGATGTCGCTATGACGTCAGCACAACCACCACCGTCAGTTGGTGGTCGCCGGCGACGATCTACGGCGCCCCAGCAAACGAAAGTAGCCTAGTTCGAATCAGCGTAACGTGTTGAACCCTAGAGTGGCGGCGCCGCTCGGAAATGGTCATCGGAGCCTCGGCTCCGACGAGCTCCGACGGTGGCCAACAACGGCATAAGGTGTGACGATGATTTACAATGAGATGATGCGATTTAGGGGTACTGAAGGGTTCAGGAACTCACCCTGATGACGATAGAGAGGTCGACGAGGACCGGTGCGGTCGGAGGTAAGCACACGATCGACTTTTCCGGTGAACCCCGATGGAAAGGAATGATAAAATTCGCACCCTCCCGAGCTCCCCTTGATCTATTGATGCTACTAAGATGAAGAGGGGAACGTGGCAGTTCTCCTCGACCACTCCATAGGCTTTGAGGTGGACTCTATCGACGATGATGTGTGCCTCCGACGAGCTAGGGTTTCGGCTAGAGGAGGAATCCTGGAGGAAGGAAGGAAATGGGGATGAGGACGAGAGAAATGAGCTCCATGGCATTCTTATCCTTCCCCGGTGTCGGCAGTGCTAATCTTGGCGCAGATGCGGTGGCGGACGACATCGCCGGCGTCCAGCAAGCTGCTTCCAGCTGGAGGAGGAAGACGACGATGTTGCTTTTGCGGAAAACCCCCTGGCAATTCTTTCAACTCAACCCGTAGTCCTTCTTCGGTCCCACCCGTCAGCCAGAGAAGAGGACAAGCTGGGCTGGCTGCTGGGCCTTTGCAAAGTGAGCGGTATGTTTGCTGTTGCTACTCGTGGGCGACAGATAAAGAGATGAGAGAATGGGCCACGGCCAGAAACTGTTTTTTATTTGTTTTTCTTTTCTGGTTTCTATTTTGCTTTTCAGATTTGTATTTTAATCTTGGATTTGAACTTTTCTAACAAAGTTTATTTGCTGAATACTTGCAGCAACAACTGATATTGATTGAGATTTATTTTGTAAACCTTTATGATAAATATTTTTATATTTCTTTATGTGAACCCCTTTTAATATTTTGTAGAATCCTTTGTTATTAATTTTCTTTCTATACTAAACCATGGCTTTATTAAATGATATTTCCTTATTTGTTTATAAAACTTAATTCTAGTTAGCTCATAGTTTGGATGGAAATTTTTATATAATGATCCTATATCATTATTTGTTGTATGATATACAAAAGAATTAATATGGTTAATATTACTCCTATTATTTTAGGAAATGACCATGTATACATTTTATTACAACTAACATAGGAGTTAGGTTTTGAATTGCAATTGTTTACCCTAAGGTTTAGGGTTCTTAATGTACCTATTTAATTTGTTGATAAAAGTTTATGGCTAAGCATATTGTCTTTTTGTTGATGATCTTTAATGATATCACCTTTTAAAATTGAAAGTTATTAACTGGAATGTCTTATGGAAAGGATTTGATAAATACAACTCATAAGCACATTTAATTATGATAATTAGAAAGGACAAAAATGTGCTTAAGTGCTTGGCTATAATAAATTGTTCCTATAAGACATTATGGAAATAGGATGATAGATCAATCAGATAAAATGGATTTTATGTGTGGTTAAAGATTTAGGGTTTAGTGTTTACCAAGAATTCCTATTTTCCATACTTCATAATTCTAGACTTCTGATTAAGGAATTCCTTTCCTAGATATACAACTTCTTCATATCCATCATCATGTGCTAACATGATTAGCTTTGCTTCACAAAAATATTCCTATCTACCTTTAATTCCTCTAAATCCATTTATAAATCCAATGAGCTTGACACTAAGGCTTTCATAATGTTCTCATGTCCATGCTTGGTTGTATCAACTAGTCTACTGCTGATAGCCTCCAGTCCAACAAGTAGCTACTTCTAACTCCATTCATACTCTTCCATAATCATCCACCACTAATATTACTCCAGTATATGTATTTATAATTAGATATACATCAAATCTACTTCACCTCAAGTGTTTACTATTTTCCCACAGGTAAATACTAACTCTATAATTCAATGCTGCTCTAACATCATCCTAATCATACAATCTTATCTTTACTTGACTCCAATATCTCATATTAGAGTTCAATCATGTTTTACCCACCAATGTTACTTATACTGGATATAAGCATTCAATCTTGGTGACTAAAGCATGATCATTATAATCCTTTGATCCTTTATGATTTAGATTTCCAATTAGCTAGTCAAGGCTACATCAATATAACATTACAGTTGTATTCTTAATATCTCTAGTGGATTAGGGAATATTATTCATGGACTATACCTACTTAGTCCAATAGTATTACTCCTGGTAACTATATTCAATAATCATCCTTATAATTTTCTTTGTTACCATACAAATATATATTCTAGATAACTCTTCTATCATTTCAGGAGTGAGTTAACTCCATCAATTATCATATTGATCTTATTAACTTCCAACACTCCCATCCTATGGATTATATTTATAACTAGCATTACCATCTACCTCTTCCTACTTCTTTCTCTAAAGGACTTTAAATGAATTCTATGATAAGGACAAGAGTTTAGATCAAGTATTGATAGATTAAGAATTGGTGAATCAATAGTAGATTACTCAACATTGATGAAAAACAAATATTAGAATAAGATTAAATAGTGATGATAAGGATTGATACGGGAAGAAAGATATATGGTGAATGATCTTGACTTGGTTTCCTTCCTACTCAATCTCACTATGGAGTTAAAGTTAGGTATTACTATGATACTCATAGTAAGAATAGATAAGAATAAGATAGGTCAGGATTAGTTATTACATTCTTATTACTTGAGTTGTAGTCTTAACTTGGTATTCATGAGTTGTTGTGATGAATATTATGATATGATCCCTTAAGGATCAGATATCAATCATTAAGTAATATGTTGTGGTTTAGTTTTATTGCATTTGATCTACCCTTAGATCAAATCATGTTTACCCAAAATAAGGTTTTAGCAAAGGTCATATTGAAACTTATCGCAATCAACTTGATGATCTACTTCAATTCCATCAAGTTGAGAGAAGCTTCAATCACTTTGACAAGTTTTTGTTCAAAAGCGAGAAAATTATTCGGATTTTCTATGCATGAATGCAATGCACACATATGTGTTCAGCTTATTTCTAAGCTCTAATGCTGGGATGTTACAGACTCTCCCCCTTAAAATCAACTTCGTCCTCGAAGTTCGCATACTCTCACATTTCGGAGTAAGGAATTGTCTTGCATTGATTACGATATGTCTCCACTCCATGGTAATCTCAAATGGAAATAATTGTAATATTCCATATCCAGATCGTTTTCTTGTATTCTCATCATACTTGGAATTCTCCAACTTGTTGTCTTTAATACTCCAAAGTTCCTTTTACTATCATCCCTTAGGGATATGTTCTCATTATGGAATCCTTAAATTGGAGTTTCTTCTTTAGTTCATTTCCCTGATTAGGTATTCTATTCCAACTCCTTCATTTGATCATCGAACTTCCTTACTATATTGTATAAGGTCTAGGAAGTCTCACTAAAACAGGTTTTAAATTTCTATTAGCCAATAGTTGTGGTCAAAAGACGACATTTTGTTTTGTCATAGAATAGTTGATACTGGTATTCCTTCCAAAATTGGATTTGAACTAATTTAGTTCATTCCTATAGGAATTTCTTTTTCCTCTACACCTGTCCAATTGGATATGCTTTATCCCTTTTTATGAGTCACTTAAGAGTTGTTTCCTCTAGAATTAGCTTATTAAGATTAATCTATTTTACTACCTTCAAGTTTTTACTTTAACAGTCTTTAGATAATCTTTTATTATTATCTTAAATTCTTCTAGGAGTACTTCTATAATGATGACTACTTTTAAACCTATGAAAATAAAGCTTAATGTTGTTGTAGGTTAGTCCTTTTTCTCCAACTTTTATTCGGGAAGTCGGATAATAATACTTTCATTTCTAGTGTTTTACTCTCCCCCTTAGGGTTTACTAATAGTCTTCAAACTGCCTTATAGTAACACATGATTTCATAACTAGGATATTGGTCTCTATCCAGCTATACTATACCTTGTTAAGGTCTTATGAAAGATTGTACGGTGTATGCACACAATTGTGGATCTCCGAAGCAAATCTTTTAGCATATTAATCTTACTTACTATTTGTACATTTTCGTTTTGGTAGGTTGACTTCGCAAAACGCTTCAAAAGACGATCGGTTTAAATTTTATGCTCCTCTATGTCTTACTTAACTTAGGCCAAATTTTATGCTCTTTATGAAACTTTTAAAATGAACTGATTAACTATTTTAACCGATACCTGCTGCGGCAAGTTACCGACTATGGACCATCCTAGGGTGTATGTATTACCCTATGATTTCCGACATATTTCTGGCATTCACTCTGACTTATTCGAGTTAGGATACCACCCACTTCTGGTGAACTTATTTTCACTACTTCTTGTTGTTTTATTCTACATGTAAACCTCCTTGGTATACTGAATTCATCACTCCCTTACACGGATTCCCATTCCTATCTAGGTTTATAACATCAAGTAATAACTGGGTGTTACATCATGCATTTGCACACCAAGTCAAACTTTATGTACAGATCTAGTCAATCAAGAAGATTCAAGAAATTCCAAAAGTTCATAAACAACCAAACATATACCATGTATTATACATAGGTTTTAAATAATTTACAGACGAACTGACCATTCCAACGGTTTGGCTCACATATACATCACACAACTATCTTACAAGAACTTCCTGTTCTTGTGAGTATATCCTCACTTATTTCGGCAAACCCTTCAAACTACAATACACATTACCCTTTATGTACATTATTCAAGCACTCATCCCTTGGGATGTCATTCCTTTGTTACTTTCATCTTCCTCTAGTGCTTCCTGGAGTTCTGTCCATGATGACGTGAAGTCCTACGACTGCCTTCTGGAGCGTAAGAGCATCCAAGAGGTGCGTATTCTTAATTAGAAGTACCGAGACTGAGATTAGTCATTGAAAAATGGCTAGAGTTGGCGTAATCTTCTACATGATATTCCTGGTTTTTCGGCAACGCTTCCTCAAAGTAAGTTGGCTCCTTAGCCTTTTCTTGGATCCATTCGTACATATTGGTACAGTAGCAATCAGAATACTCTTCTAATTCGATTGGATTGGTATCACCCCCATATGGTCCATAAGGCTCTCTATGGTTATAGTTCGTCTCTTCTCCGATACCTGTATCACATGGTATAGGATTTCCTAAGGTTCCACCTTGAGATTCTACTCCCCATTCATACTGGTTTTGCTCAGGGTTATCTGGAATAGCTCCAGCCCATGCCTGTTGTTCGGAGTTATACTTGGTCCATAGATCTTCAGGTGGCTGGATTTTTTTGATAATAGGCATAGTTTTCTGAGTGTGGATCATCAAACTCAGTTTCCTCATACACTTCTCCTGAAGGTATGTATTTGGGATGCCTAGCTTCTTTATCTAACTTCTTCCTACGTGCCATTGCCTTATCAGGATCAGTAAAATCCTCAATGACCGTATCTAGTTCCTGAACTAAGATTTGGTGAGTGTTGTGGTAAGTGTTTAGCAAAGACCGATAACGATCCATATACTCTACTGCTTGAGTGGGTTCAGTTTGGACTAGAGTAGAGTGATCTAACTCATGCTCCAGGTTTGATGTTTCATGGGGTATAATGGTGTGAGTACTACCTTCTAAAGCTTGGGATTTATGTTCTCGGATCATGGTTATATCTGCTGCTACGGCAATCTGATATGCAGATGCCATGCACCTTGCCTCTCCTGATGGCATTTCACCCTTAAGTCCTAACTTCTTGGGTAACATGATCATGACACGGTATTTAGCTAATACCTTCCCATCATAGTAACTGTAAATCTTGACCAAAAGTCTCGATTCACATTCCAAACTCCATAGAAGTTGTCGGAGATTATCTGTCCAATCCCCTCCGTAGTCATTCAGCGTCCTGTTCATCACTTGAACATTCCGGCGTGGATATCGAGGTGCCATGTGGAACTGTAGATAATAAATTATCATCAGTCACATAGAGTTAAAACTCTTGGGTAATGATCGGGATTGCAATCATACTAAAGAATTATTCGCACTAGCAACATGATAGGATTATTCTCAAGTGAATATCCCTCATATCACTAGAGAAATCTTTATTATTGCAGATACATATCCTACAGGTTCTACCCATTTACTTGGTTTCCAACCTAAGGTCAAAGCATATGCTCTGATACCAGCTGCGGTGACCCAGCATACCACTGCATGATGTAGTACACTATAGTCGTCGACATAACACCAATGAAAAACTGTTCACTAGTATTACATCCCTCGGAGTGGTACAACAGAAACATAGCAGGTCCAATACATGGCTAAAGGTTACAACTTACTCTATACACAAGATCCAGAGAACACTCTAGGTTAAAGAGAGAGAAAGAACTTCTTACAAAGAAGAATCAAAGATAACAACGCAAAAACTATTATACTATTAAACTAGTATTTTAACTAAGGGGTTGGCATTGCTACTATTGCAATACACTACAGAAATAGGTTCTTTGGCTAGAGAGTATATTCCTATTTAATCAGTAACTTCGCCTTCACTTGAGTTGATGTACATGTTGACTTCCTTGTCTTCATTGAAGAGCTTTAGCTTTGAATGATGATTCCTAGAGCATAACTAGATGTAGATGTGGTCTGTACTGGCTTCATAATCTAGCAAGGGTTAAGAAGATACGTTGAGTACGAGCGTACTCAGCAAGTTCACTAGAAAAGGAGTGTTTGATGCACTATATCTACAGCCACAGACCGTAGGTCGTAGGCAATGCAGGTTTTCGTAAACATTTCTTCAAAGGTTGCTTTTATTCTAAAAAAACTATGTCCGTCAGCCTTCACGGGTTTAGAACTTTCATGGAGTTCCTTTCGTGCTGCGTTCGCAGCTCCTTCCCGGAACAGGGAGTAACAAGTTATAGTTCTTACACTCTGCAGAGGTGCGTTACTTTACCCATGAGAGATCAACTCTTTGTTGCACAATCGGGCAGCTTATTCCCGTCCACAATTCCATGATGTGGGGCCCAGAAGATGATCCAAGCCAACCACTACCCCCTTCGCGACCTCGCATGCCTCCTTGGTGTACACCATGCCCACATATTGAATTACGACAATGGTTTGTACAGACCGTTAGATGCCAGAACTATCGTGAGACGTTGAGGGTTCCCACCCATATGCTGCATATCCTATACGAATTACCAATTACTATGCACGCTACGAGTGATAACAACCACGACCTGCACATCATTCAAAGCTACATGCGAGAGGAAGAAGATACAACTGACTTCTCCATCCCATTCCAAATCTCATGGTTAACACGTGATATACGACACAAGAATCACTGGCGACATTGGTTGTTAAGTCCTAGATAATATGTTCCTTTACCACCAGAGCTTTCATAGTAGGTTATTACCTCATGGTAAATATCCTATACTCATATTATTATAAAAATAGTGTTTTCTGACCTTTTTCAAATGAAGGTGATGACAACACTGGATTTGTAAAACAATTTACAGAAAATAATCAAAGGACATGAGCAAGTGTGAACTTGCCTTTTGTGATTGCAAGATTATGCACTCACGGTCTTCAAGACAATATAAGATCCAATATCTAAAATCAGCATCATTGGTCCGGTAAGGAGTAATGCTTAAAGAAGCAGGATGCTCTTATGCATAAGTAATGTGATGCATTTTATAAACGCGGATCCCGGGGATAACGTTGTTCTAGTGTTTGGATACTGGAAATGATGTCTTTGAAATGTGTTGTACTTTTAGTTAAGTTTCACTCTTGTGCTTCTTGTTAAGGCTTGTGAGTGTGTGAAACAACATGTAATTATTATAACATAAAACAATGAGATACACACCAACATGAAATGTTAATCAAGATTGCTTACATTATAATTGTTTATCTTTAAATTTTACTTTACAAGTAATGGCCTTAATAAGGAACTTCAGTGTTTACAATCCTAAGTATACAAGTAAAGTTTGAAACAATGTGATTTTGATAAATTATCATCTGTTGATTATAATGAGAATTCCTTGAATTTAATTTGTTAAGAGTTGGAGATATTGTTATAAGGTTTGTTGATTGAAGTGGCAAAACGAATAACTTTTGAAGAAAAGATTCCTTTTCTAAGGTCTAAACAACTTTGTGGTTAATCAAACATGGTCGAGGTTGTTTGTGCTTGCTTGAATAGTTTGGACTTGAGATGCTTATAACTTAATTATAACATAACAAAGTTAACTATAAAACATATAACAAAGTCTTTAGTCTTATATTGAAAGTCTTGTGGACTAAAGTTAACTTTAAAAACATGGATGGTTTGAAAGTGTAATGCTTCTGATATTTTTTCCTTGTGTACCTTGTAATGTTTCCTTAAAGTTACTTAAGAATGGTTATTCTCCTATTTAAGTAGTGGTCTCTTAATTTTATAATGGAACACGATCACTTATTTCCTTATAAAGGTGTGATTATAGTTTGTGGATAAATAAATAGTTCTAGTGACTACTCATGAATTATCTTTGGATTGGTCCATTATAAGGTTGTGAGTGGAACAATGGTAAACGGTTGTATTTTATTAAAATATCATTCTTGAAGATTTTATAATTGTTAAAGATTTTTTTAGAAAAGAAACTACACATATGGTTGAAGGATAATTCAATAAAATTGTATTTATAATGTTTTGAACCGTTATGAATTCATAATATCAACACTTAAGACTAATATTATTTATTTAGATTCCATTGGCTAATTTTTAGAATTATTAGCAATTTTTATTTACCCTTATATGAATTATTCATTAAGGAAATAAGTTTAACTTCAAGTTATTAAAGTATTTAAATTTTTATTTAACTCAACTGTGGAATATTATATTTTTAACATGTAGATGTTATTTTTGTGATCATTTTGGTATATTACATTTATTTTTATGATTTATAAATAATAAGATATGATTTTTATAAGATTTATTACTTTATAAATACTTAATAAATAATAAATATTAAATTAAGTGAAATAATAATGCATGATTATAGTTTTAAATTATAGTTCTTATTTTTCTAAGATTTTTAGTATTTTATTTATATTTTTAATATTTACCATTATTAAAATATGAATTATCAAAGTTTTATTACTTATAAAATCTTTATTAAATAATAATTATTTAAATTACTATTACAATTATGTTTGATAATAGTTTTAATTGATAGATTTTATTTTTCTACACATTTTCATATATTACACATATTTTTTTGAACTATAAAACAAAATTTATTGATTTAATAAGATTTAATGATTTTATTTTATTTCTGGAATATTTAAATTTGGGTTTATATCATTTATTTATTGCCTAAACAGAAAATAACTTTTTATACCAGGCTAAACCTAGACACAGTCACTGACTGGTGGGGTCAGTACCACGTCAATAAGCCACGCAAGCAGTGGACCGGTCAAACGGTGGACTAGGTCAAGGGTGATGTCGGCATGACGTCGCTATGACGTCAACACAACCACCACCGTCAGTTGGTGGTCGCCGGTGACGATCTACGACGCCCCAGCAAACAAAACTAGCCTAGTTCGAATCAGCGCAACGTGCTGAACCCTAGAGTGGCGGTGCCGCTCGGAAATGGTCATCGGAGCCTCGGCTCCGACGAGCTCCGACAGTGGCCGATAGTGGCATAAGGTGTGACGGTGATTTACAATGAGATGATGCGATTTAGGGGTACTAGAGGGTTCAGGAACTCACCCTGATGACTATAGAGAGGTCGACGAGGACCGGCGCGGTTGGAGATAAGCACATGGTCGACTTTTCTGGCGAACCCCGATGGAAAGGAATGATAAAATTCGCACCCACCCGAGCTCCCCTTGATCTATTGATGCTACTAAGATGAAGAGGGGAACGTGGCGGTTCTCCTCGACCACTCCATAGGCTCTGAGGTGGACTCTATCGACGATGATGTGTGCCTCCAACGAGCTAGGGTTTCATCTAGAGGAGGAATCCTGGAGGAAGGAAGGAAATGGGGATGAGGACGAGATAAATGAGCTCCATGGCGTTCTTATCCTTCCCCGGTGTCGGCAGTGCTAATCTTGGCGCAGATGCGCTGGCGGACGGCATCGCCGGCGTCCAGCGAGCTGCTTCCAACTGGAGGAGGAAGACGACGATGTTGATTTTGTGGAAAACCCCCTGACAATTCTTTCAACTCAACCTGCAGTCCTTCTTCGGTCCCACCCGTCAGCCAGAGAAGAGGACAAGCTGGGCTGGCTGCTGGGCGTTTGCAAAGTGAGCGGTAAGTTTACTGTTGCTACTCGTGGGCGACAGATAGAGAGATGAGAGAATGGGCCACGGCCAGAAACTGTTTTTTATTTGTTTTTATTTTCTGGTTTCTGTTTTGCTTTTCAGATTTGTATTTTAATCTTGGATTTGAACTTTTATAACAAAGTTTATTTGCTGAATACTTGCGGCAACAATTGATATTGATTGATATTTATTTTGTAAACCTTTATGATAATTATTTTTATATTTCTTTATTTTCTTTATATGAACCCCTTTTAAGATTTTGTAGAAGCCTTTGTTATTAATTTTCTTTCTATACTAAACCATGGCTTTATTAAATGATATTTCCTTATTTATTTATAAAACTTAATTCTAGTTAGCTCATAGTTTGGATGTAAATTTTTATATAATGATCCTATATCATTATTTGTTGTATGATATACAAAAGAATTAATATGGTTAATATTCCTCTCATTATTTTAGTAAATGACCATGTATACATTTTATTACAACTAACATAGGATTTAGGTTTTGAATTGCAATTGTTTACCCTAAGGTTTAGGGTTCTTAATGTACCTATTTAATTTGTTGATAAAAGTTTATGGCTAAGCATATTGTCTTTTTGTTGGTGATCTTTAATGATATCACCTTTTAAAATAGAAAGTTATTAACTAGAATGTCTTATGGAAAGGATTTGATAAAGATAACTCCTAAGCACATTTAATTATGATAATTAGAAAGGACAAAAATGTGCTTAAGTGCTTGGCTATAAGAAATTGTTCCTATAAGACATTGTGGAAATAGGATGATAGATCAATCAGATGAAATGGATTTTATGTGTGGTTGAATATTTAGGGTTTAGTGTTTACCAAGAATTCCTATTTTCCATACTTCATAATTCTGGACTTCTGATTAAGGAATTCCTTTCCTAGATATACTACTTCTTCATATCCATCATCATGTGCTAACATGATTAGCTTTGCTTCACAAAAATATTCCTATCTACCTTTAATTCCTCTAAATCCATTTATAAATCCAATGAGCTTGACACTAAGGCTTTCATAATCTTCTCGTGTCCATGCTTGGTTATATCAACTACTCTACTGCTGATAGCCTCCAATCCAACAAGTAGCTAGTTCTAACTCCATTCATACTCTTCCATAATCATCCAACACTAATATTACTCCAGTAGATGTATTTATAATTAGATATACATCAAATACTACTTCACCTCAAGTGTTTACTATTTTCCCAGAGGAAAAGACTAACTCTATAATTCAATGCTGCTCTAACATCATCCTAATCATGCAATCTTATCTTTACTTGACTCCAATATCTCATATTAGAGTTCAATCATGTTTTACCCACCAATGTTACTTATACTGGATATAAGCATTCAATCTTGGTGACTAAAGAATGATCATTATAATCCTTTGATCCTTTATGATTTAGATTTCCAATTAGCTAGTCAAGGCTTCATCAATATAACACTACAGTTGTATTGAAATTATCTTCTTAATATCTCTAGTGGATTAGGGAATGTTATTCATGGACTATACCTACTTAGTCCAATAGGATTACTCCTGGTAACTATCTTCAATAATCATCCTTATAATTTTCTTTGTTACCATACAAATATATATTCCAAATAACTCTTGTATCATTTCAAGAGTGAGTTAACTCCATCAATTATCATATTGATCTTATTCACTTCCAACACTCCCATCCTATGGATGATATTTATAACTAGCATTACCATCTACCTCTTCCTACTTCTTTCTCTAAAGGACTTTAAATGAATGCTATGATAAGGACAAGAGTTTACATCAAGTATTGATAGATTAAGAATTTGTGAATCAATAGTTGATTACTCAACATTGATGCACAACAGATATTAGAATAAGATTAAATAGTGATGATAAGGATTGATACGGGAAGAAAGATATATGGTGAATGATCTTGACTTGGTTTCCTTCCTACTCAATCTCACTAAGGAGTTAAAGTCAGGTATTACCATGATACTCATAGTAAGAATAGATAAGAATAAGATAGGCCAGGATTAGTTATTACATTCTTATTACTTGAGTTGTAGTCTTAACTTGGTATTCATGAGTTGTTGTGATGAATATTATGATATGATCCCTTAAGGATCAGATATCAATCATTAAGTAATATGTTGTGGTTTAGTTTTATAGTTTTATTGCATTTTATCTACCCTTAGATCAAATCATGTTTACCCCAAATAAGGTTTTAGCAAAGGTCATATTGAAACCTATCGCAGTCAACTTTATGATCTACTTCAATTCCATCAAGTTGAGAGAAGCTTCAATCACTTTGAAAAGTTTTTGTTCAAAAGCGCGAAAATTATTCAAATTTTCTATGCATGAATGCAATGCACACATCTATGTTCAGCTTATTTCTAAGCTCTAATGCTGGGATGTTACACATGGTCTAAGGACATTAAATTACTATGAATGTGAGAGAAATTTAAACTTGATGACATGGCCGTATTGATATATCTACTTCGGGTGACTATTCATCATATCATTCTCCAATGATATGACCCTGTGATTAACAACATTCAATGTTATGATCGGGAAACCTTTGATCATTTGTTAATCAATAGGCTAATATAAAGAGAGGCTTTACTAGGAACCATTTCTGTTTATAAATCACACATGTGTTAATGTTTGATTATTAATACAATTCTAGCATGAAAATAAACATCTATTATAAACCTGGAATAGCATAATAACCACTTTATTATTGCCTCTCGGTCATATTCCTTTCATCAATTAGCCCATAAATTCCATTAGATCTTTAATAAAATTTCATGACCTAAAAAGCATCACAAGAAACCAAGGATTCTCTAATTGCGACATTAACAATAGTAGAAATAAGTAATCTTAAGTGAAATCTGGCAATAAACAAGATGAAAATCAATAGTAAAAGGTGATGAAATTTGGAGATATCACCATGCTAATCAGTTTGTCCAAACTTTTTCTTGAATATGCGAAAGCAAGTGCAACTCTGGATTCCTCAATGCCATTTGGTTTCCCATGTGTTCTTCATTCCCCCTAACAAAGGGACCGCTAGATTTCTTGCATTACTTCAAAATTGATAGCATCTCGTGCAAGCTGTTGATACTTGCATTTTGCATCATCATTTTTAGGAACTATGTGCACTATTTAGAATCATATTCACCATAATTCATAATTATTTATGCATATATAGATGATTTACGGGGCTTTCCTACAAAGTCCCTTTCATTGGTATTTAATTTTTGGGAGGCAGAAAAACTCCTTTTTCATGTCTTTGTTGTTTCAGGACCTTCTGGACATCAATAAATCGAAGGAAAAATACTTGATGAGTTTTTCACCAGGAGAATCAACTTGGGCCAAATAATGAAGCAATGGGATCCATGAGGCCCGAAAGAGCACATGTGGCGTGCCCACTACCTGGGCACGCCACCCATGCTCGTTTGGCCCACGAGCTTCATCTCGGCCTATCCTTTGGCGTACCCCTTATATACCCCAAAATTAGTTTCCCAGGAGTACGAATTTTTTTGCGAAATAGAGCGCCGCTAGAGACACGATCTTCGTTTGGAGGGTCAGATTGGTCCTGCTTTCCAGCCCAGGGAATGGTTTTTTGAGGTCTTCTCCACCACCACCATCATCAACATCATCACTAACGACCATGAGTTCATCCCCCATCATCATGTGTGAGTAATTCCTTAAGGGCATGTGAGGTGGATGGGGATTGGATGATATCCATCATGTACTCATCCATATGTATCGAGATTTGAGGTGTTTATCTTGTAGACATTCTTGTATGAGTGTTGGTACACTTTTGCTATGTTTAATGCTTGTTGCTAGGGCCCCAGTGACATGATTTCAGTACTGAACTTTTATTGCTCAATCATATATTTGAGTTTGGTATGTATTTGCATAGAGTACTACCTATTATTATTTTGAACTTGCGAACCGTAAGGTGACAGTTAGGGAAAACAATGGGGATATATGATAGTTTGAGGATATTGTGTGTTCATGAAGTGTTCATACTTTGTTCCCGTCTATTTTAAAAGGTAGACCTTAATTGCCTATAGTACCAAGTTAGCCCCGATGAAATGGGTAGGCATGACAAAAGATATTATGCAAACTTACATGCATCATTATGTTTGGAGCAAAGACCTACACACAACTGAATTAGAGATAAATTTCATGTTAGTTGTAACACCCTCAGAATCGGCCCTATGCAAGTTTTAGCGAAACCCGCCAAACCCGCATAGAAACGATTCAAAGGTGCCCACCAGGCACTTTCGTGCGGGTGGAAAACGAAGTAATAACATTACACAACAGTCCTCGATGGGACCCACAGAACAGATATATATAACAGCGACTCCATGAGTCAAGAATACAGATGTAATATACAAAGATCCAAATCACCTTGAAAATGATAGAGCGTCCGACTACGGACAAGATGCAAATGGGGCTAAGAGCCCTGAAGAATAACCAATGGCGTCCATAACCCTGCCCAGGCCAAGCCGGAAGGGTAACCCTGCTAACGACGTCGATCTCAAAACCTGCTTAAACAAAAGGGGTGCCGACAAAAGGCAAAGGAAAAAGAGGAGCGTCAGTACTGAGGCCAGTACACGGCGAGACTAGAATTCGGCGGTCCTCGCCTACATAGGTATGGTGGACTGAAGCGGCAGCGGCAGCATGCTCTAAACAACCTATAGAGACTCGAAACAACTGGCGGCTATCAGAGAGGGATCAGAAAGACCTATTCGGATCCAACCTGAAGCTAACACCAAACAAACCCATCCTGGTGTTTCCCCCTCGAGACCAAACGAGGAAGTCAACCGAGGAACTCATGCAGTTGGCAGTTTTATTTATTCAGTTATTGTTGCAGCAATTACTAGTCAGGTGTAGATAATCGTCCTGATAAAATAAACAGTGGGCCATTTTCGTTAACCATTCCGTTGTAGTTGCGACGCTTACTAGTCAGATACAATTAGCATGGGATAACCCAAAACCCAGCAGTTGTTGGTACTTTTATTCAGCCATTCCGTTATAGTTGCAATACTTACTAGTCAGATACAAAGGTCGCAAGCGACAACTCAAACAAGCAATTGTTGGCAGTTTTATTTAGCCATTCCATTGTAGTGAAGCTGATTACTAGTCATTATAAAGTCAAATTTATAGCACTACTTTAGTTATAGTTGTCTATGATCGAGATACTGTGCTCCAAGTCGTCCATAACCGCGGACACGGCTTTCAGAAAGTTTTAACCCGGCCGGGGTGCACAAATAGCAACACACACACGATCAACCTCGGAAAAACCAAATCAAAACCCAACGAGGCTTTCACGACAAAGCAATCACAGGATTCAGAAATATTTCAGGGGGCCACCCCCTGGAGTACACCCGCAACGAAGTAAGCTAGCTCCGAGACGGACCCGAGGTTTGTGGGGCCGGCTGTAAACGACTGGGAACCCGAAAACTCGGGGTGTCGATACCGCAAAAACGGGTCACAATTCCTAAACAGTACAGTGTGCTCCTCGCACAATCGTAAATAAAGCAGTAAAGCATGGCATAAGTACAGGATCGTAAATAAAACCTCAAACTAGTTTGTGGCCCCAAGAAATAAGACTGAATCAAGCTCTGGCTAAGGGGGGCCCATAATACCCCGTATGTGGATAGCGCGAATATTCAAGGAACAGGTATCAAGCACTCGGGATCCTACGGGACACAAGTGGGCGGTCGGAAACCAAATATTATCTATCACCCACCGATGCCTCTGCTTACTTACTTCAATTTTAGTTGTCAAACAGTAATTAAAGTGAACGAAAAGTAAAGCCGAGATCATCTCCAACACCAAACAGACGGCAATACACCAACAACTGTGGCAATTGACGACACGCGACAGCACTTGAGCAAGCGGCTACGACGCGCAAGTCCAACTATCTACCAAACAACAGGTAATAGGGTGTGTCCAAGGCAATATAAGGCTGCAAGGGATATCACGGGTACGAAAACTAGAGCAACGCAACACAGTTAGCAATAGATCAACAGGAGGGAATAAATACTATAAAAGTAAGATAGGTAGAAAGGGGGAGATGCTCGCCTGAAAACATTGTCGAAGGTTCAACCGAAGATCGGGTCGAAGCTCACATCAACTCAACGGCCTTATCCGCGAAGAAGCAAAACACTAGAATAAACACCGGATGCAATATTTAATACTACGGTAGAAAATCGGCATGATGCATGTATGATGTATGGCATGGCAAGGTGCGATGCAATTATGCAGGATTAAACGGAACCGGGGTCCCGACAATTAATCAAACGGTTCAAGTTATTCAGAACCCCCGCAATTTAAATGTTGTTTTAACAGGGCAAAGCAATGTCACCGGTTCGCTACACCAATTTAAATGAGGCCAATATAAGACTAGATTTGCCCACATATGGGCCCCATATTTAATTATGAGGTGAATCGGCATAAGGCCCCCAAACCACATGATAATATGCATGTGAGTATGGCAATTACTATGCAACAAGTTGTTATGATATTATAAAAATAGGGTTTCGGGAAGGGGTTCACACATTAAGGTTCGGCAGATCTTGGGGTTCCGGGGTTCGGGGTCGGTCTCAGGGTCCGGATCTGGGGTTCGGGGTTCGACGGGATCGGTCTCGACGGGATCGTTCTCGGATAACTAAGGTCGATCTTGTCGCATCCGGGAAGCAGGACTTGGGTCGGTGTCGGGGGCGCATCGGATCCTTCCGGGTCGGTGTCGTTCTTGTCGTCGTGCAGATCTTGTCGGGTACCATGGGGTCGATCTTGCCGTTGCGAGGGTCTTGTCGGTACCGCGTACCGGTCGGTCTTGGCGTTCGGGATGCAGAACTTGGTGTCCGGGACGGAGTACTTGTTGCACCGGGGTCTTCGGATCGGGCTCCGGGATCGGTCTTCGGTTTCCACGGATCGGGGGTCTTCGGTCTCCGTGTGGGCGGTCTTGGCTACCGTGTAGAAGACCTTCGGTCATCGGATCCGTGTCGGCGCACCCGGGGTCTCGGCGGCACTTGTCGTCTCGCGAGTACAACCGTCACGCCACGACCTTGAAGGAGATCTTGGCGGTTGCTAGTCAAATCCTCGCATGCATCCCAATCGATTTGTGCATCACCGTCTCAATTTTTGTCTAAAAACTCCACACATGGACATGACCTTGCCATCAACCGAGAACCACCAAAAATATCCACTTCATCTAATGATGCAGTACACCGCAGGGTCAACTTCCCCTTGCACCTTGGGCTCTGCGTGCCAGGAGGTGAGCGAGGCGGGTGTTGGGCGAGGTCGCGCTCGGTGGAGATGCTGGCGGCGGCGGGCCACGCTGCAGGGCGGTCGAACGGCTCCGTGATGAACAGCGGCGGCGGTGGCTCACGGACGAGGGAGCCACGGCGGCAGCCGAGGAGGGGGTCGGAGGCGGGCGCTGGAGGAGGGCGGGGCCATGGCGGAGCTCTGCAGGGGATGACGTCGACGACGGCTGCTAAGGAGAGGGATGAGGCGGACGCGGCCGGCAGCGATGGAGGTGAAGCGGCGGCGCGGCGAGGTGGAGGGGAGGGCGACGAGGCCGGCGCTCGGGGCGGAGGCGGCCTGCGCGCGAGCGGAGGGCTCCGGCGGGCGAGCGAGGGTGCGGTGGAGGAGGCACAGAGAGGAGCAGGCGCAGAGAGGAGCGGGCGGCCGTCGCGCGCGGGAGGGGGGGCCGCGCGGCGGCGCCGGCGGGGAGGCGGCGGAAGGTGGGGTCCGGCGGGCGAGCGCATGCCGAGTGGAGGAGGGCGGCCTCGGCGCCTGGGGGATCCTACGCACGGGGAGAGAGAGGGGGTTGGGAGAGAAGGAGGTGGGACCAGGGGTGGGGTTCGGTGCGGGGCCGGGTCGGGCAGGTGGGAGGCTGGGTAGAGGGAGAGAGAGGGACTGTGTGGGGTGGGTGTGTGCTGTGTGGTGTGTGTGTGGGTGCAGGGAGTAGGGGTGGGTTGAGGTGGCAGATGGGGATTGGGTGAGGGAGAGAGGAGAGGTGAGGTGGCGAGAAACCATTGGTGGGGGTGAGGTGGAGGGGGTGTGGGTAGATTAGGTTGGGTAGCTTTAGGATTATGGGTGGGCCGTTTTAATTTCTGGGGGTGGTCGTTCGGGTCGAATCGGCCCGTTCGACTGCCCCCACTAAAATAATTAATTAATTTATTTATTTCAACCAGCGCTTTTGCAAATCCGACAGCGGACAAAACAAAACAATCCGGTGACCCGGGTTTTGCGTTTGAACAAAGGCGGGGCGTTTTGGAAACACAAAATAGGTTTTTCTGCAATTAGTTTTATGCAAACAAATGCAAGATGATGACGATGCTCAAATGCAATGTGGCATGATGACATGAGCATGCGGTCATGATGATGCAATGCACAAAACATCGCGATTTTCTAGTAGTGGTTTTTGCGGGATGCCACATTAGTATGATACATTATATGATGGATATATTTCATGCAACACCCCTCTATCACCTCATTCCCGAGTTTTAGTAACTGAAAGTTTCACAACATAATTTTCGGTGAAAACTAGAAATCTGCTGCTTTATTTACTACTTTGTTTGACTGCTTTGAATCAACTGCCATAAATTACCACTTTCTTTGCAAGTTTATTGATATACATGTTTGATTGAGGGTGACGTCTCAATTGCTAAAGTCTTATTGGTATTCTTGTGTTCATCTTGAGTCGATCTATAAATTTGGGTAATACTTCCCATAGTAGATTTTAGTGAACCCCTATACTTATGGGTATCAAGACATTTTATGGAGCCGTTGTCGGGGAGCCTAGCTTTTTATTGGTAAGACCATTTTTATCATTTAATTTGTGTACTTACTTGTCTCTCATCATGGGAAAGAGTAAGGATGCTTCTAAGAAGGATATTATGCCTTCTACTAGAAGAAGGGGTACGGATTTGCCCTCTAGGGAAAACTTTTCACCTAATGTTGTTGGTACTCCTGATATTAAAAAGAAAACTACTATCCTTAGCAAGTTCAACATTGTCTAGGATGTATACTAGTATTGAAATATATTTGTTGGATGAGGGCCAAGATAAAGAGGGGATGCCTGATTTATCTAAGTCCTTATCCAATGATGATATGGATTCTGAATATGATAAAGTTGAACATGTTAATGAAAAAGATAGTGCCACTATATCTAAAGAAACACCTAGTAAAGAGGATATTTCTTTCACTAAATTTTTTATGATTCTTGATCAAGATCACTTGGATAAATTTGAAGAAACTCTAAGTACCTTTTCTCTAGGAAAACTATTTCCTGTTGCTAGTAAATGCAAAGAACATGCAATATTCATTAAAGGTAAGGATTATGATTTTGAAGTTAACCCTGAAATAATAGAAAGAGTTTAACCATCTAAGTTCTATGGTAAAGAAGAAGAATTTACCTATGAGCAGTTAATGAATTTAGAAGATACTGCTTTCCTATTTGGGAAAACCAAGATACACCAACGCTATTATTTCTTAAAACTATTCCCATTATCTTTACGAGGAGATGCAAAAACTTGGTACAAATCATTATCTCCTAAGTCCATTACTAGTAAGGAAGCATGCTTGTATTTTTTTTCCATAAGTATATTTCTGATAGCAAAATACATGCCATGAGAGTTGAAATTAGTAGCTTTACATAAAACAAAGAAGAAAGTATTCCGCAAGCTTGGGGGAGATTTTGTGCCATCGGAAGGAGATGTCCTATACATGGTTTTAAGGATAATGAATTACTTGATGCATTTTATAATAGACTAACTAAAAGTTCTAGAACCTATTTAGACAGTGTTGCAAGAAATATTTTTAGGGATAGGACTATTGAGGAAGCTAAGGAATTATTGAATACTAGTACTCAGAATTATCATAATTAACATATTGAAGAATAAGACAAAAGTGAGAAGACTCATAACAAGAGAGGTGTTCTCATATTATCTAATGAAGATATGGAAGAAGCTCATAAATCTATGGAGGAAAGGGGTATTAAATCTTCTCATTTAAAGGAACTTTCTTATAAGGGTTTTAAATTCCCTATTGATAAAGCATGCTTCCCTATTCAAGTTCGTGCTATATGTTCTTCTGGAAGCAATGGAAAGGTATCACTTCCTACTGAAATATATTAGGTTGATCATTCTAGCAACTTTGTTCCTCATCAAGGAACATATGATCATAACATTGAAAGGGAAATAATAGAGAACTATCATAAGATTAATGTTCTCCATAAAATAGTAGGCTCTTGTGTTGACTCTCTTAAGATGACTATTAAGCATTGCAAAATGATGAATAATCAAGTTGAAAAAATGATTTATATTCAAAATAAGTTGTACCAAAAGCTTCTTAATGAGAAGAAGCAAATTTGTGGAGTTAATACAAGGGCAGTGTCAACACTCGAATTTTTAATCGCAGATGCCTGTTATGCCATACGCAATCCCAGGATTACCATTTTTGCGAGACATAACAGATTGGATATCACAGTACATCATCCATTACAAACCATACATAAGGTCTTACACAAATAAGGATCTCATGATCCAGTTCTTAATACAATTCAAGCAGCGGAATAACGTAATAGTAACGATAGCGTAGGCGAAGTTCCATCTTCAGGGTTACAGGCAACGCTGACGATGGGAGATGATCCTAGTTGTCGTAACCTTCCCGCGGTCCGTCATCCTGATACTCTTCTTCATAGTCTGGCCATGGGAATAGCCAGGGAAAAAGCCATGAGTACTCTTTAAGTACTCCCAAACTAATACTAACAAGTTAATGGGGGGTTTTTGTAGTAGGATACTAAGCTCTAGGGTTGTTTTGCAAAAAGCCAGATTTACCTCTACTAAGTTCAAAAGCAAAGAAATCTAGTTGAAAGTTTTATATCACCTAAGTGGGAACTTGCATTTCATGTTACAACACGGTTGTGGTCAATTCAAAGTCATAAATCATTTCATAATTCATTTTGAAAACATCTGACGATAGAACAGTATGGCGACTCCAACTGTCCGTAACCGCGGACGCGGCTATTCGAATAGTTTGACACTCTGCAGAGATTGTACACTTTCACCACAACATTCGATACATCCGTCAGGAACAACGAATTCACCATACTCAGTATGCGGATAATCAATCCTAACATTTCAATTACACGCCCTAGTATAGGCACCTCTCCTGTGAGTTTGGCCTCCCAACCATGACCAACTATCATCTTGGATACTTCACAGGTGGAGAATCTTCACAAGGTAGCCTCAGCTCAGACCTTGGCCGCAAGGGAACCCATACTAAGGTATATAAATTTCCAGTCAAGCCCTACCCAATTTTCGGGTATTGTGGTTGTATGGTAAAATTGGAATGGTATCGCATCCAAACAACCATCAGTTTTATAAAGGGTCTAAGGCTCATGCCTCAACATTTTCATCATCAAAATCCTCTGGTGTTCAAGAACACATGTCAAAACATTTCAGTAGAATGACTCATCATTCTAAGGTTTTCATAACCATTTTCACCAAGTATTCCCATCTAAAGTTGATCAAGTTTTATGCTTAGCACTAGCATCTATAAGTGGGAGTAAATACTAATGAGGGGTACTAAACAAGTGGGTATTAACTAAGTTCAACCTCATGCCTTAGGATGACATAAAGATCATCTAACTTAGGCCAAGTTTTATGCTCTTTATGATACCTTTAATTATCTTTCTAGAATCTACAAGTCACTACGTAAACTCTAACAACGAGCTTTTAATAAAGAAAATAAAATACTAAGCTTGCATGTAAAAAATAGGATGGTGTGTCAAGTGGGTATGATCACATATGCTTAAGGCATATAGTTGGCATAGTAACAAGCAAGTAGTAGCTTGCATAAATATGGTATTGTGCAAGTGTTAGCTTGCAAGGTTGCAAGTATAGGATTGCCTTGTGCAGAGCAGTGGTTGAAGTTCTCCTTGGCTTCTTCCTCGTAGTATCCTTCTTCCTCCTCGTATCCTTGGTCGGTACTAGCATCTATAAATAAATACGAGGTACACAATCACCAAACAATACTTAACTATTTTCAATCATCACACAAGGGTTCACACTAGATGATCTAGCATCATCACTAACATTACAAGATTAAAGAACTTGTCTTATTTATTTTATTTTTAGAGAAGTAATTTATACTCATTGAAAAACTACTTAAGATTTAATAATCTCCAACTCAAACATGGGATCATGTTGACACATGTCATGACCACATATTTCAATACATGGGAATTTGATTTAAAGTGGTGTCACAATTTAATAAGGTTTAAACTTTTTATTTTATTTCATTAAAGTGACTAGAAATGCCTATGTGGCATCCTTTTATTACTTGATCACTATTTATGTAAGTAAACCTATATATTGTTATATATTCTTAAAGGTATGGTTAAATGTGATTTTTGAGAGTTGGAATCAACTCAAAAGCTCTTATGGTTGAATTTTGAAAAATGTTTGAATGCAGAAAAGCTTCTGCCCTTGTTATTTTTACCATGGGTGATCTACACATCTACATGGTTTGAATCCAACGGGCCTGGATTAATAAATCCAGTAACTTTCTAACAAAATTGGTTTCATGCATTTTGGTTCAGTGAATCGAGCTAGGTTGATTTTTGAATCTAGGTACAAAAGTGTGTTTGAAATTAAATGAATAAAAGTAAATTTGAATTATTGGGTAACGCGTGAGGTTTAACTGGGCCGGCCCTCTACGGACAACGCACGCACGGGCTGGTTAAGTGGATGTCCCCATGCGTCAGTGAGACAGTGCGGGGCGAAGCGGCACAGGGCAATATGGACTGTGGGATCTAATTCTAATCGAACGGCTCGAGTTCATCGTCCACGCTTGAACAGGACGCGACGAGCATGAACCCTAGCGCAGTCAGTGGGGGTCATGGGAGGCTCACCGGGCTCAGGCGATGGTCGGCGACGGGGGCGAACGACAAAGTCGACGACGGCGATCCTCCTGGTACCGGCAGCTTCTCCTAGGGAGGCTCCAATCGACGGTGTCTCTCCTCCTCTGTAGCGGCGAACTCCGGTGAAATTCCGGCCACCTGGTGCTCGCCTTGCTCCGAGAGTGAGTGGGTGTGATCAGTGAGAGGTGGGGAGTGAACTGGTGTGAAGAAAACAAGCGGGGGAGGTCTCCTTTTATAGTGCGGCGAGGGGACCGAAGGTTGCGGGCTGAGCTCGTCGTGGTTGACGGAATAGAAGGCTAATGGCATGGGCGACGATAGGGGGCGGTGCTGTGCTCCCTGGCGAAGCTCAACGACATGGTGGCGAGGCGTGGGGCGGTGCTAAATGGTCGAAACGCGTCGATGCTCTGGGCGGGTCCGACGGCAATTTTAATGGCGCACAGCGTGCGTGGTCCGCGCAGCGGCGAACGGGCATGTCTGCGGGGTTGCTGGGACGATGGTGATCACGCACGCAAGCGGCGAGGGCGGCGCGCGGTCTGTGGGTGCTGGTTGAGTGTGGCGCACTGGCGCGCTCTCGACTCGCACGTAGAGATGTTTGGCATGAGCGTGCCGTGTGGTCCAGGGGCTGGCAGCGCTCGGGGCTAGGACAGGGACTGGAGGTGGACGGTGCTACATCTGTGAGGCAAGGTTGGCGAGGCTAGAGAGGCGTGTAGCTTGCTGGCGACATTGGGGTGGCAATGGTGCTCTCGGCATGGTCACCATTAATGTCTATGCCAAGCTCACAGTGGTGCTAAGGCTTGTTAATTAGGCTAGTTCATCTACTGAGAGTGTAGTGAAAGCTAGAGAGGGAACAAGGTTGGCCAAAATTACTGCACACTATAGTGTTTGTTGTTTGTTTGTTTGCTGATCACAAGGTGTTTGATGAAATGGCCGAAAGAAATTCAAATTTGAATTTTGGATTCAAACTTGGTGGGTTTGCTAGGCCCATACTAGGGAGTATCTGGTTAGCTGGATTAGTCAAGGGGCATTGGTTTGGTTGGGTTTTGAAAAAGTGTGATCTTCACATATGATAAAGATTCAATTTTCACTTGTGATTTGAATGAGGTTGCCAAATGTTTCTGCAAGTTTGGAAGGTGGGCTTTGATTCACTTTTACTTTTTCTAGCAAGGGGTGAAAAGAATTGGAAAAGTTTCTGTTTGAAATCTTGGACTAGAAACACTCAAAGTGACCTAGTGAGCAAGATTGGCAAAAATGACCATTTGCTTTATTTGATTTGTTTTTGATTTTCTCTTGATTTGTTTCTGCATGGAATTGTTTTATATGATGTTATTTTCATCTTTAAACCATTTCTTTCTATTTAGGTTAATCACACAAGTGCATTCATGCATTTATCAAATAATCACATACACACATGCATTCATTTGGTTTTTATTTAATCAAAGTTTTTGTTAAACCTAATTTTAGTGATTAGAGTTTGATGATCATTGTTTCATATTTTTGGGATGTTACAGGCAGGCTCTAGCACTCAGGATCCTGATTATCCGGATGGACATCCAAAAAGGAAAGAGCAAGAGGCTCTTAAGAAGAAGTTAATTACAGGAAAATCTCCCAATGAAAATGAAGATAATGGGAATTCTGAAGATCAAGAAAATGATGTATCTCTCTCTGATGCTGAGACTGACGATTATAATGAAGAAGATGATGTGGAAATGTCCCAACCAAATGAAGAATCACAAGACGAGGACAATAATGAAGAATCTGAACCTATTGTAAGTGAGGACCCTCAATCATCAAGGGATGAAAATAAGAAGAAGATACCTCCACCACAAACGAAAGGTAAAGAAAGGGATACATGGGTACAAAGACCTATACCTTATCCCTAACAGGTAATGAAAACTTTTAGACCAGGTCTTGTCACTGACAAGGGTCCCATCAGCACAACCATTGGTGGGCCCATATTTTACTGAATAGAACACCGTTTCAATGCCCGCGTGAGAATCGAGGGGGTGGAGGAGTCGCGAGGAAGCTACCTCCCTATCTCCTATACGCGTGGCGCAAATCGCACGGTTTTAATGCAAATCTTGACGCAGAAGTTATTAAGAGAGAAGAAATCCCTTTCTCCCAGATTCATTATTCGCCACTTCATTCATCGTCTCCTCGTACTCTTCGAGCCCTCCGCAGCTATTCCCATCCACACACCAAAAAGCTCCCAGCGCTACCACTTTCTAGTATACTCCGACAAGATGGAAGCGCCATCTAGATCCGGTGTGGCACTGGCAGACTGTCAACACCCGGATTTTTAATCCCAGATGCCTGTTATGCCATACATCGCAATCCCAGGATTACCATTTTTGCGAGACAGAACAAAATTGGATACCATAGTACATCATCCATTACAAACGATACATAAGTTCTTACACAAATAGGGATCTCATGATCCAGTTCTTAATACAACATCAAGCAGCAGAATACGTAATAATAACGGTAGCGTAGGCGAAGCTCCATCTTTGGGGTCACAGGCAATGCTGACGATGGGAGATGATCCTAGTTGTCGTAACCTTCCTGGGGTCCATCTTCCAGGTACTCCTCTTGATAGTCTAGCAATGGGAATAGCCAGGGACAAAGCCATGAGTACTCTTTAAGTACTCGCAAACTAATACTAACAAGGGAAAAGGGGTTTTTGATAATAGGACACTAGGCTCTAGGGTTGTTTGGCAAAAGCCAGATTTATCTCTATGAAGTTCCAAAGCTAGTCACAATTTTATAGCTCCTAAGTGGGACCTTGTAAATCATGTCACAACCCTGTTGTGGTCAAGTCAAAGTCTCAATTCATGTCACAAGTCATTTTGAAAAGTCTGACGGGGGAACAGTATGGCCACTCCAACTGTCCATAACCGCGGACGCGGCTATTCAAATAGTTTGACACTCTACAGAGATTGTACACTTTCACCACAACATTCGATACATCCGTCAGGAACAAATCCTGAATTCACCATACTCAGTATGCGGATAATCAATCCTAACCTTTCAATTACACGCCCTAGTATAAGCACCTCTCCTGTGAGTTTGGCCTCCCAACCATGACCAATTGTCATCTTGGGTACTGCACAGGTGGACAATCTTCACAAGGTAGCCTCAGCTCAGACCTTGGCCGTGAGGGAACTAATACTAAGGTACATAAGTTTCCAGTCAAGCCCTACCCAATCTTCGGGTATTGTGGTTGTACGATAAAATTGGAATGGTATCGCATCCAGACAACCATCAGTTTTATAAAGGGATAAGGCTCATGCCTCAACATTTTCATCACCAAAATCATCAGGTGTTCAGAAACACATGTCCCAAAACATTTCAATAGAATGATCCATCATTCCAAGGTTTTCATAACCATTTTTCCACCAAGTATTCCCATCTAAAAGTTGATCAAGTTTTATGCTTAGCACTAGGATCTATAAGTGGGGGTAGGCACTACTGAGGGGTGGTAGACTAGTGGAGTTTCAACTAAGTACAACCCTATGTCTCAGGCTGATATCAAGGTTTCTAACTTAGGCCAAATTTTATGCTCTTTCTGCAACCTTCACATATCTTTCTTGTATCTACCAATTTCTTAAGTAAACTCTAAGTAAGATCTTTGATAAAGAAATAAAGTAAGAAGCTTGCAAGGAAAACTAGGATTGGTTTATCAAGTGGGTATGATCACATATGCTTAAGGCATATAGTGGTCATGGTAACAAGCAAGTATTGGCTTGCATAGGTATAGTATCAGCTTGCATCAATATCAGTATAAGCTTGCTAAATTGCAAGTGTTAGCTTGCCTTGTGCAGAGCAGTGGTTGAAGTTCTCCTCGGCTTCTTCTTCGTAGTATCCTCCTTCCTCCTCGTATCCTTGGTCGGTACTAGCGTCTATAAATAAATACGATGTACACAATCACCAAACAATACTTAACTACTTGCAATCATCACACACAAGGGTCCTATAGATGATCTAACATCATCTCTAACATTACAAGGTTAAGGTTTGGTTTAATTCTTTTTAATTTTAGAAAAGTAATTTCTACTCATTGAAAAACTACTTAAGATTTAATATTCTCCAAACCAAACATGGGATCATGTTGACACATGTCATCACCACATATTTTAGTCCATGGGAATGTGAGTTAAAGTGGTGTCACAATTTAATAAGGTTTTACCCTTTTATTTTAATTAATTAAAATGGTTATAAATGCCTATGTAGCATTCTTTTATTACTTGAACATTATTTCTGTAAGTAAACCTATATATTTTTATATATTCTGGAAGGTATGGTTAAATGTGATTTTTGAGAGTTGGAATCAACTCAAAAGCTATCATGGTTTAAATTTGAAAAATGTTTGAATGCAGAAAAGCTTCTGCCTTGTTATTTTTACCATGGGTGATCTATAGATCCAAATGACTTGAATCCAATGGGCTTGGATTCAGCATTCCCAGACCTTTCTAACAAAATTGGTTTCATTCAAATTGGTGCACTGAATCGATCTGGGTTGATTTTTGAAGTTGGGTACATAAGTGAGTTTGAAATAAAATAGAAAAGTTTTAATTCAAATAACTGGGCTGCGCGGGAAAGGTTAATGGGCCGGCGTGCTAAGCGCAGTGCTCCTACGGGCTGCTTAAGTGGGTGTCCCCACTCGTCAGTGACACAGGGGGTGCGAAGCTGTACGGGGCAACGTGTGACGTTCGATCTGATTCTAATCCAACGGCTGGGAGTCATCGTCGACATTGAGCAACGTCAGCGAGAAATAAACCTAGCGCGGCCAGTGGGGGTTGCTGGGGGCTCACCGGGGGTGCTAGCGAGGGTCGGCGAGACGGGCGAATGACGAAGTCGACGACGGCAAACTCAGGGGTGATCGCGAAAGCTCCTAGGGTGGACGAAATTGATGGCGCCCTTCTTCTCCAGAGGCGGCGGGCTCCGGTGAAATTCCGACGAGGTGGTGCTCGCCTTGCTCCGGGAACGGTGTGGCACGATCAGTGATGAGAGGGGAGTAGAATGGTGTGAAGAATTCGAGCGGGGGTGGCCTCTATTTATAGTCGAGCGAGGGGACCGACAGGGTGCACGGTGAGCTCGTCGGGGGCGGTGGTACAGACGGCTATCGGCATGGGCGACGGTAGAGGACGGTGCAGTGTTCCCTGGCGATGCTCAACGACATGGTTTCGAGGCATGGGGCGGTGCGGCTTGGTCTGGAACACGCAACGCTCTGCACGGCAGAGGCGGCGTCTTTGACGGCGAGCGGTGGCTGTGCATCACGGGGCAGCGAACGGGGATGTCTGGCGGTCTCCTGGGTCGGTGGTGATTGTGTATGCACGCGGTGAGGGCGACGCGCGATCTGTGGGCATCGGTCGAGAGTGGCGCTCTGGCGCATGCTCAGCATGGTTGCTGGCGGCCTGGGCGCGGTCCGTGCGTGTGGTCCAGGGTTTGGCAACGCTCGCGGCTGGGACAGGGAGTGGCGGTGGACGGTGGGCTGCCTCGTAGACAAGGTTGGCACGGCTAAATCTTCTCCTAGCTTGCTGTCTCCACTGGGGTGGCATGGTTAGCTTCGGCTGTTCACCATTGATGGTTTTGGCAAGCTCACAGTGGTGCTAGTGCCTTGTTTATCTTGCTAGATGATCTACTGAGATGGTTGTGAGCTAAAGAGGGAACAAGTTAGGCTTCAATCACTGCTCACTATAGTGTTTAGATTTTGTATGATTTGTGTCTGCAAGATGTTTGATGAAATGGCCGCAAGAATTCAAGTTTTGAATTTTGAAAAGATTTTTGGTGGGTGTGCTAGGTTGGTGCTGGTGAGTCTGCAGACGCTTGGGTTTTGAAAGTTGAGCTTGTTTGAGTGGTTTTTGAAAAAGTGGGATCTTCCCATATGATATAGATTCAATTTTGAATTGTCATTTAAACTATGCATTTGAAAGTTTCTGGATGATCACAAAGTGGGCCTTGATACTTTGTTATGAGTACATTCAAGGGGTTCAAAGATCCAGAAAAGTTTCTGTTAGGTTCTGAAAGTTTGAGGCAGCCAAAATAGGGATGGGAGTTAAATTGGTCAAAATGACCATTCCTTTATTTTATTTGTTTTGATTTACTTGTCTTTAGGAAAAGTGTGGGAAATGTTTAGATGATGTTTATTTCACCTAAGCATCCATTTAAAAGCAATGGAACACATAAACAAGGTGGTTCAAAAGAATTCAAAATGAAATGCATACACATATGCATGCTTTCATAATTTTATTTAACAAAGTTTTTGTTAACCCTAAACTTGATGATTAGAGTTTGATGATCCAAGTTTAGTATTTTTGGGATGTTACAAACCATCCCCCATTAAACAAAATCTCGTCCCGAGATTTGAGAAAGGACGAAAAAGATTACCTAGGATTTGAAGAGATCGGGAAACTAAGTCCTGACGTGATCTTCGCGCTCCCAGGTAGCTTCCTCTTCTGTGTGGTTGCTCCATTGAATCTTGAGAAACTTGATGCTTCGGGTTCGGGTAGTTCAAAACGCTTCTTCCAAAATACGGATGAGTACTTCGGGATAGGTCAGGTCATCATTGATCTCTATGGTCTGATGGTCGATATTCTTGAACACTTCAGTCTTCTCGGGGACTTCGAGACACTTGCGAAGTAATGAGATATGGAACACATTTGTTGTGGCATCCCGCAAAACCACTACTAGAAAATCGCGTTGTTTTTGTGCATTGCATCGTCATCATCATGCATTGTTTGTCTGAAACTATTTCGAAACGCCTAGTTTTGTTTTCTAAATAACCCCGTCTTTATTTCAAATTTAAAACATCGGTCTGGTCAGATATTTTATTTGTCTAAAAAGTATTTACAAAGATGTTTTACAAATAAAATTAAAACAATAAAAATATTTTGTCCGGAGAGGCAGTCCGACCGGTCAGGCCAGAGGCCCAATCGGTCCAGACTACCTACAATTCGGTCCACCTAAAACTTTTTCTACCCTATCCTAACCTACCCAGCCACTCCCAGCCCTCCACCTCACCTCCCTAGGCCACCTCACCCCCTGGACCCCAATCCCCACCCACCTTGCCACCTCATCAATCCCAGCCCAAACCCTCACTCCCTCCCCCACCCTGCTGGCTATCTTTACCAACCGCGCGGGCCCCACCTCTCTCTGGGCCCCACCCCGCTCTCACGCCACGCACGCCTCCCCGACGCTCCTCTCCCCACCTCGTCGCCCCCCGCAACCTCCTCTTCTCTGCTCCTTCCCGGCCGCCGCCCCTCTCCCTCGGTGCCCCGCGCGACCGCTCCCCCGACCCCGCCCTTCTTCCTCCCTCCGACGCCTGCCTCCCACCTCGCCCGCGTGGCTCCTCCCCGAGCCGGCCTTCTTCCTCCCGACGACGCCCGCCGGTCGCCGCCACGACCCTCCTCCCGCTCCCCTCTCGCGTCCCGCCGCCACCGCGGCCTTCTCCGACCCCGGCCCCGCGAGCAGCCATCCTCGCCGCCGCCAGCGCCCCCTCCGCCTCAAGCTCCGGCGCCCCCTCTCCTCTTCGCGGCCGGCCGTCGGGCCCGTCCTCGCCTACCCCGTCGCCCCGCCTCCAGCTCGCGGCCGCCAGAGCCGCGCCGTCCCCGACCCCGAGCTCCACCCGCGCCCTGCCGCCGTCCCATCCCCTCCGAGGGCCACCGCTGGGGCCCGGGTACCCTCCACCGCGACCCCCTCCTCCCGCGTCCTCCCTCGAGCTCCCCGCCGCCGCGGTCAAGCGCGCCTGCCGCCTCTGCGTGCAGCCGTGACGCGGCCCTCCCTCTCCCCGCGAGTCGGTCCTCACCGGCGGGGCCGTTTCCCTCCTCGAGCAGAGCCTACGCGAGCCCCGGACCCGTCGAGCTCGTCGCCCCTGCAAGGTCGCCAGCGCCATGACCACCCTCCTGCTCGCTGACGTCTGCCTCTTGGTCGCGCGTGTGCCCATGCCGGGTCCATGCTCTGTCTTGGTGAGATGTTGGTGATGTGCAGATGGTGTTGGTGAAGTGGACATGGATATGACGGATGATGAACATGCTACATCAACGATCTCTGATCTGCTACTTAAAAAGATACAAGTTAATGGTGTGTCCTTCCGCGGCATCGACAAGATCTTCCGGGTGCCTACGGTGCTGACGAACGGTACCCCTAGGCCTTCAACATGGTGCGACATGTACTTCAACCGGAGCATAAACCGCGGAACCCCGAGTCCGCCATCACGGACATGTGGCGCCACACCCCAAGATCTGCCTCACGGGACCGAACCCCCGGAACCAAGTCCTTCTTCACGGAACGCCAAGATCTACTCCACGGTTCCCAAGACCTGGGACCCGATCAACTCAAGTTCGTCGTCAGCGGCAAGATCGACCGTTGGAAACCAAGTTCTCCTCTTGTATCCGAACCTCGCCGATCCCGTCGAACCCTGAGCCCCTATCGAACCCCGAACCCCGGAACCAAGATCTTCGACCCCTAATGTGTGAACCTTTTTCTCGAGCCCTATTTTATAAATGTAATATCAAATTGTTGCATATTAAATCAATTGTCATGTTTGCATACATATTGTGGGTTTGGGGGCATTATGCCGATTCACCTCATAATTAAATATGGGGCCCATATGCGGGCAAATCTAGTCGTATATTGGCCTCATTTAAATTGGTTAGCGAACCGGTCCTATATCTTGCCATGTTCAAACAACATTTAAAATGCAGGGTACCTAAACAACATGAACCACCTAAGTAATTGTCGGGACCCTGGTTCCGCTTAATGTGGCCTAGTTGCATCGCACTTTTGCCATGTCATACATCATACATGCATCATGCCCGATCTTTTGCCGTAGTATTAAATATTGCATCCGGTGTTTATTCTAGTGTTTTGGTTCTTCGCGGATAAGGCCGTTGAGTTGATGCGAGTGTCGACCCGACCTTCGGATGAACCTTCGACAATGTTTTCAGGCGAGCATCTCCCCCTTTCTACCTATCTTACTTTTATAGTATTTATTCCCTCCTGTTGATCTATTGCTATCTGTGTTGCGATGCTCTAGTTTTCGTACCCGTGATATCCCTTGCAGCCTCATATTGCCTTGGACACCTCCTATTACCTGTTGTTTGGTAGATAGTTGGGCCTGCGCGTCGTAGTCGCTTGCCCAAGTGCTGTTGCGTGTCGTCAAGTACCACAGTTGCTGGAGTATTGCCGCATGTTTATTGTTGGAGATGATCATAATTTTAATTATTGTTTAACAACTAAAATTGAAGTAAGTAAGCAGAGGCACATGTGGGCAATAGATGTTATTTGGTTGTTAACCGTCCACTTGTGTCCCGTAGGACCCCGAGTACTTGATACCTGTTCCTTGAATATTCGCGCTATCCACATACGGGGGAATTATGGGACCCCCCTGAGCCAGAGCTTGATTCATTCTTATTTCTTGGGGCCACAAACTAGTTTGAGGTTTTATTTACTATCCTGTACTTATGCCATGCTTTACTGCTTTATTACGATTGTGCGAGGAGCACCTGTACTGTTTAGGTAAGCGGAGTGTTTTCGCGGTATCGACAAGCCCAGTTTTGGGTTCCCAGTCGTTTACAGCCACTGGCGCAAACCTTGGGTCCGTCTCGGAGTCAGCTAACTTCGTTGCGGGTGTACTCAAAGGGGTGGCCCCCTGAAATATTTCTGAATCTTGTGATTGCTTTGTCGTGAAAGCCTCATTGGGATTTGATTTGGTTTTTCCGAGGTTGATCGAGTGTGTGTTGCTATTTGTGCACCCCTGCAGGGTAAAACTTTCTGACAGCCATGTCCGCGGTTATGGACGACTTGGAGCACAGTATCTCGATCATAGACAACTATAACTAAAGTAGTGCTATAAATTTGACTTTATAATGACTAGTAATCAGCTTCACTATAATGGAATGGCTAAATTAAACTGCCAACAATTGCTTGTTTGGGTTGTCGCTTGCGACCATTGTATCTGACTAGTAAGTATTGCAACTACAACGGAATGGCTAAATAAAAGTACCAACAACTGCTGGGTTTGGGTTTTTCTCATGCTATTTGTATCTGACTAGTAAGTGTTGCAACTACAACGGAATGGTTAACTAAAAGTGCCCACTGCTTATTTTATCAGGATGACTATCTATACTTGACTAGTAATTGCTGCAACGATAACTGAATAAATAAAACTGCCAACTGTGTGAGTTCCTCGGTTGACTTCCTCGTCTGGTCTCGAGGGGGAAACATCAGGATGGGTTTGTTTGATGGTAGCATCAGGTTGGTTCCGAATAGGTCTTTCTTACCCCTCTCTGATAGCCGCTAGTTGTATCGAGTCTCTATAGGTTGTTTAGTGCATGCCGCGCTGCCGCTTCAGTCCACCATACCTATGTAGGCGAGGACCGCCGAATTCTAGCCTCGCCGTGTACTGGCCTCAGTACTGACCGCTCTCTCTTTTTCCTTTGCCCTTTGTCGGCACCCCTTTTGTTTAAGCAGGTTTTGAGATCGACGTCGTTAGCTAGGTTACCCTTCCGGCTTGGCCTGGGCAGGGTTATGTATGCCATTGGTTATTCTTCAGGGCTCTTAGCTCAATTTGCATCTTGTCCGTACTCGGACGCTATATCGTTTTAAAGGTTATTTGGATCTTTGTATTGTATATCTATATTCTTGACTCTTTGAGTCGCCGTTGTATATATCTGTTCTGTGGGTCCCATCGAGGGCTGTTGAGTAATGTTATTACTTCGTTTTCCACCCGCACGCAAGTGCCTGGTGGGCACCTTTGAATCGTTTCTATGCGGGTTTGGCGGGAATCGCTGAAACTTGCATAGGGTCGATTCTGAGGGTGTTACATTTGTGCACGGCTGACATCTCTTCGGGCAGTTCCAGTTGATATGATACTTCTCCTCGACGGTTCAGAATCTTGAAAGGTCCGATATATCTGGGGGCTAACTTTCCCTTGAGTTGGAAACGCTGCATTCCCTTCAATGGCGACACTTTCAGATAAACAAAATCTCCTATGTTGAAGGCGAGGTCTCTACGTCTCTTGTCGGCGTAACTCTTCTGTCTGGATTGGGCGGTCTTAAGGTGCTCACGAATCTTGTGAACCTTCTCTTCTGCTTCTCGTAGGATGTCGGGTCCGAAGATCTGACTCTCTCCTACTTCCGACCAGTTCAAAGGGGTGCGACCCTTTCTTCCGTACATGAATTCAAATGGGGCCATTTGCAAACTGGCTTGATAACTGTTATTGTATGAAAATTCTGCAAACGGCAGACAGTCTTCCCACTTGGATCCATATTCTAACACACATGCTCTCAGCATATCTTTGAGTATTTGATTTACTCGCTCCGTTTGTCCATCGGTCTGAGGGTGATACGCGGTGCTGAAATCTAGGCGGGTTCCTAAACCTTCTTGGACTTTCTTCCAGAATCTCGAGGTAAACTAAGTTCCTCGATCCGATACAATGTTCTTAGGGACTCCATGCAAACTAACTATTCTAGCGATGTACAACTCTGCTAGCTTCGAACTCTGATACGTGGTTTTGACGGGCAAGAAATGGGCGACTTTGGACAATCTGTCCACTATGACCCAGATAGAGTCATTTCCCCTACTAGAAGTAGGCAGTCCAGTGATAAAGTCCATTCCTACGGAATCCCATTTTCATTCCGGAATCTGCAAGGGTTGCAACAATCCAGCGGGTCTTTGATGTCCTGCCTTGACTCGCTAACATATATCATACTTGGCGATATAGCTTCCGATTTCTCTCTTCATCTTATGCCACCAAAATTGCTCTTTCAAATCTTGATACATCTTAGTTCCTCCGGGATGGATAGAATAAAGAGTATCATGAGCTTCCTTTAGAATAACTTCTTTCAACTCAGAATCTGCTGGTACACAAAGGCGTCCTTTGTACCATAGAACTCCTTCTTCGTCTTTGGTGAATCCGGGTACTTTGCCGGTACCGATACGACGCTTGATTCCGTTGATACTAGCATTTCCTTTCTGCGCCTCCTTGATCTGGCTGATCAAAGTGGGCTGAAGTTCTATACTAGCCAAAAATCCTTCGCTCACTAATTCCATTCGAAACTCTTCCATCTCTTTGTGCAAACTTGGTTGCTCCTTCAAGATCATGGAGTTCAAGCGGCACAGCAATCTGCTAAGGGCATCGGCTACCACGTTGGCTTTACCAGGGTGATAGTGAATGTCCAGGTCGTAATCCTTGATTAGCTCTATCCATCTTCTCTGCCTCATATTCAGCTCCTTCTGAGTGAATATATACTTTATGCTCTTGTGATCCGTATAGATCTCACAACGGTTTCCCATCAGGTAATGTCTCCATGTTTTCAGGGCTAGAACTACGGCTGCGAGTTCGAGGTCATGGGTTGGGTAGTTTTGCTCATGCTGCTTCAGTTGTCGAGATAGATAAGATATAACTTTGCCTTCTTTGCATTAGCACACATCCGAGACCGATCTTGGATGCGTCACAATATACATCGAAGGGCTTCGAGATATCCGGCATGATCAAGATTGGGGCTGAAATAATTCTTCTCTTGAGTTCTTGAAAACTCTCTTCACATTTTTCGGTCCATTCAAACTTCTTGTCCTTCTTCAGCAATTGGGTCATGGGTCTGGCGATACTCGAGAATTCTTCTACGAATTTGCGGTAATATCCCGCCAATCCGAGAAAAGCACGAACTTGGGTTTGAGTGGTCGGGGCTTGCCAATCTTCTACATCTTTCACTTTGGCAGGGTCAACGGCAATTCCTCCGGCTGATACAATGTGACCGAGGAATCCTATCTCCTGTAACCAGAATTCACATTTGCTAAACTTTGCATACAACTGATGCTCTCTAAGGGTTCCAAGAATGGTCCTTAGGTGTAGCTCATGTTCTTCTTCTGATTTGGAGTAAATCAGAATGTCATCGATGAAAACAACGACAAACTTATCCAGGAAGTCCATAAAAATCTTATTCATGAGGTTCATGAAATAAGCGGGGGCATTGGTTAATCCAAAAGACATGACAGTATACTCGTATAATCCATATCTGGTGGTAAAGGCAGTCTTTGGAATATCCTCTGCACGAATCTTGAGTTGATGATAACCAGTTCTAAGATCAATCTTAGAAAACACCTTGGCACCGGTCAACTGATCAAACAAATCTTCTATCTTGGGCAAGGGGTACTTGTTCTTGATAGTGACATCATTCAATTTCCGATAATCCGTACACAAACGGTTACCTCCATCTTTCTTGTCCACAAACAAGACAGGTGATCTCCATGGGGATGCACTTGGTTGAATTAATCCAATTTCCAGCATGGCATCCAGTTGCTTCTTCAGTTATTCTAACTCCGATGGGTTCATACTATAGGGTCTCTGGGCTATGGGTCCTGTTCCAGGGATTAGTTCAATGATGAACTCGATATCCCGATCTGGGGGCATACCAGGCAAAACATCTAGAAATACATCGGGGTATTCACAGACTATCCGGACTTGGTCAATGGTAGGTTGGGCTATACTCTTGTTGCACTTGAATTGATGAGGTAAGGTTTCATATATATGTTCGACTGATATTCCGGCTGTACTGGTCATGGTGATGGCTTTCTTGGCACAGTCAATCAATCCTTTATGTTTGGACATCCAATCCATTCCTAGTACTACTTCCAAACCTTTAGTTCCGAGCACTATCAAATTAGCATAAAAATCTATGCCATGGATTCGGATAGGGACGACTTTGCAAATTTGCCTAGCCTTGGTGGTTGATCCGGGAATTTGAACAATCATTACATGCTTCAATTTGGTTGGTTGAATTTTACTAGTGCATGCAAATTCTTCGGTGACAAATTAATGCGATGCACCAGAATCAAACAACACTCTTGCAAGTACTGAATTAACAAAAAACATACCCAGCACGACGTCTGGCGCTTCCTAAGCTTCTTCAGCATGCATGAGAAAAAGACGGCCATTGCGGTTGAGTGAATTCCCTAGGGAAAATCTTCTTCCTGGCTGAACACGATGCTGTTGCTGAGCTAGGACATTGGCATTGGGGGCTGTAGCATTCTTCTTGTTGGGGCACTCGTTGGAATAGTGGCCTTTATTTCCACAGTCATAACATGTCACTTGCGACTTGTCCTTGGCTGCGACAGGCACATCATTGCTTCGAGCCCTCGGGGCAGTGTTGGTGTTGGCGGTAGCATTGTTAGTGTTGAACTTGGGTGGGGCACGGTTGAAATTTCTAGAGTTGCCGGGGTTGTTGTGATTTCCTCCGGGTCTAGGGTTTCCACGGTTGGGATAGGTCAGACGGTTCATCGGGGGTCTGTTGGTTCTTGGGGCAAATCCTGGAGATGGGTTGGGGCGATACTTTGGGGTCTCATGGGTTCCTAGCTGATGCATCATATGACGCTTGCGGTTCTCATTGGCTTCGTTGATCTTTCCTTCCATCCGGATAGCAGAGTCGACAAGGGATTCAATATCCGCAAAGGGGATATTGACTAACACTGTCTGCATCTCGTCATGCAGACCATTCAGGAATCTCTCTTTCTTCTTGGCTTCCGTGTCGATCTCATCCGGGGCAGACCTAGCTAATGACAAAAATTTGTCACGGTATTCCACTACAGTCACCCTTCCTTGCTTCAGTTCTCTGAACTCGTCTCTCATCCTCTTGATCAAACCCAGTGGCACATGGGTTCTGCTGAACTTGACCTTGAATTCCTCCCAGGTCATCATCTGTCCTTAGGTCATTGCACAAACACTGTTCCACCAGGCCCTGGCATCTCCGGCTAGGTAGTGGGTGGCAAACGGAACTTTCTCGTTGGCTTCCACTCCGGTGACTTCTAGGTTATTTTCCATGGTTTGCAGCCAATCATCGGCGTCTCGGGGTTCTTCTGACTTAGTGAAAACAGGTGGGTTGGTATTCTGGAAATTCTTAAGCTTAGATCCATGGTTTTCATGATTTCCGTGGCCTTGGTTGTTGTGGGCCAGCTGGGCTATCTGCTGAAGGGTGGCTAGGTTGGCTTGACATTCCGCTCTTTCAGCTTCACGGTCAGAAGTCAACATTTGCAATATCTACAACATCGGGTCCGGGGATGAACCACTTCCTCCATGTGGCATCTGAAGATTGAGGTAGATCATGAGAAAAGAGGGAAATTTCTAGGGTTTCGGGGACTTTGAAAAGTTTTTAAAGTTTGACTCAGATTTTCTAGAAACTTGCTTTTTCATTCATTCCTTCACAAGATACAACACACACCACAAAACAAGAAAAACAGATGGTTTTAAGAACCATTCTGAAAACTACGATAAAGTGGGACCGAATACTACTTACTACGCTAGTGCTCAAGTGCTACTACTCCTCGGAATCCGTGGCTTCATTATCTTCATCATCATTGATGAAGGCGAAATCATCCTCATCGGTGAAGAAGTCCATGGCCTGATCCTCCAGAAAATCATCGTCATCGCTGAGATAGGAGTAAGGGTCTCCATGAAGATCCTCTCCGGCATTCTCCCTTTCCTCCAACTGCATGTATCTCTCGTGGATGGTCTCCTCCAAAGATGAGATGCAGTGGCGAAGACGGGCAATGACGCGCTCCTTCTTGTCGAGCTGACGGCGGCGAGACTTGCGATCCTTTGCCAGCATGGCGATGGTATGATCCTTCGTCTTGATGATGGCGGACTTGTGGTTGCAGTAGTCACGGCAGTTGTCCAACTCCTGCTGACGATCGTACATCATGAAGCTAAGGTGGTCCAATTGAGTCTTCAACTCGGGGTGGTATGGGGCTTCCAGGGGTTGTCCATTTGCATCACGCCTTGGGCAAAACTCAAAGCGAGTACCCTTGATCTGATTGATGCTCTGCCCACACAAACGGGAAAGAGCTTCCTGCATGGCCCTGGCAAGTCCATCGAGCCAGTTTTTCTCTCTTAAGGTAAACTGAATTCCTTCCACAGTGGGAGGTTCAATCTTTCCTCTGAGACTTGCAACAATCAGCCACTGCAGATCTCCTCCTCCTTCATCATTGAGCTGAGCTCCGAAGAACTCGGGGTGCGGACGCTCCAGAAGTTCCGAAAGCTGGTCCAAATCCCTCTCAAAGATAAGGTCTCCTCCATTGCCCAAATGATAAAACTTGCTGTACTTCACGTCCATCTATAAGAATAGAGGATGAGTAGGTTAGCAGAGTGATCAAGTGTGTCAAAATTTTATGTATTCACAAGAGTTTTTGAGGAATATGAATTTTCATGAAAGAATCAAAGGGATAAGAATGAGAATAAGTTTTTGTAAATATTTGTTTTTCTTTGGTTTTGGAAACTAAGTTTTTGATTCAAATGTCCAATCTAACTAGGGTCACCTATGGTCAGGATGGCTGTGATACCAACTTGTCAACACCCGGATTTTTAATCCTAGATGCCTGTTATGCCATACATCGCAATCCCAGGATTACCATTTTTGCGAGACATAACAGAATTGGATACCATAGTACATCATCCATTACAAACGATACAAAAGTTCTTACACAAATAGGGATCTCATGATCCAGTTCTTAATACAACATCAAGCAGCGGAATACGTAATAATAACGGTAGCATAGGCGAAGCTCCATCTTCGGGGTCACATGCAATGCTGACGATGGGAGATGATCCTAGTTGTCTTAACCTTCCTGGGGTCCATCTTCCAGGTACTCCTCTTCATAGTCTGACCATGGGAATAGCCAGGGACAAAGCCATGAGTACTCTTTAAGTACTCGCAAACTAATACTAACAAGGGAAAAGGGGTTTTTGATAATAGGACACTAGGCTCTAGGGTTGTTTTGCAAAAGCTAGATTTATATCTACGAAGTTCCAAAGCTAGTCACAATTTTATAACTCCTAAGTGGGATCTTGTAAATTATGTCACAACCCTGTTGTGGTCAAGTCAAAGTCTCAATTCATGTCACAAGTCATTTTGAAAAGTCTGACGGGGGAACAGTATGGACACTCCAACTCTCCATCACCGCGGACGCGACTATTCGAATAGTTTGACACTCTGCAGAGATTGTACACTTTCACTACAACATTCGATACATCCGTCAGGAACAAATCCTGAATTCACCATACTCAGTATGCGGATAATCAATCCTAAACTTTCAATTACACGCCCTAGTATAAGCACCTCTCCTATGAGTTTGGCCTCCCAACCATGACCAATTGTCATCTTGGGTACTGCACAGGTGGACAATCTTCACAAGGTAGCCTCAGCTCAGACCTTGGCCGGGAGGGAACTAATACTAAGGTACATAAGTTTCCAATCAAGCCCTACCCAATCTTCGGTTATTGTGGTTGTATGATAAAATTGGAATGGTATCGCATCCAGACAACCATCAGTTTTATAAAGGGCTAAGGCTCATGCCTCAACATTTTCATCACCAAAATCATCAGGTGTTCAGAAACACATGTCCCAAAACATTTCAATAGAATGATCCATCATTCCAAGGTTTTCATAACCATTTTTCCACCAAGTATTCCCATATAAAAGTTGATCAAGTTTTATGCTTAGAACTAGCATCTATAAGTGGGGGTAGGCACTAATGAGGGGTGGTAGACTAGTGGAGTTTCAACTAAGTATAACCCTATGTCTCAGGCTGATATCAAGGCTTCTAACTTAGGACAAATTTTATGCTCTTTCTGCAACCTTCACATATCTTTCTAGTATCTACCAATTTCTTAAGTAAACTCTAAGTAAGAGCTTTGATAAAGAAATAAAGTAAGAAGCTTGCAAGGAAAACTAGGATTGGTTTATCAAGTGGGTATGATCACATATGCTTAAGGCATATAGTGGTCATGGTAACAAGCAAGTATTGGCTTGCATAGGTATAGTATCAGCTTGCATCAATATCAGTATAAGCTTGCTAAATTGCAAGTGTTAGCTTGCCTTCTGCAGAGCAGTGGTTGAAGTTCTCCTCGGCTTCTTCTTCGTAGTATCCTCCTTCCTCCTCGTATCCTTGGTCGGTACTAGCGTCTATAAATAAATACGATGTACACAATCACCAAACAATACTTAACTACTTGCAATCATCACACACAAGGGTCCTATAGATGATCTAACATCATCTCTAACATTACAAGGTTAAGGCTTGGTTTAATTCTTTTTAATTTTAGAAAAGTAATTTCTACTCATTGAAAAACTACTTAAGATTTAATATTCTCCAAACCAAACATGGGATCATGTTGACACATGTCATCACCACATATTTTAGTCCATGGGAATGTGAGTTAAAGTGGTGTCACAATTTAATAAGGTTTTACCCTTTTATTTTAATTGATTAAAATGGCTGTAAATGCCTATGTAGCATTCTTTTATTACTTGAACATTATTTCTGCAAGTAAACCTATATATTTTTATATATTCTGAAAGGTATGGTTAAATGTGATTTTTGAGAGTTGGAATCAACTCAAAAGCTATCATGGTTTAAATTTGAAAAATGTTTGAATGCAGAAAAGCTTCTGCCTTGTTATTTTTACCATGGGTGATCTATAGATCCAAATGACTTGAATCCAACGGGCTTGGATTCAGCATTCCCAGACCTTTCTAACAAAATTAGTTTCATTCAAATTGGTGCACTGAATCGATCTGGGTTGATTTTTGAAGTTGGGTACAGAAGTGAGTTTGAAATAAAATAGAAAAGGTTTAATTCAAATAACTGGGCTGCGCGGGAAAGTTTAACGGGCTGGCCTGCTAAGCGCAGTGCTCCCGCGGGCTTCTTAAGTGGGTGTCCCCACTCGTCAGTGACACAGGGGGTGCGAAGCAGTACGGGGCAACATGGGACATTCGATCTGATTCTAATCCAACGGCTGGGAGTCATCGTCGACGTTGAAGAACGTCGGTGAGAAATAAACCTAGCGCGGCCAGTGGGGGTTGCTGGGGGCTCACCGGGGTGCTAGCGAGGGTCGGCGAGGCAGGCGAACGACGAATTCGATGACGGCGAACTCAGGGGTGGTCGCGGCAGCTCCTGGGGTGGACGAAATCGATGGCTCCCTTCTTCTCCAGAGGCGGCGGGCTCCGGTGAAATTCCGACGAGGTGGTGCTCGTCTTGCTCCGGGAACGGTGTGGCACGATCAGTGATGAGAGGGGAGTAGAATGGTGTGAAGAATTCGAGCGGGGGTGGCCTCTATTTATAGTCGAGCATGGGGACCGACGGGGTGCACGGTGAGCTCGTCGGGGGCGGTGGTACAGACGGCTATCGGCATGGGCGACGGTAGAGGACGGTGCGGTGTTCCCTGGTGATGCTCAAAGACATGGTTTCGAGGCATGGGGCGGTGCGGCTTGGTCTAGAACACGCGACGCTCTGCGCGGCAGAGGCGGCGTCTTCGACGGTGAGCGGTGGCTGTGCGTCACGGGGCGGCGAACGGGGATGTCTGGCGGTCTCCTGGGTCGGTGGTGATCGTGTATGCACGCGGCGAGGGTGGCGTGCGGTCTGTGGGCATCGGTCGAGCGTGGCACTCTGGCGCATGCTCGGCATGGTTGCTGGCGGTCTGGGCGCGGTCCGTGCATGTGATCCAGGGAGTGGCGGTGGACGGTGGGCTGCCTCCTAGACAAGGTTGGCACAGCTAAATCTTCTCCTAGCTTGTTGTCTCCACTGGGGTGGCATGGTTAGCTTCGGCTGTTCACCATTGATGGTTTTGGCAAGCTCACAGTGGTGCTAGTGCCTTGTTTAGCTTGCTAGATGATCTACTGAGATGGTTGTGAGCTAAAGAGGGAACAAGTTAGGCTTCAATCACTGCTCACTATAGTGTTTAGATTCTGTATGATTTGTGTCTGCAAGGTGTTTGATGAAATGGCCGCAAGAATTCAAGTTTTGAATTTTGAAAAGATTTTTGGTGGGTGTGCTAGGTTGGTGCTGGTGAGTCTGCAGACGCTTGGGTTTTGAAAGTTGAGCTTGTTTGAGTTGTTTTTGAAAAAGTGGGATCTTCCCATATGATATAGATTCAATTTTGAATTGTCATTTAAACTATGCATTTGAAAGTTTCTGGATGATCACAAAGTGGGCCTTGATACTTTGTTATGAGTACATTCAAGGGGTGCAAAGATCCAGAAAATTTTCTGTTAGGTTCTGAAAGTTTGAGGCAGCCAAAGTAGGCATGGGAGTTAAATTGGTCAAAATGACCATTCCTTTATTTTATTTGTTTTGATTTACTTGTCTTTAGGAAAAGTGTGGGAAATGTTTAGATGATGTTTATTTCACCTAAGCATCCATTTACAAGCAATGGAACACATAAACAAGGTGGTTCAAAAGAATTCAAAATGAAATGCATACACATATGCATGCTTTCATAATTTTATTTAGCAAAGTTTTTGTTAACCCTAAACTTGATGATTAGAGTTTGATGATCCAAGTTTAGTATTTTTGGGATGTTACACAGACACGATGGCGGTGGATGAAAGGAAGATGCGGGGCCTTTGTGTCCCAAGCGTCACGGACAACGCCGAGCTCTAGGTCATGGAGGACGAGGGCTACCTTGTCGCCGGAACGTGGCGGAGCACCGTTGGAGATGTTGTTCCCACACCTCACGATGGCGAGCGAGTACTCTTCGGCACGCACGTCGACCGCGGCCTCAGTCTCCCACCGTCGGATTTCTTCATCGAAGTCCTCCAATACTATGGTGTGCAACTTCATAATCTCCCCCCAAATCCTTGCTTGAGCTTAGCGCTCATGCAGCTCTCAGCGAGGGGTTTCTCGGAATTAAGCCAAATCTTACTCTTTTCCGACACTACTATGTTACTAGGAATAACTCTATCAGTGCTGGTGTTCCTTACATCCCTGGCACTCTCAGCTTAGTCCTTAGGGGAAACCGAGTCTACCCTAGGATTAACGCTAGCGAGTCAGTTAAAAGATGGGTCGGAACCTTCTTTTACAATAAGGATATTCCGGCTCCTGAAAAGGTGGAAGGTCTTATGGCCTTCATAGATGGTGCCACTCCCCACCAGGAATCGTGTGAGGCGGAGGCACCAGAACTTTTTGAGGTCTTGATCCTCGCCAAAAGGCGGATCAAGTTCTTGATGAATCAGAAGGGCCTCCATGGATCCGACTTGATCCACTGTTGGCTGGATCGCTGGATTCAGCCTCTATAGTATCACAGAGATCGCCTCATGCACACGGTCACCGGAGACCAGAAAGACAGCCTGAGGGTCAGTCTAAATCGCATTCCTACAAAGAAATACAAGACCCGGATGCAATTTTTTTATCAAGGAGAGAGTAGAGAGAAGGCTCCCCAAAGTCTCCATGAAGATTTTTACAGCTGACCGTACCCTGACTCCGGTAAATATTTCGACTTTGCACTTGTATTTTTCGCTCTTTTCTGCCTTTTCCTCCGACTCCATTTTTACCGATGCTTTTTTCTACTTATCAGCTCGAGAAGCTCCCGGAGTCTGAGCTAGATCCTCTAGAGGGATATCTTTCAGACGATTCAGAGGCGACGTAGGATGATGTTGTACGGGAGGTTCCTGCCTCTGCCACTAAGAAGCGCAAGGCCAAGGATTTTATTGTTACTGCTGGCACCCAAGTGTTGTCAGTAGTTAAAAGGTAAGCACCTAGTCAATCTTATAGTACTTTGTATATTTATTTCTTTTCGAAGCACACCTGATGTTTGGATTTATGTGTTTCAGAGCTAAAACTGTTTTGAAGAGCAAGCCAAAGTTAGATAGCAAGCCAGGAAAGCAACTGCACCAGCAGAAGCTTGTTGTTTCTCGAGTCATGCCTCCTCCGACTCCCAGCAGTACCCAGACATCAGCACCGGATGCTTCTGCCTCTCCCAATGCTGGTTCTGCCATCCCCAACGCCAGCACCACCTCGAAAGCCCCGATTACCATTGGTAGCTAGGCAACTAACAGGGGTGAACCCGTCAAGGGTAATGATCCCATGGTGTTATCAACAGGGAAGGTGTTGGGGATATGCTAAATGGGTGTCACCAATGCATGTCTCTAATCCGGATAACCTGGGTGGCCCATAGTTGGTAGCAAGGCCTATGGCCTGCTGGGCGGCCTAGTTAGAAGGATCCAGAAGGGAGGCCCATGCCTAATAAAGGAAGGCTATAGTGGAGTTACCAGCGTACCCGGAGCCTTGGAGTACAAGACATGCAAGAATAGTCGTATACTGTGTAGAACTCTGTAACCTGTCCGTCTAGGACTTTCCCTGTAACCCCAGGATCTGGTGACTATATAAGCCGGATCTAGAGGATCCTTTAGGGCAATCAATCAACACATATCACGCACAGCGAACCGATCCCTATAACCCGACGTATTGCCGTTATAGTGATTTATAGCAGGAGTAGATTCCGCCACCATCGTGGGATCTGAACCTAGATAAGATGTGTCACCTCGTACCCTCCAACCGTCCACCTGACCCCACATCTCTAAACACGCTCTATGAGGACCCCTCCATGGCGTACTCGTCAGCAATACCACGATAGTTGGGGCCCACCGTGGGGAAAGAGGCACTTCAGGCTCTACAACGGGCGAGGTCCAAGATCTTCACGGGAATCGGCGAAACCATAGCCATTGGCCGCGTTCTATTCTCCGGCAATGATCCGATCGTCCCTCCTAACAAATTCTGGATCCCGGCGAAGATGAACCCCACCCGCTGCTCGGTCATTCCAATCGGGGACATCCACCTCTTCATCGGCGAAACCGACTTGGGCACTCGTTCCCTCGAAGTTGGAGGATCTTCTAGGCTCGCACGGACAGCCTACAGTTAGGATATGTTTGCGGAAGGATCGAAGTCGGATCTATCTTCAGAGTTTGTTGACTTAGATCGGAAAAATTCAAGGCCCACCCAAACCGCCCCTATGCAGGAGATAATGGTGGAAGATCACTGCAAATACGCCGGCTTTGCCCGTGTGTATGGAAAGAAGCGATCGAACTTCGTTGGCGTGGTGATCATCTTCGATCTGGCGCGATGCGTCTAGATAGATGGTGAAAAACCCCGCGATTACCTCGCCAAATGCCTCTAGATATGAGCCGATCAGGAACAGTATCCCAATGATGATGCTATCTATCACTTCGTGGAAGGGATGGACCATGGTACACTTCTCCGGCATAACCTAAAGCGGCAGCAGGCCGTGGGTCTCCTCTCTTTTGAGAGCATTATTGGCACCATCAACAGTTATGCAACTGCTGACGGAGCTGCTCAGGCAGAGCTTGCCATCATACCTAGGCCACCTCCGCCACATCCACCACCGCCACCGCCTCTAGCCAACAACCCTGCCGCCTTAGCATCATCCTCCGTCATCGAGGAAGCCCCCGCACCCTCCGACTCCGTCCTGGATGCACTCTATGCCGACATTAGCATGGACTTGGAGGAGATGTACATCAACCTGGAGGAGCTCGAATCACCTATGAAAGAGATGGAGGAGGATATCAAGCGTGAGGAGCAGGCCGACAAGGCCATCACATCCCAACATGTGTTCATCGCCATTGGGAGTGTGATGGAAGAAGACCAAACCGGACAAGCTCCGCCTAAGCCGCTGGACAAGGGGAAGGGACCAGCCGATGCCACCGACAATGATCACGCAAAGGCCATACCTCCTCCAGCTAACCCAACACAACAGCAGCATGAACTCAACACCGGTCCGAGTAATGCCAACACCGCAAATCCGCCGCCACCATCATCTACGTCTGTGGCCTCCCAATTCAGTCCGGCTGATAGAGTGATGTATGGCAATTTGCTCGTCGAGCCTATGACAGTGGCCCATATACGGAATGTAGTCCATCTTTATGAGAAGCGCCAACAGCTACTGGAAGAAGCGCAGTCCATTGCGGAGCAGGGAGCAAAGTTAGATCAAGATCTGGCCAAGGCGCATAAATTGATTGAAGAAGCTACATCTATGGAGGCCGAGTACAAGACTCTGCTCAAGCAGTAGAATGCCAAGAAAGCTCTGGCTCACGTTGTCAACGGCCCTGGTGTACGTCGCAACTTGGGGTGGGCCCCCTCGAAGCCGGCGCAAGCCTAGCCATACATTGATAGCGAGGGAAGGCAAGTCATGGACACGCCTATCCTCAACTTGGCTATCGCCAAGACCTTACTGGAGTAGGATAGATCGCCCGCAGCTGTGGAACGGGTCTATGACCTTGTGGCCAAGGCCGTCAAACAGCAGGAAAAGGCCACCTCACAGAGGCTTGAATCCGATCCAACATATTGCCAGTCTATCAATCTTAAATGGCCAAGGGAGAGATCTCCTCACGATGTCGGGTCCCAGACGGGTTCATCAGAACGAAGACGGACGGACACACGCAACAGGAAGGACGCTATCCCCATATCCTCCGACCATGGAGGACAGGCTCACCCTCCTCGCCCGTCTCCATCGCCCCGGTCCCCTCGACATCATGAAGACCCAAAGTCTCACCACCGTACGAGAATGAATCCACCTAGATGCCCCCAGGGAGGCATCTTCATTCGCGACAACATGGAGCAGCCTCGTCATGGCGGTGAGCGTAGTGGCAATCAAAGACACAAGAGCAAGTCGCAACCGTGACAGACACGAGGAGTCGTAGGAGGGAACAGTAAGAAGGCCAACCCACAGCCACCTACACCTCTGTCACCACCTAGCAGCCACCATGGTGGAGGAGGGCCGCGTCATTCACACAGCCCTTCCCCTGATGGAAGCAAGAAGAAAAGCAAGCCTGGAGCCATACAACGCGCGTTCACACTTGGACAAGATTCAAGAGGCCCGGGAAGGACAGTACCTGGGACCACGTTGCTTTGGACCTATAATACGGACTGCAACTTACCTCTATAGTTTTCGGATAGACAAGAATATCAAGCCCTATGACGGCACCGCCAAGCGAGCTACATGGTTGTAGGATTATGACAACACGGTAGAGATCGCCGGGGGAAACCCCAACATTGCCGTCAAGTACCTCCCACTAATGTTGACGGGCACAACCCGCCAATGGATCGACGACTTGCCGGAGAAGTCCATATGCAATTGGTTGGACATGCAAGAAGCGTCCACCAAGAACTTTGAGGGTACGTATAAACGTCCCTGCACTATTGGCGATCTACAGCGGTGCATCCAGAAGAAGGATGAGACATCTCGAGCCTACCTCTCCTGCTGGCTGGATATGAAGAATTCCTGCACATGAGTGCACGATCAGACCACTATGGCCGCCTACATTGATGGCTTAGAAAAGGGTACTGTTGGGAATATGCCCTAGAGGCAATCATGCATGATGATATTTCCCATTGTATTCATAAAGATATTAAGCTGTCCTTGTATAAACATCTGATGTGTATCATTGAATATGTGATTCGGTTTTGGAACTATACATTCATGTTGTTTGTACTAAATGTCCTTGGTCATTGAGGTTGTGCTGGACACACAACTTAGACCAATGTGAAAGTCGGATTGATGACTCCGTTCCACTTGTCATGGGCATGGTGATGCTATTCCGACTTACACAGATTCGGCTAAAGAGTTTAGCGAGTCGGATTGACCCATATTGAGGTACAACGAACAAGTTGTCATTTGTATATCTCAATCAATGTAATCCTTAGACCTGAGGTTGTTGCATAGTCCGAGTTGAGGATCACTGACTTAGGTTCTATCAAACGCTGATCCGTAATTGGGCAGTTATAAAGGCAGAGTTTGGGTCGACTGAGAATCAAGCTGCGTGATGTGAATAATCAAGATGGAATTTTTCCCATCCACTTGGAGAGATATTCTCTGGGCCCTCTCTGATGATATGATTCGGAAAGAATGGCCATGCACGACTTGGTTATGTGTTAAACGAGGCGATCGACTAAGAGTTAGTCAGATGAATCACTTATCTCGGATCAAGAAGAGATTCAGACTATTAAAGGGATGACAATTATTCGCCTATAGTCTGACAAGGTATATCGTGAGGCAAAAGGGACTCGGACGTAAGTCGCATTGGAAAGGCAATTCGTCATGACTCTTTGGTACTTGGAGGTCGGCATGTTCTGCTAGGAGCCGCTACCGACTGATCGATTGAGAGTCGGACTCCAATTGTGTCCAAGTAGCCATGAGCCTGTGGGGTCACACACTTAAGAGCGGAAGCAAGTTTGGATTGGATCTGAACCAGAAATCTAGTTGGGTTAGACCCGAGCCGGATTTGGACTGAGTTAGTGAGTCAGACTCATAGGTACTAATATTATATGGTATTTAGTGAATGGGCCACGAGAGTGGAGCCCACATTCACTCCCTATATATAGTGGAGCACATTAACCTATAAGGGTTAATCGTTGATCGGTTAGGTCATTCCTTGTGTTGGAAACCCTAGCTCCATAGCAGTGCTGCCATCATAATGAACCTAGCAGTTCATCGCCGGTGCTCCTCCTTGTACGTGTGGATAACAGTAGAGGTGTTGTACGATCAGCACCAGGACGATCGGATCGTGAGGACTGCACTTCATTCAACTGACACGCTTCATCAGTAATCCGTAACTACGCGTCTAGTGGTAAACCTCGTGGCCTTCTACCTCAGCTAGATCTTGGGATCACCATGTTAGAAGAAAAGGTTTTGTTTTATCTCTACGTGGCCCAACAGTGGTATCAGAGCGATAGCTTCTGGTTTTAGGCTCGAGATCTCGCATATGTGATATGCGGTTGGCTGTAGATGAGATCTATATGCTGTTTTGGTGGACGATCTATGAGTAGATCAGTTTTGTACGATGTTGATTGGATCAACTGTACTCGGGGAATGTTAGATCTGATTTCCGTGATCATGTTGCTAAGGTCGTGGAATGACATAACCCTACCGGTCGGTTTCCGCCATCGGGGTAGACTGTGGCATGTAAATCTAGAAGCGGTGGTTAAAGATCAAAGAGTTTGATCGAATCAGAAAAATGGTCGGAATCCATGTCCGGCTTCGCCCTGTTGTAGCGTCATAGATGTCGTTGTGAGTTTCACAACGCTGATAGATATCGTATCTATGCATAACTTGTTTTTGTAGGAAGTTGTGAATGGTATGGTTCATGTGCATGTGATGTATGTGTGTTATCCATACATGATCTGCGAATCACGGTTTTGTCAGCCGGCTGGAGACTAGGTGCTATCATTTTATTGTACAACGACCTGGGTGTCGGATTCTCTATATAATTTACTTTACTAAGCTAGTGTAGCTATTTGGAGAATCCGAATTACATGCAAGTCGATGTACAAGTCGGCAACATGGAGTAAGACGGCAAGTGACAAGAGTTGGCACGAGTCGGATTACATGCTTTGTGGAGATGGAGATCGCCATGAAGAGAGCCATACCATTTCACATTATAATTGATTTATTTTGTGTTGTTGATATGTCTCTGTTTTACCTCTATTATATAGTCGGTAAACTCTTAATCCCTCAAAGAAGGTCTAGTCGGTTTTCCCGCCGGTGTTTGCACCATCACAAGTCGGACATTTTTGGTAGTGGGCTCATAAAATTGAGGTGCTGCCAATTATTTCCGACTAGGTGGGTTCGAGTCAGACTCTTACTACGGAAACACTCGGTAAACTAGACGGGTCTATCACAATGGTTTTGGGGCTCGGGAAAAAGTTGGACGGGAGCCGGGGCATGTGATGCCACACGTCCAAAATGAGTCGTATGTGATGCGATTGACAAGGAGTTGTCTACCTAGATCACTTGGCGGCTAGCGGTGATGCTAAAGCTCACTAGCCGACTTGCTTATTTTTGAACCTGAATCACTAAGCAACCATCGGAGGGGTGTTGGTTCTAGTGGTAGCATACAATATTAAAGTGATTAATATGCTTGCTCTTTTATGAATACATGTATTAAGGGTTTTGCATATTTTCTGTTGTAGATCATGGCACCAAGTAGCAGTCACTCTCAGATATTTGGTTTTTCTTTGAGAACCATTCTTGAGAAAGATAAACTGAACGACACTAATTTTACCATCTGGTATCAAAATCTGAGAATTGTTCTCAAACAATAAAAGAAGGACCATGTCCTAGACAACCCACTTCCAGATGAGCTGAATGGGAATGCGACTGTCGCTGCCACCAATGCATACCGTCGGGCTAAGGATGAGTCCACGAATATTAGCTGTCTTATGCTTGCTCACATGGAACCGGACTTGGAAAAATAGTTCGAGAATGTTGAGTACTACGATATGATCGAAAGCCTCAAAAGTATGTTCCAGGCTCAGGCGAAGACTGAGAGGTATCAAGTCTCTTAAGCTTTGCTGAGTTGCAAGATTAAGGATGGTGATCCACTGAGTACGCATGTGATCAAAATGGATGGTTACGTGCAATCTCTGGAGAGGTTTGACTACCCCATTAGAGAAGAGTTCACTATGATATAATTCTGAACTCTCTTCCTAGTGCATATGGGCAGTTCATTTCGAAGTAACACATGCATGGTATGGATAAGAAGCTCACTAAATTGCATGGGATGCTCAAGAGGCAGAGGCGGATCTCAAAAAGGGCGCCAGTCAAGTGTTGATGGTGCAGAATAAGGCTAAGTTCAAGAAGAGTTCTTGGACTAATAAGAAGACTAAGTCGGAAGGAAAGTTGGCTCAGGACCCGGTCCCAAGCGCTTCCTCAAGGACTAAGCCATCTCCTTCAGCCCGATCCACTTGCTTCTATTGCAAGGCGGATGGCCACTGGAAGAGGAACTGCAGCAAGTTTTTGGCTGATAAAGCCAAGAGTGGAGGTATGACTTCCGACTCAAGTACACTTGTTTGCAATGTTATAGACATTTATCTTGCTGATGCACCTAATAGTTCTTGGGTATATGATACCGGATCAGTTATTCACATCCACAACTCGTTGCAGGGACTGGTAAGAACTAGGAGCGTAGCAAGAGGCGAGGTTGATATTCGAGTCGACAACAAAGCAAGAGTTGATGCGTTGGAAGTCGGCACGATGCAACTTCCTTTACCTTCCGGACTCATTATGGAACTGGATAATTGTTATTATGTTCTAGTGCTCAGTCGAAACATTATTTCTGCTTCATGCTTGATGAGGCAAGGCTATGAGTCGAATATCAAGAATAATGGTTGTTCTTTATATTTGAATGATATGTTTCACGGCTTTGCACCCATCCAGGACGGGTTATTATTTTGAATCTTGATGGTGAGTCGGTTTATAACATAAATGTTAAAAGGTTGAGACCAAATGATATGAATATGACTTAATTTTGGCACTTTCGGCTTGGTCATATAAGTTGGAAACGCATGAAGAAGCTCCATGATGATGGACTCCTAACTTCGTTCGACTTGGAGTCGTTCGAGACATGAGAATCTTGCCTACTCGGCAAAATGACCAAGACACATTTTGCAAAGAGTTGTGAAAGGGCGTCCGACTTGTTGGGACTAGTACATAGTGATGTATGTGGACCAATGAGCATGACAGCCAGAGGTGGTTATGAGTACTTTATTACCTTCACTGATGATTTGAGTCGGTATGGATATATCTACTTGATGAAACATAAGTCGGAAGCCTTTGAAAAGTTCAAAGAATTCCAGAATGAAGCAAAGAATCAACTCGGCAAGAAAATAAAGTTTCTTTAGTCGGACCGAGGAGGTGAGTACATGAGCCATGAGTTTGACGACCATCTGAAAAGTTGTGGAATAGTTCCTCAACTTACTCCGCCAGGAACGCTGTCGTGGTATGGCCGACGAGTACGCCATGGAGGGGTCCTCACAGTGCGTGTTTAGAGACGTGGGGTAAGGCGTACGGTTGACGGGTACGAGGTAACACACCTTACCCAGGTTCAGATCCCACGACGGTGGCGGAATCCTACTCCTGCTATAAATCACTATAATGTCAATATGCTGAGTTACATGGATTGGTTCGCTGTGCGAGGTATGAATTAATTGGTTCCCTAAAGGCTCCCATAGGCCCGAATTATATAGTCGCCAGGTCCTAGGGTTACAGGGAAAGTCCTAGCCGGACAAGTTACAGAGTCCTACACAGTATACAATCAGTCTAACGTGTCTTGCACTCCAAGGCTCTAGGTACGTCAGTGACTCCTCCGTAGCCTTCCTTTATCCGGCATGGGCCTCCCTTCTGGATCCATCTAATTGGACCGCCCAGCAGGCCATGGGCCATGCTACCAACTGTGGGCCACCCGGGTTATCCGGAGAGGATACATGCTATGAGGATACCCATATAGCATATCCCCAACAGTAGCCCCCGGAGAACTCCGAGATCTTGTGCCGTCTTGCCTCTTCAGGATGAATGCTCTGTCTAGATGGATGTCGGCAAATCGTCAAGCAATATCTTGTAGTCCTCTCAAGAACCCTGCAATGCTCCCCATCTTAAACTTGTAAGTCGGAGAAATGCTGAGTCTTCCATCGTACTCTTCTCGTAGCCGGACTGGATCCGTCCATGCCGGAATATTCTGATGTGATGGTTCACCTGCCAGTGACAGCTAGGATGACACAGACATAGGTTAGCGACTCCTCGTAACTCACACATGCAGAGCAATCATGTACGTTTTTCCCATGCGAAGGATACGAACCGTTGGTGGCGGCGGTTGGGAACGTGGCAAAATTTCCGGGCACGCGCCCGCACAGGTCGTCCACGCGCCGACCATTCGATCACCTTGCACGAATCTTGATGCCAGGGGTTATAAATTACAGTTGCGGTGGATTTTTTACTTTTCACCTCATTCTCCTCCTGCGTCATTGTCTTCCTCCTGTGAGTATCTCCTCGAGCCTTCCGCGTGCACGTGAAAAACCCTAGCCTCCCAATCTTCCTAGTCACCTCCTCTCCCATCCCAATGGCGAGCAGCAACACTAACCCATCCATGGCGGCAGTGGCTGACGCTACGGCAAAGCCGGCGAGCGCCGTCCACGTGCCCCCAGAGGGCCTGCTGCTGCCCAAGTCCGTGGTGGTGGAATCCACCGGCGGCGACCATAACCCAGCGGCGATGGAGCTGCTGGAGGAAGAGGGTGATTCCCACAAGGGGGAATGGCGAGGCTCAGATATCACCAACAATGATATCAAGGAGCTGCTCATCGAAGGCTACCTCCCCGCGACGGAGGGGCTTGTCTGGCGGGCGGTGCCGGCCGGCGAGGTCACCCCTTCTCCCAAAGCCGGAGAGAAGGTGTACCTCAAAGCTCAATTGGTACGTGGCGTCTCCCTGCCCATCTCCAACTTCTTCCTTGCTCTCCTCAATCATTACCGGGTTCAACCTCAGAACCTTTCCCCCAAATAGTATTATCGCGCTTAGCAACTACGTGGCGCTTTGCGAGGGTTACCTAGGGATTAGGCCTAGGTTGGACTTGTTTATATATTTATTTACCATCAAGAGGGAAGCCGGAGCGAGCAAGGACGAGCTCAGAAATTGCTGAACGATTAGTTTTAAGATCTGGCCTAGCCGGCGGTTCCCGGACATCGTCGGCCATGAATCTTGCAAGAACTGGCAACAGACGTACTTCTATGACCCAGATATCCCTCTGGCTGGCCGAGAAGGAACGTATCCAGACTTTGTCAATGGAGCTGCCGCCAAAGCCCCGGCATGGAGATCCCAAGCCTCCCTCCCCTACGACAACGACGCTTCCCGCGCTATAAGGCGGATAGAGTGGTTGGTAGAGACGGGTCTGACCAGATTGGACCTGGCCATGTGCTGGTTCGTTAGGCGGATCCAGCCTCTGCAGCACCGCTCGAAGATGATGCACCAGTACACCAAGGAGAGGAAGGATAGCCTCCACATATCCGAGGACAACTTCTCGAGTGACTCCATCAAGCTATGCCTCAAGGACATTGTCAAGGTGAAGGACAGGAAGTGTGGCTTCGCCATCACCTACGACATGTTCGAGGAGGGCAAGTGCCCAGAGGTACCTGTTTATTTTCCGTGTATGAGATATACTCCACTTCTTCCATCTAGCCATTATCATCATATCTAACACTTTGGGATTTCACTTAACAGCTTAAGAGTCTAGAGGAGGACGACATGGCTGTCCAAATATATGACCCTAAGATGAAGGAAGTCACCGTCATGTTCGACGATGATGCCCCGTTGGTGCGTACGCGGAAGAGCTCCACCTCTGACACTGTCGACGGAGGCAACAAGAAGAAGACGGAGGGTGGAGCCTCCAAGATGACTACCGCCTCCCTAGAGGCGGAGAAAAGAAAGATCACCGGGATCCCTTTTACCAAAGCTCCCACTGTTGTGTAAGTCTCTTTTCCTCCGACATTGTCCATTGCTCATCTTATTCCTGTACTTATACTTTTGCACGTTTCAGGAAGAAGGCTAGTTTAAGTTTGAAGAAGATCTCCAAAACATCGGGGGCTTCTAAAAACATTAAAGACATGCTGCATCGTGATGTGTCCCACCAAGCATCTACCGCCATCGCCCCTGTCACTCCTAGCGTCCAGCCTACCCCTGCTCCGACAGGCTCTCCATCTAAGGATGCATCTGGCCCTTCCGCCATGGAATTGGACTCAGCTGCCTCCGCGGATCTCGTCATTGCCGACGAACAGGCGACACAAGAAAGTACCGCAACCAAAATGGTTGAATCCCCGGCCAAGGATGCCATCGGTAGTGGTAAGACGGTGGTGGTGGGCGGAATGTCTGTCGAAGGCGGCGCCTCTGCACCCAGGATAACCACAGAGCTTCCAAAGATAGCCTACCCGACGCTTACGCCGAGTAGCTCTACTCTGGCTCCTGGTGCGGCTCCGACATCTCCAACTTGCGGTCTTGAGGAGCTTCTCCGACAAGCAGATATCTTGCAAGGAAATAGCCTTTCCTTCAGCAAGTTGTTTGCCGAGAGCGCTACCAACCTCAAGATCATCGCTCTTGTAAGTTTTATTTACCTTTTGCATTTCATATGAGTATCCCACTGTATCTCCCGAGGATTTAGACGGAAAACCATAGGTTTTTGCATCTGAAATCTCTAAGAGTGACTAAGCTAGATAACTTCGCACTGTAGCCCCCAAGTATGTAGTTTGAATGAATTATTCCGACTAGTACTTTTAGAGTAGCATACGCAGTGTTTGTAAACTTCAATACTGTAGCCCCCAAGCCTCTAGTTGTAACTGAATTAGTTCCGACTAGATGCTTAAAGAAAGACTAAGCATATATGCTGAATTTAAAACTCGTACTGTGTCCCCCAAGCCTCTAGTTGAAAACTGAGTAAGTTCCGACTAGATGCTTAAAGAAAGACTAAGCAACTTCCAAGTTTAAAAAATCTCACTCTAGCCCCCAAGCCTCTAGGTGGATATTTATCCGGCTAGATGCTCTAAGTAGACTAAGTGGTTCTGATCTTCTTTCCACAGAATGAGAATGCTCGGAGAGGCATCGCCAACGAGCAATTCCATAAGATGCGCGCAGAGCTGGAAGCCGAAAAGGGTAAAACTGCCTTCTTGAAGGAACAAATCACCAAGAGCAAGAGTTTGTTTTTCCTTTCGTTTTCGTACTCCACCTTGGTCTTGTGATGTCACTCTCCGACTACTCACTATGTATTGTTCTTTCTCCGACTTGCAGTAACCATCGCCAAGGCCAAGGATATTGTTGAGCAGTCCAAGCACATTCAGGTCCTGGATAGCAAAAACAAGATCCTTAAGTAGGAAAGGACTACTACCTTGAAGATGCACCAGGATTCCATGGCGGCGCTGCAAGAGTCTGCCAACACGGATATCAGCCGCTTGAAGGAGGAGATTGCAATGCTAAAAGATTAGAAGAAAGCTGCCGATGAGCAGAATCAGTGCAATCTCAAAGCATACAAGATCCTCCGACAAGAACGGGATTCCATGGCGGAGTCGCTCCAGCAAGCCGAGACGAGCATCTTTGGTAAGTGATTCTCCGTCTTGTACTTCTGTAAGTCAGATACTTCGAACTTTTGTGTTACTGAACTCATGTGTTCCCTTGTCGGAAATGCAGCTCCTATTGGTTTGACCAAGTCGCCTTTTCCGCTAAAGGAATGCATGATCCTTGCCGACAACTTTATCAGCACCGCCGTCAAGACAGCTAAGGAGATCGGCAAGCCCCTCAACATTAATATCAAGGTGGTGGACTCCGTGATGAAGTTCTCAGAGATCTTGCATCAAGCCCCCGACGTATCGTAAGCTGGAAAGCTTCATGTACCCGGGATGGCACAAGAATGTATCTGGCGATGGTCAAAGCGCATTATGAAAACTATGACCTCGACACGGTAACCTCGGGTCTTCCCGACATAGACGATGAAGGCCAGAAGATTGACCACAAGGCTATCTGGGCATCACTTGCGGGTCTTGACACCAAGGTTGCCGAGCTGGTTGATCCCAACGTCTTTGTGCCATTGGAGATCATTGACGGCGACCGCCAGAGTTCTCCTGCTGCCGACGATGCTGCATCCAAGTCTCCTGCACCAGAGGAATGAAAAAACACTTTGTAATATTTGTTTCGTCTGGGATTTATGTATTCGGAAAAACTACTCTGTTAACTTAAGGCGGAAAATAATAGGTGTAATTTCCTGCTACTCAAGTACTTGGTTCCAGCATGTAATTATTTTTTAAGCAAGTGCTGGCTTATCCATTACTTTGGTTTTTATGCTTGACTTTTGTGAGTCGGAAGACTCGTAGTTGGAACCATGCGCTTAGGTGATGATGCCCAATGGCACCGTCAAAAACCTAAGCACAAAATCGCCGACAACAAGTGCCAAAAGTCACTACTCCAGAATCCACATAAAAACAACAAAGAACGTGTAGACCAAAAACTTAAGCTAACGCCCATAGGCGGAATTTTTGCAAGTGAATATGCAAACTTGCGCATAAAGATTTTATACGATCCAAAAATGAACACTAAAGGAGGTAAAAGACTCAGAAATATGAGTGAACCAGAGAGCTTTATTTCATTGATCATATAAGAGGTACACAATAGATAAAAAATATGCTAAGTGTAAAAAGGACGTAGTTGTGCTATGTTCCATGGCTGATCAAGCTCCGGGTAGTCATCATCCGGGTCATGTCGCTTACGCTTATGATCTTCGCTGGGTCTATCCTCAAGTTCACGATTGTAAACGAGGTAGTAAGACGCATTGAGCGGCGCCTTGCTTATGATGAACGGTCCTTCCCATGGCGGGGATAATTTGTGTGACTTCTTGTGCTTAAGTCGGAGCACCAGATCCCCCTCTTTAAACGAGCGATGCCGAACGCGGTGACTATGGTAGCTGCGTAGCTTCTACTAGTAGATGGCGGATATTTGGCATGCCAAAACGCCCTCTTCCTCGAGAAGGTCCACATCTAGGCGTCTGGATTCTTCAGCGTCATCTTCGTCGTAGGAGGCAACTCTTGGTGAATCGTGAAGGATGTCGGACGGCAGGATGGCTTCTGCTCCATATACCATGAAGTAAGGGTTGTAGCTAGTGGATTTGATGGGTGTAGTTCATAAACTCCACATCACAAATGGTAGTTCCTCCGCCGAGGATCCAGCTGCTCTATGTAGCGGTGCCTCAAGACGTGGCTTGATTCCCTACAGAATTAATCCATTGGCTCGCTCAACTTGTCCATTGGACTGTGGGTGTGCCACATACGCTAGGTCAAGTCGGATACCCTTGTCCCAAAAATAAGCTTTGACTTCTCCGAGTGACAAGTTGCTGCCGTTGTCAGTGATTATGCTATGTGGGAGACCAAATCTCACCACTAGATCTTAGACAAACGTAAGGGCAGTTGCCCCATCAAGCTTTCTAATTGGTTTAACTTCTATCCATTTGGTGAATTTATCAACTGCTACTAGCAGATGCGTAAACCCATATGGTGCCGTATGTAATGGACCAACCATGTCTAGCCCCCAAACTACAAACAGCCAAGTTATTGGTATTGTTCGCAATTCTTTAGCTGGAACATGGGGTTATCAGGCGTAATACTAGCATCCCATGCATGTTTCAACCAGCTTGTCGGCGTCCGCCTTCGCAGTCAACCAGTAGAATCCTTGCTGGAAGGCTTTGGAGACCAATGATCGAGGAGCGGCATGATGCCCGCAATCTCCAAGATTGATCTCACGTAGGATTTCAATACCTTCTTGCTGGGAAACACATTTAAGGTATACACCAGTGGTGCTTATTTTGTAGAGCTGTCCATTGATTATGGTATAGCCCTTTGCTCGACGTACTATCTGCCTACTTTCGACTTCGTCGTCAGGCAAGGTTCCATGTACGAGATATTCCATGAACGGTTGTGTCCAAGCCGGAGGGACCTTTGTCATTGTGTGAAAGAAAGAGTTAAATCTATCCGAGTTGTCGATGTCCGCTCCCTTCACGGATGGTGTCCGTAGATGCTCCAAGAAAACGCCAGGCGGAATTCTTTTGCACCCTGATCCAAGTTTAGACAGTAGATTAGCCGCCTCGTTCTGCTCCCTAGGTACATACTTGACTTCGTAGCCCAAGAAGCTCTTGGCTATATCGTCCACTTTTTCTCGATATGCCACCATCATGGGGTTCCGTGTGTTCCAGGTGCTAGCCACCTGCTGGGCAACCAAGTCGGAATCTCCACAGCAAACTATGCGCTTGATGCCAATATCCTTGGCTACGCGTAGTCCGTGAATGAGTGCTTCATACTCCGCCATGTTGTTCGTAGCCTCGAAGTGGATCTGTAGAACGTAGTGTAGCTTTTCCCCTGTTGGTGACCGTAACAGTACACCAGCCCCCGAGCCATTGAGTAGCTTTGATCCGTCAAAGTACATCACCCAGTATTCTGGCTCCGGCATCGGGGTAGCATCTGTGTCAACACCCAGATTTTTAATCACAGATGCCTGTTATGCCATACATCGCAATCCTAGGATTACTAGTTTTGTGAGACATAACAGATTGGATATCACAGTACATCATCCATTACAAACTATACATAAGGTCTTACACAAATAAGTATCTCATGATCCAGTTCTTAATACAATTCACGCAGCGTAATAACATAATAGTAACGATAGCGTAGGCGAAGCTCCATCTTCAGGGTCACAGGAAATGCTGACGATGGGAGATGATCCTAGTTGTCGTACCCTTCCTGCTGTCCGTCCTCCTGGTACTCCTCTTCATAGTCTGGCCACGGGAATAGCCAGGAACAAAGCCATGAGTACTTTTGACGAACTCGCAAACTAGTACTAAGATCTAGAGTTGTTTTGCAAAAAGCCATATTTACCTCTACTAAGTTCAGAAACAAAGAAAGCTAGTTGAACGTTTTATAACACCTAGGTGGGAACTTGAATTTCAGGTCACAACTATATTGTGGTCAAAGTCACAAATCATTTCACAAGTCCTTTTGAAAACATCTGATGATGGAACAGTATGGCCACTCCAACTGTCCATAACCGCGGACGCGGCTATTCAAATTGTTTGACACTCTGCAGAGATTGTACACTTTCACCACAACATTCGATACATCCGTTAGGAACAATCCTGAATTCACCATACTCAGTATGCGGATAATCAATCCTAACCTTTCAATTACACGCCCTAGTATAGGCACCGCTCCTATGTGTTTGGCCTCCCAACCATGACCAACTGTCAGCTTGGGTACTGCACAGGTGGACAATCTTCACAAGGTAGCCTCAGCTTACACCTTGGCCGCAAGGGAACCCATACTAAGGTATATGAATTTCCATTCAAGCCCTAACCAAATTTCTAGTATTGTGGTTGTACGGTAAAATTGGAATGGTATCGCATCCAGACAACCATCAGTTTTGTAAAGGGCTAAGGCTCATGCCTTAACATTTTCATCATCATAAATCATTTGATGTTTCGAAAACACATGGCAAAACATTTCAGTAGAATGACTCATCATTCTAAGGTTTTCATAACCATTTTCACCAAGTATTCCCATCTAAAGTTGATCAAGTTTTACGCATAGCACTAGCATCTATAAGTGGGGGTAAATACTCATGAGGGGTGGTAAACAAGTGTATCTTTTCTAAGTTCAATCTCATGCCTCAGGATAATATCAAGATTATCTAACTTAGGCCAAATTTTATGCTCTTTATGCTACCTTTTATTATCTTTTTAGAATCTACAAGTCACTAAGTAAACGTTTGATAGAAAGCTTTTAATAAAGAAAATAAAATACTAAGCTTGCAAGTAAAACTAGGATGGTGTGTCAATTGGGTATAATCACATGTGCTTAAGGCATATAGTTGGCATAGTAACAAGAAAGTAGTAGCTTGCATAAGTAGGGTATCTTGCAAGTGTTAGCTTGCCTTGTGCAGAGAAGTGGTTGAAGTTATCCTCGGCTTCTTCCTCATAGTATCCTCCTTCCTCCTCGTATCCTTGGTCGGTACTAGAGTCTATAAATAAATATGAGGTACACAATCACCAAACAATACTTAACTATTTCTAATCATCACACAAAGGTTCATACTAGATGATCTAGCATCATCACTAACATTACAAGATTAAAGCACTTGTCTCATTTATTTTATTTTAGAAAAGTAATTTCTACTCATTGAAAAACTACTTAAGATTTAATATTCTCCAACTAAAACATGGGATCATGTTGACACATGTTATCACCACATATTTCAGTACATGGGAATGTGAGTTAAAGTGGTGTCACAATTTACTAAGGTTTAACCTTTTTATTTTAATTAATTAAAGTGACTAGAAATGCCTATGTAGCATCCTTTTATTACTTGATCACTATTTCTGTAAGTAAACCTATATATTTTTATATATTCTGAAAGGTATGATTAAATGTGATTTTTGAGAGTTGGAATCAACTCAAAAGCTCTGATGGTTGAATTTTGAAAAATGTTTGAATACAAAAAAGCTTCTGCCTTGTTATTTTTACCATGGGTGATCTACACATCTACATGGTTTGAATCCAACAGGCTTGGATTAAGCAATCCAGTATCTTTCTAACAAAATTGGTTTCATGCATTTTGGTTCAATGAATCGAGCTGGGTTGATTTTTGAATCTAGGTACAGAAATGGGTTTGAAATTAAATGAATAAAACTAAATTTGAATTGTTGGGTTGCGCGGGAGGTTTAACTGGGCCGGCCCACTATGCATAGCGCATGCGCAGGCTGGTTAAGTGAGCGAACCCACTCGTCAGTGAGACAACAAGTGGCGAAGCGGTACGGGGTGATCTAGGCCGCATGATCTAACTCTAATCGAACGGCTCTAGTTCATCGTCCATGTCGGGCAGCGCCGGTGAGACAGAACCCTAGCACGGCCGGTGGGGGTCGTGGGAGGCTCACCGGGGCTCAGGCGATGGTCGGCGACAGGGGCGAACGACGAAGTCGATGACGGCGATTCTCCTGGTACCGGCAGCTTCTCTTGGGGCAGCTCCAATCGACGACGCCTCTCCTCCTCTACAGCGGCGAACTCCGGTGAAATTCCGGCCACCTAGTGCTCGCCTTGCTCCGGGAGTGAGTGGGGGGTATCAGTGAGAAGTGGGGAGTGAACTGGTGTGAAGAAAACGAGCGGGGGAGGCCTCCTTTTATAGTGGCTCAAGGGGACCGAATGGCGCGGGTGGAGCTTGTCGGTGTCGACGGCACAGAGTGTTACTGGCATGGGAGGCGATAGGGGGCGGTGTTGTGCTCCCTGGCGACCCTCAACGGCATGGTGGTGAGGCGTGGGGCGGTGCGAGATGGTCGAAACGTCGTGACGCTTTGGGCGGGTCCGACAGAAATTTTAATGGCGCACAGCATGCATGGTCCGCGCGACGGCGAACGAGGTTGTCTGGAGGGGTGCTGGCAATCACACACACAAGCGGCGAGGGCGGCGCGCGGTATATGGGCGTGTGTCGCGGTTGGCGCACTAGCGCGCTCTTGACTCGCTCACAGAGAGGCTTGGCATGCTCGGGCAGTGTGGTCCAGGGGCTGGCAATACTCGAGGCTTGGACAGGGAGTGGCGGTGAATGATGGTCAGTGCTCCAGATATGCTTGCTAGGCTTGGTGCTTCTCCTAGCTTGTTGTCGACATGTGGGTGACAAGTTAGGCTCGGCATGGTCACCATTGATGGCTATGCCAAGCTCACAGTGGTGCTAAGGCTTGTTAATTGGGCTAGATCATCTACTGAGAGTGTAGTGAGAGCTAGGGAGGGGACAAGGTTGGCACAACACTACTGACTATAGTGTTTGTTGTTTAATTTGATTTGTGCCCAGAAGGTATTTGATGAAATGGCCGAAAGAAATTCAAATTTGAATTTTGGATTCAAACTTGGTGGGTTTGCTAGGAACATACTAGGGAGTATCTGGTTAATTGGATTGGTCAAGGGGCACTAGTTTGGTTGGGTTTTGAAAATGTGTGATCTTCACATATGTTAAAGATTCAGTTTTGAAATATGATTTGAATCAAGTTGCCAGATGTTTCTGCAAGTTTGAAAGGTGGGCTTTGCTTCACTTTTACTTGGTCTTGCAAGGGGTGAAAAGAATTGGAAAAGTATCTGTTTGAATTCTTGGACTAGAAACGCTCAAAGTGACCTAGTGAGCAAGATTTGCAAAAATGACCATTTGCCTTATTTGATTTGTTTTTGATTTTCTCTTGATTTGTTTCTGCTTGGATTTTTTTTAGATGATGTTATATTCATCTTTGAACCATTCCTTACTATTTAGTTGAATCACACAAGTCCATTCATGCATTTATCAAATCATCACATACACACGTGCATTCATTTGGTTTTTATTTAATCAAAGTTTTTGTTAACCCTAATTTTAGTGATTCGAGTTTGATGATCATGGTTTCATATTTTTGGGATGTTACAAAAATTCCCTCCTTAAACGAAATATCGTCCCAAGATTTGAAAAAGAAGAAAAATATTACCTAGGATTTAAAGAGATCAGGCAACTCCGTCCTGATGTGATCTTCTTGCTCCCAGGTAGCTTCTTGTTTGGTGCGGTTGCTCCACTGAATCTTGAGAAATTTGATGCTTTGGGTTCTGGTGGTTCTGAAAGCTTCCTCCAAAATACGTATGGGTACTTCGGGATACGTTAGGTCATCGTTGATCTCTATGGTCTGGTGATCAATGTTCTTGAAAACTTCAGTCTTCTTTGGAACTTCAAGGCATTTGCGAAGTAACGATATATGGAACACATTGTGCACTGCTGACATCTCCTCCGGCAGTTCTAGTTGATACGATACTTCTCCTCGACGATTCAGAATCTTGAAGGGTCCGATATATCTGGGGGCTAACTTTCCTTTGAGTTGGAAACGATGCATTCCCTTCAAAGACGACATTTTGAGATACACAAAATCTCCGATATTGAAAGCGAGGTCTCGACGTCTCTTGTCGGCGTAACTCTTCTGTCTTGACTGGGCGGTCTTGAGGTTCTCACGAATCTTGTGAACTTTCTCTTCTACTTCTTGTAGGATGTCGGGTCTGAAAATCTGACTCTCTCCTACTTCCGACCAATTCAAAGGGGTGCAACACTTCCTTCCATACATGAATTCAAATGGGGCCATTTGTATACTAGCTTGATAACTGTTGTTGTATGAAAATTCTACGAAAGGCAGACAGTCGTCCCATTTAGATCCATACTCTAGCACACATGCTCTCAACATATCTTCGAGTATTTGATTTACTCGCTCCGTTTGTCCATCGGTCTGAGGGTGATAAGCTGTGCTGAAATCTAGTCGGGTTCCCAAACCTTCTTGGACTTTCTTCTAGAATCTCGAGGTAAACTGAGTTCCTCGATCTGATACGATTTTCTTGGGGACTCCATGCAAACTGACGATTCTAGCGATGTACAACTCTGCTAGCTTCGAACTTTGGTATGTGGTCTTGACTGGTAAGGAATGGGCTACTTTGGACAATCTGTCAACTATGACCCAGATAGAGTCATTTCCCCTACTAGAAGTAGGCAATCCGGTGATAAAGTCCATTCCAACGGATCCCATTTCCATTCCGTAATCTGTAATGGTTGCAACAGTCCTGCGGGTCTTTGATGTCCCGCCTTGACTCTCTGAAATATATCACACTTGGCGATATAGCTTCCGGTTTCTCTCTTCATCTTATGCCACCAAAATTGCTCCTTCAAATCCTGATACATCTTTGTTCCTCCGGGGTGGATAGAATAAAGAGTATTATGGGCCTCTTTCAAAATAACTTCTTTCATCTCTGAATCTACTGGTACACAGAGACGTCCTTTGTACCACAGAACTCCTTCTTCGTCGTCGGTGAATCCGGGTACTTTGCCTGTATCGATAAACGTTTGATTCCATTGATACTAGCATTTCCTTTCAGCGCCTCCTTGATTTTACTGATGAAAGTGGGTTGAAGTTCTATGCTAGCCAAAAATCCTTCACTCACTAATTCCATTCGGAATCTTCCATCTCTTTGTGCAAACTGGGTTGCTCCTCCAAAATCATGGAGCTCAAGCGACACAGCAATCTGCTAAGGGCATCTGCTACCACATTGGCTTTACCGGGGTGATAGTCAATGTCCAGATCATAGTGCTTGATTAGCTCAATCCATCTTCTCTGCCTCATATTCAGCTCCTTCTGAGTGAATATATACATCAGCCTCTTGTGATCCGAACAAATCTCACAACGGTTTCCCATGAGATAATGCCTCCATGTCTTTAGGGCTAGAACTGCGGCTGCTAGTTCAAGGTCATGGGTAGGATAAATCTGTTCATGCTGCTTCAGTTGTCAGGATAGATAAGATATAACTTTGCCTTCTTGCATTAGCACACATCCGAGACCGATCTTGGATGCGTCACAATACACATCGAAGGGCTTCGTGATATCCGACATTGTCAAGATTGGGGCTGAAATCAATCTCCTCCTGAGTTCCTGAAAACTCGCTTCACATTTGTCTGTCCATTCAAACTTCTTGTCCTTCTTCAGCAATTGGGTCATGGGTCTAGCGATACTTGAGAATCCTTCTACAAATTTTTGGTAGTATCCCGCTAATCCGAGAAATGCACGAACTCAGGTTTGAGTGGTTGGGGCTTGCCAATCTTCCACGTCCTTCACCTTCGCAGGGTCAACAGCAATTCCTCCGGCTGATACAATATGTCCATGTAATCCTACCTCCTATAACCAGAATTCACATTTGCTAAACTTGGCATACAACTGATGCTCTCTAATGGTTCCAAGAATGCTCCTTAGGTGTAGATCATGTTCTTCTTCTAATTTGGAATAAATCAGAATGTCATTGATAAAAACAACAACAAACTTATCCAGGAAGTCCATAAAAATCTTATTCATGAGGTTCATGAAATAAGCGGGGGCATTGGTTAATCCAAAAGACATGACAGTATACTCATATAATCCATATCGGGTGGTAAAGGCAGTCTTGGGAATATCCTCTGCGTGAATCTTGAGTTGATGATAGCCAGTTATAAGATCAATCTTAGAAAACACTTTGGACCAGTAAACTGGTCAAACAGGTCTTCTATTTTGGGCAACGGGTACTTGTTCTTGATGGTGACATCATTCAACTTCCGATAATCCATACACAAATGGTTACCTCCATCTTTCTTGTCCACAAACAAAACAGGTGATCTCCATGGTGACGCACTTGGTTGAATCAATCCAATTTCCAGAATGGCATCCAGTTGCTTCTGCAGTTCCACTAGTTTAGACGGGTTCATACTATATGGTCTCTGGGCTATGGGTCCAGTTCCAGGTATTAGTTCAATGATAAACTCGATATCCCGATCTGGGGGCATACCGGGCAAAATATCTAGAAATACATCGAGTTATTCACAGACTATCCGGAATTGGTCAATGGTTGGCTGGGCTATACTCTTGTTGCACTTGAATTGACGAGGAAAGGTTTCAGATACATGCTTGACTGATATTCCGGCTGTACTGGTCATGGTTATGGCTTTCTTGGCACATTCAATTAGTCCTTTGTGTTTGGACATCCAATCCATTCCTAGTACTACTTCCAAACCTTTAGTTCCGAGTACTATTAGATTAGCATAAAAATCTATGCCATGGATTCGGATAGGGACGGCTTTGGAAATTTTCCTAGCTTTGGTGGTTGAACCAGGTATTTGAACAATCATAACATGCTTCAATTTGGTTGGTTGAATCTTACTAGTGCATGCAAATTCTTTAGTAACAAATGAGTGCGATGCTCCAGAATCAAACAACACTCTTGCAAGTACGGAGATAACAGAAAACATACCAAGCACGACATCTGGCGCTTCCTGGGCTTCTTCAGCATGCATGAGAAAGAGAAGGCCGTTGCGGTTGAGCGAATTCCCTGAGGCAAACCTTCTTCCGGGCTGAACACGACGTTGCAGCTGAGCTAGGGCATTTGCATTTGGGGCTATGGCATTCTTCTTTGGGCACTCATTGGAATAGTGACCCTTGGTTCCACATTTATAACAAGTCACTTGCGACTTGTCCTTTGCTGCAGCAGGCACAGCGTTGCTTCGAGTCCTTGGGGCAGTGCTGGTGTTGGTGGCGGCATTGTTGTTGTTGAACTTGGGTAGGGCACGGTTGAAATTGCCTGGTTTACCGGGGTTGTTGTGGTTTCCTCCGGGCCTTGGGTTTCCATGGTTGCGATAGGTCGGACGGTTCATCGGGGGTCTGTTGGTTGTTGGGGAAAATCCTGGAGATGGTTTGGGACGATACTTGGGCGTATGATGGGTTCCTGGTTGATGCATCATGTGATGCTTGCGGTTCTCATTAGCTTGGTTGATCTTTCCTTCCATCTGAATGGCAGAGTCAACTAAGGCTTCAATATCAGCAAAGGGGATATTGACTAACACTGTCTGCATCTCATCATGCAGACCATTCAGGAATCTCTCTTTCTTCTTGGCTTTAGTGTCTATCTCATCCGGTGCATACCTAGCCAATGACAAGAATTTGTCACGGGACTCCACTACTGTCATCCTTCCTTGCTTCAGTTCCCTGAATTCATCTCTCATCCTCTTGATTAAACCCGGTGGCACATGGGTTCTGCTGAACTTGACTTTGAACCCTTCCCAAGTCATTAGCTGTCCTCCTGTCACTGCGCGAATGCTATTCCACCATGCTCTTGCATCTCCGACCAGATAGTGGGTAAAAAACAACACTTTCTCGTTAGCTTCCACTCCTGCAACTTCCAGATTGTTCTCCATGGTCTGCAACCAATCATCTACATCTAGGGGCTCTTCTGACTTAGTGAAAATAGGTGGATTGGTGTTCTGGAAATTCTTGAGCTTAGATCCATGGTTGTCCTGATTTCCATGGCCTTGATTGTTGTTGGCCATCTGAGCTATCTGTTGAAGGGTGGCTAAGTTTGCTTGATGTTCGGCTCTTTCGGCTTCGCGGTCAGAAACTAACATTTGCAAGTGTTGCAACATTGGGTCTGGGGTTGAGTTTCTTCCTCTGCGAGGAATCTGAAGAATGAGGTAGATCATGAGAAAAGAGGGAAATTTCTAAGGTTCAGGGGTTTTGAAAAGTTTTTAAATTTTTCAAGTTTTGACATAGATTTTTCTAGGAACTTTCTTTTCATTCATTCATTCATAGCACATGATACAAACACACACCACAAAATAGGAAAACAGATGGTTTGTAAGAACCATTCTGGGAAACTACGATACAGTGGGACCGAATACAACTCACTAACGCTAGTGCTCAAGTGCTACTACTCCTCGGAGTCAGTGTCCTCATCATCATCATCAATGAAGGCGAAGTCATCCTCATCGGTGGAGAAGTCCATGGCCTGATCCTCCAGAAAGTCATCATCATCGCTGAGATAGGAGTAGGGTTCTCCATGAAGGTCTTCCCCTGCATTCTCTCTCTCCTCCAACAGCATGTCTCTCTCGTGGATGGTCTTCTCCAAATCCGTAATCCGGTGGCGAAGACGGGAAATGATGCGCTCCTTCTTGTCGAGCTGACGGCGACGAGACTTGCGATCCTTCACTAGCATGGCTATGGTCTGATACTTCTTGGTGGCGATGGCGTACTTGTGGTTGGCGTAGGAACAGGCATTGTCCAACTCCTTCTGACGGTCATACATCATGAAGCTGAGGTGGTCCAACTGAGTCTTCAGCTCATGGTGATATGGGGCCTCTAGTGGCTGTCCCATAGCATCACGCCTCTGGTAGAACTCAAAGCGGGTACCCTTGATTTGATTGATACTCTGCCCACACAGACGGGCAAGATCTTCCTGCATGGCCCTGGCAAGTCCATCGAGCCAGTTGTTCTCTCTTAAGGTGAACTGAATTCCCTTTGCAGTGGGGGGGGTCAATCTTTCCTCAGAGACTTTCAACAACTAACCACTGCAGATCTTCTCCTTCCTGATCATTGAGCTGAGCTCCGAAGAACTCGGGGTGCGGACGCTCCAGCATCTCTGACATCTGGTCCAAGTCACGCTCAAAGATGAGGTCTCCTCCATTCCCCAACTAATATAACTTGTTGTACTTCACGTCCATCTATAAGAATATAGGATGTGTAAGTTAGTAGAGTGATCAAGTGTGTCAAATTTTATGTAAGTTTGCCAGAATTTTTGAGGAAGATGAATTTTCATGAAAGAATCCAAGTGATAAAAATGAGAATAAGTTTTTGTAAATACTCACTTCCTTTGGTTTCGAAACAAAGTTTTTGATTCAAACGTCCATTCTAACGAGGGTCTCCTATGGTCAGGATGGCTCTGATACCAACTTGTCAACACCCGGATTTTTAATCACAGATGCCTGTTATGCCATACATCGCCAGGATTACCAGTTTTGCAAGACATAACAGATTGGATATCACAGTACATCATCCATTCCAAACCATACATAAGGTCTTACACAAATAAGGATCTCATGATCTAGTTTTTAATACAATTCAAGCAACGGAATAACGTAATAGTAACGATAGCATAGGCGAAGCTCCATCTCCATCTTCTTGCGGTCCATCATCCTGGTACTCCTCTTCATAGTCTGGCCACAGGAATAGCCAGGGACAAAGCCATGAGTACTCTTTAAGTACTCGCAAACTAATACTAACAAGTGAAGTGGTTTTGAGAAGGATATACTAAGCTATAGGGTTGTTTTGCAAAGAGCCAGATTTACCTCTACTAAGTTCATAAACAAAGAAAGCTAGTTGAACGTTTTATAACACCTAAGTGGGAACTTGAATTTCAGGTTACAACTCTGTTGTGGACAAGTCAAAGTCACAAATCATTTCACAAGTCCTTTTGAAAATATCTGACGATGGAAAAGTATGGCCACTCCAACTGTCCATAACCGCAGACGCGGCTATTTGAATAGTTTGACACTCTGCAGAGATTGTACACTTTCACCACAAAATTCGATACATCCGCCAGGAACAATCCTGAATTCACCATACTCAGTATGCGGATAATCAATCATAACCTTTCAATTACACGCCCTAGTATAGGCACCTCTCCTATGAGTTTGGCCTCCCAACCATGACCAACTGTCATCTTGGGTACTGCACAGGTGGACAATCTTAACAAGGTAGCCTCAGCTCAGACCTTGGCCGCAAGGGAACCCATACTAAGGTATATAAATTTCTAGTCAAGCCCTACCCAAATTTCTGGTATTGTGGTTATACGGTAAAATTGGAATGGTATCGCATCTAGAGAATCATCAGTTTTGTAAAGGGATAAGGCTTATGAGTTAACATTTTCATCATCATAAATTATTTGGTGTTTCGGAAACACATGTCAAAACATTTCAGTAGAATGACTCATCATTCTAAGGTTTTCATAACCATTTTCACCAAGTATTCCCATCTAAAGTTGATCAAGTTTTACGCTTAGCACTAGCATCTACAAGTGGGGGTAAATACTCATGAGGGGTGGTAAACAAGTGTATCTTATCTAAGTTCAATCTCATGCCTCAGGATAATATCAAGATTATCTAACTTAGGCCAAATTTTATGCTCTTTATGCTACTTTTAATTATATTTCTAGAATCTACAAGTCACTAAGTGAACTTTTAATAAAGAAAATAAAATACTAAGCTTGCAAGTAAAACGGATGGTGTGTCAAGTGGGTATAATCACATATTCTTACGGCATATAGTTGGCATAATAACAAGAAAGTAGTAGCTTGCATAAGTAGGGTATCTTGCAAGTGTTAGCTTGCCTTGCGTAGAGTAGTGGGGAGTGAACTAGTGTGAAGAAAACGAGTGGGGGAGGCCTCCTTTTATAGTGGCTGAAGGGGACCGAATGGCACGGGTGGAGCTCGTCGGTGTCGACGGCACAAAGTGCTACCTGGCGACGCTCAACAACATGGTGGCGAAGCGTGAGGCGGTGCGAGATGGTCAGAACGTCACGGCGCTGTGGGCGGGTCCGACGGCAATTTTAATGGCACACATCATGCATGGTCCGCGCGGCGGCAAACGAGGTTGTCTGGAGGGGTGCTGGGGTGCTGTCGATCACGCACGCAAGATGCGAGGGCGGCGCGCGGTCTGTGGGCGTTTGTCACGGTTGGCGCACTGGCGTGCTCTCGGCTCGCTCGCATAGAGGCTTGGCATGCTCGGGCAGTGTGGTCCAGGGGCTGGCAGTGCTTGAGGCTTGGACAGGGAGTGGCGGTGGACGGTGGTCAGTGATCCAGACATGCTTGCTAGGATTGGTTCTTCTCCTAGCTTGCTGTCGACATGTGGGTGGCAAGTTAGGCTCGGCATGGTCACCATTGATGGCTATGCCAAGCTCACAGTGGTGCTAAGGCTTATTAATTGGGCTAGATCATCTACTGGGAGTGTAGTGAGAGCTAGGGAGGGGACAAGGTTGGCACAACAATGCTCACTATAGTGTTTGTTGTTTAATTTGATTTGTGCCCAAAAGGTGTTTGATGAAATGGCCAAAAGAAATTCAATTTGAATTTTGGATTCAAACTTGGTGGGTTTTCTAGGCACATACTAGGGAGTATCTGGTTAGTTGGATTGGTCAAGGGGCACTGGTTTGGTTGGGTTTTGAAAATGTGTGATCTTCACATATGTGAAAGATTCAATTTTGAAATTTGATTTGAATCAAGTTGCCAAATGTTTCTACAAGTTTTAAAGGTGGGCTTTGCTTCACTTTTTCTTGGTCTTGCAAGGGGTGGAAAGAATTGGAAAAGTTTCTATTTGAATTCTTGGACTAGAAACACTCAAAGTGACCTTGTGAGCAAGATTGGCAAAAATGACCATTTGCCTTATTTGATTTGTTTTTGATTTTATCTTGATTTGTTTCTGCTTAGAAATGTTTTAGATGATTTTATATTCATCTTTGAACCATTCCTTACTATTTAGTTGAATCACACAAGTCCATTCATGCATTTATCAAATCATCACATACACACATGCATTCATTTGGTTTTTATTTAATCAAAGTTTTTGTTAACCCTAATTTTAGTGATTAGAATTTGATGATCATGGTTTCATATTTATGGGATGATACAATCTGGCATCTCCGTCAAATCTGCAATAAAATCCGCCAAGGCTTGTGACTTGATAGCGTCGCGTCTCTTATCGGTGATCTCGAAGGTGGCAAGTTCAATGCCCCACTTCGCGACCCTCCCTGTAGCGTCTCTGTTGTTGATGATGTCGGACAGTGGAGCCTTGCTCACAACTGTGACAGGGTGCTCCTGGAAGTAGTGCCTTAGCTTCCGAGAAGCAAGGAACACTCCATAAGCTATCTTCTGGTAGTGCGGGTAATGCTGCTTGGACTCTGTCATGACCTCGCTTACATAGTAAACTGGTCATTGAACTCCATACTCATAGCCTGGTTCTTTCCATTCTACCACGACGACGATGCTGATTACCCGGTTGGTGTCCACCATGTAAATTAAGATAGGCTCCATAGGATCGGTGATGCAAGGATAGGCGCCGAGGATAGTGTCTCCTTTAGCTGCTTCAGTGCTGCATCTGCTTCATCCGTCCATGTAAATTTGTTCGCCTTCTTCAGCAACTTGTACAACGGCAGAGCCTTCTCTCGAAGTCGGCTCACAAACTGACTAACTGCTGCGACGCAACCTATTAGCCGTTGTATGTCTTTTAGGCATGTCAGACGTTTTATGTTTAGGATGGCCTTGATCTTCTCCGGGTTCACCTCGATTCCATGCTGGGAAACGATGAAGCCCAAAAATTTGCCAGCTGGAACCCCAAAGACGCACTTCTTAGGGTTATGCATCATGTTGTATTTCCGGAGATTATCAAAGGGTTCTTTTAAGTCCGAGATTAAGTCGTTTAAATTTTTAGACATCACCGCATCGTCCACATAGGCGTGAATGTTCCGACCAATTTGATCGTGTAGGCAACGCTGCATTGTCCGCTGGTACGTAGCACCTGCATTTTTCAGCCCAAAGGGCATCGTGACATAGAAAAACATGCCGTAAGGTGTGGTGAACGAAGTGGCCAATTGGTCCGACTTCCTCATCTTAATTTGGTGGTATCATGAGTATGCATCGAGAAAACACAAAAGCTCTGAGCCAGCCGTCGATTCAATGACTTGGTCAATGCGAGGCAAAGCAAACAGATATTTGGGACACGCTTTGTTCAAGCCGGTGTAATCAACGCACATTTTTAATTCTTTGGTTCCCTTTTTGGGGACAAGTACAGGATTGGCCACCCATCGGTTGTGAAGGACTTTTCTGATAAAACTATCCTTAAGTAACCTAGCTATCTCCTTTCCTATGGAGCGTCTCTTCTCGTCTCCGAAGCATCGTAGAGGTTGTTTCACCGGTTTGCATTTTGGATCAATATTCAAGCTGTGCTCGGAAAGTTCCCTAGGTACACCTTTCATGTCGGCAGGTTGCCATGCAAAGATGTCCCTATTCTCACGGAGGAACTCGACGAGCGCGCTTTCCTATTTGGGATCCAGGTTCGTTCCAATGGCGGTGGTCTTGGAGGCATCGCCTACCACAAGTTCCACTGGTTTGGTTTCGATGGCGGCCTTGAAAGCTGGGGCGGAATCAGAAATCTGCTTCTTAGACACCGGCATATCCAAGGCATCGACCTTGCTCTGGATCTCCTTGAATTCTTCGCTATAGAGGACAACTTCCACAAAGGATGCTTCTCCAATATCACAGTCCCTTGCCTTGGTAAAGCTTTCGGATATGGTGATGACACTGTTTGGTCCGGGTATCTTGAGTTTGTTATAGACGAAGCATGGCTTTGCCATGAAGGCGTGGAAGATGTCGCGTCCGAATATGACGTGGTACACGCTCTTGAATGGGACCACCTCAAAGGTTATGCGTTCTTGGCGGTAATTATTAACGTCGCCAAAAGTGACCTGAAGTGTGATGGACCCAAGGGACCCAGCCTCCCTACGCCATGGAAGATGGTGCTGGTCCGCTTTAAGTTATCCTCCGTCAAGTTCATCTTGTGTAGTGTATCTAGGTACATGATGTTGATGCTGCTTCCACTATCCACCATACATTTGGTGAACTCATTGCCGTCAATTAGGGGGGTTGATGACCATGGCGTACCGGTTCTCCGTAGGGATGAGGTCTGGGTGATCCTTCCTGTCCCAAGTAATTGGAATCTCCGACCAGCGCAGGTACTAGGGAACTGGCGGTAGAGTGGCCATCGGTATCCTCATACAGGTCTTCTATTGTCGGACAGTGGGGGTCCCAAGGAAAGTGTGGAAGACGACCGCCTTATTCTCGAAGGGGTTCTTGCCCTTGCCATCGCTTTTGGCGGCATGCTTGGGTTCAACATCCTCATCCATGTCACTTGAATCCTTGGACTCCTCTTCCTTCTTCTTCCCCTTGCCCATGCCTCGCGGTCTGTTCTTCCAACTTTGTTTGTAGCCGGACTCCGGGTCCTCCTTCAGATCGTTGATGAACTTGCAATGGCGATTGGTGTGAGTGGCCTTGCCGTTGGTGTCGAGGTGTACAAAGGACGGCATATCACGGTACTCCTCGTACGTTTGGGGAACGTGGAGGGCTGCTTAAGTAGTTTCACTTCCTCACTGCTGCCCATGACCAGCCCCCTGTCCTTGGCCACGCTATCCGCCATCACCTCGTCCTACAAATTTCATGGCGACCATGTCGGATGTTTGCTTTTATTCTGGCGGGCTCTTCCGCTTGGTGTTGTTGTTCCTCCTATCTTGGGTTGGAACAGCCGTTGCCAGCAGGGAGCCATGAGCATCATCGCCGGCAGCTGCGAACTCACTGGCTAGCTAGATCATCTTGTTGAGATCTAGCCGGTGATTGTCCTGCAAGCGCTCCAACTTATGTTGGAGCAACATACTTTTCTCCAACCCATCGATGAAGGCGTCCATGGTGGTCTAGGCGTGCACTCCTGCGCAGGAATTCTTCATATCCAGCCAACGAGAGAGGTAGGAGCGAGATGACTCATCTTTCTCCTGCATGCACTGCTGTAGATTTCCAACAGTACAGGGACGCTTATACGTAACCTCGAAGTTCTTGGTGAATGCTTCTTTCATGTCCAACCAGTTGCAGATGGATTTCTCCGGCAAGTCATCAATCCATTGTCGGGCCGTGTCCGCCAGCATCAGGGGGAGGTACTTGGTGGCGATGTTGGGGTTATCCTCGACAATTTCCACCGCTTTGCCGTAATCCTACAACCACGTAGTTGGTTTGGCGGTGCCGTCATAGGGTTTGATGGTCTTGTCAATCCAGAAACCCTTGGGGTAATTTGCGGTCCGTATTACAAGTCCAAAGCAACGTGGTCCCAAGTATTGTCCTTCTCGGGCCTCGTGAATCTTGTCCAAGCATGAACGTGCGTCGTATGGCTCTGGGCTTCTTTTCTTCTTCTTGCCATTAGGGGATGGGCTGCGTGAACGACGTGGGCCTCCTCCACCATGGTGGCTGCTAGGGGGCGACGGAGTCGGAGGTGGAGGTGGGTTAGCCTTCTTGTTGTTACCCTCCTGCGACGCCTCACGCTTTTCGCGGTTGCTTCTCGGACGTGGATGGTCATGACGCGACCATCTCTTGTGTCCTTGGTTGCGCTCTCCGTCATGATGGGTCTACTCCGTGTTGTCGCAGATGACGATGACGCTCTCCTTGGAGGAGGCATATCCGTACGTCGGTGAGCCTTGGGGTCTTCATGATGTCGGGGAGATTGGGGCGGTGGAGATGGGCGACGAGGATGAGCCTTGCCTCCGTGGTTGGAGGATATGGGGATAGCGTCCTTCATGTTGCATGCATACCTCCTTCTTTGTTCTGACGAACCCGTCTGGGACCCGACATCATGAGGAGATCTGTCCCTTGGCGGCTTCTACTGGCTAGACTGGCAAAATGCCAGGTCAGACTCAAGCCTCCGAGAGGTGTCCTTTTCCTGCTGTTTTACCGCCTTGGACACAAGGTCATAGACCTGGTCCACAGCCGCGGGTGATCTATCCTGCTCCAGAAGGGTCTTGGCAACTGCGAGGTTGAGAAGAGGGGTGGGCATCACCTATCTGCCTTCACTGTCAATGTATGTCTTGGCTTGTGCCGGCTTCGAGGGAGCCCATCCTAGGTTTTGCCGTACACCAGGATCATTGAAAACGTGAGCCGGAGATTTCTTAGCCTTCTACTATTGTAGCAGAGTTTTGTACTCGGCCTCCATTGCTCTAGCTTTCTCCATTGACTTCTACGCATTGGCCAGATCTCGTTCTAGCTTAGCGCCTTGCTCCGCGATGGCTTGCGCTTCCTCTAGCAGCTGCTGGCGCTTCTCGTCAAGCTGGACTACATTGCGAATATGAGCCACGGTCATGGGCCCGACGAGGAGATTGCCATACATCACTCTATCAGCTGGAGTGACTTGGGCCGCAGCAGACGTAGATGCCGGAGGCAGCGGGTTTGTGGTGTTGTTGTTGCTCAGTCCGGTGCTGAGTTCCTGCGGATGCTGTACTGGGTTAGGCGGAGGGGCCATGACCTTTGCACGATCATTGTCCGCAGCAATAGGTGGTCCCTTCCCCTTGTCCAGCGCTGTAGGCGGAGCTCGTCCGGGTTGATCTTCATCCAGCACCGTCCCAATGGCGACGAACACCTCTCGGGATGTGACGGTGTTGTTGGACTGCTCGTCGTGCTTGTAATCCTCCTCCATCTCCTGCATGGCAGAGTCTAGCTCCTCCGGGCTGAAATCTATCTCCTCCGAGTCAGCGCTGATGTCGATGTAGAGCGCGTCAAGCACGGATTCAGAGGTTGCCGGGGCTTCCTCGATGACAGGCGGTGGAGGTGCAACAGCAACGACGATGACTGGAGGTGATGGCGCAGCTACGGTGACGACGACCGGAGGCGGAAGTGGTGGTGGCTGAGGCTGAGGGGCTCCGTCAAGGAGCACAAGAGCTTTCTAAGATGCCTCCTCGGCCTCCGCGTAGTTGTTGACGGTGTTCACCATGCTTTTTAAAGTGAGGCGTCCTGAAGCCTGCTGCCGCCTTAGCGTATGCCGGAGAAGCGTACCTTGGTCCAGTCCTTCCATAAAGTGATACATGGCATCATCATTGGGGTAATGAGCCAGATCGGCCTGTATACAGAGCCACCTAGCAAGGTAACCGCGGGGGTTTTCACCCTATCTCTGAATGCAATGAGCCAGATCGAAGATGGTCGCCACTTCGACAAACTTGGATCTCTGCTGTCCAGACGCACGGGCGAAGCCGGAGGACTTGCAGTGATCTTCCACCATTATATCCTGAACAGGGGCGGTTTGGGTGGGCCTTGAATTTTTCCGATCTTTGTCGGGAAACTCCAAAGAGAGATCCGACATCGATCCTTCCGCGAATTTATCCTGCCCATAGGCGGTCCGTGCGGGTCTTGACGTTCCTCCGACTCCCAGGGAACTAGTTCCCAAGTCGGTTTTGCCCATGAAGAGGTGGATAACTCCGATGTGGACGATTGAGCATCTGGTAGGGTTCGTCTTCGCCGGGATCTAGAACTCGTCAGGAGGGACGATCGGAACATTGCCGGAGAAGAGAACGCGGCCGATGGCTATGGTTTCGCCGATTCCCGCGAAGATCTTGGACCTCGCCCGCTATAGAGCCTGAAGCGCCTCTTGCCCCACGGTGGGCGCCAACTGTCATGGTATTGCCGACGAGTGTGCCATGGAGGTGTCCTCATAGTGCGTGTTTAGAGACGTGGCGTAAGGCGGACGGTTGACGGGTACGAGGTAACACATCTTACCCAGGTTCAGATCCAACGACGGTGGGGAATCCTACTCCTGCTATAAATCACTATAATGGCAATACGCCGAGTTACAGGGATTGGTTCGCTATGTGAGGTATGAGTTAATTGGTGCCCTAAAGGCTCCCATAGTCCTGACTTATATAGTTTCCAGGTCCTAGGGTTACAGGGAAATTCCTAGCCGGACAGGTTACAAAGTCTTACACAATATACAATCAATCTAACGTGTCTTGCACTCCAAGGCTCTGGGTACGTCGGTGACTCCTCCATAGCCTTCATTTATCCGGCATGGGCCTCCCTTCTAGATCCATCTAACTGGGCCACCCAGCAGGCCATGGGCCATTCTACAAATAGTAGGCCACCCGGGTTATCCGGATAGGAGACATGCTATGAGGATACCCATAAAGCATATCCCCAACAAATGCCACAAAGGAACGGTGTCTCAGAAAGGCGGAATCGAACCTTGTTGGACATGGTACGATCAATTATGAGTCGGACATATCTGCCTTTATCATTTTGGGGTTATTGTCTAGAAACAGTGGCGTTCACACTAAACTGAGTACCATCCAAGTCAGTATAGAAGACACGCATGAGATGTGGGCAGGAAATAGCCGAATCTGTCTTTTCTTAAGATTTGGGGTTGTGAACCTTTTATCAAGCGACTTTCATCGGACAAGCTTACGGCCAAGTCGAATAAGTGTATTTTCGTGGGGTATCCGAGGGAAACCTTGGGTTACTACTTCTACAACCAAGAAGAGGGCAAAGTGTTTGTCGCTCGAAACGGTGTCTTCCTTGAGAAATAGTTTCTCAGTCGGGGAGTCAGTGGGAGTACGGTGCAGCTCGAAGAAATTAGAGAGGAACCGGCTAGTAGAGAGTTCGCAAAAACCTTGGAGGTTGAGCCGGTCGTGGTAGCTGAGTCGGCAGCAGCATCTGTACTACGAAGATTGGCAAGATTACGAAGTGTTCTTGATGTATTACTGTTAGATAGTGATGAGCCGGCAAATTATTCGGAAGTGATGGTGGGATCTGATTCCGAGTCATCGCTTGGAGCCATGATATCTGAGTTAAAGTCCATGGATGAAAATCAAGTTTGGAACTTGGTTGATCTGCCAGACGGTGCAAGACCCATCGAGTGCAAATGGGTCTTTAAGAAGAAAACTGATATGGATGGAAATGTTTCCGTCTATAAAGCACGTCTTGTCGCGAAGGGGTTCTGACAAGTTCAAGGAGTTGATTACGACAAGACTTTCTCGCCCGTAGCGATGCTTAAATCAGTTCGACTACGAGATATGGAAGATGGATGTCAAAACGGCTTTCCTTAACAGAAATTTAACCGAGGACGTGTATATGATACAACCCGAGGTTTTTTTTGATCTAGCTAACACTGACAAGGTTTGCAAACATCAGAAATCCATTTATGGATTGAAGGAAGCATCTCGGAGTTGGAATATTCGCTTTGATGAGGTAGTCAAATCGTTTGTCTTCATCAAGAGTGATCATGATTCTTGTTTATACAAGAAGTTTAGTGGGAGCAAAGTAAACTTTCTAATCTTATATGTGGATGCCATATTATTCACTGGAAATGATGTCCATATGTTGCAAGATACCAAGGAATCATTGGAAAGGAGTTTCTCAATGAAAGACTTGGGTAAGGAAACATACATCCTTGGAATCCGGATCTATAGAGATAGATCAAGGAGGATCATTGGATTGAGTCAGAGTACTTATTTGGACAAAGTGTTGAAGCATTTCACCATGGAATCATCTAAGAAGGGTTTCTTACCAATGTCCCATGGTGTAAAACTTAGCAAGACTTAGTGTCCTTTGACAACTGATGAGCGAAGTAGGATGAGTGCGATTCTATATGGTTCTGCAGTCAGATCCATCATGTATGCCATGATTTGTACGAGGCCGGATGTTTCATATGCGCTAAGTGTTGTGAGCAGATACCAGGCTGATCTTGGATAAATCCACTGGACAACGGCTAAAAATATCGTACAGTACTTGAGAAGGACTAAGGATATGTTCTTGGTTTATGGAGGTGAAGATGAAATCAGTGTAAAGGGTTACACGTATGCGAGTTATCTTACCGACTCTGATGATTCTCGTTCTCAATCTGGATATGTGTTTATTATAAACGAAGGTGATGTGAGCTAGAAGAGTTCCAAGCAAGAGACTGTGTCTGCATCTACAACAGAGGCTGAGTATATTGCCGCCTCGGAGGCAGTAAAGGAAGCTGTTTGGATGAGGAATTTCCTCATGGATCTTGGTGTGGTTCAGGGCTCGTCCAATCCGGTAGACGTGTATTGTGACAACAATGGTTCTATTTCACAAGCCAAGGAACCTAGACAACACCAGAAGAACAAGCACATACTCATGCGGTACCACCTTATTTGCCAGTTCGTGGATTAGGGTGATATCAAGTTATGGAAGGTACACACGGATGCAAATATTGCGGATCTATTGACAAAGCCATTACCACAGCCGAATCATGAGGCGCACCTAAGAGCTATGGGCATTAGATGCCTAGACATGTGATGTCAGAAGATTGACTCTAGTGTAAGTGGGAGACTGTTGGGAATATGCCCTAGAGGCAATCATGCATGATGATATTTCCCATTGTATTCATAAAGATATTAAGTTGTCCTTGTATAAACATCTAATGTGTATCATTGAATATGTGATTCGGTTGTGGAACTATACATTCATGTTGTTTTTACTAAATGTCCTTGGTCATTGAGATTGTGATAGACACACAACTTAGACCAATGTGAAAGTCAGCTTGATGACTCAGTTCCACTTGTCATGGGCATGGTGATGCTATTCTGACTTACACAGATTTGGCTAAAGAGTTTTGCGAGTCGGATTGACCCATATTGAGGTACAACGAACAAGTTGTAATTTGTATATCTCAATCAATGTAATCCTTAGACCTAAGGTTGTTGCACAGTCCGAGTTGAGGATCACCGACTTAGGTTCTGTCAAACGCTGATCCGTAACTGGGAAGTTATAAAGGCAGAGATCGGGTCGACTGAGAATCAAGCTGCGTGATGTGAATAATCAAGATGGGATTTTGCCCCTCCACTTGGAGATATATTCTCTAGGCCCTCTCGGATGAGATGATTCGAAAAGCATGGCCATGCACGACTCGGTTAAGTGTTAACTAAGGCGATCGACTAAGAGTTAGTCGGATGAATCACTTATCTCGGATCGAGAAAAGAGTCGGACTATTAAAGGGATGACAATTATATCGTGAGGCAAAAGGGACTCAGACGTAAGTCGCATTAGAAAGGCAAGTCGTCCTGACTCTTTGGTACTTGGGAGTCAGCATGTTCTGCTAGGAGCCGCTACCGACTGATCGATTGAGAGTTGGACTCCAATCGTGTCCAAGTAGCCATGAGCCTGCAGGGTCACACACTTAAGAGCAGGAGCAAGTTCGGATTGGATCTGAAATGGAAATCTGGTTCGGTTAGACCCGAGTCAGATTTGGACTGAGTCAGTGAGTTGGACTCACAGGGACTAATATTATATGGGATTTAGTGAATGAGCCATGAGAGTGGAGCCCACGTTCACTCCCTATATATAGTGGAGCACAGTAACCCCAAAGGGTTAATCATTGATCGGTTAGGTCATTCCATGTGTTGGAAACCCTAGCTCCACAGCAGTCCTGCCGTCATAACGAACCTAGCAGTTCGCCGCCGGTGCTCCTCCTTGTACTTGTGGATACCAGCAGAGGTGCTGTATGATTAGCACCAGGACGATTGGATCATGAGGACTGCACTGCATTCAACTGACGCGCTTCATCAGTAATCCACAACTACGCGTCTAGTCGTAAACCTCGTGGCCTTCTACCTCAGCTAGATCTTGCGATCACCACGTTAGAAGAAAAAGTTTTTTTTATCTCTACGTGGCCCATCAGGTACTTTGCTCTAACATAAGCAGAAGTGTCTGCAGGACAATCACTGACTAGATCTCAATCATATGATCTCCTTGGCTAGTGAGTTTGAGGCTGCCGACAATGATGCTCGTGGCTCCTTGCCGGAAATTTCCATTCCAACCAATGCTAAGAGGAACAACAGTTCTAAGCGGATGAGTACGCTAGAAGAAAAGCGAACCTCCGACATGGTCGCAATGACATTTGCAGGAAGAGGTGATGGCAGACAATGCGATCGAGGATAGGGGGCTGGTCATGGGCAGCAGCGTGGTAGTGAAACTATCCTGACATCACCCCGCGTTCCCCAAATGTACGTGGAGTACCGTGATATGCCATGCCTCGTACACCTCGACACCAATGGAAAAGCCATCCAAACAAACCGCCATTTCAAGTTTTTCAACGATCTCAAAGAAGACCCGAAGTCCGGCTACAAACGCAGCCAGAAGAACCGTCCACGAGGCAAGGGAAAAGGGAAGAATAAGGAAGAGGAATCCAAGGATTCAAGTGACATGGACGAGGATGTTGACCCCAAGAACGCCGACAAGGGCGATGGCAAAGGCAAGAACCCTTTTGAGAAGAATGCCCCCGTCTACCACACTTTCCTTGGTACCCCATCTGTCCGGGCACATAAGACCTCCCTAAGGATTCTGATGGACACCCTACCCCCAGTTCCCCAGTACCTGCGCTGGTCGGAAGTTCCAATCACATGGGATAGGAAGGACCACCCAGACCTAGTTCCAACGGGGAACCAATACTCCATGTTCATCCACCCTTTGATTGACGGCAATGAGTTCACCAAATGCATGGTAGATAGCAGAAGCAGCATCAACAGTATGTACCTGGATACACTGCACAAGATGAACTTGACGGAGACCAACCTAAGACGGACCAGCACCGTGTTCCATGGCGTAGTTCCTGGCCAGGAGGCTCGGTCCCTTGGGTGCATCACCCTTCTGGCCGCCTTTCGTGATGTCAATAATTACCGCCAAGAGCGCATGACCTTTGAAGTGGCCCCCTTCAAGAGCGTGTACCATGTCATATTTAGACGCGACATCTTCCACTCCTTCATGGCCAAGCCATGCTTCGTTTACAACAATCTCAAGATACGCGACATCTTCCACTCCTTCATGGACAAGTGTCATCATTGTATCCGGAAGTTTTTCAAAGGCAAGGGACTGCAAGATTGGAGAATCATCCTTTGCAGAAGCTGTCCTCTACAGCGAAGAATTCAAGGAGATCCAGAGCAAGGTTGACACCTCGGAGATGCTGGCATCGAAGAAGCAGATTTCTGACTCCGATCCTGCCTTCAAGGCCGCCATCGATACCAAGTCAGTGGAACTTGTGGTTGGAGATTCCTCCAAGGTCACCGCCATTGGGACCAACCTGGATCCCAAATAGGAAACCGCGCTCATCGAGTTCCTCTGTGAGAATAGGGACATCTTTTCCTGGCAACCTACCGACATGAAAGGTGTACCTAGGGAACTTGCCGAGCATAGCTTGAATATTGATCCAAAATGAAAACCAGTGAAACAACCTCTACGATGCTTCAGAGACGAGAAGAGACATGCCATAGGAAAATAGATAGCTAGGTTACTTAAGGCTAGTTTTATCCGAGAAGTCCTTCACACCCGATGGGTAGCTAATCCTATACTTGTCCCCAAAAAGGGAACCAAAGAATTAAGAATGTGCGTTGATTACACTTGCTTGAACAAAGCATTTCCGAAGGATCCGTTTTCTTTGCCTCGCATTGACCAAGTCATTGACTCGATGGCTGGCTTAGAACTTCTGTGTTTTCTAGATGCATACTCGGGATACCACCAGATAAAGATGAGGAAGTCAGACCAATTGGCCACTTCATTCACCACACCTTACGACACGTTTGCTATGTCGTGATGCCCTTTGGGCTAAAAAATGCAGGTGCTACATACCAGCGGACTATGCAGCGTTGCCTACATGACCAAATTGGTCAGAACGCTCACGCCTACATAGACGATATCGCGGTGATGTCTAAACAATCAAATGCCTTATTCTCCAACTTAAAGGAAACCTTTGATAATCTCCAGAAATACAACATGATGCTTAACCCAAAGAAGTGCGTCTTCGGGGTCCTAGCCGGCAAATTGTTGGTCTTCAGATTTTCCCAACATGGAATCGAGGTCAACCAGGAGAAGATCAAGGCCATCCTAAACATCAATTGTCCGACAAGCCTAAAGGACATCCAATGGATCATAGGCTGCGTTGCAGCGGTTAGCCAGTTCGTCGGCCGACCTCGAGAGAAGGATCTGCTGTTGTACAAGTTGCTGAAGAAGGCAGACAAATTCATATGGATGGACGAAGCAGATGATGCGCTTAAGGAGCTAAAAAGGATAATTTCTTGAGCACCTATACTCGCAGCACCCGAGCCAATGGAGCCTATGTTAATTTACATGGCAGCCACCAACCGGGTTATCAGCATCGTCATCGTGTTGCAGTGGAAAGAACCAACGCATGAGTATGGAGTGCAACAACTAGTTTATTATGTAAGTGAGGTCTTGACGGAGTAAAAGAAGCGGTACCCGCACCAACAAAAATGTAGCTTATGGAGTGTTCCTTGCTTCTCGGAAGCTAAGGCACTACTTCCAGGAGCACCCTATCACAATAGTGAGCAAGGCTCCACCGTCCGACATCATCAACAACAGCAATGCTACAGGAAGGGTCGCAAAGTGGGGAATTGAGCTTGCCACCTTCGAGATCACCTACAAGAGACGCGACGCTATCAAATCACAAATATTGGCGAATTTTATTGCATATTGGATAGAGATGCTAGATGTTACCCCTATACCAGAGCCAGAATATTGGGTGATGCACTTCAACGGATCAATGCTACTCAACGGCTCGATGGCTAGTGTGCTACTACAGTCACCAACGGGGGAAAAACTGCACTACATTTTGCAGATCCACTTTGAGGCTACAAATAAAATGGCGGAATATGAAGAACTCATTCACAGACTTCGCATAGCCAAGGATATTGGCATCAAACGCATAGTTTGCTGTGGAGATTCGGACTTGGTTACCCAGCAGGTGGCTGGCACCTGGAACACGTGGAACCCTATGATGGTGGAATATTTAGACAAAGTGGACGAGATAGCCAAGTGCTTCGAAGGCTACGAAGTCAAGTATGTCAAGAGGGAGGAAAATGAGGCGGCTGATCTGGTGTTAAAGCTTGGATCAGGGCGCAAACTAATTCCGCCTAGCATTTTTATGGAGCATCTACGGACCCCATCCGTGAAGGGAGCGGATCCCGAGAACCCGGTTAGAGTTTACTCATTTGTTAATGAAGTAACAATAGTACCTCCGGCTTGGACAAAACCATTCATGGAGTATATCATACACGGAACTTTGCCCATCGATGAAGTCGAAGTCGGCAAATAGTACATCGAGCAAAGTTCTATACCATAATCAATGGTCATCTCTACAAAATAATTACCATTGGTGTATACCTGAAGTGTGTCTCCTAGCAAGAAGGTATTGATATCCTTCGTGAGATCCATCTCAAAGATTGCGGGCATCACGCCGCTCCTTGATCGTTGGTCTCCAAAGCCTTCTAGCAAGGATTTTACTAACTGACTGAACGGAAAACACCGACAAGCTGGTAGAGACATGCATGGGATGCCTGTATTATGCCTGACAACCATAGGTACCAGCTCAACAATTGCGAACCATACCAATAACTTGGTCGTTCGCAATCTGGGGGCTAGACATGGTTGGTCCATTACAGAAGACACCTTACGGGTTTACGCATCTTCTAGTAGCAGTTGATAAATTCACAAAATGGACTGAAGCTAAATCCATTGGAAAGCTTGATGGGGCAACTTTCCTTAGGCTTGTCCGAGATCAAGTAGTGAGATTTGGTATCCCACATAGCATCATCACCGACAACGGCAGCAAATTGTCACTTGGAGAAGTGGAAGCTTATTGTTGGGAAAAGGGCATCCGACTTGACCTGGCATCTGTGGTGCACCCACAATCCAATGGACAAGTTGAGCGAGAAAATGGATTAATTCTATAGGGAATAAAGCCATGTCTAAAGCACCGCTACATAGAGCAGTTGGAGCCTGGGCAGAGGAGTTACCAATTGTTCTATGGAGTTTATGAACTACTCCGAAGAGATCCACCGGCTACGCTCCTTACTTAATGGTATATGGAGCAGAAGAAATTCTACCCTCCGACATCCTCCACGATTCACCAAGAGTTGCCCCCTACGACGAAGATGATGCTGAATAATCCAGGCGTCTAGATGTAGACCTTCTCGAGGAAGAGCACATATTGGCATGCCAAAGGTCCGCCATCTACCAGCAGAAGCTATGCAACTACCATAGTCGCCGTGTTCGGCATCGCTCATTTAAACAGGGAGACTTCATGTTCCGACTTAAGCAGAAGAAGTCACAAAAAATATTCCTCCCATGGGAAGGACCGTTCATCATAAGCAAGGCGCTACTAAATGGTTCATATAACCTCGTTGATAATCATGAACTAGAGGATAGGCCAAACAAGGATCATAAGCGTAAGCGACGTGACCCGGATGATGACTACCCGGAGCTTGATTGGCCATGGAACATAGAACAACTACATCCTTTCTACACCTAGCATATTTTACTATCTATTATGTATCTCTTATATGATCAATGAAATAAAGCTCTTTGGTTCACTCATATACTTGAGTATTTTACCTCCTTTAGTAGTCATTTTTGGATCATGTAAAACCTTTATGTGCAACTTTTGCATTTGCACTTGTGAAAATTCCGCCTACGGGCGTTAGCTTAAGTTTTCTAGTCTACATGTTCTTTGTTGTTTTTATGTGGATTCTGGAGTAGTCACTTTTGGCACTCGAAGTAGGCGATTTTGTGCTTAGGTTTCTGACGATGCCATTGGGTATCATCGCCTGAGCGCATAGTTCCGACTAAGGGTCTTCCGACTCATGAAAAGTCAAGCATAAAAACCAGAGTAATGGATAAGCCATCACTTGCTTAAAAATTATATACATGCTGGAATTAGTTCTTAAGCAGCTGGAAGCTTATAGCCATAGTTCTCCGCCTTAAGATACCAACATTGTTTTTTTGCATACATACAACAACTAGAGGTGAAAAATATTACAAAGTGTTTTCACTTCTCTGGTGCAGGAGACTTCGAGGTCGCATCATGGGCTGCAGGAGAGCCATCTTTCCCATCAACAAAGTCGGCGGTTTTCAGGGACTCGGAGGAGCTAGTCTGGTCGGCATCAATTACCTCAAAAGGCACGAAGGTATTCACATTGACCAGTTGGGTGACCATGGTATCGTAGCCAGCTAGCGAAGCCCATGAAGTATTGTGATCGATCTTCTGTCCGTCTTCGTCCACGTCTGGCAACCAGAGTTTACCGTGGCGATGTCAGCGTCGTCATAGTGGGCCTTGACCATGGCTAGTGCCATCCTAGCGCCATCCCGAGTACATGAAGCTTTCCAGCTTACGATACACTCAGGGGCTCGGCGCAGGATCTCCGAGTACTTAATGTTGATGTACAAGGGCTTGGCAATCTCTTTGGCCTAGGTGATGGCGGTGCTGATGAAGTTGCCGGCAAGAACCATGCATTCCTTTGGCGGAGGAGCATTATTGGTCAAACCAATAGGAGCTGCATTTTCGGCCAAAATGTTTGAGTACATGAGTTCAATACAATAAGATCAAAGTACCTGGTTTACATAAGTACAATACAGAGAATGCATACCAAAGATGTTGCTCTCTGCTTGCTCGAGAATTTCTGCCATGGAGTCACGTTCCTTTTGGAGGGTCTTGTACGCCTCAAGGTTTCGAGTATTCTGCTTGTCGGCAGCTTTCTTCTGCTCCTTGAGGGTTGCAATCTCCTCCTTAAGGCGGTTCATATCCGTGTTTGAATATTCTTGCATGGCAGCTAGTGCATCTTCATGCATCTTCAGCAAGTCGGCCCTCTCCTTCTTCATGATTTTTTTCGCTATCCAGCTCTTGTATGTGCTTCGATTCCTCAATAATGCCCTTGGCCTTGGCAATAGCTTCTGCAGTCGGATAAATAACAGAGCACAATGAGTAGTCGGAAGATAATGACACAAGAATAAGTTGACCGTGAAATCGAAAAGAAAATAGACTCTTTCCCTTGGTGACCTGTTCCTTCAAGATGGCGGTTTTAGCCTTTTCAGCTTCAAGGTCCTTGCGCATCTTAGGGAACTTGGCATTGGTGGAAACTCTTCGAGTATTCTCATTCTGCAAAAAAACAACAAAAGCTACCTAGTCTACTTGGAGCATCTAGATGGATAAATATTCGCCTAGAGGTTTGGGGGCTACAGTATGAGTTTTTTTAACTCAAAGCTATACTTATTCTTTCTTTAAGCATCTAGTTGGAGATAATTCTGTTTCAACAAGAGGCTTGGGGGCTACAGTATTGAAAATTACAAACACTAGGTATGCTACTCTAAAAGTATCTAGTCGGAATAATTCATTCAAACTAAATACTTGGGGGCTACAGTGCAAAGTTTCTTGCTTAGTCACTCATAGAGCATTTAGACCCAAAGACCTAAGGTTTCCGTCTAACTCCTCGAGGGCTATAGTGGGATACTACATATGAAATGCAAAGTTTCCTGCTTAGTCACTCATAGAGCATTTAGACCCAAAGACCTATAATTTTCCATCTAAATCCTCAGGGCCTATAGTGGGATACTACATTTGAAACTTACAAGTGCAATGATCTTGAGGTTGTTGGCGCTCTCAGCAAACAACTTTCCAAAGGCAAGTGTGTTAACCCAGACAATCTCCGCCTTCATGAGCAGCTCCTCAAGACCGCACGAAGGAGAAGTCGGCGCGGCACCAGGAGCCAGAGCTGAGCTACTCGGTGTAAGCACCGGATATACGATCTTGGGAAGCTCAGTTGGGGTCTTGGGTGAAGAAGTTCCGCCTTCGACAGAAGTTCCTCCTTCCACCATCAAATCCTTACCGGTACCAGTGGCATCCTTAGCTGGAGCTTTAGCCACTTTTGATGAGGTGCTCTCCTGCGTTGCCTGTTTGCGATAACATGGTCCACCACGGTAGCATCTGGGACCTCCTAAGAAGGAGTATTGTCCACTTCCATGGCGGAAGGTTCAGATGTTACCTTTGCCGGAGAACCAGCGGGTGCGGTAGAAGGTTGGACGCTAGGAGTAGGAGGAGCGATGGCGGGGGACGCTTGGACAAACATCTCTTTAATGTTTTTAGAAGCCCTCAATGTTTTTGAGGTCTTCTTCAAACTAGCTTCCTTCCTGAAACGTGCAAAAGTATAAGTACAGTAATAAGAGGGGCAAAAGACGATGTCGTATGATAAGAAGCTTACACAATAGTTGGTGCCTTGGTCAAATGGATACCGGTTGACCTTCTTTTCTCCGCCTCCAGGGAGGCGGTGGATCTCTTGGAGGCTCTACCCTCCGTCTTATTTTTCTTGTCTCCGTCGGCAGCGTCAGAGGTGGAGCCCTTCCGCTTTCATACCAAAGGGACCTCATCGTCGTACACAACAGTGAGTTCCTTCATCTTAGGGTCATTGGTTTAGGGCTTAGGTTTAGGGTTTAGGGTTTAGGGTAGGCTTGGGAAGTAATGCTTCCTTCATCCAGATCCCCCAGCTGTTAAGTGAATCCTAAGTTTTAGATGTAAAGATATGTGCAAGACATAAGAACTGGAGCATATGTCATATACGTAAAATAAATAAGTACCTCTAGGCACTTGCCGCCCTCGAACATGTCGTAAGTGATGGTGAAGCCACACTTCCGATTCCTTCACCTTGACTATGTCCTTGAGGTCAAGCTTCACGGAGTCACTGGAGAAGTTGTCCTCGGAGATCCGGAGGCTATCTTTCCTATCCTTGGTGTACAGGTTCTACAGAGGTTGGATCCTCCTGATGAACCAGCACATGGCTAGGTCCAAGCCGGTAAGACCCGTCTGTACGAACCAGTCTATCCGCCTTACGGCTGCAAGAAGCTTTGTCGTCGGAGGGGAGGAGGGCTTGTGATCTCCATGTCAAGGCTTCAGCAGCGGCCCCGTTAATGAAGTCCGGGTACGATGCTTCTCTGCCAGCCAGAGGGATATCTGGGCCGTAGAATATGTCTGTTGCCAGTTCTTGCAGGTGTCAACACCCGAATTTTTAATCCCAGATGCCTGTTATGCCATACATCGCAATCCCAGAATTACCATTTTTGCGAGACATATCAGAATTGGATACCACAGTACATCATCCATTACAAACCATACATAAGGTCTTACACAAATAAGGATCTGATGATCCAGTTCTTAATACAACTCAAGCAGCGGAAATACGTAATAATAACGGTAGCGTAGGCGAAGCTCCATCTTCGGGCTCACAAGCAATGCTGATGATGGGAGATGATCCTAGTTGTCGTAACCTTCCTGGGGTCCATCCTCCAGGTACTCCTCTTCATAGTCTGGCCATGGGAATAGCCAGGGACAAAGCCATGAGTACTCTTTAAGTACTCGCAAACTAATACTAACAATTAAAGGGGTTTTTGGTAGTAGGGCACTAAGCTCTAGGGTTATTTTGCAAAAGCCAGATTTACATCTACTATGTTTAGAAGCAACGAATGCTAGTTGAAGTTTTATAACACCTAAGTGGGAACTTGTATCTCACGCCACAACTCTGTTGTGGTCAAGTCAAAATCTCAATCCATTTCACAAGTCATTTTGAAAACATGTGATGCTCTGCGTGGCAGAGGCGGCGTCTTCAACGGCGAGCGGTGGCTGTGAGGCATGGGGCGATGAACGGGGATGTCTGGCGGTCTCCTGGGATGGTGGTGATTGCGTATGCACGCGGTGAGGGCGGCGCGCGGTCTGTGGGCGTGTGTCGAGGGTGGCGCTCTGGCGCACGCTCGGCATGGTTGAAAGAGGCACGGGCGCGGTGTTCCTGGGTTCTCTGGTCGATGTCTTCGAGGCAGGGCTGGTCGAGAGGGGGCGGTGAGGCATGGGTGATCTCCTAGACAAGGTTGGCACGGCTAGTTCCTCTCCTAGCTTGTTGTCTACACTGGGGTGGCATGGGTGGCTTCGGCTGTTCACCATTGATGACATTGCCAAGCTTATAGTGGTGCTAGACGCTTACAAATGAGCTATATGATCTACTAAAGCCTAGTTGCAACGAGGGAGGGAACAAGTTAGGCTCAAATCACTGCTCCAAATAGTGTTTGGATTTTATTTGATTTGCATCTGCAAGGTGTTTGATGAAATGGCCGCATGAATTCAAGTTTTAAATTTTGAAAAGATTTTTGGTGGGTGTGCTAGGTTGGTGCTAGTGAGTATGTAGATGCTTGGGTTTTGAAAGTTGAGCTTGTTTGAGTGGTTTTTGAAAAAGTGAGATCTTCCCATATGATATAGATTCAATTTTGAACTGTCCTTTAAACTATGCATTCAAATGTTTTTGGATGATCACAAGGTGGGCCTTGATACTTTGTTATGAGTACTATCAAGGGGTGCAAAGATCCAAACAAGAGTCTGTTAAGTTTTGAAAGTTAGAGATAGCCAAAGTAGGCATGGGAGTTAATTTGGCAAAAGTGACCATTCCTTTATTTTGTTTGTTTGATTTATTTGTCTTTGGGAAAGTGTGGGGATTGTTTAGATGATGTTTATTTCACCTAAGAATCCTTTTACAAGCAAAGAAACACATAAACAAGGCAATTCAAAATAACCCAAATTGGAATGCATACACACATGCATGCTTTCATATTTTTATTTAGAAAAGTTTTTGTTAACCCTAATTTTGAAGATTAGAGTTTGATGATCCAAGTTTAGTATTTTTGGGATGTTACAGCAGGACTCGTGTCCCACGATGTCGGGGAATCACAGGACAGGCCGGTTCTTAAAGCTAATTTTTCCACAATTTCAGAGCTCACCCCGGCTTCCCACTTCACGGTGAAGAAATAGATGAGCAGATCTAACCTAGGACTAATTCCTAGGTATCCCTCGCATAACGCTGCGTAATTACTAAGAGCGAGGATACTATTCGGAGAAAGGTTCTGAGATTAAACCCGGAAGTGTTTGAGGACATGGATGAAGAAGTCGAAATTTGGCAGGAGACGCCGCGCACAAACTGGGCCTTGAGGTATACCTTTTCTCCGTCTTGGGGACAGTGAGTGACCTCGCCGACCGGTGTCGCCTGCCAGTCCAGGCCCTCTATCGCAGGGAGGTACCCTTCAGCGAGCATCTCCTTGAGGTTTCACTTGGAGATGTCTGACCCACGCCATTCTCCCTTGTGGGAGTCAGCTTCCTCCTCCAACGACTCCAGCACCGCTAGAATTTATTCACCGCCGGTGGACTCGACCACTGCACTACATGGCACCACCACGCCCTCCGGTGGGATGTAGACAGAACCAAATGTCTTCGCCATATCCTCGCTGGAAGCCGCCATCGATGGTGTGCTGCTGCTAGCCATTGGAGTGGATGGAAGCTAGTTGGAGATTGGAAAAACATTATGGTTTTCCTCTATGTGCATGAAGAGATCGAGGAGAGGTTTGGTCAGAGAAAGACGACGACACAAGGAAGAATCAGGTGAAAAAATAAAATGCCACTGCAGTTAAAATATATAGTACTTGGCGTCAAGATTCGTGCAAATTGATCCAACGTATGATGCATGGACATCATGTGCGTGAGCGTGCGCGAAAATTTCAACACGTTCCCACCACGGCCGCCAATGTTTCGTATCCTTCACACGGGAAAAATGGCTATGATTACGTTCTTTGCATGTGTGAGTTACGAGGTGCCGATGACCTATGGTCTACAACATCTTGCTGACGTGTGCAGATGAGCGGTCCCATCTGAACATTTTGGCATGGACGAATCCTGTCCAACTACGAGAAGATTATGATGGAAAGCTCAGTGATCCTTCGACTTATGTATCGAGGACAGAGAGTATCGCAGAGTTATTGGGAGGACTACAAGGTATTGCTTGATGATTTGCTGACATTCATCTAAACGGATCATTTAACTTGAAGAGGCAAGACGACGCAAGATCTTGAAGTTCTCCGGGGGCTACTGTTGGGGATATGCTAAATGGGTGTCACCATTGCATGTCAATAATCCGATAACCCAGGTGGCCCATAGTTGGTAGCAAGTCCTATGGCCTGCTGGGCGGCCTAGTTATAAGGATCCATAAGGGAGGCCCATGCCGGATAAAGGAAGGCTATGGTGGAGTCACCAGTGTACCCGGAGCCTTAGAGTACAAGACGCGCAAGACTAGTTGTATACTGTGTAGAACTCTATAACCTGTCCGTCTAGAACTTTCCCTGTAACCCCAGGATCTGGCGACTATATAAGACGGACCTAGAGCAGCCTTTAGGGTAATCGCACACAGTTAACCGATCCTTGTAACCCGGCGTATTTCCATTATAGTGATTTATAGTAGGAGTACGATTCTGCCACCGTCGTGGGATCTGAACCTAGGTAAGCTGTGTCACCTCGTACCCGCCAACCGTCTTCCTTACCCAATGTCTCTAAACACGCTATGTGAGGACTCCTCCATCATCGGAAATACCACGACAGAAGTGGATAAAATGGCCGGATCTGCTGCCTTTGGCCTAGAATAGAAAAAGAAGGAAGAAATTCTCAAGCTGGCTCAATCCAGTCTCGAGAAACAAACCCTCACCCCGGAGGCAGCAAGCCAAGAGACGAAAGACGTGAAGCTGGTGAATCTCCTGAACCAAATTTATGTTCAGGATGCAAAAATCGAGTCTGGCGAGCTCCCAGCAACAAACGTTCCTTCCCCCTCCCTTGCCGAGAAAGTGTTCCACAACACGAAACTCGGATTCAAGAAGCTGCACTTGGAGCACATTGTAAGTTTTCCAAATCTCGTTTGTAGCTTTTATTATCATATCCTCTAGCCCCCAAGCATAAAGTTGGAGAAACATCGTTAGATTCGAGTTGATGCTTATAGGATGCAAAAGAACGATATAGTGTAGCCCTCAAGGCTCGTGCTGTATTTTGAGTTGGTTAAAGTTGCAGCACGACTCTTAGTATCCGTATGACGATATTCCATCTTTAAACTTACATAAAATTGATCTTCCAACCAGGAATTGCTCAAAAACATATCTAACAAGCGCAAAGATATTAAAGCTCTGCGTCTTGAGAATTTCATGTTGAAGGTGGAGAAAGATGAGGCGGAAGGTAATCTTTTTTGACTCCTTTTTTCATTAGTGATTGCCATAGTCAAACTGTTCAGTCGACTAAGAATTTTTCCTTTGCAGAACTATTGTGTGAATCTAGCAACATAGTGGAGGAATCCGAGAACTTCAAGGTCTTAAAAATGGAAAATGCTGAACTCCGGGACGAGATTGAGAAGCTAAAGGTTGAATCAGAGAAATCAATGAGCACCGTCTAGGAATCAAGAAACATGGAGACTATGAGGCTCTAGAGGCTGTTGGCCCTCTGAGATAAACAATTTGATGATCTCAAGACAGACTTCGAGAGCCAGAAAGATCTATCCTAGGCCACAGAACCAGAGCTGAAGAGTCTTTGAGAGGAGCATGCTCAGTGGAACCACTATGTTCTAGGTAAGATTTCTGATTTTTATTTTTCTCTTGATTTTCTACTTTCTTTGAGTCAGATTTGATTTTTGGTTCTTTCCCCGATCCTCTTCATCTTTCTGACTCCCCTTCCTCTGAACCTCCTCTCGATCGCATAAAACTTCTCGGAGATGTTCTTTTTGACTTTCTGCAGTCTCTTGAAGAGGCTGGCGAGTCGGTCAGACTTTCTGATTTGTATAAAATTCCAGTGCTTTAGGTGAGGGACAAGGACAAGGAGATTCTGAAGCTTATCAAAGACTGGAAGATTTCCTATGCTCGGACTGCTACACATACCACCCTTACCATGGTGATGAGCCACCATAACGACATGAAGATCTGGCACGTCACCAAGGGCATCGCTGACAAGGACGATGAGGGTAATCCGTAGGATATCAAGGGCCATCCAAGAATCTTGCGCGGTTATGCTTGTTTCATGGCGGAGATGATGAACTACACGACGCCATTCTTCCAATCCGTCGTTGTGCCTCCTTCACCCCAAGAGCCGGAAGATAGCCTTATCGAAGGAGCTTCTGAGTCTCAGGATCAAGGTGACGATGATGTTGACTCCAGCGCTCCAAGGGCTCCATCACCACCGCCTGAATCTGTAGCATAAATATCTTGATGCATTATTCTAAACTTTTTATTTTGCACGTAATGACAGAAATGATATTTTGTTATTGAATGCGTGATGGTTTGTAAGAACTACTTTTTTACTACTTATCACATGTTGTATATATTTTTATCTGTGTACTCGAAATTTTCTTAAGCACTATGATTTACACTTCTCATTTTATCTGGCTCTCTGCCTCGTCCCTTTCATGAGCCGACCAACCTTCAGCACGAAAACTTTTCCGAGCAACGGAGCTCAATTCCTAAACCTATTTAAACTCAGAAACAAAGCCAGCTTCTAGTACCAACAATTAATTACTCGGAAAATGCCCGCGTCTAAGCAATCAGATAAGAAACCAACGTATAAACATAAAATTAGATTTACACCCGAGGGTAACATTTTTATAGTTATTCAAAAATCATTACCAGAATGGACATGAGCATAAATTACATTCAAGCATCCTGGGATTTTCGAATTTTAACATGCTTGTTTGGAAATAAGATGGCAAAAAACTTCTCAAAAATAAAATATGAGGAAACCAATACTTTATTTTACTTTGAACATGTACATATATGATTACAAGGAAATATAACTAAGAATAGAAGGGACATAGCTGTGCAATGTTTCATGGACGGTCTATTTCATCTGGGTCTGTACTACTGCCACCTCTCTTTCTCTTCCAAGTATCCGGTCTTTCCTTGATTGGTCTCATATCGGATAAATAAAATGACCCATTATGTAGAACTCTGCTGATCATAAAAGGTCCTTCCCAAATCGAGGAATGTTTGTGCTTTCTCTTTTGCACGAATCAAAGAACCAAATCGCCTTTTCTGAAGGAACGATTTTGAACTCATTGACTATGGTACTTACGTAACTTCTGCTGATAGGCTCTAGATATCTGCTCAGCAACAACAAAATTTCTTCGACTATGTCGAGATCATCTTATCGAGAGACATCAGGATCTTCTTTGATATACGCTTTAACTCGAGGAGACCGATGAATAAGATCACTTGGAAGAACTGCTTCTGTACCATATACCAAGAAGAAAGGAGAGTATCCGGTTGACCTGTTAGGAGTTGTTCGTAAGCTCCATATCATAGATGGCAATTCTTCTGCCCAAGCCCCCGCAGCGCGATGAAGCAGTGCTTCGAGACGAGGTCGGAGTCCTTGTAAAATTAGACTGTTTGCTCTTTCGACTTGTCCATTGGCTCGTGGATGTGCAACTGATGCAATATCAAGTCGAATCCCTTGTTCCTCGCAGAATTCGGCTAGTTCTCCCATGGAAAAGTTGCTCCCATTGTCAGTAATTATACTGTGCGGATATCCGAATCGGATGATCACATCTTCGACGAACTTTCTGGCTATGGCTCCATCGCAACTTGTTATGGGTTTAGCCTCAATCCATTTAGTAAATTTATCCACCATCACTAGTAGGTGAGTAAATCCATATTTTGCCATGCGAAACGGACCAACCATATCAAGCCCCCAGACCGCAAATGGCCATGTAATAGGGATTGTTCGTAGCTGATCAGCCGGAATGCGTGCCTGACGGGCATACTTTTGGCAGCCTTTGTACGTTTTGACTAGTTTCTTAGCATCCGCTTTAGCTGTAAGCCAAAAGAATCCGTTCCTAAAAGCTTTTGCCACTAAAGATTTCTCTGCAGTGTGGTGACCACACTCGCCTTGGTGAATTTCTCGTAAGATTTCCACTCCTTCTTCTGTAGAAATACAACATTGAAAAATCCCATAAACACTCCGCTTATATAGATCACCATTTATTATTGTATAGGCTTTTGCTCGTCGCCCGATCTGCCCGCTCAGAACTTCGTCTTTCGGTAATTTTCCATCTATCAGGAAATCCAGATAGGGTTTTGTCCAGCTGGGAATTACAGCCAGAACTGCTACTAGAGGTGAGTCGGATTTCGTCGGATAGTCCTGATCAACTCTTGTGATGGAGGGGGATTTTAGGTGCTCTAGAAAAGCGCCATCCGGGACTTGTTTCCGTGCAGAGCCTATCCTTGATAAAGCATCTGCTTCCTTATTTTCTGCTCGAGGGATGTGTTGAACCTCAAAACCCTCGAATGATTTACATAATTCATCCACAACAGCTTTGTAAGCTGAACAACTAAATCCGAGTCTCCGTAACACATCAGTCTAGTTACACCAATATTTTTGGCCATGCGTATTCCATGTAACAATGCTTCATACTCAATATTATTATTGGTTGCCGTGAAGTGTATTTGTAACACATAGAATAGCTTGTCTCCTTGGGGTGACTTGAGCACCACGCCAGCCCCCGAGTCTCCTCGTGCTTTTGACCCATCAAAATATAGGGTCCAAAATTCCGAGTATGGAGGACTTGTATTTTCTGCCATCTCTGTCCAATCAACGATGAAATCGGCAAGTATTTGGGACTTGATTTCTGTTCGTGGCTTGTACTTGATGTTGAAATATCCAAGCTCCATTCCCCACTTTGCGACACGTCCTGTGGCATCATGGTTGTTGATTATATCTCGTAGGGGAGCAGTACTCACCACTGTGATCTTGTGCTCTGGAAAGTAGTGACATAGCTTTCTGGAGGTGAAGAACACTCCATAAGCTATCTTTTGATGGTGTGGATACTGTTTTTTCGATTCTATCAGAACCTCACTCAGGTAGTATGTTGGATGCTACACCTTATGCTCATAGCCTTCTTCATCGCGATCTATTCATGTTACCACACTTATGACTTTGTTAGTCGCTGCGATGTAAAGTAACATAGGCTCCGGAGACTCTATTTCTGCGAGAATTGGTGGGTTCGAAAGTAGATCTTTCAAACTTTGTAGAGAAGCGTCGGCTTCCTGGGTCTAGACAAATTTGTCGGTTTTCTTCAAAAGTTTGTATAAAGGCGCGGCTCTTTCTCCGAGTAGGATGACGAACCAACTCACTTCTGCAATGCAACCAGTGAGACGTTGCACGTCCTTCAGGCAAGTCGTCCTGGTAATGTTGATTATAGCCTTAATTTTTTCCCGGTTCATCTCTATGCCTCTTTCAGACATGATGAAACCTAACAATTTTCCGGCTGGAATTATAAAGAAACACTTCTTCAGATTTATCATTAGGTTAAATTTTCGTAGGCTAGTAAAAGTTTCCTCTAAGTCAGAAATAAGTGTTTCCTTCTTTTGGGACATCTCTTCTATATCATCTACGTATACATGGATATTGCGTCCGATTTGCTTGTTAAGGCAACGTTGCATTTTGCGTTGGTTTGTAGCACCTGCGTTCTTTAAGCCAAAAGGCATAGTTTTGTAGCAGAAGGTTTTGAAAGGTGTGACTAAAGGCGTCTTTAGTTGATCCGATTCTTTCATAGGTATTTGGTGATGTACGGAATATGCATCTAGAAAACAGATTAGTTCCGACCCTGCCGTTGAGTCGATAACTTGATCGATTCTGGGCAAAGGGAACGGATCTTTAAGGTTGTTGTGGTATTGCCGACAAGTACGCCATGGAGGGGTCCTCACAGAGCGTGTTTAGATACGTGGGTTAAGGCGGAAGGTTGGCGGATATGAGGTATCACAACTTACCCAGGTTCAGATCCCACGACGGTGGCGGGATCCTACTCCTGCTATAAATCACTATAATGGCAATACGCCGAGTTATAGGGATCGGTTCACTGTGCATGATATGAGTTGTGTTGTCCCCTAAAGGCTCCCACATGTCTGTCTTATATAGTCGACAGGTCCTAGGGTTACAGGAAAAGTCCTTGCCGGACAGGTTACATAGTCCTACACAGTATACAACTAGTCTATCTCGTGTCTTGCACTCCAAGGCTCCGGGTATGTCGGTGACTCCTCCGTAGCCTTCCTTTATCCGACATGGGCCTCCCTTCTAGATCCATCTAACTGGGCCTCCCAGCAAGCCATGGGCCTTGCTACCAACTGTGGGCCACCCGGGTTATTCGCATTAGAGACATGCTATGGTGATACCCATTTAGCATATCCCCAACAGTAGTCCCCGGAGAACTCCGAGATCTTGCGCCGTCTTGCCTCTTCAGGTTGAATGCTCCGTCTAGATGAATGCCGGCAAATCGTCAAGCAATATCTTGGGTCCTCCCAAGAACCCTGCAATGCCCTCTGTGTTCAACTTGTAAGTCAGAGAACTGCCGAATCTTCCATCATACTCTTCTTGTAGCCGGACTGGATCCATCCATGCCGGAATCTTTGGATGGGATGGTTCGCCTACTCGTGTTAGCTAGAGAAAAGTACACCATAGGTCAGCAACGCCTCGTAACTCACACATGCAGAGAATCGTAATCATAGCCATTTTTCCCACGCGAAGGATGCGAAACATTGGCGGCGACGGTGGGAATGTGGCAAAATTTCCGTGCACGAGCTCTCCACGCAGCAATCGTTCGATCAACTTGCACGAATCTTGACGCGGAGTACTATAAATAATAACCATGGTAGATTTTATCTTTTCACCTCATTCTTCCTCGCGTCATCTTCTTCCTCCAGCAAACAACTCCACGAGCTCTCCGCGCATACCAAGAAAAACCCTAGTTTTCCCCAGTCCACAGTCACCTTCCTCCCCTCCTTAATGGCAAGCAGCAGCACAACCCCTTCCATGGCGGCAACGAGCGACGTCGCGACGAAGCCGACAAGCTCCGTTCAGGTGCCCCCAGAGGGCCTGTTACTGCCACGCACCGCGGTGGTGGAATCAACCGGCGATGACCATATTCCAGCGGGGCTGGAACCGCTGGAGGAGGAGGGCGACTCTCACAAGGGAGAGTGGCGCGGATCTGATATCGCTAACAGCAATCTCAAGGAGATGCTCGCTGAGGGGTACCTCCCTGCGACGGAGGGGCTGGTCTGGCGGGTGGCGTCGGCCGACATGGTCACCCCTTATCCCCAAGCCGGAGAGAAGGTGTACCTCAAAGCACAAATGGTATGCAGCGTCTCCCTCCCAATCTCCGACTTATTCTTAGCAGTCCTTAGCCACTACCGGGTTCAACCTCAGAACCTATTTTCGAATAGAATCCTCGTTCTTAGCAACTACGTGGCACTTTGTGAGGGCTACCTAGGAATTAGGCCTAGGTTAGATCTGTTCGTATACTTATTCACTGTCAAGAGGGAAGCTGGAGCGAGCAAGGACGCGCTCAGAAATTTTGGGACCATCAGCTTTAAGATCCGGCCTCGCCAGCGGTTCCCCGACATTGTAGGCCACGAGTCCTGCAAGAATTGGCAGAGGACATACTTCTACGGCCCAGATATCCCTCTGGTTGGCCGAGAAGAAACGTACCCGGACTTTGTCGACGGGGGCGCCGCTGAAGCCCCGACATGGAGATCGCAAGCCCTCCTCCCCTCCGACGACGAAGCCTCCTGCGCTGTAAGGCGGATCGAGTGGTTCGTAGAGATGGGTCTGACCGGGTTGGACCTAGCCATGTGCTGGTTCATTAGGCGGATTCAGCCTCTACAGCACCGCGCGAAGCTGATGCACCAGTATACCCAGGATAGGGCCTTCGCATCTCCATGGACAACTTTTCAAGTGACTCCATCAAGCTCCGCCTCAACGACATCGTCAAGGTGAAGGACAGGAATCACGACTTCACCATCACGTACGACATGTTCGAGGGCGGCAAGTGCCCAGAGGTACATATTTATTTTCCGTGTATGACATATACTGCAGTTCTTCCATCTAGCCATTACCATTCCATCTAACACTTCGGTATTTCACTTAACAGCTAAAGAGTCTAGAGGAAGATAGCATGGCTGTCCAAGTCTACGACCCGAAGATGAAGGAAGTCACCGTCGTGTCCGACGATGATGTTCCATTGGCGCGAAAGCGAAAGAGCCCCACCTCTGACGCTACCGACGGATGCAAGAAGAAGAAGACGGAGGGTGGAGCCTCCAAGAAGTCCACTTCCGCCCTGGAGGCGGAGAAAAGAAGAATCACCAACATCCCATTTACCAAGGCACCTACTGTTGTGTAAGCTTATTATCATCCGACATTGTCTCTTTCTCGTCTTATTCCTGTACTTATAATTTTGCACGTTTCAGGAAGAAGTCTAGTTTGAGTTTGAAGAAGATCTCCAAAACATCGGGGGATTCTAAAAACATTAAAGATATGTTGCACCAAGCGTCTCCCGCCATTGCCCCTACTACTCCCAACGTCCAGCCTGCTGCCGCACCGACAAGCTCTCCATTTATGGTAGCATCAGGCCCTTCCGCCATGGAAGTGGAACCAGGTGTCACCGCAGATCTTGCCGTTGTCAGCGAGCAGGCGACACAAGAAAGCACCGCATCCAAAGTGGCTGAAGCTCCATCTAAGGATGCCACTGTTAGCGGTAAGGCGATGATGGAAGGCGGAACGTCTGCTGAAGGTGGTGCCACTGCACCCAAGACACCAACAGAGCTCCCGAAGATTGTCTACCCGGCACTTACGCCGAGTAGCTCAGCTTTGGCTCCTGGTGCAGCACCAACTTCTCCGACTTGTGGTCTTGAGGATCTGCTCAGGCAGGCGGATATCCTGCGTGGAAATAGCCTTTCCTTCAAGAAGATATTTGCCGAGAGTGCCACCAACCTCAATATCATCGCACTTGTAAGTTTTATTTTCCTTTTGCATTTCATATGTAGTATCTCACTGTAGCCCCTGAGGATTTAGATGGAAAACCGTAGGTCTTTGCATCTGAATGCTCTTAGAGTGACTAAGCTAGAAAACTTCGCACTGTAGCCCCCAAGTATTTAGTTTGAATGAATTATTCCGACTAGATACTTTTAGAGTAGCATATGCAGTGTTTGTAAATTTCAATACTGTAGCCCCCAAGCCTCTAGTTGAAACAAAATTAGTTCCGACTAGATGCTTAAAGAAAGACTAAGCATATTGCCGAGTTAAAAATTTCTCACTGTAGCCCCCAAGCCTCTAGGTGGATATTTATCTGGCTAGATGATCCAAGTAGAGTAAGTAATTTTGATCTTTTTTCCACAAAATGAGAATGCTCGGAGAGGTGTCGCCAAGGAGAAGTTCCACAAGATGCACGCTGAACTGGAAGCTGAAAAGGGTAAAACTGCCTTCTTGAAGGATCAAATCACCAAGGCGATTTATTGTGCCATCACTCAAACTTGGTCTTGTGCCATCACTCAAACTTGGTCTTGTGCCATCACTCTCCGACTACTCATTGTCTGCTGTTATTTCTCTAGATTGAAGAAACTATTGCCAAGGTGAAGGATATTGTCGAGCAATCCAAGCATATTGAACTGCTGGATAGCGAGAACAAGATCCTCAAGCAGGAGAGGGCAGACACTTTGAAGATGCCCGAAGAATCCATGAAGGCCTTGCAGGAGTCTGCCAACACGGAGATGAACCGTCTGAAGGAGGAAATTGCAATCCTCAAGGAGTAGAAGAAAGCTACCGATGAGCAGAATCAGCACAACCTTGAGGCTTACAAGGTTCTCCGACAAGAACGTGACTCCATGGCGGAGACATTCCAACAAGCGGAGGCGAGCATCTTTGGTAAGGGATCTCCGTCTTGTATTTCTGTAAGCTAGGTACTCTGAACTTTTTGTGTTATTGAAATCATGTACTCCTTTGCTTGCCGGAAATGCAGCTTCTATCGGTTTAACCAATATGCCTCCTCTGCCAAAGGAATGCATGGTTGTCGCTGGCAACTTCATCAGTACCGTCGTCAAGCAAGCCAAAGAGATTGCCAAGCCCCTGAACATCAACATCAAGGCGGTGGATTCCATCATGAAGTACTTAGAGATTCTTCGCCAAGCCCCCGAGCAGATCGTAAGCTGGAAAGCTTTATGTACCCGGGTTGGTGCAAGAATGTCGCTGGTAATGGTCAAGGCCCACTACGAGAATGCTGATATCGACACGGTGACCTCGGGTCTGCCCGACATAGACTATGAAGGACAAAAGATTGATCATAAAGCTATCTGGGTATCGCTTGCCAGCTTTGACACAAGGGTTGCTAGTTGGTCGATCCCAATGCCTTTGTGCCTCTTGAGATCATTGATGGCAACCAGCACAGCTCCTCCAAGTCCCTCAAGACCACCGACTTTAAAGATGATCAAGATGGCTCTCCTACTGCCGACGATGCTACCTCAAAGTCTCCTGTGCCAGAGGAATAAAAAAACACTTTGTAATATTTGTTTCCTCTGAATTTATGTATGTGGAAAAACTACTGTGTTAATCTTAAGGCGGAAAAAACAATAGATGTATGTTTCTAGCTACTCAAGTACTAGTTCCAGCATGTAAATATTTTTTAAGCAAGTGCTAGCTTATCCGTTACTTTGGTTTTTATGCTTGACTTTTTGTGAGTCCGAGGACTCGTAGTCGGAACCATGCGCTCAGGCGATGATGCCCAATGGCACCATCAAAACCTAAGCACAAAATCGCCGACTTCAAGTGCAAAAAGTCACTACTCTAGAATCCACATAAAAACAACAAAGAACGTGTAGACCAGAAAACTTCAGCTAACACCCGTAAGCGGAATTTTCAAAAGTGCATATGCAAAACTTGCGCATAAAGGTTTAATACGATCCAAAAATGAACACTAAAGGAGGTAAAAGACTCAAGAATATGAGTGAACCAAAGAGCTTTATTTCATTGATCATATAAGAGGTACACAGTAGATAAAAAATATGCTAAGTGTAGAAAGGACGTAGCTGTGCTATGTTCCATGACCGATCAGCTCTGGGTAGTCATTATCCGGGTCACATCGCTTACGCTTATGATCATCGCTGGGTCTATCCTCAAGCTCACGATTGTCAACGAGGTAGTAAGACCCATTGAGTAGCGCCTTGCTTATGATGAACGGTCCTTCCTATGGTAGGGATAATTTCTGTGACTTATTCTTCTTAAGTCGGAGCACGAGATCCCCCTCTTTAAACGAGTGATGCCGAACGCAGCGACTATGGTACCTGCATAGCTTCTGCTAGTAGATGGTGGATCTTTGGCATGCCAATACGCGCTCTTCCTCGAGAATGTCCACATCTAGGCGCCTGGATTCTTCAGCGTCATCTTTGTCGTAGGCTGCAACTATTGGTGAATTGTGAAGGATGTCAGAAGGTAGGATGGCTTCTGCTCCATATACCATGAAATAAGGGGTGTAGCCGGTAGATCTGTTGGGTGTAGTTCGTAAACTCCACATAACAGATGGTAACTCCTCCGCCCAGGCTCCAGCTGCTCTATGTAGCGGTGCCTCAATACGTGGCTTGATTACCTGCAGAATTAATCAATTGGCTCGCTGGCCATTGGATTGTGGATGTGCCATAGATGCTAGGTCAAGTCGGATGCCTTTCTCCCAACAATAAGCTTCCACTTCTTCGAGTGATAAGTTGTTGCCGTTGTCGGTGATAATGCTATGTGGGAGACCAAATCTCACCACTAGATCCCGGACAAACCTAAGGGCAGTTGCCCCATCAAGCTTTCTAATGGGTTTAGCTTCTATCCATTTGGTGAAATTATCAACTTCTACTAGCAGATGCGTAAACCCACATGATGCCGTCTGTAATGGACGAACCATGTCTAGCCCCCAGACTGCAAATGGCCAAGTTATTGGTATTGTTCGCAGTTCTTCAGCTGGAACATGTGGTTGTCGGGCATAATACTAGCATCCCATGCATGTCTCAACCATCTTGTCAGCGTCCACCTTCGCGGTCAGCCAGTAGAATCCTTGCCGGAAGGCTTTGGAGACCAACGATCGAGGAGCAGCGTGATGCCCGCAATCTCCGAGATGGATCTCACGAAGGATTTCAATAACTTATTGCTGGGAAACACACTTGAGGTGTACACTAGTGGTGCTTATTTTATAGAGTTGTCCATTGATTATGGTATAGCCCTTTGCTCGACGTACTATTTGCCGACTTTCGACCTCATCGATTGGCAAAGTTCCATGTACGAGATATTCCATGAACGGTTTTGTCCAAGCCGGAGGGACCTTTGTCATTGTGTGAACGAAAGAGTTAACTCTATCCGTGTTCTCTGGGTCTGCTCCCTTCAAGAATGGTGTCTGTAGATGCTCCAGAAAAACGCCAGGAGGGATTTGTTTGCGCCCTGATCCAATCTTTGACAGTAGATCAGCCGCCTCATTTTCCTCCCTCGGGACATACTTGACTTCGTAGCCCAAGAAGCTCTTCGCTATCTCGTCCACTTCTTCTTGATATGCTGCCATCATAGGGTTCCGCACGTTCCAGGTGCCAGCCACCTGCTGGGCAACTAAGTCGGAATTTCCATAGCAAACTATGTGCTTGATGCCAATATCCTTGGCTACGCGAAGTCCGTGAATGAGGGCTTCATATTCCGCCATGTTATTTGTAGCCTCGAAGTGGATCTATAGAATGTAGTGTAGCTTATCCCCTGTTGGTGACTGTAAAAGTACACCAGCCCCCAAGCTGTTGAGTAGCTTTGATCCTTCAAAGTGCATCACCCAGTATTCTGGCTCTGGTATAGGGGTAGCATGTGGCATCTCCATCCAATCTGCGTTAAAATTCTCCAAGACCTATGATTTGATAGTGTCACGTCTCTTGTAGGTGATCTCTAAGGTGGCAAGCTCAATGCCCCACTCGCAACCCTTCCTGTAGCATTGCTGTTGTTGATGATGTCGGACAGTGGAGCTTTGCTCACAACTGTGATAGGGTGCTCCTGGAAATAGTGCATTAGCTTCCAAGAAGCAAGGAACACTCCATAATCTAGCTTCTGGTAGTGCGGGTAACGCTGCTTGGACTCCGTCAAGACCTCGCTTACATAGTAAACTGGTCATTGAACTCTATACTCATGCCCTGGTTCTTTCCGCTCTACCACGACGACGATGCTGATTACTCGGTTGGTGGCCGCCATGTAGATTAACATAGGCTCCCCAGGCTCGGAGATTATCAAAGGTTTCTTTTAAGTCGGAGATTAATTCATTTGAACGTGCCGACCAATTTGATTCTGGAGGCAACGTTGCATAGTCCGCTGGTACATAGCACCTGCGTTTTTCAGCCCAAAGGGCATCGTGACATAGCAAAACGTGTCGTAAGGTGTGGTGAACGAAGTGGCCAATTGGTCCGACTTCCTCAATTTTTTCTGGTGGTATCCTGAGTATGCATCGATAAAACACAAAAGTTCCGAGCCAGCCGTCGATTCAATGACTTGGTCAATGTGAGGCAAAGCAAACGGATATTTGGGACACGCTTTGTTCAAGCCGGTGTAATCAACGCACACTCTTAATTCTTTGGTTCCCTTTTTGGGGACAAGTATAGGATTGGACACCCATCGGGTGTGAAGGACTTCTCAGATAAAGATAGCCTTAAGTAATCTATCTATCTCTTTGCCCATGGCGCTTCTCTTCTCGTCCCGAAGCATCGTAGGGGTTGTTTCACCGGTTTGAATTTTGGATCAATATTCAAGCTGTGCTCGGTAAGTTCCCTAGGTACACCTTTCATGTCGGCAGGTTGCCAGGAAAATATGTCCCTATTCTCATGGAGGAACTCGACGAGCGCGCTTTCCTATTTAGGGTCCAGGTTTGTCCCAATGGCGGTGGTCTTGGAGGCATAGCCTACCACAAGTTCCACTGGCTTGGTTTCGATGGCTGCCTTGAAGGCGGGGGCGGAGTCAGAAATCTGTTTCTTCGACGCGGGCATCTTCGTGGCATCGACCTTGGTCTGGATCTCCTTGAATTCTTTGTTGTAGAGGACAGCTTCTGCAAAGGCTGCTTCTCCAATCTCGCAGTCCCTTGCCTTGGTAAAGCTTCCGGATACGGTGATGATGCCATTTGGTGCGGGTATCTTGAGCTTGTTGTAGACGAAGCATGGCTTGGACATGATGGCGTGGAAGATGTTGTGTCCGAAGATGACGTGGTACACGCTCTTGAAGGGTACCACCACGAAGGTCGTGCGTTCTTGGCGGTAATTATTAACATCGCCAAAAGCGACCTGAAGCGTGATGCACCCAAGTGACCGAGCCTCCCGGACAGGAACTACGCCATGGAACATAGTGCTGGTCCGCCTTAGGTTGGCCTCCATCAAGTTCATCTCGTGCAGTGTATCCAGGTACATGATGTTGATGCTGCTTCCACTGTCCACCATGCATTTGGTGAACTCGTTGCCGTCAATCAGGGGGTTGATGACCATGGCGTACTGGTTCTCCGTAGGGAGGAGGTCAGGGTGATCCTTCCTGTCCCAAGTGATTGGAATCTCTGACCAGCACAGGTACTCGGGAACTGGGGGTAGGGTAGCCATCAGTATCCTCATGGAGGTTTTCTGTTGCCGGACAGTAGGGGTGCCAAGGAAAGTGTGGCAGACGCAGCCTTCTTCTCAAAGGGGTTCTTGCCCTTGCCATCACTCTTGTCGGTGTGCTTGGGGTCAACATCCTCATCCATGTCACTTGAATCCTTGGACTCCTCTTCCTTCTTCTTCCCTTTGCCCTTGCTATGGGGCCTGTTCTTCCGACTTCGCTTGTAACCGGACTCTGGGTCCTCCTTGAGGTCGTTGACGAACTTGCAATGGCGATTGGTGTGAATGGCTTTGTCGTTGGTGTCGAGGTGCACAAGGCATGGCATATCACGGTACTCCTCGTACCTTTGGGGAATGCGGAGCGCTGCCGAGGTAGTTTCACTACCTCGCTGCTGCCCATGACCAGCCCCCATCCTCGGCCACACTGTCCGCCATCACCTCGTCATGCGAATGTCATGGCGGCCATGTTGGAGGTTTGCTTTTCTTCTGGCGGGTTCTTTGGTGCTTTTGTTCCTCTTATCTTGAGTTGGAACGGCCGTTGCCGGCAAGGAGCCGCGAGCATCCTCGTTGGCAGCCATGAACTCACTAGCCAGCTGGATCATCTGATTGAGATCGACCCTATGATTGTCCTTCAGGAGCTTCAACTTATGTTGGAGCAACGTGCCTTTCTCCAACCCATCGATGAAGGCGTCCATGGCGGTCAGAGCATGCACTCCTGCGTAGGAATTCTTCATATCCAGCCAGCGAGAGAGGTAGGCGCGAGATGACTCGTCTTTCTCTTGCATGCACCATTGTAGATCGCTAATAGTGTAGGGACGCTTGTACGTACCCTCAAAGTTCTTGGTGAACGCTTCCTGCATGTGCAAACAGTTGCAGATGTACTTATCCGGCAAGTCATCAATTCATTGGCGGGTCGTTCCCGCCAGCATTAGTGGGAGGTACTTGACGGCAACGTTGGGGTTGCCCCCTGCGATCTCCACCGTGTTGCCGTAATCCTGCAACCACATAGATGGTTTGGCGGTGACGTCATATGGATTGATGGTATTGTCAATCCGAAAACCCTTGGGGTAAGTTGTGGTCCGTATTACAGGTCAAAAGCAACGTGGTCCCAGGTATTGTCCTTCCCGGGCCTCATGAATCTTGTCCAGGCGTGAACGTGCGTCGTATGGCTCCGGGCTTGTTCTTTTCTTCTTGCCGCCAGGGGATGGGCTCCGTGAATGACGCGGGCCCCCACCACCATGGTGGCTGATAGGGGGCGACGGAGGCGGAGGTGGCGGTGGGTTAGCCTTCTTGATGTTACCCTCCAGTGATGCCTCACGCTAGTCGCGGTTGCTTGTCAGACACAGAGGGTCATGACGCGACCTGCTCTTGTATCCTTGGTTGCGCTCTCCATCGTGACGGGGCTGCTCCGCGTTGTCGCCGATGACAATGCCGCTTTGCCTTGATGGAGGCATGACCATGTGATGGTGAGCCTTGGGGTCTTCGCGATGTCGAGGGGATCAGGGCGGTGGAGATGGGCGACGAGGATGAGCCTTGCCTCCGTGGTCGGACGATATGGGGATAACGTTCTTCATGTTGTGTGCATCCCTCCGAATTCGTTCTGATGAACCCCTCTGAGACCCGATATCCTAAGGAGATCGGTACCTTGGCGGCTTAGGATTGCTAGACTGGCAATACGCTGGGTCAGACTCAAGCCTCTGAGAGGTGGCCTTTTCCTGCTGTTTCATCACCTTTGCTACAAGGTCATAGACCTGTTCCACAACTGTGGGTGATCTATCCTACTCCAGGAGGGTCTTGGCAACGGCTAGGTTGATAATAGGAGTGGGAATGACCTGCCTGCCTTCACTATCAATGTATGGCTTGGCTTGTGGCGGCTTCGGGGGAGCCCATCCTAGGTGTCTGGTACATCGAAACGTATCTATAATTTTTGATGTTCCATGCTTGTTTAGTATCTACTTTGCTTTGCTTTGTCCACACTTTGAGGTGCTTTTTACATGTCTTATGGTACTAACCTATTAACAAGTTGCCACAGTGTCAGTTGCCTGTTTTTTGCTGTTTTTGGTTCCAAAAAAGTAGTAAGGAAATATTCTCGGAATTGGACGGGACAAAAGCCAAAGTCAATATTTCACCGAGGAGAACACGGAGTCCAGAGGAGAGACGGAGGGGCGCCTCAGGGTAGCCACGGCAGGGTGTGGGCCCCCTAGCCGCCTCTTAGCCTTGCCTCTTTGCCTATAAGAAGCCCCCGATGCCGAAACCGTAAGCACCCGATAAAAATTCCACGAAACCGTCTGTAGCCGCCACCACCATCGTCCCTAGATCGTGGGGGATCTGAAGCTCTTTCAAGACCCTTCTGGAGGGGAGATCATCATGGAGGCCTTCTTCTTCATCATGTTGCTACTGAAAGTTATTATGAGAGAAGGAAACATGGTTTTATGTATCTCAACAATATTAAGTTTCCCCTCTTTATGTTCAAAGTCTTGAAGTTTCACTTGTTTTTCTTTCCTATTCTTGTTGCTTTGTTCTTTCATGACTTTTTCTTCAGAAGATTCCTATGCATAGGAAGTGGGTTAGACTTAAATGTGTTTTGATTTTGCTTCCTGATGCTCTCTTTTACTTCAATTCATATTTCTTATGTCATTATCTTCTCAAACTATCAAGCCTAATTTAAAGGCGTTAAAGAAAAGTACTTATTGGGAGATAACCCAATAGTTTTATTGAGTCTTGGAAGTTTCTGTCATAACCTCTTATTATCCTTTTTGTGTGGTTTTTGTGCCAAGAATAACCTCTAATGAGAGAGATGTAAGATTTGGGGAAGTTGCTCTCCCGAAACACATTTTTGTGCTTCACTGTAAAAAATCATGAAAAATCCCAGAACGTCGGATTGAGCTGTAATTTTCTGAGATTATTCCCCAGGTTATTATGTAACTTTCATTAGTTGAACACTTTCTGATTTGAGCAACAGAAGGTCTTCTAAAAAATCGGTTTTTACCTGATGGTCTGTTTTGAAAGATTTATGTCATTATTTGGATTTGCCTCTTATCAGTTTCTTTTTGAGTTCTCTTTGATCACTTGAGCTTTTAAATAATTTTATACATTATCTTGTGTTTTATTGGAAATTTTACTTGTGTTGAAACTAAACCAAAAGGCTTATTTTCTTGAATACACTAATGTTGCTAATGAATATTGTGTGAAGTTTTGTATGACGGAAATTTTCAAGTGTAGGGGAAGAATGATGTGATAATATGAAGAATGGACAAAAGCTCAAGCTTGGGGATGCCACCCGTGTCACCCCAAAAAATATTCAAGAAGTACAAGCGTCAAAGCTTGGGGATGCCCAAGGCATCCCCTTCTTCATCAATAAAAATCTCAGGTATTCTTTCTAGACACTTTATTTTTATTGCTTCATGCACTATTGTGTTGTTCTTGGCGCATCTTTGTTTTTGTCTTTAGTTTTCTTTTGCTTGGTTTGCTGCAATAAGTTGGTTGGATCATAGCACACTTCTTTTGGAGAGAGACACGCTCCGTGTTCATTGTTTAGAACACTCTAGTTTTCACTCTTATTATCTGTGAGTGTTCTCTTTTGCTAGCACTGTGTTTAGCCTTAGTTTTCTTGTGTTTTATGTAACACCCTTTCCTGATAAGGCTAAGTTAATGTGTATAGTGCCAATCCCTGGATTGGTTCACTGGCACACACAGTACAAAATGATTCCAAATATAACCGTGCATCATAAATACAACGAATATGATCCAGATTTTACATTATATTACACTAGAAAGCAATTACAAGGTAGATATCCATCCTTCAAATGTGCCACAGGCGAACAATTATTGAGTGGTGTCTCGCGACCTATGAATGATCACTCAAATATGATATAAACTGCAACATAAAACGTAGCAGCCCCGAAGGGTCAATACATGGAATGTATGGTAAGTAGGCTAAAGTGGTAGACAACAGATATATCAACTACATGCTTATTTGGCCGAGTGGAGTTCAGGCTCATTTGCATAAAGCAATAGTTTTATCTTAACATTTGAAAGAAAGTAATTTTCCAATACGATAATAGGACACTCTGCTTCACTCCCAGGTGCTCCTACCCAATTATGTTCACCCAACAAGTTTTAAGTAATTGAGAAACTGGGATGAGTGAGAAATATGCCATAGCATCAGAATCAGGTCACTCAAATTGTCCATAACTGGGGACACATCTAAGTACTTAGTTTAGACACCTTGTAGGGGTTTGTACACTTTACCCATGTGACCTAGACAACGCAGCTCGAACCACCTTTGTGTGATGATAGGGAGAAGTCCAAGACGAGACAATTCAGGAAGAGCTTCCCAAATCCATCCACACACCATACCAACCTACACTATTCTACATCTCTGGCTACGTAGGGTTCGGGTCGACACAACCTACTAAGTCCAGCCAACCACCCGCTCTTACTGGCACATGGTTGCACACAAAAGCTACCAAACAAAGAAACCAATCCTTTCTCAGTACCCTATACGACATTCCCCACCATAAAAACACACTCGATGACCCAATCAATGCCATTCCCCCCAGGTGGTTCATTAAACTCATGTTGGTTTGTATTTTAGCAAAATATAAGCCTTTCAAAACATATAACTCTTCATGGTGTGATTCCCTTCCTCGTCTAAATAACATAGCTAAGCAATCTACCAATACGGTGTCTCATAAACAAGGAATACTAGGGAATAATATGGGACATAGCATAGCATATACACATCAATTCCTACATATGCAATTCTACAAAAACATCTACGATGCATAGGAAAATAGTAGGACATTTATGACCAAGATAGCACCACTTGCCTTTGTTGTAGATGTAGACGATTAGATAATCCTCACAATCCTCATAGATATAATGGTTGCACTCATCATAACCACTACTTGCAATCATAGTAGTTTCAATCACAGTAGTCGCACTCCTCGCAATCTAACGTTTAAAGACGAAGGCACAACAAACACACCATTCAGAACATTGCAAACATGCAACAATACAAGAAAACAATGCTAAACAAATGCATGCATGACGCTTTAATAATTCACTCTGGTTGTATTTAATGTTCTGAATATTATTAGATCACATGATGCATGTGGAAAATCATTTCATGCATAAAGCAATTTATTATTAAAGTTATATCGATTTAATATGGTTTATCCCACTTTAATTAAACTACTAATGTTTTCTGTGATATTAAATTGTGAACTAATTGCTACGGATAGGTAATACAATTTAGAGACAATATCAATTTGAATCACCGAAAAGGGAGTTATAGATCTTTTCTTATGATTAAAATACTATTGCAATGGGATTAAAGCTTTCTACAAGAATTTCTGTTTTAATTGTACCAAATAATTTGTCACGCAATTTCTTTGGATAGATATTATCAGTACAAAACAGTACCAATTGGTTTCACTAATTTTGGAGTTCTGGTTAATTTTATGCAATTTAAATACTAGTTATAAGGTTTTAAATAATTTAAATTATTTCCTTTGACAAAAATTATATCTAATGCCATATTAATGTTCTACATGAACCAGGGATTCCATAGACATATTATTTGTATTTTTAGGATATACAAATAATTTATGATGATTTATTTACTCCAAATTGGAGATTAAATCATTTAAATTACTACAGTAAATATGTACTATAAAAGTTCCATATAATCCCGTATTAATATTCTTCATAGTTTTATGAATCCAACAATATATTATTTACATACTTTGGACTTACAAATATTTTTATATGCATTTTACAATTTTGCATGTTTTCTTGCCTATTAATCAATTTCTGGAATAAGTACAGATATGGTGGTGATGAGGCAGCATGCGATTCGTCGATACCTCTTCAGTTACGTGATTCCTTTGGAGGCATCCGATTAAGATCCAGCGGAGGCGATGCGACAGCTCTGGGTGCGGCTCGGCTGGGGCTTGACTTGATCCTGGCTCGGTTGGAGATCCGCTTCGATCGATCTGGTTTGTCTGAAGAGGATCCGACGGACAAGAGCGATGATGGCGAGAGCGCGTCGGCTCGCGGTCAACGACGATGGAGAAAAGCACCATGGATTCTTGGACGTCGATGGTTGCGGAAGCTCCGGCGGTATAACGGCTCGCGGAGATGGTCGACGGGAAGCAGCACATCGAGGGGCATTTAGGAGGGTGCTCAGAGGCGTCTATCGCCTATTCAGGCGATGGCAAGGTGCAGCTGGAGGCGTCAGACTACTGCAGAGCTCCGGTGACCTCGGGAGCTTCCTATGGTGCTACTGCGCAGAGGGTTAAAAGATCAGGGGCATGCGTCAGTACACGGAGAGTAGATAGATATGGAAAGGGGGTGACAGGGACGACCAGAACCTCCGGTTCCAAGATCAATGCGGCGACCAGATTCCAGCGAGATCGGATGCTTTGGGCGGCTCTAGGGTTGCAGGAAAAGGGAAAAAATGAAGGCCCATGGATGCGGGGAGATTTATAGAGGCGAAAAGGCGAGTGAGAGGGCACGGGGTCGAACCAACTAGTCCGATTTGTTGGGGATTCGGATCGGGTATGGAGTCGTGCTCGCGTCGGGTTTCCAGCGGGAGGAAGGGGATGAGCAGGGGGCCCACTTGTCAGCTTCAAGGGGAGGGGATCAGCCTGGCGTTGCAAGCTAGACTACTGGCGGTCCGCTGTTGGGATGCTCTACTGCCGCGCGCCCGGGAAGGAAATGAGAGAGGAGGGATGGCTTGGGCAAGGCCTGGCTGGTAGAATAGGTTTAGTTCGTTTTTTCTGTTTTATTCTTTTCTCCTTTTATATTTAGTATTTCTTTCCTTGTTTTTTACTTAGGCCTCCAAATTGAACCAAATAAATTTCTTAAATTTTATAAATTTAAAATACACCTTTTAGGATGTATAGAATATGGTTTTAATAAAGTTGAAATTGTCCATAATGCCATTTGCTTACGAGGCATTGCATGGTAGTTGCATTAATAGTGAAATTGGTTTTAGGCTTTTTAGGAAAAATATCCCAAAATTATTTTATTACATATAGGGAATACTTTTCATAAATTTTAATATGTACCCAATCCATAGGTCATGTTGTACTTAAGAATTGGGAAATCCCATTTAGGGTATTGGATGATAGAATTGTTTCTTAGGGTTTAAGTGTAATGGTGCTTATGCATGCAACATGATTTTGAATTTTTGAAATATTGCACACCAATTCTTACAATACATAATCAATCCATGCCCTTATGCCTGTATGGCTACTTAGGGCTAAAACAAGGTTTTGAAATTAAGGTTGGAAGGATTTCCAAATCAAAAAATTTATTTTCTTTGAGAATTTTTAACAACGACAAACAATCAATCAACTTATTTTATTTATTTCAAATTCCAAAATTAGGAGAATTTTGGGGATGTGATAGGCTACCACCCTCAAAATAATTCTCATCCCGAGATTTGAGAAGGCTAGAAAGAAATAAATGTTTGGTGTCCATTTGGGCGCTACCACTCTTAAAAGAAATCGACTAGATTTCTTCTAGAGGATTCACTTGGGTCTTATTGATTCTCCTTTAGACTTTTATTCGCACAAAGTCCATTCTATATTCTAAACTCTATGATTGATAATTTTTGAGAAAGCACTCCTTGAACTAGCAAAACTCTCGTGGTGGGAAAATAGGCAACATTTGCTTCACGATGCCCATTAATAATGGTTGAGATTCATTCTTACCATACATTCCTAAGCTTAGCAATGAATGCTTCTATAAAAGTGCAAAATCATACCATTCTAAGGTTTAGGCTCAACACCGGCTCTCTGCTATGGTTGAAAGGCTCTCAAGATTCGCAGAGCCAACAATACAAGAGGGAATAACAAGAGTAGTAGGAATGGTGATCAATCCATCCTGCACCCAAATCAATACCCTGTATGAGGATAGGTGGATCACATTTTTTATCACCCGGGCATCCTCACTTTCCTTGAAGAAGGTTTCCATGGGCACGAACTAATGCTCGATGTAGACTCTCATGTATCCAATAAAAAAAGCTACTACTAAAACTAAAATATCGATACATCAACTTTCAGGTTGCGTAGTCTACTACATAACATCATTGCAACACTTCATACTTCGACATCCTTCTGTTGCATTAGATGAACTATTCTCCTTTGTTGATGCAATATGTTGTAAAAATTTCCACTTAATCCTTCTCCGTGTATTCAACACATCATTATAGCTCCATGGGTCTGAGATAGGGAAGAATTAATTGTAGGGAAAATAAACTACTAAGGAAGTAATCCTACCCGTAACTATATGAAGCAATCAATGTCACAAACAAGAAAATAATCATAAGAAATCAACAAACTAGAAAATACTTGCATAATAACATTACATGGGTCTAAACTTAATAGTATATAACCACAAAATAGTTTGAAAACATTGGGAACAATAGTAGAGTAAAATAGAGCAACATATAAGCAATAAAGAAAATCTGTCAAAATAGTACCTCAGGTTTCACGAATTTTTCTAACTGACTTAAACTTATCAGGAATTTTAGCCAATTTTTGTGCATGTACTACAGGTAATCGCGCTCCAGATACCATTTTCCAGATTTTTTTGAGTTACAAATAAAATATGAAAAAATAAAGCGTTACAACAGGTCATGCAGAAAACTGCAGTAGTAATATGTCGAATTTCAATCAAATTACACCATTAAAATGATTTTAAAACCACACGAAAACTTCATAAACTTTAAAGTTTAAAAATAACAGATCCTAAACAAGGCATCACACAATATCATTCAATACAACCAAGCAAGAAACTAATATTGTCATACCTCATAAGTTGGTAAGATCAATATAATAACACGATAACGATGATCTCCTAAAGAGATAAAGTATGGTGGTCTAGGTATAACCAAACATGATTAGATGTTTATTTGTATCATCCTATTTCTTTTTTATTTATAGACCAACACTCATACATGTACCGAAGGAATGGACAACTACAATTTTGAACAAGAAGAGGTTCTAGAAAAGATAGACAAAGAATATAAGAACTCTAATAAGTATAAAATATGATAGTTCTCCTGTTAGAGGTCTCCTATTGCTAATCCATTTCCAAGGTCACGATTCTATAGTCAACACACAGCTCTGATACCATCTTGTAACACCCTCGCCTGATAAGGCTAAGTTCATGTGTATAGTGTCAATCCCTGGATCGGTTCACTGGCACACACAGTAAAAAGTGATACCAAATATAACTGTGCATCATAAATACAACGAATATGATCCAGAATTTACATTATATTACAGCGGAAAGCAATTACAAGGTAGATCTCCATCCTTCAAATGTGCCACATTCGAACAATTGTTGAGTGGAGTCTTGCGACCTATGCACGATCACTCAGATACGATATAACCTGCAACATAAAATATAACAGCCCCGAAGGGTCAATACATGGAATGTATGGCAAGTAGGCTAAAGTGGATAACAACAGATCTATCAACTACATGCTTATTTGGCCAAGTGGAGTTCAGGTTCATTTGCATAAAGCAATAGTTTTATCCTAACATTTGTAACAAAGTAGTTTTCCAATACGATAAATATGACACTCTGGTTCACTCCCAGGTGCTCCTACCCAATTTTGTTCACCCAACAAGTTTTGGGTAATTGAGAAATTGGGATGAGTGATAAATATGCCATAGCATCAGAATCATGTCGCTCAAATTGTCCATAACCGAGGACATGTCTAAGTACTTAGTTTAGACACCCTGTAGGGGTTTGTACACTTTACCCATGTGACCTGGCCAACCCAGCTTGAACCACCTTTGTGTGATGATAGGGAGAAGTCCAAGACGAGACAATTCGGGAAGAGCTTCCCAAATCCATCCACACACCGTACCAACCTACACTATTCTACATCTCTGGCTACGTAGGGTTCGGGTCGACACAACCTACTAAGTCCAGCCAGCCACCCACTCTTACTGGCACATGGTTGCACATGAAATCTACCAAACAATGAAACCAATCCTTTCTCAGTACCCTGGACGGCATTCCCCGCCATAAATCCACACTCGATGACCCAATCAATGCCATTCCGCCCAGATGGTTTATTAAAATCATGTTGGTTTGTATTTTAGCAAAATATAAGCCTTTCAAAACATATAACTTTTCATGGTGTGATTCCCTTCCTCGTCTAAATAGCATAGCTAAGCAATCTACCAATACGGTGGCTCATAAACAAGGAATACTGGGGAATAATATGGGACATAGCATAGCATATACACATTAATTCCTACATATGCAATTCTACAAAAACATCTACAATGCATAGGAAAACAGTAGGACATTTATGACCAAGATAGCACCACTTTCCTTTATTGTAGATGTAGACGATTAGATAATCCTCATAATCCTCATAGATATAATGGTTGCACTCGTCATAACCACAATACCTACAATCATAGTAGTTGCAATGACAGTAGTTGCACTCCTCACAATCTAACGTTGAAATACGAAGGCACAACAAACACACCATTCAGAACATTGCAAACATGCAACAATACAATAAAATAATGGTAAAAAAATGCATGCATGACGATTTAATATTTACTCTTATTGTTTTTAATGTTCTGAACATTATTAGATCACATGATGCATGTGGAAAATCATTTAATGCATAAAGAAATTTATTATTAAACTTATATCGATTTAAAATGGTTTATCCCACTTTAATTAAACTACTGATGTTTTCTGTCATATAAATTGTGAACTAATTTCTACTAGATAGGTAATACAATTTAGAGACAATATCAATTTGAATCACCTAAAAAGGAGTTATAGATCTTTTCTTATGATTAAAATACTATTGCAATGGGATTAAAGCTTTCTGGAAGAATTTCTGTTTTAACTATACCAAATAATTTGGCACACAATTTTTTTGGATAAATATTATCAATACAAAACAGTACCTATCGGTTTCACTAATTTTGGAGTTCTGGTTAATTTTGTGCAATTTAAATACTAGTTAGAAGGGTTTAAATCATTTCAATTGTTTCCTTTGACAAAAATAATATCTAATGCCATATTAATGTTCTACATGAACCAGAGATTCCACAAACATATTATTTGTATTTTTAGGATCTACAAATATTTTATTATGATTTATTTAGTCCAAATTGGACATTAAATCATTTAAATTACTATAGTACATATGTACTGTAAAAGTTCCATATAATCCTGTATTAATATTCTTCATACTTTTATGAATCCAACGATCTATTATTTACATACTTTGGACATACAAATATTTTTATATGCATTTTACAAATTTGCATGTTTTCCTACCTATTAATCAATTCCTGGAATAAGTACAGATATGGTGGTGATGTGGCAGCGTGCGATTCGTCGATACCTCTTCAGTTAAGTGATTCATTCGGAGGCGTCGAATCGAGATACATCGGAGGCAATGCGACGACTCTGGGTGCGGATCGGCTGGGGCTTGACTTGAGCCTGGCTTGAATGGAGCTCTGCTTTGATCGATCTGGTTCGTCTGAAGAGGATCCGACGGACAAGAGCAATGATGGCAAGAGGGCGTCGGCTCGCGATCAACGACAAGGGAGAAAAGCACCATGGATGCTTGGACGTCAATGGTTGCGGAAGCTCCGGCGGTATAACGGATCGGGGAGATGGTCGACGGGAAGCAGCACATCGAGGGGCATCTAGGAGGGTGCTCAGAGGCTTCTCTCGCCTCTTCAGGCGATGGAAAGGTGCAGCTGGAGGCATCAGACTACTGCAGAGCTCCGGCGACCTCGGGAGCTTCCTGTGGTGCTACTGTGAAGAGGGTTAAAAGATCAGGGGCATGCGTCAGTACACAACGAGTAGATAGAGATGGAAAGGGGGTGACGGGGATGACCAGAACCTCCGGTTCCATGCTCAACGCGGCGACCAGATTGCGGCGAGATCGGATGCTTTGGGTGGCGCTAGGGTTGCAGGAAAAGGGAAAAAATCAAGGCCAGTGGATGCAGTGAGATTTATAGAGGCGGAAAGGCGAGCGAGAGGGCACGGGGTCAAACCAACTAGTCCGATTTGTCGGTGATTCGGATCAGGGATGGAGCCGTGCTCGAGTTGGGTTTCCAGCGGGAGAAAGGGGATGGCCAGGGGGCTCGCTTATCAGCGGACTGACGTTGCAAGCTGGACTGCTGGCATGCCGCTATTGGGCTGCTGTGCTGCCGTGCGCGCTGGTAGGAAAGCAGAGAGGAGAGATGGCTCGGGCTGGGCCTAGCCTGTAGATTAGGTTTAGTTCTTTTTTCCTGTTTTATTCTTTTATTCTTTTCTATTTAGTATTTCTTTCCTAGTTTTTGACTTACGAGGCATACAATATGGTTTTAACAAAGTTGAAATTATCCATAATGCCATTTGCTTATGAGGCATTACATGGTAGTTGCATTAATAGTGAAATTGGTTTTAGGCTTTTTAGGAAAAATATCCCAAAATTATTTTAGTACATATAGGGAATACTTTTCATCAATTTTAATATGTACCCAATCCATAGGTCATGTTGTACTTAAGAATTGTGAAATCCCATTTATGGTATTGGATGATAGAATTCTTTCTTAGGGTTTAAGTGCAATGGTGCTCATGCATGCAACATGATTTGGAATTTTTGAAATATTGCACACCAATTCTTACAATACATAATCAATCCATGCCCTTTTGCCTATATGGCTACTCAGGGCTTAAACAAGGTTTTCAAATTAAGGTTGGGAGGATTTCCAAATCAAACATTTTATTTTCTTTGAGAGTTTTTAACAATGACAAACAAACAATCAACTTATTTTATTTATTTCACATTCCAAAATTAGGAAAATTTGGGGATGTGACACTTTCAGCTTAGAACTTTTTACTTCTTCTTTGTGGATTTGTGAGACAAGCTCACTGATCTTTGTTGATTATTATCTTTATGAGTTGTTTCAAATAAGTTGATTGGTGTTGGAAAAGAGAAGGAAGCTTCGTGCTTAGGTGGTACAAAAAGGAGCTTGTTTTGTCTGTGGCTTAGGCTTTATCATGTCATGTTAGATGTTGCTTTGACCATATGATTAGTGATTATTGTTGTATCATGACTTGTTTCAAATAATTGAGATTGCTTAATGTTCCTTGAAATAATCATGCGTTATTTTAGCATACAAAAGCATAATATTGTGGTATTCTCCTTTGATGCTTTGTTTGGGTTGACTTGGCACATGCTCACACCATGTTATGACTATGAACCAGTCACCTTAGCCTCTATGATCATTTAGTTTTTGACTTGTGATACCACTTTATGCTTTGATTAATAATGTTTTGTCTCTCTCCATGATTATGACCATTATTGCTCTCTTAGTTGGTCGCTCCCAGTCTTTTGCTAGCCTCCACCTGTACTGAGTATGAGCTCTACTCATGCATCCAACTCCTAAGAAACCAAGTTATTCCAAAGAGTCCACTATAAATTCCTATGCATCGTGTGTTACACCATTCCAAGTATATTCATGTTTTTATCTATCTTCCAAATTAAACTTGTTATGTGAAAATTAGTGATTAAAGCTCTCACAAATTTGATGGCACACTTTATTTTCCTTGCCCCTAATAAACTTGAACCATTGTGTCATCTATGTTGTATGTGCTTGCACTTATAAGTTGGGAATTAGCAGAACTGTGATGTCACTTATAATTTGGCAAACTTTGAAGGTGTCCTATGCATTTATGTTTTGCTACTCCATGAGGGACAAGCTAAATGCCACTATGTTATGTTTTCTATATGTGAAACAAACAAACATCTTTCAATGCATTATTATTCATGATTTTTGTTTGTATCCTTTCATGTTACAACATAGTTGCTATGTCTTATTGTTAGACTACATCTTTCATGCTCATGTTTAGAGTCCTTTGATCCCAGCTATCAATGCTTGCAAATGGTTTGATCAAGATTGTGATGGTGCATGTCACCTAAAAAATTATTATTTTTTATCACTTACCTATTCGAGGACGAGCGGGAGTTAAGATTGGGGATGCTTGATACGTCGTAAACATATCTATAATTTTTGATGCTCCATGCTTGTTTTATATCATTTGTCTTATGTTTTGTCTACACTTTGAGGTATTTTTATACACTTTCTGGAACTAACCTATTGACAAGATGCCGCAGTGCCAGTTGCCTGTTTTCTGCTATTTTTGGTTTCAGAAAAGCTAAAAAAATGAATATTCTCAGAATTGGACGGGACAAAAGCCAATCTGCCTATTTTTCACGAAGCAATACGGAAATGCGAAGCAAAGACGGGGGAGGGCACCAAGGTGGGAACACCCTATGGTGGCGCGGGTACCCTCGGGTGGCGCCACCACAGGGTGTGGGCCCCCTGGCCGCCTCCTCGACTTGCCCTTTCGCCTATAAGAAGCCCCCGATGCAAAAACCCTAGATGAATCGGCATACATCCATGAAAACTTCCGCAGCTCCGACGCCACCGAAGGGGAGATTCAGGGGACAAAAGTCTCTGTTCTGGCACCCTGCCAGGATAGGGAATTACCCTCGGAGCCATCTGCATCGATCTCCACTACCATCCCCATCGCCATTGCTGATTCCCATGATGAGGAGGGAGTAGTTCTTCCTCGAGGCTAAGGGCTCTACCGGTAGCTATGTGTTCATCTCTCTCTCTATGTGTGATCATATTGTGGTCATGAGCTTTGTAATCAAGTATATCTACTTTGCTACTCAAGTGCTTTAATCAATCTCCGGCTATCCCCACGTGTGTGAAAGTGACAGCGTGCACACCGTGTGGCACTTAGGCTAATGATTACATAAATACTTATCATGAGTTATATTTTGTGTTGGTTGTCTCTATGAAATTGTGGTGTTTGTTGGAACCATCTAGCGCTCAAGGTGACAGTTTGGGGTTATCTAGATGGGGAATCCGAACTTTGAGGTGTGCTGTTATAGCCCTACCGTGGTTTAGAGTTGTCCATCCGTGGAGTAGTTCAGAGTAGTATCATGAAGAGAAGATATTTATATGAGAGTTTCCACTAGTGAAAGTATGATCCCTAGGCCTTGTTTCTAAGCATTGAAACATCGTTTACAACTAGATCTGTTGCATGCTTGCTTGCTGCCATCTTTATTTTAGATTGCGTTTAGTCTCTTCCTTCCGTCAAGATCTTTTCTAGCACTGTTGTCTTGTAATCATCCATATTACTTGTATTTCACTATCTCTTCGCCGAACTAGTGCGCCTATACACTTGACAAGTGTATTGGGCGTGTTGGGGACACAAGAGACTTCTTGCATCTTGATTGCAGGATTGCTTGAGAGGGATACCTTTGACCACTTTCTCCCTGAGTTCGATAAACCTTGGATAATCCACTTAAGGGAAACTTGCTGCTGTTCTACAAACCTATGTACTTGTAGGCCCAACACTTCCTACAAGAATAGAAGCGTGCGTAGATATCAGTGTGGATACCGTTGTTTTGATTCTGTCAGGATCTCACTCGGGTAGTATGTTAGACACTGCACCTTATGCTCATAACCTTCTTCCTCGTGCTCCATTGATGTTACCACACTTATGACTTTGTTAGTCGCTGCGATGTAAAGTAACATAGGCTCCTGAGGCTCTGGTGCCATTAGAATTTGTGGGTTCGAAAGTAGATCTTTGAAACTATGTAGAGAAGCGTCGGCTTCCTGGGTCTAGACAAATTTGTCGGTTTTTTTCAAGAGTTTGTATAAAGGCGCGACTCTTTCTCCGAGTCGGCTGACGAACCAACACTGCTGCAATGCAACCAGTGAGATGTTGCACGACCTTCAGGCGATTCGGCCTAGTAATGGTGAGTATAGCCTTAATTTTGTCCCGGTTCACCTCTATGCCTCTTTCAGACACGATGAAACCTAAAAATTTTCCGGCTAGAATTCCAAAAAAACACTTCTTCGGATTTAGCATTATGTTAAATTTTCATAGGCTACCAAATGTTTCCTCTAAGTCAGAAATAAGTGTTTCCTTATTTTTGGACATCACTGCTATATCATCTACGTATACATGGACATTGCATCCCATTTGATCGTTAAGGTAACGCTGCATTGTGCATTGGTATGTAGCTCCTGCGTTCTTTAAGCCAAAAGGCATAGTTTTGTAGCAGAAGGTTCCAAAAGGTGTGAATAAAGACGTCTTTTGTTGATATGATTCTTTCATTCTTATTTGGTGATATCTAGAATATGTATCTAGAAAACAGAGTAGTTCCGACCCTGCCGTTGAGTCGATAACTTGATCAATTCTGGGCAAAGGGAACGGATATTTAGGGCAAGACTTGTTTAAGCAGATTAGTCAATGCACATCCTTAAATCAATAGTGTCCCTTTTAGGGACGAGTACAGGATTTTCCACCCACTCAGCGTGGATGACCTCTGCGATAAATACGGCTAATTCTAGTTGGGCTAATTACTTAGCTATAGCTTTGCGCTTTTCATCACCAAACCGTCGTAAGGACTGTTTGATGGGTTTAGTGTCAGGGTACACATTAAGTGAGTGCTCGGCAAGTTCCCTAGGTACTCCAGTCATGTCAGAAGGCTTCCATGGAAAGATATCACTATTAGCTTTGAGGAACTCGACAAGCGTGCTTTCCTATGCACGGTCTAAGCCTACCCCTACGTTCGTCGTGGAGGGATCGTCTTCCTTCAACAATGTATTCATCGTCTGTTCCGACGACTTTAACTGCATGTTTGGATTCAACACCTCGTTCTTCATGGTAGGCATCTCGAACGGGTCGATGGTCTTCTTGATCTCCTGGTACTCCTAGGCGTGTTGCATGGCATCAGCAAAGGCGGTAGATCCTTCCTCGCAGTATTGCGCTTTCTTTGAATTTCCCCGGATGGTGATGATGCCACTTGGACCTGCAAGTTTAATCATGTTGTAAATGTAACAGGGACGAGCCATGAACGCCCAGTAAGCCGAATGCCCGAAGATGGCGTGGAAAGCACTTTTGAACGGTACCACCTCGAATGAGAGTGGCTCGGTCCGATAGTTATCTCGGGTTCCGAATGACACGTCCAGTGTGATCTCACCTAGAGAATCCTCCTGTCTCCATGGTACAATTCAACGAAAAGTTACATTGCTGTAACTCAACAGGCTTTTGTCGATCTTCATGCGGTGGAGCATTTCGATGTAGAGGATATTGATGCTGCTGCCACTGTCCATGAGGGTTTTAGAGAACTCATAGCCATCAATAAGAGGATTGAGGACCAGAGGGTACTTTCGTCGATGATGTGTTTTCCTCAGGTGATCTGTGTGGTCAAAGGTGATGGTTACATTCGACCAATCGAGGAATTGGGGGACAGTCGAAACCGTGGCATTAAGCTCACAGAGAACCGCCTTTTTGACCTTAGCCGGTTGAGTTCCAAGAAAGCAGACGTATGTGTCTTTCTTTGTGGGATAGTCCTTCTTTCCATCCGACTTGGGTTGTGCGGCGTCCGCTTCTTCCATGTCAGAGTCTTCCTTGGGCTCCTTGCCTTTCTCGAAATTTTTATTTCCTTTTCGTCGCTTCGCACCATAGCTAGTGGATTCATATTTTTTGATGTCGTCATTGAAACGACACTCGGTGTTTGTGTGGGTAGAGCCTCCGTTACTGTCCAGGTGGTGAACGTAGGGATTGTTGGCTATGTCAGCTCAGGTATAGGTTCTTCCAGGTTGTTGATCTCCTCTGCCCAGGATTCGGGAAGTTATGTGGCCTCGTCCCCGGCCGCTTCCATGCCCTCCTCATCCTCCGGATCCGAACATTGCGTTAACTGCTGCATTTTATGGAGCCGATTTATGTTCTGAGGTATTCTTGTGCTTTTGAGTTTGTTGCTTCTGCTGCTTGGCCGCATTTGGATTGGCCAGAATATTCAGCTGTCCTTCTGAATCATCATTAGCGTCAGCGTATTTGCTCGCCGTTTCTATCATCTCTCCCAAATATGTGACATGGTCACGCTTCAGTCTGTGATGCAAAAGTCCGACTAGGAGTCCTGCAATGAAATCTTCAATCATAGTTTGTTGGTTTACTCCCTCACAAGAGTTTTTCATGTCGATCTAGCGTCGGAGGTAATCCGGGCAAGTTTCTCCGGGTCTCTGAGTGCAACGCTGCAATTCACCGACTGTATAGGTCCTCCTGTATGTTCCCTGAAAGTTTGAAAAGAACGCACTTTGCATATCATACCAGTTGTGAATTGAATTCTCTGGTATCTCATTGAGACATGATCGAGACAACTTCTGCAACATAAGTGGGAGATACCAGACTGCAACCAGGTTGTTTCCTCCTTTGGCGATGCAGCAAGCCTGAAAAAACTCTTGAAGCCAAGTATCTGGCCTAGCTGCACCGTCGTAGGGTTGAATGTGCTTGGCAATGCCAAAGTTAACTAGAAATTTGGATCGACGGATACACGGGCCAAAGCATTTAGGTACCATGTATACGTCTTCTTCCTCGTACTGTCGCGCCTCTATGTTTGACTCAATACGATGAAGAGCGTCGTTTGGCGAAAGAGATCTGCGCCTTGGAGGCTCGCGTCTTCTGCGGAGAGGAGTAGGATTCCCTCTTCTTTTTTCACCATTGCCACCTCTGCCCCTGCGGCTTCCATGGTTGTGATGAGATCCCTCATGGTCGTTGTCCAAAGGCGATGGTGGTCCTGGTTGGTTATTTTCGGCTGGATGACGTGGTGGTGATGGTGGAGCGTCATTATGCTTAATCCGAGGTTTATTTCTTTAGGCCCCATCCCTACTTGATTCGGGATGGTCTGGATCGTCTCTTCGTCTGGCATTACCAGCCGAACGGCTTGGGGTGGCATTATTAGCCGATCTTGTTCTTGCTGGCGACGCACCTCCGGGTCTTCTTTGTGGCGATTGTTCTGCCGATGATGCCCCTGATGAGGAACCAATGCCCTAATGGCATCTTCGGATACATCCAGAAAAACTCTCGACCGGTCGCGCGCGGGCCTGCGATGATGACCGTTTGATCAGGTCCTTGAATTTTCTTCTTCTCCTCGGGGATGATAGCGTTGATCAGTATCCCTATGGGATCTTTCATCAGCGCTCTGATCTGCGCCAGTGTGGAAAAATTCTGACTTTGAGGCCAGCTTTCCACTGAATGACGTGGTCGTCTTCTACTATTTTAGTCCTTTGTACAGCAGCGCTACGCATTGTCGGACCTGCTCTGGAGACGGATTATTAGAGAGGATAGCCCGAGCAGCCAAAGCATTCTCCACCGGTGAGTTGTAAACTTGGATCTTCTCTCCAAATTTATCATCAAATAAATCCCTGTCGACATCCGGATTCCTATTAGTAAGAATCAGACCTCCCCTTGTCTTGTTTGGTAGTCGCTTGAATTCTGACTGGTACTGGGCAGGATTGCTGTCTAACTGTTGTCTGAGCTCGACGATGCACGCAGCCTCCTCGAGCAAAAACAAGCAGTGTTTTTCCAGGTCCTTAGCCCTTTTCTCCAGCGCATCCGGAGTAAGATCCAAAGTAGTTGGGATTGGTATCATGAGAGCGTCTCCGTAAATTTCACGTGCACCCTTGGTGATGACGTGTCCATCCATAGGAGGGTTGATCGGTGTGGGATTAATCGGATCTCCGTCCCGATTCTCCATCTTGATCTCTTCGTCAACTTTTTCTTCATTGGTTTCCTCGACCTCCGGTTCTGCCGGTGTCAGATTCTTGTTCTTCTTCTTTTTCTTTGACCGCCCAATAGCCTTAACGTGCGTACCGGTGGCAAAGACGGCCTTCGGTCCGGTACCGGGAGATAAATTTTCGTCGGTACTTTCTGTAGTAGTTGGCTTATGTACGTCGGACGAATCTCCAGTCTCCATGTCATCTTGCGAGGTGTAATATTCATCCGTGCTATTGTATGGACTAGGAGGGGTCTATGGCTCACCTTGTGCTGGTTTGGAGGCGTATTATGCTTCGTATGCCTCCATCTCTTTCTCGAAGTCTTGAAGTTCCTGCGACGTTATTGACTCCTGAGGGGGATCAGGTAAGTCAACACTTTCTTTGATTGCGTCAAGAACTGAATCGTTTATGGCTCCAGCATCGACAGAGTTAGATCCAGAGCTCACGTGGTATACGAAGCAATGCTTCTTATTGTTCATGGTTTTGAGGTAGCGGCACAGCTAGGTTTCCGCCTCTGCCATCTCAAAGCTCTGCTTGATCTCGGCGATGGCTTTGTAATCGATGTAGGGGTGCTTCATCATCTGCTTTATCCTATGCCTCAAGGGTGGGTTGTGTAGGTTCAGCAAACCCGAGGTAGATGTCAATATTGCCGATGGACATGATCGTGTAGGTTGTCATGAGCTCCTTAGCCGGAACCCAAGTCTCATCGAGAAGAACACGAGGGACATCACTGGCGTAGACCACGATACCCATGGCGATTCTTTCGCAGATTCCTGCACGCACAGATTCCGCCCGGAACGAAGCTCTAAAAGTCACCTGCCCCATGGTGGATGCCATCTGTCGTCGGGTTGTCGACAAGTATGCCATATGTGGTCCTGATGGCATTGAGAATATGGGGTGTGAGACGTAAGGTATTTCGGGAGCGGTGAGCACAAGTTTACCCAAGTTCAGATCCGACTGCAGTGATCGCATCCTACTCCTTCTAGCAACCTAGTAATATATTAGCGAGAGCCGGATGTTACAGCGTATTACAAGAGAGGTTCTCCTGTGCAAGTAGGTTGTGGTCGATCTATGATCTGGTGCTCTAAAGGCTCCCATAGGGCCGGTTTATATAGTCACTGGGACCTAGGGTTACAGGAGATACCTATCCGGCTATGTTACAGAGTTGGTAACAAGATACAGCTTGGACTACAAGTAATACGACAAGCCTAAGTCGGTAAATCTTCTGGGCCTTGCAGTAGCCAGAAGTGGCTCCTCCTCTTTCTCTGACTGGGCCACCTATGAAGCAAATCTCCAACCCGTTGGTGGGACACCCTAGTCAGTGAGTCTTGTGGGTATACCTAGAAAGTATATCCCCAATAGTGATGTAGATGCAGCGCTTGATGATGAAGGGAATGATGTGTTGTCCTCCAATGATCCGTGGATCATCTAGGATTTCTCCCCAGCCAAGTTCCTCCTTCAGATCCCTTTCAGATGTGTTTTTTCATAGTTTCTAGTGGTTGTGAATGTCAGATCTCCCTGCCGTTTTAGCCAGTAGAAAGTATTTGACAAGGCGGACCTGACGACACATGGTACAGTCGGGCGGTTTGGGCGGTCCCCACCCGTTGCGCTGGTTGTTACAGGAAATGGTTGCCTCTCCTCGCTTGGTAATTTCCTAGGTGTGAAGGTGATTCCTCAAAATGACTTCTATAACTTAAAAATATCATATTATAGTATAATATGATAGCTGTAATTGATATGTTCGTACTAGCCTGAGTGATTTGGGATCATGTTGAAATAAATACAAAAGGTGTGCATGAACACAATGAAATACAAAGATCCCTACTCTATTTAGGCAAAAGCAAAAGGTAAATATACTTAAATTTTGGACTCATCAACTCCCCCAAGCTAGCCTCTTGCTCATCCCTGAGAAATATTATGGCTTATGACAAGATCACCATGTTCATGAGACACAAGTCGTTACAATAAATAAGGCAAAAATTTGAAACAGGAATACAACATCGGATGTAAAGAAGCGTTGGTGGTATTATCATACCCTTACACATTACATGACTTAGAGGCTTCCACACCTTTTCTAGTATTAATGAAATTATAAGAAGCTTCTAGTGATTTAACATATCATAAAATCATTGAGTTTAGACATATTGAGCGCTTAGTTTAGTAATGAAGATTCATGATCACTCTTATTTTCCTCTTGATTGAGTTTTTATAGCTACTTTTTCTATTTTGCTTCTTTTTCACTTTGTCTAATCAAGCATAAATATATTTTTATTTTTCTTTCCCTATTTTTTATATTTTTATGTAGCTATTTGATCATGCTCACACTTTGATAGCTATAAGGGAAAACTCTTAATTATAATATGCTACCAGAGTTTTTCCATCTTATAACCTAATCAATACTTTTATTGGTGTGGAAGTCCCTAAAAATCATGACAAATGTACACATATCATAACACTCAACCTAGTTCAATCATCTCATATAATAATCATGAATCATAACATACTTGAAATATCATAAAGTCTCGAAACTCATTGGATATAAATCATCTCTCGAACAAGGGGAACTTGAAGTTGATGCAGCTAATGCAAACCTTGGAATTAAAGTCTAGATGCATGCGGAAAAGTAAACATGCTAAAATCAGTAAGATAGATTACAAGGCTCTCATAGATCCCCCCATGTTTGGAAACAAGCTGGGTGAATCAAATAATTGCTTGATTTTATTTGGTACCGTGGCATGCCCTTTAGTCGATATAAGTATTACTGGAGATTGCTGCTCGAAGTTTCTTATTTGTTTCATCTAGAGCAGATATGCAACGTAGGCACTTCTGTAGATCTGAACGCAAGAGGAACATCCCATTAGCGACTTTATTCATCGCGTCATTGATATCCTTCTTGCCTTCAAGATCTAAGAGGCACTTACACACAATCTCCTTATGGATTAGTTCTTCTTTCTTGAACTTCTCTAATTTATGAAGGCGGCGCTCAGTGTCCGAGACATGAGCATGATAGGCACGTCTAGGAGGTTGAATCCCTAGTCCTCCTGGGGCTTCGCTCTCATACATGTGTTCATGGTGACCTTATTTGTTGTTGAAGTGTGCTCCGTGGTCTCCTTGTAAGTTCCTGCATAGGGGTAGTTAGACTTCTTATGCTTTGGAAAAGGATAGTCGATGACGGTGAGCTTGAGCGACTCCGTGCAACCCTTGCCATGGGGCTTTTTTGCTTCCTGTTCTTCTTCGGGCGTCACCATAGCCAGGTAGGGCAGCTGATGCCTCTTTGTTTGATCCATAAAGATCTCATACTCCTCATCCTCAGATTCATCATCGGAGTCATACGCATAGTGCTTGTTCTTCGGGCTCAAATCTTGGGCTTCACGGTCATCGACTTCAATGGAGAATGTTTGGAATCTGTCCCATGAAGGAGCCATGAGGTTTAGAGGCTTTCCCTTGCCTTGAATAGGGTAGTGCATCAGGTAGATTGAATCTATTCACATGGGAGAAAGAAAGACCTCTACGGAGTCTTATTAAGGGTCAGAGGTAAGAGGAAATACGTACTAGAAGAAAAAGGGGCGGCCAAGAAAAGAATCTCAACAAATATGGAAAGAGATAAAAGAAAAATGTAGAAAATAGGATCGTAACAACCACTCGGTAAGGGTGTATGCCCTTATGGCACGCCCGTACCGTGTCGTTCCAAGGCCAACACGGCTTCAAAGGCGGTAACCTGCTGACTAAGCAGTACGGGCGGGTCCCGCTCATACTGTCCGTCTCTACTGGTCATTTACCGACTTTTTTTATCATGAATCTAGAGCCAAAAGTTTGGCAAAATAATACTGTATCGATAACGAATAGTGGTAGGGGCGGGTGTGCCCGTACCGCACGGTTGTACCGAAACGGCGAAAACCAAGACAACGACACAGTGCGTGTAATGACCAGTGGTACCGCCGGGTGCGACCGTACCGCCTGCCTATACCAACTTCTCAAAAGTAGCATTGCAATCAGAAAAAAGGAAATCAAAGATGTCGAAATAAATATCAAAAATTCATCCAGAACAAAGGTAATTTCAGATTTCAGATGCCTGATCCATTTAAAGAGAATGAGTTCAGATGAGTACCTTCTCCATTCTGGATTACCTTTTTCTTCTTCTCTTTGAACAAGGTGGGTTGAAGGAGTTCAGTAAAACCATTGAAAAAAGAGAATTTGAGAATTTTCTTTTTGGCAATGTTGTTCTTAGGGGTATGTAAATGGATGACACTTCCTTAGGTGGACTAATTTCTTGAATGTCCATGGGTGGCTCCTCTATCTCCTCTTCCATTGTAGAATCTGTAAATCAAATTCTTGCAAAAGTAGAGTCCAACGGATCATCCTTGGCTTAACATCAATCCTTTCTAGGATTTCTTTTAGGCCAATACGATCGGTATGTACTCTCACCTTTGAGTTATTAATATAAGATCTAAATTTATTACAGGAGAAAACTACAGTGAATTTTTTTTCTACCATGGGGTAATTCTTTTGGGCCCCGTTTAGGGTGCGGCTACCATGATGAATGATATTAAGATCATCACCATCATACTGGCAAAGAATTGCTCCCATAACTTCATGACTAGCTTCACAGAATAATTCAAAGGGTTTCTTCTAATTAGGTAGTTTAATAAAGAGAGCTTTAATGAGAGATTGTTTTAATATGTTGAAAGCATTTAAACATCCTTCATTAAAATTAAAGACAATCCCTTTCTCAAGAAGATTAGTTAAGGGTCTAGTAATTTTTGAAAAGTTTCTAATGAACCTTCTATAAAATCAAGAATGGCCTAGAGAACTCCTTATACCTTTCACATCCCGAGGAGGAGGAAGTATTTCTATAAGTTCTATCTTTTCCTTGTCAACCTCTATACCCTTACCTGATATTTTGTGACCAAGTACTATACATTCTTGAACCATAAAGTGACATTTCTCCCATTTTAATACTAGGTTAGTATCTTCACATCTCTGCAAAACTTTATGAAGATTATGGAGACAATGATTAAAGCTTGTTCCATAAACAAAAAAAAATCATCCATGAAGACTTCCATAATACTTTCAACATAATCGGCAAATATAGTAGTCATGCATCTTTGAAAAGTAGCAGGGGCATTGCAAAGACCGAAAGGCATACGGCGATAAGCATAAATACCATAGGGACATATGAAGGTAGTTTTAAGTTGGTCGTCAGGATGAACAGTAATTTGAGAAAAACCAGAATAGCCATCTAAGTAGAAAAATAAGAATGCATATCTAGCCTTTCTAGAGTTTGATCTATAAATTGAAGTGGATAATGATCTTTCCTGGTTTCTTTATTAAGTTTTCTATAGTCAATGCACATCCTATGTCCAACAACAATCCTTGTGGGAACCATCTCATTATGTTCATTTTCAACAATAGTAAATACACCTTTGTTAGGAACACAATGAACGGGACTTACCCATTCACTATCTTCTACATGAAAGATCATCCCTACATCTAATAAGCGTATTATCTCTTTTCTTATCTCCTCTTTCATGTGATGTTTGAGACGTCACTGAGTGTCTGCGACCGGTTGTGAACCTTTCTCCATAAATATCTTATGGGTGGCTATTGAAGGACTAATCCCCTTCTAGTCACTCATCGAATATCCAAGAGAATTTCTATATATCTGAAGAACTTTCATGAAATTCTCCTCTTCTTTTTGTACAAGGTTAGAACTTATGATAATAGGTAATCTATCGGTATCATCAAGAAACCTGTATTTTAATTCCTTTGGTAAAGTTTTAAGGATAGGACGGGGAAGAGCTTCATCTCCCTTTCTTATAGGTTCTTCATATTCTTGATTAATCTTGGCGTCCACCTCAGGCATAGAGTCACGATAATCATCTATTCCAGTTTTCTCTGTGTCATAGAGGATATTATTATTGTTGACTAAACTCCTTGCTAAATCATCATATGGAGTCTCAATAACTACCGAGGCTAAATTGACAAAATTACCTTCTTCCTCATGTTCATACTCATCATCATCTAGTTCTTGAATAGCTGGCTTATGGTTAAATTTGGAGAAATGAAAATCCATTTTCTCTTCCCCAAATTTGAGAGACACAGTTTGTCTCTTGCAATATGTTTGCTCCTGCAGTATTTGGAATGGTTCTTCCAAAAATGATGGGATAATAAACATCGATAGGCATATCAACTAGCACAAACTCAATAGGATAATTGTATGGTCCATCATAAATTGGAACATCTATAATTATTCCCATAGGGACTCTAAGTGTTTTATCAGCAAGCATTATAGTCATATCCGTATCCTCTAGTTCGCCAGTGCTAGTTGTTTTTCGATTATAAAATATAAGTTAAATGGTATCACGTTAACAAATGTCCCTATGTAAAAGAGGCAATAGTAGGAAGTTCCTCCAAAAGTACAAGGGAGAATAGGCTTACCAACTTCTTTAGCTTTCACCTGTCCTTCGACAAACTACGAGGCTTCGGTATCAAGCTCAATCACGTTGCAGTGAGCAAACATGGTCAGGATGTCATCCTTTTCTGGATCCCCCATCTCTTATACACTTACTTATTCGATTTTATGTACGCTTCTTCTAGATGTTTTAGGAATAACTCTTCTTCTCATTGATCCTCTAGCTGCTGAGCCATCATATGTTTCTTCGCCGTCCTTGGTAAAGGAAGGGGTTCAACATATGGTGGTACCTCCCGCAATGGTTCAATAGGAGCTATAATTATTGGATCGTCTTCTACAGCTGGCTCGGGTGGTGGAGTGTAATGGAGTCAGTCCTTTTTAGGGGCCTCAATATGTTTTGTAAAAGACTAAAGAATTTGCAAAACAATATCATCATCAAACTGGAGTTCATTAGCAGTTTATTTTACCTTACTGGATTCTTTATAAGCATTGAGACAATCAAATTCAATTTATATACCTCCTTCGACACCTAAATCAAATCCCCATGTCTCTCTATTACGGCGAATGCATTCTAAAAGTTCCCAAGCTTTAGTTATGTTAACTCCATAAAGGAGCATCCGAAATTGGTGTCTAGCTCATGTTTAATTTCTTGATTAAGTCCTCCATAAAAGATGTGTAAAACATACCATTCAGGAAAATCATGATGGGGACATTTATAAAGTAGGGTCTTATACCTTTTGAAGGCCCTTACCAAGCCTTCACCTGGGCGGTTCTTTAAGTTTTGTAATCGCCCTTCTTACTTTAGTAGTCTTTACCTTGGGAAAGAATCGAATCACGAATGGTCCTTAAGTTTCTCCCAAGTATCTATTTTCTCTGCAGGTCAATTTCTATACCAAGCTAAAGCATTATTAGTTAGAGAATGGCTAAATAGTTTTAGTTTCAATTCATCATCAGAATAACCTTTCAATTTAAGAGTCCAACATAGCTCGGTAAAATGCATTAAATGTGTGTAAGGATCCTCATCAGTATCATCTCCTGCAAAAGTCTTTTCTTTAATGATGGCGATAAGGCGAGGTTGACCTTGTATTCTGGTTTGCCCCCACTCGAGAATTCTTTCACAAGTCCTCTATTGAACTTCCCGGGGTATTTTGTTGCATCGATTTGTTTCATCAGTCCGAGTGGAGTCATGGTTCTTACCTGAAACTAGTAAGCAACTTTAGTAAAACAATTAGTGAAATAAGCAACTAAGAACAAAGACCAAAAGCTCTTAGCTCCCCGGCAATGGCGCCACAAAATAGCTTGATGACTGCAAGTGCACAGATCAATTGTAGGTAGTTTCAAAGTAAAGATATTGAACCCACATAGATCTACTGGTAAAGGTCTTAATTCCCCTCCCCCTATTTACCAAAGGATACTTGTAAGTTGCCTTTGATCTCATGTAAAGAGTGTTTAAAAGGTTTTTGGTTGTTTCATAAATGTAATTAAAATAATTAAAAGAAAGCAAGTAACAAGTACATGTAAAAGCGTGGTGGAATGCAATAGGGCTAAAGTGTTCTCGGGGGTGTAGGATACTGTTCTAGCATGGTGTTATCATTATTAATAATTTAAGATAATATACTCCTCTAGCATGGTGTTCACTATAAGGCTCGTAGGAAGCCACTTTGTTGATCTAAGAGTGAGGTCACCTCTCAATAACCACTGTGATTCCTAAGAGCAGTCACCCATACAGACAATCGCAATTAAGGGTTTCCCCATGGATATCGCAATTAGCTTAGGAAGTTCCTCTTTATTCCTACTTAACCGTGTTGTTCACGAGCCAGCGCCAATCTGTCGCGGGGCTATTCCGGGTACGATCCCAAAGCACGTCCAAAGGATTTCTCCCTCCCTTTAGTCCCGAAGGAAAATGGTATGTGGCTGACTTTCACATACCCTCTAAAGAGAGATATCAAACACATATCATAAATCTATCATAGACTGGCAAGTCATACGGACACAAGAATATATCATCTTTATTGTAAATTCATAATAGTGCTAGTGTTTATCCATATCCCCAAGAGCAAAGGAACAACTCACACATGGAAGCAATCAACAACATCATCATAATCAAATGGATGGATGAATGTAATGAAGTAGATCTTGTGCAAAGCTAAATTGAATATGGAATTACAACAAGATCTAATGGATGAAGGATGAGCGTAATGGAGGTGATGTAGATGTAGGGGTTGATGATGAAGGGGATGATGCGTTGTCCTCCAATGATCCATGGATCAGCAGGGATTTCTCCCTAGACAAGTTCCTCCTTCAGATCCCTTTCAGATGTGGTTTTTCGTGGTTTCTGGTGGCTATGAATGTCGGATTCCCGTGACTTCTTTGCTAGGAGAAAGTATTTGACGAGGAGGAACTGTCGACACAGGGTACGGTCGGGCAGTATGGGTGGGCCCTGCCCGTACGGCTGGTCGTTATGGGCATTGGTTGCCTCTTTCGCTTGGTATTTTCCCAGGTGTGAAGGTCATTCCTCAAAATGACTTTTATCACTTAAAAATATCATATTATAGTTTAATATGACAACTTTAATTGATATGTTTATAATAGGTTGAGTGATTTTGGATCCTTTTGAAATAAATACAAAAGGTGCGCACTAATGTAGTGAAATACAAAGATCCCTACTCTATTTACTAAAAAAAGGTAAAAATGCTTAAATTTTGGACTCATCAACCTGCGAACCCTAAGGTGACAGTTAGGGAAAGAAATGGGAATATATTATAGTTTGAGGATATTGTGTGTTCATTAAGTGCTAATGCTTTGTTCTGGTCTATTTGAAAAGGTAGATCTTAATTGTCTATAGTACCAAGTTGGCCTCGGTGAAATGGGCAGGCATGATAAAAGATATTATGCAAACTTATAGGCGTGATAATGTTTGGATCACATAGCTACACACAACTGAATTAGAGATAATGTCATGTTAGTATGATACATTATATGATGGATATCATTCATGCAACACCCTGCTATCACCTCATGCCTACATTTTATCCACTGAAAGTTACACAACATTACTTTCAGTGAAAACTGGAAATCTGCTGCTTTATTTACTGCTTTGAATCAAATGCCATAAATTACCACTTTCTTTGCAAGTTTATTGATATACAGGTGTCATTGAGGGTGACGTCTCAATTGCTTAATTATTATTTGTATTCTCGTGTTCCCCTTGAGTCGAACTATAAATTTGGGTAATACTTCCCATAGAATATTTTAGCAATCCCCTATACTTGTGGGTATCAGCTGTCACCATTGGACAGGTTCTCGTTTGATGCTATGGTATCAGGATATAGTTCTTGGTAGTGGGTAGGCACCAATGGAGATTGGATTGCAACGAATGACTTTACAGGCAAGCTGGAGCTTCACAACATGTACACTCATCGCAAGATTCCTCTCCTAGCATTGTCGTTCCAAGCAACAGAGAAGCCAACCACGTTCTTGTTGGATAATAGTCTTGCGGCTGTCATGTAGAATATTTCTATTTTCTAACTTCCCACAACTGTTGAGAGATATAAAGATTTCTCGCTTTTTGTAGTCTTCGACTTCATAATTGTTGTCCTTCACGGCGGTGATGATGGATAGACAGTTCTTACACTTCCTCTTAATCACACCCCAGAGCCCTTACAGTTACAATGATGGAATTACCCATGACGGACTGGTTTGGGAACGTTCATGTTTGGGATCCTCTGCATCCTGGTAATTATTCCTTCATATGTAGTGTAGTCGCTTCATGAGCCCAAGCTTTTTTACCGAATTAACTTAGGGAATTTTTTGTTTAAATGAAAATACGAGTAGTTATTTTAGACTCTATGAACTATACAAATCATAGGATTTCTGTAGGATTTATTCTTATAGCAGTCATTTGATTCATCCGACTGAATTATATAGATTTTTCCAATTGTCTTTTGGTTCATTTGATAGGAATTTAAGATCTACTTGAAGCTTCTGAAAAGAATCTGTTCAATGGTTTTCTGCATTTTCACGGGTTTTTGGCAAGTTCCCTTGCAAATGAACCGGTCAATTCTCTTTTCCTTTTAAAAATAAAATGAGGCAAAATTGCCCATTTAGATCAAAAAAATACGAGTCCGTTCTTTTGGGTATTTCTCTATTATTTCCTTTATAGGATTGTAGGTTGTAGTTGTTTTTCCTTTTTTTCGAGATACTTTGCATGCAATTCAATTGGAAGGAAATTTTTCAGTAGGATTCACTATATCATGCTGCCAAAATCTTAAGTTAACATGTTCTACCTTTTTTAAGGTCTTGCACTGGTCTTGGCGCGACTAGCTGCCGCAGATGAGTTGGTGGATGCATTTCTTAATACTACTAGAGACGAGCACGACTATGTTTTTGGTTTTTGGTGGTCAGCAAGACCTGCAGATGGTTCCAGACTTCTTCATATATATATATATATATATATGCTTGGCGCTTATTATGATCCCAGTTGTCTTACTTGTCATTGCTTCCATCATAGTGGTGCTCCTCATCCTCGTGTTGTACAATGTAGTAGCACTGTCTGCACTTATACTTCTGGGTTTGGCTGCTTGGTGTTCTCAATGAACACTGCTCAAGATGATCAAGATAATCCATGGGAAAGGATTGCTGACCTTGGATCATATTCTATTTTTCTTGGAGTTAACTATCAGATTATCATGCCTGTAGGCGGTGCAGATCTTTTCTCAGGTTATTAGATGAGAAGGAACTGTGTCTAGATCTTACCAACTACAACATGGCTTTCCAAAGAGTGGCAGCATGAACTTTGCCGCTTCAGTCTAAGTGGTAAAGACCGTGGTGTTACTTCTAAAGTCAATGTCTTGGAGGGAATTAGTAACCCTCGCTTCTAGGCAGGAACGGTGAAGCTTCCACTTTGGTTCGCCCCAACCTTCACAAACACCCTCGATTGGAACCGCCCTCATGTTTAACTAAGAAACAAGACCTGTTTCCACAGTATGTACTGATGCAATCCGTATGTAATCCTTGGTACTACATGTTGTGTTCACAGCATAGAAAACAAAAAATTTCCTACGATATGAACAACTAAGCACCAAGATCTGTATATCTAGATACAAGCAACGAGTGGATATACATTCATAGATAACTTACCCTCGAAGACCGACAAAGCATTACGAGATTGGTTCTCATGGATGATGTAGTTGTTCACTTTCCAATCTCAAGATCATGATGAAGTCCAACAGGTCCAGCACCGCAAAGAAGTTGTGCATCCGTGATCGCACACACGTCCGGTACCCCGACAACCTCCGATTCCTCGCTCTAGCAAAGCAATGGAAGAAGCAAATCCTCTCTATAGAAAAATCCACCGGGAACATGTATCTCGCTGATCCAATACCATGGGGAATATTCTAGAGGGGCAGAGAGATCCTTCACGAGGAGGTATGAGTGAGAAGGAGGGAGAGGGAGGCCTTCTATAGGAGAGGGGGTAGCCCCTATTCCTTGGTCGGCGGCCAAGGTGGGTGCCCCCACCTCTTCCTCACTCATGTGAGTGGAGCTCCCGCTCACCCATATGCCCTCCATTTTCTCCACTAAAAAACCCACTCAAAATCCATTAAATTTCCACCAAATTTAATGTAATCTTTCACTTAATAAAACTCTTTTATTTATTTATTCAGAATTTAATTAATTACATTAATTAACAAACATTCACATAAAACCCCTTACTACATCTCAATTTCACATGCAGAACCAATTTCAGCAATTTCACCCGAAACAATTCCGGTGTCCATTGAAATAAGTCCAGCGCTTTCTTTTTCTTTCTCTTGTATCTTATTTTCTCCAAATGGTGTTGGTATCCCTTAAGTGTGTCACCCTATGGTTTTAGAATAATGGATACATGATCGAGACCCCTCTCTGATCAATAATCAGCAGTGGGACCTAGAGATCCGTATTGACTACCACACATTCAACGATCACTTCTTGTGATCATGTGAACCTTTAACGTTGTAACTAAATCCCTTTGTATTGATATATTTTACATGTTCAATATTCGATCATCGGTATCCCCATCCCTAGTTTAATCTCGTTACCGACATGTACTCTTTTGTCGTTCCCGTGATATATCATTCTAGTGATCCCCATCACTTGCTTGCAAGCTATATCAATGTGATATCATCGAGAGGACCTCGAGTATATTTATCCATCATCAGGATGGAAAAATCACACTCTTTATCTATGAGCCTCTACATAACACTATCGGCGTATCTGAACCCACCCTTATAGTCACCCTATTACGGTGTGACGTTTGATGTTATCAAGCTACTCTTCCGGTGTTTGTGATTGACATGATCTCATGGTCTAAGGACTAGATTTACTTTGTAATGATGTTATAGTAATCTAAACATAACTTTGTTCGCATTACTATACTTCGGATGAATTTTCATCACATCATTCCACCAATGGTATGACCTCGTTATTAACAACATCCAATATCCATGATCAGGAAACCTTGACCATCTTGTTAATCAATGGGCTAGTTAATATGAGAGGCATAACAAGGAATCTTATTTGTTTATTAAACACACATGTATTAACATTTCCAATTAATACAATTATAGCATGAGAAATAAAAATTTATCATAAACAAGGACTAAGATAATAAGCATTTTATTATTGCCTCTTGAGCATATTCCCTTCAGTCTCCCACTTGCACTAGAGTCAATAATATAGTTTGAAAAACTTGTGCATTAAAGACATATGGATTTATGGTGTTGTATATACGCGTTTGCTAGTGGTAAACATAATCTCCGGATATGACACTTTTAGGTCCGTGTGTATTTGCATGTTTTTGCGTCTCTACGCATCACTCGTTCTCTAATGAGATGGCATTGTATAAATTTGGACCTTTTGTGAGACATTTAGTTCCTTGGGGTTAAATCATGTCGATACAATTATTGTACAATATATCTTCATAGTGTTAGCCCACTATGAACCACACCTAGTTTGATAACAAACTACTTGACGCAAATGCCCTCATTTGCTACTATAGCAGTCATATACTTAGCCTTTTGCTGTAGTATCCGTCACAAAACGTCTTAACTTTGGAATTTATACAAATCCATCATGGAACCTCCTTTCCATTACATTGTGTCGGCCATAGTTTAAATTGAGTTAAACTTAATCTTGTGACAAAACTAGTTTCAATGTAACATTTTACAATGAACTATTTGTAACAGTTTGTCACCTCTACATTAATATATTCTTAGTTCTTCCAAAGATCATAAGAATATCCTTACTATCGTCCAATGATCATCTTATGGGTCCTTCTGGTATATGATCATAACATTTATAGCATAGGACATATCTGGTTGTGTATATATCATGGTATGATTGATCAAAATATTCTTGTGATTTCACTCACCAAGTGTCAAAACATTTGAATCTTGTTTCACTTACCAAGTGTCAATACACTTGAATCTTGATTCAATCCTTTTCCATGCGACAAGAACCTTTCTCATCGTTTCCATATTTAACTCATTCAATATCTCATCTATGAACATTTGGCACAACCATATTAGCATCTCAATCTATCCATATAGATATTGATGCCTACTATTCGGGTTTTGCCTTAGTCTTTCATAAAAAACAATTTAATGAAATTCTTAACCCTTGTCAATAAAATACATCATTCCTAATCAACAAGATGTCTTCCACATAATGTATTATAAATATGTCTCCGTGCTCCCACTTAATTTCTTGCAAATGCAAGCATGTTCATCGTCTCTGATGAAATTAAACCTTTGAATAGTTTCAGCACGGTGAAGATTTCCAACTCTGTGATGCTTACTTCAACTATTGAAGTTTGCATGCCATTTTAGCATCCTTTGAATTAACAAAACCTTTTGGATCATGTCATGTACACGTTCTAGGTAACCATTCTATTAGAACTTTTTGTTTGTTTGTTCAACTACCATATACCAAACTTATATAGCTATGAAAGATCAAATCCATCTAGACTAAATATCGCTATGAAAGATCAAATCTTGTCATAGTCAACTACTTGAACATTGTCGTAAACTCTTTCCCGACATGTCGACTATTTCGTAGATGTGAAACTTCCATGTCCATTTTTTAATAGATCCAAATACGACCGATAGGTTTTACACCTTTCCAGAGGGTCTTCCAAGTTCAAAAACTTGATTTCTAGTGTATGGAACTATGACGGATTTTATTGATTCAAGCCATTTGACGGAGTCAGGGCCCATCATCGATTCTTTGCATGTAGTCGGTACATTATTGTCAAACAACAATGATTTACTCTCAAATCTTAGTATTTGATTGTTTACTCGACCTGCTCGGTTCAATAGGAACTTAGAACTCCGTGACCACAACCTTTGAGACACATGAGCAATAAGTATTGTGGTTGCCTCCGGGACACTTTCCAGTGTTACGCAACTCAGCACATATAGCTAAGGTTCAATAACCTTATCAAAGTTCTATTGTCCTCCCACTTAACTTTTCACAAAAATTTCGTCTCAAGAAACTTGAAATTCTAAGCGACAAACACTTTTGTCTTTTGTGTTATGGAGGAATACTCAACGGTTATTCGAAATAACCTACAAATACATTCATCCGACTTTAGTTGTAAACATTTTACTTATGCCTATCATACCAAAATTTAAGAAAGGACAACTTGGGTTTTATCCCAGACCATAAATTATATGGTGTCATTTCAACGAATCACGATGGAGCTCTTTTTAGTGTAAAAGCGGTAGTCACTAATGCTTTAATCTTTCAAATACAGTGGCAGTTTTATAACCGACACCTTTGATCTCACCATGTCAAACAAGGTTTCATTACATATCTTAAACACTCCATAATCCTATGGTGTTTTGGGAAATGCAAATCTATGAAATGATTCCTCAAATCTTACGTGTTTTGCTAAACTTTTAACTCAAATATCTTCCTTTATGAACAAATCATAAATTCTTTATTTTCTTGTTACAATGATTTTCCACTTCATCTTGAAAGTATTTGAACATTTTCAAATATTTCACACTTCTTCCTCGTTTAGTAAATATACACATATATTCACTCAAATTTATATAGAAATCATGTGAAGTTCAAATACATCGCTCATGACTACACATAATGGAGTACACACATCAATATGTACAAATTACAATAATTTAGTCATTCTTTCTTCTTTGGCCTTTTGTAAAACCTCACCATTTAAGGTAAAGGCCCCTGTGGTTGCAATGCTAGTCCCTGGATAGAATTGCTAGTATCCACAATTTAAGATGAAGTACACAGATACAACGGTCATTATTACATCGTAATATCTAGAGATACATAGTTCTTACAACTCATTAGCCCAAGGCTAATACATAGAGTTCACGGTACTTAACAAAATAAATAAAGTATTCATGTGCCATAGGCAAACATGTTGAGTGTAGACTCATAACCCTAGTCACCATCAGAGTAACCTGCAACATAATAAGTTATAGCCATAGAGGGTCAATACATTTTGAATTATATTGGCAAGTGATATCATAGTAGTTTAGTATTATCTAATAACTATATGAATTTGGATAAGTTTAGTTCAGGCCGGCTTTGCTCAAAAATAGGGTTTTGTCTTATTAGTTTGAAAACACTAAGTTTTTGTTTGACAAAAACACCCAAGGAACCACCAATACACATTGGTGAACCTTTACCGTTGTTCAACCACAAGTTTTAACTTAGAGAAATTGGAATGAGGAGATCCTTGATCATTTCAATGTCTTTAATGCTCAAAATGTCTGTTACCTGGGACACGGCTAAGTACTTAGGTTTTACCCTCCCGAGAGGTGGTGCACTTTCCCCACAAGACTCGACATGCACCGAGACGAGACTTTTCACAAGCATTCCTTCAGACAACCATGGACGCATTCCATCCTATCAACCCTACCACCAACTGTCCATCTGGCTGAATTCTTGCAACCTAGTTGGTCAAGGAAGAGCCCATATGCCATGTTGTTGCACTAGAAGCTTCTCAACACTAAACATCTCAAATCTCTTTTTTCCTGGGTGGCCATCCACAAGTGTGATACACAAGGTAAACCATAGACATGGGCCTTCTGTAACCACTCAACACAAACCATTCTTCCCATTCCACCCAGGTGATTCATTCACATGTTGTTTTATTAATCAAAAACATAGTCATATACTTTGCATAGTATCATAACATGAATATTCCACCCTTCCTTTCTACTAGCTAGGCTAAGCATACTAGCATAACATGTCTCTTAACTTAGGGAAAAAATTCTAAGACAACAACTATAGGATTTACCATAGCATAGCATATACTTTGGAATTTTATCATGCAAATCCTAGTCAAAATATAGTGCTAATGAAATAAGGAAAAAAATAGTAGGACATGTGATGAAAATATCACTTGACTTGGTAGCTAGGATAATAGGTACAATCCTCACAATCACACTCTCCACAATCACCAAAATCTACATGTCGAATCATACCACAATATTCACATTCAATAAAAAAACAAAAATATATATGAATGCATGCAAATGCAATGGAATGATTTTCCACACCCTTCAAAACAAAATTTTCAGTACTAAAAACAAAATATACTTCATAAAGTCTAAATAAACTAAAATTTACTTTAAAGCAATTTTCTAAATGATTTTTATAGTCAAAATAGGCCTAAAAATGCATAAAATTCTAATTTTTCAGAAGCAAATGGCCAAATCAAGGCCATATATGTAAAGGGATCATTTTTCTAAATCCATTGGTATAAAATTTGTAATTTTTTGGATAAACAGATCAAAAGTTATTGAATTTACACGTTTGAATAACTAATAGAACAAAATTCAGATTTTAAATGAAAACCAGGGACACGCGGCGTATTCTGATTGCCAGGTACCGCTTCGTGATGGATCACGCTTCCGCACCTTTAGATCTAAAGTAAATCCAACGGCTCAGATCTACTCATACCGTTTCGCTAAGTGATCTAATCCTAGCCATCAAATGCAGATCCAACGGATCTGACAAGCTCGACCATAACCTAGCGGCGGCGACGCGCTAGTGAGGCAAGGGGTTTAGGAGGGTGTGCTGATGCTTACCACGTTCGCGAGAAGACGGTGAAGCTCAACATGGACGTGGCTTGGACAGGGGCGCACAGACATGGCCGTAAAACCTCGTCGGAGATTGTACTGGCCTCGGGTTTAGGAGGGTGTGCTGATGCTTACCATGTTCGCGAGAAGACAGAGACGACGACCTAGGGCGCGATAAGGAAAACGGTGGGCATTATAAGGTGCACAAGGTCTCGGTGAACACAATATCGTGAAGCAGAGGTCAAGGGGCACGCGGATTTTACCGTGATTTCTCGCCGGTGTTGAACGGCGCCTCGGATGCTTGTAGACGTCGACGGGGACGGCGACCTGGGGCGATATAGGACAAACCAAGGCATGACTCTTTATCTGTAACTCAATACAAAAATTAATGGGCTCTGTCAAGTTAGCTATAGGTTGTGCCGTATCAACAATTTCTACGGAAGGTGGTAAGATTATATCTTGAGCAGTTATGTACCTAGGACCTTTGACGCAAATTGATGCGTAGGTGTGCATGAGAAAGAGGAACATGTTCGCGTGAACGAGAGGCAGAGGGGCACTCTGTTCTTACCGGAATAGCTTGCCGGAGCAGCTCTGTACTGCGTCGGTGCAAGAGGAAATTGCAAGAGCCTGGTGGCGCTTCGTACTGGCTAGGTGAGGGGAAATGGTCGCGAGGGGGTGGGGGATAAGTAGCCGGAGCAGGGGCGAGAATCACTCACGCATTCATCGTCAATTAATGAATTGAATTGCAGAAGTGACAGTGGGGGAGAAATGGCAGCGGCGCGGTCGTCGCGCGGGATTTGGGGAAGACGAAGTCGACGTGGCAACGAGTCCACTGGTCAGTGAGGGGGAGGGTGCGCACGTGGGTGCAGAACAGAGAGGAGAGGGAGGTTACCCGGGTGGGCTTGCTAGGCCGTTGTTGGTTGTTGGGACAGAATAGCTGGTTGGGTTTATTTTTTTCTCTCTTTCTGTTTTCCTTTTCTGTTTTGATTTTCTAAATTAGATTTGAATGGTCATTTCAAATCCAAATGGATTCAAATTTTCACCAACATTTTGTGTAGTGATCCTGGTGTCCAAAAGTGTGTCAAACACATCTAAGCACTCAAAAAACATTCTGAGGTCATAAAATAAAATAAAACCATGCCCCATATATATATAATAAGAAGGGGTTTAAATATGATTCTATTAGGGTTTTTGTATTGAAAATTTTTGTGCAAGATGAATATGCCATGATGATATGAATGCAACAACATGGTTTTGAATCTGATGAAATTTGGGATGATACAAATCTAACTTCCTTAAGATGAATCTCGCCCTCGAGATTCGGATTGGCTGGCAAATAGGTGTGGGTGATCTTTCTGAAGGTCATCTTTTCTTTATCAAGTTGCTTCTTCCTCGGTATGATGATTCCACTGTACTTTGCAAAATTTGATAGTCTTAGTGCGAGTAACTCTTTTTGCTGTCTCGAGAATCTTGATAGGTTTCTCCTCGTAAGTGAGATCACTCTCCAACTGTACCTCTTCCAATGGTATAGTGTCCTACAATGAAGTTTCTTCCATTTCCGGATGACACTTTTTCAACTGGCTCACATGAAACACATTTTGAACTTGACAGTGATTCAGGCAGTTCTATCTCATAAGCCACTTCTCCTTTGCAGCTCAAAATCTTGAATGGCCCAGCATATCGAGGTGCCAATTTTCCTTTGACTCCAAATCTCTTCACACCATGAAGTGGTGTAACTCTAAGATAAGCTCTATCACCTACCTCATAGGTGACTTCTCTATGCTTTGGGTCTGCGTAACTCTTTTGTCGGGATTGGTCTATCTTCAGTCTGTCCTTTACCATTCTAAATTTCTATTCAGCTTACTTGATCAGTTCTGGTCCGAATAAATTTCTTTCTCCTACTCCATTCCATAGTAATGGCGTAGTACACTTCCTTCCATGAAGTAATTCAAACGGAGTCATTTATATGCTTGATTGATAGTTGTTATTGTAAGAGAATTCTGCGTATGGTAGACTTTCATCCCAACTAGATCCATAGTCTACTGCACAAGCCCTCAACATATCTTCCAAAATCTGATTGGTCCTTTATGTCTGTCCATCAGTCTCAGGATGAAAAGTTGTGCTGAATTCTAGCCTTGTTCCCAATGATTCATGCAGTTGTTGCCAAAAATGCGAATTGAACTGAGTTCCTCTATCAGACACAATACTCTTAGGTACACCATGTAGACACACAATCATGTTCATATAGATCTTGGCTAATTTAGCAGTTGTATAAGTAGTCTTCACGGGTATGAAATGATCCACTTTAGTTAGGCGATCCACAACAACTCATATAGAATCATATCTAGATCTGGGCCTTGGCAGTCCGGTAATGAAATCCATACCAATCTTATCCCACTTCCAATCAGGTATAGGTAGTGGTTGTAGTAACCCTGTCGGTTTCTGATGTTCTGCCTTCACTCTACTACACACATCACACAAAGCAGTGTGTTTCGCAATATCTTTCTTAAGATTGTTCCACCAAAATCGTTCTTTCACATCCATGTACATCTTGGTGCTACCCGGATGAATAGAATATGGTGAATTGTGTGCTTCTTGCAGAATCAATTTCCAAAGTTCCGGATCTTGTGGAATGCTAATACGCTTTCCATACCATAAAGTTCCTTGTTCATCTTCATGGAATCCTTTCGCCTTTCCTTTACTAATTTTACTCTTGATCTCCTCTATTTCCTTGTCCAACTTTTGGGCTTCTTTGATCTTGTCCAACAGTGTTGGTTGAACTTCCAAAGACATGAGATATCCTTCAGGCACTATCTCCAATCTTAGCTCTTTTAATTGAGCACACAAATCATCTGTCAATTCTCCTTTGGTAAGGCCATTCACATAAACCTTACGGCTTAAAGCATCGGCTACAATGTTTGCTTTACCGGGGTGGTATTGCAAACTCAAGTCATAATCCTTGATAAGTTCTAGACACCTTCTTTGTCTCATATTGAGTTCTTTCTGGGTGAAAATATATTTCAAGCTCTTATGATCTGTGAACACTTCACATCGCTTTCCCAAAAGGTAATGTCTCCATGTTTTGAGTGCATGGACAACAGAGGCCAACTCTATGTCCTATGTAGGATAATTTACTTCATGAGTCTTGAGTTGTCTCGAGGCATAAGAAATAACTTTTCCTTCTTGCATCAACACTCCACACAATCCTTGGTGAGATGCATCACAATAGACTTGAAAGTCCTTCTCTAGATCTGGTAGACATAAGACTGGTGCTGAAACTAGTCTCTTCTTCAGTTCTTGGAAACTGGTTTCGCAACCTTCAGTCAAATCAAACTGATTCTCTTTCTTAAGCAGCTCTATCATTGGTTTTCCTACTTTCGATAAATTCTCAATGAACCTCCTATAGTACCCGGCCAAGCCTAGAAAATTACGGACTTCTTTAACTGACTTGGGAGATTCCCACTTAGTTACAGCTGACACCTTTGTGGGATCGACAGCTATACCATCTCCAGACACAATATGTCCAAGGAATCCAACTTCATTCAACCAAAATTCACACTTATTAAACTTGACATACAACTTGTGCTCCCTGAGTTTCTCAAGAATCAAACGCAAATTTTCTTCATGCTCTTCTTTGCTCTTGGAATAGATTAAAATGTCATCGATGAATACGACAACAAACTTGTCAAGAAATTCGATGAACACCTTGTTCATCATGTTCATGAAATAAGATGGTGCATTTGTTAGTCCAAATGGCATCACCGTATACTCATACAATCCATACCTAGTGGTAAAAGCAGTTTTAGGTATGTCTTGTTCTCTAATCTTTAGCTGAAAATATCCTAATCGGAGATCAATTTTTGAGAACACACGAGCTCCTTCTAACTGATCAAAAAGATCACTGATTCTAGGAAAAGGATACTTGTTCTTTATAGTCACCTCATTGAGTGATCGATAATCTATGCATAGCCTTTGACTTCTGTCTTTCTTCTCAACAAACAGAACTGGTGCACCCCAAGATGAAGAACTTGGTTGGATAAACCCTTTCTACAACTGTTCTCCAAGCTATTTCTTGAGATCTTTTAACTCATCAACTAACATCTTGTAGGGTCTCTTTTCTATTGGTCCAGATAGTAGCAATAAGTCAATCAAAAACTCCACATCTCTATCTGGTGGCATTCCTGGTAATTCTTCCAGAAACACATCCGGGTACTCCTTCACTACTGGTACACTATCTATGCTAACCCCCTTAAGAGAATTTAACTTACTCCCTTTGGATTCAAAGTTAGACTTGAACTTAATCTGTTTCTTATCCGAGGTTGTGAGTGTAACAGTACGATTGGCACAATCTATTACTCCTTCATACTTAGTCATCCAATCCATGCCCAAAATTACATCCAATCCTTGGGAATCTAGGATTATCAAACTAACTGGAAACTTGTATTTTCCAAACTCTATTACCAGATCATGACATCCAAAATTTACTATCATCTCTCCACCTGGATAGCTTACTTTAATAGTACATCCAATTGTTTCAGTTGGGAGTCTATTTTTATCAACAAATGCTCTTGAAATGAATGAATGCAATGCTCCGGTATAAAAAAGAACAAGTGCTAGAAAGGAATTAATCCTGAACATACCAGCCACAACATCAGACTCCTCATATATTTCTTCCACATTGATGTGGTTCACATGATCCTTCTAAAAATGGTTTGGCTTGTTGGCTCCATCAGTCTTCTTTTCTGGGCATTCATTTGCATAGTGCCCAGTTTTCTTGCACTTGAAGCATTCAACCTGACTGATGTCCCTCTTAGCTGGCTGATTCCCTTTGCCATTTCCATCATGGTGACTCTTGTGTCTACTCTTGTTGCTGCGGTAATCACCATTGTTGTGCCCACGATGTTTATTGCTATCATGGTGACGATTACTGCTATGGTGGTTTTATATTTCCCGTGTTTGTGGGATCTAGAACCTACACTATCTTCACCATGGGAATGCTTGTGTGATGATCCAGAACTATGCTTATCAAAGTGGTGCTTCCTCTTCCTATTCTCCACCTGCTTCATCTTGCTTTCCAAGATGGTGGCTTTGTCACACAGAGATTGATAAGTTGTAACATATGCAACAGATAGCTGCATGCACATCTCATTATTCAGTCCTTCAAGGAACTTCTCCTTCCTTTTTGCATCAGTGTCAATATCATCCGGTGCATAGCGAGCCAGATTGTTGAACTCCTCAATATATTCTGCAACACTACGGTAGTGTTGCTTAAGGTTGTGAAATTCTTTCTTCTTCAAACTCATCACTCCTGAAGAGATATGAGCAGTACGGAATCCATCCTCAAACATTTCCCAAGTCACTTCTTCAATAGTAGTAGTGATTTGGAAGTTGTCCCACCAAGTAGATGTTGGTACTTCTAGTAGGTGTGCTGCAAATCTGACTTTCTCCTCATTAGTGTAACCCACTGTGACCAAGTCCTTGTTCACAGAATGTAGCCAATCATTTTGTACCATAGGATCAGTGGTTCCGGAGAACTTAGAAGGCCTCAATCTCAGAAACCTTGTGAGCATATCAAAAGTTAGTGGGTTGTTTTGGTTGTTGTTGTTATTGTTGTTGTTGTTGTTGTTGTTTTGGTTCTAATTCTGATTTGCCATGAACTGGGTCATCATTTGCATCAACTGAGTCTGGGATGTCATCAACTGCTGCATCTCATTGGCATTGTTGTTGTTGTTGTTGTTATTGTTAGGATTGGCACGACGAGGAGGCATCTGTGGTTTCAATAAGGATAAGTAATGAGATATAACCCATAGATTCTAACATGCACAACACAATACATAGCGACAATCACAAATAAGCAAGCACATGATAAACTTAGAGTTTAAACAACACGAACAACAAGTTTTGCAAAGTAAACACACTAGCATAGTGATCCACATGTTGTATGATCAATGCGACTCGATGAATAAAAAGATGATAGATAGGTAGATAGCCAAGTAGTCAACACTACTCCTCCATATCAACTTCCACCTCCACTAGAGCAAGTCATGCTGCGTCGATTCCTGACTTCTACTCATCCACGCTTTTGGTCAATGCATAGACCTTCGCCTGAAGCTCTCTCTTCTACGAACGCAGCCTCTCAATCACCTCTTGATGTGTCTCTAGCTCAAGATCCTTAATCTCCTTCTCGGCCTTCATCTCATTGATCTTCTTGTTCCTATCATGCACTCTATTTTCTTGGTTCTTGAACCTCTTGTCTTGCTTCTCGAACCTATCCTCCATCTCCTTGATGCTCTCCTCCTGCTCCTCGAAGGCCTTGTCCTTCTCCCTCATCTGGACGCGTAACTCGTCATTTCTAAGCATGACGTTGGTCCTTTCAGTATCGAGGTGCTTAAGAAGGCTCTCTAGGTCCTGAAGATAGAGACGCATTGGGTCAATAGTCTCCCTAGTGGCCTCGTCATACACAATAGCCTCTCCCTCCTCATCACGTCTCCCAAATGGGTGGAAGTAGAGGCCCCTGAGCTCGGTGGAATGATGTCCACAGAGGCGTCCAAGCAGCTCCTGCATGGCGACGTCGATACCCTTCTCCTTGTCGTCATGGAGTATCTTGAAAGAAATCTCCTCGGTGGGTGGCTCTGACTAGCGTACTGGTTGCGAGACTCTAAATCCCCATAGATCCTTCCTCTCGAACTTCCTAAGACGAAGTCCATTAATGTTGGGGAGGGGAAGATTGAGCACACTGACGATCTCCATGATACATGATCCAAAACGAGTTCCCTTGAACTCCTCGGCGGTGCTGAGAACAAACCTAGGCATCTATTGCATAGGATAGAGAAATATAGATACAACACAAGTAAAGATAAAACATAAAGTAGTGAAACAAAATCCAATAGCATACATTCATCAATAAAACACACAAGTCATGGCATACAATAATCAATCACAAGCACCAAGGTTCACATAACTTAGACAAATTTTTGCCACACCACATAGGTTGGTATGATCAAAATTATTAACGCGAGAAAACAACAAGTGTGGTGGTCCAACTATTGGAGTACGTCACAACTCTCACTCACTAGTCAAGGTATCTATCTGGGCATCCTTGGAGGCAATCTGTTTGTCCTGGTCACAAGACTCCCATGCTAAGTCTATGATATATTCCCTTAGACATTTGTTGGTAGCTTATAAGTCTTGGGTATGTTTCTTCTCCTCTCTAAGGCCATTTTAAGTGTTGAGCATTCTACACTTGAGTCTTTCAACAAGCTCCTTGATGGCATTCCATGCTGCATTCCTTGCAGAGTCAAAGAATGACATGTGCATTTCAGAGTTGGTGACCATGCAGAATCTTGACACTTTGTGGTTGTCCTCCTTGTTTTTGTACAAGTGGAGCTGTACCCACCAATATTCTTCTTCTTCATCCATCACTGGAAATCCCTTGTACACGGCTACACCATGTATCCCCAAGCTAACCATGAGGTTTTCGAGTGCCTTGGAAACTCCATCTCACATTATAAGGTCATGGTCATGAGTGGTCCCTTCTTGACGGCTTCGTTGATGGAGACCATCTAAAAATAGAGATGAGAAAGAAGATTAGGAGAAGTTTGACGAGATGAAAAGAGATAAGTGTGGAAATTTACAAAGGAGTTTGCATTTTTCTAGTGGTTTCCTTAGTCTAATCCATCTTAGGGTCATAATCATACAGGAAACACAGTGCTCTGATACCATCTTAAAACCTCACCATTTAAGATAAAGGCCCCTGTGATTGCAATGCTAGTCCCTGGATCGAATTGCTAGCATCCATAGTGTAAGATGAAGTATACATATACAAAGGTCATTATTACATCGTAATATCTAGAGATACATAGTTGTTACAACTCATTAACCCAAGGCTAATACATAGAGTTCACAGTACTTAACAAAATAAATAAATTCTTCATCTTCATGTGCCACGGGCAAACATGTTGAGTGTAGACTCATAACCCTAGTCACCATCAGAGTAACCTGCAACATAATAACTTACAGCCACAGAGGGTCAATACATTTGGAATTGTATTTGCAAGTGATATCATAGTAGTTTAGTAACATCTAATAACTATATGAATTTGGCTAAGTGTAGTTCAGGCTGGCTTTGCTCAAAAATAGGGTTTTGTCCTATTAGTTTGAAAACACTAAGTTTTTGTTTAACAAAAACACCCAAGGAACCACCAATACATATTGGTGAACCTTTACCCTTGTTCAACCACAACTTTTAACTTAGAGAAATTGGGATGAGGAGATCCTTGATCATTTGAATGTCTTTGATGCTCAAAATGTCCGTTACCGGGGACATGGCTAAGTACTTAGGTTTTACCCTCTCGAGAGGTGGTGCACTTTCCCCACAAGACTCGACATGCATCGAGACGAGACTTTTCAGAAGCATTCCTTCAGAACACCATGGACACGTTCCATCCTATCAACGCTACCACCAACTGTCCATCTGGATGAATGCTTGCAACCTAGTTGGTCAAGGTAGAGCCCATATGCCATGTGGTTTCACTAGAAGCTTCTCAACACTAAACATCTCAAATCTCTTTGTTCTTCGGTGGGCATCCACAAGTGTGATACACAAGGTAAACCATAGACATGGGCCTTGTGTAACCACTCAACACAAACCATTCTTCCCATTCCACTCTGGTGATTCATTCACATTTTGTTTTATTAATCAAAAACATAGTCATATACTTTGCATAGTAACATAACATGAATATTCCACCCTTTCTTTCTACTAGCTAGGCTAAGCATACTAGCGTAACATGTCTCTTAACTTAGGGAAAATTTTCTAAGACAACAACTATAGGATTTACCATAGCATAGCATATACTCTGAAATTTTATGACGCAAATCCTACTCAAAATATAGTGCTAATGTAATAAGGAAAAAAATAATAGGACATGGGATGAAAATATCACTTGCCTTGGTATTTAGGAGAATAGGTACAATCCTCACAATCACACTCTCCACAATCACCAAAATCTACACGTAGAATCATACCACAATATTCACATTCAATAAACAAACAAAAATATATATGAATGCATGCTAATTCAATGGAATGATTTGCCACACTCTTCAAAACAAACTTTTCAGTACTGAAAACAAAGAATACTTTCTAAAGTCTAAATAAACTAAAATTTACTTTAAAACAATGTTCTAAATGATTTTTATAGTCAAAATAGGCCTACAAATGCTTCTGCATGAAATTCTAATTTTTCAAAAGAAACTAGCCAAATCAAGGACATAGATGTAAAATGCTCATTTTTCTGAATCCATTGATATAAAATTTGTAATTTTTGGATAAAAAGATCAAAAGTTATTAAATTTACAAGTTTGAATAACTAATAGAACACAATTCAGATTTTAAATCAAAACCAGGGACACACGGCGTGTTCTGATTAGCGTGTACTGCTTCGCGCTGGATCACGCTTCTGCACCGTTAGATCTAAATTAAAACCAGTGGCTCAGATCTATTCATACTATTTCGCTAAGTGATCTAATCCTAGCCATCAGATGCATATCCAACGGATCTGACACGCTCGACCATAACCTAGCGGCAGCAATAGCTCTGGCGGTGGCGACGCTGCTGACGGCGACGCACCAGCGAGGAGAGGGGTTTAGGAGGGTGTGCTGATGCTTACCACATTCGCGAGAAGATGGTGAAGCTCAATGTGGACGCGGCTTGGACAGGGGCGCACAGACAAGGCCGTAAAACCTCGTCGGAGCTTGTACTGGCGTCGGGTGTTCACGAATGGAGACGGAGACGATGACCTAGGGCGCGATAAGGCAAACGGTGAGCATTAGAAGGTGCACAAGGTCACAGTGAACACAATAGCATGAAGGAGAGGTCAAGTGGCGCACGGATTTTACCATGATTGCTCGCCGGAGTTTAACGGCGCCTCGGATGCATGCAGACGTCAATGGGTACGGCGACCTAGGGCGATATTGGACAAACCAAGGCATGAGTAGGTGCGCATGAGCAAGAGGAACACGTTCGTGCAAACGAGAGGCAGACGGCGACCTGGCGGCACTTGGTACTGGCTAGGTGAGGGGAAATGGTCGCGAGGGGTGGGGGATAAGTACCCGGAGCAGGGCGAGAATCATGCACGCATTCATCGACAATTAACGAATTGAATTGCAGCAATGACATCGGGGGAGAAACGGCAGCGGCGCGGTCGCTGCACGGGATTTGGGGAAGACGAAGTCGACGTGGCAACGGGTCCACTGGTCAGTGAGGGGGAGGGTGCGCGCGCGGGTGCGAAACCGAGAGGAGAGGGAGGTTCCCGGGTGGTCTTTCTGGGCCGCCGTGGGTTGTTGGGCCAGAATAGCTGGTTGGGTTTATTTTTTTCTCTCTTTCTATTTTCCTTTTCTGTTTTGATTTTCTGAATTAGATTTGAATGGTCATTTCAAATCCAAATGGATTCAAATTTTCACCAACATTTTGTGTGGTGATCCTAGTGTCTAAAAGTGTGTCAAACACATCTAAGCACTCAAAAACCATTTTGAGGTCATAAAATAAAATAAAATAAAACCATGCCACATATATATAATAAGAAGGGGTTTAAATATGATTCTATTAGGGTTTTTGTTTTGAAACTTTTTGTGCAAGATGAAAATGCCATGATGATATGAATGCAACAACATGGTTTTGAATTTGATGAAATTTGGGATGTTACACCTTTGAACGAAATTTCAATTATCTCCAAGAAAGTCTCACAAGTGTCATTTGATCAAAATTAAAAGACTCCAAAATTCCATCAACATGGAGGTCCTACATGTTTTCTTTCCAATATAATTTAAACGACGATGTCACTTCATAAGTGATCTTTCAATCATTTGTCTTGCAACATTTTTGGCATTATTTTTATGAACATGATTTCTCCAACTAGACTTGTAAATCATCCATATTTTATGGAATACGGTAATTATTTGAACAACCTTTGTTCTCATAATACCTGAACAAAATAAGAATTATTAAAAAAATCTTGAAGGCAAGATTTGATGTCAACAAGAAACACAACAAAACTTTATTTGTTTTCGATGGACATCATCCCATGTTATCTTGCAGGTTACTTAGGCCATTGCAGTTCATGAATTGTGTTATCCTATATGACATTTCACACTAACCAATTCGGTACCCAATACCCAAGAACCACATTGTTTAACAAGTAAAGAATACATCCATAACATGTATATCATCCATATACCTAAGCTAGACATTTCCATCCTTTTATTTCTTCCAAATATTTTATAGATTCTCTTTCAACACTTCCTTTTCCTTCTAAAAGAATCTATCAACATCAATAGTGGCGCCATACACATGACACACAGTCCAAAGCGTGTATAGTCAAATACTAATACCTTTGGACATGCACTTTGAAGTAGATCACCATCATCAAATGTTTGGCGTTCTTTCAAAATCCAGTCTTTAGTAATCTTTTATTGTAGTAAACATTTTACCTACATCTTCTATTCATCCTTATCATGACAACTTTCATGTCAAGATACTATATCTTATAAAGGCGAATCGTGAGTATAATATTACTTTCCAAAACCTTTTTGGAGGATTAGGACGCCCAGCGTATCCAACCTTCGCAAATTATCATACAATATGAGAACATGTATTTTGCTAAATTATACTCTATCATATTGCAACCAAAACATTGTTTTAGAGATCGCAATATCCTCCACACATGATAGTTTTTGAAATAATCCTTTCATCTCCTAGATAACCTTGATACTAAAACGAGATTGGTTCTCGTGGATGATATAGTCATTCACTTGCTGATCTCAAGATCATTATGAAGTCCAGCAGATCCAGCACCAGCAAGTCCAGCACCGTAAAGCAGTGGTGCATCCGTGATCACACACACGTCCGGTACCCTGACAGACTCCGATTCCTCGGTCTAGCAAAGCAGTGGGAAAAGCAAATCCTAGCTCCAAAAAAAGCCACTGGGAACATGTATCTCGCTGATCCGAGACCATGGGGAATATTCTATGGGGGGAGAGAGATCCTTCATAAGGAGGTGTGAGTGATAAGGAGGGAGAGGTAGGCCTTTTATAGAATAGGGGGGCAGCCCCTATGCCTTTTCCTGCTTCCAAGTGGGTGCCCCCACCTCTTCCTCATTCATGTGAGTGGAGCTCCCACTCACCCATATGGCCCTCCATTTCCTCCACTCAAAATTTATTAAATTTCCACCAAATTTAATGAAATATATCATTTGATAATCTCTTTTATTTATTCAATTTTTTTAATTACATTAATTAACAAACATTCACATAAAACCCCTTACTACATTTTAATTTCACATATAGAACCAATTTCAGCAATTTCACCCGAAACAATTCCGCTGTCCATTGAAATAATTCCAGCGCTTTCTTTTTCTTTCTCTAGCATATTATTTGCTCCAAATGGTGTCAGTATACCTTAAGTGTGTCACCCTATGGTTCGCGATTAATGCAGACAAGATCGAGACCCATCTCCGATTAATAATCAGAAGCGGGACCTAGAGATCTGTACTGACTCCCACACATTCAACGATCACTTCTTGTGATCATTTGAACCTTTAACATTGTAACTAAATTCCTTTGTCTCGTGATATTTTACATGTCCGAGATTCGATCATTGGTATCCCCATATCTATCTTAATCTCGTTACTGACATGTACTCTTTTCTCGTTCCCGTGATATAACATTCTAGTGATCCACATCACTTGCTTGCAAGCTATATCAATATCATATAACCGAGAGGTCCCAGAGTATATCTCTCCATCATCGGGATAGAAAAACCCACTCTTGATCCATGAGCCTCTAGGTAACACTATCGGAGTATCTGTACCCACCTTTATAGTCACCCTATTACGGTGTGACGTTTGATGTTATCAAGCTACTCTTCCAGTGTTAGTGATTGACATGATCTCATAGTCTAAGGACTAAATTTACTTTGTAATTATGTTATAGTAATCTAAACATAATTACTTGCGTCGTATTAATATACTTCGGATGAATGTTCATCACATCATTCCACCAATGTTGTGACCTTGTTATTAACAACATCCAATGTCCATGATCACGAAACCTTGATCATCTTGATAATCAACGAGCTAGTTTATATGGGAGGCATAACTAGGAACTCTTATTTGTTTATTAAACACACATGTATTAAGGTTTCCAATTAATACAATTATAGCATGAGAAATAACCATTTATCATAAACATGGAATAATATAATAACCATTTTATTATTGCCTCTCGGGCATATTCCCTTCACAATAATTAGGGAAATAGTTCTTGAACCTGTTTAACTATTTATTTTGTTTGGTTGTCTGAAGTCACAACTTTCAACTTGTTGGTCTCTCTCCTTTTAAACATGTCGTTGTATCGGTACTATGTCTAATCGTAATCAGTTTGGTTACTTGTACGTACTTGACTATATTTCCTTTAGAACTTTATCATGATGCACTTTAGTCCGCCGATTCTAGATTTCCTTTTGGAATTATGGAAATTTTAGCATCAACCGGATATTACGAACCACATGCCATACACTTTAAGAAACAATCACCTCAATGCTTGTGTAATAAGGGTCATACTCTATGTAAACAATCTCGCCTTCAACGATTCCAGACTCATGCACTACAGTTTGGTTAAGCTGATGTGATAAGACCATATTTTGTTAAAGATTTATCTTATCTTACCATTATAGAGTGTACGGATAACTTTTAACATTAAACGTTGTATCAATACTAGAAAATCCCAACATTGCGAACCATCAAATCTTCTTTCCCATTCTAGCATCTACGATATTCTATTGATAGACTTTAGGACAATGAACGCTATGCACAAGGACCAAATATACACCCAATACCCAATATATGGATGTGGCTCGAAATTATAATTATTTTCTATGCTTTAAATATTTTAATTTTATATTATGATAATATGTCATTCTACTAGTACTAAGTAGTATTATCTAATTTGCAAGGTATGTGCAACCTAATACTAGTATTGAGGAATACTATAGAATGTATTGTCCTGATATACTAGCTAGCTAATTAAAGTCTCCTTGATGCAACTGCGTCCTGCACTAGAAGACCATAAAGGAACATGCAAAAAACTCCTCGTTCAATAGGTCATCCATCTTCCCCTTCTCCGGCAGCATTTGGTGTGATCTCCGGTGCGCACTTCACTCATTTTCCTTGCCATCTCGCTCGCAGCATCGGTCCTTCGACCAATTAGATTGATCAGCCCTCGCCCCCAACCCATCAAGACGTGATGGCGGATTCGGGGCCCAACAGGGGGTACAACGGATGGAGCAAGGTCAGCGCCGACGTCTTCGACATGACTGCTATGCGTATGGACACTACCAGCGCCGTCCGACTAGCTGCATGCTCCAAGGAGTTGAACCTCCGATTCACTAGCGGAAAAGGTAGCAGATACCCCAATAATTGGTCGCCTACCGTCAAGTCCACAACAAAAATATAACGTGCCCGCACGGCCTGTGCAACTACATGGAGGATGGTTGTGTGTTCGCTATCTCGCCGCAAGCGCTCCTCGCCCACCTCTATGAAGCTCACTCCATCAGGGTGAATAGTTTCTGCTAAGGAAAAACAGGCAGGTACACCTGTAAGCCTCTGCAAACAACAGGCCCGTGGACAGTAGATATCATCGGATCCGGGGATGATGGTATGTTGTTATCGATGCGATTTGACATGCGCCAATCACTACATGTTGTATCCATCGTATGCGTCAGGTTGGCGGCGTGCTTGTTGATGCAGTTCCTGGTGAAGTTTTGGTCGTCGACCGTGATTGAGGGTCTGTGGTTCAAAAATTACGGTCTATGTGTGATGGAGAGCACTGCATCGCCGGATGGTGTCCTGTTCGATGAGCTGTAGTGGCTCCTACCGGTGACGATGTCACACCTGGTTGCTCGTCGACCGTTGGTGTTCAACCTGGAATACCGTCTTTCCATTTACAAGATTCATGAGTGAGATAAACACATCTTAATGTTCATTGGAGTATTTACATTGCTAGAAAGACTTACTACATGTTCTTAGTAGTTGTACTTAGGAGTATTTTTATGGAGTTCACCTACTTCAAATGTATTTTGTAGGAATACCTACTATACTAAATATATTGGTACTTATCATTTTGTGAGATGTGGTTCCTAGCTTAAGGTAGTTCTGAGTATTTTGTATGGAGTTCTTTCTCTGCTAATCTATTTTGCAGAAATAACCATCTACTGGTACTTTTTCAGATCGACCTATCGAGTGTTGAATATGGTCTCTCTTTCCTTTTGAATTAGTCCTTGCTACATCTATTGAATTTTAATGTGTGCATTGTTCAATCTATAAATTCTTTTGGTCATGTCTGTGTATTGCAAATTGGTCAATTTGTGATGCTGCTGAATCTTTCAAGTGATGTTGAATATGAACTAGGAATCTGTTGATATTTTTTCGGTCTTATTCTGTACTTCTGAATTTATCAAATGTTCTTTTTTACTAGTAGTACAATATTTTGTACAACTAGCTGTGATGTAATTGGTGTACTTATTTATATCAAGTGCAGCAAATCGTCTTGCTTTTCTTTTGAAACTTAGCATGGTCACAATTATGTAGATGCATCTTGGGAATTTTAGGTTGCATATAGGGGTCACACATGCATTGATGTAAGGAGGATGTATTCACACAGAAGTAGACTTGATCGTCAGTTTTGGTTGCTCGCATGATCGAGTCTATTTGGAGAAAAGGGAAAACCATGCGCCAAGGTTTTTTGAGCTGTAACAAGAACCGATTCTCTCTATACTGCTATTGAATTGCAAATAGGTAAGCTACTGAATCTCTCAATTATTCTGTTCTTGCTATTACTAAAGCATTTTTTGTAACTAATAATGATGTACTGATACTTGTTTAAATCAAGGGCAGTAGATAGTTTTTCTTTTCTTTTGAAACATTCCCTTGTCATAATCTAGATGAGACTTGGGCATTTTGGTTTGCATACAACACAAGGATTAATGTGAGAAGAAGGTACTCAAAGAAGACTTGATTGCCAGTTTTACATGCTCCAATGGTCCAGTATGTTTGGAGAAAAGGGCAAAATGATCTTGCGGTAAGTATTTTAGAGATGAAATAAGAACTGGTTCTCTCTGTACTGCTATTTTATTTCAGTGTATCTATTGCTAAATCGCTCACTTTGAAATACTGCTGAATTGTTCAAGTTCTACTAAATATGAACTATGAATTTGTCGATAATTTTTCTATCTTATTCTGTACTACTAAATTTTATATTAATATCTACCAAAAATAATTATCGCTCTTTCCCCTCCCTCTCTGAGGTCTTTGTTTAGAATCCGTCCAAGCCATAGCATAATGCAATTTTTACACACTAGGAGAATAAATCTAGCCCATTCAGCCCCTCTTTAGACCATAACCTTTAAATTCGGCCTTTTAGGGGTCAAGGTACTGCTGACCACAGCCAAGAGAAAATTGATCAAGGATCCCATGGAGCATAGCCCTGAACATTTTAATTCGGCATTTTAGGTGTCAAGGGACTGCTGAGCACATCCTAGTGAAAACTAGTGAAATTTGAGAAAGGAGCCCATGGAGAATAGCCTATGGAGTATAGCCCATGTATAGTAGTCCATGTAGAATAGCCAAACTCTTTTTAATTCGGCATTTTGGGCACTGCCCGCACCTCTCAAAATTAAAAAAAAGTCTGCCTACCCATGTTTTTAAGAGACTACTCCATTATGTGGAATTTTATAAATTGAAATTCCAGTAGCGCTGCCCCTCCCCCCCCCAAAAGCTCCGCCTACCTATGTTTTTGTGTAGAAATGACTGCATTTTGTAGCAGTTTTTAGTTTAGCTACCTGGACTGCCGCCTTATTATTTGAAGGGTGATAAACATGGTCAAAGAAAGTATTTTTAAGGAGACAAATTCGTAAGTTATAGAAGTACCGTTTAACGGGTATATTGTGTTAAATGTAGTGGCAAGGCACGCAGTTCACCGATGTTGAGGTCTTGAGTTCAAATCCTAGGAAATTTCTATTTTATAGTCACTTTTTTGTACTCTAAGGCTGACATCTGGGACCCACATAAACTGTTGTTGCATCTACCAATGTTGCCAAGGTCAGAACGGTGGACTCGACTAGAAAAACAGTCCAAGATACACACATTTCTTTCAAGTAGAGGATGACATCCGGGACCTAGCCTAGACACATGTCCTGAACAGAGGAGGCTGACATCTAGGACCGAGCAAAGGACCAAGGTCAAAACAATGGAGGCGGCCGAAAAAAGTACATCATAGTACTTTTCATTTATAGAGAGGCTGACATATGGGACCCACCAGCGATAATTATACAGGTACTGCATCGAGCAATGTTTGCCAAGTTTGAAACAGGGAGGCGCGAGCGAGAAAATAGTCCAACATGCAGACGTTTCTTCTAATAAGATGTTGACATGTGGGAGCAAGCTGCGTGATCAAACGGTGGATTCACTGAGCAAGGCTATCTAGTTCGGAACAGGGTAGCACTAAAGAAGAAAAAATTCCATCATATACATATAATTGTTCTAATGCAAGGATGACATAGGGGACCCACTAGCCTGAATAAATGGCTGATGTATAGAGCAATGCTATCAAGTTAACACGGAGGCGCGACTGAGGGCAAAAAATCCATGATACACACATTGTTCTAATGATAGGATGAAATGCGGGGCCCAGCTGCATGATTAAAAGGAAGATGCATCTCGTGGTGTTATCAAATTTGGAACAGGGTAGCACGAGCAAAGGAAAAAAATCCATCATATACATGATTCATCTAATGAGAGGCTGACATGGGGGACCCATTAGCATGACTAAACGACAGATAGATCGAGCAAGTTATTAAGTTCAAATCAGGGTGGCACGAGCCAAGGAAAAAAATCCATCATGCACATGTTTCTTCAAATGAGAGGATGACATGTGGGGCCCATCTGCGTGATTAAACGATATATGCATCTAGCAGCGCTATCAAGTCGGAATAGGGTAGCGGGTGCGAAGAAAAAAGTTCCATAATACACAAGATTCTTCTAATGAGAAGCTGGTATATGGGACCCAGTAGCGTGATTAACGGCAGATAGATCGAGAAACATTATCGAGTTTAAATCAGGGAGGCACGAGAGGGGAAAATCCACCATTCACACATTTATTCTAGTGAAAGGATTCCATGTGACCCATCAGCCTGATTAAACAGAAGATGCATCGATGAACGTTAACAAGTTTAGAATAGAGAAGGAAAAAATTCCATCATACACACGATTCTTCTAATGAGAGGCTGACATGTGGGACCCAGCAGCCTAACTAAATGGCAGATAGATCGAACAGCATTATTGAGTTAAAATTAGGGTGTCACGATCCAAGGAAAAAATTTATCATGCACATGTTTCTTCTAATGTGAGGATGACATGTGGAACCCAGTAGCCTGGTTAAACGACAGATGCATGGAGCAACTCTATCAAGTTCGGAACAGGGAAGGAAAAAATTCCATCATACACCCGATTCTTCTAATGAGAGGCAGACATGTGGGACCCAGTAGTCTGACTAAATAGAAGAGGCATCGAACAACGTTATCGAGTTCAAATCAGGGAGGCATAACCTAAAAGTGTGGTCTGCTAGAGTCACAGACGTCTAGGACCCACACGCCTAAAAATACTTCAGCGAGTCAACATCTCACCAGGAACCGGAAATCTTGCTGCTGCCATGCGTCTGTCGAGCTTCGTCCATGTTTTTACCCGTTTCGTCGTAGTAGAGGGGCATGAAATCGAAAAAAATGTTTTGCATCAGCCACGGTCGAGCCAAGAATTTTGTCACGGAAGAAGCGCATTCTACGATGACCGGCCATTCTATGATCGTGAGAATTTTGTCACGGAAGAAGTCGTTATGGAAGGAAATATTTCTTGTAGTGAATAAGGCCAGCCGCCGTCAATAGCAAGACCGGCCGCTGCAGGGAGCAGCAACATTGTTCGCCTCGGAGCAGCCATAGTCGTCGAGGACGAAAGGGTGTCCCCTTGAGCAGGAGACGCGACCGTCACCGCCTTCTTCCTGTTAGTGGTATTGTGCCAATGGGGTATATTTGGAAGGGGAAGGCCATGCTGTGTTGCTGGAGGGGTTCTCCGATGCGACTGCATGAGCTCTTAGTTCAGGCGGAGCGGAGCGTGTAGATAGTAGGATCTTTTTTAATTCACCAACAATGATGAGTCCAGTTCTGGAGCATATTTATCTTGTGTTTTGCATAATTAGAGTAGGATTTTGGTATTTTACCGCGCTCGCACATACCTTTTGTCCTTGTTTCAATAGGATCCCAAATTATTAAGTCCTTTGAGAATACATCAATTGGGATTTTCATGTTATGCAATAATATGATATTTATAAGTGATAAATGTCATTTAAATGATTTTCCACCCACCTAGGAGAAGAGAGGATGGGAAGAGAAGTTACTAAAGGTTTAACGACCTGCGGTATGGGTGAAGCCCGCCCATACCGTCCGCTGATGAGTTTAAATATGATGCATATTTAAGCATATAAATTATTCATATTTTCACTCATCACATGATATATGTATCGAAAACTATGCCTATTATTCATGATTACTTGTTCTCATTCATTTTCATATGAGCGTTGCATAACTATTAGGTTTTATTAAGATTTTATTACTTTCTCTTGGCTTTGACTTGTGTGTAGGTGTTGTGATGGATTATGGATAAAGCAAGGCAAAATGAGCCAAGAGGATACAATATGGAGGAGCTACGGGCACTAGAATTAGCCATTTAAGGAGTGGAAAAAGTGGACTTTTCCATCAACTCCAAATGAATATCCAAGGCTATGGTGTTGTGACCCTCCATACAAATCCAACGAGCCTAATAACACCCAAATCAAAGTTCATATGAATAAATGGCGGTCAAAATACGAAAGCATGTGAAGCTTAACGACTTGTCGTAAGGGCCAGTACGGTCGTACCGCCCGCCCGTACCGCATGTCTAGATGCATGGAAAAAGCCTTTCTGGACGCGTTTCTTCATAGAATTCATCACCGTTTGTTTCTATACCTTCCTTGGGTCATAGGTAACATGGGAGGGGATATGAGAGACCCCCTATGACTATATAAGGAGGCGAGGGGCCAGGGGATAAGGAACCTATCCACATACCTCAATGGAGGAGTCCTGCTACCTTGCAAAATCCATAGCCACAGCCTCCACAAAGATCTCCACCATCACCATTTCTCACGAGGAGAAGGGACACAGATCATCGGAGGACATCACATCATCCCCTTCATCATCAACTGCCACACCTCCATCAACACTATCATGCCCCTCTCTCATCCATTAGATCTTGTTGTAATTCCAATACAATTGTGGTTTACACTAGATTTACCTTTGCACTTTCGATCCATCCATATGAATATGATGATGTTCCTGATTTATTCCATGTGTGATTAGTTTCCTTTGTTCTTGGGGAGATGGAGAAACCCTAGCATTATTATGAAATGAAATAAATATGATCTATAACTTTGGACCATGATCCATTGATCTATGATATTGTGTAATCTTGATGCGTGCACCCCATGTTGATGTGGACACTTCGTTGGAACCCAAAGAGCAAGGTGTGATGAGCACAACAACAAGTTTCCCTCGGTAGATACCGAGGTTATCTACCTGAAGGAGGAAGGAAACCTCTCAAAGGTGTTGCTGGCAATGTGGATACCTCCACAACAAAAACTCAATACTTTGCCCCAACGAATCAGTGAGGTTGTCAAGCTCACCGGTTTGCTGTAACAAAGTATTAAACATATGGTGTGGAAGGTAATGGTTTACAGCAAGTAACAGTGGAGGATGTATCAATGGTAAAGATTGGACCGGGGTCCATAGTTCACTAGAGGTGCTCTCCTTAGATAAACAACATGGCATGAAGGGTAAACAAATTACAGCGGGGCAATTGACAGGAACTGAGCAAGGTATAACAATGCAATTACTAGCTAGAAAGAACCTATGAAGTTGATTGGGAAATACAACATTATACATAGACCGTAATCCAACTACATCTATGACTAGAAGTCCACCTTCAGGTTATCATCCGAACCCCCTCCAGTATTAAGTTGCAAGCAACACACAACTGCTTTAACCAAAGTGTGTAAGGTAAACAATCCACATGTTCTACGAACAAGGGACCGTTGTTTTCTCCCTAGTAGCAACAACACATCAACAACTGAAGAGATTTCTATCACTTCCCTTGGAAACTAGAGGCATGAACCCACTATCGAGCATAAATACTCCCTCTTGGAGTCACTAGCAACTACTTGGCCAAGATAACCACTAGCAACGGAGATCATGCAAGATCACAAACAACACAGACATGACAGAATCATAAAGATAAAACCATTAATCAAACCAACATAATAATCTCAATATCCATCGGATCCCCGCAAACACAACATGCATGATTACAAATAGATTAGATCTTGATCATGAACGGAGCTCACAAGATCTATACATGAAAGCACAAAGGAGGAGATACAACCATCTAGCTACTACATGGACCCATAGTCCAAGGTGGAACTAATCACAAATCATACCGGAGAGAAGTCCTCCGGGATGATCTCCCCTCCGGCAGGGTGCCGGGAAGAGCTTCATATCCCCCCCGATCTAGGGACGATGGTGGCGGCGGCTACAGACGGTCTCGTGGATTTCTGATCGGGTTCCGAGAGTTTCTGCATCGGGTGCTTCTTATAGGCGAAGGGGTGAGTCCGGGAGGCGACCAGGGTCTCCAAACCTTACACAGACGCGGGTCCACCTGACCCCGCGCCTGGGGTGGGTCTGGCCCCTGGCCAGCCCCTCCGGCTCTCCTCTGGACTTCTTGTTCCCCATGGAAAGTTATTGACTTTGTACTTCGTCCCGTCCAATTCCGAGAATATTTCTTTACTAACTTTTCTGAAACAAAAAACCACTATTCAAAAAATAGGCCGAATCAACGATTAATAGGCCGATTAATCGCTACTAGGGACCTAACCGTGTCGATTACCACTAATACTTTGTGTTAATCGTTTAGCCCGATTAATAGGTCTGACACTCCGATTATTAGGTATGTTCCCGATTAACCACTACACTTGGTCAAAAAAGTTGCAAAATTATCAACACATATCGCCCATCCATCAGCTAGCCCACTCCAATGAAGTAGGTATTGTGAAGATCCCGTTCGATCCCTGCCTCCAGGAGCTTGATTTCAGCCATCACCAACTAGTTCCTTGTCGTTGTTGACCAGTTTCTCGTAGTTGCCGACTAGACCTCAGATACAAGAGCTCGAGCGCCTTGAGGATCTCATCTAGGAGCTTAAGGCTAAGGATTCATACATGTTTTAGGTGCTAATTTTTGTAGGTTGCACCGATTAATAGCCGACCGATTAAATCAGTTAATCGTCCGAATTCCGATTAATCGCTACTCCCAAGCCAACCGAGCAGCTAACGATTACCGATTTCCTTAACATTGCAAAAAATAGTAGAAAACACGCATCTGGCACTGTTGCAACTTGTTAATAGGTTAGTACCAGAAAATATGTAAAAAGCACCTCAAAGTGTAGACAAATAAAGCAAAGTAGATACTAAACAAGCATGGAGCATCAAAAATTATAGATACGTTTCCAACATATCAAATCTCTCTCTCTAGATGGTATGCAAAGTTGACCACATGGACGCTTGTGTGGTATGTACTTCCGTCCATTTTCAAATTGTTCAAAATTTTGTCAAGGTATGTACTTTGTGCCAATCCTATTAAGTGTCTTGATCAATCTCTATAGATCTTGATGCCTAATATGTATGCAGGTTCACCAACATCTTTCATAAAAAACTTACTATTTAAGTAATCCTTTATGCTTTTCAAAATTTGTATGTCATTTACATTCAACAATATGTCATCCACATATAAGACTAGGAATACAATAGAGCTCCCACTCACTTCCTTGTAAATACAAGCTTATCCGATAGTTTGGACAAATCCAAAACCTTTGATGAGTTCATCAAATCGGAGATTCCAACTTCAGGATGCTTGCTTCAGTCCATAGATGGATCGCTGAAGTTTGCATACCTTGTTAGCATCCTTAGGATCGACAGAACCTTTTGGTTGTATCATACAGAACGCATTCTCAATGTTTCCATTAAGGAACATTGTTTTGACATCCATCTTCCAGATTTCATAATTGAAAAATGCAGCAATTTCTAACATAATCCTAACAGACTTTAGCATCGCTACTGGTGACAAAGTCTCATAGCAATAAAATCCTTGAATTTGTTAGAACCCCTTTGCAATAGGTCAAGCTTTATAGACATTCACATTACCGTCAGTGTCCATTTTCTTTTTAAAAATCCATTTATTCTCAATGCCCTTTTGATCATGAGGTAAGTCTACCAAAGTCTAAACTTGGTTATCATACATGGATTCTATCTCATATTACATGGATTCTAGCCATTTGTTGGAATCTGGGGTCATCATCGCTTCATCATACGTAGCAGGGTCATCATTTTCATCTATCATGAAATTGAGGACTGGATCACCATACAGTTCCAGAGTTGCACATATCCTGCCTGACCTGAGATGTTCGGTAGTACTCTCTCTTGGAGTTTCATGAGGAGGGGTGGGTACCTCATCATAATTTGCTTCTTCCATTGGTGGAGTCAACATTAGAAAAGATTCTGGCGCTGCGCCACTCTCCACTTCTGGAATGGGAGGTTCAGTAACCTCGTCGAGTTCTACTTTCCTACTACTCACACCTTTGATAGAAACTCTTTTTCTATAAAGGATCCCTTCTTAGTGATAAACACTTTGCCTTCAGATCGGTGATACAAGGTGTACCCAATTGTTTCTTTTGGGTATCCTATGAAGACGCATTTCTCTGCTTTGGGTTCGATCTTATCAGGTTGAAGTTTCTTCACATAAGCATCGCATCCCCAAACTTTTCAGAAATGACAGCTTAGGTTTGTTGCCAACCATAATTCATACGGTGTTGTTTCAATGGATTTTGACGGTGCCCTATTTAAAGTGAATGCAGAAGTCTCTAATGCATTACACCAAAATGACAATGGAAAATATGTAAGGGACATAATAGATCATACCATATCTAATATGGTTCTATTACGATGTTCGGATACACCATTACGCTGAGGTGTTCCGGAGGGAGTGAGTTGTGAAACAATTCCACATTGTGTCATGTGTGTGACAAACTTGTAAATATACCCATATCTACTTAAATCATCTATGAAGGTTACAAAATAATGATATCCTCCATGTGCCGACACACTCATTGGACAACATATATCGGTATGTATTATTTCCAACAAGTCGGTCGCATGCTCTATTGTTCCTGAGAAAGGAGTTCTAGCCATCTTGCCCATAAGGCATGGTTCACTTTTTTCAAATGATTCAAAATCAAGTGATTCAAGCAGTCCATCAGAATGGAGTACTTCATGCGCTTTACACCAGTATGACCTAAACGACAATGCCACAAATATGTAGCAATATCATCATTCAACTTAATTCTTTTAGCATTCACATTTTGAATATGTGTACTACTAATATCAAGATTCAAGACAAATAAACCATTCAACAAAGATGCATGACCATAAAAGATATTATTCATATATAAGGAACAACCATTATTCTACGATACAAATGAATACCGTCTTGCATTAAACATGGTCCAGACATGATGTTCATGCTAAACACAGGCACATGATCACAATTATTAAGGTTTATTGTCAATATCAATGGCAGATGAAGAGGTAGCGTCCTGAGAGCGATCACATCAACCTTCAATCCATTTCCTATGCGCATCGTCACTTCATCCTTTGCTAGTGGCCGAATATTCCTGATATGTCCAAAATGTATCTAGTTTGTCGAACACTTTGCTATTGTTTCTTCTCTAAACTTGTGTGATTTGGATACAACTAACACAGACTGACGCTGTTTTCAGCAGAATTACCTTGGTGTCTTGTTTTTGTGCAGAAAATGAACTATTAGGAAAAATCCCGGAAAATATGCCAAAAACTATATTTCACCAGAAGATTCACGGAGCCAGAAGGGGAGACAGAGGGGATGCCTGGGGGGCCAGACCCACCCTAGGCGCGGGCCCACTGACCCCGCGCCTGGGGAGGTTTGGCCACCCCAGACAGCTCCTTAGCCTCCCTCCGCTCCTATAAGTTGCCTTATGACCTAAAAACAGAGGGGGGTTTGATCATTTTCCAGAAAGAGTTCCGCTCCACCGCCGCCACCAGAAACCAAGATTCGAATCCAGAAACTCCATTCTGGCACCCTGCTGGGACGGGTAATTTGGAGAGGATAATCGCCATCATCATCACGAACGCATCTCCATCAACCACCGATGTTTCCCTCATCCATGAGGGAGTAATCCCCCGCTGTAGGCTTGGGGATGGTAGGGATTGGATGAGTTCTATCATGTAATCGAATAAGATCTGTTAGGGAATAGTGCCTAGTATCTCTATTAGTGCTATTTGACTTTGTTGCAACTTGTTGTGCTTAATGCTTGTCACTAGGGCCCGAGTGCCATGATCTCAGATCTGGACTTATTATTGAATCATTATGATAGTATTGTTTATGATCTTATCTGCAAGTTGTGTACAAATATCATTGTCCAGATCCAAAGGCCCCAAAGTGATAATAATTGGGACAACCGGAGGGGATGGCTGTGGTGTGAGGATCACATGTGTTCACAGAGTGTTAATGCTTTGCTCCGGTGCTCTATTAAAAGGAGCACCTTAATTTTCAGTAGTTCCCTAGAGGCCCCGCTGCCACGGGCTGGCTTAACAGAAGATGTTGTGCAAGTTCTCATTGCGAGCACGTATAGCTATATAGGGAGCACATGCCTAGGATTGTTTAGTACTTGGATGCTTGTTATTATTTATCTGCAATGCCCTAGTTCTTTGAAGTTACATGTTTAGATCGTTCATGCAACGCCCGTCCATCCATCCCTATGCCTACCACACTTGAATCCTACTGTTACTGTTACTATTTCGGTTGCTATTGTTTCACTGTTATTGTTGCTGTTGTTGTTACTGTTGCTTTGTTGTTGCTACTATAAACTGTTGCTACTGATAAACTTCTATGAGCAAGAACTATTTCTAGGTGCAGCTGAACTGACAACTCAGTTGTTAAGGCTTGCAAGTATTCTTTGGCTCCCCTTGTGTCAAATCAATAAATTGGGTAATACTACCCGCAAAGACTGTTGCGATTCCCTACACTTGTGGATCATCAAGACTATTTTCTGGCGCCGTTGCCGAGGAGCATAGCTTTATTTGTAAGTTTACTTGGATCTATTATTGTTCACTGCTACTCCTTTCATCATGGGGAAGTCTCATGATGGAAAGTTCCCTATTTCACCATCCACTACAAGAAGAGGTACAGTCCTAAACACATCTGTTGCTCTTGATTCACCGTCTGTTATAAGTAAGCTTGTCACACCATCACCACATGCTCATGCTACACACACTGCTACTACTGCTGAATCTGAAACTGCTTTTGATACTCATGATGTTACTTCTACTGTGCTTGATGCGAGTGGTTCATTAGGTCCTTTTCTAGATGCTACTATGGCTAGTCTAGGAAATACCAAAACTCCTAGTGAAGACACTGTTACACCTGTTAGCTCACCTGAGTCTAGTGAGAGTTTTGATATTAATGATGGTTGCATTGAGCTCACTGATGAATTTGTTGAAGAGTGCCAAAACACACATGGTGCTAGTGCTATTAAGAGTCTCCTTGCTAGACGTACTATTATGCCCAATAAATCGTATGATCCTAAGTTTCCCATAGATATTAAGGATAAAGATTATGATTTCACTCTTGATTTAACTTATTTAGATATTGTTGAGAAAGAACCTTTTTGTGGTACTGAAAATGAGAGTGATGTGGCTCATATGAATGAGCTTTCTACTATGAGTGCTTTGTTCTCTGATGATTTTAAAATGCGCAAGTACTTTGTTGCTGAGATCTTCCTTTTTTCACTAAAAGGAGAAGCTAGGGCTTGGTTTAATAGATTACCTCCTGGTTCCATTGAAAGCCCTGATTGCTTGATTGCTTCTTTCTTCCATAAATATTTTCCTCCCAGTGCTAGACATGCTGCTTTGCAGAGACTTTTTGATTTTAAACATGAAGAAGAATAGAAATTGCCGGAATCATGGAAAAGATTTTGTTCCTTGATTCATGCATATCCTGGATGTCCATTACCTCAGAACGAGCTTCTTGATATTTATTATAATGGACTAACTGATGATTCTAGGACCTACCTAGATAGCTTTGCTGATTGTATTTTCAAGAAAAGGACTCCTACAGATGCTGAAGAATTAATGAACAAGGTAAGCAAGAATTATGATGATTGGACTTCAATGGAGCTGAATACACCTGAGCCTATTACTCCTGAACCAGTTCCACCACCAACAACAAAGAAGAGGGGAGTTATTGCATTAAATGATGAAGTGATGAAGGAAGCTAAAAAGTGTCTAAAGGAGAAAGGTATTAGAGCTGAAGATGTGAAGAATCTACCTCCTATAGAAGAATTATGTAAGCCAACCCCACTCATATACTATTGAGGTACACTCTCTCAAAGACTTTGATGAAGGTGATATTACTTATGGTAAGCCTCCTGATCAATGCTTAGAGGAACTTGACATTTTTATTGTTAAACAAGGTCACTTTAATAAACAAGTTCAGAATCATTTATTGGAAAACTCTAGAGCTATCCATGAGTTGAAAGATATTGTGGAAAGAACTTCTAATGACATTAAAATGCTTTGTAAACACTTTCAAATGGTTTAAACCCAACTTGATCAACTTGCTAAAGTACAAAAGGATATGCTAGTTAATGCTTCACGAAATAAACATGCTTATGGAATTAGAACTAGGAGTGGTGCAGCTACTCAAGATCTTTTATATCCTAAAGGACACCCTAAAAGAATAGAGCAGGATTCCCAACAAGGTGAGGATAGTGGTAGTCCTCGTAAGAGGAAGAAAAAGAAACATAAGAAAGTTGAGGAACCACTTGAACCTGCTGTAGATCCTAATAGTATATCAGTCTCTGATGCTGAAACTGAGAGTGGTAATAATAATGAGTCTCCTGATAAGGAGGAAGGTGAGGGATAACCTGAGAAACACCCTAAGAACACTAGGTACACCAAGGAAGATTTTATTCCTAATAAACATGGTAAAGAGAGAGAACCTTGGGTGCAGAAACCTATGCCTTTTCCAGGTAAGAAACACAAGTCAAAGGAGGAAGAACACTACAACAAGTTTTGTGAGTGGATGAAACCTTTATTCTTGCAAATTCCTTTGACTGATGCTATTAAGTTGCCTCCTTATTCAAAGTATATGAAGGATATTGTCTCTAATAAAAGGAAGATTCCTAATGAGGAGATTTCTACTTTGCTTGCTAATTACTCCTTCAATGGTAAGGTTCCAAAGAAACTTGGCGATCCAGGTATACCAACGATTCCTTGCTCCATTAAGAATAATTATGTCAGAACTGCTTTATGTGATTTGGGAGCTGGAGTTAGTGTTATGCCTTTTTCTCTCTACAAGAGGTTCCAGCTAGAAAAGTTGATAGCAACTGATATATCTTTGCAAATGGCTGATAAGTCAACTACTATTCCTGTTGGTATATGTGAGGATGTTCATGTTCAAGTTGCTCATAATTGCATGGTCTTAACTGATTTTGTTGTGCTTGAAATGCCTGAAGATGATAATATGTCTATTATTCTTCGGAGACCTTTTCTTAATACTGCAGGTGCTGTCATCAATTGCAATCAAGGAAAAGTAACATTCAATATTAATGATAAAGAGCACACTATCTATTTCCCCAAGAAGGTTGTTAGAAGATATTGCTTGAATTCTATTGAAAATATTGAAGGCATCAAGGTTGGAGAAATATATTGTCCCATTCCACAAGAAAATATTGAAACTATTATGATTGGGACCATTGCTATCAAGTATGAGGTAACATAATCACCTTGTGGAATGCAAAGTTTTGTTTCATATAACATTGTTTTGGTAATAAGACTTGATCAACCTTGTTAACAAAAGGATTTTAACGAACAAAATAATGTTTCCACTGTGGTTATACTTGCTTTCTTTTTCCTTTCTCCCTCCTAGTCTTTGCTTTAGCTTTAGTGTTGCTAGTTGTTTGCTTGTTTGAGTTTCTTCGAGCTCCTGTAGTTTGGCTTTTGGTTTGCTTTTGCTTCTTCTGAAAAACTGTTTCTACGAGAAAATCAATTTTCATACCCTGAAAATTGGCCAAAAATAAAGTTTCCCGAAAAATCCCAGAAAATTCAAAATAAAATTTTCCTTGAAAAAAGGGGCAGAGTGGCACCTGAGATGACCCAGGAGGCCACCCCTAGGCCCCACACCTATGGTAGGAGTGGCCTACCTAGTGGTGGCGCCTAGGGGGGTCTGGCCCACCTGGGCCCCTCCAGGCTGCCTCCTCAAAGCCACCTTCTTTCTCTCTCCCGAAAAACACCTTGAAACTTGCTCAAGCTCGAGTTCTTGCTGTTCTTGCTCGCAATTTTTGATCTCCTTGTTCATCCCATCACAATTGTTGATTTTTGGAGGGATTGTTCCTTGGTATGTGCCTCCTCCACTTGTCCAATTATATTTGTGGTTGGTAGATTGTATCTTGAGTATTTTTCTACTGTAGGTGACAGGTTGTTTGATCTTACATGCTTGTTCTATGCTTAGAAGCTTTGTATTTATGCATGTGTAGTCCTCTGGCAAGTTCCTATAGTAGTCGCTCATCATTTATCAACTTAGAAATCACTTGGTTTGATGGTTGTCTAAAAATTTCAGCAAAGAAGATGAGTGCTTATTCACTGAATCAATATGACTTGATGGTGCATGATCCAATGAAGGTTCATCGTGAGGAGGCAGTTTTTCCTTCCATATATCCATGCCATGAATTTATGAGAGCTACGGGGATTCTCCAAGATTTTCAAACTTTGGTTACAAATGCAGGGTTGGAGCACTTTGTTGAAGGTGAACCAATCCAATATGTTAAGCTAACCATGGCTTTTGTGAAGGACTTCCAGTTCACTTGGTCTACTTCTAATCCCATGGTCCATTACAAAATATATAATATGCCTATCAACCTGCCTTTTGCTGATTTCTGTGCAGCAAATAGAGTACCTCAGTGGGGATCTTGTGAGAAGATCAAGGAGAGGCCCAAGTCAGTTGTTGATTTGTATGCTAAGATTTGCCAAGGTTTCGACTTCTCAAAGGAAAGTGGTAAAATTCGGAACATCCAGCTCCCAGCTATTAGATACTTTTCCTATTTCATTACCAAGTGTGTTTTTGCTAGAAAGACTGCTAGAAAGTTGTCTTCTTTTGATCTAGCTTTTATTACAACTGCTCTGAATAGGAATAGTTCTTATAGTTTGGGTGCTTTGATAGCTCACTGTCTCACCACCAACCGTGAGAAGGGTGGAATTTGTGGAGGTCTAATTGAGTCTAAGTTGCTAGCTTTCCATGGTTTAGAGCCTCATTATCCAGATTTTCAGTTTTCCATAGAGAGGCTTGATATTGAATCCATGATTCAGCATGGTTTTGTTTCTTTGGGGGCTAATGTGAGAAGTTTGCCATTTGAACTATCTTTTGTCCAGCAAGGTCGGAGAAAGGGTAGGAGTGATAAAATAGTTTATTTTCCTGCACCTACTTTGTTTAACTTTGATAACAGGCAAGGATGGTCACTTACGCAGGAGGAGGTTGACACTTATGTGGGGGAACTCTCCCAGCAAGAGGAGAATGTTGAATAGGATGCCGAAGACAATTCGGTTCAGCCCTCCAACTTTGGAGAGTCTTCATACCAGCATCCCTCATTTGATTGGGGCGTGTCTTCTTCTTCATCGCAGGTGCCTGACTATGATCATTCCTATGATGACCCACTAGCATGGGGGTACTATCTGCGCTATTGAGCCCCACTTAGGCCAAAAGCCTAAGCTTGGGGGGACGTATACCGACGTCACACTCATCTATATATCATGTTCGGTCGGTTCTTTGTATATCCATTGTTTCGCTTTCTTTTTTGTTTTTGTTGTTTCTTTCTAAAAACCCAAAAACACCAAAAATATTTCTGTTGTTTCTCTTGGTTTTTTTCTTTGTTTCTTTGCTTTGGTTTGCCTTAAAAGAAAAATCCAAAAAGATTTTGCTTTGTTTGGTTTGCTATGTTTTTGTTTGGTTTTTCTTTGTTTTCTTGTTTATAAAAAATCGGAAACACCAAAAATATTTGTTCTTCTTCTTTGGTTTTGTGAGTTGTTCACAGGGTTCAGCCGTCCTTAGTGGATATTGGTTTTCATGTTAGTTATTCAAGTCACACAAGTGAAGGGCAATAATGAAGATTAAGACAACTCGAGGTGTGGTAAGAGGCTGGTAACAAACTCTATTTGTTTCATTTTTGTACATATACTCATTATTGTGAGCATGCTTAGCCTGTTTGTGTAAGGTGTATGTCATTATGGATGCTTAATAGTTATTGCTTGTCTATGATTAGCTCCAGCTTGCTAATAGTTTGTAGCATGTCACGTGAATGTTTGTTTTCATTGTTTTATTCATACTTTGGTATGATATTGTGGTATCCTCCTCTGACTGTTCATTTGAATAGACTTGGCACATGCTCACGCATGCATAAGACTAATCAATAGTCAGTAAGCCTCGATGATTTATTTTGCCTTAGAGTTCTTGTACACTTTCATGCCATAGTTAGTCATGTTTTGTTGCAAGCATGATTATGACATCTATTGCTCTCTCGTTTATCACTCCCTCTCTATTGCTAGCCTTCACTTGCACTGAGTATGTGCTCTACCTGTGCTTCCAACTCCCCAAAAACAATATTGCCAGTTGTGTCCACCATACCTACCTATTAGCATCATTTGCTACTTCAGTGCATATTATATATGCCGTGTTTTCTTCCAAAATAAAATGTTTGTCTGTTTTGAGAAAGTTAGTTAGTAAAGCTCTCACGAACTTGATGGCACACTTTATTTCCTTGCGCTTAATAATCTTTAACTATTGTGACTAGTCCATGAAAGTTATATGCTTGCTTATTATATACTGGGAGTCAGCAGAACCGTGCTGTCACGGGGAACGCTTTCAACACCTGTTGGATATATCATCCAGTTGATACTTTGCTCTTTTGTTTATGGATGTCGACGATGTGAAATAAAAGGGGAAATTGTTAGTTCATGGAGTTTATACATTGTGTTAGAGAAATGCCTAGGCCGCTAGCCTAAGCCATGCTTAATCATGGTGGAAACTTGCAGCATCACCATAATGAGCATCTATGAAGCTTCCTAAATAAAAAGCTATGCATATGGCAAATAAATAGATTGCTGAGATTCTCATTGTCTGCTTGCCTTGTCATTTTGGTTATGGTAAAGCTCCTGTACCATGTGCAAGGGGTACCCCTTTGGCGGTTCTCGATGATATGCATGTATTTACAATGACAAGAACTTTCAGGTGACCAAAGTTGAGTAGCATGCGGAGCGACCCTCGTACTCAAGGGACTTGGGATTTCCAGTCTATGGTCTGTCAAGCATATGATTCAGAGTGGACCTCACTTTCACCTTAACCACGTGAAGATGCCTATGATAGGGGCAATCAGAGCTCAAAGCTAATGAGTACCTTCCTTTCAGCATTAGGAAGCCTTCTTGAGAGCATAGTTGTCATTCTTGTGTTTATTCCAAAATTTGGTTAATTATGTCATGACTTTGATGCTTGTATCTCTGATATCTTTATCTATAGTATTCATGTGAACTTCAGAGGTGCCTCAGCATTTATATTGTGCTCTTCAAACAAAGGCAAGCGAGATACCACTCTATGATACCTTATTATGAGCATTGCAATGTTTCTTATGTTTATGTTTCATGCTACTTATTATTCTTGAGTTGGTTTATCTTCATAGCTTGAAATGACTATTGAGTAGACTTAGTTGCATACTCATTATTATGAATTGTCTAAGCATCTACTCGTATGTTGAGAATATTTACATCATATGAAGCAAAGTGTGCGTGAAAGTTCTTTTATCGCACTCAGTTTTCAACTAAATTGCTTGAGGACAAGCAATAAGCTAAGCTTGGGGGAGCTGATACGTCCAAAACGTATCTACTTTCTCAAACACTTTGCTATTGTTTCTTCTCTAAACTTGTGTGATTTGGATACAAATAACACGGACTGACGCTGTTTTCAACAGAATTACCTTGGTGTCTTGTTTTTGTGCTGAAAATGAACTATCAGGAAAAATCCCGGAAAATATGCCAAAAATTATATTTCTCCAGAAGATTCACGGAGCCGGAAGGGGAGACAGAGGGGAGACCTGGGGGGCCCAGACCCACCCCAGGCGCGGGACCACTGACCCTGCGCCTGGGGGAGGTTTGGCCACCCCAGGCAGCTCCTCGGCCTCCCTCCGCGCCTATAGGTTGCCTTCTGACCTAAAAACAGAGGGGGTTCGATAGTTTTCCAGAAAGAGTTCCGCTCCGACGCCGCCACTAGAAACTATGATTCGGATCCAGAAACTCCATTTTGGCACCCTGCCGAGACGGGGAATTTGGAGAGCCATCGTCATCACGAACGCATCTCCATCAACCACGATGTTTCCCTCATCCATGAGTGATTAACCCCCCACTATAGGCTTGGGGATGGTAGGGATTGGATGAGTTCTATCATGTAGTCGAATAAGATCTATTAGGGCATAGTGCCTAGTATCTGTCGTGGGAATAGTCACGGCAGATGCTGCAATCGGCAGCGAGTAGTAGAACGAGGGGCAAGGGCGGCCAGCCATCTGCGGTGCGAGATGAGGGCAAAGACACAAGGTTTTACCCAGGTTCGGCCCCCCGGAGGGTAAATACCTACTCCTGCTAGATTGTATTATGGAGGTGTTACAATGGGCGAACTCGGCGGCTAGGCAGCGAGTCGCTTGGGCGTCTGAGGGAACGTATCTCTACTCACCCTATAGGGAGGTTTATATAGGCTCACCTCCCCTAGGGTTTACATATCTCAACCGATTCAGTTATAGCTTCGGTACTCGTTTAACCTAACCCGACTGGGCCTATCTACTCGCCTGGGCCTTCAGCTTCCAGTCGCTCGGTTCCTCGCTGGGCCTCAATCCAGTCGTCGTCCTGCAGGCCCACTCGCTAGCTCTCGGGCCAGTCGGAAACGTCCTGCTGGGTATACCCCGAAGGCACATCCCCATCAGTAGTTCCCGACGCCGTCCTCGATTAGGCATAGGTGGCTGCTGGCAGTCGGAGTATGCGGCTTTAGAGTAGGCACCCAGTCGAATCGTCGGCGGACTCCCGTATAAAGGAAGAAACCAGTGATCCAGGTCGCAGCTTTGGCGAGTCGAGTCGGCGAAACACTGTCATAGTGATTGGGTCGACGAGCTGAACGGCCGTAGTTGGACCGTCAAACGTGGTCAAACTAGTCGTTGGGGTAATCCGACGATAACTTTTGGCATAATCATCGCGCGGTAACGGCTCCCTGATTTGGCGGGTAACATCCACTATATAAGGGGAATGGCAGCAAGAAGGCCAAGGGTGATGACACCGTCACTATTTCTAACGACACGGCGGTTGCACCAGCCGGACCCGTGATGGAGGCGGCCGTGTCTACGAAGGAGGGTGCTCCCTTGCCTGGACCGGCGGAGCCGACCTCATTTGGAGCAGGTGCCCGCAGCTAGTGGGACTTCGCCCTCGAGCCATGCTCCTGGGACCGCCGATGCTGAAGTCGACCAACGTCGTGGGCATACGCCGGCTCTCCTCGCGTCCGTGGACGCGATACAACTCCACAGCATGCTTGGCGAAGCCATCCAGGTACATCCAGTCCCCGAGGATCAGGTCGGTGCTTTGCAGCGGCCTGATTCTTATAATGTCTTAATTTTATTTTTCGCATCCAGTCCCCGAGTGCGCACTCGCTGAATTTCAGCGGGTGGGCACTTAGGAATTTCTTGATCGCCAGTCCCCGAGTGCGCACTCGCTGAATTTCAGCGGGTGGTCACTTAGGAATTTCTTGATCGCTAGTCCCCGAGTGCGCACTCGCTGAATTTCAGCGTGTGGGCACTTAGGAATTTCTTGATCGCCAGTCCCCGAGTGCGCACTCGCTGAATTTCAGCGGGTGGGCACTTAGGAATTTCTTGATCGCCAGTCCCCGAGTGCGCACTCGCTGAATTTCAGCGGGTGGGCACTTAGGAATTTTGATTTGATTAACCTTTTTGGTGATGTGCAGGGTCTGAAGCTTGAGTCGGCTGACCGATTGGCCGCGAGGCAGCGCGCGGAGAAGGAGCTGGCCATCGTCCATGAAGCGAACAAAGGGATTCAGGCTGTTGCCGCGAAGGCAGAGGAAGCTCGCCAGGGGCTTGTCCCCGCTGGTGAATTGGCGGCGGCGCAATCGGCTTTGAGTGCCGCTGAACAGCGAATCGCCAACCTCGAGCGCGAGCTGCGGGAGGCGAAGGAAGAAGCGAGCTCGGCTGACGGGCGAGCTAAGGCCGCCATTGCAGCCGCTGAAGAGGATCGCAAAGTGTCGGAAGTCCTTATTGCTGGGCTTCAGGACGACCATACGTCGCTTCAATGCTTCATCACGGAACTCGCCCGCCCGCTGCTTGGTGAGTACATCTGCCCCTTCCAGTGGTTGTGTCTTTTGTGGTGTCCATCGTACTCATTATTGTCTTCTACTCGCAGGTCGCATCATCGATAGCGAGGAAGAGGCGGGCTCGTTCGACGCGAGGCAGTGTGTAAGCATGCTTGTCGATTCAGCAACATTGTCGGCGACGTGCATCCGCGCCTATCTCCAAGAGATATCGCCCATGGAGGTGATTCCCAGCGACCTCGTTGAGGTGTGGAAGTATTTGGAGAAAGCGCCCGCGGTCGTTGAGTTCATGACGCAGTCGGCGTTTCGGCGCGGAGCGTCGACGGCACTTAGTCTTGGACTTGCCCACTTCCCCGAAGACTTCGACATCGACGATGTGACGAGTGGATATCCATCGTCGACTGGCGCGGTGGAGCTGTCCGAGGTTCTCAAGTTGCAGGACCGCGCCGCCACGTACTCAGAACGTGTCTGGGCAATGGGCGACCTCCTTCCGTACCAGGAGACGGTCGTCGCGCCGAATGACCCCGAGCCGCCGCATCGTGACTTCAAGGTCGAGCAACCTTTTCGCGCGGCAATGGCAGGTGAACTGACGACGTACCCGTCGAACCCGTACACGCCGTTCATCCGCAATCGCCGGGATGTTGGCGAGTCGTCATCAAAGCCTGCAGAGTAGGATAGTTTGCCTTGTGGCGTTAGCAGCAGGTCTGCCATGCGGGCATATTTTGTAGCATGAAACAATGCGATATGCAATTGAATGAGACATCGTGTCTATTTTGGTATTTGTTGTGTGTTTGTGATTGATTTTTGAACGATTCCCTGAGCGCGTCCGCCCTTTTTGTGGGGTTTACCTCGTATGTGATATATGTGTTGTTGTTATGTGTTTTGTTATTTTGGTCGACTCGCCCGAGCTCGAAGAGCCAGTCGCTAGGCGACTCCCTTGAGTGCTCTGTACTTTGTTGTTTTCCCTTGCGCGAACGAGGTCGGGTGGCCGAGTCCCCGAGCGTGGTACTTGGTTGTTCTAGGCGCGACTCGAGGGTGGTTGAGGACTCAGCGCGTTAATTTGAGCGCGTCACTCCTGCCTGGCCCGTGGGGTCAGTCGCGTGGCGAGTCCTGGGCATTCTCTCCTACTTGGCGTTTTCCCTGACCGCTCGCGATGAACTGGTCTTCAGTCCCCGAGCGTGGTACTTAGCCATTCGAGTCGCTATGCCGAGGATGCGGAGGACCGAGGTCGCTGTGAGAAGCGAGGGCAGTTGTCTTGGCTCGTAGAACCAGTCGAGCTAGGCGACTCCAATGGGGCTCCGGGTAGGCGTTTTTCATGGACGATGCAAGACCTGAGGTGATTCAGTGCTCTTACACCGCACTACTTAGCCGTGCCGATCGCTGTGCCAAAGGTTGACTTCTGCGGTTAGCGTAACGCTGTTATTACGAGTGCGAGTGGCACAAGTCATGGAGAGTAGGCGCAATTTGCGGTAACCGTTTCTTTTTATTTCATAGCGACTGGAGAGTACATGTGTGGGGTTCTAGGAGTAGAACTTCCGTAGGAGGTTTACATTCCATGGTCTCTTGACGTCGAGTTCGTCGTCCCCGTGGACGTCGATGAGGTAGTAGGCGTCGTTGCCGAGTACGCGCCCGATGGCGAATGGGCCTTCCCACGGAGGGGAGAGCTTGTGCATGCCCTTCTTGTCCTGGATGAGGCGTAACACCAGGTCGCCTTCTTGGAAGGTGCGAGCTTTCACCCGCTGGCTGTGGTAGCGGCGGAGTCCCTGCTGGTAGATGGCGGTGCGTGACCGAGCGAGGTCACGTGCTTCGCCGAGTTGGTCGATCCCGTCTTGGCGGGCAAGCTCGTTCGCAGCCTCCGTATAGTGGACGACCCGCGACGAGTCATGCTCGAGGTCGGTGGGCATGACTGCCTCGGCGCCGTAGACCATGAAGAATGGGGTGAACCCTGTCGATCTGTTGACTGAGGTGCGGATCCCCCAGATGACAGAGGGCATCTCTTCGACCCAGCACCCGGCGGTGCGCTCGAGTGGTACTTGGAGTCGCGGCTTCAGGCCGTGGAGGATGCTTTGGTTGGCCCGTTCCGCCTGGCCGTTGGATTCCGGGTGGGCGACTGACGCGAGGTCGATCCGGATGTGGTGCTCTTCGCAGAATTAGGCCATGGCTCCCTTGGCGAAGTTGGTGCCGTTGTCCGTGATGATGCTGTTTGGGAACTCGTAGCGATATATGAGCTCGCGTAGGAATTTAGTGGCGGTCTTCCCATCGCATTTCCGGACTGTCTTGGCCTCCACCCATTTCGTGAATTTGTCGACGGCGACTAGCAGGTGGGTGTAGCCGGAGGGGGCCTTCTTGAAGGGGCCTACCATATCCATGCCCCACACAGCGAATGGCCAGGTGATGGGGATTGTTTTGAGCGCCGAGCTCGGTACGTGCGTCTGATTGGCGTATTTCTGGCACCCGGCGCACCGTTGGACGATATCGACAGCATCGGCGTGTGCGGTGGGCCAGTAGAATCCATGTCGCATAGCCTTGGCGACTAGGGAGCGGGCGGCGGCGTGGTGGCCGCAGTCACCGGAGTGGATGTCGTGGAGGATCTTGCGTCCTTCAGCTGGTTGGACGCAGCGTTGGAACACGCCGGTGACGCTGCGCTTGTGGAGCTCGCTGTCGATGATGATGTAGGATTTGCATCGACGAGCGATCATTCGAGTGTCTGTCTCGTCTGTCGGCAGGGTGCCGGCTTCCAGGTAGGCGATGTAGGGCTTGGTCCAGTCGTCTGGCTCGTTGACGAGTGCGACCAAGGCTGCCTCTGGTTGGAGTGGGACTCCGATGTCGATCTCCCTCGGGGGAGAGACTGATGGCTTGGTGATCGTGTCGAGGAAAACGCCGGCGGGTGGTGCAAGTCGAGCCGACCCGATGCGAGAGAGTGCGTCGGCCTCCTCGTTCTTCCGCCTGTCGATCCACTCGACGGAGTAGCCGGTGAAGTGTCCACCCAACTTGTCCACTGCTTGGCGGTACGCCGCCATGGTAGGGGAGACGGCGTCGCAGGTGACAGCGACTTGCCCCGCGACAAGGTCGGAATCTCCGTAGCAGCGGAGGCGATTGACGTTCATCTCCTTGGCGGCTCGCATGCCGTGGAGTAGGGCCTCATACTCAGCCATGTTGTTGGTACAAGGTGTGAAGTCGGGGCAGAGGATGTAGCGGAGCTTGTCGCCCTTTGGTGAAGTTAGCACTATCCCTGCGCCTGCACCGTCCGCGTTTTTGGAGCCGTCGAAGTGCAGGCTCCAGTAATGGAGGTACGGCAGCTTCTCTGGCTGCTGGGCCTCTTCCCAGTCGGCGATGAAGTCTGCCAGTGCCTGCGACTTGATCGCTTTTCGTGGCTCGTATTTGATGTTGTGGACGCCGATTTCGACGGCCCACTTGGTGACCCGCCCGGTCGCCTCGCGGTTGCGGATGATGTCTTGCAGTGGTGCTGAGGAGACGACCGTGATCGGGTGCTCCTGGAAGTAGTGCGGCAGGCGCCGCTGAGCTCTGAAGACCGCGTATACTAGCTTTTGGTACTGTGGGTACCGCTGGCGCGACTCGGTGAGGACCTCGCTGATGTAGTACACCGGCCGCTGGACTGGGCGCTCCTTTCCTTCCTCTGGTCGCTCGACGACCATCACGGCGCTGACGACGCGCTCGGAAGCCGCGACGTAAACCAGCATGGGTTCTTTGTCGGCGGGGGCAGCGAGTAATGGTGCGGCGAGTAGCACCTTTTTGAGGTCGCGGAGCGCGTCGTCCGCCTCCTTGTCCCACTGGAAGGTGGGGTTCTTGCGCATCAGGCGGTATAGGGGCATCGCCTTTTTGCCCAGGCGGGGGATGAAGCGACTGAGAGCCGCTACTCGCCCGGCCAGCTTGTGGACGTCGCGCAGGCACTCGGGTTTGCCATGCCGGGCGATCGTGTCGATCTTCGTGGGGTTCGCCTCGATCCCTCGTTTGGAGACGACGTACCCCAGTAGTTGTTCGGCAGGTACACCGAAGGTGCATTTGCCTGGGTTGAGCTTTATCTTATATCTTCGCAGGTTGCCGAATGTTTCCGCCAGGTCGTCGAGTAGGTAGCCTTGGCGAGCGGATTCTACGACCACGTCGTCGATGTAGACGTGGATGTTGCGGCCAATTTGGCTCGCGAGGCATTCTTGCATGCACCGCTGGTAGGTCGCCCCGGCGTTCTTGAGGCCGAAGGTCATGGAGGTGTAGCAGAAGGCTCCGAATGGCGTGATGAACGCCGTCTTCTCCTCATCTTCGACAACCATTTTGATCTGGTTGTACCCAGAGTAGGCGTCGAGGAAACATAGCGACTCCGAACCCGCGGTTGAATCGATTATCTGGTCGATCCGCGGGAGGACGAACTGCTCCTTTGGGCAGGCGCCGTTCAGGTTTATGTAGTCGATACACATTCTCTAGGTCCCGTTCTTCTTCTCGACCAGGACTGGGTTTGCCAGCCACTTGGAGTACTTGATTGGCCGGATGAAGCCGGCAGCGAGTAGACGCTGCACCTCCTCGGCGATTGCTCGACGGCGTTCTTCATTGAAGGGCCTCAGCGACTGCTTGACAGGTCACACTTTGGGGTCGGCGTTTAGCTTGTGCTCAGCGAGATCCCTAGGGACACCGGTCATGTCAGAGGGTTTCCATGCGAAGATGTCCCTGTTCTCATGGAGGAACTCGATGAGCACGCCTTCCTATGCTGGGCTCATGCCCGTCCCGATAGTCACCGTCTGGCTGGAGTCGCCTAGGACCAGCTCGACGGTGCGGGTGTGCGTCGTGGCCTCAAAGGTTGAGGTGTTTGCGCCCTCTGAGTTGGGCTTCTTGAGTATGGTGGGGTCGTCGTTGTTTACTCCGCTCGCGTACTTGGCGAGCTCATCGGCGTGGTTGGTCTCCGCCGCGATGACGGCGTCAGCGAGCTCGGTGCCTTTGTCCTCGCACTCGGCGGCCATGTCGGGGTCGCCGTGGATGGTGATGACGCCGCACGGCCCGGGGAGCTTCATCGCGTTGTACGCGTAGTAGGGTGCTTCTATGAATTTAGCGAACGCCTGGCGCCCCAGGACGTAGTGGTAGGGGCTGTCGAAGGGCACCAGTTCGAAGACGATCCGCTCGGTGCGGAAGTTTGCCGGTGTGCCGAAGGTGACTGGCAGCGTAACCTTGCCGATCGGGTACGCCTTCCGACCGGGAACGATGCCGTGGAATGTGGTGTGGGTCGTCTCGATCATCGACTGCGGAAGCCGCAGCCGCCTGAAGGTGTCGAGGTACAGGATGTTGATGGAGCTGCCGCCGTCCATCAATGTCTTGGGGAGCCAGTAGTCGCCGACCTTGGGCTTGACCACCAGGGCGACTCGTCCTGGGTACTCGATGCGTGGCGAGTGGTCTTGGCGGCTCCAGGTGATGGGCTGCTCTGACCAGTTTAGGAACTGGGGAACGTCCACCTGGGCCACCGCGTTGACGGCGACAACGCGGGCGATGACCTTCTTCTCGCGCTTCGTGTTGAAGCCTATGAAGGTGTGGAGCGAGCCGGCCACTTTGCCGAATTTTCCGCCATTTGGCGGATCGTTGTCGGGGTCCTCCCGCGCTCGCCGTGCTTTCTCGATTTCCCTGAGGGTGTGGCAGTCGGCGGTGGTGTGCGTTGCGGGCTTTCCTTCCCTGCTATGAAACGCACATGGTTGGTTAAGGAGAGCCGCGGGGTCGAACCTTGGCTTGGCCTTGTAGTTCCGCCGTCACGGCGTTGTCCTCCGTCGCGGCGGAAGCTCTTGGGCTCGCGTTGCACGTGCCCGGCGTTGGCGACGAAGTCAACTCGCCCGTCACTGCGGCGCTTGCCGGTGAGGCGAGTGCTACTGTAGCGTAGGTCGGACCGTCGTCCGCTGTCGTTGCCGCTCGTGCGGCGTTGACCTCCTGACTCATCGTCAGTTTCCTAGTTTGGATCTTCCTCGGCGTACCGTTTGGCGATCTCGAGGAGGTCGGGGATGTTGTCGAGTGTGCGGGAGTGTCGCTTGAGCTTGGCGACCAGGGACTCGTAGCGGCACGAGGTCTTGAAGCAATGGATCGCGGTGTCCGGGTGGATGCCGACCGCGTTGTACCAAAGTTCTTGCCACCGTTGGACCCAGTTGCGGGTCGACTCGCGGGGTCCCTGGACGCATCGCTCCAGGTCCTCGATAGTGGTGGCACGGGTATAGGAGAACTCGAAGTGCCTGACGAAGGCGTCGCGCATCTCATCCCAGGAGTCGATACTGTCCTGGGGGAGGGTGTTGATCCACTGCCTGCACGTCCCCTCCATCATCAGGGGGAGGTAACGGGCGGCTAGCAGGTCAGTGTGGCCTGCGATCCCCATCGCCATGAGGTATGTGTCGAGCCAGACGGCGGGGTCATACGAGGAGTCGTACTTTTCTATCTCTTTTGGCGCCTTGAAGTTTGGCGGGTACTTCTCGCCTCGGATCATTGGTCCGAAGCACTTGGGTCCGAGTCGACTGAGCGACCCCATGGGCTCGCCGTCGCGGCGATTGGTTAGGGTATGTCGCAGGTCGTCGGGCTGGCGTGCGCGCCAACTTTGGTTGTTGATGATGTGGGTGCGGGCGTCGATGGGTTGCCTGTTGGCGGCGACAAGGTTGGTTGCCGGCCTGGGTCGTTGGTGGAGAGTGCCGCGTTTGCGGGTTGGTGTTGGAGCTGTAGTGGCTCTGGTGGCGGGCAGTTGAGGGTGTTTGCCGCCGCTGGGCGGCCGCTGGAGGCCGCTCTGCTTCCCGAGGAACGCGAGTATACTCGACCTTGCGAGTCGGCGCCCGCTCTTTGCTGCTCGACGGCCTTCGCGAGTAGGGCTTTGACGTATTGGATCTGTAGGGCGCCGTTGCCGGTGGCCGTGATGCTGTCAGCTGCTGCTCGGCCTGCCACGAGGTTGTCCATCGGGGTGGAGAACAGTGGTAGGCCGTTTGCGTCTCGCTCCCGTGAGGAGACTACTATCCGCGGCTGGTCCCTGGGAGGGGTGCGGTTGGGTGGAGGTGGGGCGCCCAACGCCGTTGATACCGGCGGGGGCCAGACGCTTCCTCCAGGTGGCGCGTTCTCGCAGATCGCGCGCTCGGCCACGCGGGCCGGGTCGTTTTCGTCGTCGAAGTTCAGGGCACGTCCCTGAACGGTGGGGTTCAGGCGCGACCTAATCCGCTGCTGGTGGTAGCGTGATAGCTCCTGCGCCGTCACCTGCTCGAGGCAAAAAAATTCGCGCTCGGCTTGCTCCTTGCGCACCGCCTCCGCCAGTTTCAGGCGAAGTTCCTCGACCTCCGTTGCCGTGGCGTTAGGAGGGATTGGGGTGGAGAATGGATCCTCCGGCGGATCGGTGCCGGTCGCCATGTAAGTCGCGGCGTGGCGACCGGTTCCGTCGCGGAGGTCGGCGGTGTCCTCCGACCCGGAGTCGAATTCGAAGATCCCGAGGATGGAGGGGTCCTCGAAGTCTCCCACGTTGGAGACCTGGGCGATGGAGCCCGCGGACGAAGCCGCGGTGATGGATCCAGCGAGTGACGCCGGGGTCGCCGAGTCGGCGTCGTCGTTGAGGGCCGCGTCCTCTGCGGCCGCTGAGTTTTCGGCCACGTTGCTGTGGGCCGAATTGTACTCGGAGGCGAGGCGGTGGATCGTGCGGATCTGGCTCTCGGAGAGCCGATCGCGTGGCGGCGACTCGCGGATGCGAGCCGAATCCTCCGAGACGATGACGTCGGTGAGGCCGACGAAGAGGCTGATCGTGCCGATCGGCAGGATCACGCTGTGCGTGACGGGTCGCGCCGCCGGGACATAGCTGCTCGGCAAGATTTGGAGCATCTCGCCGATCGCTATCATGCGGCCGGTGGCGACCGTCTCGTTGATGAGCAGATTGGATCTCGCCGCAGAACACCGGCCGGACCGGCCAGGCCCCACGGTGGGCGCCACTGTCATGGGAATAGTCACGGCAGATGCTGCAATCGGCAGCGAGTAGTAGAACAAGGGGCAAGGGCGGCCAGCCATCTGCGGTGCGAGATGAGGGCAAAGACACAGGGTTTTACTCAGGTTCGGCCCCCGGAGGGTAAATACCTACTCCTGCTAGATTGTATTATGGAGGTGTTACAATGGGCGAACTCGGCGGCTAGGCAGCGAGTCGCTTGGGCGTCTGAGGGAACGTATCTCTACTCGCCCTATAGGGAGGTTTATATAGGCTCACCTCCCCTAGGGTTTACATATCTCAACCGATTCAGTTAGAGCTTCGGTACTCGTTTAACCTAACCCTACTGGGCCTATATACTCGCCTGGGCCTTCAGCTTTCAGTCGCTCGGTTCCTCGCTGGGCCTCAATCCAGTCGCTGTCCTGCAGGCCCACTCGCCAGCTCTCGGGCTAGTCGGAAACGTCCTGCTGGGTATACCCCGAAGGCACATCCCCATCAGTATCTCTATTAGTGCTATTTGACTTTGTTGCAACGTGTTGTGCTTAATGTTTGTCACTAGGGTCCGAGTGCCATGATCTCAGATCTCAAATTATTATTGAATCATTATGATAGTATTGTTTATGATCTTATCTGAAAGTTGTGTACACATATCATTGTCCGGATCCAAAGGCCCCAAAGTGACAATAATTGGGACAACCGGAGGGGATGGCTGTGGTGTGAGGATCACATGTGTTCACGGAGTGTTAATGCTTTGCTCCGGTGCTCTATTAAAAGGAGCACCTTAATTGCCAGTAGTTCCCTAGAGGCCTCGCTGCCACGGCCTAGCTAGAAAGAAGATGTTGTGCAAGTTCTCATTGCGAGCATGTATGACTATATATGGAGCACATGCCTAGGATTGTTTAGTACTTGGATGCTTGTTATTATTTATCTGCAATGCCCTAGTTTTTTGAAGTTACATGTTTAGACTCGTCCATGCAACGCCCGTCCATCCATCCCTATGCCTACCGCACTTGAATCCTACTGTTACTATTACTGTTACTGTTGCTATTGTTTCACTATTGTTGTTGCTGTTGTTGTTACTGTTGCTTTGTTGTTGCTACTACAAACTGTTGCTACTGATAAACTTCTATGAGCAAGAACTATTTCCAGGTGCAGCTGAACTGACAAATCAGTTGTTAAGGCTTGCAAGTATTCTTTGGCTCCCCTTGTGTCGAATAAATAAATTGGGTAATACTACCCGCGAATACTGTTGCGATTCCCTACACTTGTGGGTCATCAATTCCTTAGGGCATATCCATCGGACCGACCCATCCGGTCGACACAAATGGTCTGTTTCTGTTCGTTTGGGTAGGGCCACGGTGTCTTCTGGGTCGGGGTCCTGCCTATCCGGCCAACCGCGCCCAGCGATGTGACCCATCTGTCCGCGCTTGGCCATCGCCAACGCCGGCATATTTCTAGTGTATTCCCGCTACCACGCCATCTCCCGCCTTTTTTAATGCCGCTTCCCACCAGTTCTAGACGTTTCTAGACGCGTCCAGGTGCCGTCATAAAAAGGGGAGGTCTCCCGGATTTCTTCGACCAGACCCATGCCACCCCCAGCAAAAAACCACCATGTCTAGCTGTTGTCGTCATCCCGACGAGGTCCGTGGCAACCCCGATGCCGGCAGAGAAGAGGTGCCCAAGCGGTCGCTACCGTCGTGGTGGCCGAACTCGCCGGTGGCACCGGACGTGGAGCCGCCAACGATTCTGGGGTGCCCGCATATATTCCATATCCAACTGCAGTCGTGGAGCTCTCACTACGACTACAATAGGACCACCAGCGAGCGTTTCTCGTTGGAGGTGATGAACCGCATCTTTCTACAGGAGCACCGACAGCATGTAGCGCTTAGAGAAGTGCGTGATGACCTCAGGGAAGCATTGCGATCCAATCCTGACGATGCGTACCTGCGTTCCCACCTCCCCCAAGCCGAAGAAGATATGCAGACGCAGGAAGTGATCTATCGCTCTCTCAGCGAAGAATGGGGTCTTGTCGACCCGCCGGTGCCACCGGCGCCAGCTCCATAGGCGACGCATAGCTAGGATGGTGTTGTAGTGTTGTTTGTAACATATTTGGCAGTCGAATAAATGTTTTCATGGCAAATGGCCGGTGCCCACATTGCTACATCTTACAAGGCGAATGCAAATGGCCTAGACTACTCGTCGGAGTCAGAGGAGTCGGAGTGGTAGCAGCGATGGCACATTGTGTTGTCAAAGACGCTGACGTCAAACATTGCTTTGCTATTGTACTTGAAGACAACGATGTTTCCCACCTTGATCTGGTGCGTGCGGGCGAAGCACTCCTAGTCGTCTCCAAGGTACATCTGGCGAGGTGGTCGAACATCAAATACACCGGGTACCTGGTGGTCCTGAAATTGTTCTCCTGTAGAAAGACAAGATGGGGCGGTCGGTTGGCGACCAGCGATGTGAACTTGCGAGGGAGGAGCAGCCTGCAAGGCGCCATGGCAAAGTGGATGGCCATGATGAACTGGACGCCTGGGTCGACCTCATCGGGTGATGATGTCGATGAGGGAGAGCATGGTGGCGTGATGCTTTAGTCGTGTCCTCCGCGCCTCCCTCGACGTCCACGGACGACACACCCTCCCGTCGATCCATTTCTTCCGGCCATGACTTGCTAACGGTAGTGGAGACAAGAAAGGGGAAGAAGGAGAGTGCAATGTGGTGTGGTGTGGGGGGAGATGGCCGCGATTGGCCAGTTTAAAAGGACCGTCATCGGATGCCGGCGCAGAGGCCGAAGAGACGCCATTGAAGTCCCAGTGAGGAGGGCAGGCGTCAGGCGGATCCTGCAGTGCGGTGGAGACCACAACTTCTAGTCAATTAGTGTCTCGTATCATCGCCATTGATGGCGCAGGCTACCACCGGTCAGCCTTCCGCCAGTGCCTCTGAATCGGTGCCGAAGTTGCATCTGAATCGGTGTCGCTGCACGTGTCTGAATCAACGTTGCGATGGCTGACGGATGGGCCAGCGGTACCAACGGGCAAGAAAAGCCCTCTATTCGTGCGCTTTCGGGCTAACGCAACTGTTGCCCAGATTTGGTCCATGGATGGGTCGAACCGGATGAGTTTGTCCGGATGGGTCGGGCTGCTAGGGAGTCGCGCACGTCCCATGCATCCGCAAACAAGTTCGGACACGCTCGGACGGGATGGGTCGACCCGGTGGAGATGCCCTTAGTCCTTGTTTCGAGTTACATATATATTAGAAACTGAACCAGTATCAAATACCCATGTACTACTTCGACTACTAGTAAGTTACAAATCAATAACAAGTATATCATATATACCTTTGTTCACTTTCTTGGCCTTCTTATCTACCAAGAATTTCGAGCAGTTCCGACTCTAGTGAACAACCTCCTTGCAGTAAAAGAACTCAGTATCGGGCTTCGGGCCTCCCTTCGTCTTCTTCTTAGGCCCGGCAATATACTTGCCTTCCTTCTTGAAGTTACCCTTGGGCTTTCTCCTCCACCCCTTTTTCTTGAAACTGGTAGTTTTATTGACCATCAACACTTGATGTTCCTTTTTGATGTCTACCTTAGTAGTCTTAAGCATAGCTGCGAGTACGTTGAGCGACCTGGCAACACCATTCATATTGGAGTTAATTAGAAACGCTTTGTAACTCGGTGGCAGCGATTGCAGAACCCTGTCCATCATGAGTTCAGCTAGAATCTCACATCCTAGTGTCTCAAGACGTTGAGCGTATCCCGTCTTCTTTATGACGTGCTTGTTCACGATGTTGTGCTCCTCCATCTTAGCGCTAAAGAACTTTTCTAAGATCTCATATCTCTCGGCACGGATTTGATCCCCAAATATAGTTTTGAGTTCCTCCACCATGACATCAGCATCAAGAAGTTCAAAACGCATTTGCTGTTCGGGCTCCAATGATTGGAGTATTGTGCACCACACAAGAGTGTAATCATCAAACTTTGTGTCATACACAGTGTGCTCCTCCTGAGGAGCATCATCTGCAGGAGCATCACCTAACGTACCGTCAAGTACATAGGACATTTTCATGCCCGCGAGGATAATCCTCAAGTTGTTGTGCCAGTTGGTGAAGTTAGACCCATTGTCTAGCAGCTTTTCTTTCTCAAAGAATGCATTGAAATTGAATGCATGAGGTTCCATGATCTACAATGTGTTTGCAAATACTATCTACACTAGGTTTATTGCAGATAGAGTTCAAGCTAATTCAAAATTACTTATATGAACTCCCACTCAAAATGACATCCCTCTAGTCATTTTAGTGATTACATGAACCAAATGCACTACGCCATGACCAATCATCATGAGTGGTGGCGCAGCTCCAATGGCGAGCATTGTATGGGTCATCATATATCCATATGACTCGTGCTTTACCTTTCGGTTCATGATCTGAGGCCATGTCTATATATGCTAGGCTCGTCAAGTAAGAACCTTAGTATTCGCGTGTGTAAAACTGTCTTACACCCGTTGTATGTGAACATAGAATATATCACACTCGATCATCACATGGTGTTTCAAGACGACGAACTTTCTTAACTGTGCATACTAAGGAAGAACATATTATTATCTTGATATTAAGTGGGAGGGGTCATCTTATAGTTCTACCAAGGCAATCAAATACTACCTAGGCGATCAAATCAACATAAAATAACATGCATCAAAGGATAAACATCACATGCATATATAATGTGATACAATATGGTCCTTCTCGCATTCTATCTACATCTCGTGCGTCATGGCATGATCTCCATCATTCCACCAGTGTGTCACCAAGTTCCAGGGCGCCACCATCAAGGTTGGTCTCCACTAATCTAATTACATGGATTTCCATTTTCCAGCACGCAAGCTATAAAAAAATAACAACCATATGGCTCATGTCTGCTGTTTTAAAATAAAACACATTTCATACAATAACATTTGTATCACATAACATATCACATGACATGACCTGCAAAAACAAGTTAGATGCCTCTAACTAATTTTTGTTTATTTTACGCGGCTATGGGCTTTCTAGGAGAGAATCGTTCTAGCTATGAACATTAGACACAATGGTGATAACCAAGTTATTAAGAAGACTATTGTAAATCAAATATCAACTATAGTGGGAGAGACAGACACCCGCTAGCCACTTATGCAAAAAGAGTTGCATGTCAAGCGTGGAATATGTCTCATGTAATAGGACATGTAAAGTTTGTCCGGGCCGCTTCATCCCACTATGCCACCAATATCTGAAATACAAGAGATTTGCAATAACAAGACTTATCAATGCCCACATCTGCTTGTGTTCTAATCGACAAAGCATCTATGCATAGACATATGTTGGATACCACTGATGGGGTTTGTTGCATAGAAAACAAAAAATTCCCACGGTTTGTAATTGCCAAGATCAAATCTAAGAAATACTTTGTAATAGTTACAGATGGACTCACCCTCATAGACCGTAAGCGGGATAACATTCCCAAAAACAAACATGGTTAATGTAGATGGTACATGACCATCCTCAAGGATGTACAGATGATCAGCGCCTCCGTAATTGGTCACATATTCGGTGTGCCGACGACTCTCGATCCCTTGCTCCAGCCGGGCAGCGGATGTAGCGGATCCCCAGGAACTCCAAAAACACTACGCCAGGGTAGTGGTGGTGGAGGGGAAGGTTTAGAGAAGGGCTTCGCCAAGCACCTTTTCTAGTGGCAATGGACAAGGCAAGCAACGGTAGAAGATGCCATCCTTCGGACATATGAGAGAGATTGTGAGAGAGAGTGTGTGGAGAGGAGAAGGAGGCCACCTCCTTTTATAGGAGCCATGGGGCTTCCCCCTACCCTCCTCTCATTCAATCTCCATTAAAGCACTTTAATTCCCTTAAAGGTCTATTGAAACACTTTAATTCCATTAAAGGTCTTTCCATTAAAGCATTTTAATTCCATTAAAACACTTTAACTCCCTTAAGGGTTTATCCATTAAAGTACTTCAATTCCATTTTAATGCAACTCAATAGAATGAAACTTCATTTAATGAACACTTCATTTAATGAACAAATTAACATTTTGATCCCTTTCATTGTTTCTATACCCCAAAACTATTTCGGCAGATTCGGCAGAACAATTTTCTGCGATGTCCATTGACTTCCCCGATGTTCCCTATCTGCTCAAACGCGTCGGTTAAACTTAAGTGTGTCTCCCTACAGGTTCAGGAACTATGTTGAAATGATCGATACTTTCTCCAATCAATAATCATGTTAGAGATACAACTGAATTAGAGATAAATGTCATATTAATATGATACATTATACGATGGATATCATTCAAGCAACACCCTGCTATCACCTCATGCCTGCGTTTTAGCAACTGAAAGTTTCACAACATAATTTTCGGTGAAAACTAGAAATCTGCTGCTTTGAATCAACTGCCATTGACATGGATATACCTTACCAGTGCACAACATTGACATACTCGGTCCAGCCAAAGGAAGGCCCACGTGAGGACACGCATCCCAAGGAAGGCCCACGTGAGGACATGCAACCCATGAAGATTTCGGGTGGCCCAAGCCCGTGGCGATTTTAACTCCTTGGAGGACAAGTTTAGGCTAGATAGAATTTCAAAGGGTATCAACCCAAATCTATTACCGACTCGATGTATCCCCGAGACCTGGCCTATCTATACAAAGTCCAGGAGGGTATGGCGAGAAGGATCCTTCAACTCATCTCATACACACCTCCACGCCAGATTGCATCTACGCACCCCTGTAACCATCATTTTCATCGTAATCAAGAGCAGACAAGCAGGAGTAGGGTTTTCCCTCCAAGGGCCTAAACCTGGGTAAATATGGTGTCCATGTGTTGCTTGTCTGTTAACCATTCCGCAACTTCCAGCATCCCCATCTTCTCCAAACCCAAGTCCATAACAATGGGCATTGATGAGTCGAACCCTCGTCAATTGGCGCCATTTGTGGGAAACGGGGACGATGATCATGAGGTCGTGACGGTTCCATCCGGAGTGGTCTATGATTCATCAGCAACGGAGACTCGCCTCCTCTTTGGCGCCTTTGACTTCACCGCCCACTCACCGGCCACCTTGAAGGATTTCGAGTCCGTTGGTGACGGGCTCAAGATGCTCTTTGGGAGCTTCTGCTTCCAGGTGGGACAGTCCGGCACTCTCCGCCTCCCAGAGCGGGTGCCACTTCCATCCATCAGGCCCGCTTCATGGTTCCCACCCATCGATGCCCTACACACATCGACAATGACGGGAGATTCACATGACAGAAGCAGCTGCAACTCCAATCTATGCGGTCCTCCTTCGGATGAAGGAACCTACGGTTCTGGATCTGAGAGTTGCGGCAGCAGTGATCCACCCTGTGAGCGCTACCTATGCGCCACCATCCACGATGGCAACATCAACAATGGAGTGGATCCGACGCTAGGTTCGGGTGCCACACTACCCCCCAATCCCCCTCCCAACCCATAGGTTGAGAACGAGGGAAACAGGGGAAACCCGGCCAACAGAGCCACTAAGGGCAGCAATCGCGGCTACGACCAGATCAACCTCAATGATGAAGGCTGGCGCCAAGCACGCGAAGTCGTGCAAGGCAACAAAATCCTACATGTGGATGACCTTCCACTGGCTCCTGATCGATGAGCACGATCGACAGGTGAAGCTGCAGGAGAAGCTCGAAAAGTGTAAGCAGGCAGCCGCAGAGTCAATCGCTGGCGGCTCCGCTTCACATGGCAACAACACCAAGTACCGCTCCTGCATGGAGCGCATGGACCCTGCCACGCGGCGCAAGGTCACCAGGTCCCTCGACACGTCCTTCATGACGATGGAATCACACGGCAACGTCATGCCCAAAACAGCGTAGGCTGCGATCATGGAGGCCACCACCTATCTCGCGTCCAATCTGCCTCCGGCGGGTGACCCAAAAACACAATGCACAAGTCCACGCTAGTAGGACTCGGACTCGTCGGTGCTGCGCTCCATGATGAAACTCCCGTGGAGCCGAAGAAGAAGGCCGTGGTCAAGTTCACTCGAAGCCGCACATCCTCATATGACGAGGAGGAGCATGACCTGCCCCGGCACCGTCGGAGCCCACGACATCGAAGCAGCAACTACGATGCTCATAGTGAGGTCACCCAGCGCAAGATCGACAAATCGAGTGCTAAACGCTCGTGTTCAACTGAGTCTGAAGAGGAGGACGATGGAGAGCTGTGCGGAGCCAGATGCTTCAGCAGATTCATTCGGCAATCGCGGATGCCGAAAAATTTCAAGCTCCCTTCGGACAATCCGAAGTTCGACGGCATGCAGGAGCCAAAGGCTTGGCTCGACGATCATCTGTCATCCTTCAAGCTACGCGGCGGAAACAAGAACACCACCTTACAGTGCCTTCAGTTGCAGCTGACAGGCACAGCCAGAGTCTGGCTCAGCAGCCTATCATGCGGCTCCATCCAAAGCTGGGAAGAGCTGGCGTATAGCTTCATCCGCAACTTCAAGGGCAATAGCAAGAGGCCAGCCTGAATCTAATAGCTGCGCGCCTGCACCCAGTGGACCAACGAGTTCAACCGCTCGTACATATTATGCTGGTCCCACATCAAGAACTCCACCGCACACATCTCCGAAGAAAGAGCAATCGACGCCTTCAATGACGGTGCCAGGCGCCCAGATTTCAAGGAGGAGCTCGGGCGCGTTAAGCCCAAAACCCTTGACCACCTCATGGACATCACCAACCACTAGGAAGGCGGCTAGGATTCCGTCAACAGAACACATTCGGATGACAAAGACAACTTCGACCATAGGCACGAGCGCCGCAACAAGAGAAGATCGTGCATCTATGACGATCGCGATGGAGTCGACATGGTTGCGGCTGTGTATGCCGATCGACGCGATGACGACAACCGCAGCAGCAACTACCGCGATGGTGGATGACCCACGCAAATGTGGCAACATCGTAACCGTGATGAAGAACCTTCAGCATACGACAAGCTGTCTAGTCCCTGCACCATCCACTTCTACATCGACAAACAAGATGGTAAGAAGAAGGCCAGCTACATGCTCAAGGAATGCTGAGAATTTGAGAAGCTCAGCGAGGGCCTCACCCAGATGCGGCACCAGACGGTGAACCCTGGATTCACACCTGCTCCAGGTGCCATCGCCCACGGAGCTCCTCCACCACCACCTGGCAGACCGTCGCAGCCGCCGTTCGGACCAGCACCAAATAATGGTGCAGATGGATACCCCCAACCGAAAGGGGCCCTGATTGTTGGTCCACGCAGAGATAAAACAAAACTTTTTCCTCTAACGTGGTGATCCCAAGACCTAGCTGAGGTAGAAGGCCACGAGGTTTACCACTAGACGCGCAGTTGCGGATTACTGATGAAGCGCGTTAGTTGATGCAGTGAAGTCCTCACGATCCGATCGTCCTGGTGCTGATCGCACAGCACCTCTGCTGGTATCCACACGTACAAGGAGGAGCACCGGCGGCGAACTTCTAGGTTCGTTACGGCGGCTGGACTGCTGTGGAGCTAGGGTTTCCAACACATGGAATGACCTAACCGAACAACGATTAACCTTTCTGGGTTACTGTGCTCCACTATATATAGGGAGTGAACATGGGCTCTTCTTACGCGACCAATTCACTAAAGCCCATATAACACTAGTTACCGTGAGTCCAACTCACTAACTCAGTCCTAATCTGATTTAGGTCCAACCCAACCAGATTACAGATTCGGATCCAATCCGAACTTGCTCCCGCTCTTAAGTGTGTGACCCCGCAGGCTCATGGTTGCTTGGACACGATTAGAGTCCGACTCACAATCGATCAATCGGCATCGGCTCCTAGCAGAACATGCCGATTCCCAAGTACCAAAGAGTCATGACGACTTGCCTTTCCAATGCGACTTACGTCTGAGTCCCTTTTGCCTCACGATATACCTTGTCAGACTATAGGCGAATATATGTCATCCCTTAAATAGTCCGACTCTCTTCTCGATCCGAGATAAGTGATTCACCCGACTAACTCTTAGCCGATCGCCTCGGTTAACACTTAACCGAGTCGTGCATGGCCATGCTTTCCGAATCATATCTCACGAGAGGGCCCAGAGAATATCTCTCCGAGTGGAGGGGCAAAATCCCATCTTGGTTATTCACATCACGCAGCTTGATTCTCAGTCGACCCGAACCCTGCCTTTATAACTGCCCAGTCACGGATCAGCGTTTGACAGAACCTAAGTCGGTGATCCTCAACTCGGACTATGCAACAACCTCAGGTCTAAGGATTACATTGATTGAGATATACAAATGACAACTAGTTCGTTGTACCTCAATATGGGTCAATCCGACTCGCTAAACTCTTTAGCCGAATCTGTGTAAGTTGGAATAGCATCTCCATGCCCATGACAAGTGGAACCGAGTCATCAAGCCAACTTTCACATTGGTCTAAGTTGTGTGTCCAGCACAACCTCAATGACCAAGGATATTTAGTACAAACAACATGAATGCATAGTTCCACAACTGAATCACATATTCAATGATACACATCAGATGTTTATACAAGGACTACTTAATAACTTTATGAATACAATGGGAAATATCATCATACATGATGGCCTCTAGGGCATATTCCCAACAGTCTCCCACTTGCACTAGAGTCAATCTTCCGACATCACATGTCTAGGCATCTAATGCCCATGGCTCTCAGGTGCGCCTCATGCTTTGGCTGTGGTAACGGCTTTGTCAACGGATCCGCAATATTTGCATCCGTGTGTACCTTGCATAACTTGATATCACCCTGATTCATGAACTGGCGAATTAGGTGGTACCGCATGAGTATGTGCTTGTTCTTCTGGTGTTGTCTAGGTTCCTTGGCTTGTGCAATAGCACCATTGTTGTCACAATACACGTCCAACGGATTGGACGAGCCCTGAACCACACCAAGATCCATGAGGAAATTCCTCATCCAAACAGCTTCCTTTGCTGCCTCCGAGGCGGCAATATACTCAGCCTCTGTTGTAGATGCAGACACAGTCTCTTGCTTGGAACTTTTCCAGCTCACAGCACCTCCGTTTATAATAAACACGTATCCAGATTGCGAGCGAGAATCATCAGAGTCGGTGAGATAACTCGCATCCGTGTAACCCTTTACACTGAGTTCATCTTCACCACCATAAACCAAGAACATATCCTTAGTCGTTCTTAAGTACTTTAGGATATTTTTAGCCGCTGTCCAGTGGATCTCTCCAGGATCAGCCTGGTATCTGCTCACAACACTTAGAGCATAGGAAACATCCGGCCTAGTACAAATCATGGCGTACATGATGAATCCAACTGCAGAAGCATATGGAATCGCACTCATCCGACTTCGCTCATCAGTTGTCGAAGGACACTGAGTCTTGCTAAGTTTTACACCATGGGACATCGGTAAGAACCCCTTCTTAGACGATTCCATGTTGAACTTCTTCAACACTTTGTCCAAATAAGTACTCTGACTCAATCCAATGAGCCTCCTTGATCTATCTCTATAGATCCGGATTCCGAGGATGTATGTTGCCTCACCCAAGTCTTTCATTGAGAAACTCCTTTCTAATGATTCCTTGGTTTCTTGCAACATCTGGACATCATTTCCAATCAGTAATATGTCATCCACATATGAGATTAGAAAATTTACTTTGTTCCCACTAAACTTCTTGTACAGACAAGAATCACGATCACTCTTGATGAAGCCAAACGATTTGACTACCTCATCAAAGCGAATATTCCAACTCCGAGATGCTTGCTTCAACCCATAAATGGATTTCTGAAGTTTGCATACCTTGTCAGCATTAGCCGGATCGACAAAACCCTCGGGCTGTATCATATACACGTCCTCGGTTAAATTTCCGTTAAGGAAAGCCATTTTGACATCCATCTGCCATATCTCATAGTCGAAATAGGCCGCTATAGCTAACATGATCCGAACTGATTTAAGCATCGCTACGGGCGAGAAAGTCTTGTCGTAATCAACTCCTTGAACTTGTCGGAACCCCTTCGCGACAAGGCGTGCTTTATAGATTGAAACATTTCCATCCATATCAGTTTTCTTCTTAAAGACCCATTTGCACTCGACGGGTCTTGCACCGTCTGGCAGATCAACCAAGTTCCAAACTTGATTTTCATCCATGGACTTTATCTCGGATCTCATGGCTCCAAGCCATGACTCGGAATCAGATCCCACCATCGCTTCCGAATAATTTGCCGGCTCATCACTGTCTAACAGTAACACATCACGAACACTTCGTAATCTTGCCGATCTTCGTAGTACAGGTGCGGCTGTCGGCTCAACTGCCACGATCGGCTCATCCTCCAAGGTTTTTGCCGAATCGCTACTTGCCGATTCCTCTCGAATTTCTTCGAGTTGCACCGTGCTCCCACTTACTCTCCGACTGAGAAACTCTTTCTCAAGGAAGACACCGTTCCGAGCGACAAACACTTTGCCCTCTTCTCGGTTGTAGAAGTAGTAACCCAAGGTTTCCCTCGGATACCCCACGAAAATACACTTATCCGATTTGGCTGTAAGCTTGTCCGACTGGAGTCGCTTGACAAAAGCTTCACAACCCCAAATCTTAAGAAAAGACAAACTCGGCTTTTTGCCTGTCCACATCTCATGCGGTGTCTTCTCTACCGACTTTGATGGTACTTTGTTTAGTGTGAACGCCGCTGTTTCTAGACAGTAACCCCAAAATGATAAAGGCAGATCTGTCCGACTCATCATTGATCGTACCATGTCCAACAAGGTCCGATTCCGCCTTTCCGAAACACCATTCCTTTGTGGCGTTCCTGGCGGAGTAAGTTGAGTAACTATTCCACAACTTTTCAGATGGTCATCAAACTCATGGCTCATGTACTCGCCTCCTCGGTTCGACCGAAGAAACTTTATTTTCTTGCCGAGTTGATTCTGTGCTTCATTCTGGAATTCTTTGAACTTTTCAAAGGTTTCCGACTTATGTTTCATCAAGTAGATATATCCATACCTACTCAAATCATCAGTGAAGGTAATGAAGTACTCATAACCACCCCTGGATGTCGTGCTCATTGGTCCACATACATCACTATGTATTAGGCCCAACAAGTCGGACGCCCTTTCGCAACTCTTTGCAAAAGGTGTCTTGGTCATTTTGCCGAGTAGGCAAGATTCGCATGTCTCGAACGACTCCAAGTCGAACGAAGTTAGGAGTCCATCATCATGGAGCTTCTTCATGCGTTTCCAACTTATATGACCAAGCCGATAGTGCCAAAAGTAAGTTATATTCAGATCATTTGGTTTCAACCTTTTAACATTTATGTTATAAACCGACTTACCATCAAGATTCAAAATAAATAACCCGTCCTGGACGGGTGCAAAGCCGTGAAACATATCGTTCAAATACAAAGAACAACCATTATTCTTGATATTCGACTCATAGCCTTGCCTCATCAAACATGAAGCAGAAATAATGTTTCGACTGAGCACTGGAACATAATAACAATTATTTAGTTCCATAATGAATCCGGAAGGTAAATGAAGTTGCATCGTGCCGACTTCCAACGCAGCAACTCTTGCTTGTTGCCGACTCGAATATCAACCTCTCCTCTTGCTACGCTCCTAGTTCTTACCAGTCCCTGCAACGAGTTGCAGATGTGAATAACTGATCTGGTATCATATACCCAAGAACTATTAGGTGCATCAGCAAGATATATGTCTATAACATTGCATACAAGTGTACCTGAGTCGGAAGTCATACCTCCACTCTTGGCTTTGTCAGCCAAGTACTTGCTGCAGTTCCTCTTCCAGTGACCATCCGCCTTGCAGTAGAAGCAAGTGGATCCGGCTGAATGAGATGGTTTAGTCCCTGAGGAAGCGCTTGGGACCGGGTCCTGAGCCTGCTTTCCTCCTGACTTAGCCTTCTTCTTAGTCCAAGAACTCTTCTTGAACTTAGCCTTATTCTGCACCATCAACACTTGACTGGTGCCCTTCTTGAGATCCGCCTCTGCCTGCTTGAGCATCCCATGCAATTCAGTGAGCTTCTTATCCATACCATGCATGTGGTAGTTCGAAATGAACTGCCCATATGCACTAGGAAGAGAGTTCAGAATTATATCCGTAGCGAACTCTTCGCTTATGGGGTAGCCAAGCCTCTCCAGAGACTGCACGTAACCAACCATTTTGATCACACGCAGACTCAGTGGATCACCATCCTTAAGCTTGCAACTCAGCAAAGCCTGAGAGACTTGATACCTCTCAGTCTTCGCCTGAGCCTGGAACATACTTTTGAGGCTTTCGATCATATCGTAGGCCTCAACATGCTCGAACTGCTTTTGCAAGTCCGGTTCCATGTGAGCAAGCATAAGACAGCTAATATCCGTGGACTCATCCTTAGCCCGACGGTAGGCATTGGTGGTTGCGACAGTCGCATTCTCATTCGGCTCATCTGGAAGTGGGTTGTCTAGGACATGGTCCTTCTTTTCTTGTTTGAGAACAATTCTCAGATTTCGATACCAGTTGGTAAAATTAGTGTCGTTCAGTTTATCTTTCTCAAGAATGGTTCTCAACGCAAAACCGGATATCTGAGAGTGACTGCTACTAGGTGCCATGATCTACAACAGAAAATATGCAAAAACACTTAAGACATGTATTCATAAAAGAGCAAGCATATTAAACATTTTAATATTTTATGCTCCCACTAGAACCAACACCCCTCCGATGGTTACTTAGTGATTCAGGATCCTAAATAAGCAAGTCGGCTAGTGAGCTTTAGCATCACCGCTAGCCGCCAAGTGATCTAGGTAGACAACTCCTTGTCAATCGCATCTCATGCGACTCCTGTTGGACGGGTGGCATCACATGCCCCGGCTCCCATCCGACTTTTCCCCGAGTCCCACAACCGTTGTGATAGACCCATCTAGCTTACCAAGTGTTTCTACAGTAAGAGTCCGACTCGAACACACCTAGTCGGAAAGAATTGGCAGCACCTCAATTTTATGAGCCCACTACCAAAAATGTCCGACTTGTGATGGTGCAAACACTGGCGGGAAAACCGACTAGACCTTCTTTGAGGGATTAAATTTTACCGACTATCTAATAGAGGTAAAACAGAGACATAACAATAACACAAAATAAAGCAATTATAATGTGAAATGGTATGGCTCTCTTCATGGCGATCTCCATCTCCACAAAGCCTGTAATTCGACTCGTGCCAACTCTTGTCACTTGTCGTCTTACACCATGTCGCCGACATGTACAACGCCTTGCATGCCTTCCGGGTTCTCCAAACAGCTACACTAGCTTAGTAAAATAAATTACATAGAGAATCCGACACGTAGGTCGTTATACAATAGAATGACAGCACCTAGGCTCCAGCCGGCTGACAAAAACCGTGATTCGCAGATCACGTATGGATTACACACATACATCACATGCACATGAACCATACCATTCACAACTTCCTGCAAAAACAAGTTATGCATAGATACAATATCTACCGGCGTTGTGAAACTCGCAACGACATCTAAGGCGCTATGACAGGGCGAAGCCGGCGGTAGGGGTATGTCGTTCCACGGTAGGGGTTGTGAAACTCGCAACGACATCACCGCTTCTGGATTTATATGTCACAGTCTACCCCGATGGCGGAAGCCGACCGGTAGGGGTATGTCGTTCCACGACCTCAGCAGTATGATCACGGAAATCAGATCTACCATTCCCCGAGTACAGTTGATCCAATCAACCTCATACAAAACCGATCTATCTCATAGATCGACCACCAAACAACATATAGATCTCATCTACATCCTACCGCATATCACATATGCGAGATCTCGAGCCTAAAACCAGAAGCTATCGCTCTGATACCACTGTTGGGACACGCAGAGATAAAACAAAACTTTTTCCTCTAACGTGGTGATCCCAAGACCTAGCTGAGGTAGAAGGCCACGAGGTTTACCACTAGACGCGCAGTTGCGGATTACTGATGAAGCGCGTTAGTTGATGCAGTGAAGTCCTCACGATCCGATCGTCCTGGTGCTGATCGCACAGCACCTGTGCTGGTATCCACACGTACAAGGAGGAGCACCGGCGGCGAACTTCTAGGTTCGTTACGGCGGCTGGACTGCTGTGGAGCTAGGGTTTCCAACACATGGAATGACCTAACCGAACAACGATTAACCTTTCTGGGTTACTGTGCTCCACTATATATAGGGAGTGAACATGGGCTCTGCTTACGCGACCCATTCACTAAAGCCCATATAACACTAGTTACCGTGAGTCCAACTCACTAACTCAGTCCTAATCTGATTTAGGTCCAACCCAACCAGATTACAGATTCGGATCCAATCCGAACTTGCTCCCGCTCTTAAGTGTGTGACCCCGCAGGCTCATGGTTGCTTGGACACGATTAGAGTCCGACTCACAATCGATCAATCGGCATCGGCTCCTAGCAGAACATGCCGATTCCCAAGTACCAAAGAGTCATGACGACTTGCCTTTCCAATGCGACTTACGTCTGAGTCCCTTTTGCCTCACGATATACCTTGTCAGACTATAGGCGAATATATGTCATCCCTTAAATACTCCGACTCTCTTCTCGATCCGAGATAAGTGATTCACCCGACTAACTCTTAGCCGATCGCCTCGGTTAACACTTAACCGAGTCGTGCATGGCCATGCTTTCCGAATCATATCTCACGAGAGGGCCCAGAGAATATCTCTCCGAGTGGAGGGGCAAAATCCCATCTTGGTTATTCACATCACGCAGCTTGATTCTCAGTCGACCCGAACCCTGCCTTTATAACTGCCCAGTCACGGATCAGCGTTTGACAGAACCTAAGTCGGTGATCCTCAACTCGGACTATGCAACAACCTCAGGTCTAAGGATTACATTGATTGAGATATACAAATGACAACTAGTTCGTTGTACCTCAATATGGGTCAATCCGACTCGCTAAACTCTTTAGCCGAATCTGTGTAAGTTGGAATAGCATCTCCATGCCCATGACAAGTGGAACCGAGTCATCAAGCCAACTTTCACATTGGTCTAAGTTGTGTGTCCAGCACAACCTCAATGACCAAGGATATTTAGTACAAACAACATGAATGCATAGTTCCACAACTGAATCACATATTCAATGATACACATCAGATGTTTATACAAGGACTACTTAATAACTTTATGAATACAATGGGAAATATCATCATACATGATTGCCTCTAGGGCATATTGTAGGGGTTCGTAGCATGGAAAACAAAATTTTTCTATCGCATACAAACAAACAAGCCAAGATCTATCTACTAGATTGTAGCAACGAGTCGATGGAATAACTCACCCTCGAAGATTCCAAAGTGTTTAACGAGAGCAGATTCTCGTGGGTGATGTAGTCGTACTCTTTCCGATCTCAAGATCGCGTAGACGATCCTTCCGGCGCCGCGTTCCCGCAGCGCTCCCGCAGTCGGTCACACGTTCGGTACTCGACGAAGACCTTCCTCTCCCTTGTTCCAGCAGGCAGCGGAGGTTGTAGCACTCTCCTCGCGATTCCGGCAGCACAACGGCGTGGTACCGGAGGTAGAGGGGAGATCCCGCAGGGCTTCGCCTTAAGCCGGTGCGAGTATGGTGGAGCTTATGAGAGAGGCTATTAGTGGTCTAGTAATTAGACACACCAATTAGAGGGCTCTAAACCAATTAGAAGGCTCTAAACCGAAACAGCTCTAAACCGGGGTCTAGGTCTAGTTTCTAGTTTAGAGGATAGGAACTTGTGTGTTGTGTAGAGAGGGGAGTCCTGCCCCTCCCTTTATAGGTGGGAGGGCCGGCGGCCAAGGGGAGGGAGTGGAGTCCCTCCCCAACTCGGCCTTGGTGGGGCGCCGGCTTGGAGAGGAGGGACTCCTCCCCCAAGTCGGTTTCAACCTCCTCCTCTTTCTCCTCTTTCCGAAAACTGGCAGTTTGACCGAAAACTGGCAGTTTGACTTTTCAATTAGGATTTGAATTAACCCTTTATTTCGGACAGCGAGAACACTTAGTACATGATGCAATCATTCCATCTTGCAATGACACATTCATGTACCCCTTCCCCCCCGGAGTGCCGGACATTCCGGGACCTTCTAGAATGTTCCCGATGAAAACACCGGAACCATTCCCCAACTCCGAAATGGGACTTTCCTTATATGAATCTTATTCTCCGGACCATTCCGGATCACCTCGTGATATCCCGGATCCCATCCGAGACTCCGAACAACATTCGGTCTCTTTCTCATAATACCATAACTACTCAAACAACGTCGAATCCTTAAGTGTGTCTCCCTACGGTTCGTGAATTATGCGGACATGATCGAGACACTTCTCCGAACAATAACCAATAGAGGAATCTGGAAATTCATATGGCTCCCACATATTTCTACGATTACTTTGCGATCGAATGAACCACTTACATACGATACCAATTTCCCTTTGTCTCACGATATGTTACTTATCCGAGGTCATGATCGTCGGTATCTCTGCATACCTAGTTCAACCTCGTTACTGATAAGTACTCTTTTCTCGTTCCCGTGATATGTGATCCCTTGTGACCAAGTCACATGCTTGCAAGCTAATTGGATGACATTTCACCGAGAGGGCCCAGAGAATATCTATCCGTCATGTGGATGGACAAATCCCACTCTTGATCCATGTGTTTCAACCAATACTTTCCGAACACCCAATGCCACTTTTATAGCCACCCTGTTACGGTGTGGTGTTTGATGACATCAAAGCATCCATCCAGTAAAGGCAATATGCATGATCTCATGGTCGAAGGAATTAGGTTACTATGTATCAGAAAGCATATAGCAATTGAACTATTGAAATGACTTGATCTTTATGCTACGCTTGTCTATAGGAGTATGTCCACCATATCATTCTCCTAACGATATGATCTTGTTGTTGATAACATCTCAATGTTCATGACAAAAAAACCACATCATCAATCAACCAACAAGCTAGTGAAGTATAGAGGCCATACTAGGGACTTCAAATTAAGTTTACAAATCACACAAGTATTAATGGTTTCCTTGTTAATACTATTATAGCATGAATGTAAACATTTATCATAAACACAAAGATATATAATAATAACTACATTTATTATTACCTCTAGGGCATATCTCCAACAGTCTCCCACTTGCACTAGAGTCATCTAATCTAGATTACATGGTAATATACCGAACACCCATGGCAGTTTGGTGTTGGTCATGTTTTGCCCTCGGGAGAGGTTTAGTCAACGGATCCGCCACATTCAGATCTGTGTGTACTTTGCAAATCTTTATATCCCCATCCTGGATATGTTCTCGAATAGCGTGGAAACGCAGCTTGATATGCTTCAGCTTCTTGTGTGACCTTGGTTCTTGCGCATTGGCTATGGCGCCCATGTTATCACAGTAGATAGACATTGGGTCCAGCGCACTTGGAACCACACCCAGCTCTGTAATGAACTCTTTCATCCATATCGCTTCTTGTGAAGCCTCCGAAGCAGCCATGTATTCCGATTCAGTTGAAGATCTCGCCACAACGCTTTGCTTTGCACTCCTCCAGCTAACTGCTGCACCATTCAAAATAAATACGTATCCAGATTGTGATTTAGAATCATCCGGATCGGTGTTCCAACTAGCATCGGTGTAACCATTAACAACGAGCTGTTCATCACCTCCATAAGAAAGAACCATATCCTTAGTTCTTCTCAAGTACTTAAGGATGTTTTTGACCGCTGTCCAATGATCCACTCCTGGATCACTTTGATATCTGCTAGTTAGACTAACAGCATATGCGATGTCGGGTCTAGTACATAGCATGGCATACATTAGAGATCCTATGGCTGAGGCATAGGGAGTCTTACTCATCTTTTCTCTATCTTCTGCCGATGTCGGACTTTGAGTTTTACTCAAGGTCGTATTGGGCAACATGGGCAAGAACCCTTTCTTGCTATCTTCCATTCCAAACCTCTTTAGAACTTTGTCCAAATATGTACTTTGTGACAATGATATTTGGCGTTTCGATCTATCTCTATAAATCTTTATGCCTAATATGTAAGCTGCTTCGCCAAGATCCTTCATTGAAAAACTATTATTCAAATATTCCTTGACACTATTAAGAAGGTCTACATCATTCCCAATCAACAATATGTCATCCACATACAGTATTAAGAATGCTACAGAGCTCCCACTCACTTTCTTGCAAATACAAGCTTCTCCATAAGTTTGTATAAAACCAAAACTTTTGATTACTTTATCAAAACGTTGATTCCAACTTCGGGATGCTTGCTTCAATCCATAGATGGACCGTTGAAGCTTGCATACCTTGTTAGCATCTTTAGGATCGACAAAACCTTTGGGTTGTATCATATACAACTCTTCATCAATGTCTCCATTGAGGAATGCTGTTTTGACATCCATCTGCCATATCTCATAATCATAATATGCAGCGATTGCTAACATAATCCTCACAGACTTTAGCTTCGCTACCGGTGAGAAAGTCTCATCGTAGTCAACTCCTTGAATTTGTCGAAACCCTTTTGCGACAAGTCGAGCTTTATAGACAGTAACATTACCATCAGCATCTGTTTTCTTCTTGAAAATCCATTTGTTCTCGACAGCCTTCCGGCCATCCGGTAAGTCCACCAAAGTCCATACTTGGTTTTCGTACATGGATCCAATCTCGGATTTCATGGCTTCTTGCCATTTATTGGAATCTGGGCTCATCATCGCTTCCTCATATGTCTCGGGGTTATCGGTGTTGTCCACCAACATGACATTCATAACGGAATCATACCAATCTGGAGTGGTACGAGTTCTCGTTGACCTCCGAGGCTCTGTAGTAACTTCAACCGAAGTTTCATGATCACTATCATTAGCTTCCTCTCTTATTGGTGCAGGCACCACAGGAACTTCTTCCGGTGCTGCGCTACTCGCAATTTCGAGAGAAGGTTCGACAACCTCGTCGAGTTCTACTTTCCTTCCAGTCACTTCTTTCGAGAGAAATTCCTTCTCTAGAAAGGATCCATTCTTAGCAACGAAGATTTTGCCTTCGGATCTATGATAGAAGGTATACCCAACAGTTTCCTTCGGGTATCCTATGAAGACGCATTTTTCCGCTTTGGGTTCAAGCTTGTCCGGCTGTAACTTCTTTACATAGGCTTCGCATCCCCAAACTTTAAGGAACGACAATTTAGGTTTCTTCCCAAACCATAATTCATACGGTGTCGTTTCAACGGATTTAGACGGTGCCCTCTTTAAAGTGAATGCGGCTGTTTCTAATGCATAACCCCAAAATGATAGTGGCAAATCTGTAAGTGACATCATAGAACGAACCATATCTAAGAGAGTTCGATTACGACGTTCAGACACACCATTACGCTGTGGTGTTCCCGGCGGTGTCAACTGCGAAAGTATTCCACATTTCTTCAAATGCTCGCCAAACTCGTAACTTAGATATTCACCTCCACGATCAGAACGTAGAAATTTAATCTTCTTGTTACGTTGATTCTCTACCTCACTTTGAAACTCCTTAAACTTCTCGAAAGTTTCGGACTTATGTTTCATGAAATAGATATACCCATATCTACTCAAGTCATCCGTGAAGGTAAGAACATAACGATAACCACTGCGCGATGCTACACTCATTGGACCACACACATCGGTATGTATGATTTCCAATAAGTCCGTAGCTCGCTCCATCATACCAGAAAATGGAGTCTTAGTCATTTTACCCATCAGACATGCTTCGCATCTTTCAAGTGATTCAAAATCAAGTGATTCAAGAAGTCCATCGGAATGGAGTTTCTTCATACGCTTCACTCCAATGTGACCAAGACGACAGTGCCACATATAGGTCAAATTATCGCTTGATTTCAAACGTTTAGCCTCAATGTTATTAATATGTGTATTTCTACTATCGAGATTCAATATGAATAGACCATCTATCAAAGGTGCATGTGCATAAAACATATTACTCATATAAATCGAACAACCATTATTCTCGGATTTAAACAAGTAACCGTCTCGCAATAAACAAGATCCCGATATAATGTTCATGCTCAACGCAGGCACCAAATAACAATTATTTAAGTATAAAACTAATCCCGATGGTAGATGAAGAGGTAGTGTGCCGACCGCGATCACATCAACCTTTGATCCGTTTCCCACGCGCATCGTCACCTCGTTCTTCACTAGCTTCCGTTTATTCTGCAGCTCCTGTTTCGAGTTACAAATATGAGCAACCGAACCAGTATCAAATACCCAGGCACTACTACGAGTACTAGTGAGATACACATCAATAACATGTATATCAGATATACCTTTCTTCTTGATGTTGCCGTTCTTCAAATCCGCCAAGTACCTTGGGCAATTCCGCTTCCAGTGACCTTCTCCCTTGCAGTAAAAGCACTCAGTATCAGGCTTGGGTCCAGCCTTGGTCCTCTTCGTCGGCGTGGTAACTTTCTTACCACCCTTCTTGAAGTGTCCCTTCTGCTTAGACTTGCCTTTCTTGAATTTGGTGGTCTTATTGACCATCAACACTTGGTGCTCTTTCTTGATCTCCACTTCTGCAGATTTTAACATAGCAAATAGTTCTGGCAACTCTTTGTTCATGTTCTGCATGTTGTAGTTCATCACAAAGTTCTTGTAACTTGGTGGTAGTGATTGGAGGATGCGGTAAACTCCCAAAGTATTAGGAATCACTATACCCAAACTTTGAAGTTTATTTGCGTGCCCAGACATTTTAAGCACATGCTCACTGACGGAGCTACCCTCTTCCATCTTGCAGTTAAAGAACTTTTCAGAAGCTTCATAACTTTCAATTGCCGCATGAGTCTCAAAGATTAATTTGAGATCCTCGACAATATCATATGGATCTGACTCTTCAAACCTTTTCTGAAGCTCCGATTCTAAACCATACAAGATAGCACACTGAACTATGGAGTACTGATTCTTCCGAGCGAGGTAAACATTCTTTACTTCATCGGTAGCATCAGCTGCAGGTGGGTCACCTAGCGGTGCATCCAACACATAGGTCAAATTACCAGCTGTGAGGACAATCCTCAAATTGCGGAACCAATCCGCGAAGTTGCTTCCATTGTTTTTCAACTTTTCTTTCTCTAGGAACGCATTAAAATTGATGGTAGGGGCTGCCATTGATCTACAACATATTTGCAATAGTTTAGACTAAGTTTATGACAAATTGAGTTCAAATTAATTAATGAAATTAAACTAGGTGAACTCCCACTCAAAACAACATCCCTCACATTGTTTTAGTGATCACACGAACCAAATCCACTACATCAACACCGATCATCACGAGAGCTGATATAGTTTTAATGGCGAACAATCATCATGTTCATCATATCTACTATATGATTCATGCTTTGCCTTTCGGCGATCCGTGTTCCTGAGGCCATGTCTGTACATGCTAGGCTCGTCAAGATCAAACCTTAGCTTCCGCATAAGCAAATCTGGCTTGCTTACGTTGTAGTCACCCGCGGAATCAAAGACACCCGATCATCACGTGGTGCTTCGAAGCAGCAAGCTTTGGCAACGGTGCATACTAAGGGTGAACACTTTTAGAACTTGAAATTTATGTGCATGAGGGATCATCTTATAATGCTACCGTCGTCTACTAAGCAATACAAGATGCATAAAGGATTAACATCACATGCAATTCATAATATGTGATATGATATGGCCTTTCTTCTTTGTGCTTCCGATCTCCATCTTCAAGCACGAACATGATCTCCATCATCACCGGCATAGCATCAAGGTCAATGACGCTTCTTCATGGTTGTCGTCCGCCAACTTCAACTATTACAACTATTTTGAATAGACACGCAGGCCTTAACAGAAATTAAAGACAACCATATGGCTCCTGCCGGTTGCCAACTTACAATAAGGATCATTGCATACATCAAATATAATCACAATCATGGCCATATCACATCACTGCACACCCCTGCAAAACAAAGTTAGACGCTTCTACTTTCTTTGCATATTTTACGTGGTTTGGGGCTTTCCATAAGTGTCGTTCTAACTTACGAACAAGAACCACAACATTGATACTAGCATTGTTGATCACCCGTTGTAAATTGGATCTTTACTATGCTAGGAGAAACAGGCACCCGCAAAGCCACTTATGCAAAACGAGTTGCATGTCAAGCGTGGAGCAAGTCTCATGAACGATGTCATGTAAGGTTAGCCCGGGCCGCTTCATCCCAACATACCGCAAGATGCAAAGTACACAAAAAGCAATCTACAATAAAAGCATCAACGCCCACAATGACCATTGTGTTCTACTCGTGCAACAGATCTACATATAGACCTGGCTCTGATACCACTGTAGGGGTTCGTAGCATGGAAAACAAAATTTTTCTATCGCATACAAACAAACAAGCCAAGATCTATCTACTAGATTGTAGCAACGAGTCGATGGAATAACTCACCCTCGAAGATTCCAAAGTGTTTAACGAGAGCAGATTCTCGTGGGTGATGTAGTCGTACTCTTTCCGATCTCAAGATCGCGTAGACGATCCTTCCGGCGCCGCGTTCCCGCAGCGCTCCCGCAGTCGGTCACACGTTCGGTACTCGACGAAGACCTTCCTCTCCCTTGTTCCAGCAGGCAGCGGAGGTTGTAGCACTCTCCTCGCGATTCCGGCAGCACAACGGCGTGGTACCGGAGGTAGAGGGGAGATCCCGCAGGGCTTCGCCTTAAGCCGGTGCGAGTATGGTGGAGCTTATGAGAGAGGCTATTAGTGGTCTAGTAATTAGACACACCAATTAGAGGGCTCTAAACCAATTAGAAGGCTCTAAACCGAAACAGCTCTAAACCGGGGTCTAGGTCTAGTTTCTAGTTTAGAGGATAGGAACTTGTGTGTTGTGTAGAGAGGGGAGTCCTGCCCCTCCCTTTATAGGTGGGAGGGCCGGCGGCCAAGGGGAGGGAGTGGAGTCCCTCCCCAACTCGGCCTTGGTGGGGCGCCGGCTTGGAGAGGAGGGACTCCTCCCCCAAGTCGGTTTCAACCTCCTCCTCTTTCTCCTCTTTCCGAAAACTGGCAGTTTGACCGAAAACTGGCAGTTTGACTTTTCAATTAGGATTTGAATTAACCCTTTATTTCGGACAGCGAGAACACTTAGTACATGATGCAATCATTCCATCTTGCAATGACACATTCATGTACCCCTTCCCCCCCGGAGTGCCGGACATTCCGGGACCTTCTAGAATGTTCCCGATGAAAACACCGGAACCATTCCCCAACTCCGAAATGGGACTTTCCTTATATGAATCTTATTCTCCGGACCATTCCGGATCACCTCGTGATATCCCGGATCCCATCCGAGACTCCGAACAACATTCGGTCTCTTTCTCATAATACCATAACTACTCAAACAACGTCGAATCCTTAAGTGTGTCTCCCTACGGTTCGTGAATTATGCGGACATGATCGAGACACTTCTCCGAACAATAACCAATAGAGGAATCTGGAAATTCATATGGCTCCCACATATTTCTACGATTACTTTGCGATCGAATGAACCACTTACATACGATACCAATTTCCCTTTGTCTCACGATATGTTACTTATCCGAGGTCATGATCGTCGGTATCTCTGCATACCTAGTTCAACCTCGTTACTGATAAGTACTCTTTTCTCGTTCCCGTGATATGTGATCCCTTGTGACCAAGTCACATGCTTGCAAGCTAATTGGATGACATTTCACCGAGAGGGCCCAGAGAATATCTATCCGTCATGTGGATGGACAAATCCCACTCTTGATCCATGTGTTTCAACCAATACTTTCCGAACACCCAATGCCACTTTTATAGCCACCCTGTTACGGTGTGGTGTTTGATGACATCAAAGCATCCATCCAGTAAAGGCAATATGCATGATCTCATGGTCGAAGGAATTAGGTTACTATGTATCAGAAAGCATATAGCAATTGAACTATTGAAATGACTTGATCTTTATGCTACGCTTGTCTATAGGAGTATGTCCACCATATCATTCTCCTAACGATATGATCTTGTTGTTGATAACATCTCAATGTTCATGACAAAAAAACCACATCATCAATCAACCAACAAGCTAGTGAAGTATAGAGGCCATACTAGGGACTTCAAATTAAGTTTACAAATCACACAAGTATTAATGGTTTCCTTGTTAATACTATTATAGCATGAATGTAAACATTTATCATAAACACAAAGATATATAATAATAACTACATTTATTATTACCTCTAGGGCATATCTCCAACACATATTCCCAACACTGATGATCTAGAAGGGGCATCCAACCAACAGGGTGTAGAAGAAGATAATGCGCCAAGTCAGCCTGGTCGTGACCTCTCCACCATCCATACCTGAGTACCTCAATGGCTCGGAGTCCTGTATCACATTCGACCGTTCGGATCACCCACGCCAGACCCTCGCCCAGGTCACTCTTCCCTGGTGCTTGAGGCCCAGATCGGAGGATTCAAGATGAGTCGCGTCTTCATGGACAGTGGCAGTGGCATCAACCTGATGTTCGCCAGCACACTCGCAGCAAAGCGGATCCCGCTGTGCAGCCTAGTGCAATTAGACACGACGTTCCACGGCATATTCCTATGGAAGGGCATATACCCCCTGGGCAAGATATGGCTCGACGTCATCTTCGGCAAGCATGATAACTTTAGGCGTGAGTGGCTAGAGTTGGAAGTAGTGGACTATCCATCACAATACCACGCCATCCTCGGGCGCGTGGCATTCGCAACATTCTTGGTAGTACCACACTACGCGTACCTGCTACTCAAAATTCCAGGACCTAAGGGCGTCATCACTGTCCCAGGAAGCTTCACAAGGTCCGATAGCTGCGATAAAGACTTCAATAGAATCTCTCAGTCGTTCGGCATGCAGGAGGAGCTCACGAGACTCAGTGAGGTAACAGACAACGGGGCACCCCCAGTCACCAGGCAAAATGCACCTGACATGTCGTTCGACTCCATAGTCAACACAAAGAAGGTGCAGGTCCACCCGACGGACGCCTCCAAGACGGCGTTGATCGCCAACAACCCAAGCCTCGCATATGAAAGCATGCTCGTCGAATTCCTCCTTGAGCACTAGGAAATTTTCGCCTGGTGTCCTGCAGACATTCCAGGAGTTCCCAGGGAATTTATCGAGCATGCACTCAATGTGTTTCCAGATGCAAAGCCACTCAAGAATTCGATGTGTAGACTGTCCGAGCCAAGATCTGAAGCCGTTGGAATCGAACTTAACAGACTGCTCGATGCCAACTTCATCAAGGAAATCAAAGAAAGCGAGTGGCTGGCCAACACCATGTTGGTCCCCAAAAAGGACACGGACATCCTGTGGATGTGCGTGGACTTCACATTGCTCAACAAGAACTGTCCCAAGGACCACTTCTCTCTACCAAAGATCGACCAAATCATCGACTCCATTGCAGGATGCGAGAAACTCTCCTTCCATGACGCCTACTCAGGCTACAACCAAATTCGGCTGAAGGTCAAAGATCAGGAGAAAACGGTGTTCATCACGCCGTTCAGGGTATTCTTCTACAACATCATGCCCCTCGGGGTGAAGAACGCATGCGCCACATACCATAGGTGCATGCAAGCATGTCTAAAGGACCAGATCAGTCGCAACATCCAGTTCTATGTCGACGACATAGTAATCAAGACCAGAGAGGCCAGGACGCTAATCGACGATATCCGCGATATGTTCGATAACCTTGATCGATTCAAGATCAAGCTGAACCCAGACAAGTGCGCCTTCGGCGTCCCGTATGGTCAGTTACTCGGGTACTTCATATCCCAAAGGGGCATCGAGGCAAACCTGAAGAAAATCAGGGCCATACTAGCCATGGAGAAGCCAAAGAACCTCAAGGGCGTCCAACAGCTAGCTGGGTGAATCGCGGCGCTGAGCAGATTCATCAGCCGAATGGGTGAGAAGGCCTCCCCTGTTATCAGCTGCTGCGCAAGATGGATAAATTCGAGTGGACACCCGAAGAAGATGATGCGTGCGAAGACCTCAAGCGGTTGCTCTCCACATCACTTGTCCTGTTCACGCCGAAGGAACGGGAACCTTTGCTGCTTTACATCACAGCCACACATCAGGTGGTCGGCACTGTAATCGTGGTCGAACGACCCGAAGATGGCAAGATCCACATGATCCAACGCCCAATATACTACCTTAGTGAGGTACTGACCCCGACAAAGTAGAGGTACCCTCACTACCAGAAGCTCGCCTACGGTGTATTCATGATGGTACGTCAGCTGAGCCACTACTTCCAGGAACACCAGATCATGGTCGTCAATGACGCCCCGCTGTCGAACATCCTAAACAACCCCGAAGCCACGGGGAGCGTGGCCCTTTAGGGAATCAAGTTGTCTCCGCAGGACATTATCTACGAGCGCCACACCGCCATCAAATCCCAGATCCTCCTTGACTTCATCATCCACTGGATGGAGCTCCAGCTACCGGGCAATCCGGACATGTCGCAGTCCTGGACAATGCACTTCGATGGCTCCAAGCGCGAGGCTAGGGTAAGGGCCGGCATCATACTGACATCCCCTCAAGGGTACAAGATGAAGTATGTCCTTTGGATGAAATTCCGCGCCTCGAAAAACGAGGCCAAATACGAAGCCCTCATCCACGGCATGAAGATGGATAAGGTGATTCAAACCTCGTCGTTCAGCAGACGATGAATGAGTGCGACACTCACAGCGCCAACATGATCGCATACCGTGCGCTCTACAACTCACTCGAAGGAGATTTAGACGGGTGCGAGCTCCAACACATTGGCAGAGAAAGCAACGAGGAGGCCGACAAACTCGCCAACATTGGCTCCACCTGCGCTCGGGTCCCACCAGGAGTGTTCCTTGAACAAATCTGCGTACCCTCCATCAACGGGAAATTCCCAAAAGGCTCAGCCGAAGAAGCAGAGCACTTGGGGGCTACGCTACCCGAAGGACAAGAAAGACTCGAAAAGCTCGACACGGAGGTCGAGTTGGTCATCCTGATGCAGGTCATGGCAATTGAAGAAACATGGACATAACCGTACCTTCGATACCTAATAAATAATTAGTTGCCTGAGGACCCGACAGATGCCCGACGCATATATCGCCGGTCAAAGGCCTTCACCATCATCAATGGCGAGCTATACAAGCGCAACATTTCGGGTGTGCTATAGCGATGCGTCACCATCGGTGATGGCAAAAACATCCTCAAATACATCAATGAGGGTATTTGCGTCCATCACGCAGGCAGTCGCGCCCTAGTCGCCAAAGCTATATGAGCTGGGTTCTACTGGCCAACCGCAATGAACGACGCCAAGGACATAGTCACCAGAGGTGCAACGCTTGTCGAAGGTACACGGACAAGACACACGCGCTAGGATCCGAGCTAAGGCCTATACCAGTGTCCTAGCCATTCTCCCAATAGGGCCTCTACATGATCGGCAAACTGCCAAAGTCCTCGCCAGGAGGCCACGTCTTCCTCCTAGTCGCAGTCGACAAATTCTCCAAGTGGATCGAGGCCATGCCCGTCACCAACCAAAGTGGCAAAATTGCGGTCAAATTTTTCGAGTCCGTTGTCTACAGTTTCGGCGTTCCCCATAGCATCATAACAGACAATGACTCGAACTTCATCTCGAAAGAATTCCAAGACTTCTACGGGAACCTCAGAATCATCATATCATATGCCTCCGTGGTGCACCCGCAGACCAACGGATAGGTCGAAAAGAACAACGGCCTCATAGGCAACGACATCAAGAAGCGCCTGCTATGCCCACTCGAAACGCTTGCGGGAGCCTGGGCAGATGATCTACCCTCCGTTCTATGGATCCTGCGCACAACGCCAAATAGCTCAACTGGCTATACGCCCTTCTTCATGGTGCACGGAGCCGAAGCCGTGCTACCCGCAGAGGTACGCCACAAGGCCCCACGGGTCGTCGCTTACAGCAAAGCCAAATCATCAGTCATACTTGAATACACTGTCGACACACTCGAGAAAGCACACGACATCGCCGAGCCCGCTCAGCGGTGTACCAGCAGAGCCTCCGCAACTACCACAGCCGTCGGCTGTGCCCAAGGTCCTTCTTCAAAGCAGACCTCGTCCTGCGACTCAAGAAAGAAGGACACAAGAAGCTCAAGTCACCCTCGGAATGACCCTACATCGTCACCGAAGTCATCCCAGGTGGCGCCTACCACCTCAAAGACATCAAATCAGGAGTCGAATACTCCAACCCTTGGAACGTTGCATGACTGCGACGCTTCTACCCCTAGTTACCCTTTACTTTCAATAAGGATATTTAGCTAAGGCTGCTCAGCCGAACAATGTACCTCCTCATTTGCAATAAATAAATCTAAGTTCCTTGGCCCAAAAATATTTTCCTTTATATTACTTACCGCTAAAACACGCTGGGGGGCTGTGCCTCACCTTACGACTTCGTCGACTGATAAACAAACGCATAAAACCTGAGTAGCTGACCACGTTAGGTTAACGAAAAGGATATGCACATGCAATTCACTACGTGCCAATACATACAAACTTTACAAAGGGAATTACAAGCCCACTCGAATAAATACAGACTTTACATTATCTTGTCTTTTTATAGGATTTAATTGTGCTGGAGCATAACATTCGTACGCTTCTCAAACAAATCTACAATTTCTTCGGCGTACTGCACCATAGCTGTGTAATTAGGGCGCATATCCCACAAATTGCCATCTGGAGGAGGAGGCGGTCCAGCCGCTATCGCTGCAAGATTAACATCGCGACGATGCAGTCAAACAAGAGATAGGGCAGCCTTCACACCCGCAATCAGCTGGTGGCGCATCAGCTCCTTCACATGACCTGTATCTCGAAAGTTCCCAAGCAAGCCTAGAAAGCTAGAAGGTGCAACGTCTAATGGAAACATGGTGGCCCAAATGGCCGCAAGTGATGACCTCGCCTGCTTCAGCACCCGAAGAACCTGGTGTGCACAATCTTGCACCGTCGCAAGGACGATCGTCCGATCACGGTCCATCTAGAAGAAGCCACCAGCCTCCAGCTCTTTCTGTATCAAGCAATTCATCCGAATTGCGACACTCAACTTCTCTTCCTTCGGAATCAGATTCACAACTACACAAACACTGGGTGAGACAACACAAAAATAAGGCGCACTCGAAGAAGCAGCAGATCACAAAGACTCACATTGGAACTGCTCACCCATCTGCCAAAATTCTTTAGGCAAGAACTCTTCTCTGGCAATTGCTCGCTCAGCCTTTGATTTCAACACATGCGCATGGCCGCGGATGCTGGGGATATCCTTCTCTAAAATTCAGATGTGATCACGTAGGAAAGGCAATTGCGATGACTCGCTCAGTGACGGGCGAGGGTCAGGCGCAGGAGAAGGTGTGATCACTGGCGCCTCACCCGAAGGACCCTAACCGTAAAAATAAGGAAAATATGAACATCACAAACACTTTCGACAACAGTTGAAAGGCAAAATTCATACATATACATAACCAAAAGGCCATTTCGTGGCAAAGTTGAGCTCGTTCATCCAAAAGGGGTTACAGCAAAAGGAAGAAAGCTATCCTAACTACAAGATAGACGGGCCTAAAAGCCAGCACCCGGAGCAGCTTAGGAGCCAGAGTGCCTACTCTTAGCTGCTCGCTGCTGCTCTACCGAATAATCGGCCAGGAAATCGATGAGCTTAGGCCCAAAATGCTTACAGCGGGAGGCAAAGGTGGCAAAAGATACCTCAGAGCCATCCGCCGTTGTCGGCATCCTGGATGTGACCTGGGTCATATCCAGCTAGGCTCTAGACGCCATCGCCATGGCCAACCCCATGGAGGCACCAATGCCCTTCTGCTTGTGTTTGTAGTCTGCCGGAGCATCGTCCAACAAAGCATCCGCCAGCGAGTCGATGTCCTCGAGGGAAATGCCCTTGGGGTTTACCTCCTTGTAGAAGAGCGCAAGCACCTTATTGGCCTTGTCCAGGGAGCTCATGGCAGAAGAGCAGCGATCCTCGATCGCTAGGGCAGCATCTGCCAGCAGATCTCCATGCTCCAACACGTCGCGGTCAAATGCGATGCCAGAAGCATCTGGTATAAATAGCATCAGGAAAAAATTCGAATGAGGAACAAGAAGAGGCACCACAAGATATGGAAGACACAAAAGGAGACAAGGGCAGCTTACTAGAGATAGCCTTGGCAGCAGCTATGAGCTTGTTAGCCATGGCCTTCTCCCGAGCAACTGCAACAGCTGCGAGCTGTTGCTCATGCTCTTTGTCCTCATTCTGCTGCCGCTCAAGGGCCTCCACAACATTAGCTGCCTTCTTCTCCACTTGGCCAAGGCTCTTTTCGAGAGTGTTATGCCTTCGGAGAGCAGCATTGTTCTCATCTACAACATGGAAAAACATGGGATAAATATAAAAGCAAACTTGGCACTCTCAACAAATAGTCGAGAAGAAACCTACACACCTTGGAGCTGCTTGATTTACCTGTAGCGACAGATGACGCTAGATGAGGAGGTTGCCGTGACAAAGGGCTGCAAAAAAGGCCAGCAGTTCAGATGAGTACAAGGACTCGGGGGGCTCCCCCTGTGCAATGAAAGAAGTACACTTACGTGGTTTGGCATGGACTCCGAAGTTTTGGATGTCGTCTTCCGAGTCACGAGTGCACGAGCCTCCCGCCTTGTGGAGCTCGAACCCTCTTCCTCGGAGTTAGCCACTATGTTGGGAAACGAAACCCTCGACTTCGATTCCGCGATCATTTCTTCGGTGTCCTCATCAGGTGACTCCTCTGAATGATTACTGCTAGCACTTTCAAGAAGCCAAATCAACATCAAGATTATACTCAACAAATCAGCATAACTATGAAATTTGGTCAATCGCAACTGACGATGGTATGTCTGACAAATTGAAGACAGGAGGCTCCTTCTCCTTCTTCTTCTTCTTGGCTGGTGGCTGCAGGGCCACCGCCCGAATAGGCACGGCAGGAAAGGGTGCGGACGTTCCACCCTCATTACCACCGTGTTGCTTGAGGAAGGACGAACCCTTCAGAGTTGGCGGCATCGCCCCACTCTAAGTTTCACTTTGGGACCGCTTTCGGGTTTGCCCTTCGCTCGGCTCGGGGGCTTCCCGGGAAAGAGAATGAGCTAGGGGAAGGTCGGAATCGTACTCCGCCTCCTCGTTGTCGGGCGGATCCGCGTACTTCTCAGGTAGACGGGGCATCATCCCGATACCTTGAGACTCTGCAAGCAAAGGACAAAAGAAAACAATATAAGCAAGCTGGCAGGCAAAAGGCATTCAAAAAGCGCTACGCTCACACAACAAATTTCACATGGGAGACTACTTTCTTGGTGCCGAAAGGGGCTATCAACGATTTCCCCGAAAGGTCCTCATCGGCCTTGAACTTCAGTAGAGGCCGAAGCGCTCTGTGAAGGTCACCCAAAGTCAAATTCTCAGGAGAGACCCTTGTCCGATCACTGTGGCCGGCGTATAGAAACATTGGGTGTTCCCTCGCTTGGAGTGACTGCACCAGACGCTTGAGGAATATGCGGATCATGTCGATGCCATTGACCTACTTGAAGGCCACCAGTTCGAGAGCTTCCACCCGCTGGTAGAGCTTCTCCACCTCCGTAGATTCACCCTCTAAGATGTCATTCTTCCACGACCTCTTTCGGGTGACCTTGTGTGTAGAATCGAAAGGGGGGATCAAAATGCTGCCCATCCATCTTGACCTCACGGATGTAGAACCACTTCCGGTGCCAGTATTGGATGGACTCGCAAATGGAAAAAGAGAAGAATTGGACGGAGGAGCGAATAGAGATGATGCAGCCTCCGAGCGGATAAACACCGCCTGTGCTAGATTTCCTCTTCATGGAGTAGAGTCTCCAGAAAAGGCCAAAAAGCGGCTCAATACCGAGCCAGCACTCGTAGAGAGTGATGAAACAAGCAATGTGAAGGAGAGAGTTGGGAGACAGCTGATGCAACTGAATCCCGTAAAAGAAAAGAAGCCCACGAAGAAATTCGTGGGCAGGCAAAGAAATACCTCAAACGATAAAAGCATAAAACATCACCCGAAATCCTTTGGCTAGGCGAGGAATTACCTCCTGGTCTGGGAGGATGGCGTCGCTCTTATCCATAGAGATGAACCCGGCATCGCACAACTTGTGTAAGTCCGAGTCGCGCATATTTGTGTGCTTCCACCCACCGTTAGTGATACGGGCCGGGGCGACAGCTTTTTTTTCAACGCCAGTGGCGCTGGTCCCAGCAGCAGAAGATGACGCCTTCTTTGGCTTGACCATCCTTTCACGGAAAGTGCGGCGACGCGAGCGGTGCAAAGCGGAAGGAAAAGTGCGGGGAATGTCCACTGCGTGACGAGAAGTAGGGAACTCACGAAAATGGTGGCAATGGAGATGAAGCAAGAGCAAATGGCGAAGGATAAAAATGTTTTTTTCTCCCAAAGTATAAAAGGGCGAAGACGACGCAGAAGGGCCGTCGATTGCGAAGCCCTAGGGCACACCTTAGGTAGCACGCCGTCCACTACGCGCAGAAAACGAGGAGACGCCATAACTTTTGACACGTTTACGCATGACTAGTCAACATCAAGTCAGGAAGTGGGACCCACGATCGTCACGTCGCATCGTCTCTACTGTTGCAGACGGTTGAGCTTAATAATCATTAGCAATGACTTTATTAAAGCAAAGCTAGCAACGGCTAGCAGATTTCGACTAAGCATCAAAGTATTTACTCAATTCTACGACTCAACCAACTACTTGGGGGCTACTCCTATCAGGAGCGCTGGCCGCGCAACCGAACAATTACAAAAGGAAATACCACCTCGAGAAAATCTTTGAGTCCTAAGTAGAGTCTGCGACTACACTACGGACTCGGGGGCTACTCCCATAGGGAGCGGTGGTCGCGCATTGGAAAAAATGTGTCCTTTGGACTAATAATGCAAACTGATGAGAACGACTGAATTAAAGTATTTGCTCGAGTCTACGACTCGAACAGACACTAGGGGCTACTCCCATAGGGAGGGCTTGTCACGCACCCTATGAATTATTCGACTGAGATCTTTCAGATCAAATATGACAAAATATTTTGGCAACTTTGCCCAAATTAATGTTAATTGAGAAGCAGTCTCCTTGGCCACCCGAAACACCTCTGCGGTGATAAATTTCCGGATGTTGTGTCTACGATGCAAATATAAGCCCTACAAATACTATCTGATGGCCTGGTAATGCACCCGACTGCGCTCTGCCAGTACAATCCCGTGTCAACGGGAACGATGAAAATCCTGACAGACGCGTTGGGTACATTATTCAAAAAGTACTGGGATTAGGCTCCTATAAGACCACAACGACCTGAATCAAATCACACCAGCAATTGTTCCGGATTTGAGTTCGGGCACTCGTGTCTGATTAAGATCGTGTTGTTTTGTCCTATGGCAGTTAACTGGCCTGATCCGTCGGGTGGGCCAGGCGCACGGATCAACAATCCATATGAACTAAATGTTTATTCCTGAAAAACAAGTTCAACTACAAATCACCTGAAAGATTGAAGATTATCCAGTCGAATCTATGATTCGATAGAACACTCGGGAGCTACTAACATGGATATACCTTACGGGTGCACAACATTGGCATACCCGGTCCGGACCAAGGAAGGCCCACGTGAGGACACACAGCCTATGAAGATTTCGGGTGGCCCAAGCCCATGGCGATTTCGACTCCTTGGAGAACAAATTTAGACTAGATAGAATTTCAAAGGGTATCAACCCTAATCTGTAAGAAACTCGACCTATGCTCGAGACCTGGCCTATCCATATAAAGGCCAGGAGGGTACGGCGAGAAGGATCCTTCAACTCACCTCATACACACCTCCACGCCAGATTGCATCTGCGCACCCCTGTAACCTTCGGTTTCGCCGTAATCAAGAGCAGACAAGCAGGAGTAGGGTTTTCCTTCTAGGTCCCTGAACCTGGGTAAATCTCGTGTCCCCGTGTTTCTTGTCTGTTAACCGTTCCGCGACTTCTAGCATTCCCATCTTCTCCAAACCCAAGTCCATAACAATGGGCATTGACGAGTCGAACCCTCGTTGGCCATAAATTACCACTTTCTTTGCAATTTTATTGATATATAGGTTTTATTGAGGGTGACATCTCAATTTCTAAAGTCTTATTGGTATTCTTATGTTCCCCTTGATTCAAACTATAAATTTGGGTAATACTTCCCATTGAAGATTTCAGTGATCCCCTATACTTATGGGTATCTAGACATTTTCTAGCGCCATTGTCGTGGAGCCTAGCTCTTTATTGGTAATACCATCTTTTATCATTTAATTTTTGTACTTACTTGTCTCTCATCATGGGAAAGATTAAGGATGCTTCTAAGAAGTATATTATGCCTACTACTACAATAATGGTACAGATTTGCCCTCTAGGCCAAACTTTTCACCTAATCCTGTTGCTACTTCTTCTATTAAAAAGAAAAATACTATCCTAGCAGGTTCACCATTGTCTAGGATGTCTACTAGTATTGAAAAAGATTTGTTGGATGAGGGCCAAGATAAAGAGGGGACGCCTGATTTATCTAAGTCCTTATCCAATGATGATATGGAATCTAAATATGATAAAGATGAACATGTTAATGAAAAAGATAATGCCACTAGTTCTAAAGAAACACTAGTGAAGTGGATATTGCTTTCACTAAATCTTTTATGAGTATTAATCTAGATGACTTGGATAAATTTGAAGAAACTCTGAGTACATTTTCTCTAGGAAAACTATTTCCTGTTGCTAATAAATGCAAAGAACCTGCAATATTCATTAAAGATAAGGATTATGACTTTTAAGTTAACCCTAAAATAATAGAAAGAGTTGAAGCATCTAAGTTCTATGGTAAAGAATAAGAATTTCCCTATGAGCACTTAATGAATTTAGAAGATACTGCTTGCCTATTTGTAAAAACCGAGATACGACAATGCTATTGTTTCTTAAAACTATTCCCCTTCTCTTTAGGATTAGATGCAAAATCTTGGTACAAATCATTAGATCCTAAGTCAATTACTAGTAAGGAAGCATGCTTGTATTTGTTTCTCCGTAAGTATATTTCTAATAGTAAAATACATGCTATGAGAGTTGAAATAAGTAGCTTTACACAAAAAAAGTATTCTCCAAGCTTGGGGGAGATTTTGTGCCACCGGAAGGAGATGTCCTGCACATGGTTTTAAGGATAATGAATTACTTGATGTATTTTATAATGGACTAACTGAAAGTTGTAGAACCCATCCAGACTGTGTTGCAGGAAATATGTTCAGGGACAGAACTATTGAGGAAGCTAAGGAATTATTGAATACTAGTGCTCAGAATTATCATAATTGGCATATTGAAGAAGAAGAAGAGAAAAGTGAGAATACTCATAACAAGAGAGGTGTTCTCATATTATCTAATGAAGATATGGAAGAAGCTCATAAATCTATGGATGAAAGGGGTATTAAATCTTCTCATTTAAAGGAACTTTCTTATAAGGGTTTTTAATTCCCTATTGATAAACCATGCTTCCCTATTCAAGTTCATGCTATATGTTCTTGTGAAAGCAATGGAAAGGTATGAAATATCTTATGTTGATCATTCTAGAAACTTTGTTCCTCATCAAGGAACATATGATCATAACATTGAAAGGGAAATAATAGAGAACTCTCATAACATTAATGTTCTACAAAAAAGAGTAGGCTCTTGTGTTGACTCTCTTAAGATGACTATTAAGCATGGCAAAATGATGAATAATCAAGTTGAACAAATGATTTCTATTCAAAATAAGTTGTACAAAAAGCTTCTTAATGAGAAGAAGCAAATTTGTGGAGTTAATACAAGGGGAGGCTCTAGCACTTAGGATCCTGATTATCCCGATGGACATCCAAAAAGGAAAGAGTGAGAGGCTCTTAAGAAGAAGTCAATTACAAGAAAATATCCTAATGAAAATGAAGATACTGGTAATTTTGAAGAAAAAGAAAATGATGTATCTCCCTCTGATGCTGAGACTGAGGATAATAATGAAGAAGATGATGTGGAAATGTCCCAACCAAATGAAGAATCACAAGAAGAGGATAATAATGAAGAATCTGAACCCATTGTAAGTGAGGAACCTCAATCATCAAGGGATGAAAATAAGAAGAAGAAGCCTCCACCACAACCAAAAGGTAAAGAATGGGATACATGGGTACAAAGACATATACCCTATCCCCAAGAGGTAATGAAAACTTTGGTTGATGCAAGGTTTGAGAAGTTTGTTGAATTGATAAAAAAATTATAATTGCATATTCCCTTAGTTGATGCTATTAAAGTACCTCCATATTCCAAATATATGAAAGATATTGTCACTAATAAAAGAAAGATACCAAATGAAGCTATTACTGCTATGCTTGCTGACTATTCTTTTAAGGGAAAACTACCTGAAAAGAGAGGGGATCTAGGTATTCCAACTATTCCCTGCACCATTAAAAATACTCGTGTGAAATATGCCTTATGTGATCTTGGATCTGGAGTAAGTGCCAAGCCTTTCTCTCTTTATAAGAAACTTAACTTAAATAAATTAGTACCTACTGAAGTTTCACTTCAAATGGCTGATAAATCTACTTCTATTCCTATTAGTATATGTGAGAATGTTCCTATTATGATTGCTAATGTGCAGATTTCCACAGACTTTGTTATATTAGAAATGCCTAAAGATGATAATTTATCTATTATTCTTGGAAGACCTTTTGTAAATACTGCAGGGGCTATGATTAATTGTGCTGAAAGCAAGGTAACATTTAATGTGAAAGGGAAGGAGCACACTATATATTTTCCAAAGAAGAATTCTATTGAGTTAGCTAAGAGAAGTCTTAATGCCATTGAACCAAAAGTTCTTATAATTGGAAGTTTTGAAATTCCTATTCCTTCTCCTAAGACTAAGTATGAAATAATAATGGTTGGAACTATTCCAATCCATTATGAGGTACCTTAATTTTTTATTCTAAAAACAATAAAGTGAATCGTTGTTTCTATCCTTATCATAGTATTGATGAGACTTGATCAACCTCATTTTTAATATGATAATGATGAGATGATGATTTGCATTTAATTATTTCTTCAGTAGTATTAGAGTTTACTTTAATTCCTTTATTTAAAAATTAGTTACTTTAATTATATTATATCTATTTTTGAAAAAAATAGTTCATAAAAGTTTTACATAAAAAACATTCTTCAAAAATTACTAAACAATTCCCAAGCCATATTTCTACACACAGGATCCACTCTGCCAAAGGACGCGGGCAGAAAGTGAACAGGGGCCAAGAAAGAACAGATGGTGAGCCCAGTTATGTGGACCCCAACCTCCCAGGTTCTTCATTTCCTCTCAGAACCCGACCAGGTACCACTCGAAAAAAATTCCTCTACTCCTTTGCAGCTCATTTCACGATCTCCAAGTTTTGGCAGCCATTTTTAAATCTCCTTAGGGGGATTGCTCATTGGTATGTGACTCCTCCACTCATCCAAGCTATTTTTGATATGCTGCTTTATATTGTGAGAAAATGTTGCTCTTGGTATTACATATCATACATGAAAATCCATGGATTTGAAGCTTTCTAGTGGAAATGACTTATAGTAATGATTGGTAGAAACTTTTTGGACCATCTATAAATGATTATAACCTTGATACATCTAATAGTTTTAGTGATTTTGATTATTAGTGCTACAAGCTCTCATCCACCATGAACAAGGGAAAAAGCCTCATGAGGAGTTTAAGACCTAGGAGAGGCTCAAGAGCCTTACCCAATTATGATGAAGGTCAAGAATGGGAATATGAGATGATCTTTAAGGCAAAGGCCTTGAAGGTGAAAGCCACCAAATGGCCTGACCCCAATGCGCTGAAGAAATTATCCATAGAAGAAGATTTTACTTATTTCTTGCAGAAAACCAAGATGGAGGAATTTTCCATCCTCAACCGGCCTACTACGAGATAAGAAGATGTGCTAGAGGATATTCATATAGGAAATTTCACTCATAGATGAGGTCCTGAAGGCCATTCTCTAAGGGATCTGCGTCAACAATCTAAGCTTGGGGGAGTTCCACCATACTTTATGCTTTTTAGTTATCATATTTTCATCTAGTTCATAATCATTAGGAGGTTTTTGCTTGCATCCATTAGGTATCGATTTTCATAGAGTTTTAAGAGCTCTTAGAGCATTATCATTTATCCTTGGTTGGGTGGTTTTGAATGAAATATAAAGTATGGTGTCATCCATGATTCTCTTGTTTGGGATTTATGGGTAACACTCATGTAGATGTGCACACCATATGTACAAATTTCACTTACATCTTGCCTTGAACTAAATTAACTTGAGAATGTTGGACAAGCATATAATTACTCAATAAGCTGAACTTGCAAATAACGAAAGATCCATGCAAGGGAAGCAACACTTATTAAAAAAGGAACATTATGAATTTCTGGTGAGATAGGGAGTCTTATAAAATAAATAGTTGGAAAGAGGAGGATGATAAGGGGACATAATATACTATTGTTCTACTTAGTAATCAATGAGAAAACTGAATGGTTGTCATGGGTATTTCAATACATATGCTCTATGGAAAAGTGTTTGAAAGGTAGGAACCCGAGAATTCGGCTAGCCATGGAAAGTGAAAGACAAAGGTTGTTTAGAGCATAATACATGATTAAAAGACCCATGAATAATGTTTATACTAGTTACTAAGAGGGTAAGACCGTTAAATGATGCCATGCAAAAATTGGTGAAAGTTCTTGACAAAAGTCAAAATACTCATGTATATATGGTTGTTTAAACAATTCTATTTTCCACTATTTTCTTTATGAGAAACTTATATTTATTGCAAACGCATATCCAAAGGTTAGATTAAAAGCTAGTAAAAATCCATGCAAAGCTATTGCAAATAGCGAAGTGTATGATAAATTTGAGACTTGTTCAATTGTCCAACATGTAGTGGTTAGTTTTTGTTCAAAAGTAAGGGGTAAATGATATTGTCTATCTATGTAGCCCACATTTGAATGATAGTTAGTTCATATTTCTTTTGGACAAATGAATAAGTTGATGATTTCATGCTCGTATTTTCTTGTCAACCATAAGCTCATTGATACATGATCTATTCGCTTATTTGCTGGATGACGAGCATAGGTTTAAGCTTGGGGGAGTTGATACTTGCATTTTGCATCATCATTTTTAGGACTTATGTGCATTATTTAGAATCATATTCACCATTATCCATAATTATTTATGCATATTTAGATGATTTAGGGATTTTCCTACAAAGTCCCTTTCATTGGCATTTAATTTCTAGGAGGCAGAAAACCTCCTTTTTCATGTTTTTGCTGTTTTAGGACCTTCTGGACGTTAATAAATCAAAGGAAAAATATCTGATGAGTTTTTCACCAAGAGAATCAACTGGGGCCAAATAATGAACCGAGGGGAGCCACGAGGCCCGAAAGAGCATAGGTGGAGTTACTAGAAAAAAGGTTGTTCGTGGCGCACCGGTTTTAGGCATTTGTGGCACACCAGTTATGGGAATTCATGGCGCACATGGAGTGTGCCACTAAATTCACATCACAGCAAAATTTTAGTCGTGGCGCACTAGGTGGTGCACTACAGGTAAAAAGAGTTAGTTGTGGTGCACCAGCTAGTGCGCCACGGCTAAGGGTTCATGGTGCGCCATGAGTACAATTTAAAAATTAAAAAGAAAGCAGGATCCAGATTCAGATCTGTCGTTGGTGTCATGTCGTCTCACTCCCATCGTTTCCGGATTCACCTCGGAGGTGTGGGAGGTCGTGGGCATAGCCTACAACCGCAAGGAGGTGCGGGAGGCCACGGCCACAACCGGCCATGGAGGATGGAGTGACCGGAGGTGCTCGTAGGAGGTAGCGATCGGAGGTAGTCGGAGGAGGGCGCCATCAGAGAGAGGAGGAGAAGGGGAGGATAAGGAGAAGGGAGAAGGAGAGGAGGAGAAGGGAGAAGAAGTAGAAGGATAAGAGAGGAGAGGAGAAGGAGAAGGAGAGGAGGAGAAGGGAGTAGGAGAAGGAGAAGAGGAGCAAGGAGTCTGGAGAGAAGAGAAGGAGAAGGAGAAGGAGAGGAAGGAGAAGAGGAAGGACAGAAGAGAAGAGGAGGATAAGAGGAGAAGAGAAGGAGGAGGAGAATGGGAGGGGAAGGTGGAGGAGAAGTAGGAAGGGATAGGTAGGTGTGGCCGGCGGGATTCAAATTTTGAAACTAGCCCTCACTTAGTCGTGGCACACCACTATGAGGTGCTCCATGGCTAAGTGGCCTCAAAAAAATTGCAGGAAAATATCTTCTTTCTATCATAACTTTTTACTCTTTTCGAATTTGGGGGATCTGTAAATTCTAGAACGGCCTTTGCACTTAGCCATCGCACTACAATGAGGTGCCCCACGGGTAACTCACATAGCCGTGGCGCATGGCCTCCATGTGCGCAATGGGTAAGTGGGTTACCCGTGTATGCACCCTGGCCCATAGATAGTGGTGGCGCGCAACCTCCATGTGTGCCACGGGTAAGTGACCTACCCGTGGGGCACTTCCTCCTAGTGTGCCACAGATATTTTCCCATGGGTCACCGCCTTCCATGTGCGCCAATGTCCGGATTACCTATAGATGTTTTCCTAGTAGTGATGCGCCCACCCCTGGGCGCTCCACCCATGCCCGTTTGGGCCACGAGCATCATCTCGTCCTCTCCTTTGGCGTGCCCCCTTATATACCCAAAAACCCTAGTTTTCCAGGAGGATGGAATTTTTCATGAAACAGAGCGCCGCCAGAGTCACAATCTTCATTTTGGGGAGTGGTATTTCAAGGTCTTCTCCACCACCATCATCATCAACATCATCACCAATGACCATAAGTTCATCCCCCATCATCATGTGTGAGTAATTACCTATGATCATGTGAGGTGGATGGGAATTGGATGAAATCCATCATGTATTCATCCATATCTATCGAGATTTGTGGTGTTTATCTTGTAGACATTCTTATATGAGTGTTGGTACACTTTTGCTATGTTTAATGCTTGTTGCTAGGGCCTGAGTGACATGATTTTAGTACTGAACTTTTATTGCCAAATCATATATTTTAATTGGGTTTGTATTTTCAAAGTGTATTACCTATTATTATGTTCAACCTGCAAACCCTAAGGTGACAGTTAGGGAAAACAATGGGAATATATGATAGTTTGTGGATATTGTGTGTTCATGATATGTTAATGTTTTGTTCCGGTCTATTTGAAAAGTTAGATCTTAATTTCCTGTAATACCAAGTTGGCCCCGGTGAAATGGGCAGGCAGGACAAAAGATATTATGCAAACTTCCATGCATGATTATGTTTGGAGAAAACACCTACACACAACTGAATTAGAGATAAATGTCATGTTAGTATGATACATTATATGATGGATATCATTCATGCAACACCCCGCTATCACCTCATGCCTGTGTTTTAGCAGTAAAAGTTTCACAACATTATTTTTGGTGAAAACTAGAAATCTGCTACTTTATTTACTTCTTTGTTTTACTGCTTTGAATCAACTGCCATAAATTACCACTTTCTTTGCAGGTTTATTGATATACAGGTGTCATTGAGGGTGACGTCTCAATTGCTAAAGTCTTATTGGTATTCTTGTGTTCTCCTTGAGTCAAACTATAAATTTGGGTAATACTTCCCATAAAAGTTTTTAGCAATCTCTAGGACTTGTGGGTATCAGCTATCACCACTAGACAAGTTATCGTCCGATGCTATGGTACCAGGATATAGTTCTGGGCAGTGGGTAGGAGCCAATGGAGATTGGATTGCAATGACTGACTTTAGAGGTAAGTTGGATCGTCGCAATGTGTACACTCGTCGTAAGATTCCTCTCCCAGCATTGTTGTTCCAAGCAAACGAGCAGCCAACCACGTTCTTGTTGGATAATAGTCATGTAGCTGTAATATAGAAGATTTCCATTTTAAAGTTTCCATAGCTGCTGGGAGATATAAATATTTCTCGCTTGTTACAATCTTTGATGTCAAAATTGTTGTCCTTCAAGGAGGTGATGATGGATCGACAGTTCTTTCACTTCCTCTTAACCACAGCCTGAGCCCTTACAGTTACAATGATGGAATTACCCATGATGGAGTGGTGTTCGCCACAGCTGTGTATGCCAATGTTCATGTTTGGGATCCTCTGCATCCTGGCAATTATTCCTTCATGTGTAGTGTAGTCACTTCATGTTCCCAAGCTATTTTACTGAATTGACTTAGGGAATTTTTCGTTTAAATGAAAATACGAGTAGTTATTTTATACTCTATGAACTATACAAATCATAGGATCTCCGTAGGATATATTCTTATAGCAGTCATTTGATTGATATGACTAAATTATGTAGATTTTTACGAATGTCTTTTAGTTCATTCGATATGAATTTAAGATCTACTTGAAGATCCTGAAAAGAATCCATTCATTGGTTTTCTGCATTTGCACGGGTTTTCAGCAAGTTCCCTTGCAAATGAACATGTCAATTCTCTTTTCCTTTTTAAATAAAACGAGAAAAAATTGCCCGTTTTGATAAAAAAAGATGAGTCTGTTCTTTTGGATATTTCCCTATTATATAATGCTTTGTTTGCTTTGTAGGATTGTAGGATGTAGTTGTTTTTCGTTTGTTCGAGCTAATTTGCATGCAGTTCAATTGGAAGGAAATTTTTTAGTAGGATTCACTATATCATGCTGCCGGAATATTAAGTTAACACGTTCTACCTTTTTCAAGGTCTTGCGCTGGTCTTGGCGCGACCAGCTGCCGCAGATGGGTTGGCGGATGAATTTCTTAATACTACTGGAGACAATCACGACTATGTTTTTAGTTTTTGGTGGTCAGCAAGATCTACAGATGGTTCCAGGATTCTTCATATATATACGCTTGCCGCTTCTTATCATCCCAGTTGTCTTACTCGTCACTGTCGCTATCATAGTGGTGCTTCTCATCCTCGTGTTGTACACTGCAGTCGCACTGTCTCCACTTATACTTCTGGGTTTGGCTTCTTGGTGTTCTAAATGAACACTGCTTAGATTGATCAAGATAATCCACGGAAAGGATTGCTTACCTTGGACCATATTCTCTTTTTCTTGGAGTAAACTATCTGATGATCATGCCTATAGGCGGTGCATATCTTGTCTCAGGTTATCTGACGATAAGCAACTATGTCTACATGTTAGCAACTGCAGCATGGCTTTCCAATGAATGGCAGCCTGTATTATGCCGCTTCAGTCTGAGTAGTATATACTACGATGTTATTTCTGAAGTCAATGTCTTGGAGGGAATTAGTAACCCTCACTTCTAGGAAGGAACAGTGAAGCGTCTGCTTTGGTTCATCCCAACCTTCACGAACTCCCTCGATTGGAACGGGCCTCATGTTTAAACAAGACATGTTGCCATAGTATATACTGATGCAATCCATATGTAATGCTTGGTACTACAATTAGAGAAATAGTTCTCGGCTCTGTTACCCTATTTATTTTGTTTGGTTGTCTGAAGTCACAACTTTCAACTTGTTGGTCTCTCTCCTTTGAAACATATCCTTGTATCGGTAGTATGTCTAATCATAATCAGTTTGGTTACTCGTATGTACTTAACTATATTTCCTTTGTACCTTTAGCTTGATGCACTTTAGTCTGCCGATTCTAGAGTTCCTTTTGGAATTATGGAAATTTTAGCATCAACCGGATATTACGAACCACATGCCATACACTTTAAGAAACAATCACCTCAATGCTTGTGTAATAAGGGTCGTACTCTATGTAAACAAACTTGCCTTCAATGATTCTAGGCTCATGCAATATTGTTCGGTTAAGCTGACGTGACAAGATCATATTTTGTTAGAGATTTATATCATCTTATCTTACCATTATAGAGTATACGGATAACTTTCAACATTAAACATTGTATCAATACTAGCAAATCCCGACATTTTAAACATCGAATCTTCTTTCCCATTCTAGCATCTAGGAGATACTATTTATATATTTTAGCACGATGAACGCTATGCACAAGGACCAAATATACACTAGATACTTTATGGATGTGACTCGAAATTATAATTATTTTCTATGCTTTTCATATTATAATTTTATATTGTGATGATATGTCATTCTACTAGTACTAAGTAGTATTATCTGAGTTGCAAGGTACGTGCAACCTAATACTAGTATTGTTGACTAATATAGAATGTATTGTCCTGCTAGACTAGCTAGCCAGTTAAAGTCTCATTGATACAGTTACGCCTTGCAGCAGAAGACCGATAAAGGAACACACAAAAAACTCCTTGTCCAAGGGGAAATCACATCTTCCCTATCTCCGGAAGCATCTCCAGCGCGCGCTTCACTCATTTTTCTCGCCCTCTCGCTCGTAGCATCGGTCCTTCCACCAGTTAGATTGATCAACCCTCGCCCCCAATCAATCAAGACGCGATGGCGGATTCGGGGCCTAATAGGCGGTACAGCGGATGGAGAAAGATCGGCGCCGACGTCTTCGACGAGATTTCTATGCGTATGGACACTACCAGCACCGTCCGTCTGGCCGCATGCTTCAAGGAGTTGAACCTCAGAGTCACCAGTGGAAAATGTAGCAGATGCCCCAACGACGATTGTGGGACATTGATCACCTACCGTCAAGTCCAAAACAATAATATCGCGTGCCAGCACGGCCCATGCAACTTCATGGAGGATAGCTGCGTGTTCGCCTCCTCTCCACAAGTGCTCTCCACAAGTGCTCCTCGCCCACCTCTGTGAATCTCACTCGATCGGGGTGCACAGTTTCCGCTATGGAAAAACAGGCAGGTATACCTCTAAACCTCTGCTAGCAACAGGCATGTGGACAGTAGATATCATCATAGCCGGGGACGATGGTACGGTATTCGTGGTGCGATTTAATAGGCGTCAATTACTACAGGTTGTATCCGCTGTATGCGTCAGGTTGGCGGCGTACTTGTTGCCGCAATAACTATTGAAGTTTTGGTAGTCGACCGTGATTGAGGGAAGAAGGTTCAAAAATTCCGGTGTATGTGCGCCGGTGAGCACCACGTCGCTAGGGGGCGTCCCGTTCGATGAGCTGCAGTGGCTCCTGCCGGTGCCGATGTCGCACCTAGTGGCTCATCGACCGTCGGTGTTCACCGCGGAATACCGTCTTCGCATTGATAAGAATCATGACCAAGATAAACACATCTTAATGTTCTTTGGAGTATTTGCACTTCTAGAAAGAATTACTACATGTTCTTAGTAGTTGTACTTAGGAGTATTTTTATGGAGTTCACCTACTCCTAATGTATTTTGTAGTAATACCTACTATACTATATGTATTGGTACTTGTCATTTTGGCGGATGTGGTTCCTAGCATAAGGTAGTTCTGCATATTTTGTATGGAGTTCTTTCTCTGCTAATCTATTTTGTAGTAGTACCCATGTACTGGTACTTGTTCAGATCGACCTATCGAGTGTAGAATATGATCTTGCTTTCCTTTTGAATCATGGCTTGCTACATCTATTGAATTCCAATGTGTGCATTACTCAATCTATCAATTATTTTGGTCATTGTCTGTGTACTGCTAATCCGTCAGTTTGTGATGCTGCTAAATCTTTCAAGTGCTGCTAAATACGAACTGGGAATCTGTCGATATTTTTTCGGTCTTATTCTATACTGTTGAATCTGTAAAATGTTCTGTCATTACTACTAGTACAATATTTTGTACAACTAACTATAATGTAATTGGAGTACTTGTTTATATCAAGTGCAACAGATCGTCTTGCTTTTCTTTTAAAAATTAGCATTGTCACAATTATCTAGATGCGTCTTGGGAATTTTGGGTTGCATATAGGGGTCACATAGGCATTGACGTAAGGAGGAGGTATTCACATAGAAGAACACTTGATCGTCAGTTTTGCTTGCTCCAATGATTGAGTATGTTCGGAGAACCGAGCAAACTAATCATGCGCCAAGGTTTTTTGAGCTGGAACAATAACCAATTCTCTCTTTGCTACTATTGAGTTTCAAGCAGAAAAGCTATTAAATCTCTCAATTGTTCTGTCCTTGTTATTACTAAAGCATTTTGTGGAACTAATACTGATGTACTAGTACTTGTTTAAGTCACGGGCAGTAGATAGTCTTGCTTTTCTTCTGAAACATGGCCTTGTCACAATCTAGATGAGACTTGGGCATTTTGGTTTGCATACGGGGCTCACACAGGCATTGTTGTGAGAAGAAGGTACTCAAAGCAGACTTGATCGTCAGTTTTGCATGCTCTAATGGTTGAGTTTTTTAGTGCTGAAACAAGAATTGGTTCTCTCTGTTCTGCTATTTTATTTTAGTGTATCTATTGTTGAATCGCTCACTTTGAAATACTACTGAATTGGTCAAGTGCCGCTGAATATGAACTGCGAATTTGTCGATAATTTTTCTATCTTATTCTTTACTGTTGAATTTTAAATATCTGCCGAATATAATTATCCTTGTTTCCCCCTCCCTCTCCGAGGTCTTTGTTTCGAATCCGGCAAAGCCACAACACAATGCAATTTTTACATACCAGGAGAATAAATCTAGCCCATTCGGTCCCTCTTTAGACCATAATATTTAAATTCGGACTTTTAGGGGTCATGGGACTGTTGACCATAGCCAGAGAAATTTGACCATGGATCCCATGGAGCATAGCCCTGGATATTTTAGTTCGGCCTTTTACCTGTTAGGGACTACTGGGCATAGCCCAATAAAATTTGAGAAAGGATCCCACGGAGAATAACCTATGGAGTATGGCCCATATAGAGCAGCTCATGTAGAATAGCCAAACTCTTTTTAATTTGGCCTTTTGGGCATTGCCCCAACCTTTCAAAATTAAAAAAACTCTGCCTACCCATGTTTTTAAGAAACTACTCCATTATGTGGTATCTTATATTTACTAATTAGAGGCACCGTACGAGCCTTCATGTTAATTCTAGAGATTAGCAAATGTCGACCATCCGATTAAGTTAGGATCCATCAATAGCCATTAGATTAAGTAACAAACTAGCGTCCCTTAATCCACCAGCTTTCGCCTAACGTGCTGAGGCTTGACTCCTTTCCTTCCTTCTCACGTCTCAAAAAAAGACATCTTTCATTGCTGTGAACTTCATGTTCGTGCCAACCCAAGTAGCAACCATGACCAATTATTGCATCATCCCGATGTCATATTCACGCAGGTGTCCGTCTGAGCCTTGACCAGGCATCTTCTCTTGGCTGCAGAACAGGTATGCTGCGTGCCCTCTTCACCCAAGCCCCGACAAGGTACATCAAATTTGTAGATCTATTTAGTCTGAGATGATTATAGGAACAATATGACTATTATCGAGGAAAGTAAAAGAGACCATGGCGATAAGGTCCAGGAGTACTTTTGTAAGTACCGAGGTTAGTATAGGTTCCTGCAAGTTTAGCAAATAGCCAGACATAGCAACTTTCTCTCTCTTATTTGTCTAGTATGGCTTCTTTGTCTAGTATGGCTTCTTAATAATTCGAATATTACACTCAGTTGCGTTGACATGCACTACTAGGAAACATGCTGTTCGTGGCGCACCTAAAATTCTCATCCGTGGCACACTAGTGTTGTGTCACCATCCCTGCGCTATGGCTAAAACATACCCGTAGCGCACTGCTTGGTGCGCTACGGTTACCTGGACACATCTGGAGCGCCACATCTGTAGCGCACCTGCTAGTGCGCCATGGCTAGAAAGGATAGTGCGCTTCCACTATCTTCCATGTGGTGCACAGGAAAGTGCGCCACTAAAGTTCTTCACGTGCGCTTTAGGTCATGTGCGCCACTAAAGCCATGCCATGTGCTCCACGAGAAATTTTTTGTTTTTTTTATTCTGAGCCAGATGATATTAGATTATATACAATATTTAAGGAAGATATACACACACAGATATAAGATATACCGTTATATATATGAATACACAATTTGCAAAATAAGATTAAAACAAATACATATAGATAAGTCCCATACATGAATACATAATATAAGTTACATTGTTTCGATCAAGTTACAAAGTAGTTGGTGACATGCGAATACATGTGTCTCGAACAAGTTAGAGCTCGGAAGCTCGCCTCCACATCCAAACTAGAAACAAGCGCGGGATAAACAACCAAAGACGATAAGCATCACCGCGACGAAGGTGTAGGTCTTTATCCGGTTCCTCATCCTAACTCCCGCTAAATAGCGCGTGTATCTAGCTTCCGCCTCCGCCATAGTGTTGTACCCTTTATAGCTATTGCCGCTGAAATGGTGCACCTATCTCCGACAGTCTTCCCAATCGTCGTAGACTCTGGGAACCCGTCCCTTGTACACGACGTACCACGTCATTTACAAGTTGGCAATAATAATTAACCGGTGATTAAAAAAACATATATAATTAAAGTCGCATATTAATATACACTTACAGAAAGTACTCCCAACTCAAAAAGACCAAAGTAACTCGAAATGCATGCCTCATATATAACTAGGTTGTTCGTCACAGGAATATGCTGTGATCAAACTATATGCCAAGTAGGATGCACACCACCTGGACTTGTGCATAGCACAAGGCGTACAATCCCGTCTCATCACATTCACATATATAGTGTGCCACGATATTTCAATCATCGGCATTCTCAAAAAAGAACAAAGTAACTCAAAAAGAATGCCTCATATATAACTAGGTCGTTAGACACAAGAATATGCTATGACGGAAGTGTAAGCCAAGTAGGATACACAACATCTAGACTTGTGCATAGCACAAGGCTTACAATCCCGTCACAGCACATTCACATATATAGTGTTCCACGACATTTCAATCATCGGCATTATTCTCTAAAAAGACCAAAGTAACTCAAAAAGAATGCCTCATATATATATATATATATATATATATATATATATATATATATATATATGGTCGTTGGACACAGGAATATGCTACGACAGAACAGTTAGCCAAGTAGGATGCACAACACCTGGACTTGTGCATATCACAAGGCTCACTATCCCGTTGTAGCACATTCACATATATAGTGTGTCGTGACATTTCAATCATCGGCATTCTCAAAAAAAGAACAAAGTAACTCAAAAAGAATGTCTCATATATAACTAGGTCGTTGGACACAGGAATATGCTATGATGGAACCGTCGGACTAGTAGGATGCATAAGACTTGGACTTGTGCATGGCACAAGGATGACGATCCATCACAGCACATTCACATATATAGTATGTACCACGACATTTTAATCATCGGCATTCTCGAAAAAAGACTAAAGTAAGGAAAAAAAGAAGGAACAAAGTAACAAAAGGACCAAAGAGTAAGAAAAAAAACAAACATTGATTCATATATAATAATAATAAGCAAAAGAAGTAAGGGTTGATTCATAAACCTAATGAGCTAAGTAGTAGCATGTACTTGTCCACACACATACAAAGGTCATCTATAGTTTGGAACTACAACTAGGACAACATCAAGACTTCTGGCTCGGCTCAGGGAACGGGAGGACACCTTGTCTCATCATGAACTTCCTATAGTCACCATGTATCTTTAGGCGATCTTCTATGTCACGATTATTCGGGAGATTTCCTCCATAGAAGATCCCCCCGAAGTCATGACATCACAAAAGATGATTTCACCAAACTTCTGCTAGATGCGATACATCTCTTGTCTGATATATGAATCAGTGATCTTGGCCTTGGCTTCGGCCCACTGTTTGAGATGATCTGGCAGCGTAAAATTCTGCTGGTCTAGTAGGAACGCCCTCATTTGATGGAGTGCATAGTAGGCTTCCTCCTTACTGCCTTCTGGCTGCTTCACGTAGGGAAACTCCGTTATGTGGTTGAAGAAGTGCCTGCCGAACTTGACTTTCTGACGCACGAAGGTGGTGCCTTCCGTCGAGGCATAGCCAGTGAGAGCATCATCTAGAACTTCCTTGATCTTGTCGTAGTTTTTCTTCTTTTCTAGACTTCCCGAGTCGAAATACGTGGCATGCGAATGCTTTAGCGATGAGATGAGTGTGCAGTGTTCATCTCTGCGCAAAAAATACAAATGGAATGTGTTGGAAAAATAATGATGATAATCTAATAAAGCCAATCGATGGTGGCGAGTGAATAATGACCTACTCGGGAAAGTAAGGCACGAGAATGTATTCCTTTGTCTTGTTCGCCATGAAGATTCCTTTTAGGTACGAGGCCACGAATCATTGTTCAATGGTGCTTCCCAAGCAACCGTCGCGCATGTAGTAGGGGTCCACTACCACGATGCCCGGGGTGTTCTCTCTAATGATCTGCATGGCCAGGCTGAGAGAAAACAGGTGGACCATGGTATAGTGCAACGGGTACAGGTGGAACATACTGAAGATGTCATCAAACGGCAGGAAGAACAGATCCGCGGGGGCATTGTCGACGAAGCCCAAGCCTAGTGACACCTTAACCATGAATACCGGGTGCGAGGGATCTTTCTCCACCAGAAGGCGTCTCTACCGTCAGCACACCGTCATGGACACTCTTCAATTCCAAACTGGCGAGCCTGTGAAAATTCTTAGGTAGCATGGGCTCACCCGCCACATGAATCCTCCACATAATACCCTCGGGTCTTGGTGGCCCGTCCAGAAACCTGATCGGATTCGCTGTTGACGCCACCGGCTGGCTCGAGCTGCTAGATTTTCTTTTCCTGGCCTTTTTTCCTTTTGGAGAGCGGAAAGGCACCGCAATCTGAGCACCGGTCGCCCTATGTAGTGTGTCAGGGCTTAGAATAAAGGGCCGGTTGGTTGTATCAGCTAGCTTGGTGAAGGCGCAAGCTGGAGGCGTCTCCTGAGAACCAAACAGACGCTTGGTGATAGTGGGTTTCTCTGTGGGCACACCAGCTGGGTCTTCGTTGCAAAACTGAGTGTTGAAGAACTGGTCGAAGTCTTCGTCGTCCTCATTTGGATCCTGTACCATGTGCATATCATCAACATGATCATCCGACCCACCGCGTGGAGGTGACGGCGGGGGAAGTAAGGGGGCCTTGCCACCGCTTGTCGTTGGCACGATAGGCGGTGTTGTTTTCTGTGGCGTGATGGCCCCCGCCATCCCCAAACAAATCATTCTCTTTGTGCATTGCAAGAATAAGCCGAAGAAACTTCTGAGGACAGCCGGCTTTTCTTCATCCGCTCCTGGGGTTTAATGGGAGGTTCCAGACTCTTCTTCATCCGCTCCTGTGCTGAAACGGTTGAACGATGGTACCCTTGGCAACATCCCTCAGCTCGTTGTTCACGTAGCATAAGAGAGTGCAAGGAACATCCGTCTGCACAAAACATGTACGGCGTCAGAGAGATGTCATAAGAGTAATAGATGGTGTGTAAGGCGGTAAAGCAATTTTTTTACCGTGATGGCGTCGAGATCGGCTAATGTTGAGGCACCGCATACGACGACGGGTGTGCAAGAGACGGAGGGGATGCTTGATGGCGCGGTGTCGGCCGCCGGTGTATTCTCCCTACCGGGTGCTTGGAGCTCCGGTGCCGCAGCGACGATGGCAGGGGGAGTCACTAACATGTCCGGCCCCGCGGTGATGGCAAGGGGAGTCACCAACACTTCCGGTGTCGCGGTGCTAGAGGGCGTAGTCACGAACACATAATTCGCCTGATTCGTCGGTGCCGCGTTGTTCGATTTGCTGCTGACCATGCTTGGAATCGGACACGGCCCTTGTCGACCACATGCACTCCAGTTCGCTATTGACTCCACCAAGGTAGGCGAGAATGACGTGAGGGTGATTGCCAGGTTGTCTTGGACGATCTGTGGGATCCATGCCACTTGTTCCTTAAGTTATTGAACCTCGCGGTTTTCCTCCTCGCTCCTTCCCAACGGCGCCACACGCGTCCTCGGCAGTGGACCAAAATGATCCACCCAATTCTTACCCTCGAGGCCCGCCAGACAGCCAGCCGACGATGGCTTCTTCGTAACCAGCATGATTTTCTTGACCCAGTTTATCGCCCTGTTAAAAGGTCTATCCCACCGGGTGGCCGCCGTCGACCCCTCGGATGAGGAACCCTGGGATCCATGACTAGCAATTTCCTCCTCCTATAGAAGAAGTAATAATGAACCGTTTAGAAATTCGACTTCATCGATTAGAATGCAATCGAGTTGATCTGCGGTAATTAAATTACTTACCACAATTTCCTCGAATTCCTTCACCACAGGATCCACGGTGAGTTGTTTGGCTTTTGGGTCCACATGGTCACGGGCCCTGATGAAGTTTCGAAACTGCCCCTTTTTGAATTTCGCAAAGGGGTTAGCTATCCCCTTATCTCTATACTCTTCGTCCTCCTTATCCCATTTGTCCTTCGCGGTTATGTATCTACCAGATATGATATGGTGGTGACCTATATTCATCGCCTGCAGCACCTTTCCCCGATTACTCGAGGCCTGGGCTCTTTCTGATTCACACCTCTCCTTGAACTCTCGGTACTGATCTTCGGTGATCTGCGGGTCAATCTTCTGGATCTCCTCAAGACTTTTGCGTTCTTTATAGATCTTCTTCTTTATCTGGGTTCTCCAGCTGGCCAGGGTGGTGCTCATATTTGTGAGGGCGGATTTGTTTACTTCATTCCCATGATAATTTGTGTTCCGATACTCAGTGGGGAACTTGTATCTTGCGTGCAGCTTCTCGAAGAGGAGTGTGCGCAAATGGCCATTATCATTATGCTGGAGATTCTCGGTGTTGATCGAGATGGTGGTCCGGGTGATCGCCGCCACTTTCCTACTGTACCCTCTGACCACAAGGTCGAGCGCCAAAGTAACCCATGTTCGTATCAGTTCGGTAATTTCCTCTCTGACGGTGTCGACCGTGTTCGGGCGCCGTTCCTTCGGCTTCTTCTTCTTCTTCTTCTTCTTAGGAGGATTGCTACCACTCCCTGTGCCCTCACCACCATCAGTGGTTTCATCATCCGCCGTTCCTTCAGCTTCTTCTTCCTCCGTGTCCTCCATCTCATCGTCCTCGCTCTCCGAAGGATGGTATTCTTCATCGTCTTCTAGCCGTTGGTCCGCATCCCAGAATGTCAATTGTTCATTTGGAGGTCTGACTTCTCCTTCAGCACTAATGCGCTTAGAACAGCCAGCCTCATCATTGTCACACATGCTTGCACTAATAAAAAGCAAATAATGGTTAGTAATAAAGTGCCCAGAAAAATCCGGCATGACCTTTGCTAATTTTCTTAAACTAGGAGTGCCAGATTTCTGCCGAAACAGTAGTTAATCAACATTCCAGCAAAAATCAGGACTCATTTCATACAAGAACCTACATATATATGGCCAGCATAGTCAGCACACAATAAATGGCCAGCACAACCAGCACACAATAAATGGCCAGAACACATTACCAGAATATAATTTTATTAGTGTTTCTCTCAAATCAGTACACTATCTCAAAATCAGCACAACCAACCAACCAACCAGCACAACACATTACCAACCAACCAACCAGCCTGCCAGCACAACACATTACCAGAATATAATTTTATTATCGTTTCTCTCAAATCAGTACACTATCTCAAAATCAGCACAACACATTAGCAGAATAGTGCTTTTATTAGTGTCATGAACCATGGATATTACATAATCTGGTCACATAGGATTAAAATGAGTTGGACGGGAACATATCCTATGTGGAAATGCATATCCGATAAAATTTTGACTTAGGAATCATAGTAGATGAACTAGAGTGCTTGACTTACAAATGTATCTATATCAACATGTATTCAGCATTTGTTTGTCTTAAAAGAGAGGGAAAATGCATGGGCAAAAGCAAAAATAAGCTTTTTGTAATTATTGACATACTGATAACCTGAATATTGACATTTAGGTTATTTCTGCTAACCTAAAATAAGCTAAACCTAAACCTAAACATGCTACTGAACCTAAACCTAAACCTGCTGTAATCTGAACCTAAACATGTTGTAATCTAAACCTAAACCTGCAGTAATCTGAACCTAAACCTGCTCTAATAACCTACTTAATCCTAGGGCAGTGGAATTTAGAGAGAATTTAGCAGCCTAAATCAACTACAATGAATTTACCAGCCTAGCTTCTTGTACACTAAATTGAACCTAAACAAATTTAGCAGCCTAAACATATAGCAGTAGTAGGTTATGTTTAGATTACTGGATAATGTTTAGCAGCCTAGATTAGTTACTATAGCAACAAGTCCAGGAACCTAAAAAATAGCTATACTATCTTGCAAGCTACTGCTGATAGTAGTTTCAGTTTCAGTTTTCTCTGTCAGATTATTTTAGTTTGACATGATTTCCAGTATCCAATAGCTATACTATCTTGATAGAAGAAACAGAGCTAAATCTGAATCTGATGTGGTTAACTACTCTGAATCTGCTGCTAAAATAGAGCTAAATCTGAATTTGCTAAAACAGAGCAACTAACAATCTGTCACTACTCTGAATCTGTTGCTTGAAACCTACTCTGAACCCTAATCGGAATGGATGTAGCGATAGGGGAGAGAGGGAGAGAGGGAGAGAGGGGAGAGAGGGGAGGGGCGACTCTCACCTCTGAGACGGGGACGAAGATAGCGGGCGAACGACGGCGGGCTCCTCCACAGCCTCCTCCTCCTTGAGCGGCGGCGGCCTCCTCCTCCTTGAGCGACGGTGACCCCCTCCTCCATGGATTGGCAGCGACGGTGACCTCCTCCTCCACGAATCGGCAGCGGCGACCTCCTCCTCCACAGATCGGCAGCGGCGCGGGCATCCTCCTCCATGGTCTCCTCCTCGAGCGGTGGCGACTGGTAGGGCTAGTGAGGCGGAGGATCAATAGGCGGCGGGGGATCGGGCTCGAGATGGGTGGGCGCGTCTGATGGGGATGAGGGACGTTCCCATGCACGTGGATAACGCAAAGATGGGCGTAGCACACTCTGGCATAGTGCGCTACAGATATTCATAGCGCACTCCGGTCTAGTGCACTACGCCTATCTACTCTAGCACATGTATAAGAAAAAAGCGCCCACTATCTAATTGATTCACTACCCTATCCTACTGGTTCTGCCCACTGCTCTAGCTCAACCTATGAGCACCTAGGTTCAAATCTTGGTGCCCACCTTTTTTGTTTTTATTTTTAAAATACTTTTTCATGTTCCAAAAAATGCCCAAAAGTGGTAATATATGCCATACAAGTTTTGTTTTTATTTTAGAAATACTTTTAAATGTTCCAAAAATGCCCAAAAGTGATAATATATGTCCTAAAAGTGGTACAAATATGATTCAAAGTATAACTAAATTAAATAATAATTTGTCCATGAATATTACAATCTTTTTTGACCACGCCTTTTACAATATTTTTTGAAGCTAGCGTTTTACAATATTTTTTCCCTTCTTTGTCGCGGTTGAATAATTTAGCCCCAGCACTTTAATGTTTTTTCTTTCAAACGGGCTACCTTTTTTGGGTAGGGTTGTCCTTTTTCTTCTTGTGATGTATGTTGCTACATCGTAGTCATCGCCATCTTCAATCTTTGGATCGCCGTATTGGTCGAAGTCTTACTCGTTGGCGACTCCATCCATTCTGATGATGTTTCTTTTTCCTCTCCTCACGACAACACGGCTAGGCTTTGTCGGGTCGGTAATGAAAAAACATTGGTCCACTTTGCTAGCCAGTATCCATGGTTCATTTTCCGCGGCCACGTTCGCACCGGCGGCCTTAGATTTGGCTGCTTCGGGTATAACCATGGTTGTGAAATACCGGTATTCTCTTTCAACGCTCTTTTCCCATCTGACACAGAACATCGACACCTTTTCTCCACAGTAGTCGAGCTCCCAGATCCCCTCGATCCTTCCATAGAATCTTTGCTTCATGTTGTCATCGTTGTAGAATTCCGACATTACGCCTGAGTTCTGATAATCACACTTATTGTCCTTTTCCTCCGTGTAGAACGTGTAGCCGTTGATATCATACGCACGATAGGTCACCAGGTTTTGCATGGGTCCCTGCCACAAGGTGAATATGATCTTTTCCGTGTCAGAAGAATGCAATCACGGGCGATTATCAAGGAGCGTCTTCCTAAACCAACGCGTGAAATCTGAGTTGTGCTCTTTGATTATTTCTCCCTGCGTCCTCTGTATGCCCCGGTCACTGTACTTCTTCTCGATTAACCTTTTGTGCTTCTGTACCCAAGGATCGGCCAGTTCTAAATGCTGTAGCACGACAAGGTTTGCTCGATCAAAGTTTGCGCGTCGACAATCGAATTCTACATGCAGTACGCGACGACCCTCTCGGTGACCAGATTCGTCGAGCTTGCCAAGGTGCTTGTTGACAGGAAGACCGACAGGGTTCTCGATGTCTAGATAATTCGTGCAGAAAGAGATGCACTCTTTGGCTAGAAAGCCCTTGGCTATGCTTCCATCTAGACGGGACCTGTTGTGAATGTATCCTTTGATGTGTCTGTTCATCCTTTCAAACACCATCATGCTGCGGAGGAACATCGGCCCGGGTTGGACGATGTCCTCCACGACATGGACCAGTAGATGCACTATAATATCGAAGAATGTGGGCAGGAAATAGACCTCAAGCTCGCATGGTATCACCACGATCTCCTCCTGTAGCCTCCCGAGATGATTCACGCCAATCGACTTTCGAGAGATGACGTCGAAAAACTTGTAGAGGCCAAACAAATTTTTACGAACGTGCTCGTCCATTATCCCTCTTAGTGCAACCGGAAGTACCTGCGTCATTAGCACGGCACGGTTGTGAGACTTCATGCCACTGAACCTCTGCTTCGCCTCATCTAGGTATCTGCTTATCTTGCCTGCGTAGCCGTAAGGAAATTTGACTCCTAGAAGGCACTTGAAAAACTGTTTGATCTCATCAGGGCTTAGAGTGAAGCAAGAAGGAGGGCAATAATATTCATTCTTCTTGACCTTTTTACCCTTCCAATGACCTTGTGTCACCTCCGATTCATGATCATCGTCATCTTCCCGATCATCAGGAGTAGTGCGTCCTCCGTGAATCTCCTTCTGGATGCCCATGAATATCAGGTCGTGCCTTTATTTTGGACCATCTTTCGTCCTATCTATCATGTTGATTATGGTGGCGACCAGACTCTCACACATGTTTTTCGTGATATGCATGATGTCAAGGATATTAGGCGTGCGGTGAAACTTCCAGTATGGCAACTCGTAGAAAACAGACCTTGTTTTCCATACCTTCAGCAACAGTTTATCTTCCTGCCTCTTCCGCTTCTTTCTAGGCTTAGGACATTCTTTCCAGTTTTTCAGCAATTCTTCCACTTCTTTGCTACTCCTCCACTCTGGGATTCCTCGGGTCTTGGATTTGCCATCGAACAGATCTCCATGTTTTCTCCATGGATCATTCTTGCTGAGGCACCTCCGGTGCGCCATGATCAGGGTTTTCGAAGACCCTGGATCTTTCTCTAGTTGGAGATAGCTTATGTTATCCATGCACCTAACACATGCGGAGAATCCTTGGATAACCTGCCCCGAGATATACCCGCAACCTGGATAGTCTTGCACCATAGTGACCAACACGGCTCTCATAGTGAAATAATCTTGTGCGTCGGCGTTGTATGTATTGGCTCCAGATACCCATAACGTGGCTAGCTCCTGTTTCAACAGCCCGAGATACAAATTGATGTCGGTACCAGGTTGTTTTGTCCCTTGAATTAGCATACTCATTTGTATGTACTTCTTCTTCATGCACAACCATGGACGGAGGTTGTACATCCATACAAACACGGGCCAAGTGTTGTGCGTGCCGCTCTGGCTACCGAACGGATTGAGTCCATCGGTGCTCACACCAAGCCTAATGTTCCTCGAATATCCACCGGATTCTGGGAATTCGAGGTCCAATGCTTTCCACTGGCTAGCATTTGAAGGGTGCGTTAGCAGCTCGTCCTTTTTGGGGTCATCGTCATCTCCTGGCTTCTTCCTTTCCGCATGCCATCGCATGAGCTTCGCTTCCTTAGGGTCCGTGAAATAGCGATGCAGACGAGGAGTGATAGGAAAGTACCATACCACTTTTAGAGGTGTTTTCTTCCCTTTCTTGTATCGACTCACGCCGCACACCGGACATGATGGAGGGGTTAACCTCTTGGGTGCCCGATCTTCACGGATCTCGTGGTCAAATCGATGGGAAAGCGAGGGGAAAGGGAGAAGGTAGCGGAAGCGAACACACACCTCGCGAAGAACACGATGAACACACGCAAAAACTCACACGATACAAGGCCGATTGCTCCCGAACGGTGGCCATCGGTCCGATAGAATCCTCGCAAGGAAAGATCGGTCAACGTGCTCCCTCAAATCCACATCGGAGAGGGAAGAACACCTTGAGGAGGGTCTTGACGACTTGGGGGCGAGAAACCGAGAACCCAAGGCCTTGTTCAACGATGGATGCGTGATGCAAAGTCCAATCGAGGTTGGTGACGATAGTCGGTCCCCTTGGTAAAGGGGATGAGGCAAAACTAGAGATTCCACAATGGGGGTTGTCTTTAGTCTATCATCTATGCCTAAGGGTTACATGAGGGGTGGGGGCTCTATTTATAGGCCAACCACAAAACAAGGGTAGTTTGGGAATAAAACTAGGGTTTGGTAAGTAAAGGGGGATACATGGGCTGTGGCCCAACTAGTGCGCGCAGGCACTGCCAGGAGCGGTAGTACCGGACTTGGGACCGGTAGTACCGCTTGGTCCGGTAGTACCGCTCTGGGACCGGTAGTACCGCTTGCGGTCCTGGAGCTTCCGCTGGAGCCTTCTGTTGGTGGCGGTAGCAGGGGCGGTAGTGCCGTGGCCCGGTAGTACCGGATCCGGGGCCGGTAGTACCGCTGGTGATAGAGAGCATTTGGCTTGCGCTGGTGTCGTCTGTTGCTGGCGGTAGCAGAGGGTGGTAGTACCGCCGGGCGGTAGTACCGGTCGCCAGGTCCGGTAGTACCGCTGGCGACAGAGAGAGTTTGGCAGTCTGTCTTCTTCCGCCTCCTCTTCCAAGCCTCCGTCTTGTCGGGCTTGATATTCCGGGCTTCCTCCCTTGCCTCCGTACTTGTCAATGTGAACCTATCATGCATATGTGACGGAGTATGAAGTAGCATGCCATTCAATAGGGAAGGAAGGGGGCTCGCATAGAGGAACGGATTCACCTTTGGAGTCCATGATGACTTGGTGTAAGTTGGAGACCAAGATGTGGCAACGACCGTAGGTCGGGCTACATCAGCTCCCCCCCCCCTTCAAAAAGAGTCGTCCTCGACTCTACATGCTCATCACCAGTAGAAGCGATCGAGAGACCTTCTTGATCCTGGGGTTCACCATATAGTCGTCCTCGGGAAGATTGACTTGACAACACTTCAATGTTCCTTCACCTTCCTTGAAGCCTACAAAGCTCACAACAAAAGCGAAGCAACACTCAAAGCGGAGCCAATTCACAAAGATTATAGCATGAGTCCTCAAGTAGAAGGAAGTCACCTTAGCTTGTAGAGATAGCTCGATGAAGGGTAGCCATAGGTAACTCTCTTCGGTTCTTCTTGTCAACATATTGTCCATAGAGGTTGACGTGTATGCACTTGTACCTTCACACAACAAAGACCAAGCAAAATATTTTCGTGCGTGATAGAGGAGCATGTCAAATGAGGCATGTCCATTCTTGTTCACAACACTATTAGTACAATGCATGTATAGCAAATGGAATGCATATGCAAGGTCAAAGTGCATGGAAATTGTTTGAACATCATCCAAATGCGGGAACTCAAAAACTCCATATAACATCTTATTGTGGCACTCAAAGCAATCGAATAGAAATTTTATCAACATCTTTGATGCAAAGCTTGGAGAATTTGGCAAAAACACAAAAGGAAGAATGTCCAAAGCAACAACAAGACGAGATTCTTGGAAGCTCTCATGACAATACATGTTCTTAAAGGAATTGTGGTTGCACACAACACATCGGAAAGGTAAATTGTTCAACATTTTTGTTGCAACACACAAAGCATCATTATCTAAAGGCGAAGAAACATGCATGTCACAAGGGAAGATAATACCATTAACATGCTTGCAATCAAACCATAGGAAAGAACAATTTGCCAACATGAAAGATGCAAAGCATGCAAAAGGTATCAGAGCTGGGTTCGATCTTGAACTCACTTGTGGGATGCTCTCTAGAGCTCTTTTTGTCAACTCGTGCTCAACCGAGGTTGACATTCTCGTGCGGGTACCTACACACATCATATGTAAAAGGAAGAACGTGTGTGCATGGTAGAGATACACATCATCCATCATGACGTATCTCTTTTTGTGCACATCACCACTAATGTCAATCAAGTATGAAATAGGTGCATGGTGAGTATGCAAGTGGGGAACATGCTTATCATGGCCATCATCAAAATCTCCAAAAATTGAGAAAGCTATGGGGGCCATCTCATTATAACGCATGTGGTCAACATTGTTGCAAGCATTCATCTTATGGCAAGCAACGGGAAAAATTGAATGACTAGCATGACAAAGCATGTCCATAGCAATTGGAGGATACACACAAGATGCATAGCATGGCATGTTTATGGCAATGATATCGCAATCAAACAATTCCACATGATCAATATTATGCAAAGGCAAATCATCACATGGGAAAGTGGATGAAGCATATGTAATGTCACAAGTATCATCCATAACATGCATATCCTCACAATTCATCATGTCCACTAGTGGGATCATGGCATCATCAACACCCTTATTTTTACCTTGGTCATACCTCTCATATGAAGTGGGTGTTGTGGAAGTAGTGGCCTCCTTGTGGACGACTTCATCTTCTTCATGTAGCCATGGCGTCGCATCATCTTCATGCACCATGTACATCTTCTCCAATTGAGGCATCATTGCTTCATGGCTTGGCGCGTCTTCATCCATGGAACCTAGCACAACACAAGAGAACACACTAGAGGTAGAGGGTAAGTTGTTAGAATTCGAAATGGTCTCACTTGACCTATCAACTACCACTCTCAACTCACTAGTAGTATCGCTCATGCCCTCCAAGTGGAAGCACTCAATCTCACATAAGGTGGAGTCACTCGTCTCACTCTTGTTCTCACTCAAGTGGGCTAAGTGGCTCTCATACTCACATGGGATTGGTACCACATCATCACTCAAGCATATGGGGGTAGGCTCGGTTTCCACAACTCCATGCGCCTCCTTTGGTGAAGGGAAAATCCCATGCTCACCATTCTTGACCTTGTCGCCTTCAAGGTTGGATGCCATAAGATGGGCATCATTGATCTCCTCCATGGTCGAAGGGAAAATCCCATGCTCGACCGTCTTGTGGCCATCTTGTAGTAGTGGTGGAGGTAGGCTCATGCTATCCAACTTGGCGAAGTAGAGGTCTTCATTTTCCTCGGTCATGAGGTCTTCAAATGCAAGCGTAGTCGTTGAAGCTTGATGGCGTGGACGAAGGCTTGCTCTTGGTGCCATTTTGGTGGTGGCACAAGAAGTTGAAGGTGCCTTGTGATGGTGTCGACGGAGGTCATTGGCGTGCCTTGCCGAAGGTTGATGTAGGTGGCGCACTTGGTCATCCATATGACGCTCACGACGATGGTCCTTGACCTTGGCACTCTTCCTTGTAAGTTTTTCTAATGAGCGCAAAGCATCATTAGTCTTGGCGACCATCCTCATGTTTTTGTCGAAGTCGTTGTCCATGCCCTTCTTGAAGTTGTGGAGGTCGCTTTGGAACTTGTCCACTTGATGATGGACCTTGGCGCACTCGATTTGGAGGCTCCGTCTTGGTCGGTGCGACGTGAGGAGCTTCGCGTTGTCGTTCTTGAATTCGTCCATGCTTGGGGAGTCATTGTTGTTGTAGAACTCCATGTCACCCAAGCATGTGGAGCCATTGTCGGTGTAGTGCTCCATCATGTTATCCATGCTTGTGGAGACATATGCATGGTGGCTCATCATGGATTCTTCATGGAAATCATTCTCGGTCCCGGAGTCCCTAGACATGCTTCACAAGACCAAGTGTTGTATATGGAAGTGGTAGAGGGTGTTAGGGATACAACGTCAAACCTTACTTTACCTTGGAAGATCGTATCGTGCAAGTGGCCACACTTGAGAGCAATAAACCAAGCAAAGTGAAGTCCACGCGGAACACCAAAACCAACTACTAACCAAAAAACACACACACACACAAGGCCTATGGTGGATAGGTATGGAAAGTGGCATGTCAAGAACAAATCCGAAATCAAGATGTTGTAATGGCAAGTAAAGAACCACAATGATCACAAAGCAAACAAGTTAATCCACAAGATAGGAAATATGTACAAGGAAACACACACGGTGGGATAAAAGGGACTTTTGCGACGGAGAAAGTGAGCTAAGAACCAAATGATTACCTAGCACAGACTATAAGCTCGTGTCACACAAGTACAAGGAGAGACGCTAGTTCGATTGCATAAGATTGGTGGGCTACAAGATATGCACAATAAGTACCACCTATTTGATGTTCATCGAGCTTGCGCTTCCTATTCTATGAGGCACATGTATATTTCTTTCTTTTCTTTTTCTTTCTATTTTTCTATTTTTTTTTCTCTTTTTCTTTTTCTTTCTTTTTCTTTTCACTTGCCTCTTCCTTGTGCCAACAACTATACAAGATAACTATATGAGATAGCGCTCACAATGTTTGCTCGGAATTCTACAAGGTATCAAATGTGCATAGCCCAAGCAATAATAAGAGGAACTAGTCTCAATAGGTGTTTGTTGCTCGCAAAGATAGTGGGGTTCACAAAGGAATGCAAGTGGGGAGAAGTCGCGGAATGTTTATACCTTGCATCGACGATCTTCACCCTTTATTGTTGGATTCCGCCTTGCTCACGGAATTTGGATGGAGTAGATTGCATGAACCACGTGGATGATGATGTAGAGCTCCTTCTCCTCTTCGAAACGAGCTAAAGAACACCAAAATCCGAGTTCGGATGCAAAAGATATGCTCAAAACGGTGAGAGGCTGAAATCTGGAATCTGCTGTTTTCTTTCTGTCTCGGGCGGTAGTACCGGATTTTGGTACCGCTGGGCAGTAGTACCGTAGATTTGGGGCGGTAGTACCGCTCGGGACAGAGAAATCCAGATCTGACGCGATTTCGCGAGTTTGGGGCGATTTGGGCGGAAAATCTTCAAGAAAAACACCAAATCGGCGGGGGAAAACAAGGAATTAGGCTATGGGAACGCAAAGGAAGGTAGATCAACAAGTTTATCAAGTAATCCACGGATCAAAACCTACCAAAACGCACTCAAATCACAGATCGATCCAAAACACGAATTGGGGCTATTTTTGGTGGAAATTTCGAATTTATGGGGAAAAGACCAAATCGATGAGAAATCCGTGGCAACCAAAAGCTGCTGATACCAGATGATGGAGGGGTTAACCTCTTGGGTGCCCGATCTTCACGGATCTCGTGGTCAAATCGATGGGAAAGCGAGGGGAAAGGGAGAAGGTAGCGGAAGCGAACACACACCTCGCGAAGAACACGATGAACACACGCAAAAACTCACACGATACAAGGCCGATTGCTCCCGAACGGTGGCCACCGGTCCGATAGAATCCTCGCAAGGAAAGATCGGTCAACATGCTCCCTCAAATCCACATCGGAGAGGGAAGAACACCTTGAGGAGGGTCTTGACAACTTGGGGGCGAGAAACCGAGAACCCAAGGCCTTGTTCAACGATGGATGCGTGATGCAAAGTCCAATCGAGGTTGGTGACGATAGTCGGTCCCCTTGGTAAAGGGGATGAGGCAAAACTAGAGATTCCACAATGGGGGTTGTCTTTAGTCTATCATCTATGCCTAAGGGTTACATGAGGGGTGGGGGCTCTATTTATAGGCCAACCACAAAACAAGGGTAGTTTGGGAATAAAACTAGGGTTTGGTAAGTAAAGGGGGATACATGGGCTGTGGCCCAACTAGTGCGCGCAGGCACTGCCAGGAGCGGTAGTACCGGACTTGGGACCGGTAGTACCGCTTGGTCCGGTAGTACCGCTCTGGGACCGGTAGTACCGCTTGCGGTCCTGGAGCTTCCGCTGGAGCCTTCTGTTGGTGGCGGTAGTGCCGTGGCCCGGTAGTACCGGATCCGGGGCCGGTAGTACCGCCGGTGACAGAGAGCATTTGGCTTGCGCTGGTGTTGTCTGTTGCTGGCGGTAGCAGAGGGCGGTAGTACCGCCGGGCGGTAGTACCGGTCGCCAGGTCCGATAGTACCGCTGGCGACAGAGAGAGTTTGGTAGTCTGTCTTCTTCCGCCTCCTCTTCCAAGCCTCCGTCTTGTCGGGCTTGATGTTCCGGGCTTCCTCCCTTGCCTCCGTACTTGTCAATGTGAACCTATCATGCATATGTGACGGAGTATGAAGTAGCATGCCATTCAATAGGGAAGGAAGGGGCTCGCATAGAGGAACGGATTCACCTTTGGAGTCCATGACGACTTGGTGTAAGTTGGAGACCAAGATGTGGCAACGACCGTAGGTCGGGCTACATCAGGACATGTGGTTTTCTCCGTGTCCTCGCCCCGATGATGCAATCATTGATGCATACGTGGTATCTAACATGCGGTAGATCGAGAGGATAGACAATTTTCTTGGCATCCTCGATACTAGTTGAGCACGTGTTCCCCTCCGGGAGACGATCGTGCCAGAATGCCATCATATCGTCGAAGCTTGCGTCAGTCAATTTGTGTTTTGCCTTCATCTCCATAGCCTTGAGCATTACATTCAACCGGGTATCATCGGGCCTGCATCCTTCATACAATGGAGTAACCGCGTCTTTCTCAAGTTGCGCAATCTTGGCTTTCTCTCTAGCGGTAGCCCTGGTGTTACTCGTCTGCTTGAGAAGCAGCTCTTGCACATAAGGGTCCTGCACCCAGCCTGACGTTGTTCCATCATCGTCTGCTCCTCCGGCATCTAGATCATCATCATCCCGGTCTGCTTCCGCACCTTCACCATCTCCAGGAGAGTTTTCATCATCTCGCCCGTCCTCGCCGTGATGATCATTGTCATGTTGCCCACCTTCACCGTCTCCATCGTCTTCATCATCGCTTATCCAACAAGTGTATCCATCCATGAAACCATGGCGGAGCAGGTGCGCCTGCAGATGCCCGGAATCTGGGTCGATCAACCAGTTGAGTTTGCATCTTCTGCACGGACATCTTATCTCCATCTTGTTATTTCGTATCATGTTGGTCGTGCGCATTTCTGGGTCGATCAATGCCTTTACTCATTATGCGGACCATGGTTGCATGTGCGGTGTACATGGTACAATTAGAAGCTTATTAGAACCACATAATCAATGCATGCATGCAATGGTCGATAGAAAATTTTGGCATGACCTATCCTAAAATAAGGACCTTTGCGAAATGCCAAAGTCTTGCCAAAATGGAAATGAATAAACATTTTGGCAAAACAAATGGCAACTCATTCACACAAAAACACAAGAGAGAGACCGATCCATACACATGAACACATCATCCTCTCCATACACACATGATCATCGATCCTCTCCATATACACACACATGAGCATCAATCATCTCCATACACACAAGAGCATCGATCCTCTACATACATATGAGCATATCATCCATATACACTTGAACATATCCTTACATGGACAACTTACCGAGATGACAGACCGATCGAGAAGATGGAAAGGAGAGGTGCGAGATCGAGAGGATGGCGTGTCCGGAAGGAGATCTTCCACTATTATGTATGTAGCATCCAAGGTAAGTTCTACATGCTAAAAATGGTGAATGAGGGGAGAAATTGAGGTGGGAAGGAGGAGGATCCCGACTAGATCTAAGGAGGAAGAAGGAGGGGAAGTGAAGTGTGGGTGTGGTAGTGGATAGTCACATGTGTTATGGCGCCCAGCAATTGTCGTGGGACACTTTGTCGGAAACCCCAAGAGCAAGGTGTGAAGAAGCACAGTAGCAACTTTCCCTCAGTAAGAAACCGAGGTTATCGAACCAGTAGGAGGAAGGAAACGTCACACATGTGTTGGAAGCAAATGCGGGGACCTGCACAACACGAACTCAAGACTTTGCCCCAACAAATCAGTGAGGTTGTCAAGCTCACAGGTTTGTTGTAACAAACGATTAAACGTATGGTGTGGAAGGTAATGGTTTGCAACAAGTAAACAAGTAATGGTGGAAGATGTATCAATGGTAAATATTGGACCGGGGTCCATAGTTCATTAGAGGTGCTCTCCTTAGATAAACAATATGGCATGCAGCGTAAACAAATTACAGCAGGCAATTGACAGGAAATGAGAAAGGCATAACAATACAATTACTAGTCAGAAATATCCTATGAGATTAGATTGGGCAATACAACAAGATACATAGACCGCCATCCAACTGCATCTATGACTAGAAGTCCACCTTCAGGTTATCATCCAAACCCCCTCTAGTATTAAGTTGCAAGCAACAGACAACGGATTTAAGCAAAGTGTGTAAGGTAAACAGTCCACATGTTCCATGAAAAATATACCATTGTTTTCTCCCTAGTAGCAACAAGACATCTACAACTGAAGAGATTATTGTCACTTCCATTGGAAACTAGAGTCATGAACCCACTATCGAGCATAAATACTCCCTCTTGGAGTCACTAGCAACTACTTGGACGAGATAGCTACTAACAACGGAGAGCATGCAAGATCACAAACAACACAGGCATGATAGAATCATAAAGACAAAACCATTTATCAAACCAACATAATAATCTCAATATCCATCGGATCCCCGCAAACACAACATGCATGATTACAAATAGATTAGATCTTGATCATGAACAGAGCTCACAAGATCTATACATGAAAGCACAAAGGAGGAGATACAACCATCGACCCATAGTCCAAGGTGGAACTACTCATGCATCATACTAGAGAGAAGGCCTCCGGGATGATCTCCCCTCCGGCAGGGTGTCAGGAAGAACTTTAGATCCCCCCCGCAATATAGGGACGATGGTGGCGGCGGCTACAGACGGTTTCGTGGAGATTTGATCGGGTGCTTAGGGTTTCTGCATCGGGGTCTTCTTATAGGCGAAGGGGGAGGCCAAGGAGGCAGCCAGAGGGGCCACACCCCTCACAGGCGCGGGGCAGGGCCCACCCGCGCCTAGGGGGTCTGGTTTCCCTGGACCGCTTCTCCGTCTCCCCTCTGGACTTCTTGTTCCCCACGGAAAGTTATTGACTTTGTCCTTCGTCCCGTCCAATTCCGAGAATATTTCTTTACTAACTTTTCTGAAACCAAAAACAGCAGAAAACAGGCATCTAGCACTGTTGCAACTTGTTAATAGGTTAGTACCAGAAAACATGTAAAAAGCACCTCAAAGTGTAGACAAAGAAAAGCAAAGTAGATACTAAACAAGCATGGAGCATCAAAAATTATAGATACGTTTCTAATGTATCAAGCATCCCCAAGCTTAACTCCTGCTCGTCCTCGAGTAGGTAAGTGATAAAAAGAATAATTTTTAGGTGACATGCACCCTCACAATAAAGATCCAACCATTTGCAAGCATTGAAAGCTGGGATCAAAGAAATCTAAACATGTGCATGAAAGATGGAGTTCTAACAATAGGACATAGTTACTATGCATGCAACATGACAAGCTACAAACAAAGATCATGAATAACATGCATTGAAAAACGTTTGTTTGTTTCACATACAGAAAACATAGCATAGTGGCACTCAGCTTGTCCCTCATAGAGTAGCAAATATATGCATCGGACACCTTCAAAGTTCACAAGGGTGACTAGAAACAAATAGCACAAGAACAAATAATATCATAATATGCATCAATCAATAAGCTTTGGAACACTACACACAAAATGACAACTATGCTCTCTTGATGGTGCCTAGACGTAGAAGGTGGAGACTCAATAGTGGTGGAAGAAAGGCCTTTTATAAAGGAAGCAGGGATTTCATGTTTCAAAAAGAGCTTCCAAAAATTATGGTACTTGTTAGCTTTCAGCCCTCATTGCCCCTATCATAAGCATCTTGAAGTGGTTAAGGTTAAAGTGAACAAAGATGGAGTATATGCTTGACGAAGTATAAGTTGGCAATCTCAAGTCCCTTGAATACGAGGGCCACACCTCATGCTACTCAACTTTAGTCACATGTAAGTTCTTGTCATTGTAAGTATTTGCATATCATTGAGAACTGCCAACGGGGTACCCCTTGCACATGGTACACGACCTATCCCATAACCAAAATGACAAGGCAAGCAGACAATGAGCATCTCAGCAATCTTCTTATTTACCATGGGAATATGGTGCTTTTTTCTCTTTCCTCTTTTCTCAATGTGTCTCTTTTTTATAAGAATGCTTGATAGATGTCACTATGGTGATGCTGCAAGTTTCCACCATGATTAGGCATGGCTTAGGCTAGCGGCCCAGGCGTTTCTCTAACACAGGATACAAACTCCATGGACTTACAAGTTCCCTCTTTATTTCACACCAGTGACATCCATAGACAAAAGAGCATGCTATCAACTGAGTACAAAGTACAAGTGAAATGTTGAAAACGTTCCCCGTGACAGTACGGTTCTGCTAATTCCAACGTATAAGTGCAAGCATATACAACATAGAAGACACAATGGTTCAAGTTTATTAGGGGCAAAGAGTTTTCACATAACAAAATAGTTTTTAATTAGAAGATAGCTAAAAACTAAGAATATACTTGGAATGGTGTAACACACCATGCATAGAAATTTATAGTGAACACTTTGGAATAACTTGGTTTCTTGGGAGTTGGAAGCATGAGTAGAGCTTACTCACACAAGTGGAGGCTAGCAAAAGACTGGGAGCAACCAACTAAGAGAGCAATAATGGCCATAATTATGAAGTGCAACAAATCATTACTAATAAAAGCAAAGAGTGGTACTACAATTCAAGGAATAAATGATCATAGAGGATAATGGTAACTTGTCATAGTCATAACATGGTGTGAGCATGTGCCAAGTCAACCCAAGCAAAGCATCAAAGGAGAATACAACAATACTATGCTTTTGCATGCTAAAACAACGCATAGTTTCTTCAAGGCACACTAAGCAATCCCAATTGTTTGGAACAAGACATGCTACAACAATAATCACTAAGCATAAGGTCAAAACAACACCTAGCATGTCATGCTAAAGTCTAAGTCACAGTCAATGCAAGCTCCTCTTGCCCTTACAAGCAAGAACTTACTACTCCTTTCCAACACCAAGCAACTTATTTGCAAACAACACAGCTATAACGGGGGTCCAAACTACTTTAGCAAACTAAAAAAACTAAGCAAAGCAAACGAAAACTAAGACTCTCCAAGAACAACACAACTGTGCATGAAATAATAAAAATAAAGTTTCTAGACATACCTGAGCTTTTTATTGATGAAGAAGGGGATGCCTTGGGCATCCCCAAGCTTTGACGCTTGTACCTCTTGGATATTTCTTGGGATGACACCATGTTAGCATCCCCAAGCTTGAGGTTTTGTCCATTCTTCATCTCATTACATCATTCTTTCTCTACACTTGAAAATTTTCCTTCACACAAAACTTCACACAATCTTCATTAACAACATTAGCTTATTCAAAAGATATTACACCCCTGGCAAAGCTTTGAAATAGCAAGGATTTTCACTAAAGACACAAGCTACTTTAGTAACTCCTTCAAAAAGCTCAATTCACCTACAGAGAACTCAAAAAAGAATCAATAAGAAGCAAATGCAAATAATGGCAGAAATCTGTCAAAACAGACTAGCAGGTAGAATCAGATTTTTTCGAACATCTTATGTTGCTCCAATCAAAAAGTGTTGAACTAACGAAAGTTAGCTAACATACTGGGGGATTTATTTGTAAATTATTAGCTCAATCAGAGTTACAGAGACTCCTCACGAATTTTTTTGGTGGAGGATAGAAATCTGTTTCGGGACAGCAACTCCCCAAATCTTACTTCCCTCTCATTAGAGGTCATTCTTGGCACAAAAAGCAAACAAAAAGGATAAGTAGAGGTAATTACTGAAGTAATAACTTCCAAGACTCAAGGAAACTCTTGGGTTATCTCCCAACAAGTACTTTTCTTTAACACCTTTAAGTTAGGCACAAGAAGCAAGAAGAATCAAGTATTTTCAAATGAAGAATTGCCCATCTTGTTCTTTCCTTTCTTACCTTTATTCTTCACTTTAGGGAAGATATGATTGCTTACCGGAGGATAAAAGTGCATAATTCCTTTTCCCACATCTATTATCCCTCCAAGGTGTTTCAGTAGGGATCTTCCAAGTATAATATGTCCCTTGCCTACACATTCAATAACAAGATAATCAGTAGACACCATTTTCCCTGAGATTTTTGTAAACACACCTTCAGCTATTCCAATGGGCAATATAGTGGCATTGTTGGTAAGAGAGATTTCCTCTCCTCCTTCATTAATCCCACATAGACTCAAGGAATCATAAATATCTTTAGGCATGAGGCAAAATTCAGACATGATATCACAGCAAGCATCAAAAAGTGTAGTGTTTATTGAGACATTGATTGTGGGAAACCACTTTAAAGGCTCATAATTTATGGGAACATAATCATGGTAAGCCATAAGCGTGTGATAGCAACTAGGCATAGTAGCAATACCAGTCTCAAGAGTGTTCAACCTAGCAAAAATATTTGTGAAAGAGGAATTAGACTTGCCAGGTATACCATAAATCATGATTAATTTCTTTATGGCATCAAAAACTTCATCCTCAGTACATAGCAAAAAATCTTTCTCAGCCACAACATCCAAAGCATATCTATAACGAAGAGCAATACCGCGGTAGAAACTATCAATAACCAAGCTAAGGCTCGCCTTACGCTCAGTTTCCCTCTGAAAAGCAGAGATTCTGGACCAAGCTTCTTTAAAACTTTCTTCACTTTTTTGCATAAAAGTGGAGATTTCTACCATATGGGAAATAAAGGTTGGTCCAAAACCAGACATGGTAGCAACTAGAGTAGGAACTATTTTTTTGTGTTTTTGAATAAAGAAAGCAAACCAAACTAGACTAATTTTTTAGGGGTTTTTTGGAAAGAGGCAAACAAAACCAAGCAAAAGAAACAAAGCAAACTAAAAACAAAGTAAAGATAAAGGAAGTGAAGGACTCCCATAGTGAAGACGTCCTTAGGCTCCCTGGCAACGGCGCCAGAAAATAGCTTGATGGCGCCCAACACTTGTCTTGGGACGCTTCGTTGTAAACCCAAAGAGCAAGGTGTGAAGCAGCATAGCAGCAAGTTTCCCTTAGTAAGAAACCGAGGTTATCGAACCAGTAGGAGGAAGGAAACGCCACACAGGTGTTATAAGCAAACGCAGAGACCTGCAGAACACAAACTCAAGACTTTGCCCCAACGAATCAGTGAGGTTGTCAAGCTCACCGGTTTGCTGTAACAAAGGATTAAACATATGATTTGGAAGGTAATGGTTTGCAGCAAGTAAACAAGTAACAGTGGAAGATGTATCAATGGTAAAGATTGGACTGGGTCCATAGTTCACTAGAGGTCCTCTCCTTAGATAAAAAACATGGCATGAAGGGTAAACAAATTACAGCAGGGCAATTGACAGGAACTGAGCAAGGCATAACAATGCAATTACTAGTCAGAAAGATCCTATGAGATTCGATTGGGCAATACAACAAGATACATAGACCGCCATCTAACTGCATCTATGACTAGAAGTCCACCTTCAGGTTATAATCCGAACCCCCTCTAGTATTAAGTTGCAAGCAACAGACAACTGCTTTAAGCAAAGTGTGTAAGGTAAACAGTCCACATGTTCCATGAACAAGAGACCGTTGTTTTCTCCCTAGTAGCAATAGCACATCTACAACCGAAGAGATTATTGTCACTTCCCTTGGAAACTAGAGGCATGAACCCACTATCGAGCATAAATACTCCCTCATGGAGTCACTAGCAACTACTTGGCCAAGATAACTACTAACAACAGAGAGCATGCAAGATCACAAACAACACAAACATGATAGAATCATAAATACAAAACCATTAATCAAACCAACATAATAATATCAATATCCATCGGATCCCCGCAAACATAACATGCATGATTACAAATAGATTAGATCTTGATCATGAACGAAGCTCAGAAGATCTATACATGAACGCACAAAGGTGGATATACAACCATCTAGCTACTACATGGACCCATAGTCCAAGGTGGAACTACTCACGCATCATACAGGAGAGAAGGCCTCCGGGATGATCTCCCCTCCGGCAGGGTGCCGGGAAGAACTTCAGATCCCTCCGATCTAGGGACAATGGTGGCGGTGGCTACAGACGATTTTGTGAAGATTTGATTGGGTGCTTAGGGTTTATGTATTGGGGGCTTCTTATAGGTGAAGGGGGAGGCCGAAGAGGTGGGAAGAGGGGCCACACCCCTCCCAGGCGCGGGGCAGGGCCCACCCGCGCCTAGGGGGTCTGGCTGCCCTGGCCCGCTTCTCTGTCTCCCTCTGTACTTCTTGTTCCCCACGGAAAGTAATTGACTTTGACGTTTGTCCCGTCCAATTCCGAGAATATTTCTTTACTAAGTTTTCTGGAACCAAAAACAGCAGAAAACAAGCAACTGGCACTATTGCAACTTGTTAATAGGTTAGTACCAGAAAACATGTAAAAATGTAACATCCCAGCATTTAGGAACCAACAAAGGGTAGATTTAGGAATCTGTGCAATTGCATGCATTCATCTGTAAAAAAATGTGGGTAAATTTTTCGCCGAATAAAAACTTAAAGTGATCAAAGTTTCTTTCACTCTTTAAGTTTAGGAATAGCCTTGTAGAATGATCGTTGTAAACTTTGATATGATTTTTATGAATTAGTGTGTTTTGGGAAAAGGAATTTGAATTCAAACTTGAGATTTGGATTTACATTTTTTAAAGATTATGATTATGTTTGAGTAAATATTATTTAATCAAGAAATAATATTTATTAATTCAAACTTTAAATAGCAGAACACAATCAAGTAAATGGATATTTATTCCATATATTTATTCCATGAATAAGTTACAAAATATTTATTCAATGAATAAGTTGATAAAGAAATAATGCATAGTAACCAGAAACTCTATGGAAGGTTGACAATTAAATAAATAAATATTTATTTCATATAATCATTTCATCAATAAATTACACAATGTAACTTACACAATTAATAAAGAATCTTTATAAGAGTGGAATTACAAGAAGATAAAATTACATTATTATCTAACTAATACATTTTTCTTACAATAAATATTACAAAGGAACTATTCTATAAAGAGAAAGAAAACCTATTCTAATCTTGAATCTTCAAGTCTTGTACCTGCAAAACAAAGAACAAACAAAAAGAAAGAAAATAAAGGTTAAGATATTCTTACTCTTAGTATTGACAGGGAGATGCACTGTTCCACTTATCATCATTGAGTAAATATTTAGGGGCAAGTTTCACCAATATGAAAGAACTACATCTTTCATAATTAATAAGCCACAAGTCAAACAATTCCAATCAGTAAGAGGGGCAAGTTTCACCAGGCAGGTAAATGTAATCAGATAAAAAGGTAAATCACCCCTGAGCATATCCATAAGGATGCAGCAGGCACACAAACAGCTTAGACACCTAAATGCATGGTGTGTGCTGTCACACAGCCACAGCTGTGTACTTAATCAAAAGAGCTCAACACAGCCGTGGGCAAGCACCACAGTACCAGTTCCTTGCACATACACCACAAGCATCAGCAGTATAGCCACAACAATACTAGATACACCAAAGCACCACCAAAGATCAACCAAACATCACCAGATGGTGACATAAGGAGGGGGAAGAACCAGGTGGACAGCAAGGCCAAGCCACAGGAGCTAGGATGATCAAGCTATATCAAGGCCAAGCAAAGGAACTCAGGGAAACAAGAACAGCATCAGAGGTGAAGGACAGGATCCAATCAGCAAGAGCAACATCACCACCAAACATAACAATCGTCAGTTTTGTGGTATCATAAAACCATCACATGATCTATTTATAATATCTAGATAGAGGCATGTGTTTTTTTATGAAACAATATCTCAATAATCACCCTGGTGAGGTGAATCTATCCTGGAGATTTTGAATATAAGGATCGGAAATTAAACCTAGCCAAAAGCACCAATTTCTTAGACCTTCCTCACAGAGTTTGGTTTTAACACATGCAACTTAAATAATCCTTCATTTGTTCCTACCAGATCAGGGCACATCTCCCAGAGGGAGTAGCACCTCTGATCTTATAAATTGCAAACAAACCATTTACTTAACCAACTAGGACCGAGATTCTAGAGCCTCAGACCAGCATCATAGGCTTGATCAAACAATAAGCTTCCCAACTTATTTATCAGCATCCATCAAATTCCAGAAATGACCATAAGTAAAGTTAGCAACAAGATCTACTTATGTACCATTCTAAGAAGGTTTCATAAGCACTGAACTTATCACTAAGACAATCAAATATTCTAATCTACACAAATCAACTATTAAATCATTTCCCTGAGGCCTGACATAGAGATCATATCATATTTATATATTCATTTTCAAAGAATCATTTGATTCTATTGAATAAAATTCAGACTAAGCATAATCAGCCAAGCCAACCATAACTAAGACAGTGAATCATCACTGACTAGATCACTGTCAGTATTAAGATACTGACAACAGATAAACACTAAGCCACCATAGTACCAACCAGAGGCAATACTATAAAACCCTAGAATTTGATTTAGTATTAGCTTCAGACCAACAACAGCACCACAATATCAAAGGATGACCACAAGCACTGAGGTGCAGAGCACACAAATCCTCATTAAACATCATGACCAAAACATAGGATCCTCTTACAAGCACCAAGGATGAACCCTAGTAGCAATACAATCACATAGCTAAGACTGGCCACTAGATACACACAAAGGGATTCGAGGTAACAAGATGAACTAGGATCCATAGAGGCACAACTCACCCAAGGTCCTCGTTGACGAATTGAAGAGGAAGCAGAGGGGCCGACGAGATCGCGGTGGCACGGGGAGCACCCAGAGGGCGCTGCAACCCGCACCAGCCACGGCGGCGGCCACAGCAGCACACGAACACCGCACACCACCACAGGAGGGTTTGGAGCGACGATGGCAGCACCCAACCCCAAACCCTAGGGTTCGGGAACGGGGCGAGCCTGGCCACAGGAGGGCTCCGAAATCAAATCCAAGCGGATGAGATGAACCAGCATAGTCGGCAACCTCGCCATGCACCACGGCAGCAGCCAGGGAGGGCCACAGCGGCGAGCATCGCTCAGCGGCGGCGCCAGCACCCCACGGGGTTGAGGGTGAGAGGAGATAAGGACGAAAGAGAGATAGAGGGAGTGGGCTAAGAGGGCCAGGAACCCTTCGGGGAGCCTTTTGGTCATGGCCATTTGGGCCAAAATGGCCCAATAAGCCAAATAAGCTCAATAAGCCAACCAAGGTCATCCCAACAACCTAAAGAAAGTTTTAATCATTAAGAAAAGACCAAAATACCCCTAAATTTAAATAAATTCTAGAACATAAATTATAAATCTAAAAAATTATAAATAAAATATTTTTGGATTCACAATAATCCAATCTATCTAAATAAATTAAGAAATAAATTTTTATGCATATAATTTTTATCAAGAATTTTATAATATATATATAGTCCTTATGGAATTTTATAAAATTAGAGAAAGATGATAAAAATAAATTAAAATCACTTATATTATATATTAATATTGTAGTATTTTAGAAAAATACTAAATAAATATTTAATATCATTCTTTTATTTAAATGATAATTCTTAAAGTAATTATTAAATAAATAAAATTCAAATAAAATGAAATAAAATAAAAGAATACAATATTCAATAAATATTAATAATTAATATTTATGAATTCTTTACTACTAATTTTTTTTTGTAATTTAAATAATAGGGAGAACACACAAAAATAAATAATGCATTACATTACTTTGCATAATCATTTTGCTTCTTTAAATATTGTCCTTACCGGGCAATAATGATGTTTTGTAGACATAGAAGCTCAAGGTACAGTGCAAGCATCCGACTTCACTACCTTGCGATCACAAGGCAAGTTCATCACTTCCTCATGTCCTTTGAAGAGTCTTTATCAAAGTATTTGAAAATTGTGTGTTATCATCTATACTCCAAAGAAAGAAAATATTATTTTACCAAATAAATAAAATCTTAGGTATCATCCTACGTGATGATATAATGGAGCAATAGAACTTAGGTTTCTATTTGCAACAATGATGATAAATTAGGGACTTAATAACCCATGACATCAGTGATTCTAGTGCCGTATATCACGCGTTAACCATGAGATTTGGAATGGGACAAAGAAGTAAGTTGTATCTTCTTCCTCTCGCATGTAGCCGGATGTGCAAGTGGCTGTTATCACTCATAGCATGCATATTAATTGGTAATTCATAGAGGATATGCAGCATATGGGTGGGAACCCAAAACGTCCCATGATAGTTCTAGCATCTAACGGTCTATACAAACCATTGTCGTAATTCAATGTGTGGGCATGGTGTACTCCAAGGAGGAATGCGAGGTTGCGGAGGGGGTAGTGATTGGCTTGGATCACCTACTGGGCCCCACACCCTGGAATTGTGGACGGGTAAGTATGCCCGGTTGTGCAACAAGGAGTTGATCTCTCATGGATAAAGTAACGCACCTCTGTAGAGTGTAAGAACTGTAACTTGTTACTCCTTGTTCCGGAAAGGAGCTACGAACATGGCAGGAAAGGAACTCCATGAAAGTTCTGGTCAACCTGTGAAGGCTGATGGTGATAGATTTTCATAATAAAATCAATCTTTAAAGAAAGATTTACAAAAACTGCATAGTGCCAAGGACTTATAGTCCGAGGTGGTAGATAGAGCATCAAACTTCCCACCATACATATAATGAACTTGCTGGGTAACGCTGTTACTCACCCTTTCCTTTGATCCCTTGCTTAGACTCTGAAGATCCCGAAGACACACCTATGTATGCAGCTGAATGCCAAGAAGATGTGTTCTACGAGGAGTCTGACCTATCCGGAGGTGTTGAAGGAGGGGATTATGAAATCCGCTATGGAGTAGATGGCAATGAGTCGAACTGGTGCTCTAGTTAGTAGTAACCGACGGAGCCGAGCAGCATGAACCCTATAGAATAAGATGCTGAGCTCAACTCTTAGGTGGAGTTGTTACTTTTAAATTCCGCTGAAACACTTTATATTTTGGTTTTTAAGTTGAATCTTTTCAAAGTCTTGAAATTCTGGTATTGTAATAATAATGTGTGTATGTTTGTAATATGGACCTGGAATGTTTCTATTTTACCACTCTGAGGGATTTGATATTTACGGAACGGTGTTCTGTGAACGGCATGTCAACGACTATAGTGTTCTACACATGCAATGGTATGCTAAGTCACCGCAGCTGGTATCAGAGCAATTGCTTTGACCTTAGGTTGGAAACCTAGTAAAGGGTATTACCTGTAGGAGTGTGTAGCAACAATAAAGAATTCTCTAAAATAAATATAATGGGTATTCGAATGAGAATATTCCGTTATATGTTTTAGTGCGATAATTCTTTGTTATGATGCAATATATTATTGGTTACTAATAAAAATATTTTTCTTATATACAGAGCTATGGCACCAAAGTTTCCAAAACATACTTTGGTAAGGAAAGAGGAGACTCTTGATGATTATCAAGTATCATTCACAGACCAACTTCGTCAACTCTTAAAGATTTTTAGTTGTCCAACTAGAATTCCAGTGAACACCATAACCTATTATGATGGTCGGATGTTATCCAAGGATCGTGTGAGTACCCAACTCCTAGAGGAGCTTGGATTATATCACGATCTACCTATAGGTGAAGGTAGGAGTCATTTGGCAGCAAATCATGTTGATGTTGTGGAGGCGATAGCTAATATCCGGGAGCATAAAGCCAAGGAGATGGAAGGTAGCACATTTTATTTGTTTCCTCATGTTTCTATAGACTCGGAGCCTGTACCGGATCATCTTAGTTTGGTTAACAAGCATCCTAAGTTAACTTCCAAGTTTATGGATAGTTACCGAACACATATTGCGTCTTCTTATAAGACACATCAAGTTATTGTCGAAGATAAAAATGACATGTTAGAGGATCTAACGGATCCTAAAAGGAGGAAACAGTTAGCATTCCAGTTGGAGAAGGAAGCAAGTAGTAGTACAAAGCCCAACTTTAAGGATATACTTATAGATCCTGAATCTTTTACACCATATCCTTATTCACCGATGCCTGAACCTATATATGATCCTACTTTAGATATGAGGTATGCAGTGCCACAGGGTTCAGAGGAGGGTTCTGATTCAGAACTTCCTATTGAGAATTATGATGGTTGGAGAATGGGATCATCCGAAGGATCCCAGGAACACCAGATGTCCATAGATAGTTCTGACAGAAATGTTGGACAATCCCAGCGTAGTAGTTACTAGAAGCAGGCGGCTATTTAGAAAGTATCAGGTATTGTGTATTGTAATCCGAGAAAATAAGGTAGTTAGATAAATAAGGTAGTGTGATGATTATACCTATATGGTATATTTTGTAATGACTTTGTATTATTAAGATGTTGTAATGTATAATATTTGAAAAGCATATTTGGATTTTCATTGTGTGACTAGTTCTGTGCGTAAAGTCGAGTCAGAACGCATGTGCATGATGTAATTATGAGTATTCGCTTTATGTTGCAAGACTAGGGGGTCATGGATACGGGTGTAGAGACCGAATCTGAACAGCAGCGAATGGAACGTGAGGCCAAAGAGAAGGCCGATGCTGATGCAGGAAATCAGGGAACATTACCACCACCACCAATGAGGCCGTTAATGGAGCAGAACTTTATGTAGTGTATGCAAATGATGCAAGAAAACCAAAACAAGTTCATGCAAGAGCTGCTGGGACGAGCTGGGAATCAGAGAGCACCTGAAGGTGGAGGAGTGAGTCTTTCAGACTTCCAGAATGCAAGGCCGTTACCTTTTGCATCAGCTCCTGAACCAATGGATACAGAAGATTGGCTAGTAGATACTGAAAGAAAATTGAAGACTGTAGGTTGTAATGATAAGGAGAAACTGAGGTATGCAACTCATCTTCTAACCGGACCTGCAGCATCATGGTGGGAAAATCAATTAGCCATGCAACAGCCAGGAAGGGAGTACACTTGGGAAGAGTTCAAACAGAGATTCCGTGAATATCTTGTTCCGGAAAGTGTTATGGAGTTGAAGCGGAAAGAATTTGAGGAGCTTCAGCAGGGATATACTAGTGTCATGAAGTATATCCGGGAGTTTAGTCAACTGTCTCGTTACGCTGAGGAAGATGTTAACACAGAAGAGAAGAGGAAGAAGTGTTTCCTGAGAGGGTTAAATCCATTTGTGATAATGCAGTTAAGGTTGGCTAATAAGCAAACTTATCAGCAGTTGCTAGATGCAGCTATCACTTTCGAAGATGACTACAAGAATGTCCAAGAGGATAAGTGGAAGAGAGCCAAGAAGGAAACTAAGAGGATTCAGGCAAGTAAACCTAAACCTAATCTGGAGTTGAAACCTTAGAACAAAGACTGTAACAACAGTAATAACAACAAGGGCAGTGGTGGAAATCAGTCCAATCCCAGGAGGAATGTTATCTGTAACAATTGTGGAATTCCAGGGCATTTCCAGAGAGAATGCAAAAAGGCAGTAGTTATCTGTTATGGTTGTGGACAGAAGGGTCATATCAAGCCCGACTGTCCGAGCAAACCACCAGGTGGTTGGCCTACCAAGGGTGGAGGACAAGACAGTGGAGGAAATGGACAGCCCAATCGAGGAGGAAATAATGTCAAGAACAACAATGGCAAGAGAAACAGACCTACCGGGAAGCTGAATTGCCCAACCCTGGAGGAGGTGGATAACTCGGAGCATGCAGTGATAGGTACGCTCAACATCCTTACCAATCCCGGCAAAGTTCTATTTGATACTAGTGCAACTACTTCATTCATTTCTGAAGAATTCTGTGATAAATTCGGGATTAGAAGGGCAACGTTAGAAAACCCTATGACCGTAGTTACGGCAGGGGGAAATGTGACTGTGCGCCACATTAAACAAGATCAGGTTATTTAGATCTATGGTTGTACATACTTTGCGGACCTTTATGTGATTCCTCTGAAGGGAATTGCAGTAGTGCTGGGGATGGACTGGATGACTGAACATGGGGCTGAGATAAATTGTGAGGAGAAAACTGTCTCAATCAAAACTCCAAGTGGATCAAGAATAGTTTATCAAGCAGATAGGCACAGTCATATCATGGTGGATCTTCAGTTGAACTCAATGAAGGAGGTAAAGTTGGAATATATTCCTGTAGTAAATGAGTTTCAAGATGTTTTTCCAGCAGAATTACCTAGAATGCCACCAGATCGGGAAATAGAGTTCACTATTGATCTAATTCCAGGTACAGCACCAATAGCTTAAGCACCATACAAGATGGGTGCAAAAGAGTTAAAAGAACTCAAAGAGAAAATTGATGAGTTAGCCAGAAAAGGATTTATTCAGGAAAGTGTATCACCATGGGGAACACCGATGATCTTTGTGGATAAAAGGGATGGTGGAAGAAGGATGTGTGGGGATTACAGAAATTTGAACAATGTTACCATAAAGAATAAGTATCCTTTACCAAGAATTCAAGATCTGTTTGATCAAGTGAAAGGAGCTGCAGTATTCTCTAAGATCGATCTAAGATCTGGATACCATCAGATAAAAATCAAACCAGAGGATGTTCCAAAGACAGCATTTGTCTCAAGATATGGACAGCATGAGTATCTGGTAGTACCATTTGGATTGACCAATGCACCAGCAATATTCATGAACTTGATGAACAAAATCTTTATGCCATATTTGGATAAGTTCGTCATAGTCTTCATTAATGATATTTTGATATATTCCAAGGATAAGGAAGAGCATGCAGATCATTTGAGAATAACATTGCAGACTCTAAGAGAACATAAACTTTATGCAAAGTTCAGTAAGTGTGAATTCTGGTTAGATGAGGTAGAATTCCTCGGTCATGTGATCAGTAAAGATGGAATTGCTGTAAATCCATCTAAAGTTTAATCAGTACTAGAATGGACTGCACCAACCAATGTGAAACAAATTCGAGGTTTCTTGGGGATGGCTGGTTACTATGGGAGATTCATTGAAGGTTTCTCCAAATGTAACATCCCAGCATTTAGAAGCTAACGAAGGGTAGATTAAGGAATTTGAAATGTTGCATGCATTCATCCGTGAAAATGTGGGTAAATTTTTCGCCAAAGAAAAAAAAACTTAAAATGATCAAGGTTTCTTTCATACTTTGAGATTAGGTTTAGTCTTAAAGGATGATTGCTATAGACTTTGATATGATCTTTGTGGAGTTATGTGTTTTGGGAAATGAAATTTGAATTTAAAAACATTGAGTGTTTGAATTATAATTCAAAAGGATTTTCGAATAATGTTTGAATCTTGATTTAATTAAGAGTTAACCAATATAACTCAAATTTTATCTAAAGAAAGCAATTAAGAATATGAATATCTATTTCATATTTCCATTCAATAAATAAGTTACAAAAATGTAACTTATAAAAAAATCATCCACAATTTTTACAATAGTAAATAAATGAAGAATAATATTTATTTATTGATAATAGTATAATCTTTATTACAAAATAATAAAATGACGATTACAAAAGAATAGAACTAAAATTACAAAACAATAAAGAAGATTACATTGGACTATTCTATAAAGAAAAATAAAATAAAATCTTCATCTTGAAATTTGTACCTGCAAAATAAATAGAAACTGAATAGGAAAAGGAAAGTTAGGATTAGCATTGTTTTACTCTCAAACTTGTCAGTGAAGTGCACTGATCAAGGTTCATCATGGAGTAAACTTATAAAAGGGGCAAGTTTCACTAATGTGAAAGAATGTATCTTTCATAATTTTAAGCTAGAAGTCAAATGACAGCAGGAAGGGGCAAGTTTCACCAGGCAGGTAAAAGTAATCAGATAAAAGTAACTTCCAAAATTCTGAACATATCCACATCAAAGTGCATGGTGTGTGCTGTCAACACCACAACAGCAGCACAACCAAACAAAACTCCCAAAATAGCCGTGGGAAAACCAATTCCCACACCATTCCATTGCTTTTACACACCAAGCACAGCATCCAGCAACTACACCAAGCCAAAGCCAAGCTAGATCAAACCAACCAAAAACCAGGAGCACATCACCAAGATGGTGACATAAGGAGGGGGGAAGATCAGGGGGATAGCAAGACCAAGGTCAAGCCATCAGGATCAGGAGATGATGGGCTAGATCAAGGACAAGCCAGGAGCTGGATATACCAGGGGAGCACAAGATCAACCACAAGATCAAGCTACCACAAGATCAACTACTAGCAACCACATCATCAAGTGATAGTGGTAAGTAAATAGACCATCAAATGATCTATTTGTCTAAGATTAGACAAGCATACATGATCTGTCACTTATTCAAACTCTCAGAAAGCACCCAAGTGGGGTGAATCCACCACTGAGGTTTTAAACTTTAAAAGCAAACAGCAAAGTACAAGGATCTAACCAAATCTTAGAACAACATCATTGGTTTGGCTATCAAGCTATATTTAAATTCAAGATTAAATATAGCTAAGATTTAACTTCTAGGCACATATCTAAGATAAGATTAGCACCTTAGAATTTAATCTTTGGGATCTATACAAATGATCAAGCCTACCATAATTTTTTTCCAAGCTTTGATTCAAGAAACAGTAGCTGGTACCAATACCAGAACCACCCATATGAATCAACTAGATAAAATCCCTAAGCCTCAGACCAACATCATTGGTTTTAGGAATTTAAGAAAGGAACATTTCTATTTAATGCCAAACTAATCTTAAGCTTACACCAAACCAATTCAAGAAAATAGAATCAAATCTTGTGTGCCATACAAAGATGGTGTCACAAGAACAGTTCTACATGAATCAAGATAAGCATTCAATTTTCACAGATTCAATCAATCAACTACCAATCATTTTCCTGTCATCACAGGAATCATAGTTAAGAAATTCCTATGTATATCTTCACTGTTTGAAACCATTGGATCTCAAAATACATATGAATTCTTAAGCCAACAAGGGTTAATACAGTGATTTCATCACACCATGCTCACTATCATTAACCAAGTAATGACAATCGTAGGTTATCAAAACCACTAACTTTACCAATTATTGATTTCAGAGCAACTGTATCCTCTGAATCATATGAAATTTAAGCATAAAATCATGTGATAAGCCACCAGTACCACCATAATTCATCTTAAGCAGCAAGCCTCAGCTAACAATCATTTAGCATGCTTAGAAACGATCAACACATGATCTAATTCATCCAGTATATAATCAACAACAGGACATGAACCCTAAATGGAATGAATCATCTTAATCGGGACAAGACAGTAACCAGAGAGGTCACTACCAACATCTAGCATAGGATGAGCTAGCACAGAGAGCACAAGGGGGAGAGGAAAATAACTCACCAAAGGTCCTTGCTGGAGACTAGAAGAGGAAGCAGAGGTGTCCGACGACCATGGCGGCACGGGGAGCACCCCTAGGGGGCACTGCTACCCATACAGCGCCACGACGGCGACCATAGCCACGCCTAGAGGCGAGGTGAATCACCACGACACATGATAGCAGCGGCGGTGCCAGGATCCACGCCAACCCCAAACCCTAGGGTTCGGGACGGCATTAATCCGTCGCAGGAAAGCTCCATGCCCAAATCCAGATGGGAAGGAAGGAAGAGCGGAGTCGACAACCTCCTCCTACACCACGGCGGCGACCAGAACGGTCCACGACGGCGGGAATTGTCGGCGGCGACACCACCGACCACGGGGTCGGGGATGGAGGAGGAGAGGAGTGAGCTCGAGGGTGAGAGACAGCGAGTGAGTGGGCTAACTTGGGCCAGAACCCTTCGGGGTGGCTGTTTTGACTATGCCTAATGGGCCACAAGGGCCCAATAAGAATAAGCCATCGCAAAAACCGTTAAAGCCTGTTTTAATGAATAGAAAAAGACCAAAATGCCCCTGAACTTAATTAAATTCTAGAAAATAAAATAAAAGTCCAAAAGTTATAAATAAAATATTTTTGGATTCACAATAATCCAAACTATCCAAATAAATTAAGAGATAAAAATTTAGACATATAATTTTTATTAAGGATTTTGTAATTTATATATTCCTTATGGAATTTTACAAAATTATTGAAAGATGATAAAAATAAATAAATATCACTGTCATCATATATTAATATTGTAGTATTTTAGAAAAATAATAAAAAAATATTTAGTAACAATTTTTGGATATTTAAGTGATAATTCTTAAAATAATTATTAAATCAATAAAATTCAAATAAAAGGAAAATAAAAATAAAAGAATACAATATTCTATTATAAATATTAAAAAAATTAATATTTATAACTCCTTTATTATTAAAAAAGAATTTTATTAATAATGGGGAGAATGCATATCAAGATTAAATTATGCATTACATTACTTTGCATAATCATTTTGCTTCTTTAAATATTGTCCTTACCAGGCAATAATGATGTTTTTGTAGACATAGAAGCTCAAGGTCCAGTGCAAGCATCAGACTTCACTACCTTGCAATCACAAGGCAAGTTCATAACTTGCTCATGTCCTTTGAAGATTCTTTGTCAAAGTATTTGCAAATTGTGTGTTATCATCTATACTATAGAAAAAGAAAACACTATTTTCTCAAGATACTAAATCTTAGATATCATCCTAAGTGATGATATGATGGATCAATAGAACTTAGAGTTCTACTTGCACTAATAATGAACAATTAGGAATTAATAACCCATGACATCAGTGATTCTAGCGCCGTATATTACATGTTAACCATGAGATTTGGAATGGGACAGAGAAGTCAGCTGTATCATTTTCATCTTGTATGAAGGCAAGACGACCGTAACGTGACGTTGTGATTCCTTGTGCTTACCCAACATATGGGTGGACACCCTTACGCCCCACACTTTTGGTGTCTAGATTATCTATGAATGGTGTTTAGGGGGATAGTTCATGTAAATGGTAGTAATCCGGGCATCACTAGGTCATAGAGTCTTCGGGAACTTATCAGGGTTTTAGCCTGCCCGAAAGGGGGCTTAACGAAGGTGAGCTAGCCCGAAGGATCGTGTAGACATATGAGGTCGCGGAGAGGGCAGTGATTGGCTTGGACCAACTACTGGGCCCGACATCATGGAATTGTGGACGGGAAAGTACGCCCGGTTGCGCAACAAGGAGTTGATCTCTCATGGGAAAAGTAATGCACCTCTGCAGAGTGTAAGAACTGTAACTTGTTACTCCCTATTCTGGGAAGGAGCTACGAACGCGGTAGGAAAGGAACTCCATGAAAGTTCTGGTCAACCTGTGAAGGATGGTGGTCATAGATTTTAATAATAAAATCAACCTTTGAAGAAAGATTTACAAAAATTGCATAGTACCAATGACTGATAGTCTGAGGTGGTAGATAGAGCATCAAACTTCCTACCTTGCATATAATGAATTTGCTTAGTAATGCTGTTACTCATCCTTTCCTTTGAATCCTTGCTTAGACTCTGAGAACCCCGAAGATACTCCAATGTATGCATCCGAGAGTCAAGAGGAGGTCTTCTATGAAGAGCCCAACTTGTATGGAGCCGTAGAAGGGGAGGACTACGACATCATCTACGGAGAAGAGTTACAGGAGTCCAAATAATTACTGAGCTCAATTTGGAGTTTAAGTTTTAAATTTGAAACTTCCGCTGAAACACTTATATTTTGGTTTGTAAGTTGAATCTTTTGGAAGTCTTGAATGTCCGGTATTGTAATAATAATAACGTGTGTATGTTTGTAATATAGACCCACAATGTTTCTATTGTACCACTCTGAGGTATGTGATATTTACGGAACAGTGTTCTGTGGATGTCATGTCAACGACTATAGTGTACTACACATGCAGTGGTATGCTGGGTCACTGCAGTTGGTATCAGAGCAAATTTCTTTAACCTTAGGTTGGAAACCTAGTAAAGGGTATTACCTGTAGGAAAGTTTAGCAATGATAAAGAATTCTCTAAAAGTAATATAATGGGTATTCAAATGAGAATATTCCGTTATATGTTTTAGTGCAATAATTCTTTGTTATGATGCAATATATTATTGGTTACTAATCAAAAAAATTCTGATATACAGAGCTATGGCACCAAAGTTTCCAAAACAGACTTTGGTAAGGAAAGAGGAGACTCTTAATGATTATCAAGGATCATTCACCGACCAACTTCGTCAACTTTTAAAGATCTTTAGTTGTACAAATAGAATTCCAGTGAATATTATCACTTACCTTGATGGCTGGATGTTATCCAAGTATCGTGTGAGTATCCAACTTCCAGATGAGCTTGGATTATATCACGATCTACCTATAGGTGAAGGTAGGAGTCATTTAGCAACATATCATGTTGTTGTTGTGGAGGCGATAGCTAATATCCGGGAGCAAAAAGGCAAGGAGTTAGAAGGTAGCACATTCTCTGTGATACCTCGTGATTATATAGACTCCGAGCCTATACCGGATCATCTTACTTTGGTTAAGAAGCATCCAAAGTTAGCTTCCAAGTTTATGGATAGATACCGAACACTCGTTGCGTCTTATTATAAGACACATCAAGTGATTGTCGAAGATAAAAATGACATGTTAGAGGATCTAACTAATCCGGAAAGAAGGAATCAGTTAGCATTCCAGTTAGAGAAGGAAGCAGGTAGTAGTGCAACACCTATCTTTAAGGATATCCCTATAGATCCTGAATCTTTTATACCATATCCTTATTCACCAAGACCTGAACCTATACATGATCCTAATATGGATATGAGGTATGCAGTACCACATGGCTCAGAGGATGGTTCTGGTTCGGAACTTCCTATTGAGAATTCTGATGGTTGGAGAAGGGGATCATATGAAGGATCTCATGAACACCAGATGTCCACAGATTGTTCTAACAGAAATGTTGGACAATCTAGTTGGTTGGGTGCAAGGATTAACCCTAGTAACAGTAGTAGAAATACCATGTCAATAGATACTCAGGATGAAGAAGATCCTGAGGAGAGAGTGTTTGAATCATCAACATCTTCTCAAAACCCAGGGAATATACATTATCCAGTGTTTAATTATCTTGCCCAAAGGAGCACCTGGGAAGCAGCAGGATCTGCGTATCCTGTTGACAACTCAAGGAATGAAGCTCAGGAGATTCAAGTGGAAGATAATGTTGAATATGTTTCTGAAGACTTTTCAGCTGAGCTAGAGGTAGTCAATGCGCTCAGGTTGAGTAATGACTCAAGTCCTGACACTTTAGATACATAGTATGTTCCTTCTGGAAGGCCATTTGTTCCACAAACTGTGCGACGAACAACATGTCAGCACGGTTGGACATCAGGCATGTATGATGAGCGTAGTTACTACTAGAAGGAGGCAACTAGTTAGTGATATCAAGTATCCTGTATTGTACCCCAAGAAATAAGACAGTTAGATAAATTAGGTAGTGTTGTGATTATACCTATATGGTATATGTTGTAATGACTTTGTATTATTATGATATTATGCATAATATGTGAAATGCATATTTGAATTTTCTTGGATTTTCATTGTGTGACTATATTTGTGCGTAAAGCCAAGCTCAGAACACATGTGCATGATGTAATTATGAGTATTCGCTTTATGTTGCAGGACTAGAGGGTCATGGATACGGGTGTAGAGATCGAAACTGAGCAGCAGTGAAAGGAACGAGAGGCCAAGGAAAAGGCCGATGCAGATGCAGCAAATCAGGGAGCATTACCACCACCACCACCAATGAGGCCCTTAATGGAGCAGAACTTTATGCAGTGCATGCAAATGATGCAAGAGACCCAGAACAAGTTAATGGAGGAGTTGCTGGGATGAGCAAATCAGAGGGAACCTGAAGGTGGAGGAGTGAGTCTATCTGATTTCCAGAATGGAAGGCCATTACCTTTTGCATCAGCTCCTGAACCAACGGATGCAGAAGATTGGCTAGCAGATACAGAAAGAAAGCTGAAGACTGTAGGTTGCAATGAGGAGGAGAAATTGAGGTATGCAACCCATCTTCTGACAGGACCTACAGCATCTTGGTGGGAAAATCAGTTAGCCATGCAACAGCCAGGAAGGGAGTATACCTGGGAAGAGTTTCAACAGAGATTCCGTGAATATCATGTTCCGGAGAGTGTTATGGAATTGAATAGAAGAGAATTTGAAGAGCTGCAGCAGGGATATACTAGTGTTATGAAGCATATCCGGGAGTTTAGTCAACTATCTCGTTATGCTGAGGAAGAGGTTAACACAGAGGAAAAGAGGAAGAAGCGTTTCCTGCGTGGATTAAATCCATTTGTGATGATGTAGTTGAGGTTGGCTAATAAGAAAACTTATCAGCAATTGCTAGATGCAGCCATTACCTTCGAAGATGACTACAAGAATGTCCAATAGGATAGAAGGAATAGAGCTAAGAAGGAAACCAAGAGGAAACAAGCAAGTAAGCACAAACCCAATTTGGAATTCAAACCAAGGAATAAGCCCTTTAACAACAACAATTTCAATCAGAGTGCAAATCCAAATGCAAAGAATATTATATGCCACAACTGCAAACTCCTAGGACATATGAGCAGGGATTACCCGAAACCAGTAATTGTATGTCACGCTTGTGGTCAGAGAGGTCAGATCAAGCCCAATTGTCCAAGCAAACCACAAGGTGGTTGGCCGGATCGATATGGAAGGCAAGCCACTGGATGAAATGGACAGCCCAATAAAGGAGGGAAATAATGTCAAGAACAACAATGGCAAGAGGAACAGACCTACTAGGAAGCTGAACTATGCAACCCTCGAGGAGGTGGATAATTCGGAGCATGAAGTGATAGGTACGCTCAATATCCTTACCAATCCCGGCAAAGTTCTATTTGATACTGGTGCAACTACTTCATTCATTTCTAAAGAATTCTGTGATAAGTTCGCGATAAGAAGGGCAACGTTAGAAAACCCTATGACCATAGTTACGGCAGGGGGAAACGTTATTGTATGCCACATAAAACAAGATCAGGTTATCTCGATCTGTGGCTGTACATACTTCGCATACCTTTATGTGATTCCTTTGAAGGGAATTGCAGTAGTGCTAGGGATGGATTGGATGACAGAACACGGAGCTCAGATAAATTGTGAGGAGAAAACTGTCTCTATCAAAACTCCAAGTGGAGCAAGGATAGTTTACCAAGAAGATAAGAACAGTCATATTATGGTGGATCTGCAGTTGAACTCGATGAAAGAGGTTAAATTGGAAGATATTCCTATAGTAAATGAGTTTCAAGATGGTTTTCCAACAGAGCTACCAGGAATGCCACCAGACCGGGAGATAGCGTTCACTATTGACCTAATTCCTGGTACAACACCAATAGCTCAAGCACCATATAAAATGGGACCCAAAGAATTAAAAGAACTCAAAGAGCAAATTGATGAGTTAGCTAGAAAAGGATTTATTCAGGAAAGCATATCTCCATGGGGAACATAAGTAATCTTTGTGGATAAGAGAGATGGTGGAATAAGGATGTGTGGATATTATAGAAATCTGAACAATGTCACTATCAAGAATAAGTATCCTTTACCAAGGATCCAAGATTTGTTTGATCAAGTGAAGGGAGCCAGAGTATTTTCAAAGATCGACCTAAGATCTGGATACCATCAAATAAAAATCAAGCCTGAAGATGTTCCAAAGACAGCATTTGTATCATGATATGGACACCATGAGTATCTGGTAGTACCATTTGGTTTAACCAATGCACCTGCAATATTTATGAACTTGATGAACAAAATTTTCATGCCATATCTGGATAAGTTCGTTATAGTTTTTATTGATGATATTCTAATATATTCCAAGGATAAGGAAGAGCATGCTGATCATTTGAGAATAGCAGTACAGACTCTAAGGGAACACAAACTTTATGCTAAGTTTAGTAAGTGTGAATTTTGGCTAGATGAAGTATAATTCCTCGGTCATGTGATATGTAAAGATGGAATTGTTGTAAATCCATCTAACTTTCAGTCAGTACTAGAATGGACTGCACCGACCAATGTGAAGAAGATTCGTGGTTTCTTAGGAATGGCTAGTTATTATCGGAGATTCATTGAAGGTTTCTCCAAAATAACTGGACCAATGACCAAATTTCTAAGAAAGAATACACCATTCAATTGGGATGAGAAGTGTGAAGCATGTTTTCAAGAGTTGAAGACTAGGTAAACCACAGCTCCAATCTTAGCAGTTCCTGAAATAGGGAAAGACTTTAAACTATACTGTGATGCATCTAAAGAAGGTTTAGGTTGTGTATTAATGCAAGATTGGAAAGTGATTGCTTATGGTTCAAGACAACTGAAACCACATGAAGTCAACTATCCAACTCATGATTTAGAGTTAGCAGTAGTATTTGCGCTAAAAGGATGGAGGCATTTTTCTTTATGGAGCCAGATGTGAGTTATACACTGACCATAAAAGTCTCAAATATTTCTTCACTCAAAAGGAATTGAATATGAGATAGAAGCGTTGGTTGGAACTAATCAAGGATTATGATTTAATAATCAACTATACTCCATGGAAAGCAAATGTTGTAGATGATGCTTTAAGTCGTAAAAGTGCAGATATTCAGCCTAGCAATCGGGAGATACCAAAAGAGTTACAGATGGACTTGGAAAGATTAGAGCTTCAATTCATTAGAACAGAGGTTCTTGGAGGATTAGCTACTATGCAGGTAATTGCAGACCAGGACAGTGACCTTAAGCAAGAAATTTTTAGACATCAAGCAGAAGATCCTTTTATTGGTGAGGAAATTCGGAGCATATCTCAAGGGCAAAAATCAGTTTTTCGCCTTGGAGATTATGAGTCTTTATGGTTTCAAGACCGTCAATGTGTTCCAGATGTGACTGATATTAGAGATGTCATACTCAGAGAAGCACATGAAACACCATATTCCATACATCCAGGAAGTACTAAGATGTATATGGATTTGAAAGAACTATTCTGGTGGAATAATGTCAATACCCAGATTTGTAATCCCAGATGCCTGTTATGCCATACATCGCAATCCCAGAATTACCATTTTTGCGAGACATAACATAATTGGATACCACAGTACATCATCCATTACAAACCATACATAAGGTCTTACACAAATAAGGATCTCATGATCCAGTTCTTAATACAACTCAAGCAGCGGAAATACGTAATAATAACGGTAGCGTAGGAGAATCTCCATCTTCGGGGTCACAGGCAATGCTGATGATGGGATATGATCCTAGTTGTCGTAACCTTCCTGGGTTCCATCCTCCAGGTACTCCTCTTCATAGTCTGGCCATGGGAATAGCCAGGGACAAAGCCATGAGTACTCTTTAAGTACTCGCAAACTAATACTAACAATTAAAGGGGTTTTTGGTAGTAGGACACTAAGATCTAGGGTTGTTTTCCAAAAGCCAGTTTTACATCTACTAAGTTTAGAAGCAACGAATGCTAGTTGAAGTTTTATAACACCTAAGTGGGAACTTGTATCTCACGCCACAACTCTATTGTGGTCAAGTCAAAATCTCAATCCATTTCACAAGTCATTTTGAAAACATCTGACGGGGGAACAGTATGGCCACTCCAACTTTCCATAACTACGGACGCGGCTATTCGAATAGTTTGACACTCTGCAGAGATTGTACACTTTCACCACAATATTCGATACATCTGTCAGGAACAAATCCTGAATTCACCATATTCAGTATGCGGGTAATCAATCTTAACCTTTCAAATACACGCCCTAGTATAAGCACCTCTCCTGTGAGTTTGGCCTCCCAACCATGACCAACTGTCATCTTGGGTACTGCACAGGTGGACAATCTTCACAAGGTAGCCTCAGCTCAAACCTTGGCCGTGAGGGAACCAATACTAAGGTATATAAGTTTCCAGTCAAGCCCTACCCAATTCTCGGGTATTATGGTTGTACGGTAAAATTGGAATGGTGTCGCATCCAGACAACCATCAGTTTTATAAAGGGCTAAGGCTCATGTCTCAACATTTTCATCATCAAAATCCTCTAGTGTTCGGAAACACATGTCAAAACATCTCAATAGAATGATCCATCATTCCAAGGTTTTCATAACCATTTTCACCAAGTATTCCCATCTAATGTTGATCAAGTTTTATGCTTAGCACTAGAATCTACACGTGGGGGTGAGTACTAATGAGGGGTGGTAAACAAGTGGAGTTTCAACTAAATACAATCTCATGCCTTGGGGTGACATAAATATTATCTAGCTTAGGCCAAGTTTTATGCTCTTTATGCAACCTTCAATTATCTTTCTAGTATCTACAATTTACTCAAGTAACTCTAAGTAATAGCTTTGATAAAGAAATACAGTATAAAGCTTGCAAGTAAAAATAGGATTGGTTTATCAAGTGGGTATGATCACATATGCTTAAGGCATATAGTTGGCATGGTAACAAGCAAGTATTTGCTTGCATAGGTCAACTTGATTAGTAAGGCTTGCTAAAGTAGAGTATCTTGCAAGTGTTAGCTTGCACATTCAACTAGTAGTATTAGGCTTGCCTTGTGCAGAGCAGTGGTTGAAGTTCTCCTCGGCTTCTTCTTCGTAGTATCCTCCTTCATCCTCGTATCCTTGGTCGGTACTAGCGTCTATAAATAAATACGAGGTACACAATCACAAAACAATACTTAACTACTTTCAATCATCACACAAAAGGGTCCTATGGATGAGCTAGCTTCATCACTAACATTACAAGATTAAATCTTGGTTTAATTTCTTTTATTTTTAGAAAAGTAATTTCAACTCATTGAAAAACTACTTAAGATTGAATATTCTCCAACTCAAACATGGGATCATGTTGACACATGTCATCACCACATATTTCAGTACATGGGAAACTGATTTAAAGGGGTGTCACAATTTAATAAGGTTTAACCTTTTTATTTTAAATAAATAAATTGACTAGAAATGCCTATGTGGCATTTTTTATTACTTGAACATTATTTCTGTAAGTAAACCCATATGTTTTTACATATTCTGAAAGGTATGATCAAATGTGATTTCTGAGAGTTGGAATCAACTCAAAATCTTTTATGGTTGAATTTTGAAAAATGTTTGAATGCAGAAAAGGCTCTGCCTTGTTATTTTTACCAAGGTTGATCTATATATTCAAATGATTTGAATCCAACGGGCTTGGATTAAGCATTTCAATATCTTTCTAACAAAATTGGTTCCATTCAATTTGGTTCACTGAATCGAGATGGGTTGATTTTTGAAACTAGGTACAGAACTGTGTTTGAATGAAATTGGAAAAATCCAAATTCAAACGAGTGGGCTGCGTGGGAACTGTTAACGGGCCGGCCCAGTGTCACTCTGCGGCGCGGTGCTCAGCTGACAGGGGGGTTCCACTAGTCAGTGGCTCTTTAAACGCGAAGCGGTACGGGGCAATATCGGCCACACGATCTAAGTCTACTCAAACGGCTGCTACTCATCGTCCACGTCGGGCGGCGCCGGCGAGACGGAAACCTAACGCGGCAGGTGGGGGTCATCGGGGGCTCACCGGGGCTCAGGCGAGGGTCGGCGAGGCGGGCGAACGACGAAGTCGACGATGGAAAACCTCCTGGTACCGGCAGCTTCTCCTGGGTGGACGAAATCGATGGCGCCTTTCTTCTCCAGAGGCGGCCTGCTCCGGCCAAATTCCGGCGATGCGCTGCTCGCCTTGCTCCGGGAACGGGGTGGAACGACCAGTGAGGAGAGGGGAGTGAGATGGTGTGACGAGTTTGAGCGGGGGAGGCCTCTATTTATAGTCTCGACGACGAGACCGAACGGGATGGGCAGGCGACAGTGGCGACATGGCTACGGGCTGCTAGAGGCATGGCCGGCGGTGGCGATCGATTGGTGGTCTCCTGGCGATGCTCTATGGCTTTAATGCGCGTGTAGGGGCGGTGGCAAACGGTCTGGAACATGTGATGCTCTGCGTGGCAGAGGCGGCGTCTTCGACGGTGAGCGGTGGCTGTGAGGCATGGGGCGGCGAACGGGGATGTCTGGCGGTCTCCTGGGATGGTTGTGATTGCGTATGCATGTGGCGAGGGCGGCGCGCGGTCTGTGGGCGTGTGTCGAGGGTGGCGCTCTGGCGCACGCTCGGCATGGTTGACAGAGGCACGGGCGCGGCGTTCCTGGGTGATCTGGTCGATGTCTTCGAGGCAGGGCTGGTTGAGAGGGGGCGGTGAGGCATGGGTGATCTCCCAGACAAGGTTGGCACGGCTATTTCCTCTCCTAGCTTGTTGTCTACACTGGGGTGGCATGGGTGGCTTCAGTTGTTCACCATTGATGACATTAACAAGCTTACAATGGTGCTAGACGTTTACAAATGAGCTAGATGATCTACTAAAGCCTATTTGCAACCAGAGAGGGAACAAGTTAGGCTCAAATCACTACTCCAAATAGTGTTTTGATTTTATTTGATTTGCATCTTCAAGGTGTTTGATGAAATGGCCGCATGAATTCAAGTTTTGAATTTTGAAAAGATTTTTGGTGGGTGTGCTAGGTTGGTGCTGGTGAGTCTGCAGATGCTTGGGTTATGAAAGTTGAGCTTGTTTGAGTGGTTTTTGAAAAAATGGGATCTTCCCATATGATATAGATTAAATTTTGAATTGTCCTTTAAACTATGCATTCAAATGTTTTTGGATGATCACAAGGTGGGCCTTGATACTTTGTGATGGGGATATGCCTACCGGGGTATACTCAGCAGGACGTTTCCTACTGGCCCAAGTGTCAGCGAGTGGCTTGTAGGACGGCGACTGGATCAAGACTTGGCGTGGATTCAAGCGACTAGAGGCTGAAGGCCCAGAAGCGTAGCTAGGCCCAGTCAGAGTAGGTCATATAATCTCCTAATCCTTAACTAAATCGGTTGTGATCTATAAACCCTAGCTAGGAGAGTCTATATAAACCTCCCTAGAGGACGCATAGAGGGAACTTTTCCATCATACACCCAAGCGACTCGCCGCCTAGCCGTCGAGCTCGCCCCATTGTACTCTCACCATAATACAATCTAGCAGAAGTAGGTCTTTACCCTCCGGGGGCCGAACCTGGGTAAACCCTTGTGTCTCAGGCCTCATCTCGCACCGCAGATGGCTGGCCGCCCTTGCCCCATGTTCTACTACTCGCTGCCGATTGCAGCATCTGCCGTGGTCATTCCCACCACAGTGGCGCCCACCGTGGGGCCTGGCCAGTCAGGCCGGTGTTCTGTGGCAAGATCCAATCTGCCCATCAACGAGTCGATCGCCACCGGCCGCATGATCGCGATTGGCGAGATGCTCCAGATCTTGCCGAGCAGCTACGTCCCGGCGGTGCGACCCGTCACACATAGCATGATCCTGCCGGTAGGCACGATCAGCCTCTTCGTCGGAATCACCGACGTCATTGTCTTGGAGGACTCGGCTCGCATTCGCGAGTTGCAGCCACGCGACCGGCTCTCTGAGAGCCAGGTCCGCACGATTCATCACCTCGCCTCCGAGTACGACTCAGCCCACAGCAACGTGGCCAAAACCACCATGGCCGCGGACGACACGGCCCTCAACGACGACGCCGATTCGGCGACCCTGGCGTCACTCGCCGGATCCATTCTTGCCGCGTCACCCGCGGGCTCCATCACCCAGGTCTCAAACATCGGAGACTTCGAGGATCCCTCTATCCTCGGGATCTTCGACTTCGACTTCGGGTCGGAGAACTCCACCGACCTCCGCGACGGAACCGGTCGCCACGCCGCGGCCTACATGGCGACTAGCGCCGACCCGCCAGAAGACCCATTCTCCACGCCAATCCCACCAAACGCGACGGCAGCGGAGGTCGAGGAACTCCGCCTGAAGCTGGTGGAGGCAGTCCGCAAGGAACAAGCCGAGCGCGAAAAATTTCGCCTCGAGCAGGTGACAGCGCAGGAGCTGTCGCGCTACCACCAACTCCGAATCAAGTCACGCCTGAACCCTACCATCCAGGGGCGCGCCTTGAATTTCGACGACGGGAACGACCAGGCTCGCACGGCCGAGCGCGCGATCTGCAAGAACGCGCCGCCAGGAGGAAGCACTCAGCCCCCACCAGGGGCAACGGCCAATGGTGCTCCACCACCACCCAACCGCGCACCCCCAGGGACCAGCCAAGGATCATGGTATCCTCACGAGAGCGAGACGCGAACGGCCTCCCACTGTTCTCCACCCCAATGGACAACCTCGTCGCGGTCCGAGAAGCAGTCGACAACATTGCATTCATTGGGGAAGGTGCCCTGCAAATCCAGTACGCCAGGGCTCTGCTCGCCAAAGCGGTGTGAGCAACAAAACGCAGGCGCCGACTCACAGGGTCGAATGTACTCGCGTTCATCAGGCAGCAGAGCAGCCTCGAGCGGCCGCCCCATGGCGGCTAACACTCTCCATTGCCCGCCACCCGAACCCCTACAGCTCCAACACCGACCCGCGAACACAGCACTCTCCACCAACGACCCTCGGCCGGCGAACAACTTCGTCGCCGCCAACGGACAACCCGTCGACGCCCGCACCCACATCATCAACAACCAGAGCTGGCGCGCACGCCAGCCTGACGACTTGCGGCACACCCTCACCAACCGCCATGACGATGAACCAAGGGGATCGCTGAGCTGAATCGGGCCCAGTGCTTCGGACCGATGATCCGAGGTGAAAGATACCCGGCAAACTTCAAAGCGCCGAAGGAAATAGAGAAGTACGACCCCTCGTATGATCCCTCCATGTGGCTGGATACCTACCTCATGGCGATGGGGATCGCCGGCCACACCGACCTACTAGCCGCCCGCTACCTCCCCCTGATGATAGAGGGGGCATGCAGGTAGTGGATTAACATCCTCCCCGCGGATAGCATCGACTCTTGGGAGGAGATGCGCGATGCCTTCGTCAGGCACTTTGAGGGTTCGTACACCCACTCCACCACCATTGAAGACCTAGAACGGTGCGTCCAGGGACCCCGCGAGTCAACCTGCGGCTGGGTCCAACGGTGGCAAGATCTGTGGTACAACGCGGTCGGAATCCACCCGGACACCGCGATCCACTGCTTCAAGATTTCGGGCCGCTACGAGCCCCTGGTCGCCAAGCTCAAACGAGCGTACCGCACACTCGACAACATACCGGACCTCCTGGAGATCGCAAAAAGGTACGCGGAAGAGGACCCAAACCAGGAAATCAACGACGAGTCGGGAGGACATCGCCGCACGAGCGGCCACGACAACGGGAGGCGGCCCGAGCTACGATATAGCAGCACTCGCCTCACCGCAAAACGCCGTGGTGACACGCTAGTCGACTTTGTCGCCAACGCCGGGTACGCGCAGCGCGAGCCCAAGAGCTTTCGCCGCGACGGAGGACAGCGCCGCGATGGCGGCAACTGCAAGGCAAAGCCGAGGTTCGATCCCACACCCCTTCTCAACCAACCCTGTGTGTTTCATAGCAGGGAAGGAAAGCCTGCCACGCACACGACCGCCGAATGCCACTCTCTCAAGGAGATCGAGAAGGCACAGCGCGCGCGGGAAGACCCCGACAACAACCCGCCGAATGGCGGAAAGTTCGGCAGCATCGCCGGCTTGCTCCACACCTTCACCGGCTTCAAGACGAAGCGTGAGAAGAAGGTCATTGCCCGCTCCATCGCCGTCAATGCGGTGTCCCAGATAGACATCCCTCAGTTCCTCAACTGGTCCGAGCAACCAATCACCTGGAGCTGCGAGGACCACTCGCCATGGATCGAGTATCCGGGCCGAGTCGCCCTGGTGGTCAAGCCAAAGGTGGGGGACTACTGGCTCCCCAAAACGCTGATGGACGGTGGAAGCTCCATCAACATCCTGTACCTGGACACCTTCAGGCGACTGCAGCTCCCGCAGTCGATGATTGAGACGACCTACACCACTTTCCACGGCATCGTCCCCGGTCGGAAGGCGTACCCGATCGCCAAGGTGACGCTGCCAGTCACCTTCGGCACACCAGCAAACTTCCGTACCGAGCGGATCGTCTTCGAGCTGGTGCCCTTCGACAGCCCCTACCACTGCGTCTTGGGGCGACAGGCGTTCGCCAAGTTCATGGCAGCGCCCCACTACGCGTACAACGCGATGAAGCTACCCGGGCCGTGCGGCATCATCACCATCCAAGGAGACCCCGACATGGCCGCAGAGTGCGAGGCCAAAGGGGCTGAACTCGCTGACGCTGTCATAGCGGCAGAGGCCAACCACGCCGAGGAGCTCGCCAAGTACGCGAGCGGGGTCAACAATGACGACCCCACCATACTCAAGAAGCCCAACTCGGAGGGCGGCAACTCCACCGCCTTCGAGGCAACGACGCACACCCGCACCTTCGAGCTGGTCCCAGGCGACTCTAGCCAGACGGTGACGATCGGGACGGGCATGAGCCCAGCATAGGAAGGCGCGCTCATCGAGTTACTCCGTGAGAACAGGGACATCTTCGCATGGAAGCCATCCGACATGCCTGGTGTCCCGAGGGAACTCGCTGAGCACAAACTCAACGCCGACCCCAAAGTGTGACCTGTCAAGCAGTCGTTGCGGCCCTTCAATGAAGAGCGCCGCCGAGCCATCGCCGAGGAGGTGCACCGTCTACTCGCTGCAGGCTTCATCCGGCCAATAAAGTACTCGAAGTGGCTGGCAAACCCAGTCCTGGTCGAGAAGAAAAATGGGACCTGGAGGATGTGTATCGATTACACAAACTTAAACAGCGCCTGCCCGAAGGAGCAATTCGTCCTCCCGCGGATCGACCAAATCATCGATTCCACCGTGGGCTCGGAGGCGCTATGCTTCCTCGATGCCTACTCTGGGTACAACCAGATCAAAATGGCCATCGAGGACAAAGAGAATACGGCATTCATCACGCCATTCGGAGCCTTCTACTACACCGCCATGACCTTCGGCCTCAAAAACGCTCGGGCGACCTACCAGAGGTGCATGCAGGAGTGCCTTGCGAGCCAGATTGTCCGCAATATCCACGTCTACATTGACGACGTGGTGGTGAAATCCGCTCGCCAGGGCGATCTACTCGCCGACCTGGCGGAAACATTCGCCAACCTGCGGAAGTACAAGATAAATCTAAACCTAGGAAAGTGCACCTTCGGTGTACCAACTGGACAGCTACTGGGATATGTCGTCTCCAAGCGCGGGATCGAGGCAAACCCTGCCAAGATCAACATGATCGCCTGACTCGGCAGACCCGAGTGCCTGCGCGACGTCCAGAAGCTGGTCGGGCGAGTCGCGGCTCTCAATTGATTCATCCCCGGGTTAGGCGAAAAGGCGATGCCCCTCTACCGCCTAATGCGCAAGAACCCCACCTTCCAATGGGACAAGGAGGTAGATGACGCGCTCCACGACCTCAAGGAAGTGCTACTCGCAGCACCGTTACTCGCCGCCCCCGTCGACAAGGAACCCATGTTGGTCTATGTCGCGGCTTCTGAACGCGTCTTCAGCGCTGTCATGGTCGTCGAACGGCCAGAGGAAGGAAAGGAGCGCCCGGTGCAGCGACCAGTGTACTACATCAGCGAGGTCCTAACCCAGTCGCGCCAGCGCTACCCGCAATACCAGAAATTGGTATACGCGGTCTTCAGAGCACAGCGGCGACTACCGCACTACTTCCAGGAGCACCCGATAACGGTCGTCTCCTCAGCACCGTTACAGGACATCATCCGCAACCATGAGGCGAATGGGCGAGTCGCCAAGTGGGCCGTCGAGATCGGCGTCCACAACATCAAGTACGAGCCATGCAAGGCGATCAAGTCACAGGCTTTCGCAGACTTCATCGCCGACTGGGAGGAGGCCTAGCAGCCAGAGAAGCTGCCATACCTCCATTACTGGAGCTTACACTTCGACGGCTCCAAGAACGCGGACGGTGCAGGAGCAGGGATCGTGCTAACATCTCCGAAGGGCGACAAACTCCGCTACGTCCTCTACCTCGACTTCACCCCCTGCACCAACAACATGGCCGAGTACGAAGCGCTACTCCACGGCATGCGAGCTGCCAAGGAGATGAACGTCAATCGCCTGCGCTGCTACGGAGACTCCGACCTCGTCACCGGGCAAGTCGCCGGCACCTGCGACGCCATCTCCCCCACCATGGCGGCATACCGCCAAGCAGTCGACCGGCTGGGTGGACACTTCGCAGGCCACTCTGTCGAGTGGATCGACAGGCGGAAGAATGAGGAGGCCGACGCACTCTCTCGCATCGGCTCGGCTCGACTCGCACCACCGGCCGGCGTCTTCCTTGACACCACCACCAAGCCTTCCGTCTCTCCCCCAAGGGAGATCAACATCGGAATCCCGCTACAACCAGATGTAGCCCTGGTCGCACTAATCGCCGAGCCAAACGACTGGACCGCTCCATACGTCGCCTACTTGGAGGGAGGCACCTTGCCCGCGGATGAAACGGACGCCCGGATGATAGCACTCCGATGCAAATCCTTCGTCATCATCAACGGCGAGCTCCACAAGCGCAGCGTGACCGGCGTGTTCCAACGTTGTGTTCAACCCACTGAAGGATGCAAAATCCTCCAAGACATTCACTGCGGCGACTGCGGCCACCACGCCGGCGCCCGCTCTCTGGTCGCAAAGGCTATGCGACACGGCTTCTACTGGCTCACCGCACACGCAGACGCTATTGACATCGTCCAGCGGTGCGTCGGATGCCAGAAATACGCCAACCAGACCCACTTTCCGAGCTCGGCGCTCAAGACAATCCCCATCACCTGGCCGTTCGCCGTATGGGGCATGGACATGGTAGGCCCCCTCAAGAAGGCCCCCTCCGGCTTCACCCACCTCCTAGTCGCAGTCGACAAATTCACAAAATGGGTGGAGGCCAAGCCAGTCCGCAAATGCGACGGGAAGACGGCCACGAAGTTCCTACGCGAGCTCATATATCGCTACGGGTTCCCAAACAGCATCATCACGGACAACAGCACCAACTTCGCCAAAGGAGCCATAGTCGAGTTCTGCAAGGAACACCACATTCGACTCGACCTCGCCTCGGTCGCCCACCCGTTATCCAACGGCCAGGCGGAACGCGCCAATCAGATCATCCTCCACGGCCTGAAGCCACGGCTCCAAGTCCCACTTGAGCGCACCGCCGGGTGTTGGGTCGAGGAGCTACCCTCCGTCGTCTGGGGCATCCGCACCTCCGTTAATAGGTCGACAGGATTTACCCCTTCTTCATGGTGTGCAGCGCCGAGGCAGTCATGCCCACCGACCTCGAGCACGATTCACCAACGGTGGTCAACTATACGGAGGCCGCAAACGAACTTGCACGACAAGACGGAGTCAACCAGCTCGACGAGGCACGCGATCTCGCTCGCTCCCGCACCGCCATCTACCAGCAAGGGCTCCGCCACTACCATAGCCTGCGAGTAAGGACTCGCACTTTTCAGGAAGGCGGCCTGGTACTGCGCCTAATCCAGGACAAGAAGGGCATGCACAAGCTCTCCCCCACTTGGGAGGGACCATTCGCCATCGGGCGAGTCCTAGGCAACGACGCCTACTACCTCACCGACGTCCGAGGAGACTGAAAACTCGACGTCAAGCGGCCGTGGAATGTAAACCTCCTACGGAAGTTCTACTCCTAGAACTCCATACATGTACTCTCCACCCGCTATGAAATAAAACAGATCGGTTACCGAAAATTGTGTCTACTCTCCGTGTCTGGTGCCACTCGCACTCGTAATAACAGCGTTATGCTATTCGCAGAAGTCAACCTCTGGTAAAGCGACTGGCACGGCCAAGTAGTGCGGCACGTGGGCACTGGGAAACTCTAGGCCTCGTAACGTCCACGAAAAACGCCAACCTGGAGCCCGAGTGGAGTCGCCTAGCTCGACTGGCTCACCGAGCCAAGACAACTGCAGTCGCTCCTCACAGCGACCAAGTCCTCCGCATCCTTGGCACAGCGACTCGAACGGCCAAGTACCACGCTCGGGGACTGACGCCCAGCCAAATACGAGCGACTATGGAAAAACGCCAAGTATGAGAGCGCGCCCAGGACTCGCCACGCGACTGATCCTCCAGATCAGGCAGGAGAGACGCGCTAACAACGACGCGCTTAGTCCTCACCTACCTAGGAGCTGCGACTAGAACCACCAAGTACCACGCTCGGGGACTCGACAACCCGACCTCGTTCGCGCACGGGAAAATGGTCAAGTAAAGAGCACCCCTGGGAGTCGCCTTGCGACTGGCTTTCCGAGCCATGGCGATTCGACCTCAACTCATTAAAAGTTGACAAACATATAACAACGAGGTAAACCCCATAAAAAGGGCGGACGCGCTCAAGGACTCGTTCAATCAAAATCCAAAATCGCAAAACAAATGAAAAAATAACACGAGTTTCCTTCATAGCAGCACAAAGTTGTTCCAAAATACAAGGAAAGTTCACTAATTATCTTGTACTAACGCCCAAGGGCACAACACTTCTACTCCGCAGGTTTTGATGCAGACGCGCCACCATCCCTGCGGCTACGGATGAAGGGCACGTAAGGGTTCGGCGGGTACGTTGTCAGCTCACCCGCCATCGCTGCACGAAACAGCTGCTCGGCCTTGATTTCCCGAGCTTCGGTTCAGGATCATTGGGGGAGACAATCGTCTCCTGATAGGGGATGAGGTTGCCCATCGCCCAAACGCGATCGGAGTACACCGCGGCCCGGTCCGTCAGCTTCAGCACCTCGGCAATCTCCACCGAGCCCATTGACGAGGGGTAGCCGCTCGTGACATCATCGAGGTCGAAATCCACTAGGAAGTGGGAAAGCCCAAGGCTAAGCGCCGTCGCTGCCCCACGCCGGAAGGCCGACCGCGTCATGAACTCGACGACCGACGGAGCTTTTTCCAGGTAGCGCCATACCTCGATAAGGTCAATGGGGATCACCTCCATGGGCGATATCTCCTGAAGATATGCTCGAAGGCAAGTTGCCGACAACGCAGCCGAGTCGACTAGGGTGGTCACGCACTGCCGCGCGTCATACGACTGCGCTTCTTCCACGTTGTCAGTAATCCGGCCTACAACACATCAACAAGCAGTAAGCGAAATATCGACATCACAATACAGTTAGTGCCGCCGAAAATTGGCTGAAGGAGAGTTTACCAATTAGCGGGCGGCAAAGGTCCATGATGAAACTTTGAAGAGAAGAAAGGTCGTTCTGCAGACCAGCAACAAGCGCATTAGATACTTTCCGTTCTTCAGCGGCAGAAGTAACAGCAGCTTTCGCTCGCCCTTCCGCTGAGCTCGCTTCCGCCCTCGCCTCCTTGAGTTCACGCTCTAGGTCAGCGACTCGCTTTTCGGCCGCGCTCAAAGCGGACTGAGCCGCCGTCAAGTCATCCACCGGGACAAGGCCCTGGCGGGCCTCCTTCACCTCGGCTGCAACCGCTTGAAGCCCCTTGTTCATCTCCTGGACGGCAACGAGCTCCTTCTCCACGCGACACGTCGCAGCAAGCCGTTCGGTCGACTCGCGCTGCAAGCCCTGAGCACACACTACAACGTCAACAACAAACAATTCATAAGTGCCCACCCGCTGAAATTCAGTGACTAGGCACTCGGGGACTAGACAATGAAATTCCTTAGTGCCCACCCGCTGAGATTCTGTGACTAGGCACTCGGGGACTGGATGATATAAAAACATTAAGAATCCGACCACTGAAATTCAGTGGCCCGATCCTCGGGGACTGGACATACCTGGATGGCAGCGCCTAGCACGCTGTGAAGCTCCAGTGCATCCACAGACGCAAGCACGACCGGAGTATGGACGCGCCGCTGCTCAACCTCCACCTCGGTGACCCCAGGAATCCGGCTCGTCGGTGCCGAGCCACTCGCCGCGGCCGCCTTCGCCATGAAGCGAGGGAAGGTCACTGCAGATGCCGCTGCGCCACTCGGAGCCGGCTCAGCCACATCGGGAGAGTGAACACCCTCCTTGGTCTTCGAGGCCACTTCCGACGCAGTCGGAGGATCGCTCGGAGCAACCGTCGGGTCATCAGAGACCGTGACGATGTCTTCTCCTTTCGTCCTCTTAACGCCTTCGGTAGGACTAGCGACGTCGTCGGTTTTCCTCTTCCGCGAGGAATCCGCCGACACCTCGGTGGCGACTGGCGGAACCTTGGCCACTGAAGGATGGACGATCTTTTAACACCAGTCCTGTGAAACAGTTTTATGAATAAGACTGTCCGACTAAAACGGAAAATAAGCAGACAAACAGCACTCACTTGGCGAATGGTATGAACCGTAGACCGGTGCGGATACTGGACGGATTCTCCAGCTCGGGCCCTAGCCTCCGAGTAAGGCCCGTCTCGAACACGTCGTGTGCCCAAGACACTGATGGCTTCTTCGAAGATGAAGCCGCGGCAGGAGCCTCCGTGGTAACAGCCGCGGGAGCACCCCTTGGTGGCGAGGCCCCTGCGGCCAGAGCAGCCCCCAAGCTAACGAGTGGGACGAATGGAGGTGGTAACGACGCCAGCGGCGCCTCAACCCTGGGGGCGGCGACTCCTGTTGCCGCGGTCACGCGTGCCGCAGCGTTCTCCGCCGATCTGGTGGCGTCGGAGCTACTCGCAGATCGGGGCGGAGATATCGGCTTTGCCGGTTTCGCCTTCTTCTTCGGTGGAGCTTTCTTCTTCTTCTTTGACGGCGTGGCCTCACGATGTGAGGTGTCCTCGGGAAGCTCGTCATCGTCATCATCGTGGGGATCGAGGCTCTTACTCGCTTCGAGCTCGCGCTGGTATTGCCCGCAGGTTTTGCGAACCGTGGGGGCAGCGACTTCCACGGGCTCGTCTTCTCTGTTGTTGTCGTCGTCGCCTCCATCACTGTCACCGTCGTCTTTGACGGGTGATGATTCTCTTCCGTCCTGGACGGACGAGCTCGATTTCTGATCATCCGCGGGTGGAAGCCACTCTTCCACCACTTGGAACAACTGCAACAAGAACAAACAAATTTAGCACGACCGCGAATGCACAAGCTACGACTACGAGTATTAACAGGATAACAACGTACCGTTGGAGCTGGGCTCCTTGCAGTATAAGGGGCGAACCCGTCCTTCACATCGAGATACACCGCCTGGGTGATATTCTTCAGGGCCAGGGTGTAGTCATTGAGTCTCCACTCAACGAGGCAGGACTTCGTCGGGTCGTCCTTACCCGTATACTCATACATGTAGTGGTCGCGGCTGGCCAGGGGCACGAGCCGCCGCCCAAGCCAGCAGTTGTAGAGGTTGATGGTCTGGAGGCCTTTCTTCTTCAGGCCGCATATAGTTTGCAACATTTCATCGACAACCATCCGCTGATCCAGCGGGAGTTTGACGACCTGGAGCCGACGTGGTTCGGGCCGGTCGGCGGAGTACCTAGGAAGCGCCACTTCGTCGCCTGGAGTCGACTCGGTGACGTATAACCAGAACTTTTTCCATTCGTTCGCCGCCTTGGCGGGCAGCATCAGGTCAAAGAACGACACCTTCGACTTCAACTAGAATGTCAGTCCGCCTACAGCTAGCATCGGGCCACCTGTCTCTCCGCGGCTGATTCTCCCGTGGAACAGGTCTTGCCACAGGGGAAAGTAGGTCCTGCAGCCCAGATAGCACTCGCAGAACGCCACGAAGATGGCGAGCTGCTCGATACTATGTGGACCCAGATCCGATGGCTGGATCCCGTAGTAGGCGCAGAAGCGCCGAAAGAAGAGAGAAGTTGGGAAGCCCAGCCCCCGCTCCAGGCGGCTGGTGAAGCAGATGAACTCTCACTCGCGCGGATCCGGAATCACATCTCTGGCCGCGGGGATGCGCCATCTGCCGGCGCGGAGGATCCCGGCCTCCTCGAAGGATGCTAGTAGCGCCTTAGTGCACTTGGATCTGCTCCACGGCTCGGTGGAGGGGGCCATCGGTTGGAAATTCGTGGAGGTCGAGGATCTCTGAATTGTTCCGATCGCTGCGCGGAATGGAGAAACAGAGATGGGCGGAATCGGAGGAAGAAAGAAGAAGCGTTTCCCCATTCGCCTTTCATCCTCCTTATATAGCGGTTGCTACCCGCCAGTTTCGGGGGCCGTTACTACGCGGTAATTACGCCGAAGTTACCATTGAATTACCCAACGGCTAGTTTGACCTTGATTGACGGTCCAACTTCATCCATTCGACTCGTCGCTCCCGGCGACTCAACGACTCTCCGACCCGATCACTGTAACAGTGACTAAGTATTTGCCGACCCATTCGCCGAGCTGCGGCACGATTGGTCGCCGTTATTGTGACTAAATGACTAGTTCTTTCCTTTGTTCAGTAGTCCGCCGCGATTTGACTGGGCGTCCGCATTGGACTCGCATACTCCGACTGCCATCAAACACCTGCGACGAATCAACGACGGCCTCGGGGACTACTGATGGGGATATGCCTACCGGGGAATACTCAGCGGGACGTTTCCTACTGGCCCAAGTGTCAGCGAGTGGGCCTGCAGGACTGCGACTGGATCAAGACTTGGCGTGGATTCAAGCGACTAGAGGCTGAAGGCCTAGAAACATAGCTAGGCCCAGTCGGACTAGGTCATAGAATCTCCGAATCCTTAACTAAATCGGTTGTGATCTATAAACCCTAGCGAGGAGAGTCTATATAAACCTCCCTAGAGGACGCATAGAGGGGACTTTTCCATCATACACCCAAGCGACTCGCCTCCTAGCCGTCGAGCTCGCCCCATTGTACTCTCACCAAAATACAATCTAGGAGGAGTAGGTCTTTACCCTCCGGGGGGGCGAACCTGGGTAAACCCTTGTGTCTCAGCCCTCATCTCGCACCGCAGATGGCTGGCCGCCCTTGCCCCATGTTCTACTACTTGCTGCCGATTGCAGCATCTGCCGTGGTCATTCCCACGACACTTTATAATGAGTACTATCAAGGGGTTCAAAGATCCAAACAAGTTTCTGTTAAGTTTTGAAAGTTAGAGACAGCCAAAGTAGGCATGGGAGTTAATTTGGCAAAAGTGACAATTCCTTTATTTTGTTTGTTTTGATTTATTTGTCTTTGGGAAAAGTGTGGGGATTGTTTAGATGATTTTTATTTCACCTAAGAATCCTTTTACTAGCAAAGAAACACATAAAAAAGGCAATTCAAATTAATCCAAATTGGAATGCATACACACATGCATGATTTCATATTTTTATTTAGAAAAGTTTTTGTTAACCCTAATTTTGAAGATTAGAGTTTGATGATCCAAGTTTAGTATTTTTGGAATGTTACAAATAACATGAAAAGGGATATTGCTAAATATGTATCAGAATGCCATACGTGCCAAAGGGTGAAGGCTGAACATCAAAGTCCAGTAGGACCATTACAACCTTTGGATATTCCCGAATGGAAGTGGGAAGAAATGGGTATGGACTTCATCACAGGATTGCCCATGACACCTAAACGGAAGGATATGATATGGGTAATTGTGGACAGACTCACTAAGAGTGCACATTTTATTCCGGTAAATCAGAAAGATAATGCCGATAAGTTAGTAGAAATTTACGTCAAAGAGATAGTAAGTAAACATGGAGTACCCAAAAAGATCGTAACTCATAGGGGATCAGTGTTTACTTCAGCATTTTGGAAGCAATTGCATGAAGCACTTGGTTCAAAGTTAGATTTCAGCACAACATATCATCCTGAGACAGGAGGCCAAACTGAAAGAACAAATCAAATACTAGAAGACATGTTAAGACCGTGTGCATTAGATTTTGGAGGTACATGGGAAGATCATCTACCATTGGCAGAATGTTCTTACAATAATAGCTACGAGAGTAGTCTGAAGGCAGCCCCATACCAAGTTCTATATGGAAGGAAGTATAGATCACCAATATGTTGGTATGAGCCTGGAAGCAACAAAGAATTTGCACCAGACTATATTAAGGAAAGACAAGATATTGTTGATAAGATCCGGGATAGACTGAAAATAGCCCAGTGTAGGCAGAAAAGTTATGCTAATCAAATTCGAAGATCATGACATCCAGAAGTGGGAGATATGGTATACTTGAAAGTAAGTCCAATGAAAGGGGTGAAAAGGTTCGGAGTTAAAGGAAAGTTAAGTCCAAGATATATCGGACCATTCAAGATATTGAGTCAAAACAGAACTATAGTCTATGATTTAGAGTTACCATCAAGATTAGCTTATGTGCATAATGTTTTCCATGTGTCACAACTTCGTAAATGTTTGAAAGTTCCGGATGATGCAATCACACATCAGGAGGTAGAACTACAAGCAGACTTAACCTATGTTGAAAAGCCTTGTAAAATCTTTGGAGAAAATCGGAAAAGGTTAAGTAATAGAGCAATCAAATATGGCAAAGTACAGTGGGAACATCACCCTGAAAGGGAAGCCACGTGGGAGAAAGAAGAGGATTTAAGAAAAGCCTATCCAGAACTATTCAGGTACATCTCCACAAACTTCGGGACAAAGTTTAATTTAAGGGGGGAAGTCTATAACATCCCAGCATTTAGAAACTAACGAAGGGTAGATTTAGGAATTTGAAATGTTGCATGCATTCATCCGTGAAAATGTGGGTAAATTTTTCGCCAAATAAAAAAACTTAAAGTGATCAAGGTTTCTTTCATACTTTGAGATTAGGTTTAGTCTTAAAGGATGATTGCTATAGACTTTGATATGATCTTTGTGGAGTTATGTGTTTTGCGAAATGAAATTTGAATTTAAAAACATTGAGTGTTTGAATTATAATTCAAAAGGATTTTTGAATAATGTTTGAATCTTGATTTAATTAAGAGTTAACCAATATAACTCAAATTTTATCTAAAGAAAGCAATTAAGAATATGAATATCTATTTCATATTTTCATTCAATAAATAAGTTACAAAAATGTAACTTATAAAAAAATCATCCACAATTTTTACAATAGTAAATAAATGAAGAATAATATTTATTTATTGATAATAGTATAATCTTTATTACAAAATAATAAAATGAAGATTACAAAAGAATAGAACTAAAATTACAAAAGAATAAAGAAGATTACATTGGACTATTCTATAAAGAAAAAATAAACTAAAATCTTCATCTTCAAATCTGTACCTGCAAAATAAACAGAAACTGAATAGGAAAAGGAAAGTTAGGATTAGCATTGTTTTACTCTCAGACTTGTTAGTGAAGTGCACTTATCAAGGTTCATCATGGAGTAAACTTATAAAAGGGGCAAGTTTCACCAATATGAAAGAATGTATCTTTCATAATTTTAAGCCAGAAGTCAAATGATAGCAGGAAGGGGCAAGTTTCACCAGCCAGGTAAAAGTAATCAGATAAAAGTAACTTCCAAAATTCTGAACATATCCACATCTGTGCAGTAAGCACACAAGCAGCACACACACCAAACTGCATGGTTTGTGCTGTCAACACCACAGCAGCACAACCAAACAAAACTCCCAACACAGCCGTGGGAAAACCAATTCCCACACCATTCCATTGCTTTTACACACCAAGCATAGCAGCCAGCAGCTACACCAAGCCAAATCCAAGCTAGATCAAACCAACTAAAAACCAGGAGCACATCACCAAGATGGTGACATAAGGAGGGGGAAGATCATGTGGATAGCAAGACCAAGGTCAAGCCATCAGGATCAGGAGATGATGGGCTAGATCAAGGACAAGCTAGGAGCTGGATATACCAGGGGAGCACAAGATCAACCACAAGATCAACCTACCACAAGATCAACTACTAGCAACCACATCATCAAGTGACAATGGTAAGTAAATAGACCATCAAATGATCCATCTGTCTAAGATTAGACAAGCATACATGATCTGTCACTTATTCAAACTCTCAGAAAGCACCCAAGTGGGGTGAATCCACCACTGAGGTTTTAAACTTTAAAAGCAAACAGCAAAGTACAAGGATCTAACCAAATCTCAGAACAATATCATTGGTTTGTCTATCAAGGTATATTTAAATTAAAGAATAAATATAGCTCAGATTTAACTTCTAGGCACATCTCTAAGATAAGAGTAGAACCTTAGAATTTAATCTTTAGGATCTATACAAATGATCAAGCCTACCATAATTTTTTTCCAAGCTTTGATTCAAGAAACAGTAGCTGGTACCAATACCAGAACCACCCATATGAATCAACTAGATAAAGCTTAAATCCCTAAGCCTCAGACCAACATCATTGGTCTTAGGAATTTAAGAAAGGACCATTTCTATTTAATGCCAAACTAATCTTAAGCTTACACCAAACCAATTCAAGAAAATAGAATCAAATCTTGTGTGCCATACAAAGATGGTGTCACAAGAACAGTTCTACATGAATCAAGATAAGCATTCAATCTTCACAGATTCAATCAATCAACTACCAATCATTTTCCTGTCATCACAGGAATCATAGTTAAGAAATTCCTATGTATATCTTCACTGTTTGAAACCATTGGATCTCAAAATACATATGAATTCTTAAGCCAACAAGGGTTAATACAGTGATTTCATCACACCATGCTCACTATCATTAACCAAGTAATGACAATCGTACGTTATCAAAACCACTAAACCCCAAACCCTAGGGTTCGGGACGGCATTAATCCGTCGCAGGAGAGCTCCATGCCCAAATCCAGATGGGCAGGAAGGAAGAGCGGAGTCGACAACCTCCTCCTGCACCACGGCGGCGACCAGAACGGTCCACGACGGCGGGAATCGTCGGCGGCGACACCACCGACCACGGGGTCGGGGATGGAGGAGGAGAGGAGTGAGCTCGAGGGTGAGAGACAGCGAGTGAGTGGGCTAACTTGGGCCAGAACCCTTCAGGGTGGCTGTTTTTACTATGCCTAATGGGCCACAAGGGCCCAATAAGAATAAGCCAGCCCAAAAACCTTTAAAGCCTGTTTTAATGAATAGAAAAAGACCAAAATGCCTCTGAATTTAATTAAATTCTAGAAAATAAAATAAAATTCCAAAAGTTATAAATAAAATATTTTTCGATTCACAATAATCCAAACTATCCAAATAAATTAAGAGTTAAAAATTTAGACATATAAATTTTATTAAGAATTTTGTAATTTATATATTCCTTATGGAATTTTACAAAATTATTGAAAGATGATAAAAATAAATAAATATCACTTACATCATATATTAATATTGTAGTATTTTAGAAAAATACTAAACAAATATTTAATAACAATTTTTGGATATTTAAGTGATAATTCTTAAAATAATTATTAAATCAATAAAACTCAAATAAAAGGAAAATAAAAATAAAAGAATACAATGTTCTATTATAAATATTAAAAAAATATTTATAACTTCTTTATTATTAAAAACAAGAATTTATAATGGGGAGAATCCATCTCAAGATTAAATGATGCATTACATTACTTTGCATAATTATTTTGCTTCTTTAAATATTGTCCTTACGAGGCAATAATGATGTTTTTTGTAGATATAGAAGCTGAAGGTCCAGTGCAAGCATCAGACTTCACTACCTTGCAATCACAAGGCAAGTTCATAACTTGATCATGTTTTTTGAAGAGTGTTTATCAAAGTATTTGCAAATTGTGTGTTATCATCTATACTATAGAAAAAGAAAACACTATTTTCTCAAGATACTAAATCGTAGATATCATCCTAAGTGATGATATGATGTAGCAATAGAACTTAGAGTTCTACTTGCACTAATAATGAACAATTAGGAATTAATAACAGATGACATCAGTGATTCTAGCGCCGTATATTACGCGTTAACCATGAGATTTGGAATGGGACAGAGAAGTCAGATGTATCCTTTTCCTCTTGTATGAAGGCAACACGACCTTAACGTGACGTTGTGATTCCTTGTGCGGATCCAACATATGGGTGGGCACCCTTATGCCCCACACTTTTGGTGTCTAGATTATCTATGAATGGTGTTTAGGGAGATAGTCCATGTAAATGGTACTAATCTGGGCATCACTAGGTCATAGAGTCTTCGGGAACTCATCAGGGTTTGAGCCTCCCCAAAAGGAGGCTTAACGAAGGTGAGCTAGCCCAAAGGATCGTGCAGACATATGAAGTCGCGGAGAGGGCAGTGATTGACTTGGACCAACTACTGGGCCCCACGTCATGGAATTGTGGACGGGAAACTATGCCCGTTTGTGCAACAAGGAGTTGATCTCTCATGGGAAAAGTAACGCACCTCTGCAGAGTGTAAGAACTGTAACTTGTTACTCCCTGTTCCGGGAAGGAGCTACGAACGCGGCAGGAAAGGAACTCCATGAAAGTTCTGGTCAACCTGTGAAGGCTGGTGGTCATAGATTTTAATAATAAAATCAACCTTTGAAGAAAGATTTACAAAAATTGCATAGTACCAACGACTGATAGTCTGAGGTGGTAGATAGAGCATCAAACTTCCTACGTTGCATTTAGTGAATTTGCTGAGTAATGCTGTTACTCATCCTTTCCTTTGAATCCTTGCTTAGGTTTTGAGAACCCCGAAGATACTCCAATGTATGCATCCGAGAGTCAAGAGGAGGTCTTCTACGAAGAGCCCAACTTGTATGGAGCCGTAGAAGGGGAGGACTACGATATCATCTACTGGAGAAGAGTTACAGGAGTCTGAATAATTACTATAGTTCTAGTAACCACTTGAGCCGAGCATCATGAACAGTATATAGCAATAAGTTGTTGAGCTCAATTTGGAGATTAAGTTTCAAATTTGAAACTTCCGCTGAAACACTCATATTTTGGTTTGTAAGTTGGATATTTTAGAAGTCTTGAACTTCCGGTATTGTAGTAATAATAACGTGTGTATGTTTGTAATATAGACCCGCAATGTTTCTGTTGTACCACTCTGAGGGATGTGATATTTATGGAACAGTGTTCTGTGGATGTCATGTCAACGACTATAGTGTACTACACATGCAGTGGTATGCTGGGTCACCGCACCAAAATAGCTGGACCAATGACCAAATTGTTAAGAAAGAATGAACCATTCAATAGGGATGAGAAGTGTGAAGCAAGTTTTGAGGAGTTAAAGACCAGGTTAACTACCGCTCCAATTTTAGCAGTTCCAGAAAGAGGGAAAGAATTTGCAGTATACTGTGATGCATCTAAAGAAGGGTTAGGTTGTGTGTTAATGCAAGATCGGAAAGTGATTGCTTATGGTTCAAGAAAACTGAAACCACATGAAGTCAACTATCCAACTCATGATTTAGAGTTAGAAGCAGTAGTCTTTGCGTTGGAAGGATGGAGGCATTTTCTTTATGGAGCCAGATGTGAGTTATACACTGACCATAAAAGTCTCAAATATTTCTTCACCCAAAAGGAATTAAATATGAGACAGAAGCGTTGGTTGGAACTAATCAAAGATTATGATTTAACAATCAACTATACTCCAGGAAAATCAAATGTTGTAGCAGATGCTTTAAGTCGTAAAAGGGCAGATATTCAGCCTAGCAATCGGGAGATACCAAAAGAGTTACAGATGGACTTGGAAAGATTAGAGCTTCAATTTATTAGCACAACAACATTTGGAGGATTATCTACTATGCAGGTAGTTGTAGAACAGGATAGTGATCTTAAGCACGAAATTTTTATACATCAAGCAGAAGATCCTTTTATTGCTCAAGGGCAAACATCAGTTTTTCTCCTAGGAGAATATGAGTCTTTTTGGTTTCATGACCGTCTTTGTATTCCAGATGTGACGGAGATTCGTGATGTCATACTCAGAGAAGCACATGAAACACCATATTCTATACATCCAGGAAGTACTAAGATGTACATGGACCTGAAAGAATTATTCTGGTGGAATAACATGAAAAGAGACATTGCTAAGTATGTATCAGAATGCCATACTCTCCAAAGGGTGAAGGCTGAACATCAAAGTCCAGCATGACCATTGCAACCTTTGGAAATTCCCGAATGGAAATGGGAGGAAATTGGTATGGACTTTATCATAGGATTGCCCATGACACCTAAACAGAAGGATATGGTATGGGTAATTGTTGATAGACTCACTAAAAGTGCACATTTTATCCCGGTAAATCAGAAGGATAATGTCGAGAAGTTAGTGGAAGTTTACATTAAAGAGATAGTAAGTAAGCACGGAGTGCCCAGGAAGATCGTAACTGATAGGGGATCAGTGTTCACTTTGGCATTTTGGAAGCAATTACATGAAGCACTGGGTTCAAAGTTAGATTTTAGCATAGCTTATCATCCAGAGACAGGGGTTCAAACAAAAAGAACCAATCAAATACTGGAAGACATGCTAAGGGCTTGTGCATTAGATTTTGGAGGTTCGTGGGAAGATCATCTACGGTTGGCAGAATTGTCCTACAATAATAGCTATCAGAGTAGTCTGAAGGCAGCTCCATATCAAGTATTGTATGGAAGGAAGTGTAGATCACCAATATGTTGGTATGTGCCTGGTTATATCAAAGAATTTGCGCCGGACTATATCAAAGAAAGACAAGATATAATTGATATAGTCAAAGACAGATTGAAAATAGCTCAAAGTAGGAAGAAAAGTTATGCTAATCAAAGTCGACGATCATGGCATCCGGAAGTGGGAGACATGGTATATTTGAAAGTAAGTCCAATGAAAGGAGTTAAAAGGTTCGGAGTTAAAGGAAATTTAAGTCCAAGATACATTGGGCCATTCAAAATACTGAGTTAGAACAGGACTATAGCTTATGCTTTAGATTTACCCGCAAGATTGGCTCAAGTTCATAATGTTTTCCATGTGTCACAACTCCGAAGATGTCTCAAAGTTCCTGACGATGCAATCACACATCAAGAGATAGAATTACAAGCAGACTTGAACTATGTTGAAAAACCCTGTAAAATTTTGGAAGAAAACTAGAAAAGGTTGAGGAATAGAGCGATCAAGTATTGCAAGGTATAGTGGGAACATCACCCTGAAAGAGAAGCTACCTGGGAGAAAGAAGATGATTTAAGAAAAGTCTATACAGAACTATTCAGGTACACTTCAACAAACTTCGGGACGAAGTTTAATTTAAGGGGGGAAGTCTGTAACATCCCAGCATTTAGGAACCAACGAAGGGTATATTTAGGAATCTGTGAAATTGCATGCATTCATCTGTAAAAAAATGTAGGTAAATTTTTTGCCAAATAAAAACTTAAAGTGATCAAAGTTTCTTTCACTCTTTAAGTTTAGGAATAGCCTTGGAGAATGATCGTTGTAAACTTTGATATGATTTTTATGAATTAGTGTGTTTTGGGAAAAGGAATTTGAATTCAAACTTGAGATTTGGATTTACATTTTTAAAAGATTAAGATTATGTTTGAGTAAATATTATTTAATCAAGAAATAATATTTATTAATTCAAACTTTAAATAGCATAACACAATCAAGTAAATGGATATTTATTCCATATATTTATTCAATGAATAAGTTACAAAATATAACTTATGAAGTTGATAAAGAAATAATCCATAGTAACCAGAAACTCTATGGAAGGTTGACAATTAAATAAATAAATATTTATTTCATTTAATCATTTCATCAAAAAATTACAAAATGTAACTTACACAATTAATAAAGAATATTTACAAGAGTGTAACTACAAGAAGAGAAAATTACATTATTATTTAACTAATACATTTTTCTTACAATAAAGATTACAAAGGAACTATTCTATAAAGAAAAAGAAAACCTATTCTAATCTTGAATCTTCAAGTCTTGTACCTACAAAACAAAGAACAAACAAAAAGAAAGAAAATAAAGGTTAAGATATTCTTACTCTTAGTAGTGACAGTGAGATGAACTGTTCCACTTATCATCATTGAGTAAATCTTTAGGGGAAACTTTCACCAATATGAAAGAACTACATCTTTCATAATTAATAAGCCATAAGTCAAACAATTCCAATCAGTAAGAGGGGCAAGTTTCACCAGGCAGGTAAATGTAATCAGATAAAAAGGTAAATCATCCCTGAGCATATCCATAAGGATGCAGCAGGCACACAAACAGCTTACACACCTAAATGCATGGTGTGGGCTGTCAACACAGCCACAACTGTGTACTTAATCCAAAGAGCTCAACACAGTCGTGGGCTAGAACCATAGTACCAGTTCCTTGCACATACACCACAAGCATCAGCAGTCTAGCCACAACAAAACCAGCTACACCAAAGCACCACCAAAGATCAACCAAACATCACCAGATGGTGACATAAGGAGGGGAAGAACCAGGTGGATAGCAAGGCCAAGCCACAGGAGCTAGGAGGAGCAATATAGATCAAGGCCAAGCACGGGAACTCAGGGAAACAAGAACAACATCAGAGGTGAAGGGCATGATCCAATCAGCAAGATCAACATCACCACCCAACACAACAATCATCAGTTTTGTGGTGAGTATCATAAAACCATCACATGATCTATTCATAATATCTAGATAGAGGCATGTGTTGTTTTATGAAACAATCTCTCAATAATCACCCTGGTGAGGTGAATCTATCCTGGAGATTTTGAATATGAGGATCAGAAATCAAACCTAGCCAAAAGCACCAATTTATCAGACCAGCCTCATAGAGTTTGGTGTTAACACATGCAACTTAAATAATCCCTCATTTGTTCCTACCAGATCAGGGCACATCTCCCAGAGGGAGTAGCACCTCTGATCTTATAAATTGCAAACAAACCATTTACTTAACCAACTAGGACCTAGATCCTAGAGCCTCAGACCAGCATCATAGGCTTGATCAAACAATCAGCTTCCCAACTTATCTATCAGCATCCATCAAATTCCGGAAATGACCATAAGTAAAGGCAGCAACAAGATCTACTTATGTACCATTCTAAGAAGGTTTCATAAGCACTGAACTTATCACTAAGACAATCAAATAGTCCAATCTACACAAATAAACTATTAAATCATTTCCCTGAGGCCTGACACAGAGATCATATCATATTTATCTATTCATTTTCAAAGAATCATTTGATTCTATTGAATAAAATTCAAACTAAGCATAATCAGCCAAGCCAACCATAACTAAGATAGTGAATCATCACTGACTAGATCACTGCCAGTATTAAGATACTAACAACAGATAAACACTAAGCCACCATAGTACCAACCAGAGGCAATACTATAAAACCCTAGCATTTGATTCAGTATTATCTTTAGACCAACAACAGCACCACATACTCAAAGGATGACCACAAGCACTAAGCTGCAGAGCACACAAATCCTCATTAAACATCATGACGAGACCATGGGAGCCTCTTACAAGCACCAAGGATGAACCCTAGTAGAAATACAAGCACATAGCTAAGACTGGCCACTAGATACACACAGAGGGATTCAAGGTAACAATATGAACTAGGATCCACAGAGGCACAACTCACCCGATGTCCTCGCTGACGAATTGAAGAGGAAGTAGAGGGGCCGATGAGCTCGCGGCGGCAAGGGGAGCACCCAGAGGGCGCTGCAACCTGCACCAGCCACGGCGGCAGCCACAGGAGCACACGAACACCACACACCACCACAGGAGGGTCCGGAGCGGCGGTGGCAGCACCCAACCCCAAACTCTAGGGTTCGGGAACGGGGCGAGCCTGGCCACAGGAGGGGTCCAAAATCAAATCGAAGTGGAGGAGATGAACCAGCATAGTCGATAACCTCGCCCTGCACCACGGCATCGGCCAGGGAGGGCCACGGCGGCGAGCATCGCTCGGCGGCGGCGCCAGCACCCCACGGGGTCACGGGGGAGAGGAGATAAGGACGAAAGAGAGACAGAGGGAGTGGGGCTGAGAGGGCCAGGAACCCTTCGGGGAGCCTTTTGGTCATAGCCATTTGGGCCAAAACTGCCCAATAAGCTCAATAAGCCCAACAAGGTCAGCCCAACAACCTAAAGAAAGTTTTAATCATTAAGAAAAGACCAAAATACCCCTGAATTTCAATACATTCTAGAACATAAACTAAAAATCTAAAATTTATAAATAAAATATTTTTGGATTCACAATAATCCAATCTATCTAAATAAATTAAGAAATAAATTTTTATGCATATAATTTTTATCAAGAATTTTATAATATATATATTCCTTATGGACTTTTATAAAATTAGAGAAAGATGAAAAAACACTTTTATTATATATTAATATTGTAGTATTTTAGAAAAATACTAAATAAATATTTAATATCCTTCTTTTATTTAAATGATAATTCTTAAAGGAATTATTAAATAAATAAAATGAAATAAAATAAAAGAATACAATATTCAATAAATATTAATAATTAATATTTATGAATTCTTTACTACTAAACAAGAATTTTTGTAATTTAAATAATGGGGACAACACACAAAAATAAATAATGCATTACATTACTTTGCACAATCATTTTGGTTCTTTAAATATTGTCCTTACCGGGCAATAATGATGTTTTGTAGACATAGAATCTCAAGGTCTAGTGCAAGCATCCGATTTCACTACCTTGCAATCACAAGGCAAGTTCATCACTTGCTCATGTCCTTTGAAGATTCTTTATCAAAGTATTTGCAAATTGTGTGTTATCATCTATACTCCAAAGAAAGAAAATATTATTTTCCCAAATAAATAAAATCTTAGGTATCATCCTAAGTGATGATATAATGGAGCAATATAACTTAGGTTTCTATTTGCAACAATGATGATCAATTAGGGACTTAATAACCCATGACACCAGTGATTCTAGCGCCGTATATCACGCATTAACCATGAGATTTGGAATGGGACAAAGAAGTCAGTTGTAACTTCTTCCTCTCGCATGTAGCCGAATGTGCAAGTCGTGGTTGTTATCACTCGTAGCGTGCATATTAATTGGTAATTCATAGAGGATATGCAGCATATGGGTGGGAACCCTCAACGTCCCATGATAGTTCTGGCATCTAACGGTCTATACAAACAAATGTCGTAATTCAATATGTGGGCATGGTGTACACCAAGGAGGAATGCGAGGTCGCGAAAGGGGTAGTGATTGGCTTGGATCACCTACTGGGCCCCACATCATGGAATTGTGGACGGGAAAGTATGCCCGGTTGTGCAACAAGAAGTTGATCTCTCATGGATAAAGTAACGCACCTCTGTAGAGTGTAAGAACTGTAACTTGTTACTCCTTGTTTCGGGAAGGAGCTACAAACACGGAAGGAAAGGAACTCCATGAAAGTTCTGGTCAACCTGTGAAGGCTGATGGTCATAGATTTTCATAATAAAATCAATCTTTAAAGAAATATTTACAAAAACTGCATAGTGCCAAGGACTTATAGTTCGAGGTTGTAGATAGAGCATCAAACTTCCCACCTTGCATGTAATGAACTTGCTGGGAAACGCTGTTACTCACCTTTTCCTTTGATCCCTTGTTTAGACTCTAAAGATCCCGAAGACACACCTATGTATGCAGCTAAATGCCAAGAAGATGTGTTCTACGAGGATCCTGACCTGTCCGGAGGTGTTGAAGGAGTGGATTACGAAATCTGCTATGGATTAGATGGAAATGAGTCGAACTAGTTCTCTAGTTAGTAGTAACCGACGGAGCCGAGCAGCATGAACCCTATAGAATAAGTTGTTGAGCTCAACTCTTAGTTGGAGTTATTACTTTTAAATTCCGCTGAAACACTTCATATTTTGGTTTGTAAGTTGAATCTTTTCGAAGTCTTGAACTTCTGGTATTGTAATAATAATAATTTGTGTATGTTTGTAATATGGACCCGCAATGTTTCTGTTGTACCACTCTGAGGGATGTGATATTTACGGAACGGTGTTCTATGAACGTCATGTCAACGACTATAGTGTACTACACATGTAGTGGTATGCTGGGTCACCGCACCAAAAGCACCTCAAAGTGTAGACAAAGCAAAGCTAAGTAGATACTAAACAAGCATGGAGCATCAAAAATTATAGATACATTTCCGACATATCAATATGCAAAGTGGAGGTGCCAAAAAATGGTCGACACATCCGTGGCGCACATGGCTAGTGCATCACAGGAACTAATCACAACTGTGGCGCACATGCCAGGAGTGCGCCACGGATGTGTTTGCCCATGTACAGAGCAGAGGGGCATTAACTTAGGCATAGCGCATGGGCCTCGTGTGCGCCAAGGCTACCCCTAACAACAGTAGCGCACATACCCCATGTGCGCTATGGGTATGTGGCACGTGGCCAGCAGGCCCCTAGACCACACATATTTGTGGCGCACTATCATCATGCGCGCCATGGTTGTTCTAGTTACTAGTAGGACACTGCCGACAGGTAAGCCACGCCTGTTTTACCGTGGGGCACTTCAACCAAGTGAGCCATGGATGTACGGACTACCTATAACCCTTTTCCTAGTAGTGATGGTTGCTCTTTGGTGGAAGGTTGGAGTTGGATCTCCATACCCTTCATCGAGAAATAAATTACTTGAGTTTGTATAAATTTGTATGTATCTATTGCGTCTAGATACATACGAATTTAGGCAAACTACTCAAGTCAGTTATTTCTATACAGAGGGAGTATATTATATTTCCATGTCTAAAGTTTGGATATGGTGAGAAGATGCAGAAATTGATTCACATAGAGATCGAGTAGCTAGCGTGTTATCGTATGTACGTCCCAGTAGGCTCTGTAATCATAGCTTGCTCGGTCTGCTCTCAAGAAGAAATTAATACTCACTCCAATCCATATTAGTTGACTTGGATTTGTTAAAATTTAGATGAACCTATATAGTAAATAGGGTCTATATTTTTTAATATTTAGATAAATTTTCGTCAACTAATATGGGTCGGAGAAAGTACCAAAATCATTAAGTATCATCTAGGGTAGCAAGGAAAAAGTTGCATGCATGCAAGATAGATCAGTGAGACAGTAGTACAAAACAGGCCTCCAGTCCCGGTTTGTAAGGGGCTTTAGTCCTAGATTGCAATCCGGAACTAACGTATCGGGACTAAAGGTTAAGCCTTTAGTCCCGGTTCTATTACGAACCGGGACTAGATTGTCTCCACGTGGCCCCGCTAGGCGTACTGGGCTGAAGGACCTTTAGTCCCAGTTCGTAACATGAACCGGGACTATAGTTGTTCTGCCGCGGTAGTGTTTTAGGGAAACCTGTTGCCGCAGCACGAGATCGGTTTTTAGGGTTTTCTTTTTTCTTTTTTTGTGTTTAATTATTTTTCATTTTGTGTTTTAGTTTCAAACAAGTTTTCATATACGTATTATTATGTGCTACTAAATGTTGTATAAGTTGATGCATATATAATATAATTTCTCTCACGATTACATATAGACATATATATACACAACTTGGTATACGAGTGCCAACCGAGACTAGAGCTCGTCTATTTTATTTATACAAAGATCATTACATTACATGAATACTTTAAGGTCTATCCATGTTGTACTATCCTTTTGTGTTTATGACGTTCCTGAGCAAAAATCTCGACAACTCCACTTGAATTTCTAGTAGGCGTTCAAGTGGTAGGAGCTTATCCCGCATCGCATCCAACTATATATAAAGAAGTTTATCATTATGAATGAGGTCAACAAAAATTATGGTATAAAATAAATTGTAAATATATTGTTTACGTACTCGAAGAAAGTTTGTGCCCTGCTCCATCGACCCACGAATGAACTCGCATACATAATATCCACATAAATTAGTCTCCTGTGACTGCGTCGCACACTTTTCGAGAATATAATTCAATCAAATAATAATCAAGCATGATAATTGTATGGACACTAGAATTGAAGAGATGCGAGGACCTAGCTCTCGTACTACTTACCGAGATCGGATGAAAATTCAGCTCCTTACGCCATCACCATGAACCTCCTTCATGAACCTTTTCCAAACCCTGTCCGACAAAAAATAAATGAATGAGTTATTAATATTACTTGACATCTCAGAGAATGAACGAAAGAGACAGATATAGTGCGATAATAATTGAAATTACTTTTAGAGCATGTAACTATGTTGCGGTAGTCTTCCATCGGCTTCTTTAATGAGTCCGAGATTTCAACTTTTGCATGGTCAACATCAATGTTTAGAAGAATCCAGTGAAAGTTGCACACGTTCATATACACTTAACATCGAGTAAAGAAAAATTGAATGTGTACAAGACAGTAATACTCTCATCCGTAGTTGTAAGGAAATAGTATTTGCGTCTTGTAATGTTTCTCCATTAAAAACATTAGCAAGTTATCCTCCGTTTCCTCAGGGTTATTTATTAGTGTATGTCGATTAACTCTATTTGGATCAACAAACCCAATGCCGTAGATTGACTTTATTCTACATTTCTGAATCTTCATTCTGTCTATATAATAGCATATAGAAGGAGATATAGTGAGGATAACTACAGGCAATGAATTGAACGAGCTGAGTTAGAGACTTAATTACTTACAGACAATAGCAGCTGAGGAGGGACTTGTCGAGGGCGTCTAGGTTGAATAACTGAAATAGTTCACAAAGTTCAATAGAGATCATGTGTGGACAGAAGTACTCCTCTCCAACTTTACATAGGATAAATTGTCCCTCTTACTTTGTGACTTTCAAGTACTAGGCATACAAAATTCGCATATGTGTTGGTAGATCATCGAATACCTCATCGCTGACCAAAGGCTCCCCGTAGACAAATTTCAATGTTATTGGTGCCTTGGCGACATCTCCGCCGCCTAGAATTAGTTCGACAGGCATGTTACACTCCTTGGCTAATTTAATAGCTTGTTCCATATCTATTGCACCTTGAGTGGGCTGGGGTAACACCTTGAACGGGGCGATCAATTGTTTTGCCTGTTTGCCGATCTAGGGAACTTCTTTTGATCTTCTCCTGCTTGCAGTACTGCTTGATGACTTATCTTTCAGTGTCTTTGTAAGACAGCGTGTATAGTCATCTTTCCTATGTAACACATGTTGGGGTGGTTGTGCAAGGAATGCCTTGAAGTGCTTCTTGACTTTTGGATCAACTTGCACCTATGGCTCGGGTTGTTTTGGTGCAAAATGGGCCTTCACTTCGGCTTGGGAGATCATCATGCTTTCCTCATCAGTCCGGTGATAGGCTAACATGTGAGGAGACGGCCGTACTCTTGGGAGGGGCTCTTGTTATTTTCGGCGTCGGTTATCCCTTGATGTAGCGGTGCTATTCTTCTGCATTCTTCCCTTTGATTCAGTGGGCAGAGGCGCCGGAGATGGAGGTGCACTCGCGTTGTGGTCCCTCTCAGCGAGGGGTGGGCTATTGTTTCTCGGTGGATACGGTGGACTCGGAGGTGATGGTGGCCTTGGAGGTGATGGATTTCTTCTCGGAGGAGAAGATTTCCGTGGTGCCTGGCCTGGAAATACGATGTGCTGCTTTTTCCAAAGAATGATCCCACCCTCCACTTCTCCCAATGTTTTCTCCCCTTCACCTACAGGGATGTAAAGCTCCAGTGATCGACATGTCGGTTCAACTTCATCCACACAGACACGAGCATAGCCAGCTGGAATCTGACTTCCATGGTAGGTTGCTTCCGGTGGACAAGGTAAAGCAAAGAAGAGCGTCACCTTCATACAAATGTTCTTCACTATCACATGTAGCTCACAAGTTGTCCTTGCCTCGACTTCGTCCACAATATAGCGAACCATCGTTGCATCGGCCGTATCATCTATCACCAGTGCATTATTCTCCATCAGTAGTGGATTATTAGCTTGTACTGATGACCCACAAGTATAGGGGATCACAACAGTCTTTGCGGGTAGTATTACCCAATTTATTGATTCGACACAAGGGGAGCCAAAGAATACTTGCAAGCCTTAACAACTGAGTTGTCAGTTCAGCTGCACCTGGAAATAGTTCTTGCTCACAGAATTTTATCAGTAGCAACAGCAAAGCAACAGCAACAACAATAACAATGGTGAAACAGTAGCAATAGTAACAGTAACGGTAGCAGTAGAATTCGAGTGCGGTAGGCATAGGGATGGATGGACAGGCGTTGCATGGACGAGTCTAAACATGTAACTTCAAAGAACTACGGCATTGCAGATAAATAATAATAATCATCCAAGTACTAAACAATCCTAGGCATGTGCTTCAAATATAGTCATATGTGCTCGCAATGAGAACTTGCACAACATCTTCTGTCCAGCCAGCCCGTCGCAGCGAGGCCTCTAGGGAACTACTGGCAATTAAGGTGCTCCTTTTAATAGAGCACGGGAGCAAAGCATTAACACTCCGTGAACACATGTGATCCTCACACCACATCCATCCCCTCCGGTTGTCCCAATTATTGTTACTTTGGGGCCTTTGGATCCGAACAATGATAAGTGTACACAACTTGCAGATAAGATCATAAACAATACTATCATAATGATATTCAATAATAAGTTCAGATCTGAGATCATGGCACTCGGGCCCTAGTGACAAGCATTAAGCACAACAAGTTGCAACAAAGTCAAATAGCACTAATAGAGATACTAGGCACTATGCCCCTAACAGATCTTATTTGATTACATGATAGAACTCATCCAATCCTTACCATCCCCAAGCCTACAGCGGGTGATTACTCACTCATGGATGATGGAAACATCGGTGGTTGATGGAGATGCATTGGTGATGACGATGGCGATGATCCTCTCCAAATTCCTCGTCCTGGCAGGGTGCCAGAACAGAGTTTCTGGATCCGAATCTTAGTTGCTGGTGGCGGCGGTGGAGCGGAACTCTTTCTGGAGAACTATCAAACCCCCCTCTATTTTTTGGTCAGAAGGCAACTTATAGGCATGGAGGGAGGCCGAGGAGCTGCCTGGGGTGGCCAAACCTCCCCCAGGCGCGGGGTGAGTGGGCCCATGCCTGGGGTCGGTCTGGGCCCCCCAGGCCTCCCCTTTGTCTCCCCTTATGGCTCCATGGATCTTCTGGCGAAATATAATTTTTGGCATATTTTCCGGGATTTTTCCTGATAGTTCATTTTCTACACAAAAACAAGACACCAAGGTAATTCTGCTGAAAACAGCATCAGTCCGTGTTAGTTGTATCCAAATCACACAAGTTTAGAGGAAAAACAATAGCAAAGTGTTCGAGAAAGTAGATATGTTTTGGATGTATCAGTACCTCCGTGGAAGCCACGCTGCTTCTCCGCTGAGATGGACCCACCGGACTGTCGAATGCAGGATCTTGCTGTCGGGCAAGTACTCTAAGTTCATTAATTTGCTCCTGCTGCAGCTTGAACATGGCTTGAAATTCCTTGTTCCTTTTTTCAACCGCCTCCAACGGCGTTGCCTCCTCCGCCTTCTGCCCATTCGTTTTTTGGATAGGCTTCTATAAGTGTCAATGTCCTGGGGAAACCCAGTCTTCCATGGAACAGAGGGTCCAAAGCCTCATGTTCGTCCGACTTTTTCAGGATTCCCAAGGGCATATGTGAGCTCATCGTTCTCTCTGTCTGGAACGAACTTTCCCTCTTGAGCCTATTTTATCACTTTAATAAGTGCATCTTTGGGTTCAACAATGGCCTTCTTTGCAACAATAATTTCCCCGGTTTTAGGGCCATACTATCCCCTATGCCCAAGTAACCAATATTTTGACCTCACGGGCCACTGATTTGTAGCTGGAGTGACCCCTTTAGCATGCATTACTTTCTCGGTTTTTGCCCACATAGGCATTTCCGTCTTGTAGCCACCTGTCCCCATAGTATGGTGATATTTATTTTTGGCCGCATTTTCCTGATTCTTTTCCGACCTTGCCTTAGATTCTTCTATGCCCTTGTACGTCACAAATGCGGCCCAGTTATCTCGTTGCTTCTCCAGTGGGCCAGTGAATGGCGGAGTCAGCTTCTTCTTGACAAAGTTGTGGTACAATCTTTTCTTCCAGTCCTTGAATTGTTTGCCCATCTTCTTAAGGGCCCAGTTTCTGACTGTCAACTTCAATGCCTCATTGAGTTCAGGAGTGTCCAATTCAGGTAGAGAGAAGTGTGTCATGAGCGAATTCCAAAGACACTCTTTGGCTTTGTCATCAACAAAAGTTGCTCCAACTTGATCGCTTTTCTTTCCTGGCTTATTCCACTTCTGAGTGGTGATCGGGATGGTGTCCCTGACTATCACTCCGCATTGATATACAAATAAACTTGTGTCCTCTGTCGGCTCCAAAGGTTCGCCCAGCTCAGAAACTACATCAATAGTGAAACGTGCACCATTGACCAAATTTTTGGCCGGGCCTCGTTTCCTTGTAGAAGATTGGCCCGATGCGGAGGTCTAAGATAAGAACAATCGTTAGTATATATATATTAATCAACTAATGCATCTACTAGCTCGTGATCAGCATAGGATTTATATACCTCGCCGGACTTTGCTATGGTGTCTCCACCATCGTCTCCATCATCGTCTCCACCAAAGAATTCATCATAGTTGTCTCTACCGTCAGCTTCATCCAAGTTGAGGTATTGGTATCCATCATCATCTCAATCATTGTCTGCTCCATCATAATGGTAACCTCCTGTACCCTGATCTATCATCTTGTACATGCATTCTTGATCGTCTCTACCGTACATAAATTAACTAATACAGGAGAAAGATAAAACCATTTTGCTTAATGCAATAAATAAAGGAAGATAAAGTAATTCAGCTTAATATACCATATTTCACAATGCGATGAAGAAAGATAAAGTACCAATTAAACAATAATACATCTTGAATAATCCAGCTAGTACAACAATAATAAAAGATAGTATATCCCTATTACACATCTAGCTCAACCAACACGTCGACCCCCGGCTACTGATCCGCGGGAGGTGTGCACCCAAAGAGTAGGAACCATCACCAGAGAATATCTCGGGTAAGGTGCCTGAAGAACCTGCCAGGTATCGGAGACCCTGACTTCCAAAATGTACATGTAACGTCGGACGTGCTAGTCCTCCTCCCTGACATGACACTATACCACCTTGTCGAGGGCCGGCTCCCTCTACACCGCGCTTGGACCACTCGGTCGCCACCACAAAAGATCCAGGTCGACGACGACACCTGGATTCCTCATCAAAGTATGCCTCCCGGCTGGTAGCACCTCCCAGTGCCAGCCCGATGGAGCCAGTCCCGTGGATGCTCGGCGATGGAGCCTAGTAGTCCTCCATTGTTCCCGCTGAGTGAACGAGGATGAGGACGTGGCATAATCCTAAACACTAAATTAAACCTATACACTTTAAACATGACGATAGTAAATAGTATCCACTAAAATAAACTATATTAAACACTAACTACCTAAAATCTCTAAACAAAATTACACTAACAAAAATCTCTAACAAACTAACTAACTAAAATTCATCAACTAAATTATAACTAACTAAATAAATTAACCCTAAACTTTGAACTAACTACCTAATTAACCCTAAATCCTAAAATAACCCTAAAATACTAACTAACTAAGTAACCCTAAAATACTAACTAACTAATTTACACTAATTAACCACAAAATTATAACAAAAAACTACATTTAGAGCCGCCGGAGAGCTCACCTGCGGGGCGAAGAGACGCAGGCGGCGCGGTCGGCGGGTCACCGGGGCGGTGCGGGCAGCACGTATGAGCGCGGGTGGCGGGTCGCCGGGGCGGTGCGGGCGGCGTGGGCGGCGGACGGGCGGTGGACGATGCAGGGGCGCGAGCGGCGGCGGCGTCGAGTTTGGGGAAGAAGATATGCTCCGGTTTGGTGCTCGAACCAGGGCGGACGAGGTGGGTATTTATACCCCCCCCCCTTTAACACAAACCGGGACTAAAGGGGGCTAATGGGTTTTTGGCGTGCCACGTTTCGCGTGCAGGGTCTCACCCCTTTAGTCCCAGTTTGTAACACAAACCGGGACTAAAGGTTTATTTATCAATAAACTTTGAAAGATATAATTTATTCTTTATATATCATACTCTGTTAATTATCCTACTCTATTAACTAAATAAAAATTAATTATTATATATCAAAATTTGCAGAAATAATAGATCTATAAGTTAAAGCTATTATCCTGCTTTGTTATATAGATATAAATAAAATAATTTATTTTTTAGGCAATATTCTATTAATCTTGGAAATATTCACAACCAGTTTAGAGTTTAGGGTTTAGGGTTTAGGATTTAGGGTTTATTATTTATGGTTTATTGTTTAGGGTTTAGGGTTTATTGTTATTGTTTAGGGTTTAGGGTTTAGAGGTTTAGGGTTAGGGGTTTAGGGTTTAGGGGGATTAGGGTTAGGGGTTTAGGGTTTACAGGGGGTTTAGGGTTAGGGGTTTATGGTTAGGGTTTAGGGTTTAGGTTTTTGGGCTTCCCGCCATTTCCCACTGCTTCCCGCCAAGTTTTCCCGCCCTTTTCCTCTGAACGGAGCTTTTAGTCCCGGTTGTAGCCACTAACCGGGACTAAAGATATTTACCGCCATTTCCCACCACTTCCCGCCAAACTTTCCCGCTCTTTCCCTCTAAACGGACCTTTTAGTCCCGGTTGTAGCCACTAACCGGGACTAAAGATATTTCCCGCCATTTCCCACCACTTCCCACCATGTTTTCCCGCTCTATCCATCTATATATAGGCTGACTGCGCCATGGCAATCCACACATCCACACTTTATGCTATCACAACAATGAACATCGCCTACTGGTCCATTCTGACCCTCGAGGAGGCCGAGGGTTGTGAAACTCTAGCTACCCATGTCCGCCGGGCTACCGACTGCCCGCCGGCAGGATGCTGAGCGCTAGAGGGGTTACTGTCCCTCCTAAGCCTCAAGGTTCCGTCCGGTAGGCGGCCGTCACGAACCACTTCTACCTCGAGCTCACGCCAGAGGAGCGGATGGATCCCCAGTGTGATCCCGACAACTACGACACCTGGAATGCCTTCTTCGCTAACCGGTAGTAAAGGGAGCTCGCCAGGTACGAGGGTGACGGCCCGCCCCCGGTGAACCACAATGAATCCGGTCGCCGTCTGTGCTGGGCGAACCATACTATCATCAGCGTGATGCGCTACATTGCCGGGGGATATCATCCTCTCCTGCAGTGCCCACCTATCCCTTCGCAGTGCCACAAGAAGGATGGCTATAGCGGCATCGTCATCTAGGAGACCTCTCCCTCGTCCATCGTGAATCCGAGGCCGGAGTGGCAGGTGCCGCGAATATGCCATGGCTGGGCTGAGGATCCAGTCGCGTGTGCCTAGCCACGACGATGATGACGACGACGATGACGATGACAAAGAAGTCCCTGAAGTTGTGTACTATAGGACTAAGCATGATTATGACTAAAGGGGCAGCTTTAGTCCTGATTCTGTAGTCCCGTTTTTTTAATATTAATAAATGTCTTGAGTGTTAGCTAGTCTCGGTTTGTGGCTGGACCGGGACTAAATATGAATATGTTGTTGTATTCTTGTGAGTTCACACAACTGATCAAATGCTCTTTTTTCTATCTGCCTTTGGTAATCTTAGAAATTGTAAAAATAATAGGGTTAATTCACAAAAGGTTTAATACATTATTACATCACCAACATCCACATCTAGTGTTTTGGTTCTCTTCTAGTCCATATCCATGGAGCATCTTCCTTATTTAGCGGTATGCTTGGGTTATTTTTCACTTTGAACGGCGGAATTTCATGAAATTTGTTATAATCTTCTGACATGTATGTCCTGTCCTCAACCCCCACCATGCTTATTTTCCCTGAAAGAACTATGTGGCGCTTTGGATCATCGTATAATATTGTATTCTTTTGCTTATCTTTCCTTTTTCTCGGTCTAGTAGACATGTCCTTCACATAGAAAACTTGAGCCACATCATTGGCAAGGACGAATGGTTCGTCTCCGTACGCAAGATTATTGAGATCCACTGTTGTCATTCCGTACTGCTGGTCTATCATTATCCCGCCTCCTGTCATCTTGACCCATTTGCATCGAACGATGGTACCTTGAAATTAGGACCATAATCAAGTTCACATATGTCCTCTATGTAACCATAATATGTGTCCTTATGCCCATTGTCATCTAATGCATCAAATCGGATCGGACACCACTGTTTTGGTTGGTGCTCTTTTTATCTTGGGTGTGCATGTAAAATATATTCCCATTTATCTCGTACCCTTGGAAAGTCAATATAGTTGAAGATGGAGACCTGGCCAACAAGTACAACTGATCTCTAACAGTGGTGTCATTCATGATGTGTGTCTGACACCAACCGCTAAAAGTCTTCATGTGTTCATCTCTAATCTAAGAGTCAGACTACCCCGGGTAGTTGGAGCATACAATATTCTTGTGTACCTTGATATATGGAACCACCAAGGTGGAACTTTGCAGAACTGTATAGTGTGCTTTAGTGAAAGAATGCCCGTCCATACATATCTTTTGCTTTCTTACCTAGCGTGCCTTTTCCACTAAGTCTCCCCTCATGCCGTGATTCAGGTACACCGATCGGCTTATAGTCAGGAATAAAGTCAACACAAAACTCAATGACCTCCTCTGTTCCATAGCCCTTGGAGATGCTTCCTTCTGGCCTAGGACGATTATGGACATATTTCTTTAAGACTCCCATGAATATCTCAAAGGGGAACATATTGTGTAGAAATACAGGACCGAGAATGGTAATCTCTTTGACTAGGTGAACTAGGAGGTGCGCCATTATGTTGAAGAAGGATGGTGGGAACACCAATTCAAAGCTGACAAGACACTGGACCACATCTTTCTGTAACCCTAGTAGACTTTTATGGATCGATTACCTTCTGAGAAATTGCATTGAGGAACGCACATAGCTTCACAATGGGTACTCTAACATTTTCTGGTAGAAGCCCCCTCAAAGCAACCAAAAGTAACCGCGTCATAAGAACGTAGCAGTCAAGAGACTTTAGGTTCTGGAATTTTTTATCTGCCATATTTATTATTCCCTTTATATTGGACGAGAAGCCAGAGGGGACCTTGATACTACTCAGGCATTCAAAAAAGATTTCCTTCTCTTCTTTGGTAAGAGCATAGCTGGCAGTACCTTGAAACAACTCTGGATGCCTGCCGTCTCGGTCTTCAATACGTTTTTGGTCCTACCGTGCTTCTGGCGTATCTTTATTCTTTCCATACACGCCCAAGAAGCCTAGCAGTATCACGCAAAGATTCTTCATCAGGTGCATCACGTCGATTGCACAGCGGACCTCTAAGACTTTCCAATAGGGTAGCTCCCAAAATATAGATTTCTTCTTCCACATGGGTGCGTGTCCGCCAGCGTCCTTCGGAATGGACTGTCCGCCAGGACCCTTTCCAAAGATTACTTTTAAATCCTTCACCATATCAAATACATCACCACCAGTACGACGGATAGGATTACTCCGGTGATCTGATTCACCATTGAAATGCTTGCCTTTCTTTCTTAGGGAATGTGTGGGCAGAAGAAAACGACGATTCCCTAGGTACACATTACACTTATCCAAATAAATACTTTCAGTGTCATGTAAACAGTGTGTGCATGCATTGTATCCCTTGTTTGTCTGTCATGAAATGTTACTATGAGCAGGACAATCATTGATGGTTATGAACAACAATGCTCGTAGGTTAAATTCCTCATGTTTGTGCTCATCCCACACACGTACACCTTGTCCATGCCACAACTATAAAAGTTCTTCAACTAATGGCCTTAGGTACACATCAATGTCGTTGTCGGGTTGCTTCGGGCCTTGGATGAGCACTGGCATCAAAATGAACTCCCCAAAAGGATTCATGCCATCTGTACTTAGACCAAATCATAATTTCCTCGCGTCACCTGCAAAGTCCAGGTAGTTTCTCTTAATTTTACTCCATTGCGACCCATCAGCGGGGTGTCTCAACATCTCGTCTTTCTTACGGTCTTCTTTGTGCCATCGAAACAACTTGGAATGCTCTTCATTTCTGAACAAACGTTTCAACTGTGGTATTATAGGAGCATACCACATTACCTTGGCGGGAACCCTCCTGCTGGGGCGCTCTCCCTCAACATCACCAGGGTCATCTCGTCGGATCTTATACCGCAATGCAGTGCATACCGGCCATTAATGCATGCATGCATGTATCCTTTGTACCTCTAATGCATGCATGTATCTTCTGTACCTCTAATCCTAGAGGGCAGACAGCCTTCTTTGCTTTGTAAGTACTGGCGGGCAGTTCTTTATCCTTTGGAAGTAGCTTCTTCATTATCTTCAACAACTTTTCAAATCCCTTTTCAGGCACACTGACCTCTGCCTTCAATTGCAGCAATTCCAGTGTGCTACCTAGCTTTTTGTGGCCATCTTCGCAATTCGGGTACAACAAATTTTTGTGATCCTCTAACATCTGCCCAAATTTCAACCTCTCCCTTTTGCTATCACATTCTCCCTTTGCATCAGCAATGGCCCGACCAAGATCATCATCTGGATCATATGATGCACGTTCTTCTGCTTCTTCTTCATCATTGTCTTCCATTGTAGTACCACCGTATTCAGGGTACATAGGATAATTGTCATCATTCTCTTCATCTTTGTTGTCTTCCATCATAACCCCTCTTTCTCCATGCTTGGTCCAACAATTATATCCATACATGAAACCGGACCGAAACAGATGGCCGTGAAGGACTCTTGAGGAAGAGTATTCCTTCTGATTCCGACACTCACCACATGGACAACACATAAAACCATTCTGCTTATTTTCCTCTGCCACAACGAGAAAAGAAAGCACGCCTTTAATGAACTCGCCAGAGATTCGGTCAGTGTACATCCATTGCCATGTCACCTACATTATATAAGTACATCAAACAAAATCACGATTCTAAGATTACTACTAGTCTAAAAATAAAAGCACATAGCGTATACATCAAACAACTATGCATTGATTTAAAAACTTTCTACTCCATCTTTAGTCCCGGTTGGACACACCAACCGGGACTAAAGGGGTTGTGGCAGGCTGGGGCTGACGTGAGCCCGTTTAGTCCCGGATGTTGCCTCCAAACGGAATGAAAGGAGACTCCAACCGGGACTAAAAGTGGGTGATGACACTATATGTCGTGAGTGGAGACACTATGTCAGTGAGTGGCGACACTATTTCAGTGGGTGGAGACACTATCATAGGGGTGAGTGTCGACATTATGTCATGAGTGTCAACACTATGTTGTGTTGCTTAATCTATAAATAGGCTTCCTTGTGAAATATCAACTGAAAGGAAGATCGTGTGCGAGACCATGGACACCACTACGGCGGAGCTTGCACTCCCTAATATGTGAAATTAGTTATCTCCACCAGCATACTGATCTAGCTAGAGAAGATATACACTGAAAGATGGTGTGCGAGAGCAGGGACACCACTACGGCAGAGCTTCTCTAAGATATCTTAGGATCCCGTCCTCAGACATCTTCGAGGAGATCGCCATAGAGGAACTCCCTAATTTAATTTGATAGCTCCCCGGCGTGTTCATGTTTTTGGTTTTTACTTGCTTAAACGGTCGATGATTAAAATGCTAGGGCGCCACTATATATATGTATGCCTTCATAGTTTTGGTTCATATTTTTGTTGCAATGGATTTTGTGACGGCAGGTAGAAGAAGAAGGATATTTTGTTGCTCGACGGTGGCATGATGCATCTGTGAATCGTCTGAATTTTGAGACTATGTGCCGAACCAAGATATATATATATATGATAAACTCATGTATCTATGTGCTTCGATGAATCAAAAGAATTTCGAGGACTATATGTGGCAAATTAACCAGATATATAGAGATAGAATCCACACAAATTCCTCCATTTCTAGAGCATGAAATAAGCTAAAACTAGCAATGAAATATGAAAGGATAAAGTTGCTAACCTCTTAGGACCCTTAGATAGATGTGGAGCCAAAAAATCTTCACAAATCTTGAGAAAAATCGGCAAGAGCTCGAGCTTGAGGGAGATGCTTGTGTGAGCTTGAAATGGCTCGGACAGGAAGAGGAAGAAGATATAGTCGGGCCCTTTAGTCCTGGTTCGTTTAACAAACCGAGACTAAAGGTCCACACATCCACCCCTTTCCAGCGCCAGACCCTTTAGTCCAGGTTTGTTAAACGAACCGGGACTAAAGATCCCTACGAACCGGGACTAATGTCTTCTAAGCCATGCGGCCGTTTCTAGCCGTTGGCACCTGGGCATTAGTCCCGGTTTGTGTCAGAACCGGGACTAATACTCTGGACCAAAGGTCCGTTTTCTACTAGTGAGATGATGTGTCTTGAAGTTGCAGTGAAGCAGCATTCTAAATTATATTGTTCGGCGTGTCTCTAAAGCATCCTGACCTGTAAGGATAAAGTTCAGTTTGGTGTTCAATTCATATGATACATCAGATCTACTCCTATAATCTTCCATCCTGACCTATTTTCCTCCCTGCAGAGTACTCCTTCCAACTTTGCGGTGGCTAATTCCTATACGGTACATCAGATGGATAAAGTTCAGTTCGGTGATCAAAAAATCACTGGGAATATGTTGGGACAGGGGCAAGGTAAGGGGGTGCCGATACTGTCAGCAAATAGGCTAACTACTCGCTGCCTCTCCTTTCCAATTTTCCCACATATTTTTCCTTCACTTCCCCAATTATACTCTGTTTTGAAATAAATTAAGAACTGAGAAATTATTATCTTTCTCTTTTTGTTGCGGAAGGAAAATTAGTAATACGAGTCAAGAGAAGCAGCTTCAATTTTTGTATCTGACAAGAGAAGCAACTTATATGGTTGCGTACAGTTTGCCAGTGCAACAGTCTAAATTAAAATTCTAGGTGTGCGTATTCGTTGAATCATATGTGATAATATTAAAAACAAAGATAAAGTGTGCAAATTTATGTATAAACAGTTCGAGGTTATGGAAGCCTTGAGATGCTAAATTATTTTTTGTTGCAATACCAAGATAAGCTTGAGTTTCTTTAGTAAAAATCAGATGTTAAGGCATATGAGTATCTAAATACGAACATCAATACTCTTCCTGGTAAGGATGTAAATAGTTCATATTTTTGCCTTAATGATGTGAAACGAAACACGAAACAACTTTTATTACACAGAAATTCTTGATGTAGAGAGAAACATAAATGAAAATGAAAATGAAAATTCTGTTATGCAACCATAATTTATACCTCCAATTTATGGTCGCTTATTGAGATTACTCAGGTTTGCTATTTCTATACATATACTCTGTATTCTAAGATGGCTCATATATATTATAGTTTTCTGCATATGGTTTACTACAGGTCCCTCCAATGATTAGTTCACTTCTATAGTGCTGCTCATGGCGCAATGTAACTTCATTGGGGTTGCCTTTACAATTAGTAGTTCTTCTTGATCATTATTGTTGTGTAGATGTCTGAATGCTTTGTGAAGTAGAGCAGTCTACTTTAATTCATCAAATTTCAAGGTTTAAAATATCTTTAATATGGATATTCTTAATCAGGTGTACTATACCGATCATTTCCAACATATAGATACGGTTAATATAAATATTTCAACATGGTCCCTGCATGATCAGACCAATTAGTCATCCATGAGTCCATATCCACTGCCTTTATTTGTAAAATCTATCCCACGGTGTAAAATCTATCCCACCGTGATTACTCCCCAAATAACTATAAAGAACCTTAGATTCATGATATGTGCATGTAAAACTTTTCTTTTGGCATATCCATTCATACTATTGTTGGCATAATGCAGCGTTTTTTCAAATCTTAAAGGATCTCAACAATAGTTATGATCTTACATGAAACTATTGAGAAAGACACATGCTTACATAAATCATTATATTGGTCCATATAGTTTTTAGTGCTACTTCTAAGATAAATACACATATTTTAGATTGTACTGATTTCTTTGCGAGTTGAAAGTATGCATTATCAATCTATTCCTATGTATAATCAGGTTCTCTAGATGATTAGTGTGGATTTAAAGCTTCTAAATAGAGAGAACACACATATCCATTTATAAGTTGTGCTGACGTGCTATGGTATTTATCTACAGAGAGTATTTTCCACTGGAATTTTAACCTTTGTTTCAGTAGGTATTAGTGCTTGAACTGCGCTTAATGATCAACTAGAAATAAGTTTCAAAGATGTTCTAAATTCAAGAGATCTCATGAATAGACATGCATGTTGTTTACAGTGGAGTTCTACAATTCAAATTGCATGGTCATAAAAAGTTTTTTCTCATCTTCACATGATGTGTTATGAGCAACTCTACATGATAATATCATCTTAAAGATATATTTTTTTTGTATTTGACTAAACGTTACACAAGTTGCTAGCCCGTGCGGATGCACGGGTTAATGACTAGTTTTATAAATTGAAATTCCAGTAGTGTTGCCCCCTCCTCCCTAAAAAAGCTCCGCCTACCTATGTTTTTATGTAAAAATTACTACATTATGTAGCAGTTTTTTAGTTTAGCTATCTGAAGTACCGCCTTATTATTTGAAGGGAGATAAACATGGTCAAAAAAGTATTTTAAGGAGACAAATTCGTAAGTTATAAAAGTACCGTTTAATGGTTTATTCTGTTAAATGTATCATTCGTAGTGGCGAGCCACGCAGTTCACTGATGTTGAGGTCTCGAGTTCAAATCCTAGGAAATTTGTGCTTTTTATAGTCACTTTTTTATACTCTGAGGATGACATCTAGGACCCAGATAAAATGTTGTTGCATCTAGCAATGTTGCCAATGTCAGAATGGCGGACTCGACCCGAAAAACTAATCCAAGATACATACGTTTCTTTCATATGGAGGCTGAGATCTGTGACCCAGCCTAGACACGTGTCCTAAACAAAGGAGGCTGACATCTAGGATCCAGCAATGGACCAAGGTCAGAACAACAGAGGCGGCCGAAAAGAGTCCATCATAGCACGTTTCATTTATACAAAGGCTGACATATGGGACCCACTAGCGAGACTTATAGAGGTGCATTGATGACCCACAAGTATAGGGGATCGCAACAGTTTTCGCGGGTAGTATTACCCAATTGATTGATTCGACACAAGGAGAGCCAAAGAATACTTGCAAGCCTTAACAACTGAGTTGTCAGTTCAGCTGCACCTGGAAATAGTTCTTGCTCACAGAAGTTTATCAGTAGCAACAGTTTGTAGTAGCAACAGCAACAACAACGGTGAAACAGTAGCAATAGTAACAGTAACGGTAACCGTGGGATTCGAGTGCGGTAGGCATTGGGATGGATGGACGGGCGTTGCATGGACGAGTCTAAACATGTAACTTCAAAGAACTAGGGCATTGCAGATAAATAATAATAAGCATCCAAGTACTAAACAATCCTAGGCATGTGCTCCAAATATAGTCAGACGTGCTCGCAATGAGAACTTGCACAACATCTTCTGTCTAGCCAGCCCGTGGCAGCGGGGCCTCTAGGGAACTACTGGCAATTAAGGTGCTCCTTTTAATAGAGCACCGGAGCAAAGCATTAACACTCCGTGAACACATGTGATCCTCACACCACAGCCATCCCCTCCTGCTGTTCCAATTATTGTCACTTTGGGGCCTTTGGATCCGGACAATGATATGTGTACACAACTTGCAGATAAGATCATAAACAATACTATCATAATGATTCAATAATAAGTTGAGATCTGAGATCATGGCACTTGGTCCCTAGTGACAAGAATTAAGCACAACAAGTTGCAACAAAGTCAAATACCACTAATAGAGATACTAGGCACTATGCCCCTAACAGATCTTATTCGATTACATGATAGAACTCATCCAATCCCTACCATCCCCAAGCCTACAGCGGGGGATTACTCACTCATGGATGAGGGAAACATCGGTTGTTGATGGAGATTCATTGGTGATGACGATGGCGATGATCCTCTCCAAATTCCCCGTCCCGGTAGGGTGCCAGAACGGAGTTTCTCGATCCGAATCTTGGTTTCTGATGGCGGCGGCGGAGCGGGACTCTTTTTGGAAAACTATCGAACCCCCTATGTTTTTAGGTCAGAAGGCAACTTATAGGCACGGAGGGTATAAATGCCAAGGCACCTCTGAAGTTCACATGAAGACTAGAGATAAAGATATCAGAGATACAAGCATCAAAGTCATGACATAATTAACCAAATTTTGGAACAAACACAAGAATGACAACTATGCTCTCAAGAAGGTGCTCATAGAATAAGTGGTGACTCAACAAAGTTGTGAAAACGGTTTTATGAAGGTTTGAAAGGCTTCCCAATGCTGATAGGAAGGTACTCATTAGCTTTGAGCTCTCATTGCCCCTATCATAGGCATCTTCATGTGGTTAAAGTGAAAGTGAGGTCCACTCTGAATCATATGCTTGACAGACCATAGACTGGAAATACCAAGTCCCTTGAGTACGAGGGTCGCTCCACATGGTACTCAACTTTGGTCACCTAAAAGTTGTTGTCATTGTAAATACATGCATCATCGAGAACCGCCAACGGGGTACCCCTTGCACATGGTACATGAGCTTTCTCATAACCAAAATGACAAGGCAAGCAGACAATGAGCATCTAAGCAATCTTTTATTTACCATATGCATAGCTTTTTATTGAGGAAGCTTCATAGATGCTCATTATAGTGATGATGCAAGTTTCCACCATGATTAGGCATGGCTTAGTCTAGCGTCCCAGGCGTTTCTCTAACACAATGTATAAAATCCATAAACTAACAACTTCCCATTTTTTTATTTCACATCATCGACATCCATAAACAAAAGAGCAAAGTATTACAGGATAAGATATCCAAAAAGTGTTGAAAGCGTTCCCCGTGACAGCATGGTTCTGCTGACTCCCAGTATATAATAAGCAAGCATATAACTTTCATGGACTAGTCACAATGGTTCAGAATTATTAAGCGCAAAGAATAAAGTGTGCCATCAAGTTCGTGAGAGCTTTACTAACTAACTTTCTCAAAACAAAAAAAACATTTTACTTTTGAAGAAAACAAGGCATATATAAAATATACACTGAAGTAGGAAATGATGCTAATAGGTAGGTTTGGTGGACACAGCTGGCAATATTGGTTTTGGGAGTTGGAAGCACAGGTAGAGCACATACTTAGTGCAAGTGAAGGCTAGCAATAGAGAGGGAGCGACAAACGAGGGAGCAATAACTGTCATAATCATGCTTGCAACAAAACAGGACTAACTATGGCATGAAAGTGATACAAGAACACTAAGGCAAAATAAATCATCGAGGCTTACTGACTATTGATTAGTCATATGCATGCGTGAGCATGTAACAAGTAGATTCACATGAACAGTCATAGGAGGATACCACAATATCATACGAAAGTATGAATAAAACAATGCAAGCAAACATTCATATGACATGCTACAAACTATTAGCAAGCTGGAGCTAATCATAGACAATCAAGAACTACTAAGCATCCATAATGACATACACTTTACACAAACAGGCTAAGCATGCTCACAATGATGAGTATATGTACAAAAATGAAACAAATAGAGTTTGTTACCAGCCTCTTACCACACCTCGAGTTTTCTTAATCTTCATTATTGACCTTCACTTGTGTGACTTGAATAATTAACATGAAACCAAAACCCACTGAGGACGGCTGAACCCTGCAAAGAACTCACAAAACCAAAGAAGAACAACAAATATTTTTGGTGTTTTCGATTTTTTTTAGAAGGCAACCAACGCAAAACCAACCGAAGCAAAATAAAACCAAAAACAAAAACTAAGACGCTCCAGGAACAACACAACTATGCATGAAACAATAAAAATGAAGTGTCTAGAAAGACCTGAGATTTTTATTGATGAAGAAGGGGATGTCTTGGGCACCTCCAAACTTTAACGCTTGTACCTCTTGAGTAATTATTGGGGTGACACAGAGTGGCTCCCCCAAGCTTGAGCTTTTCTCCATTATTCATCTCATTACATCATCCTCTCTCTAAACCTGAAAGTTTTCTTTCATACAAAACTTCACACAATCTTCATTAGCAACATTAGTTTATTCAAAAGATATTAGATCTCTGGAAAAGCTTTGGAACAACAAGAATTTTTATTAATAACACAAGCTACTGTAGAAACTTCTTCAAAAATCTCAATTTCCCAAAAAACAACCCGAAAAGGAATCAATAAGAAGCAAATGCAAATAATGGCAGAAATCTGTCAAAACAGACCAGCAGGTAAAAACCGATTTTTTCGAAGACCTTCTGTTGCTCAAATCAAAAAGTGTTGAACTAACGAAAGTTAGATAACATACTGGGGGATTTATTCATAAATTGCCAGCTCAATCCGAGTTACAGAGACTCCTCATGAATATGTTTGGTGGAGGATAGAAATCTGTTTTGGGACAGCAACTCCCCAAATCTTACTTCCATCTCATTAGAGGTCATTCTTGGCACAAAAAGCAAACAAAAAGGATAAGGAGAGGTCATTACTAATGTAATAACTTCCAAGACTCAAGAAAACTCTTGGGTTATCTCCCAACAAGTACTTTTCTTTAACGCCTTTAAGTTAGGCACGACGAAGAGCAAGGATTGGAAAGGAGAAAAATAAAAGTGAGCAAGTATAACCACAGTGAAAATATTATTTTGTTCATTAAAATCCTTTTGTTAACAAGGTTGATCAAGTCTTGTTATCAAAACAATCTTATATGAAGCAAAACTTTGCATTCCACAAGGTGATTATATTACCTCATACTTGATAGCAATGATCCCAATCATAATGGTTTCAAAATTTTCTTATGGAATGGGACAATATATTTATCCAACCTTGATGCCTTCAATATTTTCAATAGAATTCAGGCAATAGCTTCTGACAACCTTCTTGGGGAAATAGACAGTGTGCTCTTTGTCATTAATATTGAATATTACTTTTCCTTGATTGCAATTGATGACAGCACCTGCAGTATTAAGAAAAGGTCTCCCAAGAATAATAGACATATTATCATCTTTAGGCATTTCAAGCACAACAAAATCAGTTAAAACCATGCAATTATGAGCAACTTGAACAGGAACATCCTCACATATACCATCAGGAACAGTAGTTGACTTATCAGCCATTTGCAAAGAAATATCAGTTGGTATCAACTTTTCTAGCTAGAGTCTCTTATAGAGAGAAAAAGGCATAACACTAACTCCAGCTCCTAAATCACATAAAGCAGTTGTAACATAATTATTCTTAATGGAGAAAGGAATAGTTGGTATACCTGGATCACCAAGTTTCTTTGGAACCTTACCATTGAAGGAGTAATTAGCAAGCAAAGTAGAAATCTCCTCATTAGGAATCTTCCTTTTATTAGAGACAATATCCTTAATATACTTTGAATAAGGAGGAAACTTAATAGCATCAGTAAAAGGAATTTGCAAGAATAAAGGTTTCATCCACTCACAAAACTTGTTGTAGTGTTCTTCCTCCTTTTACTTGTGTTTTTACCTAGAAAAGGCATAGGTTTCTGCACCCAAGGTTCTCTCTTTTTACCATGTTTATTAGCAATGAAATCTTCCTTAGTGTATCTAGTGTTCTTAGTGTGCTTTTCAGGTTCTTCCTCACCTTCCTCCTTATCAGGAGATTCATTTTTATCACTACCACTCTCAGTTTAAGCATCAGAGACAAATATACTATTAGGTTCTACAGCAGGTTCAAGTGGTTCCTCAACTTTCTTATGTTTCTTTTTCTCACTCTTACGAGGACTACCACTATCCTCACCTTGTTGGGAATCTTGCTCTATTCTTTTAGAGTGTCCTTCAGGATATAAAGGATCTTGAGTAGCTGCACCACTCCTAGTTCTAATTCCATAACCATGTTTATTTCCTGAAGCATTAACTAGCATATCCTTTTGTACCTTAGCAAGTTGATCAAGTTGGGTTTGAACCATTTGAAAGTGTTTACAAAGCATTTTAATATCATTAGAAGTTCTTTACACAATATCTTTCAACTCATGGATAGCTCTAGAGTTTTCCAATAAATGATTCTGAACTTGTTTATTAAAATTACCTTGTTTAACAATAAAAATGTCAAGTTCCTCCAAGCATTGATCAGGAGGCTTACCATAAGGAATATCACCTTCATCAAAGTGTTGGAGAGAGTGTACCTAAATAGTAGATGAGTGGGGAATTGGCTTACATAATTCTTCTATAGGAGGTAGATTCTTCACATCTTCAGCTCTAATACCTTTCTCCTTTAGACACTTTTTAGCTTCCTTTATCACTTCATCATTTAATGCAATAACTCCCCTCTTATTTGTTGTTGGTGGTGGAACTGGTTCAGGAACATCTGGTTTAGGAGTAATAGACTCAGATGTATTCAGCTCAGTTGAAGTCCAATCATCATAATTCTTGCTTATCTTGTTCATAAATTTTTCAGCATCTGTAGGAGTCCTTTTCCTGAAAACACAATCAGCAAAGCTATCTAGGTAGGTCCTAGAATCATCAGTTAGTCCATTATAATAAATATCAAGAAGCTCGTTCTGAGGTAATGGACATCCAAGATATGCATGAATCAAGGAACAGAATCTTTTCCATGATTCCGGCAATTTTTCTTCCTCTTCCTGTTTAGAATCAAAAAAAAATCTGCAAAGCAGCATGTCTAGCACTGGGAGGAAAATATTTATGGAAGAAATAAGCAATCAAGCAATAAGGGCTATCAATGGAACCAAGAGCTAATCTATTAAACCAAGCCCTAGCTTCTCCTTTTAGTGAAAAAGGGAAAATCTTAGCAACAAAGTACTTGCGCATTTTAAAATCATCAGAGAACAAAGAACTCACAGTAGAAAGCTCATTCATATGAGCCACAAAACTCTCATTTTTAGTACCACAAAACGGTTCTTTCTCAACAATATCTAAATAAGTTAAATCAAGAGAGAAATCATAATCTTTATCTTTAATATCTATGGGAGAGGTGGCAAACTTAGGATCATATGATTTCTTGGGCATAATAGTACGTTTAGCAAGGAGACTCTTAATACCACTAGCACCATGTGTATTTTGGCACTCTTCAACAAATTCATCAGTGAGCTCAATGTAACCATCATTAATATCAAAACTCTCACTAGATTCAGGTGATCTAATAGGTGTAACAGTGTCTTCAATAGGAGTTTTGGTATTTCCTAGACTAGCCATAGTAGCATCTAGAAAAGGACCTAATGAACCACTCGCATCAAGCACAGTAGAAGTAACATCATGAGCATCAAAAGCAGTTTTAGATTCAGCAGTAGTAGCAGTGTGTGTAGCAAGAGTATGTGGTGGTGGTGTGACAAGCTTACATATAACAGACGGTGAATCAAGAGCAATAGAGGTGTTTAGGACTGTACCGCTTCTTGTAGTGGATAGTAAAATAGGGAACTTTCCATCACGAGACTTTCTCATGATAAAGGAGTAGCAGTGAACAATAATAGATCCAAGTGAACTTACAAATAAAGCTATGCTCCGCGACAACGACGCCAGAAAATAGTCTTGATGACCCACAAGTATAGGGGATTGCAACAGTCTTCGCGGATAGTATTACCCAATTTATTGATTCAACACAAGGGAAGACAAATAATACTTGCAAGCCTTAACAACTGAGTTTTCATTTCAGCTGCACTTGGAAATAGTTCTTGCTCACATAAGTTTATCAGTAGCAACAGTTTGTAGTAGCAATAACAAAGAAAGAGAAACAACAACAGCAATGGTGAAACAGTAGCAATAGTAACAGTAACGGTAACAGTAGGATTCGAGTGCGGTATGCATAGGGATGGATGGACGGGCGTTGCATGGATGAGTCTAAACATGTAACTTCAAAGAACTAGGGCATTATGGATAAATAATAATAATTATCCAAGTACTAAACAATCCTAGGCATGTGTTCCAAATATAGTCATACGTGCTCGCAATGAGAACTTGCACAACATCTTCTGTCCAGCTAGCCTGTGGCAGCGGGGCCTCTAGGGAACTACTGGCAATTAAGGTGCTCCTTTTAATAGAGCACCGGAGCAAAGCATTAACACTCCATAAACACATGTGATCCTTACACCATAGCCATCCCCTCCGGTTGTCCCAATTATTGTCACTTTGGGGCCTTTGGATCCGGACAATCATATGTGTACACAACTTGCAGATAATATCATAAACAATACTATTATAATGATTCAATAATAAGTTCAGATCTGAGATCATGGCACTCGGGCCCTAGTGACAAGCATTAAGCACAACAAGTTGCAACAAAGTCAAATAGCACTAATAGAGATACTAGGCACTATGCCCCTAACAGATCTTATTCGATTACATGATAGAACTCATCCAATCCCTACCATCCCCAAGCCTACAGCGGGAGATTACTCACTCATGGATGAGGGAAACATCGGTGGTTGATGGAGATGCGTTGGTGATGACGATGGCGAAGATCCTCTCCAAATTCCCCGTCCCGGCAGGGTGCCAGAACGGAGTTTCTGGGTCCGAATCTTGGTTTCTGGTAGCGGCGGCGGAGCGGAACTCTTTCTGGAAAACTATCGAACTCCCCTCTGTGTTTAGGTCAGAAGGCAACTTATAGGCGTGGAGGGAGGCCGAGAAGCTGCCTGGGGTGGCCAGACCTCCCCCAGGCGCGGGGTCAGTGGGCTCGCGCCTGGGGTGGGTCTAGGCCCCCAGGCCTCCCCTCTGTCTCCCCTTCTGGCTCCGTGGATCTTCTGGTGAAATATAATTTTTGGCATATTTTCCGGGATTTTTCCTGATAGTTGATTTTCTGCACAAAAACAAGACACCAAGGTAATTCTGCTGAAAACAGCGTCAAACCGTGTTAGTTGTATCCAAATCACATAAGTTTAGAGAAGAAACAATAGCAAAGTGTTCGACAAAGTAGATACGTTTTGGACGTATCATGCATCATTGAGCAACATTGCCAAGTTCGAAACAGGAAGGCGCAAGTGAGAAAAAAGTCCAATATGTAGACGTTTTTTCTAAGGATATGCTGACATATGGGACCAAGCTACGTGATCAAACGGTAGATTCGCCGAGTAACACTAACTAGTTTATAACAAGGTAGCACTAGAGAAGAAGAAAATTTCATCATATACACATAATTTTTCTAATGTGAGGCTGACATAGGGGACCCAGTAGCCTGAATAAACGACTGATGCAGATAGCAATGCTATCAAGTTAACACAGAGATGCAACCGAGGATAAAAAATCCATCATACACATGTTTCTTCTAATAAGAGGATGACATGTGGGACCCAGCTGTATGATTAAAAGGTAAATGCATCTAGAAGTGCTATCAAGTTCGGAATATGGTAGCATGAGCAAAGGAAAAAAATTCGTGATATACATGATTCAGATAATGAAAGGCTGACATGGGGGACCCAGTAAAATGACTACATGATAGATAGATCAAGCAACGTTATCGAGTTCAAATCAGGGTGATACGAGCCAAGGAAAATTTTCAAAACTCTCGGTCGTTCTCATATGTTGGCTGCCTTGTGGGTTACCTTCAAAGGTATTTTGTAAAATTATAAGAGAAATCCACCATTTACCTGTAGTTCAAATTAATTTGACCTAATTCCAATAAATCGACATAAAGTCATATAAGTGGGCAAAGTTAGCTTGAAAGTACAGTATACTAGTACGTATACTAGTACGTAATGAAACTTTTGGTAACATGCTCCAATAAAATGAGAGAGAAGATTCTAGAATGATGGAGAACTGTTTTTTGAGGTTTGTGGATAGTGTTCATTATGCTAAAGACTATCTATAGAGTCTTCTAGATGCTATAATGGAAAAAAGATCCACTGACTAGTAATGTTGGGATTTGCATGTCTTGATCTAACGGTCAATGTTTCAAGTTATTTCTACACTATATAGTGGTAAGATAAGATACGTCCCATCGCATTCGATGCAATTCATCAAAAAGATCTAGCTAAAGTGAGCACTACCTGACTTCCTTTGGTAAGCAAGTACAAGTTCTGCAACTCCGTACGAAGAGTATGCCTCGGCTAATGTGTGGAGTATGAGAGCCAGACATGACTGCTTTTCCCTGCTTATTTCTAGGGCCCTTTGTATAAAATATGCGGACTTGGATGTAATTTTGTCTTTTTAAGGTCCTTGATGTAACATATACTTCCACTGACCATGTTAAGTTATTAACTGAAGCATCTTGCTCCATCTAGGCCTACCCTAGTTGAAAAACTGCCACCACCCCATATTTCAGACAAAGGGACCATGCTTTTCTTACAATTACCTAGTTTTAGCATTTTTCAAGATTCCTAGATAACTTCGCCCACTTAGAGGACTTTATGTCAATTTAACAAAATTATGTCATATATAAACTACAAGTAAGCCTGATAGTTTTGCTCAATAATTTTACAAATGTAGTTTGAAGGTGCCAACGCTATCAATATACCAAGAACCAACGCGAGTTTTGAGAAAAGCAACTAACTTCGTGCAAAGAATCTACTTCATGCCTACAAAATTGATAATGTTTTGAATACATTGAAATAAAACAAAGAAATTAAAATAAACCAAAGACTCTCATGTGGCATCCTCTTACAAGTATTACTTGACATGATTCTCATTTTCATGGCACATAGTGCACGCGACATGATAGGACATCATGCATAAATATTTTTTTTTGTTTTTTCTTTATTTCATGTGATCGTTTTCAAAACTAGTTAAACATTGTCAAGATGCAACATCTTAGAAAGAAGTTGAACCTATTGTTAAAACTCTCGGTAGTTTCTCATATATTGATTGATAGCCTGATGGGTACCTCTAGAAGTTTTTTTGTGAAACTTTCAAAGCAACCTATAGTTTAGTTGTAGTTCTAATTTGACCCAATTTCTATAAATTGGCATAAAGTCATTCAAATTGGCAAATTTTTCTAGGAAGTTTGAAAACTCATAAAACATTAGAATCATAAGTACAACATGTTGCCCACTATATATGTCTAAAAACTTTGCTTGTGGCATTTAGATCCATATTCTTTTGACTTTATTTAGTGGAAAGAAAATAAATCTCGTCATCCCTCGGAAAAGTGAGAATGTTCTTTCGTGATAGTTGGAAAATCACACTAACGGTTTTGTTAACTACAAGATGATGCACCCATCTACCTCCAAAAATACATTTAATTCAAGAGCAATCTGTCGCTCTTACATGAGCTTATGTTTGGCCTAATTTCGTTAAATTATCAAGATGCGAAATCTTTGCAAGAAGTTGAACTTGTCGTCAAAACTCTCGGTGGTTTCGTATATATATATATATATATTAATTAACCCCCTGATGTGTATGTCCAAAATCTTTTTCATAAAACTTTCAAAGAAACCTACAATTTACTTGTGTTCAAATTTGACCTAATTTTGATATATTGACATTAAGCCATTAGAGTGGGAAGAGTTAGCTAGGAAGTTTGAAATCTCATAAAACATGGGAATCGTAAGAACATCATGTTGGTATATATCTCAAAGCTTGGATTGTGACATTCAGGTCCATATTCTTTGGACTTTATTGATGGGAAAGAACAATATCATCATGTAACAGCCTCGCCTAATAAGGCTGAGTTTATGTGTATAGTGCCAATCCCTGAATCGGTTCACTGGCACACACAGTACAAAATAATACCAAATATAATTGTGCATCATAAATACAACGAATATGATCCAGAAATTTACATTATATTATACAAGTACACCACGGAAATAATAATAAGGTAGATCCCCATTCTTCAAATGTTCCACAGGCGAAAAATCATTGAGTGGAGTCTCGCAACCTATAACGATCACTCATAAACGGTATAACCTGCAACATGAAAGGTTGCAGCCCCGAATGGTCAATACTTTGAATGTATTGGCAAGTGTCACTAGGATGTGGATATAAAATGGAACCTATCAATTACATGCATATTTGGTTAAGTGGAGTTTTAGGTGATTTGCATAAAGCAACAGTTTTATCCTAACATTTCCAAATAGTTTTAATCTTTTCTGAAAATTGTTTGAACACATTGGCCAACACCAAGTGCTCCTACTCCCTTGTTCAACCATCAATTATTAAGAAATTGTCATGTCGAGATCATCCATAAGCTTCAAGCCTTAGTTGCTCAATATTGTCCACGACCGGGGACACGGCTAATCGATTAGATTTATATCTTCTACAGAAGTTGTACACATTACCCACACGACACAATCTTGCCTTGACGCCACCAGTGGCCGCTGGTTTAGTACACACCAATTGGTATACCGGCAGATCGAGATTGTGACGAAGTCTTTCCATAGAAGTGATCCCAATACACAATACTAGCACGTCGCACCAATGCAAGGATATAACCTCCACTACACAATACTAGTTAACCTGAAGATATACCAATGCAAAGGGTCTTCCGCTATGTAATTAACTAAGCCAAAGACCATATTAGCATGTGGCAGTACTGGAAGCTACTGTACGAGAAACATGTTCAATCTCTAAGATGCCTAGGTAGTCTTCTTATAGTGCACACATGAGGGAGGTAGCCAAATATACGGCCCCCTTCGTTGCCACTTCTTCGAAACTAAACAACAACAATATTCCACCTAGGTCATTCATTAAGTACTTGTTATATTATATAAAAACATAGCTTTTTCAATACGTCATATAATCATAACATGATATTCCACCCCCGATTCTATAGGAGGGATAAGCATAATACAACTATGGTGTTTCCACTAAACAATATACAAAAGGATATCTTAAATAGGACTTAACATAGCATAGCACACAGTGTAAAATATTCCTACACATGCACTTCTACTAAAACAACTACAATGCATAGGAAAATATTAGGACATTTATGATAGTGCCACTTGCCTTTAGTTGATGTAGTCATTCAAACAATCCTCACAATTGCAACTGTTGCACTCCTTGCAATCAAAATAGTTGCACTCGCAATCTATCGATCAAAAAATTGCACAACAAACACACCAATCAAAACAATGCAATTATGCATAATACAACAAAACAATGATGAACAAATGAATGGATGATGATTTAATATGTTACAACAGTTGTAACTGGTTCTCTAAACAATATTAGAACACATGATGCATGCAGGAGATCATTTAATGCAATAGGGTATTTATTATTAATTCTTAATTGCCAATAGGAGTTTTAATAGTTCTGTTGGAACTTCTGTACTAATTTCTGTATTAAATTTATATCTTAAGTGTAATGGATAGAGAATATTATTATGAACGAGTAGCAATTGGATTCACACTAAACGGAGTTGTAGATCTTTTTCTATGATTTAATTACTACATAAAAGAGTTTAATTAAATTAAATAGTTTACCTTGTCTAAAATTAAAAATAAAACCATGTCTGTAGCCTACACGAGATTGTGAATCCAGCGACATGTTATTTATATTTTTCATACATATAAATTATTTTCTATGGATTTAATACTCTAAAAATCCATTAAAACTATTTAAATTATAACCAGTTAACTATACTTCGAAAGTTAGATCCAATCATATATTAATAACTCACATTAAATTAGCTTCAATTTGATATATTATTCATATTTTTATCACCTACAAATAATTTACTATAAATTTAATACTCTAAAAGCTATTAAAACTAACTAAAATACTACAATGATTCTACACTGTAAAAGTTTGTATCTAACAGCATATTAATATCGCATATAAAATTAGGAATCCATATATATTTTATTTGCAATTTTATGAATATTAGTTATTTTCTTATGAATTTATTACTCCAAAAACACCACTAATCCATTTACATATTCACCACAAAACCTTAGACTAAATGCCTGAAACAATTGAATTATAATATTCTAAACGAAAACAGCTTTCTAACGGTATATTACAAGCTATTTTTGGAGCTATAGATAATTTTATATGGATTTTACAAATTTAACATATTTTCTGGAAATTTTATTCTATTTTTTCCTATTTTATAGAAAATTCAAAGTTGACCACCCGGGTCAGCTCTGACGCGGCTGTACAGGTGGCGGCTCCTCACTGGCCGGTACCTCTTCGGCTCAGGGGTCTAATCCTGGACGCACGTCGCGGATCAGGCGGTCCTGGTGCAAGGCTTGAGAGCTGACCGACGAGCATCATGGATGGAGATGAAGGAAGTTCAGCGACGATGGTAAGCGGCGGTCCGGGGTTGATGGAGGAGTAGACGGTGGGGTGAGGCACGACACAGAGAACTCGAAGACGCGCTTGGCGTCGACTCGTTTTTCCTCCGCAGATGGCGAGGCGCGGACGAAGGTGGCAGATAGTGGCAGAGCTCCGGCGAGCAATTGCCAATGTTCTGGTGCTCCTGCGAGGGGGAAAGAGAGGTAAGGCAAGAGAGTAGATCAAGAGTAGAAGGTCCAGAGGGATAGTAGGGAAAGGGGTGGTCGCAATCAATGGATCTCGACCTCTCGAAATTACTGTCAATGGCGACGGCGGCGGACGAGTACACCGGTGGCGGCTAGGGTTCCAAGAGCGAAAAAATCACATGAGGCTGATGTGGGATGATTTATATGAAGGGCGGCGTGCAGATGGGCAAGAAAATCGAAACGGAAATCACTGATTTCCTCGGGATTTTGAGCAACCGTGGGCGAGATGATCTCGTCGTGGAGGTTGGGGATGATAGGAGGGCCCCATGCGTCAGAAAAAATGAAGGGCTACTGCACTGCTGGTCCAGGGTGGGCTGCAGCTTGCGCTGCTACGTGATGCACGGGCGAGCGCGGGTGAGAGAGACCGTGCTGGGTTAGGCCGGCTGGCTGTTTCTCTCTTTCTTTCTAATTCATTTTCTTTTTATTCTTTTCTATTCTATTTTCTAGAATTTGTTTTAGAGATCCAAAAAGGCTCAAACAACTTTGTAAAAATTTCTAAATTCAAAATACACCTTTTAGGATGCATAGAGAATATATTTACCATAGTTAAAATACCATTAATCTCCATTGCTTATATAATGCATGTATGGCAAGCTTAGGGATTTACAAATAGGATTTCTTTATGTATCATTATAAACAGAGTTATTCCATAATATATCTTTAGGACTCTAGGGAATACCTTTCCTTGTCTGAATTTTATTTCAAGTACATTTTTTATAGAACCCTATTAAATGTCTTTAGGGACTTGAATTATGGTTTTGACACAAAGTTTTTGCATGAGGGTTTCCATGAAATGCCATGATGGAATGCAATTGCAATTTTTTCGAAATCCAAAATTATAAAATCCTAGAATGTTACAGATTACCATTCTTAAAAGAAATATCATCCCGAGATTTGAGAAGGCTAGAAAGAAATAGGTTCGGGATACACCGGGATACTACCAATTCATCATCATTCCTCTTCATCCAGCTCTTTAACAACTCCTCCCTCGAAGAGGTGTTCAATGTTCAGGCATTTCACATTCCCGTTCTGGAATGGATTGGGCTTGTTCCCATTAGAGTTTACATCATTCTTTTTCTTCTCAGCCTTCTTATTTTTCTTCTCAGGGCAGTCTGATGCATAATTCCCAGTTCCTTGCAATTATAACACTGTAGATGGCTTATATCCCTCTTTTTGGACTTCTTATGATGGTTAAAGTCACACTCTTGACTATCCTCATCACCACTAGTAACTCCATTGTTGTTCTGGTGGTCCTCGTGCGCATGGTGGTCATGTTCGTTTCCTTCATGCATGTGATCTACAGAGTTTCCATTCCCGTTATAGAATGAACAGATTCTCTGACATGATCCTAAGTTGCAGTTGTTGTTGTGCTTCCTCTTGTGCTTCTTAACTTGCCTCTGTTTTACTTCAAGAATTCTAGCTTTTTCCATTAGATCTTGGAAGGTGGGAGTGTAAACTACTGATATATGAACAGAGAGCTCATCACTCATTTCATCTAGAAACCTCTCTTTCCTTTTATCATCAGTGCGACATCCTCCGGGCATAGCGAGACAAATTGGTGAATTCTTCTATATACTCTGACACTGTGCGATCGTACTGGTGTAGATCACAGAATTATTTTCTCTTTAGGATCATGGCTCCAGACGAGACATGGTTTGTCTTGAATCCTTCCTCAAACATCTCCCAGGCGATTGTATCAATGGGGTGGGTGATCTGAAAGGAATCCCACCAAGTAGCTGCTTGTCTGTCAACATCCGGATTTTTAATCTCAGATGCCTGTTATGCCATACATCACAATCCCAGGATTACCAATTTTTGCGAGACATAACAGATTTGGATATCACGGTACATCATCCATTACAAACCATACATAAGGTCTTATACAAATAAGGATCTCATGATCCAGTTCTTAATACAACTCAAGCAGCGGAATAACGTAAAGATAACGATAGTGTAGGCGAAGCTCCATCTTCGGGGTCACAGGCAATGCTAACGATGGGAGATGATCCTAGTTGTCGTAACCTTCCTGCGGTCTGTCATCCTGATACTCCTTTTCATAGTCTGGCCACGGGAATAGCCAGGGACAAAGCCATGAGTACTCTTTAAGTACTCGCAAACTAATACTAACAAGTTAAGGGGGTTTTTGTAGTAGGATACTAAGCTCTAGGGTTGTTTTGCAAAAAGCCAGATTTACCTCTATCAAGTTCAGAAGCAAAGAAAACTAGTTGAAAGTTTTATAACACCTAAGTGGGAAATTGAATTTCATATAACAACTCTGTTGTGGTCAAGTCAAAGTTACAAATCATTTCACAAGTTGTTTTGAAACATCTGACGGGGGAACAGTATGGCCACTCCAACTGTCCATAACCGCGGACGCGGCTATTCGAATAGTTTGACACTCTGCAGATATTGTACACTTTCACCACAACATTTGATACATCCGTCAGGAACGATCCTAAATTTACCATACTCAGTATGCGGATAATCAATCTTAACCTTTCAATTACACGCCCTAGTATAGGTACCTCTCCTGTGAGTTTGGCCTCCCAACCATGACCAACTTTCATCTTGGATACTGCATAGGTGGACAATCTTCACAAGGTAGCCTCAGCTCAGACCTTGGCCGCAAGGGATCCCATACTAAGGTATATAAATTTACAGTCAAGCCCTACCCAATTTTCAGGTATTGTGGTTGTATGATAAAATTGGAATGGTATCGCATCCAGACAACCATCAGTTTTATAAAGGGCTAAGGCTCATGCCTCAACATTTTCATCATCAAAATTATCTGGTGTTCAAGAACATATGTCAAAACATTTCAGTAGAATGACTCATCATTCTAAGCTTTTCATAACCATTTTCACCAAGTATTCCCATCTAAAGTTGATCAAGTTTTATGCTTAGCACTAGCATCTACAAGTGGGGGTAAATACTAATGGTGGGTAATAAACAAGTGTATCTTATCTAAGTAAATCTCATGCCTCAGGATGACATTAAAATTATCCAACTTAGGCCAAATTTTATGCTCTTTATGCCACCTTTAGTAATCTTTCTAGAATCTACAAGTCACTATGTAAACTCTAAGAAAAAGCGTTGATTAATAAAATAAAGTGTTAAGCTTACAAGTAAAGCTAGGATTGGGTATCAAGTGAGTATGATCACATATGCTTAAGGCATATAATTGGCATAGTAACAAGCAAGTAGTAGCTTGCATAAGTAGGGTATCTTGCAAGTGTTAACTTGCATAATTGCAAGTATAAGCTTGCTAAGTTGCAAGGGTTAGCTTGCCTTGAGCAGAGCAGTGGTTGCAGTTCTCCTCGGCTTCTTCCTCGTAGTATCCTCATTCCTCCTCATATCCTTGGTCGGTACTAGCGTCTATAAATAAATACGAGGTACACAATCACCAAAAAATACTCAACTATTTTTAATCATCACACAAAAGTTCACACTAGATGATCTAGCATCATCACTATTATCACAAGGATTAAAGCACTTGTCTTATTTATTTTATTTGAGAAAAGTAATTTCTACTCATTGAAAAACTACATAAGATTTAATATTCTCCAACTCAGACATGGGATCATGTTGACACATGTCATCACCACATATTTCAGTACATGGGAATGTGATTGAAAGTGGTGTCACAATTTAATAAGGTTTAACCTTTTATTTTAATTAATTAAAATGACTAAAAATGCCTATGTGGCATTCTTTTATTACTTGAACATTATTTCTACAAGTAAACCCATATGTTTTTATATATTCTGAAAGGTATGATCAAATGTGATTTTTATATATTATGAAAGCTCTTATGGTTGAATTTTGAAAAATGTTTGACTGTAGAAAAGCTTCTGCTTTGTTATTTTTACCATGGTTGATCTATAAATCCAAATGGTTTAAATCCAACGGGCTTGGATTAAGATTTCTAGTACCTTTCTAACAAAATTGGTTTCATGCATTTTGGTTAAGTGAATCGAGCTGGGTTGATTTTTGAATCTATGTACAGAACTATGTTTGAAATTAAATGAATAAAACTAAATTTGAATTGTTGGGTCGCGGGGGAGGTTTTACTGGGTCGGCCCACTACACACAGTGCACGCGCGGGCTGGTTAAGTGGCCGTCCCCACGCGTCAGTGAGACGGGGATGGGCAAAGCGGTTCGGGGCAATGTGGACCGTGGGATCTAGTTCTAATCGAACGGCTTTGGTTCATCGTCCATGTCGGGCAGCGCTGGTGAGACAAAACCTGAGCACGACAGGTGGGGGTCATGGGAGGCTCACCGGAGCTCAGGCGAGGGTCGGCGATGGGGGCGAATGACGAAGTCGACGACGGCGGTTCTCCTGGTACCTGCAGCTTCTTCCGGGGCGGCTCAAATCGACGGCTCCCTTTTTCTCGAGCAGCGGCGGGCTCCGGCCAAATTCCGGCGAGAGAGAGCTCGCCTTTCTCCGAGAAGAAGTGGGAAGTATTAGTGAGAGGTGGGGAGTGAGATGGTGTGGAGGAATCGAGCTAGGGAGGCCTCCTTTTATAGGCGAGCAAGAGGGGCAGCACGGCGTGGGCTGAGGTCGTCGGATGCGACGGTACAGGCGTCTATCGGCGTGGCTAAGGCTAGGGGACAGTGCGCAGTCTCCTGGTGATCATTGCTAGCTTAAAGGCGAGGGGTAGGGCGGTGGTATTTGGTATGGAACGTGCGGTGCTCTGCGCGGTACCGACGGCAAACTTCGCGGCGTGCGGCGGCTACGGGGTATGGTCAAGGAAACGAGCATGTCTAGTGGTCTCCTGGGACGGTGGGGTTCATGCTGGCGGGCGACAAGGGCTCAAGGTGGTCGGGTTGAGTGGGAACGGAGCGTGCACAGTGGTGCGCGTCGGCATGGTCGACAGCGGCGCGGGCACGGCGTTTCCGGCGGTTCCTATCTCTGTCTTCAAGCTAGGGCTAGTCTAGAGGGGGCGGTGAGGCATGGGCAGCATGCCAGACAAGGTTGGCGCAGCTAGTTCTTCCTCTAGCTTGTTGTCCACATTGGAGTGGCAAGGCAAGGCTCGTACTACTCACCATTGATGGCAATGGTAAGCTCACAGTGGTGCTAGAGGTTAATAACTAAGCTAGATGATCTACTAAATGCTTGTTGCAACCAGAGAGGGGACAAGGTTGGCCAAATTTACTGCTACAAATAGTGTTAGATGTTTGTTTGATTTGTATCTACAAGGTGTTTGATGAAATGGCCGCAAGAACTTTGAATTTTAATTTTGTATTTAAACTTGGTGGGTTTGCTAGGCACATACTAGGGAGTGTCTGGTTAGTTGGATTAGTCAAGGGGCACTGGTTTGGTTGAGTTTTGAAAATGGGTGATCTTCAAATATGATAAAGATTCAATTTTGAATTATGATTTGAATGAGGTTGCCAAATGTTTCTGTAAGTTTGAAAGGTGGGCTTTGATTCACTTTTACTTGTTCTAGCAAGGGGTGAAAAGAATTGGGAAAGTTTCTGTTTGAAATCTTGAACTAGAAACACTCAAAGTGACCTAGTGAGCAAGATTGGCAAAAATGACCATTTGCTTTATTTGATTTGTTTTTTATTTTCTCTTGATTTGTTTCTGCATGGAAATGTTTTATATGATGTTATTTTCCTCTTTAAACCATGTCTTGCTATTTAGTTTAATCACACAAGTTCATTCATGCATTTACCAAATCATCTCATTCACACATGCACTCATATGCTTTTACTTAATCAAAGTTTTTGTTAATCCAAATTTTTACTGATTAGAGTTTGATGATCATTGTTTTAAATTTTTGGGATGTTACAAACCTTCCCCCCTTAAACAAAATCTCGCCCCGAGATTTGAAAAAGGAAGAAAAAGATTACCTAGGATTTAAAGAGATCGGGAAACTCTGTCCTGATGTGATCTTCGTGCTCCTAGGTAGCTTCTTCTTCAGTGTGGTTGCTCCACTGAATCTTGAGAAACTTGATGCTTCGAGTCCTGGTGGTTCTGAAAGCTTATTCCAAAATACGTATGTATACTTCGGGATAGGTCAGGTCATCGTTGATCTCTATGGTCCGGTGATCAATGTTCTTGAACACTTCAGTCTTCTCCGGAACTTCAACGCATTTGCGAATTAACGATATATGGAACACATTGTGCACTGCTGACATCTCCTCTGGCAGTTCCAATTGATATGATACTTCTCCTCGACGATTTATAATCTTGAAGGGTCCGATATATCTGGGTGCTAACTATCCTTTAAGCTAGAAACGCTGCATTCCTTTCAAAGGCGACACTTTAAGATACACGAAATCTCCGATATTGAAAGCGAGGTCTCGACGTCTCTTGTCGGCGTAACTCTTCTGTCTTGACTGGGAGGTCTTGAGGTGCTCACGAATCTTGTGAACTTCCTCTTCTGCTTCTCGTAGGATGTCGGGTCCGAAAATCTGACTCTCTCCTACTTCCGACCAGTTCAAAGGGGTGCGGCACTTCCTTCCATACATGAATTCAAATGGGGCCATTTGCAAACTAGCTTGGTAACTATTATTGTATGAAAATTCTACGAAAGGCAGACAGTCTTCCCATTTAGATCCATACTCTAGCACACATGCTCTCAACATATCTTCAAGTATTTGATTTACTCGTTCCGTTTCTCCATCGGTCTAAGGGTGATACGCGGTGCTGAAATCTAGTCGGGTTCCTAAACCTTCTTGGACTTTCTTCCAGAATCTCGAGGTAAACTAGGTTCCTCGATCCGATACAATGTTCTTGGGAACTCCGTGCAAACTGACGATTCTAGCGATGTATAACTCCGCTAGCTTCGAACTCTGGTATGTGGTCTTGACTGGTAAGAAATGGGCGACTTTCGACAATCTGTCCACTATGACCCAGATAGAGTCATTTCCCCTACTAGAAGTAGGCAATCCGGTGATAAAGTCCATTCCAACGGAATCCCATTTCCATTCCGGAATCTGTAGCGGTTGCAACAGTCCTGCGGGTCTTTGATGTCCCGCCTTGACTCTCTGACAGATATCACACTTGGCGATATAGCTTCTGATTTCTCTCTTCATCTTATGCCACCAAAATTGTTCCTTCAAATCCTAATACATCTTCGTTCCTCCGAGGTGGATAGAATAAACAGTATCATGGGCCTCTTTCAAAATCACTTCTTTCAATTCCGAATCTGCTGGTACACAAAGGTGTCCTTTGTACCACAGAACTCCTTATTCGTCTTCTGTGAATCCTGGTACTTTGTATGTACCGATGCGCCGTTTGATTCCGTCGATACTAGAATTTCCTTTCTGTGCCTCTTTGATCTGACTGATCAAAGTGGGTTGAAGTTCTATGCTAGCAAAAAATACTTCACTTACCAATTCCATTCTGAAATCTTCCATATCTTTGTGCAGACTTGGTTGCTCCTTTAGAATGATGGAGTTCAAGCGGCACGACAATATGCTAAGGGCATCTGCTACCACATTGGCTTTACCGGGGTGATAGTGAATGTCCAGATCATAATCCTTGATTAGCTCAATCCATCTTCTCTGTCTCATATTCAGCTCCTTCTGAGTGAATATATACTTCAAGCTCTTGTGATCCGAATAAATCTCACAACGGTTTCCCATCAGGTAATGCCTCCATGTCTTCAGGGCTAGAACTACGGCTGCTAGTTCAAGGTTATGGGTTGGATAATTCTGTTCATGTTGCATCAGTTGTCGGGATAGATAAGATATAACTTTGCCTTCTTGCATTAGCACACATCCGACACCGATCTTGGATGCGTCACAATACACAGGAAAGGGCTTCGTGATATCCGGCATGATCAAGATTGGGGCTGAAATCAATCTTCTCTTGAGTTCTTGAAAACTCGCTTCACATTTGTCGGTCCATTAAAACTTCTTGTCCTTCTTTAGCAATTGGGTCATGGGTATGGCAATACTCGAGAATCCTTCTACGAACTTGCGGTAGTATCCCGCTAATCCGAGAAATGCACGAACTTGGGTTTGAGTGGTTGGGGCTTGCCAATCTTCAACATCCTTCACCTTCGTAGGGTCAACGTGTCAACACCCAGATTTTTTAATCCCAGATGCCTGTTATGCCATACATCGCAATCCCAGGATTACCATTTTTGCGAGACATAACAGATTTGGATATAACAGTACATCATCCATTACAAACCATACATAAGGTCTTACACAAATAAGGATCTCATGATCCAGTTCTTAATACAATTCAAGCAGCGGAATAACGTAAAGATAACGATAGCGTGGGCGAAGCTCCATCTTCAGGGTCACAGGCAATGCTGACGATGGGAGATGATCCTAGTTGTCGTAACCTTCCTGCGGTCCATCATCCTGGTACTCCTCTTCATAGTCTGGCCACGGGAATAGCCAGGGACAAAGCCATGAGTACTCTTTAAGTACTCGCAAACTAATACTAACAAGTGAAGTGGTTTTGAGAAGGATATACTAAGCTCTAGGGTTGTTTTGCAAAAAGCCAGATTTACCTCTACTAAGTTCAGAAGCAAGAAATTTAGTTGAAAATTTTATAACACCTAAGTGGGAACTTGAATTTCATATCACAACTCTGTTGTGGTCAAGTCAAAGTCACAATTCATTTCACAAGTCATTTTGAAAACATCTGACGTGGGAATAGTATGGCCACTCCAATTGTCCATAACCGCAGATGCGGCTATTCGAATAGTTTGACACTCTGTAGAGATTGTACACTTTCACCACAACATTCGATACATCTGTCAGGAACAAATCCTGAATTCACCATACTCAGTATGCGGATAATTAATCCTAACCTTTCAGTTACATACCCTAGTATAGGAATCTCTCCTGTGAGTTTGGCCTCCCAACCATGACCAACTGTCATTTTGGGTACTGCACAGGTGGACAATCTTCACAAGGTTGCCTCAGCTCAGACCTTGACCGCGAGGGAACCCATACTAATGTGTATAAATTTTCAGTCAAGCCCTACCCAAATTTCGGGTATTGTGGTTGTACGATAAAATTGGAATGGTATCGCATCCAGACAACCATCAGTTTTACAAAGGGCTAAGGCTCATGCCTCAACATTTTCATCATCAAAATCATCTGGTGTTCGGAAACACATGTCAAAACATTTCAGTAGAATGACTCATCATTCTAAGGTTTTCATAACCATTTTCACCAAGTATTCCCATCTAAAGTTGATCAAGTTTTATACTTAGCACTAGCATCTACAAGTGGTGGTAAATACTAATGAGGGGTGGTAAACAAGTGGAGATTTGCTAAGTTTAATATCATGCCTTAGGATGACATCAAGATTATCTAACTTAGGCCAAATTTTATGCTCTTTATGCTACCTTCCAATATTCTTCTAGTATCTACAATTCACTATGTAAACTCTAAGAGAAATCTTTTATAAGGAAATAAAGTATAAATCTTGCAAGTCAAACTAGGATTGGGTTATCAAGTGGGTATGATCACATATGCTTAAGGCATATAGTTTTCATGGTAACAAGCAAGTATTATCTTGCATAAGTTGCAAGGGTTAGCTTGCAAGGTTTCAAGTATTGGCTTGCATAAATATCAGTATAAGCTTGCCTTGAGCAGAGCAGTGGTTAAAGTTCTCCTCGACTTCTTCCTCGTAGTATCCTCCTTCCTCCTCGTATCCTTGGTCGGTACTAGCGTCTATAAATAAATACGAGATACACAATCACCAAACAATACTTAACTATTTCCAATCATCACACAATGGTTCATACTAGATGATCTAGCATCATCACTAATATTACAAGATTTAAGCACTTGCCTTATTTGTTTTACTTTTAGAAAAGTAATTTCTACTCATTTAAAAACTACTTAAGATTTAATATTCTACAAATCAAACATGGGATCATGTTGACACATGTCATCACCACATATTTCAGTACATGGGAATCTGATTTAAAGTGGTGTCACAATTTAATAAGGTTTAACCTTTTTATTTTAATTAAATAAAGTGACTAGAAATTCCTATGGGGCATTCTTTTATTACTTGAACATTATTTCTACAAGTAAACCCATATGTTTTTATATATTTTGAAAGGTATGATCAAATGTGATTTTTGAGAGTTGGAATCAAGTCAAAAGCTTTTATGGTTAAATTTTGAAAAATGTTTGAATGCAGAAAAGCTTCTGCCTTGTTATTTTTACCATGGTTGATCCACAAATCTAAATGGTTTGAATGGCTTGGATTAAGCATTTCAGTACCTTCCTAACAAAATTGGTTTCATGCATTTTGGTTCAGTGAATTGAGCTGGGTTGATTTTCGAATCTGGGTACAGAATTGTGTTTGAAATTAAATGAATAAACCTTAATTTGAATTGTTGGGTCGCGTGGGATGTTTTACTAGGCCGGCCCACTACACTCAGCGCGTACAAGGGCTGGTTAAGTGACTGTCCCCACGCGTCAGTGAACCACACGATCTAACTCTAATCGAACGGCTACGGTTCATCGTCCACGTCGGGGAGCGCCGGTGAGACAGAACCCTAACGCGGCAGGTGGGGGTCATGGGAGGCTCACCGGGTCTCAGGCGAGGGTCGGCGATGGGGGTGAACGACGAAGTCGATGATGGCGGTTCTCCTGGTACCGGCAGCTCCTCCTGGGGCAGCTCCAATCGACGCCTCCCTTCTTCTCCAGCAGCGGCGGGCTCCGGCCAAATTCCGGCGGTGCACTTCTCGCCTTGCTCCGGGAGTGAGGTGGGGTGATTCTGGGTGAGAGGGGAGTGAACTGGTGTGGCGAAAACGAGCGGTGGAGGCCTCTATTTATAGTGGCGGAAGGGGACCGACGGGCACGGGCTGAGCTCTTCGTGGTTGACGGCACAGGCAGCTACTGGCATGGGCGACGGTAGGGGACGATGCTGTGCTCCCTGGCGAAGCTCAACGGCGTGGTCTTGCAGCATGGGGCGGTGTTGATCGGTCGGAATATCGTGGTGCTCTGAGCGGGTCCGACGGCGATTTTAATGTCGCACAGCGCGTGTGGTCTGCACGGCGGCGAACGGGCATGTCTGCGGGGTTGCTGGGGTGCTGGTGATCATCCCTGCAAGCGGCGAGGGCGGCGCACGGTCTATGGGTGCTGGTCAAGCATGGTGCACTGGCGCGCTCTCGGCTCGCACGCAGAGAGGTTTGGCATGGTCGTGTCGTGTGGTCCAGGGGCTGGCATTGCTCGGGGCTGGGACAGAGAGTGGCAGTGGACGGTGGGGTGCTTTCTAGACATGCTGGCTAGGCTTAGCGTTGCTCGTAGCTTGCTGTCGACCATGGGGTAGTGATGCTGCTCTCGGCATGCTTGACATTAATGGATAGGCTTTCTCATAGTGGTGCTAAAGATTGTTAAAGAGGCTAGATGATCTACTAAGGGCTAGTTGCAACCAGAGAGGGAACAAGTTAGGCCAATTTTACTGCACACTATAGTGTTTGATGTTTGTTTTGATTTGAATCTGCAAGGTGTGTAATGAAATGGCCGCAAGAACTTTAAATTTGAATTTTGGATTCAAACTTTGTGGGTTTGCTAGGCACATGCTAGGGGGTATCTGGTTAGTTGGATTAGTCAAGGGGCACTGGTTTGGTTGCGTTTTTAAAATGGATGATCTTCACATATGAATAACATTCAATTTTGAATTGTGATTAGAATGGGGTTGCCAAATGTTTCTGCAAATTTGAAAGGTGGACCTTGATTCACTTTTACTAGTTCTATCAAGGGGTGAAAATAATTGGGAAAGTTTCTGTTTGAAATCTTGGACTAGAAGCACTCAAAGTGACCTAGTGAGCAAGATTGGCAAAAATAACCATTTGCTTTATTTGCTTTGTTTTTTATTTTCTTTTGATTTGTTTCTGCATGGAAATGTTTTATATGATGTTATTTTTATCTTTAAACTATTTCTTGCTATTTAGGTTAATCACACAAGTCCATTCATGTATTTGTCAAATCATTTCATTCACACATGCATTCATATGATTTTAATTAATCAAAGTTTTTGTTAACCCTAATTTTAGTGATTAGAGTTTGATGATGCTTGTGTTATATTTTTGGGATGTTACAAACCTTCCCCCCTTAAAAAAATCTCGTCCCGAGATTTGAGAAAGGACGAAAAAGATTACCAAGGATTTAAAGACATCAGGAAACTCCGTCCTGATGTGATCTTCGTGCTCCCAGGTAGCTTCTTCTTCAGTGTGGTTGCTCCACTGAATCTTGAGAAACTTGATGCTTCGGGTCCTGGTGGTTCTGAAAGCTTCTTCCAAAATATGGATGGGTACTTTGGGGTAAGTCAGGTCATCGTTGATCTCTATGGTCCGGTGATCAATGTTCTTGAACACTTCAGTCTTCTCCAGAACTTCAAGGCATTTGCGAAGTAACAATATATGGAACACATTGTGCATTGCTGACATCTCCTCTGGCAGTTCCAATTGATATGATACGTCTCCTCGACAATTCAGAATCTTGAAGGGTCCGATATATCTGGGTGCTAACTTTCCTTTAAGATGGAAACGATGCATTCCTTTCAAAGGCGACACTTTAAGATACACGAAATCTCCGATATTGAAAGCAAGGTCTCGACGTCTCTTGTCGGCGTAACTCTTCTATCTTGACTGGGTGGTCTTGAGGTGCTCACGAATCTTGTGAACTTTCTCTTCTGCTTCTCGTAGCATGTCGGGTCCGAAAATCTGACTCTCTCCTACTTCCGACCAGTTCAAAGGGGTGCGACACTTCCTTCCATACATAAACTCAAATGGGGCCATTTGCAGACTAGCTTGATAACTGTTGTTGTAAGAAAATTCTGTGAAAGGCAGACAGTCTTCCCATTTAGATCCATACTCTAGCACACATGCTCTCAACATATCTTCGAGTGTTTGATTTACTCGTTCCGTTTGTCCATTGGTCTGAGCGTGTAACATCCCAAAAATATTAAACTTAGATCATCAAACTCTAATCATCAAAATTAGGGTTAACAAAAACTTTTCCAATTAAAAATATGAAAGCATTCATAGGTGTATGTATTAAAATTTGGATTCTTTTGAATTGCCATGGTTCTGTGTTTCTTTGCTTGTAAAATGATTCTTAGGTGAAATAAACATCATCTAAACAATCCCCAAACTTTTCCCAAAGACAAACAAGTCAAAACAAACAAATTAAGTGAATGGTCACTTTGGCCAAATTAACTCCCATGCCTACTTTGGCTATCCCTAACTTTCAGAACTTAACAGAAACATGTATGGATCTTTGCACCCCTTGATAGTACTCATAACAAGGAACCTCGAGCTGGCTTGTCGAGCCTCGAGCCTGATTTTCAGGGTCGAGGCTCGGCTTGTCCAACTTTCGAGCCGAGTCGAGCCCGAGCCGAGCTCTGAGTCCACCCCTAAACCCGATTGCCTCCTTCAGACAAGGAATGCATGGTTCTTGCTGGCAACTTCATCAACACCGCCAGCTAAGGAGATTCCCAATCCCCTCCAGATAAACATCAAGGCATCAGACTCCGTGGCGAAGTACTCGGAGATTTTGCGCCGAGCCCCCGAGCGTGTCACAAGCTGGAAAGCTTCATGTGCACGGGCTGGCGCAAGGATGGCGCTGTCAATGGTGAAGGCACACTATGAAGATGCCGACATCGACACGGTTACCTCTAGCATTCCCGACGCAGACGATGATGGCAAAGAGATTAATCACGAAGGCATCCTTTCATCGCTCGCGGGCTATGACACCAGAGTTGCCGACTTGGTCGATATCAACGTCTTCGTGCCAATGAACACCATCGATGGTGGCAACCAAATCTCCTCCGAGTCTCTTCACACTGCCGACTTCGAGGGTGGCTCTCCTGTTGGTGATGACGCTGCTTCTAAGTCTCCTGCGCCAAAGGAATGAAGAACAACTTTGTATTATTTGTTTCACCTTTGGTGCATGTGCGGAAAAAACTTATTGATGTAACTTAAGGCGGAAAACAATGGTTGTTATTTCCTGCTACTTAAGAACTAGTTTCCAGCATGTATATATTTTTAAGCAAGTGCTGGCTTATCCATTACTTTGGTTTTTATGCTTAACCTTTCGTGAGTCGGAAGACTCGTTGTCGGAACCATGCGCTCAGGTGATGATGCCCAATGGCACCGTCAATAACCTAAGCACAAAATCGCCGACAATAAGTGCCGAAAGTCACTACTCCAGAATCCACATAAAAACGACAAAGAACGTGTAGACCAGAAAACTTAAGCTAACGCCCGTAGGCGGAATTTTCACAAGTGCAAACGCAAGGCTTGTGCATAAAGGTTTTACATGATCCAAAAATGAACACTAAAGGAGGTAAAAGACTCAAAAATATGAGTGAACCAGAGAGCTTTATTTCATTGATCATATAAGAGGTACACAATTAGATAAAAAAATGCTAATTGTAAAAAGGACGTAGCTGTGCTAAGTTCCATGGCCGATCAAGCTCCGGGTAGTCACCATCCGGGTCACGTCGCTTACGCTTATGATCCTTGTTGGGTCCATCCTTCAGTTCACGATTATCAACAAGGTAGTAAGACCCATTGAGTAGCACCTTGCTTATGATGAACGGTCCTTCCCATGGCGGGGATAATTTGTGTGACTTCTTCTGCTTAAGTCGGAGCACCAAATCCCCCTCTTTAAACGAGCGATGCCGAACGCGGCGACTATGGTAGCTGTGTAGATTCTGCTGGTAGATGGTGGATCTTTGTCATGCCAAAACGCGCTCCTCCTCGAGAAGGTCCACATCTAGGCGTCTGGATTCTTCAGCATCATCTTCGTTGTAGGCGGCAACTCTTGGTGCATCGTGAAGTATGTCGGAAGGCAGGATGGCTTCTGCTCCATATACCATGAATTAAGGGGTGTAGCCGGTGGATCTGTTGGGTGTAGTTCGTAAACTCCACAGCACAGATGGTAATTCTTCTGCCCAGGCTCCAGCTGCTCTATGTAGCAGTGCCTCAAGACGTGGCTTGATTCCCTGCAGAATTAATCCATTGGCTCACTCAACCTGACCATTGGATTGTGGGTGTGCCACAGATGCAAGGTCAAGTCGGATTCCTTTCCCCCAGCAATAAGCCTCCACTTCTCCGAGTGATAAATTGCTGTCATTGTCGGTTATAATGCTGTGTGGGAGACCAAATCTCACCACTAGATCTCGGACAAACCTGAGGGCAGTTGCCCCATCAAGCTTTCTAATGGGTTTAGCTTCTATCCATTTAGTGAATTTGTCAACTGCTACAAGAAGATGCGTAAACCCACAAGGTGCCGTCTGTAACGGTCCCACCATGTCCAGACCCCAGACTGCAAACGGCCAAGTTATTGGTATTGTTCGCAGTTCTTCAGCAGGAACATGTGGTTGTCGGGCATAATACTGGCATCCCATGCATGTCTCAACCAGCTTGTCGGCGTCCGCCTTCGTGGTCAGCCAATAGAATCCTTGCCGGAAGGCTTTCGCGACCAACGATCGAGGAGCGGCGTGATGCCCGCAATCTCCGAGATGGATTTCACGTAGGATTTCCATACCTTCCAGCTGGGAAACACACTTTAGGTATACACCAGTAGTGCTCCTTTTGTAGAGTTGCCCATTAATTATGGTATAACCCTTTGCTCGTCGTACTATTTGCCGTCTTTCGACTTCGTCGTCGGGCAAAGTTCCATGTTCGAGATATTCCATGAACGGTTTTGTCCAAGCAAGAGGGACCTTAGTCACCATGTTGACGAAAGAGTCAGCTCTATCCGGGTTGTCGATGTCGGCACCCTTCACAGATGGTGTGCGTAGATGCTCTAAGAAAACTCCTGGCGGAATTTGCTTGCGCCCTGATCCAAGCTTAGACAGTATATCAGTCGCCTTGTTTTGCTCCCTAGGTACATACTTGACTTCGTAGCCCAAGAAGCTCTTGGATATCTCGTCCACTTCGTCTCGATATGCCGCCGTCATAGGGTTCCGCGCATTCCAGGTGCCCGCCACCTGCTGGGCAACCAAGTCGGAATCTCCACAGCAAACTATGTGCTTGATGCCAATATCCTTGGCTACACGTAGTCCGTGAATGAGTGCTTCATACTCCGCCATGTTGTTTGTAGCCTCGAAGTGGATTTGCAAAACGTAGTGTAGCTTGTCTCCTGTTGGTGACTGTAGCAATACACCAGCCCCCGAGCCGTTGAGCAGCTTTGATCCGTCAAAGTGCATCACCCAATACTCTGGTTTTGGCAACGGAGTAGCATCTGGCATCTCCGTCCAATCTGCAACAAAATCCGCCAAGGCTTGTGACTTGATAGCGTCGCGTCTCTTGTAGGTGATCTCGAGGCGGCAAGTTCAATGCCCCACTTCGCGACCCTTCCTGTAGCGTCGCTGTTATTGATAATGTCGGACAGTGGAGTCTTGATCACCACTGTGATTGGGTGCTCCTGAAAGTAATGCCTCAGCTTCCGAGAAGCAAGGAATACTCCATAAGCTATCTTCTGGTAGTGCGGGTAACGCTGCTTGGACTCTGTCAAGACCTCGCTCACATAGTAAACTGGTCGTTGAACTCCGTGCTCATAGCCTGGTTCCTTCCGCTCTACGACGACGACGATGCTTATTACCCGGTTGGTTGCCGCCATGTAGATTAACAGGGGCTCTCCAGGTTCGGGTGCTGCAAGAATGGGCGCTGAGGAAAGAATATCCTTGATCTGCTTCAATGCCGCATCTTCTTCGTCTGTCCATGTAAATTTGTCCGCCTTCTTCAGCAACTTGTACAGCGGCGGGGCCTTCTCTCTAAGTCGGCTGATGAACCGACTAACTGCTGCAACACAACATATTAGTCGTTGAATGTCCTTTAGGCATGTCGGACGGTTTATGTTTAAGATGGCCTTGATTTTCTCCGGGTTGACTTCGATTACACGCTGGGAAACGATGAATCCCAACAATTTGCCGGCTGGAACCCCGAAGACGCACTTCTTAGGGTTAAGCATCATGTTGTATTTCCGGAGATTATCAAAGGTTTCTTTAAGTCGGAGATTAAGTGATTTGACTTTTTAGACATCACCGCGATATCGTCCACATAGGCGTGAATGTTCCGACCAATTTGGTCGTGGAGGCAACGTTGCATTGTCTGCTGGTACGTGGCACCTGCGTTTTTCAGACCAAAGGGCATCATGACATAGCAAAACGTGCCGTATGGGGTAGTGAACGAAGTGGAAAATTGGTCCGACTTCCTCATCTTGATCTGGTGGTATCCTGAGTATGCATCGAGAAAACACAAAAGCTCCGAGCCAGCCGTCGAGTCAATGACTTGGTCAATGCGAGGCAAAGCAAACGGATCTTTGGGACATGCTTTGTTCAAGCCGGTGTAATCAACGCACATTCTTAATTCATTGGTTCCCTTTTGGGGGACAAGTGCATGATTGGCCACCCATCGGGTGTGAAGGACTTCTCGGATAAATCTAGCTTTAAGTAACCTAGCTATCTCTTTGCCAATGGCGCGTCTCTTCTCATCTCCAAAGCGTCGTAGAGGTTGTTTCACTGGTTTACATTTTGGATCAATGTTTAAGCTGTGCTCGGCAAGTTCCCTAGGTACACCTTTCATGTCGGCAGGTTGCCAGGCAAAGATGTCCCTATTCTCACGGAGGAACTCGACGAGCGCGCTTTCCTATTTGGGATCCAGGTTCGTCCCAATGGCGGTGACCTTGGAGGCATCGCCTACCACAAGTTCCACCGGCTTGGTCTCGATGGCGGCCTTGAACGCAGGAGCGGAGTCGGAGATCTGCTTCTTTGACGCGGGCATGTCTGAGTCATCGACCTTGCTCTGGATCTCTTTGAATTCTTTGATGTAGAGGACAGCTTCTGCAATGGCTGCTTCATTGATCTCGCAGTCCCTTGCCTTGGTAAAGCTTCCGGATACGGTGATACTACTGTTTGGTCCGGGTATCTTGAGTTTGTTGTAGACGAAGCATGCCTTGGCCATGAACGTGTGGAATATGTCGCGGCCGGATATGATGTGGTACACGCTCTTGAAGGGGACCACCTCGAAGGTCATGCGCTCTTGGCGGTAATTATTAACATCGCCAAAGGCAACCTGAAGTGTAATGCACCCAAGGGACCGAGCCTCCCGACCAGGAACTACGCCGTGGAAGATGGTGTTGGTCCGCCTTAGGTTTGCCTCTGTCAAGTTCATCTTCTGCAGTGTATCCAGGTACATGATTTTGATGCTGCTTCCACTATCCACCATACACTTGGTGAACTCCACGCCGTCAATCAAGGGGTTGATGACCATGGCGTACTGGTTCTTAGTAGGTATAAGGTCTGGGTGGTCCGTCCTGTCCCAAGTGATTGGAACTTCCGACCAGCGCAGGTACTGGGGAACTGGGGGGAGAGTAGCCATCAGGATCCTCAGAGAGGTCTTCTGTTGTCGGACGGTGGGGGTGCCAAGGAAAGTATGGTAGACTGGAGCCTTCTTTGCGAAGGGGTTCTTGCCCTTGTCGTCGATCTTGGCGGCGTGCTTGGGGTCAACGTCTTCGTCCATGTCAGTTGAATCCTTGGACTCCTCCTCCTTCTTCTTCCCCTTGCCCTTGCCTCGCGGTCTGTTCTTCCGACTTTGCTTGTAGCCGGACTCCGGGTCTTCCTTGAGGTCGTTGACGAACTTGCAGTGTCGATTGGTATGGGTGGCCTTGCCGTTGGCGTCGAGGTGTACGAGGCACGGCATATCGCGGTACTCCTCATAGGTTTGGGGAACGCAGAGCAGAGCCGAGGTGGTTTCACTTCCTCGTTGTTGCCCACGACCAGCTCCCCTTCCTCGGCCACGTTGTCCGCCTTCACCTCATCCTGCAAAAGTTATAGCGACCATGTCGGTAGATTGCTTTTCTTCTGGAGCGGTTTTCCGCTTTGTACTGATGTTCCTCCGAGCTTGAGTTGGAATGGCTGTTGCCGGCAAGGATCCGCGAGCATCATCGTCGGCAGCTGCGAACTCACTAGCCAACTGAATCATCTTGTTCAAGTCAAGCTGGTGATTGTCCTACAAGCGCTTCAGATTATGTCGGAGCAACGTGCCCCTTTCCAACCCATCGATGAAGGCGGCCATGGCGGTCTGAGCGTGCACTCCTACGCAGGAATTCTTCATATCCAGCCAGCGGGAGAGGTAGGCGCGAGATGTCTCGTCTTCCTCTTGCATGCACCGCTGTAGATCGCCCACAGTGCAGGGACGCTTGTATGTACCCTCAAAGTTCTTGGTGAATGCTTCTTGCATGTCCAGCCAGTTGTAGATAGATTTCTCCAGCAAGTCGTCGATCCATTGACGGGCAATGCCCGCCAACATTAATGGGAGGTACTTGACGGCGACGTTGGGGTTGCCTCCGGCAATCTCCACCGCATTGCCGTAGTCCTGCAACCATGTGGCTGGCTTGGAGGTGTCGTCATAGGGCTTGATGGTCTTGTCAATCCGGAAAACTTTGGGGTAAGTTGCGGATCGTATTGCAGGTCCAAAGAAACTTGGTCCCAGGTATGGTCCTTCCCGGTCCTCGTGGGTCTTATCCATCCGCAAACGTGCATCGTACGGCTCCAGGTTCTTCTTCTTCTTGTCAACAGGGGATGGGCTGCGTGAACGACGCGGGCCTCCTCCGCCATGGTGACTGCTTGGTGGTGACAGAGGCGGAGGTGGCGGTGGGTTAGCCTTCTTGCTATTACCCTCCTGCGACGCCTCACGCCTGTCACGGTTGCTTGTCGGACGTGGAGGGTCGTGGTATGACCTGCTCTTGTGCCCGTGGTTGCTCTCTCCATCATGACGGGTCCGCTCCGCGTTGTCGCGGATGCCGATGCCACACTGCTTTGGTGGGGGCATATCCGTACGATGGTGAGCCTTGTAATCTTCGTGATGTCGGGGAGATCGGGGCGGTGGCGACGGGCGACGAGGTCGGGCCTTTTCTCCGTGGTTGGAGGATATGGGGATGGCATCCTTCCTGTTGCGTGCGTCCCTCCGTCTTCGTTCTGATGAAACCGTCTGGGACCCGACATCAAGAGGAGATCTGTCCCTTGGCGGCTTGTACTAGATAGAATGGCAAAGCGTTGGGTCAGACTCAAGCCTCTGAGAGGTGGCCTTTTCCTGCTGCTTCACCGCCTTGGCCACTAGGTCATAGACCTGTTCCACTGCCTCAGGCGATTTATCCTGCTCCAGAAGGGTCTTGGCGACAGCGAGGTTAAGGAGTGGGGTGGGCATCACCAGCTTGCCTTCACTGCCAATGTATGGCTTGGCTTGTGCTGGCTTCGAGGGAGCCCATCCTAGGTTACGCCGCACACCAGGATCTTTGATGACGCGAGCCGGAGCTTTCTTAGCCTTCTGCTGCAGTAAAGTCTTGTACTCGGCCTCCATTGCTCTAGCTTTCTCTATGGACTTCTGCGCGTTGACCAGATCTCAATCTAGCTTAGCGCCTTACTCCGCGATGGCTTGCGCTTCCTCCAGTAGCTGCTGGCGCTTCTCATCAAGCTGGGTCACGTTCCGGATATGAGCAATGGTCAGTGGCTCGACGAGGAGATTGCCGTACATCACTCTATCAGCTGGAGTAACTTGGGCTGCTGCAGACGTGGATGCTGGAGGCGGCAAGTTTGCGGTGTTGTTGTTTCTCGGGCCGGTGTCGAGTTCCTGTGGCTGCTGCACTGGATTAGGCGGAGGAGGCATGACTTTTGCGCGATCATCGTCAGCAGGAATGAGTGGCCCCTTCCCCTTTTCCAATGCTGTAGGCGGAGCTCGTCCGGGTTGATCTTCATCCATCGTCGTCGCAATGGTGACGAACACCCCTCGGGACGTGACGGCGTTGTTGGCTTGCTCATCGCGCGAGTACTCCTCCATCTCCTGCATAGCGGAGTCTAGCTCTTCTGGACTGAAATCTATCTCCTCTGAATCTGTACTGAAATCAGCATAGAGCGCGTCAATGACAGAGTCGGAGGGTGCCAGGACTTCCTCGATGACGGGCGGTGGAGGTGCAACGGCCTCGACGATGACTGGAGGTGGCGGTGTTGCTGCGACGATGGCGGCAGGAGGCGGTGGTGGCGGTTGCTGAATTGGAGGTTCTCCGTCCCTAAGCGCAAGCGCCATCTGGGCTGCTGCGTTAGCTTCCGCGTAGTTGTTGACGGTGCTCACCATCTCTTCGAGGGTAAGACGCCCTGTTGCCTACTGCCGTCTTAAAGAATGTCGGAGAAGCATTCCACGGTCCAGTCCTTCCATGAAGTGATACAAAGCGTTATCATCAGGGTAGTGGGCCAGATCGGCTCGTATACGGAGCCATCTGGACAGGTAATCGCGGAGGTTTTCGCCTTCTCTCTGAATGCAGTGCGCCAGATCGAAGATGGAAACCACACCGACGAACTTGGATCTCTGCTGTCCAGACGCACGGACGAAGCCGGCAGATTTGCAGTGATCTTCCACCTTTATATCCTGCACAGGGGCGAGTTTGGGTGGGCCTTGGTTTTTTCCGATCTTCGCCGGCAAACTCCGAAGAGAGATCCGACATTGATCCTTCCGCGAACGTATCCTGCCCGTATGCGGTCCGTGCGGGCCTTGATGTTTTCCGATCTTTGCCGGCAAACTCCAAAGAGAGATCCGACATCGATCCTTCCGCGAACGTATCTAGCCCGTAGGCGGTCCGTGCGGGCCTTGATGCTCCTCCGACTCCCAGGGAACTAGTGCCCGAGTCGGTTTCGCCGATGAAGAGGTGGATGTCTCTGATAGAAACGATCGAACACCGCGTAGGGTTCGTCTTCGCCGGGATTCAGAACTCGTCAAGAGGGACGATTGGAACGTTGCTGGAAAAGAGAACGCGACCGATGGCTACGGTTTCGCCGATTCCCACGAAGATCTTGGTCCTCGCCTGCTGAAGAGCCTGAAGCGCCTCTTGCCCCACGGTGGGCGCCAACTGTCGTGGTATTGCCGTTGAGTATGCCATGGAGGGGTCCTCACAGTGCGTGTTTAGAGACGTGGGGGAAGGCGGACGGTTGACGAGTACGAGGTAACACAGCTTACCCAGGTTCAGATCCCACAACGGTGGCGGAATCCTACTCCTGCTATAAATCACTATAAAGGCAATACGCCGAGTTACAGGGATTGGTTCGCTGTGCGAGGTGCATCGTAGTCGACACTAGATTGTCTGAAGTTGTGCCCTAAAGGATCCCATAGGCCCGACTTATATAGTCGCCAGGTCCTAGGGTTACAGGGAAAATTCCTAGCAGGACAGGTTACAGGGTCCTACACCGTCTATTACTAGTTTTGTGTATCTTGCACTCCAAGGCTCCGGGTACGCTGGTGACTCCACCATAGCCTTCCTTTATCCGGCATGGGCCTCCCTTCTGGATCCATCTAACTGGACCGCCCAGCAGGCCATAGGCCATCCTACCAACTGTGGGCCACCCGGGTTATCCGGATAGGTGACATGCTATGAGGATACCCACATAGCATATCCCCAACAGCTCTAGGGTTGTTTTGCAAAAAGCCAGATTTACTTCTACTAAGTTTAGAAGCAAAGAAAACTAGTTGAAGGTTTGATAACACATAAGTGGGGATTTGAATTTTATATCACAACTCTGTTGTAGTCAAGTCAAAGTCACAATTCATTTCATAATTCATTTTGAAAACATATGACGGGGGAACAGTATGGCCACTCCAACTGTCCATAACTGCGGACGCGGCTATTCGAATAGTTTGACACTGTGTAGAGATTGTACACTTTCACCACAACATTCGATACATCCGTCAGGAACAAATCCTGAATTCACCATACTCAGTATGCGGATAATCAATCCTAACCTTTCAATTACACGCCCTAGTATAGGCACCTCTCTTGTGAGTTTGGCCTCCCAACCATGACCAACTGTCATCTTGGAAACTGCACAGGTGGACAATCTTCACAAGGTAGCCTCAGCTTAGACCTTTCCACGAGGGAACCCATACTAAGGTATATAAATTTCCAGTCAAGCCCTACCCAATTTTCGGGTATTGTGGTTGTACGGTAAAATTGGAATGGTATCACATCCAGACAACCATCAGTTTTATAAAGGGTTAAGGCTCATGCCTCAACATTTTTGTCACCAAAATCATCTGGTGCTCGGAAAACACATGTCAAAACATTTTAGTAGAATGACTCATCATTCTAAGGTTTTCATAACCATTTTCACCAAGTATTCCCATCTAAAGTTGATCAATTTTTATGCTTAGCACTAGCATCTACAAGTGGTGGTAAATACTAATGAGGGATGGTAAATAAGTGGAGATTTGCTAAGTTCAATCTCATGCCTTAGGATGACATCAATATTATCTAACTTAGGACAAATTTAATGCTCTTTATGCTACCTTCCAATATCTTTCTAGTATTTACAATTCACTATGTAAACTCTAAGAGAAAGCTTTGATAAAGAAATAAAGTATAAAGCTTTTAAGTAAAACTAGGATTGGGTATCATCAAATGTGTCTAACCAAGCATGCTTAATTCATTGCATAGGTGATCTAACTTTCATAGTTGCAAGTGTTAGCTTGCAAGGTTTCAAGTATTGGTTTGCCTTGAGTAGAGCAGTGGTTGAAGTTCTCCTCTGCTTCTTCCTCGTAGTATCCTCCTTCCCCCTCGTATCCTTGGTCGGTACTAGCGTCTATAAATAAATACGAGGTACACAATCACTAAACAATACTTAACTATTTTCAATCATCACACAAAGGTGCACTATAGATGATCTAGCATCATCACTTAACATTACAAGATTAAAGCATTTATCTTATTCATTTTAAATTGGAGAAAAGTAATTTCTACTCATTGAAAAACTACTTAAGATTTAATATTCTCCAACTCAAACATGGGATCATGTTGACACATGTCATCACCACATATTTCAGTACATGGGAAACTGATTTAAAGTGGTGTCACAATTTAATAAGGTTTAACCTTTTTATTTTAAATAAATAAAGTGACTAGAAATGCCTATGTGGCATTCTTTTATTACTTGAACATTATTTCTGTAAGTAAACCCATATGTTTTTACTTATTCTGAAAGGTATGATCAAATGTGATTTTTGAGAGTTGGAACCAACTCAAAATCTTGTATGGTTGAATTTTAAAAAATGTTTGAATACAGAAAAGCTTCTACCTTGTTATTTTTACCAAGGTTGATCCACAGATCCAAATGATTTGAATCCAACAGGCTTGGATTAAGCATTTCAGTACCTTTCTAACAAAATTGGTTTCATGCATTTTGGTTTATTGAGTCGAGCTAGGTTGATTTTTGAATCTATGTACAGAACTATGTTTGAAATTAAATGGAAAAATATAAATTTAAACTGTTGGGTCACGCGGGAGACGCTAATGGGCCGGCCTAGTGTCACTATGCAACACGGGGCTCAGCTGATAGGGGGTCCACCCGTCAGTGGCTCATAACGCGCTAAGCGGTACGGGGCGGTGTGGGACGTTGGATTAGAGTGGGGATCAACGGCTGTGGATCGTCGTCGACGACGGACCTGTCGTCGGCGAGCTCTAACCCTAGCGGCTCGGTGGGGGTGCATAGGGAGCGTACCAGGGCTCCAGCGATGATGGCGAGGCGGGCAAACGAACTGGTGGTCGACGACGAGCTCAGGGACGGTCGAGGCAGCTCTGGGGGTGGTCGCAATCAGCGACGCCCTTCTCCTCCAGAGGTGGCCTGCTCCGGTACAATTCCGTCGAGTTGCTACTCCCCGTGCTCCGGCTAGAGGTGTTGGACGATCAATGAGGTGAGGGGAGTGAAGTGGTGTGCTGCAAACGGCTGGGGGTGCCCTCCTTTTATAGGCTTGACGGCGAGACCGAGAGGGATGGGCAGGCGACGGTGGCGACATGGCTACATGCTGCTAGCGGCATGGCTGAGGGTGGCGATCGACGCGCGGTCTCCTGGCGGTGCTCTAGGACTTGAATGCGGGCTTAGGGGCGGTGGTAATCGGTCGGGCGGAGTTGGCGCTCTGAGCAGTAGAGGCGGCGTCTTCGACAGCGAGCGGTGGCCGTGAGGCGTTGGACGGCGAATGGGGGTGTCTGGCGTGCTCCCTAGGTCGTGGCGACGCGGTGGGCACGGGCTGCGGTCGAGTGGCGGCCTGTGCATGCGTGCCGGGTGCGGCGCTCTAGCGCGTGCTCGGCATGGCACGGTGACACTAGGCGTGGGGTTTTCTCGGTGGTCCATGGCTGGGCATGGCTTGGGGAAGGGACAGTGGGCGACGGTGAGGTGCTGGCTATCTCCTGGACATGGCGAGAGAGGGGGGGCGGTCTGCTGCGGCGGCGACCAAGTTGGCCGGCGAGGTGGGCTCGGCTTGGCATGGCCATGCTGCTAGGAGGTAGGGGATGGGTTAGTTATGCCCTGGTTTGATCCAGAGGGGACAAAGTGATCAAATGAAGGTCAAATGGGAGACAAGTTTGGCCAGAACACTATTCAAAATAGTGAAATTGATTTGGTTTAAATTCTGCCTGCCAAGTGTTTGATGAAATGGCCGCAAGAAACTTTTTTTTGAATTTGAAAAGATTTTTGGTGGGTGTTCTAGGCATAAGCTTGAGACTCCGTGGTTGCTTGGGTTTTGAAAATTGAGCTTGTTTGAGTGGTTTTTGAAATAGTGGGATCTTCACATATGAGATAGATTCAATTTTAAACTGTCATTTAAACTTAGCATTTAAATGTTTTTGGCAGATCACAAAGTGGGCCTTGGTACCTCATTATGTGTACTAGCAAGGGGTGCAAAGATCCACAATTGTTTCTGTTAAGTTTTGAGTGCTAGGAATAGCCAAAGTAGGCATGATAGTTAATTTGGCAAAAATGACCATTCACTTCATTTATTTATTTTGAGTTGTTTTTCTTTGGGAAAAGTTTGGGAATGATGTAGATGATGTTTATTTCACCTAAGAATCATTTTACAAGCAAAGAATCATAGAACCATGGCAATTCAAATAAACTCCTAATTTAATACACATACACATGGATGCTTTTATATTTTGAGATGGAAAAGTTTTTGTTAACCCTAATTTTGATGATTAGAGTTTGATGATTCATGTTTAATATTTTTGGGATGTTACATGACGCCACCGTGGCCGCTGGTTTAGTACACACCAATTAGTATACCGGCAGATCGAGAATGTGATGAAGTCTTTCCATAGAAGTCCTCCCAATACACAATACTAACATGTCTAACAAGCACCAATGCAAGGATATAACCTCCAATACACAATACTAGTTAACCTGAAGATATACCAATGCAAAGAGTCTTCCGCTATGTAATTAACTAAGCCACAGTCATCCTGCAGTGTTGAGATCTCTCTTACTGTTTTCCTACAGAAGGCAGCGACGATGGTCCCTGGTTTTTGATTTCCTTTGTAAGATTCAGTAATCTATTTTAGCTGATTTGGTTGTACAGATAGATACATGACGGTATATTCGTTTGTTGGTTCTTGCAGGTTAGGTGTTTGACAAATTGATTCTTTGCCATCCAAGCTAGGTTTGCATGCCTTCAGAGGCCATTATATAAGGCAGGTTTACTGAATTTTGGGATGTTTATAGAGGGCTTCTTTTATGTCTCTACACAACTGGTTGAATTATCTTCATACTCAATATTTGGTTTGTATATTATTCATTTGTACTTCAGGAAAATATTTGGTATTGTCTTACGGCACGACACTTGTGAAATCCAAGTATGTTTTTCTCCTGCTTCGTGTTCTCCGTCCTTGAGTCGGCGACACATGCTGTCCATCCTCGTGTCGTCGATGCACTCTTGAGGGCGTCGATAGTGGTGTGCGTTTCTTTCGTGGCAGCCATGGTAGGACGGTGCTGACCTCTTATTCTTCCATTCTTATTGCATGATTTCCCGGATTGCAGAACTGAGATTTACTTATTTTGATCAGGCAAAACAAGTGTCAAATCCTTTGAGCACTACAGGAAATAGTTTCAGACTCCATAATGGCAACATGGGTCTATTCTGTGACATGAGGTAGAAGGTGGGCTGCTCCAAATACTTGCTTTCGCCTCTATCCTCCAATTTTAGCATTTTACTATGTATAATTGGTTTTTACCTTTTGTTGGCAGGTGAGCTGAATTGTGTATGCAGATTCTGGTTATGGTAGAGTTTCGTAGGGAGATTCACATATTTTTGCCTATGAAGTGATTGCTTTTCCCCATGTGTTTTTGAAGTATCAATGGTCTTTTTATTCTGCTATGCCACACAGATGCCCCATGCTACTCTCCGAGTCCTCGATCCTTGCGGCAGCAACGGGGCGAGTACGGGTGGCAGCGAAACAATTTGACGTGGAGCTGTGGAGTCTTGTGGTGTTCATCATCCAGGGATGGGCGATGAGGAACTACCCTCCAATGGATATACCAAGGAGGAGGTCACTCCAGATAGTGTGCAACGAAACATGGAAGTTCCACAATCTTTTTCATCCAGCGAGTATTTCTTCTCCAAGTACGTTCATCCCTGCCATCTCCATTCTCCTGTACCATTGTTGTGGTCAGCAAACAACCTCTACTATTTCCCCCCACTGGTAATTCACTTCTATTTACCTATTCTACTAGGAACTAGCTAAGGCAATATATATCACTGATTTTATGTTTTGTTAACTGAATTTTAATCATCTCTTCTTAACCGCTACCATTTAAAAAAAAAATATTAGTACAATAAAAACTCTGAGCACCTTATGCATCAAATCTGTAGTGACCACAAACGAAGATTTTACATACTAATTATCATTGACCCTTTCACCACACCCTTCCGTACATTGTGCTTACTTAACATGTTCTCAATTATATTTGAAAGAGCATGACTGCAGATACTAAAATGCAGATTGGAGGTCAAGATTTAAGAACACTTGCCAATAAAGTGATCAGGTATAGTGGCTTCAAATCTCTTCACTATCATTTCGATTGACAATTTTTCCTTTTGTAATAGTTAGGGGTTGGTAATGAGGCACTAGACAATATTTCTTCCACTGGGTTTTTCTTTACTCTACCTTGGATGCGAAAATTAGAAAAATCATCATATTCATGTTTAGTTCATGGGCTGCATCTCTTCATAGGATCGAGCAATGATAATGTCTACTCCCTCCGTTTGGAAATATAAGATGTTTTAGGTTTGTGAATAAGATGTATCTAGACAACTTTTAGTGTCTAGATTCATTTGAACCTATACACTAAAAGGTGTCTAGATATATCTCCTTCACAAACCTAAAACATCTTATATTTCTAAACGGAGGGAGTAATTGTTAAACGTCTAACTCTTGGTTTCTATCGATGTTGGTGTCAAATCTCAGCAGTTTTGTTGTTGTCATTCAGACGAGAGTAAAGTAGAGAAATACTAAGAAATCTCCAGCTATGTTCTACCAAAGTGTTTGTTTACACGTAGTTGTACACATTATTGTTAATGGTCTACCTAGATTTGTTTGTAATGTACTGTTCCAAAATTAATTGATTATTAACTCAGTTCTCAGAAATCATCAGCGGTGCAGAAATTACCATCAGGAGGATTACCATCGTGTTGCTGAATTACACAAGTGGGGTTGCTTTGTTGAAAACAATTTTAGTTTCTCGTTCAGGTAACATTCAGTTTTCATTCAGGTAAGGTGTGTTTCTAGACTACATTTTCTATAGAAAAACAACATTGCCCCGTCTCTACATACATACACATAAACTCTATTAAATCTAGAAACACCAAACGAGTATAAAAAAACAACATTGCCCCGTCTCTACATACATACGCATAAACTCTATTAACTCAAGAAACACCAAAGGAGTAGATTTATGATCTCCACTGAGTGGAATTATGATTTCGAGTTGTACACACTGTTTATATTTGTACACACACATAAACACTTTGCACTAGAAACTCTTTATACTTATACTAGCAGGGATTTAGGTATAACTACGTTTATATAGTGATTATAGTTGCCAATTAACAGTCGGACCAAATATCTATAATGATGGAAAATACGTCTGATGTTGAAGATTTAGCTTGATTGTGAACTCATGTAACTTAACAACTGATTTATCTCCATACATGGTTCAATCTTTGTGTTACCACTGAAACATTCTAATTTCTGCCAAATATGACTAGGTGCAGAGCAAAAGTGCAATGCTGTAATTTTGGGTTCCTCTTGACTCCTGATTGTAATTTTCCTGAATAAGAGAGTGCACCAACATGTTGTCTCTGATTTACCAAAATGATTTTGACTTCCTAGAATAAAAGAAATCATGGTTATACAACATTCTCTTAGTTATGTATTGGTGACATTTTCTCTTCTCTCCAGTTCTGCATGCAGGTTTTCCCTTGGAAGTTGAAACAATACTTTCTTCATTGGAACCTACCCTGCAACACTTATACATGCTAAACTATCTTATTGATGATTCCATTGAGTACGTGCAAAAGAGGTACCGCCAAGGGTGCGGCGTTGTCGCCGCGCCTCAGTTCTCTATTACATATATGAAAGTTGAACATATTAGCGGGCTCTCATACATTCAGTTACTGTAGATCCGTTATTTTTAACCAATCACGTTTGGACACGCCGTCTCTTTTGTAACACCCTCAGAATCGGTCCTATGCAAGTTTCAGCGATTCCCGCCAAACCCGCATAGAAACGATTCAAAGGTGCCCACCAAGAACTTTCGTGCGGGTGGAAAACAAAGTAATACCATTACACAATAGTCCACGATGGAACCCACAGAATAGATATATACAACAATGACTTAAAGAATCAAGAATATAGATATACAATACAAAGATCCAAATCATCTTTAAAACGATACAGCGTTCGAGTACGGACAAGATGCAAATTGAGCTAAGAGCCCTGAAGAATAACCAATGTCGTCCATAACCCTGCCTAGGCCAAGTCGGAAGGGTAACCCTGCTAACGACGTCGATCTTAAAACCTGCTTAAACAGAAGGGGTGTCGACAAAGGGCAAAGGAAAAAGAGAGCGGTCAGTACTGAGGCCAGTACATGACGAGACTAGAATTTGACGGTCCACGTCTACATAGGTATGGTGGATTGAAGCGGCAGCGCAGCATATGCACTAAACAACCTATAGAGACTCAATACAACTGACGGCTATCAGATAGGGATAAGAAAGACCTATTCGGATCCAACCTGAAACTATCACCAAGCATACCCATCCTGGTATTTCCCCCTCGAGACCAAACGAGGAAGTCAACCGAGGAACTCACACAGTTGGCAGTTTTATTCATTCCGTTATAGTTGCGGCAATTACTAGTCATATATAGATAGCATGAGTCATCCTGATATTATAAACAGTGGGCAGTTTTAGTTAACCATTCCGCTATAGTTGCAATACTTACTAGTCAGATACATATAGCATGAGGCATCCCAAAACCAGCAGTTGTTGGTACTTTTATTTAGCCATTCCGTTATAGTGAAGCTGATTACTAGTTATTATAAAGTCAAATTTATAACACTACTTTAGTTATAGTTGTCTATGATCGAGATACTGTGCTCCAAGTCGTTCATAACCGCGGACACGGCTTTTAGAAAGTTTTACCCTGCAGGGGGCACAAATAGCAACACACGCACGATCAATCTCGGAAAAAACCAAATGAAAAACCCAACGAGGCATCATGACAGAACATTCACAAGATTTATATTTGATTTCAGGGGGCCATCCTACTAAGCAAGCCGCGACGAAGTTGGCCAGCTCCGAGACGGACCCAGAGGTTTATGTCAATGGCTGTAAACGATTGGGAACCCGAAAGTGTTGACTAGGCTTATCGATACCACCGAAACATTCCACTTATCTAAACAGTACAGGCGATCCACGCGCAATAGTAATTAAAGCAGTAAAGCATGACATAAGTACATGATAGTAATAAAGCCCCAAACTACTTTGTGGCCCCTAGAAATTAAATATGACTCAAGCTAGGGTTAAGGGGATTCATGGTTCCACTTAAATATTCAAAGAACAGGTATCAAGTACTCGGAGTCCTACGGGACACAAGTGGACGGTTAAAAACCAAATAACATCTATTGTCCACCTGTGCCTCTGCATTATTTACCTATTTTTAATTTTAGTTATTAAACAGTAATTAAATCCATGATTATCTCCATCATTAAGCCTATGACAACCCCCAACAATGGTGGAACATCGACGACACGAAGCAGCACCTGAGCAAGCGACTACGACTCACAAGACCGATTATCTACCAAACAACAGGTAATAGGAGGTGTCCATGGCAATATAGAGGCTGCAGAGAAGTATAAAGGGGTACGAAATCTATAGCATCGCAACACAGATAGCAATAAATCAATAGGAGAAAATAAAGACTACAAAAGTAAGATATGTAGAAAGGGGGAGAATGCTCGCCTGGAAAACATTGCCGAAGCTTCATAACCGAAGAACTTGTCGAAGGTCACAACATCTCATCGTCCTATCTGGGAAGAAGCAAAACACTAAAAAGAACAAGCGATGCAACAATTACAACTAATGCGGAAGAATCGGCATGATCATGATATGAGCATGGCATGGCAAGTTAATAATGCAAACTATGTCAAAAAGGTATTAGGGGCATAACACATTGACGATATAGCATTTGTGAGGCATTATTAATAAGAGACAATTAGTTCTCAATTTTATTTATCATATTTTCCTTGCATAAACAGTACTGATTATAAAATTGCTCTTAATGCATGATGCAAATGACACATGGATATCATGGTTGGAGAGGTCTCGTCGTGCTGATCGATTTAGACATATCATTTGTTGAATTCAGAGTTGCGGTTTTAAAGTTATGCAATATTTAAGAAATGGGCATTAATTGACATTTAATAATTCGAAAATTTTAAAATGCTCAAATGGTATTATAAATGTCATATTCATAATCCTCATGTTTTTCTGATTCAAAAACATATATTATTCATATTATTTGGATTTATGAATTTAAATCAAAATCAAAGTCAAAATTAGTCAAATGGGGTCAAAGTCAAAGGTTTGACTAGTTTGAAATAGTTTTGAAAAGATTTGAATTTGCATTGGAATACATACTGAAAAACTAAACACATTTTATTTTATAATTTTTTTCCAAATTCAGAATCATTTTAAAGTTATGAACTAATTCATGTATATTCATATTTGGATTTTTATTTTCTGAATTTGGAACAACATAGACTTTGATACATAGAGGTATTCGACCCACAGGGAATGACAAGTGGGCCTAAGGCGTGAGGGTGTGACACGTTGGGGCGTGGGGGACTGCGGGTTGAGGAGCAGAAATCTCCAGGGGCTAAGCTGCAAAAGTATAGGGGCTATCTGACGAAACTGAATTTCAGATCTGAAGTTTGATTGAAATCGGCCAGAGTTTTAACGAAGATGGCGACTAAACAGTGCTGAATTTAGAAACGCCGCAAAAACAAAAGTTGTAGCGGAAACCAAGATCTACAACTTTGGTGTTCATCGTTTCTCCGTAGGAGGTCTGTGCGAGCCGTAAAATGTTGATGAACAGAGTCTGCAACAAGTTTCGAAACTGAATTCTTTTTCTGCCCCCCAAAATTGCTAGCGCGATCGATCTTGCGAGGATGATTCCCAGGAATGTGGTGCACCAAAACGGGCGTGTGATTGCTCGATTTAAAGAGGGAATCTAGGGCTACTGTTTGATGTTTCTTGTTTCTTCATAGCAGGGACAAGGGCGCCGGAAAAAAAACGGGAACAGAGGTTCGGGCTGCTGCTACTGTATGCTGGGCGTGCGGCTGCTGCTGTTCTGCTGCCTGCGAGCGTGCACGCGCACGACAGAGACGAGCAAGGCGGAGAATACGGCGACGGTGGCGAGCTAGGGAGGTGCAGGGAGGTAGGATGAGAGAGGAAGTGGGACGGGGAGCTCACCGAAGGTGTCAGCGCGCTCGGGGAAGCCGGAGGAAGCGCGAAGGCGGTGAATTCCGGGCATGACCGTGCTCGGCGTCGGAGTGGAAGCTCCCAATTCCCACCGATCTAGGACGATTCGACTCCCGATCTTCCGCTGTGAGGATGGAGACAACGTTGTGGTTCCGATCCCGAGCTCCGTTCGGCTTAGCGACATCCATGGCGAGGACGACAGAAGGCGGTGATGTTGCTCTCGATTGTGAGTGGGGAAAAGATATGGAAAATATAGACAGGAGATGGTGGCGGCGGAAGGGAGGAAGGTTGGATGGGGACTAGGGTTTGAGGAGGCCTCTCAGTGGGGATTAAAAGAGGGGGAGGGAGTGGTTGGCGTGGTGGCGTCGGCATGTGGAGGTGGTCACGCTCCTCTCGTGAAGAAGCGACAGAACGAACAGATACTCCACTCGATCGTTCAGTCAAGTGGGCTCCTAGATGGGCTTGCTTCTTCGGGTCAGTAGGAAGAAAGAAGGGAGATGGGATGATGGGCTTCTTCTCTCTCTCTCATTTGTCTTTCTTTACAAAATCTTTTGTTTTATGTTTTGTATTTGTTTCTTTGTAAACCTTTTGAAACATTGAATTTTACTGGAATTGCAGAGATTTTAGACAAGAGGATTTTGGTAGAAATTAAATAAAGACAAGGGGAATAGAGTATACAGAAGTATGATGCCCACAAATAAAAACAATTTTGGTATTTTACAAGATAGGGGTTTTAGGTATTGAATCAAGAACAAAATCATTTATAAAGTAGTGAATCCTATACATGGATCCCATCCTGTAGAAAACAAAATAGAGGTGGGTAAAATAGGGAGAGGAGTTTAGGTGATAACAAACAACATAAGCAAGACAAAACAAATGCAAGGTTTGATATAATGCTCAAATGCAATGTGGCATTATGACATGTGCATGATATCTTGATGATGCATAAAACAAAAACACCAAGCAATTTTCTAGTGGTGGTTTTACCCGGGATGCTACATCTTTTCACCGTACGTTCCCCAGTTTCGTCATCAACTCCCCGTTCTCTTCTACTAATTAATTGCGGTGGATCAGCCCTCCCGGAACCCTCTCTAGAAAAATCTAGTGGACAGGTCCCACCAACGCCTGCCCTCACCGCTTTGACCCAACCGTGGACCACGAGGAAGAGAAAAATCCCAAACGCCTCCCCCTGTTCTCGCCTTGCCCGCCCTGATGCCTCTCACCTCGCTCTCCCCTCCTGCTCTTCCTGGCTACGTGCCGGAGAAGGGCCCAGGGAGAGCGTGGCGGCAGACGTGTGCATGGGATCAGCAGCAGGTTGGGCCAGCGCTAGACAAGCTCGAGGAGACGAGGCGGAGGTGGCGGCGCTGGACTGGGATCCGGACTGGCCGCTGGGCCGATGCGTCGCGAGGCTGCGCATGGAGGAGCAGCGCTGGGGCATCACCTCGCGTCGGAAGAACTAGACTGTGCGGTGCCGCTGTCAACGGGAGGAGGCCTTCAAGCGCGGCCGCAGCCACACGAGCTTCGTGGTGGATCCTGGACCACGGCCACGTGAGCATGATCGTGGCGGTGAATCCGGCGACCACCGGCGCAGGGACTCCGCCGTACAGGTGACCTATTCCTTATTTTCCTCTCCCTCTATCTCCTTCCCCTCGATTTGGTCTCTTCCCTCCCAGTGGATTTTGGCAGTTCACCACAGCGCCATTTTTACTTCGATTTGTTGCAATTTTTTAATTCAGTTCCACAGCAGTGCCGAATACACAGGAAAGTTTGCAGGATCTCTCATGGTGTTCTTCAGGCCTTTAATTCCTTCTGCATAACCTATACTAGGATAGCCAAAAGGGAAGGCTTTATTTGGGGTGGAGCCGAGCCAAATTTGGAGTGCAACATATCTATCTGTTATGCATACGAAGTTGCTCAGATTATGAACACTTTATTTCCTTCGTTTTCAGTACCTTTTCTTTTCCCTACTTCACCTTTTAATAACTAGAGATCATATTTTGTTCGCTTTCACTTTAAATTCTTACGGGGAATCAAAACTTGCAGTAAATTTACAACTTCTTTGAATGCAGAAGTATGAGAGCTCACCGGGTATATAGTCGGAAGAGGATGTCGTTAGGTAGAGAGGAAGATATGCATGACAAGCTGATGGGCTAATTGTTATAGCAGAGTGGATTTCATGTATAAGTGACATCGTTTCTATGTGTGCATGTTGGTCTGGGTTATTAAGCACCGGATCATACAATTTAGTCTCATATGCCCAATATTGCTTGAATCTAAAACGGGTATATACTGTTAAATGTATCTATGATCACTAGATTTTGTTTGTCCAGCTTTTCTTATGATGATTGGGCTTCATCTTTTAGTGATGAAATCCTTCTATAGTTGACGCATTCAGAAAAAGTGAGAATTGTTGCTCCGAGCTGAGATTTTTCTAGATGTGTTTTCCATAGAAAACTGACTGCTCAGTTCTGCCCATTTTCAGGATGAGATTTTTCTTGACGTATTCCTCATATATGCCATTGGAAAAAAAACGGTGGGGTAGATGCATATCTACACCTCTATAATCTAAATGCAACTTATTTGGACATGGCCGCGGACTGTCAGATACCACTAACTGGAATTCTTATATGTTAGGTAATTAATATATGTATCTGTATCTAAGCTTCCAAATGTTTGGTAGTGCCACTTCCAGTTATACCATTGCCAACTATTTTCACTGCTTATAGGCTACCATGTTTGACCCTTAAATCAATCTTGCATTGCTCATCGTACTGCCACCAAGCTTTATTGTAGAGGATACATATACCATATTTTATGGTTTGCTAGCCTGTTTTGCTTTTCTTTGTACTCTGTCTTTTCAAGCCATAAACCTTCTGGGAGTGGTATTTTCGAGCCATAAACCTTCTGGGAGCGGGGTGAAGCTTCTGCAGATTGAACATGCGGGTGTTGGCTGCTACATGGTGTTCTCAGTTGAGCTGAAGGTTAGTGTTCATGGGTGTTATTTTTCGGGAGTGTTTTCTGATCCACGTATGCTCTTCATTCAATTTTCTGTTCTGTAGGACGATTCTGCTGCTGATTGATATCATAGCAGGTATGTGTTCCTTTGGTGGAGGACGACTCGCGCCTCTCACTGGTTTGTTAGCCCTCCATGTGCGTTCGAGGGGCGTTCCTTCCGTTGTTGGCACGTTGAGTTCCCTTCTGCCTGCATGGTAGACCACCGTGTTGAAGGCTACAGGTGATTTTGAAATTTGGTTTTGCTTGATGCATCCAAAGATAATTATTGCACATAGTTCACTCCATCTATAGTCGTTTGTCCAATGGAGGTAGGAAGCTTAGTTTTACCAGTTCGCTATTTTAATGATGAACGATCGCCCCTCTGCTATTTTAAGAAAATCATTACAACCACATTGTACGGGACTTCATCTCAGTGATTATGAGTGCATTACCGTTGGGTAGTGTACCGTTTACTACATGATTCTCAGAGGAATCTATCTCACCATGATTATGCTTGATGAGTTTTTAGCTGTAGTGTGGGGATTATACTATTATATTTTTTAAGGGCTGAAAAAAAGGAAGAAGCCATGGATTTATTCACCGCTATCTTGGGAAATAGTTTAGCGCGTGATGTTGTCGACAAGGTTTCTAGAGGATCTTTATGATCCTTTTGAATCCATGAAGCAGAATTATCCCCTAACTCCCAGATTCTGCATTCCTCTTCCTTCAAAAGGCTTCACAGATTCTCCTTTTAGTGTCTGAGCATTTTGCTGTTCTTCTCTCCTATGTCTGTTTTCTTCTCAACATATTCTGCATTCCTCTTCCTTCAGTATTCTTTTTTCAACTCCTGCTTAAATATATGTATATGTGTACTGAAAGACAATATTTATATGTAGGTCACAAAGTATGGAATTATCTTTAGAAATTGATGTACCACGGCGAACTTTTGCAAAATTCGTGTGCCTGTTGCACACATTTTAGAGCATAGGGACCAAGAAACGAAGTAACACCTATATGAATTTGATTTCATTGTTGTTGACCATGAGGTACTTCATCCATGGTTTCAGCAGTTAATGTACTTACAGTTATAATTTCTAGGATGTAATTTGTTTGCAGTAGTTCAATTTTGTTGTACCTTTTATTTTTCGACCTAATTTCACCATCCGCTGCCTCTTTTGTCTGAGAAAAATGCTATTACTGTCTTCTGTAGTAACCTTGGACAACAAATATTACACTATTTATGGCGTGTTCTCCAAGAGTACTTTTAACTGATTATTTGAAGATATTGCCCCATCACGAGTGCGTCAGCCTAGTAATATTCTACACGAAAACAATTTTCCAATGGTATATTACAAGCTATTTTTGGAGCTATAGATAATTTATATGGATTTTACAGATTTAACATATTTTCTGCAAATTTTATTCTATTTTTTTCCTATTTTGTAGAAAAGTCAAAGTGGACCGCCTGGGTCAGCTTTGACGCGGCTATATAGATGGCGACTCCTCATTGGCCGGTACCTATTCGGCTCAGGGGTCTAATCCTGGATGCACGTCGCGGATCGAGCGGTCCTGGTGCAAGGCTTGAGAGCTCACCGGCGAGCGTCGTGGATGGCAGCGGCGGCAGTTCGGCGACAATGGTAAGCGGCGGTTCGGGGTTGACGGAGGAGTAGACGGTGGGGTGAGGCACGATACAGAGAACTCGAAGACGCGCTTGGCATCGACTCGTTTTTCCTTTGCAGATGGCGAGGCGCGGACGGAGGCGGCAGACAGTGGCAGAGCTCCGGCGAGCAATTGCCAATGTTCTGGTGCTCCTGTGAGGGGGAAAGAGAGGTGAGGCAACGGAGTAGATCAAGGGTAGAAGGTCTAGAGGGACAATAGGGAAAGGGGTGGTCGCAGTAAATGGATCTCGACCTCTCAAAATTACTGTCAATGGCGGCGGCGACGGACGAGTACATCGGTGGAGGCTAGGGTTCTAAGAAAATTCACACGAGGCTGATGCAGGATGATTTATATGGAGGGCGGCGTGCAGATGGGCAAGAAAATTGAAACGGAAATCACCGATGTCCTCGGGATTATGAGCAACCGTGGGCGAGACGATCTCGTCGTGGAGGTTGGGGATGACAGGCGGCCCCCATGCATCAGAAAAAAAACGAAGGGCTGTTGCGCTGTTGGTCTAGGGTGGGCTGAAATGGGCCGCAACTTGCAATGCTGTGTGCTGTCCGGGCGAGCGTAGGTGAGAGAGGCCTGGGCTAGGCCGGGTGGCTGTTTCTCTTTGTTTTCTTATTCATTTTCGTTTTATTCTTTTATGTTCTATTTGCTAGAATTTGTTTTAGAGCTCCAAAATGGCTCAAACAACTTTGTAAAAATTTCTAAATTCAAAATACACCTTTTAGGATGCATAGAGAATATATTTACCATAGTTAAAATACCATTAATCCCCATTGCTTATATGATGCATGTATGGCTAGCTTAGGGATTTAAAAATAGGATTTCTTTGTGTATCATTATAAATAGAGTTATTCCATAATATATCATTAGGACTCTAGGGAATACCTTTCCTTGTCTGAATTTAATTTCAAGTACATTTTTATAGAACCCTATTAAATGTCTTTAGGGACTTGAATTATGGTTTTGATACAAAGTTTTTGCATGAGGGTTTCCATGAATTGCCATGATGGAATGCAATTGCATTTTTTCTTGAAATCCAAAATTATAAAATCCTAGGATGTTACACATCATCACTCGGAAATTTTAGATTTGAATGTTCTTTCATGATAGTTGACACTCACACTGCTGATATTTATTTACGACATGAAGATGCACCCATCTATCTCCAGAAAGACATTTAATTCAAGAGAAATCTATCGCGCTTACTTGTAGCTCAGGTTTGACCTAATTTTGTTATATTATCAATATCTAAAATTTTAGCAAGAAGTTGAACATGATATCAAAACATTGGGTGGTTTCTCACATTAATTGACCCCTCGATGGGTACCTCCAAAAGTTTTTTTCTAATTTTCAAAGCAACCTACATTTACTTATAGTTGAATTTGACCTAATTTCTATAAATCGACATCATTCAAGTCGTTAGTTAGCTGGGAAGTTTTAAAAATCATAAAACATGAGAATCATAAGTACATGGTGGTCCACTATATATGTCTGAAAGTTTGGCTTGTGGCATTCATATCCATATTCTTTGGACCTGTCGTGGTATTGCCAACAAGTACGTCATAGAGGGGTTCTCACAGAGCATGTTTAGAGAGGTGGGGAGGTGGCGAGTTGGAGGGTGTGAGGTAACACATCTTACCCAGGTTCAGATTCCATAATGATGGCCGAATCCTACTCCTACTATAAATCACTATCACAGCAATACACCAAGTTATAGGGATTGGTAGGGATTGGTTTGCTGTAAGATGTGTTGTAAGTTGTATGAATAGTTTCCTTAAAGGCTCCCAGAGTTCCGGCTGATAAAGGAACCAGAACCTAGGGTTATAGGGAGAAGTCCTTGCCGAACAGGTTACAGAGTCCTATACTAACACTAACTAGTCTTTCTGTCTTCTAGTCCAAGGCTCCGGGTTGGTCTTTGACTGTACCGTAGCCTCCTTTATACGGCATGGGTCTCCCTTCTGGATACGTCTAACTGGGCCGTCCAGCAGGCCATAGGCCTCGCTACCAACTATAGGCCACCCGGGTTAGCCGGATTAGAGTTGTGCTATGGTGATACCCATTTAGCATATCCCCAAAAGTTGCCCCAAAGAACTTTGAGATCTTGCGCCGTCTTGCCCTTTAGTCTTGAATTCTCCATCTCGATGATGTCGGCAATTAGTCAAGCAATAACTCGAAGTCCTCCTAAAGAACCCTATAATCTTCTCCGTCTTCAACATGTAAGTCAGAGAATCATTAGGTCTTCCATCTTACTTTTCCCATAGTCGGATACGATCCTCCCGTGATGGAATCTTCACACATGACCGTTCCACTTCTGTTGTAAGTAGGGTGACGCAGGATTCAACCTATGCTTACTCGAAACACACATATGACAGCAGTTAATCATAGTGATTTTCACGCGCGTGAAATCCAAAACGGTAAGAGCCGGTCGATGCGACCGCCTTCGTCGTCTCCCTTCATGCCTTGGCAGGCATCAAGACGGCAAAGACGATGCTGCTTCCGGTGACGATCAACGGGGAGCGTCTCACCGCGCTCGTGGACACGGGCTCGACGCACAACTTCCTGTCCAGGGACGCCATGCGCCGCCTCGCACTTCAGCCGGCGGGCGCAGAGAAGTTCAGCATCACCGTCGCCAACGGGGACCGTCTTACTTGCCACAGCGTGGCGCGGCAGGTTCCCGTCTTCATCGGCGACGAGCCCTTCTCCATCAACTGCGTCGGCATCGACCTGGGCTGCTACGACTTCATCCTCGGCGTCGATTTCCTGTCCACACTAGGCCCCATCCTTTGGGACCTCGACGTGTTGTCCCTCATCTTCTGGCGCGGGGGGCCATCGCGTTCAGTGGACAGGCATCGGCGGATCCGGTGCCGCACCCCGCAGCTTCAGTTGATGGCGGCCGCACTTGACGAGGCGCATCCGCTCCTGGCCGACCTCCTGCAGCAGCACAACAACGACATCTTCGACGATCCACATGGCCTCCCACCCGCGCGGCCCTGTGACCACCGCATCCACCTGCTGTCGGACACGGCGCCTGTCGCAGTGCGCCCGTACCGGTACCCCCAGCTGCAGAAGGACGAGCTCGAGCGCCAGGTGGCGGTCATGCTCGCGCAGGGCATCATCCGGATTTCGACATCCCCGTTCTCCGTCCCGGTGCTCCTTGTGTGCAAGCCCAACGGCACATGGCGCTTCTGCATCGACTACCGCGCCCTCAATGCCATGACGTCCAAGGACAAGTTCCCCATCCCCGTCGTGGATGAGCTTTTGGACGAGCTACACAGGGCACGCTTCTTCACCAAGCTCGACCTGCGCTCGGGCTATCATCAGGTGCGCATGCACCCGGACGACATCGAGAAGACGGCGTTCCGTACTCACCATGGCCACTTCGAGTTCCTGGTGATGCCGTTCGGCCTCTCCAACGCGCCGGCAACCTTCCAGGCCCTGATGAACGACGTGCTCAGCCCATACTTGTGCCGTTTTGTGCTTGTTTTCTTTGATGACATTCTTATCTACAGTTCATCCTGGGCAGAGCACCTGCAGCACGTGGCCATCATCTTCAACGAGCTTTGAGCGCATCGTCTCCACCTCAAGCGCTCGAAGTGCTCGTTCGACACGACTTCCGTCGCGTACCTGGGGCGCGTCATCTCGGCGGAAGGTGTCGCGATGGACGTAGACAAGGTCGCCGCCGTCGCCGCATGGCCGACCCCGCGGTCCCCGCGGGCTCTCCGCGGCTTCTTGGGCCTCGCCGGCTACTACCGGAAGTACATCCGGGACTTCAGCCTCATCGCCGCGCCACTGATGCGCCTTCTCCTGGGACGAGGAGGCGACTACGGCGTTCGAAGCTCTCCAGCGGGCGCTCACGACGGGACCCTTCCTCCAGATGCCGTACTTCGACATGCCGTTCGTGGTGGACTTCGACGCCTCCGGCATCGGTTTCGGCGCCGTCCTCCACCAGGGCGAAGGGCCGCTGGCCTTCTTCAGCCGCCCCTTCGCCGCTCGTCATCACAAGCTCGCGGCATACGAACACGAGCTTATCGGGCTGGTCCAGGCAGTGCGCCACTGGCGACCTTACCTTTGGGGCCGGTCGTTCCGTGTGCGTACGGACCACTACAGCCTCAAGTTCTTGCTGGACCAGCGCCTCTCCACCGTCCCGCAGCACCAGTGGATCAGCAAGCTCTTCGGCTTCGACTTACCGTCGAGTACCGTCCCGGCCGTCTCAACACGGTCGCCGACGCCTTGTCCCGCCGCAACACTGAGGATGTCACAGACGATGTTGCCACGGAGGGCGCAGTCCTGTGCATCCGCTCCGGGCCGTCCTTCGCCTTCATCGACGACATCCGCCGGGCAACTTCTACTGCCGCAGACGCACAGGCGCTCCGCGGGCGCCTTGACACCGGCGAGCTGGGGGCGCCCTGGCGCCTGGATGATGGGCTGCTTATACACGGGCGCTGCCTCTTCGTGCCTGACCACGGTGACCTGCGCCACCAGGTCTTGTCCCTGGCACACTCTGCAGGACACGAGGGCGTGCAGAAGACCCTCCATCGCCTCTGTGCTGATTTCTACATCCCCGGTGATGGTGCGCTGGTCCGTGACTAGGTGCGGTCATGCGTGACATGCCAGCGGAACAAGACGGAGACACTGCGACCCACGGGTCTGCTACAACCGCTGGACGTACCCTCCCAGGTGTGGGCAGATATCTCCATGGACTTCATCGCCCTCGGTCACCCATATACAGCCGCATCCGTGGCGCGGACCTTCTTCGACGGCATCGTCCGCCTCCACGGGTTTCCTTCGTCCCTCGTCAGCGACCGTGATCCTGTGTTCACGGGTCACGTGTGGCGGGATCTCTTTCGCTGGCGGGCGTGAAGCTCCGCATGAGCACGACGTTTCACCCTCAGACGGACGGCCAGTCCGAGGTGGTCAACAAGGTGATCGCCATGTATTTGCGCTGTGTTACGGGTGATCGTCCACGAGCTTGGGTAGACTGGTTGGCGTGGGCGGAGTACTGCTACAACACCTCCTATCACTCCGCCCTGCATGCCACGCCTTTTGAGGTAGTCTACGGGCGCCCACCTCCGGCGATGCTTCCTTTTGAGCCTGGCACGGCTCGGTCCGAGACGGCGGGCGACTTACTCCGCACCCGCGACGAGATCCTGACTAAGGCACGCCAGCGTCTTCTCCAAGCACAACAGCTGGCCAGGAAGTACTATGATGCTCATCATCGAGAGGCGGAGTTCACGGTGGACGATTGGGTGTGGCTGCGCCTCCTTCACAGGACCACGCAGTCCCTGGACCCGCGCTCCAAGCGCAAATTGGGACCCCGCTACGCCGGTCCCTTTCGTGTGCTGGAGCGTGTGGGCACACTCGCATACCGCCTTGAGCTGCCAGTTGGGTCTCGCCTCCACGACGTCTTTCATGTTGGCTTACTGAAGGCCTACCGCGGGGACCCTCCTACAGCGCCACCGGCCCTTCCTCCTACTTCGGATGGCCGACTTCTGCCTGCTCCCGCGAAGGTGGCGCAGGTGATGCAGGCACAGCAGCGTCGCAGCGTGTGGCATGTCTTTGTGCAGTGGGCCGGCCTGCCCGAGGAGGAAGCAACTTGGTAGCAGCTCGACGATTTCCGCCAGCAGTTTCCAGATGTTCAGCTCGAGGACGAGCTGTTTGAGAAGGCGGGGAGAGATGTTATGGTCGGGCTCCAGTATACACGAAAGAGGCCCAATTAGGGGCTTAACCCAAGTTATCTAGGGTTTAGAGGAGCTGCCCTCCTATATAAACGCATGTACCCTTTGATTATAATCAGACAATAAACATATTCTGTTGTCGTCTCCCTCAGGAGACGGGAGCCCCAAACCCTAGTCGCCGCCTCCCTCTCGCAGCGACGGCGTCCAGCCGCCGGCGTCTGCGCCTCTAGCCTCTCCACCCTCACTTCCACCCCTATAATCTACGTCCGAGATCTGGTAGAACCATAGCCTCTACCAGTCCACCTCAAGACGCAGCTAGTGCGCGATGTCGTCCTTTCAGTCTCCGACTTCTACCTCAAAGTCCTCAAGCATTTCTAGCTTCTCCCTCACAATCTCTCTCCAAATATCATTCTTGCACTTAGAAATTTTGTAGCTTTGTGCGAAGGATACCTAGGGATTAGACCTATGTTACATTTTTCATCTATTTTTTCACTGTAAAGAGTGAATTTTGAGATTCTAAAGACAAGCTTAGGAACTATAGAACCATTAGCTTTAAGATCTGGCATAGCCGACGGTTCCCCGACATCGTGGGCCACGAATCTTGCAAGACCTGGTAGAAGAGCTACATCTACATCCGTCGATCAGGCCACCGCCGAACCCACCACGTGGAGGTCCCAAGCCCTCCTCCCCTCCGGCAACAAAGCCCCCCGCACCGTAAGGCGGATAGAGTGGTTCGTTGATGCAGGTCTGGCCGGATGGGAGCTAGCCATGTGCTGGTTTATCAGGCAGATCCAGCCTCTACAACATCGTGCCAAGCTGATGCATGAGTACACCAAGGAGAGGAAGGACCCCATTCGTTATTCCGAGGATAACTTCTCCAGTGACTCCATCAATCTCCGACTTAAGGAAATCGTCAAAGTGAAGGACAAGAAGCGCGACTTGACCATCACCTTCGACATGTTCGAAAACAGAGAATGCATAGAGGTACTTTGATTCCTTTGTTATCTTTCATACACTCTAGCATATCCGTCTTTGATCTATCAAACCATCTAACACTCTTCTATACTTTATCAGCTCGGCAGCTTGGCGAATACCAACATGGACACACAAGTGTATGACCCCAAGCTAAAGGATGTACAAATTGTTTCCAGTGATGATACCTCAAAGGATCATTAGATCCCGGTAGCGGGAAAGCGGAAGAGCTCCACCTCTGGCGCGGCTGCTACGAGCAAGAAGAAGAAGTTGGAGAGTGGAGTATCCAAGAAATACATCGCCTCACTAGAGGGAGAGAAAATAAGGATACCGACATTCCTTTGACAAAGGCACCTGCCATTATTTAAGCATTCCTTTCTCCGACTTTTTCGTTTTTGTTAATCCTTTATGTACTTATACTTGTCAATTTTGTATGTTTCAGAAAGAGAACCAATTTGAGTCTGGAGAAAACCTCCAAGGTTTCTGGAGGTTCCAAAAATATTCATGAGATGTTGACCTAGTGTTCTCCCTCTTTCGCTCCCCGTACTCATGTCATCAAGCTTACCACAGGCTTCGCCGGGACACCATCCAGCGCAACGTCTGAGGCCTCTGCCAGGGAGCTAGACAATAATCCTTCTCAATATGTCTGAGGTCGTGCTGGCTTGGAAATCATTACCGGCGGCCAGATGACAAGGGAGAGCACATATTCCCAAATGGCCAAAGTTTTGGCTAAGGATGCCACCGAAAAGGGGAAGGAGTTGATGGTGGGAGCTGCTACTGCGGTGACCACGCGCAAGGCGGGAACCTTTATGCCTGTAGATGCTACTTCAATCTCAAGAAAGGCTAGAGCTTCTTCCGCACCTGCAAGTGGTGCTCTTGGCACATCCCAGACTCCTCGGCCATTGGGCCTTGAAGAACTAATCAGGCAGGTAGACATTATCCATCACAATACAAAAATCTTCAATGATTTGTATGCACAAGTCGCCAACAATCTCAAGATCATTGCCTTCGTAAGTCTTTGATACTTTTACATCTCACTTTACAAATCCCAAACTACTATAGAAACTTGCTAGAGGGCTACACATGCATCAAAATGAAATCTCTAAGCATAGAACAAGCATGCAAGCTCACACAACCTGTCACCTATAGCATCAAAATACTCAAGATACAATCTACTAATCACAAATCTAATTGGACAAGTGGAGGAGGCATATACCAAGGAGCAATCCCTCCAAAAAATCAGCAGCAAAGGTGGACTGAGCAAGGAGATCGAAAATCGTGAGCAAGAACAGCAAGAACTCGAGCTTGGGCAAGTTTTCCGGTGTTTTTTGGGAGAGAGAAAGAAGATGGCTATAAGGGGGCACCTTGAAGGGCCCCAGGTGGGCCAGACCCCCCTAGGCGCCACCCATAGGTAAGCCGCGCCTACCATGGGTGTGGTGGCCTGAGGTGGCTCCCTGGGTCTTCAGGTGTCCCTCTGCCCCTTTTTCGAGGAAAAATTTATTTTGAATTTTCTGGGATTTTTTGGAAAACTTTATTTTTGGCCAATTTTCATGGTATGAAAATTGATTTTCTCGCAGAAACAGTTTTTTCAGAAGAAGCAAAAGCAAACCAAAATCCAAACTACTGAAGCTCTAAGACAAACTAACAAGCAAACAGCTAACAAAACCAAAGCTAGCAAAAAAAAGTAAAGACTGGAAGGAGAAAAGTAAAAGAAAGTGAGTATAACCACAATGAAAACATTATTTTATTCATAAAAATCCTTTTGTTAATAAGGTTGATTAAGTCTTGTTACCAAAACAATCTTATATAAAACAAAATTTTGCATTCCATAAGGTGATTATGTTACCTCATACTTGATAGCAATGGTTCCAATTATTAATAGTTTCAAAATTATCCTATGGAATAGGACAATATATTTCTCCAACCTTTATGCTTTCAATATTTTTAATGGAATTCAGGCAATAGCTCCTATCAACCTTCTTGGGAAAATAAACAGTATGCTCTTTGTCATCAATATTGAATGTTACTTTTCCTTGATTGCAATTGATGACAGCACCTGCAGTATTAAGAAAAGGTCTTCCAAGAATAATAGACATATTATCATCTTCAGGCATCTCAAGCACAACAAAATCAGTCAAAACCAAGCAATTATGAGCCACTTGAACAGAAATATCCTCACATATACCAACAAAAATATTCGTTAACTTATCAGCCATTTGCAAAGATATATCAGTTGGTATCAACTTTTCTAGCTGGAGTCTCTTATAGAGAGAAAAAGGCATAACACTAACTCCAGTTCCCAAATCACATAAAGCAGTTCTGACATAATTATTCTTAATAGAGCAAGGAATATTTGGTATATTTGGATCACCAAGTTTCTTTGAAACCTTACCAATGAAGGAATAATTAGCAAGCAAAGTAGAAATCTCCTCATTAGGAATCTTCCTTTTATTAAAGACAATATCCTTCATATACTTTGAATAAGGAGGCAATTTAATAGCATCAATCAAAGGAATTTGCAAAAATAAAGGTTTCATCCACTCACAAAACTTGTTGTACTGTTTTTTCTCCTTTGACTTGTGTTTCTTACCTGAAAAAGGCATAGGTTTCTGCATCCAAGGTTCTCTCTCACTATCATGTTTCTTAGCAATATAATCTTTCTTAGTGTACCTAGTGTTCTTAGTGTGGTTCTCAGGTTCTTCCTCAACCTCCTCCTTATTAGGAGCATCATTATTATTACCACTCTCAGTTTCAGCATCAGAGACAGATATACTATTAGGATCTACAGCAGGTTCAAGTGGTTCCTCAACTTTCTTATGTTTCTTTTTCTTTATTTTACGAGGACTACCACTACTTTCATCTTGTTGAGAATCCTGCTTAATTCTTTTAGGGTGTCCTTTAGGATATAAAGGATCTTGAGTAGCTATACCACTCCTAGTTTTAATTCCATAAGCATGTTTAATTTTCTGAGGCATTAACTAGCATATCCTTTTGTACCTTAACAAGTTGATCAAGTTGGGTTTGAACAATTTGAAAGTGTTTACAAAGCATTTTAATATCATTAAAAGTTTTTTTCACAACATCTTTTAACACATTGATAGCTCTAGAGTTTTCCAATAAATGATTCTGAACTTGTTTATTAAAATTACCTTGTTTAACAATAAAAATGTCAAGTTCCTCTAAGCATTGATCAGGAGGCTTACCATAAGAAAAATCACCTTCATCAAACTGTTGGAGAGAGTGTACCTTAATAGTAGATGAGTGGGAAATTGGCTTACATAATTCTTCTATAAAAGGTAGATTCTTCACATCTTCAGCTCTAATACCTTTCTCCTTTAGACATTTCTTAGCTTCTTTCATCACTTTATCATTTAATGCAATAACTCCCCTCTTTTTTGGTGTTGGTGTTGGAACTGGTTCAGGCACAACTGGTTCAGGAGTAATAGGCTCAGGTGTATTTAGCTCAGATGAAGTCCAATCATCATAATTCTTGCTTATCTTAGCCATTAATTCTTCAGCACCTGTAGGAGTTCTTTTCCTGAAAACACAATCAGCAAAGCTATCTAGGTAGGTCCTAGAATTATTAGTTAGTCCATTGTAATAAATATCAAGAAGCTCATTCTTAGGCAATGGACATCCAGGATATGCATGAATCAAGGCACAGAACCTTGTCCATGACTCAGGCAATTTCTCTCTTCTCCCTGTTTAAAATCAAAAAGTCTCTACAAAGCAGCATGTCTAGCACTGGGAGGAAAATATCTCTGTAATAAAGAAGCAATCAAGCAATCAGGGCTATCAATGGAACCAGGAGGTAATCTATTAAACCAAGCCCTATCTTGTCCTTTTAGTTAAAAGGGAAGATCTTTGTAACAAAGTACTTACGCATCTTAAAATCATCAGAGAATAAAGCACTCATAGTAGAAAGATCATTCATATGAGCCACAACACTTTCATTTTCAGTCTCACAAAAAGGTTCTTTCTCAATAATGTCCAAATAGGATAAATCAAGAGAGAACTCATAATCTTTATCTTTAATATCTATAGGATAGGTGGCAAACTTAGGATCAAAGGACGGTTTAGGCATAATAGTATGTCTAGCAAGGAGACTCTTAATAGCACTAGTACCATGTGTGTTTCGGCACTCTTCAACAAACTCATCAGTGAACTCAATGTAACCATCACTAATATCATAACTTTCTCCCGACTCAAGTGAGCTAACAGGTGTAACAGTGTCTTCACTAGGATTTTCGGTATTTGCTAGACTAGCCATAGTAGCACCTAGAAAAGGACCTAGTGAACCACTCGCATCAAGCACAGTAGAAGTAACATCATGAGCATCAAAAGCAGTTTCAGATTCAGCAGTAGTAGTAGTGTGTGTAGCATGAGTATGTGGTGGTGGTGTGACAAGCTTACTTATAACAGACGGTGAATCAAGAGCAACATAGGTGTTTATGACTGTACCTCTTCTTGTAGTGGATGGTAAAATAGAAAACTTTCCATCATGAGACTTCCACATGATGAAAGGAGTAGCAGTGAACAATAATAGATCTAAGTGAACTTACAAATAAAGCTATGCTCCCTGGCAACGGCACCAGAAAATAGTCTTGATGACCCACACGTATAGTGGATCGCAACAGTCTTCGCAGGTAGTATTACCCAATTTAATGGTTCGACACAAGGGGAGCCAAAGAATACTTGCAAGCCTTAACAACTGAGTTGTCAATTCAACTGCACCTGGAAATAGTTCTTGCTCACAGAAGTTTATCAGTAGCAACAGTTTATAGTAGCAACAGCAACAGTAAAACAGGAGCAATAGTAATAGTAACGGTAAATAGTGGGATTCGAGTGCGGTAGGCGTAGGGATGGATGGACGGGCGTTGCATGAACGAGTCTAAACATGTAACTTCAAGATCCAGGACATTGCAGATAAATAAGAACAAGCATCCAAGTACTAAACAATCATAGGCATGTGCTACATATATAGTCATGCGTGCTCGCAATGAGAACTTGCACAACATCTTCTGTCCAGCCAGCCCATGGCAGCGGGGCCTCTAGGGAACTACTGGCAATTAAGGTGCTCCTTTTAATAGAGCACCGGATCAAAGCATTAACACTCCATGAACACATGTGATCCTCACACCACAGCCATCCCCTCCGGTTCTCCCAATTATTATCACTTTGGGGCCTTTGGATCCGGACAATGACATGTGTACACAACTTGTAGATAAGATCACAAAAAATACTATCATAATGATTCAATAATAAGTTCAGATCTGAGATCATGGCACTCGGGCCCTAGTGACAAGCATTAAGCACAACAAGTTGCAACAAAGTCAAATAGCACAAAATAGAGATACTAGACACTATGCCCTAATAGATCTTATTCGATTACATGATAGAACTCATCCAATCCCTACCATCCCCAAGCCTACAGCGGGGGATTACTCACTCATGGATGAGGGAAACATCGGTGGTTGATAGAGATGCGTTGGTGATGACGATGGCGATGATCCTCTCCAAATTCCTCGTCCCGGCAGGGTGCCAGAACGGAGTTTCTGGATTCGAATCTTGGTTTCTGGTGGCGGCGGCAGAGCGGAACTCTTTCTGGAAAACTATCGAAAACCCCTCGGTTTTTAGGTTGAGAGGCAACTTATAGGCGTAGAGGGAGGCCGAAGGGTGCCTGGGATGGCTGCACCCCCTTAGGCGTGGCCAGAGGTGGGCCCGCGCCTGGCAGGGGTGTGGCCTTCCCAGGCCCCTTCTACGTCTCATCTTTTGGCTCCGTGGGTATTCTAGTGAAATATAATTTTTGGCATATTTTTCAGGATTTTTCCTGATAGTTGATTTTCTGTACAAAAACAAGACACCAATGTAGTTCTGCTGAAAACAGCGTCAGTCCGTGTTAGTTGTATCCAAATCACACAAGTTTAGAGGAGAAACAATAGCAAAAGTGTTCGAGAAAGTAGATACGTGGACGTATCCACAGACTTCTGGGTTGCCAGAACATGTTCTTCCTCGATAAGGTCCATAGATATGCGTTTGGATTCTTTAGCTTCATACTCATTGTAGGCGGCGACTCTTGGTGCATCATAGAGGATGTCAGATGTTAAGACTGCTTCTGCTCCATAAACCATGAAGAAAGGGTTGTAGTCGGTGGATCTGTTGAGAGTAGTTCATAAATTCCATAAAACATATGGTAATTCCTCTGCCTAGTCTCCAACTGCTCTATGTAGCGGTGCTTCTAAGCATGGCTTCATTCTATACAGAATTAGTCCATTGGCTCTTTCACTTGACCATTTATCAGAGAATGTGTCCTGCGAAGGAATTAGGGTCCAACAAGCCCTTGGTCCGAGAGGGGGCTAAACACGCGTTCTATAACATACCACTTACACATGCACCTTCATTCATGCATTTCATACATGCATTACACTTGCACCTTCATTCAATCAAATAAAAACAAATAAAACCCTAAATTTCTCCCTCTCAAAACCATTAAAATTGTTTTTGTATTTTGAAAACTACCCAAATGAGTGGAGCCCAAATTGACTAAAAGGGTCCCACAATATCTCTATAGTGTTATAAAGGTCTCTGGTATTTTGAAAACATTCAAAACAATTTGGAATTTGAAAATACAAAAGAGATAGGAGAAAAATAGAAATAGAAAAGTGTTTCAAAAAATAAACTACCCTAATCCTACCTGGGCCGAGCCTAGCTCCCCCCCTCTCTCTATCGCCAGTGCAGCGCGCAGCAACCCAGCAGCCGTCACAACCTAGCCCAAGCGCGGCCCAGCTATAGCCCGTATCGGTTCGGCCCCCTTTCCCCTTCGTCTTCTTCGACGACGACGAAGAAGCACCTCCGTGTCGCCGACGAGGCTGTCCGCCGCCGTGACCGCGTCAAGATTCCCGCTGCCGCCCCTAGAGCCTACAAGACCCTCGTCGACGCCACCAAGAAACCCTAGCACGCCACTTCTGTTGGAATTATGCCCTAGAGGCAATAATAAATATGTTCTTATTATAATTCTTGTTCATGATAAAGTTTATATTGCATGCTAGAATTGTATTAAGCGGAAACATTAATACTTGTGTGGTTTGTGAACAACACCGTGTCCCTGGTACGCCTCTAAGGACTAGCTCATTGATCAATGATGGTTAAGGTTTCCTAACCATAGACATGAGTTGTCAATTGATAATGAGATCATATCATTGGGAGAATGATATGATGGACATACCCAAACTAAGCGAAGCAATTAGATCGTTTCATCGTGTTCATCTTTGCGAAGCTTTTCCTATGTCAAATATTGTATTCCTTAGACCATGAGATAATGCAACTCCCTGGTACCGGAAGAAAGCTTTGAGGTCATCAAACGTCATCCTATGAGAGGGTGATCATAAAGGTGTCTCTTAGGTGATCGGAAAGTATCTGTTGGGTTGTATGTATCGAGATGGAATTTGTCCCTCCCAAGTCGGAGAGATATACTTCGGGCCCACTCGGTAATCGATATCAACACCGCTTGCAAGCATGTGGTTAAGGAGTTAATCACAAAGTGATATCGGATTACGGAACGAGTAAAGTACTTGCTGTGAACGAGATTGAACTAGGTATGACGGTACCGATGATCGAATCTCGGGCAAGTAAAATATCGCGAGACGAAGGGAATATATATATGGATTGTTTGAATCCTGACATCGTGGTTCATCCGATATGATCATCGATGAATGTGTGGGAGTCAATATGGGTGCCCAGACCCCGCTGTTGATTATTGATAGAAGATCATGTCTGCATATTCTCGAACCCGCAGGGTCACACATTTAACGTATCTCGACGCTAGGATAGATTGGATAATTGGTTTATGAATTTTTGTTTGGAGTCTCGGATGGGATCCGGGACATCACGAGAGGTTCCGGAATGGTCCGGAGAATAATATTCATATAAGGCAGTGCAGTTTTTGGAGTTCGGAATTGTTTCGGGTTAATCGGTATTGTACCGGAAGCTTCTAGAACCTTCCGGAAGGGGACCAACGTGGCCCCACCTTCCGGGAGGGGGCATGGGCCTATGAGGGAGTGTCCTGGCCGCATTGGGCCAGGGGCACAAGGCCCCATAGGGCCCAGCCGATCCTAGAGAGTTTAAATCGTTTAAACTAGAGATAGGGTTTCTAGAAGAGGGGAGAGTCAATGCTCCCCACTCCTTATCCTTTGGGCTTGGGGGAGGGGCTAGGGCTGCGCCCCCCCTCTATATAAAGAGGGGTGGGGACGCACCAAACCCACACACCTCTCCTCCAAACCCTAGCCGCCTTGCTAGCTTTCCTCTCTCCCTCCCGACTGTTTGTAGGCGAAGCCCTGCTGCAGAAATTCTCCACCATATACACCACGCCGTCGTGTTGTAGATCCAATCTATCTCTCCACCATACTTGTTGGTCCGAGGAAGGAGGAGACGTCGAGGTGCTGCACGTGTGCATCTCATGGAGGCACCGCCACTTGTGGTGCTAGATCGGATCGGATCGCGAGGAGGAGAAGCGAGTACGACTACATCACCCACGTTCCGACGAACGTTCCGCTGTGCGAATCTTCAAGGGTATGAAGATCTAATCCAATCTCTCTCGTTGATTGCATCTCCTAGATTAGATCTTGGCTTTCCCTCTGTTCGCATCCGTAGAAATTTTTGATTTACTATGCCGCGAAACCCTTTAGTGGTATCAGAGCTAGATCTATGCGTAGATGTGTTTCACGAGTAGAACGCAACATGGTTGTTGCGGGCGTTGATGTTTTCTGTTGCAAGCCTCTTGTTTGTGTTCTTCTTATGATGCGGGATAGTGAGATTGAAGCGGTCCAGGCCAACCTTACGCGACGTCGTTCGCGAGACCGGCTCCGCACTTGACGTGTGGCTTGTTCCACACATGCGGCTGGTGGATGTCAGTTTCTCTCACTATAGTTGTCATGGGATTAACACCGGAGTTTGGCAACCATAATATCACCGTTGTGGCTTTCCGTAGGTAAGAATCGTTCTTAGCATCTACTCCCATAAGCCACGTAAAACATGCAACAACAAAGTAGAGGCGTCTAACTTGTTTTTGCAGGGAGTGTTTTCTGTGATATGGTATGGCCCAAGATGTGATGTGTATATTGTATGCGATGATCATGTTTTGTAATGTTTTACGACTTGCATGTCGATGAGTACACAACCGGCAAGAGCCATATGGTTGTCTTTATAATTGTGTATGACCTGCGAGTCAACTTCTTATACGCCATGTAATAGCTTTACTTTATCGCTAAGTAGTTAGCAATAGTTGTAGTTGCTATTCGTGGTGGAGGCAATCATGGTGGAGTGATGGAGATCATGCCGGAACGCACAAGATGGAGATCATTGCGCGAGGATTGGCTATACCATGTATCTTATTATGCTTAGATCGCGACGGTAGCATTATAAGATGATTCCTCACTTAAAGATCAAGATAAAAACTGTGTTCTCCCCAAGTATGCACCGTTGCGAAAGTTCGTCGTGTCCAAGCATCACGTGATGATCGGGTGCTATAGACTCTACGCTCACATACAACGGGTGCAAGCCAGTTTTGCACACGCAGAAATACTTGGGTCTAGCTTGACGAGCCTAGCATGTACAGACATGGCCTCGGAACACAAGAACCGAAAGGTTAAGCATGAGTCATATGAGTGATATGATCGACACTTTGTTGTCCACCATTGAAACCACATCTCTTCTCGTGATGATCGGATTAGGTGTGGTGAATTTGGATCGTGTTCACTAAACAACTTGAGGGATGTTGAATTTAGTGCGAGTTCATCTAGTAATTTGATTAAATTGAACTATTTATCATGAACATAGTCTAAATTGTACTTACAAATACTGTAGATCACATGGCCAAGTCCAACTTCAACTTCAACGTTTTTGCTGAGAAGGAAAAGCTTAGAAACAATGGGTCTAACTTCACCAATTGGTTCCGCAATCTAAGAATCATTCTGTCTGGCGGACAAAAGGACTATGTCCTTGGGAAAGCGTTAGGTGACCCCCCTGCTGCAACTGCGCCGGCTGATGAGAAAGCTGTCTATCAGTCGCGCAAAGATGATTATGGTGTGATTAAGAGCACCATCTTGTTTGCTATGGAACCGGAGCTTCAAAATCGTTTTGAAGAGTATCCCGGGCCCTTCGAGATTCTCGAGGAGCTGAAAACCATGTTTCAGACTCAGGCCCGTTCTGAGAGATATGAGATCTCCGAGAAGTTCTTTAACTGCAAGATGGAGGAAGGGAGTTCCGTTAGTGAGAACGCCATAAAGATGTCGGGCTACACTCAACGTCTTGAGCAACTGGAATGCACGATTCCAGAGGAGCTCAAGATTGACAGGGTTCTGCAATCACTCCCTCCCAGCTACAAAAGTTTTGTAGTGACTCATAATCAGATTGGTTCCACTGATACGATCACCGAGCTCTTCGCAAAGCTGAAGGCTGCAGAGGTGGACATCAAGAAGGATAATCATGTGTTGATGGTCAACAAGCCCTCCTTTAAGAAAGGTAAGGGAGCAAAGAAACCCTTCAAGAAGGGCGGCGACAAGCGCAATGCCCCTGCTGAGAAGAAGCTCAAGTTGTGTCCTAGGCCCGACACTGAGTGCTTCTATTGCAAGGACAAGGGTCACTGGAAGCGCAACTGTCCGAAGTACTTAGCGGACAAGAAGGCTGGCACCATCAAAGGTATATTTGATATACATGTTATTGATGTTTTCCTTACTAGCCCTCGTTGTAGTGCCTGGGTATTTGATACCGGTTCAGTTGCTAATATTTGTAACTCGAAACAGGAGCTACGGAATAGACGGCGGCTTGCGAGGGATGAGGTGACGATGCGCGTTGGCAACGGATCAAGAGTTGATGTGATGGCCGTCGGCACGCTCTCCTTAGTTTTACCTTCGGGATTAGTTTTAAACCTTAATAAGTGTTATTATGTGCCTGCGTTGAGCATGAACATTATTTCTGGATCGTGTTTATTGCAAGACGGTTATTCATTTAAATCGGAGAATAATGGTTGTTCTATTTATATGAGTAACATCTTTTATGGTCATGCACCTCTTGTAAATGGTTTATTTCTTCTAAATCTCGAAAGGGATGAAACACACATCCATAACATTGAGGCTAAGAGATGCAAAGTAGATAGTGATAATACTACTTATTTGTGGCACTGTCGTCTAGGTCATATTGGTGTAAAGCGCATGAAGAAACTCCATTCTGATGGACTTTTGGAGTCTCTTGATTTTGAATCATTTGACACATGCGAACCATGCCTCATGGGCAAGATGATCAAAACCCCGTTCTCCGGTATGATGGAGCGAGCAACGGACTTGTTGGAAATCATACATACCGATGTATGCGGACCGATGATTGTTTCGACGCGCGGTGGATATCGCTATTTCCTCACTTTTACCGATGACTTAAGTAGATATGGGTATATCTATTTAACGAAACATAAATCTGAAACATTTGAAAAGTTCAAGGAATTTCAGAATGAAGTGGAGAACCATCGTAACAGAAAGATTAAGTTTCTACGATCCGATCGTGGAGGTGAATATTTGAGTTATGATTTTCTCACGCATCTTAAAGCAAGTGGAATCGTTTCACAACTCACGCCACCCAGAACACCACAGCGCAATGGTGTGTCTGAACGCCGGAATCGAACCCTATTAGATATGGTCCGATCAATGATGTCTCTTACTGATTTGCCGTTATCATTTTGGGGTTATGCATTAGAAACCGCTGCATTCACTTTAAATAGGGCTCCATCTAAATCCGTTGAGACGACACCGTATGAACTGTGGTTTGGTGCTAAACCTAAGTTGTCGTTTCTTAAAGTTTGGGGATGCGAAGCTTACGTCAAGAAGTTGATGCCGGACAATCTCGAACCCAAAGCGGAGAAATGCGTCTTCATAGGATACCCTAAGGAAACTATTGGGTATACCTTCTATCATAGAACCGAAGGCAAAGTGTTTGTCGCAAAGAACGGTTCCTTTCTTGAGAAGGAGTTTCTCTCGAAAGAAGTGAGTGGGAGGAAAGTAGAGCTTGACGAGGTTATTGAACCTTCTCTTGAATTGGAGAGTAGCGCAGCACCTGAAATTGTTCCAGTGCCGCCTGCACCAACAATAGAGGAAGCTAATGACAAGGATCATGAAGCTTCGGACGATGCTGCTACTGAACGTCGCAGGTCGACAAGGTCGCGTGCCCCTCCTGAGTGGTATGGCAACCCTGTCTTGACTGTCTTGTTGGTAGAAGACAGTGAACCTACGAACTATGAGGAAGCGATGATGAGCCCAGACTCTGAGAAATGGCTAGAAGCCATGAAATCCGAATTGGGATCCATGAGCGAAAACCAAGTATGGACTTTGGTGGACCCTCCTAGCGACCGAAAGGCCGTTGAGTGCAAATGGATTTTCAAGAAGAAAACGGACGCGGATGGTAATGTTACCGTCTATAAAGCACGGCTTGTCGCGAAAGGTTTTCGACAAGTTCAAGGTGTTGACTACGATGAGACTTTCTCTCCCATAGCGATGTTTAAGTCCATTCGGATTTTATTAGCAATTGCCGCGTTTCATGATTATGAAATATGGCAGATGGATGTCAAGACTGCTTTCCTCAATGGCAACATTGATGAAGAGTTGTATATGATGCAACCCGAAGGTTTTGTCGATCCTAAGGATGCTGATAAAGTATGCAAACTTCAGCGTTCCATTTATGGACTGAAGCAAGCATCTCGGAGTTGGAACCTTCGTTTTGATCAAGTGATCAAGAGCTTTGGATTTGTTCCAAATTGCTACGAATCTTGTATCTAAAAGAAAGTGAGTGGGAGCTCGGTGACGTTTCTGGTACTGTATGTGGATGACATATTGATTATCGGAAATGACATCAACATGCTTAACGATGTGAAGAGTTATTTGAACAAGTGTTTTTCAATGAAAGACCTAGGTGAAGCTGCTTATATATTGGGCATCAAAATCTATAGAGATAGACAAAGACGCCTGATAGCTTTAAGCCAGAGTACATACCTAGACAAAGTTCTGAAAAGGTTCAGAATGGATAAGGCAAATAAAGGTTCAGTGCCTATGTTGTCAGGTAAGATATTGAGCAAGGCTCAGTGTCCAGCTACGGTAAATGATAGGGAAGCTATGAGCAAAGTGCCTTATGCCTCGGCCATAGGTTCCATCATGTATGCCATGCTGTGTACTAGACCGGATGTGTCCAATGCTCTTAGTTTGACGAGCAGATATCAAAGTGATCCAGGAGTGGAACACTGGACAGCCGTGAAGAACATCCTAAAGTACCTAAATAGGACTAAAGAAATGTTCTTAGTCTATGGGGGTGATGAACAACTCGTCGTAAAAGGTTACGTCGACGCTAGTTTTGACACCGACAAGGATGATTCCAAATCTCAGACAGGATACGTTTATATTTTGAATGGAGGAGCTGTGAGCTGGAGAAGCTGCAAGCAAAGCGTGATCGCGGGATCTACAGTGGAAGCGGAATACATGGCTGCTGCAGAAGCGTCAAGTGAAGGAGTTTGGATCAGAAACTTCATCACTGAGCTTGGCGTGGTTCCAAGTGCATTGGACCCACTGGAGATATTGTGTGACAACACTGGCGCCATAGCACTCGCTAAGGAACCAAGATATCATCCAAATACCAAGAATATCAACCGCAAGTTTTATATAATCCGAGATTATATTGCAGATGGAGATCTGAAGATTAGCAAAGTACATACAGATCTGAATGTCGCAGATCCATTGACTAAACCTCTTCCACGTGTAAAACATGATCAACACCTCAGTGCCATGGGTGTGAGATTGTTGCCAGATGTAAACTAGATTATTGACTCTAGTGCAAGTGGGAGACTGTTGGAATTATGCCCTAGAGGCAATAATAAATATGTTCTTATTATAATTCTTGTTCATGATAAAGTTTATATTCCATGCTAGAATTGTATTAAGCGGAAACATTAGTACTTGTGTGGTTTGTGAACAACACCGTGTCCCTGGTACGCCTCTAAGGACTAGCTCATTGATCAATGATGGTTAAGGTTTCCTAACCATAGACATGAGTTGTCAATTGATAATGAGATCATATCATTGGGAGAATGATATGATGGACAGACCCAAACTAAGCGAAGCAATTAGATCGTTTCATCGTGTTCATCTTTGCGAAGCTTTTCCTATGTCAAATATTGTATTCCTTAGACCATGAGATAATGCAACTCCCTGGTACCGGAAGAAAGCTTTGAGGTCATCAAACGTCATCCTATGAGAGGGTGATCATAAAGGTGTCTCTTAGGTGATCGGAAAGTATCTGTTGGGTTGTATGTATCGAGATGGAATTTGTCCCTCCCAAGTCGGAGAGATATACTTCGGGCCCACTCGGTAATCGATATCAACACCGCTTGCAAGCATGTGGTTAAGGAGTTAATCACAAAGTGATATCGGATTATGGAACGAGTAAAGTACTTGCTGTGAACGAGATTGAACTAGGTATGACGGTACCGACGATCGAATCTCGGGCAAGTAAAATATCGCGAGACGAAGGGAATATATATATGGATTGTTTGAATCCTGACATCGTGGTTAATCCGATATGATCATCGATGAATGTGTGGGAGTCAATATGGGTGCCCAGACCCCGCTGTTGATTATTGATAGAAGATCATGTCTGCATATTCTCGAACCCGCAGGGTCACACACTTAACGTATCTCGACGCTAGGATAGATTGGATAATTGTTTTATGAATTTTTGTTTGGAGTCTCGGATGGGATCCGGGACATCACGAGAGGTTCCGGAATGGTCTGGAGAATAATATTCATATAAGGCAGTGCAGTTTTTGGAGTTCGGAATTGTTCCGGGTTAATCGGTATTGTACCGGAAGCTTCTAGAACCTTCCGGAAGGGGACCAACGTGGCCCCACCTTCCGGGAGGGGGCATGGGCCTATGAGGGAGTGTCCTGGCCGCATTGGGCCAGGGGCACAAGGCCCCATAGGGCCCAGCCGATCCTAGAGAGTTTAAATCGTTTAAACTAGAGATAGGGTTTCTAGAAGAGGGGAGTGTCCATGCTCCCCACTCCTTATACTTTGGGCTTGGGGGAGGGGCTAGGGCTGCGCCCCCCCTCTATATAAAGAGGGGTGGGGGCGCACCAAACCCACACACCTCTCCTCCAAACCCTAGCCGCCTTGCTAGCTTTCCTCTCTCCCTCCCGACTGTTTGTAGGCAAAGCCCTGCTGCAGAAATTCTCCACCATATACACCACGCCGTCGTGTTGTAGATCCAATCTATCTCTCCACCATACTTGCTGGTCCGAGGAAGGAGGAGACGTCGAGGTGCTGCACGTGTGCATCTCACGGAGGCACCGCCACTTGTGGTGCTAGATCGGATCGGATCGCGAGGAGGAGAAGCGAGTACGACTACATCACCCACGTTCCGACGAACGTTCCGCTGTGCGAATCTTCAAGGGTATGAAGATCTAATCCAATCTCTCTCGTTGATTGCATCTCCTAGATTAGATCTTGGCTTTCCCTCTGTTCGTATCCGTAGAAATTTTTGATTTACTATGCCGCGAAACCCTTCAACTTCTCCCTCTCTCCCTTATCCATCCGCCATGGCCAAGGAACCCTAGCTCGCCGACGCTAACGTCCTCGCCGTCTCCGGCCACCCCAACCCAAGCTGAGGGCATCGTTGAACACCCCGTGCTTGACTCTCTCTCCCTAGCCCCTCCTTGCTCGCGCGTGCACCCCCAATCGATCGAATCAAGACCTCTGGCCGCCGCCAGTCGTCGTCGATCCTCGCGGTTCTAGTGCTCGCCTCGCCTCGCTGTCAAGCCCATCATGTTCACGGTGAGATTCTGAGCCGCGTGGTGCCCTCCGTTCCCTCTCTAGATCCCTATATCTTTCTCCATGCGCTAGCCCGACCCCGCCGCCGCTGCGGCTCGTCGCCGGCCATGCTTCGGTGACCAAAATCGGGCGGGGCTAGTGCTGGCAAGCTCTCCTCATCCGTGCGGTTCTAGCGCACCCAACCGCGCTTCCAGGGGCGCCCTGGTTCGCCGCCGGCGACCACCATCTGGTGGCTCCGCCATGGGTGACATGGCGCCAACGTGGCCCTGCCGTGTCGCTTGCGTGGCCACCACGTGGCCCTGACGTTGCCACGGCATGGCAGTGATGTGGCAGTGACTTCACGCTGACGTCATTAACCTTTTTAATTACTTTCTATTTTAATTAAAACATATATGACAGGTGGGGCCATCTATTAGGAATTTAATAATTTTAGAAATGTTTAAAATTGGGAATTTGAATTAAATCTTTAGAAATTCATAAAAAATTCATCTTAAATCATAAAAATATGTGTAATATACCAAAATGTTCAAAAAAAATGAGCTCTATCATTTAAAAATCTAAGCATTCACATTAATACAATTTTGAACCCTAACTTATTTAGAGGAACACGGACACCCCCTAAGTACCATGGGTTCGATGGTTTTCCGAGCTAGGGCACTCCGGAATCCATTTAAATCGATGGTGCACCTAGGGTTACTCTATTACATGTAATCTTTCATATCATCCATATTGTATGAGCATTTCACATGCCATGTGTTGAATGTTGCTTTTTCTCTTCCGATGATTGGTTCTTCACGAATAGGAACCGAATCAAAGGCTGAAGTCAACGCCACGGAAGAGCAGCACCACTCCAATGACGGACAAGGGAAGAGAAGCCTCACTCATACATATGAATCCTATGATTACAAAGAATTTCATTCTCGTCATATGCATGCATGTTTCCCTTTGTAAACTATAATACCTGATCCACTACTCCTAGCATAACTAGGGTTTGCCTTATGAGCATCACTAGTGTCACAACTCCATCGAGCTTAGCCTTGCTTAGTGGTCTAATATCGATCATTAGTTGATGCATCAGAGATGGTTAATAAACATGCTAAGGCAGGTATGGGAGGCCACATTGGGTCTGGTTTTTGTAGTCCCATGCTAGCCAACCCTAGGACCCGAGTTCTTGCCTCTTGAACCAATACAAGCGTACAACCACACGGGGGCCCGGAAACCCCCTCGAATCACTACCTTGTCTAGTAGATTCCATGAGTCACATAGTTCAGGATTTCCATTTTGCATACGCATTGTAACACCCTCGGATCGGTCCTATGCAAGTGTTAGCGATTCCCGCCAAACCCGCATAGAAACGATTCAGAGGTGCCCACCAGGCACTTGCGTGCGGGTGAAAAACGAAGTAATACCATTACACAATAGTCCACGATGGAACCCATAGAACAGATATATACAACACTGACTCAAAGAGTCAAGAATACATATATACAATTCAAAGATCCAAATCACCTTTAAAACGATAAAGCGTCCGAGTACAAATAAGATGCAAATTGTGCTAAGAGCCCTAAAGAATAACCAATGTCGTCCATAACCCTGCCCAGGCCAAGCCGGAAGGGTAACCCTGCTAACGACGTCGATCTCAAAACCTGCTTAAACAAAAGGGTGCCGACAAAGGGAAAAGGAAAAAGAGAGCGGTCAGTACTGAGGCCAGTACACGGCGAGACTAGAATTCGGCGGTCCTGCCTACATAGGTATGGTGGACTGAAGCGGCAGCGCAACATGCACTAAACAACCTATAGAGACTCAATTCAACTGGCGGCTATCAGATAGGGATAAGAAAGACCTATTCGGATCCAACCTGAAACTATCACCAAGCATACCCATCCTGGTATTTCCCCCTCGAGACAAAACGAGGAAGTCAACCGAGGAACTCACACAGTTGGCAGTTTTATTCATTCCATTATAGTTGCGACAATTACTAGTCAGATATAGATAGCATGAGTCATCCTGATATTATAAATAGTGGGCAATTTTAGTTAACCATTCCGTTGTAGTTGCGATACTTACTAGTCAGATACATATAGCATGAGGCATCCCAAAACCCAGCAGTTGTTGGTACTTTTATTTAGCCATTCCGTTATAGTGAAGCTGATTACTAGTCATTATAAAGTCAAATTTATAGCACTACTTTAGTTATAGTTGTCTATGATCGAGATACTGTGCTCCAAGTCGTCCATAACCGTGGACACGGCTTTCAGAAAGTTTTACCCTGCAGGGGGGCACAAATAGCAACACACGCACGATCAACCTCGAGAAAAACCTAATGAAAACCCAACGAGGCATCACGACAGAGCAATTGGAAGATTCATATGTTATTTTAGGGGGCCACCCCCCTAAGCTACCCGCTACGAAGTTGGCCGGCTCCGAGACGGACCCAGAGGTTTGTGTCGACGGCTGTAAACGACTGGGAACCCGAAAGTGTGACTGGGCTTGTCGATACCGCATAAACGTATCACAATTCCTAAATAGTACAGGCGCTCCACGCGCAATCGTAAATAAAGCAGTAAAGCATGGCATAAGTACATGATAGTAATAAAGCCCCAAACTAGTTTGTGGCCCCAAGAAATAATATATGACTCAAGCTCTGGCTAGGGGGATTCATGGTCCCACATGCGGATAGTGCGAATATTCAAAGAACAGGTATCAAGTACTCGGGGTCCTACGGGACACAAGTGGACGGTTAAGAACCAAATAACATCTATTGCCCACCTGTGCCTCTGCATTATTTACCTACTTCAATTTTAGTTATTAAACGATAATTAAAGCCATGATCATCTCCAACATTAAACATGCGGCATTACTCCAACAACTGTGGTACTTGACGACACGCAACCACACTTGAGCAAGACTACGACACGCAAGTCCAACTATCTACCAAACAACAGGTAATGGGATGTGTCCAAGGCAATATAAGGATGCAAGGGATATCATGGGTACGAAAACTAGAGCATCGCAACACAGATAGCAATAGATCAACAGAAGGAAGTAAAGACTAGAAATGTAAAATAGGTAGAAAGGGGGAGAATGCTCGCCTGAAAACATTGCCGAAGTTTCGTAACCGAAGAACCTGTCGAAGCTCACAACATCTCATCGTCCTATCCGGGAAGAAGCAAAACACTAAAAGAAACAAGCGATGCAACAATTACAACTAATGCGAAAGAATCGGCATGATCATGATATGATGCATGACATGACAAGTTAATGGTGCAAACTATGTCAAAAAAGTATTAAAGACATAGCACATCGATGATATAGCACTTGTGAGGCATTATTAATAAGAAACAATTAGTCCCTAATTTTATTTATCATGTTTTCCTTGCATAAATACTACTGATTATAAAACTGCACTTAATGCAAGATGAAAATGATAACATATATATCATGGTTGGAGAGGTCTCGTCGCACTGATCGATTTGGACATATTATTTGTCGAATTCGGAGTTACTGATTTAAAGTTATGCAATAATTAAGAAAAGACATTTATTAATATTTATTAATTAGAAATTTTTAAATTGAGCAAATGATGTTATAAATAGCATATTCACAATCCTCATGTTTTTCTGATTCAAAATCATATATCATACATATTATTTGGATTTATAATTTTAAAATAATATTTAAATCAAATATATTAAAGAGGGGTCAAAGTCAAAGGTTTGACAGCTGCAGCTGCAGTCAACTCTGGTCAAATTTGAAAATAGGTTTGAACTCATATTGGAAATTTATTCATATTTCATTTTATAAGTTTTCCCAAATTAGAATTATTTTAAAGATATGAATTTGGTTGATGACAATTTCTGAATTTTTTTTTTGAATTATTAAAGCTCACAACTTTTCTCACACTCGACTAAGGTACCCACAGCCACCGACAAGTGGGAACAGGGTCCCGGGGCCACAGAGCACGCGCGGCCAGCTGGGAGCTAACACGTGGGCGAGCCAGGAGAGTGCGGGTTGAGGTTTAAAAAGTAAAGGGGCCCTTATGCAAAAATGCGGCTGCTCTGATGTGACGAAGCTAAAACCAACTCGCGAAAACTGCTAGCTAACTTGATTTGGCGATGAAGATGGCGAGAGATCTGTTGAGATTTTGGAAAAACCGTAAACACTAGAATTGAAGAGTAAAGATAGGTCTACAACTTTAGTTAAGGAAGTTTTCCAAATAAGGTCCGAGGCGGCGGGAAAACGTGGAGGAACAGAGGCAGTCTGGCTGTTGTTTTTCAGAAAGATGGAAAATTTCAGAACGCTCAGATTTGGCCGGACTTCCTCGAGCAATTGCGATCTCAAAAATGCGTGGATTTGGACTCTGTTTGAAGCTATGGAAAAATGATTCCGAGGGTATCAACTTTGATGTTCGAAATTTTCGCAAAGAAGTAGCACAAGCACTAGGAAAATTTGAGGAAGCGGTGAACTGGGGGGTTTGCGTGCGGCTGCAGATAAAGCGCGCGGCTGATGCTGTGCACGGCGTACGCGACTTGCGGGCAAGCTCGCGATAGCTACGCTGGGTCATCTGGGGCTTGCGATGGTGCGTTGGAAAGAGGAGAGTTCAGGCTACAACTTTTGTTAAGGATGCTCGAGCTAAAACATAACATGGCGACGGCTAGATCTTGATGAACAGGGGATTGCGGACGGGTTTGCAGGTGCTCGCGGCGGGGTGTGCTGCTACTGCATCTTGCTGTGTCACGCGAGCTGAACGCGGGTGCGCGCGTGAAGGGCGTTCGACGGACGGCACAGCGATACAGAAAGATAGGGAGGGATAGGGTATATCAGGGAAGTTTGTAGGCTCACCAATGACCCTCAAGTGCAGCGAGTGGGCTCGAGGAGGTGTAGATCGACGGGGGCGCAGAGGCTCTGGAGGCTCCTGGATGTTTCGGCCACCGACGTTCTGTAGCGACTCCGGCGAGGTTCTCCGTCATGCTCCGGTACAGGGTGATGTAGAGGAAGTAGAACCAGACACTGTACATCTTGGATGCCTTCTAGCACAGCTCCAACCTCCGCCTTCTTGGTTTGGCCGAACTAGGGTTTTGGCTTGGGCATGGCTACACCATGGTCATGGTGGAGAGGAGAGGGAAGGAAGGCCTGGTGGTGCTAGAGATCTCAGATCTCGATCTGAGAGATAAGGAGGGTGGTTGGCAGATGGGAGAGGCTCACATGGGTAGCTTTTTGTTTTGCCAAAAAGAGGAAGGAGGATGGCTTTGGGTGGGTTTCTTCTCTCCTCCCTCTTGATGCATGAATAAGAGAGGAGAGTGAGGGGACCAAGGAGAGGGGCATGTGGTGGTGGGTTGGTCAAAAGAACCAAAAGAGGGAGGAAGGGAAGCACATGGCAAGCACGACTTGGAAGGGTTAGAGAGGGGTTTGGTGTTAGGATTTGCAAAAGCTAGCTTGGTGTTTGGTGCATGCACATGCACGTGCTTGGTGGTGAAGCATAGGATAGACTAGGTTAGTAGAGTGTGTTTTGATTAGCTAGGATTTAAAATGAACCCACTCCAATTGAATTAAAGTTTTAAAACAAAAGCAAGCAAGAATACTAGAAGAAGAAGAAAAGGAAGAAGGGTCATTATTTCATGTGACACGAAATTAGGAGCACATGCAATGGTACATGTACATGGAAATTGGACATGGGTTGGATCAAAACCATATGGCTAAAAGTTGATGATTAGTAAAAGGGAACCATACAAATGTATGTGAGCTAGAATTCAAAACCAAAAGTAAAAGTCATGGCCCACATACATGACACATGGTTGGATTGAAGAAAAGAAAAGAAAATAGATGGTACCAAGGGAAAGTGATGATGTCGAGTTAGTAGATGGAAGGATTTGCAAAAGAAATGCCCTCAACTCATATTGGGCATATAACATTATATCAAAAGACAAATATAATATATATCCAGAAGCAAATACAATTGAGAAGGAAAATGCAAAATGAGAAGAACCAAATGAAAAGGGGTTTTAATATGATGCTCAAATGCAAGGTGGCATGGTGACATGAGCATGATATAATAATGATGCAATGAATGACATGTTGGAAATAGCAATATATAGACTAGGAAAGTAGCATTACAATTGTTAGACAATTATGATGCTACACGCATCTTGGTTATTCTTGAATGGAGGTGAAGGAAGTGCATTCATAATAGTTAGGTAAGCGTGGACGGGAACAAGAGAGGAACGACCTTCGTTATCTTGAATCCTGCACACATTGCTGGGGACCAGCTTCGGGACTCGACCCGTTACGGCGGTATCTCCTTAGTGCATGACTCATGGTCTCGGAGAAAGAAAAGTAAAGTTCGTGGTTAACCACCCTCTGCCAGCCCTACAAGGAAGATGGCTAATAATTTGGCATTAAGAGTTGATTGGTACGTGTGGGTAAAGTTGTGCACCCCTGCAGGGTTATAATATTTTCAAAAAGCCGTGTCCATGGTTATGGACAACTTGGGAACAAACATGATGATCATAGAGAACTATAAGCGAATGATAAAATTTGGGCAAATAATGAGTGATCTGGATTACTTCCTCCGGGTTGTTTGAGGGGTAGTCCGGGAAGAGAGGTTCAGTTGATGAAGGTACATGGTGGATATCAAAGATGATTCTAAGATCTTGAGTTGTAGTCTTCTTATCCCCTTTAAAAATGATCCGACTAGACGGGCCTCTTCTCCTTATTGTTTTCAAAAAATTTGGATTTATGCAAAATAACTCCACCAGCCATAAGTCTTGCGGAGTACACCCTGTACTCAGCCTTGCCTCATTGATGTTTTTCTACAGATGAAGCTGTGCCAACTGAAGGTGGTTTTTACATCTATGTCGACGAGTAGTTGGGGTTTCCGAGCAACGGCCTAGGATCTATTGAAGGGTAGTTACTTATGTTTAAGGCCTCTTAGGTCCTTTGCTAAGTTTTTTTGTTTAGAACAACTTCTTTCCTTCCGTTGCTTGTTGGAATGTTGGGTCTGTGACCCCTGGCTTGTATGACTGGTTTGTAACTCTCTTAAGAGAGTACCTTATTAATGTATGGTTTGTATGTTCTATAATGTTACAGATCATTTCCTACGCGTTTCGAAATTGAGGTAAGGCTTATGTCAGACGAAGATCTGGTATTTGTCTATCCCTAATCCCGGGTCATGACATATTTTGGTATCAGAGGAGTACTGCCTGTAGGAAACCCTTCTTGCTGGTCGATGTTGAGTCTAGAGTTTGAAAAAAAATATTTGAAAGCTAAAGATTATTTGCAGAACTCTGAATAGAACTCTTTTTACTCCTTATCCAAGGTTGTTCTATTGCTGAGTTATCTTACCTCGTTTGTTTTGCAAAGTTTCCACTACTCGTCTATCATTTCAAAACTTCTAGGATATACGTGTTTGTGTTTTTTCCCTAGTACTCCGTACTTGGTTGCAAGGCTCAGAGTTTCTAAGATCCATCTTTGCATCCAAAGAATTGTTTTCAACCTTGCTAAGGAAGCCTATACTTCGATTCTTTCTCCCTTCTCGTTTCATTGATTTCATATCATGCTTGCATTCCATTGTTATGGTATGTATTTAAGTTGGTAGCGTATATGTTTCGTATGCTTGTTCTACTGCCATACTTAATGCATTGATATAATATTAATCCACATTTTCATCTCTACCATGATCTTTCGATCTGTTTTATGTCATCCTTTGATGTACCCTTTTTGGTGAATCCATTCTCATGGTTTCTATTTTCTCCTCTGGATGTCGTCTCGTACTCGTCGTTATGTTGGACATTGAGGGAACAACAATGCTGAACAGGAACTTCCACCACCTCCCACAATGGCCGAGGTTCTCAACAACATTGAGACCAACCGTTTGAGGAATGAATGCCTTGTTGAGCGTGTGGCGCAGAAAACTGAACATCGTCCCGACGACTGTGTTACACTTGGAGATTTCATCCGCTCTTTTCCTCCAATCTTCACCCACCCCAAGGATCCTCTTGATGTTGATGATTCGCTTCGCACAATAGAGCGCAATTTCAGTGATCTCCGTGTATGTCCAAATGACCGTGCCAACTTCGCCACCTATCAACTAGAAGGTGAGGCTGGTGTTTGGTGGGAAGGTTTCCTGAATCTGCAAGCTTAGGGACATGTTGTTACTTGGGAAGATTTTGTTGCAGCATTCCGTGCCTCTTATATCCCTAAGCCCATCATGGATCTCGAAACGAGGGAGTTTCTAGATCTGACTCAAGGGCGCAGGGATATTGAAACATATGGGCGTGAGTTTACTAGCCTGGCTCGTTATGAAACCATGGATGTGACCAATGATGAAGATAAGCAAGAGATGTTCCGTAAGGGACTTAACCCTGCACTTCGATATGAGTTGTTGCCCTTCAAGTTCCAATCTTTCCAGGAACTGCATAATCAGGCTCTTACTTTGGAGCATGGAAGGAAGGATATGGAGGTCTCTTAGAACCGCGAAGAAAGAAATTCTCGTGCTTCTTCCTCTGGTAACAAGAAGCATTGTGTCTTTGTTCCATACAATGTTGTGCCCCGTGCTCCTTATGCACCCAAGTCTTCTGGAAATGCTTCTCGTCAGCCACAGTCAAACACTGGTGGAGCAAATTATCGTCCTCCTGCTGGTTCTTACTTTGGAGTTACCTGCTACTCATGCGGTCAGCCTGGTCACTACTCAAGGGAGTGTCCCCAAAGGGCTGTCAGTCGCAATGATCAACCGACAAAGAAGAATGATAATTCTAAAGGTGCTAGACATGGTCGTCTGACCCATGTCACTGTTGAAGAAGCTTAGGAAGATCCACACGTCATTCTGGGTATGCTCCGTGTCAATTCAATTTTAGAAACAGTCTTGTTTGATTATAGAGCATCACATACATTCATATCACAAGAGTTTGCACGGGTGCATGATATACGTTTTGAAGCAATGCCTTCCCCTCTAGATATTAGCACTCCTGGGTCTCGTTGGTAGACCATCTTACTCATGGGGTTGAGATAGATATATCATATCAGAAGTTTCCCACTTCCCTCATTGCACTCAAGTCAACTGACATTGATGTCATTCTGGGCATGGACTGGTTAACCAAGTATCAAGTCGTCATTGACTATGCACTTAGAACAGTTACTGTGACCTCCCCTACTGGCATAATTGTCAAGTACTGGACTGATGGTTCAAAGTCTTCGTCGGTGGTTCTTAAACCCTTTTCAGAGTTGTATGCCATGGATGTTCTACCTCCTCTCGAGGTTCAAGATGTCCAGGTAGTCTGTGATTTGCCGAATGTCTTTCCTGAAGAATTGCCTGGCATGCCACCTGATCGAAGTGTGGAGTTTGTCATAGACCTAGTTCCTGGAACTGCTCCTATCTCCAAAAGACCTTACCGTATGCCTCCTCACGAGTTGGTGGAGCAGAAAAAGCAACTGGAAGAGTTAGAACGCCTAGGCTATATCCAACCTAGCACATCCTCTTGGGGTTTCCCTACCATCTTTGTCAAGAAGTGGTATACAAATATTCGAATGTTGGTTGTTGACTATCGTCCACTCAACGAGGTGACAATCAAGAATAAGTACCCTCTTCCCCGAATAAATGACGTCTTTGATCAATTAAGTGGTGCCACTGTCTTCTCCAAAATGGACTTAAGATTAGGCTATCATCAAATCAAGATCAGAAATGAGGATATGCCAAAGACAGCATCCACAACTCGTTATGGTCTTTACGAGTACACAGTGATGTCCTTTGGGTTAACCAATGCCCCTGCCACATTTATGAGGCTCATGAACTCCGTCTTCATGGAATATCTGGACAAGTTTGCCATGGTATACATTGATGATATTCTAATCTACTCCAAGACCAAAGAAGGGCATGCCAAACGTCTACGTTTGGTGTTGACTAAACTTCGTGAACATCGTATCTATGCCAAGTTCTCCAAATGTGAGTTTTGGTTGCAAGAGCTTATCTTTTTTGGTCATGTGGTGTCTGCAAGTGGTGTTGCTATCATACCGGATAAGGTTCAGACTATTCTGGAATGGAAGCCACCTACCTCAGTCAAGGAAGTTCGAAGTTTCCTTGGAATGGCTGGATATTACCGCCGATTCATTGAGAACTTCTCCAAGATAGCCAAACCTATGATCGATCTTCTTAAGAAAGATAAGAAGTTTGAATGGTCAGAAAAGGCAGAAGAAAGCTTCCAAGCTTTGAAAACTAAGCTAACCACTGCTCCTGTGCTTGTGCTTCCGGACACAAGCAAGGATTTCGTCATCTATTGTGATGCCTCTCTTCAAGGACTCGGTTGTGTGTTGATGCAAGATGGTCATGTAGTGGCCTATGCTTCTCGGCTGTTGAAGCCACATGAGAACAATTATCCAACCCATGATCTCGAACTTGCTACTGTTGTTCATGCTCTTATGCAATGGCGACATTACCTTGTTGGTAACCATTGCAAACTCTATTCGGATCATCAAAGCCTAAAGTATCTCTTTACCCAGCCAGATCTGAATCTCAGGCAAAGACGATGGTTGGAACTCATCAAAGATTATGATTTGGGTCTCAACTATCAACCTGGCAAAGCCAATGTCGTTGCTGATGCACTAAGCCGTAAGTCTTATTGCAATAATCTGATGATTTCACAAGCCCAACCTGCTCTCTATGAGGAAATCAAGCATCTTAACATTGAAGTAGTTCCTTGTAGATTCCTTGCTAACCTTGAAATAAAATCTTCTCTGGAGGACCAAATCAAGGAAGCTAAAAAACAAGATGATGAGATTACCAAGATCAAGGAGCGTGTTGAAAGTGGTGAAGCTAAATGTTTCTCCATCAATGATCAAGGTACCCTCTAGTTTAGTAACTGGCTAGTGGTGCCAAACAGTCGGAAAATCAAAGATTTAATTCTACTATAAGCTCATGAATCCCCTCTGTCCATCCATCCTGGTGGTACCAAGATGTACTGAGATCTCCGACAATGATTCTAGTGGAGTGGAATGAAACCAGAAATTGCTTTCTTTGTTGTAGAGTGCGATGTTTGTCCTCGCGTGAAGGCTGATCACCAAAGACCTGCTGGACTTCTGCAGCCATTGAAAATTCCTGAGTGGAAATGGGATGAAATTGGTATGGATTTCATTAATGGACTCCCAAGGACACAAGCAGGAAATGATGCCATATGGGTAATAGTTGATCGGTTATCCAAAGTTGCTCATTTTCTTCTGGTTCGAGAAAATATTCGTGCTAGTCAAATGGCTGATTTATACATCTCTTGGATCATTGTTCTTAGTGGTGTTCCAAAGAAGATCATCTCTGATTGTCGAAGTTTGTTTACTTCCAAATTCTGGCAAAGTTTGCAAGAAGCAATGGGAACTCATGTCTCCTTCAGCACAGCTTATCATCCCAAAACCAGTGGTAAAACCGAAAGAGTAAATCAAATTCTTGAAGACATGCTCAGAGCGTGTATTATATCCTTTGGAAAGAACTGGCAGAAATGTCTTCCATTTGCTAGGTTATTCTACAACAACAGTTTTCAATCCAGTTTGGGCATGGCACCTTTCCAATTCCTATACGGAAGAACATGTCGAACACCGCTAAACTAGACAAAAACCGGCGAAAGACAATTCTTTGGTACAGACATGATCCAAGAAGCAAAAGATCAAGTTCGTATAATTCGGGAGCGTCTGAAGGCCGCTCAATCTCGTCCGAAGACCAACTATGATCGTCATCATCTTGATGTTCATTATGAAGTTGGTGATCAAGTTTACCTCTGTGTCACTCCTCTGAAGGGTGTCCATCGATTCGGTATCAAAGGCAAATTGGCTCCTCGCTATGTTGGTCCCTTTCGCATTCTATCCAAGCGGGGTGAGCTTGCCTACCAATTGGATGTACCTTCAAACTTTCCAAAGGTTCATGATGTCTTTCATGTGTCTTAACTCAAGTGTTGCTTTAAAGATCCCATTCGTGGTGTGGACCATGAAACTTTGGATCTCCAAAATTATCTAACCTACCGGGAATACCCTATTCGTATTCTTGATGAAACCGAGCGCAAGACTCGTCGTCAAACCATCAAGTTCTTGAAAGTTCAATGGTATCATCACTCTGAGTCAGAAGCAACCTAGGAACACGAAGTTCTTCTTCGATCTGAGTACCCTGCCTTCTTTTTTAAAAGCTAGGGATATCGGGTCGAGATTCTTGTAAGTGGGGTAGAGCTGTAACATACCACCCTTTTGTGTAATATTAATAAGGACATGGTTGAGAATTCCATACATGCATTACACTTGCACCTTGATTCAATCAAATAAAAACAAATAAAACCCTAAATTTCTCCCTCTCAAAACCATTCAAATGTTTTTTGTATTTTGAAAACTACCCAAATGAGTGGAGCCCAAATCTCTATAGTGTTATAAAGGTCTAAGGTATTTTGAAAACATTCAGAACAATTTGTAATTTGAAAATACAAAAGAGATAGGAGAAAAACAGAAATAGAAAAGTGTTTCAGAAAATAAAACTACCCTAATCCTATCTGGGCTGAGCCCAACTCCTCCCTCCTCTCTCTCTGCCGCTAGTGCAGCGTGCAGCAGCTGGCCCAATCTAGCCCAAGCGTGACCCAACCGCAGACCATACCAGTTTGGCCCCTTTCCCCTTCGTCATCTTCGACTACAACGGAGAAGCAGCTCCGTGTCGCCGGCGAGGCCATCCGCCCCGCGGTCGCGTCAAGATTCCTGCCGCCACCCTTGGAGCCTACAAGACCCTCGTCGACGCCACCGATAAACCATAGCATGTCACTTATCCCTCTCTCCCTTATCCATACGCCATGGCCGATGAACCCTAGCTCGCCGACGCCATTGTCCTTGCCGTCTCCAGCTACCCCAACCCAAGCTGAGGCCATCGTTGAACTCCCCGTGCTTGACTCTCTCTCCCTAGCCCCTCCTCGCTCACGCGCGCCCCCAATCGACTGAATCGGGACCTCCGGCCGACGCCAGTCGTCGTCGATCCTCGCCATCCCGGTGCTTGCCTCGCCTCGTTGTCATGCCCATCGTGTTCACGATGATATTATGAGCCGCGTGGTGCCCTCCGTTCCCTCTCTAGCTCCCTGTATCTTTCTCCCTACGCTAGACTGACCCTGCCTTCGCTGCGGCTTGTCGCCGACCATGCTCCGGTGACCAAAACTGGGCGGGGCTAGTGCTTGCAAGCTCGCCTCATCCGTGTGGTTCTAGCGCACCCAACTGCGCTTCCAGGGGCGCCCTGGTTCTCCGCCGGCGACCACCATCTGGTGGCTCCACCGTGGGTGACGTGGCGCCAACGTGGCCCTGCCGTGTCTCTTGAGTGGCCACCACGTGGCCCTAACGTGGCCACAACGTGGCAGTGACATCACACTGATGTCATTAACCTTTTTAATTACTTTTTGTTTTAATTAAAACATATATGACAGGTGGGGCCCATATGTTAGGAATTTAATAATTTTAGAAATGTTTAAAATTGGGAATTTGAATTAAATCTTTAGAAATTCATAACTAATTCATCTTAAATCAGAAAAATATGTGTAATGTACCAAAATGTTAATAAAAATGAGCTCTATCATTTAAAAATGTAAGCATTCACATTCATACAATTTTGAACCCTAACTTATTTAGAGGAACACCGACACCCCCTAAGTACCATGGGTTCGATGGCTTGCCTAGCTAGGGCACTCCAAAATCCATTTAAATCAAGGATTCACCTAGGGTTACTCTATTACATATAATCTTTCATATCATCCATATTGTATGAGCATTTCACATGCCATGTGTTGAATGTTGCCTTTTATTTTCACCTAGGGTTACTCTATTACATGTAATCTTTCATATCATCCATATTGTATGAGCATTGCACATGCCATGTGTTGAATGTTGCCTTTTATTTTTCGGTGATTGGTTCTTCGCGAATATGAACCAAATCCGAGTCTGAAGTCAACGCCACCAAAGTGCAGCACCAGTCCAATGACGGATAAGGCAAGCGAAGCCCCACTCATACATATGAATCCTATTTTTACAAATTATTTCATTCTCTCCATATGCATGCGATTCAATAGTCTTTATCAGTAGATAGAGTAATCCTATCTGATACATGTTAACCTTTGTAAACTATAATACCTGATCCACTACTGCTAGCATAACTAGGGTTTGGCTTATGAGCATCGCTAGCTAGTGCCACAATTCAGTCGAGCTTAGCCTTGCTTAGTGGTCTAATATCGATCATCCAGATGATGCATCGGAGATGCGAATGAACCTAGTATGATAGGATGTTGTGATATGATCATAGGTGGTTAATAAACATGCTAAGGCATGTATGGGAGGACACATTGGGTGTGGTTTTTGTAGTCCCATGCTAGCCAACCCTAGGACCCGAGTTCTTGCCTCTTGAACCAAGACGATCATACAACCACACGGGGGCCTGTAAACCCCCTCGACTCACTAACTTTACTAGTGGATTGCATGAGTCACATAGTTCAGGCTTTCCATTCGGCATACACATCTTGGTTGTTCTTGAATGGAGGTGAAGGAGGTGCATTCATAACAGGTAGGTAAGCATGGCCGGGAACAAGAGAGGCATAGCCTTAATCTTTAACCCTGCACACATTGCTAGGGACCGGCTTTGGGACAAGGAAAGAGAAGCCTCACTCATACATATGAATCCTATGATTACAAAGTATTTCATTCTCGCCATATGCATGCGATTCAGTAGTCTTTATTAGTAGATAGAGTAATCCTATCTGATGCATGTTTCCCTTTGTAAACTATAATACCTGATCCACTGCTCCTAGCATAACTAGGGTTTGTCTTATGAGAATCGCTTGTGTCACAACTCCGTCGAGCTTAGCCTTGCTTAGTGGTCTAATACCGATCATCTAGATGATGCACCAGATATGGTTAATAAACATGCTAAGGAAGGTATGTGAGGCCACATTGGGTCTGGTTTTTGTAGTCCCATGCTATCCAACCCTAGGACTCGGGTTCTTGCCTCTTGAAGCAATACGAGTGTACAACCACACGCGGGCCTGGAAACCCCCTAGAATCACTAACTTGCTTAGTGGATTCCATGAGTCACATAGTTCAGGATTTCCATTTGGCATACGCATCTTGGTTGTTCTTGAATGGAGGTGAAGGAGGTGCATTCATAACAGTTAGGTAAGCATCGACGGGAACAAGAGAGGCACGACCTCCGTTATCTTGAAGCCTGCACACATTGCTAGGGACCAGCTTCGGGACTCGACCCGTTATGGTGGTATCTCCTTAGTGCGTGACTCATGGTCTCGGAGAAAGAAAAGCAAAGGTCGTGGTCAACCACCCTCTGCCAGCCTTCCAAGTAAGAGGGCTAATAATTTGTCATTAAGAGTCGATTGTTACGTGTGGGTAAAGTTGTGCACCCCTGCAGGGTTATAATATTTTCGAAAAGCCGTGTCCATGGTTATGGACAACTTGGGAACGAACATGATGATCATAGATAACTATAACCAAATGATAAAACTTGGCCAAATAATGAGTGATCTGGATTACTTCCTCCGGGTTGTTTGAGGGGGTAGTCCGGGAAGAGAGGTTCAGTTGATGAAGGTACATGGTGGATATCAAAGATGATTCTAAGATCTAGAGTTGTAGTCTTCTTATCCCCTTTAAAAATGACCCAACTAGACGGGCCTCTTCTCCTTCTTGTTTTCAAACAAATATGGATCTATGCAAAATAACTCCACCAGCCATAAGTCTTACGGAGTGCACCCTGTACTCAGCCTTGCCTCGTTGATGTTTTCTACAGATGAAAATGTGCCAACTAAAGGTGGTTTTTACATCTATGTCAATGAGTAGTTGGGGTTTCCGGGCAGTGGCCTAGGATCTATGGAAGGGTCGTTACTTATGTTTAAGGCCTCTTAGGCCCTTTGCTAAGTTTGTTGTTTGGAACAACTTGTTTGCTTCCGTTGCTTGTTGTAATGTTGGTTCTGTGACCCCTGACTTGTATGACTAGTTTGTAACTCTCTTAAGAGAGTACCTTATTAATGTATGGTTTGTATGCTCTGTGATGTTACCGATCATTCCCTTCGCGTTTCAGAATATAGGTTAATCTTATGTCAGACGGACATCTGGTATTTGTCTAGCCCTAATCCTGGGTCGTGACATGTTCCAATAGGTCGCGGCGATGGCGGATCAAGATCATGACAGAGTGGACACGAGGTTTTTTCCAAAGGTTCGGGACCCTCGTGAGGAGTAATGCCCCTACAACTAGTGTGTTGTATATCTTGCATGCTTCGGGAGGGTTCGATGGTGGATCTTTGTGTAGGGTTAGATCTCTGTGATCGACCTGTTCTAAGGTAGGAGAAGGGTTCCTTATATAGAGGCGTTGGGCCTCTTCCCCCAATTCTTGGGCCGGAAGGTTCACCACACTACCGCCCCTCAAGATCCTGGTCTACAAGGCTACTTTGCATGGACTAAGTCTTGTATGTCGGAGCCCTCTCCATCCTTCTGTAAAGTTAGCTTCTTTAGCGCAACTTGTCTTCATCCGGTGTTTCCAGCTCTCTTCCTTGCACCAAAATGGCAAACGAAAGGACTTCCAGTGCTGAGATCGTATGTCCTCCCCTTGCACCAAAGGGGCAGCTTTTTCTTTATCGAGGCGGACCGGGCATGCAGAGCTACCGCGCACCTTGTCGGGACTCTCCTCCCCTGATATCTCCATGAAGGGAGTACTGATTTGACCCTTGATATTCTCCAACATATTCGAAGCTCCGTGGCATGGTGAGATACGCGCATGGGCTCCTCTTCATGATGTGTCCTATTTAGGAAGCGCCCTCATGAGATGAGGCCTCACGAGGGATCGACCTGCTAAGCCGCACCCGAAGGCGTCATAGCCTCTTGAGGATGCCTCTTCCCAAATGATGGACCCATCGACCGTCAGGACGTAGCACCCCGGTTGCCAGGACCCCGACAGTAGCCCCGGGCACTTGGCTCGCATGTTTCCTTTGGTAGACACGAAGGGGCAAGGGTCCTAGAATGGTCGATGGTTCTTGTTGTCAGCTTGGTCAACATGGGTCCGCCAAGCACTTATCCTAGCCTTGATTCTAAACGTCCACGTTACTTCCACTGTTGATCTTGGGCGTGTCCTCTCTGCCTCAGGAATTATTCCCATGATGGAACAATGCGTAGGGCCTAGTGGTTAATGCCGCATGCCCGGTGCAGTGATGCATCTTTTTGAATAGTCTCGTCATATCGGGGCATGAGCGCTCCACAGCTTCACTCCACACTATCTCCTTTGCTCCTCCATTCCCCTTATTGTTCACAAGTATGACATGGTCGAGGTTGAGGAGACCCCTTCGTTGAAGCGCGGCCACGGGTGGCCACACGCGGCCGCGGGAGGCGTGGAGACACACTGTGTTGCTCCTACCATAGCTTCCCCGTCGGGAGCAGCAGTGGATGAAGGGGAGGCTCCAGTCAAGCGTGTCCGCGGTCGTCCTCGCGGAAGCGGTCAGGGGCGTCGTGGAGGTCGCGGTGGTAGGCCTGGATCCATACCGGAGCACACATTCTCGCGTCCGTGCCTCCTCCACTGGTCGTGATCAAGATTGAGGATGACCCTGAGCCTGAGAGGGTCATCAAGTTCTTCCTCACTCTATGGGACGTAGACTGGCTCACGAGGGTGAATCTTCCCCAGAGTTTTCTCTTGGAGTCGCGGGAAACATTCCAGAGGTGTGATACCGAGGCATTCTATCGGTGGCATGAATGTTGAGACCCCTACGCCGGGCGAGATGTATCTCACCGTTGTTAGGGAACGCTTCATTTTCTATCACAACATCGAGTGTGGCTCTGTATTCCAGTTCCGCTATGCCAGCGGGGGAAGCTTCTCTGTGTCGGTGTTTGATCTTCTGATGTGCTGCGTCGACTACCCCTGCTACCTGGAGAGGATCTGAGCGGGGTCCCTACCATGGCCGTCGTCGCGTCCATGAGGACACAAATATTTTGCTAGTGTAGCTGTGAAGCTATGATGCTCCTTAGTCCTTTGCCTTTGTAAGCAAGATTGTAATGAATCTATTTAAGAGATTTCTCATGCTTGTTGCCTTTATTTATGTATGTTTTGTTGTGATGCCAGAGCTTGAATGAGGTTGCGGCGTGGAGCTATCTTGAGGGAGACGACAGTGTCCACTTGTACAGTTACCCTAGGAAATTTGCCTCCCGAGATTCGTGTGTGCCTGCCGTCCGCAGATCGTGCTCGTGGAAGTGTCTAGGACGTGTTCTTTACCGAGAGGGAAGAGGGAGCGCCTTGCAAGGGAGACAAGACGACATGGGAGACACTTTGTAATGGGGTCTACGAAGGATGTGCTCGCCTTTTTTGCTCCCTAGGGAGGCATCGCAGGGGTGTCCTATGCGAGGAGTCTTTTCAGGTCGCCATGACCTTCGTCTGTCATGCGATGGGTCCCGCGCGGTGATCTGTGAGGGGTTTTGCGCATTTCTTACTAGAGAGCCCCCTCTCCTCGTGGAGGATTCTTAGGTAGCAGGCGTGACGATCCTCGTGGGGTTTATTGAGCCGGGTTTTTTAGCGTGAATTGCTCCGGTGCATGCCCTCACAAGGGATCATGTCGCTGGCCCCCATGTCAGGGGAGCCTCGCGAGTATACCCGCTTTGCCTACTCCCAAACCCGAAGGGAGGATTGCGCATGTTCATTGTTTTGTCCGTTCGAGGGATGCTACCCTCTTGAGCCCTGCGAAGGTCCTTGCCCACTAGCGGGAAGTGATTCCGTGGACCTCCTTTCGAGGAAAGGGGCACGGGTTAGGAAATTGCTGTACATACTCGAAATCATGGGAACATATGCCAGCGTAGCTGGTATTTAATACTACGGTGGGGTTTTCCCACGAGCCTCCCCGTAATCCTCTAGAGGAGAGGCAGGCGCTTCTCCTTCTAGTCCCTCATGGATCAAACCGTAGTTTTAATGCGAAATTACACCGCTGGAGGGGCTTCGCCTCATGAGATGCCCTGTAAGCCTCCCGAGGAGAAAGCCGTAGAGAAAACACGCGCGCCACGGAGGCCCCGAACATGTCTTAATCAAAGGGTTTTAAGAATTAGGAATAGTTAGTGAGGTGACTTACTGCCGAAACCGCACCGTAAGTTCAGAGCTCAACACTTTGGGTCCTAAGGTTTTGTCCACTAGAGAGAGTGTGCCTCATGAACCTCCTCGTAAGCCTCTCGAGGAGAGTGCCACAGGGCAAATCTGTGTCCTTTTGGTCCCTCGTGGAGGAGACTGTAGGTCTAGCATGAAAGTTTTGGCTGCTGGAGGGGGTTTTACCCTCACAATCCGCCCCATAACCCTCTCTAGGAGAAAGCTGTAGGGAAAAAATGCACGCCGCCGGGATTCTATGCATGTGTCATGCAAGAATCTCAAGCGCCAGGAACCGTGGGTGAGGTGACTTGTCATCGGAGCTAGTCCGTAAGTTCAGAGCTCGACACTTTCGATCCTGAGGTTTTGTCCACTGGATGGAGTGTGCCTCACAAGCCTCCCCATAGGCCTCTCGAGTAGAAGACCGTAGGGTATGGCCGGATTTCCATACATGCGTCGCGCGAGGATCTCAAGAACCAAGAATCGTGGGTGAGGTGACTTATCGCTGGAGCTAGTACGTAAGTTTAGAGCTCGAGACTTTAGGCTTTGATGTTGATGGGGATTGACCCGGTGAAGTACACCGTGCCTAGCCCCCGCTTGCGTGGCGTATGTAAGGGAACTCCTATCGTGCACGGTTTTGAAAGGTGTTTTCTGAGGGAAAGCAAATAACATAACATGCGGGGAGCACAAGGTCCAAAAAACCGCCAGAGGTTCAAGCTTATTACAATGTTGTGGTGATTCACACGGGGTCTTACAAGAAATAAGGTTGCAAATGATGAGAGTTTGAGGGTCATCTTCAAAAGGTTGAGAAGCCATGCACGCCGTTCGGAGAGGTTTGTCCACCTGCTTCACCCCTGGTTCCGCTGCTAAGCTGGTGGCTTTTAGATGTTGTTAGGAAGGCGGTCGACGTTGTACGCCCGCTAGGTGCAGTCCATCGGGAAGTCAGGAGCTCCCGGGTCGGTGCCGCCCTCGGGAGCCTCTCCAACGCTTGTGTCGGACTATTGGCACTGGGCGTAGCCCGTCCTGCCAAGTCGCCAGGCCCACCGGATGTGCCCTCTAGAGGACTTGTGAGGAGCATGATCCCTAGGAGGAATAAGGATCCCAAAGCTCTAGCGGGCGACCAGACAAACCTAGCCACAGGATCAGAGCCTCCTACCAAGGAGTCGTGAGGGGGAACGTCCGCAGGGTCAAGCGCGCCCCACAAGGCGATGCGCCAATTGTCAATCCAAGCGACGACCGGTCCTCCTTGGGAAAGCAAGGTGCTGCTTTCCCCCTCTATGCAATGGTGGGAGGGGGTAACATAGGGCAGCGGCAGCGCCTGCCATTCCCACTTTGGTGCAATGAGACTAGGGTGGCACATCGAAGCAGGAGGGCGGCCGTCCATATCCTTAGCACTACAGTTAGACGGCGACCACATGAAGACAAGGCAGACCAAAGTCCTTGGGCAGGAATGTGGTGATCCTTCCCGCCAAAATTGGGGGAAGGGACCCAACGCGTCTATATAAGGAGCTTTCCTCCTACCTTAGAAGAAATTGATTCTCTATTGTACCCTCGCGAAGCACGCGAGCAATACGACAAAGCAGGAGTAGGGGCTTTACCACCTCACGGGGGTCCTAAACCTGGGTAAAAAAACTGTGTCACCTCTATGTTGTATTCTTGCTCCACTATAGCCATCGTTGCCATCGTCGCTGGGACTCCTTGGAACTGTTTGTTCACCCCCTCTCAAACCAAGGGATTGTTGGACCCTAGTTTCCTTCAGGGCACAAATCTCCAACATTTGGCATGCCAGGAAGGGGGCTGAGGCATGATTCGGAGGACCCCAGCCGGCAGCACCAACATGGTCACTCACACGAATCCTCACGATAGCCGCTCCCGGTGAGAACAAGCAAGGAGGCTCGGGGGCTTGCGTTATGCCTCCCCCGCGCCCTCACCATGCTCCAGAGCCAGCGGAAGCTTCTCGTCGTGCCCTTACATGGGACGCACGTGGAAAACTCTTCTTCGAGCACCTCACCGCCTGGGGTGCACCGCGCCCCTTCATCTAGGAGACGACCCGCCTCATGGCAAAGGAGCTCCTCTGCTACTCGCCTGCCGAGGATGCGGGGGAGGAGTGGTAGGCACGCCTCATGGCCCTGATTGTCGTTGCTTGGGACAGCCATGTGACATCCGAGGCACGACCAGGTGACATAGCCCACAACGCGCCCCCACCTCCCCCTCTCCATATCAGACTCAGGGGCTCGAGAGGTGGAGAACAGCCAAGCGGCGAACCTTGCGCAGATCCCAAGTCGGGCAGGGATTTCCCACTCGATGGAAGACACACGGTTAACCTTGGCAAGGCGCCGAGGTCATGAAACCCGAATTCTCCGGGCCATCTCGACTGCGGGTCTCCAGAACCGAGTGACCCTCACCCATGGCATAGAGACCCATAGCTCCAGCTGCCCCGCGCTCGCCGAGCACCTCCGTAGGGTGGTGTGGCCACCCAAGTTTGATACGGAGATGCCAACACGGTACAAAGGCGCCACCAACCCCACAGAGTTCCTATAGCTTTACACCACGGGCGTTGAGGTGGCGGGACGAGATGACCGCGTCCTCTCCAACTAGTTCCCCATGAGCCTTGGGGCAGAGGCCCGCACCTGGCTGCTGAACCTCCCGGAGGGATCCATCAGCTCATGGTCCGAGCTGTGCATTCTCTTCATTGCCAATTTCAGGAACCCGATGAGAACCTCCGCAAGTACCTAAAATGCTTCGACCAAAGCCTCATCAGAGTTAGCAGGGACACCAACACCGAGGTCATCACGACTTTCGCTGAAGGCGTCACCGATTCCCGGGTGCTCGACAAGATTGGCCGCCATGGAGAGAACCTGTCCATAATGGTCGAGCTCTTCGAGACAACCTATCACTGCGGCAAGGAGGAAGCTGGGAACCTATTCGCCCATGGCAAGACGGGGTCGGTAGACCCGACCGAGAAATTGGTGAAGGTTGCCAAGAAGACCCCCCCCCCGAGGAAGGGAGCGGGAGGCACGGCTAGCCAACACCTATATTGTGCTTTTCACCAGGGGCAAGGCCATGACACTAACGAGTGTGTCAACCTCACGGAGGTAAGGGAGGAGTACGACTGAAAGAAGAGGCGCGAATAGAGAAACAAGCGCAATAGGCCTTGACGCCCCAGTACCATGGACCTATAGCTCAAGCGAAGGTCCCGGGGGCTAGGGAAGGTCACGGTGGTGGCACTAGCAACTCGGGCATTCGGGAGAGATCATAGAGCTAGAGACGCCCTGCACCCTCAGACGCCCAGGCCACGCCCTGCCTCAGCCGTCCTAAGGTGATTCTCAGCCCCCACCCCCACTAGGATACATCCCCCCCCATCGGAGCAGGCACTCAGGAAGGGGAACTATCGCAACCGTTGATGATTTATTTCTGCCTCTTTGTGAATTGATTCCTTCTACTGAATGTTCCTTTCTTCCCACGTGCTCATCGTGTTCTCGTGTATCCATCATACAAGTGGGGGCTGGGACGACACCCATCACTGGACCACTCCTGTCAATTCCAGGGGCCTCAAGTGTCGATCTCTGAACTTGTGGACTAGCTCCAGCGATAAGTCACCTCACCCACGGTTCCCGGTGCTTGAGACCCTCTCATGATGTATAAACGAAATGAGTCAGCACTAGAGACACGACCTAACCGGGGTGAATTCATTCTCGGGCAGAGCCGCCAAAATGTGTGATGCCTATGATCCCCTGCCCGATAAGATCATGGGAGAGCACGGGCCCCACAACACTCCTCTAGAGGCTTACAGGGTGGTTCGTGAGGCACTTCCCTCCAGCGGCCCAAATCTCTAGGGCCTAAAGTGTCGAGCTCTGAACTTATGGCTTGTTCCTTGGTTGTAAGTCACCTCACCCACAGGTCCTAGCGGATCGTGAGGAACTTCCCTCTAGAGGCCCAAATCTCCAGGGCCTAAGTGTCGAGCTCTGAACTTACAGCCTGTTCCTCGGCTGTAACTCATCTCACCCACGGTTCCTGGCAGCTCGTGAGGCTCTTTCCTCCAGCGGCTCAAATCTCCAGGGCCTAAAGTGTCGATCTCTGAACTTACGACCCGTTCCTTAGCCGTAAGTCACCTTACCCATGGTTCCTGGCTACTCGTGAGGCACTTCCTTCCGACGGCCCAAATCTCCAGAACCTAAAGTGTTGAGATCTGGACTTACGGTCTGTTTTTGGCTGTAAGTTATCTCGCTCATGATTCCTGGCCTTAAAAAAAATCTTCATCCTAGACCGACGGCCTCCTCCTCGAGGGACCAGTGGATTAAGAATTTTCCCTACGGCCTTCTCCTCTAGAGGTTTACGTGGCGACTCTAAGGCACACCCCCTCTAGCAGCCAAAATTCAACAAGACCTAAAGTGTCGAGCTCTAAACTTACAGTCTGATTTCAGAAGTAAGTCACCTCACCCATGGTTCCTGATGTCTAAAACTTGGTACGTGAGTGCATTGCAGGGCCCCTACGGCGCACATGTTCTCCCCACGGTCATATCCTCGAGACGCCTAAGGGAAAGGTAAAAAAATCCTTGGCGGAAGCATAGGTGAATACATGCAAGAAGGATGCATGGAACACTTCAGGTCCATCCATGGCCATCATGCTAAAGCACACTAAACGGATTATAGATGAAGGGGCCTCTCAGACCAACGGCTCCGAAGCGCTGCCTTAAGGAGATTGCTCATCGCTCTCCTCGGCACGGGACGAATTGCTCTGGGAAGCGCCATATTCACTAGCTTGGACCTCGATGGCCTCGGAAGCCTCGACCTCTTTAGTCCGTTTCGACAGCAGAAGGAAGTCATCCACACGCTCCTCCACGAGTTGCTGGCAGCGGACGATTTCGCTCGGAGGAGTCCCCCTGGGATGGTTCACCCTCTATAGGAGCACCCTCCAGGGGAAGTTGGAATCTTGCAGGTAAAGAGTGGAGAAGACCTGGGTTGTAATAGCCCGAATTATCCTCCAACACTCGTCCATGTGGTACCCATGATAGAGCACGACTCTCCCCACCAGCACCTTCATGATCCGATCGAAGAGTGCCAGGAGGGCACCATCCTCATTGGCATTGGCGAGGAACCTGGTGTAGAAGTCGTAACTCCGAATGACCATAGAGTGTTCGCCGCATGCTTGGCAAGCGCCATGTACATCTTTCACCGCTCCTTCTCCAACATCTGGAGGTCTCGCTCCAACTCTTCGTGGAGGGTCCAATGCTTTTGGAGTTCCTGGTGGGCCACTTGCAACCCCTTCAAGGAATCCAAGTCGACGATGGCCTGAGCCAGACACTCCTCCCTCTTGCGCTAGGAGTTCTCCAGCACAGTCTTCTTCCTCACGAAGCATGCTTCCTGGGTCTTGTCCTTCATTAGGAACTACTCCTAAAGAGCCCGATGAAGCCGCGAGAGATCCTCATTGTTATCTTTCTTCAGCTGCTTTCGCTCCTCGCCAACCTTCGCATAGCAGTGACAGATGTGCTTGTCAGTCTTGGCACTGTGGCAGTCGACATCGAGGGCTCGATCTTCAATCTTTTGGTGGAGCGTCTCCAGCTCAGCCTCCCGCGCCTCCAGGCGGCTCCTATCTAGTTGAGCCTCGTCCTCGCGAAGCTAGACCGACTCCTCACGGAGGGACACATCTACTTCCCGCTGGGCGACCCTTAAGAGATCTTCCTTTGCCTCCCGCTCAGAGAAGGCAAGTGCATGGTCACGCACGGAGATATCATGGACCGTGTGGCTCAGTTCCTCGGAGGAAGGCCTTTCCCCTCTAGAGGGAAGGACCCAGACCCCGACAGGTGCCGACTCCCTCGTGACTTTCCGAGGCGGCTCCTCAAGGACCCCGCTGCCTCCAGAGATTCTTGCCTCGCCACGAGTTCCCCTGCTACTCCTTGGCTTGGTCAATGGCGGCCCACTCCAAGTGAAGCCCACGCCATGCTCCTGACAGGCGATGCTCCTCTGAAGCTATGTATGCAAGGAATAGATCGAGCCTAGTGTGAGTGGCCGCCACTACGTCGTGTATACGCCTCCATCTACCAAGGGAGGCCTCCTCGGGTGACAACAGAGCTAGTGTGCCCGGGTCCATGCTCGCGAGGTTCACCTAGGTCACCTAGGACCGGAGACGGGGACAAACCTTGTGCACCCACGAGATCTTTAGGCACCAGAGTGCCACCACCTCTAGCAACCATCTTGGAGTCGGTCTGACCCTCTTCGAGGGAGCGCTCCCCCACCTCATGGCTGGGGGCTTTGCATATTGGCATGCCCTCGACCATGTCTAGGACTCGAGGCGATCACCCCCGATGGCTCTAGGCGAAAGGAACTCCTGGACGGGGAGGGGGCCGGAGATGCCCTTGGCACGCTCCATTGTTCCTCTCGAGCCTGACCTCGATGCCTTGTTCCTCTGATTCTTCTCACGCCTACATCAACGGTGGGGTGACAAAGCAGGAAAGGAAAATAGAAAAAGGGAAGGGGAAAACCTCGACAGGATGACTCACCTCCCGGTTTCCGTTCCCACCAGGTACTAGTTGGCTCTCCTCGCGCCCGGGGGAAGGAAAGCACTGCTCTCATTGGGCCTCGGGAGCTTCTCAGCTATACAAGTCATGGCATAAGAAGCTTCTACCCCGGGCCCAGTGCCGACCGTACGGCTAGCACAGCCGACGGAGTCATGGGCTTCAGCACCAGGGGGATCCAAGGCATCCTCCTCTGAAGATGACATGTTGTTCTTCATCCTTCCATGCCAAACATGCCGGGAGGCTTTGGAGCCGCCACCCGGCTCCAAGTCTTCATTGCCTAGTTAGACCAAGGGGCACTTGCCCTAAGCATCGAAGGTGGGAAGACCCACGCGTCTGGTGTGTATGTTTCCCTTCTAGGTACAGGGGACACGTCGAAGGTGGGAAGAACCCGACGCCACCTAGGCAATCCTCTCGCGAGAGGAAGCGGATGTGGTAGAAGTGTCGGAATAGCGCCAAGACAGCACCACTCCGACAAAGGCCTTGCACCAGTATGCGAAGGCGGCCAGGAGGGTCATGCTCCGCGGATGAAAATGGAGAAGCTGAATGCAGTAGTGCTCTGGAACATCGATGAGGAAAGGGGAGAAAGGGGGACGAGGCCGGCGTCAACGAAGTGTGCTGCGGTGACCCAACATACCAGTGCATGATGTAGTACACTATAGTCGTAACACCAATGAAACACCATTCACTGGTATTACATCCCTCAGAGTGGTACAACAGAAACATAGCAGGTCCAAGACATGACTATAGGTTACAACTCAACTCTTTACACAAGATCCATAGAACACTCTAGGTTAAATAGAGAGAAAGAAACTTCTTCAAAGAAGAATCAGGAATAAACAACTCAAAAACTATCATACTAATAAGACTAGTATCTGAACTATTGGTCTGGCATTGCTGCTATTGCAATACACTAAAGAAATAGGTTCTATGGCTAGAGATTATATTCCTATCTAATCAGTAACTTCGTCTTCACTTGAGTTGATGTATATGTTGACTTTCTTGACTTGATTGAAGAACTTTAGCTTCCGGTGATGATTCCTGGAGCATAACTTGATGTAGACGTCGTCTTAGTGGGTTCAGAATCTAGAATGGGTTAAGAAGACACGTTGAGTACGAGCGTACTCAGCAAGTTCACTAGAAAAGGAGTGTTTGATGCACATATCTATATCCACAGACCATAGGTCATAGGCAATGCAAGTTTTCATAAACATTTCTTCAAAGGTTGCTTTTATTCCAAAAAGCTATGTCCGTCATCCTTCACGGGTTTACCAGAACTTTCATGGAGTTCCTTTCCCGCCGCGTTCATAGCTCCTTCCCGAAACAGGGAGTAACAAGTTACAGTTCTTACACTCTATAGAGGTGCGTCACTTTACCCATGATAGACCTTAGGTTTTGTTGCACGGCCCAACCTAATATCCAAGCCAATCACTGCCTTCTCCGTGACCCCACATGTCTCCTTGGTGTACGCCAACCCACCTATTGAATTATGGCAATTGGCAGTACAGACCGTCCAGATGCCGGAACTATCATGGGACATTGAGGGTTCCCACCCATATGCTGCATATACTCTACGAATTACCAATTAATATGCACGCTACGAGTGATAACAGCCACGTCCCGCACATCCAGATCCATGCGAGAGGGAAAAGATACAGCTGACTTCTCCGTCCCTTTCCAAATCTCATGGTCAACGCGTAATATACGGTGCAAGAATCACTGGCGACATTGGTTGTTAAGTCCTAGGTGATATAGTCCTGTGCAGTGGTATTCCAACTGCCAGACTTAATAGATTAGCTGATCACCCTGGATTAGTAACTGACAGTTCACATTATTATCAAAATAGTGTTTTCTGACCTTTTTGAAATGCAGGTGATGACAACATTGGATTTGCAAAATACTTTACAGAAAATAACCTAAGGACATGAGAAAGTGTGAACTTGCCTTTTGTGATTGCAAGATTATGCACTCACGATCTTCGAGACAATATAAGATCCAATATCTGAAATCAGCATCATTGGTCCGGTAAGGACTAATGTTTAAATAAGCAAGATGCTATTATGCATAAGTAATGTAATGCAATTTGATAAATGCAAATCCCGGGGATAACGTTGATCCAGGGTTTCGAAACTAGAAATGGTTTCTTTAGAATGTGTTGTTCTTTTAGATAAGTTTCATACTTGTGCTTCTTATTAAGGCTTGTGAGTGTGTGTGAACCAACATGCAATTATAATATCATAAAACAATGAGATATAGACAAATGTGAAATGCTACTCAAGATTGCTTACACTTAGTGTTTATCCTCAAATTTTACTTTACAAGTAATGTCACTTATAAAGAACTTAAGTGTTATCAATCCTAAGTATACAAGTAAATTATAAAGTAATATGATTATGATTAATTGTCATCTGTTGAGTGAAGTGGCAAAACGAATAACTTTTGAAGAAAATATTTCTTTATTAAGGTTTAAACAATCTTTGTGGTTTAATCAAATGTGATCGATGTTGTTTGTGCTTGAATAGTTTGGACTTGAGATGCTTTACGACTTAACTATAATAGACCAAAGTTAACTATAAAACACATAACAAAGTCTTTAGCCTTATATTTAAAGTCTTGTAGACTAAAGTTAACTTTAAGGATGTAGATGGATTTAAGGTGTATTGCTTATGATATTTGTATCTTGTTCACTTTATAAGGTTTCTTAAAGTTACTTAAGAATAGTATTACTTTTATTTGAGTAGTGGTTTCTTAATTTTATAATGGAATAGAAGCTTTTATCTCCTTATAAATGTGTGGTTATGATTTATATCTAATGAATAATATTACTTAACTACTTATGAATTCATTATAGTGTTTTGTAATGTTGAAAAACTTGTGGTTGAAGTAAAGGAATAAGTTTTATTTCACTACAAATTATTCTTGAAGATTTTATATTTGATAAGGATTCTTTTTAGAAAATATTCTACACTTATGGTGGAATGATAATACAATAAAATTGTATTCAAAATGTGTTGAAGCATTTTGACTTCATATTATCATTATTTAAGACTAATACTATTTATTAGACTCAATTGGCTAATTTTTAGAATTATTAGCAAATTTTATTTACCCTTATATGAATTATTAATTAAGGAAATATGTTTAAATTCAAGTTATTAAGTTGTTTAAATTTTTATTTACCTCAAAAGTGTAATATTATATTTTTAATATGTAGGTATTATTTTTGTGATCTTTTTGGTATATTATATGTATTTTTATGACTTTTAAATAATAAGATATGATTTTTTATAAGTTTAGTTATTTTATAACATTTAATAAATAATAAATATTTAATTAATGAAATAATACATGATTATAGTTTTAAATTATAGTTCTTTTTTTCTAAGATTTTTGGTATATTATTTATACTTTTAACATTTACCAATATTAAAATATGAATTATCAAAGTATTAATACTTATAAAATCTTTATTAAATAGTAATTATTTAAATTGTTAACATAATAATGTTTGATAATATTTTAATGTTATAGATTTTATTTTTCTGAAATTTTTCATATATTAAACATATTTTTATGAATTATAAAACAAAAGATACTGAATTTACAAGATTTAATTACTTTATTTCAATTTCTGGAATGTTATATTTGAATTAATATTGTTTTATCAATTTGCTAAACAGACACTGAACCTTCTATACCTCACACCCATCAAGCCCTAGTCACTGACTAGTGGGGTCGAGTACACCTCATATGCCACATGGGCACAAACCAAGTCAAATGTGTTGACTAGGCTGAGGTGACTTCAACATGATGTCATGCTGACATCACACGAGATGATCCTCACAGGTTGAGGATCAATCGATCGATTGAGTGTGTGCGCGTAGTTGTGAAGGGTGGTGTTAGAATCAGTGGGGCGAATGAAGCTAACTGTGGCAGCGCCGCCCAAAAATGGTCACCGGAGCTACTCCGGCGGCGACCTACTGCTGCGGCCGACAACGAATCACGGCACGATGATGATGTAAGGCCATATAAAGGACGAGGGAGGTACTGGAGGAATCAGCGGCTCACCAGGAACATGATAGTAGGGTCATTGGGGATGAGGAAGGCCTGAGGACGGTGAATCGACCGTGGTCGGCCTTCGGGAAGACGAGACCGTGAGCTCGATTAAGGGCGTGCGTGGCCGATTCCTTCAACGAGATGAACCAGGGCAGCACGACGGTTCCAACGGTGAGCTCGATAGGGCAAAGGGAGCTTCAGAGCAATGCGACAAATGTCTCCGGCGAGCTAGGGTTTTGGCCCGAGAGGAATTTTGAGAGGGAGAAGGGAAAAGATGAGGATAGGGATGAGGCAGGGTGTCGTGGTGGCCTTCTTATCCTCCTCTGGAACGACAGCGAGGATCTCAACGCCTGGCTGATGACGGCGATGGCATCGGGCGGCGGCGGTCTTTCTAGCGAGCAGCTTGTGACGCACAAGGAAGACGACAACGTCATTTTTGGGGAAAACCCCCTGGAAAACTTCTGCCTCAACCCGCGATCCCTGGCAAGTACCACCTGTCAGTCATAGAGCAAGACGAGCTGGGATGGTTGTTGGGCCGAAGTGGGTTGTACATGGGCGACAGATAAAGGAGAGGAGAGATGGGTTGCGGTCAGAAACTAATTTTTTTGTTCGTTTTTTTCTTTTCTGTTTTCTGTTTTGTTTTTAGAATTGTATCTTGTATTTGTTTTTGAGTTTATCAGAATTTATTCTTTCAGGAATTGCAAGTTTGTGTAAATTTAATTAAGATTCTGGTATGAATTATTATTATTATAATATAATTTATTTATTTACTCTTTTTTTTCTACGCTATAATACCTAATCATGTGAGAGGTTCTTATATTAATTGGAATAAGTAGAAACTAGGGTTTTGGGTTTTAGGATTTGTTTATGATCCTATAAAAATGATTTTATTATTTCCTCTCAATGAATGTAATTATAATGGTTTAATATAGTTAAAGATATGTAAATAATATATCCATATTTATTATTATATAGCTATCATTAAATAAGATGTCTTAATTATTAAAGTTCTTAATATGGTAACTTATATTATCCCAATTCCACTAATAGGTGAATATTGTTTTAATAATCTTGGTTATGACCTTACTTATATATTGACAGTCATGATTGAATTAGAAGTTAGGGTTTTGAATTGTAATTGTTTCCCTAGGGTTTAGGATACTTAATATACTTATATTCTTTTCTTGGTGTGAGTAAAGATTAATGGCTAAACATATTGTCTTTATGTTTGTGATCTTTAATGATATCACCCTTTAAAATAGAAAGTTATTTTCTGGGATGTCTCATGGAGTAGAATTGATAAAGATAACTCCTAAGCACATATGGTTATGATAATTGGAAATGATAAAGATATGCTTATGTGATTTGCTATAGGAAAATTATTCCTATAGAGTTATATGGAGATAAGATGATGGATCAATAATATGAAATGGTTATTATGTTTGGTTTAAGATTTAAAGTGGAGTGTTTACCAAGACTTCCTATCCTCCCTAATTCCTAATTCTTGACTTCTACTTAAAGAATTCCTTTCCTAGATATACTACTTCTTTCATATCCATCATCATGTGTTAACATGATGAGCTTTACTTCACAAGAATATTCTTATCCACCTTTTATTCTTCTAAATCCATTTATAAATGCAATGTAAATCTCTTCATAATCTTCTCATAACCATACTTGGTTATATCAACTACTCTACTACTGATAACCTCCAATCCAACAAGTAGTTACTTTTAACTCCATTCATACTTTTCCTTAATCATCCACCACTAATATTACTCCAGTAGATGTATATATATCAAACTACTTTCCTCAAAAGCTTACTATTCTTTAATAGGAATAACACTACTTCAATAACTCCATTCTACTCTAGCTTTAACTTAGCCATACTATCTTATATCTACTTTACTCCAGTATCTTATTTCCAGATTTACATTATATCAGGTTACTTATCATGGCTAACCTAGGATCACATATCTATACTAGGATTCAATCATGTTCTATCCACCAATGTCACTTATACATGATATAAGCATTCAATCTTGGTGACTAAAGCATGATCATTATCATCCTTTGATCTTTTATGGTTTAGGTTTCTAGTTGGCTAATCAAGGCTTTCATCCATACAACATTACAGTTGTATTATAATTATCTTTTGTTTATCTCTATTGGACCAAGAGATATTATTCATTGACTATACCTACTTTATCCAATAGGATTACTCTTGGTAACTTTCTTCAAAATTCATCCTTGTAATCTTCTTTATCACCATATAATTATATATTCCAAATAACTCTCCTATCATTTCAGGAGTGAGTTAACTCCATCAATTATCACAATGATCTTATTCTCTTCCAACACTCCCATATTATAGATGATATTTAAATCTAGCATTACTATTTACCTCTTCTTATTTCTTTCTTTATAAGCCTTAAGTGAATGCTATGATAAGGACAAGAGTTGATAGATCAAGAATTGATAGTTTAATAATTGGTGAATCAATAGTTGATTACTCAACATTGATGAACAATAGATATTAGAATAAGATTCAATAGATATGATAAGGATTGACATGGAAAGAAAGATATGTGGTGAATGGTCTTGACTTGGTTTCCTTCCTACTCAATCTCACTAAAGAGTTAAGGTTAGGTATGACCATGATACTCATGGTATAAGTAGATGAGATTAAGATAGGTCAGGATTAGTTATTACATTGTTGTTACTTGAATTATATTCATAGCTTGGTATTCATGAGTTATTGTAATGAATACTACGTGATAGTCACTTAAGGATCAAATATTAACCATTAAGCAATGTATAATGGTTTAATTTTTATTGCATTTGATCTACCCTTAGATCAAATCTCCTTTATCCAAAATAAGGTTTAAACAAAGGTCATACTGAAACTTATCGCAGTCAACTTGATGATCTACTTCAATTCCATCAAGTTGAGAGAAGCTTTAATCACATTGACAAGTTTTGTTCAAAAGAGCGAAAATTATTCGGATTTTCTATGCATGAATGCAATTCACACATCTGTGTTCAGCTTATTTCTAAGCTCTAATGCTGGGATGTTACATGTGCGAAGAACGGAGCCACGTTAGTGCACCATCCCCCTCCCCCAATTCCGGAGCACCACATCCACGAGGCGCCCCACTCATTCGAGTCAGAGGCCATTAGCTTCTGGACTTTCTCCAACCCCTCCTAGTTGAGGATCATCGCCAACTCCAAGATCCCAGCGCTCGACAAGGAAAAGCTCGACACGGAAAAGGCAGCGCGTGCTCTCTTAGGTGCCATCTCAAAAGCCACCGGAGAAGAAGGAGCGGCATCAGTAAAAGGATACGCGGAGAGTGGCAGCGGTGGAAGATGAAGTGAGACGTGTCTCCCTAGGCTCAGGGTTTTATGGGCGTCACGGTCTCCGAGGCCGAGGGATGGAAGCGACAGTTCCCGCATCAGACAGACATCATGCCCTACGTGGGAACGTGGAAGCAATGGATAGCGCCTTTGGGGGGATCGTGCATCGACGTGACTTCCTTTGGGCCCGACTCTAGTTGGTCCCTTGACTTCTTGGTCCCTTCGTCAGACACGTGCAAGACAAGTGACCCGAGGCTACTGTCAGACTATTGGCACAAGGGGTACCCCGTCCTGCCGAGTCTCTAGGCCCACCGGATGCACCCTCTAGAGGACTCGCGAGGAGCACGATCCCCGGGAGGGAAGAAGGATCCCAAAGCTCTAGGAGGTGTCAATAAAAACCTTGCCATGGGCTTAGAGCCTCCTGCCAAGGCCTTGTGAAGGGGAACGTTTGCAGGAGCAAGCGCGCCCCAAGGGCCGACGCGCCAACGGTCAGCCCAAGCGACGACCGGTCCACATTGGGAAAGCGAGATGCTGCTTGCCCCCTCTGTGCAAAGGTGGGAGGGGTGACACTGGGTAGTGGCAGCGCCTGACATTTACACTTTGGTGCAAGGAGACCAGGGTGATCCATCGAAGCAGGAAGGCGGCCATCCACAACCTTAGCACTATATCTGGCCAGCGACCACATGACGACAAGGCGGACCAATGTCGTTGGGCGGAAATGTGGTGACCCTTCCCACATAAGATTGGGGAAGAGGCCCAACACCTCTATATAAGGATCTCTCCTCCTACCTTAGAAGAGGTCGGTCCCAGAGATCTAAAACCCTAGACTTTCATCCTCCACTATACAGTCCCGAAGCACACAAGCAATACAACAAAGCAGGAGTAGGGGTTTTACCTCCTCTCGAGGGTCCTGAACCTGGGTAAATCTCGCATCTCGCCAAAACGGACATCAGGTATGTTGGGGACCCCCTATTTGTTCGTTAGTGGGGATGAAGGCGTTCTGGCATCAACGTCATCATGGAAACTTGCTGATACAGGCACACAACAAATAGAAAGCACACACAGTCATTTTTTACCCAGGTTCTGGCCACCCTTTGGCTAACAACCCTACGTCCCGCTTTCGTGGATTATCTAGGGTGGATCGAGGTACAAGATGATGATATCAACGGTGTCGGGGAGTCGCTTTCTTCTAGCTTCTACACTTCCCGGCCTTCATCTTCCTCACTTCTCTAACTTTTCCTTTCTACCTTCTCTCTCTGGTGTGGAGAAGGATATCAACTCTCTCTATCTCTATATCTCTATCTCTCTATCTGTTCATCTCAAGATCTCCTCTCAGAACTATCCTCTTTCAACTCTCGAGTCCTTCAACCTTTCAACCTCTTTGAACCCCCTCTTCTTAATGGCCAAGTGCCTCCTTTTATACTACAAGGGGTCACTACAAGGTTCGGCGTGGAGCACCGCCAAGGGCGTTCCCGGGCTCAATCGCAGTGTGCCACGCGATCTTCAGGCAGATGGGCGGTGCCTGTGCCCAATGGAAGGCCACGGGCGGTGGGCAGGCACACTTGATGTCGTGGGAATGGCCACGGCAGATGCTGCAATCGGCAGCGAGTAGTAGAACAAAGAGTAAGGGCGGCCAGCCATCTGTAGTGCGAGATCAGGGCGGAGACACAGGAATTTACCCAGATTCGGCCCCCCGAAGGGTAAAGACCTACTCCTGCTAGATTGTATTATGGAGAGAGTACAAGGGCGAGCTCGACGACTAGGCAGCGAGTCGCTGGGGTGTATGATGGAACGTGTCCCCTATGCGTACCCTAGGGAGGTTTATGTAGGCTCACCTTGCTAGGGTTTACAGATCTACAACCGAATTAGTTAAGGATTCAGAGGGTTCTTGACCTAATACGACTAGGCCAAGCTACGCTTCTGGGCCTCCAGCTTCCAGTCGCCTGGGTCCTTGCCAAGTCTCGTTCCAGTCACCGTCCTGCAGGCCCACTCGCTGCTAGCTTGGGCCAGTAGGAAACGTCTTGCTGGGTATACCCCGGTCGGCATATCCCCATCAGTAGTCCCCGAGGCCGTCGTTGATTCGCCGTAGGTGTTTGTTGGCAGTCGGAGTATGCGGGTCCAATTCGGACCCCCAGTCGAATTGACGGTGGACTCCTGAATAAAGGAAAGAACTACTCATTTTAGTCGCAATAACGGCGACCAGTCAGATCGCAGCTTGGCGAATAGGTCGGCGAGTAGTTAAGTCACTGTTATAGTGATCAGGTCGGCGAATCATCAAGTCGCTGAAGACAGCGAGTCGAGTGGATGAAGTTGGACCGTCAGCGCTGGTCAAAGTAGCCGTTGGGTAATCCAACGGTAATATCGGCGTAATTACCGCGCGGTAACGGCTCCCCGAAGATGGCGGGTAGCAACCGGTATATAAGGAGAGTGACAGGTGAGGAAAGAACATTCCCACACTTCCTCCGATCTCGCATATTCCCAATCCTCCATTCCGTGCAGCGACCAAAGCGACCCAGAGCAGCTTATAGCCCTAGATCCCTCAATCGATGGCCCCTCCGACGGAACCATGGGGCAGATCCAATTGCACAAAGGTCTGTTGAAGTTGTTCGAGGAGGCAGGGATCCTCCGCGCCGGGAGATGGCGCATCCCTGTGGCCGGAGAGGTGACCCCAAATCCGCGCGAGGGCTAATTCATCTGCTTCACCAGCCATCTGGAGCAGGGGCTCAGATTCCCCACTTCCCTCTTCTTCCGTCGCTTCTGCGCCTACTACGACATCCAACCGTCAGACCTAGGGCCACATAGCATCGAGCAGCTCGCCATCTTCGTGGCATTCTGCGAGTGCTACGTTGGTTGCCGGCCATATTTCCCCTATGGCAAGATCTGTTCCACGGGAGGATCGGCCGCGAAGAGGCAGGCGGCCCGATGCTGACCGCAGGTGGCCTGACCTTTCAGGTGAAGTCGAAGGCGTCCTTTTTTCATCTAATGCTGCCCGCTAAAGCAGCGAATGAGTGGAAGGAGAGCTGGTTTTACATGACCGAGTCACCGCCGGGCGACAAGGTGGCGCTTCCGATGTACTCCGCCGACCGGCCCGAGTTGCGTCGGCTCCAAGTCACCAAACTTCCGCTGGACCAGCGGATGGTCGTCGACGAGATGCTGCAGACCATCCGCAACCTGAATAAGAAGGGCCTCGAAACCATCAATCTTTATAATTGCTGGCTCGGGCGACGGCTCGTGCCTCTGGCCAGTCGCTCCCACTATATGTACGAGTACACGGGCAAGGATGACCCGACGAAGTCCTGCCATGCTGAGTGGAGACTCAACGATTACACCCTGGCCCTGAAGAAGATCACCTTGGCGGAGTATCTTGACGCAAAAGGCCGAGGTCGCTCCTTACACTGCAAAGCGCGAGGCCCCAACGATAAATACTTTCTTTCCTTTACATTCACAGTCGCTGATTTGCATTCACGGTTATGCTGATTTGTCTTGTTGTTGCAGTTGTTCCAGGTTGTGGAAGGTTGGCTCCCACCCGCAGACAACGAGAACTCAACCTCGTCCGCCCAAGATGATATCGAGTCTTCACTCGACCAGGGCGGCATCAGAAATGACGGGGGTGACAACAACGACGATCACGACGACGACGGCGATGAAGCCGTGGAGGTCGTCGTGCCCGTGGCCTGGAAAACCCGCGGGCAACATCAACGCGAGCTCGAGGCCAGCAGGAGCCTCGAGGCCCATGATGGGGTTGATGACGAGCTCCCCGAGCATACCTCGCAGCACGAAGCCACACCATCAAAGAAGAAACCACCGCCACCAAAGAAGAAGAAGAAGCCGGCTAAACCGGTATCACCGCCTTGGTCCGCGAGTAGCTCCGATGCTACCAGCGCAGCAGAGGAAGCTAAAGCCGATGTACCGGCGCATGCGACCACGGCGACCAGTGCGACCGTTGCGGAAGACGAGATGCCGTTGGCATCACTACCACCGCCCTTCGGCCCAGTTACCGGGATCGTGGCCGCCCAAGCTGCAGGGACCTCGTCGTCGAGGGGAGCTCCCGCGGCGATATCCACTGAACCTCCTGTTGCAGCCTCGTCCTCGAAGAATCCGTCGGTGTCTTGGGCACAGAGTGTGTTTGAGACAGGCCTCAGTCCGAATTTAGGGCCAGAGTTGGAGAAGCCGGCCAGCATTCGTACTGGCCTACGTTTTATCCCAGTCGCCAAGTGAGTGTTTCTCAAACTTTTCATTTGTCTGCTTGATTTATGTCCGACTGGCGAGTTTACTGACGGAGTTATTCTGTAGGACTAGAGTGAAGAAGATAGGTCACCCTTCAGTGGCCAAGGTTCCATCGGGTGCCGCGGAGGCACCAGTCGGCCCTTCGAAGAAGAGGAAGGGCGACGAGGTCGAGGTGCCTGCTGAAGGCGCAAAGAAAGCAAAGGGCGACGAGGTCCTCACAATCTCGGACGAGCCGGCGGTCGCCCCGAGCGAGGCTCCAATTGCAGTGGACGCAGCCCCGAGGGACATGGTGGACACGGAGTCGCAGCGGGTAGAGCCCGTGGCCTCGGTTGGGACGACAGGCCCACCTTCGAGTGGTGCGGGAGCCGTAGTGGCGATGTTCCCTCGCTTTGTAGCGAGGGACTCCACGGCGAGTGCATCGGTGCCATCGAGACAATTGCCCGAGGCCATCGACATGGAGGTCGAGCAGCCTCGTGGGCGTACTACATTCGTGCTCCCATCGGTGGATGCAATGGAGCTTCACGGCATGCTAGGAGCCACCATCCAGATATGTCCAGTCCTCGAGGATCGGGCCACTGAATTTCAGTGGTCGGATTCTTATTGTTTTTCGAGTCCAGTCCCCGAGTGGCTGGTCGCTGAATTTCAGCGGCTAGGCACTTAGGATTTTCGCTTCCTAGTCCCCGACTGGCTAGTCGGTGAATTTCAGCAGCTAGGCACTTAGGTATTTTTTCACTATCCAGTCCCCAAGTGGCTAGTCGCTGAATTTCAGCGGCTAGGCTCTTAGGAATTTTTTTGCTATCTAGTCCCCGAGTGGCTAGTCGCTGAATTTCAGTAGCTAGGCACTTAGGATTTTCATTGCTGACGCTTCCATGGTTGCGTAGGGCTTGTAGGGAGAGTCGGTGGAGCGGCTTGCCGCCAGCGAGCGTGTGGAGAGGGAGCTCCTCGTTGTTCGAGACACAAACGAGCAGCTTCGAGCGACCGCGGGTGAGTGTTCGTCGTGCTTGATGCTGGTCATAAATTTGTTCTTCTCGTAATCATGGTGTTGTTGATGCAGAGGATAGCGCAGCCGCGGGGGAGAAGGCTCGTCAGGGCCTCGTTTCGGCGAGTGAATTGACGGCTGCACAGCCGTCCTTGAGCGCCGCGGAGAAGCGAATCGCTGACCTGGAGCATGAGATCAAGGAGGCAAAGGCGGAGGCGACCTCGGCGGATGGGTGGGCCAAGGCAGCCGTTGCTTCTGCTACTGAGGAGCGGAAGATGTCGGACGCGCTCGTCGCCGGGCTGTAGGATGATCTCTCTGGTGTTCAGGATTTCATCACGGAGCGCTGTCGCCCGTTGATTGGTGAGTTTTTCTTTGGCGAGTCCCCGAGCGTGTGGGTCATGTTATTTTTCTGGAGCCTCCCTTATTATTTGCTTGTGTGTTGCAGGCCTGATTACTGATAATGCCAAAGAAGTGCAGTCGTACGACACGCGGCAAAGCGTCACCACTCTGGTTGATTCTGCCACGCTGTCATCGACCTACATCCGGGCGTATCTACTCCCACGGAGGTGATTCCCAACAACCTCGTCGAGGTTTGGCGCTATCTGGAGAAGGCCACGACGGTTGTGGAATTCATGACGCGGTCGGCCTTCTGTCATGGTGTGGCGACTGCGCTGAGCCTTGGGCTTGCGCACTTTCCTGACGACTTTGACCTGGACGACGTCACGAGCGGGTACCCTTCATCAACGGGCGCAGTTGAAATCGCCGAAGTGCTGAAGCTGACCGAGCGGGCTGCGGTGTACGCCGACCGGGTGTGGGCGATGGGCGACCTCATTCCTTACCAGGAAACGGTCGTCGCCCCGAACGACCCCGAGCCAGCGCACCGTGACTTCAAGGTGGAGCAGCCGTTCTGTGCGGCCATGTCGGGTGAGCTCACGACGTACCCGTCGAATCCGTGGATTCCTTTTATCCGCTATCGCAAGGGCGGTGGCGCCTCATCGTCAAAGCCTGTGGAGTAGAATAGTTTGCCGATCGGCGTTAGTTAGGATAAGTATGTAACTACCCTTGTAAGCGAATAAATTTTGCCGCTTGAAGGAAAGTAAGCGTGCTTTTGCCAATGTTTTGTGTTTTGATTGTTGGTTGTGCGAGTCCCCGAGCGCATCCACCCTTTTATGGGGTTAACCTTGTTTTTATGTGTTGCTCGAACTGTTAATAAGTTAAAGTCGACTCGCCATGGCTTGGAAAGCCATTCGCATGGCGACTCCAAGGGGTGCCCTGTACTTAGCCGTTTTACCGAGCGCGAACAGGGTCGGGTGGCCGAGTCCCCGAGCGTGGTACTTGGTGGTTCTAGTCGCATGCCCGAGGTAGGTGAGGATGGGGCGCGTTGTGTTAGGCGCGTCACTCCACCTGATCCGTAGGACCAGTCACATGGCGAGTCCAGAACGCGCTCTCATACTTGGCGTTTTTCCCTGGTCGCTCCTGTTTGGACTAGCGTCAGTCCCCGAGCGTGGTACTTTGCCGTTCGAGTCGCTGCACCCAGGATGTGGAGGACTAGGTCGCTGTGAGAAGCGAATGCAGTTGTCTTGGCTCGGAAAGCCAGTCGAGCGAGGCGACTCCGATGGGGCTCCAGGTTGGATTTTTTCATGGACGATACGAGGCCTGAATTCTTCAGTGCCCTCGTGTCGCACTACTTGGCCATACCGGTCGCATCACCAAGGGTTGACTTCTGCGAGTAGCATAGCGCTGTTATTATGAGTGCGAGTGGCACAAGATACACACATTGTGCGAATCGATCTGCTTTATTTTATAGCGGGTAGGAGGTACATGTCTGGAGTTCTAGGAGTAGAACTTCCGTAGGAGGTTTACATTCCACGGCCGCTTGACATCGAGTTTTCCGTCGCCTCGGACGTCGACGAGGTAGTAGGCGTCGTTGCCCAGGACTCGCCCGATGGCGAATGGTCCCTCCCAAGGGGGGAGAGTTTGTGCATGCCCTTCTTGTCCTGGATCAGACGCAGTACCAGGTCACCTTCCTGGAAGGTACGGGTCCGTACTCGCCGACTGTGGTAGCGGCGGAGCCCTTGCTGGTAGATGGCGGTGCAGGAGCGATCTAGGTCGATGCCTCGTCGAGCTGGTCGACTCCGTCTTGGCGTGCGAGCTCGTTGTCGGCCTCCGCGTAGTTGACCACCTGAGGCGAGTCGTGCTCGAGGTCGGTTGGCATGATGGCCTCGGCACCGTACACCATGAAGAAGGGGGTGTATCCCATCGACCTGTTGATGGAGGTGCGGATGCCATAGATGACGGAGGGGAGCTCTTCGACCCAGCACCCAGGAGTTCGCTCGAGTGGAACTTGTAGTCGCGGCTTCAAGCCGTGGATGATGCTCTGGTTGGCGCGTTCCGCGTGGCCGTTGGACTCCGGGTGGGCGACTAAGGAGAGGTCAAGTCGTATATTGTGATCCTCGCAGAATTCGGCCATGGCTCCTTTGGCGAAGTTGGTGCTGTTGTCCGTGATGCTGCTGCTCGGGATCCCGTAGCGATAGATGAGCTCGCGTAGGAACTTTGTGGCGGTCTTCCCGTCGCACTTGCGGACTAGCTTGGCCTCCACCCATTTTGTGAATTTGTCGACCGCGACTAGGAGGTGGGTGAAACCAGAGGGGGCCTTCTTGAAGGTGCCTACCATGTCCATGCCCCATATGGCGAATGGCCAGTTGATGGGGATGGTCTTGAGCGCCGAGCTCGGTACGTGAGTCTGACTGGCATACTTCTGGCACCCGACGCAGCATTGGATGAGGTCGACCGTGTCGGCGTGTGCGGTGAGCCAATAGAAGCCATGTCGCATGGCCTTGGCGACTAGGGAGCCGGCGCCAGCGTGGTGGCCACAGTCGCCAGCGTGGATGTCCTGGAGGATCTTGCGTCCTTCTGCGGGTTGGACACAACGTTGGAACACGCCGGTCACGCTGTGCTTGTGGAGTTCGCCATTGATGATGACGAAGGATTTGCAGCGACGTGCTATCATCCAGGCCTCCGTCTCATCAGCGGGTAGGGTGCCTCCCTCCAGGGTTGATTGTGCATCCATGAGCATCATTCCTTTAAAATGCATGGAAGAAAATCACAAAACCCTAAAACCCTAGTTTCCCTCTCTATCTGAAAAGCATTCAAAATGGTTTGAATTTGAAAAGTACAAAAATGAATGGAGCCCAAATGGAATAAGAGGGCCCCACAATATCTCACTATTTTTATTAAACCTCCTGGTATTTTTGAAATATATAAAACAGGTTTGAAAATGAAATTACCAAAGAGAAATACAAAAGAGGAAAAAGAAAAAGATTCTGATAAAAAAACGGAGCCTGCAACCCAGCTAACCAGGTCGGCCCAGCTTGCCTCTCTCCCTCTTCCCTTCTCTCCCTGACGCCCATCGCAGTTCTCTGCGGCCCAGCAGTGGCCCACCCCAGGCCCGACACCGCTTCGGTCTTTTCTGTCGTCTTATCCACCGATGGGAAGCAGCTCGGTGGAGCTTCCCCGGCCGCCCGATGCCGCTGCGATGACCGCCGCCACCCTCTGGACAAGGATAAGGGCTCGAGCACACCCTTCCTCTCCCCTATCCTCTTAGTATCCCCCGAGCCCTCTTTCTCTGGTGCGTCCCCTCTCTGGCCAAACCCTAACCGTTGTCAGCGCCGCCCGTCGTCGATGCTCCCGGCTCCCCGAGCCCAGCAAAGTAGCCCAGGAGCTCCGCCATGAACCTCTTCATCTCCCTACCAGAGGGATTGATCCCACACACCCCCAGCAGGCCCGAACGAGCTCATCCCCCCGAGGTCCGTCCGCTGCCATTGTCTTCAATCGCCGTTGATCTGGAGCTTCTCCGGCCTCGACACCGTCATCACCGTGCTCAGGGTGAGCATGCGGTGCTTAGGCACCACCCCGTGAATCCCCTCCTTCTCTCTGTCGTGCCCGCGTTGCGCACCACCGCATACCGCCGCCAGTCGTCGATGCAGCCGGTGCTCCGGTGACCTAGGATCAGCAGTGCCGTCTCTATCTCGTTCGCGCTGCTCCACTGATTCAAATGCGCGCAATCCCGCTTCCCAAATCGCGCTCCTCCACCATCCTTGGCCTCCTGCCGACGTGTCTCCGGCGAGCCTGCGAGGCGCTTGCGTGGCCACGACGTGGCGCCCTCGTCAGCGCTGGTCCGGCTTGTCCAGCGTGGCATGTTGACCCGACCCTGGGCCCAGCAGTCAGTGATTGGGGCTAGACCCAGCCCCAGTAAGGAACACCCAAACCCCCTATCTGACGTGAGCATGACGCAGTAAAATGATTAAAATAGTTTAATAATTTCAGAAATTTTTTGAATATTGTAAATTCAATAACTTTTAATCTGTAATTCAAAAAAATACAAATAATATATCAAAATATTCAGAAAAATGAGAACTATCTAATAGAGATATAATCATGCATTGTTCAACAACTTAAATGGCAAGTTTAATTAGAAGAACAAACTAACCCCTCTCATATGTTCCGGAGTTTCTCCGAGTTAGAATTTTTACCCCTCGGAACCCCGATTAAATCATCGAGCATGTCTTAGGGTTACTTTTCAATATAATTTAACTTGTCATATCATCATCCTTGCTTGAGCATTGCATAGATGCCATATGTTGATTGTTTCCCCTCTCTTTCTGGTGTTTTGATTCTCCCCGGTAGAATACGAGGTCGAGATCGAGATCGAAGACCGAGGACCACACCATCGAAGATAGATGAAAAATGCTTGACCAAATCTAAACAAGTCAAGTTCAAGGCTTTCGAAGATCTATTTATCTGCTATGAACTGGCAAAGGCAAGCATAGCCCCACCATGATATAATCCTATGATTTCGAAAGAATTTCAATTCCTGCCATGATACATGCGATTCTACTGTGGTCTATTATCGATAGATAAAGTATCCTATCTATTGCATATTCCCTTTGAGCTTATATTACCTGATCCACTGCCTCTAGCATAACTAGGTTTGGCCTGTGTGCACTGCTAGAGCTCTTATTTGTGTCTGCTTAGCCATGCATAGCTGTTAGTTCTGGTCCATCCAGATGATGTATCAGGAGAACGTGATGAGATGAGATCAGTATGATGAGATTAAACATGCTAAGGCTTGTATGGGAGGCCACGGTGGGATGTGGTTTTTCTAGTTCCATGCTTGCCACCACTAGGACCTGAGTTCTTGCCTTTGGAACCGAGACGAGCGTACAACCACACGGGGCCTGGAAAACCTCACGAGCAACTAACTTGCCTAGTAGATTCCATGAGTCACATAGTTCGGGCGTTCCATTCTACATACGCATTGAAAACGTTTTCGAAAGAGGGGGTGAAGGAGGTGCATTCATAAGGTAGGGAAGCGTGGACCGGGTTGCTTGGGGTTGATGGCGCCCCTGGTAAACCAACCTCGCCTCACATCTTTAAGTAAAGGCTTCGGGATTTGACCCATTACGGCGGAACCATACTTATTGCATGACTCATGGTCTCGGCGAAAGCAAGGTAAAGGTCATGTCTAACCACCCTCTGCCGGCCTTCCAAGGAAGAGGGCTTATCTAGTGGCATTAAGAGAAGGTTAGTACGTGTGGGTAAAGTTGTACACCCCTGCAGGGTTAAATCTTTTTGAAAAGCCGTTTTCGTGGTTATGAATGCTTGGTGACCAGATTCTAAGATCATAGATAACTATAACCTAATCGTAAAACTTAGCAGATCAACGTGTGCTTAAGGATGCTTCCTCATGGGTACGAGGGGGTGATCCTAGTTCAGATGATGATGATTCGGTGGATATCAAAAGATGATGATCAACACTTTGGAGATGTCGATCTCTTATCCCATTTTAAAATGCTCTGAATAGACGAGATTCTTCTCCCCCTCTTGTTTTATAAACAAAGATGGCTTTATGCAAAACAACTCCACCAACCATAAGTCTTGCGGAGTACACCCTGTACTCACCCTTGCTTTGTTGATACTTTTGGCAGAGTAAGTGTTCACCTGAAGATCAGTTTGGTACTACATCGACACCGACGAGTAGCTTGGGGTTCCCGGCCGGCAGCCTGGAATCTATGGGCTGGGACGTCATCATTATGCTTCAGACCTCTTAGGAGATTTGTTAAGTTTGCTATACTTAATAGCATAATTTGCCTTCCATTGTTTGATGTTTGTGGTCAGTGACCTCTGCTTGTAATAATTTGGTTCTCTGCTCGGTTATGAGCTTGCTGTAACAAATTTTGTGTCGTAGGGTCACTGCTGTGTTATCGATTCTTCACTGGATATCCTCGAGCTCAAGGTTAAGCTTATATCAGATGGAGGTCTGGGATTTGTTTAGCCCTGATCCGGTTGGTGTCACATATGGCGCCGTCCAGTCGCTTCTCTCGGCGATCATTGCGACCAGGGCTGCGTCTGGTTACAGTTGAATTCCGATGTTGATCTCCCTTGAGGGAGAGACGGAAGGCTTGGTGATAGTGTCGAGGAAAATGCCGGCGGGTGGTGTGAGTCGAGCCAAGCCAATGAGGGAGAATGCGTTGGCCTCCTCGTTCTTCCGCCTGTCAATCCACTCGACGGAGTAGCCCGCGAAGTGGCCTTCCAGCTGGTCCACTGCTTGGCGGTATGCTGCCATGGTAGGGGAGACTGCGTCGCAGGTGCCGGCAACTTTCCCGGCGACGAGGTCGGAGTCGCAGTAGCAGCACAGACGATTGATTTTCATCTCCTTGGCTGCTCGCATGTTGTGGAGTAGTGCCTCGTACCCAGCCATGTTGTTGGTGCAGGGGGTGAAGTCAAGGTACATGACGTAGCGTAACTTGTCGCCCTTTGAAGATGTGAGGACGATCCCTGCCCCTGCACCATGTGCATTCTTGGAGCCGCCAAAGTGTAGGTCCCAGTAATGGAGGTATGACAGTTTCTCTGGCTGCTGGGCCTCCTCCTAGTCGGCGAGAAAGTCTGCGAGAGCCCGCGACTTGATCTCCTTGCGCGGCTTGTACCTGATGTTGTGGACTCCGATCTCGACGGCCCACTTGGCGACTCGCCCGGTCGCCTCACGGTTGTGGATGATGTCCTGCAACGGTGATGAGGAGACGACCGTTATTGGGTGTTCCTGGAAGTAGTGAGGCAGTCGCCCCTGGGCTCTGAAGACCGCATATACCAATTTTTGGTACTGCGGGTAGCGATGGCGCGACTCGGTGAGGACTTCGCTGATGTAGTATACATGTCACTGCACCAGGCGCTCCTTTCCTTCCTCTAGTCATTCGACGACCATGACGGCGCTGATGACTCGCTCGGAGGCCGCGACGTAGACGAGCATGGGCTCCTTGTCGACGGGGGCGGCGAGTAGCGGTGCCGCGAGTAGCACCTCCTTGAGAGTGTGGAGCGCGTCGTCTGCCTCCTTGTCCCACTGGAAAGTGGGGTTCTTGCGCATTAGGCGGTAGAGGGGCATCGCCTTCTCGCCTAGCCGGGGGATAAAGCGACTGAGAGCCGCGACTCGCCCGGCCAACTTCTGGACGTCGCGCAGGCACTTGGGTCTGCCGAGCCGAGCGATCATGTTGATCTTGGCGGGGTTCGCCTCTATCCCGCGTTTGGAGACGACATACCCCAGCAGCTGTCCAGTAGGTACACCGAAGGTGCACTTTCCTGGGTTTAGCTTTATCTTGTACCTCTATAGGTTAGCGAAGGTTTCCGCCAGGTCGACGAGTAGATCGCCCTGGTGAGTGGACTTTACCACCACGTCGTCGATGTAGACGTGGATGTTGCGGTCGATTTGGCTCGCAAGGCACTCCTGCATGCACCTATGGTAGGTCGCCCCGGCGTTCTTGAGGCCGAAGGTCATGGCGGTGTAGTAGAAGGCTCTGAATGGCGTGATGAACACCGTGTTCTCCTCGTCCTTGACTGCCATTTTGATCTGGTTGTACCCAGAGTAGGCATCATGGAAGCATAGCGACTCCGAACCCGCGGTTGAGTTGATGATTTGGTCGATCCGCGGGAGGACGAACTGCTCCTTCGGGCAGGTGCTGTTGAAGTTTGTGTAGTCGATACACATTCTCCAGGTCCCTTTTTTCTTCTCGACCAGGACTGGGTTTGCCAGCTACTTGGAGTATTTGATTGGCCGGATGAAGCCTACAGCGAGTAGACGCTGCACCTCCTCGGCGATTGCTCGACGGCGCTCTTCATTGAAGGGCCGCATAGACTGCTTGACGGGTCGCACTTTGGGGTCGGCGTTGATTTTGTGCTCAGTGAGTTCCCTCGGGACACCAGGCATGTCGGATGGCTTCCATGCGAAGATGTCGCGATTCTCACGTAGGAACTCGATGAGTGAGCCTTCCTATGTTGGGCTCATGCTCGTCCCGATCGTTACCGTCTGGCTGGAGTCGCCTGGGACCAGCTCGACGGTGCGAGTGTGCGTCGTTGCCTCGAAGGAGATGGAGCCGCCACCTTTCGAGTTTGCCTTCTTGAGTATGGTGGGGTCATCGTTGTTGACCCCGCTCGCGTACTTGGCAAGCTCCTCTACGTGGTTGGCTTCTGCCGCTATGACGGCGTCGGCGAGCTCGGCGCCTTTGGCCTCGCACTCTGCGGCCATGTCGGGGTCGCCGTGGACAGTGATGATGCTTCACGGCCCGGGGAGCTTCATCGCGTTGTACGCGTAATGGGGCGCTGCCATAAATTTGGCGAACGCCTGACGCCGCAGGACGCAGTGGTAGGGGCGGTTGAACGGCACCAGCTCGAAGACGATCCGCTCGGTGCGGAAGTTCGCTGGTGTGCCAAAGGTGACTGGCAGCGTCACCTTGCCGATTGGGTACGCCTTCCGACCGGGGACGATCCTGTGGAAGGCGGTGTAGGTCGTCTCGATCATCGACTACTGGAGCCGCAGTCGCCTAAACGTGTCCAGGTACAGAATGTTGATGGAGCTGCCGCCGTCCATCAGCGTCTTGGGAGCCAGTAATATCCCACATTGGGCTTGACCACCAGGGCGACTCGGCCCGGATATACAATCCGTGGCGAGTGCTCCTCACGGCTCCAGATGATTTGTTGCTCGGACCAGTTGAGGAACTGGGGGATGTCGACCTGGGACACTGCATTGATGGCGACAGCACGAGCGATGACCTTCTTCTCATGCTTCGTGTTGAAGCCGGCGAAGGTGTGAAGCGAGCCGGCGTCGTTGCGGAATTTTCCGCCGTTTGATGGGTGGTTGTCGGGGTCTTCCCTTGCGCGCCGTGCCTTCTCGATCTCCCTCAGGGAGTGGAAATCGGTGGTCGTGCGCATGGCGGGTTTCCCCTCCCTGCTGTGGAACACACAGGGCTGGTTGAGGAGAGCTGCAAGGTCGAACCTCGGCTTCGCCTTGTAGTTGCCGCCGTCGCGGCGTTGGCCTCCGTCGGGGAGAAAGATCTTGGGCTCGCGTGGAGCATACCCGGCGTTGGCGACGAAGTCGACTCGCCCGTCACCGTGACGCTTGCCGGTGAGGCGAGTGTTGCTGTACCGTAGCTCGGGTCATCTCCCGTTGTCTTGGCCGCTCGTGCGGCGATTCCCTCCCGAATCATCGTCGGTTTCTTGGTTTGGATCCTCCTCCGCATACCGCTTGGCGATCTAGAGGAGGTCCGGTATGTTGTCGAGTGTTTTGTACACCCGCTTGAGTTTGGCGACCAAGGGCTCGTAGCGGCACGAGGTCTTGAAGCAGTGGATCGCGGTGTCCGAGTGGATTCCGGCCGCGTTGTACCCCAGGTCTTGCGACCGTTGGACCCAGTTGCGGGTCGACTCGCGGGGTCCTTGGACACATTGCTCCAGGTCCTCGATGGTGGTGGCTCGGGTGTAGGAGCCCTCGAAGTTCCTAACGAAGGCGTCGCGCATTTCCTCCCAGGAGTCGATGCTGTCTGCGGGGAGGGTGTTGATCCATTGCCGGCATGCTCCCTCCATCATCAGGGGGAGGTAGCGAGCGACGAGCAGGTCAGTGTGGCCGGCGATTCCCATCGCCATGAGGTACGTGTCCAGCCACACGGACGGGTCGTACGAGGGGTCGTACTTCTCAATCTCCTTCGACGCCTTGAAGTTCGCCGGGTATTTTTGCCTCGGATCATCGATCCGAAGAACTGGGGTCCGACTCGGCTCAGCGATGCCCTTGGTTCGCCATCACGGCGATTGGTGAGGGTATGCCTCAAGTCGTCGGGCTGGCGTGCGCGCCAGCTCTAGTTGTTGATGATGTGGGTGTGCGCGTCGACTGGCTGCCTGTTGGCGGCGACGAAGTTGTTCGCCGGTCGCGGGTCATTGGTGGAGAGTGCCACGTGTGCGGGTCGGTGTTGGAGCTGCAGGGGCTCAGGTGGTGGGCAGTTGAGGGTGTTTGCCGCCATTGGGAGGCCTCTCGAGGCTGCCCTGCTGCCTGACGAGCACGAGTACATGCGACCCTGTGAGTCGGCTCCCGCATTTTGTTGCTCGACAGCCTTAGCGAGTAGAGCCTTGGCATACTGGATCTGCAGGGCGCCTTCCCCGGTCACGTTGATGTTGTCGACCGCGGCTCGGCTCACGATGACGTTGTCCATCGAGGTGGAGAACAACGGGAGGCCATTCGCGTCTCGCTCCCGCAAGGAGACCAAGATCATTGGTTCATCCCGAGGGGCGTGCGGCCGGGTGGTGGTGGTGGGGCGCCATTGGCCATCGTGCCTGGTGGTGGCCAGGAGCTCCCTCCTGGCGGCGCGTTCTCGCAGATCGTGCGCTCGGCTATACGGGTCAGGTCGTTTTCATCGTCGAAGTTCAGGGCGTGGCCATGAATGGTGGGGTTCAGGCGCGACCTGATGCGGAGTTGGTGGTAGCGCGAAAGCTCCTACGCCGTCACCTGCTCGAGGCGAAATTTTTCGCTCTCGGCTTGTTCCTTGCGGACCGCCTCTTCCAACCGTAGGTGGAGTTCCTCAACCTCCGTCGCCGTCGCGGTCGGCGGGATCGGCATGGAGAAGGGGTCTAGTGGGGCGTCGGCGCCATTCGCCATGTAGGCCGCGACGTTGCGACCAGATCCGACGTGGAGGTCGCCGGAGTTCTCTGACCCGAAGTCGAAGTCGAAGATCCCAAGAATGGAGGGGTCCTCAAAGTCTCCCACGTTGGAGACCTGGGTGATGGAGCCCGCGGGTGACGCGGTGACGATGGATTCGGCCGCCGATGCCGGGGTCGTCGAGTCAGCGTCGTCGTTGAGAGCCGTGTTGTCCGTGACCATGGTGGTTTCGGCCACGTTGCTGTTGGCCAAATCGTACTCGGAGGCGAGGCGGTGGATGGTGCGGACCTGACTCTCAGAGAGCCGGTCGCGTGGTGGCGACTCGCGGATGCGAGCCGAGTCCTCCGAGACGATGACTTTGGTGAAGCCGACGAAGAGGCTGATCATGCCGACCGGCATGATCACACTATGCATGACGGGGCACGCCGTTAGGACGTAGTTGCTCAGCAAGATCTGGAGGATCTCGCCGATCGCGATCATGCGGCCGGTGGCGATCGTCTCGTTGATGGGCAGATTGGATCTTGCCGCAGAACACCGGCCTGACCGGCCAGGCCCCACGGTGGGCGCCACTGTTGTGGGAATGGCCATGGAAGATGCTGCAATCGGCAGCGAGTAGTAGAACGAAGGGAAAGGGCGGCCAGCCATCTGTGGTGCGAGATGAGGGCGGAGACACAGGAATTTACCCAGGTTCGGCCCCCCGGAGGGTAAAGACCTACTCCTTCTAGATTGTATTATGGAGAGAGTACAAGGGCGAGCTCGACGACTAGGCGGCGAGTCGCTGAGGTGTATGATGGAACGTGTCCCCTATGCGTACCCTAGGGAGGTTTATATAGGCTCACCTCGCTAGGGTTTACAGATCTACAACTGAATTAGTTAAGGATTCAGAGGGTTCTTGACCTAATCCGACTGGTCCCAGCTACGCTTCTGGGCCTCCAGCTTCCAATCGCCTGGGTCATTGCCAAGTCTCGATCCAGTCGCCGTCCTGCATGCCCACTCGCTGGCAGCTTGGGCCAGTAGGAAACGTCCTACTGGGTATACCCCGGTCGGCATATCCCCATCACTTGATGGCCGCGTGATAGCTTAGGCTCCGAGTTGTCACTCCTGTTGGTGGCACGCTGCACTGGACTGCAGCTCCATGATGATGTCCAGCATCGCTGGCGCGTCGCTAGTTCCCTAGGCCAGGCCTTACACGTCTTGTCAAGCTCAGTTGACTCCAGTACCCGGGCCGCGCCTCGCCCAGAAGAGTTGATATCATGGTCCTTCCGGGGCTCCAGTCAGGGCCGCTTGTTGGTGCAATGAGATTGGGGGTTCCTCGCATTGTGTCATAGTGCGTGGGCCATGACACACCGGTGAGAGGCTCAGCAGACGAGTGGCCTGGCCGACAAAGGCGTGGATAAGATATGAGCACCTAGTGCTTGGCAAAGGTATGGTTTTAATGTGATGAAGTCTATGGATACTAAGTGTCAGTTGTGGTGTAGGTACCTATGGGCAAGACAAGCACTACAAGACGAGCTTTTGTCTGCCTGCCGTGCACGGACAAGGAGGAAAATACACGACTTAGGCGAGGCGGTCCAACCTATCCTTCCGATGGCTGTCCCGGAAAGAGGGCAAAAGCCCGATAGAGGGCAGCGTGGCTAAAAAGTGGCCTCAACTACACCCCGGAAGGACCATGGGAGCACTTCTCCTGGGCCAGATGTGACCCGGGAACCAGAGTCAACTGAGCATGATAGGACACGTCAGGCCCAGCCTTGGGAACTGGCGACGCGCCAGTGCCGCTGGAGATCATCATGGCGCTGCAGCCTAGTACAACGCGCCATCGACAGGAGTGGCAGCACGGAACTTGAGATGTAACTCGACCATCAAGCACACTTGTGCACTGCCCTGGCCATCTATTAGCCATAGGCACTGCTTTCCTGTCCGAAGACCACGTGGCACACCATGATTACACTCGGGAATGCCTTGGCGGTGTTCCGTGCTGGCCTTTGTAGTGACCCCTTGGAGTATAAAAGGAGGCACTAGGCCGTTGAGTGAGGGAGAGGATAAATGGTCTTGGACGCTCGAAAGGTCAGGAGAAGAGAGAGGTTTGAGAGGTTGGAAAGGAGAGCTAGGGTTTGCTAGAGAGAGGTAGAACATGGAGAAGGAAGAAAGGACATAGAGCGAGTGAGAAGAGAAAGAAAGAGGAAGCCCGGGGAGTGTAGAAGGTACGCTAGAAAGTGTCTCCCTAGCACGAGAGAGATCACCATCTTGTACCTTGATATATCCCGGATAATCCACCAAAGCAGGATGTAGCGTTGTTAGCAGAAGGGCAGCCCGAACCTGGGTACAAAATGACTGTGTGTCCTCTGTGTGTTGTGTGCTCGAATTAGTAGGTTACTTCATCATCGTTGAGGTCGAAACGCCTTCGTGCCCACTACCGAACAAATAGGGGTGTCTAGCATACTGGATGTCTGTGTTGGTGAGACGTGACATTTGGTGCGCTAGGCAGGGCGTGCTTGTTTTTTCGTCTTCAGCAATCAACTTCAACATCGATAGCTCCATGAGCTTCGTCATCATCATCGTCTTCACCGACTTCAACCGAGTCATCACTAGCTATGGCACCAAAGGAGAGGTGCTAGCGCCGGGACCGGTCCTGCCACGGTTAAATCACCCGCTTCACGGACTCGCTCCCACGCTCTTCCCATGACTGGGGGCTTGGATGTCGAGCCTCATGCATGGAGCGAGGTTACCCTTGCAGGTGCCGACCGCTTCTAGAGCCAAGCGTGGCAGCACCACCGCCACCACAATCTCCACCTCCTCCCGTGGTTGGGGAAGGCAAACATGCAGGTAGAGGCGCCGCTGCACGAGAGATACCACCACTAGGCGACATAGGAGGCGTCGTCCTTGATGATCCCTTCGTAGGCGACATAGGAGGCGCCGCCAGCGAAGCGGTTCTCCCTGGTAGCATAGGACATGCAGCCGAGGGAGGCCACTTGCCAGAAGGAGTCACATCGGTCGAGGATGGAGGAGATGACCTCGAACCGGAGCATCAAGCGTCGGCCCAGCACGCGGCAGCCCCAGCTCGCGCCGGGTCACACATCGACGCACCAAGTTCTAGCCACCAACCCTAGTGTCACTGCTTTGGGAACCGAACTATGGGGGAAGCAATCGTTGCTACCGTGCCATAACTCGGCGCCTACTAGCTCCTGGGACGGTGGAGTATGTGGCATGGAGAGATGAGCTCGACGCGCAGGTGGAGCTTATCAGGATGCACCAGGAGACCGCTCGCACTCGTTCCCAGTCCAACTTGGGGCCGAGGAGCGCGGTGGAGCGCACTCACGCCGCTGCCGCAGGGCCCACGCAAAACCCTAACCCAAGGGCGTGTTGCCGAAACGATGCCCCTGGGCCGGGGCTGCTGGACCCCGCGACGGTGGAAGGAGAATCGAAAACCACTCAGCAAGCCACTTGGGGGGATGGAGCCCCATGACCTGTGGTTCAGGATCATGAATTTGTGGGGTCCTCCTCCAACCCCACGTTCAGGCGCGCCGAAGGGCTCTGAGGCGATTCCACCGCGGCCAAAGAGGTGCTGGTTCGAGATTACCTACAGCATTTGCATCAACAAGCTGCGAGGGCGGCCGTCCCAAACCAACGGGGAGCAGCTGAGGCAGGGAGCATGGCTTCGGGACACGGAAGCGGCTGCCCCGCCTTCTCCCTTCCTTGCGGCAGGTGGCGTGGCCGCCTAAATTTTGTCCCATAGTCCCAGTCAAGTTTGAAGGAAACACCAACCCGAAGGAGTTTTTAGCCATCTACTCCACCGCGATGGTGGCCACGGGTGCTGATGAGAAGATCATGGCCAACTAGTTTCCAATGGCCCTTAAGGGCACTGACTTGTCATGGCTCATTCATCTACCCAAGGATTCCATCCGCTCATGGCCAAACTGTGTACCCGCTTTGTCAGTGCGTTCCAGGGAGCCTTCAAGTGCCCGGGAACACTCCTTCAGCTCCAAACAGTGGTCCAGGGGAGTGGTGAGGGGCTACGAGACTTCATGATACGATTCTCATAGATTGCACACACTATCCTAGAGGATGATGATGCTGCCATTATTGGCACATTCATGATGAATGTGCATGACAACAAGATGCACAAAGAGCTCATCATGCACCCCGTCAAGAGTACTCATGAGTTGTGGGCTTTGGTTAACCTCTGTTCCCTAGCATATGAAGGATGCCTAGCACCTGAAGACGCTGCCCGAGAAGCCACTAGAGTAGCAGACCTAGGAAGCACTGCTGCCAAGAAGAGTGTCCCGCGTAAGTAGGGCCTTTGACATGTTTTGGTTGAAGAGGCTAGTGCTCCTACTAAGGCCAAAAAAAATACTAAACCGGAGGAAGAAGTGGCTGCTGCCAAGCCCTCCACGGGGAAGTGGTGCATGAGTCCGTCGAGAATGACACTCATAATGCCACTCCATCCTCGGTTATGCCAAGGGATGGAAGAGGTGCATCGCTGATCAAGGGGCTAACGTTAGCTTCTAGAACTGTTACCGCTACAACAAGGCTGCCATAATGCAAAGAATTGCATAGCCCAGCCTAGCCCAGGTGTTCCTACCAGAGGTCGTGGGTAAAACATGGGTGCTATATGAGGAGGAGATAGAGGCGGTGGAGCAAGATTGGGACGCAGAGGGTGTCGCGTCAACGTAGCACCTCAACCGCGAAGTGACAATCCTGCCAGCAACCAAGACGTCCACGATGGGTACGGGAAGTACCCACAAGTGTAGGACTATGCGTGCGCACATAGAGGATCCTATGCTATGAATTCCCATGGGGAGTTTAAGCGTTTCTCCTATGAACTGTGCGCCGTACAGCTCAGTCCGGAGGCACAGCAGCCAGTTCGGTGGTATCATGTACCGATTACTTTTAATGCCGGAGATCACCCAGATCGCATCGCCGCAGTCGACCTGCTACCCCTGGTTGTCTCCTCCATTATAAATAACATCAAGGTTATAAAGATGCTGATGGATGGAGGGGCTGGCCTCAACATCCTCTCAGCAAAGCTGCTGGATAAGCTCTAGATCATGGAAGATCAATTATCCCCTATGGGGTCTTTTCTAGGCATAAGCGCTGGAGCTACCCAGCCTTGGAGTAAGATCGAGTTGCCAGTCACATTTGGCACTCAAGACAACTACCGCACTGAGAACATCATCTTTGATGTTGTGGATATTGCCCTGCCATATAACGGCATCAGAGGGCGGCCTGCTTTTGCAAAGTTCATGGTGTTTTCCCACCATGCATACAACTCGCTCAAGCTTCCCTCCTCGTGGGGGACCTTGAACATCAAAGGTGATATCAGGGATGTTATGTTCTGCTCTGAACAACTGTTCAAACTGGTATCCACCGCTTTCCCTGTGACTCACCCTGATCCTCTGTCCGATTCGGACCAACCTTTCGCCCTGATTTTGGGCTCACCCTGGAAGAGGCTGCGACCTTTCCCAGAACCTAGTTCCGATGACTATTCTGCTACTGGTGGCCCTTCGAGTAAGCTAAAAACTTCTCGCATCCACCCTACCATCTAAAAACCCCGGGAGCGTGTGTGGTGCTCCCAGCAAACTTAAATGCTCGGGTGTGAGTGGGGGTTCCCTCGGCAAACATAAAGTCCAGGAGCGTGCGTGGTGATCCCGGAAAATCTAAAGCCCGGGAGTGAGTGTAGTACTCACGACAAACCTAAAGACTGGGAGCGTGTGTGGTGCTCCTGACTAACCTAAAGCCCAGGAGTGAGTGTAGTACTCCCGGCAAACCTAAATCCCGGGAGCGTGCGTGGTGCTCCCAGCAAACCCAAATCCCGGGAGGGAGTGTAGTACTCCCGGCAAATGCGATGAATACTAGTGTATATGGCCTGGCCCTCCTATGTGTAAACCTCTTGTAACTGGGGGTTGCCCCCATTTTGTAATAAGAAATCCCGTTTCTCTCGTTCTTCCGCCCATTTTCATTTTGCATTCCTTTGGAAATTTCTCAAGGACTGGACGTGGGTAACGAGACTGTCAGGCCAGGAAACGTCATACTCTCATGACCCTCTGTGAGGTATGAGCGTTGTGCTCTAGGCAATGCCGATGAGCACTAAATCGCAAAGACACACCTCCCACGTCAGGCCCTCAAGTTGGCAATGTCGTGCGCCCTGATCAAGCACACGTCACCCTATTTTTTAACCTGAGGCATGGGTAAGATGCCGTAAGGTGCGTTCATCTTGTTTTAGGATAATCAAAGGATGGATGAGCAAGGAGAGGCCAAGGCAAAGTCTCGGCAAGGATGCAAGGCTTGCTATCAATTGGGAGTGACAATAATCACGCCGCTTCTAGGGGATGATAGCCCCACAAGCGAGGCACAGATCAGCTGTAAGATTGGAACCACGAAAGTAGGGGCAAGGTGATGGACAATACCCCCACGGGTCCCTCGGTGGCATGAGAACGACAAAGGACAAGGCACGCCAAGGACATCCATAAGCACAATGTAGCGGAAAAAGGGAAAAATAACGCGAAGGCAAAGGTAAGTGCATTAGTAATATCCGATTAGCATTACATCTGAGAAGTGTATAATGCAGCAATCGGTGCATGGAAGACGCTTGGTGAAGAGGTGCATGCAAGGGGTTGCATGCTGGGGAAAGGGGCAGATTCTGCTCCCTACCACTTCCAGCGGCACCACATTGCCTGACCGACCCCTTGGCATCGACTACATCAGGAGGAGAGCCCCCTCGCCTCCCCATTGTCAGGGAGGTAGGGGTAGTAGCTACGAAAGCACATGGTGTCGTCAAAGACCTTCACCGTGAACTGCATGTTCCCGCAGAAGTGGAGTTTCAGCACGTGACCAACATGAAACTAATACCACTTTGTAAATGAAGGCCACCCTTTGCCCAGGAACATGTGGCTCTCTTCACCCACATCCATTCGGATGTCCCACATGGGCTGACCTCCTCTTGACTCCCATAGCTCCACGTCACACAGCAGGATGCCGCTCAGTTCATCAGCAAGGAGGCGAGGAAGCACCAGCCGCTTCTTGTACCGGACGCCCAGGATAACCAAGAACTCGAAGCCCACCAGGTCTGCCATGTGCTCCTCCTGGGATTGGGAGGGGAAGAACGAGGATGATCCGGTGAGCGAGGCAATGTACACCCTTCCCATCACGACACGGACCGTGTGCACGCCTTGGAGAAGGAGAACAATGACTAGGAGGACCTCCCCTTCCGCTGCCACCTCCCTAGCAACCACGACGGCGCGGGGCCTCCATGTGCGGTTGCGGGAGATCTGCGCTAGCAGCAGAGGAGATGTGGGAGGCTAAATGCCTACTCCAACACCGCGGCCCCTCTAAAGAAACCAGAGCCATCCCTCCAACCGGAGAGGGAGGATCTTCATCACGACGACGGCTGCCAGAGCTGCCCGACACCATCGTTAACGAGCTGGGAGTTGGAAGGGAAAAGGGTTGCGGGAAAATTAGGGAGTGAGCCATAGCCCCGCACCTTTCCTCCCTTTTATAACAAATGAGGAAGGGGAGCAAGTTCTGTCCACCTCGCCGGTGCGCGGGGAGGGCAAGAATTGCACCCCACAAGATTTACTTTGCAGGAACCGAAGCAAACGCAGTAAATTTAGGCTGCCGTGGAAGCCAAGGCGTGGCTCGGCAGTCCCGCAGCCACTTGAAGGCACACGCACATTAGCTCAGTGAGATGGGAAAGCGCACTATCCAGTCTTGTTGCGCTTCCCGCGCTGTAGTCTGGGCCCACGCACTATTGAAGTGTGAAGCCCGACAATGGCCTCTTCGCCAAATTGCGACCAATGTTTCAAGTTGCCAGACCTCTCCCGGGGGCTTCTGTCGGCATAATGAGATGGGGGTTCCTCGCATTGCGCCATAGATCATGGGCTAGGACCCACCGGTCAGAGGCTTAGCAGACGAGTGGCCTAGCTGATAGAGGGATCGACAAGATACGAGCACCGCATGCTTGGAAAAGGTATGGTTTTGATGTGATGAAGTCTATGGAGACTAAGTGTCAGCCATGCTATAGGTACCTATGGGGAATACAAGCACTACAAGACGAGCTACTGTCCGCCAACCGGGAATGGACAAGGAGGAAAATACGATGACCTAGGCGAGGTGGTCCAACCTATCTTTCCGGGTCTGCCCGGAAGGAGGGTGAAGGCCCGATCGAGGGCAGCGAGGCTAAGGAGTGGCCTGAACTACACCCTGGAAGGACCATGGGATAACTTCTCCTGGTCCAGGCGTGGCCTGATAACTGTAGTAAACTGAGCCTAATAGGGCACGTCAGGCTCAGCCTTAGGAACTGGCGACGCGCTAGTGCCATTGGACAGCATCATGGCGCTGTAGCCCACCGCATCACGCCACCGACAAGAGTGACAACATGGAGCCTAAGCTGTCACTTGAACATGAAGCACACTTGTGCACCTCCGGTGGCCATCTATTGGTCACATGCACCGCCCGCCTGCCTGAAGACCACGTGGCATGCCGCGATTGCGCCCGGGAACGCCCTTGGCGGTGTCCCGTGCTGGCCTTTGTAGTGACCCCTTGGAGTATAAAAGGAGGCAACATGCCATTGAGTGACGGAGAGAAGAGATGGTCTCGGATGATCGAAGGGTTGAGAGAAGAGAGAGGTCTGAGATGTTGGAAAGGAGAGCTAGGGTTTCCTAGAGAGCGGTAGAACTGTTCTCCCCGCCAGAGAGAAGGAATAAAGGACATAGAGCGAGTGAGAAGAGAAAGAAAAAGGAAGTCTGAGGAATGTAGAAGCTAATCTAGAAAGAGGCTCCCCGGCAAGAGAGAGATCACCATCTTGTACTTCGATCTACCCCAGATAATCCACCAAAGTAGGATGTAGGATTTTTGTGTGTGCTGTGTGCTCGAATCAGTAGGTTACTTTATCATCGTTGAGGTCGAAGCGCCTTTGTTCCCACTACTGAACAAATAGGGGGTGTCTTGCATCCTCGTTGTCCCCAACTGTGCCCTTACCCTCCTTCCAGGGCAGGCCCCAGAAGGATGGGTCGGACCGCATTGTGTGTGTTGTCGTCCTTTCCTCCTTGTTCGCTCCTGGCTGGTGGACAGTAGATCATCTGGTAGCATTCATCTCATCCATAGGAACCCACATCATTGCTAATCTTAGTCTCCATAGGTTCATCATGCCAAACCCATACCTGCTTGGAGCACATGGTGCTCGCATCCTTGTGACGCTCTCATTGGCTAGGCCTTGTAATCGCCGAGCTGCTGACCGACGGGTCCTGGAGAACAAGCTACAGCGCAATGCGAGGGACCCCTGATGCCATTACACCGACAGAAGACCTTGGGCGAGGGCCAACAACTTGTCGATGATGCATTCGAGTAGCGCTTTTCGTGGCTCGCCAAGGAGGCCGTTGTCGGGCTTCGCCCTTCAATAGAGCGTGGGCCTAGTCCGCGTCATGTCGCGTCTCGCAAACATGGACATCGAGGATGTAAGACACCCCCTATTTGTTCGGTAGTGAGCAATAAGGCGTTCCGACCTCAACGTCGACGAAGGAACCTGCTGATTCAATGACACAACACACACAAAGCACACACAGTCATTTTAACACAGGATCAGGCCACCCTTAGCCTAACAACCCTACGTCCTGCTTTGGTGGATTATCTAGGGTGGATCAAAGTACAAGATTGTTATCTCACTCGTGTCGTGGAGCCGCTTTGTAGCTTAGATTCTACACTCCCGGGGCTTCCTCTTTCTTTCTCTTCTCACTCTCTCAAAGCCCTTTCTTCCTTCTCTCTCTAGCGTGGAGAGAGGTTCTTCATCTCTCTAGCAAACATAGTTCTACTCTTGGTCGAAGAGTCTCTCCTCTTTTCAAACCTGAAAGTCCTCTCCCTTCGACCCGAATGTCTTCCTCTTCTTCAAGGGCCAAGTGCATCCTTTTATAGTCCAAGGGGTCCCTACATATTCCAGCGTGGGACACCACCTAGGGCGTTCCTGGGGGCAATTGCGGTGTCCCACACGGTCTCCAGGCAGACGAATAGCGCTTGTGGAAAATGGATGGCCAGTGGCAGTGCACAAGTGAACTTGATGGCGGGGTGAAAGCTTAGGCTCTGAGCTATCACTCCTATCGATGATGCGTAGCAGTGGGCTACAACACCATGATGATGTTTGGCAGATCTAGCGCATCGCCAGTTCCCAAGGATGAGCCTAACACGCCTTGTCAGGCTTACTTGGCTCCGGCGTCCAGGCCGCGCCTGGCCAAGGAGAAGTGCTCCCGTGGTCCTTCTAGGGAATGGTCGAGGCCACTCCTTAGCCTCGTGGCCCTTGATCGGTCCCTTTCCCTCCTTCCAGGGCAGCCCTCGGAAGGAGAGGGTGAACCGCCTCTCCTATGCCATTGTATTTTCCTCTTTGTCTATGCCCAGCTGGCGGATCAAAGCTCGTCTTCTAGTTCATTTCTTGCCCATAGGTACCTACACCATAGCTGATATTTAGTATCCGTATACTTCATCATATCAAAACCGTACCTGTGCAAAGCACACGATGCTGGTATATTGGTGACATCTTCATTGGAAATGCCACTCGTCTGTTGAGCCGCTAGCCGGTGGGTCATGGACCATGCAATACGGTGAAATTTGATTGACCCTCGATCTCATTACGCCGATAGAAGCCCCCGGGCAAGGGCCGACAACTTGCAACGTCGGTCGTAGTTCGACGAAGGGGCCTTTTCCAGGCTTCACCCTTCAATAGCGCGTGGGCCCAGTATGCGTCACGGGAAGCATGACAAGACTGGATGGTACACTTTCCCATATTGCAGATATGCCATGCGTGTGTCCGTGCACTCAAGTGGCTGCAGTACTGCCAAGCCACGCTTTGGCTTCCGCGACAGCCAGCACTGACTGCGTGCACTTTGGTTCCTGCGAAGTAAATCTTGTGGGGCGTGATTCTTGCCCTCCCCGCGAACCAGTGAGGTGGACAGTAGTCACCCCCCTTCATATTTTGTTATATAAGGGAGTGAAGGTGCAGGGCTGTGTCTTACTCCCCACTTCCCCCCAACTGTTTTCCCTTCCAACTCCCCGCTTGGTGACGATGGCGTCGATGTCGTGGTGTGGAACACGGTAGTGCCATCGGGGATGGCTAAAGAGGGACACTTTGGTGCAATCGGTGGCTCACACAACGGGTTGGGCACGATGAACTGTACACACAATGACGTACCCAGGTTTGGGTCCCTCTCGGCTAGGTAACACCCCTACTCCTACAACATCTACTATATGGGGGCGAATGCCTAGTAGAAGTGCTCCAGGAGATGTTTCCTTAGCAACTATTGATGGCCAGAGGAAGAAGAAGAACTAGAGGCGAGCTCTTGCTCCTATTGTTCCTTACCTAGAACCCTAGATCTACCCGCCCTTATATACTGGTCGAGGGAGGTAGATTACAATGTGGGTTCTAGGGTTTACTGTTTGGATATGGGTTTATAGGGCGGGCCGGCTACAGGGTCCTAGCCGGTGGACTAGGACCCAATCAGCCCCCAGCACATCGCTGGACGGTGCTATAGTGGCCCTGCGCCCTTCTTTAGCGTCACCCTTTGCTTTAGCAGTCACCCGGGCTTTCTTTGTAGCGTCATCCTTGCTTTAACGGTCACCCGAGACTCCTTTGGAGGTCAGACAACCGCTTTACTTTATATTCGTCTAGTAGCGCCGGCCAGGGCGGCATGCCAGCCTATCTGGTGACGAGAGGCGCCAGAGGAGTACTCAGAAAGGAGCATCTCCCCCTCTGCACTCTCCATCGAATCCGAGGCTAGCCGGGTGGAAGCGGCACCCAGCCGGTTCTTCTGGCTACCCGGCTAGACGGGCCAGCTGGGAAAGCTTTAAGCCCATCCGGGTGGGACTAGCAAACCACCTAGAGCTCTCTTGCTTGACGGCCAGGCGGCCAGTATCTTCTGGAGTCGGCCTACTTAGGCCTGGCTTTCCCCACCCTCAAGTTATCCCCCCGACACTAGTCTCTGAGCACGTAAGGACTTGGCCGGTGGAAAAGGTCTTGCGAGCTCCTTTGTTTCTTGAGGTAGCTTGATGATGAATTCCAGCTGGATCTTTTCCTTTTGCTTTCTGGCTAGGTTCAACTGGCTGCGAAATCGATGGCCGCCTACTGGGTGTAAACAGCGAAGGCAGCGACCGGCTGGTGAAGCTGGAGCCGAAACGTCTGGTGGATGAGGTTAGTGTTGTCGTTAGCAACGACCATTGCCCTGGCGCATGTCGCGTCGGTTTGAATTCTGCGCCATCACGCCGGTTTTTTGGTAACTGTGGGCACCACTTGCTTCAGTGGTTTCTTGGGGTGAGTGCGCATGCCTCGCCTCCTCATAATGCCTATGGATTTTCTGTGTGGGGTCATGCCTGCACAAAGGATCTGGAGTCGTATCATTGTAGGACTGATACGTCGCTCGACCATGTGTCACATGGGAGTGGAGGAGATGATTGTGCCCCCCCCCCGCGGGGATAAATAGAGCCGTGGGGGGGGGATGATGCCTCCACTTCATCTTCCTCCAGCTCTTGCCTCCCTCTCCTTCATCGCTCCTGCCTTGTTGCTTTGCCTTTTCACTTGCGCTGCCAATTTGTGGTCGCCGGAGCCACCGTCGTCCCTTGCTCGCTCGTTGAGAACTCCTGTCTCCACCACGGCTTCTCATCCCGCTGAGATGTTGCCAGAGCAATGCGGCGGCTAGTGCGGGTCCTTCATCACAGACAAACTGGTCTACAAGTACCAGCATGGGAAATTTCTTCCCTCATCGCAGCTGGTGAAGAACCGGCTTGATCTGGAGGGGGAGCAGGAGCCCAATCCCCGGGCGGGGGAACGCGTCGTCTTCCTCGCTCACTTTCTCGTGGCTTCGGCCTCCCCGTCAGCCCCTTGCTCCTTCAATAGTTCGACTTATTTGACCTCCAACTCCATCATATGGGCACCAACGCCATCACACAGCTGTTGCACCATGCGGTGTGCCGCAAGTCGTACCTTGGGGTCTGGCCCGAGGTGGCGAACTTCCTCAAGTTCTTCCACTTCAAGGCCTAGAACACCGTCAAGGACGGCCTGCTGACGGAGATTGGCTACTGCGCCATCTACCCGCAGCCCTCCTCGCCCATGCCGCAGTTCGACCTCCCTGACACCGTCAAGCTGTGGTAGCGCTTGTACTTCTACGTGAGCAATGCCACGGAGGTCGAATGGATCGGCTTGCCACCCTTCGTCAACGTGCCTTCGACGCATAAGGCCTGGATAGTGAAGGGGATGGGGGATCAGGCGGGCATCGATCGGATGGCCGCCCGGGTGGAGGCGAAGGCGACGATGGAGCGGCTCACTGCCCGGGACATCATGCTGTCCTGGATGGCGTGTCGCGTGCTTCCTCTCCAGAGGCGGCCGCACAAGATGTGCTACTTGTCCACCTTCGCCGACCCGACCTAGAATTCACGGAAGGAGGTGTCGTATGAAGCGCTACAGAACTGGATCTCCATGATCTCCAAATTCCGCGTGGAGACGAATTGGTCGTACTCCATCCCGCCGTACCATCGCGACCGCCTGCCGCCTGCCGCCTTGGGTGAGTTTTTCCTTGGGTCCCTTATGTTCCCCCCTTTGAGTAGCTGTTTACGGTGCAACATGCTGATGACGGAATTGACGACTTCGCCCTCCCCACCTTCCTGCTGGACCAGAAGCTGCCGAAGTATCCCAAGACGGAGCAGGAAGGGTTTCCCGTCCGGCTGGACGACGGTCCTTTGGATCCTCATGGTAATTTTTGGGTGCAGCTTTTGCTTTTGTTCTGCCAGTGAGGCTTGTCCCTGATGCTTGTGTTTGTGCTGGCGCAGCTGAGGATGAGGCCGGCCGGGAGAAGGCCGTGGCGAAGGTACGGGGGAATAGGGTGGTGTCCACCACCGCGCCGGCTGCCGGGGAGCAGAAGAGGATGCGCCGAGCACGCCCGGCTGCCACCGTGTCGTCTTGCGCCGGGTGAGTGTTCTCCTGTTCTCCCTGGTTCCTTTCCTTGCTCTCTGCTAAGCCTTTTTGTTATCTGTCGCAGCAAGGCGATGTCGTTGGGAAGCTCAGGTGCTACCGCCGTTGCTCCTCCCCGACCTCCGGTCGTTGAGACGGCTGCAGCCTCTCTGGCGGCGCCTACCCCGATGGCCCCGCCTGCACATCCTCAGGGCTCTCCGGCCGCGGAAGTGCTACACCGCGCTCCCGTGACTTTGCTGGTTGCGCCACTCTTCGCGGTCGCTCATGGCCCTGACACCCCCTCCTCCGTCCTACGGCTGGCATGAATCCGGCCTGGAGCGATGCTCTAGCCAGTTCTGCCAGGCCTATCATCGAGGAGTTGACGGAGGAGGCGCCGAGTGCTTGGCGGGGGCAGAGTTCATGGTGGCTGCGCCTTCACGCGTCGCTGCTGACAAAGACGAGGTCGTGGTGACCGGCTCAAGGCAGCTCGGGCTGTGCTTACGCTGGGTGCCATCCTCGCCCAGATCTCGGGCGCGTCTCCCTTCGCACTCGACCAGGCTAGCCACCTGGTTCAAATAATGGAAAAGGGGCTTGGCGAAGCCAAAAATTTGTCTGTGTCGTTGGAGGTAGGTGTCTCTCTCCATGTCTTTTGTTGTAGCCGGCCTTTCTGTAGCCGGATTTTTGCTCTTTTTTCCTTACTTCCTTCTCTTTGCAGAAAGAATTTTCAGAGGCAACGAGAAGTACTCAGGATTTGGCGCGTAAGATTGCTTCTTCTGACATATCTTGGCGATTGACCTCCTTTTCCCACTTTTTGTTGACTATCGGGTAGCCTCCTACAACCATGATTGTGGATAGGGAGAAGGAGGTGGAGCGCCTCAAGGCTCAGGTGGCCCGGCTGGAGGAGTCGAACAAGGCCCGCTAGGGGTAGATCGACCAGCTGGCTGTGGCCAAGCACAAGTTGGAGGTTGTCATGGAGAGGAACAAGAAAGTGGCTGACACCCGGGGGGAGGCGCTCAAGACCTTGGAGACGACCTATGCGTAAAGGGAGGAACTGGTCAAGGTGCTCCGGTCCCGGGAACAAGATCTTACCAGGCATCTTGTGCAGATTGCCGAGCTTGTCGTCAGTAAGTTCGTACTTCCCTGCTCTTTCTATGCTGGAGTTGATGATTTGTCTTTGGCTATTTATTCTTTTAACCGGCTGCAGCTCACTACCCGGAGTCGACTGATCAAGCTCTTGAGGCCCTACCTACAGAGGAAGTTGGTCGTGAACTGACCGCCTGGGACCTGGTGAAGGTTCTGGCGGAGGAGAGTGACGAGCTTCGCAACGTCGCCATGGACTTCTTCCAGTATATCTAGTCGAGGACGGGCGAGCCGCACGACATCGCCAGCCTGGCGCTCGCCTTGACGCGCGGCATAGACGTGCTGGAGATTTCCAAGGAGTGGATGGCTCGCGGCAGCGTGGTGATGGCGCTTGCCCTGGTGAAGTCTTGGTATCCGGATGCAGACCTGGCACGCTCACTCGTGGCTTCCGATCCGGAACCAGCTATGAGAGCCTCCACCAAAGCGTCCCGGAGATCAGGTCTTACGAAGTCTAGATCAGCACCTATGTGGATATGGACCATGACTTCTGCGACCCCTCCGAGCCAGTGCCATATCACTTGATACCGGACCCTGCGAGTGGCGTCAATGTTGCCTCCTCTAGCCGAATGCCCACAGCTGATGCCATTGCTGCCTCCTCCAGCCAGGTGCCCATCACCGGTGCCGATGCTCGTTCTGGTAGACCGACTCTTGCTCCCGAAGCCGATGTTCCTTCCAAGCCCTGAATCCCTGGGATGCTAGACGTATTTGTCTCTTTGTTAAACTTGTTCTGTCCTTGGGGTATACTTTGCTTCTGTAAAACTTTAACTCTACACGGAAATTTCATATTCCTCTTATCTTTTTGATGCTTCTTTTGGTTTAGGCTGAGTTTTGCCTCTTTTCATTCTGGATGTTTGTGTCCTTTGCATTTATTGAGTGGGTGCAGGGGAGCGCGCCTGCTGGTTGTATTCCTCGAGGTTCGGGCTGGCTGGAGTACCCAGCCGGGTCAAATCTCCTTTCTACCTTGTTGTTTTATGATGGGTGCATGGGAGCACGCCCACTAGGTGTAGTCCCTAAGGTTTGGGCCAGCTGGGGTAGCTAGCCGGGTCGAAGCTATTTTCCACTTTGTTTTTTTCTGATGGGGGCGCGGGAGCGCGCCCACTGGGTGTAGTCCCCGAGGTTCGGGCCGGCTGGGGTGGCCAGTCAGGTCGAAGCTCTTTTCCACCTTGTTGTTTTCTGATGGGTGCGCGGGAGCGCGCCCACTAGGTGTAGTCCCTGAGGTTCAGGCCGACTGGGGTAGCCAGCCAGGTCGAAGCTCTTTTCCACCTTTTTCCTGCCAAGTTGCGGCTCGTGCAGAACAAAACACATTGTCGCTTCTGCTAGTTTTGCCACTGGTGTGTGCATTTGCATCTAAGACAAAATACGAGAACGATGCCCTTTCGAACTAGGACGATAACTTATTCATTTTCTTAGCGAACATTGGCCTTTCAAGCTGTGGCCATGCCGACTGCTAGCCGGGTAGCGGTCTACAGCCGAAACAAAAGGGGTAGCTAGGTTGGCGTACTTCGCGATACTATGGGTTGTTGTTATTGGCTTAGCTTGAGCAGGCCCAGCCGGATTGTCTAGGCGCCCTGGTCCTCTATTTGGGTTGTTTCTTGTAAGGGGGACTTCGGTCTTTTGCTATTTCGGGGTAGACATCCGGCTTGCTGTCTGAAGGGAACCCAAGAGTGGGCCCTAGGTGTCGTGTACAATACTTAACCATCTGTAGAAATCATAGGCGTTCTGGCTAGCCGGCAAACTCATTGTAGAGACTGCCAGAGCCGGGTTGATGACAAAGGTGGTGCGCAAATGGGCATGGAGTCCTCGTGGCTATGCCGAGGGTCCCAAGCTTGTTCATTTATTACATGAAAGTAAGATACATACACTTCTTGCTCAAGTGTAAAATGGGCGGAGTAGGCTCGTGTTCCACGGGCGCTCAGTCTCTTCATCAAAGTGATCAGCCTTGTTCTTTGCCGGTTGCTGGGAATCGATGAGGTAGTATGAGTCATTGTGCAGCGCTTGGCTAATGATGAATGGCCCTTCCCAAGGTGGGGACAACTTGTGCATTCCCTTCGTGCTCTGCACCAGGTTGTAACACCGTCGGATCGGCCCTATGCAAGTTTAGCGATTTTCGCCAAACCCGCATAGAAATGATTCAAAGGTGCCCACCAGGCACTTTCGTGCGGGTGGAAAACGAAGTAATATCATTACACAATAGTCCACGATGGAATCCATAGAATAGGTATATACAACAACGACTCCATGAGTCAAGAATAAATATATACAATACACAAATCCAAATAAGATTGAAAACGATACAACATCTGACTACGGACAAGATGAAAATTGAGCTAAGAGCCCTGAAGAATAACTAATGGCGTCCATAACCCTACCCAGGCCAAGCCGGAAGGGTAACCCTGCTAATAATGTCGATATCAAACCTGCTTCAACAAATGGAGTGCCGACAAAGGGCAAAGGAAAAAGAAAGCGGTTAGTACTGAGGCCAATACATAGCGAGTCTTAGCATTCAGCGGTCCTCGCCTACATAGGTATGGTGGACTGAATCTGCAGTGAAGCATGCGTGAAACAACCTATAGAGACTCCATACAACCATGGCTATCATAGAGGGATAAGAAAGACCTATTCGGAACCAACCTGGTAATATCACCAATCATACCCATCCTGGTATTTCCCCCTCGAGACCAAATGAGGAAGTCAAGCCGAGGAAACTCACACGGTTGGCAGTTTTATTCATTCTTTCTGTGGTTGTTGTCCAACTTACTAGTCATATCAGATACAAGTCAAATTATAAAACTTTACTTATAGTTGTCTATTGTCGAGAACTGCGCTCCAAGTCTTCCATAACCGCGGACATGTCTTTTCAAAAAGATTTTAACCCTGCAGGGGTGCACCAAAGTTCCACACGCACCTAAAACCTTGTTTTTTAGCTCAGGTAGGTACAAGATCACAAAGAATACACCCAACGGTATGTCAACGGGGTTTTAGACACGATGTTTCCTAGACCCAAAGCATATACATGGGGGCCACCCCACTAATCTACCCGCAACAAAGTCAGCCATCTCCGATACAGACCCAGGGTGTGTGGCGACGGCTGTAAACGACTGGGAACCCGAAAGTGTGACTGGGCTTGTCGATACAACGAAAACGTGGAACAGGGTTCCTAAACAGTACAAGTGCTCCATGTGCAATAGTAAATAAAGCAGTAAAGCAGGACATAAGTATATGATTGTAATAAATCCCAAAACTAGTTTGTGGCCCTAGTACAGTACTTTGAAATCAAGTACTAAATCAATGGGGTTGCCCACACACCCCACATGTGGTTAGCGCGCTCGAACTTAGAACTTGGGGTCCTACGGGACACAAGTGGGCGGTTAAAAACCAAATATTGTCTATTACCCACCGGTGCCTCTGCATCATTTACCTACTTTCAATATTAGTTATTAAATGGTAATTAAAGCCATGATCATCTCCACCATTAAGCATGTGACAACCACCCAACAACAATGGAACATCGACAACGTGAAGCAGCACCTGAGAAAGCGACTACGACTCGCAAGGCCGACTATCTACCAAACAACATGTAATAGGAGGTGTCCATGGAAATATAGAGGCTGTAGGGAAGTATAAAGGGGTACGAAATCTATAGCATCGCAACACAGATAGCAATAGATAAACATGAGGAAATAAAGACTAGAAATATAAAATAGGTAGAAAGAGGGAGAATGCTCGCCTAAAAACATTGTCGAAGCTTCATCCGGAGATCGGTTCGACACTCGCTTCAACTCATTGGCCTAATCTATGAAGAAGCAAAGCGCTAGAAGAAACACCGGATATACTATTTAATACTACGGCAGAAGATCGGGCATGATGCATATATGATGCATGACATGGCAAAGATGCAATGCAATTAGGCAATATTAAGAGAAACCAGGGTTCCGACCTTTAATTAGATGGTTCATGTTGTTTAGATACCCCGAAATTTAATGTTGAATTAACAAGGCAAAATTATATCATTGGTTCGCTACCCAAATTTAAATGGAGCCAATTTTAGGCTAGATTTGCCCGCATATGGTCTCCAATTTAATTATGAGGTGAATCGACTATAAAACCCGGACCCGCGAAATATGTATGCAAGCATGTACAATTTGATATGCAACAATTCATATAGATGTCAATCATTATAAAAATAGGGGGCTCGGATAAGGGTCACACATCTCAATTGGAGATCTCGGGGCTCGAGGGTTTGGTGGGAACGGTCTTCGGATCGGGGCTTCGGGATCTCAGCGTTCGAGGGTCTTCCGTGAAGAAGAGCTTGGCCTTGCGAGGAATTTGGGTATCATGAAGGAGGATGTCGATCCTCATATCCGTGAGGTAGGACATCAAGTTCCACCACCACCATTGGCCACAACGTCGACCAACGTGAACGGAAGTAGATCTTGACGACCCGAGGGGATCAGTGTGCTCGTACAGGGTCGGTCTCACACTTAGGCTAGGGACGATGATCTTGATGAGTTGAAGTTGGAGCCACAATGCTCTCCCGATTGAGCTTGAGAAGCTTTAACACATTGCGGTAACCATCTTCCGTATTTCACAAGGTATCGAAGGCGCATAGGACAAAACAATTGCACTTGCAGCTGCACGGGCGCAACGAGCACATCTCGACCGGCTCCGAAATAGAAGCGCAACACATGACACCAAACGTAGGCATCAGGCTCCCTCAGACCTGCAGTTACGAAAAGGAAAACCACCATATGCAGCCCTAGGAGCGCACGACACGCACGCGCAAGGTTGGGCACAGGCAGAAGGCATAGGAGGCGACGACATGGTGAAGGACAGGGGGATCAGTGCCAAGAGACGGGTGACCGACGAGGATGTGATGTCGGTGGTGCCCGGGGAGACGGCGACGAGGGCGAGGCCAGCGAGCACGCGGGGAAGAGGGAGACGACGACCCGACAGAGGGGACAGGGACGAGCCCGAGGCAGGGCGAGCAGTAGTTTTTCGAGGTGGCCGGGCGAGTACGGGCTGGGGCGACCTCGGAGGCAGGGGCTCCTGAGGAGGCTGATGGAGGCAGAGTGAGGCCGAGGGAGGTGGAGGCGGGGTGGATCGATATGGGGGTGCTAGGATGCGGGCGACGGGGTGGTTGCTGGACGAGAGAGAGAGGGATCGAACGTGTCGGGTGGGTCCCGCGGGGAGAGAGGGTCGGCTTGGTCTAGGGGGAGTGGGTGTGGTGCGCCGTGTGCACAAGTGTGCGTGTATGTTGGGCTGGGGAGTGGGTCGGTGGTAGTGCAGGGCTGGGTCGCCAGGGTTGTGTGCAGCGCATCTACATGCGGGCGCGTGCGAGGGTGCTAGGAAGTGGCGGCGTCATGCGAGGAGAGAGGGTTTGGGATATGGTTGGGGTAAGTGGGATTATGGTTAGGGTTTATATACGGGGTAGTAGGTAGTCTGTCTTGTTGGGCCTTTAGGCTTGACCGGATGGACTGCATCCCCTGATAAAATAGATTTACTTATATTTGTAGAGTTTTATTTTAAAGCCTTTTTTAAAATGATTTTGGACAAAAAACCCCGGAAAAGACCGAGATTTCAATTTCAAAGAGAGAAGGGGATAATTAGAAAACAACATAGGATTTTGGGAAATAGTTTTGGCAAACACATGCATGATGATGCGCAAACATACAAACATCCGTGATTTTCTAGTAGTGTTTTTACACGGGTGCTACAATTCGACACCATTAACAATGGATCTCACCCTCGAGATCGGCCTCATGGTACGGGGAAGAAGGCCGGCGGTCTGAATCTTCTCGCTTCATGCAGATCCTCGCGACAGCACTAACAAGGGTTCTTTCTCTATCTTGAAATTGGTGACACCACCAACAAGGGGTTGTTTCTCCTGTTCGTCGAGGGAACTCTCCGGCAAAACACAAACGAAGGCAGAGGTCTCAAAAGGTAGGGCCACCTCTTACTTCTGTGGAAAGAGTAAAATTGCTTGATCCGCTGATTCAATGCACAAGAGCGAATGATAACAGTAGTCGGATGGTGATCAGTTCATCACGCACCCAAAGCATTACTCTGCACCTGAAGAGGAGAATTATGCAACCAACTCTCAGGATTCAGACTAAAGATCTTGATAAACGATGTTCGGAAACAAAGGAGTGATGCAGGATCTTAATCAGAGCGAATGCAGATGATGTCGTTGCGATGAAAAACACCGGAAGATACAAAGAAAAATTTTAGTGAATTTTTGGTCGACTGGAAGGTACAATAGAGGAATATTCCTCACATAGCATGAAGACCGGATGTAGCAGCACCGTTGCAAGAGGAAGGAAGTGAAACCCTGAAAGTACGGCGGAAACCCAACCACGAGAAATCTTGGACTCAAAGAAAACATAACAAGGAAGATTCAAAACACGTAGAGGTAAGAAGAGAATAGCATAGGGGTAAGGAGTAAAAGCAGACCTAATCATATCTATCCAACAGATTTTCCAAAATAGTTTTGACACTCTAAATCGACCGTTAGATAGGTTATCCTACAGGCTGGACAATTGGGGTACCGCAACTGCTGAGCTCTAATACCACTCTGTAACACCCTCAAATCGGCCCTATGCAAGTTTAGCGATTTCCGCCAAACCCGCATAGAAACAATTCAAAGGTGCCCACCAGTCACTTTCGTGCGGGTGGAAAACGAAGTAATATTATTACACAATAGTCCATGATGGAATCCATAGAACAGATATATACAATAGCGACTCCATGAGTCAAGAATAAAGATATACAATACACAGATCCAAATCACCTTGAAAACGATACAGCATCCGACTACAAAGAAGATGCAAATTGAGCTAAGAGCCCTAAAGAATAACCAATGGCGTCCATAACCCTTCCCAGCCAAGTCGGAAGGGTAACCCTGCTAACGATGTCGATCTCAAATCTGCTTCAACAAAAGGGGTGCCAACAAATGGCAAAGGAAAAAGAAAGCGGTCAGTACTAAGGCCAGTACACGACGAGTCTTAGAATTCGGTAGTCCTCGCCTACATAGGTATTGTGTACTAAAGAGGCAGCGAAGCATGCGTGAAACAACCTATAGAGACTCCATACAACCTTCGTCTATCAGAGAGGGATAAGAAAGACCTATTTAGAACCAACCTGGTAATACCACCAATCATACCCATCTTGGTATTTCCCCCTCGAGACCAAACGAGGAAGTCAAGCCGAGGAAACTCACACAGTTGGCAGTTTATTTCATTCTTTCCGTGGTGGTTGTGCAACTTACTACTCATATCAGATACAAGTCAAATTATAACAGTAAACTTTAGTTATAGTTGTCTATTGTTGAGAACTGTGCTCCAAGTCGTCCATAACCGCAGACACGTCTTTTCAAAAAGATTTTAACCCTGCAGGGGTGCACCAAAGTTTCCACACGCACCTAAACCCTTGTTTTTTAGATCAGGTAGGTACAATATCACAAAGAATACACCCAACAGTATGTCAACGGGGTTTTAGACACGATGTTTCCCAGACCCAAAGCATATACATGGGGGCCACCCCACTAATCTACCCGCAACAAAGTCAGCCATCTCCGATACAGACCCATGGTGTGTGGCGACGGCTGTAAACGACTAGGAACCCGAAAGTGTGACTAGCCTTGTCGATACAGCGAAAACGTGGAACGGGGTTCCTAAACAGTACAAGCGATCCATGTGCAATAGTAAATAAAGCAGTAAAGCAGGGCATAAGTATAGGATTGTAATAAAGCCCAAAACTAGTTTGTGGCCCCAGTACAGTACTTTGAAATCAAGTACTAAATCGATGGGGTTGCCCACACACCCCACATGTGGTTAGCGCGCTCGAACTCAGAACAGGTGTCAAGAACTCGGGGTCCTACGGGACACAAGTGGGCGGTTAAAAACCAAATATTGTCTACTACCCACTGATGCATCTGCATCATTTACCTACTTTCAATATTAGTTATTAAATGGTAATTAAAGCCATGATCATCTCCACCATTAATCATGTGACAACCACCCAACAACGATGGAACAATGATGATGCGAAGCAGCACCTGAGCAAGTGACTACGACTCGCAAGGCCGACTATCTACCAAACAACATGTAATAGGAGGTGTCCATGGCAATATAGAGGCTGCAGGGAAGTATAAAGGGATACAAAATCTATAGCATCACAACACAGATAGCAATAGATCAACATGAGGAAATAAAGACTAGAAATATAAAATAGGTAGAAAGAGGGAGAATGCTCACCCGAAAACATTGCCAAAGGTTCATCCGAAGATCGGGTCGACACTCGCATCAACTCATCGGCCTAATCTATGAAGAAGCAAAGCGCTAGAAGAAACACCGGATATACTATTTAGTACTACAACAGAAGATCGGGCATGGTGCATATATGATGCATGACATGGCAAAGATGCGATGCAGTTAGTCAATGTTAAGCGAAACCGGGGTTCCGACATTTAATTAGATGATTCATGTTGTTTAGATACCCTGCAATTTAGTGTTGTATTAACAAGTCATAATTATATCATCGGTTCGCTATCCAAATTTAAATGCAGCCAATTTTAGGCTAGATTCGCCCGCATATGGTCTCCATATTTAATTATGAGGTGAATCGACTATAAAACCTGGACCTGTGAAATATGTATGCAAGCATGTACAATTTCATATGCAACAATTCATATAGATGTCAATCATTATAAAAATAGGGGGCTCGGATAGGGGTCACACATCTCAATCAGAAATCTTGGGGGCTCAATGGTTCAGTGGGAATGGTCTTCGGATCAGGGATACGAGATCTCAACATCCGAGGGTCTTGGGGTCCGTGAAGATGAGCTTGGTGTTCCGAGGAATTCGGGTATCGTGAAGGAGGACGGCGATCCTCATATCCATGAGGTAGGACATCAAGTTCCACCACCACCATTGGCCACAATGTCGACCAACATGAACAGAAGTAGATCTTGATGACCCGAGGGGATCGGGGTGCTTTTACGGGGTCGGTCTCACACTTCGGCTAGGGACGATGAGCTTGACGAGTTGAACTTGGAGCCATGATGCCCACCCGATTGAGCTTGAGCAGCTTCAACACAATGTGGTAAACATCTTCCGGAATTCACAAGGTATCGAAGGCGCACGGGACAAAACAATTGCAATTGCAGCTTCAGGGCGCAAAGAGCACATCTCGACCGGCTCCGTAATAGAAGCACAACACATGACACCAAACCTAGGCATCAGGCTCCCTCGTACCTGCAGTTACCAAGATGAAAACCACCATATGAAGCCCCAGGGGCGCACGACACGCACACGCAGGGTTGGTCACGAGGAGAAGCCACGGGAGGCAGCGACACGACGAAGGACGGCGAGCTCAGGGCCAAGAGGTGGGCGACCGCTGAGGAGGCAAGGTCGGCGGTGCCTGGGAAGATGGTGATGGGAGCAACGAGGGCAAGGGCAGTGAGCATGCAGGGAAGAGGGAAACGATGACCCGGCAGAAGCGACGGCGACGAGCCCGAGGCAGGGCGAGCAACCGTTGTTCGAGGTGGCCGTGCGTGTACGGGCTGGTGCGACCGTAGGCAGGGAGTGAGGCCGACGGAGGTGGAGGCGGGGAGGATCGATGTGGGGGGCTGGCATGCGGGCAACGGGGTGGTTACTGGACGAGAGAGAGAGAGAGAGAGAGGGATCAAATGCGTCGGGTGGGTCCCACAGGGAGAGAGAGGGTTGGTTTGGTCCAGGGGGAAGTGGGTGTAGTGTGGCATGTGCGCAGGTGTGCATGTAGGTTAGGCTGGGGAGTGGGTTGGTGGTAGTGCGGGGCTAGGTCGCCAGGGTCACGTGCAGCACGTCTACATGCGGGCGCGCACGAGGATGCTAGGAAGTGGCGGCGGCATGCGACGAGAGAGGGTTTGGGATAGGGTTGGGGTAGGTGGTAGGGTTTATATACAGGGTAGCAGGTGGTATGTCTACTTGGGCATTTGGGCCTGACCGGATGGACTGCCTCCCTTGATAAAATAGTTTTACTTATATATGTAGAGTTTTATTTTAAAGCCTTTTTTAAATGATTTTGGACAAAACAATATAACCAGAAAAGACCGAGATTTCAATTTGAAATAGAGAAAAACAACATAGGCTTTTGGGAAATAGTTTTAGGCAAACACATGCATGATGATGTCATGATGATGCGCAAACATACAAACATCCACGATTTTCTAGTAGTGGTTTTACCCGAGTTCTACACAGGCGCAACACTAGATTGCCCTCGCGGAATGAGGTAGGCCGGATCCGGCCGGCGTGGTAGCGACGCAGCTCCTGCTGGTAGATAGCTGAACTGGATAGGGCCAGACCGCGTGCCTCCTCTAGAAGATCCATGTTGTCTTCGTGTGCTTCCTTGGCCTCTTGCTTCATGTAGAGCAGCTTGCGGGGTGCGTCAAACTGGATGTCAGTGGGAAGGACTTCTTCTTCACCGTAGACGAGGAAGAACAACGTGAAGCCGGTTGAACGATTGGGGGTGGTGCGCAAGCTCCATAGAACGGCTGACAGTTCCTCTATCCAGCATCTGGGGGACCTGACGAGTGGCTCGATCAACCTTGGTTTGATTCTGGCTAGGACCAGGCCATTGGCTCGCACTGCCCGTTTGACTGAGGGTGTGCGACCAAAGCTAGGTCTAGGCGGATTCCCTTCTCTCCACAGAAAAGAGCAAAGACCCCCCTTGGCGAAATTTGTGCCGTTGTCCGTGATGATGCTATGTGGGTAGCCAAAGCGTATGATGATGTCCATGAAAAACTTGATCAATGTTGCCCCATCTAGCTTATTTATGGGCTTTTCTTTGATCCACTTGGTGAATTTGTCCACTGCCATGAGCAAGTGTGTCATGCCGGATCGAGCTGTCTTGAATGATCCAACCATGTCTAGCCCCTAGACTACAAACGACCAGGTGATTGGTATTGTCTTGAGTGCCGCAGACGACGTGTGCTTCAGCTGGCCGAATCAATGGCAGCCATTGCATGCCTTAACCAGTGCTTCGGCGTCCTTTAGCGCTGTTGGCCAATAGAAACCATGGTGAAGCGCCTTGGCTGATATGGCCTTTGACGAAGCGTGGTGGCCGCACTCGCCCTGGTGGATGTCGACTTGGAGCTTGATTCCTTCCTTATGGATTATGCAACACTATTAGATGCCTCTGACGCTGCACTTGTACAACTCCTTGTTGATGATGGTGTATGTGCTTGCCCTGCATCTCACTTGCCGTGCTGCCACTTCTTCCTCTGGTAGTTCGCCCTTAGCCAAGAAGTTCATGAATGGTTTGGCCCAGTAGGGTGTTTCCCGGATGGCATATACCATCTGCATGATGAGCTTGATCTCCTCGCGGATGGCCGGATCTGATGTTCCGGGAGGCTTGCCGGGTGGGGGATCGGTGACGGTAGTCCCCGGGTGCGGTTGGGAAGTCCCAGGTGTACTGATCCGGCCATCCCTGGGTCCGCATCGAGCACTATGGAGTCGGACTCCAGAGACAGAGTAATGGATGGCTTGGGCAGGTGCTCGAGGGAGACTCTAGGCGGTATGGCTTGTCTTGTTGCGCCGACTCGGGCGAGGGCGTCGGCGGCTTTGTTGTTAGCTCTGGGTAATGGTGGAAATCGCATCCTTCAAAGCAAGCGCACAACTGCTAGACAAAGAAGTGGTAGAGTTCCATGTTGGCGTCCCTAGCGTCCTATTCTCCTGATACTTGTTGTAACACTAGACCTAAATCGCCGAAGCAGAGTATCCTCTGGATGCGTATCTCCTTGGCCATCTTGAGCCCGTGGATGAGCGCCTCGTACTCGGCGATGTTATTCGATGCCTTGAATTGGATCTGTTGTACGTACTCTAGCCGGTAGCCCTTGAGGGAAGTGATGACTATGCCGGCTCCGAGCCCTCCACGCATCTTGGAGCCGTCAAAGTGTAATTTGCAGTGCGTGGAGTCGGGGACCAGTGGCATATACTGTGTCTCCGCCCAATCGACGATGAAGTCAGCCAACGCTTGGGATTTGATCGATGTTCATGACTTGTACTGGATGTTGTGCGCGGCAAGCTCTATGGACCATTTCGCCATGCGACCGGTGGCGTCCTTGTTGCCGATGATCTCTGCGAGTGGAGCTAGCGCCACCACCCGGATGGAGTGCTCTTGGACGTAGTTCTTGAGCTTCTTGGTGGCCATCTACACGGCGTACACCAGCTTCTGGTAGTGAGGGTAGTTCTGCTTGGAGAGTGATAGTACCTCACTCAGGTAGTACACGGGGCGCTGGACCGGCTGGGCCTTCCCCTCTTCTAGTCTTTCCACCACTAGTACAACGCTGATGACCCTGTTGGTGGCCGTGATGTATATCAACATTAGCTCCTTTGTAGTCGGGGACGCCAAGAGGGGCGGGGAGGTGAGCATGCGCTTGAGGTCACAAAATGCCTTGTCCGCCTGGGGTTTCCAGACGAACTTGTCTGTCTTCTTCATGAGTTGGTACAAGGGCAGGCCCTTCTCGCCCAGCCGGCTGACGAATCAATGGAGGGAGGCCAAGCACCCGGTAAACTTCTGCATGTCACGCAAGTTCTGCGGCAGTTCCATGCGCTCGATTGCTCTTATCTTCTCCAGTTCTCCTCGATTCCTCATTCTAAGACGAGAAAACCAAGGAGCTTGCCGGCTGGGACGCCAAAGCAGCGGAGGTTGTTGAATGTTTCCTTCAAGTCATCAAACAGCGTGCGGTGCTCTTTGATTTTTATGAACACATCGTCGACGTAGACGTGCATGTTTCTACCAATTTGCGTCTGCAGGCATTTCTGCATAGAGCGCTGGTAGGTAGCTCCTGTGTTTTTCAAACCAAAGGGTATGGTGGTGTAGCAGTAAGCACCATACGGGGTTATGAATGATGTATTTATTTGATCGGTTACATTGAGCATGATCTGGTGATAGCCCGAGTAAGCGTCCAGAAAAGCAACAAGTCACAGCCGGTCGTAGAATCGATGACCTGATCTATCCGCGACAGAGCGAAAGGATCCTTGTCGCAGGCCTTGTTGAGGCTGGTGTAGTCGACACACATGCACCATGTATTGTTCATCTTTAGTACCAGCACCGGGTTGGCCAACCATTACGGGTGGAAAACTTCCATGATGAAGCCGGCTATGAGCAGCCGTGTGATCTCTTCACTGATGGTTCTTCTTTTTTCTTCTGCGAAGCCGCATAAAGACTGTTTGACTGGCTTAGAATCCGGTCGAACATGAAGAGAGTGGTCGACGAGTTCCCTCGGGACACCTGGCATGTCTTTGGGGCACCATGCGAAAATGTCCTGACTCTCACGGAGGAAGTCGACGAGCGTGCTTTCCTATTTGCTGTCCAGGCCGTCTCCGACCAGGGCGAACTTGCTTGGCTCCTCCTCATTCAGCAAGATCTTCTTTGTGCCCTTGGACGACTTGAACTGTGACTCGCCAGCCGGCTTGGGATCTCCAGCCGGCATATCCGCCTATAGAGCTGCCATTTTCTACATTATGACGCGCTTCTCTTCTGCGATGATGATGCCCTCGGCTAGATTTGAACCGTCTATGGCGCATTCGATCGATCGGTTGTAGCAACCGTCGATGGTGAACATTCCTTTTGGGCTTGGCAGCTTCATCTTGAGGTACACATAATGCGGAATATCCATGAAATTGGTGAGAGCTGGGCGCCTGAGTATGGCGTGGTATGCGCTGGCGAGGTTGACCATCTCGAACCAGATCGGCTCACGACGGAAGTTGTTCTTGGTGCCGAAGATGACGTCCAGCCGGATCTTGCCGATTGGCGAGTGCGATGGACCTGGGACTTCCCCATGGAATGAATTGCTTCAGGGCTGTAGCTGGGCTTCGCTAATACTGAGCCGCTCAAGGCTGCTGCGGTACAGGAGGTTGATGCTGCTACCTCCGTCAATGAGGATGCGGGAAAAACGGCACGAGTGCTTCTTGGAGATGATGATGATGGGGTCCAGGACTAGCGCGTAGCTGCCAGGGCTCCGAAACACGGCCGACTGGTCTTATTTGCTCCAAGTGATTGCCTGCTCAGAGCAATGTAGGTACTAGGGGATGGGGACCGATAACATTCACCTCCTCCTCGCGCCTTCTCTTTATGTGCTTGGTTTCCAGCTCGGTGAGGTAGATGTGATAGTTTCCCACTTAGCATGGATAACCATCTTCATCATATTCTCGGTGGTTGTGCCGCTCCCTGTTATCCGGCGGGCCTCCGGCTGGAGGTGGTGGTGGGAGACCGCCGGCTTTGGCCATCTTCTTTGTCCAGCTACAATATCACGTCGTATGGTTCGCGGGCTTGCTGCTGGTGCTGTGGAACCTGCATGGCCCATCGAGCATGGAGTCCATGGTGTACTTGGGCCGCGGTGGCCTATCATCCGGTCTCTGTCTCCGGCTGCCTCCTGCAGCCGGGTCCTCATGCACCGCTGCTACTTGCTTGGTGCCATACCGGCTGTTGGGTTGGTCGTCTTTTCTTTTGTCGTGGCCATGCCGCCTGGAGTGGTGCTCGCCCGGCTGGCGGCTTTCCACCTGCTCATCGGTCACGATCTAGCCTTGATCATCTACCACGATGGGCTTCTTCATGGCTGCATTGGCAGTGGCGTACTTGTCCGTAATGGCCATGACCTGAGCCATGGTTTGGGGATCTGCCCGGCTGAGCTTGTGGTTCAACATGGTGCTGTCTCGGCAGCCGCTGGTGAAGAAGTCGATCGCCTGATGCTCATGCACACCCTCGCACGAGTTATGCATGCTGGTCCACCGGGTGATGTAGGTTTCGTATTTGTCTTTGCCTTGAACATAGAGGGCGAGCTCGCGAGGACGACCCGGTCGCTTGTATATTCCAGTGAAGTTGCGAATGAATGCTTCTTCAAAGTCTAGCCAGATGTTGATGCTGTTGTCAGGGAGGCTATTAAGCCATGTTCTTGCCGAGTCGACGAGCATGAGGGGAACATAGTGTATGGCCAGGCGGAGGTTACTGTTTTTTATTCCCACGATAGTGGTATAGTCCACCAGCCAGTCCTCCGGCTTCATGGTGCCATTATATTTTGGCGTGTCTCTTGGGAGCAAAAAACCGTTTGGAAACGGCTGGTTCCAGATACACGGGCCAACACATTTCGGGCCAGCTGGACTTTCTTCTTCCAGAGTGCATGACTGTACTAGGAGGTTGATGCACTCGCGAGGGCTGAGGCGTCCAGATAGGTGCGACACGGGGGGGAGGTCCTTGTTTCCACCAGTTCCTTCTTCTAGCACGCATGCCTTCTTTCCTTGGGCGGCTCCTCCAGCCGGCACATGACTAACGCTGGTGACGGCGGCGTCATAGTTACAATGGCCGCGGTTGCCAGATCCACCGCACGGGCGGCTGTTTTTCTCGGCACCGTCTGGTGAGGATACCTCTTGGTGTTTGCTTCCTCCGCGCAACGTCTGGTCTACACCTTTGCGAGGAACCATGTCCTGGGTGTTGGCTCCCTGGTTGGCTATTCCCTCGGCTTGTTGCTTGTTGGCGGTGGCAACGAGGATCTGGATGCGCTCTTGCTGGCGACGAAGTTCTTCCCCTCGAGGTGCTTCAGCTCCACGGCTGCCGCCTCCGCCTCTCTGATGTTCTTGGAGGGGGTGCTATAGATGGGCTGGGTCACGCTAGCATGGGAGTCCATGTCACAGTCCAGTTCTGACCCAAGGTCGCGTCCTCGATGTTGGATCTGCCTGGCGAAGCCATGAGCGGCGTTGTACTCGTGCACAGTGGCATTCAGCCGGCGCTGGTTAGCAGCAACCTTGGTGGCCTCCTCCAGGATCTTCTGGTGCACGGCTTCGAGCGTGGCCGCCGAAGCCGCCGAGTCTGCTTCGATGACGACAGGAGCACGAAGGTGCTGGATGGAGGCGGTGAGTGGGTCTTGCTCCTGCTCGAGCGCAGAGCTTTCTCCTCCCGCTCAACGCTCATGCAGCGGGTGGTGGTTCTCGCGGGCATTCACCACCATGACCTCGACGCAACCGTTCGTTGCGGAGACGCTGTGAGCAAGGTGGTCGAGAGGCACGTCAGAGACGGTGTCGACCTTGCGGGGGAAGGCCTCGGCGATGGGGATATTCTATATGCGTATCCTAAACACACACTGTGAGGACCCCTCCATGACACACTGTGAGTAGTCCAGATGGAGCTTGCGCTCAGAGACGGAGAACCTCCGATTCAGCAGCCGCCGCCACCGCCTCCTGCCGCCATTGTCGCAGCAGCACCACCACCTCCATTCATCATCGAGGCCATTGCACCTCCACCGCCTATCATCGAGGAAGTCCTGGCATCCTCCGACTCCGTCATTGACGCGCTTTATGCTGATTTCAGTGCAGATTCAGAGGAGACAGACTTCAGTCCAGAAGAGCTAGACTCCGCTATGCAGGAGATGGAGGAGGAGTACTCGCGCGACGAGCAAGCCAACAACGCCGTCACGTCCCGAGGGGTGTTCGTCACCATTGGGACGGCAATGGATGAAGGTCAACCCGGACGAGCTCCGCCTACAGCGCTGGAAAAGGGGAAGGGGCCACGTATTGCTGCTGATGATGATCGCGCAAAAGTCATGCCTGCTCCGCCTAACCCAGTGCAGCAGCCGCAGGAACTCGGCACCGGCCCGAGCAACAACACCACCGCAAACTTGCCGCCTCCAGCATCTACGTCTACAGCAGCCCAAGTTACTCCAGCTGATAGAGTGATGTACGGCAATCTCCTCGTCGAGCCACTGACCATTGCTCATATCCGGAACGTGACCCAGCTTGACGAGAAGCGCCAGCAGCTGCTAGAGGAAGCGCGGGCCATCGCGGAGCAAGGCGCTAAGCTAGATCGAGATCTGGTCAACGCGCAGAAGTCCATAGAGAAATCTAGAGCAATGGAGGCCGAGTACAAGACTTTACTGCAGCAGCAGAAGGCTAAGAAAGCTCCGGCTCGCGTCATCAAGGACCCTGGTGTACGGTGCAACCTAGGATGGGCTCCCTCGAAGCCGGCACATGCCAAGCCATACATTGACATTGAAGGCAAGCAGGTGATGCCCACCCCACTCCTTAACCTCGTCGTCACCAAGACCCTTCTAGAGCAGGATAGATCGCCTGAGGCAGTGGAACAGGTCTATGACCTAGTGTCCAAGGCGGTGAAGCAGCAGGAAAAGGCCACCTCTCAGAGGCTTGAGTCCGACCCAGTGCTCTACCAATCTAGCCAGTACAAGCCGCCAAGGGACAGATCTCCTCTTGATGTCGGTTCCCAGATGGGTTCATCAGAACAAAGACAGAGGGATGCACGCAACACGAAGGATGCCATCCCCATATCCTCCAACCATGGAGAAAAGGCAGGACCTCATCGCCCATCGCCACCGCCCCGATCTTCCCGACATCGCGAAGATTACAAGGCTCACCATCGTACGGATATGCCCCCACCAAAGCAGTGCGGCATCGTCATCCGCAACAACGCGGAGCAGACCCGTCATGACGGACAGCGCAACCAAGGACACAAGAGCAGGTCACGCCATGACCCTCCATGTCCGACAAACAACCATGACAGGCATGAGGCATTGCAGGAGGGTAACAGCAAGAAGGCTAACCCACCGCCACCTCCGCCTCCGTCACCACCAAGCAGTCACCATGGTGGAGGGGGCCCGCGTCGTTCACGTAGCCCGTCCCCTGTTGACAAAAACAAGAAGAACCCGGAGCCATACGATTAACGTTCGCGGATCGATAAGATCCACGAGGCCCGGGAAGGACCATACCTGGGACCATGTTGCTTCGGACCCATAATACGGTCCACAACTTACCCCAAAGGTTTCCGGATTGACAAGACCATCAAGCCCTATGACAGCACCACCAAGCCAGCCACATGGTTGCAGGACTACGGCGACGCGGTGGAGATTGCCGAAGTCAACCCCAACGTCGTCGTCAAGTACCTCCCATTAATGTTGGCGGGTACGGCCCATCAATGGATTGACGACTTGCTGGAGAAATCTATCTACACTGGCTGGACATGCAAGAAGCATTCACCAAGTACTTTGAGGGTACATACAAACGTCCCTGCACTGTGGGTGATCTACAACGGTGCATTCAAGAGAACGACGAGACATCTCGCGCCTACCTCTCCCACTGGCTGGATATGAAAAAGTCCTGTGCAGGAGTGCACACTCAGACCGCCATGGCCGCCTTCATCGATGGGTTGGAAAGGGGCACGCTACTCCGACATAAGTTGAAGAGCTTGCAGGACAATCACCATCTTGACTTGAACCAGATGATTCAGTTGGCTAGTGAGTTCGCAGCTGCCGATGACGATGCTCGTGGCTCCTTGCCGGCAACAGCCGTTCCAACTCAAGCTCGGAGGAACAGCAGCACAAAGCGGAAAACCGCTCCAGAAGAAAAGCAATCTACCGACATGGTCGCTATGACTTTTGCAGGATGAGGAGAAGGCGAACAACGTGGCCGAGGAAGGGGAGCTGGTCGTGGGCAGCAACGAGGAAGCGAAACCACCTCGGCGCCGCTCCGCGTTCCCCAAACCTACGATGAGTACCGCGATATGCCGTGCCTCGTACACCTCGACGCCAACGGCAAGGCCACCCATACCAATCGACACTGCAAGTTCGTCAACGACCTCAAGGAAGACCCGGAGTCCGGCTACAAGCGAAGTCGGAAGAACAGACCACGAGGCAAGGGCAAGGGGAAGAAGAAGGAGGAAGAGTCCAAGGATTCAAGTGACATGGACGAATACGTTGAGCCCAAACACGCCGCCAAGAGCGACGACAAGGGCAAGAACCCCTTCGCAAACAAGGCTCCAGTCTACAACACTTTCCTTGGCACCCCCACCGTCCGACAACAGAAGACCTCTCTGAGGATCCTGATGGCCCTCTCCCCCCAGTTCCCCAGTACCTGCGCTGGTCGGAGGTTCCAATAACTTGGGACAGGACGGATCACCCAGACCTTGTGCCCACGGAGAACCAGTACGCCATGGTCATCAACCCCTTGATTGACGGTGTGGATTTCACCAAGTGTATGGTGGATAGTGGAAGCAGCATCAACATCATGTACCTGGATACACTGCAGAAGATGAACTTGGCGGAGGCAAACCTAAGGCGGACCAATACCATCTTCCACGGCGTAGTTCCTAGTCGGGAGGCTCGGTCCCTTGGGTGCATTACACTTCAGGTTACCTTTGGCGATGTTAACAATTACCGCAAGAGTGCATGACCTTCGAGGTGGTCCCTTTCAAGAGCGAGTACCACGTCATATTCGGCCGCGACATATTCCACACGTTCATGGCCAAACCATGCTTCGTCTACAACAAACTCAAGACACCCGGACCAAACGGTGTCATCACCGTATCCGGAAGCTTTGCCAAGGCAAGGGACTACAAGATCAATGAAGCAGCCGTTGCAGAAGCTGTCCTCTATAGCGAAGAATTCAAGGAGATCCAGAGCAAGGTCGATGACTCAGAGATGCCCGCGTCGAAGAAGCAGATCTCCGACTCCGCTCCTGAGTTCAAGGCCGCCATCGAGACCAAGCTGGTGGAACTTGTGGTAGGCGATGCCTCCAAGACCGTCGCCATTGGGACAAACCTGGATCCCAAATAGGAAAGCGCGCTTGTCGAGTTCCTCCGTGAGAATAGGGACATCTTTGCCTAGCAACCAGCCGACATGAAAGGTGTACCTAGGGAACTTGTTGAGCACAGCTTAAACATTGATCCAAAATGCAAACCAGTGAAACAACCTCTACGATGCTTCGGAGATTAGAAGAGACGCGCCATTGGCAAAGAGATACCTAGGTTACTTAAAGATAGATTTATCCGAGAAGTCCTTCACACCCGATGGGTGGCCAATCCTGTACTTGTCCCCAAAAAGGGAACCAATGAATTAAGAATGTGCGTTGATTACACCGGCTTGAACAAAGCATGTCCCAAACATCTGTTTGCTTTGCCTCGCATTGACCAAGTCATTGACTCGACGACTGGCTCGGAACTTTTGTGTTTTCTCGATGCATACTTAGGATACCACCAGATCAAGATGAGGAAGTCGGACCAATTGGCCACTTTGTTCACTACCCCATACGGCACGTTTTGCTATGTCACGATGCCCTTTAGGCTGAAAACGCAGGTGCTACCTACCAGCGGACAATGCAACGTTGCCTTCATGAACAAATTGGTCGGAACGTTCACGCCTATGTGGACGATATCACGGTGATGTCTAAAAAGTCAAACGACTTAATCTCCAACTTAAAAGAAACCTTTGATAATCTCCGGAAATACAACATGATGCTGAACCCTAAGAAGTGTGTCTTTGGGGTTCCAGCTGGCAAATTGTTGGGCTTCATCGTTTCCCAACGTGGAATCGAGGTCAACCCGGAGAAAATCAAGGCCATATTAAACATAAACCGTTCGACATGCCTAAAGGACATTCAATGACTAACAGGTTGTGTTGCAGCAGTTAGTCGGTTCGTCAGCCGACTTGGAGAGAAGGCTCTGCCGCTGTACAAGTTGCTGAACAAGGCAGACAAATTCACATGGACGGACAAAGCAGATGCATCATTGAAGCAACTCAAGGAGATTCTTTCCTCAGCGCCCATCCTTGCAGCACCTGAGCCTGGAGAGCCCCTGTTAATTTACATGGCGGCAACCAACCGGGTTATCAGCATCGTCATCGTGGTAGAGCGGAAGGAACCAGGCTATGAGCACGGAGTTCAACGACCAGTTTACTATGTGAGCGAGGTCTTGACGGAATCCAAGCAGCGTTACCCGCACTACCAAAAGATAGCTTATGGAGTATTCCTTGCTTCTCGGAAGCTGAGGCATTACTTTCAGTAGCACCCAATCACAGTGGTGAGCAAGACTCCACTGTCCGACATCATCAATAATAACGATGCTACAGGAAGGGTCGCGAGGTGGGGCATTGTGGCATCCGCAAAACCACTACTAGAAAACCGCGTTGTTTTTGTGCATTGCATCATCATGACCGCATGCCCATGTCATCATGCCACCTTGCATTTGAGCATCGTCATCATCTTGCATTTGTTCGCCAAAAACTATTTTCGGAAAAACCTATTTTTGTTTTCTAAATACCCCGTCTTTAATTCAACTCAAACCTGGGTCTCCGGTTTATTTAGTTTTCTCTACCCCCGGTTTTCAAAAGTCCCGGTTTAAATAAATAAAATGTTTAAATATTTTTAGGGGGCAGCCGACCGGACCGACCCGACCCAGTCGGCCACCCCCAGTGCAAGACCAGCCTGTCTAGTTCTTTTCCTACCTACACCTAACCTACCCAGTCCCCAGCCACATCACCCTGACCAATGCCCTCTCGACACCTCATCTCTCATCTCTCTCCCAACCTATCACGCGCTGCCACCTCACCTACCCACCTCTCTCTCCCCTCTCCCACTTTCCCCAAACCGGTTCCACCCACACACGCACTCACACCCACACAACTCCACCCCACCGGCATCCTCCCCACCTGGGCGCGGCCCCACCTCCCACCTGCACCCGTCCGCCCCAGGCCCACCTCCGTCCCCACGCGGCGCGCCCCGCTCCGCGTCTCTCTCCTCCCCGACCCCGCTCTCGCATGTCCCTCGTCTCCTCCCCGCAACCTCCCTCTTCCTCTCCACCGCCGCCTCCCTCAAGCTCCGGCGCCCCCAGCGCCCTCCCGCCGCCCGTCTCCCCGGGTCGTGGCCCTCTTCATCAACCTCCCTGCCGCTCTCTGCCTCGCCTGGCTCCTCCCTGGCATTGCCATCACCCTCATCCTCCCGACGCCGCCCGCGCCCTCGCCTTCTTCCCCGGTGCCGCTCCCCTCCGCTCGGGCCGCCGCCAGGAGGATCCCCCTCGCCGCCCGGCCTCTGCCTTCCGCCTGCGGGCATGTCGACCTCGCCGTCCTCGCGTTCTAGCGGGCACGCGGTCTTCTCCCGAGCCCCGCGCCCTTCTCCGGCCGCCGCCGTGCCTCTCCTCCGCTCCCCCGACGCGACCCCGAGCTCGCCTGCGTCTGGCCTATCTCCAGCTCCACCGATGGCCGGCCGCCGCGAGGAGATCTGCGGCCTCCTGCTCGTCTGCGCCCACCTTCCCCTTCCCCGAGGCCTGGCTCGGCACCACCGCCTCCGGGCCCTCATCTCTTCCGGCGCCCTGACCCGCGGGCTCCCTTCCCGGCCCTGCAGCACCCGTCAGTGCTGCATCCTGCGCTTCCTCGAACCACGCCAATGCCGCGTCCGCCTCCCTGTTCCAGGAGCTCGCTGCACCGTGCGCGTGTTTGAGTACCTGACATCTGGGCCATGCGTGCTTCGTGCCTGGTTCCTGACTCATGTACCCTGTTTAGCCGACGCCAAGAGACGCAACGACATCGAACCGTCAAGTCAAGTTCGTCCGCAGACAAGACCGACAATTGTACATGATAACCCAAGACCGACATGAGGTCCCCGACAAGATCTCCTTCGCGGATCCGCAGACCCTGAGCCTAGCGTCCGAAGACCGTTCCGAAGACCAAACCCCTCGGAACTCCATGGTCCTCCTACCCGGAGACCCCGATGCCTTCGACACGGAGCACCGAGGATGCCTTCCTGGGACGCCAAGACACCCGTCGAACCCCGAAGACCGAACCCCGTGGACCGACATGATCTTCTTCACGGATACGACAAGTACTCCCTCGAGGATGCCAAGTTCTTCACCCCGAATGCCAAGACCGACCTAATACGCGGGCCCGACAAGATCGGCACCGACCAGGGCGAGTCCGATGCGCCCCCGACGCCGAACCAAGTCCTTCTACGCGGAACGCCAAGATCTACTCTGTTATCCGAGAACGATCCCCCGGAGACCGAGCCTGAACCCCATCGAACCCCCCAACCCAAGATCGCCGATACCCGATGTGTGAACCTTTTTCCCGAGCCCCTATTTTATAAACGCTATATATAACTTGTTGCATTAAATCATTCATTTCGCATGCATATTGTCATGTGGTTTGGGGGCCTTATGCCGATTCACCATATAATTAAATATGGGGCCCATATGCGGGCTTATCTAGTCTAATATTGGCTCCATTTAAATTTGTGTAGCGAACCGGTACTATCTTTTGCCATGTTCAGACAACATTTAAAATGCGGGGTATCTAAACAACCAGAACCATATATTAATTGTCGGGACCCCGGTTCCGCTTAATATTGCCTAATTGCATCGCATCTTGCCATGTCAAACATCATACATGCATCATGCCCGATCTTCTGCCGTAGTATTAATTAGTGCATCCGGTGTTTATTCTAGTGTTTTGGTTCTTCGCGGATAAGGCCGTTGAGTTGATGCGAGTGTCGACCCGATCTTCGGTTGAATCTTCGGCAATGTTTTCAGGCGAGCATCTCCCCCTTTCTACCTATCTTACTTTTATAGTATTTATTCCCTCATGTTGATCTATTGCTATCTGTGTTGCGTTGCTCTAGTTTTCGTACCCGAGATATCCCTTGCAGCCTTATATTGCCTTGGACACATCCTATTACCTGTTGTTTGGTAGATAGTTGGTCTTGCGCGTCGTAGTCGCTTGCTCAAGTGCTGTTGCATGTCGTCCAGTACCACAGTTGTTGGAGTATTGCCGCATGTTTAATGTTGGATTTGATCAAGACTTTAATTACTGTTTAACAACTAAAATTGAAGTAGGTAAATGCAGAGGCACAGGTGGGCAATAGATGTTATTTGGTTGTTAACCGTCCACTTGTGTCCCGTAGGACCCCGAGTACTTGATACCTGTTCCTTGAATATTCGCGCTATCCACATCCGGGAGGATTATGGGACCCCCCTGAGCCAGAGCTTGATTCATTCTTATTTCTTGGGGCCACAAACTAGTTTGAGGTTTTATTTACTATCCTGTACTTATGCCATGCTTTACTGTTTTATTTAAATTGTGCGATGTACTGCACCTGTACTATTTAGGATCGGGACACGTTTTCGCAGTATCGACAAGCCCAGTCACACTTTCGGGTTCCCAGTCGTTTATAGCCGTCCACCCAAACCTTGAGTCCGTCTCGGAGTCAGCTAACTTCGTTGCAGGTAGCTTAATGGGGTGGCCCCCTGAAATATTTCTGAATCCTGTGATTGCTTTGTCGTGAAAGCCTCGTTGGGTTTTGATTTGGTTTTTCCGAGGTTGATCGAGTGTGTGTTGCTATTTGTGCACCCCTGCAGGGTAAAACTTTCTGAAATCCGTGTCCGCGGTTATGGACGACTTGGAGCACAGTATCTCGATCATAGACAACTATAACTAAAGTAGTGCTATAAATTTTACTTTATAATGACTAGTAATCAGCTTCACTATAATGGAATGGCTAAATAAAACTGCCAACAATTGCTTGTTTGGGTTGTCGCTTGCTACCATTGTATCTGACTAGTAAGCATTGCAACTATAACGGAATGGCTAAATAAAAGTACCAACAACTGCTAGGTTTTGGGGTTATCTCATGCTATTTGTATCTGATTAGTAAGTGTTGCAACTATAACGGAATGGTTAACTAAAAGTGCCCACTGCTTATTATATCAGGATGATTATCTATACCTAACTAGTAATTGCTGCAACGATAACTGAATAAATAAAACTGCCAACTGTGTGAGTTCCTCGGTTGACTTTCTCGGTTGGTATCGAGGGGGAATACCAGGATGGGTATGTTTGGTGTTAGAATCAGGTTGGATCCGAATAGGTCTTTCTTGTCCCTATCTAATAGCCGCCAGTTGTTTTGAGTCTCTCCATAGGTTGTTTAGTGCATGCTGCCGCTGCCGCTTCAGTCCACCATACCTATGTAGGCGAGGACCGCCGAATTCTAGCCTCGCCGTGTACTGGCCTCAGTACTGACCGCTCTCTCTTTTTCCTTTGCCCTTTGTCGGCACCCCTCTTGTTTAAGCAGGTTTTGAGATCGACGTCGTTAGCAGGGTTACCCTTCCGGCTTGGCCTGGGCAGGGTTATGGACGCCATTGATTATTCTTCCAGGCTCTTAGCCCCATTTGCATCTTGTCCGTAGCCGGATGCTCTATCATTTTTCAAGGTGATTTGGATCTTTGTATATTATATCTGTATTCTTGACTCATTGAGTCGCTACTCTATATATATCTGTTCTGTGGGTCCCATCGAGGACTGTTGTGTAATGTTATTACTTCGTTTTCCACCCGCACGAAAGTGCCTGGTGGGCACCTTTGAATCGTTTCTATGCGAGTTTGGCGGGAATCGCTGAAACTTGCATAGGGTCGATTCTGAGGGTGTTACAGAGTGGTATCAGAGCCCAGCAGTTGCGATACCCCACAAGTCCAGCCTGTAGGATAACCTAGCTAACGGCCGAAGTGGAGTGTCAAAACGATTTTTTGCAAAATCGGTTGGATAGTTCTGATTAGGTCTGATTTTACTCCTTACCCCTCTGCTGCTCTCCTCTCACCTCTGCGTGTTTTGAATCCGCTCTCTTCTCTCTCTTCGAGTCCAGGATTTCTCGTGGTTGGGTTCCGTCGTACCTTCAGGGTTTCGCTTCCTCCTTTGATAACGGTGTTCTACCATCCGGTGTTCATGCTGTCTGAGGAATCCGTCTACTGTGGTACCATTCTTTGTTCCTTGTTTGTGCCTTCCGGTGTTTTCCGACGCGACGACATCATCTACGCCAGATCCGATGCAGAGTCTGCATCACTCCTTTGTTTCTGAACCTCGTTTGTCGAGATCTTCAGTCTGAATTCCGAGAATGGTTGCACGCTTTCCTACTGATTGTGCGGAGTAATCGTTTGGGTGCGTGATGGATTGGCCCCCATGCCGACTACTCACTCTATTCGCTTGTGTACATTGAAGTGGATGAGAATGCATCGGTTCCCTCTTTCCATCGAAACTAGAGGTGGATTTATTTGGGGATACCTCTACCTTCGACCTTTTGTTCCCGGAGTGTTCTCTCGACGATCACGGACAACGACCTCTTGTTAGTGGTGTCGCAAAGATCTACACGATGCGAGAAGATTCAGATCGCCGCCCTTCTTCCCGGTATCATGAGGCGGATCTCGAGGGCGAGATCCATTGTTAGTGGTGTCGAATTGTGGCATCCCGCAAAACCACTACTAGAAAATCGCGTTGTTTTTGTGCATTGCATCATCATGACCGCATGCTCATGTCATCATGCCACCTTGCATTTGAGCATCGTCATCATCTTGCATTTGTTCGCCAAAAACTATTTTCGGAAAAACCTATTTTTGTTTTCTAAATACCCCGTCTTTAATTCAACTCAAACCTTGGTCTCCGGTTTATTTCGTTTTGTCTACCCCCGGTTTTCAAAAGTCCCGGTTTAAATAAATAAATTGTTTAAATATTTTTAGGGGGCAGCCGACCGGACCGACCCGACCCAGTCGGCCACCCCCAGTGCAAGACCAGCCAGTCTAATTCTTTTCCTACCTACACCTAACCTACGCAGTCCCCAGCCACATCACCCTGACCAATGCCCTCTCGACACCTCATCTCTCATCTCTCTCCCAACCTATCACGCGCTGCCACCTCACCTACCCACCTCTCTCTCCCCTCTCCCACTTTCCCCAAACCGGTTCCACCCACACACGCACTCACACCCACACAACTCCACCCCACCGGCATCCTCCCTACCTGGGCGCGGCCCCACCTCCCACCTGCACCCGTCCGCCCCAGGCCCACCTCCCTCCCCACGCGGCGCGCCCCGCTCTGCGTCTCTCTCCTCCCCGACCCTGCTCTCGCATGTCCCTCGTCTCCTCCCCGCAACCTCCCTCTTCCTCTCCACCGCCGCCTCCCTCAAGCTCCGGTGCCCCCAGCGCCCTCCCGCCGCCTGTCTCCCCGGGTCGTGGCCCTCCTCATCAACCTCCCCGCCGCTCTCTGCCTCGCCTGGCTCCTCCCTGGCGTCACCATCACCCTCATCCTCCCGACGCCGCCCGCGCCCTCACCTTCTTCCCCGGTGCCGCTCCCCTCCGCTCGGGCCGCCGCCAGGAGGATCCCCCTCGCCGCCCGGCCTCTGCCTTTTGCCTGCGGGCATGTCGACCTCGCCGTCCTCGCGTTCTAGCAGGCACGCGGTCTTCTCCCGAGCCCCGCGCCCTTCTCCGGCCGCCGCCGTGCCTCTCCTCCACTCCTCCGATGCAACCCCGAGCTCGCCTGCGTCTGGCCTATCTCCAGCTCCACCGATGGCCGGCTGCCGCAAGGAGATCAGCGGCCTCCTGCTCGTCTGCGCCCACCTTCCCCTTCCCCGAGGCCTGGCTCGGCACCACCACCTCCGGGCCCTCATCTCTTCCGGCGCCCTGACCCGCGGGCTCCCTTCCCGGCCCTGCAGCACCCGTCGGTGCTGCATCCTGCGCTTCCTCGAACCACGCCAATGCCGCGTCCGCCTCCCTGTTCCAGGAGCTCGCTGCACCGCGCGCGTGTTTGAGTACCTGACATCTGGGCCATGCGTGCTTCGTGCCTGGTTCCTGACTCATGTACCCTATTTAGCCGACGCCAAGAGCCGCAACGACATTGAACCGTCAAGTCAAGTTCGTCCGCAGACAAGACCGACAATTGTACATGATAACCCAAGACCGACATGAGGTCCCCGACAAGATCTCCTTCGCGGATCCGCAGACCCTGAGCCTAGCGTCCGAAGACCGTTCCGAAGACCAAACCCCTCGGAACTCCATGGTTCTCCTACCTGGAGACCTCGATGCCTTCGACACGGAGCACCGAGGATGCCTTCCTGGGACGCCAAGACAGCCGTCGAACCCCGAAGACCGAACCCCGTGGAACGACATGATATTCTTTACGGATACGACAAGTACTCCCTCGAGGATGCCAAGTTCTTCACCCCGAATGCCAAGACCGACCTGATACACGGGCCCGACAAGATCGGCACTGACCAGGGCGAGTCCGATGCGCCCCCGACGCCGAACCAAGTCCTTCTACGCGGAACGCCAAGATCTACTCTGTTATCCGAGAACGATCCCCCGGAGACCGAGCCTGAACCCCATCGAACCCCCCAACCCAAGATCGCCGATACCCGATGTGTGAACCTTTTTCCCGAACCCCTATTTTATAAACGCTATATATAACTTGTTGCATTAAATCATTCATTTCGCATGCATATTGTCATGTGGTTTGGGGGCCTTATGCCGATTCACCATATAATTAAATATGGGGCCCATATGCGGGCTTATCTAGTCTAATATTGGCTCCATTTAAATTTGTGTAGCGAACCGGTACTATCTTTTGCCATGTTCAGACAACATTTAAAATGCGGGGTATCTAAACAACCAGAACCATATATTAATTGTCGGGACCCCGGTTCCGCTTAATATTGCCTAATTGCATCGCATCTTGCCATGTCAAACATCATACATGCATCATGCCCGATCTTCTGCCGTAGTATTAATTAGTGCATCCGGTGTTTATTCTAGTGTTTTGGTTCTTCGCGGATAAGGCCGTTGAGTTGATGCGAGTGTCGACCCGATCTTCGGTTGAATCTTCGGCAATGTTTTCAGGCGAGCATCTCCCCCTTTCTACCTATCTTACTTTTATAGTATTTATTCCCTCCTGTTGATCTATTGCTATCTGTGTTGCGTTGCTCTAGTTTTCGTACCCGAGATATCCCTTGCAGCCTTATATTGCCTTGGACACATCCTATTACCTATTGTTTGGTAGATATTTGGTCTTGCGCATCGTAGTCGCTTGCTCAAGTGCTGTTGCGTGTCGTCCAGTACCACAGTTGTTGGAGTATTGCCGCATGTTTAATGTTGGAGTTGATCAAGACTTTAATTACTGTTTAACAACTAAAATTGAAGTAGGTAAATGCAGAGGCACAGGTGGGCAATAGATGTTATTTGGTTGTTAACCGTCCACTTGTGTCCCGTAGGACCCCGAGTACTTGATACCTGTTCCTTGAATATTCGCGCTATCCACATCCGGGAGGATTATGGGACCCCCCTGAGCCAGAGCTGGATTCATTCTTATTTCTTGGGGCCACAAACTAGTTTGAGGTTTTATTTACTATCCTGTACTTATGCCATGCTTTACTTTTTTATTTAAATTGTGCGATGTACTGCACCTGTACTGTTTAGGATCGGGACACGTTTTCGCGGTATCGACAAGCCCAGTCACACTTTCGGGTTCCCAGTCATTTACAGCCGTCCACCCAAACCTTGAGTCCGTCTCGGAGTCAGCTAACTTCGTTGCGGGTAGCTTAATGGGGTGGCCCCCTGAAATATTTCTGAATCCTGTGATTGCTTTGTCGTGAAAGCCTCGTTGGGTTTTGATTTGGTTTTTCCGAGGTTGATCTAGTGTGTGTTGCTATTTGTGCACCCCTGCAGGGTAAAACTTTCTGAAAGCCGTGTCCGCGGTTATGGACGACTTGGAGCACAGTATCTCGATCATAGACAACTATAACTAAAGTAGTGCTATAAATTTGACTTTATAATGACTAGTAATCAGCTTCACTATAATGGAATGGCTAAATAAAACTGCCAACAATTGCTTGTTTGGGTTGTCGCTTGCTACCATTGTATCTGACTAGTAAGCATTGCAACTATAACGGAATGGCTAAATAAAAGTACCAACAACTGCTGGGTTTTGGGGTTATCTCATGCTATTTGTATCTGATTAGTAAGTGTTGCAACTATAACGGAATGGTTAACTAAAAGTGCCCACTGCTTATTATATCAGGATGATTATCTATACCTGACTAGTAATTGCTGCAACGATAACTGAATAAATAAAACTGCCAACTATGTGAGTTCCTCGGTTGACTTTCTCGGTTGGTATCGAGGGGGAATACCAGGATGGGTATGTTTGGTGTTAGAATCAGGTTGGATCCGAATACGTCTTTCTTGTCCCTATCTAGTAGCCGCCAGTTGTATTGAGTCTCTCTATAGGTTGTTTAGTGCATGCTGCCGCGGCCGCTTCAGTCCACCATACCTATGTAGGCGAGGACCGCCGAATTCTAGCCTCGCCGTGTACTGGCCTCAATACTGACCGCTCTCTCTTTTTCCTTTGCCCTTTGTCGGCACCCCTCTTGTTTAAGCAGGTTTTGAGATCGACGTCGTTAGCAGGGTTACCCTTCCGGCTTGGCCTGGGCAGGGTTATGGACGCCATTGGTTATTCTTCCGGGCTCTTAGCCCCATTTGCATCTTGTCCGTAGCCGGACGCTCAATCATTTTCAAGGTGATTTGGTTCTTTGTATATTATATCTGTATTCTTGACTCATTGAGTCGCTGCTGTATATATATCTGTTCTGTGGGTCCCATCGAGGACTGTTGTGTAATGTTATTACTTCGTTTTCCACCCGCACGAAAGTGCCTGGTGGGCACCTTTGAATCGTTTCTATGCGAGTTTGGCGGGAATCGCTGAAACTTGCATAGGGTCGAGTCTGAGGGTGTTACAGGCATTGAACTCGCCGCCTTCAAGATCACTTACAAGAGACGCCACGCTATCAAGTCACAAGCCTTGGCAGAGTTTGTTGCAGATTGGATGGAGATGCCAGATGCTACTATGTTGCCAGAACCAGAGTACTGGGTGATGCACTTTGACGGATCAAAGCTGCTCAACGGCTCGGGGGCTGGTGTATTGCTTGTTGGGGAGGTGACCCCGGATAGGGTCAGGACAGGGAAAGACAAAAGGAAGTTCCCCATCCTAATTCTGAGTTACTGTCTAAATCGGCCGAATCCTGTAAAGGTCGGCCGAGGTAAGCGAGAGCAGGACACTTATGAGAAGAGCAATACGTTACCTGGCCGACATACTGTTTAAGTCGGCCGGGTCAGCCCGAATAATCTGAATGCAGGTGAAGGCCAAGCTGAGTTAAGCGAGGCAGGGCCGAATGACATGAAGCTTGCAGGAGAAGGAAGTGCCTATAGTCAAACCCTAGTCACAAGCTAGGAAGAATCTGAACAAAGCCAAACACAAAGGATAAGGCGCAGAGCGGCAGAAGGGCAGAAGGAGGTCACGGAGGTGACAGTCCTGGAGCCCGAGGCATGCAGGTGGGGTTATCTGAAACCTTGTCGTCATTAGAAGGGCGACACGGAAAGGAGGCCGCCGAGTTACTATATTGGGACAAGCATATTCCTCGAATATGCTTGCCACGTCAGCCCCTAAAGAAGCCAAGACGCCCCTTTATAAGGAGAGGCTTGGACTCTGAGAAGGAAAGGGGCTCATCTTGGTACCGTTAGGCTAGTAGAAGTTCTTATTCTCTTCCTGTATACAGCTCAAGGAGCACTTGTATCTCAGAGGAGGAGAAAGAAAGATTTGTGTGTTATTCATTTGTGTGTAGAATCAACTACATCTTCCCTCCCCAGATCCCACTAGTATCCATTGGCCCCAAACTTTAGCCTACCCATGGCATCTGTCGTGCCACCACCACGACAGTTGGCGCCCACCGTGGGGCCAGCAGCGGTGCTAGCTGGAGTCATGATCCGGACGGGAAACTTCATCCATACTAGCGAGCGTGTTGTCTCTGGCTTAGTACGGAGATTAGATCTCTGTGACTATGTCAGCAATAACGCGGGCAGCTTCAGGGGAAAAACTCCTCCGCGCAACGACGTCTTCATCAACCTGGGCATGCACCAGATCTACGTCGGCGTCGACACCTCCAGCGTTTATCCTCACCAAGTTGTTGTTGCAGGAGAGCCTCCCCTTAGCGTCGGAAACGGTCCACGTGGAGAACGCCTCGTCGGCAGCGTCGAGGTGATGGTCGCAGCTGGGGTGCAGGCGGGAGCAGCAGGCGCCAGATCGAGCAAGGATCCGACGACGGGAGTACAGGTGACCACAAAGCAGGCAGCTCTACCGCCCACCGAGGTAAATCCTTCGGCAGCCAACCCAGCCGAGGTGCAGGAGACAACACCGAAGGCACCAAGGGTAAGATGGCCACCTCTAGAAAGACCAGAGAATATTCTCCATGCAACTATAGATAATCTGACTACGCCTGTGGCACCGATACTTGATCCGGCTAATGCTCAGGAAGAATTAGAAGAAACCAGGCAGAAAGTACTTGTAGAGGCAAAAAAGGTGTCGGCATTGCGGGATTCCCTAAACACGACCCTGCGAGAATATGCTAAGGCAAATAAGTTAGATGTTGCCCCTGAGCGGGTTGATGAGCTAAGGTTGAGAGGAAAAAACCTCATGAATGATATCAACAAAGAGCATGAAGCCCGTGAGGGAGATTCAGTCGATCTAGGTTTGCCGAGGTATAACACCCCGGCGAAAAACCTAAGGGCTGCGAATGCCACGGCACTGGAATTGGAAGGGCTGACCGGTGAAGCCCGCCAGAAACAGCAAGAAAGAGTGAATGAGCTGGTGCGCATTGCGAACCAGCAGAATGAAGAAATGCTCAGGGCAGACCCGGCAATGCCTGGTGCCTCGCGAATGGTTCATTCGGCTGGTGCAACACCTGCCCTATCTGTAGCAGCAGCATCCTCACCCGGAAACAATGCGCGAAAAGACAGAGCAGTAACTTCGGGAAAAAGAAATAAGCAAATTGTTCCATATGATCCGGCAGTAGCTGGAAAAGCAAATGAAAACAGAGGCAATGGAAGCCGAGGTAATAGTGGCGAAAGAAACCCCGGCCGTGCCGATAAAGGCAACGGAAGACGAGGTAATGGGGATCTCGAAAGAGGAAATCATGAGAATAATGTCCCGGCAGAAGGAAGGAGAGATCCGCCGCCTAATCCTCAACCGAGGTATGAACCTCGGCAGGAAAGAGAAGTGAGACCAGCTCGCCACAATCAGGTGAATGAGAGGTACAATGATGGTTATTCAGAAATGGAATATGCGGTTCATGGTGGAAATAACCGCTATGGAACGCAGGAAAGAATTATGTACAGAGATTTGCCATCAAGTGATGCAAGAGTAAAACTAGACCGACTATACCGGTCCGAGTTATTAGAAGAGCAGGGTCTGCCGGGTCCGGCATGTTTCAGACCACGGATCATGGGCGAGCCACCGGTGCTGAACTTTCAGCTGGCAAGAGGCACGAAAACGTACAATGGGAGCACCAAACCATAAGATTGGTTGATTGATTATGCCACGGCTGGAAAAATAGCAAGTGGAAACTTGCGATGGGCAGTAAGATATGTCCCACAAATACTGGAAGGGCCAGCCAGAGTATGGCTAAATAATCTGCCTCCAGGCAGCATCAACTGTTGGTTGGATTTCGAAGAGATGTTTGTCAGCAACTTCACCAGTACTTATAAAAGGCCAAATAGGCCGCAGCAGCTAGCCATGTGCAAGCAAAGGCCGAATGAGACAGACAGAGAATTCTTAACTCGGTGGTGTAACCTCAGGAATTCATGCGAGGGAGTTATAGAATCACAAGCGATAGCTTGGTTCGCTCAAGGATGCCGTGTAACACCCTCAGAATCGGCCCTATGCAGGTTTCAGCGCTTTCCGCCAAACCCGCATAGAAACGATTCAAAGGTGCCCACCAGGCACTTGCGTGCGGGTGGAAAACGAAGTAATATCATTACACAATAGTCCTCGATGGAACCCACAAAACATATATATATACAACAGCGACTCAAAGAGTCAAGAATACAGATATACAATACAAAGATCCAAATCACCTTTAAAACGATATAGCGTCCGAGTACGGACAAGATACAAATGGGGCTAAGAGCCCTGAAGAATAACCAATGGCGTCCATAACCCTGCCCAGGCCAAGCCGGAAGGGTAACCCTGCTAACGACGTCGATCTCGAAACCTGCTTACATAAAAGGGGTGCCGACAAAGGGCAAAGGAAAAAGAGGAGCGTCAGTACTGAGGCCAGTACACGGCGAGGCTAGAATTCGGCGGTCCTCGCCTACATAGGTATGGTGAACTGAAGCGGCAGCGCAGCATGCACTAAACATCCTATAGAGACTCGATACAACTAGCGGCTATCAGAGAGGGGTAAGAAAGACCTATTCGGAACCAAACTGATACTACCACCAAACATACCCATCCTGGTGTTTCCCCCTCGAGACCAAACGAGGAAGTCAACCGAGGAACTCACACCGTTGGTAGTTTTATTCATTCCGTTATAGTTGCGGCAATTACTAGTCAAATATAGATAGCATGAGTCATCCTGATATAATAAGCAGTGGCCAGTTTTAGTTAACCATTCCGTTGTAGTTGCAACACTTACTAGTCAGATACAATTAGCATGAGATATCCCAAACCCAGCAGTTGTTGGTACTTTTATTTAGCCATTCCGTGGTAGTGGAGCTGATTACTAGTCATATCGGATACCAGTCAAATTACAACAGTAAACTCTAGTTATGGTTGTCTATGATCAAGAACTGTGCTCCAAGTCGTCCATAACCGCGGACACGGCTTTTCGAAAAGATTTAACCCTGCAGGGGTGCACCAAGTATCCACACGCACTTCGACCCTTTTTGCCAGATCAGTTAACATACACCCATCGGTATGTCGGCGGGGCCTAAGTTATGACGTTTCCCAGACCCAAAGCAAGTACATGGGGGCCACCCCACTAAGCTACCCGCAACGAAGTCGGCCGGTCTCCGAGACGGACTCAGGGTTTGTGTAGACGGCTGTAAACGACTGGGAACCCGAAAGTGTGACTGGGCTTGTCGATACAGCAAAAACGTGTCACGGTCCTAAACAGTACAGGTGCTCCACGCACAATCGTAAATAAAGCAGTAAAGCATGGCATAAGTACAGGATAGTAATAAAGCCCCAAACTACTTGTGGCCCCCGGTACAATACTTTGAAATCAGGTACTAATCGATGGGGGTGCCCACACACCCCACCTGTGGTTAGCGCGCTCGATCTTGGAACAGGTGTCAAGAACTCGGGGTCCTACGGGACACCAGTGAGCGGTTAAAATCCAAATATTGTCTATTACCCACCGGTGCCTCTGCATTTACCTACTTTCAATTTTAGTTATTAAACAGTAATTAAATCCATGATCATCTCCAACATAAAGCATATGACAGCCTTCCAACAACCGTGGTACTGGACGACACGCAACAGCACTTGAGAAGGCGACTACAACGCGCAAGTCCAACTATCTACCAAACAACAGGTAATAGGATGTGTCCAAGGCAATATGAGGCTGCAAGGGATATCACGGGTATGAAAACTACAGCATCGCAACACAGATAGCAATAGATCAATAGGAGGAAATAAAGACTAGAAATATAAAATAGGTAGAAAGAGGGAGAATGCTCGCCTGAAAAACATTGCCGAAGATTCAGCCGAAGATTGGGTCGACACTCGCATCAACTCATCGGCCTAATCCGTGAAGAAGCAAAGCACTAGAAGAAACACCGGATGCACTATTTAATACTACGATAGAAGACCGGGCATGATGCATGTATGATGCATGGCATGGCAAATATGCGATGCAATTGAGAAACATTAAGCGGAACCGGGTCCCGACAATTATTTACTAGGTTCAAGTGATTTAACTACTCCGCAATTTAATTGTTGTCTTAACATGGCAAAACATAGTATCGGTTCGCTAGGCAAATTTAAATGGAGCCAATATTAGACTAGATTCGCCCACATATGTCCTCCATGTTTAATTTAGGTGAATCGGCATAAGGCCCCCAAACACCCACAAATATGTATGCAAACATGAACAAGTTAATATGCAACAATTCATATAGGTATCAATTTATAAAGTAGGGCTCGAGAGAAAGGGTCACACATTAGGGTTCGGCGAGCTTGGGGTTCGATGGATCGGTCTCAGGGTTCGACGGGAAGGCAAGGTTCGGTTCGATGAGATCGGTCTTGGCATTCGGGAAGAAGAACTTGGCGTCTGAGAGAAGATCTTGTCGCATCCGCGGTCGTCGGGTCGTGTCGTCGGTCTTGTCGTTTCACGGCGGAGATCTTGGTGTCCCGGGTCTCGGCGACTTCGGATCCGAGAGGAAGAACTTGGCGTGTCGGGTTCAGTTTTCTGATCCGAGAAGGAGAACTTGGCGATTCCGAGGGTCTTGGTGTTCGACGGGGTTCGGGCGCGCCGGGATCGGTCTTCGAATCCATGTAGTAGACCTTGTCAGTTCCATGTCGACGACCTTGGGGTTCTGCGGTCTTCGGCTTCATGAGACGGATATGTCTAACAGGAGGGTCTCAAATGGCCGAATCAACCTCGCCACATCCTCTCGCGGCAACAGCATCAACACATCTGTGCACCGAAAACACAGTGCACCTAAGGCATCATCACCGCTCCATACCAATCAAGGGCCGCTCGATTATACTTTTTTGCCCGGATGGTTTCTTTCAAACACCATTACAAACAGGTGCTACACACAACATCACCAGGAGGGTGCATTGAAGGGGACGACGGGCATGACACATGGGGCTCGGCAGAGAGAACGGCGACGCGCTGGAGGCGGACACCAATGACGCAGAGATGCGGGCAGCGCGCTCAGGGCGGTGGCCGGAGCCAGAGAAGGCAAGGTCGACAAGGGCGGCATAGGGCAGAGGGCGCCGGCTGGACGAGGAGGTGGCAGACGGTGGCGGCTCGATGCGGATGGGCGCAGGCGAGGCGGCGGGGATTAGGGCGACGCGGAGGAGCTCCTACGAGCGGCGCGCGGGACGAGGTCGAGGCCGTTGGCGGCGGCCGGAGCAGGCAGGGCGGCGACGCTGGGGAGGCGAGAGCTCGCTACCGGGGAGGGAGGTCGCGGCGGCCAGAGGGAGAGCGGGACCGCGGCCGGAGGAGAGGAGGTCCAGGGGCGGCGCCGCGGCTCAGGCTCGCAGAGGCGCGGGCAGTGACAGCCACGGGAAGGCGCAGCGAGGCCGTCAGGGAACGCTGGAGGCGCGGAGTCGTTGGCGAGCCCGGCGGCGGGGTCGGCTCGGGCGACGGCGAGGAGCTGGAGGGCGAGAGGGAGGAGAGAGGGGTCGCTGGCGGTGGCGGTTTTTCTGCGGGGTCTGGGGCGAGCGAGGAAGGAGGAGGGGGAACGGAGCTCTGCAGGCGGCGGCACTCGGGAACTTGCGGGATCGAGGGAGGTGAGGGAGGAGCAGGGTGCGAGGGAGGTGGGGATCGGGTTGGGGTGTGGTTGCGGGAGAGGAGCGGGGCAGGTCGCGGTCATGGTGGGACCAGCGGGAGGCAGGAAAAAGCGGCCAGGCTGGCCAGGGGGGGGGCGGCCGGCTGAGGTGGCGGGCTGGGATTGGATAGGGGAAAAAGAGTGGTGAGGTGGCGGTTGGCTATTGGGTGGGGTGAGGTGGAGGGGTGGAGGAAGGGGCTGGGTAGACTAGAATTGGGTAGGAAAAGGTTTAGATAGTTTGGTTTTGTACTGGGGTGGCCGACTAGGTCGGATCGGCCCGGTACGGCTGCCCCTAAAAATAAAATAAATATTTTAATATTTAAAACGGGGCTTTTGAAATCCATTGGTAGACGAAACAAAATAATCCGGAGACCCGGGTTTTGGATTTGAAATAAAGGCGAGGTATTTAGAAAACAAAATATGCTTTTCGAAAATAGTTTCAGACAAACAAATGCATGATGATGACGATGCTCAAATGCAATGTGGCATGATGACATGATCATGGGGTCATGATGATGCAATGCACAGAAACAACGCGATTTTCTGGTAGTGGTTTTTGCGGGATGCCACAATTCGACACCACTAACAATGGATCTCGCCCTCGAGATCCGCCTCATGGTACCGGAAGGAAGGTCGGCGATCTGCGTCTTCTCGCTTCGTGTAGATCCTTGCGACACCACTAACAAGAGGTCGTTGTCCGTGATCGTCGAGAGAACTCTCCGGGAACAAAAGGTCGAAGGTAGAGGTATCAACAAATAAAGCCACCTCTAGCTTCGATAGAATGAGAGAACCATTGCATTCTCATCCACTTCAATGTACACAAGCGAATAGAGTGAGTAGTCGGCATGGGGGCCAATCCATCACGCACCCAAACTATTACTCTGCACAATCAGTAGAAAAGCGTGCAACCATTCTCGGAATCAGACTGAAGATCTCGACAATCGAGGTTCAGGAACAAAGGAGTGATGCAGGCTCTGCATCGGACCTGGCGTAGATGATGTCGTCGCGTCGGAAAACACCGGAAGGCACGAGAAGGAACAAAGAGAAGTCCACCAGACGAAGGGTTCCTCGGATAGCATGAAGACCAGATGTAGCAACACCGTTACCAAAGGAGGAAGCGAAACCCTAAAGGTACGATGGAACCCAACCACAAGAAATCCTGGACTCGAAGAGAGAGAAGAGAGCGGATTCAAAACACGCAGAGGTGAGAGGAGAGCAGCAGAGGGGTAAGGAGTAAAATCAGACCTAATCAGAACTATCCAACCGATTTTGCAAAAATAGTTTTGACACTCTACTTCGGTCGTTAGCTAGGTTATCCTACAGGCTGGACTTGTGGGGTATCGCAACTGCTGAGCTCTGATACCACTCTGTAACACCCTCAGAATCGGCCCTATGCAGGTTTCAGCGCTTTCCGCCAAACCCGCATAGAAACGATTCAAAGGTGCCCACCAGGCACTTGCGTGCGGGTGGAAAACGAAGTAATAACATTACACAATAGTCCTCGATGGAACCCACAAAACATATATATACAACAGCGACTCAAAGAGTCAAGAATACAGATATACCATACAAAGATCCAAATCACCTTTAAAACGATATAGCGTCCGAGTACGGACAAGATGCAAATGGGGCTAAGAGCCCTGAAGAATAACCAATGGCGTCCATAACCCTGCCCAGGCCAAGCCGGAAGGGTAACCCTGCTAACGACGTCGATCTCGAAACCTGCTTACATAAAAGGGGTGCCGACAAAGGGCAAAGGAAAAAGAGGAGCGTCAGTACTGAGGCCAGTACACGGCGAGGCTAGAATTCGGCGGTCCTCGCCTACATAGGTATGGTGGACTGAAGCGGCAGCGCAGCATGCACTAAACATCCTATAGAGACTCGATACAACTAGCGGCTATCAGAGAGGGGTAAGAAAGACCTATTCGGAACCAAACTGATACTACCACCAAACATACCCATCCTGGTGTTTCCCCCTCGAGACCAAACGAGGAAGTCAACCGAGGAACTCACACCGTTGGTAGTTTTATTCATTCCGTTATAGTTGCGGCAATTACTAGTCAAATATAGATAGCATGAGTCATCCTGATATAATAAGCAGTGGCCAGTTTTAGTTAACCATTCCGTTGTAGTTGCAACACTTACTAGTCAGATACAATTAGCATGAGATATCCCAAACCCAGCAGTTGTTGGTACTTTTATTTAGCCATTCCGTGGTAGTGGAGCTGATTACTAGTCATATCGGATACCAGTCAAATTACAACAGTAAACTCTAGTTATGGTTGTCTATGATCAAGAACTGTGCTCCAAGTCGTCCATAACCGCGGACACGGCTTTTCGAAAAGATTTAACCCTGCAGGGGTGCACCAAGTATCCACACGCACTTCGACCCTTTTTGCCAGATCAGTTAACATACACCCATCGGTATGTCGGCGGGGCCTAAGTTATGACGTTTCCCAGACCCAAAGCAAGTACATGGGGGCCACCCCACTAAGCTACCCGCAACGAAGTCGGCCGGTCTCCGAGACGGACTCAGGGTTTGTGTAGACGGCTGTAAACGACTGGGAACCCGAAAGTGTGACTGGGCTTGTCGATACAGCAAAAACGTGTCACGGTCCTAAACAGTACAGGTGCTCCACGCACAATCGTAAATAAAGCAGTAAAGCATGGCATAAGTACAGGATAGTAATAAAGCCCCAAACTACTTGTGGCCCCCGGTACAATACTTTGAAATCAGGTACTAATCGATGGGGGTGCCCACACACCCCACCTGTGGTTAGCGCGCTCGATCTTGGAACAGGTGTCAAGAACTCGGGGTCCTACGGGACACCAGTGAGCGGTTAAAATCCAAATATTGTCTATTACCCACCGGTGCCTCTGCATTTACCTACTTTCAATTTTAGTTATTAAACAGTAATTAAATCCATGATCATCTCCAACATAAAGCATATGACAGCCTTCCAACAACCGTGGTACTGGACGACACGCAACAGCACTTGAGAAGGCGACTACAACGCGCAAGTCCAACTATCTACCAAACAACAGGTAATAGGATGTGTCCAAGGCAATATGAGGCTGCAAGGGATATCACGGGTACGAAAACTAGAGCATCGCAACACAGATAGCAATAGATCAACAGGAGGAAATAAAGACTAGAAATATAAAATAGGTAGAAAGAGGGAGAATGCTCGCCTGAAAAACATTGCCGAAGATTCAGCCGAAGATCGGGTCGACACTCGCATCAACTCATCGGCCTAATCCGTGAAGAAGCAAAGCACTAGAAGAAACACCGGATGCACTATTTAATACTACGATAGAAGACCGGGCATGATGCATGTATGATGCATGGCATGGCAAATATGCGATGCAATTGAGCAACATTAAGCGGAACCGGGTCCCGACAATTATTTACTAGGTTCAAGTGATTTAACTACCCCGCAATTTAATTGTTGTCTTAACATGGCAAAACATAGTATCGGTTCGCTAGGCAAATTTAAATGGAGCCAATATTAGACTAGATTCGCCCACATATGGCCTCCATGTTTAATTTAGGTGAATCGGCATAAGGCCCCCAAACACCCACAAATATGTATGCAAACATGAACAAGTTGATATGCAACAATTCATATAGGTATCAATTTATAAAATAGGGCTTGAGAGAAAGGGTCACACATTAGGGTTCGGCGAGCTTGGGGTTCGATGGATCGGTCTCAGGGTTCGACGGGAAGGCATGGTTCGGTTCGATGAGATCGGTCTTGGCATTCGGGAAGAAGAACTTGGCGTCCGAGAGACGATCTTGTCGCATCCGCGGTCGTCGGGTCGTGTCGTCGGTCTTATCGTTTCACGGCGGAGATCTTGGTGTCCCGGGTCTCGGCGACTTCGGATCCGAGAGGAAGAACTTGGCGTGTCGGGTTCGGTTTTCTGATCCGAGAAGGAGAACTTGGCGATTCCGAGGGTCTTGGTGTTCGACGGGGTTCGGGCGCGCCGGGATCGATCTTCGAATCCATGTAGTAGAACTTGTCAGTTCCATGTCGACGACCATGGGGTTCTGCGGTCTTCGGCTCCGTGAGACGGATATGTCTAACAGGAGGGTCTCAAATGGCCGAATCAACCTCGCCACATCCTCTCGCGGCAACAGCATCAACACATCTGTGCACCGAAAACACAGTGCACCTAAGGCATCATCACCGCTCCATACCAATCAAGGGCCGCTCGATTATACTTATTTCCCCGGATGGTTTCTTTCAAACACCAGCACAAACAGGTGCTACACACAACATCACCAGGAGGGTGCATTGAAGGGGACGACGGGCATGACACATGGGGCCCGGCAGAGAGAACGGCGACGCGCTGGAGGCGGACACCGATGACGCAGAGATGCGGGCAGCGCGCTCAGGGCGGTGGCCGGAGCCAGAGAAGGCAAGGTCGACAAGGGCGGCATAGGGCAGAGGGCGCCGGCTGGACGAGGAGGTGGCATACGGTGGCTCGATGCAGATGGGCGCAGGCGAGGCGGCGGGGATTAGGGCGACGCGGAGGAGCTCCTACGAGCGGCGCGCGGGACGAGGTTGAGGCCGTTGGCGGCGGCCGGAGCAGGCAGGGCGGCGACGCTGGGGAGGCGAGAGCTCGCTACCGGGGAGGGAGGTCGCGGCGGCCAGAGGGAGAGCGGGACCGCGGCCGGAGGAGAGGAGGTCCAGGGGCGGCGCCGCGGCTCAGGCTCGCAGAGGCGCGGGCGGTGACGGCCACGGGAAGGCGCAGCGAGGCCGTCAGGGAACGCCGGAGGCGCGGAGTCGTTGGCGAGCCCGGCGGCGGGGTCGGCTCGGGCGACGGCGAGGAGCTGGAGGGCGAGAGGGAGGAGAGAGGGGTCGCTGGCGGCGGCGGTTTTTCTGCGGGGTCTGGGGCGAGCGAGGAAGGAGGAGGGGGAACGGATCTCTGCAGGCGGCGGCGCTCGGGAACCTGCGGGATCGAGGGAGGTGAGGGAGGAGCAGGGTGCGAGGGAGGTGGGGATCGGGTTGGGGTGTGGTTGCGGGAGAGGAGCGGGGCAGGTCGCGGTCATGGTGGGACCAGCGGGAGGCAGGAAAAAGCGGCCAGGCTGGCCAGGGGGGGCGGCCGGCTGAGGTGGCGGGCTGGGATTGGATAGGGGAAAAAGAGTGGTGAGGTGGCGGTTGGCTATTGGGTGGGGTGAGGTGGAGGGGTGGAGGAAGGGGCTGGGTAGACTAGAATTGGCTAGGAAAAGGTTTAGATAGTTCGGTTTTGTACTAGAGTGGCCGACTAGGTCGGATCGGCCCAGTACGGCTGCCCCTAAAAATAAAATAAATATTTTAATATTTAAAACGGGGCTTTTGAAATCCATTGGTAGACGAAACAAAATAATCCGGAGACCCGGGTTTTGGATTTGAAATAAAGGCGGGGTATTTAGAAAACAAAATATGCTTTTCGAAAATAGTTTCAGACAAACAAATGCATGATTATGACGATGCTCAAATGCAATGTGGCATGATGACATGAGCATGGGGTCATGATGATGCAATGCACAGAAACAACGCGATTTTCTGGTAGTGGTTTTTGCGGGATGCCACATGCCGTTATGCCAGTTTTTTGTGGCAGCGACTACAAAGAGATATGCCAACCACTTTGGCAGAAACCATCAGGATAGCAGATTCGTATGCATTGGGAGATCCAACGCAACTAGAGCTAATGTCGGCAGATCATCGGGAGCATCAAGATCAATATGCAAGAGATGCGGCCGGATCATCAAGGTGTAATGAGTTCAGAGGAAGAAGAAGAGAGGAAAGACCGGATTACAGATATGCATCCAATCAGGTGGTAGCGGTAGTGCAAGATCAGCCGAGTCACGGAAACAGTCAGCGGCAGAAGAATGTTCCTCAGCAATGGACACCAAGGAATGAAGGAAAGAGATAGTGGACACCAGAACAGAAGAAGCAATGGCAGGAAAGGCCGAAGTACACGTTTGAGTCCATGTTGGATCAACCATGTAAGTTTCATACTCCAAACCCGGCCAAGCCGGCCAATCATACAACTCGGGAATGCGCCTGGATGAAAAATGCAATTGGTAACCCGGCGGGCATGCAAGCACCTTCCCACTAGGCACATCAGCAGCAGCAGCAGCAGCCGCAGTTGACTGGAGCAAATGCACAGCAACTAATGTTACCCCCTCCTCCCCCGAGGTATGATAACTCGGACCGGAGAGATGTAGTGCATCAAGTGATAAATCAGGGTCAGGATGGAAGGACGAACCCAGGAAATAGTGGACGCAATGATTACAGGGAACATCATAAATCATATTGCATGTTCACATAAGAACAACAAGATAGGCAAAGTGTACAGCGCCGACATATGGAAGTAAATGCAGTTATGCTGGCAGTACCAAGATATGTGCCTTGCTCAGATCAAGAAGTAACTTGGAGCATCAAGGATCACCCCAAAATAATGGCAAATCCAGGGTCATACGCACTCGTACGAGATCCGACATTGGTCGGACCAAGCATTAATGTGAAATTTTCAAAAGTACTCATTGACAATGGGAGCAGTATCAATATCATGTACAAGGATACAATGCATAAACTCGGAATATCGCAGAATATGCTGCAATCCACGAGAACCACGTTCCATGGAATAGTGCCAGGACTTTCATGCGAGCCCATTGGAAAGGTTCGAGTAGATGTGTTATTTGGCAAAAGGGGTAACTGCAGAGCGGAAAATTTGGAGTTTGAGGTGGTGGATCTAGAAAGTGGCTATCATGCTTTACTCGGACGGCCAGCGTTGGCCAAATTCATGAGTAGCTTCCACATCACATACTTGAAAATGAAACTACCCGGACCACAAGGGGTGATAACAGTAGCTGGAGATTACAGGAAGTCAATGGAATGTGCTTCAGCCGGATCAAACCTGGCCGAGTCATTGGTAATAGCAAGAGAAAAAAGAAGGATTCAGGAGGTAGCGGCCCTCGCTCAGTCGGCACAACTGAATATGCCGGCATTGGCCAATCCGCATGGAAGTGTCTCTTTCCAGCCAACTAAAGAAACAAAAAAGTTCCAGATAGATGAGCAGTTTCTAGAGCGCACCGTCACCATTGGTGCCGGCCTAGATGCTAAATAGGAAAGCGTGCTCACCAACTTCCTCCGTGAGAATCGGGATATCTTTGCATGGTCAACTCAGGATTTGCAAGGTGTACCGAGGGAGTTGGCTGAGCACTCTCTGAACGTAAGGCCAGGAGCAAGGCCGGTGAAGCAACCTCTCCGCCGCTTCGCCGAAGACAGGAGAAAAATAATAGGGGATGAGATAGCTCGGCTCCTTGCGGCCGGGTTCATCATGGAGGTGCTTTATCCGGATTGGCTATCAAACTCGGTGCTAGTAGAAAAGAAGAAGGATGATCCAAATGTAGCCATCGTATGGCGAATGTGTATTGATTACACGAACCTGAACAAGGCGTGTCCCAAAGATCCTTTTCCTTTACCTAGGATAGACCAAGTCATTGATTCGACCGCTGGTTGTGAGCTGTTATCGTTTGTAGATGCGTATTCTTGTTTCCACCAGATACCGTTAAATCCGGCTGATCAAATAAAGACTGCATTTATTACCCCGTACGGGGCTTATTGCTATCACACCATGCCATTCAGCCTGCGCAACGCAGGGGCAACCTACCAGAGATGTATGCAAAAGTGTCTACATGACCAGATAGGGAAAAATGTACAAGTATATGTAGACGATGTGGTTATCAAAACCAAAGAGAGCAAAACGCTGCTGAATGATATTCGGCAGACATTCGCAAACTTGAGAAGGTTCCGAATGAAGCTTAACCCGGAGAAATGCACCTTGGGTGTACCAGCTGGGAAACTGCTCGGTTTTCTCGTATCCAGCCGAGGTATAGAGGCCAATCCAACTAAGATAAGAGCGGTAGAAAGAATGAAATTGCTGAGGTGTCTAAATGATGTACAGAAGTTTATGGGTTGTTTGGCCTCGCTTAGCCGATTTGTATGTCGGCTAGGAGAGAAGGCGCTACCACTATATCAACTGATGGAAAAATCTGATAAATTCATTTGGACACCACAAGTAGATAGTGCATTTCATGAACTGAAGAGAATGTTGGTCACAGCCCCAATCTTAGCCTCTCCATTGTCAAAAGAGCCTATGTTACTTTTCATAGCCGCCACAAACAGAGTGGTAAGTGCGGTGATTGTTGTGGAACGAATTAAAGATGATAAATCATTACAAAGGCCGGTATATTACCTAAGCGAGGTACTATCAGCCTCAAAACAAAACTACCCACATTATCAGAAGATGGCATATGGAGTGTACATGTCGACAAAGAAACTCAAACATTACTTTGAAGAGCACCCGATCAAAGTTATCTGCGAAGCGCCCATAGCCGACATATTGAGAAACAAAGACGCAAGTGGCCAAATAGCAAAATGGGCAATTGAATTATCACCTTATGCTCCGCAATTCGATAGGCGAGATGCAATCAAATCTCAGGTTGTGGCCGACTTCTTTGTGGATTTGGCCGAGGTACAATATGAGCCACCATTACCAGATCCGAATTATTGGACAATGCACTTCGACGGTTCCAAGCTGAGGAATGGCTTGGGAGAGGGGATAGTGTTAACCTCGCCAAAAAGAGATCAGCTGAAAAATGTGCTACAAATACATTTCGCCGCATCAAATAATGTAGCCGAGTACGAAGCACTCGTCCATGGATTGAAGGTGGCAAAAGAGATTGGGATACGCCGGATCTTATGCTACGGAGACTCAGATCTAATAGTACAACAAGTATCCGGCAATTGGGACGCGCTGGACGCAAATATGGCCTTATACATATTTCATGTGCAAAAACTCAGTGGATACTTCGATGGATGTGAATTTCATCATGTACCTCGGGCAGAAAATGACGCTGCAGATACGCTGTCAAAACTCGGATCAACCAGGCAATCAATTCCCCCAGTATCGCCCTGGAGCACTTGAGAAAAACATCAATAGCTCCATCACCAGAGTCCAAATCCATCTATATCCCAGCAAAATCAAGAGAAGATAATGTGCCGATGGAAATTGACAAAGAATGTAACCTGGATATGGAGAAATCCGAGGTCGTTATGTCGGTAGAAATATGGAAATAGATAGTGGAATTATCCCAGAGAAAATCATGCCAACATGGGCGCAACCCATATTTTCCTTCCTTAAGGATGCGGCCTTGCCTAGTAATGAGGTATTGGCTAGACAGACGATGAGAAGAGCTAAAGCTTATACAATCATAAACAATGAGCTGTATAAAAGAAGCGTCACAAGTGTGTTGCAAAGATGTGTGAATTCGGCGGAAGGCCAAGAGATCCTCCTAGATATACATCAAGGAGAATGCGGGCATCACGCCTCGTCCAGAGCTTTAGTGGCCAAAGCATTCAGGCATGGATTTTATTGGCCAACATCGCTGAAAGATGCCAAAGAACTGGTGGAAAAGTTTAATGGTTGCCAGAGATATGCCAGCAAGATACATATGCCATCGTCCGATTTAAAAACAATACCAATTACTTGGCCGTTTTCTGTATGGTGTTTAGATATGGTGGGACCATTCAAGCCGGCCCGGGGCGGGATGACCCACATTTTAGTCATGGTCGACAAATTATGGATTGAAGTGAAACCAATAAAAAAATGTGATGGACCCACAGCAGTAAAATTCCTCAAAGATATTATCTTGAGATATGGTTACCCACACAGTGTTATTACAGACAATGGTACAAACTTTGCTGAAGGAGCTTTTGCTAGATTCTGTCAAGAAAAACACATAAGACTAGATGTCGCCTCGGTGGCTCACCCAACATCTAATGGGCAAGTAGAAAGATCCAATGGACTAGTATTGTCTGGGATAAAACCCCGGCTCGTCGAACCACTGCAAAGGTCGGCAGGGTGTTGGATCGAGGAACTACCAGCAGTGCTATGGAGCCTCAGAACTACCCCGAATAGGTCAACAGGGTATATGTTGGGGATATGCTATACGGGTATCCTCATAGCATGTCTCTTATCCGACTAACCCGGGTGGCCCATAGTCGGTAGCATGGCATGTGGCCTGCTGGGCGGCCTAGTTAGGTGGATCCAGAAAGGAGGCCCATGTCGGATAAAGGAAGGCTACAGTGGAGTCACCAGCGTACCCGGAGCCTTGGAGTACAAGATACATAAGACTAGTGATAGACGGTGTAGGACTCTGTAACCTGTCTGGCTAGGACTTTTCCCTGTAACCTTAGGACCTGGCGACTATATAAGTTGGGCCTATGGGAGCCTTTAGGGCACGGCGATAACTTACAATCTCAGACAACCTCGCACAGCGAACCTATCTCTGTAACTCGGCGTATTGCCCTTATAGTGATTTATAGCAGGAGTAGGATTCCGCCACCGTTGTGGGATCTGAACCTGGGTAAGCTGTGTTACCTCGTACCCGTCAACCATCCGCCTTACCCCACGTCTCTAAACACGCACTGTGAGGACCCCTCCATGGCGTACTCATCGGCAATACCACGACAGTTGGCGCCCATCGTGAGGCAAGAGGCGCTTCAGGATCTTCAGCGGGTGAGGACCAAGATCTTCACGGGAATCGGCGAAACCGTAGCCATCGGTCGCGTTCTCTTCTCCGGCAACGTTCCGATCGTCCCTCCCGACGAGTTCTGGATCCCGGCGAAGACGAACCCTACACGGTGTTCGATCGTTCCTATCGGAGACATCCACCTCTTCATCGGCAAAACCGACTCGGGCTCTAGTTCCCTGGAAGTCGGAGGAGCGTCAAGACCCGCACGGACCGCCTACAGGCAGGATACGTTCACGGAAGGATCGATGTCGGATCTCTCCTTGGAGTTTACCGGCAAAGATCGGAAAAATTCAAGACCCGCACGGACCGCCTACAAGCAGGATACGTTCGCGGAAGGATCGATGTCGGATCTCTCCTCGGAGTTTGCCGGCAAAGATCGGAAAAATTCAAGACCCACCCAAACCGCCCCTGTGCAGGATATAAAGGTGGAAGATCAGTGCAAATCCGCCGGCTTTGTCCGTGCGTCTAGACAGCAGAGATCCAAGTTCGTCGGCGTGGTTACCATCTTTGATCTGGCGCGCTGCGTTCAGAGAGAAGGCGAAAACCCCCGTGATTACCTGGCCAGATGGCTCCGTATACGAGCCGATCTGGCCCACTACCCCACTGATGATGCAATCTATCACTTTGTGGAAGGACTGGACCATGGCACGCTTCTCCGACATTCTCTAAGACGGCAACAGGCGTCAGGACGCCTTACCTTCAAAGGCATGGTGAACACCGTCAACAACTACGCAGAGGCTAAAGCGGCAGCTCAAACAGCGCTTGCGCTCATTGACGGAGCCCCTCCAATTCAGCCACCACCACCACCGCCTCCAGCCGCCATCGTCGTAGCAACACCACCACCTCCAGTCATCGTCGAGGCTGTTGCACCTCCACCACCCGTCATCGAGGAAGTCCTGGCACCCTCTGACTCTGTCATTGATGCGCTTTATGCTGATTTCAGTGCAGATTCAGAGGAAATAGACTTCAGTCCAGAAGAGCTAGACTCCGCTATGCAGGAGATGGAGGAGGAGTACTCGCGCGACGAGCAAGCTAATAACACCATCATGTCTCGAGGGGTGTTCGTCACCATTGGGACAGCGATGGATGAAGATCAACCCGGGCAAGCTCCGCCTATGGCGCTGGAAAAGGGGAAGGGGCCACTCATTGCTGCCGACAATGATCACGCAAAAGTCATGCCTCCTCCGCCTAAACCAGTGCAGCAGCCGCAGGAACTCGACACCGGTCCGAGCAACAACAACACCGCAAACTTGCTGCCTCCAGCATACTTGTCGGCAGCAGCCCATGTTACTCCAGCTGATAGAGTGATGTACGGCAATCTCCTCGTTGAGCCACTAACCGTTGATCATATCTGGAACGTGACGCAGCTTGACGAGAAGCGCCAGCAGCTGCTGGAGGAGGCGCAAGCCATCACGGAGCAAGGCGCTAAACTAGATCGAGACCTGGTCAACGCACAGAAGTCCATAGAGAAAGCTAGAGAAATGGAAGCCGAGTACAAGACTCTGCTGGAGCAGCAGAAGGCTAAGAAGGCTCCGGCTCGCGTCATCAACGATCCTGGTGTACCGCGTAACCTAGGATGGGCACCCTCGAAGCCGGGCCAGGCCAAGCCATACATTGATAGTGAAGGCAAGCAGGTGATGCCCACCCCACTCCTTAACCTCGCCGTCGCCAAGACCCTTCTGGAGCAGGATAGATCGCAGGAGGCAGTAGAACAGGTCTATGACCTAGTGGCCAAGGCGGTAAAGCATCAGGAAAAGGCCACCTCTCAGAGGCTTGAGTCTGACCCAGCGCTCTGCCGATCTAGCCAGTACAAACCGCCAAGGGACAGATCTCCTCAGGATGTCGGATCACAGACGGGTTCATCAGAACGAAGACGGAGGGATGCGTGCAACAGGAAGGATGCTATCCCCATATACTCCGACCACGGAGAAAGAGCCCAACCTCCCGCCCATCGCCACCGCCCTGATCCCCCCGACGTCAGGAAGACTACAAGGCTCACCATCGCACGGATATGCCCCCACCAAAGCAGTGCGGCATCGTCATCCGCGACAACGCGGCACAGACCCGTCATGATGAAGAGCGCCACCAAGGACATAAGAGCAGGTCACATCACGACCCTTCGCGTCCGACAAGCAACCGTGACAGGCGTGGGGCGTCGCAGGAGGGTAACAGCAAGAAGGCTAACACACCGCCACCTCCCCCTCCGTCGCCGCCAAGCAGTCACCATGGCGGAAGAGGCCCGCGTTGTTCACGTAGCCCGTCCCCTATTGACAACAAGAAGAAGAACCCGGAACCGTACGATGCACGTTCGCGGATCGATAAGATCCACGAGGCCCGGGAAGGACCATACCTAGGGCCACGTTGCTTTGGACCTACAATACTGTCCGCAACTTACCCTAAAGGTTTCTGGATTGACAAGACCATCAAGCCCTATGACGGCACCACCAAGCCCGCCACATTGTTGCAGGACTACGTCAACGCGGTGGAGATTGCCGGAGGCAACCCCAACGTCGCCATCAAGTACCTCCCGTTAATGTTGGCAGGAACGGCCCGTCAATGGATCGACGACTTGCCGGAAAAATCTATCTACAACTGGCTGGATATGCAAGAAGCATTCACCAAGAACTTTGAGGGTACATACAAGCGTCCCTGCACTGTGGGCGATCTACAGCGATGCGTGCAAGAGAAAGACGAGACATCTCGCGCCTACCTCTCCCGCTGGCTGGACATGAAGAATTCCTGCGCAGGAGTACACGCTCAGACCGCTATGGCCGCCTTCATTGATGGATTGGAAAGGGGCACGTTACTCCGACATAAGCTAAAGCGCTTGCAGGACAATCATCAGCTTGACTTGAATCGGATGATTCAGTTATCTAGTGAGTTCGCAGCTGCCGACGACGATGCTCGTGGCTCTTTGCCGGCAACGACCGTTCCAACCCAAGCTCGGAGGAACAGTAGTACAAAGTGGAAAACCGCTCCAGAAGAAAAGCAATCTACCGACATGGTCGCTATGACTTTTGTAGGACGAGGAGAAGGCGGACAACGTGGCCGAGGAAGGGGAGCAGGCCGCGGGCAGCAATGAGGAAGTGAAACCAACTCGACGCCGCTCCGTGTTCCCCAAACGTACGAGGAGTACCGCGATATGCCGTGCCTCGTACACCTCGATGTCAACGGCAAGGCCACCCATACCAATCGACACTGCAAGTTCGTCAACGACCTCAAGGAAGACCCGGAGTCCGGCTACAAGCGAAGTCCGAAGAACAGACCGCGAGGCAAGGGCAAGGGGAAGAAGAAGGAGGAGGAGTCCAAGGATTCAAGTGACATGGACGAGGACGTTGACCCCAAGCACGCCGCCAAGAGCGACGACAAGGGCCAGAACCCCTTCGCAAAGAACGCCCCAGTCTACTACACTTTCCTTGGCACCCCCACCGTCCGACAACAGAAGACCTCTCTAAGGATCCTGATGGCCACTCTCCCCCCCAGTTCCCCAATACTTGCGCTGGTCGAAGGTTCCAATCACTTGGGACAGGACGGACCACCCAGACCTTGTGCCCACGGAGAACCAGTACGCCATGGTCATCAACCCATTGATTGACGGCGTGGAGTTCACCAAGTGCATGGTGGATAGTGGAAGCAGCATCAACATCATGTACCTGGATACACTGCAGAAGATGAACTTGACAGAGGCAAACCTAAGGCAGACCAACACCGTGTTCCATGGCGTAGTTCCTGGTCGGGAGGCTCGGTCCCTTGGGTGCATTACGCTTCAGGTAGACTTCGGCGACGTTAATAATTACCGCCAAGAGCGCATGACCTTTGAGGTGGTCCCCTTCAAGAGCGTGTACCACGTCTTATTCGGCCGCGACATATTCCACACGTTCATGGCCAAGCCCTGCTTCGTCTACAACAAACTCAAGATACCCGTACCAAACGGCGTCATCACCGTATCCGGAAGCTTTACCAAGGCAAGGGACTGCGAGATCATTGAAGCAGCCGTTGCAGAAGCTGTCCTCTACAGCGAAGAATTCAAGGAGATCCAGAGCAAGGTCAATGACTCAGAGATGCCCGCGTCGAAGAAGCAGATCTCCGACTCCGCTCCTGCATTCAAGGCCGCCATCGAGACCAAGCCGGTGGAACTTGTGGTAGGCGATGCCTCCAAGACCGTCGCCATTGGGACGAACCTGGATCCCAAATAGGAAAGCGCGCTCGTCGAGTTCCTTCGTGAGAATAGGGACATCTTTGCCTGGCAACCTGCCGACATGAAAGGTGTACCTAGGGAACTTGCCGAGCACAGCTTAAACATAGATCCAAAATGTAAACCAGTGAAACAACCTCTACGATGCTTCGGAGATGAGAAGAGACGCGCCATTGGCAAAGAGATAGCTAGGTTACTTAAGGCTGGGTTTATCCGAGAAGTCCTTCACACCCGATGGGTGGCCAATCATGTACTTGTCCCCAAAAAGGGAACCAATGAACTAAGAATGTGCGTTGATTACACCGGCTTGAACAAAGCATGTCCCAAAGATCCGTTTGCTCTGCCTCGCATTGACCAAGTCATTGACTCGACGGCTGGCTCGGAACTTTTGTGTTTTCTCGATGCATACTCAGGATACCACCAGATCAAGATGAGGAAGTCGGACCAATTGGCCACTTCGTTCACTACCCCATACGGCACGTTTTGCTATGTCACAATGCCCTTTGGGCTGAAAAACGCAGGTGCTACCTACTAGCGGACAATGCAACGTTGCCTTCACGACCAAATTGGTCGGAACGTTCACGCCTATGTGGACGATATCGCGGTGATGTCTAAAAAGTCAAACGACTTAATCTCCGACTTAAAAGAAACCTTTGATAATCTCCGGAAATACAACATGATGCTCAACCCTAAGAAGTGCGTCTTCGGGGTTCCAACCGGCAAAATGTTGGGCTTCATCGTTTCCCAGCGCGGAATCGAGGTCAACCCGGAGAAAATCAAGGCCATCTTAAACATAAACCGTCCGACATGACTAAAGGACACCCAACGACTAACAGGTTGTGTTGCAGCAGCTAGTCGGTTCGTCAGCCGACTTGGAGAGAAGGCTCTGCCGCTGTACAAGTTGTTGAAGAAGGTGGACAAATTCACATGGACAGACGTAGCAGATGCAGCATTGAAGTAGATCAAGGAGATTCTTTCCTCAGCGCCCATCCTTGCAGCACCCGAGCCTGGAGAGCCCTGTTAATTTACATGGCGGCAACCAACCGGGTTATTAGCATCGTCGTCGTGGTAGAGCGGAAGGAACCAGGCTACGAGCACGGAGTTCAACGACCAGTTTACTATGTAAGCAAGGTCTTGATGGAGTCCAAGCAGTGTTACCCGCACTACCAAAAGATAGCTTATGGAGTATTCCTTGCTTCTCGGAAGCTGAGGCATTACTTCCAGGAGCACCCAATCACAGTAGTGAGCAAGACTCCACTGTCCGACATTATCAACAACAGCGACGCTACAGGAAGGGTCACGAAGTGGGGCATTGAACTTGCCGCCTTCGAGATCACCTACAAGAGACGCGACACTATCAAGTCACAAGCTTTGGCGGATTTTATTGCAGATTGGACGGAGATGCCAGATGCTACTCCACTGCCAGAACCAGAGTACTGGGTGATGCACTTTGACGGATCAAAGTTGCTCAACGGCTCGGGGGCTGGTGTACTACTACAGTCACCAAAAGGAGACAAGCTGCACTACGTTCTGCAGATCCACTTCGAGGCTACAAACAACATGGCGGAGTATGAAGCACTTATTCACGGACTGCGTGTAGCCAAGGATATTGGCATCAAGCGCATAGTTTGCTGTGGAGATTCCGACATGGTTGCCCAGCAGGTGGCTGGCACCTGGAATGCGCGGAACCCTATGATGGCGGCATATCGCGACGAAGTGGACGAGATAGCCAAGAGCTTCTTGGGCTACGAAGTCAAGTATGTGCCTAGGGAGCAAAACGAGGCGGTTGATCTATTGTCTAAACTTGGGTCAGGGTGCAAGCAAATTCCGCCAGGAGTTTTCCTAGAGCATCTACGCACACCATCCGTGAAGGGCGCCGACATCGACAACCCAGATAGAGCTGACTCTTTCGTCAACATGATGACAAAGATCCCTCCGGCTTGGACAAAACCGTTCATGGAATATCTCAAACACGGAACTTTGCCCGACGAAGAGGTCGAACGATGTCAAATAGTACGACGAGCAAAGGGTTATACCATAATCAATGGGCAACTCTATAAAAGGAGCACTACTGGTGTATACCTAAAGTGCGTTTCCCAGCTAGAAGGTATGGAAATCCTGCGCGAGATCCATCTCGAAGATTACGGGCATCACGCCTCTCCTCGATCATTGGTCGCAAAAGCCTTCCGGCAAGGATTCTACTGGCTAACCGCGAAGGCGGACGCCGACAAGCTAGTTGAGGCATGCACGGGATGCCAGTATTATGCCCGACAACCACATGTTCCCGCTGAAGAACTACGAACAATACCAATAACTTGGTCGTTTGCAGTCTGGGGGCTAGACATGGTGGGACCATTACAAACGGCACCGTGTGGATTTACGCATCTGCTGGTAGCAGTGGACAAATTCACCAAATGGATAGAAGCTAAACCCATCAGAAAGCTTGATGGGGCAACTCCCCTCAGGTTTGTCCGGGATCTAGTGGTGAGATTTGGTCCCCCACATAGCATCATCACCGACAACGGAAGCAACTTGTCACTCGGAGAAGTGGAGGCCTATTGCTGGGACAAAGGCATCCGACCTGACCTTGCATCTGTGGAACACCCACAATCCAATGGTCAAGTTGAGCGAGCCAATGGATTAATTCTGCAGGGAATCAAGCCACGTCTTGAGGCACCGCTACATAGAGCAGCTGGATCCTGGGCGGAAGAATTGCCATTTGTGCTGTGGAATTTACGAACTACACCCAACAGATCCACCGGCTACACCCCTTACTTCATGGTATATGGAGCAGAAGCCATCCTACCTTCCAACATCCTCCATGATGCACCAACAGTTGCCGCCTACAATGAACATGACGCCGAAGAATCCAGACGCCTAGATGTGGACCTTCTCGAGGAGGAACGCGTGTTGGCATGCCAAAGATCTGCCATCTACCAGCAGAAGCTACGCAGCTACCATAGTCGCTGCGTTCGGCATCGCTCGTTTAAAGAGGGGGATTTAGTACTCCGACTTAAGCAGAAGAAGTCACACAAATTATTCCCGCCATGGGAAGGACCATTCATCATAAGCAAGGCGCTGCTCAGTGGGTCTTACTACCTTGTCGACAATCGTGAGCTCAAGGATAGACCCAACGAGGATCATAAGCGTAAGCGACGTGACCCGGATGATGACTACCCAGAGCTTGATAGGCCATGGAACATAACACAGCTACGTCCTTTCTACACTTAGCATTTTTTATCTAATCGTGTACCTCTTATATGATCAATGAAATAAAGCTCTTTGGTTCACTCATATTGCTGAGTCTTTTACCTCCTTTAGTGTTCATTTTTGGATCATATAAACCTTTATGCACAAGTCTTGCGATTGCACTTGTGAAAATTCTGCCTGCGGGCGTTAGCTTAAGTTTTCTGGTCTACACATTCTTTGTCGTTTTTTATGTGGATTCTGGAGTAGTGACTTTCGGCACTTACTGTCGGCGATTTTGTGCTCAGGTTATTGATGGTGCCATTGGGCATCATCACCTAAGCGCATGGCTCTGACAACGAGTCTTCCGACTCACGAAAAGTCAAGCATAAGAACCAGAGTAATGGATAAGCCAGCACTTGCTTAAAAAAAATATACATGCTGAAACTTAATTCTTAAGTAGAAGCATACGACAACCATTGTTTTCCGCCTTAAGATTACATCAACAAGTTTTTTACCGCGCACACTCCAGAGGTGAAACAGAAATTACAAAGTGTTTTTCATTCTTTGGGCACAGGAGATTTGGAGGCCGCATCATCACCAGCCGGAGAATCACCCTCAACGTCGGCGCTGTGATGAGACTCGGAGGAGTCCTGGTTGACGTTGTCGATGAAGTTCCTGGGAACGAAGACGTCAACGTCCACCAACTCGGCAACCCTGGTGTCATAACCCGCGAGTGATGATAGGATGGCTTCATGATCGATCTCCTTGCCGTCATCATCCACGTCAGGGATACCAGATGTCACCGTGTCGATATCGGCATCTTCATAGTGTGCCTTCACCATAGAGCGCCATCCTTGCGCCAGCCCGTGCGCATGAAGCTTTCCATCTCGCGACACGCTCGGGGGCTCGGCGCAGAATCTCCGAGTACTTCGTCACGGAGTCTGAGGCCTTGATATAAATCTGGAGGGGCTTGGCAATCTCCTTGGCTTGGGCGATGGCGGTATTGATGAACTTGCCGGCAAGAACCATGCATTCCTTGTCCGAAGGAGGCGAGCGGGTTAAACCCATGGGCGCTGAAAATTCTGACAAGGATTGCATGAGTTCAATAAATTCTAAGTATCTAGACTACAGAACTACAAGGCGGAGGACACTTACTAAAGATGCTGGCCTTAGCCTGCCAGACGGTGTCCGCCAAGGATTCCTTTTCTTGTTGGAGGAGCTTAAACACTTCGCTATGGCGAAGGTTTTGCTCATCAGCAGCTTGCTTCTGATCCTTTAGGATCGCAAGCTCCTCCTTCAAGTGATTGATCTCCGCGGAGGCGGAGTCCTGCAGGGCTTTCATGTAATCCTCATGCATCTTCAGCATTTCTTCCCTCTCCTTCTTAAGGATCTTGTTCTCGCTGTCCAGCTGCTGGATGTGCTTGGACTGCTCGACAATATCCTTCGCCTTGGCAACATGCTCTGCAAGTCGGAGAAAACAAAGTACACATTGAGTACTCGGAGATTATGGGAACAAAAGTAAGACGGAAATGCACAAACAGAAAACAGACTCTTGTTTTTGATGATCTGTTCCTTCAAGATGGCAGTTTTACCCTTTTCGGCTTCAAGATCTGCGCGCATCTTCTGATACTTGTCATTGGCCATGCCCCTCCGAGCATTCTCATTCTGTGGAAACAAATACAAAGTTATATCGCTGTTTGGTCTGCTTGGAGCCTCTAGTTGGAGATTCTCCATCTAGGTGCTCGGGGGCTACAACGAGAGTTTTTAAACTTATCAATATGCTTAGCTTTTCTTTAAAGCATCTAGTCGGAGCTAATTCAGTTCTCGATTAGAAGCTTGGGGGCTACAGTATAAAGTTTTTAGCTCGGAAAATGCTTAGCTTTTCTTTAAGCATCTAGTCGGAACTAATTCAGTTACAACTAGAGGCTTGGGGGGCTACGGCACTGAAAATATAAACACTATGTATGCTACTCTTAAAGCATCTAGTCGGAATAATTTCTTCCATCTAAATGCTTGGGGGCTACAATGAGAGTTCTTTCTAACTTAGTCACTCTTAGAGCATATAGATGCAAAACCTATGGTTTTCTGTCTACATCCTCGGGGGCTACAGTGGGATACTCATACGAAATGCAAAAGGTAAAGTAAAACTTACAAGTGCGATGATCTTGAGGTTTGTAGCGCTCTCGGCCAGTATCTTGCCAAAGGAAATGTTGTTTCCTCGCAAGATGTCTGCTTGTCGTAGTAGCTCCTCAAGACCGCACGTCGGAGATGACGGCACTCCTCTAGGAACCATAGCTGTGTTACTCGGCATGAGCGCCGGGTAAATAATCTTCGGGAACTCGAAGGGTTTCTGGGGAGCAGAGGTGCCGCCTTCGGCAGAAGTACCAGCTCCCACCACCGCCTTGCCGCTACCGATGGCATCCTTAGCCGGAGCTTCGGCCATTTGAAGAGTAGCACTCTCCTGCGTCGCCTGCTCGCCGACAAAAGCTAGTTCGGTAGAGGCGCCAGAGTCCACTTCCATGGCGGAAGGGCCTGGTGCCTCCTGGACTTGGGAGCTTGTCGGAGAAGAGGAGGTCTTGACGGCAGGAGTAGCAGGGGTGATGGCGGGGAGGAGCGGCGATGCAGCATATCTTTGATATTTCTAGAAGCCCCAAGAGTCTTGGAGGACTTCTTGAGGCTGGTTGTGGCTTTCTTCCTGAAACGTGCAAAATGCATAAGTACAGGAATAAGACAGATAAATGAGACGATGTCGGAGAATGAGAGGATTACACTAGGGGGGAGCTTTGGCAAACATCCCGGTGGCTTTCTTCTTTTCCGCCTCCAGGGCGGCAGTACTCTTTTTGGAGGCTCCACCCTCCGTCTTCTTCTTCTTACCTCCGTCGGCAGCGTCAGAGGTGGAGCTCTTCCGCTTTTGCGCCAACAGGGCATCATCGTCGGACACGACCGTGACTTCCTTCATCTTTGGATCGTAGATTTGGGAAGCCAGGTTGTTCTCATCTAGATCGCTAAGCTGTTAAGTAAGAAATCACCGTGCTAGATAAGATGGCTATGATAAGACGGAGAAACTGGAGCAATGTCATACACGGAAAATAAATACCTACCTTTGGGCACTTGCCGTCTACGTACATGTCGCAGGTGATGGTGAAGCCACGCTTCTTATCCTTCACCTTGACGATGTCCTTCAGACGGAGCTTGACGGAGTCGCTCGAGAAGTTATCCACGGAGATCCGAAGGGAATCCTTTCGATCACCCGTGTACTCGTGCATGAACTTCACGCGGTGCTGCAGGGGTTGGATTCTCCTAATGAACCAGCACATGGCTAGGTCCAAGACGGTCAAACCCGCCTCTACGAACCACTCGATCCGCCTTATTGCGCGAGAATCGTTGAGGTCGGAGGGAAGGGAGGCATGGGATCTCCATGTGGAAACTTCAGCGGCGGCTCCATCCACGAAGTCCGGGTACGTCACTTCTCGGCCCGCCAAAGGAATGTCGGGGCCGTAGAAGTACGTCCGCTGCTAGTTTTTGCATGACTCGTGGCCGACGATGTCGGGGAACCGCCGGCCAGGTCGGATCTTGAATCTTATGGTGCCGCAGTTCCTAAGCTCCTCCCTACTATGTCCGGCTTCACGTTTGACGGTGAAGAAGTACACGAACAAGTCTAACCTAGGCTTAATCCCTAGGTAACCCTCACAAAGTGCCGCGAAGTTGCTAAGCACTAAGATTCTATTGGGGGAGAGGTTGTGGGGTTGGACTTTGAAGTGGTTCAAGACGGACAGAAAGAAGTGGGATATGGGCAGAGAAACGCCGCGTACCAGCTGGGCCTTGAGGTACACCTTTTCTCCGACTTGGGGAGAAGGTGTCACCTCGCCGGCCGGTGCCGCCCGCCAGGCGAGCCCCTCCGTCGCGGGGAGGTAGCCCTCGGCGACCATCTCTTGGATGTCGCGGCCGGTGATGTCCGAGCCGTTCCAGTCGCCTTTGTGCGAGTCTGGCTCCTCTTCCAGAGGCTCCAGCGCCGCCAGATTGTGGTCACCGCCGGTGGTTTCAATCAACGCTGATGCTGGGATGACCAGGCCCTCAGGGGGCACGACGACGGAGCTCGCCGGATTCGTTGTGGCTTCGCTCGACGCCGCCATCGAAGGGGAGGAGCTGCTGCTAGCCATGGAGGACTAGAGGACGCGACTGGTGCAGAGAGAGAGCTAGGGTTTCTTCGAGGTTTTCCGCAGAGGGCTCAAGGAGGCGTGCGGCTGGAGGAAGAAGATGATGACGCGAGATAATGGGGTGAAAAAGTGGCAAGTGTCCCACGGTTACTATTTATCTTACTCTGCGTCAAGATTCGTGCAGCTAATCGGACGGTTGCCGCGTAGACGACGTGTTCGTGAATGTGCGCGGTAATTTCGCCACGTCTCCAACCGCCGCCGCCAACGGTTCGTATCGCTCGCGCGGGAAAATCGGATATGATTGCGTTCTCTACATGTGTGAGTTACGAGGCGTCGCTGACCTACAGCCTATGTCGCCATAACTGACGTGGTAGATGAGCCGTCCCATCGAAGATTCTGGCATGGACGGATTTCATCCGACAACGGAAGCGTACGATGGAAGATTCAGCATTTCTCCGACTTACTCATAGAAGACGGAGAAACCTTTGTAGGGTTCTTTGGGAGGACTACAAGATATTGCTTGACGATTTGCTGACATCCATCTAGACGGAGCATTCCACGGGGAGAGGCAAGATGGCGCAAGATCTCGGAGTTCTCCGGGGGCTACTGTTGGGGATATGCTATACGGGTATCCTCATAGCATGTCTCTTATCCGACTAACCCGGGTGGCCCATAGTCGGTAGCATGGCATGTGGCCTACTGGGCGGCCTAGTTAGGTGGATCCAGAAGGGAGGCCCATGCCGGATAAAGGAAGGCTACGATGGAGTCACCAGCGTACCCTGAGCCTTGGAGTAAAAGATACACAAGACTAGTGATAGACGGTGTAGGACTTTGTAACCTGTCCGACTAGGACTTTTCCCTGTAACCTTAGGACCTGGCGACTATATAAGTCAGGCCTATGGGAGCCTTTAGGGCACGACGATAACTTACAATCTCAGACAACCTCGCACAGCGAACCTATCTCTATAACTCGGCGTATTGCCCTTATAGTGATTTATAGCAGGATTAGGATTCCGCCACCGTTGTGGGATCTGAACCTGGTTAAGCTGTGTTACCTCGTACCCGTCAACCATCCGCCTTACCCCACGTCTCTAAACACGCACTGTGAGGACCCCTCCAAGGCGTACTCGTCGGCAATACCACGACAGTATACCCCATTTTTTCTGGTATATGGAGCAGAAGTCGTGCTTCCAGTCGACATAATACATGACTCGCCAAGAGTTACCCAGTATACAACCGCTGAGGTAAATGAGATAGTTCGGCAAGATGATGTCGATCTGCTAGAAGAATCCAGGGAGTTGGCACTATCAAGATCAGCTATTTATCAACAGGACTTGCGATGATATCACAGCAAGAAAGTCAATCCAAGAGTGTTTAAAGAAGGATATTTGGTTCTTCGGTTAGTGCAACGCACGGCTGGCATGCACAAACTATCACCCCCATGGGAAGGACCATTCATCGTGAGCAAAGCATTGCACAATGATGCATATTACCTAATTGATGCTCAGTCACTAGAAAAGAACAAGGCAGACAAAGCCGGCGAAGAATCGAAAAGACCATGGAACATAGCGTTACTTCGTCCATTTTACTCGTAGGAGTCATCTATGACACGTTGTAAAGTGACGCTTCAGGACGAAGTATCAACTATGCATTAAACCTCGGCACCTTGAGCAGTCACTCGGGGACTGCCCTATATTCTTTCTTATTTTGGGTTATGTATCAGACCTCAGCACCTTGAGCAGTGACTCGGGGACTGCCCTATGTTATTTCTTATTTCGGGTTATGTATCAAACCTCGGCACCTTGAGCAGTGACTCGGGGACTGCCCTGTGTTATTTTTCATTTTGGGTTATGTATTAAACCTTGGCACCTCGGGCAGTGACTTGGGGACTGCCCTAAGTTATTTCTCATTTATGGATTATGTACTAAACCTCGGCACTTTGAGTTATGCACTTTGAGCAGTGACACAGGGACTAATCAACGTTATTTTTTCTTCCTGAATTATGTGTTGAATCTCAGTCCCTCGGGCAGGGAACTCGGGGACTATAATATATTATCCCTTATCACGAGTTAAGTATTAAAAGCTCGATTTCTAGAGCACTGACTAGGGGAATTGCCCCATGATGGTCACCCATCACAAAAATGGGCATTAAACTTCGGCACCCCAAACGATAGGTCAAAAGTTGCCTTGAACAATATTATTTCAATTCCCCCAAATATGGGCTTAGGGATTTATGGCTCGGATAGTGATCAACAACACAATGGTTGAGCCGTCGAACTTATAAAGGCCAGGCAAAATTAAACGCCGAACTAAGATGGGTCAAATGAAAATACGCAATCCAAACTTATGAGATTGAAGGCCACCAAAGCAAAGATTTAAACCAACAAGATCTATTTAGACAAACTAATAACGATCGCCATCATACGTGCCTCAGCGGCAAAAGGCAAAATAGGTTCACACCACACAGAAAATTGGACAATTGTTTCACACACATCATACGCCCAACATACCGGGGATAAGAAACAACTTAAAGTTTTTTGAACCTAAGGGGCAGCGACTTGGTCAGGCACTAGGCGCTCCGAGGTAGACGGCACCTCGGTCGAAGTTGCTTCGTCCTCCACAGAACAAGGAGCGACTTCGGGGGCAGCCCGGGGCTATTGAGAAACATTAGCTTGAGATTGAGAATGCCCAGTCCCTTTGGAGGATGATCGCGCGTCGCCGTCCCCATCCGAGCTTGCGCTGGAATCACCAGAAGTATCCGAGTCACCCTCATCCTCGTCCTGGTCGGCCGAGTTATCATCAGAGGCATCTTCGACTTCGATGTCATCCGCCGGGTTAGAAAGGAAACTCGTCCCTTCAATCCAGTTATGCACGTGCGCATAATCAACAAGCTGGAAGGCACGAGCTTGTCGGCGAGCGACGAATTCTGGATCCTCAACCCAACGAGAGCCAGTGCGCAAATTTATCAAGGTATCGAGGGAAATATCCTCGTACCATGACATAACGACTGTGAGCGCCATATCAGCACCAGCTCGTCCAGCGGACTCCCTCCAGAGATTTAACTGGTTCTGGGATGCCATAAATCTTTCCACTAGTATCTTGATCTCATCAATACCAGGAGTTCCAGAAGTATTCGGCCAGAGAACATGGTAGGCCCGGATGGCTTCCTGCACCAAGTCCCTGCCCATAATCTTCATCGGACCAACGGCAGCGCCAACGGCAACTAAGTAGTCTTCCATCGAGTATTCTAGGCTCGCATCTGCGGGGACACCTCGGCGCAAACGAGCATTAACCACCGCTCTAGAGCTCACGGGCTTAGCTTCTAGAAAGTGGTCTATGCAAAATAAAAGTACATCGGTCAATAGTAAGAAAGAGAAAAAGATAACTCGGCCACGGTCAGAGGCTTACGATGAATATAGCTCAGCATTCTCTGAAGATCTTGAGCCTAATCACCCTTGGTTTTCTCAAAGCGAATGATCTCCTCGCTCGTCGCCCGTGTCTTGAGTTCGGTAGCCTCGAGGAGTTCTTTATTTTTCTGCAATTGCAGAGCTAGCCGATTCTTCTCTTCGGAGAACTCCTGGTCAACTTTCTCTAACTCAGACTTCTGAGAGAGCTTGAGGGACTCCACCTCGGCGCGCAAGCGAATTATCTAGTCATATTTATCTTGCAGCTGCGCCGAGTGTGTAGCGGCTTGTTCTAAAAAATGCAGCATCATATCAGGCATGGGTATGCATTCTTGATGTGACGCTGCAAAATTTTGTAACTCGGCTATACCAAAGCCAAAAGGGTTAAAAGAAACCCGGTATAAGTTTCGAACGGAAATCTATAAATAAAAAGGGTAACTGACCTTCCAGGGCCTTGACTTTCTTCTCAAAACGAATATTAAGATTGTTGATATTACCTATTCACCAGCAAAATAAGCTAACACCTCACGTCCAAAACAATAAGAACTCTAGGGACAATGCAAAAGTTTATTAACTTACCAGCTTTCTTCACCACGGGAATGACCTTCTCATACTTATCCTGCAATTTCTTATGTGCGAAAAGCAGCCTTCGGAATTCGGCAGTCCGCCGATCATGCGCAACCTAAGAGACAAAATAAATAGTAGTGAGATACTCAAAGCTAAGCCAGATCCGAATCAAGCAAAGCTTAACTCGGACCTAGGTGGCTGGATATTCGAAGCTAAGCCAGATCCGAATCAAGCAAAGCTTAACTCAGACCTAGGTGGCTGGATATTCGAAGCTAAGCCAGATCCGAATCAAGCAGAGCTTAACTCGGACCTAGGTGGCTGGATATTCAAACTAAGACAGATCCGAATCAAGCAAAGCTTAACTCGGACCTAGGTGGCTGGATATTCGAAGCTAAGCCAGATCCGAATCAAGCAAAGCTTAACTCGGACCTTGGTGGCTGGATATTCGAAGCTAGGACAGATCCAAATTAAGCAAAGCATAACTCAGATCTAGGTGGATGCATATTTGAACACTAAGACACAACCGAAACAGGCAAAACCTAATAAAACTTCCAAACGAATAACAAGCTTCGGGGACTAGAGTATATATAATATCATTCGAATGACTAATCAAACGTCAATAAAAAAATTACCTCGTTCATCTTATCGATGTCAAGCACGATCTTGGCAGCCAGATGCAAGCGACTGCTGATGTCGGAGAGTTGAAATGGCTGATTGCTTGGATTTCCCTCGAGCTGATCAGCAGCGTTCCAGTTATTGGCATACTCAACCAACGAGCCGAGGTTGTTCCCACTCTCAGTACGAGTCAGGATTTTGCCTCGGACGTGTTGTGTAGCCACCGCCACCGCCAATCCCACATGGTTGCCCCTGCGTTGCGCAGGCCAAATGGCATGGTGCGATAGCAATAAGCCCCGTACGGGTAATAAATGCAGTCTTTATTTGATCAGACGGATTTAACGGTATCTGGTGGAAACCAGAATACGCATCTACAACGATAACAGCTCACAACCAATGGTCGAATCAATGACTTGGTCTATCCTTGGTAAAGGAAAAGGATCTTTGGGACACGCCTTGTTCAGGTTCGTGTAATCAATACACATTCGCCATACGATGGCTACATTTGGATCATCCTTCTTATTTTCTACTAGCATCGGGTTTGATAGCCAATCCGGATAAAGCACCTCCATGATGAACCCGGTCGCAAGGAGCCGAGCTATCTCATCCCCTATTATTTTCCTCCTATCTTCAGCGAAGCGGCGGAGAGGTTGCTTCACCGGCCTTGCTCCTGGCCTTATGTTCAGAGAGTGCTCAGCCAACTCCCTCGGCACACCTTGCAAATCCTGAGTTGACCATGCAAAGATATCCCGATTCTCACGGAGGAAGTTGGTGAGCTCGCTTTCCTATTTAGCATCTAGGCCGGCACCAATTGTGACGGTGCGCTCTAGGAACTGCTCATCTATCTGGAACTTTTTTGTTTCTTTAGTTGGCTAGAAAGAGACACTTCCATGCGAATTGGCCAATGCCGGCATATTCACTTGTGCCGACTGAGCGAGGGCCGCTACCTCCTGAATCCTTCTTTTTTCTCTTGCTATTACCAATGACTTGGCCAGGTTTGATCCGGCTGAAGCACATTCCATTGACTTCCTGTAATCTCCAGCTACTGTTATCACCCCTTGTGGTTCGGGTAGTTTCATTTTCAAGTATGTGATGTGGCATCTACTCATGAATTTGGCCAACGCTGGCCTTCCGAGTAAAGCATGATAGCAACTTTCTAGATCCACCACCTCAAACTCCAAATTTTCCGCTCTGCAGTTATCCCTTGTGTCGAATAACACATCTACTCGAACCTTTCCAATGGGCTCGCATGAAAGTCCTGGCACTATTCCATGGAACGTGGTTCTCGTGGATTGCAGCATATTCTGCGATATTCCGAGTTTATGCATTGTATCCTTGTACATGATATTGATACTGCTCCCATTGTCAATGAGTACTTTTTAAAATTTCACATTAATGCTTGGTCCGACCAATGTCGGATCTAGTACGAGTGCGTACGACCCTGGATTTGGCATTATTTTGGGGTGATCCTTTATGCTCCAAGTTACTTCTGGATCTAACCAAGGCACATATCTTGGTACTGCCGGCATAACTGCATTTACTTCCATATGCCGGCGCTATACACTTTGCCTATCTTGCTGTTCTGTTGTGAACACGCAATATGATTGATGATGTTCCCTGTAATCATTGCGTCAACTATTTCCTGGGTTTGTCCTTCCATCCTGACCCTGATTTATCACTTGATGCACTGCATCTCTCCGGTCCGATTTATCATACCTCGGGGGAGGAGGGGGTAACATTAGTTGCTGTGCATTTGCTCCAGTCAACTGCGGCTGCTGCTGCTGATGTGCCTGGTGGGAAGGTGCTTGCATGCCCGCCGGGTTACCCATTGCATTTTTCATCCAGGCGCATTGCCGAGTTGTATGATTGGCCGGCTTGGCCGGGTTTGGAGTATGAAACTTACATGGTTGATCCAACATGGACTCAAACGTGTACTTCGGCCTTTCCTGCCATTGCTTCTTCTGTTCTGGTGTCCACTATCTCTTTCCTTCATTCCTTGGTGTCCATTGCTGAGGACCATTCTTCTGACGCTGACCGTTTCCGTGACTCGGTTGATCTTGCACTACCGCTGCCACCTGATTGGAGGCATATCTGTAATCCGGTCTTTCCTCTCTTCTTCTTCCTCTGAAATCATTACGCCTTGATGATCTGGCCGCATATCTTGCATATTGATCTTGATGCTTCTGATGATCTGTCGACATCAGCTCTGGTTGCGTCGGATCTCCCAATGCATACGAATCCGCTATCCTGATGGTTTCTGCCAAAGTGGTTAGCATATCTCTTTGCAGTCGCTGCCACAAAACACTGGCATAACGGCATCCTTGAGCAAACCAAGCTATCGCTTGTGATTCTATAACTCCCTCGCATGAATTCCTGAGGTTACACCACCGAGTTAAGAATTCTCTGTCTGTCTCATTCGGCCTTTGCTTGCACATGGCTACCTGCTGCGGCCTGTTTGGCCTTTTATAAGTTTTGGTGAAGTTGCTGACAAACATCTCTTTGAAATCCAACCAACAGTTGATGCTGCCTGGAGGCAGATTATTTAGCCATACTCTGGCTGGCCCTTCCAGCATTTGCGGGACATATCTTACTGCCCATCGCAAGTTTCCACTTGCTATTTTTGCAGCCGTGGCATAATCAATCAACCAATCTTGTCGTTTGGTGCTCCCATTGTATGTTTTCGTGCCAGTTGCCAGCTGAAAGTTCGGCACTGGTGGCTCGACCATGATCCGTGGTCCGAAACATGCCGGACCCGGCGGACCCTGCTCTTCTAACAACTCGGACCGGTACAGTCGGTCTAGTTTTACTCTTGCATCACTTGATGGCAAATCTCTGTACATAATTCTTTCCTGCGTTCCATAGCGGTTATTTCCACCATGAACCGCATATTCCATTTCTGAATAACCATCATTGTATCTCTCATTCACCTGATTATGGCGAGCTGGTCTCACTTCTCTTTCCTGCCGAGGTTCATACCTCGGTTGAGGATTAGGCGGCGGATCTCTCCTTCCTTCTGTCGGGATATTATTCTCATGATTTCCTCTTTCGAGATCCCCATTACCTCGGCTTCCGTTGCCTTTATCGGCACGGCCGGGGTTTCTTTCGCCACTATTACCTCGGCTTGCATTGCCTCTGTTTTCATTTGCTTTTCCGGCTACTGCCGGATCATATGGAACAATTTGCTTATTTCTTTTTCCCGAAGTTATTGCTCTGTCTTTTCGCGCATTGTTTCCGGGTGAAGATGATGCTGCTACAGATAGGGCAGGTGCTGCACCAGCCGAATGAACCATTCGCGAGGCACCAGGCCTTGCCGGGTCTGCCCGGAGCATTTCTTCATTCTGCTGGTTCGCAATGCGCACCAGCTCATTCACTCTTTCTTGCTGTTTTTGCCGGGCTTCACCGGTCATCCCTTCCAATTCCAGTGCCGCGGCATTCGCACCCCTTAGGTTTTTCGCCGGGGTGTTATACCTCGGCAAACCTAGATCGACTGAATCTCCCTCACGGGCTTCATGCTCTTTGTTGATATCATTCATGAGGTTTTTTCCTCTCAACCTTAGCTCATCAACCCGCTGAGGGGCAACATCTAACTTATTTGCCTTAGCATATTCTCACAGGGTGCTGTTTAGGGACTCCCGCAATGCAGACACCTTTTTTGCCTCTATAAGTACTTTCTGCCTGGTTTCTTCTAATTCTGCCTAAGCATTAGCCGGATCAAGTATCGGCGCCACAAGCGTAGTCAGATTATATATAGTTGCCTGGAGAATATTCTCTGGTCTTTCCAGAGGTGGCCATCTTACCCTTGGTGCCTTCGGGGTTGTCTCCTGCACCTCGGCTGGGTTGGCTGCCGAAGGATTTACCTCGATGGGCGGTAGAGCTGCCTGCTTTGTGGTCACCTGTACTCCCGTCGTCGGATCCTTGCTCTATCCGGCGCCTGCTGCTCCCACCTGCACCCCGGCTGCGACCATCACCTCGACGCTGCCGACGAGGCGTTCTCCACGCGGACCGTTTCTGGCGCTAAGGGGAGGCTCTCCTCCAACAACAACTTGGTGAGGATAAACACCGGAGGTGTCGACGCCGACGTAGATCTGGTGCATGCCCAGGTTGATGAAGGCGCCATTGCGCGGAGGAGTTTTTCCCCTGAAGCTGCCTGCGTTATCGCTGACATAGTCACAGAGATCTAATCTCCGGACTAAGCCAGAGACAACTCGCCAGTATGGATGAAGTTTCCCGTCTGGATCATGACTCTAGCTAGCACCGCTGCTGGCCCCATGGTGGGCGCCAACTGTCGTGGTGGTGGCACGGCAGATGCTATGGGTAGGCTAAAGTTTGGGGCCAATGGATACTAGTGGGATCTGGGGAGGGAAGATGTAGTTGATTCTACACACAAATGAATAACACACAAATCTTTCTTTCTCCTCCTCTGAGATACAAGTGCTTCTTGAGCTGTATATAGGAAGAGAATAAGAACTTCTACTAGCCTAATGGTACCAAGATGAGCCCCCTTCCTTCTCAGAGTCCAAGCCTCTCCTTATAAAGGGGCATCTTGGCTCCTTTAGGGCTGACGTGGCAAGCATATTCGAGGAATATGCTTGTCCCAATATAGTAACTCGGCGGCCTCCTTTCCGTGTCGCCCTTCTAATGACGGCAAGGTTTCAGAGAACCCCACCTGCACGCCTCGGGCTCCAGGACTATCACTTCTGTGACCTCCTTCTGCCCTACTGCCGCTCTGCGCCTTGTCCTTTGTGTTTGGCTCTATTCAGATTCTTCCTAGCTTGTGACTAGGGATTGACTATAGGAACTTCCTTCTCCTTCAAGCTACATGTCATTCGGCCCTGCCTCGCTTAACTCGGCTTGGCCTTCACCTGCATTCAGATTATTCGGGCTGACCCGGCCGACTTAAACAGTACGTCGGCCGGGTAACGTATTGCTCTTCTCATAAGTGTCCTGCTCTCGCTTACCTCGACCGACCTTTACAGGATTCGGCCGATTTAGACAGTAACTCGGAATTAGGACGGGGAACTTCCTTTTGTATTTCCCCGTCCTGACCCTATCCGGGGTCACATCCCCAACATGGCGCCCAATTGCTACAGTCGCCAAAAGGAGACAAGCTAACTACGTTCTGCAGATCCACTTCGAGGCTACAAACAACATGGCGGAGTATGAAGCACTCATTCACGGACTACGTGTAGCCAAGGATATTGGCATCAAGCGCATAGTTTGATGTGGAGATTCCGACTTGGTTGCCCAGCAGGTGGCTGGCACCTGGAATGCGCGGAACCCTATGATGGCGGCATATCGATACGAAGTGGACGAGATAGCCAAGAGCTTCTTGAGCTACGAAGTCAAGTATGTGCCTAGGGAGCAAAATGAGGCGGCTGATCTATTGTCTAAGCTTGGATTAGGACGCAAGCGAATTCCGCCAGGAGTTTTCCTAGAGCATCTGCGGACACCATCCGTGAAGGGGGCCTACATCGACAACCCGGATAGAGCTGACTCTTTCGCAACATGGTGACTAAGATCCCTCCGGCTTGGACAAAACCGTTCATGGAATACCTTGAACACGAAACTTTGCCCGACGACAAAGTCGAAAGACGGCAAATAGTATGACGAGCAAAGGGTTATACCATAATCAATGGGCAACTCTACAAAAGGAGCACTACTGGTGTATACCTAAAGTATGTTTCCTAGCTAGAAGGTATGGAAATCCTGCGTGAAATCCATCTCGGAGATTGCGGTCATCACGCCGCTCCTCGATCGTTGGTCACGAAAGCCTTCCGGCAAGGATTCTACTGGCTGACCGCGAAGGCGGACGCCGACAAGCTAGTTCAGACATGCATGGGATGCCAGTATTATGCCCGACAACCACATGTTCCTGCTGAAGAACTGCGAACAATACCAATAACTTGGCCGTTTGCAGTCTAGGGGCTAGACATGGTGGGACCGTTACAAACGGCACCTTGTGGGTTTACGCATCTGCTTGTAGAAGTTGACAAATTCACTAAATGGATAGAAGCTAAACCCATTAGAAAGCTTTATGGGGCAACTGCCCTCAGGTTCGTCCGATATCTAGTGGTGAGATTTGGTCTCCCACACAGCATTATCACCGACAACGGCAACAATTTATCACTCGGAGAAGTGGAGGCTTATTGCTGGGAGAAAGGCATCCGACTTGACCTTGCATCTGTGGCACACCCACAATCCAATGGTCCGGTTGAGCGAGCCAATGGATTAATTCTGCAGGGAATCAAGCCACGTCTTGAGGCACCGCTACATAGAGCAGCTAGAGCCTGGGCGGAAGAATTGCCATCTGTGCTATGGAGTTTGCGAACTACACCCAACAGATCCACCGGCTGCACCCCTTACTTCATGGTATATGGAGCAGAAGCAATCCTGCCTTCCGACATACTCCATGATGCACCAAGAGTTCCCGTCTATGACGAAGATGACGCTGAAGAATCCAGACGCCTAGATGTGGACCTTCTCGAGGAGGAGCGCGTTTTGGCATGCCAAAGATCCGCCATCTACCAGCAGAAGCTACACAGCTACCATAGTCGCCGCGTTCGGCATCGCTTGTTTAAAGAGGGGGATTTGGTGCTCCGACTTAAGTAGAAGAAGTCACACAAATTATCCCCGTCATGGGAAGGACCGTTCTTCATAAGCAAGGCGCTGCTCAATGGGTCTTACTACCTTGTTGACAATCGTGAAGTAAAGGATAGACCCAACGAGGATCATAAGCGTAAGCGACGTGACCCGGATGATGACTACCTGGAGCTTGATCGGCCATGGAACATAGCACAGCTACGTCCTTTTTACACTTAGCATTTTTTATCTAATTTTGTATCTCTTATATGATCAATGAAATAAAGCTCTCAGGTTCACTCATATTTCTGAGTCTTTTACCTCCTTTAGTGTTCATTTTTGGATCATGTAAAACCTTTATGCACAAGTATTGCGTTTGCACTTGTGAAAATTCCGCCTACGGGCGCTAGCTTAAGTTTTCTGGTCTACACGTTCTTTGTCGTTTTTATGTGGATTCTGGAGTAGTGACTTTTGGCACTTATTGTCGGCGATTTTGTGCTCAGGTTATTTACGGTGCCATTGGGCATCATCACCTGAGCGCATGGTTCCGACAACGAGTCTTCCGACTCACGAAAAGTCAAGCATAAGAACCAAAGTAATGGATAAGCCAGCACTTGCTTAAAAAATATATACATGTTGGAAACTAGTTCTTAAGTAGCAGGAAATAACAAGCATTGTTTTCCGCCTTAAGTCACATCAACAAGTTTTTTCCACGCATACACCAAAGGTGAAACAAATATTACAAAGTTGTTTTTCATTCCTTTGGCGCAGGAGACTTGGAAGCAGCATCATCACCAGCCGGAGAATCACCCTCAGCGTCGGCACTATGGTGAGACTCGGAGGAATCTTGGTTGACGATGTCGATGGTGTTCATAGGCACGAAGACGTCAATGTCCACCAACTCGGCAACTCTGGTGTCATAACCCGCGAGTGATGAAAGGCTGGCTTCATGATCAATCTCTTTGCCATCATCGTCAACGTCGGGGATACCAGAGGTCACCGTATAGATGTCGGCACCTTCATAGTGTGCCTTCACCATTGACAGCGCCATCCTTGCGCCAGCCCGTGCACATGAAGCTTTCCAGCTTGTGACACGCTCGGGGGCTCGGCGCAGAATCTCCGAGTACTTCGCCACGGAGTCCGAGGCCTTGATGTGTATCTGAAGGGGCTTGGCAATCTCTTTGGCTTGGGTGATGGCGGTGTTGATGAAGTTGCCGGCAAGAACCATGCATTCCTTGTCTGAAGGAGGCGATCGGGTTAAACCCATAGGAGCTGCAAGTTCCGACAAGGAACGCATGAGTTCAATAAATTCAAAGTATCCAGACTACAGAAAAGCAAGGCGGAGAAAACTTACTGAAGATGCTGGCCTTACCTTGCCAGAGGGTGTCTGCCAGGGATTCTTTCTCTTGTTGGAGGAGCTTAAACGCCTTGCTGTGGCGTTGGTTTTTCTCATCAGCAGCTTGCTTCTGATCTTTTAAGATCGCAAGCTCCTCCTTCAAGCGATTGATTTCCGCGAAGGCGGAGTCCTGTAGGGCCTTCACGGAATCCTCATGAATTTTTAGCATTTCTTTCCTCTCCTCCTTAAGGATCTTGTTCTCGCTGTCCAGCTGCTGGATGTGCTTGGACTACTCAACATTGTCCTTGGCCTTGGCAACATGTTCTGCAAAGTCGGAGAAAACAAAGTACACAGTGAGTACTCAGAGAATGTAGGCACAAAACCAAGACGGAATGTGCAAAAAGAAAACAGACTCTTGTTTTTGATGATTTGTTCCTTCAAGATGGCAGTTTTACCCTTTTCGGCTTCAAGATCTACGCGCATCTTCTGGTACTTTTCATTGGCCATACCCCTCCGAGCATTCTCGTTCTGTGGAAAAAAGAAAAAAATGAAACCGTTGTTTAGTCTACTTGGAGCATCTAGTCGGAAATTTTCCACCTAGACGCTTGGGGGCTACAGCGAGAGTTTTTAACTTAGCAATATGCTTAGCTTTTCTTTAAGCATCTAGTCGGAACTAATTCTGTTCTCGATTAGAAGCTTGGGGGCTACTATATAAAGTTTTTAACTCGGATATATTTTTTGCTTTTCTTTAAGCGTCTAGTCGGAACTAATTCAGTTACAACTAGAGGCTTGGGGGATATAGTATTGAAAATTATAAACACTATGTATGCTACTCTTAAAGCATCTAGTCGGAATAGTTCATTCCATCTAAATGCTTGGGGGCTACAGTGAGAGTTTTTTCTAACTTAGTCACTCTTAGAGCATATAGATGCAAAACCTATGGTTTTCCGTCTACATCCTCGGGGGCTACAGTGGGATACTCATATGAAATGCAAAAGGCAAAGTATAACTTACAAGTGCAATGATCTTGAGGTTTGTAGCGCTCTCGGCTAGCAGCTTGCCAAAGGAGATGCTATTTCCTCGCAATATTTCTGCTTGTCGGAGGAGCTCCTCAATACCGCACATCGGAGATGTCGGCGCTGCTCCAGGAACCACAGATGTGCTACTCGGCGTAAGCGCCGGGTAAACTATCTTTGGGAACTCAAAGGGTTTCTGGGGAGCAAGGGCGCCGCCTTCAGCAGAAGTACCAGCTTCCACCACTGCCTTGCCGCCACCGATGGCATCCTTAGCCGGAGCTTCAGCCATTTCTTGAGCGGTGCTCTCCTGCGTTGCCTGCTCGCCGACAACCGCGAGTTCGGTAGAGGCGCCAGAGTCCACTTCCATGGCGGAAGGGCCTGATGCCTCCTTAGCTTGTGAGCTTGTCGGGGCAGACGAGGGCTTGACGGCAGGAGTAGCAGGGGCGATGGCGGGGGAGGCATCGCGATGCAGCATGTCTTTGATATTTAGAGAAGCCCCCCATGTTTTGGAGGTCTTTTTGAGGATGGTCGTGGATTTCTTCCTGAAACATGCAAAATGCATAAGTACAGGAACAAGACAGATAAATAGACAATGTCGGAGAATGAGAAGCTTACCCTAATGGGGGTGCTTTGGCAAAAATCCCGGTGGTTCTTCTCTTTTCCGCCTCCAGGGCGGCGGTAGTCTTTTTGGAGGCTCCACCCTTCGTCTTCTTCTTCTTGCCTCCGTCGGCAGCGTTAGAGGTGGAGCTCTTCCGCTTTCGCGCCAACGGGACTTTGTCGTCGGACATGACCGTGACTTCCTTCATATTTGGATCGTAGATTTGGGCAGCCAGGTTGCCCTCCTCTAGATCGCTAAGCTGTTAAGTAAGAAATCACCGTGTTAGATAAAATGACATCTGCAAGGCCGAAGAACTGGAGTATATGTCATGCACGGAAAATAAAAACCTACCTTTGGGCACTTGCCGTCTACGAACATGTCGTAGGTGATGGTGAAGCCACGCTTCTTATCCTTCGCCTTGACGATGTCCTTAAGGCGGAGCTTGACGGAGTCGCTCGAGAAGTTGTCCACGGAGATGCGGAGACTATCTCTTCTGTCGCTGGTATACTCGTGCATGTACTTCGCGCGGTGCTGCAGAGGTTGGATTCGCCTGATGAACGAGCACATGGCTAGGTCCAAGCCAGTCAAACCCGTCTCTACCAACCATTCGATCCGCCTTATAGCGCGAGAAGCGTAGAGGTCGGGGGGAAGGGAGGCTTGGGATCTCCATGTGGAAACTTCAGTGGCGGCTCCGTCCACGAAGTCCGGGTACATTACTTCTCGGCCCGCCAGAGGAATGTCGGGGCCGTAAAAGTAAGTATGTTGCCAATTCTTGCAGGACTCGTGGACGACGATGTCGGGGAACCGCTGGCCAAGTCGAATCTTGAAGCTTATGGTGCCGTAGTTCCTAAGCTCCTCCTTACTATGTCCGGCTTCACGTTTGATGATGAAGAAGTACACAAAAAGGTCTATGGGGATGGACCCTATAGTGGTTTAAGACGGAGAGGAAGAAGTGGGAGATAGGCAGGGAAACGCCGCGTACCAGCTAAGCTTTGAGGTACACCTTTTCTCTGGCTTGGGGAGAAGGTGTCACCTCGCCGGCCGGCGCCGCCAGCCAGGCAAGTCCCTCCATCGCGGGAAGGTAGCCTTCGGCGACCATCTCCTGGATATCGCGGTCGGTGATGTTCGAGCCGCGCCAGTCGCCCTTGTGCGAGTCTGGCTCCTCCTCCAGTGGCTCTAGCGCCGCAAAATTTGGGTCGCCGCCGGTGGATTCGATCACCGCTGATGCGGGGATAACCAAACCCTCTGGGGGCACAACGATGGAGCTCGCCAGCTTCACCGCAGCTTCGCTCGACGCCGCCATTGCTGGAGAAGTGCTGCTGCGATCCATGGGGTAAAGATTGGGTGCAAATGGTGCAGATGGGAGCTAGGGTTTTTTCGAGGTTTCTCGCGGAGAGCTCGAGGAGACGCGCGGCTGGAGGAAGAAGATGATGCGAGAAGAATGAGGTAAAAAGTAGAAATTTTCCCACGTTTACTATTTATCATCCTCGGCGTCAAGATTCGTGCAGCTTGATCGGACGGTTGCCGCGTAGACAACGTGTTCGCGAACGTGCGCGGAAATTTCGCCATGTCTCCAACCGTCACCGCCAACGGTTCGTATCGCTCGCACGGGAAAATCGGATATGATTGCATTCTCTGCATGTGTGATTTACGAGGCGTTGCTAACCTAAGCCTACGTCGTCCTATCTGACATGAGTAGATGAGCCATCACATCGAAGATTCCGACATAGACGGATTCAATCCGGCCATGGAAGAGTACAATGGAAGACTCAACATTTTTCCGGCTTACAAGTTAAAGACGAAGAAAGTTTCGCAGGGTTCTTTGGGAGGACTACAAGATATTGCTTGACGATTTGCCGACATCCAACTAGACGGAGCATTCGTCTGAAGAGGAAAGACGGCGCAAGATCTCGGAGTTCTCCGGGGGCTACTGTTGGGGATATGCTATATGGGTATCCTCATAGCATGTCACTTATCCGGATAACCCGGGTGGCCCATAGTCGTTAGCATGGCCTATGGCCTGCTGGGTGGCCCATTTATATGGATGCAGAAAGGAGGCCCGTGCCGGATAAAGGAAGGCTACGGTGGAGTCACCAACGTACCCGGAGCCTTGGAGTGCAAGATACACAAGACTAGTAATAGACAGTGTAGGACTCTGTAATCTGTCCGGCTAGGACTTTTCCCTGTAACCCTAGGACCTGGCGACTATATAAGTCGGGCCTATGGGAGCCTTTAGGGCACGATAACTTAGACTCTCTAGTCACCTCGCACAACGAACCAATCCCTGTAACTCGGCGTATTGCCCTTATAGTGATTTATAGCATGAGTAGGATTCCGCCACCGTTGTGGGATTTGAACCTGGGTAAGCTGTGTTACCTCGTACCTGTCAACTGTCCGCCTTACCCCACGTCTCTAAACACGCACTCTGAGGATCCCTCCATGGCGTACTCGTCAGCAATACCACGACAGACGCGGAGGTCCCCTGAAAGGGCATGTATGCCCCCATGTGTGGTTTTGGTAATTAATGACAATCTCAATGGACTAATGTGTAAATTGAGTTTCACTTGTAGGTTTGTCCATTGGCATCGCTTGGGCCATGTTTTGGTCTCAAGGTTGGAAGATGAAGAAATGTTCAAGGGCTTTGTGCCCATTGGAATCATGAAGAAAGAAGGAGCTTGAAGGTTGATCAAGGCATGTGCAACGAGTTGCATCAAGATGGATCAACCTCAAGAAGGGATGAAGAAGGGCGAGCTCAAGATGTGCCATCTCTAGAAGATCTCATGCTTGAAGCTTGCCATACTCGTGCTCATGGAGTGATGAAGACAAGTTCAAAGAAGAGATTTCCCCATGGAGTATGGGGGAGCAATTTTCAAGTCTTCATCTTCATCAAGCAAGAGCATCCAAGAAAGGTGTTCCCACTATAGAAGAACAAGATGGTCTACATCAAGTTCAAGAAGGATGCTCAAGGCGAAGGTATGTTCTTGATAGGGCTTTTATTTCGTCAGTCTCGTGTTGTTAGTTGGGAGACCGGGTTTAGGATAGATAGTCGTTCTATCAAGAGGGGCTCTCAAGCGGGTGTCTCGATCGCATCATTCGGAGAGAGCTCAAACCTTTGAATTCACAGCATCATATTTCTTGGTTGTTATTTGGTTCTTCTCCATGAGAGGATCTAGAGCTTGTGGTCATCATCTTAACAAGCTCTAGTTCATCATCTAAGGATTTCACTTGCATATCTTATTGCGGTTTTTGATCTTACGAGTTTTCTGGCTCAACACCTTGGGGGATAATTCACATATATGTTCATGATATTTTCTCCCAAGGTGATACCCAATATTTCGTTGGATTCTATTCGTCATTATCTTTCCAACAAAATTGGTTTAATCCCGTTTGGAGTTCGGATGCAAAAGTTATTGCGTTTCTGGTTATCTAGTTTCTGGAATTTCCCTGACCGGAAGTTCCGGCTTCCTATCAGAAGTTCCGCTAGGGCATCTTTGCCGCCAAAAGTTCTGGTGGAAGTTCCGGGTCTTCTTCCGCTCACGTCCAGTAACCTTCTGTTTTGGATGTGCTATTTGAAGGAACTTCAGTCGGAATTTCCACCAGAAGTTCCGCTCCCACCGAAAGTTCCAGCCAGGGACCGGAAGTTCCACTCATGCCTAGTTGCCTCCGAAAGTTCTAGTTGAATTTCCATCTCTTGTTCCGCTCACGATTCAGTAACCTTCTGTGTTGGTTTTGTCTATTTGGCGGAACTTCTGTCGGAACTTCCACCGGAAGTTTCGCTCCCACCGGAAGTTCCGGTGAACCGGCGGAAGTTCCGACCAGGACTCGTTTTTTCAGTTTCTCGCTCAGCAGTTTTTGACCGTTGGCTATGTGCCACCGGAACTTACGGCCTCCTACCGGAAGTTCTGGCCAGGAGTCGCGAATTCCCATAACTGGCAGATCTGGGAGCCCTTTAAAAGGGGCTCCTCTTCCCCTTCGTGGGCAACAACTCTTTTCTTGGTTCTTGGCTTTCCCTCTCTCCTCCATTGTTGACCTTGAATAAGCTTTCCCTCTCCCCTTTCCCTTCTTATGATTCTTGCATCTTTTTGAGGGATTTGAGAGAGGAGATCTAGATCTACAATCCCCCCAAGCTAAATCCCTTCTTTGTGAAGGAATCATTGGGATCTAGATCTTGGAGAGTTTTGTGTTCTCCTCTTGTGTTCTTCCTCACTTATTCCCCCAATAGCTTTTGTAGCTTTGTTGGAATTTGGGAGAGGACTTGTCCTTGCATTTGTTGCATAGGTTTGAGTTCTCCTCGGAGATTCGGCGAGTACAAGCTTGAGGGCTTGTTACTCTTGGGTTCCTTGGAACCCTAGATGGTTGTGTGGTTGGATTGTTGACCTTTTGTGGTCTTGTAGCCTTTTGTGGCGTTGTTGGCCTTTTGTGGCATTGTTGGCCTTTTGTGGCTTTGTTGTTGGGAGCCTCCAATTGAGTTGTGGAGTTAGCCCCAATCTTGTATGGGTTCGGTGACTGCCCTCAAGCGTCCCATAGTGGAGCAAGTGCCCGCCTTTTGTGGTGCGCACTTGGGAGAATAGGGTGAGCCTTTTGTGGCGTCGGTGAGTTGCGTTCTTCCGCATCCGGGGTGAGGCCTTGTGTGGCGTTGGGTGAGAATCGAGCCACCACACCTCGAGGTGAGCCATTTGTGGCGTTTGGAGAGCATTGCGCCATTGCACCTCTCCAACGGAGACGTAGCTTATTTGGAAGTGAACTTCGGGAAACAAATCTTCGTCTCCGCGTCCATCGGTTATCTCTCAACCGAGCCCTTTACTTATGCACTTTACATTGTGATAGCCATCGTGCTTGAAGTATTTATATCTTGCTATCACCTTGTTGCTTGTATTGCTTAGCATAGGTTGTTGGTGCACTTAGGTGAACTTAGTGGCTAGGTTTTGTGCTCAATAAATTAAACGTTAGTTTTATTCTGCATTTACTTGAGCCTAAACCGTAATAATAAAAGCCTATTCACCCCCCTCTAGGCGACTTCCTTTGTACTTTCATCCCCGAAGTGCATGATGGAGCTGTTGACAGGGAAGGTGTCATGGCGAAGCACGTAGCGTTGTCGATGACTCAATCAAAAGATTCGAGCGTGAGGATGAGGCCAGAGGCCACGTGCTCACCAGCGACGAGCGGAAGTCCCGTGCGGAATATGATCCCAGCCGAAGCGTTGTGCCCCACGGTGGGTGCCATCTGTCGTGGTGTGGAGCACGACAGTGCCATCGGGGATGGCTAAAGAGGGACACTTAGGTGCAATTGGTGCCTCACGCAACGAGTTGGGCATGATGAACTGTAGACACACTGGCGTACCCAGGTTTGGGGCCCTCTCGGCGAGGTAACACCCCTACTCCTGCAAGATCTACTATATGGAGTGAATGCCTAGTACAAGTGCTCCTGGAGTTGTTTCCTTAGCAACTATGGATGGCCAGAGGAAGAAGAACTAAAGGCGATATCTTGCTCCTATTATTCCTTACCTAGATCCCTAGCTCTACCCGCCCTTATATACTGGTCGGCGGAGGTTGATTACAATGTGGGTTCTAGGGTTTACTATTTGGATATGGGTTTACAGGGCGGGCTGGTTACAGGAACCCAGCCGGTGGAACAGGACCCAGTTAGCCTCCAGCACATCGCTGGACAGTGCTACAGTGGCCCCGCGCCCTTCTTTAGCATCACCCTTTGCTTTAGCGGTCACACGGGCTTCCTTTGTAGCGTCATCCTTGCTTTAACGGTCACCCGGGACTCCTTTGGCAGTCAGACGACCTCTTTACTTTATCTTCATCTGGTAGCACTGGTCAGGTCGGCGCGCCAGCCTGTCTGGTGATGAGAGGCACTAGAGGCGTACTCAGCAAGGAGCATCTTCCCCTTTGCGCTATCCATCGAATCCGAGGTTAGCCGGGTGGAAGCGGCCACCCAGTCGGTTCTTCTGGATACCCTGCTAGACGGGCCAGCTGTAGCACCCCCTGGGGTTAGGGGTTAAACTAACCTCAGATCACCATCTAAGATAAGTTCAACTCCCAAACACGGAAGATCACAGTATAATTCGGTAACATTACAGAACACAGGTATTCAACAGCATAAGTTTAAACTCTTAACAGAGTAAGATATTAGAGTTATTACAAACCAGAGATCATAGACCCAACATTACATCACACAGCGAAAGCAAATTATGTTATTCTACACAACAACTTAGCAAAAGTCTTAAGAGGCCATAAACAAAAGCGACGATCCCATAGTCCTCAGGCTGCTACCTGGGACCCCCAACTACTCGTCGATGTCAACATAGAAGCCACCTTCAGTTGCAACCAGATCCTCTGTAGAAAAACAACAATGGCGCAAGGCTGAGTACGAGAATGTACTCCGAAAGACTTAGATAACCTAGTATCTATATGCTCTGGCTAGAAAGGCTTTCTCTGGATTTACTTTTGCGAAAAGCAATCTTTATTTGTAAACAAAAGAGAGAAGAGGCTTGTCTACTCAGAATCTTTTAAAAAGGGATAAGATAGCGACTTCTTCATCTTGTTCATCACATCTCGGTAACCACCATCTTCATCAGAACCTCCTATCTAGGATCGCCCCCTCGACCCGGAGGAAGCATCCTTAAGCACACGTGGATCAACAAGTTTTATAATAGTTAAAGTCATCTATGATCTTAGAATCTGGTCACCAAGTGTTCATAACCGTGAACACGGCTTTTCGAAAAGATTAATACCCTGCAGGGGTGTACAACTTTACCCACACGTACCAACCGACTCTTAATGCCAAATATTATTAGCCCTCTTCCTTGGAAGGCCGGCAGAGGGTGGTTGACCACGACATTTACCTTGCTTTCGCCGAGACCATGAGTCATGCAATAAGTATGATTCCGCCGTAACGGGTCAAGTCCCGAAGCCGGTACTTAAAGATGTGAGGCGAGGTTGGTTCCCCAGGGGCTCCATCGACCCCAAGCAACCCGATCCATGCTTCCCTACCTGCTATGATGCACCTCCATCACCTCCTCTTTCGAAAACGTTTTCAATGCGTATGCCGAATGGAAAGCCCGAACTATGTGACTCATGGAATCTACTAGGCAAGTTAGTCAGTCGAGGGGTTCCCAAGCCCCGTGTGGCTATACGCTCGTCTCGGTTACAAAGGCAAGAACTCAGTTCCTAGTGGTGGCGAGCATGGGACTACAAATACCACACCCAACGTGGCCTCCCATACAAGCCTTAGCATGATCAGTTAACTCCTTTGATGATGTCACCATCTCCTACCTTTCTATATTCTTCGGCATCTCTGATTCATCATTCAGATAGATCAGATGTTGTTACTATGCATGGCTAAGCTGTCGGTAGCAAAGGCTCTAGCAACGCTCAAATACCAGATAGGTAAGCTAGGAGCAGTGGATCAGGAGTATAAGGATACAAAAGGGAAACAGTGCAGTAGATAGGTAACACTAGCTACTGACAAAAGACCAGATTGGAATTGTGTGCATCATACTGAGAAAGTAATATACTTTATAAAGCATAGGTTCAGAATGAGAGTCTACGCTTGCCTTGTCCGTCAGTAGACAAGTATTGATCTTCGGTGTTGTTGACTTCAGCTTCGGGCTCGGATCCTATCGCGAAGAACCAACACCGGAAATAAAGGCAACAATCAAGACATGGCATCGATGCAATGCTGAAACAAGGATGATGATATGATGAGTTAAATTGCATTGAAATGAAACCCTAAAACATGCTCGGCAATTTAAACGGGGTTCCGAGGGTTGAAAACCCTAACTCAGAAAAACTCCGGAACATATGAGAGGGGTGCATTAGTTCTTCTAATTAAACTTGTCATGAAAGTTGATTAACAATGCATGATTATAGCTCTATTAGATAGCTCTCATTTTTATGAACATTTTGATATATTATTTGTATTTTTCTGATTTAAAATGAATTAGTTATGAATTTATCAATTTTTAATTCATTTTAAATTAGTTTTGGAATATTCAAATTATTTTCTAACTTGGGCCCACATGTCAGACTTTTATTAATTTCAGAAATTATTTACAAAAATGTTAAAACCCTGATAGATAGGGCCCACCTATCAGCATTTATCTATTACAGAAATGATTTACAGATAATACCAAAAACAAAATAAAAGAGATATGACGCCAGCATGACGCCTAGCCGACGTCATCAATGGGGAAGCCCCTAGGTCGAGCACGGATCTCTCGATCTCGTGCGCGCCTAGATGCGTGCTTGCCGGCATTCGAAAGAGGAGGCCGAGGCGGACCAAGTAGTGGTGGCGCCGCCCGGATTTGGTCACCGGAGCATCACCGACGACCATGTGCTGCGGCGGTTGGCGGAGGCGCACGGCGAGACGGCGAACCAGAGGGAGTGGAGGCAAGGGAGAAGGTCCAGGAGGACCGCTAGCTCACCACGGTCATGTCGATGAGGTCGTTTAAGCAAGGGGAGGCCGGAGGGGGAGGAATCGATGGATTGACTGCGGCGGCCGGCGTTGAGGTCGAGCTCGATTCTGGCCAGACAGCTTCCTTCCGGCATGTGTGGCTTGGCGAAGACGACGATGGCGAAGCTACGCTTCTCCCAGGCCACTCCACGGTGCACGGGGCGGCCGGAGACGGCAGGACGTAGCGGAGCCCGAGAGCTAGGGTTTGGCCGTAAGAGAAAGAAGGAGCGCGCGAGGGGGAAAAGAGGGTTAGGGTTCTCCACGGCGGCAGGGGAGGGTTCTTGTAGTCGTCGATAGTGTCGGTGGCGCGAATCTTGGCGCGCGGTGCGGCGGCGGACGTCATTGCTGGCAACAGCGAAGCAAAGCTTCGTCTTCGTCGAAGACAACGCTCTGCGAAGCGGTACGGGGCCGGCTCCTGGGCCCCGGGCAGGCCAGGCTGGGCTGCTGCGGGCTGCGGGAGAGGGAGAAAGGGGAGGAGGCTTGCTGGGCTGCGGCTTGGCTTGCTCCTGCTTTTTTTTCCTAGAAAAACCTTTTCTTTTTCTGATTTCAAAATCTGTTTTGTAATTCCATTTCAAATTCCATTTTGAATCATTCAAAAATATCAGTAGCTTTTATAAAATATGTAAAGTATTTATGAGCCCTTGTAATCCATTTTGGGCTCCAATTGTTTTTGTAGTTTTTCAAACTCAAACCATTTCGAATTGATTTTAGATAGGGGAGAAAAAGTAGGGTTTGGTAATTGTATTCTTAAACCATACACTTGATCACATGCAATATTTTATTGATTTTAACACATGCATGCAATGCTTAGTTACTAATTACATATATACAAACATGGGCTGTTACAAATCTACCCCCCTTACAAGAATCTCGACCCGAGATTCCTAAGTTTTAGAAAAGAAGGTAGGGTACTCAGATCTAAGACGATCTTCTCGTTCCCAGGTTGCTTCATCTTCAGAGTGATGAGACCACTGAATTTTCAGGAACTTGATGTTTTGACGACGAGTGTTGCACTCGGTTTCATCAAGGATACGAATAGGATACTCACGATAAGTTAGATCCTTCTGGAGATCAAGAGTTTGGTGATGAACACCACGAATAGGATCTTTGAAGCAACGCTTAAGTTGAGACACATGAAAGACGTCATGCACCTCAGGGAAGTTTGCAGGCAACTCCAACTTGTATGCGAGGTTACCTTGCTTGGACAGAACACGGAAAAGACCAACATAACGAGGAGCCAGTTTGCCTTTGATACCGAAATGATGGACTCCCTTCAGAGGAGTGACCCGGACATAAGCTTGATCACCGACTTCATATTCAATATGTTGATGGTGATGGTCATGATAGATTTCCTGGCGAGACTGAGCAGTTTTTAAACGATCTCGAATGATACGAACTTGATCTTCTGCTTCCTGGATCATATCCGGTCCAAAGAACTTTCTTTCGCCAATTTCTGACCAGTTCAAAGGAGTACGACAGGTTCTTCCATATAATAATTGGAAAGGTGCCATACCAATACTGGTCAAAAAACTGTTATTGTAGGAGAATTCAGCAAAAGGAAGGCATTTCTCCCAGTTCTTGCCAAAAGATATGACACACGCTCTTAGCATGTCTTCAAGGATTTGATTCACTCTTTCGGTTTGACCACCGGTGCTAGGATGATAAGCTGTACTGAAGGACAGACGAGTTCCCATAGCTTGTTGGAAACTTGCCCAGAACCTTGAGGTGAACAAACTTCCACGGTCAAAGATGATTTTCTTTGGTACCCCATGAAGGACAACTATTCGTGAGATATACAGATCAGCCAATTGATTAGAAGTAATGCTCTCGCGAACAGGTAGGAAGTGAGCAACCTTGGATAGATACTCGACGATTACCCAGATGGCATCATTTCGTTTCTGAGTCTTGGGAAGACCAGTGATGAAATCCATACCAACTTCATCCCATTTCCACTCAGGGATTTTATGTGGTTGCAGGAGACCAGCGGGTCTTTGGTGCTCAGCTTTGACGCGACGGCAAACGTCACATTCAGCAACAAAACAAGCGATATCCTTCTTCATACCAGACCACCAGAATCTTTGACGAAGATCCCGATACATCTTGGTACCTCTAGGGTGGATAGAAATAAGTGATTCATGAGCTTCGGTAAGAATTATCTTCTTCAAGTCCTTTCCATTTGGTACTACCAAACGTGTACCAAAATATAGGACACCTTCCTCGTTAACAGAGAAACATGTAGCAACTCCGCTAGCAATGTTCTCTTTAATTGTATCCATCTTAGGATCTTGCCTTTGAGCAGTTTTGATCTGGTCCTCTAGAGAACACTTCACTTCAAGAGTAGAAAGGAATCCACGAGGAACTACTTCAAGATTCAATCGAACAAATTCCTCATGAAGAGAAGGTTCTGCTTGTTTGATCAGCAAAGTGTTGCAATAAGATTTACGGCTCAACGCATCAGCAATGACATTGGCTTTGCCAGGTTGATAGTTGAGACCCAAATCATAGTCCTTGATGAGTTCCAACCATCTTCTTTGCCTGAGATTTAGATCAGGTTGCGTGAAAAGATACTTCAGACTCTGATGATCCGAGTATAACTCACAACGACTACCAAGAAGGTAATGTCGCCATTGCTTAAGAGCATGAACAACAGCTGCAAGCTCAAGATCATGAGTCAGGTAGTTGTTCTCATGTGGTTTTAGCTGACGGGAGGCATAAGCCACCACATGTCCATCTTGCATCAACACACATTCGAGACCTTGGTGAGAAGCATCGCAGAAGACTACAAAGTCTTTGCTAGTGTCAGGGAGAACCAACACGGGTGCAGTGGTTAACTTGGTTTTCAACAACTGGAAGCTTTCGTCAGCCTTATCAGACCATTCAAACTTCCTATCCTTCTTGAGAAGATCAGTCATTGGCTTTGCAATCCTAGAGAAGTTCTCGATGAATCGACGGTAATAACCAGCCATCCTGAGAAAGCTTCTGACATCCTTGACGGATTTAGGAGACTCCCAGTCGAGGATAGTTTGAACCTTATCGGGGATAAAAGCAACCCCTTTGGCGGAAACAACATGACCAAGGAATATGAGCTCTTGTAACCAGAACTCACATTTAGAAAACTTGGCATAGAGACGATGTTCTAGAAGTTTGGTTAATACCAAACGAAGATGTTCGGCGTGCTCTTCTTCAGTCTTGGAATAGACCAGAATATCATCGATGTAGACCACGACGAACTTGTCAAGGTACTCCATGAAGACAGAGTTCATAAGCCGCATAATAGTGGCTGGAGCATTGGTAAGACCAAAGGACATGACAGTGTACTCGTAAAAACCATAACGAGTGGTGAAAGCAGTCTTTGGAATATCTTCCTTTCGGATCTTTATCTGGTGATACCCTGACCTTAAATCCATTTTGTAAAAGACAGTGGCACCACTTAACTGATCAAAGAGATCATTGATCCTAGGGAGAGGGTACTTGTTCTTGATAGTCACAGCATTGAGTGGGCGATAGTCCACAACCAGACGCGGTATATTGGTATCCCGCTTCTTGACAAAGATGGTAGGACATCCCCAAGAAGATGTGTTGGGCTGAATGTATTCTTTTCCTTCTAACTCCTCTAATTGCTTCTTCAACTCCACAATATCATGAGGAGGCATACGATAGGGTCTTTTAGAAATAGGAGCAGTTCCAGGAACTAACTCTATGACAAACTCCACACTTCGATCAGGTGGCATGCCAGGCAACCCCTCAGGAAAGACATCCGGGAATTCACAGACCACGGAAACATCTTGGATCTCTAACGGAGGTAAAACTTCAAGGGCATACAACTCTGCTTCAGGAATAGAAACAGCTGAGGGTGATAGTGACCCTACGGTCCTGTACTTGACTGTTATGTCAGCAGGACTAGTCAGAGTCAACTTGGTTGTACAATCGAGAATGGCTTGATAACGAGTTAACCAGTCCATTCCCAAAATGATATCAATATCAGCTGACTTGAGGGCGATCAAAGAAATGGAGAAAAGTTGAAATGCAACTTCGATTAGATTCCCATTACTAACCATGGTGGAACACCACCTCGAACCAGGAGATTGAACTAGCAGAGGAACATATAACCCCTCAAAACTTATCACATGCATTTGAGCAAATGCTTGTGATAGAAATGAATGCGATGATCCAGAATCAAACAAAACTTTAGCTGGAATTTGATTGATACGAAGCGTACCCATGATGACGCTTGGATCTTCCTGAGCCTCCTCAGCAGAGATATGGTTCAGGCGTCCTTTTCCAGCACCTGGATACTTATCATTCTTCTTTGGTGGTTGTGCCTTCTCAGCAGCACTCTTTTGAGGACACTCTCTTGCATAGTGTCCAGGCTGGCGACAATTGAAGCAGATAGTACCTGATCCAGTGCCAGCAGTAGGATAGTTTGACCCACCAGCATTGTTTGGAGCAGTATTCGAACGAGGAGCATATCCAGAAGACCTTGGAGTATAAGGAGCACGTGGCACAACACTATAAGGCACGAAGACACGACGCTTCTTATTTCTAGAACCAGCCTTGTTGTACCCCTCCTAAGGACGCTTACGGGTTTCTTCATACTCCACCTTTCCACTCTCGGCTTTCATAGCCTTATTAACAAGACCTTGGAAGTTACCAAAGTCCATGAGGTGGATATCTCGGTGAACCTCAAGATCCAGTCCCTTGCGGAACAGAGCTTGCTTCTTAGCATCAGTGGAGACCTCTTCAGTAGCATAGCAGGCAAGACGATTGAAATTGCACTGGTAATCACACACGAAACTAGTGCCCTGCTTAAGCTTGAGGAACTCCTCCCTCTTCTAATCCATCAGACCCTCCGGAATATGATAAGCTTGAAAGGCTTCAGTGAACTCTTTCCATGTAACAACATGTTGAGCTTCTTGCATAGCCAAGAAATTTTCCCACCAGGAATTAGCTGCTCCCTCCATATGATAGGCAGCAAAATTCACCCAATCAGCTTGAGCAACATGACCAACCTAAAGTTTGCGCTCCATAGTGCGAATCCAGTAATCTGCATCAAGTGGCTCGGTGGAATAGCTGAAAACTGGCGGTGAGACGTGTGAAGTCCTTTATTCCAACTTGATTGTTCTGGCGTTGAGCAGTATTACGCTCAATCCTTTCAAGGAGCCTCATATTGTAAGCACGGTTTGTTTCGTACATGGCCATGAGTTGAACCATGGACGGCGGTGGAGGAAGGTTGGAAAATTCTCCCTCATTTGCGGCACCCCGAGCATGAGCACGGGTATGGGCACGAGAGGTATTACCCATCCTGAAAGAACAAAAAGAGATTAGACAAAGGAGCCAAAGGAACAAGACGGAAAGCTGAACAAGGAGTACTTGATTTAAAAGTATCATCTTATCAAGCATGGTAGTATCAAAGCATACTAATGTATACACTAACCAGCTGACTTACAAACCATAACAATGGAATTCTAAGATGTTACACACCAAGCAAAACTGAGATATCTTGGAACTCTGAGAATAGCAACCAAGTACGTAGTACTTTTTAGAAGAACAACCCCAAAAACACGATCCTAAAAGTTTTAAGATATAAGTTAAGGAATGAAAACCTTTTCAAACCAAATAAGGTAAGAGAAACTCTGGCAACAGAAACACACCAGAGAAGGAGTAAAAAGAATCCTAGTCAGAGTTTCTGCAAATAGTTTTAACTTTCAAATAGTTTTGTCAACTTCTAGACTCAACATCGAACAATAAAAGAGTTTCCTACAGGCAGTCCTGCTCTGATACCAAAACCTGTAGCACCCCCGGGGTTGGGGTTAAACTAACCTCAGATCACCATCTAAGATAAGTTCAACTCCCAAACACGGAAGATCACAGTATAATTCGGTAACATTACAGAACACAGGTATTCAACAGCATAAGTTTAAACTCTTAACAGAGTAAGATATTAGAGTTATTACAAACCAGAGGTCATAGACCCAACATTACATCACACAGCGAAAGCAAATTATGTTATTCTACACAACAACTTAGCAAAAGTCTTAAGAGGCCATAAACAAAAGCGACGTCCATCCCATAGTCCTCAGGCTGCTACCTGGGACCCCCAACTACTCGTCGATGTCAACATAGAAGCCACCTTCAGTTGCAACCAGACCCTCTGTAGAAAAACAACAATGGCGCAAGGCTGAGTACGAGAATGTACTCCGCAAGACTTAGATAACCTAGTATCTATAAGCTCTGGCTAGAAAGGCTTTCTCTGGATTTACTTTTGCGAAAAGCAATCTTTATTTGTAAACAAAAGAGAGAAGAGGCTTGTCTACTCAGAATCTTTTAAAAAGGGATAAGATAGCGACTTCTTCATCTTGTTCATCACATCTCGGTAACCACCATCTTCATCAGAACCTCCTATCTAGGATCGCCCCCTCGACCCGGAGGAAGCATCCTTAAGCACACGTGGATCAACAAGTTTTATAATAGTTAAAGTCATCTATGATCTTAGAATCTGGTCACCAAGCGTTCATAACCGTGAACACGGCTTTTCGAAAAGATTAATACCCTGCAGGGGTGTACAACTTTACCCACACGTACCAACCGACTCTTAATGCCAAATATTATTAGCCCTCTTCCTTGGAAGGCCGGCAGAGGGTGGTTGACCACGACATTTACCTTGCTTTCGCCGAGACCATGAGTCATGCAATAAGTATGATTCCGCCGTAACGGGTCAAGTCCCAAAGCCGGTACTTAAAGATGTGAGGCGAGGTTGGTTCACCAGGGGCTCCATCGACCCCAAGCAACCCGGTCCACGCTTCCCTACCTGTTATGATGCACCTCCACCACCTCCTCTTTCGAAAATGTTTTCAATAGGTTCAGAATCGTTTGCATAGGTACTTAAAGACCAGATTGGAATCGTGTGCATCATAGTGAGAAAGTAATATACTTTATAAAGCATAGGTTCAGAATGAGAGTCTACGCTTGCCTTGTACGTCAGTAGACAAGTATTGATCTTCGGTGTTGTTGACTTCAGCTTCGGGCTCGGATCCTATCGCGAAGAACCAACACCGGAAATAAAGGAAACAATCAAGACATGGCATCGATGCAATGCTCAAACAAGGATCATGATATGACAAGTTAAATTGCATTGAAATGAAACCCTAAAACATGCTCGGCAATTTAAACGGGGTTCCGAGGGTTGAAAACCCTAACTCGGAAAAACTCCGAAACATATGAGAGGGGTGCATTTGTTCTTCTAATTAAACTTGTCATGAAAGTTGATTAACAATGCATGATTATATCTCTATTAGATAGCTCTCATTTTTCTGAACATTTTGATATATTATTTGTATTTTTTTGATTTAAAATGAATTAGTTATGAATTTCTCAATTTTTAATTCATTTTAAATTAGTTTTGGAATATTCAAATTATTTTCTAACTTGGGCCCACATGTCAGACTTTTATTAATTTCAGAAATGATTTAAAAAAAATTTAAAACCCTTACAGACAGGGCCCACCTGTCAGCATTTATCTATTACAGAAATGATTTACAGATAATACCAAAAACAAAATAAAAGAGATATGACGCCAGCATGACGCCTGGCTGACGTCATCAGTGGGGAACCCCCCAGGTCGAGCACGGATCTCTCGATCCCGTGCGCGCCTAGATGCGTGCTTAGCGGCGTTCGAAAGAGGAGGCCGAGGTGGACCAAGTAGTGGTGGCGCCGCCCGGATTTGGTCACCGGAGCATCGCCGGCGACCATGTGCTGCGGCGGTTGGCGGAGGCGCACGGCGAGACGGTGAACCAGAGGGAGTGGAGGCAAGGGAGAAAGTCCAGGAGGACCGCTAGCTCACCACGGTCACGTCAGTGAGGTCATTGAAGCAAGAGGAGGCCGAAGGGGGGGGAATCGATGGATTGCTGCGGCGGCCGGCGTTGAGGTCGAGCTCGATTCCGTCCAGACGGCTTCCTTCTGGCGTGCGTGGCTTGGCGAAGACGACGATGGCGAAGCTACGCTTCTCCCAGGCCACTCCACGGTGCACGGGGCGGCCGGAGACGGCAGGACGCGGTGGAGCCCGAGAGCTAGGGTTTGGCCGTAGGAGAAAGAAGGAGCGTGCGAGGGGGAAAAGAGGGTTAGGGTTCTCCATGGCGACAGGGGAGGGTTCTTGTAGTCGCCGGCAGCGTCGGTGGCGCGAATCTTGGCGCGCGGCGCGGCGGCGGATGTCATCGCCGGTGACAGCGAAGCAAATCTTCATCATCGTCGAAGACGACGCTCTGCGAAGCGGTACGGGGCTGGTTCCTGGGCCTCGGGCGGGCCAGGCTGGGCTGCTGCGGGCTGCGGGAGAGGGAGAAAGGGGAGGAGCCTTGCTGGGCTGCGGTCTGGTTTGCTCCTGCTCTATTTTTTTCCCTGGAAAAATCTTTTCTTTTTCTGATTTCAAAATCTGTTTTGTAATTCCATTTCAAATTCCATTTTGAATCATTCAAAAATATCGGTAGCTTTTATAAAATATGTAAAGTATTTATGAGCCCTTGTAATCTATTTTGGGCTCCAATTGTTTTTGTACTTTTTCAAACTCAAACCATTTCGAATTGATTTCAGATAGCGGAGAAAACGTAGGGTTTAGGTTTTGGTAATTGTATTCTTAAACCATACACTTGATCACATGCAATATTTTATTGAGTTTAACACATGCATGCAATGCTTAGTTACTAATTACATATATACAAACATGGGCTGTTACACCAGCCAGGAAAGCTTCAATCCTAGATGGGTGGGACTAGCCAACTGGCTAGAGCTCTCCTGCTTGACGGCCAGGCGGCCAGTATCTTCTGTAAGCCGACCTACTTAGGCCTAACTTTCCCCACCCGGGGGTTATCCCCCGACAGTCGGGAAGCTCCAGTAGCCACCATCGTGATGCAGATCCTCCCTCTCTGGTGGGAGATATTTCTCCGGCTTCACCGGAGGGTCCACGGTGTAGGCGAAGACGCCATGGATGCCGAAACTCCTCTACCACTGGTGCAGATCTCCCACAACTGAACATGAGAGTCCGCGACACGGTCCAGTTCCACCACGGTCGCTGGGGAGGAGACACCTGAAGGGGAGTGTAGCACCCTGGGTAAAACCACTACTAGAAAGTTACTTGTTATTTTATTTTCTTGCATCATCATGACATCACTATGCATCATCATGTTCATCATGCCACATTGCATGGAACATAAAATTAATTGTTTTATTTATTATTGCACTTGTACCATTCTTGATAATTATATTTGTTCTTGCTATTTATATCTCTCCCTATTTTGGCCTCATCTATGTTAAACTCTAGTTGGTGCCAAGCGAGGAACCATAATGTCAAGTTAGTTTTTATTTGCTAAATGCCCAAATGGACTTGGGGGCATCGTTTTTTAATCTACCTTGATCTTGTATTCTTTTTATCCATAGGACGACCCTTCCATCCCACCATATATAACCATGTGGTTATATTTGTTTTGTGTCCATGTGTGTTTGTGGGTCCTTTAAATCAATGCTCATATAATCTTATGCCCTTTCCAACTTTAATCCTCTACATATTCTTTTTGTGTTCATGTTCTCTATCTTCCTTTAAAATTCTACCTAGCTCTCTACATGGGCATCATCTTGCTATCCTTCTATTTCCCCCTCGTTGCCTTTTTTTAAATGGCCTTAGTTCCTCTGTTCAAATCCCTATGCACAGATTCGGATGTTCTATTGTTTTGCTAAAATCCATTGCTTTGGTTCTTTTCCAAATCTGGATGTTTTTTGCAATCCTCTTTTTTTTGCCATGCTCCCAATCTGTCTAGTCTTTGATGATCCGCTAGATCCCTACCTTCTAAATCTCTCCTGGTTTGTTTTGTATTAAGCTTTGGTTTAGTCCATGTCCTTCTTTTAAATTCTGGGCAACGTTTGTTTCCAATTCTAAAAAAAAACTGCAAGCAAAGTTCAGATAAGAGGCAAATGAAGAAGCTTTAGTTTCAAAGTTGCTCTGTCTCAGTACTGTTTGTCGTCTTCCTCGGCCACACTCTTCAGCATCGTAGCAACCTAGCCGCTCGCCCTCGCTTTACTCCGACCGACGCCCTCCAACCGTAACCACCCTCTCGTGTGGCTGCCTGCTTATCCGTCGCAGCACGCACCAAACCCTACAAGTTCCTCCTTCCATCTCCTTTTTCTCTACCGCCGCCGTCCCCATGGCCACGGGCTTGACCAGCTTCCGGCTAGTGGTTCAGCATCTGGATGACCCCATGGAGTAGCAGGGAAGGTACCCTGACCTCTTCTCCGTCGATCACACCGTATCAGGGAGCCGGAGCCGCGAGGAGCGTCACCGTGCTGTTCGTCCCTCGTCGGAACCAAGATCTCCGTCGAGCTTCTGCCCCTTCTTCCTGGAGTCCCTCGCCGTCCCCAATGTGAAACCCCCGGGATCAGAGCTAAACAAATCCCAGACCTCCATATGACATAAGCTTAACCTTGAGCTCGAGAATATCCAGTGAAGAATTGATAACACAGTAGTGACCCTACGACACAAAAATTATTACAGCGAGCTCATAACTGAGCGGAGAACCAAATTATTACAAGCAGAGGTCACTGACCACAAACATCAAACAACGGAAGGCAAATTATGCTATTAAGTATAGAAAACTTAACAAATGGCCTAAGAGTCCTGAAGCATAACGATGACGTCCCAGCCCATAGATTCCAGGCTGCCAGTCAGGAACCCCAAGCTACTCGTCGGTGTCGATGTAGTACGGAACTCGTCTTCATATGAACACTTACTCTGCCAAAAGTATCAACAAAGCAAGGGTGAGTACATGGTGTACTCCGCAAGACTTATGGCTGGTGGAGTTGTTTTGCATAAAGCCACTTTTGTTTATAAACAAGAGGGAGAAGAAGCTCGTCTAGTTAAGAGTATTTTAAAAGGGAATAAGAGAGTGACATCTCCAAAGTATTGATCATCATATTTTGATATCCACCGAATCATCATCATCTGAACTAGGATCACCCCCTCGTATCCATGAGGAAGCATCCTTAAGAACACGTTGTACTACCAAGTTTTATGATTAGGTTATAGTTCTCTATGATCTTAGAATCTCGTCACCAAGCGTTCATAACCGTGAACACGCATTTTCGAAAAGATTATTACCCTGCAGGGGTATACAACTTTACCCACACGTACTAACCTTCTCTTAATGCCACTAGTAATAGCCTTCTTCCTTGGAAGGCTGGCAGAGGGTGGTTAGACACGACCTTTACCTTGCTTTCGCCGAGACCATGAGTCATGCAATAAGTATGATTCCGCCGTAACGGGTCAAATCCCGAAGCCGGTACTTAAAGATGTGAGGCGAGGTTGGTTTACCTAGGGCGCCATCAACCCCAAGCAATCGTGGCCACGCTTCCCTACCTATATGAATGCACCAATTTCACCTCCTCTTTCGAAAACATTCTTAATGTGTATGTCGAATGGAACGCCCGAACTATGTGACTCATGGAATCTACTAGGCAAGTTAGTTGCTCGTGAGGTTTTCCAGTCCCCGTGTGGTTGTATGCTCGTCTCGGTTCCAAAGGCAAGAACTCAGGTCCTAGTGGTGGCGAGCATGGGACTAGAAAAACCACATCCCACCGTGGCCTCCCATACAAGCCTTAGCATGTTTAACTCATATCACATCCGATCTCATCTCATCGCGTTCTCCTAGCATACTAGATTATCTGCATCTGATACATCATCTGGATGGACCAGAACTGACAACTATGCATGGCTAAGCAGACACATATAATAGCTCTAGCAGTGCACACAGGCCAGGCCTAGTTATGCTAGGAGGAGTGGATCAGGTAATATAAGCTCAAGGGAGTAATGCAATAGATAGGATACTCTATCTATCGATAAAAGACCACAGTAGAATCGTATGCATCATGGCAGGAATTGAAATGCTTTCAAAATCGTAGGATTATATCATGATGGGGCTATGCTTGCCTTTGCCAGTTGATAATCGATAAGCACATCTTCGGGATCCTTGTACTTGACTTGGTTATAGTTGGTCAAGTATTGTTCGTCGATCTTCGATGGTGTTGATCTCTGGCTTCGATCTCGATCTCGATCTCGTATTCTACCGGGAAGAACCAAACACCGGAAATAGAGGGAAACAATCAACACATGGCATCGATGCAATGCTCAAGCCAGAATGATGATATGAAAAGTTGAATTGTATTGAATTTTAACCCTAAAGCATGCTCGACAACTTAATCAGGGTTCCGAGGGATGAAAACCCTAACTCGGGGAAAACTCCGAAACATATGAGAGGGATTAATTTTGTTCTCTAATTAAACTTTCCATTTAAATTGTTGAAAATGCATGATTATAGCTCTATTAGATAGTTCTCATTTTTCTGAACATTTTGATATATTACTTGTATTTTTCTGAATTATAGATTAAAAGTTATTGAATTTACAATATTTAATCAAATTCTGGAATTATAAATTAATTTAAAAGGTTTATTGCGTCATCACTAAGGCAGGCTGACGTCACCAGAGGGGTGGGGCTTTTCTCACTGGGGCTCTACCTAGCCCCAGTCACTGACTGCTGGGCCCTGAGTCGGGTCAACATACCACGCTGGCGGGGCTTGGTCAAGGCCCACGTGGACGCCACGCTGGACCACGTCAGCGCCACCTAGGCACGCCGGCGGCCACACTGGACGACGGCGGGGACGGCGCTAGAGGGCGCGCGGGCAAGCGGGGTTGGGCGCGTTTGAAGTAGCGCAGCGAGGCAAGTAATAAACTGGTGGCGCCGCTCAAAGAAGGTCACCGGAGCTTCGGCTCCGACGAGCTCTGGCGGCAGCCCGCATAGGTGCTCGTGGCGGAGACAGTAGAGAAAAGGAGGGAGGGATTGGAGGGGTCTGCGAGGATGGTGAGCTCACCCTGATTCGACTGGCGTGGTCAGGGAGGTCGTTGGAGCTCTGCATCGACGGCGGGCGGTGGATGCCGGAGTCGGGGACGAGGAGTTGATTCGGGCGACTGAGACCTTCCCGGATCGATTCCTTCGACGAGAAGAGACAGGGGAGAACGGTGGTTTCGGTGGCATGCTCGAACGAGCACGGGGTGGCGCGGTATGACGACGACCGGCAGAACCTGGGTGCTAGGGTTCGGGTCCACGCAAGAGAGGGAGAGAGCACGAGGGAGGGAGGAGATAAGGGAGAGGCAGGGAAACTAGGGCAGTCTTATCCTTGTCCGAGATCGGCGGCGAGCATCGCGGCGGCGGCGGACGGCGGCGGAGACGACACGGAGGAGCTTTCTCGCGAGGAAGACGACAGCGAAGAGGTACTGGGCCGGATGGGCGCGTGGGCCGTCTGCGGCTGAAGTTTGCTACGCAGTGCGGGAGAGAGAAGGGGAGAGGGAGAGAGTGGCTACTGGGCTGAGCGTGGCTGCTCTCTGGTTTCTGTTTTTTATTTCCAAAACCTTTTCCTTTTTCTGTTTTAAATTTCTATTTTGTATTTTGAATTCAAATACTATTTTAAACATTCCAAAAATACTAGAAGGTTTACAAAATAGATAGGAAATAATTAGGGTCCCTTTTTAATCCATTTGGGATCCATACTTTTTGATACTTTTCAAATATTTAAAAACCATTTGAGTTGGTTTTCAAATAGAGAGGGGGAATATTAGGGTTTAGGGTTTGCATTTTATTTCTTAATGCATGCAAATTTTGATATGATGCTCATGATGCACAAACAAACCCTAATATAAGATTAACTCAAACTAGGGTGTTACAGCTCTATCCCTCTTACGAGAATCTCGACCCGAGATTCCATAGGTAGGAAGAGAAGCAAAGAGAGAAAGAAACAGGGCCACTCTAAAGATAAGAGGGAAACACACTAGACAACACATAGAATATCTCATGGTCAGCTCATGGATTGAGTGTTTAGAAACAAATCTGAGATGACGAGCATGAAACACACCAAGGTAATAGAGGAAACAAGAGGAGATGGTTTCAAGTTGTTAGATAGATGGTCTTCATAAGGATTGAGACCATGGAACTTACAGAAGAGTTTAAGCTTATGAAAAGGAAGGTTCCAACAGAAAGAACATAACCACAGACTTCGATATGAACCTCTACTAAATGACTTAAGCAGATATTTCAGGTTGCAGAGATGTGGATCAACAAAACCAAGCTGTTGAACTACTTTTGACACAAAAGGGTCACTTTTTCGTTCAACTGAAGGCCAAGACAGGAAGGTGTTTTAGTGGAGAGGAATCATTAGAGTCACAAGGAACATGTGGAAAGAGAAACTTTTGATTATCAAAATCATAGTCGCTCTTAGAACATGGTTAAGATAACGAAGAAATCTCTTTATTCATCCAGATTTATCGGAATCTTTGCCAAGATCATGATATCACTTTGCACCACTAAGATGAATAGTTAAGAAGATTCCTGATGACACGAGAATAAAGAAACTCCATTCTCAGTCTTCAATTACTTGGCACAACAAAATGCTTGCCAACTTTAAGGGCCTGGAGGATCGACCGAGAGATAGTTAGCAACACTACTTTAAATGTTCTCCTCGATGTTCGAGAAATCAAACATCAAGTAAAGGTCGGACTTCGGATACAAAGGAAACCATAAGAACAACTCCTATAATAAATCATAGAAGAAGCCTCATGTAGAGTGGTTGTTACTGCTAAATCAAGAGAATGTGACGGTAGGTCTTTCCGGCTAGTTGTTTTAACCATTACAATAATCTTGCCAGGTTTACAAAAAGACCTATGTCAAAACCTTGAGGAACACCAACCATCGTTGTTGCTTGAGATTCAGCTTTGGTTTGTGAAATTCTATTTCAGACTCGGCATGTCTGAATAGAAAGTTTGCAACATTTACCACAAAGGTAAAGTTACTAGATTCTCAAGATATGGACTACAGTGTCAAGCTCCAAAAGACTGAGCTAGTTTGCTAGACTCATGTACTTGGCAACTTGTCGAGAGACAACTGCACATACACAAGGTACTAACAATAAACACACATGTATCCTTAAAGGAGAGAGAAAACTCTTCTCGAATCCATGGCGACATCTTTCAGCATTTGCATGTCAATCAGAGAAGGTTACTCCTAACATACAGAACACATACTTCGAGATGACTCAAAGACGGTTCTCAAAAGTTTCCAACATTAATTCCCAATGTTCCACATGTATTCAATCTAACATGGAGAAGATAAGGATGTCATTGATGGGCTCAACAACAAACTTATCGAGACACTCCAAGAAGATGGACTCATATGTTGCTTGAACGAGACAACAATATTGGTCAGACCAAAGAACAAGAAGATGTACTCAAGTGAAACATCACAAGAAGAAACACCGTCAAGATAGTCCTTGGAACTGAGTTTGATTTGACGATAACCCAAATCAAATCAAAGGTGGGGGAAAATAATATATCCACAAGGAAATATTATTTTTCTTCAACACGAACAAAACTAGATATCCCTTTAAGAAGGAACTGGGTCGGATAGAACTTTTGTCTTACAACTCTCCAAGTTGTTGTTTAAGCTCAACCAACTAGTTCAGGGGTATCCAGTACGGATCCTTGGAGAAAATAGCAGTTCAGAGAACTTGCTTGCTCAAGAACTTGACAACACGGTCACGTGGCAACATGGAGATACTTCTAGAAAGATGTCTAGAATATCACGAACCATCGATATGTCATTTAGTTCGAGAGGGAAACTTGCTTGGTAAGAAGACATAGTCTCGGAGCTTTGGCACAAGCCTAACTCTTTGACCGAAGAGAGTGCACCAGAGTAGCGGACTTGGTAGAAAAATCATTCTTTCCGTACTGATAGGGTTAACCAATCACGCTAGGAATGGCACAAATGTCCTTAGAGTTCAAAACAATGAAAATTGTTAAGAATCTCAGATAGCCACATTATTACGCACACGCATCATTCACGAGCGCGAAAGCTCGAGGAAGGGTGGGTAAATATGTGTAAGAGCATCACTTCATTAAGGGGTCATGAAACTTAGCACAAAATGGTAGTATAAAAGAGTGTGATACTTCAAGATAGAACAGACGGGAGACAATCAATGTCTCTTGATCTGCGGACTACAACACTTTGACCTGGTCCTAGATATGACGAGGTACTGGAGTTTGTTTCTCCTGACATTCCTAAATGGTTTGTCATGACGGACCACAAGAGTATCTTGCATCGGAAGACACCAATGCACTTTTACTACTTGGCTACCAATTGGTATACAAAGGTCGGGAAGCAACAAGGGAGAAGGAACATGCTCAGGATGGAATCCTGAGATGTGGATGCATAAGTTAACAATATTCCGAAAACCAATGCATAGAAGAGGTAAGGTGTGGCAGAGTCACGAGTATAGATGCGAGACTCTTGAGGAGTACTCTTGTCGTGATCTATTTTGTTCCATTAAAGAACATCTGCCATAGCATGTGGTAGGGGAAGTACTTAGCTGTCAAAATTTAATCGCGACAATAACCACAAGATTGAAGGCTAGAATTGTAGTACCAGCCATCCTGAAGTAATGTGTGAACATTAACATGGATCGAAGGAATGGATCTTTGTTTAAAGATCATCTTCATTTACAAGATTCAGGACACCAGAATCTAGCACAATCGGGAATCTTAGGTTCAAGTCCAAGGGTTAAAACCCATAGAGAGGAGTAACTACTACTTGAGTGACACAATGTACACTGCAAGATAGTAATCACGAGGTAGCTTCCAAAATAAGAAACTACGTCCAAGGTACCCAAACAAATCTAAAGGAGGCACACGAGGCGAAAAGAAACCTCGAAGCCTAGAACAAAATATTGTGGAACCATCAACATGATGTTGTGGCCCATAAAATAGAGAGCTCATGATAAAAAGTAATCTCTCAGAAGAAATAGAGCAAAGGGAACAAGGAATTCACAACACACACAACTCTGGTGAACTCAACACTAGGTCAACTGGCTGAGAAACGACATTGCCAAGAAGGCACCTAAGTTTTGAAAGACTGGAAGAGATATCAAAACTTTTCCAAAATCAACACCAGATAAGATAACCCAGAGTTAGAGCGAAACTGGATAAGAAGTAAAAGAAGCATACTAGAGTTTTCGCAAATACTTTTCAGCTTTTAAAATAGTTTTTACAAGCACTAGACTCAACATCGACTAGTACCAAGGTTTTCCTACGGTCATTACTGCTCTGATACCAAGACCAGTGACACCCCCGGGATCAGGGCTAAACAAATCCCAGACCTCCTTCTGACATAAGCTTAACCTTGAGCTCGAGAATATCCAATGAAGAATTGATAACACAGTAGTGACCCTACCACACAAAAATTATTACAGCGAGCTCATAACTGAGCGGAGAACCAAATTATTACAAGCAGAGGTCACTGACCACAAACATCAAACAACGGAAGGCAAATTATGCTATTAAGTATAGAAAACTTAACAAATGGCCTAAGAGGCCTGAAGCATAACGATGACGTCCCAGCCCATAGATTCCAGGCTGCCGGCCGGGAAACCCAAGCTACTCGTCAGTGTCGATGTAGTACGGAACTCGTCTTCAGATGAACACTTACTCTGCCAAAAGTCTCAACAAAGCAAGGGTGAGTACAGGGTGTAATCCGGAAGACTTATGGCTGGTGGAGTTGTTTTGCATAAAGCCAATTTTGTTTATAAACAAGAGGGAGAAGAAGCTCGTCTAGTTAGAGTATTTTAAAAGGGAATAAGAGAGCGACATCTCCAAAGTATTGATCATCATAATTTGATATCCACCGAATCATCATCATCTAAACTAGGATCACCCCCTCGTACCCATGAGGAAGCATCCTTAAGCACACGTTGTACTGCCAAGTTTTATGATTAGGTTATAGTTCTCTATGATCTTAAAATCTGGTCACCAAGTGTTCATAACCGTGAACATGGCTTTTCGAAAAGATTATTACCCTGCAGGGGTGTACAACTTTACCCACACGGACTAACCTTCTGTTAATTCCACTAGTAATAGCCTTCTTCCTTGGAAGGCCGACAGAGGGTGTTTAGACACGACCTTTACCTTGCTTTCGCCGAGACCATGAGTCACGCAATAAGTATGATTCCGCCGTAACGGGTCAAATCCCGAAGCCGGAACTTAAATATGTGAGGCGAGGTTGGTTTACCAGGGGCGCCATCAACCCCAAGCAACCGCGGCCACGCTTCCCTACCTGTATGAATGCACCTCCTTCACCCCCTCTTTCGAAAACATTTTCAATGCGCATGTCAAATGGAACGCCTGAACTATGTGACTCATGGAATCTACTAGGCAAGTTAGTTGCTCGTGAGGTTTTCCAGGCCCCGTGTGGTTGTATGCTCGTCTCGGTTCCAAAGGCAAGAACTCAGGTCCTAGTGGTGGCGAGCATGGGACTAGAAAAACCACATCCCACCGTGGCCTCCCATACAAGCCTTAGCATGTTTAACTCATATCATATCTGATCTCATATCATCGCGTTCTCCTATCATACTAGATTCTCTGCATCTGATACATCATCTGGATGGACCAGAACTGACAGCTATACATGGCTAAGCAGACACATATAATAGCTCTAGCAGTGCACACAGGCCAGACCTAGTTATGCTAGGAGCAGTGGATCAGGTAATATAAGCTCAAGGGAGTAATGCAATAGATAGGATACTCTATCTATCGATAAAATACCACAGTAGAATCGTATGCATCATGGCAGGAATTGAAATGCTTTCAAAATCGTAGAATTATATCATGATGGGGCTATGCTTGCCTTTGCCAGTTGATAACCGATAAGCAGATCTTCGGGATCCTTGTACTTGACTTGGTTATAGTTGGTCAAGTATTGTTCGTCGATCTTCGACGGTGTTGATCTCTGGCTTCGATCTCGATCTCGTATTCTACTGGGAAGAACCAAACACCGGAAATAGAGGGAAACAATCAACACATGGCATCGATGCAATGCTCAAGCAAGAATGATGGTATGACAAGTTGAATTGTATTGAATTGAAACCCTAAAGCATGCTCGACAACTTAATCGGGGTTCCGAGGGATGAAAATCCTAACTCGGGGAAAACTCCGGAACATATGAGAGGGATTAATTTTGTTCTCTAATTAAACTTTCCATTTAAATTGTTGAACAATGCATGATTATAGCTCTATTAGATAGTTCTCATTTTTCTGAACATTTTGATATATTACTTGTATTTTTCTGACTTATAGATTAAAATTTATTGAAATTACAATATTTAATCAAATTCTGGAATTATAAAGGTTTATTGCGTCATCACTGAGGCAGGCTGACGTCACCAGAGGGGTGGGGCTTTTCTCACTGGGGCTCTACCTAGCCCCAGTCACTGACTGCTGGGCCCTGAGTCGGGTCAACAGGCCACGCTGGCGGGGCTTGGTCAAGGCCCACGTGGACGCCACGCTGGACCACGTCAGTGCCACCTAGGCACGCCGGCGGCCACACTGTATGACGGCGGGGACGGCGCTAGAGGGCGTGCGGGCAAGCGAGGTTAGGCGCGTTCGAAGCAGCGCAGCGAGGCCAGCAATAAACTGGCAGCGCCGCTCAAAGAAGGTCACCGGAGCTTCGGCTCCGACGAACTCTGGCGGCGGCCCGCACAGGTGCTCGTGGCGGAGACGGTATAGAGAAGGAGGGAGGGATTGGAGGGGTCTGCGAGGATGGTGAGCTCACCCTGATTCGACTGGCGTGGTCGGGGAGGTCGCTGGAGCTCTACATCAACGGCGGGCGGTGGTTGCCGGAGTCGGGGACGAGGAGTCGATTCGGGCTACTGAGAGCTTCCCGGATCGATTCCTTCGACGAGAAGAGACAGGGGAGAACAGTGGTTTCGGTGGCATGCTCGAACGAGCACGGGGAGGCGCGGTATGACGGCGACCGACAGAACCTGGGTGCTAGGGTTCGGGTCCGTGCGAGAGAGGGAGAGAGCACGAGGGAGGGAGGAGATAAGGGAGAGGCAGGGCAACTAGGGGGGTCTTATCCTCGTCCGAGAGCGGCAGCGAGCATCGCGGCGGCGGCGGACGGCGGCGGAGACGACACGGAGGAGCTTCCTCGCGAGGAAGACGACATCGAAGAGGTACTGGGCCGGACGGGCCGCGCGTGGGCCGTCTGTGGCTGCAGTTTGCTGCGCAGTGCGGGAGAGAGAAGGGGAGAGGGAGAGAGTGGCTACTGGGCTGGGCCTGGCTGCTCTCTGGTTTCTGTTTTTTTATTTCCAAAACCTTTTCTTTTTTCTATTTTAAATTTCCTTTTTGTATTTTGAATTCAAATACTGTTTTAAACATTCCAAAAATACTAGAAGGTTTACAAAATAGATAGGAAATAATTAGGGTCCCTTTTTAATCCATTTGGGATCCATACTTTTTGATACTTTTCAAATATTTCAAAACCATTTAAGTTGGTTTTCAAATAAAGAGGGGTAATATTAGGGTTTAGGGTTCGCATTTTATTTCTTAATGCATGCAAATTTTGATATAATGCACATACAAATCCTAATATAAAATTAACTGAAACTGGGGTGTTACACCCAACCTCCTTTTCAACGGGAATCGCTCGAGGTGAGACGTCTCTCTCCATCCCTTCTCTCCCCAAGTCGTCTCCGTAGCCACGTAGCGGCCACCGTCGTCTGAAATCGTCACCGTTGCACGCGCGTGTGCAGGTTCAGAGGTCAGCGTCTGTTCGCTTCAGTTTCATCTGTTCAGAAGAACATCCCCAGATCTATGATGCGTTCCAGTTTGTATTATAAATCTTTCCAACATAAAAACTTGCAAAGCTACCATCTCTCTAAAAATATCTCTATTACGGAGTTTATAAATTCTAAATGTATCACTCGCAATCATCCATCGAAGTTTGCCCGAGCTAGCTAAATCCGCGATGTCCAGTCTGAAACCTGACGGAAGTGTCGCACGTACTCGTTTTGTTCATCCGCGACGTCCAGTCTGAAACCTGACGGAAGTCTCGCACGCACTCGTTTTGTTTAGTTTCGTCAGTCTGGAAACCGACCTGGCTACCTACAAAAAAAAAAAAATGCCTACAGTATATTAAGTACAACAGCAGGGCTTAGCCTAGTGGTCAGAACTCAAATCTTCATGTTGGAGGTCTATAAGGATCGGTTTCTTTGGTGGCCTAATTTTTATGGCATTTTATCCGTCTAACATGAAGTCAGAAAATTTAGTTGAGAAACGATGGCAATTTTGCATGTAAAGCCAATTTCTGACGGCATGTGTGGCTTTTGCCTAAAATCCTCTACTTAAGTCAAAGCTGTTGTATTTTTTTTACATTGGCTTCAAATTCCAAAACTGAACTTGTTTAGAATTAATTGAATAATTCAAATATACTTTTTGATTTCAGTTTGGAATATCCTAACTAATCAAACAATTAAACACTTGTCCTATTTAACAATACAACTTCAAATACTCATAACTTTAATTTCGTAAATTAGAATTGGTAAATAATATGTCTAAAACAATTAGTGCGACGAGACCTTTCCAATCGTGCATACCATAATTGCAATTGCATCATGCATCATGAAGAACTTATAAAATCAGAACTATTCATGCAAGGAAAACATGATGCATAAAATTGGGAAATTATTATTTTTTGTTGGTAATGCCTCATAAAGTTGTATTATTAATGTGTTATACTCATGATACCTTTTCAACATAGTTTGCATCATTAACTTGCCATGTCATGCATCATATTATAATCATGCCGGTTCTTTTGCATTAGTTATAATTTTTGCATCGCTTGTTTCTTTTAGTGATTTGCTTCTTCCCTGATAGGACGATGAGATGTGGTGAGGTTTGACAAGTTCTTCGGTTGTATCTTCGGCAATGTTTCTCAGGCGAGCATTCTCCTCCTTTCTACCTATCTTATTTTTATAGTCTTTACTTCCGCCTGTTGATCTATTGCTATCTGTGTTGCGATGCTTTAGCTTTCGTACCCCTTTATATATCCCTGCAGCCTTTATATTGCCTTGAAAACCTCCTATTGCCTGTTGTTTGGGTAGAAATTGGCCTTGCGAGTCGTAGTCGCTTGTTCAGGTGCTGCTTCGCGTCGTCGATGTTCCACTGATGTTGGGGGTTGGCATACTCATAAAGGTGGAGATGACCGTGGTTTTAATTACAGCTGGTTAATGAAATATTAAAATTGATATAACTAATGAAGAGGCACCGGTGGGCAATAGTTGAGATTTGGTTGTTAACCGCCCACTTATGTCCACCTAGGACCCGAGTTCTTGACACCTGTTCTAAGACTGAGCGCGCTAACCACATGTGGGGTGTGTGGACACCCCTATCGGCTTAGTACCTGATTTCAAAGTATTGTATTGGGGGCCACAAACTAGTTTGAAGTTTTCATGTCATGTTATGCCATGTATGCCATGTTATGCCATGTTTATTACCTATTGCTCGATGAGCGTTTATTACTGTTGCGTAGGTGCGACACTCTGTCACGGGAATATTTTGTCTATGACCTCTTCTCACGTGCAAGTGTATGCAACCCTAGAGTCCGTACGAGGAGGATTAGCTATACCTCGTACGGGTAGCTCTTTCGGGTGGCCCTCGTGTGCTTGCTTTGGGTCAGGGAAAGCGTCGTGTCCTAGGCCCCGCCGACATACCGATGGAAGTATGTTAATTGATCTGACAACAATGGTCGAAGTGCGTGTGAAAACTTTGGTGCACCACTGCAGGGTTAAATCTTTTCGAAAAGCCGTGTCCGCGGTTATGGACGACTTGGAGCATAGTATCTCGATCATAGTCAACTACAACTAAAATTTACTGTTATAAATTTGACTTGTATCTGAGATGACTAGTAAGTTGGATAACCACCATGGAAAGAATGAATAAAATTGCCAACTGTGTGAGTTTCCTCGGCTTGACTTCCTCGTTTGGTCTCGGGGAGAGATACCAGGATGGGTATGTTTGGTGGTAGTATCAGGTTGGATCCGAATAGGTCTTTCTTATCCCTCTCTGATAGCCGACAGTTGTATTGAGTCTCTATAGGATGTTTAGTGCATGCTTCGCTGCCGCTTAAGTCCACCATACCTATGTAGGCGAGGACCGCCGAATTCTAAGACTCGCCGTGTACTAGCCTCAGTACTGACCGCTCTCTTTTTTCCTTTGCCTTTTGTCGGCATCCATTTTGTTTAAGCAGGTTTGAGATCGACGTTGTTAGCAGGGTTACCCTTCCGGCTTGGCATGGGCAGGGTTATGGACGCCATTGGTTATTCTTTAGGGCTCTTAGCCCAATTTGCATTTTTTCCATACTCGGACGATTGTATCGTTTTTAAGGTGATTTGGATCTTTGTACTGTATATTTGTATTCTTGACTCTTTGAGTCATTGCCGTATATATCTGTTTTGTGGGTTCCATCGTGAACTAATGTGTAATGGTATTACTTCATTTTCCATCCGCACGAAAGAGCCCGGTGGGCACCTTTGAATCATTTCTATGCGGGTTTGGCGGGAATAGCTAAAACTTGCATAGGGCCGATCCGAGGGTGTTACAGAGTGGTATCAGAGCTCAGCAGTTACGATACCCCACTGGTCCAGCCTGTAGGATAACCTAGCTAACGGACGTTGTAGAGTGTCAAAACTACTTTGGAAAATCGGTTGGATAGATCTGATTAGGTCTGGTTTTACTCCTTACCCCTCTGCTATTCTCCTCTTACCTTTGCGTGTTTTGAATCTACCCCCTTATCTTTTCTTCGAGTCCAGGAATTCTCGTGGTTGGGTTTTCGTCGTACCTTCAGGGTTTCGCTTCCTCCTCTTGTAACGGTGCTTCGACATCCGACCTTCATGATATCTGAGGAATTTTCCTCTGTTGCACCTTTCAGTGGACCAAAAATTCACTATTTTTTCTTTGTATCTCCCGGAGTTTCCCAACGTGATGACATCATCTACGTCAGATCCGATGAAGAACCTGCATCACTCCTTTTTTCCAAACATCGTTTGTCAAGATCTTCAGTCTGAACTCCGAGAGTTAGTTGCATAATTCTTCTATCCGTGTATAGAGTAAATCTTTGAGTGCGGGATGGAGTCGCAACCATACCACTACTCTTATCATTTGGTTTTGTACATTGAATAGTGGATCGATGCAATTATACTCCTTCCACGGAAGTTAGAGGTGACTTTACCTTTCGAGACCTCGACCTTCGACTTTGCTTCTTCGGAGTTTTATCTCGACGAATGTCAGCAACGACTCCTTGTTGGTGGTGTCGCTGATTTCAAGATGGAGAAAGAATCTTTGTTAGCGGTGTCGCGAAGATCTATATGGAGCGAGAAGATTTAGACCGTCGGCCTTCTTTTCCCGTACCATAAGGCGGATCTCAAGGGCGAGATCCATTGTTAGTGGTGTCGAATTGTAGCACCATGGGTAAAACTACTACTAGAAAGTTGCTTATTATTTTATTTTCTTGCATCATCATGACATCACTATGCATCATCATGTTCATCATGCCACATTGCATGGAACATAAAATTAATTGTTGTATTTATTAGTCCACTTGTACCATTCTTGATAATTATATTAGTTCTTGCTATTTATATCTCTCCCTATTTTGGCCTCCTCTATGTTAAACTCTAGTTGGTGCCAAGGGAGGAACCATAATGTCAAGTTAGTTTTTATTTGCTAAATGCCCAAATGGACTTGGGGGCATCGTCTTTTAATCTACCTTGATCTTGTATTCTTTTTATCCATAGGACGACCCTTCCATCCCACCATATATAACCATGTGGTTATATTTGTTTTGTGTCCATGTGTGTTTGTGGGTCCTTTAAATCAATGCTCGTATAATCTTATGCCCTTTCCAACTTTAATCCTCTACATATTCTTTTTGTGTTCATGTTCTCTATCTTCCTCTAAAATTCTACGGTGGGCATCATCTTGCTATCCTTCTATTTTCCTCTCCTTGCCTTTTTTTTAAATGGCCTTAGTTCCTCTGTTCAAATCCCTACGCACAGATTCTGATGTTTTATTGTTTTGCTAAAATCCATTGCTTTGGTTCTTTTCCAAATCTGGATGTTTTTTCAATCCTCTTTTTTTTTGCCATGCTCCCAATCTGTCTCGTCTTGGATGATCCGCTAGATCCCTATCTTCTAAATCTCTCCTGGTTTGTTTTGTATTTAGCTTTGGTTTAGTCCCTGTCCTTCTTTTAAATTCCGGGCAACGTTTGTTTCAAATTCTAAAAAAAAAACTTCAGGCAAAGTTCAGATAAGAGGCAAATGAAGAAGCTTTAGTTTCAGAGTTGCTCTGTCTCAGTTTGTCGTCTTCCTCGGTCGCACGCGTGAGCACCGCAGCAACCTGGCCGCTCGCCCTCGCTTTACTCCGACCGACGCCCCGCAACCACCCTCTCGTGTCGCTGCCTGCTTATCCCACGCAGCGCGCACAAAACCCTACCAGTTCCTCCTTCCATCCCCTTTTTCTCTACCGCCGCCGTCCCCATGGCCACGGGCTTGACCAGCTTTCGGCTAGTGGTTCAACATCCGGACGACCCCATGGAGTAGCAGGGAAGGTACCCTGACCTCTTTTCTGTCGATCACACCGTATCAGGGAGCAGGAGCCGCGAGGAGCGTCACCGCGCCGTTCGTCCCTCGTCGGAACCAAGATCTCCGTCGAGCTTCCGCCCCTTCTTCCCGGAGTCCCTCGCCGTCCCCAACCTCCTCTTCAACGGGAATCGCTCGAGGTGAGACATCTCTCTCCATCCCTTCTCTCCCCAAGTCGTCTCCGTAGCGAAGTAGTGGCCACCGTCGTCTGAAATCGTCACCGTTGCACGCGCGTGTGCAGGTTCAGAGGTCAGCGTCTGTTCGCTTCAGTTTCATCTGTTCAGAAGAACATCCCCATATCTATGATGCGTTCCAGTTTGTATTATAAAAACTTTCCAACATAAAACTTGCAGAGCTATCATCTCTCTAAAAATATCTCTATTACGGAGTTTTCAAATTCTAAATGTATCACTCGCAATCATCCATCGAAGTTTGCCCGAGCTAGCTAAATCCGCGACGTCCAGTCTAAAACCTGACGGAAGTTTCGGACGCACTCGTTTTGTTTAGTTTCGTCAGTCTGGAAACCGACCTGGCTACCTACAAAAAAAAACAAAATGCCTACAGTATATTAAGTACAACAGCAGGGCTTAGCCTAGTGGTCAGAACTCAAATCTTCATGTTGGAGGTCTATAAGGATCGATTTCCTTGGTGGCCTAATTTTTATGGCATTTTGTCTATCTAACATGAAGTCAGAAAATTCAGTTAAGAAACGATGGCAATTTTGCATGTAAAGCCAATTTCTCGCGGCATGTGTGGCTTTTGCCCAAAATCCTCTACTTAAGTCAAAGCTGTTGTATTTTTTTTACATTGGTTTCAAATTCCAAAACTGAACTTGTTTAGAATTAATTGAATAATTTAAATATACTTTTTGATTTCAGTTTGGAGTATCTTAACTAATCAAACAATTAAACACTTATCCTATTTAACAATACAACTTCAAATACTCATAACTTTAATTCCGTAAATCATAATTAGTAAATAATATGTCTATAACAATTAGTGCGACAAGACCTTTTCAATCATGCATACCATAATTGCAATTGCATCATGCATCATGAAGAACTTGTAAAATCAGAACTACTGATGCAAGGAAAACATGATGAATAAAATTAGGAAATGATTATTTCTTGTTGGTAATGCCTCACTAAAGTTGTATCATTAATCTACTATACTCATGATACCTTTTTAACATAGTTTACATCATTAACTTGCCATGTCATGCATCATATCATGATCATGCCGGTTCTTTCATATTAGTTGTAATTGTTGCATCGCTTGTTCCTTTTAGTGATTTGCTTCTTTCCGGATAGGACGATGAGATGTGGTGAGGTCTGACAAGTTCTTCGGTTGTATCTTTGGCAATGTTTCTCAGACGAGCATTCTCCCCCTTTCTACCTATCTTACTTTTATAGTCTTTACTTCCGCCTGTTGATCTATTGCTATCTGTGTTGCGATGCTTTAGATTCTGTACTCCTTTATATATCCCTGCAGCCTTCATATTGCCTTGGACACCTCCTATTACCTGTTGTTTGGGTAGACAGTTGGCCTTGCGAGTCGTAGTCGCTTGTTCAAGTGCTGCTTCGCGTTGTTGATGTTCCACTGATGTTGGGGGTTGGCATACTCATAAAGGTAGAGATGATCGTGGTTTTAATTACAGTTGGTTAATGAAATATTAAAATTGATATAACTAATGAAGAGGCACCGGTGGGCAATAGTTAAGATTTGGTTGTTAACTGCCCACTTGTGTCCACCCAGGACCCGAGTTCTTGACATTTGTTCTGAGACGGAGCGCGCTAACCACATGTGGGGTGTGTGGGCACCCCTATCGGCTTAGTACCTGATTTCAAAGTATTGTACTGGGAGCCACAAACTAGTTTGAAGTTTTTATGCCACGTTATACCATGTATGCCATATTGTAACCGGTGCGGTTCTTTCGCCAAGCCGGCTGGCGAACCGAGTTATCGCTGTAATGCAACCAGTGAGACGATGTACGTCCTTCAGGCGAGTCGGCCTGGTAATGTTTAAGATAGCCTTGATTTTGTCCCGGTTCACCTCGATGCCTCGCTCAGAGACGATGAAACCTAACAATTTTTCGGCTGGAATTCCAAAGAAACACTTCTTCAAATTTAGCATCATGTTGAATTTTCGTAGACTAGCAAACGTTTTATCCAAGTCGGAAATTAAAGTTTCCCTCTTTTTGGACATGACTGCTATGTCGCCTACGTATACGTGGACGTTGCGTCCGATTTGATCGTTGATACAATGTTGCATGGTATGCTGATATGTTACTCCTGTGTTCTTTAAGCCAAAAGGCATAATTTTGTAGCAGAAGGTTCCGAAAGGAGTGACGAAAGACGTCTTAATTTGATCCGACTTTTTCATCGGTATTTGGTGATATCCGGAATATGCGTCGAGAAAATAGAGTAATTCCGACCCTGCCGTTGAGTCGATAACTTGATCAGTTCTTGGCAAAGGAATCGGATCTTTTGGGCATGCCTTGTTCAAAGCGGTATAATCAACACACATCCTTAAATCAATGGTGTCCTTTTTAGGGACGAGTACAAGATTTGCCACTCAATCTGTATGTATGACCTCTGTTATGAAATCCGCTAGATCTATGTTTGAACCTTAGTGCTTGTGGTAGACTTTGTATGCCATGACGTGTATGTTTTATGGATGATTGTATGCTTTTGCTATCTTTTACTGTCTTGTTTTCTCTTACTTGTGTTGTTCTAATATTTCTCTATCTTATACATTAGATGCCTAGCTTTGTGATCAGCACTGCCGAGGAGTTCAATGGAACTCGTTTTGGTTCGCGTATCGTGCAGTTTACTAGTGTGCTCAACCTCCCACTTCCTAGTATCAAGGCACTTCAGCTCACCAAGTTCGAGAGGAAGGATCTTTGGGGATTTAGAGTCACACAGCCAGGACGCCAGACGAAGCCACTCACGGAGGAGATTTCCTTCAAGCTGATGCACGATGACAAAGAGAAGGGTCTAGATGTAGTCATGCATGAGCTACTCGGACGCCTCTGCGGACGCCACTCCACCGAGCTTAGGGCCTCTACTTTCACCCGTTCGGGAGACGTGACAAGGAGGGAGAGGCATTGGTGTATGAGGGTGCTACTAGAGAGACGATAGAGCCAGTTCTTATGTACCTCCAGGATCTAGAGGGTCTTATTATACACCTCGACATAGATAGGAACAACGTCATGCCTAGCAATGACGAGCTCCAGGTCAGTTGAGGGATAAGGACAACCTCTTCGCGGAGCAAGACGAGATCGTCAAGGAGATGGAGGCCAGATTCGAGAGTAAGGAAAAAAAGTTCAAGAATCAGGAGAAGAGAGTTTAGGACAGAAACAAGAATATTAAGGACATGAGGGCCGAGATAGAGGCCAAGGACTTTGAGTTAGAGACTCAGTAGGGAGTGATAGAGAGGCTTCGCTTGTAGAAGATAGCCCTTTGCGCGAAGATTGAGGCCTTGACCACCAGCGTGGAGGAGTACAAGTCAGCTATGGAGACAACCAGACTTACTCTTGTGGACGTGGAGGTCGACATGGAGGAGTAGTTGATTATTCGGCTACCTATTTATCTATCATCCTTTGATTATTGAGTCGCAATGATCATCCAACATGTGGATGGCTTGCTATTATGTTTACTTTTCCAAACTTGTTGTTTACGTTGTTTAAACTCTATGTTTATCTTGTGATTGTTTATTGTGTTTGTTGCTTTGTGATGTATTGTGCATAGCATCTATGGGTTATATCTCATTACTTATCCTTATTGAAACCACATATGCCTCCCCGTCGTGCCAATCCCAACCCAAAAAACAACAACAATAACGTCAATCCTGAGATGCAGCAGTTGATGACAGCTGAAACTATACTGATGCAGATGATGACCCAGTTCATGGCTAATCAAAACCAGAATCAGAACAATAACAACAACAACAATCCCAACAATCCACCAGCATTTGACATTCTTACAAGGTTTTTGAGGTTGAGGCCAACCAAGTTCTCGGGAACCACTGGTCCCATGGTAGCCAATGGCTGGCTACGCTCTGTGAATAAAGACTTGGTCACTATTGGCTGCACCAATGAAGAAAAGGTCAGGTTCGCAACACATCTGCTTGAAGGACCAGCGACAACATGGTGGGACAACTTTCAGATCACCACACCTATTAAGGATGTGACTTGGGCTATTTTTGAGGATGGATTCCATACAGCTCACATCTCATTAGGAGTGATGAACTTGAAGAAGAAGGAGTTCCACAATCTGAAACAGCGCCACCGCAGTGTGGCTGAATACATTGGGGAGTTCAACAATCTGGCGCGCTATGCACCGGATGAAGTTGATACTGATGCTAAGAGGAAGGAGAAGTTCCTCGAGGGATTGAATGATGAAATGAACCTGTAGCTATCTATTGCCTATGTCCCAACATATCAATCACTGTGTGACAAGGCCACCATCTTGGAAAGAAAGATGAAGCAGGTTGAGAACAGGAAGAAGAAGCATCACTTTGACAAGCACAGCTCAAGATCGTCTCATAAACGCTCCCATGGTGATGATAATGGAGGTTCTGGATTCCACAAGCATGGGAAGTATAACAACCACCACAACAGTAACCGCCACCATGACAATAAGCACCACCGCAGCCATGACAATGATAAGTATAAGAACCACAAGAGTGGACACAAGAGCCACCACAGTGGGAATGGCAATGGAAGTCAGCCTGCTAAAAGAGATATCAGTCAGGTTGAGTGATTCAAATGCAAGAAAACTGGGCACTATGCAAATGAATGCCCAGAAAAGAAAGTTGAAGGAGCCAACAAGCCCAACCCTTTCTAGAAGGGACAAGTGAACCACATCAATGTGGAAGAAATATATGAAGAGTCTGATGTTGTGGCTGGTAAGATCAAGCTTAATTCTTTTCCAGCACTTGTTCTTTTTGATAAAAATGGACTTCCAATTGAAACTATTGGGTGTCCTATTAAAGTAAGCTCTCCCGGTGGAGAGATGATAGTGAATTTTGGATGTCATGATATAGTGATAGAATTTGGAAAGTATAAGTTTCCAGTTAGTCTGATAATCCTAGATTCCCAAGGATTGGATGTAATTTTGGGTATGGATTGGATGACTAAGTATGAAGGAGTACTAGATTGTGCCAATCGTACTGTTACACTCACAACCCCGGATAAGAAACATATTAGGTTCAAGTCTAACTTTGAGTCTAAAGGGAGTAATCTAAATTCTCTTAAGGGGGTTAACATTGATAGTGTACCAGTTGTGAAGGAATATCCAGATGTGTTTCCGGAAGAATTACCAGGAATGCCACCGAATAGATATGTGGAGTTTCCGATTGACTTGTTGCCAGGATCTGGACCAATAGCAAAGAGACCCTACAAGATGTAAGTGGATGAGTTAAGGAACTCAAGAAACAACTTGGAGAACAGTTGTAGAAAGGATTTATTCAACCGACTTCTTCATCTTGGGGTGCACCAGTTCTGTTTGTTGAGAAGAAGGATATAAGTCAAAGATTATGCATAGATTACCGTTCACTCAATTAGGTGACAATAAAGAACAAGTACCTTTTTCCTAGAATCAATGATCTATTTGATCAGCTGGAAGGAGCCCGTGTATTATCAAAGATTGATCTCTGATCTGGTTACTTTCAGCTAAAGATTAGAGAACAAGACATACCTAAGACTGCTTTCACTACTAGGTATGGATTGTATGAGTATACCGTGATGTCGTTTGGATTGACAAATGCACCATCTTATTTCATGAACATGATGAATGAAGTGTTCATGGAGTTTCTTGACAAGTTTGTTGTCCTATTCATCGACGACATTTTGATCTATTCCAAGAGCAAAGAAGAGCATGAAGAACATTTGCGTTTGATACTTGAGAAGCTTAGGGAGCACAAGTTGTATGCCAAGTCCAGTAAGTGTGAATTCTAGTTGAATGAAGTTGGATTTCTCGGACATATTGTGTCGGGAGATGGTATTGCTGTTGATCCTGCAAAGGTGTCAGCTGTAACTGAGTGGGAATCTCCCAAGTCAGTTAAGGAAGTTCGTAGTTTCCTAGGCTTGGCACGATACTGTAGAAGGTTCATTGAGAATTTCTCAAAGGTAGCTAAGACAATGACGGAGCTACTTAAGAAAGATAAGAAGTTTGACTGGACTGAAGGTTGTGAAGTCAGTTTCCAGGAATTGAAGAAGAGACTAGTGACAGCACCAGTCTTATGTTTGCCAGATTTGGAGAAAGATTTCCAAGTCTATTGTGATGCATCTCACCAAGGATTAGGTGGAGTTTTGATACAAGAAGTAAAGGTTATGGCTTATGCCTTGAGACAAATCAAAACTCATGAAGTAAATTATCCTACTCATGACTTAGAGTTAGCCTCTGTTGTCCATGCACTCAAAACATGGAGACATTATCTTTTGGGAAAGCGTTGTGAAGTGTTCACGGATCACAAGAGTTTGAAATATATCTTTACTCAGAAGGAAATCAATATGATACAAAGAAGATGGCTTGAACTCATCAAGGACTATGACTTGAGTTTGCAGTACCATCCCGGTAAGGCAAATTGTGGCACCCCGGATTTACGGTCCGAGAATACCCATTATGCCTACAATTCACGTTCCCATGATCAGTGAGCCATGAGCATAACCGACTAGTATCATTACAACATCCATATAGTAACGAGTAAAAACTTACAAGTGGCCATTATGGCGATTACAACACAAGTAGCGGAAGTCTTTAGCGCAGAGCCCGTGCCATAACCTACATGCAACTATCTGGGAAGACGGCCTAGCTCGCATAGACGTCATCACCTTCGTCACTTCTTAACATCTGCAATATGGCCAAGTAAATAGCCAGGGACAATGCCGGTGAGTACTTTGAATGTACTCGCAAACCACCGAGACAAGGGTAAATAAGATAATGCATATTGGGATGTGGCAAGTTAGCTCTATACTATAGTTGTTTTTGAAAAACCTAGTATTCGCATCTCTATATCTTTGTTGAAAAAGAGTTTTTATAAAATATGCCTCCTTTTAGAAAATCCAAACATCTCCACATCCTTGTTAAAAAGATTTAAAATAGTTTTGTTGTAAAACCCTTTTTAAAATCTTCGACCATCTCTGGTCAAAACCAAATTCTTTCTTTAGTTTCCTCGTGACCAAGTCACATCCTTTATTTCATCTTATCCAAAGGGTCCTCCTAGCACTTGCCATTCCAACCGTCCTTGTCCGTGGACACGGCTATTCGAATAGATTAGACTCTGTAGAGTTTTTGTACTTTACCCACAGGAATCAATACATCTGCCGGGATAAAACCACAGCCTGCTACACACGGTAGACAGGGGCTCGGATAATCAAACTTAAACTTCTCATTTGTCCATCCCTAGCAACGACGGCTTTTCCTTTTGGGTTGTTATCTCCGGTACGAGTATGGGGTATTACGACCCTGGTCCTGCCTTCCGTACTGACCCCTATCTCCAGACCGAAGTCTGGCAGATAGCAATAGTGACAATCTTCCATCCGTACTACCTAAAAGCATACCGTCTGCGAGAGACCCAATTGTTGCACCAGTGCCTTGTCCCAGACAGCCCGGATTTTAGGGGATTTCTCCCCTTTAGCGAGTACGAGCAGCCCCGGCTAAGGATCACAAACTACGAGCTAAGCCCCAGTGTCTGGGCTAATGTGGCTGCATAGATAAAATTGTTCCGGACATTGGCTTAGAACTTCCCTTCTCTTTATCTTGCTTGACTTTCTCTTTATCCACCTCATATCTTCTTTTAGTAAAACTTCCACTCAGAAATGATGCCTATTTCCAAGGGTTTTATTTTGAAAACCTTTTTAGTAGGGTAAGAACCCAAAATAGTTTTATCTCTGAAAATCCGTGGGGTTCCCAGAGGGAATATGATAACCATATTTGTCTCAATCTAAAGGGGTCATTATAGGTGAAAAAGGGTAGGTGTCCTAATGGACACTCTTCCATAACTTGGAGGAGCCAAGTTACTCACGCACTTTTATTTGGAACAAACCATGCCTGTGATCATGAAATTTATAAACGAGATATAAAACAGTTGATAATCAGAAGTAGGTTAATATAAGAGTTTAGGATTGGTGGCTTGCCTGTGACCAATGAGATGTCCCTTGACGGCGTTAGATAACTAGAATACCAGTAATGATAATAATAAGAATAACCCGATCCTTTCTTCTTCTCAGCGTCACACAATCGCAACTATTGTTGTTATCGAGCATACATGCAAACAAACAACCCACAATCAATACAAGGCATACAAACATCAAACCATTGGATTGGAAGAAGATTTGGAGGCATTAGGGAAAAGATGCCTTTGGATTTAGAGTCTAGGAACTTCCTAAGGGAGGTTTTTTTGGACAAGGGCTTGATCTGTATGATACCATTGTATACAAATGATACCATCAGATAGGTATTGTTAAAACGAAACCAACAAAAGTGGTTTCACTATTTATCAATTTCCTAGGATTTATAATGGATTTTAGAGTGATAAAAACTCTAGTTTTAGGAAATAATTCACCAGAACTTATGTGGAGTTCCAAAAATTATCTCCTTGGGTGATTAAGTAGTATTTGATAGAATGATTCAAGAGGAGTTGGACCCACCTCAAAAGAATTACCATAATGCCCTTGAGAAATTCCCAAAGGCAATACTGGACAAGATTTGTCTTTTTCATCAGATTTATTTTACAAAAGCTTTTTAGTTGATTCCAAGGAAACAAGTTAGGTACTGAGGATAACTTTTTGTAGAAAGTGGAATCAGACTTTTTGGAGTTGCATAGCTACTATAATGTTTTTATTAGTGATTAAACCATGCACAGAGTTGTTTAATTCACCAAATTTCAACAGAGACTCATAAAATTATGAGCTGCTGGATTTAGTAGGATATGGTTAGTTCTGTCAACTGAGAGTTGGAATTAGGTCCAAACCTCATTTGGTTTGGCCTAGAGAAATTTCTAAAGTCAGAAAGGCTCTGTTTTTATTATTTTTAACATGGGCAGAATAGGAAGCGAAATAAGGTCAGGACAGTGGGATATGAAAGGTATGGGTGATACCTTTCAGCACAAGTTGGATTTGTTCTATTTGGATTTGTTAAAAACCCTAGAGACTTTATTTAGTGATCTAGAAAGATCTGGGGAGAGCATTTATCATATTTATTCTATATACTATTTTGGTGTAAAACTTGGTCTGCATGCGAGAGAGAAGGTGTAGGCTTGTGGGGAATTTTAGATCTGGCCAAAATATGGGGTTTTACTATTTTGTTTGGATTTAAACCAAACAGTCATCCTGTAGATCTATTTAGAGTATAAAAAGAAAAAGGGGCAAAGTATTCGCGGGCCAGATCTGCGAGCAGATGGGCCGCGAGGGGAGGATTTGGCCCAGTGGCGACAGAGCGCATGCGGCCGACGCGTAGTCAGCTGCGGCCCAGCAGCAGGCTCGCCAGGAGAAGGGGTAAGGAGCAACCGGGGCCGTCAGATCTAGTGGAGATCGATGGTCCCCAGTCGTCGTCCTCGCGAGAGCCCACCGGCGGAGAGCGAACCCTAGGCAGGAGTTGGAGGGGGCAGGGGAGCTCACCAAGGCTCGAGGAAGGTCGAGGAGGCGACGAGGCGACACGGTCGACGATAACGAGTCTGGAGAGGGGCAGCACGAGCTGGTTCGTCGTCGGGAGGAAGCTTGCATGGAGGTGCCCGAGCCTAGCTCGTCGGAGTTTGTCGGAGAGGCTCCCAGAGCTGCTGCATCTTGAAGAAAAGGGTATGGTTAGAATTAGAGGGGCAAGGGGAGTCCAATGGGGTGACATGCAAAGGGAGAGGAGAGCTGAGGGAGAAGCCTAGCACGATTTCTTGGAGGAGGCCGAAGCTTCTCTTCCTCCTTCTTTCGAGCAGGGAAGAGCAAGGGGAGGAGAGGGGAGCTATGGGGAGGTAAGTGGAGCGTGTAGGGGGCAAATGAGGGCAGAGGGGTGAGCTTGGGTGGCCGGTGGCCTTATAAACAAGAGAGGAGGTGGCCAAGGTCCATTTGGACATGGGCAAGGTGGGGGCTGTACATTGGGCGAGAGAGGCGGTGCTGGGGGTGGTGTGGGGCCTACAGCTTAACCAGAGCGGGAGAGGGAGAGTGGGGTAGCTGCTGTCCCCTTTATTACAGAGGTATTGCAAGATTTTTCCTCTCTCTCTCAAGTTTCAAGGGCTAAAGGACAAGGGTGCTACAGTGGTCAGCTACAGTGCTGGTCGACCAGAGGGGTGTGGGCTGCTAAGGTGGAGTGCTGGGGAAGATTGGAGCTAGCTTGGTTGTGGTTTGAATCAAGTTTGCTTGATTTGCAAAAAGGTTGATCATTTGTGGCCTGTGAAGGAAATTGAAAAAGTTGCATTGGGCAAAGTTTGGAAAGGGTACTAGTGGGCGGAATAGGTTAAATAATCTCTTCATGATTTAAATGGGATTTTTCTAATGATTATAATCCCATTTAAATACACTTCTTCAAAAAGTGCAGAAATAGATTATGGAAGCTAAGATGATATTTTTTATTGGGAATGCTTTTGGTTTTCTATGTGATATGGTCCTAGATACCATAACACACACTGGAGAATTTTAGTGGTATATATTGAGGTTGAAAAGTATTTTTGGGGAATTATTTCTTATTTCTTCCATTTAAGAAAAAGGGCAAAAAGAAATAATAAAGGATCTCAAAAATAATTATTTTTGTGTTGGAAAGATACGATATGATATGGAGAACTCAAATATGCATTGATTTGACAAAGTTATCTGGAGAAAAACGAACTTGCCTTAAAGACAAGGCTGTTGAGGAATTGGTAAGTGAAGGAAATAAAATAGTTTAATAATCCAAATAATTGGGAGAATTATTAGGGGATACTTATATCCAAGTTAGATGATGTGGACTTGATGTAGGCATCAAGGTCAACCTTGGTTTTGAGGGAAAGTGGTAAAAAGGGTTGAAACTAGGCTTGGGAGGATCTAGGGTTTAGTTATTCTGATGCCACCTAAACAGGATTGGATTAGGGAGCTCAGAGTTCACCTTGGTACAAGGGGTATATGGATGGATAGACCATGTCATATAGATGATCATGGAAGCAAGAGTTGGGCTTTGTTTGATTTGTGGTGATGTAGAGGAGGTGGCAAACATTGTTGAAAATAAAGCTGCCATAACAGATACATCAGGTAGCCTCCTAAACCATGTGGGTTTAGGTAACACAAGGCTCCAATGGAAGCAAGCAAGGTAGGGTCTGATAGGCCATGGTTAGTAGATCACCACCATGCAATGAGTTGGTCAAGGGGAGATGGCATATAGATATGAGCTTCAGCCAAAGTAGGCAAGATGATAAGATTTGCAGAAAAAATTATTATCTTGACTACAAAACGATCATGGATGAGTGGGACATAGAATGGCTTAGCCAAGGGCAGGAGTGGGCTTTAGTAGTACTACTGATGTACTACAAGATGGTTCAAGTACATTCTCAAGAATGCACATAGAGTGGAAATGGTAGAGCTCCAAATATTGAATCTAGATAAGGAATCCAGAGAGCCATTTTGGCAGGTTTGGAGATTTTGACTAGAGTGCAAGTGTGTATGATTTTGAGAGGATGGCAAGGGTTTATCCTATCCATCAAGTGGTTGATGTTGAGACATAGATTGAAGGGAGGGGATCCAAACTTGGATTGGGTCTCCACTAAGTTGGAAACCATCAAGAGGGATTATCCATAGATTGATTTGAGCAGGAGATGAGATGATCACTTGAGTGGCTTAGGATAGATCCAGACTTGGATGCTGGCTTGAGATTGATGATCACAAGAAAGGATTGGTTCCTAAGGGATGAGCTACTAGATTAGCTCATTCTAGTTCCTAAGCAAACAAGGCAATTCATCAGACGGCAGATCAAGGCAATTCATCTTGTCACTTATACATTGCTACTGGGGTTGCCATCAAACCTAGCTTGAGGTAAGGAGGGGTATTTTGGAAAGGGGTTTTGCTGGGAAGTAATATAAGGATCATCTTGGTATTACTACCAAGATTGGAATAAAAGGTTTTAATAAAGGTTTTTGGAAAAACCTAGAGATAAGGGTTGTTGAAGGTTCTGTCTTGAAAACATAAGGAGAGTATATCTATATCTCCATAGTTTTGGCAATAGAAACTAGTGAGGTACTTGGTTGTGTCAAAGTCATCTTGGCTCAGGTTTTGAAATGCCAGAACATTTGAGAATATGAAAGATGAGCCAAGACATCTCTTTTGTAAAATAGTTTTTGTAAACTAGGGTTGAGATAAGGAGTACACAACTAATACACAAACAATTGCTTAAGCAAGCCAGTAAGCACACCTTGCAATAAAGAGTTTTTGTTCCCCCTGATTTTTGCCTTTTGGACATCTAATCAGGGTTGCTGAAATTGGGATGTTACACAAATGTTGTAGCGGATGCTTTAAGCCGTAAGGTTTATGTGAATGGCCTTACTAAGCGAGAATTGCCAGATGATCCGTGTGCCCAATTCAAGGATCTCAGATTGGAGATTGTTCCTGAAGGACATCTCATGTCATTGGATGTTCAACCCACATTGTTGGACAAGATAAAAGAAGCCCAAAAGATGGACAAGGAGATTGAAGATATTAAAGGAAAAATTAGCAAAGGGAAGGCTAAATGATTCCATGAACATGAATAGGGTACTTTATGGTATGTAAAACGTATCTGCATTCCACAAGATCCGGAGCTTCGGAAACTGATTATACAGGAAGCACACAATTCACCATATTCTTTTCATTCGGGTAACACCAAAATGTACATGTATGTGAAGGAAAGATTTTGGTGGAAAAAATCTCAAGAAGGATATTGCAGAGAATATTACCTTGTGTGATGTATGTAGTCGAGTGAAAGTGGAACATCAGAAACCGGCAGGGTTATTACAACCACTACCTATTCTAGATTGGAAGTGGGATAAGATTGGTATGGATTTTATCACCGGACTGCCAAGGACTAGATCCGGATATGATTCTATTTGGGTTGTTGTAGATCGCCTCACTAAAGTGGCTCATTTCATACCCGTGAAGACTAAACCTATACAAGTGCTAAGTTAGCCAAAATCTATATGAACAGGATTGTATGTCTGCATGGAGTACCTAAGAGTATTGTGTCTGATAGAGGAACTCAGTTCACTTTGCATTTTTGATGACAACTGCATGAATCATTGGGAACAAGATTAGAGTTCAGCACAACTTTTCACCCCCAGACTGATGGACAGACAGAAAGGACATTTTGGAGGATATGTTGAGGGCATGTGCCCTAGACTATGGTGCTAGTTGGGATGAAAGTCTGCCTTACGCAGAATTCTCTTACGATAACAGCTATCAAGCCAGCATTGAGATGGCACCGTTTGGATTTCTCTATGGAAGGAAGTGTACTACGCCATTACCATGGAGTGGTGTTGGAGAAAGAAATTTGTTCGGACCAGAATTGATTAAGGAAGCGGAAGAGAAAGTTAAATTGGTAACGGATAGATTGAAGATAGCACAGTCCCGACAGAAGATCTACGCAGATCCAAAGCATAGAGAAGTCACCTATGAGGTAGGTGATAGAGCGTATCTTAGAGTCTCACCACTTCGTGGTGTTAAGAGATTTGGAGTCAAAGGAAAGTTGGCACCAAGGTACGTTGGACCATTCAAGATTTTGAGCCTCAAAGGAGAAGTGGATTATGAGATTGAATTACCTGAATCACTGTCACCAGTTCACAATGTCTTTCATATGAGTCAGTTGAAGAAATGTCATCCGGAGATGGAAGAAACTTCTTTGAAGGATACTATACCTTTGGAAGAGGTTCAGTTGGAGAGTGATCTCACCTATGAGGAGAAACCTGTCAAGATTCTTGAGACTGCAGAAAGAGTTACTCGGACTAAGACTATTAAATTCTACAGGGTACAATGGAATCATCATACCGAAGAAGAGGAGACTTGGGAAAGAGAAGATGATCTTCGGAAAGACCACCCACACCTATTTGCTAGCCAATCCAAATCTCGAGGGCGAGATTCATCTTAAGGGGGTTAGATTTGTAACATCCCAAAAATCATGAATTATAAAAGCATACATTGCATACATATTTTCATAGCATTTAGGGATGGCACAAAAAATTTCAAAGTTTGGAATCAAACAAAACCATTTTTATGGCCACTTTAATATTCATATGAGGCATGGTTTTGCTCTTATTTTCAAAGGACCAAGGTTGTTTGTGTAAACAGTAGTGTTTGACACACATTTGAGTGCAAGGATCACACTACAAAAATCTAGAGAATATTTGAAATCAAACTTATTTGAATTAGGGTTTGAAAATCATTCCTGAAAAATCAAATAGAAAAAGAAAAGGAAAAAGGAAAAAATAAAACAGGCGCTGCCCTTTGAGCCCACCTCCAGATCAGGCCCAAAATACCACCTGGGCCATTTCCCATCCCCCTCTCTGTCTCTCACCCGCACGCTCATACCCCTCCCTCGCTGACCAGTGGCCCTAGATGCCACGTCGTCATCATCCCCAAACCCCGCACCCCCCGACCCCGTCGTCGCCGCCGTTACCTCCATCACTGCCCTGATTTAAGCGGGCTTAATTGCCGATCAATGCCATGTGATTTCCTCTCCCCTCTCCGGCTACTTAAGCCCCACACCGCCGCGGTCATTTCCCCCCAAACACACCCACTCAATCGCCGCCAGGCTGCTCGCAATTCGACCTACACTGCCGCTGCCCAAGCGCCTCCGACGAGCTACTCCGGTGAGTTTCTTGCCCGCGCCCGCCCCTCGTTCATACGGTGTTGTTCCTCGGCCCCTTGTGCATCTTCTGACATCACTGGTTCGTCCTGTATGGGCCTAGGTCGTCGGCTTCGTCAAGCACTGTGAACACCTGACGCCGTCCTCGTCTCCGGCAAGCAATCCCGGTAAGATGCGACCGCCCCTCACCTTCTGATTCAAACCATCTTGTTCGCCTGGTCCTTGTTCACACACTAATGCACTTTGTTTGCGTTGGGGTGATCCAAGTCGTCGCCTCCGTTGTCGTTTGCTAGAACCCGACGCTGCCCGCAACTCCGACGTGCTTTTCCAGCCGCAGTAGCTTGCCCCCGTCCAAGCCGAAGCCACCTTGAGCTTCCTCGCGACCTTGCGATGCTGGTAAGCCACCGCACAGCCCCTAGCCTCCTCTGGAATCGTCGGAGCACCATCGCCAGTAGCGCCGCCGCCGCCAGTGGCCATTTGCGCCGCCCATCCATGGTCGCTTGATCGAGCACCGTTGGATCTAGATCTAAAGGCATAGAACATATCACTTAACGAATCGGTATCGATCAATCTGGCCCATGCATCATCACTTAAATCCTGCAGTCCATGTTGATCAATCCGCGTGAAGCGGTACGGGCCAATCATATGCGCCCACGTGTCTGGATTTAGATTTAAAATCTTTTTTTGAATCTATTAGGAATTTAAACTTGTAAAATTCATATCTTTTGTTATATTTATCCAAAAAATGCAAATAATATATCATTGGATTCATAAAAATTAGCCCTACATTACTGTTGCTTAAATTTTTATTTTGCTTCTGGAAAATTAGGATTATATGCAGAACACTTTGTAGGCTTATTTTGGCTTTATAAAATGTTTATGAAATTGTTTTGAGACAAATTTAAGTTTTTTTAGACTTTAAATAGATGGCTTTGTTTTCAGTACTGTTTGGTTGACTTGTTTAGTATAGAAAAGTCATTTCATAGAATTTGCATGCATTCATATTATTTTTGCTTGAATATTGGAATGTGAATTAGGTGTTATCATTTTATATGTAGATTTTGGTGCTAGTGGTGATTGTGAGTGTGAGGATTGTTGCTATTCCCCCAACAACTACCAAGGCAAGTGGTGCTTCATGTATTTTGTCCCATTATTTTGACTATGCACTAGTGATATTTTGAGTAGGCCTTGCATGGAAATTTTCTAAGTATATATACTATGCAATGCCTTGGGAAATCCTAGTACTGGTAGTCTTGGTAGAATTTTCTATAGGTTAAGATAATTGTTATGTTACCATTCTTAGCCTAGCTAGTAGCAAACAAGGGTGGAATATATTCATGCTATGGAAATTTTGCTCAGTCTTTGACTTGTGTTTTGTTTAATAAAACAACTAAGTGAATGAATCACCTGGGTCGAATGGTATGATGGTTTATGTTGAGTGGTTACACAAGGCCCATGTCTATGGTTTTCCTTGTGTATCTCACTTGTGGAAAGCCACCCAGGAACAAAGGGTAAAAACTAAGTACTTAGCCGTGTCCCCGGCAACGGACAATTTGAGCATCAAAGACATTGAAGCTATCAAGGATCTCCTCATCCCAATTTCTAAGTTAAAAACTTGTGGTTGAACAAGGGTAAAGGTTCACCAATGTATATTGGTGGTTCCTTGGGAGTTTTTGACAAACAAAAACTTAGTGTTTTTCAACTGATAGGAAAAACCCTATTTTGAGCAAAGCAAGCCTAAGCTACACTTAGCCAAATTCATATAGATGTTAGATACTACTATTCTACTATGGTATCACTTGCCAATACAATTCCAAATGTATTGAGCCACTATGGCTGTAACTTATGATGTTGCAGGTTACTCTGATAGAGATTAGGGAATTGAGTCTACACTCAACATGCTTGCCTGTGGCACATGAAGATGAAGACTTTATTTTATTTACTTAGGTTATGAACTCTTGTACTAGCCTTTTGCTAATGAGTTGTAAAATACTATGTTATCTCTGGAATGACGATGTAATAACGACCTTTGTATCTGTGTACTTCATCTTAAACTGTGGATGCTAGCATTTGATCCAGGGACTAGCATTGCAATCACAGGGACCTTTACCTTACAAAGGTGGGGTCTTACAAACAGATAGTTCAGAGAGGGCCGGATTATCCGTCCATAGTGAGGGCTGGATAATCCGCCCCGGGCGGTTTTGTCCTTTAAGGACTAGGGATCGGGGGAGGGCTCAAACAGAGCAGATCTTCCTCCCTAACCCGTGTCCTGACCCCAGCCGCCGTCGGACCTTCTGCCCCACCCCGGAGTCGATTTGACCGCCGGATTCTCCGGGATCTCCCCGGATCTTCTTCCCAGCGCCTCCGGGAATACTCTCCTCTGAGCTTTTCGTCCAATGAGTGAGGGTAAATCCTTCATTCATCTCTTTTGTGTGGAAGTTGTTGTTCTTGGTCGAAACTCATTTTAGAGGATACTTTGTGATTCCATTGCCTGTTAGGATCCGTAGTCTTGCAACCCTAGTGCCCGATCTACATTGGTACCGTGAATCTATGGAGGATCTGACGATTTTCGCAAGGGGCAGATTATCCGCCCCTTGCAAGGCCAGATTATCCGGCCTGGAGGTTCACCCATCTTCAGATTTGTCATAGCTTCCCTTATCAGATTTGTGTGTATGCTTATCCCCATGCCACCTATCTATTTCTCCTCACAGGTGGTTCGAGTGCTCCCAAGACCTACAAGCACCGTCCCCGTGCCCGTTACCTAACAACACTTGAAGAAGGTGTGCTTGCGGACAAGGTTGAAATTAGAAGGCAGCCAAGAGAGACAGATAAGATGGTTGAACGATCTAAGTCTTTGAATATGACCACTCAGAAGAAGTGTTGGGGCAAACAAGCCCGTGTCCATTAGAAGAATATGTATATTATTGAGTACTCTGCCAATCGCCACCATGACTTCTATGACGAGGCTGATAGTGATGAGCCACAGGAGGACATTCTGTTTTGGTTTTCGGACTTCAGGTACATTCATGATGACGTTTATGCTTCTCTCAAGATTCCCCCCATGCACCCTCTAAATTTGACTATGGCTCAATCCAAGCCAAGACTTAGTGAGGCTTTGGCTATGACTAGTATAACGGGGCTGCACCATCTCATGACCTTGGAATGCAGCTATGACTCATCTGTTGTGAAGCAATTCTTTTCTACACTTGTGATCTGCAGAGATGAGCTTCACACTACGAAGTGGATAACCGGGGACACTATTAATTAGTATAATTTCCGCACCTTTCGTCAGGTCCTTGGCTACTCTTTCCATGGCCGTGCCACTCCTTCTGGCCATCGCATCATCTCTACGATCAAGCCCATCAAAGATTCTACTCTTGATCCATGCCTAGCTACCAATGGGGTGGATGGTACATTCTCTGGACTCTCACCATTGTATGCAGCTCTTTTTGTTTTGTTCCGGGACAGCACTGCTCCGAGTAGGGGAAAGAATGATAAGATTCATGGTCACCTTGTGCCACTGCTCGCCTTTTCCCATGAGTGTGCTACCAAATGCCGAGGCAGCTGTTGGGTACAAGTTGGATGTCATGGATTTCATCTACCATGAGATGACATGTGCAATGTTCAACATGCTCTCTATTCCTTTTGCTCTGTATATCATGATGCTTATAAAGCATATGCTTCCCCATTAGGAGTTCGGTGGTAATTTGGATTTTGTGCACAAGTCCAAGAATATTTACAATAAGGCTCAGAAGACCTCCCATCCTTCCTCAGCCCCAGAGTCCTTCATGCATGATGCTCGGGCTAGTGGACGCATGACCCAATGCCTCCTATGGCCCGTGAGGTCAAGCAGCTGAACTAGTTCCAACGGAACATCTTGTGAATGGGGGTTGATACTCAGAAGGGCCAGTATGAGGCCTACAGGCATCACCACGAGATGGCCCACACCCAGAAGTTGATCCTTCATCATGTGTTAGAGGCTTCAGGCCTTCCTCCTGCTCCTACTGCTCAAGAACCGTATGCTCAGTGGAACACCTTAGGTATCAACTTTGGAGAGCTTGAGCGTCACCTATTTCATGCACCATCTAGGGAGCCTACTCCTCCAGCTGATGATGATGATGATGAGTATGATGATGAGGAAGAGGAATGGGACGGGGAAGAGGACAATGACAAGGAGGACTACGAGTGATCTCTTGGGGCATTAGCATCGCTCTTCTTCCTTTTTGGTGTTTCGATGCCAAAGGGGGAGTAGTAGTTCTATTTAGGTATTTGTGGATTTGCATGGGTCGGGCGTAAACACTTGTTTTTTTTATCGTTTTTCCTATCGTGTTGCTTGTGCCCATTTAGCATTGAACCTCTATTCGTGTTCATTTTTGTATGAGGCTATGTCTTGTGATACTTTGGTTTATGTGTGGATTTCTATGTGGAATTATCTATGTAGATTCTATCTATGGTCTTATGGATTTCTGGAATTATATCTATGCATGTATCACATTGGTGAAGTGGTGGGATGTTTCACGACCTAATATTATCGTTTATCATCTTGGCTAGTTCATCTCCCGGTGGTATGATGTTTTTTTCTCTAACTCATCATGTTCTTGTTGCTTATTCCTTAGTGTTTCCATTTTTAGTCAAATGCAAATTATCTATATGCACACACTCAGGGGGAGCCTATTTCACTGTTGGAATGATGTGTTAGTAGGAATATATTTTGCAAATCCTAGTATTGTCATCTAAAACCAAAAAGGGGGAGATTGAAAGAGAATTTCATGATCTCTAGTGTTTTGTGTGTTAGATAACAACACCAAGGATTATTTAATGTGTGTTGAAGTGCTGCAGGTTATAGCATATTCAAAAGGATCAAAAACAGTTTTCTTTGGGTGGATTATCCGCCCCTTCCAAGGGCCGGATAATCCGGCCTAGCTCAAGTCCAAGCGTAGGCTCGGCGTGTTACACTGTATGGGGGGGGGTATTTTCTCAAATATTGTCTGGCTAGGCTAGACAATCTGCCCCTCAGGGGTCCGGATAATCTGCACCCCCCTAGGATTTCACCTAGGAGGGCCTAGTCGCATTATACTGTATGGGGGGCGAAGAATCCCCCGGATTTTCTGGCTAGGGCCGCAGTTTTTTCCTGGTCCGGATAATCCGCCCCCTCGAGGATTTTCTACAAGAAGAACATGGCGCGACATACTAGATGGGGGGCGGAAAATCCCTCGGAATTTCCGGCCCTGAGGCGGACTATTCCCCCAGGGCGGATAATCCGCCCCCAAACTCCTCCAACGGTCAGTTTTGGCAGGGGGTATTTAATCCCCATCATCCCCTCTTACTAGAACTCTTGATTCATTTCGAAAAAGTCTAGACCTGTTCTTCAAGCTCCAACAAGAGATCTCCACCTTCACCCACCCAAAGGCTTCAATCTTTGGGGGAACCGAAGGAAGATGCCTCGATCTTCATCAACAGAAATCAAGCGCTTCACTTCCCCTCCATTCACTTGGAGGATTCTCTATCTAGTATTTCTTGAAGATATCTAGATCCTTGTTTTGGTTATTTGATAATTCTTGTTCTTGTGGCAGCTTGTTGTCATCATGGGAGCCTCCAATTTTAATGTGGATGTGTGCCTCGCTAGCGTTGTAAAGGTGCCGGTTCTCGCCTCGAAGGGTACCTATAGTGGAAAGGTGGATCAGACCTTTGGTAGCTAGATTCATCGGAGAATAGGGTGAGGCCTATTGTGGCGTGGTGGTCTTAGAACTGTCCACCCCGCCAATGCAGACGTACTTCCCTTAACAAGGAATGAACTACAGTCAAACAAATCCTCGTGTCTCCGCGTGATCCACTACGGTTTCCTCGCTCCTCTTTACTCGCTTAGTAGTTAGGGTTGCATATAGGGAAATACGCGTAATTGCATATCTAGAGAATTTACTTTGTGTCAAGCCTAAAATTGAAAAAGAACTAAAATTTGAAGTAGCACCTATTCACCACCCCTCTAGGTTCCCATACTATCCATTTCACATTCCTTAATTTTCCGAGCACGCGGTGCTCATATCTAGGCTATTCCTTCATCGACCAGGCCACTCGTCTGTTGAGACTTTGACTAGTGGGTCCTGGCCCACGTGATAAGGTGTAACGCAGGGGACCCTCGATCTCATTACGCCGACAGAAGCCCCCGGGCAAGGGCCGAAAACTTGCAACGCTGGTCGCAGTTCGACGAAGAGGCTCACTACAAGAAAAATGTCTTTTACAACGGACCATTTTCATGGTTGAAGGCCCGTTTTTCATGGATGAAGAGTCTTCTATGACGGATTCCCTTCGCGGTAAAAGCCCTGTCACAAAATATTCTACCATGGTTTTTTTCGAATGTGCTGGATCGCACCCTTCATCCATGGAAAGTCGTTCCGTCTGAGATGTGTTCACCAGCCGCGTTGACTACTGACGTCATGCAAACTGCCACGTGGTGAGCGCCGTTAACGGCCAGTTAATGCCGTTAACTGTCAATGAAACTGTGGTAGAAGACATGCCCAGCCAAGGCCTGGTAATTATTAAGCGGCCTGGCCCATTAAGGAAGCCTAACAGGATCGTGTCCCGTTACTGTTTCTTCATGCACTGTTACAAATGGGTCCACTGGTGCAGCCGTAGGCGGCCCATAAACTTTCTGGCCCGTTACTGGTTCCACACACACTGTTTTAAATTGGCCCGTTCGCACGGCCCATAAATATCCGGGCCCGTTAGTGTTCCGCCCTGCACTGTTCGAAATGGGCCCGTTTGGCCATCCCGCTTTGGCCCGTAACCTTTCCGGCCCATTACTGTATATACATGTATTGTTCGAACTGGGTCATATACTTTGGGCCCTACCGTTCAGGCCCGTAAATTTTCGGCCCATGTTCTGGCCCTTACTGTTTTAACCTGGTGAGTTCCTCGGCCTGTTACTATTCCAGCCTGGTGCAAACTGGGCCTGTTACTGTTCCGGCCTTGTGCAAACTCGGCATGTTACTGTTCTGGCCTACTACTATTCTGGCTTGTTACTATTTTGACAGTTTAATGTTATGGCCCGTTATTTTTCTGGTCCCTACTTTTTGGCATGTTACGGTTTTGGCCTTTTACTGTTTCGGCCTATTATGATTTTGGCAAGTTACTGTTTCGGCCTGTTACTATTTCGGTCTGTTACGGTTTCGGCCTGTTACTGTTTTGGCATGTTACAGTTTCATCCCGCCACTGTTATGGCCCGTTACTGTTACCAATCTCGCCTGTGGGTCGGCCCCGTTACTTGTACGGTCTTTTAAAGTTTTTGCATTTCTAGATCCCATTTCGCTATCATAAATGGTGTATAATGTGTGAGCATTTTTAATGTTTATCGTCAGCCTAATACAAGACAAGCAAATACAAAGCACGATACTCTACCCTAATTGACCTGGCTAGCGCAGGTATGGTAACGCCTACCGCTACGTGTGGACGGAATCAACTAAATGCCTACATGGCCTGATGGGGATATGCCTACCGGGGTATACCTAGAAGGACGTTTTCTATTGGCCCAAGCCGCCAGCGAGTGGGCCTGCAGGACGGCGACTGGATCGAGACTTGGCGTGGACTCAGGCGACTAGAAGCTGGAGGCCCAAAAGCGTAGCTAGGCCCAGTCGGACTAGGTCATAGAACCTCCGAATTCTTAACTAATTCGGTTGTAATCTGTAAAGCATAGCGAGGTGAGCCTATATAAACCTCCCTAGGGTACACATAGGGGACACGTTCCATCATACACCCAAGCGACTCGCCGCGTAGTCGTCGAGCTCGCCCCTTGTACTCTCACCATAATACAATCTAGCAGGAGTAGGTCTTTATCCTCTGGGGGGCCGAACCTTGGTAAACCCTTGTGTCTCCGTGGGTGGCCACCCTTTCCCCATGTTTTACTACTCGCTGCCGATTGCAGCATCTGCCGTGGTCATTCCCACGATAGTGGCGCCCACCGTGGGACCTGGCCGGTCAGGCCGGTGTTCTGCGGCAAGATCCAATCTGCCCATCAACGAGTCGATCGCCACCGGCCGCATGGTCGCGATCGGCGAGATGCTCCAGATCTTGCCGAGCAGCTATGTCCCGGCGGCACGACCCGTCACACATAGCGTGATCCTGCCGGTCGGCACGATCAACCTCTTCGTCGGTCTCACCGACGTCATCGTCTCAGAGGACTCGGCTCGCATCCGCGAGTCGCCGCCACGCGACCGGCTCTCTGAGAGCCAGGTCCGCACGATCCACCGCCTCGCCTCCGAGTATGACTCGGCCCACAAAAACTTGGACGAAACCACCGCGGCCGCGGATGGCGCGGCCCTCAACGTCGATGCCGATTCGGCGACCCCGCCGTCGGCCACCGGATCCATTGTTGCCACATTGCCCGCAGGCTCCATCACCCAGGTCTCCAACGTCGGAGATTTCGAGGACCCCTCCATCCTTGGGGTCTTTGACTTTGACTCCAGGTCGGAGAACTCCGCCGACCTCCACGACGGAACCGGTCGCCACGCCGCGACCTACATGGCGACTGGCGCCGATCCCTCGGAAGACCCCTTCTCCACGCCGATCCCACCAAACGCGATGACAACGGAGGCAGTCCGCAAGGAGCAAGCCGAGCGCGAAAAATTTCGCCTCGAGCAGGCGACAACGCAGGAGCTGTCGCGCTATCACCAACTTCGAATCAGGTCGCGCCTGAACCCTACCATCCAGGGGCGCGCCCTGAACTTCGACGACGAGAACGACCCGACTCGCGTGGCCGAGCGCGCGATCTGCCAGAACACGCCGCCAGGAGGAAGCGCTCGACCCCCACCAGGGGCGACGGCCAACGACGCCTCACCACCACCCAACCGCGCGCCCCCAGGGACCAACCAAGGATTGTGGTCTCCTCACGAGAGTGAGACGCGAACGGCCTCCCGCTGTTCTCCAACCCAATGGACAATGTCATCGCGAGCCGAGCTATCCAAGTCACCGGCGAAGGCGCCCTACAGATCCAGTACGCCAAGGCTCTACTCGCCAAAGCAGTTTAGCAACAAAACGCGAGCGCTGACTCACAGGGTCGGATGTACTCGCGTTCATCAGGCAGTAGGGCGGCCTCGAGCGGCCGTCCCATGGCGGCAAATACCCTCAACTGCCCACCACCCGAGCCCCTACAGCTCCAACACCGACACGCGAACGCGGCACTCTCCACCAATGACCCACGGTCGGCGAACAACTTCGTCACCGCCAATGGGCAGCCCGTCGACGCACGCATCCACATCATCAACAACCAGAGCTGGCGCGCACGCCAGCCTGAAGACTTGCGGCACACCCTCACCAACCGCCGCGACGGCAAACCAAGGGGATCGCTGAGCCGAGTCAGACCCCAGTGCTTCGGACCAATGATCCGAGGTGAAAGATACCCGGCGAACTTTAAAGCACCGAAGGAAATAGAGAAGTACGACCCCTCGTACGATCCGTCCGTGTGGCAGGACACTTACCTCATGGCGATGGGGATTGCCGGCCACACCGATCTACTCGCCGCCAGCTACCTCCCCCTGATGAGGGAGGGAGCATGCAGGCAGTGGATTAACACCCTCCCCGCGGATAGCATCGACTCCTGGGAGGAAATGCGCGATGCCTTCGTCATCCACTTTGAGGGCTCATACACCCGCGCCACCACCATCGAGGACCTGGAGCGATGCGTCCAGGGACCCCGCGAGTCGACCCTCAGTTGGGTCCAACGGTGGCAAGATATGTGGTATAACGCAGCCGGAATCCACCCGGACACCGTGATCCACTGCTTCAAGACCTCGTGCCGCTACGAGCCCCTGGTTGCCAAGCTCAAGTGAGTGTACAGAACACTCGACAAGATACCGGACCTCCTAGAGATCGCAAATAAGTACGCGGAGGAGGACCCAAACCAAGAAACCGACGACGAGTCGGGAGGACATCGCCGCACGAGTGGCCACGAAAACGGGAGGCGACCCGAGTTATGCTACAACAACACTCGCCTCACCGAAAAACGCCGCGGTGACGGGCGAGTCGACTTTGTTGCCAACGCCGGATACGCGCCATGCGAGCCCAAGAGCTTCCGCCGCGACGGAGGACAGCGCCGCGATGGTGGCAACTACAAGGCAAAGCCGAGGTTCGATCCCACGGCCCTTCTCAACCAACCCTGTGTGTTTCATAGCAGGGAAGGAAAGCCCGCCACGCACACGACCGCCGAATGCCGCTCTCTCAAGGAGATCAATAAGGCATAGCGCTCGCGGGAAGACCCCGACAACAACCCGCCAAACGGCGGAAAGTTCAACAGCGTCGCCGGCTCGCTCCACACCTTCACAGGCTTCAACATGAAGGGCGAGAAGAAGGTCATCGCCCGCGCCGTCGCCATCAACGCGGTGTCCCGGATAGACATCCCCCAGTTCCTCAACTGGTCTGAGCAACCAATCACCTGGAGCCACGAGGACCACTCGCCACGGGTCGAATACCCGGGCCGAGTCGCCCTAGTGGTCAAGCCCAAGGTGGGAGACTACTGGCTCCCCAAAACGCTGATGGACGGCGGCAACTCCATCAACATCCTGTACCTGGACACGTTCAGGCGACTGCGGCTCCTGCAGTCGATGATCGAGCGACCTACACCACGTTCCATGGCATCTTCCCCGGTCGGAAGGCGTACCCGATCAACAAGGTGATGCTGCCAGTCACCTTCGGCACACCAGCAAACTTCCGCACCGAGCGGATCGTCTTCGAGCTGGTGCCCTTGAACAACCCCTACCACTGCGTCCTGGGGCGCCATGCGTTCACCAAATTCATGGCAGCGCCCCACTACGCGTACAATGCGATGAAGCTACCTGGGCCATGCGGCATCATCACATTCCACGGCGACCCCGACATGGCCATAGAATGCGAGGCCAAAGGCGCCGAACTCGCTGACGCCGTCATCGTGGCGGAGGCGAACCATGCTGAGAAGCTCGCCAAGTACGCGAGTGGGGTCAACAATGATGACCCCACCATACTCAAGAAGCCCAATTCGGAGGGTGGCAGCTCCACCGCCTTCGAGGCAACGACACACACTCGCACCGTCGAGCTGGTCGCAGGGGACTCTAGCCAGACGGCGACGATCGGAATGGGCATGAGCCCAGCATAGGAAGGCGCGTTCATCGAGTTCCTCCGTGAGAATAGGGACATCTTCGCATGGAAGCCATACGACATGCCTGGTGTCCCGAGGGAACTCGCTGAGCACAAACTCAATGCTGACCCCAAAGTGCGACCTGTCAAGCAGTCGCTGCGGCCCTTCAATGAAGAGCGCCGACGAGCCATCGCCGAGGAGGTGCAGCGTCTACTCGCTGCAGGCTTCATTCGGCCAATCAAGTACTCCAAGTGGCTGGCAAACCCAGTCCTGGTCGAGAAGAAAAACGGGACCTGGAGAATGTGTATCGATTAGACAAATTTAAACAGCGCCTGCCCGAAGGAGCAATTCGTCCTCCCACGGATTTTCCAAATCATCGACTCCATCGCGGGCTTAGAGGCGATATGCTTCCTCGACGCCTACTCTGGGTACAACCAGATCAAAATGGCCGTCGAGGATGAAGAGAAGGCGGCGTTCATCACGCCATTCGGAGCCTTCTGCAACACTGCCATGACCTTCGGCCTCAAAAACGCCGGAGCGACCTACCAGCGGTGCATGCAGGAGGGCCTTGTGAGACAAATTGGCCGCAATATCCTCGTCTACATCGACGACGTGGTGGTGAAATCCACTCGCCAGGGTGATCTACTCGTCGACCTGGCGGAAACCTTCGCCAACCTGCGAAGGTACAAGATAAAGCTAAACCTAGGAAAGTGCACCTTCGGTGTACCAACTAGACAGCTGCTGGGATACGTCGTCTCCAAGCGCGGGATCGAGGCGAACCCCGCCAAGATGAAGATGATCGCTCGACTCGGCAGACCCGAGTGCCTGCGCGACGTCCAGAAGATGGCCGGGCGAGTCGCGGCTCTCAGTCGCTTCATCCCCTGGTTAGGAGAAAAGGCGATGCCCCTTTATCGCCTAATGCAAAAGAACCCCACCTTCCAGTGGGACAAGGAGGCAGACGACGCGCTCCACGCTCTCAAGGAGGTGCTACTCGCAGCACCGCTACTCGCCGCCCCCGTCGACAAGGAACCCATGCTGGTCTACGTCGCGGCTTCCGAGCGCGTCGTCAGCACCGTCATGGTCGTCGAACGGCCAGAGGAAGGGAAGGAGCGCCCGGTGCAGCGACCCGTATACTACATCAGTGAAGTCCTCACCGAGTCGCGCCAGCGCTACCCGCAGTACCAGAAATTGGTATACGCGGTCTTCAGAGCACAGCGGCGACTGCCGCACTACTTCCAGGAGCACCCAATAATGGTCGTCTCCTCAGCACCGTTGTAGGACATCATCCGCAACCGCGAGGCGACCGGGCGAGTCGCCAAGTGGGCCGTCGAGATCGGCATCCACAACATCAAGTATGAGCCGCGCAAGGCGATCAAGTCGTAGGATCTCGCAGACTTCCTCGCCGATTGGGAGGAGGCCCACCAGCCAGAGAAGCTGCCATACCTCCATTACTGGAGCCTACACTTCGACGGCTCCAAGAATGCAGACGGTGCAGGAGCGGGGATCGTGCTAACATCTCCGAAGGGCGACAAGCTCCGCTACGTCCTCTACCTCGACTTCACACCCTGCACCAACAACATGGCCGAGTACGAGGCGTTACTCCACGACATGCGAGCAGCCAAGGAGATGAACATCAATCGCCTGCGCTGCTATGGAGACTCAGACATCGTCGCCGGGCAAGTCGTTGGCACCTGCGAAGCCGTCTCCCCCACCATGGAGGCATACCGCCAAGCAGTGGACTAGATGGGTGGACACTTCGCAGGCTACTCCGTCGAGTGGATCGACAGGCGGAAGAACGAGGAGGCCGACGCACTCTCTCGCATCGGCTCGGCTCGACTCGCACCACCCGCTGGCGTCTTCCTCAACACCATCACCAAACCTTTCGTCTCTCCCCCAAGGGAGATCGACATCGGAATCCCGTTGCAACCAGAAGCAGCCCTGGTCGCACTAATCGCCGAGCCAAGCGACTGGACCGCGCCATACGTCGCTTACCTGGAGGGAGGTACCCTACCCGCGGACGAAACGGAGGCCCGGATGATAGCACGCCGCTGCAAGTCCTTCGTCATCATCAATGGCGAGCTCCACAAGCGCAGCATGACCGGCATGTTCCAACACTGCGTCCGACATGCTGAAGGACGCAAAATCCTCCAAGGCATCCATTCCGGTGACTGCGGCCACCACGCCGGCGCCCACTCTCTGGTCGCAAAGGCCATGCGGCACGACTTCTACTGGCTCACCGCACACACAGACGCTGTCAACATTGTCCAGCGGTGCGTCGGATGCCAGAAATACGCCAACCGGACTCACGTGCTGAGCTCGGCGCTCAAGACAATCCCTATCACCTGGCCGTTTGCCGTGTGGGGCATGGACATGGTAGGCCCCTTCAAGAAGGCCCCCTCTGGCTTCACCCACCTCCTAGTCGCAGTCGACAAATTCACAAAATGGGTGGAGGCCAAGCCAGTCTGCAAGTGCGACGGGAAGACCGCCACCAAGTTCCTATGCGAGCTCATCTATCGCTACGGGTTCCCAAACAGCATCATCACGGACAACGACACCAACTTCGCCAAAGGAGCCATGGCCGAGTTCTGCGAGGAGCACCACATCCGACTCGACCTCGCCTCAGTCGCCCACCCAGAGTCCAATGGCCAGGCAAAACGCGCCAATCAGAGCATCCTCCATGGCCCGAAGCCATGGCTACAAGTCCCACTCGAGCGCACCGCCGGGTGCAGGGTCGAGGAACTCCCCTTCGTCATCTGGGGCATCCGCACCTCCGTCAACAGGTCGACAGGATTCACCCCCTTCTTCATTGTTTACGGTGCCGAGGCAGTCATGCCAACCGACCTCGAGCACGACTCACCAAGGTTGGTCAACTACACGGAGGCCGCAAACGAGCTCGTATGCCAAGACGGAGTCGACCAGCTCGACGAAGCACGCGACCTAGCTCGCTCCCGCACCGCCATCTACCAGCAAGGGCTCCACCGCTACCATAGCCGGCAAGTGTGGACTCGCACTTTCCAGGAAGGCGACCTTGTACTGCGCCTAATCCAGGACAAGAAAGGCATGCACAAGCTCTCACCCCCTTGGGAGGGACCATTTGCCATCGAGCGAGTCCTGGGCAATGACGCCTACTATCTCACCGACGTCCGAGGGGATGGAAAACTCGACGTCAAGCAACCATGGAATGTAAACCTCCTACGGAAGTTATACTCTTAGAACTCCAGACATGTACCCCCTACCTGCTATGAAATAAAACAGATTGGTTACCACAAAATTGTGTCTACTCTCCGTGTCTTGTGCCACTCGCACTCGTAATAACAACGTTACACTAGTCGCAGAAGTCAACCTTTGGCAAAGCGACCGGCACGGCCAAGTAGTGCGGTACGAGGGCACTGGGAAAACTCAGGCCTCGTAACGTCCACGAAAAACGCTAACCCGGAGCCCCATTGGAGTCGCCTAGCTCGACTGGCTCCCCGAGCCAAGACAACTGCACTCGCTCCCCACAGCGACCAAGTCCTCCGCATCCTCGACGCAGCAACTCGAACGACCAAGTACCACGCTCGGGGACTGACACCCGATCAAAGATGAGCGGCTAGGGAAAAACGCCAAGTATGAGAGCATGCCCAGGACTCGCCATGCGACTGATCTTCCGGATCAGGAAGGAGTGACGCGCTTAAAATAAAGTGCTTAGTCCTCACCTACCCTGGGCCTGCGACTAGAACAGCCAAGTACCACGCTCGGGGACTCGGCAACCCGACCCTGTTCGCGCCCGGGAAAACGGCCAAGTAAAGAGCACCCCTGGGAGTCGCCACACGTCTGGCTTTCCAAGCCATGGCGAGTCGACCTTAATTCACTAACAGTTCACAAAACATATAAAACGAGGAAACCCCACAAAAAGGGCGGACGCGCTCGGGGACTCGCGCAACCAACATCCAAATCACAAAACGACTGACAAAATAACACGAACATTCCTTTATAGCAGCAAAATTTGTCTCGCGTACAAGGAGAGATACATTGTTATTATACACTAATGCCGAACAGCAAAACACTTTTACTCTGCAGGTTTTGACGAAGACACGCCACCATCCCTGCGGCTGCGGATGAAGGGCACGTAAGGATTTGACGGGTACCGTCAGTTTGCCTGCCATTGCCGCACGGAACGGTTGTTCAACCTTGATGTCCCGATGCTTCGGTTCAGGATCATTGGGGGCGACAATCGTCTCCTGATAGGGGATGAGGTCGCCCATCGCCCAAACGCGGTCAGAGTATACCGTGGCTCGGTCCGACAGCTTCAACACCTTGGCAATCTCCACCGAGCCTGTCGACGAGGGGTAACCGCTCATGACATCGTCGAGGTCGAAGTCATCCGGGAAGTGGGCGAGCCCAAGGCTGAGCGCCGTCGCCGCCCCACGACGGAAGGCCGACTGCGTCACGAATTCCACGACCGACGGGGCCTTCTCTAGGTAGCGCGATACCTCGACAAGGTCGCTGGGGATCACCTCCGTGGGCGATATCTCCTGAAGATATGCACGAAGGCAAGTCGCTGACAACACGGCCGAGTCAACCAGGGTGGTCACACATTGCCGCGCGTCGTTCGACTGTGCCTCTTCCGCGTTATCAGTGATCCGGCCTGCAGCACAGAAACAAGCAGTAAGCAAAAGATCGAAACCACAACACAGTTCGTGCAATTGGAAGTCGGCTGAAGGAGAGCTTACCAATTAGCGAGCGGCAGAGGTCCGTGATGAAACTTTGAAGTGAAGATAAATCATTCTGCAACCCAGCAACGAGCGCATTAGACAACTTCCGCTCTTCAGCAGCAGAAGTAACGACAGCCTTTGCTCGTCCTTCCGCCGAGCTCGCTTCCGCCTTCGCCTCCTTGAGCTCGGACTCCTGGTCGGCGATTCGCTTTTCGGCCACGCTCAAAGCGGATTGAGCCGCCGTCAAGTCACCCAACGGTACAAGACCTTGGCGAGCCTCCTTCACCTCAGCCGCACTACTCTCTGTTTTCAGAGCAAAGCGGTCAGCACCGTGTCGAGTAAGCGACGAGTACCAGTTAAAGTATATACTAACCCGCAACCGCTTGAAGCTCCTTGTTCGTCTCCTGGACGGCGATGAGCTCCTTCTCCACGCGGCACTTCGCAGCAAGCCGCTCGGCTGACTCGTGCTGCAGGCCCTGCGAAGCAATCACAGCGTCAACAACAAAAACAATTCCTATGTGCCCACCCGCTGAAATTCAGTGACTAGGCACTCGGGGACTGGATTACAAAATTCCAAAGTGCCCACCCGCTGAAATTCAGCAACTAGGCACTCAGGGACTGGATCAAGTAAAAAACATTAAGAATCCGACCACTGAAATTCAGTGGCCAGATCCTCGGGGACTGGACATACCTGGATGGCAGCACCTAGCATGCCGTGAAGTTCCATCGCATCCACCGATGCAAGCACAACTCGAGTATGGCCACGACGTTGTTCAACCTCCGCGCCGGCGGCCCTGGGAAGCTGGCTCGACGGCGCTGGGGCACTCGCCGTGGCGGCCTTCGCCACGAAGCGAGGGAAAGTCGCTGCTGCGGCCACTGCGCCACTCGAGGTCGGCTCGGCCACATCTGTTGAGACCGCAATCACCGTACATTGTGACCCCACATCTTCCATGACCTTCGAATCCACTTCCTCTGCGGTTGGGGGCTCGCTCGGGGCGGTCGCCGGTTCGTCAGAGACCGTGACGACGTCGTCGCCTCTCGCCCTTTTGGTGCCTTCGGCCGGAGCTATGGCTTCGTCGCCCTTCCTCTTCTGCGAGGGATCAGCTGACACCTCTGTGGCGACTGGCGGAACCTTGGCCACTGAAGGGTGGCTTATCTTCTTAACCCTAGTCCTGCGAAAAAAAACTTTGTCAATAAAGCTTTCTGATTGAAACACAAGGCAAGCATACGAGAAAAAGATTGAGGAGCACTCACTTGGTGACCGGAAGAAATCGTAGGCCGGTGCGGATGCTGGACAGCCTTTCCAGTTCTGGCCCCAGCTTCCGACTGAGGCCCGTCTCGAACACGTCGTGTGCCCAAGATACTGATGGCTTCTTCGAAGATGAAGCCGCAATGGGAGCCTCAGTGGCGATCGTCGTGGGAGCTTCCCTTAGCGGCGAGGCCCCTGCGGCTGGAGCAGCCCCCAAGCTAGTGACTGGGAAGAACAGTGGTGGTAACGACGCCAGTGGCACCTCGTCCGTTGTGGCGGCAGAACCAGTTGCCGCGGCCGCGTGAGCCGCTTTCTCCTCGGCCCAGCCGGTGGCGTCGGAGCTACTCGCAGACCGAGGCGGAGACGTCGGCTTCATCGGCTTCACCTTCCTCTTCGGAGGAGCTTGTTTCTTCTTCTTCGACGGCGTAGCCTCACGGTGTGAGGTGTGCTCAGGGAGCTCGTCGTCATCATCATCGTGGGCCTCGAGGCTCTTGCTGGCCTCGAGATCGCGTTGGTGCTGCCCGCGAGTTTTGCGAACCGTGGGAGCAGCAACCTCCACGGGGTCGTCGTCTTCATCATTGTCGTTACCGCCATTGTCACTTTCAGCGCTGCCCTTGTCGGGTGACGACTCTCTCCCGTCCTATGCGGACAAGCTCGAGTTCTTGTCGTCTGCCGGCGGGAGCCACCCTTCCACCACTTGAAACAACTGCATAAAAAACAGACGAAATTAGCACAACCGCGAATGCACAACTGCGACTACGAGTGCGAAGGGAATAGCGGCTTACCGTTGGAGCAGGGCGCCTTGAAGTATAAGGCGCGACCCCGTCCTTCGCGTCGAGATACACCGCCTAGGTGATCTTCTTCAAGGCCAGGGTGTAGTCGTGGAGCCTCCACTCGTCGAGGAAGGATTTCGTCAGGTCGTCCTTACCCGTGTAGTCATACATGTAGTGGTCACGGATGGCCAGGGGCACGAGTCGTCTCCCAAGCTAGTAGTTGTAAAGCTTTATGGTTTGGAGACCTTTCTTCTTCAAATTGCGAATGATCTGCAGCATTTCGTTGACGACCATCCGCTGCTCCAGCGGGAGCTTGATAACCTGAAGCCGACGCGGCTCAGGCCGGTTGGCGAAGTACCTTGGAAGCGCCACTTCGTCGCCTGGAGTCGACTCGGTGACATAGAACCAACTTTTCTTCCACTCATTCGCTGCTTTGGCGGGCAACATCAAATCGAAAAATGATGCCTTCGACTTTAGTTGGAATATCAGGCCGCCCGCGGCTAGCATTGGGCTGCCTGTCTCTTCGCGGCTGATTCTCCCGTGTAATAGGTCTTGCCACAAGGGGAAGTAGGGCCTGCAGCCCAGATAGCATTCGCAGAACGCCACGAAAATGGCGAGCTGCTCAATGCTATGCGGACCCAGATCCGACGGCTGGATTCCATAGTAGGCGCAGAAACGCCGGAAGAAGAGGGAGGTTGGGAAGCCAAGCCCCCGCTCTAGGTGACTGGTGAAGCAGATGAACTCCCCTTTGCGCGGATCCGGAATTACTTCTCCGGCCGCAGGGATGCGCCATCTCCCAGCGCGGAGAATCCCCGCCTCCTCGAAAGATTTTAGCAGTGCCTTCGTGCACTTGGATTTGCCCCATGGTTCGGTGGGGGAGCCATCGGCTGGAGGATCATGGGATTCGGAACTCTCTGGATCGTTCTGGTCGCTGCGCGGAATGGGGAAACAAGGATGCGTGAGATTGGAGGAAGTGAGGGAAGCGTTTTCCCCGTTCGCCCTTCACTCTCCTTATATAGCGGTTGTTACCCGCCATTTTAGGCAGTCGTTACTACGCGGTAATTACGTCAATATTACCGTTGGGTTACCCAACGGCTAGTTTGACCAAAACTGACGGTCCAACTTCGTCTACTCGACTCGATGATTCGCCGACCCGATCACTATAACAGTGACTAATTACTCGCTAACCCATTCGCCGAGCTGCGACACGATTGATCGTTGTTATCACGACTAAATTGACTAGTTCTTTCCTTTGTTCAGGAGTCCGCCGCTGATTCGAATAGGCGTCCGCATTGGACCCGCATACTCCGACTTTCATCAAACACCTGCGACGAATCAACGACGGCCTCAATGAGTACTGATGGGGATATGCCTACCGGGGTATACCCAGCAGGACGTTTTCTATTGGCCCAAGACGCTAGCGAGTGGGCCTGCAGGACGACGACTGGATCAAGACTTGGCGTGGACTCAGGCGACTGGAAGCTGGAGGCCCAGAAGCGTAGCTAGGCCCAGTCGGACTAGGTCATAGAACCTCCGAATCCTTAACTAATTCGGTTGTAATCTGTAAACCCTAGCGAGGTGAGCCTATATAAACCTCCCTAGGGTACGCATAGGGGACACGTTCCATCATACACCCAAGCGACTTGCTGCCTAGTCATCGAGCTCGCCCCTTGTACTCTCACCATAATACAATCTAGCAGGAGTAGGTCTTTACCCTCCGGGGGTCGAACCTGGGTAAACCCTTGTGTCTCCGCCCTCATCTCGCTCCGCAGATGGCTGGCCGCCCTTGCCCCATGTTCTACTACTCGCTGCCGTTTGCAGCATCTGCCATGGTCATTCCCACGACATGGCCTATGCAATTAGTCTATATATTACATCCAATGCAAACTACTTAAAATTATTATATATTATCAACTCAAGGGAAAGAAAAATCGGCATTTCAGTTGACAATCGAGTTGATAGCAGTCCTCAATTTGCTTTCTCCATCTATCACACGCATCTCTCTTTTGAGTGTGACATCTACATTGGAAAACAAACTTGAGACATGACCTTGTAGCCCCCTCTTTGGTGGCGATAGCAATAATTCCAGTCTGAAACTAAGTAATAACAAGTTAATACGTCAAACAAGTCAAACTACTCATTTAACTGATACGACAGGAGCTATGAACCGGAGTTTACTGCTAGTCAATGCTTCAAATATATTGACCATCATGTCAAACAAATAGGACACGCAAGCATTAAAAAAGTGTGCCTACCATGAAACGATAAATATAACAATGTGTGTGGATTAGAATTTCAGCAAATATAAACTAGCCATGTCATTTCAACAAATATATATAGAAGAATAAACCAGACAATGGCATGCAGTTACTGTCGTACCTAAGAATGAATGAGACAGAAATTATAACGGCATCATGCAAGAACTTTTAGAGTAGGAATGCAAACCACAAATGAACTATATAGTAGAGGATAGCTGGATCGTTCCTTAGGACGAACCAGAACCAGATACGAAATATAATGGCGTCGCTTGTGAACCTGTAGAACATGACATGCAAGCTTTAAGCAAGTGTGCCTACAATGAAATGAGCAGTCAAACAAAGTGTTTCTTAGAATTTCGGAAAATATAAACTAGCCAGGTCATTTCAAAAAATATATATGGAAGTAGTCGTTTATCCTGGAATGCAAGAGATGTTGGGTGATTCAGAATTTGCGGTGAGGTACACAATGGGCATACAGTTACTGTCGTAGCTATGAACTGAATAAAAATTATAATGGCATCATAAGAGAACTTGTAGAGAAATAATGCAAACCATGAATGAACTATATATACAGTAGAGTATAGCTATGTCGCTCCTCAGGACAAACCATTAGATATGAAATATAATGGCATTGCTTGTGAACTTGTAGAACAGGACAAGCAAGCATTACACAAGTGTCCCTACAAATGAATTGAGCAATCAAATAGAGTGTTTCCTAGAATTTCAGCAAATATAAACTAGCCAGATCATTTCAACAAATATTTATGGAAGAAGTAGTATATCCTGGAATGCAAGAGATGTTGGATGACTCAGAATTTGCGGTGAGCTACACAATGTGCATGCAGTTACTTTCTTAGCTACGATTCAACCAGATAGAAATTATAATGGCATCATAAGAGAACTTGTAATGAAAGAATGTGAACCACAAATGAACTACACAGTAGAGGATAGTTATGTCATTGCTTAGGATGAACCAGCACCAGATAAGGAAACAGTGACAAATAAATATGGAAGCAGTTGTATATCCTGAAAAGCAAGAGATGTTGTTTGACTCAGAATTTGCGGTGAGCTACACAATGGTATGAAGTTACTGTCGTACCTAAGAATGAACCAGACATAAATTATAATGGTATTATACCAGAACTTGTAGAGCAGGAACACAAACCACAAATGAACTACGCAGTATAGGATAGTTATGTTGTTGCTTTAGGATGAACCAACACTAGATTAGAAATATAATGGTGTCTCTGGCGTACCTGTAGAACAGGAGAAGCAAGCATTACACATGTGTGCCTAAAAATGAATTGAGCAATGAAACAAAGTTTTTCCTAGAATTCCAGCAAATATAAACTAGCTAGGTCATTTCAACAAATATATATGGAAGCAGTAGTATATCTTGGAATGCAAGATACGTCGGTTGACTCAGAATTTGTAGTGATCTACACAATGAGAATGCAGTTACTTTTGTAGCTTAGACTGAACGAGACAGAAATTATAATGGCATCATGCGAGAACTTGCAGAGCAGGAACGGAAACCACTGACGAACTACATAGTAGAGGATAGTTATGTCGTTGCTTAGGATGAACCAGCACCAGATTAGAAATATAATGGCGTCTCTTGAGAACCTGTAGAAGAGGACAAGCAAGCATTATACAAGTGTGCATACAATGAAATGAGCAATCAATCAGAGTTTTTCTTAGTATTTCAGCAAATATAAGATGGTCAGGTCATTTCAACAAATATATATATGGAAGCAGTCTTTTATCCTGGAATGCAAGAGATGTTGGGTGACCCAGAGTTTGCGGTGAGCTACACAATGAGCATGTAGTTACTGTCGTAGCTAGGAACCGATAGAAATTATAAAGGCATCATAAGAGAACTTGTACCGCAAGAATGCAACCTACGAATGAACTATATATTCAGTAGAGGATAACTATGTTGCTACTTAGGACGAACCATTAGATATGAAATATAATGGCATTGCTTGTGAACCTGTAGAATAGGACAAGCAAGAATTACACAAGTGTGCCTACAAATTAATTGAGATATCGAATAGAGTGTTACCTAGAATTTCAGCAAATATAAACTATCCAGGTCATTTCAACAAATATATATGGAAGCAGTAGTATATCGTGGAATGCAAAAGACATTGGGTGACTCAGAATTTGCGGCGAGCTACACAATGTGCATGCAGTTATTTTTGTAGATAAGAATGAACGAGACAAAAATTATAATGACATCATGCGAGAATTTGCATAGCAGGAACACAAACCACGAATGAACTAAACAGTAGAGTATGTTGCTTAGGATGAACCAGCACCAGATTAGAAATATAATGGCGTCCCTTGAGAACCTGTAGAAGAGGACAAGCAAGCATTAGACAAGTGTGCAAACAATGAAATGAGCAATCAATCAGACTGTTTCTTAGAATTTCAGCAAATATAAGCTAGCCAGGTCATTTCAACAAATATATATGGAAGCAGTCATTTATCCTGGAATGCAAGAGATGTTGGGTGACCCAGAATTTGCGGTGAGCTACACAATGGGCATGTAGTTACTGTCGTAGCTATGAACTGCATAGAAATTAAAAAGGCATCGTAAGAGAAATTGTAGAGTAAGAAGGCAAACTACGAATGAACTATATATACAGTAGAGGATAGCTATGTCGCTGCTTAGTAGGAACCATTAGATGATAAATATAATGGAATTGCTTGTGAACCTGTAGAATAGGACAAGCAAGCATTACCCAAGTGTGCCTACAGCTGAATTGAGCAATCGAACAGAGTGTTTTCTAAAATTTCAGCAAAGATAAACTAGCTAGGTCATTTCAACAAATATATATGGAAGCCGTAGTATATCCAGGAATGCAAGAGACATTGGGTGACTCGGAATTTTTGGTGAGCTACACAATGGGCATGCAATTACTTCCGTAGGAGTAGCTAATAGTGAACAAGACAGAATTTATAATGGCATCATGCCAAAACTTGCAGATCAAGAACGCAAACCACGAATGAAATACATAGTAGAGGATAGTTATGTCATTGCTTAGGATGAACCATCACCAGATAAGGAAACAATGACATCGTGCTTGTGAACATGTAGAAGAGGATGTGCAAACCAACATGTTCAGTGTTCCCTTTTGAGCTCTATGCAAAGAAAAACAAATAGTCAATGTTGCATCTTTTAAAGATCCAAATAGCAACAACAAAATTATTATCGAACTAGTAAGATGAGTTTGAACAGGTACTATAGGATAGCATAATGATGCTAGGGAGGAAATAATAGCAGGAACTTAGTTCAGGACGAACCAGATAGGTTCAGTAACTGTGGAGCAAGGAATCCATACTAATATTTTTCACTGACTTTACATTTTGCAAAAACTACACGATAGAAGGCAATTACTGTTGCAGGGACTAGCTAAGAACATGTGCATGAAAAAAATAACAAACATGTGCATTACTTAAAATTTGTAGAGCAGCGAATGCAAACAAACATATCTAGTGACCTTGTATGTAGCACAAAGAACATGCATTCCCAATGACTTGTATGTACTAGCACGACAACAAAAATGAAGGTCACTACGGCAGGCTTTAACCTGCTATATTGGTAAGAAAACAAAAATGGGTTGGAGATTAGTTTACCTCGGTCGAAGAGGCGTCTAAGAATTGTCGGTATCGTGTGGGTGATTTGTAGGTCACCGCAGGTGCTACGGTTGCAGATAAGTAGATCTTGGGCGGTCGAGGAAGCAAATCTTGAGCGGTCGGAGAAGCAGATCTTGGGCGGTCGATGCCGGCTTGACCGCAGTGGACGAGAGCGTCGCTGAGGCAGATCCGGTGTCGTGAATAGCAACGTCTGTGCAGCTGGTCTGGAGCGGTGGACATGGAACTTGTTGAACTAGATCCCATCCGGTGGAGACCGGTGGGGCGGCTTCGGTACGGCTGGGTAGTATTTAGTGGTGGGGAAGCAGATCTTGGGCGGTCGATGACGCCATCAGCATGGTGAATGAGACCACAGCTCCTCTTTTGTGGCACAGAATCCAGGTGAAGTAGATCTGGTGGGGTGGGTGTCGGTGAAGTGGCTCTGCGGTGGTGCACGAGACCGCAGCTCATGCGGTTTGGGCCGATGTCGATTTGCCGCCGGCCGGTGTGCGTGGTGGTCGTGGAGGGGACAAAGGAGCTTGGATTTTTTGGAGGACCAGCAGGAAAAACGGCGTGAATAGGGACCACAGAGGTGAACAGAAACATAATTACAATCATGCCCCCAAGCGAACGACTTTAGCATGCCCCTTTGTCGTCTTAACAAAGGGTAGAACAAGAATTTTTATATCAAAATTTAATGAAACAAAGGGGCGCAAAATTATTTAAGGATAGTTTGTGATATTGCCGCTCAATTGAGATTTGAATTCAGCTAGCGTCCATATAATAATAATAGAAAAATGGTACTAGCGGTGCGAGATTTTGGATTTTTTGAATCGGTGGGGCGGGAAATGCTTCAAGGTTGGCAGGTGATTTTGCCGCTCGTTTGAGATTGTGAATTTGGCTAGCGTCCATCTACTAATAAGAGGTAGTAGACTATAAACTATCAATCGAAGAATTCAAGGCCAAGCGTCACATCAACTCATCCATAACCATTGAGTATTTTTTCAAAGAAAATCAGATGCATTCGATCCACACAGCGTAGGAGGTAAATTTTGCCGCTTGACTGAGATTTTAAATTTTCCTACCGTCCAAGTAATAATAGAAAAATAGTTGCCTTTAGTGGAATATTTTGCCCCAAAATGTTTGAAACAGAGAGGCGGGAAATGTTTTTGGGGGCGGTGAGTGATTTTACCAGTCAATTAGGATTGTGAATTTGTCTATCCTCCATCTATCTACAGATAGAAAAATGGTAATCTCAGTGGAAGATTGCCTCACAATTTTTGAAACGGTGGGGCAGGAAATGCATTAAGGTCGGTGGGTGATTTTTACACTCGATATGAGATTTTGAAATTTTCTTCCGTCCATCTACTATAATAGAAAAAAGATAGTAGACCATATGCTAACTGTCCAGGAATTCAAGGTCGATTGTTATGTCCGTGAGCATAATTGCACAGAAATTGGGCACAATACCTCCAACAGAAACATTTTGAAGAACATGAAACTTTTCCTGCCCGTTACTATTTTGGTCAAATATATCCCATTCAAGGACAACAAATCCTGGTTTGTTGTGTTGACTGGAGACCCAATTTTTCTGTCTATTATGTTTGCCAATCAGATATAAGCAACGAAAGGGAGTTAAAAGAACAATAACATGAGATACAAAGAATTTAAATTATTATATAGCTCAAAAAATTACATGAAATAAAGTGCAACAATACACATGGATCAGAGTTAAGTCGAACCGTAGAAGTTATGCTTGAGGACCTTTGTTTGCCGGAAGCGAATCAAGTGAATGGCAGTCAGATATTGACAAGATATTTTCACGTAGTTGGCGTATTTTAGAGATGTTAGTATTTGATACCTTTGTTTGATTTCTAAGCATGTCATTATACTCTTGGAGTCTAGCGGTTTCCTTTTTTTTGGCCAAAAGTTGTTTGCAAAGAACTAGATAAAACATTGACCTCCTAAGGTCACTTCTTAGACCAGGAACAAGATGTTGAACCGAGCTTAGGGTAAGTATTGTTATCTCTTTCCGACCTCTACCGAGTATTCCAGCTGATTTAGTTCCTTGATTCCTTAGAATATCAATAGAATCACAGAGTTTGTCGGCTTTCTCACTTTCTATCAATAATTGAGCAACAATATCCGAAATAGTGTCAGCACAATGTCGCTGCTCCCTTCGAACTGAACAACTTTATTTGTTGTTTGCAACTAAGACAAAATAGGTTACAGCGTCACATAGTACATTGTCGAAGAATTTGGAAAGCAGGTACTCCCTCCATTTCAAAATATAAGATGTTTTAGGTTTGTGAAGAAAATGTATCTAGACTTTGTTTAGTGTGTAGATTCACTCCAAAACCGAGTGAATCTACATATTAAAAATATCTAGATACATTTGGTTTAAAAATCTAAAACATCTTATATTTAGAAACAAAGGGAGTAGACTTTTAGAACTTCATAGAATAGCCAGATACTGCAAATGAATTCCAGCAACTACACAGCCAAAAGAAGCACAATAGAATACTTTTCCTATAACTTTTCAAGACAAGAAGCATTTTTCGTGTAAGAAAAAGAAGCAATCATGTACTACAGATAAATTAGCTAAATCATTTTGCTGTTGGAGATAAAATTAGCAAAAACATTGTCATAGGTAAAAAACTAGCTTCTCTATGCTACCTTGCTCTGACTATTGTATCTTTAACTGGGGTTGGCGGACTTGTTTTAGTCATTGATAAACTCAAAATTAAAATAAAAGAAGCCAAATTTTTAGTTGTTATGAGGCTAATATACACTATCCGTACAATGAAATGAGATCTATTTTTTTGTGCAACACAATAAAATTAGTAACTGGATATTGGCCACATTGAGTCAACAGATAATATTAACGAAAAAACAAGTAATTTACATATCATTTCCTACAGTGTGGCATCAGTGAACATTATTGTGTGCCGTGCACGGCGGCATCGGTGAAGCAGATCCAATGCGGTGTGGGTCAGGATCGGTGCTCGAGGGAGTTGACGCACATCCCGTGCTGGGATGAGGGAGTTGGCCCACGTCGAGGCCGACAAAGAGCTTACGGTTGCTCATGGCGGCTCTAGTGGTTCCGATGTGCGGCGGCGGGTGGTGGGTGAGGGGTGGGGGTGGTGGTGGGGGAGGGTGTTAGAGCCAGTCTAGTAGTTCCCTTTGGGAGAAGGAGGGAGTAGTAGTTATTGAGGAACGGTGGGCGACAATGAAGATGGTTGGTTTGCGTGTAATTTAGTACTACACGCTATGCGCGATAGTACGAACTGCACATCAATAAATGTTACTTCTTTTCAACTTCCTAATCTTGCGGATACTGCAAATGATTTGATAATAGTTCAAACAACGTGATTACAATCGCTACTAGAATGACGACAGTTCTATTGCACGACTACCTCATGCCTCTAATTAACCGTACTACCTCGTGCCTCTAATTAAACCTAACAATAATCCAAACATTGCGATTATGACCACGGTGGGGATATTAATAATATTGAATGCATATCATAGGCATATAACCTTCTCTGTAGCATATCTTTTGATCTTCTAAGCTTCAACCTATACTCATCTGTCTGGATCTTGTGTCAGTGCATGATATATGTGATATGTACCTCCATTTGCATCTTCACTTCTTCGACTCTATGCTTCTCTTCTCCATTTCCATTCTTTGCTAACTCTTACTTCGCCATTGCTTGATCCATCTTCTTTACATCATGGGATTTATTATTCTCATGTCTTTTTAAGTTCGAGTCTTCGGTTACCAACATTCTTCCTAAGATCAAATTACATCGGCACGATTTCGGAAAAACAAGTGAGTAAACAATATGTTGAGGAGAGCTGTCACGCGAGGAGTGCAATCTTCCGAAAATCAAAAGTGTACCTCGTCAGAATCTTCAGGAGCCACAGCAGCGTGAGCTCGAGCGGACCAGAGTCTATGCCGATGAGGAAGTGGGGCAGTGGATCTAATGGCGGCGGCGACATGTGTGGATATCGAGCTCCCCTCCGCTCGAATAATGGCACAGGGGGAGGCACAGAAGGAACAAGGGAAATTTAGGAACGTTGGTGTGTGTGTCCGAACGGTTAGAAAAAGAAGTCGTTGAATAAGAAAAGAAGGGGGGTAGATTTTGATCTAGTAACATAGTAGTAGTACTAGTAGTATTAAATTAGACTAGTAAGTCTCCTCGTGCATTGCACGTGAGTATCAATGGGATCTTCATCAAACGGTTAGCAATTTTTGGATTTTCTAATCTTCATCAAAGAGTCAAAGTTCAAATTTATTTGTACACTATATAGTGACGAATAAGTTGCATGTTCCTTGCACACGTGAGAATCAGATAATAGAATTATGACATATCATTTTTATATATAACTATAACATGTGATGCTCAAAAATAATTATAATTTTGAGCGTCGTCCATAAAGTATCAGGTGTATATTGGTTTGTGTACTTTGTATCATGTAGAAAACAACCTATTAGTTAGCTAATACTCAAAATATATGCTCTGGATAAATGATGGAGAAGATTCCAGAATTATTGAGAAATGTCTTGTGAGATTTGTGCATAGCGATCATTGTGGTAAAGATTTTTAATAGAGAATCTAGCTTCTAGAAGCTAGAATGGATAGAAGATCCAATGTTTTGCAAAGATGCGATTTGCTGGTCGATCTGATCCAATAGTCAAAGTTTGATCAAAAAGTTATTCATACACTATATATAGTGCTAAGATTATATATAGGTAAAGCTCCCAAAATTTAAATACTATATAAAGTATGGTTGTATATTTGGTTCTTGTAGTTTTTATCATCTAGAGGTCAACGTTTATTATTAGCTATACCTAATACTTGAAAAATCTTGGTAACATGATCTAGAGAAATGATGGATATATTAATTCTATAACAATGGAGAAGTGTGTTTTGAGGTTTGTGCATAGATTTATTGTGCTAAAGACTATCAATAGTATCTTCTAGCAGAAGATGTAAGAAAATGGAAAAGAATATCCGACGGATGACAATGTTGGGATTCACGAGTCTTAATCCAACGGTCAATATTCAATGCTAATCATACACTATATAGTGGTAAGATAAGATAGGAGTTTAGGGTTTGGGTTTTAGGGGTTCAGGATTTAGGGATTTTTCAACAATGTTCAAGCTTTATTCCTATATTCATGGAATAGAATAGCATTACCACAATTTAATGAAAGTATTTCAATTCTTGATCAATAAGTGCATGATACCTGCTTTGTTAGGGTGTTTGTGGGTTTAGGTTTTAGGGGTTGTTTAGGGTTTAGGGTTTAGGGAATTTTCAAAAGTGTTCAAGCTTTATGCATATATACGTCCAATAGAATGGCGTTACCCAGCCAATTTAATAAAAGTATCTCAAAATTTGATATATAAGTGTGCATGATAGCTGCTTGTTGGTGAGGTTTAGGGGTTTAGTGTTTCCAGATTTAGGGATTAGGGTTTTAGGTTTTAGGGGTTTAGGGTTTAGGGTTTCGGGTATTTTCAATAAAGTTCGAGCCCGATGCTTAAATTTGTGGAATAGAATGACTTGGGAAAAATTTAATGAAAGTATCTCAATTTTTGATCTATAAGTGCATGGTACCTGCTTGGTTAGGGTTTACAGGTTGAGGGTTTATGGTTTTTAGGGTTTAGGGGCATAGGGCTTGGAGTTTAGGTTTTGGAGGGCTTAGGGTTAAGGGAATTTTAAATAATTTTCGATTGGTATGCCTATTTTAGTGAAATAGAATGGCGTTACCCAATTTAGTAAAAGTATCTCAAAATTTGATATATAAGTGTGCATATGACAGCCGTGGTTTTAGTGTTCCGGGTTTCATTTTAGTGTTCAGAGCTTCGGTTTTAGGGGTTTAGGGTTTAGGTTTTATAGCATTTTCAATAATGTTCAAACTATATGCTTATGTTCATGGAATAGAATGGCGTTAGTGTTGGGCCACGAAGAGATAAAACAAAACTTTTGCTCTAACGTGGTGATCCCAAGATCTAGCTAAGGTAGAAGGCCACGAGATTTACCACTAGACGCGCAGTTGCGGATTACTGATGAAGCGCGTCAGTCGATGCAATGCAGTCCTCACGATCCAATCGTCCTGATGCTAATCCCACAGCACCTCTGCTGGTATCCACACGTACAAGGAGGAGCACCAGCGGCGAACTGCTAGGTTCGTATCGACGGCTGGACTGCTGTGGAGCTAGGGTTTCTAACACATGGAATGACCTAACCGAACAACGATTAACCTTTCTGGGTTACGGTGCTCCACTATATATAGGGAGTGAACATGGGCTCTACTCGCGCGACCCATTCACTAAAGCCCATATAACACTAGTCACCGTGAGTCCAACTCACTAACTCAGTCCTAATCTGGTTTAGGTCCAACCCAACCAGATTACAGGTTCAGATCCAATCCAAACATGCTCCCGCTCTTAAGTGTGTGACCCCGCAGGCTCATGGCTACTTGGACACGATTGGAGTCCGACTCTCAATCGATCAGTCGGTAGCGGCTCCTAGCAGAACGTGCCGACTCCCAAGTACCAAAGAGTCATGACGACTTGCCTTTCCAATGCGACTTACGTCCAAGTCCCTTTTGCCTCACAATATACCTTGTCAGACTATAGGAGAATAATTGTCATCCCATAAATAGTCCGACTCTCTTCTGGATCCAAGATAAGTGATTCACCCGACTAACTCTTAGTCGATCGCCTCGGTTAACACTTAACCGAGTCGTGCATGGCCATGCTTTCCGAATCATATCTCACGAGAGGGCCCAGAGAATATCTCTCCAAGTGGAGGGCAAAATCCCATCTTGGTTATTCACATCACGCAGCTTGATTCTCAGTCGACCCGAACCCTGACTTTATAACTGCCCAGTTACAGATCAACGTTTGACAGAACCTAAGTCGGCGATCCTCAACTTGGACTATGCAATAACCTCAGGTCTAAGGATTACATTGATTGAGATATACAAATGATAACTTGTTTGTTGTACCTCAATATGGGTCAATCCGACTCGCTAAACTCTTTAGCCTAGTCTGTGTAAGTTGGAATAGCATCTCCATGCCCATGACAGGTGGAACCCAGTCATGAAGCCAACTTTCACATTGGTCTAAGTTGTGTGTCCAGCACAACCTCAATGACCAAGGATATTTAGTACAAACAACATGAATGCATAGTTCCACAACCGAATCACATATTCAAAGATACACATCAGATGTTTATACAAGGACTACTTAATATCTTGATGAATACAATGGGAAATATCATCATACATGATTGCCTCTAGGGCATATTCCCAACAGTCTCCCACTTGCACTAGAGTCAATCTTCTGACATCACATGTCTAAGCATCTAATGCCCATGGCTCTCAGGTGCTCCTCATGCTTCGGCTGTGGTAACGGCTTTGTCAACGGATCTACAATATTTGCATCCGTGTGTACCTTGCATAACTTGATATCACCCTGATCCACGAACTGGCGAATCAGGTGGTATCGCATGAGTATGTGCTTGTTCTTCTGGTGATGTCTAGGTTCCTTGGCTTGTGCAATAGCACCATTGTTGTCACAATACACGTCTAACGGATTGGACGAGCCCTGAATCACACCAAGATCCATGAGGAAATTCCTCATCCAAACAGCTTCCTTTGCTGCCTCCGAGGCGGCAATATACTCAGCCTCTGTTCTTGACGTAGACACAGTCTCTTGCTTGGAACTCTTCCAGCTCACAGCACCTCCATTTATAATAAACACGTATCCGGATTGCGAGCGAGAATCATCAGAGTCGGTAAGATAACTCGCATCCATGTAACCCTTTACACTGAGTTCATCTTCACCACCATAAACCAAGAACATATCCTTAGTCCTTCTCAAGTACTTTAGGATATCTTTAGCCGCTGTCCAGTGGATCTCTCCAGGATCAGCCTGGTATCTGCTCACAACACTTAGAGCATAGGAAACATCCGGCCTAGTACAAATCGTGGCATACATGATGGATCCGACTGCAGAAGCATATGGAATCGCACTCATCCGACTTCGCTCATCGGTTGTCGAAGGACACTGAGTCTTGCTAAGTTTTACACCATGGGACATCGGTAAGAACTCCTTGTTAGACGATTCCATGTTGAACTTCTTCAACACTTTGTCCAAATAAGTACTCTGACTCAATCCAATGAGCCTCCTTGATCTATCTCTATAGATCCGGATTCCTAGGATGTATGTTGCCTCACCCAAGTCTTTCATTGAGAAACTCCTTTCCAATGATTCCTTGGTTTCTTGCAACATATGGACATCATTTCCAATCAGTAATATGTCATCCACATATAAGATTAGAAAGTTTACTTTGCTCCCACTAAACTTCTTGTATAAACAAGAATCATGATCACTCTTGATGAAGCCAAACGATTTGACTACGTCATCAAAGCAAATATTCCAACTCCGAGATGCTTGCATCAACCCATAAATGGATTTCTGAAGTTTGCACACCTTGTCAGCATTAGCCGGATCAAAAAAACCCTCGGGCAGTATCATATACACGTCCTCGGTTAAATTTCCGTTAAGGAAAGCCGTTTTCACATGCATCTGCCATATCTCATAGTCGAAATAGGCCGCTATAACTAACATGATCCGAACTGATTTAAGCATCGCTACGGGCGAGAAAGTCTTGTCGTAATCAACTCCTTGAACTTGTCAGAACCCCTTCGCGACAAGGCGTGCTTTATAGATTGAAACATTTCCATCCATACTAGTTTTCTTCTTAAAGACCCATTTTCACTCGACGGGTCTTGCACCGTCTGACAGATCAATGTCAACACCTAGATTTTTCAATCCTAGATGCCTGTTATGCCATACATCGCAATCCCAGGATTACCATTTTTGCGAGACATAACAGAATTGGATACCATAGTACTTCATCCATTACAACGATACATAAGTTCTTACACGAATAGGGATCTCCTGATCCAGTTCTTAATACAACATCAAGCAGTGGAATACGTAATAATAACGGTAGCGTAGGCGAAGCTCCATCTTCGGGGTCACAGGCAATGCTGACGATGGGAGATGATCCTAGTTGTCGTAACCTTCCTGGGGTCCATCCTCCAGGTACTCCTCTTCATAGTCTGGCCATGGGAATAGCCAGGGACAAAGCCATGAGTACTCTTTAAGTACTCGCAAACTAATACTAACAAGTAAAGGGGTTTTTGGATAATAGGACACTAGGCTCTAGGGTTGTTTTGCAAAAAGCCAGGTTTATCTCTACTAAGCTCCAAAGCTAGTCACAATTTTATAACTCCTAAGTGGGATCTTGTAGTTCAGGTCACAACTCTGTTGTGGTCAAGTCAAAGTCTCAACTCATTTCACAAGTCATTTTGAAAAAGGGTCTGACGGGGGAACAGTATGGCCACTCCAACTGTCCATAACCGCGGACGCGGCTATTCGAATAGTTTGACACTCTGCAGAGATTGTACACTTTCACCACAACATTCGATACATCCGTCAGGAACAAATCCTGAATTCACCATACTCAGTATGCGGATAATCAATCCTAACCTTTCAATTACACTCCCTAGTATAAGCACCTCTCCTGTGAGTTTGGCCTCCCAACCATGACCACTGTCATCTTGGGTACTGCACAGGTGGACAATCTTCACAAGGTAGCCTCAACTCAGACCTTGGCCATGAGGGAACTAATACTAGGGTATATAAGTGTCCAGTCAAGCCCTACCCAATATTCGGGTATTGTGGTTATACGATAAAATTGGAATGGTATCGCATCCAGACAACCATCAGTTTTATAAAGGGCTAAGGCTCATGACTCAACATTTTCATCACCAAAATCATCAAGTGTTTGGAAACACATGTCCAAAACATTTGAATAGAATGATCCATCATTCCAAGGTTTTCATAACCATTTTCCACCAAGTACTCCCATCTAAAGTTGATCAAGTTTTATGCTTAGCACTAGCATCTACAGTTGGGAATGGTAATAATGAGGGGTGGTAATTGGTGGAGTTTCACTAAGTCCAACATTATATCTTAGACTGAGATCACGGTTTCTAGCTTAGGCCAAATTTTATGCTCTTAGGGAAAACTTGAGCACAGCTGTCTAATATCTACCAAACTCTTAAGTAGACTCTAAGTAAGCTTTGATAAAGAAATAAAGTAAGAAGCTTGCCATAAAACTAGGATTGGTTTAGCAAGTTGGTATGATCACATACGCTTAAGGCATATAGTATTCATATCACAAGCATGGGTTTGTGGCAACAATAGGGTATCTTGCAAGTGTTAGCTTGCATCACTGTCAATATAAGCTTGCATAGTTACTAGCTTGCATTGGGCTTGCATTGGTCCACTTGGTTAGTAAAGCTTGCCTTGTGCAGAGCAGTGGTTGAAGTTCTCCTCGGCTTCCTCTTCGTAGTATCCTCCTTCCTCCTCGTAGTATCCTTGGTCGGTACTAGCGTCTATGAATAAATACAAGGTACACAATCACCAATCAATACTTAACTACTTGCAATCATCACACACAAGGGTCCTATAGATGATCTAGCATCATCTCTAACATTACAAGGTTAAGGATTGGTTTAAGTCCTTTTATTTTAGAAAAGTAATTTCTACTCATTGAAAAACTGCTTAAGATTTAATATTCTCCAAACTAAACATGGGATCATGTTGACACATGTCATCACCACATATTGTAGTCCATGGGAATGTGATTTAAAGTGGTGTCACAATTTAATAAGGTTTTACCCTTTTATTTTAATTAATTAAAGTGGCTAGAAATGCTTATGTAGCATTCTTTTATTCCTTGAACAATATTTCTGCAAGTAAACCTATACATTTTTTTATATTCTGAAAGGTATGGTTAAATGTGATTTTTGAGAGTTGGAATCAACTCAAAAGCTTTTATGGTTTAAATTTGAAAAATGTTTGAATGCAGAAAAGCTTCTGCCTTGTTATTTTTGCTATGGGTGATCTACAGATCCAAATGACTTGAATCCAACGGGCTTGGATTAAGCATTCATAGACCTTTCCAACAAAATTGGTTTCATCCAATTTTGTGCACTGAATCAACCTGGGTTGATTTTTGAAGTTGGGTACAGAAGTGTGTTTGAAATTAAAAAGAAAAAGGTTTAATTTGAATTGCTGGCCTGCGCGGGAAATGTTACTGGGCCGGCCTACTAAGCGCAGTGCTCCCGTGGGCTGCGTAAGTGGGTGTCCCCACTCGTCAGTGACACGGGGCTGGGCGAAGCGGTATGGGGCAACGTGGGTCGTTTGATCTAGTTCTAATCCAACGGCCGAGGGTCATCGTCGACGCGAGACAGCTCCGGCGAGAACGAAACCTAGCGCGGCCAGTGGGGGGGGGGTGCTGGGGGCTCACCGGGGTACGGGCGAGGGTCGGCGAGGCGGGCGAACGACGAAGTCGACGACGGCGATCCTCCTGGTACCGGTGGCTTCTCCTGGGGCGGCTCTCGCTGGCTCCCTTCTTCTCCAGAGGCGGCGGGCTCCGGTGAAATTCCGACGAAGTGGTGCTCGCCTTGCTCTGAGGATGGTGTGGCACGGTCAGTGGGGAGAGGGGAGTGAGGTGGTGTGAAGAAATCGTGCGGGGGTGGCCTCTATTTATAGTCGAGCGAGGCGACCGTCGGGGCGCAAGGTGAGCTCATCGGGGGCGACGTTACAGGCGGATAAAGGCATGGGCAAGGGTAGGGGACGGTGCTGTGTCTCCTGGCGATGCTCAACGACATGATCGCGAGGCATGGGGCGGTGTGGTTTGGTCTGGAACGGGCGGCGCTCTGCGCGGCAGAGGCGGCGTCTTCGACGGCGGGCGGTGGTTGTATGGCACGGGGCTGCTAATGGGGATGTCTGGCGGTCTCCTGGGTCGGTGGTGATCGTGTGTGCGCGCGGTGAGGGAGGCACGCGGTCTGGGGACGCTGGTCGCGGGTGGTGCTCTGGCGCACGCTCGGCATGGTCTGGGCGCGGCTTGTGCGCGTGGTCCAGGGCTTGGCAACGCTTACGGCTGGGACAGGCAGTGGCGGTGGACGGTGGGCTGCCTCCCAGACATGCTGGCTAGGCTTGCTGCTGCTCCTAGCTTGCTGTCCACATTGGGGTGACATGGGGGTGCTCGGCTGTTCACCCTTAATGGCAATGGCAAGCTCACAGGGGTGCTAGTGTTGGGATAATCTTTCTAGATGATCTACTGGTTTGTGTGTGAGCTAACTAGGGAACAAGTTAGGCTCAAAACACTGCACACTATAGTGTTTGTGATTTTGTTTGATTTGTGTCTGCAACCTGTTTGATGAAATGGCCGCATGAACTCAAGTTTTGAATTTTGAAATGAATTTTGGTGAGTTTGCTAGATTGGTTCTGGTGAGTCTGCAGATGCTTGGGTTTTGAAAGTTGAGCTTGTTTGAGTGGGCTTTGAAAAAGTGGGATCTTCCCATATGAAGAAGATTCAATTTTGAATTGTCATTTAAACTATGCATTTGAAAGTTTCTGGATGATCACAAAGTGGGCCTTGATACTCTGTTATGAGTACATTCAAGGGGTGCAAAGATCCAGAAAAGTTTCTGTTAGGTTTTGAAAGTTTGGGACAGCCAAAGTAGGCAAGTGAGTTAAATTGGCCAAAATGACCATTCACTTAATATATTTGTTTTGATTTACTTGTCTTTAGGAAAAGTGTGGGAAATGTTTTAGATGATGTTCTTTTCACCTAAGAAACATTTTACAAGCAATGGATCACACAAACAAGGTGGTTTTTAAAGAAATTCAAAATCCATGCATACACATATACATGCATTCATGAATTCATTTAGAAAAGTTTTTGTTAACCCTAAACTTGATGATTAGTGTTTTGATGATCTAAGTTTGATATTTTTGGGATGTTACAAACCTTCCCCCTTAAACAAAATCTCGTCCCGAGATTTTAAAAAGGACGAAAAGATTACCTAGGATTTGAAGAGATCTGGAAACTCCGTTCTGATGTGGTCTTCGCGTTCCCAGGTAGCTTCCTCTTCTGTGTGGTTGCTCCACTGAATCTTGAGAAACTTGATGCTTCGGGTTCTGGTAGTTCGAAAGGCTTCTTCCAATATACGGATGGGTACTTCGGGATAGGTTAGATCATCATTGATCTCTATGGTCCGGTGATCGATATTCTTGAACACTTCGGTCTTCTCGGGGACTTCGAGACATTTGCGAAGTAACGAGATATGGAACACATTGTGCACAGCTGACATCTCTTCAGGTAGTTCCAGTTGATACGATACTTCTCCTCGACGGTTCAAGATTTTGAAAGGTCCGATATATCTGGGGGCTAACTTTCCTTTGAGTTGGAAACGTTGCATTCCCTTCAATGGCGACACTTTCAGATAAACAAAATCTCCGATGTTGAAGGCGAGGTCTCGACGTCTCTTGTCGGCGTAACTCTTTTGTCGGGATTGGGCTGTCTTGAGGTGTTCACGAATCTTGTGAACCTTCTCTTCTGCTTCTCGTAGAATGTCGGGTCCGAAAATTTGACTCTCTCCTACTTCCGACCAGTTCAAAGGGGTGCGGCACTTTCTTCCGTACATAAATTCAAATGGGGCCATTTGCAAACTGGCTTGGTAACTATTGTTGTATGAAAATTCTGCAAACGACAGACAGTCTTCCCATTTGGATCCATATTCTAGCACACATGCTCTAAGCATATCTTCGAGTATTTGGTTTACTCGCTCCGTTTGTCCATCGGTCTGAGGGTGATAAGCGGTACTGAAATCTAGGCGGGTTCCTAAACCTTCTTGGACTTTCTTCCAGAATCTCGAGGTAAACTGAGTTCCTCGATCCGAGACTATGTTCTTGGGGACTCCATGCAAACTAACGATTCTAGCGATGTATAACTCCGCTAGCTTCGAACTCTGGTAGGTGGTTTTGACGGGCAAGAAATGGGCTACTTTGGACAATCTGTCCACTATGACCCAAATAGAGTCATTTCCCTTACTAGAAGTAGGTAGTCCAGTGATAAAGTCCATTCCTACAGAATCCCATTTCCATTCCGGAATCTGCAAAGGTTGCAACAATCCAGCGGGTCGTTGATGTCCTGCCTTGACTCGCTGACATATGTCACACTTGGCGATATAGCTTCCGATTTCTCTCTTCATCTTATGCCACCAAAATTGCTCTTTCAAATCCTGATACATCTTGGTTCCTCCGGGATGGATAGAATAAAGAGTATCATGAGCCTCCTTCAAGATAACTTCCTTCAACTCCGAATCTACTGGTACACAAAGGCGTCCTTTGTACCACAAAACTCCTTCTTCGTCCTCGGTGAATCCGGGTACTTTTCCTGTACCGATACGACGCTTGATTCCGTTGATACTAGCATTTCCTTTCTACGCCTCTTTAATCTGACTGATCAAAGTGGGCTGAAGTTCTATGCTAGCCAAAAATCCTTCACTTACTAATTCCATTCGAAAATCTTCCATCTCTTTGTGCAAACTTGGTTGCTCCTTTAAAATCATGGAGTTCAAGCGGCACGGCAATCTGCTAAGGGCATCGGCTACCACATTGGCTTTTCCAGGGTGATAGTGAATGTCCAGGTCGTAATCCTTGATTAACTCAATCCATCTTCTCTGCCTCATATTCAGCTCATTTTGAGTGAATATATACTTTAGGCTCTTGTGATCCGAATAAATATCACAACGGTTTCCCATAAGGTAATGTCTCCATGTCTTCAGGGCTAGAACTACGGCTACGAGTTCGAGGTCATGGGTTGGGTAATTTTGTTCATGTTGCTTCAGTTGTCGCGATAGATAAGATATAACTTTGCCTTCTTGCATTAGCACACATCCGAGACTAATCTTGGATGCGTCACAATACACATCGAAGGGCTTCGTAATATCCGGCATGATCAAGATTGGGGCTGAAATCAATCTCCTCTTGAGTTCTTGAAAACTCGCTTCACACTTGTCCGTCCATTCAAACTTCTTGTCTTTCTTCAGTAATTGGGTCATGGGTCGGGCTATACTCGAGAATCCTTCCACGAATTTGCGGTAATATCCCGCCAATCCGAGAAAAGCACGAACTTGGGTTTGAGTGGTTGGGGCTTGCCAATCTTCTACATCTTTCACTTTGGCAGGGTCTACGGCAATTCCTCCGGCTCATACAATATGACCGAGAAATCCTACTTCCTGTAACCAGAATTCACATTTCCTAACTTTGCATACAACTGATGCTCTCTAAGGGTTCCAAGGATGGTCCTTAGGTTTAGCTCATGTTCTTCTTCCGATTTGGAATAAATCAGAATGTCATCGATGAAAACAACGACAAACTTATCCCGGAAGTCCATAAAAATATTATTCACGAGATTCATGAAATAAGCGGGGGCATTGGTTAATCCAAAAGACATAACTGTATACTCATACAATCCATATCGAGTGGTAAAGGCAGTCTTTGGGATATCCTCTGCACGAATTTTGAGTTGATGATAGCCAGTTCTAAGATCAATCTTAGAAAACACCTGGCCACCGGTCAACTGATCAAACAAATCTTCGATCTTAGGCAAGGGGTACTTGTTCTTGATGGTGACATCATTCAACTTCCTATAGTCCGTACACAAACGGTTACCTCCATCCTTCTTGTCCACAAACAAGACAGGTGATCTCCATGGGGACGCACTTGGTTGAATCAATCCGATTTCCAACATGGAATCCAATTGCTTCTTCAGTTCTTCTAGTTCTGACGGGTTCATACTATAGGGTCTCTGGGCTATGGGTCCTGTTCCGGGGATTAGTTCAATGATAAACTCGATATCCCGATCTGGGGGCATACCGGGCAAAACATCTGGAAATACATCGGGGTATTCGCAGACTATCCGAACTTGGTCAATGGTAGGTTGGGCTAGACTCTTGTTACACTTGAATTGGCGAGGTAAGGTTTCAGATATATGCTCGACTGAGACTCCGGTGGTACTAGTCATGGTAATGGCTTTCTTGGCACAGTCAATCAATCCTTTATGCTTGGACATCTAATCCATTCCTAGTACTACTTCCAAACCTTTAGTTCCGAGTACTATTAGGTTAGCATAAAAATCTATGCCATGGATTCGGATAGGGACGACTTTGCAAATTTGCCTAGCCTTGGTGGTTGATCCGGGAATTTGCACAATCATCACATGCTTCAATTTGGTTGGCTGAATTTTACTAGTGCAGGCAAATTCTTCGGTGACAAATGAATGCGATGCACCAGAATCAAACAACACTCTTGCAAGTACTGAATTAACAAAAAACATACCCAGCACGACGTCTGGCGCTTCCTGAGCTTCTTCAGCATGCATGAGAAAAAGACGGCCATTGCGGTTGAGTGAATTCCCTGGGGCAAATCTTCTCCCTGGCTGGACACGACGCTGCTGCTGAGCTGGGACATTGGCGTTGGGGGCTGTAGCATTCTTCTTGTTGGGTCACTCATTGGAATAGTGGCCTTTATTTCCACAGTCATAACAGGTCACTTGTGACTTGTCCTTGGCTGCGGTAGGCACAGCATTGCTTCCAGTCCTCGGGGCAGTATTGGGGTTGGTGGTAGTATTGTTGGTGTTGAACTTGGGTGGGGCACGGGTGAAATTGCTAGAGTTGCCGGGGTTGTTGTGATTTCCTCCGGGTCTAGGGTTTCTACGGTTGGGATAGGTCGGACGGGTCATAGGGGGTCTGTTGGTTCGTGGGGCAAATCCTGGAGATGGGTTAGGGCGATACTTTGGGGTCTGATGGGTTCCTGGTCGATGCATCATGAAACTCTTGCGGTTTTCATTGGCTTGGTTGATCTTTCCTTCCATTTGGATAGCAGAGTCGACAAGGGCTTCAATATCCATAAAGGGGATATTGACTAACACCGTCTGCATCTCGTCATGCAGACCATTCAGGAATCTTTCTTTCTTCTTGGCTTCGGTGTCTATCTCGTCCGGGGCATACCTAGCTAATGACAAAAATTTGTCACGGTATTCCACTACAGTCATCCTTCCTTGCTTCAACTCTCTGAACTCGTCTCTCATTCTCTTAATCAAACCTGGTGGCACATGGGTTCTACTAAACTTGACCTTGAATTCCTCCCAGGTCATCATCTGGCCTCCGGTCATTGCACGAACACTGTTCCACCATGCCCTGGCATCTCCAGCTAGATAATGAGTGGCGAACAAGACTTTCTCGTTGGTTTCCACTCCAGCTACTTCTAAGTTGTTTTCCATGGTTTGCAGCCAATCATCGGCATCTATGGGTTCTTCTGACTTGGTGAAAATGGGTGGGTTGGTATTCTTGAAATTCTTGAGTTTAGATCCGTGGTTGTCCTGGTTTCCATGGCCTTGGTTGTTATGGGCTAGCTGGGCTATCTGTTGCAGAGTGGCTAGGTTGGCTTGACATTCGGCTCTTTCAGCTTCGCGGTCAGAAGTCAACATTTGCAGGATCTGCAACATCGGGTCCGGGGCTGAACCACTTCCTCCACGTGGCATCTGAAGATTGATATCGATCATGAGAAAAGAGGGAAATTGCTAAGGTTTTTGGGTTTTTTTTTGTTTTTTAAAGGTTTTACTCATATTTTTCTAGCAACTTGCTTTTTCATTCACTCATAGCACACAGTACAACACACACCACAACAAGGAAAAACAGATGGTTTTAAGAACCATTCTGAAATCTACGATACAGTGGGACCGACTCCTACTCACTACGCTAGTGCTCAGTGCTACTACTCCTCGGAGTTTGTGGCTTCAACATCTTCAGGATCATCGATGAAGGCGAAATCATCCTCATCGGTGAAGAAGTCCATGGCCTGATCCTCCAGAAAATCATCGTCATCGCTGAGATAGGAGTAAGGGTCTCCACGAAGATCTTCTCCAGCATTCTCCCTTTCCTCTAGCTGCATGTCTCTCTCGTGGATGGTCTCTTCCAGAGATAAGATGCGATGGCGAAGACGGGCAATAATGCGCTCCTTCTTGTCGAGCTGACGGCGGCGAGACTTGCGATCCTTTGCTAGCATGGCGATGGTCTGATCCTTCGTCTTGATGATGGCCGACTTGTGGTTGCAATAGTCTCCTGCTGACGGTCATTCATCATGAAGCTAAGGTGGTCCAATTGAGTCTTCAGCTCGGGGTGGTATGGGGCTTCCAGTGGTTGTCCATTTGCATCACGTCTTGGGAAAAACTCAAAGCGAGTACCCTTGATCTGATTGATGCTCTGTCCACACAAACGGGAAAAAGCTTCCTGCATTGCTCTGGCAAGTCCATCGAGCCAGTTGTTTTCCCTCAAGGTAAACTGAATTCCCTCCGCTGTGGGAGGTTCAATCTTTCCTCGGAGACTTGCAACAATTAGCCACTGCAGATCTTCTCCTCCTTGATCATTGAGCTGAGCTCCGAAGAACTCGGGGTGCGGACGCTCCAGAAGTTCCGAAAGCTGATCCAGATCCCTCTCAAAGATAAGGTCTCCCCCATTCCCGAGTTGATAAAACTTGCTATACTTCACGTCCATCTATAAAAATAGAGGATGAGTAGATTAGCAGAGTGATCAAGTGTGTCAGATTTTATCTATTTTGCAAGAGTTTTTTTTTTGAGAATCATGAAGTTTTATGAAAGAATTAAAGAGATAAGAATGAGAATAGGTTTTTGTAAATATTTGTTTTCTTTGGTTTTTGAAACTAAGTTTTTGGTTCAACGTCCAACCTAACTAGGGTCTCCTATGGTCAGGATGGCTCTGATACCAACTTGTCAACACCCGGATTTTTCAATCCTAGATGCATGTTATGCCATACATCGCAATCCCAGGATTACCATTTTTGCGAGACATAACAGAATTGGATACCATAGTACTTCATCCATTACAATGATACATAAGTTCTTACACGAATAGGGATCTCCTGATCCAGTTCTTAATACAACATCAAGCAGAGGAATACGTAATAATAACGGTAGCGTAGGCGAAGCTCCATCTTCGGGGTCACAGGCAATGCTGACGATGGGAGATGATCCTAGTTATCGTAACCTTCCTGGGGTCCATCCTCCAGGTACTCCTCTTCATAGTCTGGCCATGGGAATAGCCAGGGACAAAGCCATGAGTACTCTTTAAGTACTCGCAAACTAATACTAACAAGTAAAGGGGTTTTTGGATAATAGGACACTAGGCTCTAGGGTTGTTTTGCAAAAAGCCAGGTTTATCTCTACTAAGCTCCAAAGCTAGTCACAATTTTATAACTCCTAAGTGGGATCTTGTAGTTCAGGTCACAACTCTATCGTGGTCAAGTCAAAGTCTCAACTCATTTCACAAGTCATTTTGAAAAAGGGTCTGACGGGGGAACAGTATGGCCACTCCAACTGTCCATAACCGCGGACGCGGCTATTCTAATAGTTTGACACTCTGCAAAGATTGTACACTTTCACCACAACATTCGATACATCCGTCAAGAACAAATCCTGAATTCACCATACTCAGTATGTGGATAATCAATCCTAACCTTTCAATTACACTCCCTAGTATAAGCACCTCTCCTGTGAGTTTGGCCTCCCAACCATGACCACTGTCATCTTGGGTACTGCACAGGTGGACAATCTTCACAAGGTAGCCTCAGCTCAGACCTTGGCCGTGAGGGAACTAATACTAGGTTATATAAGTGTCCAGTCAAGCCCTACCCAATATTCGGGTATTGTGGTTGTACGATAAAATTGGAATGGTATCGCATCCAGACAACCATCAGTTTTATAAAGGGCTAAGGCTCATGCCTCAACATTTTCATCACCAAAATCATCAAGTGTTTGGAAACACATGTCCAAAACATTTGAATAGAATGATCCATCATTCCAAGGTTTTCATAACCATTTTCCACCAAGTACTCCCATCTAAAGTTGATCAAGTTTTATGCTTAGCACTAGCATCTACAGTTGGGAATGGTAATAATGAGGGGTGGTAATTGGTGGAGTTTCACTAAGTCCAACATTATATCTTAGACTGAGATCACGGTTTCTAGCTTAGGCCAAATTTTATGCTCTTAGGGAAAACTTGAGCACAGCTGTCTAATATCTACCAAACTCTTAAGTAGACTCTAAGTAAGCTTTGATAAAGAAATAAAGTAAGAAGCTTGCCATAAAACTAGGATTGGTTTAGCAAGTTGGTATGATCACATATGCTTAAGGAATATACTATTCATATCACAAGCATGGGTTTGTGGCAACAATAGGGTATCTTGCAAGTGTTAGCTTGCATCACTGTCAATATAAGCTTGCATAGTTACTAGCTTGCATTGGGCTTGCATTGGTCCACTTGGTTAGTAAAGCTTGCCTTGTGCAGAGCAGTGGTTGAAGTTCTCCTCGGCTTCCTCTTTGTAGTATCCTCCTTCCTCCTCGTAGTATCCTTGGTCGGTACTAGCGTCTATGAATAAATACGAGGTACACAATCACCAATCAATACTTAACTACTTGCAATCATCACACACAAGGGTCCTATAGATGATCTAGCATCATCTCTAACATTACAAGGTTAAGGATTGGTTTAAGTCCTTTTATTTTAGAAAAGTAATTTCTACTCATTGAAAAACTGCTTAAGATTTAATATTCTCCAAACTAAACATGGTATCATGTTGACACATGTCATCACCACATATTGTAGTCCATGGGAATGTGATTTAAAGTGGTGTCACAATTTAATAAGGTTTTACCCTTTTATTTTAATTAATTAAAGTGGCTAGAAATGCTTATGTAGCATTCTTTTATTCCTTGAACAATATTTCTGCAAGTAAACCTATACATTTTTATATATTCTGAAAGGTATGGTTAAATGTGATTTTTGAGAGTTGGAATCAACTCAAAAGCTTTTATGGTTTAAATTTGAAAAATGTTTGAATGCAGAAAAGCTTCTGCCTTGTTATTTTTGCTATGGGTGATCTACAGATCCAAATGACTTGAATCCAACGGTCTTGGATTAAGCATTCACAGACCTTTCCAACAAAATTGGTTTCATCCAATTTAGTGCACTGAATCAACCTGGTTGATTTTTGAAGTTGGGTACAGAAGTGTGTTTGAAATTAAAAAGTAAAAGGTTTAATTTGAATTGCTGGGCTGCGCGGGAAATGTTACTGGGCCGGCCTGCTAAGCGCAGTGCTCCCGCGGCCTGCGTAAGTGGGTGTCCCCACTCGTCAGTGACACGGGGCTGGGCGAAGCGGTATGGGGCAACGTGGGTCGTTTGATCTAGCTCTAATCCAACGGCTGAGGGTCATCGTCGACGCGAGACATCTCCGGCGAGAACGAAACCTAGCGCGGCCAGTGGGGGGTGCTGGGGGCTCACCGGGGTACGGGCGAGGGTCGGCGAGGCGGGCGAACGACGAAGTCGACGACGGCGATCCTCCTGGTACCGGTGGCTTCTCCTGGGGCGGCTCCAATCGCTGGCTCCCTTCTTCTCCAGAGGCGGCGGGCTCCGGTGAAATTCCGGCGAAGTGGTGCTTGCCTTGCTCCGAGGATGGTGTGGCACGGTCGGTGAGGAGAGGGGAGTGAGGTGGTGTGAAGAAATCGTGCGGGGGTGGCCTCTATTTATAGTCGAGCGAGGGGACCGTCGGGGCGCAAGGTGAGCTCGTCGGGGGCGACGTTACAGGCGGCTAAAGGCATGGGCAAGGGTAGGGGACGGTGCTGTGTCTCCTGGCGATGCTCAACGACATGATCGCGAGGCATGGGGCGGTGTGGTTTGGTCTGGAACGGGCGGCGCTCTGCGCGGCAGAGGCAGCGTCTTCGACGGCGGGCGGTGGTTGTATGGCATGGGGCTGCTAATGGGGATGTCTGGCGGTCTCCTGGGTCGGTGGTGATCGTGTGTGCGCGCGGTGAGGGCGGCGCGCGGTCTGGGGACGCTGGTCGCGGGTGGTGCTCCGGCGCACGCTCGGCATGGTCTGGGCGCGGCTTGTGCGCGTGGTCCAGGGCTTGGCAACGCTTACGGCTGGGACAGGCAGTGGCGGTGGACGGTGGGTTGCCTCCCAGACATGCTGGCTAGGCTTGCTGCTGCTCCTAGCTTGCTGTCCACATTGGGGTGACATGGGGGTGCTCGGCTGTTCACCCTTAATGGCAATGGCAAGCTCACAGGGGTGCTAGTGTTGGGCTAATCTTTCTAGATGATCTACTGGTTTGTGTGTGAGCTAACTAGGGAACAAGTTAGGCTCAAAACACTGCACACTATAGTGTTTGTGGTTTTGTTTGATCTGTGTCTGCAACCTGTTTGATGAAATGGCCGCATGAACTCAAGTTTTGAATTTTGAAATGAATTTTGGTGAGTTTGCTAGATTGGTTCTGGTGAGTCTGCAGATGCTTGGGTTTTGAAAGTTGAGCTTGTTTGAGTGGGTTTTGAAAAAGTGGGATCTTCCCATATGAAGAAGATTCAATTTTGAGTTGTCATTTAAACTATGCATTTGAAAGTTTCTGGATGATCACAAAGTGGGCCTTGATAGTCTGTTATGAGTACATTCAAGGGGTGCAAAGATCCAGAAAAGTTTCTGTTAGGTTTTGAAAGTTTGAGACAGCCAAAATAGGCAAGTGAGTTAAATTGGCCAAAGTGAACATTCACTTAATATATTTGTTTTGATTTACTTGTCTTTAGGAAAAGTGTGGGAAATGTTTTAGATGATGTTCTTTTCACCTAAGAAACATTTTACAAGAAATGGATCACACAAACAAGGTGGTTTTTAAAGAAATTCAAAATCCATGCATACACATATACATGCATTCATGAATTCATTTAGAAAAGTTTTTGTTAACCCTAAACTTGATGATTAGTGTTTTGATGATCTAAGTTTGATATTTTTGGGATGTTACAATCAACCAAGTTCCAAACTTGATTTTCATCCATGGACTTTATCTCGGATCTCATGGCTCCAAGCCATGACTCGGAATCAGATCCCACCATCGCTTCCAAATAATTTGTCGGCTCATCACTGTCTAACAGTAACACATCACGAACACTTCGTAACCTTGCCGATCTTCGTAGTACAGGTGCTGCTGCCGGCTCAGCTTCCACGACCGGCTCAACCTCCCAGGTTTTTGCCGACTCGCTACTAGCCGGTTCCTGTCGAATTTCTTCGAGTTGCACCGTGCTCCCACTTACTCCCCGACTGAGAAACTCTTTCTCAAGGAAGACACCGTTCCGAGCGACAAACACTTTGCCCTCTTCTCGGTTGTAGAAGTAGTAACCCAAGGTTTCCCTCGGATACCCCACGAAAATACACTTATCCGACTTGGCTGTAAGCTTGTCCGACTGAAGTCGCTTGACAAATGCTTCACAACCCCAAATCTTAAGAAAAGACAAACTCGGCTTTTTGCCTGTCCACATCTCATGCGGTGTCTTCTCTACCGATTTTGATGGTACTCTGTTTAGTGTGAACGCCGCTGTTTCTAGACAATAACCCCAAAATGATAAAGGCAGATCTGTCCGACTCATCATTGATCGTACCATGTCCAACAAGGTCCGATTTCGCCTTTCCGAAACACCGTTCCTTTGCGGCGTTCCTGGCGGAGTAAGTTGAGGAACTATTCCACAACTTTTCAGATGGTCATCAAACTCATGGCTCATGTACTCACCTCCTCGGTCCGACCGAAGAAACTTTATTTTCTTGCCGAGTTGATTCTGTGCTTCATTCTGGAATTCTTTGAACTTTTCAAAGGCTTCCGACTTATGTTTCATCAAGTAGATATATCCATACCTACTCAAATCATCAGTGAAGGTAATGAAGTACTCATAACCACCCCTGGCTGTCGTGCTCATTGGTCCACATACATCACTATGTACTAGACCCAACAAGTCGGACGCCCTTTCGCAACTCTTTGCAAAAGGTGTCTTGGTCATTTTGCCGAGTAGGCAAGATTCGCATGTCTCGAACGACTCCAAGTCGAACGAAGTTAGGAGTCCATCATCATGTAGCTTCTTCATGCGTTTCCAACTTATATGACCAAGCCGACAGTGCCAAAATTAAGTCATATTCAGATCATTTGGTTTCAACCTTTTAACATTTATGTTATAAACCGACTCACCATCAAGATTCAAAATAAATAACCCGTCCTGGACGGGTGCAAAGCCGTGAAACATATCATTCAAATACAAAGAACAACCATTATTCTTGATATTCGAGTCATAGCCTTGCCTCATCAAACATGAAAAAGAAATAATGTTTCGACTGAGCACTGGAACATAATAACAATTATTCAGTTCCATAATGAATCCGGAAGGTAAATGAAGTTGCATCGTGCCGACTTCCAACGCAGCAACTCTTGCTTTGTTGCCGACTCGAATATCAACCTCGCCTCTTGCTACGCTCCTAGTTCTTACCAGTCCCTGCAACGAGTTGTAGATGTGAATAACTGATCCGATATCATATACCCAAGAACTATTAGGTGCATCAGCAAGATATATGTCTATAACATTGCAAACAAGTGTACCTGAGTCGGAAGTCATACCTCCACTCTTGGCTTTGTCGGCCAAGTACTTGCTGCAGTTCCTCTTCCAGTGGCCATCTGCCTTGCAGTAGAAGCAAGTGGATCCGGCTGAAGGAGATGGTTTAGTCCCTGAGGAAGCGCTTGGGACCGGGTCCTGAACCTGCTTTCCTCCTGACTTAGCCTTCTTCTTAGTCCAAGAACTCTTCTTGAACTTAGCCTTATTCTGTACCATCAACACTTGACTGGCGCCCTTCTTGAGATCCGCCTCTGCCTGCTTGAGCATCCCATGTAATTCAGTGAGCTTCTTATCCATACCATGCATGTGGTAGTTCGAAATGAACTTCCCATATGCACTAGGAAGAGTGTTCAGAATTATATCCGTAGCGAACTCTTCGCTTATGGGGTAGCCAAGCCTCTCCAGAGACTGCACGTAACCAACCATTTTGATCACATGCGGGCTCAGTGGATCACCATCCTTAAGCTTGCAACTCAGCAAAGCCTGAGAGACTTGATACCTCTCAGTCTTCGCCTGAGCCTGGAACATACTTTTGAGGCTTTCGATCATATCGTAGGCCTCAACATGCTCGAACTGCTTTTGCAAGTCCGGTTCCATGTGAGCAAGCATAAGACAGCTAATATCCGTGGACTCATCCTTAGCCCGACGGTAGGCATTGGTGGCAGCGAAAGTCGCCTTCTCATTCGGCTCATCTGGAAGTGTGTTGTCTAGGACATGGTCCTTCTTTTCTTGTTTGAGAACAATTCTCAGATTTCGATACCAGTTGGTAAAATTAGTGTCGTTCAGTTTATCTTTCTCAAGAATGGTTCACAACGCAAAACCGGATATCTAGAGTGACTGCTACTCGGTGCCATGATCTACAACAGAAAATATGCAAAACACTTAAGACATGTATTCATAAAAGATCAAGCATATTAAACATTTTAATATTTTATGCTCCCACTAGAACCAACACCCCTCCGATGGTTGCTTAGTGATTCAGGATCCTAAATAAGCAAGTCGGCTAGTGAGCTTTAGCATCACCGCTAGCCGCCAAGTGATCTAGGTAGACAACTCCTTGTCAATCGCATCTCATGCGACTCCTGTTGGACGGGTGGCATCACATGCCCCGGCTCCCATCCGACCTATCCCCGAGCCCCACAACCGTTGTGATAGACCCGTCTAGCTTACCGAGTGTTTCCGCAGTAAGAGTCCGACTCGAACCCACCTAGTCGGAAAGAATTGGCAGCACCTCAATTTTATGAGCCCACTACCAAAAATGTCCGACTTGTGATGGTGCAAACACTGGCGGGAAAACCGACTAGACCTTCTTTGAGGGATTAGATTTTACCGACTATCTAATAGAGGTAAAACTAAGACATAACAATAACACAAAATAAAGCAATTATAATGTCAAATGGTATGGCTCTCTTCATGGCGATCTCCATCTCCACAAAGCCTGTAATCCGACTCGTGCCAACTCTTGTCACTTGCCGTCTTACTCCATGTCGCCGACATGTACAACACCTTGCATGCCTTCCGGGTTCTTCAAACAGCTACACTAGCTTAGTAAAGTAAATTACATGGATAATCCGACACGCAAGTCGTTATACAATAAAATGACAGCACCTAGGCTCCAGCCGACTGACAAAAACTGTGATTCGCAGATCATGTATGGATTACACACATACGTCACATGCACATGAACCATACCATTCACAACTTTCTGCAAAAACAAGTTATGCAACCATACCATGCACATGAACCATACCATTCACAATTTTTCCGAAAACGTAGATCTCATCTACGATCCAGACATGGTTTCCGACCATTGTTTCGATTCGATCAAACTTTTTGATCTTTGATCATCGCCTCTGGATTTACGTGTCACAGTCTATCCCGATGGCGGAAGCCGACCGATAGGGGTATGTCGTTCCACGACCTCAGCAGTATGATCACGGAAATCAGATCTACCCTTCCCCGAGTATAGTTGATCCAATCAACCTCGTACAAAAACGATATATCTCATAGATCGACCACCAAAACAGCACATAGATCTCATCTACAGCCAACCGCATATCACATATGCAAGATCTCGAGCCTAAAACCAGAAACTATCGCTCTGATACCACTGTTGGGCCACGAAGAGATAAAACAAAACTTTTGCTCTAACGTGGTGATCCCAAGATCTAGATGAGGTAGAAGGCCACGAGATTTACCACTAGACGCGCATTTGCGGATTACTGATGAAGCACGTCAGTTGATGCAGTGCAGTCCTCACGATCCAATCGTCCTGATGCTGATCGCACAACACCTCTGCTGGTATCCACACGTACAAGGAGGAGCACCGGCGGCGAACTGCTAGGTTCGTATCGACGGCTGGACTGCTGTGGAGCTAGGGTTTCCAACACATCGAATGACCTAACCGAACAACGATTAACCTTTCTGGGTTACGGTGCTCCACTATATATAGGGAGTGAACGTGGGCTCTGCTCGCGCGAACCATTCACTAAAGCTCATATAACACTAGTCACCGTGAGTCCAACTCACTAACTCAGTCCTAATCCGGTTTAGGTCCAACCCAACCAGATTACAGGTTCAGATCCAATCCGAAGATGCTCCCGCTCTTAAGTGTGTGACCCCGCAAGCTCATGGCTACTTGGACAGGATTGGAGTCCGACTCTCAATCGATCAGTCGGTAGCGGCTCCTAGCAGAACGTGCTGACTCCCAAGTACCAAAGAGTCATGACGACTTGCCTTTCCAATGCGACTTACGTCCGAGTCCCTTTTGCCTCACAATATACCTTGTCAGACTATAGGCGAATAGTTGTCATCCCTTAAATAGTCCGACTCTCTTCTCGATCCAAGATAAGTGATTCACCCGACTAAATCTTAGTCGATCGCCTCGGTTAACACTTAACCGAGTCGTGCATGGCCATGCTTTCCGAATCATATCTCACGAGAGGGCCCAGAGAATATCTCTCCAAGTGGAGGGACAAAATCCCATCTTGGTTATTCACATCACGCAGCTTGATTCTCAGTCGACCCGAACCCTGCCTTTATAACTGCCCAGTTACGGATCAGCGTTTGACAGAACCTAAGTCGGCGATCCTCAACTTGGACTATGCAATAACCTTAGGTCTAAGGATTACATTGATTGAGATATACAAATGACAACTTATTCGTTGTACCTCAATATGGGTCAATCCGACTTGCTAAACTCTTTAGCCTAGTCTGTGTAAGTTGGAATAGCATCTGCATGCCCATGACAAGTGGAACCGAGTCATCAAGCCAACTTTCACATTGGTCTAAGTGGTGTGTCCAGCACAACCTCAATGACCAAGGATATTTAGTACAAACAACATGAAAGCATAGTTCCACAACCGAATCACATATTCAATGATACACATCAGATGTTTATACAAGGACTACTTAATATCTTTATGAGTACAATGGGAAATATCATCATACATGATTTCTTCTAGGGCATATTCCCAACAGTTAGCATAATTTAATGAAAGTATATCTCAAATGTTGATATGCGAGGAGATGATACCTGCTTTGTCGAGGTCGTTTAGGGGTTTAGGGATTAGGATTTAGGGGTTTTAAGGTTTAGAGTTTAGAGGTTTAGGGTTTAGGGAAATTTCAATAATGTTCAAGTTTTATGCTTATATTCGTGGAACAGAATGGCGTTACCACAATTTAATGAAAGTATCTCAAGAATTTGGATCTATAAGTGCATGATAGCCTGCTTGGTTAGGGTTTAATTATGGGTGGAGGGTTTAGGGTTTATGGTTCTAGTAGTTAGGGGGTTTAGGGTTTAGGTTTTAGGGGTTGTTTAGGGTTTTGGGTTTTTGGATTTTTCAATTATATTCAAGCTTTATGCTTATATTCGTCAAATAGAATGGCGTTACCCAATTTATATTAATAAAAGTATCTCGGATTTGATCTATAAGTGCATGATACCTGCTTGGTCACGTTATAGGGTGTAGTGTCTAGGGTTGCTTTCAGGGTTTAGGATGTAGGTTTTTAGGCTTTAGGGGTTTAGGGTTTAGGTTTTCACGATTTTTCAATAATGTTCAAATTTTATGGTTATATCTGTGGAATAGAATGGCGTTACCGCAATTTACTAGAAGTATCTAAAATTTGGATCTATAAGTGCATGATACCTACTTGGTTAGTGTTTAATTATGGGTTGAGGGGCTGAGGGTTTAAGGTTTAGTATTTAGGGGTTTAGTGCTTGTTTGATTCAAACGAATTTCAAAGGATTTCTGAAGAATTTTGTCCCTTAGAAAATGTACAAATATTGGTCGTTTGATTCAAAGAATTACAATCCGTATGTAACATCCCAAAAATATTGATCAAGGATTATCAAATTCCAATCACCAAAATTGGGGTTAACAAAAACTTTTGTTAATTAAAATCATATGAATGCATGTGTGTATGTGATGATTGTATGAATGCATGAATAGTCTTGTGTGATTGTTGTGAATAGCAAGGAATGGTTTAAATATGAAAACAACATCCTATAAATAAAATACAAGCAGAAAAAATCAAGGGAAATTCAAAAACAAACAAAACAAGCAAATGGTCATTTTTGCCAATCTTGCTCACTAGACCAGTTTGAGTGTTTATAGTCCAAGATTTCAAACAGAAACAATTCCATTTCTTTTCACCCCTTGCTAGACCAAGTAAAAGTGAACCCAAGCCCACCTTGCAAACTCACATAAATATTTAGCAACTTGATTCAAATGACAATTCAAAATTGAATCTATATCATATGTGAAGATCACCATTTGTCAAAACCCAACCAAACCAGTTCACCTTGACCATTCCAAGCAACCATATACTACATAGTATGTCACTAGTAGACCCACCAAGTGTCACTCAAAAATTCAAATTTAAATCTCTTGCGGCCATTTCATCAAACACCTTGTAAACACAAATCAAATAAAAGATCAAACACTATAGTGAGAAGTATTGTGCCTTACTTATCTCCTCTCTAGCTCACAACACACTCTTAGTAGATCATCTAACTTATTTAACAAGCCCTAGATCACTGTAAGCTTGACAATTCCATCAATGGTGACCATTGTCGAGCCCAACTTCCCATCCCAATGTCGACAGCAAGCTAGGAGCCTCACCAAGCCTAGCCACCTTGTCTGGGACACAAGCCACCGTCCATCGCCACCCCTGTCCAGTGCCCAAGCCTTGCCAGCCCCTGGACCATCCAGAACGAGCACGCCCAGCCTCTCTGCTAGCATGCTGAGAGAGCGCCAAAGCGCCGCGCTCGACACGCTTGCACAGACCACACCCTGCCCTCACCGCTCGCGTGCGTGATCACCACCGCCCCAGGAACCGCCCGGACATGCCCGTTCGTCGCTGCGCGACTAGGAAATGCCGTGCACCATTATATTTCCCGTCGGACCTTCCTAGAGCATCGCAACATTCCGACCAATTTGCACCGCCCCATGCCTCACCACCATGCCGTTGAGCTTCGCCAGGAGACAGTGCACCGTCCCTACCCCCAGCCATGCCATTAGCTCGCTGTGCAGACAACCACGACAAGCTCCACCCGCACCCTTTGGTCCCCTCTTCACACTATAAATAGAGGCCTTCCCCGTTTGATTTCAGCACACCATCTCACTCCCACCTCTCACTGATCACACCCACTCATCCCCGGAGCAAGGCGAGCACCAGGTGGCCGGAATTTCGCCGGAGCTTGCCGCTGCTAGAGGAGAAGGGCGACGTTGATTGTTGCCGCCCCAGGAAGAGCCACCGATACCAGGAGGATCGACATCGTCGACTTCGTCGTTCACCCCCATCGCCGACCATTGCCGGAGCCCCAGTGAGCCGCCAGTGACCCCCACTGGCCGCGCTAAGGTTCGACCTCGCCGCGTTCTGTTCAGACATGGACGATGAACCTCAGTCGTGGATCTAGCTTCTAATCCTATGACCCTAATCATCCCGTACCCCTTCACACCCCCGTGTCTCGCTGACTGGTGGGGACAACCACTTAAACCCGCCTGTGCACGCGCTGTGCGCAGTAGGCTGGCCCAGTTACACTCTCACGCGACCCAGTAATTCAAACTTAGGTTTTTCTATTTAGTTTCAAACTTAGTTCTGTCCCTAGATTCAAAAATCATTCCAGAGAGATTCACTAAACCAAATTGCATGAAACTATTTTTTCTAGAAAGGTATTGAAATTCTTAATCCAAGCTCGTTGGATTTAAATCATTTGGAGTTATAGATCACCTATAGTAAAAATAACAAGGCAGAAGCTTTTCTGTATTCAAATATTTTTCAAAATTCAACCATAAATGATTTTTAGTTGATTCCAACTCTTAAATATCACATTTCACAAGACCTTTATGAATATATAAAAATATCTAGGTTTAATTGCAGAAATAATGGACAAGTACTAAAAGAATGCCCGGCATTTCTAATCACTTTATTTAATTAAAAAAGGTTAAACATTATTAAATTGTGACACCACATTAAATCACATTCCCATGTACTGAAATATGTGGTGATGACATTTGTCAACATGATCCCCTATTTTAGTTGGAGAATATTAAATCTTAAGTAGTTTTTGAATGAGTAGAAATTACTTTTCTAAAATAAAATAAATAAAAATATTGCCTTAATCTTTATGATAATAGTGATGATGCTAGATCATCTAGTGTGAACCTTTGTGTGCTAAATAGAGTAGTTAAGAATTTTTTGGTGATTGTTTACCTCGTATTTATTTATAGACGCTAGTACCAAACAAGGATACAAGGAGGAAGGAGAATACTACGAGGAAGAAGCCGAGGAGAATTTCAACCACTGCTCTGCACAAGGCAAGCTACTAACCGAGCAAGCTAACAATTGCAACTGTGAAAACTATATAACCTATGTAATGCATTAGGCATGCCTTGATTATACAAACTGATGATACCCAATCCTAGTTTTACTTGCAAGCTTAATTATTTTATTTCTTTATCAAAGCTTTCCTTTTGTGTTTTACTTAGTGAATTGTAGATTTTAGAAAGATGTTTAAAGGTAGCATAAATAGCATAAAACTTGGCCTAAGTTAGATAATCTTGATGTCATCCTGAGGCATGAGATTGAACCTAGATCATTCACACTTGATTACCACCCCTCATTAGTGTTTAGCCCCACTTGTAGATGCTAGTGCTAAGCATAAAACTTGATCACTTTAGATGGGATTACTTGGTGAAAATGGTTATGAAAACCTTAGAATGATGAGTCATTATACTGAAATGTTTTGACATGTGTTCTTGAACACCAAATGATTTTGATGATGAAAATGTTGAAGCATGAGCCTTAGCCCTTTACAAAACTGATGGTTTGAGCTGAGCCTTAGCCCTTTACTTGATGCGATACCATTCCAATTTTACCGTACAACCACAATACCCGAAATTTGGGTAGGGCTTGACTGGAAATTTATATACCATAGTATGGGTTCCCTTGCGGCCAAGGTTTGAGCTGAGACTATGTTGTGAAGATTGTCCACCTGTGAAGTTCCCAAGATGACAGTTGGTCATGGTTGGGAGGCCAAACTCATAGGAGAGGTTCCTATACTACGACGTGTAATTGAAAGGTTAGGATTGATTATCCGCATACTGAGTCTGGTGAATTCAGGATTGTTCCTGACGGATGTATCGAATATTGTGGTGAAAGTGTACCACCTCTACAGAGTGTCAAACTATTCGAATAGCCGCGTCCACGGTTATGGACAGTTGGAGTGGCCATACTATTCCGTCGTCAGATGTTTTCAAAATGACTTATGAAATGAATCATGACTTTGACTTGACCATAACAGGGTTGTGATATGAAAATTCAAGTTCCCACTTAGGTGTTATAAAACTTTCAACTAGATTTCTTTGCTTCTGAACTCAGTTAAGGTAAACCTGGCTTTTTTGCAAAACAACCTAGAGCTTAGTATTCCTATTCAAAACCACTTCACTTGTTAGTCTTAGTTTGCGAATACTTAAAGAGTACTCATGGCTTTGTCCCTGGCTATTCCTGTGGCCACACTATGAAGAGGACTATCAGGAGGATGGACCACAGGAAGGTTACGACAACTAGGATCATCTCCCATTGTCAGCATTGCCTATGAGCATGAAGATGGAGCTTCGCCCATGCTACCGTTATTATTACGTTATTCCGCTGCTATGATTTACTAAAACTGGATCATGTGATTCTTTATTTGTTGTAAGACCTAATGTATGGTTTGTAATGGATGATGTACTGTGATATCCAATCTGTTATGTATCGCAAAAATGGTAATCTTGGGATTGCGATGTATGGCATAACAGGCATCTGGGATTAAAAATCTGGGTGTTGACACCGTAGTGATTCCTTCAAAGGATTCGTTTGCTCTCTATTTTGTAGGAAAATTTCCATTCACCCTAACCTCATGTTTGAATTCCTTTTCTTTACCTACGATTAAAAGACGTGCTTGATCCAAATTCATGTAATTTTCTATTCTTATAGGATTCAAGAGGTCATGCCACTCCAATCCTATGGTTTTCCTATTCCCATGTTCTAGGAATCCTACAAATCAAAGGAGACCTTAGGATTTACGTTTTAGGGGTTGTTTAGCGTTTAGGTAAATTTCAATAATGATCAAGCTTCATACTTATATTTGTCGAATAGAATGGTGTTGCCTAATTTAACGAAAGTATCTCAAATTTTATCTATAAGTGCATGATACCCTTCTTGCTTAGGGTTTATCGAGTTTATCTTGGTTTAGCAAAAATGTTCGCATTTTGAACTACAAACGATGGGAATATCTACTTCCTGTAATTCTGGGTCACTAACAAGCGGGGCACTTGCATTGTGGGTCCATAAAATCAGTGTAAGGACAGAGGGGGGCAGGCAAATACGCTTATTGAAGAAGGGCAGGGAACCAGGTCGATGGGGTGATGCTCATGGGGGAATGCAAAATTGCCACATATATCCCTCTATTGTTGCATTGCTCCTCGGTTTCTTGTTTCCGGAGCATGGGATAGAAGAGGAATTTTTATTCTAAAAAAAGGTGAAGTATGTTTGGGGCTGGATGTTTGAATGGATGGGCGGGATATTTCGGGACTCTCTCGAAATTTTGAAGCTGAAGCTTAAGGTACGCTACTCCCTCTCCCACTTGGGGGATGCTGTCCCCATCAGATAGACCCAGACGTATGTACACTTTCGAGCATTTAATGAGTTGATAGACATCTGCCATCTTTCAAACAAGATGACCAAGGTCACAGCCGTAGTTGCTTTTTTTGAGCTGCACAACCATAGTTGATGGTACCGTGTCCATGACTTGTACTCCGTACATTGGATGCATCTTGGCCAATCAAGCTTTGCTTACAAAGGGAAAATCCAATTTTATTTTTCCAAGTGACAACATTATTTTTGGTTGTGAAGCAACTTCAAAGGTTATGGCTCAATATGAGATCATGCCAATTTTCACACAAACTAACATGTTTAATGGATAAACCAATTCAAACTTACTGGCTAAATTCTTGCAATAAATTGACAACATGGCAATTTACTAAACCATGTTAATTTCTTTTTCTTGGACATATGCTCATCTCTGTCCATGTGTTGTACATGTAGAGAGAATAAAATGTAGGCAGGGGAAGAGGGCAGCAGCGAAGAGAGAAGAGGAGTTGAAGGTGGTTCGATGTTAGAGCAAAGTTTATTATGATGCATTCCTGACATGAGGTACTCCTGCTGCCTTTACAGTGTACACTCTACTAGTAGTACATTTCAGGACCCATGCATGCAAAAAAAATAATTTGCGTTTTCTCTCTCCTTCGCTGCCTCACTCCTCTCCCCTCGCACACCGGCCCGGCTGATCGCTCCCTCGTCGACAGCGTGGCACTGCGCACGTGTGCCTCGGTATGGCGGTTATTTTTCTTTTCTTTTTTGAGAGGGCGGCTCTGTTTTTTCTCTAGCATGTTCGGCAGCTGCGTTGGTGACATGGTGTGGAGTAGGAGTAGTACATAGGAAGGAAACCACTTTGATCCTTGGCGCCAAAAAATTCAAACTTTTCCGGTTTCAAAATTTTCACTTCCTTCCCAAACATCAAGAGGGAAAGTTATTCAAAAGATCGGCCATTCATGGTAGTAATTCTTATCCTATCTTTATCTTGTACTATATCTTACAATACCATAGAACTACAAGTGGATGACACCCGTGCCTGGTCAGGGTTGTTTAGGGATTTAGGAAATTTTCAATAATGCTCATGCTTTACAGTTATAATCGTGTAATATAATGGCATTACCTCAATTTAATGAAAGTATCTCAAATTTGGATCTATAAGTGCATGATTCCCTGCTTGGTTAGGGCTTAATTATGGGTTGAAGGGTTTAGGGTTTTAGTATTTAGGGGTTTAGGGTTTATTTATTAGGGTTTAGGTAATTTTAGACAATATTTACATTTATGCTTATATTCTTCAAATATAATGGTGTTGCCCAATTTAATGCAAGTATATCAATTTTGATCTAAAAGTGCATATACTTGTTTGGTCGGGTTTTAAGGGTTTAGTGTTTAGGGTTTTATGGTTTCTGGAATTTTCAATAATGTTCAAGCTCCTTTATGCTTTTAACCGTGGAAAAGGATGGTGTTACCACAATTTAATGGAAGTATCTCAAATTTGAATCTAGAAGTGAATTATACCCTGCTTGGTTAGGGTTTAATTATGGGTTGAAGTGTTCAGGGTTTTAGTATTTATGGGTTTAGGGTTTATTTGTTAGGTTTTAGGTAATTTTCAACAATGTTCAAGCTTTATGCTTGTATTCGCAAATATAATGGTGTTACCCAATTTAATGCAAGTATCTCAATTTTGATCTAAAAGTGCATGATTCTTGTTTGGTCAGGGTTTAGGGGTTTAGTATTTAGGGTTTTATGGTTTGTGTAATTTTCAATAATGCTCAAGATGCTTTATGATTTTAATCATGGAATAGAATGGCGTTACCGTAATTTAATGAAAGTATCTCAAATTTGAATCTATAAGTACATGATACCTACTTAGCTAGGGTTTATTTATGGGTTGAGGGGTTTAGGGTTTAGGGAATTCTCAATAATAATGTTCAAAATTTATGCTTATATTCATGGAATATAATAGCTCTACCTCAATTTAATGAAAGAATCTCAAATTTTGATCTATAAGTGCATGCTACATTCTTGGTTAGGGTGTATGTGGGTTGAGGGTTAGGGTTTTATTATTATTTATGGGTTTAGGATTTAAGTTTTAGGGGTCTTTTAAGGTCGAGGGTTTAGGGAATTTTTAGTAATGTTCAAGATTTATGCCTTATTCGTTGAATAGAATGGTGTTACCCTAAATTATAAAAGTATCTGCAAATTAATTTGATCTATAAGTGTGCATGAAAACTGCTCGGTCAAGGTTTTGGGGTTTATTGTTTTGGGTTTTAGGGTGTAGGGGTTTAGTGTTTAAGGTTTTAGGGTTTACTAGGGTTTCATTGTATTGATGGTTTAGGGTTTTGGTTTTTTAGGGGTAGTTTATGGTTTAGGGTTTAGGAATTTTTCAATAATATGTCTAAGCTTAGGGTTAGGGGTTGAGGGTTTAGGGTTTTTAGGGTTATATATCAAGGGCTTATGGTTTAGGCTTTATTAGGAGATTAGGGTACTTTAGGGAATTTTCAATAATGTTCGAGCTTTCGTGAATTAGAATGACTTTAGCGCAATTTAATGGAATTATCTCCAAATTTGATCTATAAGTGCATGATACCTTCTTGGTCAGGGTTTAGCTAGGGTTATATGGTTAAAGGTTTAGGTTTTAGGGCATTTTCAACAATGTTCAAGCTTTATGCTTAGATTCGTGGAATGGAATGGCGTTAGCGTAACTTAATGAAAGTATATCTCAAATGTGATCTATAAGTGGATGATATATATACCTGCTGCTTAGTTAGGGTCGTTTAGGGGTTTAGGTTTTATGGGTTTATGGAATTTTTAATAATGTTCAAGCATTATGCTTAAATGTGTGGAACATAATGGCATTACTGCAATTTAATGAAAGTATTTCAAATTTGGATCTATAAGTGCATGATACATACTTGGTTAGGGTTTAATTATGGGTTTAGGGGTTTAGGGTTTGCGGATTTTTAAATAATGTTCAAACTTTATTGTTATATTTGTGGAATAGAATGGCATTACCGCAATATAATGAAAGTATCTCAAATTTGGATATATATATATATATAGAATTGTAGGATAAACCTGTTTGGTTAGGGTTTAATTATTAGTTGAGGGGTTAAGGATTTAGTGTTTTAGTTGTTAGAGGTTTAGGGTTTATGTTTTATGTGTTGATTAGGGTTTAGGGAATTTTCAACAATGATCTGGCTTCATGGTTATATTCGTCGAATAGAATGTCATTGCCCAATTTAGTAAAAGTATCTCAAACTTTGATATATAAGTGTTCAAGATAACTGCTTAATTTGTCAAGGTTTAGGAGTTTAGCGTTTAAGGTTTTAGGGTTTAGGTTTTATGGGTTTAGTTTTTCTGGTTTTAGGGCTAGGGGTTTAGGGTTTTAGGAATTTTCAGTGAAGTTCGAGATTTATTCTTATATTCGTGGAATAGAATGACTTAGCAACAATTTTAATGAAATTATAACTCAATTTTTTTATCTATAAGTGCATGATATATACCTTCTTGGTCAAGGTTAGGGATTAGGGGTATATAGCGTAGGGTTTAGGGAATTTCCATTAATGTTCGAGTCGTATGGATATATTCGTGAAAAAGAATGGCGTTAGCGCAATGTAATGAAAGTATCGATCTCAAATTTTTATCTAGAATTGCATGATACATGCTTGCTGAGGGTTTTGGGTTGAGCGGTTTAAGGTTTAGGTTCTAGGGCAATTGCAATAATGTTCAAGCTTTATGCTTATATTCGTGGAATGGAATGTCGTTAGCATAATTTAATGAAAGTGACAACAATTTTTTTGTGTGAAGCAACTATAAGGTAGTATATGGCTAAAATGCCACTAGTGTAGCCTATTTAATTGCTATTACCAAATTTCATAAATTTTCAAGATTTGTAGCTATATATCCGTGCAATAATCCAGCTTTACGGCAATTTTCTCAAAGTATCTCAAGTGTGGAACTACAAGTGCATTATAACTAGGTCATGTGCGTTTTAAACCATTTTAAGCTTCCTGTTTTCCAAGATTTAACATCTCGATCTGAAGTCCTATTGTAGTCAAAATTTGGCCCCTTTTCGAAAAATTTAGGGACGAAATTAGCTATTGTGGTGTACGATGTATGAACATTCATGGATTTCAGACGAGACCAGAAAAGTTTGAATTCTACTAAAAATTTCCTCCAGGGCCCAAAGTGGTTCCTTCGTGTGTACAGCAATGCAGATGCCGAGCACGCCAGAGTCACAGTGCGGCCATACCAAGTCACATGTGCACAGCGCAGCGCCTAGCTGTGGACGAGGGATATATCAGCCGGCCGGTGCGCGCGGGGTCACCGAGGAGATATGTATAGTGAGAGAAGAAACAAATTTGTTTTGCAAATTTATTACTCCTTCTAGTAGTAGAGTGTGTATGATGTAAAAGCTATAGTACAAGTAGTACATCATGTCAGAAACCCATCATCATGGAGTGCTCTGATATCGCACCACCTTCAACTCCTCCTCACTGCTGCCCTCTTGCTCTTCGGTTTCCCCCTCCACTCCGAGACATATTCTTTGTTGTAGTACTACTCCCTCTATATATCCCAAACTAGAAAGCATATATGAGTAGTAATTATTTGTCGAAGTCCACACATCCAAAATTTGATCAAATATATAGAGAAAATTTACCAACGTCTAAAATATCTAATGCGCGCCATATTAAAGTATATTTCATAATAGTTCTAACAATACTTATTAGGGATTATAAACTTAAACACATTTTTCTATGTAGTTGGCCAAATTTTAAAAAGTGTGACTTTGTGCAAAAAAATGCTTCCCCAACATCGGGAGGGAAGGTTATTCAAAATATCGTCCATTTGCAGTAGTAAGGGCCTGTTTGATTCAAAGGATTTGCATAGGAAATTTGTAGGATTAAATCCTATGGGAAATTTTACTATGATGGTTATTTGATTTGCAGGATTGATTCCCGTCGAAATGTTTCCGACATATTACTGCTAGATTTCATAGGAAATCAAGCATGCACTCCTATATCTTTTTTAGAATCCTTTGTTTTTACTACGGTGGAGTCAAACGAACTTTGGTTCATAGGAATTCGTGTAGGATTGGAGTAGTCATGACATAGCAATCCTACATTTTTCCTATTCCTACGATTTTTATCCTACGAATCAAATATGCCATAATTCGTATCTTATCTTTATCTTGTCTTATATCTTACAATATGCCATACCACTAGAGAAAGTGGATAATACACCTTCCTGGTCATGATCGTCTAGGGGTTTAGGGAATTTTGTATAATGTTCAAGCTTTATGCTTATAATTGTGGAATATAATGGCGTTGCCACAATTTAATGAAAGTATCTCAAATTTGGATCTATAAATGCATGATACCCTGCTTGGTTAGGGTTTAATTATGGGTTGAAGGGTTTAGGGTTTTAGTATTTAGGGGTTGAGGGTTTTAGTATTAGGTTTTATTTATTAGGGTTTAGGGTTTAGGTAATTTTCAAAAAAATTCAAGCTTGATGCTTATATTCATCGAATATACCAGTGTTTCCCAATTTAATGTAAGTATCTCAAATTTGATCTAAAAGTGCATGATACTAGTTTGGTCAGGGTTTAGGGGTTTAGTGTTTAGGGTTTTATGGTTTCAGGAAATTTCAATAATGTTCAAGCTGCTTTATGGTTTTAACCATGGAATAGAATGGTGTTACCACAATTTAATGAAAGTATCTCAAATTTGAATCTATAAGTGCATGATACCCTGCTTAGTTAGGGTTTAATTATGGGTTGAAGTGTTTAGGGAATTTTCAATGATGTTCAAGCTTTATGCCTATATTCATCGACTAGAATGGGGTTACCCTAATTAATAAAAGTATCTGAAAATTAATTTGATCTATAAGTGTGCATGACAGCTGCTCGATCAAGGTTTAGTGGTTTAGTGTTTCGGGTTTTAGGGTGTAGGGGTTTAGTGTTTCAGGTTTTAGGGTTTACTAGGTCTTTATAGTATTGATGGTTTAGGGTTTTGGTTTTTTTAGGGGTAGTTTAGGGTTTAGGAATTTTTCAATAAATGTCTGAGCTTAGGGTTACAGGTTGAGGGTTTAGGGTTTTTAGGGGTATATATAGGGGGCTTATGGTTTAGGATTTATTAGGGGATTAGGGAACTTTAGGAAATTTTAAATAATGTTCGAGCTTTCGTGAATTAGAATAATGGCGTTAGCGTAATTTATTGAAAGTATCTCAAATTTTGATCTATAAATGCATGATACTTGCTTGGCGAGGGTTTAGGGTTATAGGGTTTAAGTTTTAGGTTTTATGGCATTTTCAATAATGTCCAAGCTTTATGCTTAGATTTGTGGAATGAAATGGCATTAGTGTAAGTATATCTCAAACGTTGATCTATAAGTGGATGATATACATGCTACTTAGTCAGGGTCATTTAGGGGTTTAGGGTTTAGGTAATTTTCAATAATGTTCAAGCTTTATGCTTATATTTGTGGAACATAATGGTGTTACCGGAATTTAATGAAAGTATCTCAAATTCGGATCTATAAGTGCATGATACCTACTTGGTTAGGGTTTAATTATGGGTTGAGGGTTTTAAGGTTTTAGTATTTAGGAGTTGAGGGTTTAGGTTTTTGGGGTTGTTTAGGTTAAGGGAATTTTCAATAATGTTCAAGCTTTATGCATATATTCGTCGAATAGAATGGCGTTGCCCAATTTAATGAAAGTACCTTAAGTATAATCTACAAGTGCATAATAAAAAATGGAGTACTGTAGTAGTAACATGTGCGTGGATCTGGTGTTGTAATGCAATTCGATAGCGGAGATCATGCACGAGTACAGAGTCCAGACCCATGCGTCCACACCCACACGTGTCTACTCAAGTAAACCAACCGTCCCCGCGTATATAAACCACCTCGGCCTCCTTCATCTCTTCCAAGAGCGTCAACTTCTCCCCCAATCTCTCTAGTCAAAAAACCCCTGGCCGCACCTTCCACAAGAGCTCCTTTCGCAGCACCACCTTCCCCACTTCCTTTGTTGCACCATGAAGGGAACCCATGGAGATGACCCGGAGGCGAAGCCAGCTGGAGGCGCAACACATGGTTTTGTGGTCATCGCCTTTCTGGCGGGCCCGGCTTCTCCGGGCACACACGCCTCTCGTCACTAGGCCGTCACTGTTTCTGACTCCATCCATCCAGTCGACGTCGTCATCGAGGAGCAGGTGAACGAGAATGTCGTGGTGCTAGCGGAATACCTTGATGAGGGGCATGCATGCGGAGGCGATAGGATCTTCATTCCAGAGGAAGACGAGAACTACGCCCACGCCATCATCGACCCCTTCATCAAAGCATTCAAGAAGAGGGATGGATTCAAGGAGGAGGTCTTCGATGAGGAAACCGAGGTACTACTCTGCTCCACTATTCTTAGATTTTACTATTTATACGTAGGTTTTTATCGATCTATAGATTATTTTGATCTGCCGCCTTCTTACTGTAGACATATCAGAATGTTCGGTTCGAAGGGTCGAACCTTTGGTATATTTGATTAGATCTGCTGATCTGCCATCTAGCAATTTTACATCTGTTTGTTTTTGTTCATAAGGTCATCTTGTGTTGTAGATTTGATTGATCTGTCACATAGTTGTTGTAAGCATATTTGATTTTAGGGGTTAGGGATTATTATTACTTGATTGTTGATTGATGTCACATAAATTTCTGTCATTAAAATGTACATGATTATTGTTCGATTCTATAGTCAAAAAATTGTTCCATGCTTTTTATTATTCTTAGTACAAAATTTAGGAAACACATGATTACAGTGTATAATCTAGCGACAATACGTGAACTAAAATATCAACTGCAAATATTATATGTTGTCGTTCATATTCATAAATGTCAATTCTTGAGTTCTATTTCAATTACATCTTTTAGCGCATGTTTAATTCAAAGGATCTGTATAGGATATTATAGGATTAAATCCCATAAGAAAATTTCCTATGATGGTTGTTTGATTTGCAGGATATATAAAATCCTTTATTTTTCATATCCTATGAATCAAACAAGCCCTTATATGAGTTCTTATGTACTTAAAAATCCGCAGGAAGAATATGATGACATGGGCGAAGACAAGGACTCCAGGGACAGAAAGAGCCACTACAAACTTAGGTGGTTGCGGAGTGGGCGAATTCCTTTCCACTACAATGGTAAGATATTTTGCCCATTTTGTGGCAAAGTCATCAACAAGGACATCGACAGTGGCCAATGGCCGTAGGCACAAGGCGAAGACCTTGGCAAAGCACGCAGGATATGGCAAATTCCTCCTGGAATATGTCAAGAATGGCTTGTTTCCCCTCTAGTAGGTGTTGTGAAGATGGGAGGCTCAACATTATCTCGGTTGGATTGCTTGATGGAGATAGCCTGTACTCTGCATTTCCAAATCTTCTCAAGTACCCATGTCCAAATGGAACCGGGATAATGTTTTATGTTCATGTCAAGCTTTCTGCTGCTCGTGTTAATACATTGCATAAAGAGGATGCGTTGAAAGAGACTTGCATTAAGATTATGCCCAACAGTAGTATTAAACACGGTCCACTTTGTGTGAAATTTAGGGTTATTACATTCTAGGCCATATTCTGCGCATTGCCATCACTCAAAATATTTATTTCTTTGGGAAAACTATGTTTTTTTCATACAATAAGTTAGAATATCGCATTGTTTACCCTACCAATATATAACCATATCTACCAAATATGTGCACATTTTACCAGAATCCGCAATATAGAGAGGACCAGAATGTTCATACTCTACAGGGAAATCCATATCACAAGGCAAGTTTTTTGACAAGTTATCCAAAAATGATGTCTACATTTTTTCATGTTGAGAGGGTTAAATGGGACATAAGATGTTCTCATGCATGTGAGAACTAGCAAATCTTTTTATTAAACTGAACTGAGTTTACCTATCTGGAAAAAAATGAATTTACCCTTTATTGTTCTTCATTGGCACCTCCTTCCTTGTGTGAGCTCCATCGTGCTCCCACCTGAACAGGTGACACCTGTACTGAAAATCTGGTTAAAAGTTGAAGGTGACATGACGTGGGAACTACCTTTATGGAAACTACTGCACGACATCGAAATCATTGCGCGGAAGATTACAAGAGAAGGAACAGAGATGGGTTGCGTAGAAGAGCCAAACGGGTGCCTTTGATGAGGAGAGATCATCATCGATGATGCCAGCGAGGAGATTTTGTGTGCCCCGCATATCAGAAGTCATGTTTTTTGAGATAGAGAGAGTCAGAAGTCAAAGGAACCACATGTAAGAGCTACCCTCTCATAGTCTTGTGATTAAAATTTGTTTTCTATTGCTATGTGTACTAGATATCAATATTTTAATGCTTATGGACAACCCATAATCTTAAGGGTGACCTCTTAATAAGTTTTTTAGCTTGTGCTTTATTCAATGAGTACTACAATAGTTCCCCTATCCCTCTCCTCCTCTCCACTTTCCTCTATCCCCACTCTGACTCGCGCTCCATGCTGCTTAGTTTCCAGAGTTTGTGTTCTTCATCTCGTCCTCTTTTCTAGAGCCCACACCAACGAATCCCAACCACCATCGTCACAGCAGGTGCATTGAGATGGCTGGATCTAGCAAGGACAGTGATGATGATTCTAGACTGTTTCAGTAGGTCTTTACCGAACGCCCCCTTGAAGAACTCACAGCTAGATGCGTCGTCATCACGGCTGCGAGCCTCGTCGGTTCGTCCAAACTTCATCTTGACTCAGCAAAATATAGTGCAACTCTGCTGGTTTCTCAATCGTTTGGCCTCCCATGTGTTCTTCATTCTCACCCGACTAAGATACCGTGGGATTGCATGTTAGATGGTGAAAGCCTCCTCTATAAGTTGTTGTAGCTAGACAGGTTCTCCTTAGATACTGTCATCCCAGACGACCCGAATAAACAGTGGGCAGGCGCCAATGGTGATTGGATCGCCACAGTTGGCCTCCAATACAGCTAGGAACTTTTCAACATGTACACTCGTCGCAAGATTCTTCTCCCACCGGTGGCTTTTGAATCCACTAATTGCCTAGATACTTTCTTGGATCATGGCGATCGTATGATACTGCAGAAGATAGCTATTTGCCAAGTTCCTACATTTTCTGGGAGATATCAAGATTACACTCTTATTGCCCTTTTTGACGGCTCAGTTCTCGTTCATCACAGCCATCAAGATGTATGGACAGTTCTTTCGAATGAGCCCCTGATCTATTTCAGTTACACCGATGTAATTATCCACAGAAGACTAGTGTTCGCCATAATTGAGATTGGCAGCGTTTATGCGTGGAGTCCTTATCCTAGTAATTACACCTCCATATATAGCGCTCTAGCTTCATATTCATCGATGTATGCTTATTTTACAAAGCTATCATATGGAATTGTTTCATATTCTATGCTTTTTACCCTCTTTGTCTGAAAGGATTTCCCTATGAGTTTAGAGCATTTATATCTATAGGATTTTTCCTAAGGATAGCTATGTATATTAGTAGTATTACGTTCGGCAGGATTTCTTTGTGAACGAATCTATAATATTCACATATTTATTCAAACATATTTCTTCCTTCTTTCGCATGGTTCAACCAGATTACTTCTATTACAGATTCCGGCGATTATGATTCCAATACGATCTATTATATCATGCTATCCGATTATTGTATTTTTCTATTCCTTCATTTTTTAAATCTTGCGAACCAAACATTTTTTAATGAACTACATTTTTCTTTTCCAACTCCTGCGCTGCACCTGATGCCACCAGCCATGGTTAACTGGATGGATGAACTCAAAGGCGCTCTAGGCCACAAGCACGAGTATTATTATAGTATGTGCTTGTTAGCCAGTTCTCCAAACGGTTCCAGCCTTCTACTTGTCTTTACTCGGGGCATTGCCAGTGAGAAAGATGATCAATGTCCGATTTGTGCTAATACGGCTCGTCCTAATGTTGTTAGTGGCGGTCGCACTGTTCGCACATATTCTTTTGGATTTGGCTTCCTGGTGTTCTCAAAAGACCCTAATGTGTTACTACATCGAGGTAAGCCATGGAAAAGGGTTACTGACCTTGGAACATACTCTCTTTTTCTTGGAGTGAACTATCCGATCAGCGTGACGGTAGTCGGCGCTGATGTTGCCCAAGGATATCTGACCAGAGGCAACTTTGTCTACACGTCGCACTATGCAATATGCCTTTACGAGCCACCGCATCCTGAAATATGACGCTTCAGTCTGAATGGGACGGATGCCTTTGTTGGTTTCTCAACAAACATTGTCTTCTCATCAGATAATATGCTAAATGAACGCATTGACCCTTCATTCATGAAGACTCGGCTTTGGTTCATCCCAAGATTCACTAACGCCCTAGATTGGAACCAGTATGGTTGCGCATTTCAAAAAGGAAAAAGGCCATGTGTCCAATGTATTTGCTACTAAAATGTTGTACAGTACTGCCGGAGTAGTAATCCATATGTATTGGGAGTAGCTCTCAGTTGGTCGTTAAACTATTTCTTCTGTAGTATTCCATATGGAGTTGTATGATTTGTAAAGCTAGTTTTATTCCCTTGTATCTTTACTTGATTAAACATAATTTTGTACATAATCTCTATTTAATACTCCATAAGTTGACTCATATCTGACTAGCATACCTCATGCAGCGAACAATATGATGAGTGTCCCCAGTCTCCAGGTCGCAGCATAATTTGTATTGTACGTAGTCTTCTCCGTCCCATATACGTATACGAGTATAGAGTGGAGTAGTAGCGATATAAACTGGTCAAACTGATGCGACCAGACACTAACTGTAACAGTCGCCCACAAGTTCCCAAGCATTGCCAGAGCAAACGCGCCCCCCAAACCCCCACCCCCCAGTACCCCACCCTAGGCTCGCCCTCTTCTCTCTCTCTCTCTCTCTCTCTCTCTCTTCCTCTCCACCGCCATTGCTATGAAGCACTCTTCTTTCAGCTTCATATCAGGAATTGAGGCAGAATGGATCTTCCAGAGATTCGGCAGGCAAGCCGACTAGATCTTACACATGCTGGATAATCTTAACGAGCCCGAGGTCCACCGTATTATAGAGACTTCCACATCGTCCGCCAGCATGGAGATAGCGGTTGCCACAAAGTCTACATCCATTTCTGACCCTTCTGCGGCAGCAACTTCTCCGGAGGCTCGATCACCATCCTTCGCTGCACTGTCTACTCCACTGGAGGCTCCGTCTTTGCCGGCGGACCTGGCAGCATCTCCCTCGGCACTATCCTCTCACGCGTCGGCACCAATATCTCTGGCAGCAGCACCAATTGCTTGTGTGGCCAAGGACCCTTCACCCGCGGAAATGTATTCTCCGATGGCGGCACCATCCAACAAGACTGTGAGTACTCCTAAACTCACTAGGATGCATGCAGGTGTAAGTAGTTTGCTATTTTTTTAGTTTCTTTGTACTCACTCCGATCCAAATTTTAATGGACTCAACTTTGTCTAGATACACATGCATCTTTTCTAAAACTATTAACTACTAGTACGAATAACTTTGAACATTGACCGCTAGATCAAGACTGGCAAATCCCATTGCCACAATGTGTAGCCAAGAGTGGTTCCATATTTGCTTTTTGGCTTTTGGAACTAGTTTCCTACACTATGGAGGAGGTTCCAAATTGAGGAAAAGAGGGAACCGGAGCAAGAGGGTGCTCTGATGCCAAATATGGTTCCAAATTGCTTAGCCAACTGTATGTGTGACATGTGTCCTCTGCACTCATATCTTGATAAAAAATAAGGCTATTCTTGTCAGCGGTGGGACCGCATGATGCAAAAATTTAGAATAGCTACATTGTGGAGCTCTAGCCAAATTGCATGGTGAAGCCAAATTCAGTTTTTGTCAGATTTACCTATAACAATATTGTGGCTGCCCGTTAACATTGTCTAGATACGCACTAGTACGAATAACTTTGAACATTGACCGTTAGATCAAGACTGGCAAATCCAACATTTACATATTATAATTTTAGTCATGATATGTCGTACTAGTATTTATAATATGTAGTATTTTTTATAACTTTCCACTTGTTTACAATTACACAATTTGATTGCAAAAAAATGAAGTACTATGATATGAAGCTAAAAAAGATATCAGTACTCTTACATCTGAACTTGCGCTACAGTTTGATTTTTATGCTGTTGATTCATATATATTGTGCTTAACTTTATGTAGGACTATGCTCTCTTCAACTTCGATGAGAAACTGACGTTTACTACTTTTGATTGGGAATCTACCCCCTTCCCCTGTTTTTAGTTCAGAATTGAGAGGAAAACACTCGCCAATTGAGAGGAAAACGCTCGCCAAAAAGCCAATGGTGTTTGACAGACGTCTTTAGGCTGGGTTACATATAGTGAAAGCGCGAGGGCTAGGCTGCCCTAAAAGGGTTGGCCACCAATTGGCCCCTCCTCAGCCCTCTCGCTTCTACGTGCAACTCGACGAAGAAGACATGTACATGATAGTCATCCCCAACAAGTTAAAGAAGCGCCTGAAGGGGATTGCCAGGCCTGTCATGCTGAATACTTGCCCTGAGTGCGGCTCATATGTGCACATCGAGCGCGATAAGAACAGTGATAAGCTGGTCTTCAATGAAGGTTGGTTCACTAGTAGAGAGAACCTTATAACAACACTCCTTACCGCCAGCGAAGTGGGCCCAGGCTCGCCGGCGGTAAGGACTTCTAGGCCTGCATAAAATTACCACCGGCCACACTCACTGGTCACGCCGTGGCTATCACAAGTACCGCCGGCAAAATGGGGCGGTGCACACCAGGGATCGGGTGGGCCATGTGCCCGCAGATGGGGCTCCACTTACCACCGACGAAACTAACGGGGCATGCCGGGGCTAGCCAAATTAGCATCGGCGAACAGGGCCTGTGCACGCCAGGTATCGGGTGGGCCACGTGCCCCCCGGATGGTCCGCCATTTACCGCTAGCAAAACGTCCTACGCTCGCAGGGGCTACATCCTGATACTACCGGTGAAAATTGTTACGCTCGCCGGGGATGTAGGGGGCCGGGTGGGCCAATGGGCCATGTTTGTTACCGTCGGCTCTTTTGTTCTTTCCACCGCTGTAAAAAGACTACCACCAGCATGTGAGTTATAATTCGCCTTTGGTAACCTGGGACTTATTACATGCTCGTGAAGGGAATATGCCCTGAGAGGCAATAATAAAGTGTTTATTATGTGTATTCCAAGTATATGATAGATGTTTATTTTGCATGCTATACGGAAATATTAATACATGTGTGTTTAATAAACAAACAGAAAGTTCCTAGTTATGCCTCTCTCATAAACTAGCTCGTTGATTAACAAGATGATCAAGGTTTCTTGATCATGGACATTGGATGTTGTTAATAACGGGATCACAACATTAGTGTAATGGTGTGATGAACATTCATCCGAAGTATAGCATTACGATCAAAGTCATTGAGTTTATATTTCTATAACAACTTACGAAGTGATCCTAATCCTTAGACCATGAGATCATGTCAATCACTAACACCGGAAGAGTTTCTTGATAACATCAAACGTCACACCATAACAGGGTGATTATAAAAATGGATTCAGAACTAATAAAGTGTTATGTTGAGGCTCATGGATCGAGAGTGGAATTTGTTCATCCCGATGACGGATAGATATACTCTGGGCCCTCTCGGTGATATCACATTGATTAGCTTGCAAGCAAGTGATTTGATCACTAGAATGTTATATCACGGGAATGAGAAAAGAGTGCATGTCAGTAACGAGATCAAACTAGGTATGGAGATACCGATGATCGAATCTCGGACATGTAATATATCATGAAACAAAGGGATTAAGATACTAGCGTAAAAGGTTCCGACGATCACAAGAAAGTCATCGTTGAATCTGTGGGAGTCAGTATGGGTCTCCAAATCCCGCTTCTGATTATTAATCCGAGAGGGGTCTCGATCATGTCCGCATTATTCACGAACCGTAGGGTGACACACTTAAGAGACACCGACATCCAATTGGAGCAAAAGTTTCATGCCGAAAGAATAAACAAGCGCAGGAATTTATTTCACTAGATACCGAAACAGGTTTGCGGGTGAAATTGCATAAAGTGGTTATGCATGTGAAATATAATTCTAGCAAGGGGTTATTTGTGAATGTTTGTCATTAAAGTAATTGACAAAATTCTGAATAAAATAAAATAGTTTTATTTAATGAGAGTTTGCATTAAATTTGGTGGAAATTTAATGAGAATTTGAGTGGATTTTTGAGTGGAGAAAATTGAAGGGCCATTTTGTGAGTGGTGTGTCCACCCACATGAATGAAGGAGGGGAGGGGGCAGCCCCCATGGCCAGCGACCACCCCCTTGGGTTCCCCCCTCCTCCTATAAAAGGAGACCCTCCTCTCACTTGTCTCTCACACCTCCTCGTGAAGGATCTCTCTCCCCCTCTAGAATTTATCCCCCATGGTCTCGGACTAGCGAGATACATGTTCCCGGTGGCTATTCGGCAAGAAAGAGTTGTGCTTCCGCTACATCGCTGGAGCAAGGAGGCGGAGGTTTCTCGGTGCCTCGAACGTGTGTGTGAGCACGGATGCACTGCTGATTTGCGGCGCTAGGACTTCCTCTCGATCTTGAGATCGGCATGAGATCGTCTACACCAACCACGAGTTGAACTCATTAAGCTTTGTCGGTCTTGAAGGGTATGTTCTCTACGGATGTACATCCGCACGTTGTTTGTACCTAATAGATAGATCTTGGTACATAGTTCACATCGTAGGAAATGTTTTGTTTTCTATGCTGCGAACCCTACAGTGGTATCAAAGACGGATCTATGCGTAGATGCTTTACACGGGTAGTACACATATGAGTATGTGGGCGATGATGATCATGTTGTTGCTCCTTTGTTGTAATTTTGGATATTGGTGGCATAGTGGGATGAAGCGGCCCGGACAAACTTTACATGTCCTCGCACATGAGACCTGTTCCACGCTTGACATGCAACTAGTTTGCATAAGTGACTAGCGGGTGTCTGTCTCTCCTACTATAGTCAATATCTATTTTGCAACGAGTTTTCAACAATTTGGTTATCCTCGTTGTGGTTCATGTTCGTAGGTAAGAACGGTTCTATCTCGAAAGCCCTAAGCCACATAAAACTTGCAATGGATAAATTAGAGGCGTCTAGTTTAGATTGTTGCTGGGCTAGTGTTATGATATGGTAGTGTTGTAAGTAGAAGTATGAGATGATACTCTTACAACACACATAGCGTGTAAACTCCATAGACCTTGGATTTACACATATAGGTATGATAGTGATCATACCACGATGCACATGATAGAGATCATCTGCGGGAACCATAACATTTCACTAATAAAACATGTGATGTTTGATAGCATCTTATATTGCTTGTTTAGCGCTTTGTTAGCATAATAAGATGATCCCTAATTTAAATATCAAGATAAGAATGTGTTCTTCCTTTAGTATGCACCGATTATGTTTAGTCGCTCCAAGACATCACGTGATGATCGGGTGTTCTTGGATCCACGACCATATTTCGGGTGTAAAACAGTTACACACGCGAATACTAAGGTTCTAACTTGGCGAGCCTAGCATGTACAGACATGGCCTCGGAACACGGACAGAAAGGTTAAGCATGAGTCATATAGTTGATATGATGCCCATTTGATGCTCGCCTTTGAAGCTATACCGACTCACGTGATGATCGGACTTGGTATAGTGGATTTGGTTCATGTAATCACCAAAAAGGCACGAGGGATGTCGTTTTTGAGTGGGAGTTCATTCGTAATATGGATTAGTTGAACTCAATCTATCATACACTTAGTCTAAACTTTACAAATTCTGTTGTAGATGGCACCACCTGCTTTTAATTTCAATGTGTTCAGGGAGAAAGAGAAACTAGCAACGAACGGTAGCAACTTTACCGAATGGGCCATGAATTTGAGGATTCTCCTCTCTGCTGCACAAAAGCAATACGTGCTAGAAGCGCCACTAGGCCCCCCACCTTTTGAGGATGCCCCTGACGAGGAGAAGAATGTCTATCAGACTCGTCAGGAGGACCACAACTTATTTCATTGTGGCATATTGTATGGGCTAGAGCCGGAACTTCGAAAGCGTTTCGAAAACGGCAATGCATTTGATACAATGGGTGAGTTGAAAATGATTTTCGACAAACATGCTGCTGTAGAGAGCTACAACGCTTCAGAAAAGTTCTTTAGCTGCATGATGGAAGAGCACAGCTTTGTTAGTGAGCATGTACTCAAGATTTCAGGTTACGCCGATAAGCTTGTGTCCTTGGGAATAACGATTCCCATTGACTTAGGCATCCATCGTGTTCTGCAGTCTCTGCCACCTAGCTATAAGAGCTTTGTGATGAACTATAATATGCAAGGCATGAAGAAGTCTCTCCCCGAGCTTCTGTCAATGCTTAAAACTGTAGAAGTGGAGATCAAAAAGGAACATCAAGTGTTGATGATCAATAGGAACACTGGTTTCAAGAAATTCAAGAAGGGAAAACGGAAGGGAAGTAAGGGCGGCAAGCCTCTTGCCGTGCCTGAAAAGAAACCCAGAGTTGGACCTAAGTCTGATACCGAGTGCTACTATTGTAAGGGGACTGCCCACTAGAAGCGCAACTGCCCCAAGTATTTGGCAGACAAGAAGGCCGGCAAGGCAAACAAAGGTATATATGATATACATGTTATTGATGTGTACTTGACTAGTGCTCGCAGTAGCACCTGGGTATTTGATACCGGTTCAGTTGCTAATATTTGTAACTCGAATCAGGGGCTGCGGAACAAGCGACCGCTAGCAAGGGGTGAGGTCAAGATGCGTGTCGGCAATGGATCAAGCGTTGATGTGATCGCCGTCGGAACGCTGCCTCTCCATTTGCCATCGGGATTAGTTATAAACTTGAATAATTGTTATCTGGTGCCTGCACTGAGCATGAACATTGTATCTGGATCGTGTTTGATGCGAAGTGGTTATTCATTTAAATCCGAGAACAATGGTTGTTCCATTTATATGAATGAAATCTTTTATGGTCATGCACCGATGATGAATGGTTTATTTCTTTTGGATCTCGATAATAATGTTACACATATTCATAATGTTGATGCTAAAAGGATTAAACTAAATGATGATATATCCGCATATATGTGGCACTGCCGTCTAGGTCATATTGGCATTAAACGCATGAAGAAGCTCCATTCGGATGGACTTTTGGCATCACTTGATTTTGAATCATTTGATACATGTGAGCCATGCCTTATGGGCAAGATGACTAGAACGCCGTTTTCCGGTTCAATGGAACGGGCGACAAATTTATTGGAAATCATACATTCTGATGTATGTGGTCCAATGAGTGTGTCGGCGCGAGGTGGATATCGTTATTTTGTTACTTTCACGGATGATTTGAGTAGATACGGTTATATCTACTTGATGAAACACAAGTAGGAAACCTTTGAAAAGTTCAAGGAATTTCAGAATGAAGTGGAAAATCATCGTAATAGAAAGATCAAATTTCTATGGTCCGACCGTGGAGGTGAGTATCTAAGTTATGAGTTTAGCACTCACATGAAAGAGTGTGGAATTGTTTCACAACTCACGCCTGCCGGAACACCACAGAGAAATGGTGTGTCGGAACGTCGTAATCGTAATTTATTAGATATGGTTCGATCTATGATGTCTCTGACGGACTTGCCGTTGTCATTTTGGGGCTATGCACTAGAAACTGCTGCATTCACTTTAAATCGGGCACCATCTAAATCCGTTGAAAAGACACCGTATGAATTGTGGTTTGGAAACAAACCTAAGCTGTCATTTCTTAAAGTTTGGGGATGCGATGTTTATGTGAAGAAACTTCAACCGGATAAACTCGAACCCAAAGCGGAAAAATGCGTCTTCATAGGATACCCTAAGGAAACTATTGGGTATTCCTTCTATCATAGATCCGAGGGCAAGGTTTTTGTTGCCAAGAATGGATCCTTTCTAGAGAAAGAGTTTCTCGCGAAAGGTGTGAGTAGTCGGAAAGTAGAACTCGAAGAGGTTATTGAACCTTCTCTTCAAAGTATGGCGAGTAGCGCAGCGCTGGAAGTTGTTCCGGAGTTGGCTCCACCTGTTGAAGAGGGAACTAATGATAATGATCATGAAACTCCGAAAGAGAGTACTACCGAACCTCGCAGGTCAAGCAGGACGCGTGCAGCTCCCGAGCTGTACGGAAATCCTGTCATGAATTTCATGGTTGATGAAAATGATGACCCTGCGACGTATGAAGAAGCGATGATGATCCCGGATTCCAACAAATGGTTAGAAGCCATGAAATCCGAGATGGAATCCATGTATGAAAATCAAGTTTGGAACTTGGTGGAATTACCTCACGACCGAAAGGCCGTGGAGAACAAATGGATTTTCAAAAGGAAAACGGATGCTGATGGTAATGTGACCGTCTATAAAGCTCGACTTGTCGCAAAGGGGTTTCGACAAATTCAAGGAGTTGACTACGATGAGACATTCTCTCCCGTAGCGATGCTAAAGTCAGTTAGGATTATGTTAGCAATTGCTGCATATTTCGATTATGAGATATGGCAGATGGATGTCAAAACCGCGTTTCTCAATGGTAATATTGAAGAAGAGTTGTATATGATACAACCAAAGGGTTTTGTCGATCCTAAGGATGCTAACAAGGTGTGCAAGCTTCAGCGATCCATCTATGGATTGAAGCAAGCATCACGAAGTTGGATTCTCCGCTTTGATGAGGTGATCAAAGAGTTTGGATTTGTCCAAACTTATGGAGAAGCTTGTATTTACAAGAAAGTGAGTGGGAGCAATGTGGCATTTCTGATATTATATGTGGATGACATATTATTGATCGGAAATGATATAGATCTTTTAAACAGTGTTAAAAGTTATCTAAATAGCAAATTTTCAATGAAGGACCTAGGTGAAGCGTCATACATATTAGGCATAAAGATCTATAGAGATAGATCTAGGCGCCTAATAGGGCTATCGCAAAGTACATACCTTGATAAGATTTTAAAGAAGTTTAAAATGGACGGAAGTAAGAAGGGGTTCTTACCTATGTTGCAAGGCAAGACATTGAGTAAGACTCAAAGTCCGGCTTCGGCGGAAGAAAGAGAGATAATGGACAAAGTCCCCTATGCTTCAGTCATAGGCTCTATAATGTACGCCATGCTATGTAAAAGACCGGATGTGGCACATGCTATTAGTTTGACTAGTAGGTACCAATCGGATCCAGGTTCGGAACACTGGATAGCGGTCAAGAATATCCTTAAGTACTTACGAAGAACTAAGGATATGTTTCTTGTATACGGAGGTGAAGAAGAGCTCGTCGCTAAGTGTTATGTTGACGCTAGCTTTGACACCGATCCGGATGACTCTAAGTCTCAATCCGTATACGTATTTCTCATGAATGGCGGAGCGGTTAGTTGGAGGAGCTCCAAACAACCTGTGGTAGCAGGATCAACAACGGAGGCCGAATATGTTGCTGCTTCAGAAGCGGCTCAGGAAGCAGTTTGGATGAAGGAGTTCATATCCGAACTAGGAGTGGTTGCAAACGCGTTGGACCCAATGGTGATCTATTGTGACAACAATGGTGCCATTGCCAATGCCAAAGAACCAAGGTCTCACAAGCATTCCAAGCATATTAAGCGCCGGTTTCACTCCATCTGCGAGCATGTCAAGGATGGAGATATAAATATTTGTAAAGTACATACGGATCTCAATGTAGCAGATCCGTTGACTAAAACTCTCCCTAGAGAAAACATGATCAACACCAGAACTCAATGGGTGTTAGATTTATCACTATGTAACTAGATTATTGTCTCTAGTGCAAGTGGAAGACTGAAGGGAATATGCCCTGAGAGGCAATAATAAAGTGTTTATTATGTGTATTCCAAGTATATGATAGATGTTTATTTTGCATGCTATAATTGTATTAATACGGAAACATTAATACATGTGTGTTTAATAAACAAACAGAAAGTTCCTAGTTATGCCTCTCTCATAAACTAGCTCGTTTATTAACAAGATGATCAAGGTTTCCTGATCATGGACATTGGATGTTGTTAATAACGGGATCACAACATTAGTGTAATGGTGTGATGAACATTCATCTGAAGTATAGCATTACGGTCAAAGTAATTTAGTTTATATTGCTATAACAACTTACGAAGTTATCCTAATCCTTAGACCATGAGATCATGTCAATCACTAACACCGGAAGAGTTTCTTGATAACATCAAACGTCACACCGTAACAGGGTGATTATAAAGATGGATTCAGAACTAATAAAGTGTTATGTTGAGGCTCATGGATCGAGAGTGGAATTTGTTCATCCCGATGACGGATAGATATACTCTGGGCCCTCTCGGTGATATCACATTGATTAGCTTGCAAGCAAGTGATTTGATCACTAGAATGTTATATCACGGGAACGAGAAAAGAGTGCATGTCAGTAACGAGATCAAACTAGGTATGGAGATACCTATGATCGAATCTCGGACATGTAATATATCGTGAAACAAAGGGATTAAGATACTAGCGTAAAAGGTTCCGACGATCACAAGAAAGTCATCGTTGAATGTGTGGGAGTCAGTATGGGTCTCCAGATCCCGCTTCTGATTATTGATCCGAGAGGGGTCTCGATCATGTCCGCATTCTTCACGAACCGTAGGGTGACACACTTAAGAGACACCGACATCCAATTGGAGCAAAATTTTCATGCCGAAAGAATAAAAAAGTGCAGGAATTTATTTCACTAGATACCGAAACAGGTTTTCGGGTGAAATTGCATAAAGTGGTTATGCATGTGAAATAGAATTCTAGCAAGGGGTTATTTGTGAATGTTTGTCATTAAAGTAATTGACAAAATTCTGAATAAAATAAAAGAGTTTTATTTAATGAGAGTTTGCATTAAATTTGGTGGAAATTTAATGGGAATTTGAGTGGATTTTTGAGTGGATAAAATTGAAGGGCCATTTTGTGAGTGGAGTGTCCACCGACATGAATGAAGGAGGGGAGGGGGCAGCCCCCATGGCCGGCGTCCACCCCCTTGGGTGCCCCCTCCTCCTATAAAAGGAGCCCCTCCTCTCACTTGTCTCTCACACCTCCTCGTGAAGGATCTCTCTCCCCCTCTAGAATTTATCCCCCATGGTCTCGGACTAGCGAGATACATGTTCTCGGTGGCTATTCGGCAAGAAATAGTTTTGCTTCCGCTGCATCGCTAGAGCGAGGAGGCGGAGGTTCCTCGGTGCCTCGAACGTGTGTGCGAGCACAGATGCACTGCTGATTTGCGGCGCTAGGACTTCCTCTCGATATTGAGATCGGCAAGAGATCGTCTACACCAACCACGAGTTGAACTCGTTAAGCTTTTTCGGTCTTCAAGGGTATGTTATCTATGGATGTACATCCGCCTGTTGTTTGTATCTAATAGATAGATCTTGGTACATAGTTCACATCATAGGAATTTTTTTGTTTTCTATGCTGCGAACCCTACAGCTCGAACCAGCCACCTACCAACACCTCCTCACTCACCACTAGCTCACTTTTCATGGAAACTCAACCCCAAGATTTGCTAGATCATTCTCACACTCCTCCCCACACATTTTAGCTTATTCAACAAACCAAGTTTGATATATTTGAGGAGATGTCACTCCCCTCGCATGCATTAGTAGATCTACCTAGCAAGATCGAAATCTAGATTTATCTCCCCACCACCTTTCCCACTTCTCTATATTGGTAGATCTAGATCTCGAGCATAAGGTCCCAAAAACACACACACTCTCTTCGGTCGACGTTTGGCGTCTCTCCGGTGCTCTTGGACCTCGCGTCAACTAATAGGTATAATGTGGTGGAATGTGCATGAGTTGGCGACAAGTCACTGGTGATGTCACTTGTGATGGTGAAAAGTGGTTGCACGCATATGTGGACCTTTTTGTTTTGTTTTGCCGGTAGAATGTGCATGTACAATGAGTTGCCAATGTTTTTCTGGAATGTCGATTAACTTCCATTCCGGTGAATTTCTGGCACTCCGGGGATACCATTCTTAGCAAAGGTCATGCCAATTTTTTCTGTGAAAGTCTAGATGATGGTTCTAATCTATTCTCTCATCGTGCAGGCGATGATGATCATCGAGATGAAGGAAAGCGACGTGGATAGATACGTGGAACGCGCGACTACCGACATGTATCAAAATAACTGCTTGGGAATAAGATGTCCGTGTTGAAAATTCAAACTATCATCATTGTTTGACCCCTTGTCACGCACGGTGAATGAGCACCTTCTCAGGTATTGTTTCATGGATGGCTACACTCAATGGATGGATGATGAAGATGATGATGACGATGACCATAAGGAAGAGGATGTCGTTCAACACGAAAATGAAGAGGATGATGAGGGAGAAGAACGGAATGTCGCACACGATGATGACGGTGATGAACACGGTTGGGAAGAATAAGAACATGCGGACGACGAGGAAAGGAGTAGGAATACCCCGCAAACCGTGGTCGTGCATGACCTTCATGTTCAGGAAATTATTCTTGGCAACGCAGTCTAAGCTGGATCAACTCGAGGTAGACTCGAGAACTCTGTTGTACGATGCAGGTCGTGGGCCAGAGGAGAACCACTTGAGAGTAACTCTTGATCTTCTAGAGATGAAGGGAAGATACAGATGGAACGACGCAAGCGCAGATGATCTCTTCTGTTACTTGAAGACGCACTTACCTAAATATAACACGTTGGCAGGTAGCCTACAGGATCCCAAGAAAGTGGTGTGCCCTCTCTATTTATCGCATGAAAATACCATGCTTGCATCAATGACTGCATGATTTATCGGAACAAACACAAGGACTGTACCACGTGCCCAAGGTGCGGCGAGCCTCGATACAAGAGAGGGATGAGAAAAGCTCCTCGAAATGTTGTGTGGTACTTCCCGCTTAGGGCCCGTCTCCAGCGGTACTTCGTGGACCCCAAGGAAGCGAAGCTCATGCGCTGCTACGCAGAAAGGAAGGAGGTGGTGATGAAGGATCTAGTGCGGGTTGAAAACCCAGTGCTGACGCACCCTTCAGATGCAAGCTAGTGGAAAGCATTAGACGATGAGTACGAAGATTTCGGGAAAGAACCAAGGAACATCAGACTGGGTGCAAGCACCGACGGACTCAATCCGTTCGGCAACCAGAGATGCAACCATAGCACTTGGCCCGTGTTTGTATGGATGTACAACATCCCCCCATGGCTATGCCTGATGAAGAAGTACATACACATGAGCATGCTAATCCAAGTGCCGACTTAGCTAGGGAGTGATATCAAACTGTATCTTGAGATATTGAAGGAGGAGCAAGCCATCTTGTGGGACGAAGGGGTAGAAACATGGGACTCTCACCTCCAACAAACTTTCCGTCTGAAAGCAGCGTTGATCACGACAGTGCAGGACTATCTCGAATACGGATATATCACGTTCCAGGTGTGCCACAAACACAAGGCTTGTGTGAGGTGCATGGAGAGGATGCCGTTTCTTCAACTGGGTAAGGATCCCGGTTCTTCGAAAACCGTCTACATGAGGACTCAGATGTGGCTACCCGAGAATGACCCATGGAAGCGTGGAGATCTGTTCAATAGCAAGGATGAGATCAAAGTACGCCCGCCTAAGAGCAGTGGCGAGCAGATCGATGCTTTGTTGAAAAGCTGGAAACTCTGCCCTCCGCCAGGTAAGATAAAGAAGCATAAGTGGAAGCGAGGAGATAAGAAGAAGGAAAAGGAACATGGCCCGCTCATGGGGGTATGGAAAAGGAGGTCCGTGTTTTTGGACTTGCTGTACTGGAAGATCCTCGGTACGCTTCATAGCCTTGATGTCATGCATATCACGAAGAACATGTGCGAAAGCTTGCTTGGCACTCTGCTCAACATGCCGCATAGGACCAAAGACGGGCCAAAAGCAAGACACGACCCAAAGGCCCTGAATATCACAGAAGGGCTTCACCCCCATCTTCTTCTAGGATTGAGGAGGAGACAAAATATAGCAAGCACAAAAGGGCGGGGAAGCAGTCGGCTAAGGATGAGAAGGAAGATCCTAAGGGAAAAAGGGCGAAGAAGAGTGAAACCCCGCGCCCCTCCTGCTTCACTATATATCCTAACAAGCTCGAACAGATGACATGTTACCTCCTCGGAACCAAGTATCCCTTAGGTTACGCGGGGCTGATACGTAGATGGCTGGACCCGACGAAAGGAATCTTGAGCAGGATGAAGTCTCATGACTGTCACATCATGATGACGCAGATACTTCTGTTGCAATCCGAGGGATCATGGAACCGCACATCCGTGCAACACTGAGTAGCCTCTATAACTTCTTCGACGTCATCACTCGGAAGTCGATAACCGTCATGAAACTCGGGAGGCTGCAGGATGAGATCATCACCATCATATCCGAGATGCAAATGTACTTCCTGCCCGCATTCTTCGACATCAGGGTCCACCTGCTGCTACATATAGTGGACGATATCGAGGATGTCGGGCCTCCGTTCCTTCACAACATGATGACGTTAGAAAGAATAAACATAATCATCAAAGGATACGTCCATAACAAGGCACATCCGGATGGAAGCCTCGTCCAGGGCTTTCTCATCGAGGAGCGCGTCTCTTTCTGCAAGAATTATCTAAACGAGGAAAACCCACGTCTGATTGGTTTGCCCACGAACAAGCACCTCGACAGGTTCGAGGGAGTAGGCCACTGCACCGTCAAGAAGGAAATGGACAGGGCCCACAACATGCATCAGTCTGATAGGAGAGCCGACTTTGCCAGGGCCCACTTAGTAGCGCTATAACACATGGATGATGCCACGCCTTGGGTGGAAAAGCACAAAACCATGATCGAGAACAATGCTAACAGTGGCCTTGTCTTACAGGCCCACGCCAAACCTCATGACTTATCAAGCATATGACATCAGCGGTTACATATGCTACATGGAGGAGAGAGACAAAAGAAGTGATTATCAGAACTCGGGTGTGATGATGGAATCTTAAATGGGTGAAGAGAAGAAAAGATACTACAGAAGGATCAAGGAAATTTGGGAGCTCGACTACGTCAGGGAGAAGCTACAGATGTTCCATTTAAGATGGGCTACAGATGTCAGAAAAGAAGACGAGTATTTCACCACCATGCGTATGCCCAACAAATCCAAGACAAAGAAAACCACTGCGCAAAATGAGCCATGGGTACTGGCTAAGAACATTGAGCAATGCTTCTTCATTACTGACCCGTCAAGGACTAGCCGTGTCATCGTGAGGAGAGGCAAAAGGGCCCTTTTCAGAATAGATGGAGTTGTTGACGAGAAAGACTTTGACAGACTCGTTGGAGACCTGATGATGGAAGAACATGATGAAGACGATGCAACATATACAAAAAGAAGAAGGACCACGCTACCTAGGACGTCAGCTGCAACAACTCCTCCATACACAAGGATTCACAACGATGATACTGGCGGGGTCAAGTAAAAAAGACCAAGCAGAAGGGCAAAAAGAAGAAGCAGAGTGCGAAGTAGAAACGGTAAGATTGTTGTGGTCGAGAAATTAACACACATCATTTTATGATTTTATGTATGAGTGTGTACTACATACTTATTAAACTCCTACGGAGATGGCGACCGAATTGCAACTAACTTATCCATCATTTTATGTGTGTTTATGCCTCCGACGGAATTGTGCTATCATTTTATGTGTGTTTGCCTCTGACGAAATTGCGCTTCTTGTTTTATGTGTGTTTGCCTCTGACAGAATTTCCCTATCATTTTATATATGTGCGTTTTACTCCGACGAAATTTCGCTATCATTTTATCTGTGTTTGCCTTCGACGGAACTGCGCTATCTCATTTTATGTGTGCTTTCCTCCATCGGTGGTGCTAGCTATATCATTTTATGTTTGTTTTCCTCCGACGGAATTGCGCTATCATTTTATATATGTGTGTTTGACTACGATGGAATTGCACTATAATTTTATATGTGTTTGCCTCCGATAGAATTGCGCTATCATTTTGTGTGAGTTTGCCATCCGATGGAATTGCGTTATATTTTATGGGTTGCCTAAAAAAACTTACCACCGACTAATTCAGGCCATATGCCGGGGGTAGCACGCGATGGACCCACCTGCCAGTGACCCTAAAATTACGATTGGCGTATTCACGCAAACGCCGAGGGTACGGTGAATATGGGTCCCACTTGCGGGATAAGCTGTCGTCCTCCCTCCCGATTCTATATCGATCCCTACACCCGCCTCGAGCATGCGCCCGTTGTTGTCGATCCCTGTAAATCCACCGCTGTCCGCCGTCAGCGAGGTGAGTCCCCCGGCCCCCTCTCCCCTCCCTTCCTCTCTGCCCTCTCCCTCCACTACCTAACCCTCTCCACCTCGCAAGAGCCCATGGACAGAGCCACGCCCCCCTCGTCAACCACCCGGAGGAGGAGGAGGCCCTCGTGGAGAAGCCATAGTCGTCCCGTCCGCCGGCCGCCCGCATGTACCCCCTTCCTCTCCCCCTCTCCCATTCTGCTGGTAGTATGTCTAGCTAAACCACCATCTATCTAGATTTATATGCCATTCTGACGGCTCTCTCTCTCTTGCCCTCTACATCCTATGCTTGTTGAGCAAGGCTAAAGGCGAGCCTTCTTGTTCCTCTCCTCTCTCAGTTTCACTCAGATTGCCTCACTGATTACTGGATGTTAACCCTAACTAGGGTTCGTGTTCTGTTCTAGGGTTCTTATCCCTCTCTATTTACACTCAACTATAATAAAGTTATGCTTAATCTACTGGTATTGCTATGATACTATGATGATCTCAGTTCTATGGTTGGATTAGAACAACTGATAGTGGTATGCTATCAATTGATTACTGACTAAGTGTACACCTTGCGGATGCTATGATATCAACTCAAATGTTGATTCCATTGATACTTTCTTGGATGCTTGAACATGACTGGTAACTTTTTAATGTAATACTACTGGAAAAATTAGTGTTGGTTATGAATGTTGAGCCGTGTTGAGGATCTATATATGATATTTGCTTGGTGTCTGGCTCAGGGGAAAAATTCTATGATCCATGGGAACATTAACATGTTGTCCTAGAGATCAAATACCACAATTATTTGCTTATATATCAAATAAAGATTTAACTCTTTAGATGATGCTACTTTTGATCCATAAGCTAACAGGATTATCTGGAAAGTGTCTAATAATAGGAGTGGCTCCTAACTAGCATAGGAAAATGATTTAACTAAGTTACTTGGTGCAGCTTGTAGCTATTATTTCATATTTGGGAAATACTTATCAGGATGGGTTGCTACTGAGGTGCTACCAGTAACTGGGATGTTCCCCGTAGCAACCAATCAATGGATTTGCCTAGTTCTAATTGCTACGATTTGCTAGCTCCAGATTAGGTCAATGATGCATAGGCTGAGACCTAATCTACTGATTAAAAGAAGAACAGTTACTACTGGTGGCTCTTAAGTATCTAGTGATGGGTTCACACTCCACTTGGGTGTATTTCTAAGGATTACACTCAAATCCAACAGATCTTCTCTGTATAGTTGATAAAAACAAATACAAGATATGGATTTGTTTGGGGATTCTCTAACCTATTTTGGTTACTGATATTGATGTTGCTCTTGTTGTTGCTAAAGAACTTCTCTAGCTCCTTCTCATGACTGGTTTGCCTTTCCTTACTTATCACTCCCTTGATCTCCTCCTTGTCTGCCCATGCCCAGTCGAACTTTGTGCTACTACTACTGCTTGTAGAGGGAGTAGTATGTTCTCTTTAATATCATGCTGCTGTCATGATGCTGCTGTTCTTTCCTCTTTAATCTTACAACATTTTTCCTAAAACTTACAACATGCTACTTGATGAGAATGATGGTCTGAAAATAGTTATTGTCATTCATTCTGTTTTGTCCAACATTCATGTTGCTTAATAAAATATATAATAAAAATACATCCTTCCTAATCTATTTTGGATATTGTCATTCATTATCGGTCTGTTATGGCACATGGTTACTAGTAGTATTCTATAAACTGACATGGTTACCCTGTGGAGATGCTCCTGTTTTGATAAAATCACATGCACATGCCATAATTAATGTTGCTTTCAAATGAGATGCTCCTGTATTCATATGAGATTTTGTATGTAGTTAGTTAACTAATTTTCCTAATCTGTTTTCTTTTTGCAGAAGAACGTGGAGGAGGAGGCCTGTGCACCGCCACGTCCACTTCGTCCACGACCGTGCGCTATGTTGAGCCTACGCTCCAGGTGATCGGCACCCTTGGTGAGAATCTTTTTATTTGGTGATGTTGTGAGATGGATTCTGGTAGCTTAAGCTACAACTGCCCTTGTTTTTGTGACATGGTGGTTGAATTCTGGTGGTTTAGCTATGGCTGCCCCTTGTTTTGGTGCCATGTTGGTTGAATTCTGGTGGTTTAGCTATAGCTGCCCCTGTTTTTGTGCCGAATATGGTGACTGTAGCTGTGTCACTGCAACCGTAAATGTTGTGCAGGTACATTGAGTGCCAATGTTTCGCCGGAATATCGAATAATTTTTGTTCTGGTGAATTTCTGGCACTTAGGCATGACCATTTTTAGCAAAGGTCATGCCGGATTTTCCCTGTGAATTTTCGTATCTAAAATCTTGCTTGTGTCGTGCTCGGTATAGCCATGTCGTCTTCTGGAAACCGCAACGAAGAAGATTGGGTCCAGCGAGACTTAGAGGAGCACTACATGCTCATGTCCTAGGAGATACAGCTAGAGGAGGTAGGGGGCAAAGAAGACGACGAACCACCGATGATGGTGGTGAGGAGATGGGCGTCGATGATGGCCTTGATGGCGGTCATGAGAGGGGCAACGAGACCACCGACAGTGGCGCCGTTGGGGGTGGCTCGGATACAATGAACGAGGCTAAGAGGGAACAGAAGAAGAAGCGACCGAACACGGTCGGCGCCACGAAGGAGACATTCACAACGATGGACCCTAATACCGGTATCCCTACGGATCCAAAGCATCTAGCGAGGGGGTACGGCCTCCAACTGTGAGCTATCCTACGGAACATGTCAACGAGACGAAACTCCAAACAAAGAAGAAGAAGCATCTGCAGGAGCAACTCCTCTTGTGGCTGTATGCGCGGTACCTGTTCCCCGAGGGCTTCACTAGCCTGGATCCCAAGGAGAACATCGTGAACAAGTTTTCCCTCGGCAGGTTCACCAGGAACCTCAGCGGTTATAAAACCATGCTAAGGGGGATGATTGCTGATGACGAGCCATGGGAAGAGATCAAGCGCCACTTATCGCGGCTTACGCCCGAGGACTACATGCACTTCCTGGAAAACAAGGACCTAGCCTACACCAAGGATCAGTTGGCCTAGGGAAAGGAACTGGCGGAGAAGAACATTAGTTGCCACTGTCTTGGTTGTCGTGGCTATGATGACAAGGCAGACAAGTGGTAGAAGGAGGACCAGAGCTATGCAAATAAGGGCATCGAGAACCCTTGGGACAAGTACAAGGACCCGCTCTTCAGGGCATTTGTCAGGTCCCGGTACCATAAAAATATGGACGGGAAACTTGTCACGAGCCCTACAATGGTTGAGGGTGTTGTCTTGGTCACCGACCCGAAGGTGGTGGAAGTTGAGAACGCAGTGGTAAGCAATTTTACCATCTTACTAGTTTCATACTGCTCACCACAACTCCATCTCTAAAATTCTTCATGCTACTTCTTGCAGTTTGCAGAAGAAGCGAACAAGTCTGGTTCCTCGTCCCAGACGTCGACGGGCAAAGTAGCGTGGGATAACCCTTTTATCAGGGTCTTGAACATAGTGAAGGAGCAGCCGCCGTTGAAGAGGGCAGAAAGAGGCCATGTCCCCGATGCCGGAGGAGGTTGCCAGCATGTCGATTATGGCTTGGACGTTCCCACCACCAAGGACTCGCTGCATGCGAAGAAGGGCCAGGAGCACGCGGCTCTATTGGAGAAGGTCGCCAACTTGGAAGCAACCTTTGACCAGCGCGTCCAAGCCGCGGTCCATCCCGAGGTAGAAACTAGGGTCTAGGCAGAGGTGGCCAGCAAGGTCGATGACGTGGTGGCCAGCCAGTTCAATGAGATCATTCCTGGAATGGTGGCATCGATCTCCATCTTACTTCGCCAACGGCCAAATGGGACCACTCCAGGTGATCAGCCTAGGTGGCAGCAACTCGGGCAACATGCATCCTCCTGCTACATGGGCTCAAGATGCACCTATATTGGTGACACCACCCGTCGGCGCCAATGCAGGTGCTAGGAAGGATTCACCGGCCATGGCGGCAGCCAGCAGCCCCTCAGTCACTTGCATGCCCTGCGCCAGTCCCTCGACACGAGCCGAGATCGATGCTCTCATGGTAATTAATTGAGCCTCTACGCAAGTTAATTACTTCGTCGCCGCCCCTCTCTGACCTACACATGCATGTTTCTTCACAGGAGCAAAGTGTTCCTTACACCATGCTCATGTATGTGGACAACAAGCTCAAGGATGTTGTGAGGGGACGCATCATGAATCCAACACATCGGAAGTTCCACTGTAAGCCTATGGACAATAGCATGCACCGGGTTGAGGTGGATCGGTCGTTCCTAGGATGCACACACATGGTTCCTCCTCATCAACCCCCGGGTGCCGAAGACGAGCTAAAGGTTAGGCAACTGAAGAATCATGTCCTTCTATGGCCGAAAGCCCTACTTTGGCTGAAGACCGCTAAAGAAATTTTCACTCCAACATCTATGCCTGCGGAGGAAAGCCAAGAAAGGGTCACTCTAGCGTCTGTGCCAGCGGCGGAAAGCCAAGAAATGGTCACTCTAGCGTCTGTGCCTGCGGCAACAAGACAAAGGGTCACACCTCCACATGATGATGATCCTCCCGAGCCCGAGACACATGAGCACGACAACACGATGGACATCGATAAGGCTACCATCGATTCGTTCATCCCTGATTTGGAGGCTCCCATCGATGTTGCTCCTTCTGAGGCACCCGTCCATGATACCATGATGAAGATGAAGCTATTCTCTTCTCAATAAACGCCTGCGCAGGAAGACTCTGCCGCCTTCACCGCTCCGTCGCATGCTAAGGTTACCCCGAGGACAATCAGTGATACGGCTATTTAGGTGATAAGACAAACCAGCACCCCTCTATGCCATAAGAACGGCAAGAAGCGGAAGCCGAAGCATGGGAAAGACGCTGCAGCAAGCAAGAAAGTGGTTCTCGACAAGCTGCCGACCAAGTGGAGGACGATGCACTTTCTTGGTGAACCGATCCTGCCGGATCACATTTTCAAGACGCTGTCGACACACCTGGGTAGCCTGCATGAGACTGTTCAGTATCTAGAGTAGCAACTTCTCAAAGATAAAAATCCCTTGTACCCTCTCTTCACGGTCATGTTGCCCACTAACTGTGGCTTCGCCACCCCCCGGAGAGTTGGTCTTCATCAGGTATGAAGACATCTTCAATCTCTTCCACATGTTACGGCTCGATTGAAACGTGGTTCGCCTGGTATCGCTAAAAATGGTGCACGATATCATCTTGGAGAATACCCCACACCTCACTAACATGGACCCCTTATACATGATTGTAGGCACCATTGACAAGGAACAAGCGTTTGTCGTGAAGTATATCACAGATGTCTTGGTGGCGAATAAGGACAAGTCTTGATTTCTCCATCCATACTTTCCCGAGTAAATAGTCGGTCGCTAAACTTCCCGCTATTACATTCTTTCGTGAATTTCCTTAATAGCCGAGGATGATGGTTTATTCCAACTGTTTTGCGCAGAGAGAATGGGTGCATCCTCATCGCCTTTCAACTGTATTATTCCCATGTCATATATCTCGACTCCGGGAGAGACATGAAGAAAGACTACACCGACGTCAAGTCTACTCTTGATAAATCCTTCAATGGTTTCAGAACCATGGTTGGCCCACTCAAGTATGAGAAAATAACCAAAGGCATCTATGTGAACTCCCACATAACAAATTTCCCCTGCCTTAGGCAATCATCAACTGACAATGGGATGGAGCCCTGGTTCGCCATTCTACAGATGAGGGAGTACACAAAGGATGAGGAGAAACTCTTGATGCCATCCGGTCTCAAGAAAAGGAGCAGAGACATTACGGAAATTACCGATGCAAACATCAGGGCCGAGTTCCATGCCATCCAGCGGGAGATTGGCACGATACTGAAGAGGGATGTCTTGACTAGAGGTGCGACATTCAACTACAGCAGTATCCCACTGATAAATGTAGAGATCGAGGACCGCTTAGATGGGGTCGCCGATGGGAGGAAATTCACGCTAGGTGGCATCCATCCCTTCCCGTCAAAGCCGAAGAAAACCTGATCGAGTCACAAACTTGTCTCCTACAAATGTTAGTCATAGAATTACGATTAGTTTATTTTATTCTTTTCTTTTTGCATACCTATCTTTCCATGCAAATGTTAGTCATCGAATTACTTAGCTATATCCGATGCTTTTTATTTTTGCATACCTATATGTTATATCTCTATTATGAATATGTGCTGACAACACTAATATTTCTTTCTTGTGTGTGTGCGCGCGCAGATGCCGTGGTATGTCATGTACGAGGGCAGGGTTCCTGGAGTCTACGACGACAGGGAGGATTGTAGGAGGCAGGTCCACCATTTCTGCAGGAATAGTTACAAGGGATATACCACTTTGGAGGAGGCGAAACTCGCTATGCGAGGTTTCTAGCATGGCGGAGGACGGAGATGTGGAGGAGCCAGTTAACCCCCTTCATCGTGATGATGCTCGTAGCCACCGCCACCTCTCTAGTCTATTATGCCATTGTTGTCTAGCTAGGTCATGCAACTCCGGAGACTTGTGATGATGTGTTTGGGTAATATTTGCTAGTTGGAGTCCAAGTTTGAATCATATGGTCACTTTCTAAACTTGTGTGAACTGTTTGAATGTTATTGATGCATGGTTTGAACATTTGTGTATTCCTTGTATCTGTTGTGTGTATTATGTCATTATCCTGTGTATTCTTTCATTATTGTGTCAATATTACAATGTATTCTGTGTATTTCAATCTAATTTTTTACTCATAGTAATATTACTGCTGGCGAAATCATGGTTCTATCCCTGGCTAATTAGCATTCGCCTGTGCTACGTTGTACTACCACCGGCGCAAGAGGGGTACCGCTAGTGGTACTACACTAGCCCCAACATGTACGGCTGCTCGCCGGCGGTAGAAGCATATTACCACCAACAAATTGTGAATGCACCGACGATGAGGACTTACCCCCGGCATATATAGCTGCTCGCTGGTTGTAGAGGCATATTACCACCGATGAATTAGGAAGGCGCTGGCGATGCGGAATGACTGCCGGCGAGGTGGTCACTGGCGAGCACCAATGCGCCGGCGATGACCCTTTTGTGTTCGTCGGTGGTAGGGTTTTCTCTACTAGTGGATATGTTCTGCCGATGGGCACGAACTGCAGGTTGATGATATCCTGGTGTTCAAGGTAATAGATGATTCCACGTTTAAGGTGGATATCTATGACCATAATACCTCCACCAAGAGATTAGTCATTTGTGCTACGGTAAGTAGCAATAAGCTCAAATATAGTATTGATCATTCCATGACCGATGATGATTTGTGAGGTCATTGGCCATGTTTTACTTGGGTGGTCTATACGGAAATAATGGTTTTTGTTGTTTGCTTGGTTGATCTCTTTACTGGAGGATTATGGTTTTGTTAGATCTCCTCGTTTAGGTATTATTTTGCAATTCGATCTGCAGTAGCTCGAGACATTCCCTGATTGAGGCCAAATTTTCTGTAGTGTTCAAGCAAGAAGCTCAAGGTTGGACAGAGCTCACTATGGAAGAAGACAAGAGAGAACTATGCTGCCAGCCTGATGCAGAGGCCACTGAAGCAGGCTGGGTACGCCCATTGGGAGAAGACCGCCGACATCTTCTGTAACGTGGTGAGTGAATCCGGGTTAAATATGCTTCCCATCCCCAGTTAATTTTTGCCTTGTTTTGAGGGCAAGTGTCCTCCAACCATCAAGCTGAAGACCTCCACTGCCTTCATATGGGATGTACACCTGAAGGAGGAAGATGGAAACATACTCATGGACGCAGGATGGCCAGAGTTTGCCAATGCACATGCTTTGAAGAAAGGACAACTCATGGTATTCAAGAAGCTTGCCGGCATATGGGATAAACATTGCTGCCAGAAGGTGATCAGATGTACAGGTAATCACCCATTACTCATCACTGGACGAACAATATAAATCACAACTGTAGTTGGTGCCTGTTTAGTTCAAATCGCAATTGTTCTGTATAGAGGCGGTCTAAGTATACCCCTCTCTTTAACGTATTCGATCTTATATATATGTGTGTGGCCTACTTATTTGAGAGTAGAATATGGTCTCGCATTTCTTTCTAATCATGGCCTTGCTACAACTATTGAATTTCAATGTCTGCATTGCTGAATCTGCTAATTATTTTGGTCCATTATCTATCTACTCCTGAATCGGTCACTTTGAAATGATGTTGAATTTGTCAAGTGCCGCTGAGTATGAATCGGGAACCTGTCAATATTTTTTCTCTTATTATGTATTGCTGAATCTTTCGAATGCTACTAAATCTGTCAAATGTTCTGTCCTTGCTATTACTAAAATATTTTGTAGGGCTGAAAGAAGAATTTAATTCTCTTTGTACTGCTATTTAATTTCAGGTCTCTTTTGCTGAATTAGTCACTTTGAAATGCTATTGAATCTCCTTCTGAATATGAACTGGGAATCTGTCGATATTTTTCTATCTTATTCTGTACTGCTGAATCACTCAAATGCTACTGAATCAGTCAAAAGTTGCATCATTGCTTCCTGGCTATTTTCCATAGAGCATTTGCCTTTCTGTCATCAGAATCGTTGGATGTGTTTTGGGCAGAGATGAGAGGGGTAAAGATACAACGTGATTTGTCATTTGGATATCAGTCTAGTTTTAGCCTAGGAGGAGTGTGTGTCCCTCGTTCTTTACGTTTTTCACATGAATATATCTATCGAAAGAATTATCCATTTTTCCTCATCCCATGGTGTTTTTCGCACATAATTGTTTTTTTTGTTTTGAGAATATTTTTCGCTCCCTTAGTGAGGTCTTTGATTCGAATCCCTCCTTAGCAGATGAGATGAAAGGTAACCCATGCGGCCCCTGTTTATCCGAGAACATTTTAATTCGCCCTTTAGGGGTCAAGGGAATGCTGAGCACTACCAAGTGAAATTAGATAAAGGCCCATGCAGCATAGACCTGAACATTTTAATTCATCCTTTTAGGGGTCACTGCTAAGAATAGCCTAGTGAAATTCTAGAAAGGATCCCATGGAGTATAGCGCATTTAGAATAGCCAAACTCTTTTAGTTTAAATTTACAATAAAAAACTCCGCCTACCCATATTTTTAAGAAACTACTCCATCTTGTCGCATTTTATAAATTGCGATGCCAGGAGGGATGCCCTTATATATTTTAAAGTAGATATACATGGACACAAAATATTTTTAAGAAGACTAATACAAAAGGTGTAGTACTAACTAAGGTTTAATGTTATCTTTTCTGTAACATCCCAATTTCAGCAACCCTGATTAATTGTCCAAAAGGCAAAAATCACGGGGAACAAAAACTTTTCTTGCATTGTGTGCTTACCTATTTGCTTGTGCTCAAGCAACTGCTTGTGTATTAGTTGTGTTGCTCCTCACCTCAACCCTAGTCTACAAAAACTATTTTACAAAAGAGATGTCTCGGCTCATCTTTTATATTCTCAAATGTTCTGTCATTTCAAAAACCTGAGCCAAGATGACTTTGAGACAACCAAATACTTTACTAGCGTCTATTGCCAAAACTATGGAGACATATATATATATATTATCTCCTTGTGTTCTCAAGACAGAACTTCAACTACTCTTATCCCTAGGTTTTCTAAAACCTTATTAAAACTTTTTATCTCAATCTTGGTGGAGATACCAAGATGGTACTTATCTTGTTTCAAAGCTAAACCCCTTCTCAACATACCCAACCTTACCTCGATATAAGCTTGATGGTAACCCTAGAGGTAGTTAGATAAGTAATAAGATGAATTGCCTTGATCTGCTGGTTGATGAATTGCCTTGATCTGCTGTCTGATGATTGCCTTGATCTGCTGATTGTCTGGTTTTCTTAGGATCTAGAAAGAGCTAATCTAGTAGCTCATCTTTTAGGACCCAATCCCTTCTTTGGGATCATCAGTCTCAAAGCAGGCATCCAAGGTCTGGATCTATCCTAAGTCACTCTAGTGATCATCTCATCTCCTGCTTATCTCAGTTCAAGGATAATCCCTCCTGATGGTTTCCAACTTAATGAGGACCCAATCTAAGCATGGATAATATCTACTTATCCATCCCATAAACATCCTCCCTAGGATCATGAGTTTGGAACCAAGCATTCCCTCAAAAGCCTCTACACTTGCACTCTAGTCTAAAACCCTAAATAAACCATAATGGCTAAGTCTGGATTCCTTATCTGGATAACATCTTTGGAGATCTACCTTTTCCAACCCATGTGCATTCTTTAGAAGGTACTTGAACCATCTTGTAGTACATCTTTAGTAATACCAAAGCCCACTCTTTCCCTTGGCTAAGCCATTCTAATTTCCTCCAAATCCTTGATGGTTTTGTAGTCAACATAATAACCTTTTCTGCAAATCTTATAATCTTGCCTATTTTGGCAGAAGCTCACATCTATATGCCACCTCCCCTTGACCAACTCTTTGCATGGTTATGATCTTCTAACCATGTACTATTAATTCCCACTTCACTTGCTTCCATTGGAGATTTTTTCTTCCTAAACCTACATGGTTTAGGAGGCTAACTGATGCATCTGTTATGGCAGCCTTATTTTTAGCAAAGTTTGCCAGCACTCCAAAACCAGCTCAAACGCAACCAAGCCCAAATCTTGCTTCCATGATCATCTATATAACTTTTTCTATCCAACCATATACCCCTTGCACCAAGGTGAGCTCTGAGCTCCCTAATCCAACACTGTTTAGAGGGCATCAGAATAATAAAACCCTAGATCCTCCAAGTATCTAGTTTCCACCCTTTTCACCACTTCTGTTCAAAACCAAGGTTGATCTTGATGCCTACATCAAGTTTACATCATCTACCCTGTATATAAGCATCCCCAAATAATTTCCACAATTATTTTGATTATTAACCTATTTTATTTCCTTCTTTTGCAAATTCCTCAAAATTCTTGTCTATGAAGGCAAGTTTCTTTATCTCCAAATCACCTTGCCAACCTAAGGGCACACTTGAGGCCTACTCACAATATCCCATATTCCCAATTCAAGAATAAATATTTTGGGATTCTTTATTAGTTCTTTTTTCCCTTTTTGCAAACTTACCGAATGTAAAATTTTCATCTTTGCTTCCATAATCTACTTCAGCACTTTTTGAAGAAGTGCATTTAAATGGGATTACAATCATCAGAAAAATCCCATTTAAATCAAGAAGTGATTATTTGAACCCATCAATCTATCAGTACCATTTCCACACTTTGCCCAATGCAATTTTTGCAACTTCCTTCACAAGCCTCAAATTGATAAACATTTTGCAAACCAAGCAAACTTAATTCAAATCAAACCTAAACAAGCCCCAACCTTGTCAAGTACTACACTACAGCACCCACTACACTCTCTGGTCGAGTCACACTGTAGCACTTGCACTGTAGCATCTCTTAACACCTTGCACTTTGTGTTTGTTCATGGGAGAGACAAAGGCCATGCCTTGTCCAAACCACTTATTTACTCTCCCACAGTACCCACCCCCTCTCTGCTCTAGGGACGACCCCTTTTGACCACAGCACCCCCCAGCACCACCCCTAGCCACCAATGGGAAGCTCCCTCCCCATGACCATTTTTGACATTTCACCCATGCCCATTAGATTTGGCAATAAAAGGTCCTAAAGGCCAGTGCACACCTCTCCTGCCCCTCATTTGCCCCCAGAGCACTCCCCTCACCTCCCCCACGAGCTCTCCCTCTCATGGCCCTGCTTATCTTGCTCAATGAAGGAGAGAAAGCACGTTCTCGGGTTGGTGCTTGTTTTGCAAACTTGCCAAGGAAAGGTGACGCCCAGCTCTTATCTTCTCTCTCAGATCTTCTCCTCTACAACTAAGCCATCTATCCCTGCTCCTCCCTCCCTATGCAGGACCCCTGGAGCTCGCCACCGTCAAGAAAGCCCGAGAGAAGCTTCTCCGACGAGGCCCGGGTCCTCGAGATTCTCCAGCGGTAAACATCCCTCTCCTGACCTACCTGGGACCCGAGGACCCCCTCTAACCCCTCCCCTTGGACATGCAGACGCTCCCGCAGCAGCTCTGGCGAGCTACCGACGCGTCCGTCGTCGCCGTCACGCGCAGATCTACCCCTGGGCACCAAAATCGGCCCCTCCGCCCATCGACGGACTCCCCACGGTGAGCCGCACCTCATCCACCTCTCCCCTTTGCCTCTCCGTGTCCCTAAGGTGATCCCCAACATGCGTCCAAGGACTCTAACGTTTCCCCTCTATTCTCCCTAGCCAGAGGTGGAAGACAAGCCGACACAGGCGATCCCCACTAGATCCAACGGCCAGCAGCTCACCATACCTCTTTGCCCCGCCGCCGCTGACAGGCCGGCCCCGCCTGTCAGCACTTCAAACCGCCACCCCGCGCATGGTCGCTGCCCTCCTAGGCTGAATCTTGCATGCGCGGCCCAGTAGCCAGCAACCCCAGCCCATTTCCCCTTTCTCCTTTTCCATTTTATTCCAGATCTGTATGAGGCCATATGGTTTAATTATAAACAAAAATGGAAAGGACTCAAATAAAATGAGATAGAATTTTTCCCGGGGTGCTCAAGCCTGTTTTCTAACATGCAAACCTTGTGCTACACCAAAACAATAAATAAAATAAATATGATAAATCTTTTCCCAAGATCTATCTAGATTACTGATTTATTTCTCCATAAAGTTTTGCAAGTCCAAATGGAGTGAATCCAGTTGGTGATGAAGGGTAGCTCCCCTAACTTTCATACCCCAGTGACCCCACCATGTTTTGCTCCCTATTTTAGCAATATAAAAAATAACAAAACAAATCCTTTTTGGACTTTAGGATTTTCTCTAGGTCAAACCAAATGATTTTTGGACCTAATTCCAACGTTCAGTAGACACACATAACCATATCCTACTAAATCCAGAAGCACATAATTTTAGGAGCCACTGATAAATTTTAGTGAATTAAAACTTTCTGTGCATGGGTTATACACTAGAAAAATCCCCACAGTAACTATATAACTCCAAAAAGGTTGATTCCAATTTTTGCAGAAAGGTACTCTCAGTACCTAGCATGTGTCCTTGTAATCAACTAAAAATCTTCTGTAAAATAAATCTGATGAAAAAGACAAATCCCAGCCAGTATTGCCTTTGGGAATTTCTCAAGGGCATTCTGTTATTGGTTTGAGGATATTCCAATTCATTCCATCAAATACTACCTTTTCATCGAAGGAATTTCTTTTGGAACTCCAGAGAAGTTCTGGTGAATTATTTCCTTAAACTAGGGTTTTATCCATTATTAAATCCATTATAAATCAAGGTAAATTGATAAAAAAGTGAAACCACTTTTGTGGGCTTCATTTTATCAATACCCATCTGATGGTATCATTTTTGTACAATGGTATCATACAGATCAAGTCCTTGATCAAAAACCCTCCCTTAGGTAGTTCTTACATTTCAAATCCAAAGGGAATTCTTTCCCTAAATGCCTCCAAATCTTCTTCTAGTCCAATCACACCAATCTTCCAACATCCTACTGATTTTTATCATGTATTTCACCTTTGATTTATGTATGTTTTGATGCTTGGATGTTTGTATTGAATGATGTATTATTTTCTTGCATGTATTCCCAATAACGGCGATAGTGAAGATTGTGTGACGCCGAGAAGAAGGATACATCGGGGTTATCTCTATTATTATTGTATTGGTATTATGGTTATCTAAAGCCGTCAAGGGACTTCTCTCTGGTCACAGGCAAGCCACCATTTCTAAACTCCTATATTTACCCATTTCTGTTTAGCAACTGTTTTATATCTCCTTTATGAATTGCATGATCAAAGACATGGTTTGATTCAAATAAACCGATGTGAGTAACTTGGCTCCTCCAAGTTATGAATGAGTGCCCATTGGACGCCTACCCTATTTTTACCTATCTTTACCCCTTAGAACGAGGTTAGGATGATTAGCATCCTCCCTCTTGGAAACCATGGATTTTCAATGATAAAACTATTTTGGGTTTTACCCTACTATAAAGTTTTCAAAATAAAACCCTTGGAAATAGGCATCATTTCCGGGGGGAAGTTTTACCAAACAAAAGACGAGGTGGATGAAGAGAAAGTCAAGCAAGAGAAAGGAAGGGATGTTCTAAGCCAATGTCCAGAACAATTTTATCCGTGCACCCACATTACCCTAGTCGCTGGGTCTTAGCTCGTTGTTTGTGTTCTTTAGCCGGGGCTGCTCTTACTCGCTAAAGGGTAGAAATCTCCTAAAATCTGGGCTGCCATGGATAGGTACCGGTGCAACAATTGGGTCTCTCGCGGACGGTATGCTTTTAGGTAGTACGGATGGCAGATTGTCACTATTTCTATCTGCCAGACTTCAGTCTAGAGATAGGGGTCAGTATGGAAGGAAGGACCAGGGTCGAGGTACCCCATGCACGTATCGGAGAGATAAACCCAAAAGTAAAAGCCATCGTTGCTAGGGATCGACAAATCAAAGGTTCAAGTTTGATTATCCGAACCCTTGTCTACTCTATGTAGCTGGCCGTGGTTTTATCCCTGCGGATGTATTGATTCTTGTGGGTAAAGTGCACAACCTTTGCAGAGTGTGATCTATTCGAATAGCCGTGTCCATGGACAAGGACGGTTGGAATGGAAAAGTGCTATGAGTACCCTTCGATTAAGTTGTGATAAAATAAAGGATGTGACTTGGTCATGAGGAAAGATAAAGAATAAGTTGGTTTTGACCAGAGATGGTCGATAAGGTTTTAAAAAGGGTTTTACAACAAAATTGTTTTCAAATCTTTTTAAAAAAGCATGTGGAGATGTCCAGATTTTCAAAAAGGAGACATAGTTTCCAAAAACTCTTTTTCAACAAAGATATAGAGATGCCATTGTTAGGTCTTTCAAAAACAACTATAGTGTAGAGCTATCTCGCCACAGCTAGATATGCATGTTTCTTCTTACCCTTGTCTTGGTGGTTTGCGAGTACATTCAAAGTACTCACCGGCATTGTCCCTGGCTATTTACTTGGCCAGATTGCAGAAGTTAAGAAGCGACGAAGGTGCAGACGTCTATGCGAGCTAGGCTGTCTTCCCAGTAAGTTGCATGTAGGTTAAGGAACGGGCTCTGCACTAAAGACTTCCGCTACTTGTGTTGTACTCGCCATAAAGGCCTCCTTGTAAGTGTTGTACCCGTTAATATATGTATGATGTAATGATACTTGTCGGTTATGCTCACGGCTCACTGATCATGGGAACGTGAATTATATGCATAACGGGTATTCTCGGACCGTAAATCCGGGGTGCCACAGACTTGGTATCAAAGCCATCCTGACTGTAGGAGACCTTAGTTAGCATGGACGTTAGACAGGACTACCCCTATTTATGAAAACACAAGTTTTCGAAAAACTATTTTCCTCAAAAGCTTTTTGAAAGACTGCTTATCTCATCTTCTCTGATTAAACAATTTGAAAATGGATTACTCTATCTCTCGTCTACTTCAAGTGTTCCGTTTTCACAAAATAAAGTCCGACTTAGAGACTACAAAGATGAAGATACCGGAACGAAGAGACAACGAGACAAGCAAAGCAAGGGAGCTACCAATGACGTCAGACACTACAAAATCGCCCCACCAACGGAGTCCTTCATCGCCCCCGACCAAGTACGGCACCAACGACAAAAGACGGCAAGATAGAAGCTTAGACCCCGTGACGTCCGTACCTAGGACTAGCATCACTAAGATAGGATTCCCCTTATGGCATGTAGTCACCCCCCCCTTAGTACCGATGGTATGCCTTCCTAGCTTGTCATGTGCTTGTTTGATGCTTGGAATGTGTTGCTTGTCTGCCCTGGATCATCCAACCCTGAAAGTTTTTTGCCACCTAGTTGGTAAAATCCCAATGCTACCCCTCGAAACCTCCTAGCCGGAAAAACTTCTCCTCAGCAGGATGGCCACCTAAGAAAGACCTCGACAACCCCAAGCAAAAGCCTTAGGGTGGAAAGACTGCGTCTTTCCACTCAACTCCTATCCACCCCTGTTAACCTATCATCGTCAACCATAACTATCCACCCAATAACTCGGAAGACTAACTTCGTAGCTCGTTTCCTGCTACAGCCAGAGATTTCATCTCCACCAAGAAAACCCTGAGTATGGCCCCGAAGATCGGAGTCCCAAAGAAAGGATGCAGCCGTTGTGGAGAAGAAGGACATCAAGCCAGCCAATGTTTAGGCAACTGACCAAATTGTGGAGCTCTCCACCCTCCTGCAGATTGCCCCACCCAACTCGTCATGTGCTTCATCTGTGAAGGTCAATATCATGTCCTTGCCAAATGTCCCCTCAAACTCCTGATTGGCAAAGCTCGTCAACTCCCTTATGTCAACATTGGGAAGAAATCAAGAGAAGGACGTTCCAACAAAGGAACCTGCTTTGCCTATGATGAACTGGGTCACTTCAGCCGAGAGTGCACCCAACGTCGTCTTGACAACCCTCCTACCAAGACAAAGGACAAGATAACCACTACCCCCGTAAGGATCCCAAAGCAAGCCTCAGGAGGATCCGAAGCTAAACAGAAATTTTGTTACACCTGTGGAGACCAGGGCCACTTTGCCCGCAACTGCCCCGACAAATACTTGACAGTCTCTCCTCTTCCCCCAAGAAAGCACTACCTGCGGGGAAACCTTTCACCTCCGAAAGGCATCAAGACACTGGATGTTCCTCCAAAGTAGTTTCACACCCGGAAACTCTCCTTCCCATCCCGGATGGAGCCACGTACCATCCCAGAACCTGTTCTATAAAACTCTATGTGCCTTGTCACCTTGCGGCACAGACCTGTTTTGTAACCTCTTAAGTACCTCCACCACAGACCGGATTGAACCTACTGAATGTATGGATGTTACGCAAGTGTGATTGTAGAGGTCCCAACCTTCAATAAGGTAGAGATCCCTATGTTTACAATGCTAGTCCCTGGATCAATAGCTAGCATCCACAGTTAAGATGTAATATCAAGAAACAAAGGTCATAATACAACTTCATAACCAGGAATAAAATAATTTATTACATCTTACATAGCTCATTTGGATATCTCATTACAATGCAGCAGAATATAACTATAGCATGGGGTCCTTCATCTTCAAAAGTGCCACAGGCAATCATGTTGGTTGTAGACTTGTAATCCTAATCAACACACTTCACTAACATCAAACAAACCTGCAACATAATAAGTTACAACCACAAGGGTCAATACATTTGAATTGTATTGGCAAGTGATACTATGGTAGTATAGTGGAGTCTATCATCTATATGCATTTGGCTAAGTGGAGCTTAGGCTTGCTTTGCTCAAAATAGATTTTCCTTCTCTTTTGAAAACACTAAGTTTTTGCTTGTCAAAAATCACCCAAGGCATCTCCCAATAAAAATTGGTGATCCTTCAACCCTTGTTCAACCACAAGTTTTTAACTTGGAAATTTGGATGAGGAGATTCTTGATAGCTTCCATGTATTGATGCTCAAATTGTCCTTTACCAGGGACATGGCTAAGTACTTATATTTTTACACTCTGCAGAGGTGGTGCACTTTCCCCACAAGACTTGGTTTCACCAAGACAAGATCTTTCAGAAGCCTTCCCTTAGACCAGAATGGGCGCGTTCCAACCTAACAAACCCCTACCACCAACTGTCCATTTGGCTAAGTTATTGCAACCAATATGATCCAAGTAGAGCCCATAATGCCAAGTGGCTGCACTTGAAGCTTCTCAACATTTGACATCTCAAATCTCTTTGTTCCTGGGTGGCATTCCACAAGTGAGATACCAAGTTTTCCCCAGTATACAAGACTTGGTGATGCCCAAGTTTTCCCCAGCATACTGGACTTGCATAACCACTAAACACAAACCATTCTTTCCATTCCACCCAGGTGATTCATTCACTTAGTTGTTTTATTAAACAAAACACAAGTCCTTGACTTAGAAATATTCCATAGCATGAATATAATCCACCCTTGTTTTCTACTAGCTAAGCTAAGCATGATAGTGGTAGGAATCTTAACTTAGGAAATTTCTACTAAGGTTCCATCTACTAGGATTTCCCATGGCATAGTTTATACTTAGCAAAAATTCCATGCAATTCCTACTTAGAAATATCACTAATGCATAGTGAAAATAATGGGACAAAGTATGAAGCATCACTTGCCTTTTTGGTAGAGAATATAAGTTCACTCCTTGACCTTGCAATATTCACACTCTTCAAATCACTACAATTCAATCAAGCAAGGCACAATTTCAATCTACCATTCAAGCAAACATCACATAAAATAATAGAAACAAAGCAATGAATGCAAGCATGCCAAATATTGTTTTATTTGGAAAAGTGGTTTCTAATAGGTTACAAACATTCTAAAACACCTATTGGTCATTTTATATAAGTGTCAAAACCATTTGCAAGAGATTTTACCTATAAACCCTTTTTAAACCAAAGCATTATTTTATGTGGTTAAAAATGCCTTTAGCAAAGCAATAATTTTTATAGGGTTCAGCAAATACATTTTTAATTCTAAAACTTGGTGTTTGGGGTCAGAGAGTTTAATCCAAATCATTTCCCAAAGATTTTTCTCCAAAAAGTGTTTTTAACAAATAAACAACATTTTTATTTGACTAGAAATGCTTTAATTCAAAGATTTATTCTCTTGCTTCACAAAATATGTTTTTGAATCTATAAGTTGGTTTCTATGGTCAGTAGGTTCAAAAAAATCCATTTTCCAAAGATTTTATCACAAAAATAATTTTAGAATGAACTTTATATTCTAAATATGCCTACACAAGTTTCTACAAAAACAACCAAGTTTCCAGAAGCAATTCACTAAACAAAGTGTATGGCTGGAAAGTACTTGTCCTGCTGATTCCATTGATGTAAAATTTGCAAAATTTGGACGTGTGGTTTGAAAGTTATGCAATTTACAAGTTTGATCATCTAATAGATCAATTTTTGGTTTTTATAAACAGACTGGGCCACGTGGCTGCTTCTTATTCGCCGGTACCGTTTCGCGTGGATCGACTATCGTGGACCTCTGGATCTAATGCAAATCGTGCGGTACAGATACAGCCATACCTCTTCGATAAGTGGATCTATCCTATCGCTCCGATCTGGATCTAACGGCTCCTAATGCTTTGCCAAGGACTGGCGACGCTGTGACGGTGCTCGGCGGCGGCGCGGCTCTGGCGATGGCGTTCTGGCTATTCCAGAAGGGGAGGGAGAGGGAGGACAGGCTCACCGTGTTCGTTGTGGGATGCTGATGCTCAAGGTGCTCGGGGTTGGCGAAGGGGCGCATGAGGGCGATGGTAATTTGTGGCATCCCGCAAAACCACTACTAGAAAATCGCGTTGATTTTCTGCATTGCATCATCATGACCGCATGTTCATGTCATCATGCCACATTGCATTTGAGCATTGTCATCATCTTGAATTTGCTTGCATAAAACTATTTGCGGAAAAACCTGTTCTTGTTTTCTAAACGCCCCGTCTTTGTTCAAACACAAAACCCGAGTCTCCGGATTATTATGTTTCGTCTGCTATCGGTTTGCAAAAGCCCTGTTTGAAAAAAAAAATTAATTATTTTTAGTGGGGCAGTCGAACGGGCCGATTCGACCCAGTCGACCACCCCCAGAATAAAATCGGTCCACTAAAATCCTACCCAACCTAACCTACCCAGCCCCTCTCCACCTCACCCCCTCCAATCCCTGGTCGACACGTCACCCTGCCCCTTTTCCCACCCAACCAAACAATGCCACCTCACCCCCCAACTCTCTCTCCCTCCACCCACCTCACCCGCCGGCCCCACCCCACACACCCTGGCTCACACGCCCCGACCCACACACACACACACAGCCACCCTCCCCACCTACCCTCCTCTCCCTGTCTCCCCGGCCCCACCCCACAGGCCACTTCCCACCGAGCCCCCACCTGGTCAACCGCCCCACCCCGCGCGACCCCATCCTCTCTTCCCCACACCTTCCTCCTCTCTGCCTCGCTCCCTCTTCCTTCCATGGCCGCGCCCACCGCGGTGCTCCCCGCACCTCCCCGCCTCCTCCGGCGCCCGCCACCACCGGCGTTCCCCCGCTCGCCCTCTCGCCTCCGCGCTCGCCAGCGCCCTCGCCGCGACCGTCGCTGGGTCCTTCCCGAGCCTCGCCGACGGCGCCCCCGCCTCCGCCAAGCCCCGGCCTCCGCCCGTGTCCGCGCCTCCGTCGGCCTCCGCCTCGCTGGACGCCGCGACCGCCCCCCCCCCCCCTTCCTCGCGAGCTCCGCCGCCCTCCTCCGTCCGTCCACGCATCCCCGGCATCCTCCTTGGCCTCAAGCTCCGGCCCCGCCGGCCGCCGTCGCGCCCCGCCTTCACCCTCTGCAGCGGCGCCGCCCCTCCGCGTGCTCGAGCCGGCCGTCTCCCGCGCCGCCCGGCGACTCTCGACCTCGCCATCGTCCCCGCGGCCCGAGCCGGCCGGCGCCGGCCACCTCCTTCCCTCCCCAACGCTCGCCTCCTCTTCCAGCCGCCGCGGTGCCTCTGCTCGCCCCTGCAGACCCCCTGCAGAGCGCCGTGCCCCTGCGTCCGGCCTCTGTCGCCCGGGCCCCCTGCCTCGTTCATCGCCTCCACCACGCCAAGCCATTGCAGTGCCGCCAGCCTCTCCCCGCCGCCGTAGTACCTGTCTTGCCGGTCGTCGTCAGCAACCTCCTCCTCGGCGTTCCCCTCCTCGTTCCGGTGGGCAGCTCTGGCTCCATGTGCTCCGAGGGCATGCGTGTGCGCTGCCTCATGTGGCTCCACGTGCGTGTAGGCCTGTTAGTACAAGCTTTTCTTTTTGCTGCTAGTGTTACCGTATCTACAAGCATACGATGGATGTATCATGTTGGTTTTGATCTGACGAGTATGGCGACAGTGAAGACATGGTGCCGGGAAGCGTGCTCTGGTGATACTATCTTCGGCTACCGGTCTATGTTAGATACCGTTTGGAGGGCTAGTTCAGCGAGAACCATGGGCATCAAGTTCTCCTACCCAAGTTTGATGAACCGTCCCGACACCGGAACCAAGATCTTCTTCATAGATGCGGATCCGATGCCCCGTTCACGGAGTCCGAAGACCGATACCGCCGACCCGAAGCGCCAGGACCCGAACCTGAAGAACGCCAAGATCGCCGACGCGGTTACGCCAAGTTCTTCGCCCCGAATGCCAAGACCGACACGATGGCGCGGCCCCGACAAGATCTCCGCAACGACAAGTTCTCCTTCCCGGGTCCGAAGGCCCCGGTACCCGACCCACTCAAGTTCGCCATCGACGACAAGATCGGCACCGACCAGGGCGGACCCGCTACGCCCCGACGCCGAACCAAGTCCTGCTTCCCGGTTGCGACAAGACCTACTCCGATGTCCGAGATGTTCTGCCGAGACCGAACCCCAGATCCGAACCCTGAGACCGACCCCAAACCCCCGGACCAAGATCGTCGAACCCCAATGTGTGAACCTTTTCCCGAGCCCTATTTTATAAATGCTATATATAAAACTTGTTGCATATTAATGGGGCATGCTCGCATACATCTCATGTGGTTTGGGGGCATTATGCCGATTCACCTTATAATTAATATGGGGCCCATATGCGGACAAATCTAGTCTTATATTGGCCTCATTTAAATTTGTATAGCGAACCGGCGACTTATCTTGCCCTGTTATTACAACATTTAATTGCGGGGGTTCTAAATAACTTGAACCGTTTAATTAATTGTCGGGACCCCGGTTCCGCTTAATATGACCTAATTGCATCGCACCTTTGCCATGTCATACATCATACATGCATCATGCCCGATCTTCTGCCGTAGTATTAAATATTGCATCCGGTGTTCCTTCTAGTGATTTGCTTCTTCGCGGATAAGGCCGTTGAGTTGATGTGAGCTTCGCCCTGATCTTCGGTTGAACCTTCGGCAATGTTTTCAGGCGAGCATCTCCCCCTTTCTACCTATCTTACTTTTATAGTATTTACTTCCCTCCTGTTGATCTATTGCTATCTGTGATGCGCTGCTCTAGTTTTCGTACCCGTGATATCCCTTGCAGCCTTATATTGCCTTGGACACATCCTATTACCTGTTGTTTGGTAGATAGTTGGACCTGCGCGTCGTAGTCGCTTGCTCAAGTGCTGTTGCGTGTCGTCAAGTACCTCAGTTGTTGGAGTTCTGCCGCATGTTCAATGTTGGAGAGGGTCATGGCTTTAATTATCATTCACTTTAATTATTGTTTAATAACTAAAATTGAAGTAGGTAAGCAGAGGCACCGGTGGGCGATAGATAATTTTGGTTTCCGACCGCTCACTGGTGTCCCGTAGGACCCCGAGTTCTTGACACCTGTTCCGAGATCGAGCGCGCTAACCACATGTGGGGAGATATGGGCCCCCCATCGATTTAGTACCTGATTTCAAAGTATTGTACCGGGGGCCACAAGTAGTTTGGGGATTTATTACTATCCTGTACTTATGCCATGCTTTACTGCTTTATTTACGATTGTGTGAGGAGCACGCTGTACTGTTTTGGAAGCGGAGTGTTTTCGCGGTATCGGCAGTCCCAGTTTTGGGATCCCCTGTCGTTTACAGCCACTGACGCAAACCCTGAGTCCGTCTCGGAGACCGGCCGACTTCGTTGCGGGTAGACTTAGTGGGGTGGCCCCCCGTGCTTGCTTTGGGTCTGGGAAACGTCATGACTTAGGCCCCGCCGACATACCGATGGGTGTATGTTAACTGATCTGGCAAGAAGGGTCGAAGTGCGTGTGGATACTTTGGTGCACCCCTGCAGGGTTAAATCTTTTCGAGAAGCCGTGTCCGCGGTTATGGACGACTTGGAGCACAGTGCTTGATCATAGACAACTATAACTAAAGTTTACTGTTATAATTTGACCTGTATCCGATCTGACTAGTAATCAGCTTCACCACAACGGAATGGCTAAATAAAAGTACCAACAACTGCTGGGTTTTGGGATATCTCATGCTATCGTATATTGGACTAGTAAGTGTCGCAACTACAACGGAATGGTTAAATAAAACTGCCCACTGCTTAATTTATCAGGACGATTATCTATACCTGACTAGTAATTGCCGCAACGATAACCGAATAAATAAAATTGCCAACTGTGTGAGTTCCTCGGTTGACTTCCTCGTTTGGTCTCGAGGGGGAAACACCAGGATGGGTTTTCTTGAAGGTAGCATCAGGTTGGTTCCGAATAGGTTTTTCTTATCCCTCTCTGATAGCCGACAGTTGTATCGAGTCTCTATAGGTTGTTTAGTGCCTGCTGCGCTGCCGCTTCAGTCCACCGTACCTATGTAGGCGAGGACCACCGAATTCTAGTCTCGTCGTGTACTGGCCTCAGTACTGACGCTCCTCTTTTTCCTTTGCCTTTGTCGGCACCCCTTTTTTTTAAGCAGGTTTTGAGATCGACGCCGTTAGCAGGGTTACCCTTCCGGCTTGGCCTGGGCAGGGTTATGGACGCCATTGGTTATTCTTCAGGGCTCTTAGCCCCATTTGCATCTTGTCCGTAGCTGGACGCTCTATCGCTTTCAAGGTGATTTGGATCTTTGTATATTATATTTGTATTCTTGACTCATGGAGTCGTGTTGTATATATATCTGTTCTGTGGGTCCCATCGAGGACTGTTGTGTAATGTTATTACTTTGTTTTCCACCCGCACGAAAGTGCCTGGTGGGCACCTTTGAATCGTTTCTATGCGGGTTTGGCGGGAATCGCTGAAACTTGCATAGGGTCGATTCCGAGGGTGTTACAGAGTGGTATCAGAGCTCAGCAGTTACGATACCCCACAAGTCCAGCCTGTAGGATAACCTAGCTAACGGCCGAAGTAGAGTGTCAAAACTATTTTTGCAAAATCGGTTGGATAGTTCTGATTAGGTCTGATTTTATTCCTTACCCCTCTGCTATTCTCCTCTTACCTCTACGCGTTTTGAATCCGCTCTCTTCTCTCTCTTCGAGTCCAGGATTTCTCGTGTTTAGGTTCCGTCGTACCTTCAGGGTTTCGTTTCCTCCTTTGGTAACGGTGTGTCTACATCTGGTCTTCATGCTATCCGAGGAATCCTTCGTCTGTGGTACCATTCCTTGTTCCTTGTTTGTGCCTTCCGGTGATCTCCGACGCGACGACATCATCTACGCCAGATCCGATGCAGAGTCTGCATCACTCCTTTGTTCCCGAACCTCGCTTGTCGAGATCTTCAGTCTAATTCCGAGAGTTGGTTGCATGATCCGCCTATTCGTGTGCAGAGTAATGCTTTGAGTGCGGGATGGAGTCGCGACCATACCACTACTCTTGTCATTTGCTTTGTATATTGAATGGGGGATCGATGCAATTCTACTCCTTCCATGGAAGTTAGAGGTGGCCTTACCTTTAACTTCGTCCGTTGTTTATCCGGAGTGATCTCTTGACGAACGCGGGCAACGACCTCTTGTTAGTGGTGTCGCGAAGATCTACACGAAGCGAGATGATGCAGGTCGCCGACCTTCCTTCCGGTACCATGAGGCGGATCTCGAGGGCGAGATCCATTGTTAGTGGTGTCGAATTGTGGCATCCCGCAAAACCACTACTAGAAAATCGCGTTGATTTTGTGCATTGCATCATCATGACCGCATGTTCATGTCATCATGCCACATTGCATTTGAGCATTGTCATCATCTTGCATTTGCTTGCATAAAACTATTTGCGGAAAAACCTGTTCTTGTTTTCTAAACGCCCCGTCTTTGTTCAAATACAAAACCCGGGTCTCCGGATTATTATGTTTCGTCTGCTATCGGTTTGCAAAAGCCCTGTTTGAAAAAAAAAATTTAATTATTTTTAGTGGGGCAGTCGAACGGGCCGATTCGACCCAGTCGACCACCCCCAGAATAAAATCGGTCCACTAAAATCCTACCCAACCTAACCTACCCAGCCCCTCTCCACCTCACCCCCTCCAATCCCTGGTCGACACGTCACCCTGCCCCTTTTCCCACCCAACCAAACAATGCCACCTCACCCCCCAACTCTCTCTCCCTCCACCCACCTCACCCGCCGGCCCCACCCCACACACCCTGGCTCACACGCCCCGACCCACACACACACACACAGCCACCCTCCCCACCTACCCTCCTCTCCCTGTCTCCCCGGCCCCACCCCACAGGCCACTTCCCACCGAGCCCCCACCTGGTCAACCGCCCCACCCCGCGCGACCCCATCCTCTCTTCCCCACACCTTCCTCCTCTCTGCCTCGCTCCCTCTTCCTTCCATGGCCGCGCCCACCGCGGTGCTCCCCGCACCTCCCCGCCTCCTCCGGCGCCCGCCACCGCCGGCGTTCCCCCGCTCGCCCTCTCGCCTCTGCGCTCGCCAGCGCCCTCGCCGCGACCGTCGCTGGGTCCTCCCCGAGCCTCGCCGACGGCGCCCCCGCCTCCGCCAAGCCCCGGCCTCCGCCCGTGTCCGCGCCTCCGTCGGCCTCCGCCTCGCCGGACGCCGCGACCGCCCCCCCCTTCCTCGCGAGCTCCGCCGCCCTCCTCCGTCCGTCCACGCATCCCCGGCATCCTCCTTGGCCTCAAGCTCCGGCCCCGCCGGCCGCCGTCGCGCCCCGCCTTCACCCTCTGCAGCGGCGCCGCCCCTCCGCGTGCTCGAGCCGGCCGTCTCCCGCGCCGCCCGGCGACTCTCGACCTCGCCATCGTCCCCGCGGCCCGAGCCCGCCGGCGCCAGCCACCTCCTTCCCTCCCCAACGCTCGCCTCCTCTTCCAGCCGCCGCGGTGCCTCTGCTCGCCCCTGCAGACCCCCTGCAGAGCGCCGTGCCCCTGCGTCCGGCCTCTGTCGCCCGGGCCCCCTGCCTCGTTCATCGCCTCCACCACGCCAAGACATTGCAGTGCCGCCAGCCTCTCCCCGCCGCCGTAGTACCTGTCTTGCCGGTCGTCGTCAGCAACCTCCTCCTCGGCGTTCCCCTCCTCGTTCCGGTGGGCAGCTCTGGCTCCATGTGCTCCGAGGGCATGCGTGTGCGCTGCCTCATGTGGCTCCACGTGCGTGTAGGCCTGTTAGTACAAGCTTTTCTTTTTGCTGCTAGTGTTACCGTATCTACAAGCATACGATGGATGTATCATGTTGGTTTTGATCTGACGAGTATGGCGACAGTGAAGACATGGTGCCGGGAAGCGTGCTCTGGTGATACTATCTTCGGCTACCGGTCTATGTTAGATACCGTTTGGAGGGCTAGTTCAGCGAGAACCATGGGCATCAAGTTCTCCTAACCAAGTTTGATGAACCGTCCCGACACCGGAACCAAGATCTTCTTCATAGATGCGGATCCGATGCCCCGTTCATGGAGTCCGAAGACCGATACCGCCGACCCGAAGCGCCAGGACCCGAACCTGAAGAACGCCAAGATCGCCGACGCGGTTACGCCAAGTTCTTCGCCCCGAATGCCAAGACCGACACGATGGCGCGGCCCCGACAAGATCTCCGCAACGACAAGTTCTCCTTCCCGGGTCCGAAGGCCCCGGTACCCGACCCACTCAAGTTCGCCATCGACGACAAGATCGGCACCGACCAGGGCGGACCCGCTACGCCCCGACGCCGAACCAAGTCCTGCTTCCCGGTTGCGACAAGACCTACTCCGATGTCCGAGATGTTCTGCCGAGACCGAACCCCAGATCCGAACCCTGAGACCGACCCCAAACCCCCGGACCAAGATCGTCGAACCCCAATGTGTGAACCTTTTCCCGAGCCCTATTTTATAAATGCTATATATAAAACTTGTTGCATATTAATGGGGCATGCTCGCATACATCTCATGTGGTTTGGGGGCATTATGCCGATTCACCTTATAATTAATATGGGGCCCATATGAAGACAAATCTAGTCTTATATTGGCCTCATTTAAATTTGTGTAGCGAACCGGCGACTTATCTTTCCCTGTTATTACAACATTAAATTGCGGGGGTTCTAAATAACTTGAACCGTTTAATTAATTGTCGGGACCCCGGTTCCGCTTAATATGACCTAATTGCATCGCACCTTTGCCATGTCATACATCATACATGCATCATGCCCGATCTTCTGCCGTAGTATTAAATATTGCATCCGGTGTTCCTTCTAGTGATTTGCTTCTTCGCGGATAAGGCCGTTGAGTTGATGTGAGCTTCGCCCTGATCTTCGGTTGAACCTTCGGCAATGTTTTCAGGCGAGCATCTCCCCCTTTCTACCTATCTTACTTTTATAGTATTTACTTCCCTCGTGTTGATCTATTGCTATTTGTGATGCGCTGCTCTAGTTTTCGTACCCGTGATATCCCTTGCAGCCTTCTATTGCCTTGGACACATCCTATTACCTGTTGTTTGGTAGATAGTTGGACCTACGCGTCGTAGTCGCTTGCTCAAGTGCTGTTGCGTGTCGTCAAGTACCTCAGTTGTTGGAGTTCTGCCGCATGTTCAATGTTGGAGAGGGTCATGGCTTTAATTATCATTCACTTTAATTATTGTTTAATAACTAAAATTGAAGTAGGTAAGCAGAGGCACCGGTGGGCGATAGATAATTTTGGTTTCCGACCGCTCACTGGTGTCCCGTAGGACCCCGAGTTCTTGACACCTGTTCCGAGATCGAGCGCGCTAACCACATGTGGGGAGATATGGGCCCCCCATCGATTTAGTACCTGATTTCAAAGTATTGTACCGGGGGCCACAAGTAGTTTGGGGATTTATTTCTATCCTGTACTTATGCCATGCTTTACTGCTTTATTTACGATTGTGTGAGGAGCATGTTGTACTGTTTTGGAAGCGGAGTGTTTTCGCGGTGTCGGCAGTCCCAGTTTTGGGATCCCCTGTCGTTTACAGCCACTGACGCAAACCCTGAGTCCGTCTCGGAGACCGGCCGACTTCGTTGCGGGTAGACTTAGTGGGGTGGCCCCCCGTGCTTGCTTTGGGTCTGGGAAACGTCATGACTTAGGCCCCGCCGACATACCGATGGGTGTATGTTAACTGATCTGGCAAGAAGGGTCGAAGTGCGTGTGGATACTTTGGTGCACCCCTGCAGGGTTAAATCTTTTCGAGAAGCCGTGTCCGCGGTTATGGACGACTTGGAGCACAGTATTTGATCATAGACAACTATAACTAAAGTTTACTGTTATAATTTGACCTGTATCCGATCTAACTAGTAATCAGCTTCACCACAACGGAATGGCTAAATAAAAGTACCAACAACTGCTGGGTTTTGGGATATCTCATGCTATCGTATATTTGACTAGTAAGTGTCGCAACTACAACGGAATGGTTAAATAAAACTGCCCACTGCTTAATTTATCAGGACGATTATCTATACCTGACTAGTAATTGCCGCAACGATAACCGAATAAATAAAATTGCCAACTGTGTGAGTTCCTCGGTTGACTTCCTTGTTTGGTCTCGAGGGGGAAACACCAGGATGGGTTTGTTTGAAGGTAGCATCAGGTTGGTTCCGAATAGGTTTTTCTTATCCCTCTCTGATAGCCGACAGTTGTATCGAGTCTCTATAGGTTGTTTAGTGCCTGCTGCGCTGCCGCTTCAGTCCACCGTACCTATGTAGGCGAGGACCGCCGAATTCTAGTCTCGCCGTGTACTGGCCTCAGTACTGACGCTCCTCTTTTTCCTTTGCCCTTTGTCGGCACCCCTTTTATTTAAGCAGGTTTTGAGATCGACGCTGTTAGCAGGGTTACCCTTCCGGCTTGGCCTGGGCAGGGTTATGGACTCCATTGGTTATTCTTCAGGGCTCTTAGCCCCATTTGCATCTTGTCCGTAGCTGGACGCTCTATCGCTTTCAAGGTGATTTGGATCTTTGTATATTATATCTGTATTCTTGACTCATGGAGTCGTGTTGTATATATATCTGTTCTGTGGGTCCCATCGAGGACTGTTGTGTAATGTTATTACTTCGTTTTCCACCCGCACGAAAGTGCCTGGTGGGCACCTTTGAATCGTTTCTATGCGGGTTTGGCGGGAATCGCTGAAACTTGCATAGGGTCGATTCTGAGGGTGTTACATAATTCCTCGCATAAGTTCTTGGCGTCGTCGAACACGCATGGGTTACGTTGGTGGCGTCGCTACTGAGCGCGAGAGAGCAAGAAAACAGCGTTGTTAGATTCACAAAAGAGTGGGGAGTATCGGAGCATCAAAGAGAAGAGGAGGCGCGGTCAGAGACTACCAGAGTGGTTCGCCGGAGTTACTGCAGACCGTGGCGGCGCTTGGTGTTGACGTTGCCGATGATGTGGAGCACGCGCGGGCGAGTGGAGGCTACAGAGACGTTCACCGAGTGATGGGGAGTGCGCTCGTGTGGTCGAGGGGGCGAGAGCTGATGGCGGCTGGCCGGAATCGTCGCTGAAGTGCGTCGGAGGCCGCGGCGGTGTAAGGAAAAATTGGCGCAGCCTGGTGGCTCTCTGGCAGCGAGGTTTGAGGGGAAAGAGAGAGGACAGAGAGGGAGGAGGAGGCGCGGTCACCGCGGTTGAAGATGATGGTCTGGCAGGTGGGGGCCTGGCGTCAGCGAGAGAGGGAGAGGGGAGGTGGGGCCTGCTAGTCAGCGACTGCGCGGGTTCGTTGCCGAGTAAAAGAAAACGTTTCGGGGGAGGGAGTGGGAGTGGGCTGCTGGGCCACTTGGGCTTTGTTGGGCTGGGCTGGGCTGGCTTAGTTCATTTTTTTGTACAGATTTGGTTTTCCTTTTTCTTTTTCTATTTATCTGTTTTGATTTTGTTTAATCAATTCAAACAACTATTTGAATTCAAACTTCAACCAAACTTTGTGTAAATTCAAATAGTGATTAATAATACATTCTAAAGTCAAATTTAGAATAATTCTTTTATTCTTTTTAGGGTCTTCTATTTATTTTATAAATAGACATTTGTCTTTATTTCAAATAGGTTTTAATGTGTTTTAAAACTTTATTTGAAATCCAAATTTTTACCAAACCTATTCAGTAGGTTTATTTATTTAATAGAGTCAAATAATTCATTTTGAATTATTTGGAATATTTTTAATATGATTTATTAATCATTTAAATTGGATATTTGCCTTTACTCCAATGAAATTAAATATGGTTTTAATTTCATAAATTTTATTTAGATGATTTCCTTGATTCCATTTAAGTTAACTAAATGACTTTTAATCCACTTGGGTAAATTCTGAATACTATTTTCCCATGATTTAAAATAATCATTCTTATTAGGGATTTGTCTTTATTCAAATAGAAATATAATTTGGTTAATGCTTCCTTATTTTATTTGGAAATTTCTTTTTCCTTTTATTTTATTTGGACTTGGATTATATTCATTCCATTTGCTTATGGATTTGGCCAAGATTTAATTTGGTCCTTAAATATTCCTCATTTAATATTTCTTTGTTTATCTTATAAAACCCATATCTTTTTATTTATAGATCCAAACTTGGTGATTCCAATTTGTAAAATCTTATTTGATATTTATTTATCCTTTTAAATATCTTTAGGACTATTTGCTCACCATTTGGTATGGATTTTAGATAGGTGCTTTATTAGCTTTGGAAATTCAATTTCCTTATCTTATTAAATTCATAAGATTTTATCTATGGCTCCAAATTAAGTTCATATGGTTTTATAATATTTATATTTGTCATTCTTGATCATTTATAAATGTTTGTTGACAAATTTTTTATATGGATCAAACCCATGGTCTTAGAGATATCTTGGAAATGATTTTATTCCATTAAGATTTTAGAGTTTTGGTTTATTTTCCAAGTGTTTAAATTTTCAAGATGCTTTTATGAAGGAAGCATTCCACTTGATTTGAATTTAGTTGGATTCAACATTAATCAAAGTTGTTCAAGATGGGATTTTAAGTTTCCATTTAGAAATAAAAAAGTTTCTTTTCACCCTAAATTTCAACAATTGTTTATTTGTTTATTTATTTTTCACATTACAAAATTTGGAAAATTTTGGGATGTGACAGTGATATCCTTCTTTGCATGTTTTACCCATGATGTTGCAACAGACCCAAACCCCGTAGTTCTGCTCTAAGGGGGAAACACTGCGTCTTTCCCATCCAAAACTCGATAGACCCAAGGAGTCGACCCCTACTTAGCAATAAGCGAGAACCAGCCCTCAAAATCCAGATCATCGACCTTGCAAGAGGACAACAATCGGCCCTTTTCCAGAATCGGAAGATACTTCAAGAAGGTCCTCCACTCCAAAGTTCGTCCGACAAGCCAACATCTAGGTGTATCAAGATCATGAAGAAAGAACGTCGACCGCAACACGAAGAGAGAGAAGACTCAACCCGCCGTCTCAAGAAGGAAGTACCTCATCGACGCAAAACCTTCCTAGACTTGTCCTAAGGGGAAAATAATGCATCTTTTCCCAATTGTTTAAAGCTAAACCGCCCAAAGCCACTGAGCTCCGATCTACAACCAACCACGTCGGGTATTGATAAGACTTGTTATCGCCTATTTTCTTCCATCGCTGAAATTGTTAAGCGGATGTTATTACCCCAACTCTACTCCTCCCTAATCTCGGGACGAGATTATTTTAAGGGGGAAAGGTCTGTAACATTCCAATTTCAGCAACCCTGATTAATTGTCCAAAAGGAAAAAATCAGGGGGAACAGAAACTTTTTATTGCATTGTGTGCTTACCTATTTGCTTGTGCTCAAGAAACTGCTTGTGTATTAGTTGTGTTGCTCCTCATCTCAACCCTTGTCTACAAAAACTATTTTACAAAAGAGATGTTTCAGCTCATCTTTTATATTCTCAAATGTTCTGGCATTTCAAAAACCTGAGCCAAGATGACTTTTACACAACAAAATACTTTACTAGCGTCTATTGCCAAAACTATGGAGACCTATATATATTATCTCCTTATGTTTTCAAGACATAACTTAAACTACTCTTATCACTAGGTTTTCCAAAACCTTATTAAAACTTTTTATCTCAATCTTGGTGGAGATACCAAGATGGTACTTATCTTGTTTCAAAGCTAAACCCCTTCTCAACATACCCAACCTTACCTCAATCTAAGCTTGATGGTAACCCTAGAGGTAGTTAGATAAGTAATAAGATGAATTGCCTTGATCTGTTGGTTGAAGAATTTCCTTGATCTGCTGTCTGATGATTGCCTTGATCTGCTGATTGTCTTGATCTGCTGATTGTCTGGTTTGCTTAGGATCTAGAAAGAGCTAATATAGTAGCTAATCTTTTAGCACCCGATCCCTTCTTTGGGATCATCAGTCTCAAAGCAGGCATCCTGTCAACACCCGGATTTTTAATCCCAGATGCCTATTGTGCTATACATCGCAATCCCGGGATTACCATTTTTGCGAGACATAACAGAATTGGATACCACAGTACATCATCCATTACAAACCATACATAAGGTCTTACACAAATAAGGATCTCATGATCCAGTGTTTACTACAATTTCAAGCAGCGGAATATGTAATAACAACGGTAGCATAGGCGAAGCTCCATCTTCGGGGTCACAGGCAATGCTGACGATGGGAGATGATCCTAGTTGTCGTAACCTTCCTGGGGTCCATCCTCCAGGTACTCCTCTTCATAGTCTGGCCATGGGAATAGCTAGGGACAAAGCCATGAGTACTCTTTAAGTACTCGCAAACTAAGACTAACAAGTAATGGGTTTTTTTTGTAATAGGACACTAAGCCCTAGGGTTGTTTTGCAAAAGCCAGATTTACATCTACCAAGTTTAGAAATGAAGAAAAGCTAGTTGAAGTTTTATAACACCTAAGTGGGAACTTGTATTTCATGCCACAACTCTGTTGTGGTCAAGTCAAAGTTTCAATCCATTTCACAAGTCATTTTGAAAACATCTGACGGGGGAAATAGTATGGCCACTCCAACTGTCCGTAACCGCGAACGCGGCTATTCGAATAGTTTGACACTCTGTAGAGATTGTACACTTTCACCACAACATTCAATACATCCGTCAGGAACAAATCCTGAATTCACCATACTGAGTATGCGGATAATCAATCCTAACCTTTCAATTACACGCCCTAGTATAAGCACCTCTCCTGTGAGTTTGGCCTCCCAACCATGACCAACTGTCATCTTGGGTACTGCACAGGTGGACAATCTTCACAAGGTAGCCTCATCTCAGACCTTGGCCGTGAGGGAACTAATACTAAGGTATATAACTTTCCAGTCAATCCCTACCCAATCTTCAGGTATTGTGGTTGTACGGTAATATTGGAATGGTATCGCATCCAGACAACCATCAGTTTTATAACGGGCTAAGGCTCATGCCTCAACATTTTCATCACCAAAATCATCTGGTGTTTGGAAACACATGTCAAAACATCTCAATAGAATGATCCATCATTCCAAGGTTTTCATAACCATTTTTCCACCAAGTATTCCCTTCTAAAGTTGATCAAGTTTTATGCTTAGCACTAGCATCTATAAGTGGGGGTAAGTACTGATGAGGGGTGGTAAACTAGTGGGTTTAACTAAGTTCAATCTCATGCCTTAGGATGACATAAGGATTATCTAGCTTAGGCCAAGTTTTATGCTCTTTATGCAACCTTCAGTAATCTTTCTAGTATCTACAATTCACTTAAGTAAGCTCTCAATAAGAGCTTTGATAAAGAAATAAAATATAAAGCTTGCAAGTAAAACTAGGATTGGTTTATCAAGTGGGTATGATCATATATGCTTAAGGCATATAGTTGGCATGGTAACAAGCAAGTATTTGCTTGCATAGGTATAGTATCTTGCAAGTGTTAACTTGCACAATCAACTAGTAGTATTAGGCTTGCATCATTATCATTATAAGCTTGCTAAATTGCAAGTGTTAGCTTGCAAGATTAATAGCTTGCCTTGAGCAGAGCAGTGGTTGAAGTTCTCCTCGGCTTCTTCTTCGTAGTATCCTCCTTCTTCCTCGTATCCTTGGTCGGTACTAGCGTCTATAAATAAATACGAGGTACACAATCACCAAAAAATACTTAACTACTTGCAATCATCACACAAAAGGGGTCCTATAGATGATCTAGCATCATCTCTAACATTACAAGATTAAAGCTTGGTTTAATTCCTTTTATTTATAGAAAAGTAATTTCTACTCATTGAAAAACTACTTAAGATTTAATATTCTCCAAACCAAACATGGGATCATGTTGACACATGTCATCACCACATATTTTAGTCCATGGGAATGTGATTTAAAGTGGTGTCACAATTTACTAAGGTTTTACCCTTTTATTTTAACTAAATAAGTGACTAGAAATGCCTATGAGGCATTCTTTTATTACTTGAACATTATTTCTGTAAGTAACCTATATATTTTTATATATTCTGAAAGGTATGGTTAAATGTGATTTTTGAGAGTTGGAATCAACTCAAAATCTATTAGGGTTTTAATTTGAAAAATGTTTGAATGCAGAAAAGCTTCTACCTTGTTCTTTTTACCAAGGATGATCTACAGATCCAAATGACTTGAATCCAATGGGCTTGGATTCAGCATTTCAAGACCTTTCTAACAAAATTGGTTTCATTCAATTTGGTTCACTGAACGATATGGGTTGATTTTTGAATCTAGGTGCAGAAGTGTGTTTGAAATAAAATGGAAAAGGTTAAATTCAAACGACTGGGCTGCGCAGCAAGCGATACTGGGCCGGCCTGCTAAGCACAGCGCTTACGCGGTCTGGTTAAGTCGCTGTCCCCACGCGTCAGTGAGACGAGGGGGTGCGAAGCGGTATGGGGCGATGTGAGCCGTGGGATCTTGTTCTAATTTAACGGTTGAGGGTCGTCGTCCACGTCGGGCAACTCCGGCGAGACTGAAACCTAACGCGGTAGGTGAGGGTCGTTGGGGGCTCAGATGAGGGTCGGCGAGGCGGGCGAACGACAAAGTCGACAACGGCGAACCTCCTGGTACCTGCAGCTTCTCCTGGGGCGGCTTCAATCGCTCGCCCCCTTCTTATCCAGTAGCGGCGGGCTCCCGTGCAATTCCGGCGAAGCGTTGCTCGCCTTGCTTCAGGACTGAGGCGAGGTGGTTCTCGGTGAGATGGGAGTGAGGTGGTGTGCTCAATTTGGCTGGGGGCGCAAGCTGAGCTCGTCGTGGTCGACGGCACAGAAGACTAGCGGCGTGGGCGACGGTAGGGGCCGGTGTGGTGCTCCCTGGCGATGCTCAACGACGCGGTGGCGAGGCGTGGGGCGGTGGGGTTTGGTCGGAATGCGGCGGTGCTCTGCGCGCGCCCGACGGAGGTTTTTAAGGCGCACATCGTGCGTGGTCCGCGCGGCGGCGAACGAGCGTGTCTGCGGGGTTGCTGGGACGGTGGTGATCACGTATGCACGCGGCGAGGGCGGCGCACGGTCTCTGGGCGTCGGTCGAGCATGGCGCACGGGGCACGCTCTCGGCATGGTTGCTGGCGAGCTTGGCATGGTCCGTGCGTGTGGTCCAGGGGTTGGCAAGGTTCGAGCGCTATACATCAAGTGGCGGTGGGGTGTTGGCTTGCTCCCAGACATGTTGTCTAGGCTTGGTTCTTCTCCTAGCTTGCTGTCGACATGGGAGTGACAAGGGTGCACTCGTCCTGCTCACCATTGATGGCATTGCCAAGCTTACAGTGATGCTAGAGGTTTGCACTTGAGCTATATGATCTACTAAAGCCTAGTTGCAACCAGAGAGGGAACAAGTTAGGCTCCAATCACTGCTCACAATAGTGTTTGGATTTTAGAAGATTTGAATCTGCAAGGTGTTTGATGAAATGGCCGCAAGAATTAAAGTTTTGAATTTTGAAAAGATTTTTGGTGGGTGTGCTAGGTTAGTGCTGGTGAGTCTGCAGATGCTTGGGTTTTGAAAGTTGAGCTTGTTTGAGTGGTTTTTGAAAAAGTGGGATCTTCCCATATGATAAAGATTCAATTTTGAACTGTCCTTAAAACTATGCATTTGAAAGTTTCTGGATGATCACAAAGTGGGCCTTGATACTTTGTTATGAGTACAATCAAGGGGTGTAAAGATCCAAACAATTTTATGTTAAGTTTTGAAAGTTTGGAACAGCCAAAGTAGGCATGGGAGTTAAATTGGTCAAAATGACCATTCACTCATTTGGTTGTTTTTGATTTATTTGTCTTTGGGAAAAGTTTGGGAATGGTTTAGATGATGTTTATTTCACCTAAGAATCCTTTTACAAGCAAAGAAACACATAAACAAGGCAATTCAAAAGAATTCAAAATGGGATGCATACACACATGCATGCATATTTTTATTTAGAAAAGTTTTTGTTAACCCTAATTTTGATGATTAGAGTTTGATGATCCAAGTTTAGTATTTTTGGGATGTTACAAACCTTCCCCCCTTAAACAAAATCTCGTCCCGAGATTTGAAAAAGGACGAAAAGATTACCTAGGATTTGAAGAGATCGGGAAATTCCGTCCTGATATGATCTTCGCGCTCCCAGGTAGCTTCCTCTTCTGTGTGGTTGCTCCACTGAATCTTGAGAAACTTGATGCTTCGGGTTCTGGTGGTTCGGAAAGCTTCTTCCAAAATACGGATGGGTACTTCGGAATAGGTCAGATCATCGTTGATCTGTATGGTCCGATGATCAATATTCTTGAACACTTCGGTCTTCTCGGGGACTTCGAGACACTTGCGAAGTAATGAGATATGGAACACATTGTGCACGGCTGACATCTCTTTAGGTAGTACCAATTGATACGACACTTCTCCTCGACAGTTCAGAATCTTGAAGGGTCTGATATATTTGGGGGCTAACTTTCCTTTGAGTTGGAAACGCTGCATTCCCTTCAGTGGAGACACCTTCAGATATACAAAATATCGTATGTTGAAAGCGAGGTCTCTACGTCTCTTGTCGGCGTAACTCTTTTGTCTGGACTAGGCTGTCTTGAGGTGCTCACGAATCTTGTGAACCTTCTCTTTCGCTTCTCGTAGGATGTCGAGTCCGAAAATCTGACTCTCTCCTACGTCCGACCAGTTCAAAGGGGTGCGACACTTCCTTCCGTACATGAATTCAAATGGGGCCATTTGCAAACTAGCTAGATAACTGTTGTTGTATGAAAATTCTGCAAACGGCAGACATTCTTCCCACTTGGATCCATATTCTAACACACAGGCTCTCAGCATATCTTCGAGTATTTGATTTACTCCCTCTGTTTGTCCATCGGTTTGAGGGTGATACGCGGTGCTGAAATCTAGGCGGGTTCCTAAACCTTCTTAGACTTTCTTCCAGAATCTCGAGGTAAATTGAGTTCCTCGATCCGATACGATGTTCTTGGGGCCTCCATGTAAACTAACTATTCTAGCGATGTACAACTCTGCTAGCTTCGAACTTTGATATGTGGTCTTGACAGGTAAGAAATGGGCGACTTTGGACAATCGGTCCACTATGACCCAGATAGAGTCATTTCCCCTACTAGAAGTAGGCAATCCGGTGATAAAGTCCATTCCAACAGAATCCCATTTCCATTCCAGAATCTGCAATGGTTGCAACAATCCAGCGGGTCTTTGATGTCTTGCCTTGACTCGCTGACATATATCACACTTGGCGATATAGCTTCCGATTTCTCTCTTCATCTTATGCCACCAAAATTGTTCTTTCAAATCTTGATACATCTTAGTTCCTCCGGGATGGATAGAATAAAGAGTATCATGAGCTTCCTTGAGAATAACTTCTTTCAACTCAGAATCTGCTGGTACACAAAGGCGTCCTTTGTATCACAGAACTCCTTCTTCGTCTTCGGTGAATCCGGGTACTTTACCTGTACCAATGCGACGCTTGATTCCGTCGATACTAGAATTTCCTTTCTGCGCCTCTTTGATATGGCTGATCAAAGTGGGCTGAAGTTCAGTGCCAGCCAAAAATCCTTCACTTACTAATTCTATTCGAAAATCTTCCATCTCTTTGTGCAAGCTTGGTTGCTCCTTCAAGATCATGGAGTTCAAGCGGCACAGCAATCTGCTAAGGGCATCTGCTACCACATTGGCTTTACCAGGGTGATAGTGAATGTCCAGATCGTAATATTTGATTAGCTCAATCCATCTTCTATGTCTCATATTCAGCTCTTATGAGTGAATATATACTTCAGACTCTTGTGATCCGAATAAATCTCACAACGGTTTCCCATCAGGTAATTCCTCCACGTCTTCAGGGCTAGAACTACGGCTGCGAGTTCGAGGTCATGGGTTGGGTAATTTTGCTCATGTTGCTTCAGTTGTCGAGATAGATAAGATATAACTTTGCCTTCTTGCATTAGCACACATTCGAGACCGATCTTGGATGCATCACAATACACGTCGAAGGGCTTCGTGATATCCGGCATGATCAAGATTGGGGCTGAAATCAATCTCCTCTTGAGTTCTTGAAAACTCGCTTCACATTTGTCGGTCCATTCAAACTTCTTGTCCTTCTTCAGCAATTGGTTCATGGGTCTGAAGATACTCGAGAATCCTTCTACGAACTTGCGGTAATATCCCGCCAATCCGAGAAATGCACGAACTTGGGTTTGAGTGGTTGGGGCTTGCCAATCTTCTACATCTTTTCACTTTTGCGGGATGAACGGCAATTCCTTCGGCTGATACAATGTGACAGAGGAATCCTACCTCCTGTAACCAGAATTCACATTTGCTAAACTTGGCATACAACTGATGCTCTTTAAGGGTTCCAAGAATGGTCCTTATGTGTAGCTCATGTTCTTCTTCTGATTTGTAATAAATCAAGATGTCATCAATGAAAACAACGACAAACTTATCCAGGAAGTCCATAAAAATCTTATTCATGAGATTCATGAAATAAGCGGGGGCATTGATTAATCCAAAAGACATGACTGTATACTCGTATAATCCATATCTGGTGGTAAAGCCAGTCTTTGGAATATCCTCTGCACAAATTTTCAGTTGATGATAGCCAGTCCTAAGATCAATATTAGAAAACACTTTGGCACCGGTCAACTGATCAAACAAATCTTCTATCTTGGGCAAGGGGTATTTTTCTTGATGGTGACATCATTCAATTTCCGATAATCCGTACACAAATGGTTACCTCCATCCTTCTTGTCCACGAACAAAACAGGTGACCTCCATGGTGACACACTTGGTTGAATCAATCCAATTTCCAACATGGAATCCAGTTGCTTCTTTAGTTCTGCCAGTTCCGACGGGTTCATACTATACCTCTCTAGGCTATTGGTCCAGTTCCGGGAATTAGTTCGATGATAAACTCGATATCCCGATCTGGGAGCATACCGGGCAAAACATCTGGAAATACATCTGGGTATTCACAGACTATCCGCACTTGGTCAATGGTTGGTTGGGCTATACTCTTGTTGCACTTGAATTGGCAAGATAAGGTTTCAGATATATGCTCGACTGATATTCCGGCTGTACTGGTCATGGTGATGGCTTTCTTGGCACAGTCAATCAATCCTTTATGTTTGGACATCCAATCCTTGCCTAGTACTACTTCCAAACCTTTAGTTCCGAGTACTATCAGGTTAGCGTAAAAATCTATGCCATGGATTCTGATTGGGACGGCTTTGCAGATTTGCCTAGCCTTGGTGGTTAATCCGGGAATTTGGACGATCATAACATGCTTCAGTTTTGTTGGTTGAATTTTACTAGTGCATGCAAATTCTTTGGTGAAAAATGAATGCGATGCACCAGAATCAAACAACACTCTTGCAAGTACTGAATTACAGAAAACATACCTAGCACGACGTCTGGCGCTTCCTGAGCTTCTTCAGCATGCATGAGAAAAATACGGCCATTGCGGTTGAGCGAATTCCCTGGGGCAAACCTCCTTCCTGGCTGAACACGACGCTGCTGCTGAGCTGGGGCATTTGCATTGGGTGATGCTGCATTCTTCTTGTCGGGGCAGTGTTGGTGTTGGTGGCAGCATTGTTTTTGTTGAATTTGGGTGGGCACTGGTTGAAATTCCTAGAGTTTCTGGGGTTTTTGTGATTTCCTCTGGGTCTAGGGTTTCCACGGTTGGGATAGGTCGGACGGTTCATCGGGGGTCTATTTGTTCTTGGGGCAAATCCTGGAGATGGGTTAGGGCGATACTTTGGGGTCTGATGGGCTCCTGGCTGGTGCATCATGCGACGCTTGCGGTTCTCAGTGGCTTGGTTGATCTTTCCTTCCATCTGGATAGCAGAGTCGACAAGGGCTTCAATATCCGTAAAGGGAACATTGACCAACACAGTCTGCATCTCATCGTGGAGACCATTCAGGAAGCTCTCTTTCTTCTTGGCTTCGGTGTCAATCTCATCCGGGGCATACCTAGCTAATGACAAAAATTTGTCACGGTATTCCACTACGGTCATCCTTCCTTGCTTCAGTTCTCTGAACTCGTCTCTCATCCTCTTGATTAAACCCGGTGGCACATGGGTTCTGCTAAACTTGACCTTGAATTCCTCCCAGGTCATCATCTGGCCTCCGGTCATTACACGAACACTGTTCCACCATGCCCTGGCATCTCCGGCTAGATAGTGGGTGGCGAACAGAACTTTCTCGTTAGCTTCCACTCTGGTGACTTCTAGGTTATTTTCCATGGTTTGCAGCCAATCGTCGGCATCTAGGGGCTCTTCCGACTTCGTGAAAATAGGTGGGTTGGTATTCTGGAAATTCTTGATCTTAGATCCATGGTTGTCCTGATTTCCGTGGCCTTGGTTGTTGTGGGCTAGCTGAGCTATTTGCTGAAGGGTGGCTAGGTTGGCTTGACGTTCGGCTCTTTCAGCTTCGCGGTCCGAAACCAACATTTGCAGGATCGGCAACATCGGGTCCGGGGATGAACCACTTCCTCCGCGTGGCATCTGAAGATTGAGATGGATCATGAGAAAAGAGGGAAATTTCTAAGGTTTAGGGACTTTGAAATGTTTTTAAAGTTTGACTCAGATTTTCTAGCAACTTGCTTTTCATTCATTCATTCACACGATACAAACACACACCACAACACGAGAAAAATAGATGGTTTTAAGAACCATTCTGGAAACTACGATACAGTGGGACCGAATACTACACACTGCGTTTGTGCACTAGCGTAGTTGTGACTTTTACTAAAAGTGATATAGGGTGCAAAATTTGATGTAAGCTTTGAAATAATTTTGGAGTAGCGTGAATTTTTATGAAAGAGTCCAAGAGGTAAGAATGAGAATAAGTTTTTGTAAATATTTGCTTCCTTTGGTTTTGAAACTAAGTTTTTGATTCAAACGTCCAGTCTAACTAGGGTCTCCTATGGTCAGGATGGCTCTGATACCAACTTGTCAACACCCGGATTTTTAATCCGAGATGCCTGTTATGCCATACATCGCAATCCCAGGATTACCATTTTTGCGAGACATAACAGAATTGGATACCACAGTACATCATCCATTACAAACCATACATAAGGTATTACACAAATAAGGATCTCATGATCCAGTTCTTACTACAATTTCAAGCAGCGGAATACGTAATAACAACGGTAGTGTAGGCGAAGCTCCATCTTCGGGGTCATAGGCAATGCTGACGATGGGAGATGATCCTAGTTGTCCTAACCTTCCTGGGGTCCATCCTACAGGTACTCCTCTTCATAGTCTGGCCATGGGAATAGCCAGGGACAAATCCATGAGTACTCTTTAAGTACTCGCAAACTAAGACTAATAAGTAATGGGGGTTTTTGTAAAAGGACACTAAGCTCTAGGGTTGTTTTGCAAAAGCCATATTTACATCTACCAAGTTTAGAAATGAAGAAAAGCTAGTTGAAGTTTTATAACACCTAAGTGGGAACTTGTATTTCATGCCACAACTCTGTTGTGGTCAAGTCAAAGTCTCAATCCATTTCACAAGTCATTTTGAAAACATCTGACGAGGGAAACAGTATGGCCATTCCAACTGTCCATAACCGCGGACGCAGCTATTCGAATAGTTTGACACTCTGTAGAGATTGTACACTTTCACCACAACATTCGATACATCCGTCAGGAACAAATCCTGAATTCACCATACTGAGTATGCGGATAATCAATCCTAACCTTTCAATTACACGCCCTAGTATAAGCACCTCTCCTGTGAGTTTGGCCTCCCAACCATGACCAACTGTCATCTTGGGTACTGCACAGGTGGACAATCTTCACAAGGTAGCCTCATCTCAGACCTTGGCCGCGAGGGAACTAATACTAAGGTATATAAGTTTCCAGTCAAGCCCTACCCAATCTTCGGGTATTGTGGTTGTACGGTAACATTGGAATGGTATCGCATCCATACAACCATCAGTTTTATAAAGGGCTAAGGCTCATGCCTCAACATTTTCATCACCAAAATCATCTGGTGTTTGGAAACACATGTCAAAACATCTCAATAGAATGATCCATCATTCCAAGGTTTTCATAACCATTTTTCCACCAAGTATTCCATTCTAAAGTTGATCAAGTTTTATGCTTAGAACTAGCATCTATAAGTGGGGGTAAGTACTAATGAGGGGTGGTAAACTAGTGGGTTTAACTAAGTTCAATCTCATGCCTTAGGATGACATAAGGATTATCTAGCTTAGGCCAAGTTTTATGCTCTTTATGCAACCTTCAGTAATCTTTCTAGTATCTACAATTCACTTAAGTAATCTCTCAATAAGAGCTTTGATAAAGAAATAAAATATAAAGCTTGCAAGTAAAACTAGGATTGGTTTATCAAGTGGGTATGATCATATATGCTTAAGGCATATAGTTGGCATGGTAACAAGCAAGTATTTGCTTGCATGGGTATAGTATCTTGCAAGTGTTAACTTGCACAATCAACTAGTAGTATTAGGCTTGCATCATTATCATTATAAGCTTGCTAAATTGCAAGTGTTAGCTTGCAAGATTAATAGCTTGCCTTGAGCAGAGCAGTGGTTGAAGTTCTCCTCGGCTTCTTCTTCGTAGTATCCTCCTTCTTCCTCGTATCCTTGGTCGGTACTAGCGTCTATAAATAAATACGAGGTACACAATCACCAAAAAATACTTAACTACTTGCAATCATCACACAAAAGGGGTCCTATAGATGATCTAGCATCATCTCTAACATTACAAGATTAAAGCTTGGTTTAATTCCTTTTATTTATAGAAAAGTAATTTCTACTCATTGAAAAACTACTTAAGATTTAATATTCTCCAAACCAAACATGGGATCATGTTGACACATGTCATCACCACATATTTTAGTCCATGGGAATGTGATTTAAAGTGGTGTCACAATTTAATAAGGTTTTACCCTTTTATTTTAACTAAATAAGTGACTAGAAATGCCTATGAGGCATTCTTTTATTACTTGAACATTATTTCTGTAAGTAACCTATATATTTTTATATATTCTGAAAGGTATGGTTAAATGTGATTTTTGAGAGTTGGAATCAACTCAAAAGCTATTAGGGTTTTAATTTGAAAAATGTTTGAATGCAGAAAAGCTTCTACCTTGTTCTTTTTACCAAGGATGATCTACAGATCCAAATGACTTGAATCCAATGGGCTTGGATTCAGCATTTCAAGACCTTTCTAACAAAATTGGTTTCATTCAATTTGGTTCACTGAACGATATGGGTTGATTTTTGAATCTAGGTGCAGAAGTGTGTTTGAAATAAAATGGAAAAGGTTAAATTCAAACGACTGGGCTGCGCAGGAAGCAATACTGGGCCGGCCTGCTAAGCACAGCGCTTACGCGGTCTGGTTAAGTCGCTGTCCCCACGCGTCAGTGAGACGAGGGGGTGCGAAGCGGTATGGGGCGATGTGAGTCGTGGGATCTTGTTCTAATCTAACGGCTGAGGGTCGTCGTCCACATCAGGCAACTCCGGCGAGACTGAAACCTAACGTGGCAGGTGAGGGTCGTTGGGTGCTCACCGGGGCTCAGACGAGGGTCAGCGAGGCGGGCGAACGACGAAGTCGACGATGGCGAACCTCCTGGTACCGGCAGCTTCTCCTAGGGCGGCACCAATCACGGCCCCCCTTCTTCTCCAGTAGCGGCGGGCTCCGGTGCAATTCCGGCGAAGAGCTGCTCGCCTTGCTTTGGGACTGAGGCGAGGTGGTTCTAGGTGAGAGGGGAGTGAGGTGGTGTGCTCAATTCGGCTGGGGTGGCCTCTATTTATAGTGGCGAGAGGGAACCGACGGGCGCAAGCTGAGCTTGTCGTGGTCGATGACACAGAAGGCTAGCGGCGTGGGCGACGGTAGGGGGCAGTGCGGTGCTCCCTGGCGATGCTCAACGACTCGGTGGCGAG